>CM066925.1:16788694-19288549 GCA_033964015.1 Scolanthus callimorphus | reverse complement strand
GGAGGGCAGGGAGAGCGGGTTCTCTCGGCAAAGTGTTCCAACATTTTGCATTTGGTTGTATAGCCGTATATGGGTGTCATTTTCCAAGTAACGTAATAACTGTAGTGCAATAGAGACAAGCGAAATAGAAAGGGATAGGTAGGGGGTATGTTCTCGGAATTTTTTTCATTTTGTTCTATTATCCCGGTATGACAGTTTGGTTTAGGGGATGCGAACGAGCTACAGCAGTAAACTAGAAACAATTTATCTGTATAGAATTGTTTTGATTAATTTACGGACTTTTACATGTTCACCCCTCTAAACTCCATTTTAAAGAGAAAGAAGCACCAATAGGCCTTTTAAAAACAGAGATAGGCCCTCTAAAAACGCAAGCATTAAAAATGACAAGCATTTGGTATATAACATCAATGGGAAATACGGAGTGTTGTTGTCAAAATGATCGGGAAAATGTTTCTCTACAACCATTCATGTAGATTTTTAAAAGCAAGTTTTCTTTCTCGGCGCTTCGCTTTCGGGAAGCCTGTGGTCCGCGCATGCGAAACTGACGAGTTTCCATTGAAACTCGTTTTGCTGAAAAAGCTAAATGACTAGTCAAAGCCTTTATAACAAACGAGTTTCAATGGAAACTCGTCTGTTTTAAATGCGCGCGCATTACCGACCCACAGATTCGAGCTCATCAGACGAATCATTCAAGGACGAGAATTGAGCGCTTGTTAAACTTCGCAAGCCTTGGCTATAGCTCTTTTACTAAGGTCTGTTTTTGGTGCAATTGAGATATTATCAGCGCTTTTAGATCAGCGGGAATTTTTTACTCTAAATACCATTGTATTTGGTTTAGTGGAAACAGCATAATTAAATGTGCGAATAAGATGTCTGTCTGTTGAGTTTCTACTGCTCAAAGCATGCCTCTTTTAAATGCCTTATCAACGTGATTTTCTCTTATAACCACCTTAATACTAGAAGAAAATTTTGAGTTCGTATTGTTGGAAATTTGAAGTTATTCCACTGAGTAGAGCGAGCATTTGAATGAATACTACCTGTACCATCAAGGTAGCGACAATAGCGTGATAATCGAGGTCATGACCTTGTCAATCATGGTATACAACCAAATGCATAAGTCGTTGGAACACCTAGTCCTTCCTTCCCCTCCCAATGTTGAGCGGGAAATAATACTGGACACGATTTTGATCAACATTGAAGGGAGGGCAGGGAGAGCGTGTTCTCTCGGCAAAGTGTTCCAACATTTTGCATTTGGTGTATAGCCGTATATGGTGTCATTTTCCAAGTAACGTAATAACTGTAGTGCAATAGAGACAAGCGAAATAGAAGGGAGGAATAGGGTAGTAGGGGTATGTTCTCGGAATTTTTTTCATTTTGTTCTATTATTCCCGGTATGACAGTTTGGTTTAGGGGATGCGAACGAGCTACAGCAGTAAACTAGAAACAATTTATCTGTATAGAATTTGTTTTGATTAATTTACGGACTTTACATGTTCACCCCTCTAAACTCCATTCTTAAAGAGAAAGAAGCACCAATAGGCCCTTTAAAAACAGAGATAGGCCTCTAAAAACGCAAGCATTAAAATGACAAGCATTTGGTATATAACATCAATGGGAAATACGGAGTGTTGTTGTCAAAATGATCGGGAAAATTGTTTCTCTACAACCATCATGTAGATTTTTAAAAGCAAGTTTTCTTTCTCGGCGCTTCGCTTTCGGGAAGCCTGTGGTCCGCGCATGCGAAACTGACGAGTTTCCATTGAAACTCGTTTTGCTGAAAAAGCTAAATGACTAGTCAAAGCCTTTTATAACAAACGAGTTTCAATGGAAACTCGTCTGTTTAAATGCGCGCGCATTACCGACCCACAGATTCGAGCTCATCAGACGAATTCATTCAAGGACGAGAATTGAGCGCTTGTTAAACTTCGCAAGCCTTGGCTATAGCTCTTTTACTAAGGTCTGTTTCTGGTGCAATTGAGATATTATCAGCGCTTTTAGATCAGCGGGAATTTTTACTCTAAATACCATTGTATTTGGTTCTAGTGGAAACAGCATAATTAAATGTGCGAATAAGATGTCTGTCTGTTGAGTTTCTACTGCTCAAAGCATGCCTCTTTTAAATGCCTTATCAACGTGATTTTCTCTTATAACCACCTTAATACTAGAAGAAAATTTTGAGTTCGTATTGTTGGAAATTTGAAGTTATTCCCACTGAGTAGAGCGAGCATTTGAATGAATACTACCTGTACCATCAAGGTAGCGACAATAGCGTGATAATCGAGGTCATGACCTTGTCAATCATGGTATACAACAAATGCATAAGTCGTTGGAACACCTAGTCCTTCCTTCCCCTCCCAATGTTGAGCGGGAAATAATACTGGACACGATTTTGATCAACATTGAAGGGAGGGCAGGGAGAGCGTGTTGTCTCTCGGCAAAGTGTTCCACATTTTGCATTTGGTTGTATAGCCGTATATGGGTGTCATTTTCCAAGTAACGTAATAACTGTAGTGCAATAGAGACAAGCGAAATAGAAAGGGATAGGTAGGGGGTATGTTCTCGGAATTTTTTTCATTTTGTTCTATTATTCCCGGTATGACAGTTTGGTTTAGGGGATGCGAACGAGCTACAGCAGTAAACTAGAAAAAATTTATCTGTATAGAATTTGTTTTGATTAATTTACGGACTTTACATGTTCACCCCTCTAAACTCCATTCTTAAAGAGAAAGAAGCACCAATAGGCCCTTTAAAAACAGAGATAGGCCCTCTAAAAACGCAAGCATTAAAAATGACAAGCATTTGGTATATAACATCAATGGGAAATACGGAGTGTTGTTGTCAAAATGATCGGGAAAATGTTTCTCTACAACCATTCATGTAGATTTTTAAAAGCAAGTTTTCTTTCTCGGCGCTTCGCTTTCGGGAAGCCTGTGGTCCGCGCATGCGAAACTGACGAGTTTCCATTGAAACTCGTTTTGCTGAAAAAGCTAAATGACTAGTCAAAGCCTTTTATAACAAACGAGTTTCAATGGAAACTCGTCTGTTTTAAATGCGCGCGCATTACCGACCCACAGATTCGAGCTCATCAGACGAATTCATTCAAGGACGAGAATTGAGCGCTTGTTAAACTTCGCAAGCCTTGGCTATAGCTCTTTTACTAAGGTCTGTTTTCTGGTGCAATTGAGATATTATCAGCGCTTTTAGATCAGCGGGAATTTTTTACTCTAAATACCATTGTATTTGGTTCTAGTGGAAACAGCATAATTAAATGTGCGAATAAGATGTCTGTCTGTGAGTTTCTACTGCTCAAAGCATGCCTCTTTTAAATGCCTTATCAACGTGATTTTCTCTTATAACCACCTTAATACTAGAAGAAATTTTGAGTTCGTATTGTTGGAAATTTGAAGTTATTCCCACTGAGTAGAGCGAGCATTTGAATGAATACTACCTGTACCATCAAGGTAGCGACAATAGCGTGATAATCGAGGTCATGACCTTGTCAATCATGGTATACAACCAAATGCATAAGTCGTTGGAACACCTAGTCCTTCCTCCCCTCCCAATGTTGAGGGAAATAATACTGGACACGATTTTGATCAACATTGAAGGGAGGGCAGGGAGAGCGTGTTCTCTCGGCAAAGTGTTCCAACATTTTGCATTTGGTTGTATAGCCGTATATGGGTGTCATTTTCCAAGTAACGTAATAACTGTAGTGCAATAGAGACAAGCGAAATAGAAAGGGATAGGTAGGGGGTATGTTCTCGGAATTTTTTTCATTTTGTTCTATTATTCCGGTATGACAGTTTGGTTTAGGGGATGCGAACGAGCTACAGCAGTAAACTAGAAACAATTTATCTGTATAGAATTTGTTTTGATTAATTTACGGACTTTACATGTTCACCCCTCTAAACTCCATTCTTAAAGAGAAAGAAGCACCAATAGGCCCTTTAAAAACAGAGATAGGCCCTCTAAAAACGCAAGCATTAAAAATGACAAGCATTTGGTATATAACATCAATGGGAAATACGGAGTGTTGTTGTCAAAATGATCGGGAAAATTGTTTCTCTACAACCATTCATGTAGATTTTTAAAAGCAAGTTTTCTTTCTCGGCGCTTCGCTTTCGGGAAGCCTGTGGTCCGCGCATGCGAAACTGACGAGTTTCCATTGAAACTCGTTTTGCTGAAAAAGCTAAATGACTAGTCAAAGCCTTTTATAACAAACGAGTTTCAATGGAAACTCGTCTGTTTTAAATGCGCGCGCATTACCGACCCACAGATTCGAGCTCATCAGACGAATTCATTCAAGGACGAGAATTGAGCGCTTGTTAAACTTCGCAAGCCTTGGCTATAGCTCTTTTACTAAGGTCTGTTTTCTGGTGCAATTGAGATATTATCAGCGCTTTTAGATCAGCGGGAATTTTTTACTCTAAATACCATTGTATTGGTTCTAGTGGAAACAGCATAAATAAATGTGCGAATAAGATGTCTGTCTGTTGAGTTTCTACTGCTCAAAGCATGCCTCTTTAAATGCCTTATCAACGTGATTTTCTCTTATAACCACCTTAATACTAGAAGAAAATTTTGAGTTCGTATTGTTGGAAATTTGAAGTTATTCCCACTGAGTAGAGCGAGCATTGAATGAATACTACCTGTACCATCAAGGTAGCGACAATAGCGTGATAATCGAGGTCATGACCTTGTCAATCATGGTATACAACAAATGCATAAGTCGTTGGAACACCTAGTCCTTCCTTCCCCTCCCAATGTTGAGCGGGAAATAATACTGGACACGATTTGATCAACATTGAAGGGAGGGCAGGGAGAGCGTGTTCTCTCGGCAAAGTGTTCCAACATTTTGCATTTGGTTGTATAGCCGTATATGGGTGTCATTTTCCAAGTAACGTAATAACTGTAGTGCAATAGAGACAAGCGAAATAGAAAGGGATAGGTAGGGGGTATGTTCTCGGAATTTTTTTCATTTTGTTCTATTATTCCCGGTATGACAGTTTGGTTTAGGGGATGCGAACGAGCTACAGCAGTAAACTAGAAACAATTTATCTGTATAGAATTTGTTTTGATTAATTTACGGACTTTACATGTTCACCCCTCTAAACTCCATTCTTAAAGAGAAAGAAGCACCAATAGGCCCTTTAAAAACAGAGATAGGCCCTCTAAAAACGCAAGCATTAAAAATGACAAGCATTTGGTATATAACATCAATGGGAAATACGGAGTGTTGTTGTCAAAATGATCGGGAAAATTGTTTCTCTACAACCATTCATGTAGATTTTTAAAAGCAAGTTTTCTTTCTCGGCGCTTCGCTTTCGGGAAGCCTGTGGTCCGCGCATGCGAAACTGACGAGTTTCCATTGAAACTCGTTTTGCTGAAAAAGCTAAATGACTAGTCAAAGCCTTTATAACAAACGAGTTTCAATGGAAACTCGTCTGTTTAAATGCGCGCGCATTACCGACCCACAGATTCGAGCTCATCAGACGAATTCATTCAAGGACGAGAATTGAGCGCTTGTTAAACTTCGCAAGCCTTGGCTATAGCTCTTTTACTAAGGTCTGTTTTCTGGTGCAATTGAGATATTATCAGCGCTTTTAGATCAGCGGGAATTTTTTACTCTAAATACCATTGTATTTGGTTCTAGTGGAAACAGCATAATTAAATGTGCGAATAAGATGTCTGTCTGTTGAGTTTCTACTGCTCAAAGCATGCCCTTTTAAATGCCTTATCAACGTGATTTTCTCTTATAACCACCTTAATACTAGAAGAAAATTTGAGTTCGTATTGTTGGAAATTTGAAGTTATTCCCACTGAGTAGAGCGAGCATTTGAATGAATACTACCTGTACCATCAAGGTAGCGACAATAGCGTGATAATCGAGGTCATGACCTTGTCAATCATGGTATACAACCAAATGCATAAGTCGTTGGAACACCTAGTCCTTCCTTCCCCTCCCAATGTTGAGCGGGAAATAATACTGGACACGATTTTGATCAACATTGAAGGGAGGGCAGGGAGAGCGTGTTCTCTCGGCAAAGTGTTCCAACATTTTGCATTTGGTTGTATAGCCGTATATGGGTGTCATTTTCCAAGTAACGTAATAACTGTAGTGCAATAGAGACAAGCGAAATAGAAAGGGATAGGTAGGGGGTATGTTCTCGGAATTTTTTTCATTTTGTTCTATTATTCCCGGTATGACAGTTTGGTTTAGGGGATGCGAACGAGCTACAGCAGTAAACTAGAAACAATTTATCTGTATAGAATTTGTTTTGATTAATTTACGGACTTTACATGTTCACCCCTCTAAACTCCATTCTTAAAGAGAAAGAAGCACCAATAGGCCCTTTAAAAACAGAGATAGGCCCTCTAAAAACGCAAGCATTAAAAATGACAAGCATTTGGTATATAACATCAATGGGAAATACGGAGTGTTGTTGTCAAAATGATCGGGAAAATTGTTTCTCTACAACCATTCATGTAGATTTTAAAAGCAAGTTTTCTTTCTCGGCGCTTCGCTTTCGGGAAGCCTGTGGTCCGCGCATGCGAAACTGACGAGTTTCCATTGAAACTCGTTTTGCTGAAAAAGCTAAATGACTAGTCAAAGCCTTTTATAACAAACGAGTTTCAATGGAAACTCGTCTGTTTTAAATGCGCGCGCATTACCGACCCACAGATTCGAGCTCATCAGACGAATTCATTCAAGGACGAGAATTGAGCGCTTGTTAAACTTCGCAAGCCTTGGCTATAGCTCTTTTACTAAGGTCTGTTTCTGGTGCAATTGAGATATTATCAGCGCTTTTAGATCAGCGGGAATTTTTACTCTAAATACCATTGTATTTGGTTCTAGTGGAAACAGCATAATTAAATGTGCGAATAAGATGTCTGTCTGTTGAGTTTCTACTGCTCAAAGCATGCCTCTTTTAAATGCCTTATCAACGTGATTTTCTCTTATAACCACCTTAATACTAGAAGAAAATTTTGAGTTCGTATTGTTGGAAATTTGAAGTTATTCCACTGAGTAGAGCGAGCATTTGAATGAATACTACCTGTACCATCAAGGTAGCGACAATAGCGTGATAATCGAGGTCATGACCTTGTCAATCATGGTATACAACCAAATGCATAAGTCGTTGGAACACCTAGTCCTTCCTTCCCCTCCCAATGTTGAGCGGGAAATAATACTGGACACGATTTTGATCAACATTGAAGGGAGGGCAGGGAGAGCGTGTTCTCTCGGCAAAGTGTTCCAACATTTTGCATTTGGTTGTATAGCCGTATATGGTGTCATTTTCCAAGTAACGTAATAACTGTAGTGCAATAGAGACAAGCGAAATAGAAAGGGATAGGTAGGGGGTATGTTCTCGGAATTTTTTTCATTTGTTCTATTATTCCCGGTATGACAGTTTGGTTTAGGGGATGCGAACGAGCTACAGCAGTAAACTAGAAACAATTTATCTGTATAGAATTTGTTTTGATTAATTTACGGACTTTACATGTTCACCCCTCTAAACTCCATTCTTAAAGAGAAAGAAGCACCAATAGGCCCTTTAAAAACAGAGATAGGCCCTCTAAAAACGCAAGCATAAAAATGACAAGCATTTGGTATATAACATCAATGGGAAATACGGAGTGTTGTTGTCAAAATGATCGGGAAAATTGTTTCTCTACAACCATTCATGTAGATTTTTAAAAGCAAGTTTTCTTTCTCGGCGCTTCGCTTTCGGGAAGCCTGTGGTCCGCGCATGCGAAACTGACGAGTTTCCATTGAAACTCGTTTTGCTGAAAAAGCTAAATGACTAGTCAAAGCCTTTTATAACAAACGAGTTTCAATGGAAACTCGTCTGTTTTAAATGCGCGCGCATTACCGACCCACAGATTCGAGCTCATCAGACGAATTCATTCAAGGACGAGAATTGAGCGCTTGTTAAACTTCGCAAGCCTTGGCTATAGCTCTTTTACTAAGGTCTGTTTTCTGGTGCAATTGAGATATTATCAGCGCTTTTAGATCAGCGGGAATTTTTTACTCTAAATACCATTGTATTTGGTTCTAGTGGAAACAGCATAATTAAATGTGCGAATAAGATGTCTGTCTGTTGAGTTTCTACTGCTCAAAGCATGCCTCTTTTAAATGCCTTATCAACGTGATTTTCTCTTATAACCACCTTAATACTAGAAGAAAATTTTGAGTTCGTATTGTTGGAAATTTGAAGTTATTCCCACTGAGTAGAGCGAGCATTTGAATGAATACTACCTGTACCATCAAGGTAGCGACAATAGCGTGATAATCGAGGTCATGACCTTGTCAATCATGGTATACAACCAAATGCATAAGTCGTTGGAACACCTAGTCCTTCCTTCCCCTCCCAATGTTGAGCGGGAAATAATACTGGACACGATTTTGATCAACATTGAAGGGAGGGCAGGGAGAGCGTGTTCTCTCGGCAAAGTGTTCCAACATTTTGCATTTGGTTGTATAGCCGTATATGGGTGTCATTTTCCAAGTAACGTAATAACTGTAGTGCAATAGAGACAAGCGAAATAGAAAGGGATAGGTAGGGGGTATGTTCTCGGAATTTTTTCATTTTGTTCTATTATTCCGGTATGACAGTTGGTTTAGGGGATGCGAACGAGCTACAGCAGTAAACTAGAAACAATTTATCTGTATAGAATTTGTTTTGATTAATTTACGGACTTTACATGTTCACCCCTCTAAACTCCATTCTTAAAGAGAAAGAAGCACCAATAGGCCCTTTAAAAACAGAGATAGGCCCTCTAAAAACGCAAGCATTAAAAATGACAAGCATTTGGTATATAACATCAATGGGAAATACGGAGTGTTGTTGTCAAAATGATCGGGAAAATTGTTTCTCTACAACCATTCATGTAGATTTTTAAAAGCAAGTTTTCTTTCTCGGCGCTTCGCTTTCGGGAAGCCTGTGGTCCGCGCATGCGAAACTGACGAGTTTCCATTGAAACTCGTTTTGCTGAAAAAGCTAAATGACTAGTCAAAGCCTTTTATAACAAACGAGTTTCAATGGAAACTCGTCTGTTTTAAATGCGCGCGCATTACCGACCCACAGATTCGAGCTCATCAGACGAATTCATTCAAGGACGAGAATTGAGCGCTTGTTAAACTTCGCAAGCCTTGGCTATAGCTCTTTTACTAAGGTCTGTTTTCTGGTGCAATTGAGATATTATCAGCGCTTTTAGATCAGCGGGAATTTTTTACTCTAAATACCATTGTATTTGGTTCTAGTGGAAACAGCATAATTAAATGTGCGAATAAGATGTCTGTCTGTTGAGTTTCTACTGCTCAAAGCATGCCTCTTTTAAATGCCTTATCAACGTGATTCTTTATAACCACCTTAATACTAGAAGAAAATTTTGAGTTCGTTGTTGGAAATTTGAAGTTATTCCCACTGAGTAGAGCGAGCATTTGAATGAATACTACCTGTACCATCAAGGTAGCGACAATAGCGTGATAATCGAGGTCATGACCTTGTCAATCATGGTATACAACCAAATGCATAAGTCGTTGGAACACCTAGTCCTTCCTTCCCCTCCCAATGTTGAGCGGGAAATAATACTGGACACGATTTTGATCAACATTGAAGGGAGGGCAGGGAGAGCGTGTTCTCTCGGCAAAGTGTTCCAACATTTTGCATTTGGTTGTATAGCCGTATATGGGTGTCATTTTCCAAGTAACGTAATAACTGTAGTGCAATAGAGACAAGCGAAATAGAAAGGGATAGGTAGGGGGTATGTTCTCGGAATTTTTTCATTTTGTTCTATTATTCCCGGTATGACAGTTTGGTTTAGGGGATGCGAACGAGCTACAGCAGTAAACTAGAAACAATTTATCTGTATAGAATTTGTTTTGATTAATTTACGGACTTTACATGTTCACCCCTCTAAACTCCATTCTTAAAGAGAAAGAAGCACCAATAGGCCTTTAAAAACAGAGATAGGCCCTCTAAAAACGCAAGCATAAAAATGACAAGCATTTGGTATATAACATCAATGGGAAATACGGAGTGTTGTTGTCAAAATGATCGGGAAAATTGTTTCTCTACAACCATTCATGTAGATTTTTAAAAGCAAGTTTTCTTTCTCGGCGCTTCGCTTTCGGGAAGCCTGTGGTCCGCGCATGCGAAACTGACGAGTTTCCATTGAAACTCGTTTTGCTGAAAAAGCTAAATGACTAGTCAAAGCCTTTTATAACAAACGAGTTTCAATGGAAACTCGTCTGTTTTAAATGCGCGCGCATTACCGACCCACAGATTCGAGCTCATCAGACGAATTCATTCAAGGACGAGAATTGAGCGCTTGTTAAACTTCGCAAGCCTTGGCTATAGCTCTTTTACTAAGGTCTGTTTTCTGGTGCAATTGAGATATTATCAGCGCTTTTAGATCAGCGGGAATTTTTTACTCTAAATACCATTGTATTTGGTTCTAGTGGAAACAGCATAATTAAATGTGCGAATAAGATGTCTGTCTGTTGAGTTTCTACTGCTCAAAGCATGCCTCTTTTAAATGCCTTATCAACGTGATTTTCTCTTATAACCACCTTAATACTAGAAGAAAATTTTGAGTTCGTATTGTTGGAAATTTGAAGTTATTCCACTGAGTAGAGCGAGCATTTGAATGAATACTACCTGTACCATCAAGGTAGCGACAATAGCGTGATAATCGAGGTCATGACCTTGTCAATCATGGTATACAACCAAATGCATAAGTCGTTGGAACACCTAGTCCTTCCTTCCCCTCCCAATGTTGAGCGGGAAATAATACTGGACACGATTTTGATCAACATTGAAGGGAGGGCAGGGAGAGCGTGTTCTCTCGGCAAAGTGTTCCAACATTTTGCATTTGGTTGTATAGCCGTATATGGGTGTCATTTTCCAAGTAACGTAATAACTGTAGTGCAATAGAGACAAGCGAAATAGAAAGGGATAGGTAGGGGGTATGTTCTCGGAATTTTTTTCATTTTGTTCTATTATTCCCGGTATGACAGTTTGGTTTAGGGGATGCGAACGAGCTACAGCAGTAAACTAGAAACAATTTATCTGTATAGAATTTGTTTTGATTATTTACGGACTTTACATGTTCACCCCTCTAAACTCCATTCTTAAAGAGAAAGAAGCACCAATAGGCCCTTTAAAAACAGAGATAGGCCCTCTAAAAACGCAAGCATTAAAAATGACAAGCATTTGGTATATAACATCAATGGGAAATACGGAGTGTTGTTGTCAAAATGATCGGGAAAATTGTTTCTCTACAACCATTCATGTAGATTTTTAAAAGCAAGTTTTCTTTCTCGGCGCTTCGCTTTCGGGAAGCCTGTGGTCCGCGCATGCGAAACTGACGAGTTTCCATTGAAACTCGTTTTGCTGAAAAAGCTAAATGACTAGTCAAAGCCTTTTATAACAAACGAGTTTCAATGGAAACTCGTCTGTTTTAAATGCGCGCGCATTACCGACCCACAGATTCGAGCTCATCAGACGAATTCATTCAAGGACGAGAATTGAGCGCTTGTTAAACTTCGCAAGCCTTGGCTATAGCTCTTTTACTAAGGTCTGTTTTCTGGTGCAATTGAGATATTATCAGCGCTTTTAGATCAGCGGGAATTTTTTACTCTAAATACCATTGTATTTGGTTCTAGTGGAAACAGCATAATTAAATGTGCGAATAAGATGTCTGTCTGTTGAGTTTCTACTGCTCAAAGCATGCCTCTTTTAAATGCCTTATCAACGTGATTTTCTCTTATAACCACCTTAATACTAGAAGAAAATTTTGAGTTCGTATTGTTGGAAATTTGAAGTTATTCCCACTGAGTAGAGCGAGCATTTGAATGAATACTACCTGTACCATCAAGGTAGCGACAATAGCGTGATAATCGAGGTCATGACCTTGTCAATCATGGTATACAACCAAATGCATAAGTCGTTGGAACACCTAGTCCTTCCTTCCCCTCCCAATGTTGAGCGGGAAATAATACTGGACACGATTTTGATCAACATTGAAGGGAGGGCAGGGAGAGCGTGTTCTCTCGGCAAAGTGTTCCAACATTTTGCATTTGGTTGTATAGCCGTATATGGGTGTCATTTTCCAAGTAACGTAATAACTGTAGTGCAATAGAGACAAGCGAAATAGAAAGGGATAGGTAGGGGGTATGTTCTCGGAATTTTTTTCATTTTGTTCTATTATTCCCGGTATGACAGTTTGGTTTAGGGGATGCGAACGAGCTACAGCAGTAAACTAGAAACAATTTATCTGTATAGAATTTGTTTTGATTAATTTACGGACTTTACATGTTCACCCCTCTAAACTCCATTCTTAAAGAGAAAGAAGCACCAATAGGCCCTTTAAAAACAGAGATAGGCCCTCTAAAAACGCAAGCATTAAAAATGACAAGCATTTGGTATATAACATCAATGGGAAATACGGAGTGTTGTTGTCAAAATGATCGGGAAAATTGTTTCTCTACAACCATTCATGTAGATTTTTAAAAGCAAGTTTTCTTTCTCGGCGCTTCGCTTTCGGGAAGCCTGTGGTCCGCGCATGCGAAACTGACGAGTTTCCATTGAAACTCGTTTTGCTGAAAAAGCTAAATGACTAGTCAAAGCCTTTTATAACAAACGAGTTTCAATGGAAACTCGTCTGTTTTAAATGCGCGCGCATTACCGACCCACAGATTCGAGCTCATCAGACGAATTCATTCAAGGACGAGAATTGAGCGCTTGTTAAACTTCGCAAGCCTTGGCTATAGCTCTTTTACTAAGGTCTGTTTTCTGGTGCAATTGAGATATTATCAGCGCTTTTAGATCAGCGGGAATTTTTTACTCTAAATACCATTGTATTTGGTTCTAGTGGAAACAGCATAATTAAATGTGCGAATAAGATGTCTGTCTGTTGAGTTTCTACTGCTCAAAGCATGCCTCTTTTAAATGCCTTATCAACGTGATTTTCTCTTATAACCACCTTAATACTAGAAGAAAATTTTGAGTTCGTATTGTTGGAAATTTGAAGTTATTCCCACTGAGTAGAGCGAGCATTTGAATGAATACTACCTGTACCATCAAGGTAGCGACAATAGCGTGATAATCGAGGTCATGACCTTGTCAATCATGGTATACAACCAAATGCATAAGTCGTTGGAACACCTAGTCCTTCCTTCCCCTCCCAATGTTGAGCGGGAAATAATACTGGACACGATTTTGATCAACATTGAAGGGAGGGCAGGGAGAGCGTGTTCTCTCGGCAAAGTGTTCCAACATTTTGCATTTGGTTGTATAGCCGTATATGGGTGTCATTTTCCAAGTAACGTAATAACTGTAGTGCAATAGAGACAAGCGAAATAGAAAGGGATAGGTAGGGGGTATGTTCTCGGAATTTTTTCATTTTGTTCTATTATTCCCGGTATGACAGTTTGGTTTAGGGGATGCGAACGAGCTACAGCAGTAAACTAGAAACAATTTATCTGTATAGAATTTGTTTTGATTAATTTACGGACTTTACATGTTCACCCCTCTAAACTCCATTCTTAAAGAGAAAGAAGCACCAATAGGCCCTTTAAAAACAGAGATAGGCCCTCTAAAAACGCAAGCATTAAAAATGACAAGCATTTGGTATATAACGTCAATGGGAAATACGGAGTGTTGTTGTCAAAATGATCGGGAAAATTGTTTCTCTACAACCATTCATGTAGATTTTTAAAAGCAAGTTTTCTTTCTCGGCGCTTCGCTTTCGGGAAGCCTGTGGTCCGCGCATGCGAAACTGACGAGTTTCCATTGAAACTCGTTTTGCTGAAAAAGCTAAATGACTAGTCAAAGCCTTTTATAACAAACGAGTTTCAATGGAAACTCGTCTGTTTTAAATGCGCGCGCATTACCGACCCACAGATTCGAGCTCATCAGACGAATTCATTCAAGGACGAGAATTGAGCGCTTGTTAAACTTCGCAAGCCTTGGCTATAGCTCTTTTACTAAGGTCTGTTTTCTGGTGCAATTGAGATATTATCAGCGCTTTTAGATCAGCGGGAATTTTTTACTCTAAATACCATTGTATTTGGTTCTAGTGGAAACAGCATAATTAAATGTGCGAATAAGATGTCTGTCTGTTGAGTTTCTACTGCTCAAAGCATGCCTCTTTTAAATGCCTTATCAACGTGATTTTCTCTTATAACCACCTTAATACTAGAAGAAAATTTTGAGTTCGTATTGTTGGAAATTTGAAGTTATTCCCACTGAGTAGAGCGAGCATTTGAATGAATACTACCTGTACCATCAAGGTAGCGACAATAGCGTGATAATCGAGGTCATGACCTTGTCAATCATGGTATACAACCAAATGCATAAGTCGTTGGAACACCTAGTCCTTCCTTCCCCTCCCAATGTTGAGCGGGAAATAATACTGGACACGATTTTGATCAACATTGAAGGGAGGGCAGGGAGAGCGTGTTCTCTCGGCAAAGTGTTCCAACATTTTGCATTTGGTTGTATAGCCGTATATGGGTGTCATTTTCCAAGTAACGTAATAACTGTAGTGCAATAGAGACAAGCGAAATAGAAAGGGATAGGTAGGGGGTATGTTCTCGGAATTTTTTTCATTTTGTTCTATTATTCCCGGTATGACAGTTTGGTTTAGGGGATGCGAACGAGCTACAGCAGTAAACTAGAAACAATTTATCTGTATAGAATTTGTTTTGATTAATTTACGGACTTTACATGTTCACCCCTCTAAACTCCATTCTTAAAGAGAAAGAAGCACCAATAGGCCCTTTAAAAACAGAGATAGGCCCTCTAAAAACGCAAGCATTAAAAATGACAAGCATTTGGTATATAACATCAATGGGAAATACGGAGTGTTGTTGTCAAAATGATCGGGAAAATTGTTTCTCTACAACCATTCATGTAGATTTTTAAAAGCAAGTTTTCTTTCTCGGCGCTTCGCTTTCGGGAAGCCTGTGGTCCGCGCATGCGAAACTGACGAGTTTCCATTGAAACTCGTTTTGCTGAAAAAGCTAAATGACTAGTCAAAGCCTTTTATAACAAACGAGTTTCAATGGAAACTCGTCTGTTTTAAATGCGCGCGCATTACCGACCCACAGATTCGAGCTCATCAGACGAATTCATTCAAGGACGAGAATTGAGCGCTTGTTAAACTTCGCAAGCCTTGGCTATAGCTCTTTTACTAAGGTCTGTTTTCTGGTGCAATTGAGATATTATCAGCGCTTTTAGATCAGCGGGAATTTTTTACTCTAAATACCATTGTATTTGGTTCTAGTGGAAACAGCATAATTAAATGTGCGAATAAGATGTCTGTCTGTTGAGTTTCTACTGCTCAAAGCATGCCTCTTTTAAATGCCTTATCAACGTGATTTTCTCTTATAACCACCTTAATACTAGAAGAAAATTTTGAGTTCGTATTGTTGGAAATTTGAAGTTATTCCCACTGAGTAGAGCGAGCATTTGAATGAATACTACCTGTACCATCAAGGTAGCGACAATAGCGTGATAATCGAGGTCATGACCTTGTCAATCATGGTATACAACCAAATGCATAAGTCGTTGGAACACCTAGTCCTTCCTTCCCCTCCCAATGTTGAGCGGGAAATAATACTGGACACGATTTTGATCAACATTGAAGGGAGGGCAGGGAGAGCGTGTTCTCTCGGCAAAGTGTTCCAACATTTTGCATTTGGTTGTATAGCCGTATATGGGTGTCATTTTCCAAGTAACGTAATAACTGTAGTGCAATAGAGACAAGCGAAATAGAAAGGGATAGGTAGGGGGTATGTTCTCGGAATTTTTTTCATTTTGTTCTATTATTCCCGGTATGACAGTTTGGTTTAGGGGATGCGAACGAGCTACAGCAGTAAACTAGAAACAATTTATCTGTATAGAATTTGTTTTGATTAATTTACGGACTTTACATGTTCACCCCTCTAAACTCCATTCTTAAAGAGAAAGAAGCACCAATAGGCCCTTTAAAAACAGAGATAGGCCCTCTAAAAACGCAAGCATTAAAAATGACAAGCATTTGGTATATAACGTCAATGGGAAATACGGAGTGTTGTTGTCAAAATGATCGGGAAAATTGTTTCTCTACAACCATTCATGTAGATTTTTAAAAGCAAGTTTTCTTTCTCGGCGCTTCGCTTTCGGGAAGCCTGTGGTCCGCGCATGCGAAACTGACGAGTTTCCATTGAAACTCGTTTTGCTGAAAAAGCTAAATGACTAGTCAAAGCCTTTTATAACAAACGAGTTTCAATGGAAACTCGTCTGTTTTAAATGCGCGCGCATTACCGACCCACAGATTCGAGCTCATCAGACGAATTCATTCAAGGACGAGAATTGAGCGCTTGTTAAACTTCGCAAGCCTTGGCTATAGCTCTTTTACTAAGGTCTGTTTTCTGGTGCAATTGAGATATTATCAGCGCTTTTAGATCAGCGGGAATTTTTTACTCTAAATACCATTGTATTTGGTTCTAGTGGAAACAGCATAATTAAATGTGCGAATAAGATGTCTGTCTGTTGAGTTTCTACTGCTCAAAGCATGCCTCTTTTAAATGCCTTATCAACGTGATTTCTCTTATAACCACCTTAATACTAGAAGAAAATTTTGAGTTCGTATTGTTGGAAATTTGAAGTTATTCCCACTGAGTAGAGCGAGCATTTGAATGAATACTACCTGTACCATCAAGGTAGCGACAATAGCGTGATAATCGAGGTCATGACCTTGTCAATCATGGTATACAACCAAATGCATAAGTCGTTGGAACACCTAGTCCTTCCTTCCCCTCCCAATGTTGAGCGGGAAATAATACTGGACACGATTTTGATCAACATTGAAGGGAGGGCAGGGAGAGCGTGTTCTCTCGGCAAAGTGTTCCAACATTTTGCATTTGGTTGTATAGCCGTATATGGGTGTCATTTTCCAAGTAACGTAATAACTGTAGTGCAATAGAGACAAGCGAAATAGAAAGGGATAGGTAGGGGGTATGTTCTCGGAATTTTTTCATTTTGTTCTATTATTCCCGGTATGACAGTTTGGTTTAGGGGATGCGAACGAGCTACAGCAGTAAACTAGAAACAATTTATCTGTATAGAATTTGTTTTGATTAATTTACGGACTTTACATGTTCACCCCTCTAAACTCCATTCTTAAAGAGAAAGAAGCACCAATAGGCCCTTTAAAAACAGAGATAGGCCCTCTAAAAACGCAAGCATTAAAAATGACAAGCATTTGGTATATAACGTCAATGGGAAATACGGAGTGTTGTTGTCAAAATGATCGGGAAAATTGTTTCTCTACAACCATTCATGTAGATTTTTAAAAGCAAGTTTTCTTTCTCGGCGCTTCGCTTTCGGGAAGCCTGTGGTCCGCGCATGCGAAACTGACGAGTTTCCATTGAAACTCGTTTTGCTGAAAAAGCTAAATGACTAGTCAAAGCCTTTTATAACAAACGAGTTTCAATGGAAACTCGTCTGTTTTAAATGCGCGCGCATTACCGACCCACAGATTCGAGCTCATCAGACGAATTCATTCAAGGACGAGAATTGAGCGCTTGTTAAACTTCGCAAGCCTTGGCTATAGCTCTTTTACTAAGGTCTGTTTTCTGGTGCAATTGAGATATTATCAGCGCTTTTAGATCAGCGGGAATTTTTACTCTAAATACCATTGTATTTGGTTCTAGTGGAAACAGCATAATTAAATGTGCGAATAAGATGTCTGTCTGTTGAGTTTCTACTGCTCAAAGCATGCCTCTTTTAAATGCCTTATCAACGTGATTTTCTCTTATAACCACCTTAATACTAGAAGAAAATTTTGAGTTCGTATTGTTGGAAATTTGAAGTTATTCCCACTGAGTAGAGCGAGCATTTGAATGAATACTACCTGTACCATCAAGGTAGCGACAATAGCGTGATAATCGAGGTCATGACCTTGTCAATCATGGTATACAACCAAATGCATAAGTCGTTGGAACACCTAGTCCTTCCTTCCCCTCCCAATGTTGAGCGGGAAATAATACTGGACACGATTTTGATCAACATTGAAGGGAGGGCAGGGAGAGCGTGTTCTCTCGGCAAAGTGTTCCAACATTTTGCATTTGGTTGTATAGCCGTATATGGGTGTCATTTTCCAAGTAACGTAATAACTGTAGTGCAATAGAGACAAGCGAAATAGAAAGGGATAGGTAGGGGGTATGTTCTCGGAATTTTTTTCATTTTGTTCTATTATTCCCGGTATGACAGTTTGGTTTAGGGGATGCGAACGAGCTACAGCAGTAAACTAGAAACAATTTATCTGTATAGAATTTGTTTTGATTAATTTACGGACTTTACATGTTCACCCCTCTAAACTCCATTCTTAAAGAGAAAGAAGCACCAATAGGCCCTTTAAAAACAGAGATAGGCCCTCTAAAAACGCAAGCATTAAAAATGACAAGCATTTGGTATATAACGTCAATGGGAAATACGGAGTGTTGTTGTCAAAATGATCGGGAAAATTGTTTCTCTACAACCATTCATGTAGATTTTTAAAAGCAAGTTTTCTTTCTCGGCGCTTCGCTTTCGGGAAGCCTGTGGTCCGCGCATGCGAAACTGACGAGTTTCCATTGAAACTCGTTTTGCTGAAAAAGCTAAATGACTAGTCAAAGCCTTTTATAACAAACGAGTTTCAATGGAAACTCGTCTGTTTTAAATGCGCGCGCATTACCGACCCACAGATTCGAGCTCATCAGACGAATTCATTCAAGGACGAGAATTGAGCGCTTGTTAAACTTCGCAAGCCTTGGCTATAGCTCTTTTACTAAGGTCTGTTTTCTGGTGCAATTGAGATATTATCAGCGCTTTTAGATCAGCGGGAATTTTTTACTCTAAATACCATTGTATTTGGTTCTAGTGGAAACAGCATAATTAAATGTGCGAATAAGATGTCTGTCTGTTGAGTTTCTACTGCTCAAAGCATGCCTCTTTTAAATGCCTTATCAACGTGATTTTCTCTTATAACCACCTTAATACTAGAAGAAAATTTTGAGTTCGTATTGTTGGAAATTTGAAGTTATTCCCACTGAGTAGAGCGAGCATTTGAATGAATACTACCTGTACCATCAAGGTAGCGACAATAGCGTGATAATCGAGGTCATGACCTTGTCAATCATGGTATACAACCAAATGCATAAGTCGTTGGAACACCTAGTCCTTCCTTCCCTCCCAATGTTGAGCGGGAAATAATACTGGACACGATTTTGATCAACATTGAAGGGAGGGCAGGGAGAGCGTGTTCTCTCGGCAAAGTGTTCCAACATTTTGCATTTGGTTGTATAGCCGTATATGGGTGTCATTTTCCAAGTAACGTAATAACTGTAGTGCAATAGAGACAAGCGAAATAGAAAGGGATAGGTAGGGGGTATGTTCTCGGAATTTTTTTCATTTTGTTCTATTATTCCCGGTATGACAGTTTGGTTTAGGGGATGCGAACGAGCTACAGCAGTAAACTAGAAACAATTTATCTGTATAGAATTTGTTTTGATTAATTTACGGACTTTACATGTTCACCCCTCTAAACTCCATTCTTAAAGAGAAAGAAGCACCAATAGGCCCTTTAAAAACAGAGATAGGCCCTCTAAAAACGCAAGCATTAAAAATGACAAGCATTTGGTATATAACGTCAATGGGAAATACGGAGTGTTGTTGTCAAAATGATCGGGAAAATTGTTTCTCTACAACCATTCATGTAGATTTTTAAAAGCAAGTTTTCTTTCTCGGCGCTTCGCTTTCGGGAAGCCTGTGGTCCGCGCATGCGAAACTGACGAGTTTCCATTGAAACTCGTTTTGCTGAAAAAGCTAAATGACTAGTCAAAGCCTTTTATAACAAACGAGTTTCAATGGAAACTCGTCTGTTTTAAATGCGCGCGCATTACCGACCCACAGATTCGAGCTCATCAGACGAATTCATTCAAGGACGAGAATTGAGCGCTTGTTAAACTTCGCAAGCCTTGGCTATAGCTCTTTTACTAAGGTCTGTTTTCTGGTGCAATTGAGATATTATCAGCGCTTTTAGATCAGCGGGAATTTTTTACTCTAAATACCATTGTATTTGGTTCTAGTGGAAACAGCATAATTAAATGTGCGAATAAGATGTCTGTCTGTTGAGTTTCTACTGCTCAAAGCATGCCTCTTTTAAATGCCTTATCAACGTGATTTTCTCTTATAACCACCTTAATACTAGAAGAAAATTTTGAGTTCGTATTGTTGGAAATTTGAAGTTATTCCCACTGAGTAGAGCGAGCATTTGAATGAATACTACCTGTACCATCAAGGTAGCGACAATAGCGTGATAATCGAGGTCATGACCTTGTCAATCATGGTATACAACCAAATGCATAAGTCGTTGGAACACCTAGTCCTTCCTTCCCCTCCCAATGTTGAGCGGGAAATAATACTGGACACGATTTTGATCAACATTGAAGGGAGGGCAGGGAGAGCGTGTTCTCTCGGCAAAGTGTTCCAACATTTTGCATTTGGTTGTATAGCCGTATATGGGTGTCATTTTCCAAGTAACGTAATAACTGTAGTGCAATAGAGACAAGCGAAATAGAAAGGGATAGGTAGGGGGTATGTTCTCGGAATTTTTTTCATTTTGTTCTATTATTCCCGGTATGACAGTTTGGTTTAGGGGATGCGAACGAGCTACAGCAGTAAACTAGAAACAATTTATCTGTATAGAATTTGTTTTGATTAATTTACGGACTTTACATGTTCACCCCTCTAAACTCCATTCTTAAAGAGAAAGAAGCACCAATAGGCCCTTTAAAAACAGAGATAGGCCCTCTAAAAACGCAAGCATTAAAAATGACAAGCATTTGGTATATAACGTCAATGGGAAATACGGAGTGTTGTTGTCAAAATGATCGGGAAAATTGTTTCTCTACAACCATTCATGTAGATTTTTAAAAGCAAGTTTTCTTTCTCGGCGCTTCGCTTTCGGGAAGCCTGTGGTCCGCGCATGCGAAACTGACGAGTTTCCATTGAAACTCGTTTTGCTGAAAAAGCTAAATGACTAGTCAAAGCCTTTTATAACAAACGAGTTTCAATGGAAACTCGTCTGTTTTAAATGCGCGCGCATTACCGACCCACAGATTCGAGCTCATCAGACGAATTCATTCAAGGACGAGAATTGAGCGCTTGTTAAACTTCGCAAGCCTTGGCTATAGCTCTTTTACTAAGGTCTGTTTTCTGGTGCAATTGAGATATTATCAGCGCTTTTAGATCAGCGGGAATTTTTTACTCTAAATACCATTGTATTTGGTTCTAGTGGAAACAGCATAATTAAATGTGCGAATAAGATGTCTGTCTGTTGAGTTTCTACTGCTCAAAGCATGCCTCTTTTAAATGCCTTATCAACGTGATTTTCTCTTATAACCACCTTAATACTAGAAGAAAATTTTGAGTTCGTATTGTTGGAAATTTGAAGTTATTCCCACTGAGTAGAGCGAGCATTTGAATGAATACTACCTGTACCATCAAGGTAGCGACAATAGCGTGATAATCGAGGTCATGACCTTGTCAATCATGGTATACAACCAAATGCATAAGTCGTTGGAACACCTAGTCCTTCCTTCCCCTCCCAATGTTGAGCGGGAAATAATACTGGACACGATTTTGATCAACATTGAAGGGAGGGCAGGGAGAGCGTGTTCTCTCGGCAAAGTGTTCCAACATTTTGCATTTGTTGTAGCGTTTGAAGAAATTTTCTACATTTTATTGGAGCGTTTATTTGTTGTCTATTAAATATTTACAATTTTAGTAGTAAGTCGGTCCAGAACAGAGGCGAGGGGGGGTTCCGCTGCGGGAGGGGGGGGGGGGGGGGGGGGGGGGGGGGTCCGGAACCCCTGGAATCCCCCCCCCCCCCCTGGCTACGCCCCTGAGATGAACATGTTTTGTGTACGGTATAGTAAACAAGGCCTGTCAGGACCCCAGGAAGTACGCTACCTCAACTATATAGGTTAGATGAATGCTTCTATTGATGGGCTCCTGAGCGAACAAGGTTAGGGACGTGTCATTATTTAAGGGGGGGGGGTTCCTATTTTTGTGGGGAGGGTATTATTTTTTTCGGGTGTCTAGAAGGAGGGTCCAAATTTGTTTCTCTCTTATATTGGGGAGGGTCCAAATTTTTTTCACCAACTTCCCTCTATCATTTGCATTTTTCTACTTAACTTCAATACACCTAATAAAAATTTCGGCCCGCTTCGCGCGCATAAAAAGAATGACATCTAATAAAACCAAAGTATGCCAACCAGAGAAAACTCACCTGGCATACGTAAGTTCTAAGTCCCTCGCGCTGTTTATCAAGTGTATCTTGACGAGTAAAAATAAACCTCCCAAAACTACCTTGCAGTGATAGGCCTGCCGCGCAGTCACTAGTGAGTTCCACGTTACAAGCATAGAAATTCATAGAAATCGTCATTTGGGCCGCGCTTCACGCACATGAATATTAATAATTTCGTCGTTTGCGGCGTGCAGATGTGCGCATGAATAATTTAACCTACAGACTCATCAATAGACGCTTCCATCTAACCATGTACCCGAGGTACACGAAAAACGTAATGTTCATCTACCCTTTCTCTGAGGTTTGATTAAATGCGTTTATCAAAATTTGGGCGCAAGAAAAATGTGCCTCCTCTTTCTGTATAATGTCTTCATTCAGTCCGGTTCATTACCAGTTTTGGTAATATCAATCTTGCTCATTATGCATGCATAATAGGACAAAATGGCTGCTGTAGCTGATATTAGCGTACCCTTCATAAAATGTACCTTTTCCTCCTCTATTTAACGTCCCTACCCATGAACCTTTGCCTGAAAGACATGACAAGGGCAACAGGAACTCCATATTGCTTGCGAAACTAACGAAATCGGAGCGCACTTCGAAAATATTTGAAGATTTACTGCTGCCTCTATCAAGGTTTTACACTAATTTTTGCCTGATCGTATAGGAAAAAGGCCGAATTGAAGTAGGTTCCACCCATATTTGCAAAAAATGCACCCATAGGCGTGAAAATATAGTAGTTTTGCTTCCTATCTATACAAGAATTACTTGGGTACCCGGCGATTTCGTGGGGTACTCGCGATGTGAAGTCAAAATCTCTTCGCCGTTTATATGTGCTGGTCTCGTGAAGTCGATAATAACTACCAGAGGAAAAGGGCAAGGGGAAGAGCTCATCAAAGATCAGCAAGGAAACGAGTTTCTACGTTCAGTTCCATCGTCTTTGGTTGATATGGACCCGAGAGATCGGATTAGAGTAACGTAAGCGGTCAGTATAAAACACAGACTGCAGACTGCGGGCTGCAGACTGCAGACTAGGGGTAAAACGCAGATTCGGTATAAAATGCAGACTGCAGACTGCAGACTGCAGACTTGGTATAAAACGCAGACTTGGCTTAAAATGCAGGATATGATGCGAAGAAATCGAAAATCCAAGTCTTACCTTTGCGATAAGTCACCGTGGATGTGCGCCATTTTGTTTTGTTTTTGACACAAAACTGCTGACCAAAACCATGACGGCCACACCACAGGAGCCCCAAACTGCGCTCCTCCTCTCTCTTTCCAAGCCATACACGGTACTGGAAGTTCATCTGCTGAAGTGTGCGCTCTTGTTGTTGAATTATTCATTTAAAATTCCCTTCTTGCTCGAAAAGTAAATTATATAATTCATTTTTCTTATAAATTATAAAACGAACAAGAAATTCTGATCTTGTAGTGTAGCTTGATTATTTTGCCCATAACACTTTCATTGGCACGTGCTTTCTACAAGACAGTCCTAGCAGTGCGTGTTGTGTTTTGTTTTTATTTTGGGTTTGCGTTTTTATATGATTATATCGTTTTGCTTAGAGGAAGTGCGCAATAGTGTTTCTACATTTAGTTCTCGTAATAAAAGCTTTCTCGATCGGTTAAAATTAGCCGAAATCTTTAGACGTTCATGTGTGAGTTTATCAAGCCACAACACTGACAACACCACATGGTCCGATCTAACCATGGCACAGGAATCGGACCGTAGACAGAAGTTCATTTGCATAAAGGCGCAGTATCGACATACTATCAAATACCACGTAGGGCACAAAGCGCGCGGAAATCGGCACCATCTTTTGTCCACAGTCGCCATTTTGGCCGTGAGGTAATTTTGGGGAGACTGGTAACTAAATACATTAAGTTTGACAGCCCCCACTTTCACCTCCTCCCACGGGTTTATTATGTCATTGATCGCCATCTTGATTTGACAATCGGAAAGAAGGAAGGAAGAGCTTTCAAACGAGACCTTCAGCACCTTTGTAGGGCTTTCGCGCGCTTGTTTTTATTTTTCAATTTGGTTGTTTTATCGAGTTTTGATGTCGAAGACCTGGAAGAGAAAAAATCGGTATTTCTGTGCAGTTAATACCGTTTAGAGTGTTATCTTTGAAACGTTGAAATTGACATTCACCCAAAGTTCACTTGTTGTTCTACAATCAAATGGTTTTGGTTTTCTCGATTTGTTTACGGGAAGGCTCATTTTTGAGTTTTTAAAAAGTCATTTTGCTTCAAAACATGGCCAGAACCCGGCAAAAATGGACGGTTTGTGTTTGTACAAATGGTTTTGGAAGACAAGAACAGTGCGATGGTGCACGTGCGAATATGAAAATGAAAAGAGGAGCTGCTCAGAGACAAAGAGAGTGAAATGGAATCTTAGTAAAAACTACGTCCCGAGGAGAAAAGGTGAGGCATAAAGGAAGAGCGATTTTATATATTTTTAACTTTTTAAGGTGATTTTTAGTGTTGGTATGGTATCGAAAAATAAACAAAGCGCTGTTTGTTTACTACGCGCGAGTTCGTTGTTTCGGTAGTTTCAGTCCGGGATTTTTCATACTGCAATGCTCATCCGTGACCGTCAGTCGATCAAAATATGACCTTTCACTATAACTGTTATTCGAGGGTTGAATATAGCATCTTTTTTATTTGAAAGATGTGTAGGCTTATACAATTCATTCTGTCTCACGCGCACTCTGAATCAGGTGGTTTCGAGTTCATCAGCCCTTGGCTGTTCAAATGATTACTTGAGTTATCTAGAAACCTACCTGATTTATGCTAAAGTTTCATGGGCTAAAAATTAAAAAGTATCTTGAATTATTAATCATATTATAAGCTGTACAGAGAAATGCTTTCTGTTCCTCAATAGTCCAATATTTTATTTCTGTCTATCAAAGTAGTTCAGGACACCAAATGATTGAGAGGCAAACTCAAATGTTAACTTTTCTGCCTCAATTGATTAGAATTGTGAGAAACAATATTCAACAAACTGTGAGAAATACTAGATACATGATGTATCTAGTATTTCTCACAGTTTGTTGAACATGTAATGCCAATAGGGGCAGAGGTACTCACTTGTTTGAGGATTATAGCCACTATGACCTGTAATTTAATGTTGAATCCATTATAAAAACAATTTTCATGAGAAAAGATACCCCAGAATCAGTTTATTTGTACTATATTCTATTATTTGTACCCAAACTGAGACCTGGCCTGTTCTGAGCAGGTCAACAATTATAGCATGTTTGGCTTTATACTATCAAAACAGTTGTGTTTCAATCAAGCTGTTTCAATTTCAAGCCTGTCGGCAGCAAATTTCTATCACGTGACGTCTAAAAAGCTATCACGTGATCATTTTCTCATAGTCGCATGTCACTTTTTGGTCATCACGTGATGTAAATCAGTGACCTGTGGGTTCGAAATTTCAACAGTGCGATTGAAACTCTACTTGTTTTGTTAGTATAAATTTTTCAAAACTCACAATTCCCCTTATAACATACATCTTGATACCACTACTGCCAGTTTGCTCTTCAAATTTGATTTGTTATTGAAAAGTTTGAGCTCCCTTAGAAGCTACAAGGTAATGTTGTTACTGAGCAAAACAAAAGGAACTATGAAAAGGATTCTGGGAATAGTGGTATCAAAAGTAATCAAGGGACTTGAAAATTAAAAAAAATGTGCCCCAAGAAATTATCAAATCCCATTTTAGAGAGAAGTTTGCTAGCCATGCATACCCCATTCTATCTACTGAAGGAAAAATTGGGATGTTGTTTGGCAGCAATTATCCCCTTAGAGCTCTTGTAAGGGAGTACCCCATCATGAAGGGAAGCCACACCAGTACTGTGCACTATAAAATAGTAATAATATGATTTTATATCTCCCTTGGCAGTGTTATTGGCCATTAGGACAGATCAAACAGCAACCTCCGGTGCTTTGGGGCTTGTCGTCTGGGACCCCGCAGGGCATGCGGCTCATGAAATGACTCCTGATTAGCCAACATAAACACTGATTGACTAGGGTAGTGAAATGCTGCTACATATATACAGTACAAGCCCAAGTGTTATGATGCAAGACTTGACTGGGGCCACCCTGTTGATGACCACATGGTCATTTTCACTGTTCAGTGTGATCAGATTATAAACATTTTGTTTCATATTACAACCATTAGACAACTTGACAGACCATTAAAAGCATTTGCTCATTGCATTCAAACCAAAACTGAACTGCAAAATAAGTGACATTCTAATAGGACCTAGAGTTCATTGTCTGCATAAATTATTGATGTGTGGCCCTGTTATATTTCCTTGAGCTTTTCCCCTTTCTTTCTCTGGTATCCACAGAAGTTAACTGGAATAAAACAAATACATTTCTCCTTGAACAAAGTTTCATGACAAGCAAAATATATTTGATCAGTCACTGTGACTAATATTTTAACAATAAAATATTGTTATGGTGACTGCTTGGTAATTTCTTTGAAGGACACCTTTTGTTCAGGCAGTGAACCACAAATTTGTCAAGTTTGTAATAAAATTATTAAATAAGCAAGCAATTTTTAGTAAACATTTGTAGGAAGCATAGATAAAAATGATGAAAAAGAGATTACATGCACATTTGTTTTAATTTTCTGTTAGACTTTTTTGGAATGTAATCTTCAATGAAATTGAAGGAATAGCATTCCTTAAGAGGATCCTTGGGAGTTCGATAGACATCTGCCTCATCAACAACTCTGTATAATGTAATTTCTATATGTTGACTGTGGACTGGCTCACCTCTGCTGATATCCCACTTTAACCCTAAAGGAAATTGCATATTGAGTGATGCAGGAAGTAGATTTCGAAAATGAAATTTACCACTGAAATATTTTTGCCCTTTGACAACTAAAACCAGAATTACACTCAGTAGCTTACTTTTTATGTCTAAAACTCAGATTCTTAAGAATGCAGTGCTGGGCAAAAAGAATTCCACCCAAGAGGAGCTGAAGGTTTCATTCAGTCATTTTCTTCCAGAATTCTCATGAGAACAAAGGAAAAGTTATTGAAACCCCCTTAACTATATTTCTTTCTTGAAGCACAGCACAAAAGCTTCCCTAATAATAGACTTAATGATGTCTTATGGCCTCTTCTACTGAAATTTCAAATTGGCATTTTAAAGAAATTTTATCACAGTGCACTAGCAAGTTAATCAGTCATTGAAAGACACCAAAAAATAAAAAGATTTTTACTCAAGCTAGGAGTCTTGTGAATCACAGTGTGATAAGATGAAAGTGTCATGCTTTCTTACAGTCACACACCACAGGAACATCTGACATGCTTTCAACAAGTCTCTTGGTTATCTATAAAGCTCTGGTTTGTCTCCTGACAGCACTTAGTTCTCAAGATATACTCTCCCGTATCTCACACCTGTAGAGATGAGTTAATCCATTCATTAATTCATTCATAAATTTGAGCCCTGTCACTAACGTTTGTTTTTACTCAGTGAAGTCCCTATTCATGGAAACATACAAACAAACAAAATATTATTGCATGAGAAAAAAATGATTGCAGTGAAATATTCTGTGACAGTGGAAAACTATTATCTGCGTTCTTCTAGGCAGGATTTCTAGAGCAATATATACAGGGCTGTACAAATACAGTTTCACAATCTGGTCTACTTTAGTCTTGCCAGCGACTTTTCTTTCAGTGAACATCAATCCAGTACTTCTTTAAGCCCGGTGCACACTAGCGACATAACGACATAAGGACGTAATGTTGCAACGATAAAAGCATGGGAAAATAACTGAAATAATCAATATTTTCCACGGATTATCAGTCGATTACTTCACCAAAGCAATTTTATGTTATTTTTTGTGGACTTCAACGTTTTGAAACCACTAAATTTTGTTCGCGTGATATTTTCCTTATGTCGTTATGTCGCAAGTGTGCACCAGGCTTTAGCAAACCTTAGGTGGCCAATAAAAAATCCTTGGTGGCGAGAACAAACTTTCCTGCAGACCGCCGCACATTACTTGTGATGAACAAAACGCCTGTAAATCAACCAACAGAAGATTTAAGTTCACGTTCTTGGTTGTCGAAGGATGAAACAACAGTCATTCGAATGTCTGGAGCTGTTTAGCCGACTCGGACTTGTTTTCGCCACAACTTCGGCCAATTTCAGGATGATCCTCGTCTAAAAAGGCACCAAGGGGTCTCCAAAAATACTCTTCTAGTTTCTGTTTCCTTTCTCTCCTGACCTGCATCACTGTACGTTCAAATTTTTATCCCAAAACCCACAAAGAGTTCGACAATCGATCCGCCATTTTGAATAACAAAGTGTACATTCACGCGCGCGACCGCTGGCTACAAGGACATACGGACGGTGCCGAATTCCGCGCGTTTTATGACCGATGTGTACTCGATATTTTTCAGTTATCTCACTAGATATATAGTAGAGGAATATATCATCAGATGCAATTTTATCCCATACTTTCTCTAAATATTTAGAAACAGATTGTTTTTGGCCATTTTATCCGACAATAGCTCGTTTTTACGCTACACATACCCCCGATTCGACCGGAGTTTGGGGCTCCTGTGGTGTGGCCGTCATGGTTTTGGTCAGCAGTTTTGTGTCAAAATAAACAAAATGGCGCACATCCACGGTGACTTGTGGATCGCAAGGTAAGACTTGGATTTTCGATTTCTTGGCATCATATCCTGCATTTCAAGCCAAGTCTGCGTTTTATACCAAGTCTGCAGTCTGCAGTCTGCATTTTGTACCGAGTCTGCGTTTTACCCCTAGTCTGCAAACTGCAGCCCGCAGTCTGCAGTCTGCGTTTTATACTGACCGCAAACGTAAGTTTGTATTGAGGCACTCGAGTTTGGCAGGGATTCGACTGCGCCATGCAGTGACCAACGTCCAAGCCTTGAAACAACGGATACTGAATAGCCACTAGGAGTTTTCTTTTCACCTAGTCTTCTGTTTTCCATTGCAGATGAGGCTAATTTCCTCGATAGGACGACTAATAAAGCCGTGAGGGGCGAAGTGAAAGCAACCCCGCGGGGCGATGCCAAAAACCCGCTCGAATGATAACAGCCGAGACCGTTTAATTGGTTTCAAGGGTCTGTTCTTGCCTTGCAAACTAAAATACATTATTTCTCTGTCAAAATACTAAGGCCGGGTAACGAGGATGATTTTCTGTGAGTCCTGTTCGATTTATAGCCGTCGTTTTATTAAGCGCCGCCATTTTTGTTTTGAAAGTACATGGAACTACAGTGGGGGGAGGGGGAGAGTTCTGTGATCTGATTGGCCGAGCGGTTTGTTTACAAAATATTACCAAAACTGGTAATGAACCGGACTGTCATTAGGTCAAATAGGGGACGGGGGGAGGGTCCTAATTTTTTTTTTACCTTCGACTGGGGGAGGGTCACAATTTTATGTCATGTTCAAGGGGAGGGTCCTAATTTGTTTTGGAGCCTTCCTTAAAAAATGGTAGCCCCCCCCCCCCCCCCTCCGCTAGATAATGACACGTCCCTTATATTATTAATGCGCACAACTGCGCGCCGCTAACGATGAAATATTAATATTCATGCGGCGCGAAGCGCGGCCCAACGGACGAATTTCTATGCTTGTAACGTCGAAAACTCACGCTTACCAATACGGTCTTCTTTCACACAGATAGTGACTTGCCCGCGAGGCCTATCATTGCGGGACATTTTTGGAAGAGTTTGCTTTTCGTCGTCAAGATACACTTGTTCTTGTAAACGGCGTGAGGGTGGTGTGTTTATTGCTGAAAAAGTATATTAGATATCATATAGAGAAGTTGCTGAAATAACCACTATCGGCATCTGTTTTACCCTCTTCATCGTCCAAATGTTGCTGAAAAAAATATATGACCCTCCCCCAAACAGGAGTGAAAAAAATTTGGACTCTCCGAAAAAAAAATAGGACCCTCTCTACAAAAATAGGAGCCCCCTCCCCCCGCCCTCCTCCCGCTAAATAATGACACGTCCCTTATGTAACTGCATACGGATAAGTGAAATAAATGTATGTATGTAACTCTTGTTAAAATGTTCTTTGAACATTTAGAGGTTCAAGAAAATCCACGGTGGCGTGTCTCCTTAGGCTCCCAGCATTGACATATTCCCGGCCATAGATATACATCGATAGATAAAAACGTTTTTATTATTATAGCACCTCTATACAGTACATTGGCCATGCGGATCTCTAATAGACACAGCATATTGGACAGAGCGGAAAAACCTGCTAAATCACTAAATTTCAAATAGTATAAGGTCGGGTTGACTCAGATAAGCTTGATTTTTTTGCATACACATTTAAAATGTACAATGTGTGGTTCCAGAAAGTATCCATACACCCCACTCCGCCCCACGGGAGGGCATTGGAAATTTCATAGGGGTGGGGGAGAGGTCAATTTACCGGATCTTTCCCATACAAATATACTTAAATATATTTTGATATTTTGTCTTTTTTAGCTTAAAAATTATGATGAAATTGGACATCACAACCGACTTTTTAAATTTGATAAATCCTCGTCGTAACAAGGGAGAAAATCGCATATTACCAGGGTGGGATTTAGGGGGGAGGGGGATTTATCCATACATGTGCTGTATTTGGAGCAAATTTTTAAAAACAATTCGTGTTTCACCATCCGCCCCCCCCCCCCCCCTCCCCCTTTCTGAAATTCTAGGATCCGCTCCTGACATCCACGATTGTTACGAATTATGAAATGACTCTTGATATATATTTCAGGGTTCCACCACCCTTGAACACTGTGCTTGGCGCTGAATTAACATATGTTGTCTTGTCTTGTCATGATACTGTATTTTTGGAGTGGGAGAGTCACTTTTAAACACCGCTCCGTGGGGTGGGAGGGGGGGCTTTGGGTGTAATGATTCGTTCGTTTTATTTGACAATCATTAATCGAGAATATTTACAGAGGTTTATTGGTGTGTCTTGATCCGAGCGCATGCAGACGAGAGAGAGATCAAATATATAGGATCCGGTTACATAACATACATGTTGCGTGATTAATTCTTGCTACGTTGCGTGATATCATGACATCCCCCTTTCCATGATTAATTTCAACAATAATTATAAAATCGTCACTTGCTGATAAAACTGTAACATGCTAAAATAATGTTCAACTTCTGAGTTCGTTTGTGATTCTAGTATCTATCAATCTACACAAATCTGTCTGGTGGTCTAACGATCCTTCCGCTGCGCGTCACAGTCATACCAGCAGGCTTGTCACTGGCGAGGTTGTCGGTCGCTACCGCTGGCTCTGAGTTGATACTGCGTGGCTGCATGGCATCACTATTGTTGTTGGATTGAGTTGTTGGAGGGATGCTTCTGACGTGTAGCCTGTTGCGCCTAAGCTCTCCTCCTGTAGGTGTTTCCAGACGATATGATCGTGGTACGTTGGTAAGCTTCTCTGTGATCACTGCAGGTTTCCATGTTTTCGTCTTGTGGTCTTGTAGCGTCACAGGTTGTCCTACGTGTAATGGCGGTAACGGTTTTACATGTCGGTCGTAGTAGAATTTCTGAACATCCTGTCGGTATTTGAGTCGGTCTATGACGTCGTCACTGTCGGTTTGTCGCTGTATTGCACGTGGTAGGTTATCTTGTACTTTCCTACCTAGGAGTAACTCGGCTGGTGATGGTAACTTGCTGTCGATTGGTGTAGCGCGTAGACACAGAAGTGCAATGTTCAGGTCTGTGTTGTTCTCTTTTGCTTTTATGAGAGCGTTCTCTACTAGCTTGACTTGGCTCTCAATGAACCCGTTGCTGCGTGAATGCTTGGGTGAACTTGGTATATGCTGGAATCCGTACTCCTTTGCAAATTCTTCGAACTCTTCACTTGTGTATTGTGATCCACTGTCAGATCTAACGACAGCAGGAATTCCGTGTTCGCCAAACACCTGTTTCATGGCGTCAATTACAGATTTGCTCTTGCAGTTTACCTGGGGCATCTTCCTCACGAATGGGTACTTGGAGTAATAGTCGGAGATAAGCAAGAACTCCGTGTTGTCGATATGGAAGAGATCTGATGCGATGGTATGCCATGGGCGCGGTGGTACTTCTGTTTGGATCAGAGGCTCTTTGCATTGAGCAGGTTGGTATTTCTGGCATGTAGGACAAGACTGGGTGAGTTTATCTATGTCCTGGTTTAAATTTCTCCAGAAGACGGATGCTCTTGCACGCAGTTTTGTCTTCTCTGCTCCTTGGTGGGCGGAGTGTAGCTTTGCAAGAATCTCATCCTGGAGAGCTGATGGAAGGCCTATTATTGCTCGCCCGGGTGCGTCGGTAACGTAAAAACGTGCGATTGTTGAGTTGTTTTCGTGCGTGCATTGTAACTCACAAATTCCAAACTGCGCTATGTGAGATCCACCATATGCGGTTAGTGTTGTGTTTGATTTAGTGAGTGCACCTGGCTTAGGGTACCCGTCAGCTCCTATGTGTTGTGAGAACATTGCTTTATAAATTCTCAACGGAAGAATGTTCGCTTGCGCACCTGTGTCAAGCTTTGCCTTGAGTCGCGCATCCTGATTGCTCGCTCTCGGTAGTGTTACGCCTAGTGTTACAAGGGCTTCATTTTTGGGACTGCCTCCCGACTGCTTTGGGTCTATGGAGCTTATATTGATAGTCTCAAATAACAGGGAATCAAAATCGCTGTCTTCCGCTTCAAGTGCATGGACACGCCCTTTCCCCTGGGACCTCTGCCGATTTTGGCGCGGTGCTTCTATCGCTGGTTTTCTACCGTGATTAAGGGAGTTTCGGGGCCCACTATTTTGCGCTTTATTCCCCTGGGCTTTTTGCCTGCATACCCTGCTCCAGTGATTTAATTTGGAACAGTTATTACAAGTCGATCCGTACGCGGGACATTTCCTTGGTTCGTGCTCCGAACCACAGTTTCCGCATTTCTTATCCTGGTTCCGAATTTCCTTTGATTTCGCTTACATTTACTTGAGGCTCGCTATGAAGCTGCGCTACATGTTCTAAGGTTGCTTCATAAGTTCTGGCATAATCAATGGCCTGATCTAGGGTTAGCTCGTCGCTTTTCTCTAGGATTCGCTCTTGGGCTTTCTTATGTTTTGTGCCAATCACGAGTTGTTCGATAAGGCGCTCATTGATTTCATGTTGGTCACGAAATTTACATTTAGCGGCCTGATTTCTACATCTAGTCATAAAATCATCGGTTGTTTCGCTAGGTAATTGTTTGAATTGTTGCAGCTGGTATCTTGCTAGTCTGAAATTTGTTCTCGGGGCTAAATGTTTCTCGAACTTCTCCCAGATCTTGCTGGGTTTTGTTTTGTCTCCGTCGGTATCCCAGACAAAGCTATTGTAAATGTCTACCCCCTGACGGCCTATCCAAAGTAGGACGTACGATGCTCTCTCTGCTTCAGACTTTTTGGAGAAAGGCCCGTCAAAAACTAGATTGCAGTATTGTTTGAACCTTTTGAATTCATCTGGGGTGTCTTTTGCTTCCCAGTTCATGCTAGGGGGTGTAAATCCTGCTGCAGTCATCGTCTCAGGTGATTATGTTACGACTCGAAGATTACACAACACGTCTTTCTGGCTTCTTTGGTTTTATTTCGTCTTTTGCCACTTACCGGCTCGGCGTGCGCTCTTGTGGATGTTCTATCCCACTTCTTGGCACCATGTAATGATTCGTTCGTTTTATTTGACAATCATTAATCGAGAATATTTACAGAGGTTTATTGGTGTGTCTTGATCCGAGCGCATGCAGACGAGAGAGAGATCAAATATATAGGATCCGGTTACATAACATACATGTTGCGTGATTAATTCTTGCTACGTTGCGTGATATCATGACATTGGGGGTATGGATATTTTCATGTTAATACATGGTTAACAAATTTAGCTTGCTCTTTTACAGCAGCTATGGAGATCGGCATAAATGTCATCGCATCGTTTCAAGGCACTTGATGAACAAACAGATACATCCCATTTCCCTGACCCCCCACCATATTTAGGGGAGCAGGTACAAGGATCACCGATCAATCGCGGAACTGAAAAAAAAAACTGTAATAAGTCATGTTAAATTAAATCCTCGTTTACTGGACAAAATGCACGGACCCCATTGGTTAAAACTGAACACGTGAGTTTTCGTTACCTAGCGACATCAAACGGGGCGAGTGCGTTATTGGCAAAACGCATAAAAATCGTGCAGTGTTCACTGCAAGTTCAAATCTTTCTTGATTTTACAACTTATTAATACTTATCAATAATTTTTATTGATGCTTTCTGTATTTCCGCGCTATCAGAATGCAGTTCGTTCATGTTCCTTAAATATTTCGAATTCAATTAAAATGAACATCAGCAAAAATGAACCCCCCGCCCCCTCTTAAAATCCTGAATCCGCCACGGAGACCTGTGAGCTAGAGAAGTACAACCAACAGAGAACTTTGGAATTTTTGGGGGCGTCTTAAAAATTGAGCAGGCGTTCGGATTGGCCTTTGCAAATATCGTGAACTTCAATCCAACAGAAATCGAGCAATTAAATTGATCGATAGCAGAATTGCACATACGAAGTCTATCAAAAAAATGCTAAAACTGGTACAAAATGCGACGACAAGAACCGGAGAAGTAAGACAAGGTAGTACAATTTTTTTAGGAGAGCTGCCCTAAAAAAAATAGGGAAAAAGCGCAATTAAGATCTGCGGTTCGGGCACAGGCAGCCCAAGCTAACAATCTGTGTATTAAATATGTGGGAACTGTAAGAATGAATTTTATATCGTTAATCTGAGAAAATAAAGATATTTATATCACATACCTTCATTGAGTCTTTCTTCCTTCCCTTTATGCCACTTTGGGTTGAAATAATGACATTTTAACATTTGCTCCGGGTCTATAAAGATTTGGAAGGCTGGCAACTCAGACGCCATTTTGACAAATACCACGTTACAACACGCTACCAGCTGTATTCGAGGCCTCAAATTCCACTTAATTTTCAATTATTTGCCATTTAACCTCAGAAACATTAAAGTAAGATGATGTATCTTTCCTACCAACCGATCTATATCTTTCGAATTTGCTTTTTTCTCGCTCAAAGCGCGAGAGTTTTTACTTTCAAAATGTTCTGAGGAGGTGAATGTTCGAAGGTGAAACGTAAAAAAAACTCTTCTCGCGCTTTGTTAGACTGAGACTAGCGGTCACTCGCTTTGAAAGTGTAGCGCTAAATCCCAAGAGGGCTGGGCGAGAATATTTCTATTTGCCGTCGCCGATCACGGTCCAAGGTTTCGGGCCGTCGGCAAGAAGTCGGAAGAGTGGCGTGACTCGCAAACTGTCCAGCAGATCGTATTGAACATCCTGATAGCCGGTTTATTTTAAAAAAAGGCTAAAATAGAACGTGAATCTTTATAGACCCACGGGAGCAAATGTTAAAATGTCATTATTTCAACCCAAAGTGGCATAAAAGGAAGGAAGAAAGACTCAAATGAAGGTATGTGATATAAATATCTTTATTTTCCCATATTAACGATATAAAATTCATTCTTACAGTTCCCACATATTTCTTATACACAGATTGTAAGCTTGGGCTGCCTGTGATTATAGAAGACATTTGGCGTGAAAATACGCTATTTTTCCTTTCAACCTCTGGAAAAACAAAATGGAGTAGTGCTAAAGATCATGATGTCTAGTACTTGGGTGCCGAATTTTACTTATGGAATTTCAGGTAAGTGACAAATTAGGTACGAGTGGCACTTTATCCGAACAATAGGAGCTCATAATGTCATAAACAGGGCTGTCGTCTGATTGGACCTTGTTAGTCAGAGCTAGTTATTTTTAGATTGATATTTGCATAGAGGAACGCCCTTATTACTGAGCCCCTGCATGATAGCTTAGATTCATGTGCGTACTACCTCTCTTCGCCGGGAATGGAAGAAAGTCCGAAAATTCATCCTGTGGTGCTTCTTTCTTCTCCGGGTATGGGAGAAAGTCCAGAGAGTCATCTTGTGGTGCTTCTTTCTTCTCCGGGACTTCCAAAATCCACTTGAAATGTCTTCCACTCGCAAGAGTGATGGCAGCCATTCCAATAAGCACAAACAAAAGGCGATTCATGGTCGTGTTAGTCTGAAGAGTAAAGAATGAGTGATGGTTACAACTCAGACGTTATTTGTTTTTATGTACCACGTACTTTTGTGCGCATTCCTTTGAAAGCACCAAAACAATGGAATCTCAAAGTAACTAGTATATCGTTTGCGTCCATCCGTGAAGCGTGACGGTTTTTTGCGTTGACGTTTCAAACGTGCACGTTTTGTAGAAACGTAGTCGCGTTTTTCGCTTTCTGAATTGCTGAAAAATAACGGGAAAAACAGCAGCTGTCATGCAATCAGCGAGCGAGAAACGCGACTACTTCTCGACAAAACGTGCACGTTTTAAACGTAAACTAACGTGAAAAAATTGTCACGCTTCATGGATATGGATGCATTTGGTAGTAATTAATGCCCAAATGCAGTATCGGAAAATTTCGCGTTTATAGAGTCCTAAAGTGATGACGTCACAAAAACAAAATTTTCGATTTAGCAATTTGTTCCTTGATTACGAAAGGGCATATCGATTGAAAGCTACACACCAAAAATGAGGTGAATCGCCGTTGAAACGCGACCGAGAGTGGCCCGCTGAATACATAATTTTCTTTAACAAGTCACTGTATTTTTGGTTCAGTTCATAAAGTTATGAACTGAGCCCAAAATACAGTGATTTGTTAAAGAAAATTATGTATTCATTGGCCATAGCTCAGTCGCGTTTCAACCGATTCACCTCATTTTGTGCATGTTCTTCGAAGTTGGTCTTTCATTATCCGTGGACTAAAATCTGAAATTGGAAATTTTTCAAATTTGTGACGTCACACTTAAGGACTCTATTACTCGCCACCTTGGCAAGAAAGGAGCAGCAAAAGCTAGGAAATGCCGTCAGATGGTCACTTTATGAGAAAAATATCTCACGTTAAAATATTCCAGCACTTGAAATCATATGATACTCCAGCCTTGTTTATATGATGATTGCCTGGAGCTTACTAGCTCTCATTTGCGCGAGTCTCTTTTGGCGGTCGGCTTTCGCAGGCTAGGAGTTTACAGCTAAAATCGTTGCATCGCGACCCGCGTTTTCAATACATCGAATTTTTTGTCATGTCTGGGTTCAGATCAAAGGGGAAGCCAGTTGACTTACAGATAGTTTGATTGGCGGAACATCAAGGTCAAAAATCAAAACGTTATTTGATCATTTTGAAAACGCGGGCGATGCTGCAACGGTTTTTGTAGTAACGTGCCTTTAGATGCAGGAGAATACACGGATGACCGAAGTAACAACAACTAGTTTTACTTTCAAGATGGCGACTCTCTGCAACACGTGCCCCAACATGCATTGCTGGCAACACACAGGGTGACCGTATAACTACAGTTTTAGCGGTAAGAGGCCATCGAGCGTGAAATCGAATCTCGTTCTCTCTTCTCAAATAGAGCTTTGTATTGCAAGAAAATTTGATTTCTCGGCACCGTCACGGCACATAAAAGTTTTGGTTAAACGTGGTAGATGCATCGTAAAGATTCTTTGTTCTGTCGTCTAGTTTATATAACTTGCATTACTTAGCGCCCAGGGAGTTGGACTTCCCTTGAGAACTAAATGGAAGAACAAATGTCGGTATTCATTGCACCTATTGAGAGAAACTAACCGCGAAATAAATTTGTTTTTTGCCATGTAACGATGCAAGAGAAATCCTCACAAAGTTCAGTAAGGCTTACCTTTCAGGGCGCTCTTCGTCTAACAACGAGATCTCAGTAAGTTCAGTAGGACTATCTTGGTACTTTCTGTTCTGTTCTTTGCAGCGCTGAGCAGGACGAGAATTCCTTGACGAGGAGGAGTGCCTTCTTTTATATCCACTCATTTGGGAAACACGCACGCGATCTGAATAAGACTTAGTTATGCTTTGGCACCAATTCAATTTTATTTCACACTAATACACACGTTAATCAGCGGTTAATGCACCGTAAACCAAGCAGCGCGAAGCTGGACAACGTTGTCGAGCGTTGTGGGCGGCACTTATCCGGGCTCTAATGAACAAATTGGCGGGCGCGAGTCAATCGGCGTTATGATGGTCGCCATCTATTCTCATTCCCAAAGTTATAATAATAGATATGTAGTCGATGTTCTTGGGCGTAAAATATGATTTGGTTCCTTCCGAGTGCTCATTTTAACCCTCGCTACGCTCTAGTCGGGCCGTCATCGTAAAGCCTGGTTTCAATATAGTCGTATCAGTCGACCGTGAAACAATAGAAATTGGAATTATTCTTTTGTTTCACGGTCGACTGATACGACTGGGACGACTGATACGACTATATGGAAACCAGGCTTAAAGATTCTTGTTCTGCATTACTTAGCACCCAGGGAGTTGGACCTCCCTTAGGGCCTCTTCACATGATTCTGGAATGAGTTTCATTCCAGAATCAGTTTCATTCTAGAATGAAGTTCGTACTGTATTCACATGACGTGATCAATCAGTTTCAGATTTTGGTACCAAATAAGAAAACAAATATTCACGCATGCGCCACTCGCTCCAGACAGCACTCTGTTTGTGATTTCTGTCCGAGAACGAAGTTCAATTTCAGTTCACATGATTCCAGAATGAAACTTCATACCAGAACGAAATTTTCACTCCGATTGAAAACCGCCGGAGTGAACTCATTCCGGAATGACCTGCACGGGAGCAAAATTACGTTCCGGTATCATGTGAACAAATGTATACAAAATATATAGAAATCTTACGGGAATGGAATGAACTCATTCCAGAATGAAAGTCATTCCGGAATCATGTGAAGAGGCCCTTAGAGTAGCCTGAGTATCAGGCAAAATTTTATTTTTCCGAGAAAAAGGCAAAGTTTTATTAAAAATATGTTTGGGTCTTTCTCAGTGCTCATTTTAACCTTCGCTGCGCTCGGGCTAATCTGAGCCTGAGTCGGGCCGTCATCGGGCAAACATCAACTGTATTGTCATAAGTCAAGTGCTATAACAATTTCCTCTCGTTGACTATTCGAGAGGTTTGTTTTCTCTTGTTATATGCCTTTATCACGCAATATTGATTAATAATACATAATAGTTATCAGCCAAATCGAGTCAAGTTTGTTCTAATTCTACACATCCGTTTTTCTAGTAGTAAAATTGCAAAGTTTGGCGAAGATTGCTTGAACACTGACTGATATAGGAATTTTCAAAACTTCGTATTCTGCGGCCTATTTTTTTTTTTTACAAAGAAGTGTATTGAAACGACATTGGACGGGCATCGATGCCCGTCCAGCCTCGACTTGGAGTAGTTGCCCATACATTTCTTTGTAAAAAGTAAGCCAGAATACGAACTTTTGAAAGTTCATATCTCAGCCAGAGCCACTAAGTAATTCTTTTAAAACTTTGCAGTTTTACTAATACCGATATGTAGAATTAGAAACTAGTAGATTTCATTATCTGATAACTATTATATAGTATATTACTAGAAGTAATCGAAGATTAGTAAGTGCGCTCGTGGTTAAATCTTTTTCCGCTAACCTGATCTACAGCAAGCAACTTGCATATACACTGTAAGGTTCTAATGAAACAGCTATCAAATTTCAGCCTGACTTGTTTACTGTATCAATCTACAGAAACATTGATTACCTCTATGTCCAATATTCTTGAGTTGTTAGAGTAAATTCAGTAAATTCTATAGCAACAACCTTGTTTCTATTCTGAAATGTTCGTCAGAACTCTTCATACTTGTTCAGAAATCAAATCGCTGTAATGAGACATAGTCAACCATTCGTATTATTTATGTTCAAAGTCGAACAGATTCCAGAAATCTGTGCTGAAGCAGTCGGTGTCTAGTTTTCGTAGCCAATATATTGGTCAAGTATCACACTGTAGACTGAGAGAAGTTTCGATCAACGATTCTGAAAGCAGTCATGTTGACAGAACACACGTGGGTTGTACAGTTCTGTCTCGCGTAAATTTCATCGTTTGTTTACTAGAAAATACAGCACTAAACAGCCTCCTGACGTCCAGATAAGTAGCTTCGTCCATTTTTTCTTTTTGTATATTGTCAACAAATCACCAGATCCAAAATCCAGCCACGGTGGAGATCGAGAAAGCACGAAACAAACATGTTTTATTTGTCCGCACACGTGAGCGGGAAATTACATTACGTCATAAAACAACTCACAAACCAGTTTATCTGGTCGTTCGCAACATCAAGTCGAGGCTATTTCAGTCCCCGACATCTCAGCTCAAAACGCTACAGCATCCAGCCCACACGACGAGATTAGAATGCGCTCGTAGAACTCGCGCAATTATAGAGAAATCAGAGTCTGACTGAAAATTTTACAAAGATTTGTATGACTGGGGGTATGCGTCATACAAACGTTTGTAAATTTTCAAATTTTCAACTTTCGTTTTCTCGGAAGATATTGGATTTAATGCAGCGAAATTTTGTAGTTTTACTGTGACGATGTGTGTTCTAGTGCTGGTGTTCATTTTTAACAAAAATCGATTTGAATTTTCGGCGGCCATTTTGGAAAAAGGTCTAGTATTACAACATAATAGAATATATAATGAGAGCAGAATAAGTGAACATAAATATTATTGTTAAAAAAACTGCTTAAAAAGATGGGTTTTCAGTTTGCTCTTGAAAACATCGACAGTAGTTATAGATCGCAGTTCAAGTGGAAGAGAATTTCAAGATTCGGAGCCCTAAAAGAGAAGGCCCTTTCACCGTATGTTTTAAGTTTGCACCTAGGAACTGAGAGAAGAAATTTTCCAGAAGAGCGCAAGGAGCGTGCAGGAGTGTTTGGCATAACCTTTGTTGTACGCAAAGGTTATACAGTTTGTACACGGTTGGTGACCATGCGCAATAAGTTGGCAAGTCAATAAGAACCACTTGCGCCATACGGCTCATAATAAAATTATTTACAATCATAAAACGTGTAACTTACTTGTAGCTTACCACGGATTTCGTATGTTTCCAAATGGTCTCAACAGCAGTAGATTGCTAATCAATTTTATAAAAATTACGAAAGTTTTAATCGACATGTTTCGATAGTTTCAACTGTCATCATCAGTGAGTTATTCTATGTGATTTACAAACCGAATAAATAGCTAGAGAAATTACAACGTCAATTGTGTAAAGGACAGCATATGCTGATTATACTGCAAGCTTTAGATTGATATGTTGTACTTGTCTATTCAAAGAAGGCTTCTCACGTTTGATGTGAATTGCCTCTTTGATTTTAAGGGCAAATTGCGACGAGGCGGAGTCCAAAACAATAAACGAGGATTCCGCCGACGAAGGTACGGCGCACGCCTCATTGCGGCTTAGATGTTTGTATATGTGATTTCGTATGGCTGCCATAAGTGCCACGACAAAGTTTCTTGCTCTGTTTCTTTTATAACTTTATCTTGGCGGCAGCAATTTCTCAAACGTTTTGGAAATTTCTAAATTTGTATTTTCTAAATTTGAATTTTTTTATCTTCGCTTGCTTAACTTACCAAACGTTTGCACCATCTGCACACTGAAATGCTAAATGTTTTCAGAAAAAAATCCTGCATAAACCAAGGTGACAGTCTTGTTTTTAACCTATTTTGTGACCAAAACCTGATGTTCTGGCCCCCAAGAGGGGTTCGTTTGAACACCACGAAACCCTCTCCTACGGGCCTGCACGTGATTAACAATCGTTCTACTCTCTGCTCGCAGGGCAGAAACTGCGAAGTTAGAAACTCGTAAAACTGATTTCCGCTCTGTCCTATTTTGCGATATTTATATATGCTGTTGATGTGCTTTGAACATTTCTGGGTGCCTAGGTTTTCCTTCCTAAATATATTTCGTGCCCAGTATTTGGCGCGCTCGCGTGCGACAGAGGTAGAACGCGAGCGTAAATATTTAGATTAGGCGCTTGGTCGCACTTTGGAAAGTTTTCAAGATTGTGCAAAAAATGACTGAAAACCAGGGCATAAACTGCGAAGCTAAAACGCTCATTTCAGCTCTGTCCTATTTTGCGATATTTATGCTGTTGATCATGTGCTTTGCAAAAATAATAAAACAAAAATGAATGTTTATTAACAGCTTATAATATTCATATAGTGGTTTCAATAAAGTTTGTCACCCCAAAGACTAAAGCCTACTAGCTGTCGGCGCCAAGCATTGTGGGTCATTCGTACTTTGAATAACAAATATTCTCCGTGCGTAATGCCGCGCGCGGCGATGAGTGAAGTCGACCGAATTCGAGTGAGAGAATTGCACTGGCATCTAAAATGTGCATTCTTAAGAGCGAATAGCTCATAAAAAGTTCAGCAAAAGCTCAGCAAAATTTGACATTTCACGGTCACAACCCAAAATCTAATTTCCCTCAAAATTGTTTGGATGATACAATTAACATTCTGTGTTTATTTTGCTCAAAGAGTTCGCTTCTCAAAGAAATGAAATAAAGACAGTTTACAGTTATAATAATTGTACTTCATTCCATTCCAATGCTCAATTCAAATTTTATTTTGGGCGCCTAGAAAGCTCTAGCCTAGCTGAAGATGTATTACTATTTAGTAATTAGCGCGTGTTTTGAATTTCTACGCGAGTGTTCCGATAATTTTACTTATGATGACTAGCAAAAAGGGACGGAAAACAGAATAGAATTTGCAAAATATTTATTTCTTTATATATTTGTTCAACAGAATATTCCAGTTGAGTTTCAGTAGTTCGGGTCTCATGCAATCATCTCACAAAATACCCCGTCAGTATTTGATTTCCTCCTTGACGAAGGAAAATCATGAAAAGTAAAATGGACAGTTTAATGCTGTACGCAGTACTGTCGTACACTTTAAGAATAAAGTTCTTGAGCCCTCCAATTTGAGATTTGAAGTGCACTATAAATTTAAATCGCGCTGTTCCCAACACGCGCGTAAATCGAATTGAATTTTGATTAGCACGTACAAATGTCTCACATGGCTTGGCGCCGACAGCTTGTAGGCTTTAGTCTGTTGGGTGACAAACTTTATTGAAACCACTATATATACGATATTTGAACGTTTCTGGCTGGCTAGACGTTTTCCCGCCTAAATATAATCAGTGAACTAGTTGTCGCTCTCGCTAAAAGTGCCAACGAGCAATTTATAAGTGAATATTGTTTTGCCCTTTTGAAAATATACTCACTGCTGCCCCGGGGGGGGGGGGGGGGGACTCCCCATATTTTCAGACGGGGGTGCTCGTCCTATCCCTTAGGGTATAAAATTGCCAGACGTGCTATCTCTTAGGGGTGTTTAAAATCAGCCCTATCCCTTAGGGGAGTCTCAGACCAATCCTTGCCCAGAAATATATTGGTGACTGACACCAGAACCGATATTTACAAAGGAAACTTGGATGAAAACCCTTAAAGACCTAAAATTCGCTTTTATTTGTTTTGACCTGTCAAATTTGCTATCTTTTAGGGGTAAATTCGGCGTTCGCCACGCCAAATTTGCCTTCTTTTAGGGGTAAATTTGCTGTTTGCCACACCCATTTTGCTATCCCTTGGGGTCAAAATCAATTTTCCCGACGAGCACCCCCGTCTAAAATATTGGGAGTCCCCCCCCGGGACTGCTGCCCTAATTTCGTTTGGCCGACTATTTTATATTCATTGATCCGCAAAGCGTTAGCATCACGCGGACTATAAAGTGACTCTAGGTCAATTTAGGCACAAATCTACCTCTAAATTTGATACATGTAAAGGTTGCATTTCCATGAGCATATGAACAAGCTAAATCACTGTGATAGCAATGATCGTGTAATAATAACAGCGTGAGAAATATATACAAGCACAGCATAGCGGCGTTGGCTACACGGGCGCACTTCAGAAGTGGACCAGGGGTCAAATAGTATATTTCTCTTGTGCTCAAGTATTTGGTTACCACTTGAAAATCCTTGCACTTTGATTGGCTAGTGGTTACACCACTCTGAACTCGAGAATTTTTCTCCTCGCACGGCTCTATAATGCTGCCGCCTCGCAGCCTCGCCTCTTGGCTCGGCTGCTCGTTGGCAAAGTATTCCCACTCTGTAGACTAATGAGCGCATCCGTCAAAAGCGCAAGGAAAATTTGAAACTGGCCAAACCGGTTATTGGTAATGCTAACCGCACCTGGCATAAAGCTGCAGGATTCACAGTCTTACCATGTGCCAGTGCGCGCTCATGACGACAAGCGATGAAATTTCGACCCTCTCCGGTGTCAAACGTTTACATTTATTGTTGAATCGAAACTTTTTAATATTCATGCATGCATCATGCAAATAAGAATTTTTAGTTTGTAGTTTGAGCTCTCAAAACTGAAATGCAATTCAATTCAATTCAATTCAATTCATTCAATTCATTTATTTCGCTACCACCGTATACATTAGCGTACATGGGTTTTAGGTCAGCAAAATATATATACTGAAATATATACAAAATATTGTTGTTAATAATAAAATAATAAAATAAAATAAAAAGCAGATTTGTCCCTAAGGGGGGGGGGGGGGGGGGAGGGGGTGGGCTCCCATATTTTTGTGGCGGGGGTGCTCGTCGTACCTATTAGGGTTTAATATCAGGCCTCTGGTACCTTTTAGGGGGTAAAATTCGAAAACTTGCAATTTTTTCCAGATGAGGACCATTCTAGCAAATCAAGCAAATCACACTTGTTAGTAGCCTGAATTTGCGAGGGAAAATACGGCTTGTTAGTGCCTATTAGGGGTCAAAATCAACTAAGTGACGCCATTTTTGGTACCTTTTAGGGGCAGAATCGAAAATTCCCGACAAGCACCCCGCCCCCAAAACACATATCATATGGGGGAGTGCCCCACCCGGGATTTTGTTATCTTCAAAAGAATTTGCCAGAAAAGTTAATTTCCCCTAATTGCGACTATCAATTTGCTAAGTGACCAAAACAAAAAAACGCACCGACGAGCACGGGTCTTTGGGAAATCCTTTGGAAATTAATGTTTTGTAGAGAAACAACCACAGCAGAACGGCTCGAACGGTCAGAACGGCGCGCGGCAAATCATTTCACGCTTGGACTAGTGCAACCACAATCTTGGAGCAAAACACTTTGCCAAGGATTTTTCGAGAATTTTTTTGACGGTGCAATCCATGCCTAACTAAATATTTACGTTGCATTGGGGGAGCCAGGATTTTACAAAGGGGGTTTCCCTTTTCTTTCGTCGCTACTCCTTTCGAAGAAATACCACGAGCAATATAATATGCTCGGCCATGCGTGGTCGGAGCATAGCTGTCAACTCACCCGCATTAGGCGGGTGTCACAAGATTTTGAAGCCTGTCACCCGCATAATGATTGCCAAAAGTTTCATACATTTACTGTAATTCACCCGCATAATGTCACTCTGGATTTTGTCATACATTTTCTGTATTTCCCTGCCACATGAGGGAGAATCTCAAGATTTTTGACCAAGTTGGGTGCCCCCCCCCCCCCCCCCCTGGATCCGCCACAGCGATGCGGTCTTCCTGTGTCGCACGGGAACGCGCCAAATTTTGGCGGGAAAATACCAAGGAAATGCCTCTGCTAGCAGTTCTAGGACTAGGTACGCAGTCTATGAAATAAGCTCAATATTCGGTAAGATTCTAAATTTTGATAAAATTTGGAGGATATGATCAGTATAAATTAGAACTTTGATCACAAAAATTAAAGCATTTTCTTGATAATATTTTTTATTGGCTTTGTGTATGTGCTGACCGTGTAGAAAGTTTGGTAAATAATATGCTAGGGAAAATAACAATATTATTTTTTTTATGTTTGAGTAATAACTGCAACCGACTAAAATTATAACAGGAACAGATCACCAATTTCCTTTCCGCTCTGCCGAAAAGTAGAGATCCCTATTATAAGTCGGTCATTTTCAAGATGGCGGGTCACAGTCGGTCGAGCAGAAGACCCTTAAGAGCAAAACCGGCTCGTAAGCGTATATAAGTAGCTAATTGCCAAGGTTGAAGTAAGTTGTAAGCGTAATAATAATAATTAATAAATAATAATAAATTTGTTATTACTAATCTCTCTCAGTGAACCAGGTCTCGGTGATCGCAAAAATATTCGCGGAGCATGATTTGACATAGCACACAGTTTCATTTAGTTCCAATTGTATCTATTCAATCCAGAGATTTTATTATTTTGAATGTGAAGAGCCTTTGATCATTGTAATGAATAAATTATCATTATTAGCATATGGCGCCAATGGCTCTTATTATATAGCTCGTGTTTATTCGATCAAAGCGCGCGCTCTGATTGGTTCTATCATGGTCACGTGGCGGGCTACAAATTCAATGTAGCCCGCGCGGGCTACAATTAAAAAATTATTGCCCGCGCGGGCGACATCGCTAGAGCGAGAAATTTCGGCGGACTATTTTTACCAATGTTTACCGATTTTTCTTTTGCTATATAATAAAACACTTAATGACTGCACCCTCGGGAAACAGCGAGTTTTGTTTTCCCTCGAATCTCGATGTTTCCCTCGACTTCGTCTCGGGAAACATCGAGATTCTCGGGGAAACAAAACTCGCTGTTTCCCTCGGAAGCAGTCATTAAGTGTATATTATTGACGACTTAGTCCACTTTATTCATTTCTATCCCTTCGCTTATGAAGCCACGAACTATGCACGAACATACGAACGACAAGACAATAGCTGGAGTGTGATATTGCCGATTGCTTGGTGAACAGCGTGCAATGAACATTTATTGTTCAATATATACTACGTTAATATATTTTACATCAAAGAAAAATTACAATAATAATAATAAACATGACTCAATGTGCGAGAATGCTATCGTATTGTATTTGCAGACCACCGCCTGCAATTCAGTGCTTGCACTGCAAGAGGCGTAAATAAACTTATCTATCTATCTATTCAATAGACTAGAATTTCTATCAAAATATATTTGAAAACTATGTTTACAACCATCTGACTAAGAAACATAAATCCGTACACTGCGCGCGAAAAACCCACTGGAATAAAACCCACTTCTTTGGGACAAAAACCCAGTGGGAAACGGACCCTGCTCGCAAAAAGCAGTGTACAACTCCGAGGGCTAGAGTTTTAATCCTAACCACGAGAATAAATATTTATTTTAAATTCTAGACTATAACAAGTGAAATTTGGTCACAATAAAACATCTCGTTTTGCTGTTCAACAAGCGAGAGAAAGCTCGCTAATTTAAACAATGTATATATAGCCGAAATGAACACATGAAGGCTATCCATAATAGGAAATCTATTGTCCAATGACAATAGAAGGTATGCTACGGAACCGCAATGAAAACGCTTTCCTACTCACGTTGTTACGTAGGAAAGCATTATTTCATTTCTATCCCTTCGCTTATGAAGCCACGAACATAAGAACGACAAGACAATAGCTGGAGTGTGATATTGCCGATTGCTTGGTGAACAGCGTGCAATCGGCCTAGAGAAAAAAACAAAGACGAGAAACAAAAGTCGAGGTAAACGTAATGAAAAAAACATATTGGAAAAAGAAATAGCTAACATTACACTTTGGACAATTCCATCTACATCTACTTTTTAACCAATAAAGCACAAAAACGCATCACATCAATTGGTGCAGTTTTACAAGTGATGCGGCGGTTTCACAAAGAAACTAACAGTTTGAAGAAACATTACCCTGACATTGGCATAGAAAAACAATTTCTTTTGAGCTGAAGTTGATCTACACACTAAATGCTGATCATAAAGATAGGAACTTTAGCCAACAACCTCTCCGTGAAAGAAAACGAAACACCAAATGTATATTAGCTCTGCCAAAAAACACTAACTAGAATATGGTCATGTGATCAGAGTAAATCTGGAAGCATGCACGAGTAATATCAATTGATCGTAACGAGGTAAACCTACAAAAGAAAACAGAAAAATAAACCCTTCCGCTCCTTTCATATTAATATAAACACTATCTATCCCTGAGGCTTGAAAGGATGACCCAATAACTTGCGTGTAGCTTCTATGGTAATCCTGCAATCTTGTGAGCCCTTGGTACCCCATGGAGCAGCTTCTAACAGAGGAGCTACTGAAAAACACACAAAACATAAGCCCCAAGAAGGGGCAAATGGAAAACGTTTGAAAAAACTATGAAAATTATGTTTTACCGGCATTTTTTCCAACAATTCTCATTCAGTCCGCATCGGGCTTTTCAACATATGCAAATAAACAGCAATATGGTCCAATACATAGACGGTTCTGTCAGACCCTAAACATATTAGGACAAAATACAGACGTCTCATGTGTTTGTAAATAAACAAAGAGCCACGCCCCAAAACAGACATGAAACTAGACAATGGGAGGTAGAGAAAATCATTTTAACCAATTTAACCAATCTTGTTGAAACAATAAACATCCTCCGAATTGCAATTCCAGAATTCAAAAATAAACCAGACAAGTAAGGTGCTGTATAGTCAGGGGGAAAAATCGAAAAATGTGCTTAAAAACGGACCTACGGGCATTTCTTTCTGATTTTTGGCAACATAGCTACTTTTACTAATTCGAGGGCGCTGATTTTAAAAATCAATGTTGCCAAGCCCAATTTTTGTGTTAACGTGGTGTTATCGGTCATCAAAGTTGACATCATCATCCATATATGGTAAACTAGTAAATTTCAGTTTTGATATCAAAACAAGTCTATTTCTGCTAATTCGAGGGCGCTGATTTCAAAAATCAATGTTGCTAAGTCTAATTTTAGCGTTACATGGTCTAATCGGTCATCAATTATGACGTCATCATCCATATATGGCAATTAGTTAATTACGTTTTCTGAGATTGAAACAAGTCTATTTCAACTAATTCGAGGGCTCTGTTTTCAAAAATTATTATTGCAAAGCCTAATTCTGGCTTTAACATTGTCTAATCGGTCACCGAAGCTGACGTCATCATCCAAATATCGTAAAATAGTTAGGTGCATATTTTAAATTGAAACGAGTCTAAAATTTATAAATATTCGATGGAGCTAATGAAAAACAATGTTGTCAAGCCCAATTCTTGTGTTCTTATTGGTCCAATCGGTCATCAAAAATGTCGTTATTATCACTAAAGATATTAGGGACCTTAAGCTGCGACGACTGCAATTGAGGGCCACAATGTGTCGTAAAATTTGAGACGGCAATACCACAAAATATTGACGGCTCGTTGGGAGAATATAGTTTCCGTATTTGGCGGAGTCGCGCAGCGGCGGAGCAAAATCACGTGAAAATATTTTCTTCTAACGCCGTCAATATTTTGTGGTATTGCCATCTCGATCTCTTTCTGCCATTAGGTAATTCTAAAAATATAGCGAAACGTTATTTCTAACTAGTGACAATGAAATAAAATGCAAATTCGTGCGAAGCCGTCAATACCACAACAACACAGAGTGGCAGGGTAAATCGCGATACTCTTGTGAATGCGCGCACTCTCGGTCAAACGCAGTTAGAATAATTTTTGGATTGTATACTTGGTCCTTTAACGCAAAAGCAACCACCGCCAACAGCAGATGCAAAAGAAAAGCAAGCAAGCTTCAGTGATTCTGTAAAGAAGAACAAACCCACAACTGTTGCAAACCTTTATGAAGTGAAAACAAAAGAGAAATACAAGATATTGACCGCAGATAGAAGTATCTTGTGTCGGCTGGTAACATCATGCTGGACGCCAAGTTCATTTGCAAGCTATCCTATAGCACGAGCTGATGCCCGTACCAGTGGCCCTACTAGAGATGAACCAAACCCTTAGAACAGGCAACAAGTCTTTGTTAGCGGACGTACTCACGGCCGAAAATGTCAAGTGCCAAGAGTCCGTCACTCTAAAAGGGAAAGCTGCCTTGGTCATTGATGGTTTCGCTTTGATAGCAGCTATCGGGAAACCGGAAAAGGCAAAGACATTAGCCTAGGAGATTTATCTGACAGTTTCGTCAACGCAGTTGTCCGAAAGGGATCTGAATACACCAGGATTGATGTGCTGTTTGATCGATACCGGCAGCTGTCCATCAAAGCAACAACCAGGGTTCGTCGATCTAAGAACGTGACATGTCCTGTCCGCAGGGTTATCTATAGCATGGACGTACCGTTACCAAACAAGTGGCAGTCTTTTAAGGCGCTAGGGGATAACAAGTCAGACTTTGCGCGATTTCTGTCGGAAGAACTCGTCACACGCGCACCTGCTGACACCATCATAGTCGTTGCTGGAGGCTGACTTGCGGAGGATGATACCCTGTGCTCCGACCCAAGTGTGGACCTTTCCGGTTTAAGGTCAAACCATGAGGAGGCGGACACACGGATTGTTTTGCATTCAGTTCATCTTAATAAGTACGCCGATCACGTTTCTGTGTGTGCTAGAGAATTAGATACGGACGTCTTGATACTCCTGGTGGCGCATAGCGCAAGAATATATCACTTTCAAGTTATGGCTGGGGGCAGGGACTGCAAAAAAAGCCTAAGTTCGACACACCAATTCCCAAGACGTGCATAGAGGCACTTTTCCCTTTCGAGGCTATGTGATAGTACACACCCTGTGATCAGGGTCATTCTCTGGTCATTCAAAAAAGACAGCCTGGAGAGTGTTTGCTGAACACTGTGACCTGATCAAGTATGTTGGAGAAGAATGGCTTGATGTCTCCGAAGTTCGTCTGCCGATTGTATGGCACAACAAAAGTATCCCTCGACTTGGCTCGCGTGGAGCCCTTTGGTAAAGATAACCGTCCGGAACGACTTCCCCCAACGAGTGACGCATTCAAAGCTGAGGTCACAAGACCAGGCCATGGTAATGGCACGAGGCGCACGTCGCCAAGCTGGCTTCGCCAAAACCAGAAGAGACGGGATGGAAATTGCAAGAGAGCCAGATGCTATCGATTCTTTCGACCCTTGATCCTTGACCTAAAACGTGTTTGGAGTTGATGTCTTGTAAATGCACTACTGGGTCGAATACACGACCCTCCGATGCAAATGTAGAAACTCAAAGGCTGTGTGGATGTAAGAAAACCGGCGGCGAGAACTGTTGTATCAACTTGAGTTAGTAAGGCACGGCTATGAACAAAATTGTTGTTTGAGCATTAGATACACGCTGACATGGCTTTGCATCGTAAAGACACATACTTGTCTTAACTTTTTTTTCCGCACGCTATATCACAATTAAGGATGTATTCACGAACGAACATTGTCAGCCCTATTATAGCAGAAATACAGACCTAATTATTTATTTTCGGTTCCAATACAGTGCACGAGACTTTTAGGGATGAGTCACGATAAAAATACATGAAAAAGAATTGCATGTGAATCGAGCTATCACCATTCGAATAAAAACCATCAGGCTCAGACTGAAGGTTCAGTTGCTACAAGGAATGTGAGTGTAGCATTGGCTTTTTGGTAATAACCAATACTTGTCATAAAGGTATTTTCTTATGAATGCGTCATCTTTGGTGGACGCAGATAACATCTTATGGACTTAGGTTTGGAAACTATATTTGAAAGCAGAGCCTTCGAATTAGTAGAAATAGACTTGTTTAGATTTCAAAACATGCTCCTAACTAATTTACCATATATGGATGATGACGTCATTTTTGATGACCAATTAGATCATGTTAGCGCTAGAAGCTTGTCAGCAATAATTTTTAAAAACAGCGCCCTCGAATTAGTTCAAGTTCAAAAACAAGCACCTAACTATTTTACCATATATGGATGATGACGTCATCTTGGATGACCGATAAGACCATGTTAATGCTAGAATTGGACAGCAACATTGTTTTTTGAAAACAGCACCCTCGAATTAGTAGAAATAGACTTGTTTCAATCTCAGAACATAAATCTAACTAGTTTACCATATATGGATGATGACGTCAACTTTGATGACTGATAACACCATGTTAACAAAAGCATTGGGCTTGGCAACATTGTTTTTTGAAATCAGCGCCCTCGAATTAGTAAATGTAGCTATGTTGCCAAAAATCAGAAAGAAATGCCCGTAGGTGTCACATTTTTCGAATTTTCCCCCTGACTAGTAGCTGTGACAATCATCCCGTGTCAATATCCATAGGACCTCACGAACTGGACATCATCTGAAATATTTAAACATGCAATCATCTGATCTACAATCTGGAATCAGGTAATCTGCCAAAACATTTTGGTCTTACGGAACCATTGAGCCTGAAACGAAACGATGCACAGCAAACAAATAACAGAAAAATAAGTAAAACCAATCTGATAAGTGTTGAAATGCGCTTCCTAACATGCGCATAGCATTCTGAATAACGTAGATAAAATCCTTACATTATTCCCCTTACAAAACTCTTCTAAACTTCTCATGATACAAGATAGCTTAATACAACTCTGTGATGTGCCTTTCTCTTAGTGATCATTTCACAATTCTGCACAACATTTACTTTTATATCCAGTATTTACATATATTTCTTCTAGTGATCAGAACATAATTCTGTGCAATATTTTCTCCTACAAACGACGGTCGCGAAGAACCGTAACCAAGTTTCACTGGCGTCATCAAACATAGTTTAATGGTACAAGGCAAAATGACACTGGGCTAAAGCCATTAAAGCATCTGCATTTTTAAGCCAAATCTAGCTTCCCTTTCATAATCATTCCACAAACCTATAATATATACAATGTTTACGTTCATTTCCAACGGTTGCAAAGGAACCGGAACCAGTTTCACTGGCGTGACCAATCACAATAACTGTACATGACAAGATTTATTATTATTTTAAAGCCAAAAATCTACCTTTCATCTTGTAATCATTCTACAATCCTGTACAATAATTACATTAACTTTGGTTCCAACGGTTGCAAAGGAACCGTAATCACATAATAACTGAACATGACAAAGATGTATTAATTACAAAAGCCATTTAAAGCATCTACATTTTTAAGCCAAAAAATAGCTTTCATCTTGTAATCATTCTACAACTCTGTACAATATTTCCGTTAATTTCGGTTCCAACGGTTGCAAGAGAACCGCAACCAGTTTCACTGGTGTCACAAGTAACAATATAACTGTACATGACATATTGTATTAATGTATCAGCACAGGGCACCCAAGATCAATATTTGTGTTTTAAACCTTAAAATCAATATTTGTGTTTTAAACCTTAAACTCAAAACAGGCTCTAAAAACGCCTGTTCTGTCCCGTGTCCCATGTAACGTTAAAATGCTCTACAAACGTAGAAATATAGTCAAGTTTTCAAATAAACTCATCTTACCTCTATATATTGTCTCTGTGGTGCTTTGGAGTTCTTTGTAGTCCAGAAAATCCCTCCATATTGCGTAAAACAGCCTGTAAAAGCCAAAGTTCCTGACACGCTTCCCCCCACGTATTTTTCTTACGTGGGGGGAAGCGTGTCAGGAACTTTGGCTTTTACAGGCTGTTTTACGCAATATGGAGGGATTTTCTGGACTACAAAGAACTCCAAAGCACCACAGAGACAATATATAGAGGTAAGATGAGTTTATTTGAAAACTTGACTATATTTCTACGTTTGTAGAGCATTTTAACGTTACATGGGACACGGGACAGAACAGGCGTTTTTAGAGCCTGTTTTGAGTTTAAGGTTTAAAACACAAATATTGATTTTAAGGTTTAAAACACAAATATTGATCTTGGGTGCCCTGTGGTATCAGTCAATTCCAGCGGTGACCATCCCCCCCCCCCCCCCCGGACACCGTGGGGCATTTGCACACCAGTGCCTTCCCTGGGGTGGGGAATTTTGAAAATTTTGCTGGCCCCGGGGTCGGGAATTGTTTTTCCCCGGGGGAGGGGGGTGGGGAACTTTGGTTTTCTCATCTCAAGCGCGTCGGGTTTTGCGAACTACAACCCAGTTACAGAAAATAACGCCACATAAAATATAATGCAGAGCATGCCCCGTATACACCACGTTTGTAGACTGACACATTTGCGCATTTCACAGTCAACGCCGTCTTCTATAGAGAAGAAACAGATTTCGCAATTTCGTCTCAGTGGAAAAACATAAAAATGAATTGACACTATAAACAGAGTTCCAATTCCGCAAAAAGTCAATTAACATAACTGCGAAATAGTTGCTCTGCAAATAGAATAAAGGTAAATTTCGCATTGAGAGATGCAGCTAAATGGCTATAACCGCGAATGGCCTAGGAATGTCACTTCTTTATTTATATTTTGTCTCACTTTCAGTGAAATGAGAACTCGTTCAAAGACGAGAAAACTAAAGTACATTAAAAAAAACGAATTGCAAATGCTCGGACAGTATAAATGGAGTTGAAGTTTTTGTTGGGAAGCTTTGTCACGCAGAGTTACCGTCTTTTTCTCGTCCCGGGGGTGGGCATTTTTCCGCTTTTTGTGTTCCCCGCCGTGGGGTATTCTGCATTTTTGCTAGCCCGGGGCGGGGAATTTTAAGTTTTATTTTTAGAATTGACCAAATGCCCGGGGGGGGGGGGGGGGGGGGGGGGGGGGGGGCATGGTCACCGCTGGAATTGACTGATACATAATGGTAAAAGCCATTTCAAGCATCCACATTCGTGCACATTTTGAACATTTTGAAGTGCCAAAAATGCACCTCTTCTCATCTTTTGATCTTTTCTACAATCCTGATCAATATGTATTTTAATTTCCAATTATCACAAAGGAACTGTAAACCAGTTTCACTTACGTCACAAGTCACCGTAACTGTACATGACTAAGATGTATTTAGGAATGAAAGCCATTATTTAAAATATCCAAACTACATTTTCAAGCCAAAACTCCAAGCTCTTGCAAAAACCCTTCTGATGCAATATCACATTGGCGCAACTTATCCCTCTATGGGACGAGGACTAAATCGAGACTAAATACATTTGTATCATATAACTATGACAAAGGCCCAATAGACTTTGTGATATGAATTACAGCGAGCTACCTAAGACGCCATGGTCAGGGTAACAATCAATTAACGTCCACTTCAACAACGAAAGAGACGGAATAAAAAATACCATGCATGCGAATAGAATCGATCGTAATATCTAACCTTTCCAAACTTTAAACTGAATCCACTTTGACATACATTCTTACCACAGCAAATTAATGTCTGATATCAACATATGCAATTGGCATTAAACGACTTGAGCCGCTTTCAAATTTTGGTCACAATAAAACATCTCGTTTTGCTGTTCAACAAGCGAGAGAAAGCTCGCTAATTTAAACAATGTATATATAGCCGAAATGAACAATGAAGGCTATCCATAATAGGAAATCTATTGTCCAATGACAATAGAAGGTATGCTACGGAACCGCAATGAAAACGCTTTACGTAGGAAATGAACAACAACAACCAAAGGTTGAGATTTATGTTAAACGCCGTGGAAAAATGGTGTTATGCTAACACCATTTTCCACGGCGTTTAACATAAATCTCAACCTTTGGTTGTTGTTGTTCATGTTCACGTCTCCGCCGACGCAGACCACCTAGTTTTCCCGTAAAACTAGTCATACCATTTACGTAGGAAAGCATAATGTCCGGCGGATTAGAGCAAATTTTCGAGGAAATTGCGCATTTTAGGCTAAAGCTCCAATTTTTTGCCAGGTGATAGTTTTCAATGTATTTTTAAATCGTAGATATGGAGGCACGCTAGAATTCTTTCGTAGCGAAAGCTGGAGAGGTTTTAGAGTGAACTATTGTTTAGCTCAATAGCAGCCATTTTGAATGCTTTGTTATTCAAATGAGGTTTAGAACTTAGCTTTGCGAACTTTCAAGTTGTTCTCTAGACTGCACAGCCATAGCAGCTCAACATTTGCTAATTCTGAACTATGAATTGGTTTGACTGACTTCGGTTGAACGTCTCCTTAGAGTTTTGGGTGATTATTAAATGTCATGACCAGTTTATTGGGAACATGTTTATAATTTATATTGTAAAACAATAGCCTGCTGAGATTTGATAAAATGTTTCAAGAATGACCAACAAATTCTAAAAAAAAATCAAGATAATTGGTACCATGTGTCGAATATGTAAAAAGAAGCTGTCTCTGAAACTTTCACATGATATTTTCTACCTAGTACTGTGCTATACTCTATAAACACGGACGAATAGAAGATTTCACAAAGTGCCTCAGAGCTCATGAATAACAAAGGATTCAAAGATGGCTGCCAATGGCAAAACAATGGTTCACATTAAAACTGTTCTAGCTTTCGCTACGAATAAAATTTAGCGTGCCTCCATATCTTATCTTCAATAAACTACTAAAAACTATTGACCTGCAAAGTTTGGTGTCTTTAGCCAAAAGTGCGCAATTTTTACGCTAATCCGCCGAACTACTTGTTTCACAAAAGCTTCTTTTTTTAGAAGAACGACATGATGAAAGAGAGAGCTAAACACAAAAGGTGTCCTGTGGGAACGGATCTTACACAGAGGAACACCCCTAATTCAAAAAATGCTTGGCGTTTGGTCTTTGGTCTTTCAGTTATAGCGCGAAACAAACTAAGGCCTAACGGCAAACGCCGAACTTCAGCCGCTCTTCTTCTGTCGAACTTTTCCTTTTTCAAAGGATGCCGTTTCATTGTACTTTATAATCAAGAAATTTCTATTGTTTTGTATTCATACTAGTCCAATACTTTGACAAATTTGTGCTGGCATTGTTCTCCTCCATTGTATTGCCTCGTTCTATAATACACTCCATTGCACTCTATTGTTTTAGACAATGCCTTGCATAAATTTGTCAGTGTATTGGACAACCCTCATAAAAGCAGGCACTTTGTCCTGATCAGGGCATTCTACGCTGCAAAGAACAGAAACAACAACAAGATTATCCCAACCTTGAAAGGTAGGCCTTAATGCTGAAAATATTACTTTATTGCAAAATATACTATTTCCAAAATAACGTTATCCACGGGGCACAACGATCATATTCGGTAAAATATCTGTTCGGGTGAGCTATTGACGAGAGCTGAAATTTTCGCTTAAGCTATTTCGTATGTACATTATGACGATCCCCTGGATAATTCCAACTGCACAAAAGGCAGTTTTTGGGATATTTTTACCGTTAAAAAAGATGACCTAGAATTTTCGGATAAAGTTTTACCCTGCCCAATTTCGAAAGACTTGATTTCAATCCCTAAAATTTTCGCATCCCATAACTTTCTGCTACGAAATCCGAACATAAAATTTGTCCAATGGCAATTTGCAGTCATTTGTATACTAAAGGTATAGCAATGATTTGTATAGCAATGACTTGGAATGCAGGGACGTAGTCGTGGTGCTCCTTTCCAGTTTTTCAATATTTTTCGTAATGTTTACTGTATTTTTCTTCCCTGTAATGGCCGCATTTTTAGTTATTTTACACCAGTGTCTCAGTTGGATGCTCCTGAGGTACAACTACCTAGGTAGAACTAGAAACAACAATCTTCACTGACCAAAACGTTTCCCACAGTGTGACGGGGCCATTGTACGAGCCGATGCCAGATTTCTTGTATCCCTTGTTTTTCTATTGAGTTGTGACGAGTGTAGTTCGCCTACGAGAGATAATAAAAAATTTTGATTTCACGCTTGAAAGGGGCCCTTAAGCTCTAGTAAAGAAGGCAAGACAATCATCAGATAAAGAAGGAGCAATTACCTTTTAATTTGATTTTAAGTGCTGGAATATTTTTCTCAAAAAGTGACCATTTTACACGGAATTTCCACGCTGCTGTGAGCCCTGTGGTTTAGCTTGCAGCTCGCTTATCGATCTACGAATGATAAACGGAATATAAAAGCTCCCAACGTGAGCGTTTCCTATACTGCGAGCATTTGGTCATCAACTTTGAGCTTCCATTGTTTTGATGCTTTCAAACGAACGCCGATAAAAAGATCAAAAGGTACTTAATGAAGTTGTTCCGGGTAAGAACGTTAGAGATGCAAATGAAGCGAGCCTTTTGTTTCCAATTGATTCTGGTGATCAACCGGAAACAAAAGGCTCGCCTCATTTGCGAGGGTCTTACGCGGAACATCTCCAAACAAATCATGCCCCAAGTCTGAGTTGTAATCTATCGCTCATTCTTTGCTCTTCAGACTAAAAAGACCATGAATCGCCTTTTGGTTGTGCTGATTGGATTTGCTGCCATCACTTTTGCGAGTGGAAGACATTTCAAGTGGATTTTGGAAGTCCCGGAGAAGAAAAAGGCACCACAAGATGACTTTCTGGAATTTCTAGAAAGAAGGGCACCACAAGATGACTCTCTGGACTTTCTACCATTCCCGGAGAAGAAAGAAGCACCACAAGATGACTCTCTGGACTTTCTACCATTCCCGGAGAAGAAAGAAGCACCACAAGATGACTCTCTGGACTTTCTACCATTCCCGGAGAAGAAAGAAGCACCACGAGATGACTCTCTGGACTTTCTACCATTCTCGGAGAAGAAAGAAGCACCACAAGATGACTCTCTAAACTTTCTACCATTCCCGGAGAAGAAAGAAGCACCACGAGATGACTCTCTTGACTTTCTACCATTCCCGGAGATGAAAGAAGCACCACAGGATGACCTTCTAGACTTTCTCCAATTCCCTCAAAGAAAGGAGGTACAGGAATCTTGGCTATCACGGACTGGTTTCTAACTATTTGGAAATGGCAATTTCGGCATCGAAAAAGCTGGCTAACAAAAATCGTTGCGTGTCTGATGTTAATTTTCAAATCAAGCAAAACAAAATGTTGGCTACGAGACTGGAATGATGCCAACAATTGACTGTTGCTGCATAAACAAATTTATGTTCTTGAACTGTCACTCATTTTTGAAGCAACTCATTAAGTTAAAGGTTTTCCTGCTAGCAGAGGCCTTTTTTCTCTGCCGCGAAATGAAAGTTTTCATTTTCTTAATTCCATGACTTATTACATTTTCTTATTTTTCAGCTTTGGACAGTTATCCAAGTTGTTCCTGCAGCTCTAAATATAGCTCTGGGTCGGGGAAAAAGTTTGCCTCTTCTTGCGTGTCAGGTTACAAACGATGCGATGATGTTTATTCCGATGGTAAAACGTGCTGTAAAAAAAACATAAGACAAATTTGAAAGCCAACTAACAACTTAGACTCTGGCATTTAATTGTAAGTAAAGTTCATTTTAAATGTGCATGTGTTATTTTTATGTTATACTGAAATAAATCAACGAAAGTGACTAACAAATTATGCATGCTGTGTTTCGTTCTACAACAATCTCGTACCCAGAGCCCGTCATCTTTTGGCCAGCGGCAAGATTCAGGGCTCTGGGGGGGAATCGTTTTTTTTTAACCCAGATTCTGGGTTTCCGGTTGAAGCTTGTATGAAAGATCGTTACGTTCTTGACCTCCACGCATGCTCATAAATCGGATTCCCCCAGAGCCCAATCTAGTACCCCGTCATCTTTTAGCCAGCGGCAAAATTCAGGGCTCTGGGGGAATCCGATTTGTGAGCATGCGTGGTAAGTCAAAAACGTAACGAACTTTCAATACAACGTTCAAACTGGAAACCCAGAATCTGGGTTTTAAAAAAATCGATTAGTTATTTTGTAATAACAGAGATGCTAACTTTCCTGCGCTTATTAGCAGAAGACTCACGCTTTTCTGCTTCATCTCCCGCTTAATTTTTGCCACCATTTTTTATACATTGACAGTGTATTCTCCGGCTTTTTGAACATGCGCTGTTCTCGTACAGTTGTTGTATTTCCGCCAAAATCTCCCTCTTTTCGGCTATTCGATCGGTTGGCATCTTTGTTGTAGTATTATTAAGGCCTAGTACATACGCTTCTCTTATCATGAGCCGTACCAAACTGTTACCATGAAATACTCGAAACTCGCGGCGTTGAAATCAATTCTATATTCCCGGTTTGATTTAGAATAGTTCAGGCTACAAGCTGACGAGAGATGGTCAAAAAATGTTTTATTGAGATTTTGCATTAGGATCGGCTCATGATAAGAGCGGCGTATGTACTAGTAAGAGTGCTCGAACTGAAGCATGATACTCTGCGAACTTCCCCTGTTACATGTGGTCATAGTCTGATTCTCGTACCCAGAGCTCCCCGGCTCTTCTATTCGAGGGGAAGCTCTGGTGACAGCCACTGACACATGCACCGATGTTCAAAATGTCACCAGAGCCCAGGGGGGTTACTCGGATATAAAAATGACGGGGGGTCCGATGGAGCTCCAAATTTCATACCCCAAAAAATACCTGAGCCATAAGTTTTATACCCCCAGCAAAAATACCTGCTCCCAAAATTTGATACCCAAAAAATGGCAACCTTTCTTTAGCCTAAAAAGGCTATATAACACCAGCATTGTCTTTTTTCTTTGCCTGTCATGCCCGTTCATAGCCATGCCCGTCCATAGCTTAAGGCAGTATCTTGATGGTCAACTAACTTGTCAGAAGTGTCAAACCCAAAAAATACCCGCAGAATTTTCAACCCCTAAAAAAATACCTGGAAAATCCTCCCCCCCCATCCCTGGGCACCAGAGCCTCCCTTGCGAGGAGACCTAACCGTCAAAATCGGTCCGGTACTGCAGGTTCCGTGTGAACGCGCGACGTAACGTACCAGAATACACCGTACCGGTTCTGTACCGGTCTCCTGTGAACGGGGTAGTTACAGTTTTCGTGTTACAGAGCGTGTTTCAGATAAATGTCCAAAAGCATTTGTATTCATTGCGATCAGCGCGTTGTCAGTGGTTTCTCATTTCTGTCAAACAGTCAAATTTTTAAAGACGCAGCTGTAGTAATCACGTGCTCACCGCGTGATAGTGTTTTTACTTGGCTTGGCTTACAACGTGCTCATCACATGGTAGTGGTTGAACTTGACTTGTGATTGGCTGCCGAGAAAGCTATTCAGCAGCAACTTGCATTTTCTCTCGTTCATGATTGGCTCGATAAATTTGAGGGTACCGCAGTAATCTGAAATTCATGTCTGTTTGAGATGAATAAGTTTTAGTTATTATCAATATGCTCGCACAGTCGTCCGGTCATCCCAAATCTGCATTCGCACCTGAACCGAGGGCCACTAACGTTACAAGACGGTTTGCACGTGCTTCCTTCTCTACATGGGTTGTCGTGGTTACAACATGAGTTCTGACAATTTGGGCATCTCGCGTTCACCTTATAAGAGGGAGAGAATAGGTGTTAATTCAACAAGTCGACGCTCTTCCCGTTGGCAGTCTGACTACCAGCTAATTTCCTGCCCTAAAATTAGCCAATCGGAACGCGTTTCGTTGCACCCCTAAGCGCTTCGAACAGTTCTTAAAACATTGCAATGGAACAGCAAAACTTTTCCAACTACTCTTGCCTTGTGTCAAATGTAAACCGGGTTTGACTATTGTACGATCAGTCCCTTCCGATATAAAACTCGGCAATGGCACATGGAAAAGGTTAGAGCGCAGATATCGTGCATGACTGTGAAAAGTGCCGCGACAGAGTTGTACCGCGCCGCGATCGTGCAGCGACTACGCGATTTCATTCCGTATCTACAGCAGGCCAGGTCTCCGAGCCGCGACCGCGACAGTGCCGCGCCGTGTCAAAAGTCTCGAGCTCGGATTCTGAAACGCGGGTCTCGGCTTCTCGACAAGTCTCAGATTTACCCATTACTACCCTTTACGCCATGTCGCGCACTTTTCACAGTCATACGAAATCTGCTTTAATGGTTACAAATTGTGTCCCATATCTAAAAAAAAACAATGACGGCGGAACTCAGCCCAGCCATCGGACCGCACATTTTCACTCTCAAAGTACCAATTTCCATTTATTCAAAAACTAAAAATAGACTCTTCTAAGTCCTGTGCAGATGACTAGACCTAGTGGATTAGATGAAGGTTGCTGTTGATGGGCTCCTCAGTGCATGTCTGCAAATCTGGTGACTTTTCCTGCTTTTAGTCGCTAAAATATGCCGGAAAGACCTTCCAAATAAGGTAAGGGGGAATTCCTAATAAGGAAGGCGTCAAGTTGGCAACGTTTTTGGCTACAAACGTCTTGATATCCTCGAGAAAAATTGTCTTTTGGTCGCCATTTTGTTCTTTGGCTCGGCCGAATGGCTTGAGACGAGATTTTAGAGCCACAGGCAACCCGTGCGGATTTCCATAAAACACGATATGTAAAAAAGCAAAGAAAAACTTACATCTCTTTGAAGGTTAAAAAATGAAGTTCCATTTCTGTATACAACAGAACTTGGTTTAGAAACACTGTTCTCGCTATTCAATTCACATTCTCCCCCTGACCACAGGTCGCCCACAAAGTTAAACGACAAGCAATCGCAGTTGTTTCTGCAGCGAATATAACATTCCAGAACATTGGGAACCCTGTGTGTTTGCGTCACGTAACCAGCCATGGCGGCATATTCTCTGACGTCACGAGTGAGGTCAAATGTTTCGGAGTCACAGTGATGGCGGCAGTTTTGTTGAACTGATGCAGCGCATTGGATGGAGCAGTAAACAACAACAGCCAACACAATCACGAGATGGCTCATCCTAGAAAAGAAAAATAGTTTTGCTGTGTAAATGTGGCAAATAAATAAATGAAATCTAAATTAATGAAAGGAATTGGTTCTCAACAATGACTACACTTATCTTGCAAATTGCGCAGTATATATCTAACCATAATCCGGCGAGATTGCGCAGAATATCGTCTGATACTTAATATCCGACGAGGGACGCAGTCCTGAGTTGGCTAAAATCAGACGATATTCTGAAAATCGAGCAGGATAATGGTTTTATTATTCAGCACATCGATAGCACAAAAAATCCCAGAAATGATTTACTTTTGCGTATTTTTAATACGAGCACAACACATCATATTTCCTCAGACGACGGATATCGCAGGATATGTCATGTACAGAAGACAGCTATTGGCGTTCCAATGACCATATTTGGGCAGTGCATCGATGTGCTGAATAATAAATTCTGATACTTGTTGGCCTAAATCAGACCATATTCTGCAAAATCGAGAAAAAGAATGGTTTTATTATTCAGCGAAAAAAATAGCACAAAAAAGCGTCCGTGAATGATTTTTTTTACGAGCTCAGACGACCCCCATATTTCTCTTAGATGGCGGACATCGCAGGAGATATCGCAGGATAGACGCCTGAATATTAACCCGGCGAAAATCAATGTCTTCTTCGATTCAATGTATTTCTCTGTTTTCAAGAACACGGTATCAAATAGAATCCTATGATATCTCTTTTTTGTGTAAATTGAGGACGAGATATCATAGGATTCAAGTATATTCAAAGCGTTCAGTCGGTAGATTCCGCCGAAAATAGCACTCAAAAAAACGATATCGCCCTCGTCGCTGCGCGACTCGTGCGATATCGCTTTTTTCGTGCTATTTTCTTAGCGGAATCTAGCCTCCTGAAGCTTTGAATAATCCTATAGAATCCCATACCTCTATTCTATCGCGCGCGCTGATTGGCTAAGAAGGAGAGGTATTTTTTGTGGAATACCCCAATTACACAGGGCCCCCGTCATTTAAATTTAAAAAATCGACGAGTTTTTTTAGTTAGTACAGCATTCCCGGACTATTAATCAGATAGCACATACAAGAATCAAATTTGTTTTATAGTTTTGATAGAAGGTAGTTACGATAAAAGCAGGGGAAATGTATTTATCAGTTTTTCGCGCGCTTTGTGAAACGTGGGCACACGCGCCTCGACAAAACACAAAACGCTCAAACTCTCGTGTGGTCAACACAACAAGTTTTGGAAACAAAATCTCTCTGGTTCCTCCAAAGTTTCGGGTATTTCTACCCTGGGTATGCAAGGCAATGTCCAGATACAAGATAATTTCAACGAGACGCTGTTGGCTCGTTCGATGAAAGTTATGTTATCGATGAAAAGTTGTGTCTTAAGGCGATGTTACACAGGATAACTCGCAACAAAACTTTCCGCGCAACATTGGCTGATTGCATTTTCAAACCGCACCGGGGGGGTTGAGGACCTCTTTTAAAAAGACCCCCTCCCCTGGAATTTCCACTCGTGAAACAGACCCCCTCCCCTGGAATTTCCAACCTCATAAAGGACCCCCTCCCCTGGAATTTCCATTTTTTCTGGCAAAATACCCCTGGAAAATCTATTTTTGGATAAAATGTCCCTGGAAAGTCACCTTTTTTACCCCTCCCCCCTGGAATTTCCAGTCTCCAGACACACCCCGTCCCGTGGAATTTCCAGAGTCCAAAACAACCCCCCTGGAAAATTTCCACCCCCCCTGTGCGGATTAAAAATGCAATCAGCCATTGTTGCGCGAAAAGTTCCTGACGTCGAGTCATTCGGCAACGGGCATGTTACACGAGACAACTTTTAGCGCAACAACATCTGATACATGACCGTTAAAACAACTTATAGCTCGAGCTGGTGACGAATTTCATTATTACCTCGCTTCCAGACAAAAATGTTGCGCGGAAAGTTGTTGGACACATGTTACACGAGACAACATTTCAGATATTCGTCATTTTGTGTTGCAAGTTTTTGAAGCCAAGTCAAAAACTCGCAACATGTTGCGAGTAAAATGTTGCGCGAAAAGTTGTCTTGTGCCACATGTTACACGGTAAAAACTTTTCGCGCAACATTGTTGCGAGGAAAGTTTTTGTTGCAAGTTGTCCCGTGTAACACCACCTTAAAGGTGGTGTTACACGGGACAACTTGCAACTTAGAGGTGGAAAACACATGCAAAACGAAAAACACTGCAGGAGCTGCGGTATTTACCAAGAATAAAGGAGATAGAAAACCGTAAGGGAACAAGAAATCAAACAAGTAAGCTTTAAAAGTTAAAACATTTTCGATCAGTAAGATAAATTTACTAATTCAAATCTTAAAACTTTTGTAGACTCGATCGCTTTTTTCAAATTGGCTTCAGTCACTTCAGTGTGTCGACAATCTTAAAACTATACCTAAGCTTACTTTAGACTTGTAACACTGAACTGAATGAATTTTCTCTCATCAAAACATTTATAGTCGCTGCGCGACTCGAGCGATATCGGTTTTTCAAGTGAAATTTAGCGTGGAATTCCCTCGTCAGGCAATGGATTTACCTATAGAATTTCAAAAATAGTAGTTTGCAGCAAAACTAGATTGATATAATAAGTAGTAACCTTGCGATATTCCCTGCCAGTTCCAAGTGTTGCCTGATATCTGTTATTCCAATAAATAAAGTCGGATGTTTGAATCAGCTGGCTGTTGTGGGTTGCAAACACAGATCTCGTCGTATTCATAAAACATCAATACTTCATTTTCCTTGATTTGCAGCTTTGTTATTTCAAATGACTTTAATGGTATTATAGGGTGTCAAAACAGCCGTCCTTTTGCATAAGGCGATAGGATTGCTTTTATTAACTGTCACTTTTTTCCTTTTAATTTAGGTATCTTCAAGATATGGATGTCTCGTTGGGTATCACATTCCAAATATAGAGCAGAAGCAAAATGGCGGAAGACCCTATTCAAATTGCTAGAGAAAATGGGGCTGAGGTGACATAACCTAAAAGGGTTTCCTTATAGTTTCTTTCAAAAATAGTAGCAGCAGCTATTATTGTATGAGTTTGATACTACAAACTCCCCATTTTTTTTACTAAGCCACAGAATGGCGGCAAGCTGTGAGTCTCTTTTTAAACAACCGTATTGATTAGTATAATTATGTCATATGGTGTTTTGAATATAATTGCCTGATCTTATGGAGATGTTGAGTTCAGTGATTCTTTATCATTTTTTAAATAAATCAGGCGACAAACGTGAAGAAATGCTCTTTTTTGTGGAGCAACTTTTTTGATTCTGTGAGCAACTTTTTCGAATTTGAGCAATTTTTGAGCAACTTTTGAGGGTATTTTGCGGCAACTTTTAAATAATTTTTGAGCAGAATCTGTCTGTGCCTAGTAGCCAGGGGGGGTCCAGTGGGGGCCCGGGCCCCCCTTTCTTGGAAATTTTCCCACATTTACTGTATTTGCTGTAGAAAATTTGCGCATTTTCGTCCCATGTTTTCACTATCCGGCCTCCCCCTTCAGAAATTCCTGGCTACGCCGCTGGTTAGGGGTCCGTTCTAGCAAGTCAAGTCATGTGAATACTAAGAAACAAACAAACAACTTGATTACATAAACATAACGGAGTCCAGTTTTCTTGAAACGTCGATTCTTCGAAGATAAAAGTTGAATATATAGTACTTTAATCTTTCAGTTATCTTACAATGTATCACAATGGAAATTTAAACCCCCTTGAATTGTGTTAAATCTTTAAAAAGCTCCGGATTGAGTTCAAATTGGTAAAATAACTATACTTTTTAAGATTACGTAAAGCTACAAGCATGTTAGACTTCGCTGGCCGATCGTTACGGGACGATACTCATTCTTCACTGATTGGCTGATTTTGAACGTTTTAGCATGGCAGAAATTGTTTCATATCAAGAAAGTGCTGTCGTTTTTATGGCAAATCCGCGCGGGTTGCCTGTGGTGTTCAAAACGTGTCTCAGGCCCCTCGGCGGGGGTAAAAACAAAATGGCGACCAAGAGAATGATGTTTCTCGAGTATCTGCAAGTTTTGGTAAATTTTCCTGCTTTTTTTCGCTAAGATATGAGGAAAAGTACTTACAGACCTTCCAAATAGGTAAGGGGAATTTCCTAATAAGGAAGTCTTGCAACGTCGGCACAAACTTCGCCGCATGTCACCAGAGCCTCCCCCGCGAGGTAACGAGCCGCGGAACTCTGGGTTCGAGAATGGATACTTCTCAATCTCGTACCCAGAGCCCGTCATCTTTTGGCCAGCGGCAAGATTCAGGGCTCTGGGGGAATCGATTTTTTTAAAACCACGATTCTGGGTTTCCGGTTTGAACGTTGTATGAAAGTTCGTAACGTTTTTGACCTACCACGCATGCTCACAAATCGGATTCCCCCAGAGCCATGAATCTTGCCGCTGACCAAAAGATGACGGGTTCTGAGTACGAGATTGGAATGGATACTTATTTGATTTGAGAGATGCGCAGAAAAGCTGCGCAGATGCGTGACAGGCTTCCTATAATTTGACGACATTTCTTCAAAATGAAAAAGTAAACACATTCTGAATAAAACAAAACTCGAAAAAACTTGTTTATTGATCTAGAGGGCGAAAATAAACTCTAAAAATAAAGTACATGAATGAAATAAGGGCAAAAAAGGCAAACACTCATTTTAAGGTGGAGATTATAATACGACAGTGGTAAGCTTTTTATCAATACCCGTTTAACGTATTTTATCACTGGTTTAAATCAAACCTTTTACAACTGTTTAACTACTTAGAAAATGTGACAGAACTCACTGTCGAATTAATTTTTAGGAGTAGATTAGCGGGAATAGAAAACTAATATTTTATCTGTTCATCAAGACTTTTTCAGAAAAGAACGAGAGAGAAACATTTTCAATGAGCGTTTCTTGAAATGATCCAAAGATTTGTTGTTTCACACACATTATTCCGAAACTCAAAACCGATATCAATCTTGTGCCAATTCTGGTTATTTTATTCCTCGCGCTAGTCACGGGTGAATCGAAGAAGTAGTAGACGAGCGGGAAAAGAAACATTTATCTATTCACCAATATTTCTTCTTCTTTTTCGGAAAGGAGATAAAAAAACGAACCCTCAGGTTTCTGTTATAAGGTCCTAAAAGTTTGTCTTTTTTTCACATTATTCCGATATTAATCTTGCTTCTTCCTGAAGGTCTATTTCGAAAAGCGTTTCCACCGATCATCAATCCATCGGCGCTAGTCACGGGTGAATCGAAGAAGTAGTAGACGAGCGGGAAAAGAAACATTTTATCTATTCACCAATATTTCTTCTTCTTTTTCGGAAAGGAGATAAAAAAACGAACCTCAGGTTTCTGTTATAAGGTCCTAAAAGTTTGTCTTTTTTTCACATTATTCCGATATTAATCTTGCTTCTTCCTGAAGGTCTATTTCGAAAAGCGTTTCCACCGATCATCAATCCATCGTCACTTTATTCCTCGTAATTCCTCAAAGTGGTACAGATTTAAGGAAATCTTTAACTGCGCAATTTAAATTCAGCATAATTTTGGAAATTTACGACTGTTATTAACGAAAGTACATAATTACACCAATTGTGAACAAAACGAATAGATTCTATACAGAGAGGGAATGCAAATCAATTTATAATTATACTTGCGCATGGAAAAACATGGGTTTCCAGATGTTTTCCCAGGGGCAGTTTTGAGCGGTGATTGCGATTTAAAAGCAGATACATTAAGTGTCGCTTTTAAAGTGTCATAACTGTTGGATCGATGCGAAAACGGCTGAAAAATACATGCGGTTTAAAATGAACAAAGTGAAAGCATGAAAGACCGTTATTATGACAAAACATAATATTATTGCATACATACCTTACTAACGCGTTTAACGTTTAAGCTCCTTGCTATCGATTAGACAGGATTTTAGCATTTAAGCCCCGTAGCACTACAATCTTAAGATTATTAATCCCTATATTAGAAGAACCCCATGAAGGCTTCAACAGTTCAAAGACAAAAAGATCACCATTAACTTGAAGATAGACTGATTCAAGAAAATGATATTCTTCAGTGTGGCGTCTTCTGGGGGTGATACAGTTTCAACGCGCTCTTCAATCGATTACACTTTCCCTCTAGAAGATCGCTACTCACCAAGAAATTGCTCTTATCGCATTTTCACTGGTACCCTAGGAACGGTTAATGGGGTTTTTAGAGGTGATTTGTAATAGCGCAAAGTTGAATGGCGGAAAAATGACAGCGTTGTCAAATTTGTTTGTTTATGCTCGTAGAAGGGTGAGCTAGAATAGTTCCTATGTGATTTTCATTGCGTCAGTCGCTATGGATTTGTAAATCTTGCACAAGAGTCTTGTTTTCCACTGGAGATTTGTTTGCCGTTAGAATGTCAAACGTTCAAAAGGCGGTGAAATTGTTTCCGGTAACTTTTAAGTGTAATTGCATTGAATCGCCTCAATGGTTGAATAATAGTAACTAAGGTTGAAGACAAAAAAGACGAGAAACGCGAGAAAACATTTTGTGCATGTAATTATTTATTTCTATGAAATATTTTTATATGAATCTATATTAAAAATGGCGCCGTGTAAAATAAATTACACTTTATATGTAGAATACAATTTGTAGAAGAGCAGGTTTTTTTCAAAATATTCGAGACTACTATTATACCAAAAACACCATGAATATATATATAAAAAATACAGCCGCTCCTAATGAAACGGGAAACTCTACTGTCTAAGTTCATTTGTATAAGGGGCCGACCATTTGACTTTTGAGGGGCGGGGGTGGTTTTTTTGCAAGAATGTTTTTTAGAGCCCAGCATGTGAAATTACCGCATACAGGCATTCTCTTACCCAGAGCTCCCCGGCTCGTCTCCTCGCGGGGGAGGCTCTGGTGACATCCACTTGAGGACCTTTGCTGATTGGTTTTGAACGTTGGTGCATGCGCAGAAAGATCTTTCTCTCAACGGCTCTGTATCAAATCTCGCACATGCGCCAGTGGCTGTCACCAGAGCCTCCCCCGCGAGGAGACGAGCCGGGGAGCTCTGGGTACGAGAATGGCATACAGGGTACAAAATCGTGCAGGATTTTTTTTTTCTACTCTCTTGCTTTTGCATGTTTTTTCTTCTTCTGGTGAACCGTAGCTTGCAGGATATTTTTTTTCAACCCCCCTCCCCCCCCAAAGTCAATGGTCGGCCCCTTAGGAATGGCTCATGAGACTGGCGTAATTCCCAAGTCCCTTTATTACACTTGATTCCACTACTCCCAGTCCCAAAGGAGCTCAAACTTTTGAATAACAAAACGAATTCGAACAGGATTCTGGTAGAATTGGTATATTACAAGGGAATAGGCCTTTTCCGCTTGTCATGAGTGGGGGCCCTGTGGTTTGTTGACCCAACTGAGCCCGGGGGGGGGGGGGGGGGGGGGGGGGGGGGGGGGGGGGGCTCCCCTATTTTTGGAGCGGGGGTGCTCGTCGGGAACTTTCGATTTCACCCCTAAAAGGTACCTAAAATGGCGTCGCTCAGTTGATTTTGACCCCAAAAAGCGGGCACCAACAACACGTATTTTCCCTTGTATTTTTTCCGAGCGAAAATACGTCTGAAATTCAGGCTTCAAACAAGCGTACCCCTAACAGGTACCTATATGGAAAATAATGCAAGTTTTCAAATTTTACCCCTAAAAGTACCAGAGGCCAGAGAAAAAGGTCTATTGCTGTTATAATTCACCGATCCCGCATTCATTGTTCTAACTCCCTAGTCACTGTTGCTATGTTGAACAAGCCAAAATTTTTCTCTGACGTAGAGCATTAAATAAAAATTCTCCGAGTTTGCCGTTTGTTGCTCGGACATTTTGAATTCCACTGGGAAAAACTGCCCACTGTTGGTGATCGATCAATCGAAGACGGGATCGGTCTAAAACTCTATGCTAATGAGGCGATGGTAAAAGTGAACTCAATCCGTCTAAATCTCATGGAATTCCTATCCATCCTTTTGGTCTAAAACTGGTTTAAGTGATTTTTCTGATATTTGATTTTTTGGTGGCGGGATTCCTGTGTCGCGACACGACACAGGAGTCCCGCGCGTCAAAAAACTCAAATATCCGAAAAAAAAAAAACACTTTAGAGCCGTCTCGCAGGCTGTAGCACATGGTCTTCAATGTGTTTACATCTTGATGCAGATGGTGGTAGCTTCTGTGTAGAATTCGAGGGATTCCTTGGTTCCCTCTCGACCGATACCGGACATTTTGACCCCGCCGAAAGGCATGTTCAGGTCCCGAATCAGCCAGCAGTTGCACCAAACGGTCCCAACCTTAGTACAATAGACCAGAACGGATGTCATCTTGTGACTTATGGTCTTCCTGTGGTGTTGCGGGACAATGCGGGATGTATTTACCACAGGAAATCCAATCAACTGTTTATTTCGTATCCTAATAACTGCAAGCGTCCTCTCGCGGTCTTTTTTCTACTTATGGCTTTCCTGTGGTGTTGCGGGACAATCGCGGGATGGATATAGATTCATGTCCAACACCAATATAGATTCACTATAACCAACCACCGATACCAGTCGACCACTATCACTATAAATCATCCAGGGTAAGGTTAGGGTTAGGGTTAGGGTAGGGTTAGGTTGGTTTTGGTTAGGGTTTGGTTAAAGTTTTGGGTGAATCTATATTGTGTACTTGGACACGAATTTACAACCCGCGGAATGCATTTACCACAGGAAAACAAGATAATATTTATTTCGTATCCATATAACTGTGAAAGAAGCCTGCGGAGGAACTGAGAGAATACAAATTTTGATGGCAGCGAGAGACACAAAAAGACATTGATCCTGTTGGCATGGTTCCCTGTGGCACACACGAGCGAGCAAAAATAGCGGGAGTTTGTGGAGGATTTTTAAAGCGACTATGTTACGTAGTAAACTGTGCGGGTGCCATTGACAACGTAACATCGCTGTGTTGTTTGACAGAGTAATTATAAGAAAGGGAAGGGGAAAGAAAGAAAGATGTGCGTACCTCAAGTCGATGAGACACACGATTACTCTACTGAGGCTCTCACTCCACACGCATGCGCAGAGACCGTACTTAACGCCATTCGCTCGCTCAATAACCTGTGTGTAATAAAATGGCCAATACTAATGAGCATTATTGGATGAGGTTTCTGTGATATCCAGAATAAACAATGCCGAGACAAGTGGAATCCGGCGAGGCCGAGCCTGATTCCACTTCTCGAGCCCAGAGCTCCCCGCTCGTCGCCTCGCGGGGGAGTGCTCCGGTGACTCTCGCTCACTTCTGAAAACCACTTGGATTTCTGTGCTCAAAAATGTACGTTCTGACACTGGTTACCAAGAATGTCGGATCCAGGGAATTTCATTAGAGAGGGGACGAGCGTTGGTGAAAATATCGGGACCAAAAATTCGAAATTTCCTTCAGCAGATACAGAAAATGTGTGGGAAAATCTCCCGAAAAGGGGTGAGCTGCGGCCTAATCGGTCCCCCGTAAATCCGCCCATGTGTCGATTGTCCTATGAGGTCTCAGCACATCGCTTCAAATCGGAAGAAGCATGCATTTCTAGTGGTTTCCATCAAATGTTACCTGCCGTTTCTGATGTTTCCTCGAAACATCAACTCATACCTCATTTTCGTTATCGAATGGGACAATGCAGGTCACAGGTCCTTTAACAAAAACAAACGAACATTTTAACATGGAAATTGTTAATCGCGGAATCGTTGTATTTTGTACCGAATGTCCCGATGTGAACGGTCTCTTTTTTCGCCAATGTTGCAGTGTTGCTTGAACCCTAATTAAAAGACGCACCTTCTCAACTCTGTGACAGAGAAAGAAAAACAACATCCATATCTTGGCGCCACCGTTATCTTTTGGTTTCTCGTTGTTCTCATATTTTTGTTTTGTTTTTGTTTTTATGTGTGTGCGTGTTTTTTTTTTGGGGGGGGGGAGGCTTGTTGTGGCAGTATAGGGAGTGTTAGGGTAATAGGGCTTTTATGTACGTATGTAAAAGATGTTAAAATACAAAAAAAAATGTGTTATTACTAATGTTGTTATTATTATTATCCTCTGTTCATTATTTCAATTGTTTTTGTGCTCACCAAATATCTCTTCCTGCATGCATCGTGAATTGTCAGTCAAGCCTGTTATCACGGTTGGCCTCATGAAGTAACCATTGCGAAACTCAGGAGGAAGGTCAGGGGGTCCATCTTTGGCCTCGCCGTACTCCACTACCCCTCCCTCCTCAAGAGCCGATTTCACAAAACCTTTTACCTTTGAAAACATAAGTATAATTACTTAAGAAATCTCACGCGCTGATTGGTTGGGTTAATCTATAGGTGGGCCCGACGTCACGCAAGTGTCATGCAACTTTGAGGTTTGATTGTTTTTACACTAAAAAAGCTGCGTCGCGAACCACGTCTTCAAAAACATCAAATTTCCCCGGCAGCTGCAAAGAGACTACATGTACCACTTCAGAAGTACTAAAGTAGCTTTCGTATGACTTTGAAAATTGCCGCGACAAAGTTATGCCACGCCGCGAGCGTGACCGTGCAGCGACTTTATTGAATCTCATTCTTAGGACCTAAAGTTTCTGCCGCGAGACCATGCAAATTAAGGTATGAGTATACCTTGAGGGGTCTCGCGGGGAAAAATTCGTATCGCGTCACAATTTACACCACAAACGTCGTTCATAATCATTTTAAAGCTAAAAGATTGGTCTATCTGATGGATACTTTCGTTTTCATTATATTGTACATGAACATATATTTTGTTAGCTCTAAATAAAAAACGACCGACTTTCTTTAAAAAGTTCCATCTTCTTCCAATTAAATTGCACAGCTCCAAATATAAGCAAAATCTATTCTTTAGAAGGCGATCTAAAAAAAGGTGTGCGGGATTTTTGATTTTCCTTTCAAAACATATTTTATGCTATTTTTTGTGTTAGCATTGCCAAAAATATCTGTTTTCAACCTTTTTACGTGATATTTCCGCAAATATGTAAAATATCAATAATCCCGCACACCTTTTTTCAAATCGCACTCTAAGGAATACATTTTGCAGAAATCTGGAGCTTTTAACATTAACTGGAAGTGGCAGGACTCTTAAAAGCAAAAATTGGTACTTTTTCTCTAAAGCACAAAATGACGAAAATGATCCATCAGATTACCGTTGCAAAGAAATATACCACTTAGTAAGTAAGGCCATTCCATAAGCTTTAAAACGACATATAATTGGCCCTTGTAGTGTAAATAATGACACGACACTGATTTCTTTTTGCGAAAAAGTGACGTCCCTCGTGCAAAGGTATACTCATACCTTAATTGATCGTCCTTGATTTGCCGTGCCTTGTCGCGATCGCGGTAAGTACTTTTAAGTACTTACCGCGATCGCGACACGACAATGCCATCTCATTGGTTGTCCGTGATTTCTCCTGCCGCGGTTGCCACGAGCCAGGTTCCGTGCCGCGACGCGACCGCGGTAAGTACTTAAGTGCCACAACAATGCCATCTCATTGGTTGTCCGTGATTTCTCCTGCCGCGGTTGCCGCGAGCCAGGTTCCGTGCCGCGACGCGATCGCGGTAAGTACTTAAGTGCCACGACAATGCCATCTCATTGGTTGTCCGTGATTTCTCCTGCCGGGGTTGCCGCGAGCCAGGTTCGGTGCCGCGACGCGACCGCGACGCCCTTCGCAGTCATACGAAATCTGCTCTATCATATACTAATTTAAATTGGCGTGTTAATAAACATTGGTTTGATGGGAGAACGAAAACATACCTTCTCTAGGTGTTCTTTGCTGATCAGCGCACCCATGAACGACGAACTTTCTTTTGGAGGACCAACGGCTAGCTTTCTGTGCAGAAATAATTAAGACACAAAGCAGCTAATTGGTTTGAGTCACACGAAATTTCTGAAGAAATCCATCCAGAGATAAGAGATACGCATGGGAAGTGTTTCGAAATTCAAATAAAAAGCCCTGGAAATCCGAACACTTCCCATTCCTCTACCGTGGGAAATTAAGCTTTTCCATGGATGGGTTTCTGCAGTGCCTAGGGAATGCTTCCACATACACAGGATGGAAATTTTCCATCCTGAAATAACTTTTAAATCACTTTATGATAAGAATTTCCTGAATACATCAGACTTACGCTTCATTCCGTCCATGCCTATATAGTCCAGTACATTTACGGATAGACCTAGAACTAATTGCAACAGAAGCTCTCTCTTCACCATTCAATAGTAATTACCATCATAAACAACATACTAAAAGTCCTACTGCATCCGTGCGGTGGAACGCCTCCAAATTTAACAGTTTAGAATATGACTCTTTTCCTTTAGCATGGAAACGAGGCTGTAACCGGAAGTTGAGCTATTTCGCTGGAAACCGAGCAATTATTTTATCTGATCTCAAATAAATATATATTTTGTGTCTTCTTTAACATTCTTCTAATATATGTGACTCTTTTTGAGTATTTTATTCTTGAGACTAGTACTTTTCTTAGGAAGATTTAAGGGGCGATATACGCGCATTAGGTCAAAATCGTAAGGGAAATACGCATATAAAACAGGAGTTTTTATTTTCGTTGATATTGGTCGTCCTTAACAATAATTTGAAAGTGACAGATGCAATTCTCGCCTTTTGGTAATCATAAGAGTAATAAACTGGCATTTTCTGAATTCGTAAGATCGTCTTTATCATCTGATGCTCATCTTTTGGCTACCCAGATGCAAACAAATTTCGATCAAAGTTGTGCCGCAATTAGTGGAAAAGTGGTTAATTTTGAAACCTTTTCATGATTATCAAAATGCCGTTTTGATTGCGACCAATTTGACCACCCTATACAATTTTGACCGTAGTCTACGGTAGGGTATAAAAAACGAGAATTTTTGGTATCTGATAGGGTCGACTTTTTGAGACCTTGGCGGCACACCCCTACCGAAAAGTCAGTGTAGCACCATCCCCGGGGTGCGTGTGTAGTTTACACTACACAACTGATGATAGAGCAGATTTCGTATGGTGAAAAGTACCGCGAAAGAGTTGTACCACGCCGCGACCGTGTCCGTATCGCGACTACGCGGTTTCGTTCGGTATCTACAGCAGGCCAGGTTTCATATCGCCACCGTGACAGTGCCGCGCCGTGTCAAGGTACTTTTCACAGTCATACGAAATCTGCTCTATACACCGCGGCTGGCTAGTCTTGCACTTGCAGCAACCTCGCCCTCACTACCACCACCCATGAATCCCCCCTCACAACACCTATCCACGTAACAGTATCAGATTCGAGAGAAAATTGATAGCATTTTAGCGCTTCTTTCTCAAGCAATATCGAAATTAACTCTGTATCAAAACTGTAAGTGCTTTCAATATTGCGGGCCAGCGACCGACGCCTGACTTTGGGACTAGGGATGTCCTTTTCGACTTGCGTGATATTTTGCGGTCGGCAGTAAAAAAACGGTACTCACTGGAACGCAAGCACATGACGCAAGCGCAGGACGCAAGTGCAGGAAGCCTCAGCACAGGACGCAAGCACAGGACGCAAGTAAAGGACGCAAGCGCAGGACGCAAGTACAGGACGCAAGCACAGGATGCAAGCACAGGACGCAAGCATAGGACGCAAGCACAGGACGCAAGCACAGGACGCAAGCACAGGACGCAAGCACAGGGCGCAAACGCAGGACGCAAGTACAGGACACAAGCACAGGACGCAAGTACAGCACGCAAGCGCAGGACGCAAGTACAGGACGCAAGGACAGGACGCAAGCACAGGACGCAAGCACAAGATGCAAGCACAGGACGCAAGCACAGGACGCAAGCACAGGACGCAAGTACAGGACGCAAGCACAGGATGCAAGGACAGGACGCAAGCACAGGACGCAAGTACAGGACGTAAGCACAGAACGCAAGCACAGGACGCAAGCACAGGACGCAAGTACAGGACGCAAGCGCAGGACGCAAGTACAGGACGCAAGCACAAGATGCAAGCACAGGACTCAGGCACAGGACGCAAGCACACGACGCAAGCGCAGTACGCAAGCACAGCACACAAGCACAGGACGCAAGCACAGGACGCAAGTACAGGACGCAAGCGCAGGACGCAAGTACAGGACGTAAGCGCAAGGCAAGCGTGAATCATAGCGACGTAAGCGCAGGCCTAAAATCAGCGCTTGTGTTCACCTGATTCACACTAGAAGCAAGCCCATGTTCAAGGGAACGCGACAACTTGATGCGTGCGTCTGCACTTACGTTCTAGTGTAAACCACAAAAGGGAAATGTATGAGTTTGAAGTCCTTGCACTTCACTTGGGTTCCAGGAACATATTGTGCCGGGCATGTTTAAACGGTTCTATTTCATTCCTTGCTGCATCTATTGATTCCCGCCCTGTCTGGTAAAGTTGCACTTAAGGCTCATTTACGCTGAAGGGATTTTTAGCACGGCTTGGATAAAAAGTGGTACGGGTACCAAATTTAATGGCACGGCTCGGGTGTATATGCGCTTTACTACGTGGTGAGGCATTCCCAGAACCATAAACTTTATCAACATCCCTATCTGTAAGGAAGTGATGTTATATTCTGATAAGTTGGTGAAGCAAATGGATAGATTTTTGCATTATAGTAGTAGTAGCAGTATATTTATTTACGTAATGCACAATGCACACTAGCGATTTTTTGAAACCACTAAATTTTATTCGCGTGATGTTTTTCTTATGTCCTTTTGTCGCAAGTGTACATCAAGCTTAAAGCCGGGATTAATACGAGGCACGAAATCCCTCAACTTGTCGCGCAAAATTAGTGCGTTGCAAGTTGATGATCGATGTTGCGCGTCTTTCATCTCGCATCACAAGTTGTCCCGCAACCAAAACATTTGTTGCAAATTGTGAAGCTTATTGCGCGAAATAGAGTGCGGGTCTTATACTTTGAGCCACAAATTCTGGCATTGTTGCTCGTTTTTTCATGAAAACACACAACTTGTGATGACAAACGTAGCGCGACAAGTTTTGTGCCTCGTATTTCCCTGGCTGAAGGCACAATGTTCGTCCTCATTGAAATGTTCAATAAGGTAAGAGAAAGTAAGAGAGTTTCATTTTCTATAGGTAAATCCATTACCCGACTCAGGAATTCCACACTAAATCTCACGCGAAAAATCGATATCGCCGACTCAGGTAGCGACGACAAGGGTGATATCGATTCAAGTGAGATTTAGTGTGGAATTCCAGAGTCGGGTAATGGATTTTCTTTGAATCCCATGCCGTAGATTTTATTGATTTTAATTTACAAAAAAGGGTTTACGCGCGCCAAGGAAGTCATTGCCAAACTGTTTCAATTTCAGGAAAATGTAACTTAAAAATCTCGCTAGCGAAGCGTCTTCGTTGACGAAAAGACGTTTCATACAGTGTTTGACAGTGTTTAAACTTTAGAAAGTAATTGTTCTCGCTTTCTCGCTTGATAAATTGTAAATTTGTCGTGTAGAAATTGAATTTCGCGGGTCTCCTGTGTTTTCATTGAATTCTACTTTTTGCAGCCATGTAATTCCACACAAAATCTCTCGGGCAACCAAAGAAAGTTATCTTCAATTAGTTTGGAATGCAGTTCAAATGAACTGAAATACGTACCTATGTATAATATTTTGTTGTTATTAGGTGGTTTCTCTTCGAAAAATATTTTATTTCGCTTTACTAAAATATGAATCTTCTTCTGTGATAAACAAATAGCAATTTCGAGAAAATATTTTATAGATCGCGCGCGCAGCATTTTAAACTGATGCGTGTAATCTAATTAGAATTAGTTTTCGAAATGTGAAAAACATGAGATATACCAAATATGAGATAAAAATATACTCAAACACCTATAGCTGGAAAAATATGTAGTTCACTGCTATCAGAAATAGGAGCTGGCGGCTCGTAATCAGATCTTAGGGTGATCCCACTTTTCCTAAAGATGCGCCTTTCCATGAGACTGCCTAAATCTCATTGCTGATTCATTCAAGTGTAAATTTACGACCCAGGTGAAGTCACAGTAGCTTGATAAAGAGTCGAATTATAGGAATACTACTCTAAATAACGCAAATAAAGTAAAGAAATCCGAATTGGACCTGTTCCCATAAATAAATGAAAACTCAGGTAACTTAAGGCCTGGGCGGAAGCCCAATCCAAAATGGCGGACGTAAAACTGAGGGGGGTGGTCCATCTCTAAACCAATGCCTCTGAGGGATCCAAGCAATCTACATTTTGATACCTTTGGTCATTCTCAATCATTTTCGCCAATGTTGTCTCTATGGCAACAAATTTATGACCTCTGACCTTAAATTTAATTTCTAGGAAAATGGCCTCTGCATTCAACGGGGAAAAGTGAAATCGTTCCCCAGAGTGCATTATAGTGTTTGTTATATAGTGTAGATTATTGATCCAACGAGGATGGCTGGAAATGTTTTTTAGATAGCTTTATTTTGATGATGTAATATGATACCTCTCCTTTTCTTAAAATCTGGATAACTTGGACACCCATCCTCGTTGGAATGGTAATATACGCCCGACACTGGTCATAATAAGACCCATTGGGAAAACCATTGGTATGACCCCAATCGAATGCAGAGACCTGAAAGAAAATTGTGCCTTTGTCACGCTCTACAGGTCACGCAACCCGTTGACATGGTAACCAAATACAAGAAATGAAACGTCTCACTGGGTGTACGAACCTTAACGAAAAACATTCTACAGAAGACATTTTGTATACCCTAGAGAATTTTTTTCAGTATTTTTCGCATTTTTTTGAAAAACACCCATGCCTTAATGTACCTGAGAAATTCTGTTGACTTCTTGATTAAGCGATGTGAGTTCATCGGCTTAGATTGCATACGCTTTCTGTCGAACTCCATTTGTTGCTCAAAATATCAAGAAATACAATGTTAGGTTGTTAAACAGGTTTCAAATATTCATACTAAGATATTTAGACCTGAAATAGATCAAAATGGAAGTGTTCTAATGTTCATTTTCTACTTTTGTTACCACGCGGGCTTTACCCTGTGACACAAGATGGCGGCCATTCAAGATTTCGAGCACTGTCTCTAAAATCTAAATTTCACCACTTTCCACCACTAGGACTAAATAGGACTTTTGATATGTTATTCAGCATAGAATTCTGTGTCGAAAACCGTTGAGAGACCTTCTGTTGCAATTAGTTCTAGGTTCACCCCATTTTTTCGATAGATGTACTGGACTAATAACTTACAGCTGTTTTGAGTATTCTGCGAACTCTCGAGATCGATTTCCAACCGTCAAACCGCTTTCTGGCTTCCGTCAATCAAACTTTGAAACTCTTTGGAATACATAGAATTCAGTTATTCGCCATCCTAGTGAAATGCCCCAACGCACAGCATCTTTTACTATCTTTTTCAAAACAAATATCCAAACGTACAGTCGGCTAAGACTTGAATTAGACCCGAGAGTTTGATTGACGGGAGCCAAAACGCAATTGGAAGTCGAATGCGAGAGTTCGCAGAATACTCAAAACAGCTGTAAGATCCTCTACTACGTTTCCTCGTTGGAGATGTAACTTTTTCAAACTTGATCATAGCAGCTGTAAATCAATCAGAAATAAAACCCATTCAACAACAAACGAGACAAAGTACAACTTGCGAGACACGAGACACTGTGTGTTTAGTTTTTCTATCCATTCTGATTGGTTGATTAAACAAAAGACCCAAGACCTCGACCAATAGGAATGCGAAGAAAACGCAAGCCTGAAACTCGCTCTATTCGCCTTTGTCACGCAAGCGCCATCTTGAAATTTTCAACCGATTTATTTAACATGGGAACGAGGTCAAGCAGGGCGCGAGTTTTGCTCATGTTGGAAAGCGAAGCCTCATGCTGGGATTTATGGTACAAAAGTTGGCCAAGCTACCAAAAAGTACTCCATATTTGTTTTAGAACCTAAAAGTTGATTGGCTCATTGCTTTTTTTCTGCTTTGCCGGGTCATTCTGGAAACAAAATGGCGGCGCATGACAAAGGCGAATGTAGCAACATTTTGTGATCGCTCGTGACTATCATTTTTTAAAATATATTTTTTTAAAGGTAGCAATATTGAAACTCTACGGAGAACGCTCACCTTGTTTCTGCAACAAACTTTTCTAAAAACGTATGGTAGATATTTTTATGAACAAGATGCGACTGGTGCAGAGACAAATCTCACCCTGGTTAGAAAAGCTCGACCTGTGAAGGCAATGAACAAGGGAACAGTAAGACTTATGCTTCTAAATTAAAACGGAAGAGATATTCTTACGGCTGTAAGCCAGGGTAGTTCACACACACTGCAAATTTTGCGGCGCGAATCCCGGCGATTTTTATCGCACGTCCGCGTCACCTCAAAATCACGAATGTAAACTACAATGGTGCAACTCGGCGCGATCTTCTGCGATTTTTGTCGCGGAGATTTCAAACATGCTCGAAACTTGCTGCGTTTTTGAACAAACTATTGCACAGAAATCGTTCCGCATTTGCATCTCGTTTACACTAGCGATTTGGAATTGCAAATGTGTCTGAATGAAATTTAGACGAGTCACCAGAGTCACCGCGTAGGCCTGGGGTCTACCCTATTCGACCCCTGAATGAGATCACGGCCGCCCCGCTTACCACCGGCGTCTTTGGCACTTACAGACGTGGAAAGGCCGCTATGTTTCCTTGGGCTCTCATTGAATTTGGCTCCCGCCCTCCCTCCCAGAATATAACTCTGCGATTGGTAAGTATATTCCACTGAGCAATCAGTGTGACGGGTACTCCCAGTGTGGGAGGGGAGCTGTGGCCCGCTTGCCATGGTTCCTCGGGTGCGCTTGGTCGAGCGACCTGCATGCGCATGCGCACCGGTACCTAACCCCAACTTATCACACGATGAGTTTAACGTGCGAGAAAAATCGCCATTTCAAATGCGAGAAAAATCTCAAGTGTACACCGGCCTTAACGGATCTTGAACACCCGAGAATTCTAGGGCCCAAAACACTTTCCCTATCAGGATCTACCTGTACGCCAATACGCATTTGCGTACCTCGTGAAGCTCACGTACAAATACAGTAAACATACAGCACAAAATGGGAGTTGAGCTATGAAAACAATGCAGTGGTGCATCTCGTAAAAATGCATGGCTACGCGCCTGCCTACACGGAAGAACGTTAGGTTTACCAGAATTTCTCCGGCGGTAAAATCAACTGGGATGAAAAACGATGGAAAGTTTCCAGAGAAGCTGCTCTCCCAAGCAGCTTTTCGGGTCCGGGAATTCTCGAGTGTTTCGAGAAACAGGACCCAGTCAACGAAATTAACCAATCGGCGCTTCGCATGCGAGGCTAAACACCTACATTCGCCAAACAGCACAGATTACAAGACGCCGTTATATTACAATGAATGCGTGCGCTAAGTGCCTTGCATGCGTGGTGTTACATTCCAAATGGCACTTCTAAAGAAAAGAGAGAGGCGCGCACGCTTATAGCTGGAATCGTCCATTCCTTTGGAGTCGGGTACTGATTATGGGAGTTCGCGGAGAGGTAGTTTTTTCGTGGCTTTTTGCTTACATATTTACAAATCGCAAAGTCGTCCAGTACACCAGGTAAATTTCGCCGAAACCTCAGCGAATCGCCGTGAAGTAATGACCTCTGTCGGATCGCGCCCACTAAGCATGCCGCCTTCTTCTCTTCTCTCTCCCCTTCCTTTTCTTCCTCACCGGGAGTCGATCCCCCGGACACCAGCAGCAGAGGCCAAGCCGTGATTTATTTGGCAATCAAAGTCGATCCACTGAAGTAGCCAAATCCAGCTAAAAATCGCCAATCTCCCATCGCAACATTGAATTTTGAGGTCGCGTAGCAATGCATTGTAAAAGGCTTTTATAGGTGCGTCATTACCTAATCGAAGTTGGTATGCACTTATTGAGATCAGCATCCTCAAATACAATAGATGCATTCTTTCCTCCAAGCTAGAAAATAAAAAAAGGGAAAAATATCAAAGGTGGGCTTTAAAGCCTCTGAGGATCACAATACTGTCTGCCTGATACTGTAGTCAAACAGAAAAAGCTCCTGAGGTATTTCCATCAATTGTACCTCGCCCATTTCTGAGGCAATTGGAAAGAAGATAATGTTACCCCGGTGGATGGGGGTGGGGGACTAAAATACAAAAAAAGGGCAGGGACCGTTCTCATTCTATCATAGGGATTCAAATTGGCACTGGTGCTAACACATACCTTATTGGTACTAATTTTCGCGTCGCTTTAATAAAATCGCGAACTTATAGCCAGCGTAGCTAGCTCTCGGGTGACGTTTTTCGATTTTTTCGCGAAAATCCATTTCCTAAGAAAATAATTCTACACTCAATAGTGACCCGCGAAATATGCCGACCTTTTTTCGCGAAATTAAGTGCCTGCGAAAATTAGTACCAATAAGGTAGACTGCTGTAGGGGCACAATCTTAGGGACAAAGTAATCAAAACCATGCCCATATTGCTAGAACCTCTTAGGGGTGAATGCCACTTTTTTTTGCTGTCAAGCACCCCTGGATTTTTTATACTGGAGTCACCCTTGGGGGAGGAAGTCCAATGGTGATAGCATGACCTGCATATGGTAGACAATTATCCTGATCTCACAGAGCTGGCAATTAACATTTTTTCTTAGTCGCCAGCTGGTGACCAAGTGCCAAAAATAGGTAATCTGAACATAACTTTTGGTCACCAAGTGGCATTAAGCTTGAAAAGAGTACTAAATTAATAATTTTATTTGGTTGCCACCTGGTGCCTAAGTTCACATTTCTAGTCACCTAGCCCTAATTTGTGGTCACCCAGGTGACCACGTGGTCGCAATGGGCAATTCCAGAAAATAAAGGTACCCCCCCACGGGCGGCATGGGATGGGGGGGTTTAAGAGCTCGGAATTCTGATTGCAAGGGGGGGGGGGGGGGGGGGGGGGGGTGTTAGAAGCTGGATTTCTTTAACCTGCCCGGAATTCTATATGCATGGAGGGGTAAACCATTTTGGAAATTCTGGATGCATGGGGGGGTCAAAAACTAGTGCTGCCCATGGGGAGGGTACCTTTATTTTCTGGAATTGCCCAATTTCCAACCCTGTCTCAAAGCCTTTACCTCCAGAGACAGCTTCTTGCAAAATGGAGCACTAAGTCTTGTGATAAGTTCTCCAGTTGCTGTAGAACCAGTGAATGATAGTATCCTCACATCTGGATGTTGGACTAGTGCTGATCCTGCATTAGGACCTGTTCCGAATACTATGTTGACGACACCTGGAGGGAATCCTGAGGATGAACATAATAAAATTCATTATATACTGTGACCAGATACCATGTGATAACACCAGTGAATAAAAATTGTATCAGTGAATGATATGATATCATTCACCGCAAGAATAAAATGCATTTTGTTTTTTTGTTTTTTTGCTATTTTATCTGACTCAGAGTATATAATAAACAAATTATGACATGGCAAGAGCTTGATATCGTATTATTCACTCGTTTTCGTATTGAAGACTCACTCGTTCGCATTATGACATGAAAACTCGTGAATAAAAACGATATCAAGTTTTTGCCATGTAATAATCTCTATATATTTAGCCCTGCAAAACAGGCTCTCTGAAAGCGCCCAGAAAGCACCATCTGAAGCCGTTCTAGTGCTCGTTCAAAAATAGTGCTAAATCGCTAGGGATAATCATTGGAGGGAGCGGATCTCATGCAAGGCTTGTTCCGTTTTTTCGGTACCACTGCTAGCACCTGTTGAGCAGGTTAAATATATTATTTAAAGACCCTTCACAGTGTGACTTGTTATGATCCATTTCTTCTGCTGATACCATTAGTTTGCTGTCCTGGACTATACATAGTGAAATAGCCCAAGGCACATAACTTTACTTCAAGCCAAGTTGAATGGAACCAGCTATGGAGTGGGGAGTTACACATACATACATACAATCCTATCTAGACCATGGCCTCTCACAACGAGTACTGAGTACTAATACGGTAAATGCTGGTTTCCAGTGGGGTTGTGCTTATTAAAAACTGCATAATTGGAGATAAAAAATAGTTTGCAAGTACCTTTAAAAAAGTCAAAATGCCTCCATGGAGGAGACAGAGCCAAGGTCTCTGTTGGAAGGCTGTACCAGAGTATAGCACCACTTTACTCAAAGCTACTTATGCGAATTTGTATTCGGCCTTTGGAGCACTAGGTCAGCTTCACTGCTTCTCAGGTTATAATTTTATCCCTGTATTCTGTAGCCTTGTAGAGCTTTCCCTTTATGTTACATAATGTAGGTGCGGAGTGTCAGTTTAATACTTTGAAAATAGTCTCCTATCAAGTTACAGTAGGAGTGCTAGATAAGCTAAAATGAAATCCCCACATATACCCACCGGCTTCATTAAGTAATCCAGCCATCATCCAAGCTGTAACAGATGTCATCTCACTTGGTTTACAAACAACCGTACAGCCTGCACCCAAGGCAGGGGCTATTTTGAATGTCAGTAAATAGAGTGGGAGGTTCCAGGGGGTGATAAGGCCTGCCACACCCTTTGGAGTGCGAATGGTATAATTGAGTGCATCTACATTTGGCAACAGGCTGGACCTGAATTGTAGTAATAGATCACAGGAAGTTAGATTAAGATATTGTCCTGTAACACTCTATCATTAGCTCTTTTATTTTCAGACCAATTATATCATACTGCCATTGAACTACAATAAACACTTGTCACAGTCATTGGGGTCGTTTTTATGCCATAAAGTGTGTAGAAAAATTTCCTTCAAAACCAGTTCAAAATAAAAAAAAAACTGCAAGGTGTTCAAAGTGTAATTACCGCAGGGGACTGGGCACTAAAAGCAATTAGAATCCGAGGGTTTATTGGCACATTTACCGACGACCGGTTAGCGCAGTGGTAGAGCGCCGGGCTTATGTGCGGGAGGTTGGGAGTTCAAACCCTGGCCGGGCCAACACTCAGGGTCTTTCTGAAATAATTGAGGAGAAGGTGCTGCCTTGCTCTAACATCTGCAAATGGTTAGACCTTTGCGTCTTCTTGGATAAGGACGTTAAACCGTAGGTCCCGTCTCTCACATGCACTACACTTACCGGAACCAGAGGGACGTTAAAGAACCATGAGGACGTCGGAAGTTGCCCATCCTCAGTGCAGGACTTACAACTTACTAACCCACCACACTGACCAGGGAACCTTGTAATTGGAGCCTCGCTCTGTGAGGATTTCCCGGCCTCGGGCAAATCTAATAAACTAATAAACATTTTTTGCAAGTCTTGTTTTTAGAATAGCAAATCAAAAATGTTTTGGTTCTAAACTTCGTGTGAATTTAAAAATTCTGTTTTCCTTTTTTAGCACTCATGATAGATCTTTCAAGATATCAACTCATCTTATTTAGGGAGATCTATTTAGCCACTAAATTCCTTAATATCCCACAAAATTCGGTATTTTTTTGCAAAATATCAAAAGGCCTGTCTATTTTACTGCTTTGCTTTGATATGACTGTGGTCAAAGAAATGTCATCACATGACTGCTGTGCTCATCTTTTCAGTTGCAGACAGGGGATGGCAGTCACTACCTGTTTCGGTAGTATTTTATGAGCAGGATACACCTGCAAGTATTCCCACTTAGACACACTTACACATTTAATGGTCCATGCATTATTGCTGAGGCAAACATTCGAAAATTCAAGCATGCTCTTGGGATGTCCACATTTCTGGCAAAAGCAGCCGTCTTGCCTTGGTCACGAGATTCAGCCAAGGCAAATTCCTCCAGGCGCGCCTCAATCAGATCAGCAAGTTTTCTCATCTTTTCTGCTCTGTATGCTGGGGCAGTAGTTGACCAACTACCAAAATAATAATAATAATAACTTTATTTATCCATGGTTTAAATTAAAGCTATACAGCTTGTGGGGCCGTGCCTAAAAACAATATAAATTAATACTAATTAATAATATACAATATATACTAATATACTAATTAATAATAATAGTTTTATCCAATATGCAATAATTGTTTTTCAGATGAAATTTACTGTCGAATTCACTCATGTGATTCATTTATCTATATAATCTATAATATGGTAAGCCTTGGGGTGCAAATGAATTTGCACCTTAGCTTCAAATGTGTGTGTTAGAGGGGTGGAGGTGTATATAGCAAGGTCAAATTTTCTTTTTGTCCACGTTTAGGTACTGCCCTTTATTGAAATTCAGATCTTTTTGTAGCCTTGTACAAAGTCTGTTTCTCTTTCTTCTCTTGATGCTTATGCAAATGACAGACAAATGTAATACTTAAATACTTTTAAATAAATTTAGCTCATGGTAGCTTACACTAATGTCTGAGCTGCAGAACTTTAAGGTCTTATAGCCTGCGATTAAGGTCTTATAGCCTGCGGACAAAAAACAATGAAACTCGCCTCTAGCAATGTTGAAGGCTGAGTAATATTGTACCACATGACATAAAACTATAGCATGGGAGCCTTTTCGAATCGCAAATGTAAACATTTTCCTGTGAGGGGTTTTCATCATGTAGTAGTAAACTTTATTTCACATTCTTTCTCCCTGAATCCGTCGAAATTTTGTTGAAATTAGTTAGAGAGTTTAGGATTCTCTTTTGTTTTTATGCAAATGAGACAAACTGTAATCAATGAAACTCGCATCTCTAGCAATGTTGAAGTGCTCAATAAAATTGTACCACATGTACATAAAACTATTAGCACAGAAACGCATGCCAAATGGAACGTTTTCTAGGGATTTTCGACAGGACTCGAAGAGCACTTGCACTCTATAGATCGTTTTCAGTGTTAAATCAGCTCTTTGCTCGCTAGATTAAAACAAATTTCATTAAATGAACCTGAAAGAGGACTAAAAACTATGTAGTTCTGCCAAGTTTTATCCGCATAGAATATTTGGTGTCCGAGATATACGCATTTAAATACCAAATTTCTTTACAGTGAAATGTATGGCGCCGCCATCTTGGTGCACCTAAATGGTGCACCAAGATGGCCGCCAAATGACCGAATGTCGCAAAAGTGTACAAAAACGACAAATATTCACCCAAATTCAGCTTAATACATAGATATTCACTTATATAACAGTCTGGAATAGTTTAGATTATGGCCTCCCAAAAATCGTGACTAGTATTGCGTGACAAAACTTGTTTTATTCGTATCTTCGAGGCAAAATAACAGATGTTCCTAAAATCTGGCATGGAAACTCGCTAGAGGTAGCTAGAAATGACACAAAAAGCACAAAGTGGTAGCGATCATAGTTTTAAAGTTAGAAACTGTATGACGTCATATGAAAACGATCTATAAATCAATGGTGCATATAAAATCGTTATCGTAACAATATCACAGCCTTCTGTAGCGTAGCCCATTCCCCGGGGACATTTTTATTTGAGTCAAACCCCATCATAAAACTGGACTGACATTCTGTTCATAAATAAGCTAAGCTACATTGGGTCTTTCTGTAGGTACCGGAGCCTATTGTATTCTGTGTTAGCTTCGTTCTTTGTGTTACTTGGAGTCCTTTGTCTCGGGTCCATTGTCTCTATTGAATTACGTCAACTGTGCTCCGGTCAGCTCCGGTACCTACAGAACGAGCCGCTACATAACACTAAGTATTAAACACTAACAGTGTTCGTATTAAACCTCACCTTTTAAAAGCACTTTTAGCAGCTTCGACAGCTTGGTCAATTTGCTCTTGCCCGCTGTCTGGCACTTTACAATACGCCTCGCCTTTCGATGGATCATAACTATCAATGTATTTATCACAAGGCACAAACACTCCGTTGATGAAGTTCTGCAGAACAAGACACTCGTTGCTTGCCGCCATGTTGTTGTGGAATGTGACTTGTGGTTGACTTTTCACGGGGGAGGGGAGGGGTGGTTTTACACCACAGGCTACCCAAGTTCCCAGACCCGGTCGAGGGTCTGCTTTACTTGCGTTCCTCCTTTTTGAATTCATATTTGTACGAATTGTGTTTAGTGCGTTTAGTCATGACCCAAGAAAGCAGAAGAGTCACGCTGTGCTTTTTTTGTTTTTATTTTTAATTTTCTTCCCGTTCTGATTAGCTGATTCTAAACAAAGAAGCAACTCAACCATATAAAGGCAAAGCAAGAGTGGATTAACAAGAGTTAGAATCTTTCGTACAGTATTTGTCCACATCACAGTCAGAAAAGTGTCTATTTTTAGATTTGAATTTCGCGCGCGAAAGTATTCGAATGCTCAGGTTCGAATGCTCGTATATCCAATACACAACAAATAGACAATATCCTACCTTACCTTTGCGACTTTAAGGTTTTTCGATTGATCTGCGATTTAATTTTAGGCTGGATCTCACAACTGTTTGCGTGGCGAGAAAGTGGGATCCCTGTGGATGACGAATTTTCGCGGGAATCCAAGTTCTAAAAATAGACACTTTTCTGACTGTGATTCGGGCGTACATAGTAAATATGGAAACTCTTGGTAATCCACTCTTGGGCAAAGCCATTGAAAATATCGTTATATCGGGGTCCGGTTAATTATAAATTTTCCAACCAAAGACTGATTGTATTGCATTAATCACTGCGAGATTCAGTTTATTAAAGATATTTACTGTAATACAAGGATACCACGCAGATAAAGACATTGGTTTGGAAATCGTATGATTGCTAAAGTTTCTGTTCTACTTTTATTTACCATAGACCGCATCTATATCGTTGTAGCGGGAACAAATTTATGCTTCGGTCACAAGATTACCATCGTAAAATCGGGAATATCGTTGGACCGAGTATCGTTACATCGGGGTTCTGTTTCATACCCTGCGTACCCTGCATGCCCTCAAATGGCGTGAGGAGCAAATGTTAAAATGGTCACGTCAATCTTTCAGCCCCATATGGCATAAATGGAGGGATGAAAGACGCAACTGAAGGCTATGTGATATAAACAGCTCTACTTTCTCACATTAACGATATAAAGTTCATTCTTACTGTTCCCTACGGTGGCAAGTAAGGGCCATAATATTGTTTATTATATAGCAACGATAATACGCGCGCTCTGATTGGTCAATTTGGGGTCCATATTTTCCCGTACGGACCGCAAATGGAAAGCACAAACAACTAGATAAAACTGGTTACTTGCGTTTGTTTACACGTTGCTCAAACATCAAGACACCGGTCTGATATTTTTCTGTGCGGACCAAGTAAACGAACTAAATAAGATTTTATAAATATTGGTGCACTTTGCAAACTTTACGCGCCAATAAATGGTTTCCCGCCAGTTTCCGACAAACGCACGCCGCTTCCATTCATGTTTATTTTACATCGAAAGTCGAGTCGTGCAAACACCTCAATCAACTTTATGCAAGGAAAAAAAGTTCTTTTTGTGACAACTCTACTCTAATATCCAACCAAAAATATATGGACAAAGACTGCCACCATGATGAACAATGAAGAAATGATTGTGGGACATTTTAACAGTTCTGAAAACGAAAATTCGCTTCAACTTCAGATGCAAGCGAAGGGCACTGGGAAGCGACAGTCTTGCTGTTTTGTACTTCGAGTTCGAAGCAAACGTTTTTGGAGGAATAACTGAATATAAATACTCGACAAAGGTGGATTACACAGTGTTGGGTCTACAGAAAACATTCAAAGGAAATCTAAATGGATTGTAATCTGCTGATTGTGGGAAAACTTTGATTCAAAAGAGAGTTTGAGAAAGATAGCGTGCAAGTCGGTAAGGACAGTGCTTGAGCTTTGAGAAGAAATTTTCAAACAAGACAATTCAACTGATGCCAAAACCCTGCCTTTGGCAATTTTGATTTCTCAATCCCTACTTTTGGCAATTTTTATTACTCAAAACTATATTCAAAAATAGAGCAAATTTGGGGTCAAAATGGCCAAAAACGGCCACGTTGGAAACTCTGGCAAAAATAGCAGTAAATCACAGGTCAACGCCTTAAAGAACCTCAGTCAGCCTCCATTTTGTCAGCCTAGCAACATACCGAGTCAGAGAAAGCATCCATTTTCATCGGCTGGATTTCACAATTTAATGAAAAATAGAAATGTTATCGCCAAAAACAGTGTTCCGGCGACACCTTTTATGTCGCCTTTTCCTTATTTTTTATCGGATCGAAAAATGCATCCGTGAGTATTTGGGTATGCAGCTCTTTGAAATGTCAACATCACAAAAATTCGAATTTTTGCAAGTATGGAGAACGAGAAACATTTTTTCTGTGGCAATGACGTCACGATGACGTCACGTGATGACGTCATTGAAATTAACATCTCATTCGATCCGAAGTTAGTCCTGAAAATTTCAAAGATTTTCCTTGAAAGGGGAAGGTTTTGCAGGACTTACAATTTTCCCTAGCAACGGCTCAAAAAGATAGGTAAACGCACCCTTAAACTTTGTTTGTAGAATGGTTATTTTGATATTTCTACATGCAATTCTACTCTTGATATCGGACGAAAACAATAACAAAGGAGTGGCTGACTACGGCACTTAAAAGATAAAATGTGTGGTCAAAATGGACGAAAACGGCCAAGTTTTAAAATCCGGCAGAAATGGCAAAAATCATAGGTCCGCGCCTGACAGATTAAATTTGGGGTCAAAATGGACGAAAACGGCCAAGTCGTGGAAACTTCGACCAAAACTGCAAGAAATCTGACAGATCCGCGTCTTAACGAGCAAATTTGGGGTCAAAATGGCCAAAAACGGCGACGTTGAAAGCTCTGGCAAACATAGCAGTAAATCACGGGTCAACGCCTTACAGAACAAATTTGGGGTCAATATGGACGAAAGCAGCCAAGTTGAAAACAGTCCGGGAAAAATGGCAAAAAATCACAGGACGTCCGCGCCTTACTGACCAAATTTCGGGTCATACTAGCAGAAACGCTTCTTATTGTTTTTTAATTATTGCTTAAGATATAGGCTCGTAGTATAGATTTGACATAGCGACTCAATGAAGAATGTATACTGAGAATACAGTCACCTGTTATGCGGATAGCCTTATGCAGTCTAGGCTATGTAACATTTAAGTTAGCTATTTTGTCTATATCATTGGCTGATTGCATTTTTAAACCGCGCCGGGGGGATTGAGGACCTACGGAAAAAGGGGGAGGGGTAAGAAAGGTGACTTTCCAGGGCCATTTTATCCAAAAATAGATTTTACAGGGGTATTTTGCCAAAAAAATGGAAATTCCAGGGGAAGGGGGTCCTTTATGAAGTTGGAAATTCCAGGGGAGGGGGTCTGTTTCACGAGTGGAAATTCCAAGGGAGGGGGTCTTTTAAGGGCGGTCCTCAACCCCCCCGGTGCGGTTTAAAAATGCAATTCAGCCATTGAGCGATGGTTGGACGGTAGAAGTGCCAAACCCATTGAAACAGGTACAAACAGCAAAAATCCAACTTTTTCAAATTATAATTTATTTCAGCATCAATATTAGCAATACAATAATAATTCCGCAACTATAAGGCTAAATAAACAAAACATATTTTAAAGTCTCTGCCCAGGAGATTTCGAGGTTGAGTGTTAATTTGATCTTGCAAAGAACATAACTTGCATGATAGGGCAATCATTCAGAATCACAGTCAATTTGTACCTGCATACATAAAAACCCTGTATGTAACAAGCTGTAGATTAAGCTCTGCCCGCAAAACTGATATGTAAAAGTAATAAAAGATAAACATCAATATGCCAAATATTTTTTAGTTTTTTAGTTGTTATTTCTAAGCTCCTTGGCCTTTCTTACAAAAAAAACGTTCTTTCTAATCAAACTAGTACAATTGCTCATAGACATGCAGCCTTACACGTTTGCGATAAAGCAATGTCAAGGATTACTTCTGTTAAATCATGTATGGTTAATTTCAGTAGTACAATTTGTTTGCTCAGAATGAATATTCATATCTGATTTATTCCTCTTGGATCTCATTGAAAACATTGACGGATTGAACCCCCACCCACTTTCCAAATGACTTGGCTTCTACTTCTGAGCCTTTGAAGCACAGTGTGGCCTCATAGGGCACCTCTCCTTTGTCCTCAGTGATCATGGCTGAGGCAGTCACCGTCTTGCCTGGGGGAACGGAAACTGGAAATTCAACTTGCATCTGCTTGGTTTCGGTGGTCACCGTCTCAGTGGTCCAGTGGTGGTCGGTTTCAATTCCAAGGCTGAATTTGTATTCACTTTCGGCAAAAACGGGAACTCCTGCTTTAAATGACATCTCCATGGAGGCTGTGATCGTGAAACCTCCAGTGTAGGCCCATCGGTGCTGCTTGGTTTGTGTATAGGTGACAGTAAACTTTTGTTCTTGTTGCAATGACGAGTGGTTGCTGAATGTTTGCTTCGCCAGCAACTTTGGGGTCTTTGACAGGATACGGCCTTGGTTCAGGTCGAACTTGATACTCTTTATTGTCATTTCCTCGAAGAAAAAGCGGAAAAACTGATCACCATAGTCGAATACGTCGCTTGGAGTGATACCAAGATGAGGACTTGCATGATTACGAAGGAAAAGTTTGCCACTTGAACAATTCTTCAGTTGGAATTCATTGCCCTCCTTGAAATCGATACTCCACAGTTGGTCGTCATATCCCCCAACCCCTGTCAAACCAACCTCTTCTCTCTCAAGACTTCCATAGATCCAACGCCCCGTTGTGAAGTGATGGATCAAGTAATAACCTGGTTTATCACTGGGTTTTAAGGTAAACCAGGTATCGTCATAGTAACTGTAGTCATTCTTTGATGTAGAATAAGGCAGGTCAATGTTAACACCTGGATTTGCGGGTACTTCCCCTGTGTGACCACCAAGCATTTCATTAATACTTGTAGAAAGAATCCTAAATCTCACACCAGATGGAGGCACAGTCATCTTGCTCGCCATTTTACTTCGGTAGAGAATCTGCAAAGATTAAATGCAAGTCACAGTGATATATGGTCCTTATTTGACATGTCAAAGCCATTTCGAAGATTTATAGACGCAATTGTTGAATGGTTACTTAAAGTTACTTATTGCTTAAAGAATCACATTACAGAATCATTATAACGGGATAAGTGCTTAAAGTGAACTAAAGAAACCTTAAGTTAGTGGCCTCTATAGTCAATATCAATATAGCAATTGGATATGTAGTTAAAGTTAATTAAAGGAAAGTTCGTGACTTCTTTACTTGAAATTCTGATATACCATCCAAAATTTAGACTTTGCGTGGGAAAGCAATATTTGTTTTTAAAAGAAGAATGAAAGAGAGTGACATCATTCGGACAAGCATCACTGGACAAGAGTCTATCTGACAGGCAGGTATTTATGTTTAGACTCAGGGTACTTAAAGAGCCTCTGTCAGCCTCCATTTTGTCAGCCTAGCAACATACCGAGACAGAGAAAGCATCCATTTCCATCGGCTGATTTAGGGAATGTAGTGCAATATTTGCGGTTGAATTCGATAAAAGAATAATAAAACTTCATTTTTAGAAGACAATTTCAATATTATTACACGTAATTCGTTGCCGATATTGACTGAAAACAACAACAAAGGAGAGGTTGACAAGGGCTCTTTAAGGCATGGGTCCAAAGCAAATCCAATATGGCGGACGCAAAACCAAGGGGGGTGGTCTATCTCTTAATGGTTTTATATATGCTTATGGGAGTTGTTGAATATAAATTGCATTTGGCATTCTGAACCACCATCACGATATTTGGTCTCCATAGCAATAAATCTTGTAACCTTTGACCTTAAAATCAATTTTTGGACAAACCTCTTCGGGAGGGTAGGAAGGCAAGTAATATTTGCTATACTTTTTGGCGACATTAGAAGAGCAAAGTGGTACAAATAAATCAAATAAGGATGGCTGGAAATGTTAATTACAATCATGGTTTTTGCTGGTATGTAATTTGATACTTCTCGTTATCTTGAGATCATTTGAATTGTATTTTACACCCGATAGTCAACATATTAACCACTTTCGAATAAAGGCCAAACTGATTTATCATGCCTCCCGTGGCTTTAAAGCAAATAAAGCCTTTGTCACGCTCTGCCGGGTAACGCAATCGGTTACCATGGTTACAAAATATTTCAAAAGAACTGTCCCAACTTGATGAACAACCTTAACGAATAACTGTGTTTGTGCTAGACAATTTCTCTTCTTTACAGAATTTTTTATCGTATTTTTAGCATTTTTTGCTGTTAGACCCATGCCTTAAGTCCCCTGAGGAGCAACAGTGTTTTTTAGAAAATGTAAAATAGAAGTGGGTAGGGTCACAATTTGTTTTACGTACGACTGTGGGAGGGGCACAATTTGTTTTTGTTATGTTCAAGGGGAGGGTCCTAATTTTTTTAGCCTTGCTTTAAAAGTGGTAGCCCCCCCCCCACCCCCCCCGCTAAATAATGACACGTCCCATCACGCCTTATCTCGCAGCTCGTAATATGCAGTACTGACTTTCAATTACTTTGCTTTCTATGGCACTAGTTCTTTTATTTAAGGATTTCATTACAAGGAATCTATAAACCTCCACAGGCGAGTAAAGGTTTTAACAAATTATATACAGTTATTGAAAGTTATGAAGTTTGGCACGTCCGTGATACTGCATCAGATTAATTTTTGTTTTTTCTTAACCTAGTATTGTTTTTTTGTATATCAAGATAACGGTGTCGTCTTCCTAGAGATCGAGCGGGCTTCCTGTGGTGTCTTGTCTACCTTGTTTCCAGGTTCTTGAACGTAAAAAAAAAAAAAAACAGCGGAAAATGCACATAACATCTTTATTTCACGAGTGTATTTGAGTTCTGGTTGAGTTTTAAGCTTTCTAGGCCAATAAAAATAGTAAAAAACTTACTGGGATTCCAAATATGGTACGCAGATATTTCCTTGTAAGGGAAGTTGAAGAAAGTCGACAATTTTTCAAGGGAACTATTGATGTGATAACTTTTTCCATTTAGTATAATCATTGGGAGCTCCGTTTTTAGACAGGGCCCACATCTATATATTAGTTATGCTGTGTATTGGTATACTGCTCGAAGATAGTAGCTTATTGATAGCTACACTTAAATTTGAGGGTAAATAAATATATGTATAATAGTATTTAAACAAAATTAATGTAGATGTGCCAAGGCAGAGCGCTCGATACATATGTAGATGTATCGCTTTTAGACAGGGCCTAAAAGACAGGATTGTCTTTTATGCAAAAAGTTGGATCCTTCAACATTCGACTAGAACGAATTTGGAGAGCTGCCCTAAAAAGGAAAAAACGCAGTTAAGATCTGCACTGTACGGGCTTCCTGTGTTGAGATCCGCGTGTCACCCGAGCTGTGTCCTGCTCCCTGTGCTTAGTTGACTGTATGTCAGAACACGGAGAGCTCATTAACTACGAAGGCGCTATATTTTCCTTTCAACCTCTAGCAAAACAAATGGCTTAGTGCTAAGATCATGATGTCGTGTACTTGTGTGCCGAATTTGGTGGAATATCAGGCAAGTGGAAATTAGGTGCTAGTGGCACTTTAAGCAAAACAGTATATTAGCTGTGTTATGCTTTTTTGATTGCTCGGAGTGAGCGGAGAGCAAGTCTATTCTTCACGTTACATGCGCGAGGGCCGATTTTTCATTTCTTTTTTCATGTCCAGATGCAGTTTTGCCGTTGTTCAAATGACATCTTGTCTTATCTTCAATCACCCACCTCTCTCTCTTCAAAAGCGAATTATCTGCAGGTCAGCGGTCAATGTACGTGCCGCTCATGCGCGAGATGATAGTATAGAGGCGATTTCCATGTCCAGTAGCTATGAGTCATGTGAGAGGCGATTTTTTATGTCCACATACATTTTTGACGTTGTTCAAATGACATCTTGTCCAATTCTTTAAACATATCAAGAAAGTGCTGTCGTTTTTATGGCAAATCCGCGCGGGTTGCCTGTGGTGTTCAAAACGTGACTCAGGCCCCTCGGCGGGGGGTAAAAACAAAATGGCGACCAAGCGAAGGATGTTTCTCGAGTATCTGCAAGTTTTGGTCAATTTTCCTGCTTTTTTCGCTAAGATATGAGGAAAAGTACTTACAGACCTTCCAAATAAGGTAAGGGGGATTTCCTAATAAGGAAGTTTTGCAACGTGGGCAAAACGACAGTTTTTGGCGAAATTTTCTTGATATGTCACCCACCCCTCTATTCAAAAGCCAATTATCTGCAGGTTAGCAATCAATATATCTGCGACGTACATGCGTGAGATGATAGCATAGAGGCGCTTTTCATATCCAGTAGCAAGTCAATGTGATCAGAGCGATCGTGACCAGACGTACTTTTCGCACAATTTGGCTTTTTGTGTTCATCACATCGTACTTTCGGAAGATTCGCTATTATGTTCGCAAGTTATCGCAGCTTTCAAAATGTTGTCAAACGAGCTTCGAGAGAATTCTCAACAAATTTATGGTGTTTTACGTGTGAAACCGGAATTATTGATTTTTACGAGAACGAGAAACAACTGAGTACATCGAGCGTAGGGGTCGCAGTGTATTATGGCTGTAAACTCTCAAAAAAATGTCCCTGTAAATTTGCGATTGGCACACTGGAAAATGATACTGCTTGTCAAGCGAAAAGTCGTAGATTTCTTAACAAGCCTTTCTAAATCTAAATTTGGTCATTCAGAATGCAATTCGAACAGAAAGACATTCATCTGGATATTTCAGTTTATCACGTCCAAAAGCAGTTTCAAAGTAATTAATAGTACAACCTTCATATTCTATCCTTATCTTGAGTAAACTGCTAACTTAAGCTTATTTAGCCTATATTTATTAAGACAACGAAAGCCAGCTCTTCCAGCTGTTCAACCAAACAGCTTTCCGAACTCAAGATCTTTTTAAGGCGCCCGAGAGAAATCAAATATTTGGAGATAAAATCCCAAAACTTTCGGGGTAAAGAAACTATACTGTTTCAGTCTATGAGTCTAGACCATTTCAACGATACTTCATTGTCATGATTGTACTGCCATAGCTCCGAGCATTCCCATCTTTCAGATTGATTCAGATATTTCTAGTTTGCCATACGTTGGATCTACCCGAAAACAAAATAATTCGTTATTGTACGGTGACGTCAATGCATGTATCTTCGTAAATAGGTTGTACTAGGTGACTACAAAAGAATTGAAACTATCCATCTTCGAGAATATATTTTCCGCTTTTAAAATATAAATCATATATTATCATAACATTCAGGAATCACGCGCTGAATTGAACTAACTTAACCTTCACGTTCGCAATAACATTTCTATGAAACGTCTTTCGAGTCAACATCGTTTTTTTTTTTAAGAAATTCTCGTTTATTATAGATCGGATACTTGGTAAGAAAGATTAAAAGAACTAATCACAACAGTCATTTCAGAGTCGATTACGGGCTACGCACTTGCCGTTTATATAGAGAAGGAATATATAATCTTTTGAACAGCTTCGGGCAGGGATTGGCTGATTGTCAAAGTGACACGATTCTCGCCTTCAAAGCAAAAGGTCGTGAGTTTATCTTGAATAAACTACCAACTTAAGCTTATTTAGCCTATGTTTATTAAGACAACAAAGCCCAGCTCTTCCAGGTGTCAACCAAACCGTTCCGAACTCAAGATCTTATAAAAGGCGCCCGAGAGAATTAAATATTTGGAGATAAAAACCCCAAAACTTTTCCGGCTAAAGAAATTACACTGTTTCAGTCTAGACCATTTCAACGATACTTCATTGTCGTGATTGTACTGCGATAGCTCCGAGCATTCCCATATCTTTCAGATATTTCTAGTTTGTAGGTTGGATCTACCCGAACAGTTGGAAAAGTTCACAAAATAATTCACTATTGTACAGTGACGTCAATGTACATACACATGTATCTTCGTAAATAGGTTATACTAGGTGACTACAAAAGAATTGAAACTATCCATCTTCGAGAATCTATTTTTCGTTTTTAAGATCCACTCATGACGTCATAGATGATGGTGTCACAATCTAACAACGTATTATCTCAGGATGGATTCAAAATTTCTAACTCGCTTACCTTCTGAATCAACTCTGTTCTAAAGTTCCAGACGCGAATAGACTGAGGTGAGTAAGACTTGCAAGGCCACTCCTTTTATTCTTTATATTATCATAACATTCAGGAATCACGCGCTTTTCCCTGCATTGAACTAGCTTAACCTTCACGTTCACAATAACATTTCTATGAAACGTCTTTCGAGTCAACATCGTTTTTTAAGAAATTCTCGTTATTATAAAGAGTGGATACTTGGTAAGAAAGATTAAAAGAACTAATCACAACAGTCATTTCCGAGTCGAGTACGGGCTACGCACTTGCTGTTTGTATAGAGAAGGAATATATAATCTTTTTGAACAGCTTCGGGCAGGGATTGGCTGATTGGCAAAGTGACACGATTCTCGCCTTCAAAGCAAAGGTCGTGAGTTTATCTTGAATAAACTGCTAACTTAAGCTTATTTAGCCTATGTTGTCCCCAAAACTTTTCCGGCTAAAGAAACTACACTGTTTCAGTCTAGACCATTTCAACGATACTTCATTGTCGTGATTGTACTGCGATAGCTCCGAGCATTCCCGTATCTTTCAGATATTTCTAGTTTGTAGGTTGGATCTACCCGAACAGTTGGAAAAGTTCACAAAATAATTCACTATTGTACGTTGACGTCCTAGGTGACCACAAAAGAATTGAACCTATCCATCTTCGAGAATATATTTTTCGTTTTTAAGATCCAAAAATGTATACACATGACGTCATAGATGATGGTGTCACAATCTAACAACGTATTATCTCAGGATAGATTCAAAATTTCTAACTCGCTCACCTTCTGAATCAACTCTGTTCTAAAGTTCCAGACGCGAATAGACTGAGGTGAGTAAGACTTGCAAGGCCACACTCCTTTTATTCTTTATATTATCATAACATTCAGGAATCACGCGCTTTTCCCTGCATTGAACTAGCTTAACCTTCACGTTCACAATAACATTTCTATATGAAACGTCTTTCGAGTCAACATCGTTTTTTTTTTTTTAATTCTCGTTTATTATAAAGAGCGGATACTTGGTAAGAAAGATTAAAAGAACTAATCACAACAGTCATTTCCGAGTCGATTACGGGCTACGCACTTGCTGTTTGTATAGAGAAGGAAGGTATAATCTTTTTGAACAGCTTCTGTACAGTCGCAATTTGTAATAACTGTCGCAATTTGTAATACCTGTCGCAATTTGTAATAAAGTTGTCGCGATTTGTAATACCTGTCGCAATTTGTAATACACCTCCGTCGCAATTTGTAATAAACAAAGCTGTCGCAATTTGTAATACCCCTCCGTCGCAATTTGTATTAAACAGCTATCAAGAATTATAATTGCTGCCACAGCCCTCGTTTAAAAGAAAGGATGACAGGTATAACAGTTTCATAATATTCGGCAAACATTCTGGCCAGATATGCTTCGCATTTAGATACGCAAGTTGCTCTACAGCCAAAGGTAGGTCAACAAGGTGCAACGGAGCTATGAATTACTTTCGATGGCACAAGTCTCGGTATCTCCACAAAACAGGCCAGTACTAATATCGCCCAAACTATCCATTCAACTTCCTTTTAATTGGGCAATTTTATTGGAAAATGCGGATTTTCCAAAAACTGTGAGATATCAGGGAAGCGGTGATACATTGTATAGAATTTTACTCTGAGTCACGTTGGAAAAATACACTGCTGGGCTCCGAAACCAAGTGGTTCTCGTGCAAATCTCTCGCAGATGTGCAGGTAAAAGCTCCGAGGAAAGAGTAACGGAGAATCGAAATGGAGGAACTGGAGAAGTTACCATTCCAGCATTACGCGACATTTCTTTTACATTTTCCACGAATGAAACCTTGCAGAAATACAAAAATCAATTTAGTTCAATGGCAGTGGCCATATTCAGTTGAATTGCTTTGCAATTTCATTTGTAGCTCAAAAATAATTGCTTATTACAAATTGCGATGGAGGGGTATTACAAATTGCAACAGCTTTGTTTATTACAAATTGCGACGGAGCTGTATTACAAATTGCGACAGCTTTTTTATTACGAATTGCGATAACTTTATTACAAATTGCGACAGGTATTACAAATTACGACAACTTTATTACAAATTGCGACAGGTATTACAAATTGCGACAATTATTACAAATTGCGACTGTACAGCTTCGGGCAGGGATTGGCTGATTGGCAAAGTGACACGATTCTCACCTCCAAAGCAAAAGGTCGTGAGTTTATCTTGAGTAAACTACTAACTTAAGCTTATTTAGCCTATGTTGTCCCCAAAACTTTTCCGGCTAAAGAAACTAAACTGTTTAAGTCTAGACCATTTCAACGATACTTCATTTTCGTGATTGTACTGCGATAGCTCCGAGCATTCCCACATCTTTGAGATATTTCTAGTTTGTAGGTTTTGGATCTACCCAGAAAACAAAACCCAGCTCTTCCAGGTGTCAACCAAACAATTCCGAACTCAAGATCTTATAAAAGGCGCCCGAGAGAATTAAATATTTGGAGATAAAAAACCCCAAACTTTTCCGGCTAAAGAAATTACACTGTTTCAGTCTAGACCATTTCAACGATACTTCATTGTCGTGATTGTACTGCGATAGCTCCGAGCATCCCATATCTTTCAGATATTTCTAGTTTGTAGGTTGGATCTACCCGAACAGTTGGAAAAGATCACAACCCGAACAGTTGGAAAAATTCACAAAATAATTCACTATTGTACGGTGACGTCAATGTACATACACATGTATCTTCGTAAATAGGTTATACTAGGTGACTACAAAGTATTGAAACTATCCACCTTCGAGAATATATTTTTCGTTTTTAAGATCCAAAAATGTATACTCATGACGTCATTAATGATGGTGTCACAATCTAACAACGTATTATCTCAGGATGGATTCAAAATTTCTAAATCGCTTACCTTCTGAGGAATCAACTCTGTTCTAAAGTTCCAGACGCGAATAGACTGAAGCGAGTAAGACTTGCAAGGCCACTCCTTTTATTCTTTATATTATCATAACATTCAGGAATCACGCGCTTTTCCCTGCATTGAACTAACTTAACCTTCACGTTCGCAATAACATTTCTATGAAACGTCTTTCGAGTCAACATCGTTTTTTTTTTTAAGAAATTCTCGTTTATTATAGAGCGGATACTTGGTAAGAAAGATTAAAAGAACTAATCACAACAGTCATTTCCGAGTCGATTACGGGTTACGCACTTGCCGTTTGTATAGAGAAGGAATATATAATCTTTTTGAACAGCTTCGGGCAGGGATTGGCTGATTGGCAAAGTGACACGATTCTCCTTCAAAGCAAAAGGTCGTGAGTTTATCTTGAATAAACTACCAACTTAAGCTTATTTAGCCTATGTTTATTAAGACAACAAAGCCCAGCTCTTCCAGGTGTCAACCAAACCGTTCCGAACTCAAATCTATAAAAGGCGCCCGAGAGAATTAAATATTTCGAGATAAAAAACCCAAAACTTTTCCGGCTAAAGAAATTACACTGTTTCAGTCTAGACCATTTCAACGATACTTCATTGTCGTGATTGTACTGCGATAGCTCCGAGCATTCCCATATCTTTCAGATATTTCTAGTTTGTAGGTTGGATATACCCGAACAGTTGGAAAAGTTCACAAAATAATTCACTATTGTACGGTGACGTCAATGTACATACACATGTATCTTCGTAGATAGGTTATACTAGGTGACTACAAAAGAATTGAAACTATCCATCTTCGAGAATATATTTTTCGTTTTTAAGATCCAAAAATGTGTACTCATGACGTCATAGATGATGTCACAATCTAACACAATCTAACAACGTATTATATCTTCGCTCTAGGAAGGATTCAAAATTTCTAAATCGCTTACCTTCTGAGGGATCAACTCTGTTCTAAAGTCCCAGACGCAAATAGACTGATGTGAGTAGTCTTGCAAGGCCACTCCTTTTATTCTTTATATTATCATAACATTCAGGAATGACGCGCTTTTCCCTGAATTGAACTAACTTAACCTTCACGTTCACAATAACATTTCTATGAAAAGTCTTTCGAGACAACATCGTTTTTTTATAGAGAAATTCTGGTTTATTATAGAGTGGATTTCAGATGACTGTCGTGAGTACTTGGTAATTACTTTGTAATTATGTACTAGTCAATTCCAACGGTGACCAACCTCCCGCGGGACACCGTGGGGCATTTGCACACCACTGGCTTCCCGTGGCTGGGGAATTTTCAAAATTTTGCAGGCCCGGGGGTCGGGATTTGTTTTTCCCAGGGGAGGGGGGGGGGGGGGAGGGTAATTTTTGGTTCTCTTTCAAATCATTAGCGTCGAGTTTTGGGGAACTACAACACCAGCAACACGGAATGGAGAGTTTTGAGTTTGAGATTTGTCCGGGGACAATCACTGGAATTTGTAACCAAAATATGTTACCCGCTCAGTCCGGTACGACACAGATTCTCAGAAGTTCGGGATGTATTTCCAATAATGATTACAAGTTCGATACGTATCTTCGTTCTGACTCCAACTCTACTAACTAACGTACTCTCAATTATCTAGGCAACGCCTCTATATAACCCGCATTCAACCGCTGGTTTCATCCTCAATATGCGCGTAGGCATATTGCTAATAGAAGTGTCAAATGGCACCCCTCACGCCCTCCCCTGCTTTAAAGACTTCCTACTCGGAGGTGCAAGAAGGTATTAAACTTACAAAAGACAAACCTGACTGATCCACTACATAAGGCAGGGAATCAGTCCCACCACTGGGACCTCCTGGACTCCTTGTAGCATAAATCATACCTACAATGGTGGGTAAACAGGTGTAGAGACACCTTAAAGAGAACATCTGGCGGATTTTTTTTACAATTTTTATAGAAAAATTAAACGGTCATTTGGAACTTGCTTGTGATACAATCAATGTTCATAATCAACTAAATGTTCAATAGCTAAATGTTCAATAAACAGCTTGATAGGGGAAGGCGTAGGGCGGCCGAGCTTGTGTACCGTAGTTCCAGGTAATCGGATTAACACCCGCTCCATTCCACAATTGACCAAACCCGTGAATGACTTGAGCGGAGTGGTTCTGTGCTCGACCATAAGCTAGAGGACTCTGAATCATGCCGTTCCACCCTTGGCGATAGCTGTAAGGAAAGATGTATTGTGGCGCTACTGCGTTTACCATTTCAACTAGCACCTGATTACCGAACTGGTCATAAGCCAGCCTAACCGGTGGTAGTCGCTCCCGCGCTGGACGGCCCATGTCGGTCGGCTCATCGTTACCTACGGTAGTCCCCTCTGGCACTGGAGCTATCACTCCCTCATCCGCAGTATCTGCCCCTTCAGTTATCCCTTCCGGGGCGTCGGTCGTCAGCATGGCGTCATCAGCACTGCCGTCGTTTAGGACTTCAAGTACATGTGCCGTGCCGTCACCATCATCAGTGCTGACACTCTCCTCAGGATCAGTGCTGTGGTCAGTAACCTCTACTTCTCCCCCCTGTCCTTCAGGGAGCCGTGGTGCGTACTCTAAGTCGCTTGCACTTTCTGAGGTATCTGACCCGTCGCTGCCGGGGTTAGCCAACTGTCGGCGTGGCCGGGCCACTGGCCGGCGTCTTCGCCGTCGTCTTGCTGGGGCGGGAGGTTGTTGGGGATTAGGCTGAAGGAACTCACATGGGAAGAGAATATTCCTATGTAGTACTCGCTTGTTCCCCTCGCCGTCCTCGCGTCGGACCTCATACACTGGTCCGTCACCTTTGCGATCCGCAACTACATAAACGTCGTCCTCCCAGTAAGATCTAAGTTTTCCGGTCCCCCATCCCCCCCCCCCCCCCCCCCCCCCGCCCCCTGGACGTCAAGTTCGCACCAGCACACGATCACCCTCCCTCAGCTCTGTGTAATTCAGGCCGCCGGTTGTAGTAGTTTGCGCCCTTCTGCTGGTTGTGATGCGCTTTTTTAAGGGCCAAACTGTAGGCTTCCTGCATAGCCGTCCGCCAATCCTTAACATATGCAGCTTGGTCACCATGGCGACGCTCCAGATCCGCACCATCCAAAATCAAATCGATAGGTAGCCTAGGAGAGCGCCCGAACAACAGGTAGAACGGTGAGAACCCCGTACTGGCGTTGGGTGTACAATTGTACGCATGTACCACCTTGTTAACATGATCTTTCCAATTACCTTTCTTGTCCTCGGAAGCGTGCATAACATTGCCAACAAAGTTTGGTTAAAGCATTCTGTTTTCCCTTCCTCCCTTCCCAGAACCCTTTGCGGCCCGCGCTATTTCCGGTTTTCGCTCGCCCCGACTCCCTTCCCTTCCCTTTTAGAGCCGCTACGCAGGCTAGTTTCCCTGCGCGTCATATGGAGTGGTTCTTGAGTGGCGGATACCACTCAGTCTCTCCAGCCCCGACAGCAGGTTGTTCTCGAATTCCTTGTCTTGATCGTGGTGAATGCGGCCAGGGAATCCGAAACGCGGGATTAGATCATTAAAGACCTTTTCTGCCACAGTTTTAGACGATTTGTTCCGCTTAGGGTAGGCTTTGGCGTACCTCGTAAAGTGGTCCACTATTACTAAAATATATTCATAGCCACCCTAGCTTCGTTCCAAGTGCAAAAAGTCTATGGAAATCAGTTCAAATGGAGACGAAGTTGTTATACTTTCCAGCAGGGCTCGAGTCGGGATATGTTGTTTACGCTGGTTAAAGGGGCACTCGCACGCTTAATATTCGTCCACCGTGGACTTAAAATAGGTAAAATTGTATCCGTGAAAACACATGTATATTTGCCCGTAGTAATCAAAATAATCCACAAGATTTATAGACAAACCTTTCAAGTGTTAGACAAATGCAATTCTAGGTTGTTTTGACCTGTTATAAAGAGGATGGAATTGGATTGCGATTTGAGCTATTTTCTTGTCAGAGATGTGGCCAGCAAGCGTGGGAGAGCCCCTTTAAGGTAATGACAAACCTTCGTTACGAAGTGGGTAATATCCTCTTGCATGTGGGGCCAGTAAAAGCGTTCTCTTGCTAGTTGCGTGACACGTTCCGTGCCTAGATGTCCCATCTCTAGGTGTAACTCGCGATACACAATCGTGCGCTGTTTCGCTGGGAGAACAAGCTGAGAGCGGTTCGCACATTGTCTACGCAAGATGCCATCCCTTACTGATTTCAAGTTTGTCCCACTCTCGTAAGAGCGCGCGTGTTGCGAGTGTCTCGTGATGCAACCGACGGCGAGAGGGGCGTTGACCATCTCGCTTCAATTCAATCACCCTACCGATGTCGCGATCAGCTTGCTGCACCAGTCGTAAGTCTCCTGCATTTAAGCGTCGGACATCCGCGTCCTGTAGAGAAGGTTGGTCTACGGCCATAATGTCCGCATTACCACTAATAGCCCAAATCCAAGTCACTCTCTCACTGTCCGTTCATCGCAGTCACACCTGCCATAGTAGCACTGATTTCATCTTGACAAGAAGTCTTTAAATACGCTCTATCGATCTCCTCTCTGTCCAAGGGCATGCGACTTAAAGTATCCGCTACTGGATTTAAACGTCCTGGATTGTACTTAATTGTAAAATTAAAGTCTGCGAGCTCGGCCACCCAGCGATGTCCGGTGGCATTACGTTTTGCGGTTGACTGCACGTAAGTGAAGGGATTGTTGTCTGTGTAAACCGTAAAATGTTCAGCATTGTACAAGTAATCGCGAAAATGCTCACAAACAGCCCACTTTTATTAATTGCAAAGGTTACATATAATGTATACGCTGATGCTTCACTCGTGCAGTGCAGTGTTGTATAATTGATATTTAACAAGTATTCCCAAGAGCCCGAATGGGCTCTATAGCTATTGACTCAGAGGCCACGAGGGTGAAGAATAATTGCTTTAGTCAAATCTCACTAGTAGGTCAATTTGTATAGCGAAAAACGTTTTCTGGTCCGGTCATTTGCTATTTTCTTGCTTTCAAATCCGACCATTTTCGCTACTAGTAGGCTATAACTTATAGCCTACTAGTAGCTCAACCAATCGCAGCATTAGTAGACCACTAGGGTGATTTGACTACTATTTAGTCTCTCAGGGGACTTAAGGCACGGGTCTAACAGCAAAAATGCTAAAAAATACTATAAAAAATTCTGCAAGAAAGAGAAAACATCTAGCACAAACACTTATTCGTTAAGCCTGGTGCACACTTGCGACATAACGACATAAGAAAAATGTCACGCGAACAAAATTTAGTGGTTTCAAGAAGTTGAAGTGGTCAAAAATTAACATAAGATTGCTTTGGTGAAGTAATCTAATGAAGATCCATGGAAAATATTGATTGTTTCAATTATTTTCCCGTACTTTTTTCGTTGCAACATAACGTCCTTATGTCGTTATGTCGCTAGTGTGCACCAAGCTTAAAGGTTGTTCCTCAAGTTGGGACAATTCTTTTGAAATAATTTGTAACCATGGTAACCGATTGCGTTACCTGGCAGAGCGTGACAAAGGCCTTATTTTCTTTGAAGCCTCGGGAGGCATGGTAAATCAGTTTGGCCCTTTTTCGAAAGTGGTTTATAATGTTGACTATCGGATGTAAAATACAATTCAAATGAGGATGGCTGTCCAAGCAATTCTAATTTCGAGATAATGAGAAGTATCAAATTACATACCAGTAAAAACCATGATTGTAAATAACATTTCCAGCCATCCTCATTTGATTTATTTGTGTACCACTATGGTCTTCTAATATCACCAAAAAGAATATGAAATATTATTCGTCTTCCTACCCTCCCGAAGAGGTTTATAAAAAAATCTATTTTAAGGTCAAAGGTTGCGAGATTTGTTGCTATGGAGACCAAATATCGTTAAGGTGGTTTAGAATGCCAAATGCAATTTATATTCAACAACATCCATAAGCATATATAAAACTATTAAGAGATAGACCACCCCCTTGGTTTTGCGTCCGCCATATTGGATTTGCTTTGGACCCATGCCTTAAGTACCCTGAGTCTACTTAGGGGCCGACCATTTAACTTTTGAGGGGGGGGGGGGCTTTTTTGTCAGTGCAAGATTTTTTTATACCTCTGTTATGCGCGTGAGAATTTTTTTTCCAATAAGAAAGAAGGGTTTTAGTCACCATTTTGCTGAGCAGGAAATTTCAAAAAGCCCCCCCCCCCCCCCTATTACTAGCTATCACGCTGTGGGGTACTGTACTCAAATCTAACTGGCAGCAGGAGTGGATTACCAAGAGTTTCCATATTTACTATGTACGCCCGAATCACAGTCAGAAAAGTGCCTATTTTTAGAACTAGGATTCCCGCGAAAATTCGTCATCCACAGGGTTCCCACTTTCTCGCCACGCAAACAGTTGTGAGATCCAGCCTAAAATTAAATCGCAGATCAATCGAAAAACCTTTAAAGTCGCAAAGATAAGGTAGGATATTCTCTATTTGTTGTGTATTGGGTATACGAGCATTCGAATACTTTCGCGCGCGAAATTCAAATCTAAAAATAGACACTTTTCTGACTGTGATGTGGACAAATACTGTACGAAAGATTGTAACTCTTGTTAATCCACTCTTGCTGGCAGCTATTTTTTTATATACAAGAACAATATTCATTTTTCAGGGTGCATGGGTTCTTTTATGTCTAGGGTACCTTTTTGGCCACATTTCAGCATGACTGTTCTTACTACTAACTGTAGTAATCCACTTGTTCTACGGCCGTGGCCCAGTCTTCGTGCAAGAATTTTTCCAGATGAAAAATAAAGGAATGATCAAGGATAAGATTACGAGGCTGATCCACGGTAGAGCCAAATAAAGATTAGAAACAAGAAATCACTTGCCGATAATAAAACGAAATGAGAAGGTAGATGTGTGTCACTGGAATTCTTGCATGAAAATAGGCCAACAATACAGGGGCGTAGCCAGGGGGGGGGGACACAGGGCGCCGCCCCCCTTTCCGGGGATTTTCCGGCCTTAAATTTTATTGGAGTTATGCTAATGTAAATATTTTTACACGGTTCCAATAAAAATCTATAAAATCTATACTAAAATCAAATCTACATTTACTGTATTTGCTGGAGGAAATTTGAAAATGTTCGTCCCATGTTTTCACTATCCGTCCCCCCCCCCCCCCAAACCAAAATTCCTGGCTACGCCCTTGCAATACCCTATAAACTAGAGCGAGGAGTACGTCATCAACCATCCTGTCATCACTCTAACAAGGGCAGACACCGATATAACCTCGGCGCCAACGTTTCCTCCTAAATAACCAGATAAACCTCTTTGCGACTCAGCATAAAACACCATTATCACTTGTGGCGATACTGGGCGGCTTTATGCGGGTTTTTACTGTCCGTTTAGGCATCAATAAAACTGGACAGCGTCTCCCCTACACATTTTCTGTGCGGCGGAACGCAGTGGCAGAGCGGGGGGGGGGGGGGGACTCCCCATATTTCAAGACGGGGGTGCTCGTCCTATCCAGCTGATCTGAGATCGTGACGTCACATGACGTCACGGAAAAACTGGGTTATCACCTTGCCCGCGATACTTGTCAGCGGTATCACCCATTAGGCTCTCATGCTCAAGGAAAATAATGGCGGACTTCGAAGGGAGAAAAAAGCACATCCTTTTCTCTGGCTTCGGAGGTCCACATTTCTAAAGTGATTGTCCTAGTTTTCACTCAAAATGCTTACTTAGTAGCAGAGTTTTATGAATGAAAGAAGAATCCAACTTTTAACTTGCGATTTGTTGATTTTTGGCTGGTTTATTTTCTGGCTCCCATTCGTTCCGCACCCGATACCCGCCGGCCAACTCTAAACTGAGCTAACGCGCTTGGTAAGGAGGTAATGGCTTCTTCATTGAAGGAATTGATAAAAACAGCTTACTATATCTTGTCGAGAGCCCTGTTTTCTGTACGAGATTCCTAGGAGGTCTGATGCGAAGATGACGTTGGAACAATGAAAGGAATGAATGTCCGAAACATTGGCGTTAATCCTGCTTCTGGTTGGTCTTTGTCTTTATATATAAAGCAAGCAAGCAAACTCTCAAAAATGGCACACTTCTGTACCTACAGCTTAAACAAAAACCGCTCTTTTTTAAAACTTATTTTATGGCTGTTAAACTTGTTTCTAAAAGCCAGAAAAGGAAAACACACAGCGAAGAGGGCTAATCAAGATTGTAAACCTGAACAAAGCAAAATTAGACACGAAGGCAGCACTTTCTAATCAATTATTAGAAAAATAATAATGACCCCTGTACAATGTTTGTACTGTCACTGTGTTTACATGTAAATGAGACACTAATCAATCAAAAGTAAACAAACCAGTCACCATACAAGCACTTTATTTCAGATACAAATAGAAATCAATATTAAGCCTCAAAATAAATGCTGATTATGGCTTGACTAGCAGTGCCGGGAATGGTTTCATTGTCATTTACCTATTTACTGAGCAAAAGAATATTGAGTAAAATATCCGAAACCTGATTAATGTTTTTATTGTGCTTTGCTATGCCATAAGCAAATGGTGTTATGGTTGTTATAACTGTGGAGTTTTTAAATATTCATGAACCCAGCTGGGCACAGATGGCAGTGATGTCTCAGGATATTTGTTCCATCTACCTGATAACATGAAAACAAGACAAATCAGGCAAATAATAATAATAACAATAATAAAGCTCAGATGATCTGGGCTTTGTAATTAATAACAGAGCAATGTTTGCATATTTTCCTGGTCTATGGTAATTGAATCCCAAAAATTAGTTCAATTTTGAAAGCTATTTTGCTATTATTTAGATTTTGATAATCCTTAGAAAAAGCAGGAAGAACTGCAAACGTTTTTCCTTTTCCAAAAAATGCCTATAGGCCCCTCAGACACTGCATTCCATAAAACTGTAGCTAAGGCTACCAAGAATGATTATTTTTTAGGCTGTGCCAAGCAGCCAGCAATTAGCCATGTTCTTTGGGGCTGTAAGTATAGCCTTCTTGGATTTTATATTAATCAATCTGACACTACCATAGAACTTGAAATTGAAAGACGTTTTGCAGTCACAGTAAGGATGGCATAGCTGGGAGGCTGTGGCCCATTAGAAGTGTCCAAGTACTATTTGGAGGTGTAAATGATTTCAATTTTGCTAACTGGGGGTTTTGGAGGCCCATACATCCCTTACTTGTCCAAAAATCTTCATACATTGGAAATAATAATAATAATCAACTTTCTGTCAAGAGAGTAGCATGTGACAAAAACTTGTTGCCCTCCTGTAGTATTCATTCTTCACCCTTATTCTATTAAATGCATCAGTTAATTCCAGCAGTGACCATGCCCAAATGTCATTTTTTAGAAAGAAATATGGTTCATAAAAACCATCCCTCCTGCATTTATAACATTATAAACCACGGAAATCCTCCTTTTATTGCTTAAGTACGTTCCCTGTATTTTTCAACTTCTAAGGGCTGGTTCACGGTCATCATAGCAACAGAAAAAAAAACACACGGTCATCATAGCAACAGAAAAAAAAACATCTTAGAAAATTGGTCATAATTTATATCACATAGAACATTTGGATGATTTTTTTTACAACAAAAATGCTCTCGCATTCCACTGCTTGGGCTGTCACAATGATCAGACCCTTCCCTGCTTAGCAGAGGCCACTTCTATCTTGTTTTGTGTTTGAAGTAGCTTCGTTTGCGCAGTTGAAACACACAAGAAATCATAAAAATTTAAAGTAAAAAGAAACGCGCAAGATAAAAAGTAGCCTCTACTCGCAGGGAATTCAGACTCCAACCAAAGTTAACCCCTGGTTGCTACAGATAACATATTCGAAGAAATATTCCGCTCTTCGAGACAGACATTTCGAAATGTCCTTTTTAAAGGAAAAACTTACAGTGTAGTAGTCGGTTAAAGTATAGGCGTAGCCTTGGCTGAGAAGTTCGGCTGGACGCACTGAGAAATAACGGTTCAAGCACTGCAGCACCACTCCTTGAGGCTGATCATGATACCAATAACAATCTCAAAGTCTCCCCGGATCATCGAAGATCATTTCACCTTGTTTTGTACACAAAAGCACTCGGAAGTTCTCCCTGCCAATCTCGACCTCTCCAACAAGCTGTTTTTTGAAGACAACAACAGAAATTTGCAGCGTGGCATCACGCAAAAGTCCTGTGACTCATCCAGGCCTTGTCGAGATCCACATCATACGAAATGAAGTCGCTCAGACGGCAGAAAACCGTAAAAAGAGAAACTTAATAAGCGAAAAACTGATCTCCCCTTCGAATTCTGAGTCCCACCATCTTGCAGGCCCGGCAGGTGTAAAGTACAGGTCACAGGTCGCAGGCCACAGGTCGCAGGTCACAGGTCACAGGTCACAGGTCACAGGTCGCAGGTCACAGGTCGCAAGTCACAGGTATTTTTAAGAAGGTATGACTTTTATAAAAAATCGTTTGTAAGATTTTTTGAAACATTGAACATTGAACTGAGTGCGTTGAAGAACAACATGTTATGTTGTTAACATTACAGATTATACTAAAAGACAATGCCATCTTGACTTCATTTGGTAAGTCAATTTCGTATTCGTTTGTAAATATTTTTTGAAACACTGAACTGAGTGCGTTGTTGAAGAAAAACATGTTATATTTTGGTAAGTGAACTGGTACTGTAAAAACCCGCGTATAAGAACCTTGAATTTTAGCCTAAAATAAATTAGGAAACATGGGTTTTTACACATGGATAATTCTAGCCTTACAGGTTCTTCAAATTCAGGTTCTTAATATATGCGGGTTTTTACTGTATTCGTTTGTACTGAACTGAGTTAGTTATACATTTACATTCGATGGACGTTGCGACGACAGCAGAAATTGTGAAGTCCTTGATATTTGTGTATCCATGTTTATCTGGAATAAACATAGTTCTTCCCTTTATTGATGTAGTCTTATTTTTTATTTATGTATAATTACAATCCTCATTAAATGCACCGTGTGTCTAATTATCCTGCACTTTTAAGTGCAGCCCTAGTGAGCCACTCTTTTGTTGTTGTTTTCAGTCGATACCAGAACATGAATTACGTGTAGACATCTTGAAATAGTCTTCTTTAAACAAAGTTTTATTACTCTTTTACCGATTTCAATCAGAAATATTGCAATACATTCCCTAAATCAGCCGATGGAAATGGATGCTTTCTTCTCGGTATGTTGCTAGGCTGACATCATGTAGATATTTAACCATTATCCTGCGACATTGCGCAGAATATCGTCTGATACTTAGCCGACGAGGGACGAAGTCCCGAGTTGGCTAAAATCAGACGATATTCTGCAAAATCGAGCAGGATAATGGCTTTATTATTCAGCACATCGATAGCACAAAAACCCCCGAAAAACATGACTTTTGTGTATTATTTACGAGCTCAAAACATCATATTTCCCTCAGAGACGGATATCGCAGGATAGCTGTCATGAGGGGGACATTGGGGTTGGTGGTTCCGCGGTTTTAGCAGTTTTTATTTGCGTTTTTTCGGTTTTCTTAAATTTTCAATGCGGTTTCACGGTTTTAAAAAGCCTGCGGAGCACGGTTTTGACATTTGTCAATCACGATTTTTCGGATTTTGTCACTTTTTAATGCGGTTTTACGGTTTTAAAATTTCTACAGAGCACAGATTTTTCTGCTATGACCGCCTTTCCCGTCACTTTTTCTAAAAGAAATCTAATTTGTGAATTGCGGTTTCGGTTTTGATACGATTTTGTGTGTGGTTTTGCGATTTTGATGTAATTTTTGGGCGGTTTTGCGGTTTCTGTACCTCCCCAATGTCCCCCTCTGTCATGTACAGAAGACAACTATTGGCGTTCCAATGACCATATTTGGGCAGTGCATCGATGTGCTGAATAATAATTGTAGATATTAGTACGTAAAAATGAATGACAACCAATTGCCAAAAGTACGTGGCGATACAGCATTGCGAATTTTATGGGTAATTAGCAAAACGATCTTCGAGCAAAAGTACAAAGAGAAGTTCATTTGTATTTTATTGAGTACTAAAAATATGACCTGTGATCCGAAGCCCTGTCGAGATAAGTCTCGTGGGCTCCCTGCAGTCGCCCACAATCACTAATGCGCATTATTGTAATAAACATCACATTTGAAAGAGAACGTGGAGAACAGATGTAGAGAGGGGTGTTATTTTTTATAAAAGTCAATCTACCTTCTTAAAATACCTGTGACCTGCGACCTGTGACCTGCGACCTGTGACCTGTGACCTGCGACCTGTGACCTGCGACCTGCGACCTGTGACCTGCGACCTGCGACCTGCGACCTGTGACCTGTACTTTACACCTGCCGTTGCAGGCCAGGTTACCAAGGGTGATAACCCAGTTTTTCAAACTCCCTCGATTCTGATTGGCTAATATTTATTCTCGGATCAGCTGGATCCCTTAGGGTATAAAATTGACAGACGTGCTATCTCTTAGGGGTGTTTAAAATCAGCCCTATCCCTTAGGGGAGTCTCAGACAAATCCTTGCCCAGAAATATATTGGTACTGTGACACCAGAACCGATATTTACAAAGGAAACTTGGATGAAAACCCTAAAAGACCTAAAATTCGCTTTTATTTGTTTTGACCTGCCAAATTTGCTATCTTTTAGGGGTAAATTCGGCGGTCGCCACGCCAAATTGCTTTCTTTTCGGGGAAAATTTGCTGTTGGCCACGCCCATTTTGCTATCCCTTAGGGTCAAAATCAATTTTCCCTCTAAAAACTGTGTTTTTAGATGATTATTTTGAGATTTCTACACGTCTACCGACCGATTTCTACCGCGGAACGTTGAACCTGACAAATACGTTGCCATGGGGATTGGTCATGTTTTTCAAATGGTTTTCCTCGCTTCGACCACAAGGATCATGTACAGGCCATCCACCACAGACATCAAACTTATAATACGTCCCATTACTGGTAGTTAACGCTGGACCACACCCATAGGTGACTTCAGAAGGAACTACGTTACAATTCGGGACAACAGACTTCACTATTTTGCAAGTTACGCTTCCAGAACGTCCGAGCACCAGGTTCTTGTTTTTGTCTATACATGAAATCCAGTTGTTAATGTTAGACTTGATTAGAAATTGCTTTCCATGCTTCCTCCACCGCAAATGATTCATCGCATTAAAGTCAGTTTCGTTTAAAGGTATGGTGTCCGAAATAAGGGAACTTCTACATCCGAGACAACGTGTCAAGCCTTGTGGATACGGAGAAAGTATATTATCAGGTGATTTGAAATCGTGGTATTTAGTGAAACTATAGGACCATGCTAACGTCCAACCCCCTCCATATGTCTCCATTTCACAATAGACTTGATAGGCCGAATCCTCTTCAGACAAAAAATGGGGTTTTATCCAGTATAGTCCAGATGTGGATGATCGGAAATGAACTTTCTGATGGCGGCAAGTGCTTGTTGCAACAGCAGCAGAAGAACCATTACCTGTAGAATGCCCAAGTGATATTGACAATGTTAGACCCGGTTGTTTTCCCGTCGCCAAAAGTTGGCAATACAAGGCTAGCATCGCCAAAATTTAAAAGCATGTTTACTGCGATTTTCATAATTGTGCGAACTCCCACTTCACATTTCCGGATGCCAAACTGCGTTTTGTCTTCCGTCAATCAAACCTTTCAAAACCTTTTAATTCAAGTCCACGCATGTTTTCTGAGTTTGGTTTGCATTCTGCAGTAAAAAAAAATGTGTTTTCAAGCTTAAGTAGTCTTTATCTCAGCACTTCTCTCAGCAAGATATATGGAAAAGCGGAAGGTGCGAGCTCTGCTATGCGCCGTGCTACGTTTTGCTGGAGGGAGGAAGACCAAAACACGTACTCGCACGGTTGGGATTTTTCGGCCACTAGATGTGACGTTTATTTTTCAACTCGTAAATTATGTAAATTGGATTACAGTACTAACTGAATCACTTCAGCAAAAGGTGGGGAAGAAAAAACCGCAACCCACATTATCTAGACTATACAAATATATACTATACTCAACCTCGCGGACTCGCTTCGAAACAATGTTGACAAGATAAGGTCAATGCAATCGATGCAAGTGGGCTGGAGTTGGGGAGGCGGTGGGAAAAAAAGCTTGAACTGAAGAAGTTTTGGTTGAAGGCTGTCGTTGGTTCTTCCAAAGAATAAGCTTAACTGAAATGCTAGTCAGCCGATACATACAGGAATGGAACCACGTGAGTGCTCTGCCTTGATTGGCTAAAACAATTGCTTGGTATTTTCCCACTGACAACCCGCGCGCCAGCTTGTCTACCAACTGACAGTATGAAAAGATACGTGCTGAGATAAATGTCATTATCTGTGCCAGATAATGTTTGTTTTATGATCAAAAGATCTATCAAAGTCTCGTGAAATCACCGAGAGTTGTTCACGTTTGATTGACGGAAGCCAAACCGTGGTTTGTTGGTCGCTGTAGAGTTTGCAGAATTATGAAAATGGGCAATTCCAGAAAATATAGACATAGACATAGACATGGTTTATTGGTACCGTGTATATCAAAATACATAAGCATTAGGTTCCAATAAATGTGTAATTAAAAACAAAAATATAGATAAAGTTTAGTCCGGCGGGGCGAGGCGATGCCGTTACTGTTCAGCCTTTTATATGTTTTTTTCCTTTCTGACATACTTTCCCGTATAAATTTCGCGATTTGCTTTTGGGTACTTCCGTTTTGATTTAGTTTTATAATTTTTTGGAATACAGTCGCTGCGGGTAAACCATTGAGGGCGACCTTTGCTTCCTTTTCGAGGTATTCAAACAATTTTATTCTGTATGGCTTGAAAGCTATGCATTTTACTAAAAAATGCTCTTCGTCTTCTACGGCTCCTGTATACCGTTTCCGGGATACGTTGCACTGGAAAAAGCAACAAAGCTTGGTGCGCTAGGGAGTATGGGTAAAGATTTATTTGAATTTCTGTACAATATTAGAAACAAACATGCTTAGAAATGTGCTGAAACTTGATAATTTTACCTGGTTGCGATTACTGTCTGAATTCAGATCAAACATATGTACCACGGGCGGCACTTGTTTTTGACCCTTTGACACCCCCTCCCCCCCCCCCCCCCCCCCCCCATGCATCCAGAATTTCCAAAATGGCTTACCCCCCATGCATATAGAATTCCTGAGAGGTTAACCTAGCTTCCAGCTTCAAAAAAAAAACCATGCAGGCAGAATTCCGAGGTTTAAAACCCCCCTCCCATTCAGAATTTCCAAATGCCGCCCGTCCCCGGGGTACAGATATTTTCTGGAATTGCCCAATCGCAGTAAGGGCATTCCAGAAGCCCGGAATGCGCGCTCCATTTTCACTCTTACCGTGGCATCTCCCAAGTACCATGTAGAATCCTGTCTTGCAAAGGCACTGATATGAACCAAAGGTGTTCACACAGATCTTGTGGTATTTAGAAAGACATGAGTGGGTTCCCTGTGTACACTCGTCAACATCTAAAATCATAGCACACCTGTCACCAACCCGTGGATATGGAGAGATCACGTGTTTACTGAAGACGTCATAACATAGAGTTTCCTTAACACAGGGAAGAAGAATGGGAAGTGTTCGGATTTCCCATGGTAGAAGAATGGGAAGTGTTCGGATTTCCCATGGCTATGGCTATCCATGTGAATTCCGAACACTTCCCATGCGGGAAATTCAGCTTTTCCCATGGATGGGTTTCTGCAGAAATTCCCTGTGTAATAGGCCTTTTTTGAGATACACCGGAAGTCGCGAATCATAATGCATTTGGGGGGGAAGGGGGGGGGACTCCCCTATTTTTGGGGCGGGGGTGCTCGTCGGGAACTTTCGATTTTACCGCTAAAAGGTACCTAAAATGGCGTCGCTTAGTTGATTTTGACCCCCAAAAAGTACCAACAAGACGTATTTTCCCTCGTAATTTTCTCTTGTATTTTTTTCCGAGCGAAAGTACGTCTGAAATTCAGGCTTCAAACAAGCGTGATTTGCTTGATTTGCTAGAACGGACCCTTAACTGGTACCTATCTGGAAAAAAAATGCAAGTTTCAGTCAAATTTTACCCCTAAAAGGTACCAGAGGCCTAATTTTAAACCCTAAAACGTACGACGAGCATCCCCGCCCCAAAAATATGGGAGTCCCCCCCCCCCCCCCCAGGAGGCATCGACGGCGCAGAAATACAGTGGGAGCCTCAGTAGAAAAAGGTGTGAATACCGACGAGAAATTGATGAAGCTTGAATGGAGACAATAGACAAAACCTTTTTGAACTCGTTGGTGTCCGCAACTTTCGGGTTCAAATCGAGGCTCCCACTGTATTTATGCGCCGTTGATGCCTATTCAGCGGTAGATTAGAGAATTCGAAACTGGACTATTCTGTATCCAAAACAGAAATATACATAAAACATTGTTGGCTCCTTTCGCCTTAGTCTTGTTGTGACGTCATTTTTTGCTAATTTGCATATAAGTAAAAATCTTGAATATCTCTGTAACCAAAAGAGCTACGGACGCGAAATAAGCGACATTCTTCTTTATTTTGAATGTGCAATCAAACAAGTCATTAAAATTTCAGCCTTGACTGACGCTTTAAATTAGTTATTGCGTTATTTTGTTTTGACTATATTCAGGAACCGAGTTCCATTTTAGCTCCCGTAAAACGGATATTAAATTTGCCACAAAAATCCCAAGTAAGAATTAACTTTCAAGTGAAAAACAATTAACGACAACGACTATGAAATTTCCAAACAAAGATTCACTCAGCTGCCAGACACCTGATTTTTTTAGCAAAGGTAGGTCAGAAAATTTGCCAGCAGTGAAAATGGAATCTTTTTCCTAGCGCACGAATCACAATGGCGCTATTCACTGTTTATCAACAGTGCCATTGTAATGCTAATGTGCCAACCGTAGATTGAATAGCGCCCTTTGTTCTGTGAACCAATCGATCTCTGGTTGGCACATAAATAACAATGGCTGACATCAGCGTGAACAGCGCTATAATCAACATAATACGCGTAACAACTTTCCATGATCAGAATGAATTTAAAAACTGAAGTATTTTTGCCATCGAAGGTAAGTTACAAAAAAGTTCCCAACATGCAAAGCTTCCTGGCCTTTTTGTCAGTCATCAGCGAAAGTAAGGGCTAACGCTCGAAACGTCAGCAAAACACCATTTCCCCACGGCGTTTAAAAGACCGCCGACTTCACGCTTGAATCGGCAATTATAAATTTATAACACAATAGAATGAAGTCGAGAATTTTCAGTCTCCGGCAAAAGTACTTTTATAGGGACCCCAACAAGTTAAATAACGTTCTTTTTGAATAAATGGCAAGGTAACTCCCTGAAGAATACTGAATAAAAAGTGTAAAATAACATCTTAATAATGAAGGATCTGTAGTTCAATAAATTATGTGGCCAGATGGTCAGTGAAGTAGTGCTTAATTGTTGATATTTGCGAGTTCCGCTTTTAGGCAGTGCCTAAATCTATATATTAGTTCATTTTGAAAAGTTAAAAAACACCCGATCCCGTCTTCGCTGGATTGATCATTTAACTGGGAAGTTTCGCTGAGCGGAATTCAAAATGTCCAACCGACAAACACAAACCAGATTTTTAACGAATCCTTCGACTTTTCCTGACGAAAATATCAAAAAACATATGTTATGAGGCAACTTCTAACACCTTTCTGCAATCGGCAGCGGCGTAGCCAGGAATTTCTGAAGGGGGGGCCGGGTAGTGAAAAAACATGGGACGAAAATGCGCACATTTTCTCCAGCAAATACAGTAAATGTATGGGAAATTTCCGAGAAAGGGGGGGGGGGCCCTGGACCCCCCTGGCTACGCCCCTGATCGGCGACGTTTTCATGCTCAATAGCTGTATTCACACTACAGGACGGAAAACTCGTCACGAGGGGTTTTTCGTCTGACGAGTTTTCCGTCTGATATGAATGACGATTTCCCGTTAAAAATGAGTCTCGTCCCCGTTTCACATTAAGACAAGTTCTATTACGTCATCATTCGGTGTAGGGATCCCATGAGATTGCGTCATCCAGTCCCAGAATTCAATGCGAAATCCTTCCCGCTTCATGGCGGACATCTTGTTCAAAGAAGCGTAAAAATCCAGAAAAATCTTCCTCAAAGGACAACCATCGTCGTCTAAAAATCGCTTCGATTGTTCGAAGAAGAACTAAAGCGACGGTGTACAACGAAAAATAAGCCCATCATGCTGAAATCAGCCGGGCAGAGTAGCTCCTCTCCGACACAGTCGGAAAACGAGGAGCTGCTTTTACAAGAAGACAACTCTACGGAGAAACAGTCATCAAACCAGCACCAGATCACTGATCAGCTGGCAGCATTGACTTCTGCAGTTACGACAATGTCTTCTGCAATAGAGCTATTCACTCGTGAAGGCTCATCGAAACGCTCAAGAGCAGAAATGAGCGATAGTGACTCCCAGGGCGAAGAAGAAGAAACCGAAGGCCAAGATGGCGGCCAAAGAGCCGAAAATGGCGGGAAACCAGCCGCCGACCTGAATGCTCAGATAAATGAGTTCGTAAATACTCCCGCCAAGCGGCAAAAGGCTGCAGCGGATGATGATTTACTGGGAGAACTGTCAAAATTATACAAGACAGATGGAGCAGTGAGTGATCCAATTGATTCCAAACTAGCTACACTCATCAACACAATGGTGAAAACACCATTATCAGAGGAAAGCATAAAAGAAAGGCTGGAAAAATATGACAGGCCAGAGAATTGCGACAATCTGGTAAACACCAGGGTGAATCCTGAGATCTGGAGTAAAATCAAAGCAGAAACTAGATCTCGTGATCTCAGGATGCAGAAATTGGAGTCATCGACTCTAAAAGGGATGATTCCAATCGTCCAATTGGCTGATAAGTTGCTAGAGTTAATAACAAACTCAAAGCCAGATTGTAGGACCTCTCAGTTCGAGGATAAAATGATAAGAGCATATGCTGGAACAATATTGATAGTTCAGCATGCCATAATTGGTATGCTGTAAAGTTAAGCGAAGTATGTGACTTCTTTCGCCTAGTGATGGATTCCCTAACATTAGTGGGGCATTCAGTGTATGAAATAAACCTCAAGCGAAGGGAGTTGATAAAGCCAGATCTAAATGACCAATACAAGCAGCTATGCAGCCCTCAGACACCAATAACAAAACTGCTCCTTGGCGACGACTTGCCAAAATTTGTCAAGGAAATAAGCGAAACTAACAAGGTGGTTCAAAAACTGTCCACAAAGCATAATACTGTGCCAAGATCCAACAGAAGGCAAAGCTCTTCTAGTAACTACTCTAACAATTACAACACTAATGACAAGTCTTTTTTATACAAAACCAAGGGCAGAAAGGGAAATCTGCCCAACGCCCAACCTTCAGGAGAAGAGGGAAACACACAACCACCTAAATGTTCAGGTGAGCCAGCATACTGACAAATATTCTCAGTATGAGGCAGGTAAATTGAGACAGCATCTCTCAAGCTGGAAGCAAATTACATCTGATCAGTTCATTCTAAACACCACTCAGGGTGTAAAAATCGAATTTACTGATTTGCCAAGACAGAGTTGTGTTCCCAAACAATACCATTTTAATCCCACTGAGGTAAAAATCATTGATCAGCAAATAACAATCTTTCTGAAAAAGGTATCATAGAGAAAGCCACCCACTCAGAAGGGGAATGCATTTCTAATATATTTATCAGACCAAAGAAGGATGATACATATCGATTGATTCTGAACTTAAAAAGTCTCAATCAATTCATAACATACCATCATTTCAAAATGGAAAATCTTTAGAGTGTGATCACTCTCATGAAACCAGGATGTTATATGGCCACTCTTGACTTAAAGGATGCCTATTATACTGTTCCAGTCAGCATTGCTGATAGGAAATACCTCAGATTTGTTTGGAAGAACCAGCTGCTTCAGTTTACCTGCCTAGCAAACGGGATCTCCAGTGCTCCCCGCCTTTTTACAAAACTTATGAAACCTGTATACTCGACACTACGGTGCAGGGGTTTAGAGAATGTGGGTTATATAGATGACATATACCTGCAAGGGAGCACCTATGAGGATTGTGAACAGAATATTGAACACAGCAAGGCACTTATTAAAAATCTTGGCTTCACAATTAATGAAGAAAAATCAGTATCAATTCCCAAGCAAATTGTAACTTTCTTGGGTTTTGATCTAAACTCAGTCAACATGACAGTTTCTTTAACGCCAACAAAGGCGGGAAAAATTGCCAACAAAGCTCAAGAAATATTGGACCACCCCTGCCCTAGCATAAGGAATGTATCAGAACTCATAGGGTGCATGGTTGCAAGTTTCCCAGGAGTTATGTATGGACAACTTTATTACAGACAACTCGAAATCGAAGAAACGATTGCACTCAAACTTAATAAAGGCAACTTTGATGCTACCATGGTCTTGTCAGAGACAGCAAGATCAGATATTCAATGGTTGATTACTAATGTGGAAAACACATGCAACAAGACATCTCATGGGAAACACCATGCCATCATTTATTCTGATGCTTCCCTAACAGGCTGGGGAGGAGTGTACAATGACACTTCAACAGGTGGAAAATGGTCTGTTGAGGAGTCTAAAAATCACATTAATTATCTAGAGATTTTGGCATGTTTCTTGACTCTGAAGTCTTTTTGTGCAAACATGAATTATTGTCATATCAAAGCCATGATTGACAACACTACAGCAATAACATACATTAATACTATGGGAGGCAGGACCACACAGTGCAACAAAATAACTAAACAACTGTGGCAATGGTGTGCTGAACACAATATTTGGGTCACAGCAGCACACATCCCTGGAAAAGTGAACACACTAGCAGACAGGGCATCTCGACAAAAAGGGCATGATATTGAATGGAAACTCAATCCAAATGTTTTTAAAGCTATCACAGCCTATTGGTCCAAGCCATCAGTAGACATGTTTGCATCTAGACTGAACTTTCAGATAAAACCATTCGTCTCCTGGAAGCCAGATCCAGAAGCAGTGGGCATTAATGCTTTCTCTCTGGACTGGAATGAATATAAGGAGATTTATGCTTTTCCTCCTTTCTCTCTCATCAACAGGGTACTACGGAAACTGGAACAAGATCATTCCCAGGGAATATTGATAGTTCCAGCTTGGAAAACTCAAGTATGGTTTCCAAGACTTCTCGAGCTAATGATAGATCATCCACTTGTGTTACCAAAGAGCCCAGGCATACTGAATCTTCCCAGCCAGGAGGGAGCAATTCATCCACTAAACAAGAATCTAACACTTTTGGCATGCAGATTATCAGGAATTCCCTCAAAACAAGAGGAATTTCGGAAAACGCTACCCAAATCATTCTGCACTCCTGGAGAGATGGTACTAAAAAACAATATGCCACTTACCTCAAGAAATGGCATGAATTTTGTTGTAAAAGGGGTTGTGATCCATACAAAGCTTCTACCCCACAAGCTCTAGATTTCATGTCTGAACTGTTTCAAAAGGGTTTAGGCTACAGTGCTATGAACACAGTCAGGTCTGCCTTGTCTCAAGTCTTACATACAGTTTCCGGAGTTTCATTTGGGGAACTACCCATCGTCAAGCAATTTATGAAAGGAGTCTTTCAGCAGAAACCAGCATTGCCAAGATATCTAGTAACATGGGACACTTCAACTTTGCTTAACTATCTGAAGACGTTAGCTCCTCTTGACAAGTTATCTATCAAGTTGTTGACATTCAAGACTATCACTTTGCTTGCGATCCTCTCAGCTCAGAGGTCACAAACCCTACATTGTTTGGACATCCGTAACATGGTTCTAACGGATTCACTTGCTAAGTTCTCGATTGGAGATAAGTTGAAACAGACCAGAGCAGGACATCATATACAGGAATTAGAATTTCCAGCTTATCCAACTGATCCAAGACTCTGTGTTGTAGAAACCTTACAGGAGTATATCAACCAGACCAAACCTCTTCGGGGACACATCACCAGTTTATTTATTACGTTTGTAAAGCCACATAGGCCAGCAGCGAAGGATACAATATCCAGGTGGATAAAAAACACATTGGGTCTTGCTGGAATAGACTTGAACTGTTTTAAGCCACACAGTATAAGGTCTTCATCCACAAGTAGTGCAGCACAGGCTAAGGTGCCAATTCACACTATCCTGACGACCGCAGGCTGGTCTGGACACTGTACCTTTGCAAAGTACTATAAAAAGCCAATTCATAAGCAAGGGGAATTTGCAACTGCCCTTTTAGATTCAGCAATGTAACTCTTTACTCTATATCCAGGGTTTACAAGTTTGATTGTACATGTACCTTGAATATCAGAAGAGCACATAAACTTTATGCATGACTCGAAACGGTTGTTAAACACGTTGATGTTATTACCATATTGTGGGCAACATTCAAGATGAGAATTAAATGTTGGTTATTGTTACTCAACTTTGCTCACAAATACTGGCTCTAAATATCTCATGGGATCCCTACACCGAATGATGACGTAATAGAATTGGAAATTAAACGAGACTTACCTGTAAGGTGAAGTTTGATTGTAATTCTATGAGTCATCATGAGGTGTAAAGGGATCACATGCCCGCCCTAGGGCTATTATTTTATCCCCGACCCTATACAACTATCAGCATTTGTTCGCCTTTAAAAATTGAATTCTGGGACTGGATGACGCAATCTCATGTGATCCCTTTACACCTCATGATGACTCATAGAATTACAATCAAACTTCACCTTACAGGTAAGTCTCGTTTAATTTCCAATTTTCCGTCCGGACGAAAAACTCGTCCCAGACCAGTTTCCTGTCTCTAGTAGGAATACGGGTGAATATTCGGGTGTTCGAGAAACGGGTCCAAGGTCCATTGTGCGCTCGTGACTACTACTCACCCGTCTCGCAGTTCACTCCCGTTGTGGATGCCCGACAAAAACACTTGTAGCCCAAACTTCCAAACCCCACCTCACCACATGTTCCACCATGTTTACAAGGGTTACTCCAACAAGAGTTATACTGAGAAGGAACAACAAGAATAACAACAATGACAATATCAAGGGTAGTGGCAATGGTAATGGTAATGGCAATGGTAATGGTAATGGTAATGGTAATGGTAATGGTAATGGTAATGGCAATGGCAATGACATGGTAATGGAATTGGTAATGGTAATGGAGATGACAATGACAATGGAAATGACAATGGTAATGGCGATGACAATGGTAATGGCGATGACAATGGTAATGGCGATGACAATGATAATGGCGATAACAATGGTAATGGCGATGACAATGGTAATGGCGATGACAATGATAATGGCGATGACAATGGTAATGGCGATGACAATGGTAATGGCGATGATAATGGTAATCGCGATGACAATGGTAATGGCGATGACAATGGGAATGGCAATGGGAATGACAATGACAATGGTAATGGTGATGACAATGATAATGGCGATGACAATGGTAATGGCGATGACAATGATAATGGCGATGACAATGGTAATGGCGATGACAATGGTAATGGCGATGACAATGGGAATGGCGATGACAATGGGAATGGCAATGGGAATGACAATGACAATGGTAATGGCGATGACAATGGTAATGGCGATGACAGTGGTAATGGCGATGACAATGGTAATGGCAATGACAACGGTAATGACGATGGCAATGGTAATGACGATGGCAATGGTAATGACGATAGCAATGGTAATGACGATGGCAATGGTAATGACGATGGCAATGGTAATGGCGATAGCAATGGTAATGGCGATGACAATGGTAATGACGATGGCAATGGTAATGACGATGGCAATGGTAATGGCGATGACAATGGTAATGGCGATGACAATGGTAATGGCGATGACAATGGTAATGGCGATGACAATGATAATAGCGATGACAATGGTAATGGCGATGACAGTGGTAATGGCAATGACAATGGTAATGACGATGGCAATGGTAATGACGATGGCAATGGTAATGACGATGGCAATGGTAATGACGATGGCAATGGTAATGACGATGGCAATGGTAATGACGAAGGCAATGGTAATGACGATGGCAATGGTAATGGCGATGGCAATGGTAATGGCGATGACAATGGTAATGGCGATGACAATGGTAATGACGATGGCAATGGTAATGACGATGGCAATGGTAATGACGATGACAATGGTAATGGCGATGACAATGGTAATGGCGATGACAATGATAATGACGATGACAATGGTAATGGCGATGACAATGGTAATGGCGATGACAATGGTAATGGCGATGTCAATGATAATGGCGATGACAATGGTAATGGCGATGACAATGGTAATGGCGATGACAATGATAATGGCGATGACAATGGTAATGGCGATGACAATGGTAATGGCGATGACAATGGTAATGGCGATGACAATGGTAATGGCGATGGCAATGGCAATGGCGATGACAATGGTAATGGCGATGACAATGGTAATGGCGATGATAATGGTAATGGCGATGACAATGGTAATGGCGATGACAATGGTAATGACGATGACAATGGTAATGGCGATGACAATGGGAATGGCAATGGGAATGACAATGACAATGGTAATGGTGATGACAATGATAATGGCGATGACAATGGTAATGGCGATGACAATGATAATGGCGATGACAACGGTAATGGCGATGACAGTGGTAATGGCGATGACAATGGTAATGGCGATGACAATGGTAATGGCGATGACAATGGTAATGGCGATGACAATGGGAATGGCAATGGGAATGACAATGACGATAGCAATGGTAATGGTGATGACAATGATAATGGCGATGACAATGGTAATGGCGATGACAATGATAATGGCGATGACAACGGTAATGGCGATGACAGTGGTAATGGCGATGACAATGGTAATGGCGATGACAATGGTAATGGCGATGACAATGGTAATGACGATGGCAATGGTAATGACGATAGCAATGGTAATGACGATGGCAATGGTAATGACGATGGCAATGGTAATGGCGATAGCAATGGTAATGGCGATGACAATGGTAATGGCGATGACAATGGTAATGACGATGGCAATGGTAATGACGATGGCAATGGTAATGACGATGACAATGGTAATGACGATAGCAATGGTAATGACGATGGCAATGGTAATGGCGATGACAATGGTAATGGCGATGGCAATGGTAATGACGATGGCAATGGTAATGGCGATGACAATGGTAATGACGATGGCAATGGTAATGACGATGGCAATGGTAATGACGATAGCAATGGTAATGACGATGGCAATGATAATAGCGATGACAATGGTAATGGCGATGACAGTGGTAATGGCGATGACAATGGTAATGGCAATGACAATGGTAATGACGATGGCAATGGTAATGACGATGGCAATGGTAATGACGATGGCAATGGTAATGACGATGGCAACGGTAATGACGAAGGCAATGGTAATGACGATGGCAATGGTAATGGCGATGGCAATGGTATTGGCGATGACAATGGTAATGGCGATGACAATGGTAATGACGATGGCAATGGTAATGACGATGACAATGGTAATGGCGATGACAATGGTAATGGCGATGACAATGGTAATGACGATGGCAATGGTTATGACGATGGCAATGGTAATGACGATGACAATGGTAATGGCGATGACAATGGTAATGACGATGACAATGGTAATGACGATGGCAATGGTAATGACGATGGCAATGGTAATGGCGATGACAATGGTAATAGCGATGACAATGGTAATGGCGATGACAATGGTAATGGCGATGACAATGGTAATGGCGATGGCAATGGTAATGGCGATGACAATTGTAATGGCGATGACATGGTAATGGCGATGACAATGGTAATGACGATGGCAATGGTAATGACGATGGCAATGGTAATGACGATGGCAATGGTAATGGCGATGACAATGGTAGTGGCGATGACAATGGTAATGGAGATGACAATGGTAATGGCGATGACAATGGTAATGACGATGACAATGGTAATGGTGATGACAATGGTAATGGCGATGACAATGGTAATAGTGGTGACAATGGCAATGGCGATTACATTGATAATGGCGATAACAATAACAATACTAACGGCAATGGCATTGATTATGGCAATGACATGGCAATGGTAATGATAATGACATTAAGACAATGACAACGACATTATGCATGCACTTGGAAGCCGCAAATACTATAGATGATGATTGATCAATTTTGTCAACATCAAGGGAAACTCCAGGAAACAAAAATCATGATACAATTCTTGTGTAGGAGAATAAAAACATGTTAAAGAAAACATGTCACGAACCTTTAAGCCAAAATAACTGCTATTTAGGACAGATTTAAAGTCTCCGGGTTTTTCACGGCTATCGGCGCTACTCAAATTGCAATTCAACATCTTCGAGCCATCGCCAGGCCTGATGACGTTGAAGGAGACACATCGTTTGTTGCCATAGCAACGAACTTGGCATGCGTCTTCGTTTGGCACCCGGTGCGTTGCCAGGAGATGACCAATCAGGGCCTTGCCTTCCACCTTCCGCAAAAGAACATCTTCCGGCATTCAGACGCTGTGTGTGAATAAATAGAAGCCAGTCAACTGCATTGGAAGCCAGTCAACTGCACTAGTCGAAAACAATAGGGGGAAAAACTATGATTGGATCTGATGGTTTGAAAGCCAGTCAACTGCACTGGGAGCCCGGGGGGGACTCCATATTTTTTGGTCGGGGATGATCGTCGCCAAATTTTCAGTTTCACCCCTAAAAGATACCAAACATGGCTGGCCATGGCGGGCGAAAACAATTTTTTTGAAGTAGAAAGTTTAGACAGATAACAAGCAAGTGTTTGTGAGTAGAATTGACATAAGACAGGAACTTTTTCTGACGAGAAACTCGTCTCAGACGGGAAACTCGTCTATTGTGAATTCAGCTATTGTAACCATACCTACGGTAGGTTAATGAAGTAGAGACGATCACAACAAAAGTAGAAGTTTGAAGTCTTTCTTTCGTACAAATTGAAGGAAGAAAATTTCTCATTCTGTATTGACGAACTTCTACGAAGTCAAATATTTTGAGTAGATGACCAAACAGTGTCAAGTTACAATTTGCAAAAGATGAAGGTAACATACCTGCGGTACACGATGAAGCAGCGACGAACACAACCAGAAGAAGAAGTTCTTCTACCTTTTTGCTCACCATATTCACGTCGCACAGTTAGTAATACGGTTCGCTATTGCTATACGAATGCTCGAATATTAACGTTGTAGATTTATACGAAATTGAGCGTATGATTAAGATTGATTGAAAGTAAGTAAAAACCAACACTTTTACATGAACTATTCTCGTATCTGGTTGTGCTCCACATGAGGTAAGACACAGGTGCGCTTCAAGAATATGCTGTTCCAGTTTCACTTGTTTTGTAACTTTCTTAGTTCATTTTTTGAACTATTGAAAATGCAGGCTATTCTTGCATAATTTATAAGTTCACTAGTTTTTACAGTCAAAGTTTGCATGCCACAAAAACTTTAAAAAGAAGAAGTACAATATTTAAAAATACACCGAGAAAAGGTTTGATTAAGGCGGGGCAGATCAGTGAAAAATATATTTAAAATAACTAAAAGAACTGAAAAAGAAACTCACGCGAAATTGAATTGACACAGCATGCATTTTAAAAAGATGTACCATTGGTAAATCAATTCATCGAGATAATGAAATAAGTGATACTATGGAGTTATTTTGCGCATAATAACTCCATGGGTTGATACTGATAATTTTCATATATAATCGGGCAGGGCCGTAGCTACAAATATAGCAATCTTATATTTTTATATGAATTTTTATTATTATTAATTATTATTAACCAAACAAATGTATCTGGGTATTGCATGCATGAATTCACACCGATCCCGCATTTATTGTTCTATGTTTCTAGCCTGCTTTAGTTACCATTGCTACATCGGACAAGCCAAAATGTTTCTTTGACATGCTGACACCGACTGTAAGAAAGTGTTAGAAGTTGTATTTTCATCAGGGGCAAAAGTGAAGAATTCATTAAAAATCTTTGAGTTCTTGTTTGGTGCTCTGAAATTTGAATTCCATTGGGAAAAAGTGCCCATTGCTTGGTGGTATTAAGCGAAGACAGATTCGGTGTTCAATGCGATGGTATCATACTACCACAGTTAAACTGACTTATCGTTTTGGTGATCAGAATACGGATTAATATGTTATTGACACAGTAAGTTCAGGGGCTAGCTAGTGCAGTTTTTTCTTTTGTTCATTTCTATTTTTAATTTCAAGCGACACCTCATATCTATTTCATTGTAGTCAGAGTTTGTGGTATCTAAAGAAAATTTATAATTCGAATGCTAATCTCATGTTCCTCTTTGTACAAAGGCAAAACAACAAAACAGGACACATCCAGATGGCAGATGCATGACAAATGAAACTTCTTTTTAAAAATTTATGAAAAAACATTTGTTAACAAATATTTAAAAAATGAAAAAGAAAGAAATGTATGTTTCAATTTGCATTTTTAAATCAAATAAGAAACTTCTAGGTTTTTAAACGTGGAGTTTGATCACTGTATTTCATGTTCAGTTCGAAAGTCAAATTATTTCAAATTATGTTCGCTGTCTGCATACGTTAGACCATACTGTTTATTGGAATGGTTATTAAACTTACTCCCATGTTATTGTACTATCTCTTAAGGGAACTCCCATATTTTTTGACCGGGATGATCGTCGGAAATTTTCAGTTTCACCCCTAAAAGATACCAAACATGGCGGGTCATAGCATGGCTCAAATAATTTCTTACCCTAAAAGATGAGGCCTTATGTGCAAAGTAGGCGCGAAGGAGACAGGTAACAGGTAAAAGATACCCATCATGAAATTTCCGTGTTTGTTTCTAATTTATCGCCTTCTCATCGAGTAATCTCTCTTTCTTAAACGGTTTTTAGCACCATCATGAGAGAAAACAATTTGGAAACATATTTCGGCCCTAAAAGATACCATTCTCCCTAATTTTATTGAAGATTAAGATCACCCCTAAAAGAGACCAAGGCCCCGTGATTTTAACCCCTAAAGATACGACGATCATCCCGGTCAAAAAATATGGAAGTCCCCCCCCCCCCCACCCCCTCTCGTCAGAAAAGTTCCTGCTTTATGTCAATTCTGCTCAGAAAAACTTGCTTGTTATCTGTCTAAACTTTCTTCTTCAAAAAAAATGTTTTCACGATCACAGAAGAACAGGAACCAAATTCAAGGCGAGAAACTTCAGACAAACTCGTCTCTAGTGTGAATACAGCTATTCAGTGTGCACCTAGACATGCATATTCTAGAATAGATGAGCATGTGGGTATCCTTTGAATTTTCAAGAGCTCACAGAACCTTTTTTAACTAAAAGATTGGCCTTAATCCAGAACAAGTGCTCCGGGTTACTTATATTTTTGGCTGATAGAATAGTTGATTACTAGAGATTATACCTACCGGGAAAATTATAATAAAAACAGTTACACTGATTACAAAAAATATTCAATTTCCCGAAGGTAGACCCAGCAACAAAAGTTTCTTTAACAGAACGACGAGACAAATTCTGCTTTTAGTAGGTTCAATAAAGTTGAATGATGAATGACTTAATTAATTATAGTTTATATTTCTAGCTGTATATACTCTTTTGTTTTTATAAGAACCTTTTTTATAAGAACGTTCAGCCTGAAATGTACCCACATTTTATAAGGGACCACCGATCGTTTATTACGTCACGGGGGGCGGTGGTTTTCTAAATTTATTGAATGTTAAAATTCGCACCCCCCTCATTAAAAAGGCGATACAAAAATAACCCCCACATAACATCGATGTTCTAAAAAGTTTACCCCCACCCTGTAACCAGATCCCCGTTTGAACTAATGGAAGACAATTTACAGAAATTTCTCTTTTTGTTGCGCGCGAAGCACGCCCTAATTTTTATGCATGATATGAACGCACTTCACCAAACCTCAAAGAAAATGTAGATGAACATTCCATTTGCTGTGTGTAGTAAACAAAGATCGCAAATGACGTGCGTAAAGCAGGGTCAAAATGACGAATCTCTATCCTCGTAAAGTGGAACTCACGCTTGCCTATAATAATTAGGCCTTCTTTTTTCGAACTGAGACAGCTCCGATGCTTATTACTGCAGAGCGTCTTTTTGGGGAGAGTTAGTTTTTTTCTCCTGGCTAAGATATATTTTCTTGTAATGACATTCGTAGCCATTCCATTGAGCACGTACTCAAAAACTATTTTGTACATTCCGTTGCGCGCGAAGCGCGCCGAAATTCGCGTACTTGCTATATGGCGTAGCGTTGTATGCCACGACGCGATAGCTTGTACATATTATTTTAGTTTGAACCACAGTGTCCCTGAAAAAATTACCCCCTCTTTGAGAGAGGTGCCAAAAAATTACCCCCCTAAAATCTATGTCTTCTAAATTTTTACTCCCACCCAAATTCCACCGCCCCCCCCCCCCCCCCCCCCCCGGTAGACGTTATAAACGATCGGTCCGTAAGAACATGCTAAGAACATTCCTGAGCCTCAGATAGGAGCAAAATAGATTTATTTTCAGTGATGCGTTCTAAAATCCAGAATCAAATGTGTTAAAAACTCTCTTAAATACTTCATTGACATGTATCCTTCTATAAGATCTATCATATTTCAGGTTCCGACGTCACTGAAATGTAAGAACATCCGTAAGAACATTTCCAGCGGCCTCTAACTGCTCCAAAAATAAGAACGGCCCAGCCTCAACCGAAAATTAGACGTCTTATAAAAAAGAGTGTATTGACTGGAAGCAGCGAGGTGGTACTCACTCGCCAATTTTTGCCATTAAAATCAATTTTTAAAGCATCGGTTTGCAGTAATCTCATTCTCTAAGCAAAGTCTATGCACCTAATACTCATCTTTCCCTGGAAAAATAATTTTTGTCAAAAACAGTTTTTTAGGATCGAATATATGGTTATAGAGAAACACGTCGAATTATCTATTTTTTCAACTGATTTTGATTCAATGGTTTTTATTATTCGCTAGATAATAAAGGTTTATATCATTTTCTCTTGAGCACTATCTACAATCTACAATCCGCGCCAAAACTAGTTGACACACACACTCCATTTAGTAACGCTAAAAAATGCTCGCAAGAACGATCACAGACAGGACAACATTAATGCACAACCCCCTCTCCCCCTGTGCAATGTTGAAATCCCAACTGCACCGCACAAAACTCCGATGATATCCCTACAGGAACAACATTGATTGGGGGGGAAGGGGGAGAAAAGAGCTTGTTGGCGGGAGACTCTTGCTAAGGAACCAAATTTTAAGAATAACGGTTCAAACGTTGAGAAATGGGTCAACAGTTTTGGCGGGGATTGTATTTTTGCATATAGTCCAATTAGGTAGTTTCTTTAACACCTCAGTATTTACAACTAATATCAATAGGAAGACATCACCGAGTTCTTTCTGTGAGTACAGTTTGTAGATTTCTAATGCCGGCTGATAGTCAAACAAATATCACTAAAGTTCGAGCCGAATCGTGCTGCAGCGCGTGCTCAATTTATGTCGTTCTCAATAATGTATGTAAAACAAAATAAACTGATAAATCTACGCAGAACGTTAGGTAGACTTGTTACGAATTGTGCAGGATGTAAAACTATTAAGGCTGGATCAAATGATTCTGTTCTTGTCTTTCAATACTGCTTTTCCGCGAAACAGGGCTGACCTTTGGTCATTTGAGGGCCACACGTGGGACGGCAGCTGTCACGCAATACGTTGCCTGACGAACTAAGTTTTCCTCATTTCTGCCAAGCAAAATCATGGAAATGCTCAATTTAACAACATGAGTTCAAACAACACATATAAAATAATAGCCTTACATCGTATATTTTACATCCAAGCGAACCTACTACAAGATTTATTGAAACTAGTGCAACGGTCTACACGGTCTACACGGTCTACACCGATATTGATAAAAGAAATCAATTAGATCATCTTTTTTCTGAGACAACGGTCTACAGTGTAGACCGTGTAGACCGTGGCCCGTCTGCCGTCGTTTTCTAAAACGAAAGTTAAATAAAACCTAAGTAGTGAAGTGAGGCGAAAATAGTACAATCGCTACAGAACAAGGAAATCTAGAACATAGAAAATGTCTTGCAGTCGCTCCATCGGCATTTCTGTAGAGACACGCGAAAACTTCTCATTTAACACGTGACAACAGCACAACGAGTTGCATAAAACTCTCAGGCAAACAGTGGCAATCTCAGCTTTTCGTTTGCCCAATATAAACTTCGAGGTCAGTAGTTAAGGTGGAGAAAGTATCACTTCTAAGTCTTTTAATGAGGTCAAATTGTTTTTACTAAAATGAACAAAAGGCTATTTCAGAAATTGTAGAAAGTTGAGAGAAAAACTCCAAAATCATAAGAATTTTTCGTGATCGCCTGAAAAATTAATACAGTGGTCTTCCATTTGTTGTATCTCCCAATATTCTGTCATTGTAAAGTTCAAAGTTTGTTTTACATGGGACTGCAGCGCGTCTAACAACGTTTTAAAGGAAAAATAGAGCGTTTTCGGAACCACAGGTATCCCGAGCTAGAATAGAAATCGCAATTTTAGCCCCCGTTAATGTCGTCTTCGATCAAATTTTATAACATGGATATAAGGAGTGGCCCTAATGATCATACCAGAACGTAAAGCCCAGATGTCAATGTATCTAATGCATAAAGACCAAAATTTGAAAAATACAATCCGCGCCAAAACTAGTTGACACACACACTCCATTTAGTAACGCTAAAAAATGCTCGCAAGAACGATCACAGACAGGACAACATTAATGCACAACCCCCTCTCCCCCTGTGCAATGTTGAAATCCCAACTGCACCGCACAAAACTCCGATGATATCCCTACAGGAACAACATTGATTGGGGGGGAAGGGGGGAGAAAAGAGCTTGTTGGCGGGAGACTCTTGCTAAGGAACCAAATTTTAAGAATAACGGTTCAAACGTTGAGAAATGGGTCAACAGTTTTGGCGGGGATTGTATTTTTGCATATAGTCCAATTAGGTAGTTTCTTTAACACCTCAGTATTTACAACTAATATCAATAGGAAGACATCACCGAGTTCTTTCTGTGAGTACAGTTTGTAGATTTCTAATGCCGGCTGATAGTCAAACAAATATCACTAAAGTTCGAGCCGAATCGTGCTGCAGCGCGTGCTCAATTTATGTCGTTCTCAATAATGTATGTAAAACAAAATAAACTGATAAATCTACGCAGAACGTTAGGTAGACTTGTTACGAATTGTGCAGGATGTAAAACTATTAAGGCTGGATCAAATGATTCTGTTCTTGTCTTTCAATACTGCTTTTCCGCGAAACAGGGCTGACCTTTGGTCATTTGAGGGCCACACGTGGGACGGCAGCTGTCACGCAATACGTTGCGTGACGAACTAAGTTTTCCTCATTTCTGCCAAGCAAAATCATGGAAATGCTCAATTTAACAACATGAGTTCAAACAACACATATAAAATAATAGCCTTACATCGTATATTTTACATCCAAGCGAACCTACTACAAGATTTATTGAAACTAGTGCAACGGTCTACACGGTCTACACGGTCTACACCGATATTGATAAAAGAAATCAATTAGATCATCTTTTTTCTGAGACAACGGTCTACAGTGTAGACCGTGTAGACCGTGGCCCGTCTGCCGTCGTTTTCTAAAACGAAAGTTAAATAAAACCTAAGTAGTGAAGTGAGGCGAAAATAGTACAATCGCTACAGAACAAGGAAATCTAGAACATAGAAAATGTCTTGCAGTCGCTCCATCGGCATTTCTGTAGAGACACGCGAAAACTTCTCATTTAACACGTGACAACAGCACAACGAGTTGCATAAAACTCTCAGGCAAACAGTGGCAATCTCAGCTTTTCGTTTGCCCAATATAAACTTCGAGGTCAGTAGTTAAGGTGGAGAAAGTATCACTTCTAAGTCTTTTAATGAGGTCAAATTGTTTTTACTAAAATGAACAAAAGGCTATTTCAGAAATTGTAGAAAGTTGAGAGAAAAACTCCAAAATCATAAGAATTTTTCGTGATCGCCTGAAAAATTAATACAGTGGTCTTCCATTTGTTGTATCTCCCAATATTCTGTCATTGTAAAGTTCAAAGTTTGTTTTACATGGGACTGCAGCGCGTCTAACAACGTTTTAAAGGAAAAATAGAGCGTTTTCGGAACCACAGGTATCCCGAGCTAGAATAGAAATCGCAATTTTAGCCCCCGGTTAATGTCGTCTTCGATCAAATTTTATAACATGGATATAAGGAGTGGCCCTAATGATCATACCAGAACGTAAAGCCCAGATGTCAATGTATCTAATGCATAAAGACCAAAATTTGAAAAATACAATCCGCGCCAAAACTAGTTGACACACACACTCCATTTAGTAACGCTAAAAAATGCTCGCAAGAACGATCACAGACAGGACAACATTAATGCACAACCCCCTCTCCCCCTGTGCAATGTTGAAATCCCAACTGCACCGCACAAAACTCCGATGATATCCCTACAGGAACAACATTGATTGGGGGGAAGGGGGGAGAAAAGAGCTTGTTGGCGGGAGACTCTTGCTAAGGAACCAAATTTTAAGAATAACGGTTCAAACGTTGAGAAATGGGTCAACAGTTTTGGCGGGGATTGTATTTTTGCATATAGTCCAATTAGGTAGTTTCTTTAACACCTCAGTATTTACAACTAATATCAATAGGAAGACATCACCGAGTTCTTTCTGTGAGTACAGTTTGTAGATTTCTAATGCCGGCTGATAGTCAAACAAATATCACTAAAGTTCGAGCCGAATCGTGCTGCAGCGCGTGCTCAATTTATGTCGTTCTCAATAATGTATGTAAAACAAAATAAACTGATAAATCTACGCAGAACGTTAGGTAGACTTGTTACGAATTGTGCAGGATGTAAAACTATTAAGGCTGGATCAAATGATTCTGTTCTTGTCTTTCAATACTGCTTTTCCGCGAAACAGGGCTGACCTTTGGTCATTTGAGGGCCACACGTGGGACGGCAGCTGTCACGCAATACGTTGCGTGACGAACTAAGTTTTCCTCATTTCTGCCAAGCAAAATCATGGAAATGCTCAATTTAACAACATGAGTTCAAACAACACATATAAAATAATAGCCTTACATCGTATATTTTACATCCAAGCGAACCTACTACAAGATTTATTGAAACTAGTGCAACGGTCTACACGGTCTACACGGTCTACACCGATATTGATAAAAGAAATCAATTAGATCATCTTTTTTCTGAGACAACGGTCTACAGTGTAGACCGTGTAGACCGTGGCCCGTCTGCCGTCGTTTTCTAAAACGAAAGTTAAATAAAACCTAAGTAGTGAAGTGAGGCGAAAATAGTACAATCGCTACAGAACAAGGAAATCTAGAACATAGAAAATGTCTTGCAGTCGCTCCATCGGCATTTCTGTAGAGACACGCGAAAACTTCTCATTTAACACGTGACAACAGCACAACGAGTTGCATAAAACTCTCAGGCAAACAGTGGCAATCTCAGCTTTTCGTTTGCCCAATATAAACTTCGAGGTCAGTAGTTAAGGTGGAGAAAGTATCACTTCTAAGTCTTTTAATGAGGTCAAATTGTTTTTACTAAAATGAACAAAAGGCTATTTCAGAAATTGTAGAAAGTTGAGAGAAAAACTCCAAAATCATAAGAATTTTTCGTGATCGCCTGAAAAATTAATACAGTGGTCTTCCATTTGTTGTATCTCCCAATATTCTGTCATTGTAAAGTTCAAAGTTTGTTTTACATGGGACTGCAGCGCGTCTAACAACGTTTTAAAGGAAAAATAGAGCGTTTTCGGAACCACAGGTATCCCGAGCTAGAATAGAAATCGCAATTTTAGCCCCCGGTTAATGTCGTCTTCGATCAAATTTTATAACATGGATATAAGGAGTGGCCCTAATGATCATACCAGAACGTAAAGCCCAGATGTCAATGTATCTAATGCATAAAGACCAAAATTTGAAAAATACAATCCGCGCCAAAACTAGTTGACACACACACTCCATTTAGTAACGCTAAAAAATGCTCGCAAGAACGATCACAGACAGGACAACATTAATGCACAACCCCCTCTCCCCCTGTGCAATGTTGAAATCCCAACTGCACCGCACAAAACTCCGATGATATCCCTACAGGAACAACATTGATTGGGGGGGAAGGGGGGAGAAAAGAGCTTGTTGGCGGGAGACTCTTGCTAAGGAACCAAATTTTAAGAATAACGGTTCAAACGTTGAGAAATGGGTCAACAGTTTTGGCGGGGATTGTATTTTTGCATATAGTCCAATTAGGTAGTTTCTTTAACACCTCAGTATTTACAACTAATATCAATAGGAAGACATCACCGAGTTCTTTCTGTGAGTACAGTTTGTAGATTTCTAATGCCGGCTGATAGTCAAACAAATATCACTAAAGTTCGAGCCGAATCGTGCTGCAGCGCGTGCTCAATTTATGTCGTTCTCAATAATGTATGTAAAACAAAATAAACTGATAAATCTACGCAGAACGTTAGGTAGACTTGTTACGAATTGTGCAGGATGTAAAACTATTAAGGCTGGATCAAATGATTCTGTTCTTGTCTTTCAATACTGCTTTTCCGCGAAACAGGGCTGACCTTTGGTCATTTGAGGGCCACACGTGGGACGGCAGCTGTCACGCAATACGTTGCGTGACGAACTAAGTTTTCCTCATTTCTGCCAAGCAAAATCATGGAAATGCTCAATTTAACAACATGAGTTCAAACAACACATATAAAATAATAGCCTTACATCGTATATTTTACATCCAAGCGAACCTACTACAAGATTTATTGAAACTAGTGCAACGGTCTACACGGTCTACACGGTCTACACCGATATTGATAAAAGAAATCAATTAGATCATCTTTTTTCTGAGACAACGGTCTACAGTGTAGACCGTGTAGACCGTGGCCCGTCTGCCGTCGTTTTCTAAAACGAAAGTTAAATAAAACCTAAGTAGTGAAGTGAGGCGAAAATAGTACAATCGCTACAGAACAAGGAAATCTAGAACATAGAAAATGTCTTGCAGTCGCTCCATCGGCATTTCTGTAGAGACACGCGAAAACTTCTCATTTAACACGTGACAACAGCACAACGAGTTGCATAAAACTCTCAGGCAAACAGTGGCAATCTCAGCTTTTCGTTTGCCCAATATAAACTTCGAGGTCAGTAGTTAAGGTGGAGAAAGTATCACTTCTAAGTCTTTTAATGAGGTCAAATTGTTTTTACTAAAATGAACAAAAGGCTATTTCAGAAATTGTAGAAAGTTGAGAGAAAAACTCCAAAATCATAAGAATTTTTCGTGATCGCCTGAAAAATTAATACAGTGGTCTTCCATTTGTTGTATCTCCCAATATTCTGTCATTGTAAAGTTCAAAGTTTGTTTTACATGGGACTGCAGCGCGTCTAACAACGTTTTAAAGGAAAAATAGAGCGTTTTCGGAACCACAGGTATCCCGAGCTAGAATAGAAATCGCAATTTTAGCCCCCGGTTAATGTCGTCTTCGATCAAATTTTATAACATGGATATAAGGAGTGGCCCTAATGATCATACCAGAACGTAAAGCCCAGATGTCAATGTATCTAATGCATAAAGACCAAAATTTGAAAAATACAATCCGCGCCAAAACTAGTTGACACACACACTCCATTTAGTAACGCTAAAAAATGCTCGCAAGAACGATCACAGACAGGACAACATTAATGCACAACCCCCTCTCCCCCTGTGCAATGTTGAAATCCCAACTGCACCGCACAAAACTCCGATGATATCCCTACAGGAACAACATTGATTGGGGGGGAAGGGGGGAGAAAAGAGCTTGTTGGCGGGAGACTCTTGCTAAGGAACCAAATTTTAAGAATAACGGTTCAAACGTTGAGAAATGGGTCAACAGTTTTGGCGGGGATTGTATTTTTGCATATAGTCCAATTAGGTAGTTTCTTTAACACCTCAGTATTTACAACTAATATCAATAGGAAGACATCACCGAGTTCTTTCTGTGAGTACAGTTTGTAGATTTCTAATGCCGGCTGATAGTCAAACAAATATCACTAAAGTTCGAGCCGAATCGTGCTGCAGCGCGTGCTCAATTTATGTCGTTCTCAATAATGTATGTAAAACAAAATAAACTGATAAATCTACGCAGAACGTTAGGTAGACTTGTTACGAATTGTGCAGGATGTAAAACTATTAAGGCTGGATCAAATGATTCTGTTCTTGTCTTTCAATACTGCTTTTCCGCGAAACAGGGCTGACCTTTGGTCATTTGAGGGCCACACGTGGGACGGCAGCTGTCACGCAATACGTTGCGTGACGAACTAAGTTTTCCTCATTTCTGCCAAGCAAAATCATGGAAATGCTCAATTTAACAACATGAGTTCAAACAACACATATAAAATAATAGCCTTACATCGTATATTTTACATCCAAGCGAACCTACTACAAGATTTATTGAAACTAGTGCAACGGTCTACACGGTCTACACGGTCTACACCGATATTGATAAAAGAAATCAATTAGATCATCTTTTTTCTGAGACAACGGTCTACAGTGTAGACCGTGTAGACCGTGGCCCGTCTGCCGTCGTTTTCTAAAACGAAAGTTAAATAAAACCTAAGTAGTGAAGTGAGGCGAAAATAGTACAATCGCTACAGAACAAGGAAATCTAGAACATAGAAAATGTCTTGCAGTCGCTCCATCGGCATTTCTGTAGAGACACGCGAAAACTTCTCATTTAACACGTGACAACAGCACAACGAGTTGCATAAAACTCTCAGGCAAACAGTGGCAATCTCAGCTTTTCGTTTGCCCAATATAAACTTCGAGGTCAGTAGTTAAGGTGGAGAAAGTATCACTTCTAAGTCTTTTAATGAGGTCAAATTGTTTTTACTAAAATGAACAAAAGGCTATTTCAGAAATTGTAGAAAGTTGAGAGAAAAACTCCAAAATCATAAGAATTTTTCGTGATCGCCTGAAAAATTAATACAGTGGTCTTCCATTTGTTGTATCTCCCAATATTCTGTCATTGTAAAGTTCAAAGTTTGTTTTACATGGGACTGCAGCGCGTCTAACAACGTTTTAAAGGAAAAATAGAGCGTTTTCGGAACCACAGGTATCCCGAGCTAGAATAGAAATCGCAATTTTAGCCCCCGGTTAATGTCGTCTTCGATCAAATTTTATAACATGGATATAAGGAGTGGCCCTAATGATCATACCAGAACGTAAAGCCCAGATGTCAATGTATCTAATGCATAAAGACCAAAATTTGAAAAATACAGGCATATAGTCCAATTAGGTAGTTTCTTTAACACCTCAGTATTTACAACTAATATCAATAGGAAGACATCACCGAGTTCTTTCTGTGAGTACAGTTTGTAGATTTCTAATGCCGGCTGATAGTCAAACAAATATCACTAAAGTTCGAGCCGAATCGTGCTGCAGCGCGTGCTCAATTTATGTCGTTCTCAATAATGTATGTAAAACAAAATAAACTGATAAATCTACGCAGAACGTTAGGTAGACTTGTTACGAATTGTGCAGGATGTAAAACTATTAAGGCTGGATCAAATGATTCTGTTCTTGTCTTTCAATACTGCTTTTCCGCGAAACAGGGCTGACCTTTGGTCATTTGAGGGCCACACGTGGGACGGCAGCTGTCACGCAATACGTTGCGTGACGAACTAAGTTTTCCTCATTTCTGCCAAGCAAAATCATGGAAATGCTCAATTTAACAACATGAGTTCAAACAACACATATAAAATAATAGCCTTACATCGTATATTTTACATCCAAGCGAACCTACTACAAGATTTATTGAAACTAGTGCAACGGTCTACACGGTCTACACGGTCTACACCGATATTGATAAAAGAAATCAATTAGATCATCTTTTTTCTGAGACAACGGTCTACAGTGTAGACCGTGTAGACCGTGGCCCGTCTGCCGTCGTTTTCTAAAACGAAAGTTAAATAAAACCTAAGTAGTGAAGTGAGGCGAAAATAGTACAATCGCTACAGAACAAGGAAATCTAGAACATAGAAAATGTCTTGCAGTCGCTCCATCGGCATTTCTGTAGAGACACGCGAAAACTTCTCATTTAACACGTGACAACAGCACAACGAGTTGCATAAAACTCTCAGGCAAACAGTGGCAATCTCAGCTTTTCGTTTGCCCAATATAAACTTCGAGGTCAGTAGTTAAGGTGGAGAAAGTATCACTTCTAAGTCTTTTAATGAGGTCAAATTGTTTTTACTAAAATGAACAAAAGGCTATTTCAGAAATTGTAGAAAGTTGAGAGAAAAACTCCAAAATCATAAGAATTTTTCGTGATCGCCTGAAAAATTAATACAGTGGTCTTCCATTTGTTGTATCTCCCAATATTCTGTCATTGTAAAGTTCAAAGTTTGTTTTACATGGGACTGCAGCGCGTCTAACAACGTTTTAAAGGAAAAATAGAGCGTTTTCGGAACCACAGGTATCCCGAGCTAGAATAGAAATCGCAATTTTAGCCCCCGGTTAATGTCGTCTTCGATCAAATTTTATAACATGGATATAAGGAGTGGCCCTAATGATCATACCAGAACGTAAAGCCCAGATGTCAATGTATCTAATGCATAAAGACCAAAATTTGAAAAATACAATCCGCGCCAAAACTAGTTGACACACACACTCCATTTAGTAACGCTAAAAAATGCTCGCAAGAACGATCACAGACAGGACAACATTAATGCACAACCCCCTCTCCCCCTGTGCAATGTTGAAATCCCAACTGCACCGCACAAAACTCCGATGATATCCCTACAGGAACAACATTGATTGGGGGGAAGGGGGGAGAAAAGAGCTTGTTGGCGGGAGACTCTTGCTAAGGAACCAAATTTTAAGAATAACGGTTCAAACGTTGAGAAATGGGTCAACAGTTTTGGCGGGGATTGTATTTTTGCATATAGTCCAATTAGGTAGTTTCTTTAACACCTCAGTATTTACAACTAATATCAATAGGAAGACATCACCGAGTTCTTTCTGTGAGTACAGTTTGTAGATTTCTAATGCCGGCTGATAGTCAAACAAATATCACTAAAGTTCGAGCCGAATCGTGCTGCAGCGCGTGCTCAATTTATGTCGTTCTCAATAATGTATGTAAAACAAAATAAACTGATAAATCTACGCAGAACGTTAGGTAGACTTGTTACGAATTGTGCAGGATGTAAAACTATTAAGGCTGGATCAAATGATTCTGTTCTTGTCTTTCAATACTGCTTTTCCGCGAAACAGGGCTGACCTTTGGTCATTTGAGGGCCACACGTGGGACGGCAGCTGTCACGCAATACGTTGCGTGACGAACTAAGTTTTCCTCATTTCTGCCAAGCAAAATCATGGAAATGCTCAATTTAACAACATGAGTTCAAACAACACATATAAAATAATAGCCTTACATCGTATATTTTACATCCAAGCGAACCTACTACAAGATTTATTGAAACTAGTGCAACGGTCTACACGGTCTACACGGTCTACACCGATATTGATAAAAGAAATCAATTAGATCATCTTTTTTCTGAGACAACGGTCTACAGTGTAGACCGTGTAGACCGTGGCCCGTCTGCCGTCGTTTTCTAAAACGAAAGTTAAATAAAACCTAAGTAGTGAAGTGAGGCGAAAATAGTACAATCGCTACAGAACAAGGAAATCTAGAACATAGAAAATGTCTTGCAGTCGCTCCATCGGCATTTCTGTAGAGACACGCGAAAACTTCTCATTTAACACGTGACAACAGCACAACGAGTTGCATAAAACTCTCAGGCAAACAGTGGCAATCTCAGCTTTTCGTTTGCCCAATATAAACTTCGAGGTCAGTAGTTAAGGTGGAGAAAGTATCACTTCTAAGTCTTTTAATGAGGTCAAATTGTTTTTACTAAAATGAACAAAAGGCTATTTCAGAAATTGTAGAAAGTTGAGAGAAAAACTCCAAAATCATAAGAATTTTTCGTGATCGCCTGAAAAATTAATACAGTGGTCTTCCATTTGTTGTATCTCCCAATATTCTGTCATTGTAAAGTTCAAAGTTTGTTTTACATGGGACTGCAGCGCGTCTAACAACGTTTTAAAGGAAAAATAGAGCGTTTTCGGAACCACAGGTATCCCGAGCTAGAATAGAAATCGCAATTTTAGCCCCCGGTTAATGTCGTCTTCGATCAAATTTTATAACATGGATATAAGGAGTGGCCCTAATGATCATACCAGAACGTAAAGCCCAGATGTCAATGTATCTAATGCATAAAGACCAAAATTTGAAAAATACAATCCGCGCCAAAACTAGTTGACACACACACTCCATTTAGTAACGCTAAAAAATGCTCGCAAGAACGATCACAGACAGGACAACATTAATGCACAACCCCCTCTCCCCCTGTGCAATGTTGAAATCCCAACTGCACCGCACAAAACTCCGATGATATCCCTACAGGAACAACATTGATTGGGGGGGAAGGGGGGAGAAAAGAGCTTGTTGGCGGGAGACTCTTGCTAAGGAACCAAATTTTAAGAATAACGGTTCAAACGTTGAGAAATGGGTCAACAGTTTTGGCGGGGATTGTATTTTTGCATATAGTCCAATTAGGTAGTTTCTTTAACACCTCAGTATTTACAACTAATATCAATAGGAAGACATCACCGAGTTCTTTCTGTGAGTACAGTTTGTAGATTTCTAATGCCGGCTGATAGTCAAACAAATATCACTAAAGTTCGAGCCGAATCGTGCTGCAGCGCGTGCTCAATTTATGTCGTTCTCAATAATGTATGTAAAACAAAATAAACTGATAAATCTACGCAGAACGTTAGGTAGACTTGTTACGAATTGTGCAGGATGTAAAACTATTAAGGCTGGATCAAATGATTCTGTTCTTGTCTTTCAATACTGCTTTTCCGCGAAACAGGGCTGACCTTTGGTCATTTGAGGGCCACACGTGGGACGGCAGCTGTCACGCAATACGTTGCGTGACGAACTAAGTTTTCCTCATTTCTGCCAAGCAAAATCATGGAAATGCTCAATTTAACAACATGAGTTCAAACAACACATATAAAATAATAGCCTTACATCGTATATTTTACATCCAAGCGAACCTACTACAAGATTTATTGAAACTAGTGCAACGGTCTACACGGTCTACACGGTCTACACCGATATTGATAAAAGAAATCAATTAGATCATCTTTTTTCTGAGACAACGGTCTACAGTGTAGACCGTGTAGACCGTGGCCCGTCTGCCGTCGTTTTCTAAAACGAAAGTTAAATAAAACCTAAGTAGTGAAGTGAGGCGAAAATAGTACAATCGCTACAGAACAAGGAAATCTAGAACATAGAAAATGTCTTGCAGTCGCTCCATCGGCATTTCTGTAGAGACACGCGAAAACTTCTCATTTAACACGTGACAACAGCACAACGAGTTGCATAAAACTCTCAGGCAAACAGTGGCAATCTCAGCTTTTCGTTTGCCCAATATAAACTTCGAGGTCAGTAGTTAAGGTGGAGAAAGTATCACTTCTAAGTCTTTTAATGAGGTCAAATTGTTTTTACTAAAATGAACAAAAGGCTATTTCAGAAATTGTAGAAAGTTGAGAGAAAAACTCCAAAATCATAAGAATTTTTCGTGATCGCCTGAAAAATTAATACAGTGGTCTTCCATTTGTTGTATCTCCCAATATTCTGTCATTGTAAAGTTCAAAGTTTGTTTTACATGGGACTGCAGCGCGTCTAACAACGTTTTAAAGGAAAAATAGAGCGTTTTCGGAACCACAGGTATCCCGAGCTAGAATAGAAATCGCAATTTTAGCCCCCGGTTAATGTCGTCTTCGATCAAATTTTATAACATGGATATAAGGAGTGGCCCTAATGATCATACCAGAACGTAAAGCCCAGATGTCAATGTATCTAATGCATAAAGACCAAAATTTGAAAAATACAATCCGCGCCAAAACTAGTTGACACACACACTCCATTTAGTAACGCTAAAAAATGCTCGCAAGAACGATCACAGACAGGACAACATTAATGCACAACCCCCTCTCCCCCTGTGCAATGTTGAAATCCCAACTGCACCGCACAAAACTCCGATGATATCCCTACAGGAACAACATTGATTGGGGGGGAAGGGGGAGAAAAGAGCTTGTTGGCGGGAGACTCTTGCTAAGGAACCAAATTTTAAGAATAACGGTTCAAACGTTGAGAAATGGGTCAACAGTTTTGGCGGGGATTGTATTTTTGCATATAGTCCAATTAGGTAGTTTCTTTAACACCTCAGTATTTACAACTAATATCAATAGGAAGACATCACCGAGTTCTTTCTGTGAGTACAGTTTGTAGATTTCTAATGCCGGCTGATAGTCAAACAAATATCACTAAAGTTCGAGCCGAATCGTGCTGCAGCGCGTGCTCAATTTATGTCGTTCTCAATAATGTATGTAAAACAAAATAAACTGATAAATCTACGCAGAACGTTAGGTAGACTTGTTACGAATTGTGCAGGATGTAAAACTATTAAGGCTGGATCAAATGATTCTGTTCTTGTCTTTCAATACTGCTTTTCCGCGAAACAGGGCTGACCTTTGGTCATTTGAGGGCCACACGTGGGACGGCAGCTGTCACGCAATACGTTGCGTGACGAACTAAGTTTTCCTCATTTCTGCCAAGCAAAATCATGGAAATGCTCAATTTAACAACATGAGTTCAAACAACACATATAAAATAATAGCCTTACATCGTATATTTTACATCCAAGCGAACCTACTACAAGATTTATTGAAACTAGTGCAACGGTCTACACGGTCTACACGGTCTACACCGATATTGATAAAAGAAATCAATTAGATCATCTTTTTTCTGAGACAACGGTCTACAGTGTAGACCGTGTAGACCGTGGCCCGTCTGCCGTCGTTTTCTAAAACGAAAGTTAAATAAAACCTAAGTAGTGAAGTGAGGCGAAAATAGTACAATCGCTACAGAACAAGGAAATCTAGAACATAGAAAATGTCTTGCAGTCGCTCCATCGGCATTTCTGTAGAGACACGCGAAAACTTCTCATTTAACACGTGACAACAGCACAACGAGTTGCATAAAACTCTCAGGCAAACAGTGGCAATCTCAGCTTTTCGTTTGCCCAATATAAACTTCGAGGTCAGTAGTTAAGGTGGAGAAAGTATCACTTCTAAGTCTTTTAATGAGGTCAAATTGTTTTTACTAAAATGAACAAAAGGCTATTTCAGAAATTGTAGAAAGTTGAGAGAAAAACTCCAAAATCATAAGAATTTTTCGTGATCGCCTGAAAAATTAATACAGTGGTCTTCCATTTGTTGTATCTCCCAATATTCTGTCATTGTAAAGTTCAAAGTTTGTTTTACATGGGACTGCAGCGCGTCTAACAACGTTTTAAAGGAAAAATAGAGCGTTTTCGGAACCACAGGTATCCCGAGCTAGAATAGAAATCGCAATTTTAGCCCCCGGTTAATGTCGTCTTCGATCAAATTTTATAACATGGATATAAGGAGTGGCCCTAATGATCATACCAGAACGTAAAGCCCAGATGTCAATGTATCTAATGCATAAAGACCAAAATTTGAAAAATACAATCCGCGCCAAAACTAGTTGACACACACACTCCATTTAGTAACGCTAAAAAATGCTCGCAAGAACGATCACAGACAGGACAACATTAATGCACAACCCCCTCTCCCCCTGTGCAATGTTGAAATCCCAACTGCACCGCACAAAACTCCGATGATATCCCTACAGGAACAACATTGATTGGGGGGGAAGGGGGGAGAAAAGAGCTTGTTGGCGGGAGACTCTTGCTAAGGAACCAAATTTTAAGAATAACGGTTCAAACGTTGAGAAATGGGTCAACAGTTTTGGCGGGGATTGTATTTTTGCATATAGTCCAATTAGGTAGTTTCTTTAACACCTCAGTATTTACAACTAATATCAATAGGAAGACATCACCGAGTTCTTTCTGTGAGTACAGTTTGTAGATTTCTAATGCCGGCTGATAGTCAAACAAATATCACTAAAGTTCGAGCCGAATCGTGCTGCAGCGCGTGCTCAATTTATGTCGTTCTCAATAATGTATGTAAAACAAAATAAACTGATAAATCTACGCAGAACGTTAGGTAGACTTGTTACGAATTGTGCAGGATGTAAAACTATTAAGGCTGGATCAAATGATTCTGTTCTTGTCTTTCAATACTGCTTTTCCGCGAAACAGGGCTGACCTTTGGTCATTTGAGGGCCACACGTGGGACGGCAGCTGTCACGCAATACGTTGCGTGACGAACTAAGTTTTCCTCATTTCTGCCAAGCAAAATCATGGAAATGCTCAATTTAACAACATGAGTTCAAACAACACATATAAAATAATAGCCTTACATCGTATATTTTACATCCAAGCGAACCTACTACAAGATTTATTGAAACTAGTGCAACGGTCTACACGGTCTACACGGTCTACACCGATATTGATAAAAGAAATCAATTAGATCATCTTTTTTCTGAGACAACGGTCTACAGTGTAGACCGTGTAGACCGTGGCCCGTCTGCCGTCGTTTTCTAAAACGAAAGTTAAATAAAACCTAAGTAGTGAAGTGAGGCGAAAATAGTACAATCGCTACAGAACAAGGAAATCTAGAACATAGAAAATGTCTTGCAGTCGCTCCATCGGCATTTCTGTAGAGACACGCGAAAACTTCTCATTTAACACGTGACAACAGCACAACGAGTTGCATAAAACTCTCAGGCAAACAGTGGCAATCTCAGCTTTTCGTTTGCCCAATATAAACTTCGAGGTCAGTAGTTAAGGTGGAGAAAGTATCACTTCTAAGTCTTTTAATGAGGTCAAATTGTTTTTACTAAAATGAACAAAAGGCTATTTCAGAAATTGTAGAAAGTTGAGAGAAAAACTCCAAAATCATAAGAATTTTTCGTGATCGCCTGAAAAATTAATACAGTGGTCTTCCATTTGTTGTATCTCCCAATATTCTGTCATTGTAAAGTTCAAAGTTTGTTTTACATGGGACTGCAGCGCGTCTAACAACGTTTTAAAGGAAAAATAGAGCGTTTTCGGAACCACAGGTATCCCGAGCTAGAATAGAAATCGCAATTTTAGCCCCCGGTTAATGTCGTCTTCGATCAAATTTTATAACATGGATATAAGGAGTGGCCCTAATGATCATACCAGAACGTAAAGCCCAGATGTCAATGTATCTAATGCATAAAGACCAAAATTTGAAAAATACAATCCGCGCCAAAACTAGTTGACACACACACTCCATTTAGTAACGCTAAAAAATGCTCGCAAGAACGATCACAGACAGGACAACATTAATGCACAACCCCCTCTCCCCTGTGCAATGTTGAAATCCCAACTGCACCGCACAAAACTCCGATGATATCCCTACAGGAACAACATTGATTGGGGGGGAAGGGGGGAGAAAAGAGCTTGTTGGCGGGAGACTCTTGCTAAGGAACCAAATTTTAAGAATAACGGTTCAAACGTTGAGAAATGGGTCAACAGTTTTGGCGGGGATTGTATTTTTGCATATAGTCCAATTAGGTAGTTTCTTTAACACCTCAGTATTTACAACTAATATCAATAGGAAGACATCACCGAGTTCTTTCTGTGAGTACAGTTTGTAGATTTCTAATGCCGGCTGATAGTCAAACAAATATCACTAAAGTTCGAGCCGAATCGTGCTGCAGCGCGTGCTCAATTTATGTCGTTCTCAATAATGTATGTAAAACAAAATAAACTGATAAATCTACGCAGAACGTTAGGTAGACTTGTTACGAATTGTGCAGGATGTAAAACTATTAAGGCTGGATCAAATGATTCTGTTCTTGTCTTTCAATACTGCTTTTCCGCGAAACAGGGCTGACCTTTGGTCATTTGAGGGCCACACGTGGGACGGCAGCTGTCACGCAATACGTTGCGTGACGAACTAAGTTTTCCTCATTTCTGCCAAGCAAAATCATGGAAATGCTCAATTTAACAACATGAGTTCAAACAACACATATAAAATAATAGCCTTACATCGTATATTTTACATCCAAGCGAACCTACTACAAGATTTATTGAAACTAGTGCAACGGTCTACACGGTCTACACGGTCTACACCGATATTGATAAAAGAAATCAATTAGATCATCTTTTTTCTGAGACAACGGTCTACAGTGTAGACCGTGTAGACCGTGGCCCGTCTGCCGTCGTTTTCTAAAACGAAAGTTAAATAAAACCTAAGTAGTGAAGTGAGGCGAAAATAGTACAATCGCTACAGAACAAGGAAATCTAGAACATAGAAAATGTCTTGCAGTCGCTCCATCGGCATTTCTGTAGAGACACGCGAAAACTTCTCATTTAACACGTGACAACAGCACAACGAGTTGCATAAAACTCTCAGGCAAACAGTGGCAATCTCAGCTTTTCGTTTGCCCAATATAAACTTCGAGGTCAGTAGTTAAGGTGGAGAAAGTATCACTTCTAAGTCTTTTAATGAGGTCAAATTGTTTTTACTAAAATGAACAAAAGGCTATTTCAGAAATTGTAGAAAGTTGAGAGAAAAACTCCAAAATCATAAGAATTTTTCGTGATCGCCTGAAAAATTAATACAGTGGTCTTCCATTTGTTGTATCTCCCAATATTCTGTCATTGTAAAGTTCAAAGTTTGTTTTACATGGGACTGCAGCGCGTCTAACAACGTTTTAAAGGAAAAATAGAGCGTTTTCGGAACCACAGGTATCCCGAGCTAGAATAGAAATCGCAATTTTAGCCCCCGGTTAATGTCGTCTTCGATCAAATTTTATAACATGGATATAAGGAGTGGCCCTAATGATCATACCAGAACGTAAAGCCCAGATGTCAATGTATCTAATGCATAAAGACCAAAATTTGAAAAATACAATCCGCGCCAAAACTAGTTGACACACACACTCCATTTAGTAACGCTAAAAAATGCTCGCAAGAACGATCACAGACAGGACAACATTAATGCACAACCCCCTCTCCCCCTGTGCAATGTTGAAATCCCAACTGCACCGCACAAAACTCCGATGATATCCCTACAGGAACAACATTGATTGGGGGGGAAGGGGGGAGAAAAGAGCTTGTTGGCGGGAGACTCTTGCTAAGGAACCAAATTTTAAGAATAACGGTTCAAACGTTGAGAAATGGGTCAACAGTTTTGGCGGGGATTGTATTTTTGCATATAGTCCAATTAGGTAGTTTCTTTAACACCTCAGTATTTACAACTAATATCAATAGGAAGACATCACCGAGTTCTTTCTGTGAGTACAGTTTGTAGATTTCTAATGCCGGCTGATAGTCAAACAAATATCACTAAAGTTCGAGCCGAATCGTGCTGCAGCGCGTGCTCAATTTATGTCGTTCTCAATAATGTATGTAAAACAAAATAAACTGATAAATCTACGCAGAACGTTAGGTAGACTTGTTACGAATTGTGCAGGATGTAAAACTATTAAGGCTGGATCAAATGATTCTGTTCTTGTCTTTCAATACTGCTTTTCCGCGAAACAGGGCTGACCTTTGGTCATTTGAGGGCCACACGTGGGACGGCAGCTGTCACGCAATACGTTGCGTGACGAACTAAGTTTTCCTCATTTCTGCCAAGCAAAATCATGGAAATGCTCAATTTAACAACATGAGTTCAAACAACACATATAAAATAATAGCCTTACATCGTATATTTTACATCCAAGCGAACCTACTACAAGATTTATTGAAACTAGTGCAACGGTCTACACGGTCTACACGGTCTACACCGATATTGATAAAAGAAATCAATTAGATCATCTTTTTTCTGAGACAACGGTCTACAGTGTAGACCGTGTAGACCGTGGCCCGTCTGCCGTCGTTTTCTAAAACGAAAGTTAAATAAAACCTAAGTAGTGAAGTGAGGCGAAAATAGTACAATCGCTACAGAACAAGGAAATCTAGAACATAGAAAATGTCTTGCAGTCGCTCCATCGGCATTTCTGTAGAGACACGCGAAAACTTCTCATTTAACACGTGACAACAGCACAACGAGTTGCATAAAACTCTCAGGCAAACAGTGGCAATCTCAGCTTTTCGTTTGCCCAATATAAACTTCGAGGTCAGTAGTTAAGGTGGAGAAAGTATCACTTCTAAGTCTTTTAATGAGGTCAAATTGTTTTTACTAAAATGAACAAAAGGCTATTTCAGAAATTGTAGAAAGTTGAGAGAAAAACTCCAAAATCATAAGAATTTTTCGTGATCGCCTGAAAAATTAATACAGTGGTCTTCCATTTGTTGTATCTCCCAATATTCTGTCATTGTAAAGTTCAAAGTTTGTTTTACATGGGACTGCAGCGCGTCTAACAACGTTTTAAAGGAAAAATAGAGCGTTTTCGGAACCACAGGTATCCCGAGCTAGAATAGAAATCGCAATTTTAGCCCCCGGTTAATGTCGTCTTCGATCAAATTTTATAACATGGATATAAGGAGTGGCCCTAATGATCATACCAGAACGTAAAGCCCAGATGTCAATGTATCTAATGCATAAAGACCAAAATTTGAAAAATACAATCCGCGCCAAAACTAGTTGACACACACACTCCATTTAGTAACGCTAAAAAATGCTCGCAAGAACGATCACAGACAGGACAACATTAATGCACAACCCCCTCTCCCCCTGTGCAATGTTGAAATCCCAACTGCACCGCACAAAACTCCGATGATATCCCTACAGGAACAACATTGATTGGGGGGGAAGGGGGGAGAAAAGAGCTTGTTGGCGGGAGACTCTTGCTAAGGAACCAAATTTTAAGAATAACGGTTCAAACGTTGAGAAATGGGTCAACAGTTTTGGCGGGGATTGTATTTTTGCATATAGTCCAATTAGGTAGTTTCTTTAACACCTCAGTATTTACAACTAATATCAATAGGAAGACATCACCGAGTTCTTTCTGTGAGTACAGTTTGTAGATTTCTAATGCCGGCTGATAGTCAAACAAATATCACTAAAGTTCGAGCCGAATCGTGCTGCAGCGCGTGCTCAATTTATGTCGTTCTCAATAATGTATGTAAAACAAAATAAACTGATAAATCTACGCAGAACGTTAGGTAGACTTGTTACGAATTGTGCAGGATGTAAAACTATTAAGGCTGGATCAAATGATTCTGTTCTTGTCTTTCAATACTGCTTTTCCGCGAAACAGGGCTGACCTTTGGTCATTTGAGGGCCACACGTGGGACGGCAGCTGTCACGCAATACGTTGCGTGACGAACTAAGTTTTCCTCATTTCTGCCAAGCAAAATCATGGAAATGCTCAATTTAACAACATGAGTTCAAACAACACATATAAAATAATAGCCTTACATCGTATATTTTACATCCAAGCGAACCTACTACAAGATTTATTGAAACTAGTGCAACGGTCTACACGGTCTACACGGTCTACACCGATATTGATAAAAGAAATCAATTAGATCATCTTTTTTCTGAGACAACGGTCTACAGTGTAGACCGTGTAGACCGTGGCCCGTCTGCCGTCGTTTTCTAAAACGAAAGTTAAATAAAACCTAAGTAGTGAAGTGAGGCGAAAATAGTACAATCGCTACAGAACAAGGAAATCTAGAACATAGAAAATGTCTTGCAGTCGCTCCATCGGCATTTCTGTAGAGACACGCGAAAACTTCTCATTTAACACGTGACAACAGCACAACGAGTTGCATAAAACTCTCAGGCAAACAGTGGCAATCTCAGCTTTTCGTTTGCCCAATATAAACTTCGAGGTCAGTAGTTAAGGTGGAGAAAGTATCACTTCTAAGTCTTTTAATGAGGTCAAATTGTTTTTACTAAAATGAACAAAAGGCTATTTCAGAAATTGTAGAAAGTTGAGAGAAAAACTCCAAAATCATAAGAATTTTTCGTGATCGCCTGAAAAATTAATACAGTGGTCTTCCATTTGTTGTATCTCCCAATATTCTGTCATTGTAAAGTTCAAAGTTTGTTTTACATGGGACTGCAGCGCGTCTAACAACGTTTTAAAGGAAAAATAGAGCGTTTTCGGAACCACAGGTATCCCGAGCTAGAATAGAAATCGCAATTTTAGCCCCCGGTTAATGTCGTCTTCGATCAAATTTTATAACATGGATATAAGGAGTGGCCCTAATGATCATACCAGAACGTAAAGCCCAGATGTCAATGTATCTAATGCATAAAGACCAAAATTTGAAAAATACAATCCGCGCCAAAACTAGTTGACACACACACTCCATTTAGTAACGCTAAAAAATGCTCGCAAGAACGATCACAGACAGGACAACATTAATGCACAACCCCCTCTCCCCCTGTGCAATGTTGAAATCCCAACTGCACCGCACAAAACTCCGATGATATCCCTACAGGAACAACATTGATTGGGGGGGAAGGGGGGAGAAAAGAGCTTGTTGGCGGGAGACTCTTGCTAAGGAACCAAATTTTAAGAATAACGGTTCAAACGTTGAGAAATGGGTCAACAGTTTTGGCGGGGATTGTATTTTTGCATATAGTCCAATTAGGTAGTTTCTTTAACACCTCAGTATTTACAACTAATATCAATAGGAAGACATCACCGAGTTCTTTCTGTGAGTACAGTTTGTAGATTTCTAATGCCGGCTGATAGTCAAACAAATATCACTAAAGTTCGAGCCGAATCGTGCTGCAGCGCGTGCTCAATTTATGTCGTTCTCAATAATGTATGTAAAACAAAATAAACTGATAAATCTACGCAGAACGTTAGGTAGACTTGTTACGAATTGTGCAGGATGTAAAACTATTAAGGCTGGATCAAATGATTCTGTTCTTGTCTTTCAATACTGCTTTTCCGCGAAACAGGGCTGACCTTTGGTCATTTGAGGGCCACACGTGGGACGGCAGCTGTCACGCAATACGTTGCGTGACGAACTAAGTTTTCCTCATTTCTGCCAAGCAAAATCATGGAAATGCTCAATTTAACAACATGAGTTCAAACAACACATATAAAATAATAGCCTTACATCGTATATTTTACATCCAAGCGAACCTACTACAAGATTTATTGAAACTAGTGCAACGGTCTACACGGTCTACACGGTCTACACCGATATTGATAAAAGAAATCAATTAGATCATCTTTTTTCTGAGACAACGGTCTACAGTGTAGACCGTGTAGACCGTGGCCCGTCTGCCGTCGTTTTCTAAAACGAAAGTTAAATAAAACCTAAGTAGTGAAGTGAGGCGAAAATAGTACAATCGCTACAGAACAAGGAAATCTAGAACATAGAAAATGTCTTGCAGTCGCTCCATCGGCATTTCTGTAGAGACACGCGAAAACTTCTCATTTAACACGTGACAACAGCACAACGAGTTGCATAAAACTCTCAGGCAAACAGTGGCAATCTCAGCTTTTCGTTTGCCCAATATAAACTTCGAGGTCAGTAGTTAAGGTGGAGAAAGTATCACTTCTAAGTCTTTTAATGAGGTCAAATTGTTTTTACTAAAATGAACAAAAGGCTATTTCAGAAATTGTAGAAAGTTGAGAGAAAAACTCCAAAATCATAAGAATTTTTCGTGATCGCCTGAAAAATTAATACAGTGGTCTTCCATTTGTTGTATCTCCCAATATTCTGTCATTGTAAAGTTCAAAGTTTGTTTTACATGGGACTGCAGCGCGTCTAACAACGTTTTAAAGGAAAAATAGAGCGTTTTCGGAACCACAGGTATCCCGAGCTAGAATAGAAATCGCAATTTTAGCCCCCGGTTAATGTCGTCTTCGATCAAATTTTATAACATGGATATAAGGAGTGGCCCTAATGATCATACCAGAACGTAAAGCCCAGATGTCAATGTATCTAATGCATAAAGACCAAAATTTGAAAAATATGTATTTTTGCATATAGTCCAATTAGGTAGTTTCTTTAACACCTCAGTATTTACAACTAATATCAATAGGAAGACATCACCGAGTTCTTTCTGTGAGTACAGTTTGTAGATTTCTAATGCCGGCTGATAGTCAAACAAATATCACTAAAGTTCGAGCCGAATCGTGCTGCAGCGCGTGCTCAATTTATGTCGTTCTCAATAATGTATGTAAAACAAAATAAACTGATAAATCTACGCAGAACGTTAGGTAGACTTGTTACGAATTGTGCAGGATGTAAAACTATTAAGGCTGGATCAAATGATTCTGTTCTTGTCTTTCAATACTGCTTTTCCGCGAAACAGGGCTGACCTTTGGTCATTTGAGGGCCACACGTGGGACGGCAGCTGTCACGCAATACGTTGCGTGACGAACTAAGTTTTCCTCATTTCTGCCAAGCAAAATCATGGAAATGCTCAATTTAACAACATGAGTTCAAACAACACATATAAAATAATAGCCTTACATCGTATATTTTACATCCAAGCGAACCTACTACAAGATTTATTGAAACTAGTGCAACGGTCTACACGGTCTACACGGTCTACACCGATATTGATAAAAGAAATCAATTAGATCATCTTTTTTCTGAGACAACGGTCTACAGTGTAGACCGTGTAGACCGTGGCCCGTCTGCCGTCGTTTTCTAAAACGAAAGTTAAATAAAACCTAAGTAGTGAAGTGAGGCGAAAATAGTACAATCGCTACAGAACAAGGAAATCTAGAACATAGAAAATGTCTTGCAGTCGCTCCATCGGCATTTCTGTAGAGACACGCGAAAACTTCTCATTTAACACGTGACAACAGCACAACGAGTTGCATAAAACTCTCAGGCAAACAGTGGCAATCTCAGCTTTTCGTTTGCCCAATATAAACTTCGAGGTCAGTAGTTAAGGTGGAGAAAGTATCACTTCTAAGTCTTTTAATGAGGTCAAATTGTTTTTACTAAAATGAACAAAAGGCTATTTCAGAAATTGTAGAAAGTTGAGAGAAAAACTCCAAAATCATAAGAATTTTTCGTGATCGCCTGAAAAATTAATACAGTGGTCTTCCATTTGTTGTATCTCCCAATATTCTGTCATTGTAAAGTTCAAAGTTTGTTTTACATGGGACTGCAGCGCGTCTAACAACGTTTTAAAGGAAAAATAGAGCGTTTTCGGAACCACAGGTATCCCGAGCTAGAATAGAAATCGCAATTTTAGCCCCCGGTTAATGTCGTCTTCGATCAAATTTTATAACATGGATATAAGGAGTGGCCCTAATGATCATACCAGAACGTAAAGCCCAGATGTCAATGTATCTAATGCATAAAGACCAAAATTTGAAAAATACAATCCGCGCCAAAACTAGTTGACACACACACTCCATTTAGTAACGCTAAAAAATGCTCGCAAGAACGATCACAGACAGGACAACATTAATGCACAACCCCCTCTCCCCCTGTGCAATGTTGAAATCCCAACTGCACCGCACAAAACTCCGATGATATCCCTACAGGAACAACATTGATTGGGGGGGAAGGGGGGAGAAAAGAGCTTGTTGGCGGGAGACTCTTGCTAAGGAACCAAATTTTAAGAATAACGGTTCAAACGTTGAGAAATGGGTCAACAGTTTTGGCGGGGATTGTATTTTTGCATATAGTCCAATTAGGTAGTTTCTTTAACACCTCAGTATTTACAACTAATATCAATAGGAAGACATCACCGAGTTCTTTCTGTGAGTACAGTTTGTAGATTTCTAATGCCGGCTGATAGTCAAACAAATATCACTAAAGTTCGAGCCGAATCGTGCTGCAGCGCGTGCTCAATTTATGTCGTTCTCAATAATGTATGTAAAACAAAATAAACTGATAAATCTACGCAGAACGTTAGGTAGACTTGTTACGAATTGTGCAGGATGTAAAACTATTAAGGCTGGATCAAATGATTCTGTTCTTGTCTTTCAATACTGCTTTTCCGCGAAACAGGGCTGACCTTTGGTCATTTGAGGGCCACACGTGGGACGGCAGCTGTCACGCAATACGTTGCGTGACGAACTAAGTTTTCCTCATTTCTGCCAAGCAAAATCATGGAAATGCTCAATTTAACAACATGAGTTCAAACAACACATATAAAATAATAGCCTTACATCGTATATTTTACATCCAAGCGAACCTACTACAAGATTTATTGAAACTAGTGCAACGGTCTACACGGTCTACACGGTCTACACCGATATTGATAAAAGAAATCAATTAGATCATCTTTTTTCTGAGACAACGGTCTACAGTGTAGACCGTGTAGACCGTGGCCCGTCTGCCGTCGTTTTCTAAAACGAAAGTTAAATAAAACCTAAGTAGTGAAGTGAGGCGAAAATAGTACAATCGCTACAGAACAAGGAAATCTAGAACATAGAAAATGTCTTGCAGTCGCTCCATCGGCATTTCTGTAGAGACACGCGAAAACTTCTCATTTAACACGTGACAACAGCACAACGAGTTGCATAAAACTCTCAGGCAAACAGTGGCAATCTCAGCTTTTCGTTTGCCCAATATAAACTTCGAGGTCAGTAGTTAAGGTGGAGAAAGTATCACTTCTAAGTCTTTTAATGAGGTCAAATTGTTTTTACTAAAATGAACAAAAGGCTATTTCAGAAATTGTAGAAAGTTGAGAGAAAAACTCCAAAATCATAAGAATTTTTCGTGATCGCCTGAAAAATTAATACAGTGGTCTTCCATTTGTTGTATCTCCCAATATTCTGTCATTGTAAAGTTCAAAGTTTGTTTTACATGGGACTGCAGCGCGTCTAACAACGTTTTAAAGGAAAAATAGAGCGTTTTCGGAACCACAGGTATCCCGAGCTAGAATAGAAATCGCAATTTTAGCCCCCGGTTAATGTCGTCTTCGATCAAATTTTATAACATGGATATAAGGAGTGGCCCTAATGATCATACCAGAACGTAAAGCCCAGATGTCAATGTATCTAATGCATAAAGACCAAAATTTGAAAAATACAATCCGCGCCAAAACTAGTTGACACACACACTCCATTTAGTAACGCTAAAAAATGCTCGCAAGAACGATCACAGACAGGACAACATTAATGCACAACCCCTCTCCCCCTGTGCAATGTTGAAATCCCAACTGCACCGCACAAAACTCCGATGATATCCCTACAGGAACAACATTGATTGGGGGGGAAGGGGGGAGAAAAGAGCTTGTTGGCGGGAGACTCTTGCTAAGGAACCAAATTTTAAGAATAACGGTTCAAACGTTGAGAAATGGGTCAACAGTTTTGGCGGGGATTGTATTTTTGCATATAGTCCAATTAGGTAGTTTCTTTAACACCTCAGTATTTACAACTAATATCAATAGGAAGACATCACCGAGTTCTTTCTGTGAGTACAGTTTGTAGATTTCTAATGCCGGCTGATAGTCAAACAAATATCACTAAAGTTCGAGCCGAATCGTGCTGCAGCGCGTGCTCAATTTATGTCGTTCTCAATAATGTATGTAAAACAAAATAAACTGATAAATCTACGCAGAACGTTAGGTAGACTTGTTACGAATTGTGCAGGATGTAAAACTATTAAGGCTGGATCAAATGATTCTGTTCTTGTCTTTCAATACTGCTTTTCCGCGAAACAGGGCTGACCTTTGGTCATTTGAGGGCCACACGTGGGACGGCAGCTGTCACGCAATACGTTGCGTGACGAACTAAGTTTTCCTCATTTCTGCCAAGCAAAATCATGGAAATGCTCAATTTAACAACATGAGTTCAAACAACACATATAAAATAATAGCCTTACATCGTATATTTTACATCCAAGCGAACCTACTACAAGATTTATTGAAACTAGTGCAACGGTCTACACGGTCTACACGGTCTACACCGATATTGATAAAAGAAATCAATTAGATCATCTTTTTTCTGAGACAACGGTCTACAGTGTAGACCGTGTAGACCGTGGCCCGTCTGCCGTCGTTTTCTAAAACGAAAGTTAAATAAAACCTAAGTAGTGAAGTGAGGCGAAAATAGTACAATCGCTACAGAACAAGGAAATCTAGAACATAGAAAATGTCTTGCAGTCGCTCCATCGGCATTTCTGTAGAGACACGCGAAAACTTCTCATTTAACACGTGACAACAGCACAACGAGTTGCATAAAACTCTCAGGCAAACAGTGGCAATCTCAGCTTTTCGTTTGCCCAATATAAACTTCGAGGTCAGTAGTTAAGGTGGAGAAAGTATCACTTCTAAGTCTTTTAATGAGGTCAAATTGTTTTTACTAAAATGAACAAAAGGCTATTTCAGAAATTGTAGAAAGTTGAGAGAAAAACTCCAAAATCATAAGAATTTTTCGTGATCGCCTGAAAAATTAATACAGTGGTCTTCCATTTGTTGTATCTCCCAATATTCTGTCATTGTAAAGTTCAAAGTTTGTTTTACATGGGACTGCAGCGCGTCTAACAACGTTTTAAAGGAAAAATAGAGCGTTTTCGGAACCACAGGTATCCCGAGCTAGAATAGAAATCGCAATTTTAGCCCCCGGTTAATGTCGTCTTCGATCAAATTTTATAACATGGATATAAGGAGTGGCCCTAATGATCATACCAGAACGTAAAGCCCAGATGTCAATGTATCTAATGCATAAAGACCAAAATTTGAAAAATACAATCCGCGCCAAAACTAGTTGACACACACACTCCATTTAGTAACGCTAAAAAATGCTCGCAAGAACGATCACAGACAGGACAACATTAATGCACAACCCCCTCTCCCCCTGTGCAATGTTGAAATCCCAACTGCACCGCACAAAACTCCGATGATATCCCTACAGGAACAACATTGATTGGGGGGGAAGGGGGGAGAAAAGAGCTTGTTGGCGGGAGACTCTTGCTAAGGAACCAAATTTTAAGAATAACGGTTCAAACGTTGAGAAATGGGTCAACAGTTTTGGCGGGGATTGTATTTTTGCATATAGTCCAATTAGGTAGTTTCTTTAACACCTCAGTATTTACAACTAATATCAATAGGAAGACATCACCGAGTTCTTTCTGTGAGTACAGTTTGTAGATTTCTAATGCCGGCTGATAGTCAAACAAATATCACTAAAGTTCGAGCCGAATCGTGCTGCAGCGCGTGCTCAATTTATGTCGTTCTCAATAATGTATGTAAAACAAAATAAACTGATAAATCTACGCAGAACGTTAGGTAGACTTGTTACGAATTGTGCAGGATGTAAAACTATTAAGGCTGGATCAAATGATTCTGTTCTTGTCTTTCAATACTGCTTTTCCGCGAAACAGGGCTGACCTTTGGTCATTTGAGGGCCACACGTGGGACGGCAGCTGTCACGCAATACGTTGCGTGACGAACTAAGTTTTCCTCATTTCTGCCAAGCAAAATCATGGAAATGCTCAATTTAACAACATGAGTTCAAACAACACATATAAAATAATAGCCTTACATCGTATATTTTACATCCAAGCGAACCTACTACAAGATTTATTGAAACTAGTGCAACGGTCTACACGGTCTACACGGTCTACACCGATATTGATAAAAGAAATCAATTAGATCATCTTTTTTCTGAGACAACGGTCTACAGTGTAGACCGTGTAGACCGTGGCCCGTCTGCCGTCGTTTTCTAAAACGAAAGTTAAATAAAACCTAAGTAGTGAAGTGAGGCGAAAATAGTACAATCGCTACAGAACAAGGAAATCTAGAACATAGAAAATGTCTTGCAGTCGCTCCATCGGCATTTCTGTAGAGACACGCGAAAACTTCTCATTTAACACGTGACAACAGCACAACGAGTTGCATAAAACTCTCAGGCAAACAGTGGCAATCTCAGCTTTTCGTTTGCCCAATATAAACTTCGAGGTCAGTAGTTAAGGTGGAGAAAGTATCACTTCTAAGTCTTTTAATGAGGTCAAATTGTTTTTACTAAAATGAACAAAAGGCTATTTCAGAAATTGTAGAAAGTTGAGAGAAAAACTCCAAAATCATAAGAATTTTTCGTGATCGCCTGAAAAATTAATACAGTGGTCTTCCATTTGTTGTATCTCCCAATATTCTGTCATTGTAAAGTTCAAAGTTTGTTTTACATGGGACTGCAGCGCGTCTAACAACGTTTTAAAGGAAAAATAGAGCGTTTTCGGAACCACAGGTATCCCGAGCTAGAATAGAAATCGCAATTTTAGCCCCCGGTTAATGTCGTCTTCGATCAAATTTTATAACATGGATATAAGGAGTGGCCCTAATGATCATACCAGAACGTAAAGCCCAGATGTCAATGTATCTAATGCATAAAGACCAAAATTTGAAAAATACAGGCATATAGTCCAATTAGGTAGTTTCTTTAACACCTCAGTATTTACAACTAATATCAATAGGAAGACATCACCGAGTTCTTTCTGTGAGTACAGTTTGTAGATTTCTAATGCCGGCTGATAGTCAAACAAATATCACTAAAGTTCGAGCCGAATCGTGCTGCAGCGCGTGCTCAATTTATGTCGTTCTCAATAATGTATGTAAAACAAAATAAACTGATAAATCTACGCAGAACGTTAGGTAGACTTGTTACGAATTGTGCAGGATGTAAAACTATTAAGGCTGGATCAAATGATTCTGTTCTTGTCTTTCAATACTGCTTTTCCGCGAAACAGGGCTGACCTTTGGTCATTTGAGGGCCACACGTGGGACGGCAGCTGTCACGCAATACGTTGCGTGACGAACTAAGTTTTCCTCATTTCTGCCAAGCAAAATCATGGAAATGCTCAATTTAACAACATGAGTTCAAACAACACATATAAAATAATAGCCTTACATCGTATATTTTACATCCAAGCGAACCTACTACAAGATTTATTGAAACTAGTGCAACGGTCTACACGGTCTACACGGTCTACACCGATATTGATAAAAGAAATCAATTAGATCATCTTTTTTCTGAGACAACGGTCTACAGTGTAGACCGTGTAGACCGTGGCCCGTCTGCCGTCGTTTTCTAAAACGAAAGTTAAATAAAACCTAAGTAGTGAAGTGAGGCGAAAATAGTACAATCGCTACAGAACAAGGAAATCTAGAACATAGAAAATGTCTTGCAGTCGCTCCATCGGCATTTCTGTAGAGACACGCGAAAACTTCTCATTTAACACGTGACAACAGCACAACGAGTTGCATAAAACTCTCAGGCAAACAGTGGCAATCTCAGCTTTTCGTTTGCCCAATATAAACTTCGAGGTCAGTAGTTAAGGTGGAGAAAGTATCACTTCTAAGTCTTTTAATGAGGTCAAATTGTTTTTACTAAAATGAACAAAAGGCTATTTCAGAAATTGTAGAAAGTTGAGAGAAAAACTCCAAAATCATAAGAATTTTTCGTGATCGCCTGAAAAATTAATACAGTGGTCTTCCATTTGTTGTATCTCCCAATATTCTGTCATTGTAAAGTTCAAAGTTTGTTTTACATGGGACTGCAGCGCGTCTAACAACGTTTTAAAGGAAAAATAGAGCGTTTTCGGAACCACAGGTATCCCGAGCTAGAATAGAAATCGCAATTTTAGCCCCCGGTTAATGTCGTCTTCGATCAAATTTTATAACATGGATATAAGGAGTGGCCCTAATGATCATACCAGAACGTAAAGCCCAGATGTCAATGTATCTAATGCATAAAGACCAAAATTTGAAAAATACAATCCGCGCCAAAACTAGTTGACACACACACTCCATTTAGTAACGCTAAAAAATGCTCGCAAGAACGATCACAGACAGGACAACATTAATGCACAACCCCCTCTCCCCCTGTGCAATGTTGAAATCCCAACTGCACCGCACAAAACTCCGATGATATCCCTACAGGAACAACATTGATTGGGGGGGAAGGGGGGAGAAAAGAGCTTGTTGGCGGGAGACTCTTGCTAAGGAACCAAATTTTAAGAATAACGGTTCAAACGTTGAGAAATGGGTCAACAGTTTTGGCGGGGATTGTATTTTTGCATATAGTCCAATTAGGTAGTTTCTTTAACACCTCAGTATTTACAACTAATATCAATAGGAAGACATCACCGAGTTCTTTCTGTGAGTACAGTTTGTAGATTTCTAATGCCGGCTGATAGTCAAACAAATATCACTAAAGTTCGAGCCGAATCGTGCTGCAGCGCGTGCTCAATTTATGTCGTTCTCAATAATGTATGTAAAACAAAATAAACTGATAAATCTACGCAGAACGTTAGGTAGACTTGTTACGAATTGTGCAGGATGTAAAACTATTAAGGCTGGATCAAATGATTCTGTTCTTGTCTTTCAATACTGCTTTTCCGCGAAACAGGGCTGACCTTTGGTCATTTGAGGGCCACACGTGGGACGGCAGCTGTCACGCAATACGTTGCGTGACGAACTAAGTTTTCCTCATTTCTGCCAAGCAAAATCATGGAAATGCTCAATTTAACAACATGAGTTCAAACAACACATATAAAATAATAGCCTTACATCGTATATTTTACATCCAAGCGAACCTACTACAAGATTTATTGAAACTAGTGCAACGGTCTACACGGTCTACACGGTCTACACCGATATTGATAAAAGAAATCAATTAGATCATCTTTTTTCTGAGACAACGGTCTACAGTGTAGACCGTGTAGACCGTGGCCCGTCTGCCGTCGTTTTCTAAAACGAAAGTTAAATAAAACCTAAGTAGTGAAGTGAGGCGAAAATAGTACAATCGCTACAGAACAAGGAAATCTAGAACATAGAAAATGTCTTGCAGTCGCTCCATCGGCATTTCTGTAGAGACACGCGAAAACTTCTCATTTAACACGTGACAACAGCACAACGAGTTGCATAAAACTCTCAGGCAAACAGTGGCAATCTCAGCTTTTCGTTTGCCCAATATAAACTTCGAGGTCAGTAGTTAAGGTGGAGAAAGTATCACTTCTAAGTCTTTTAATGAGGTCAAATTGTTTTTACTAAAATGAACAAAAGGCTATTTCAGAAATTGTAGAAAGTTGAGAGAAAAACTCCAAAATCATAAGAATTTTTCGTGATCGCCTGAAAAATTAATACAGTGGTCTTCCATTTGTTGTATCTCCCAATATTCTGTCATTGTAAAGTTCAAAGTTTGTTTTACATGGGACTGCAGCGCGTCTAACAACGTTTTAAAGGAAAAATAGAGCGTTTTCGGAACCACAGGTATCCCGAGCTAGAATAGAAATCGCAATTTTAGCCCCCGGTTAATGTCGTCTTCGATCAAATTTTATAACATGGATATAAGGAGTGGCCCTAATGATCATACCAGAACGTAAAGCCCAGATGTCAATGTATCTAATGCATAAAGACCAAAATTTGAAAAATACAATCCGCGCCAAAACTAGTTGACACACACACTCCATTTAGTAACGCTAAAAAATGCTCGCAAGAACGATCACAGACAGGACAACATTAATGCACAACCCCCTCTCCCCCTGTGCAATGTTGAAATCCCAACTGCACCGCACAAAACTCCGATGATATCCCTACAGGAACAACATTGATTGGGGGGAAGGGGGGAGAAAAGAGCTTGTTGGCGGGAGACTCTTGCTAAGGAACCAAATTTTAAGAATAACGGTTCAAACGTTGAGAAATGGGTCAACAGTTTTGGCGGGGATTGTATTTTTGCATATAGTCCAATTAGGTAGTTTCTTTAACACCTCAGTATTTACAACTAATATCAATAGGAAGACATCACCGAGTTCTTTCTGTGAGTACAGTTTGTAGATTTCTAATGCCGGCTGATAGTCAAACAAATATCACTAAAGTTCGAGCCGAATCGTGCTGCAGCGCGTGCTCAATTTATGTCGTTCTCAATAATGTATGTAAAACAAAATAAACTGATAAATCTACGCAGAACGTTAGGTAGACTTGTTACGAATTGTGCAGGATGTAAAACTATTAAGGCTGGATCAAATGATTCTGTTCTTGTCTTTCAATACTGCTTTTCCGCGAAACAGGGCTGACCTTTGGTCATTTGAGGGCCACACGTGGGACGGCAGCTGTCACGCAATACGTTGCGTGACGAACTAAGTTTTCCTCATTTCTGCCAAGCAAAATCATGGAAATGCTCAATTTAACAACATGAGTTCAAACAACACATATAAAATAATAGCCTTACATCGTATATTTTACATCCAAGCGAACCTACTACAAGATTTATTGAAACTAGTGCAACGGTCTACACGGTCTACACGGTCTACACCGATATTGATAAAAGAAATCAATTAGATCATCTTTTTTCTGAGACAACGGTCTACAGTGTAGACCGTGTAGACCGTGGCCCGTCTGCCGTCGTTTTCTAAAACGAAAGTTAAATAAAACCTAAGTAGTGAAGTGAGGCGAAAATAGTACAATCGCTACAGAACAAGGAAATCTAGAACATAGAAAATGTCTTGCAGTCGCTCCATCGGCATTTCTGTAGAGACACGCGAAAACTTCTCATTTAACACGTGACAACAGCACAACGAGTTGCATAAAACTCTCAGGCAAACAGTGGCAATCTCAGCTTTTCGTTTGCCCAATATAAACTTCGAGGTCAGTAGTTAAGGTGGAGAAAGTATCACTTCTAAGTCTTTTAATGAGGTCAAATTGTTTTTACTAAAATGAACAAAAGGCTATTTCAGAAATTGTAGAAAGTTGAGAGAAAAACTCCAAAATCATAAGAATTTTTCGTGATCGCCTGAAAAATTAATACAGTGGTCTTCCATTTGTTGTATCTCCCAATATTCTGTCATTGTAAAGTTCAAAGTTTGTTTTACATGGGACTGCAGCGCGTCTAACAACGTTTTAAAGGAAAAATAGAGCGTTTTCGGAACCACAGGTATCCCGAGCTAGAATAGAAATCGCAATTTTAGCCCCCGGTTAATGTCGTCTTCGATCAAATTTTATAACATGGATATAAGGAGTGGCCCTAATGATCATACCAGAACGTAAAGCCCAGATGTCAATGTATCTAATGCATAAAGACCAAAATTTGAAAAATACAATCCGCGCCAAAACTAGTTGACACACACACTCCATTTAGTAACGCTAAAAAATGCTCGCAAGAACGATCACAGACAGGACAACATTAATGCACAACCCCCTCTCCCCCTGTGCAATGTTGAAATCCCAACTGCACCGCACAAAACTCCGATGATATCCCTACAGGAACAACATTGATTGGGGGGAAGGGGGGAGAAAAGAGCTTGTTGGCGGGAGACTCTTGCTAAGGAACCAAATTTTAAGAATAACGGTTCAAACGTTGAGAAATGGGTCAACAGTTTTGGCGGGGATTGTATTTTTGCATATAGTCCAATTAGGTAGTTTCTTTAACACCTCAGTATTTACAACTAATATCAATAGGAAGACATCACCGAGTTCTTTCTGTGAGTACAGTTTGTAGATTTCTAATGCCGGCTGATAGTCAAACAAATATCACTAAAGTTCGAGCCGAATCGTGCTGCAGCGCGTGCTCAATTTATGTCGTTCTCAATAATGTATGTAAAACAAAATAAACTGATAAATCTACGCAGAACGTTAGGTAGACTTGTTACGAATTGTGCAGGATGTAAAACTATTAAGGCTGGATCAAATGATTCTGTTCTTGTCTTTCAATACTGCTTTTCCGCGAAACAGGGCTGACCTTTGGTCATTTGAGGGCCACACGTGGGACGGCAGCTGTCACGCAATACGTTGCGTGACGAACTAAGTTTTCCTCATTTCTGCCAAGCAAAATCATGGAAATGCTCAATTTAACAACATGAGTTCAAACAACACATATAAAATAATAGCCTTACATCGTATATTTTACATCCAAGCGAACCTACTACAAGATTTATTGAAACTAGTGCAACGGTCTACACGGTCTACACGGTCTACACCGATATTGATAAAAGAAATCAATTAGATCATCTTTTTTCTGAGACAACGGTCTACAGTGTAGACCGTGTAGACCGTGGCCCGTCTGCCGTCGTTTTCTAAAACGAAAGTTAAATAAAACCTAAGTAGTGAAGTGAGGCGAAAATAGTACAATCGCTACAGAACAAGGAAATCTAGAACATAGAAAATGTCTTGCAGTCGCTCCATCGGCATTTCTGTAGAGACACGCGAAAACTTCTCATTTAACACGTGACAACAGCACAACGAGTTGCATAAAACTCTCAGGCAAACAGTGGCAATCTCAGCTTTTCGTTTGCCCAATATAAACTTCGAGGTCAGTAGTTAAGGTGGAGAAAGTATCACTTCTAAGTCTTTTAATGAGGTCAAATTGTTTTTACTAAAATGAACAAAAGGCTATTTCAGAAATTGTAGAAAGTTGAGAGAAAAACTCCAAAATCAAGAATTTTTCGTGATCGCCTGAAAAATTAATACAGTGGTCTTCCATTTGTTGTATCTCCCAATATTCTGTCATTGTAAAGTTCAAAGTTTGTTTTACATGGGACTGCAGCGCGTCTAACAACGTTTTAAAGGAAAAATAGAGCGTTTTCGGAACCACAGGTATCCCGAGCTAGAATAGAAATCGCAATTTTAGCCCCCGGTTAATGTCGTCTTCGATCAAATTTTATAACATGGATATAAGGAGTGGCCCTAATGATCATACCAGAACGTAAAGCCCAGATGTCAATGTATCTAATGCATAAAGACCAAAATTTGAAAAATACAATCCGCGCCAAAACTAGTTGACACACACACTCCATTTAGTAACGCTAAAAAATGCTCGCAAGAACGATCACAGACAGGACAACATTAATGCACAACCCCCTCTCCCCTGTGCAATGTTGAAATCCCAACTGCACCGCACAAAACTCCGATGATATCCCTACAGGAACAACATTGATTGGGGGGGAAGGGGGGAGAAAAGAGCTTGTTGGCGGGAGACTCTTGCTAAGGAACCAAATTTTAAGAATAACGGTTCAAACGTTGAGAAATGGGTCAACAGTTTTGGCGGGGATTGTATTTTTGCATATAGTCCAATTAGGTAGTTTCTTTAACACCTCAGTATTTACAACTAATATCAATAGGAAGACATCACCGAGTTCTTTCTGTGAGTACAGTTTGTAGATTTCTAATGCCGGCTGATAGTCAAACAAATATCACTAAAGTTCGAGCCGAATCGTGCTGCAGCGCGTGCTCAATTTATGTCGTTCTCAATAATGTATGTAAAACAAAATAAACTGATAAATCTACGCAGAACGTTAGGTAGACTTGTTACGAATTGTGCAGGATGTAAAACTATTAAGGCTGGATCAAATGATTCTGTTCTTGTCTTTCAATACTGCTTTTCCGCGAAACAGGGCTGACCTTTGGTCATTTGAGGGCCACACGTGGGACGGCAGCTGTCACGCAATACGTTGCGTGACGAACTAAGTTTTCCTCATTTCTGCCAAGCAAAATCATGGAAATGCTCAATTTAACAACATGAGTTCAAACAACACATATAAAATAATAGCCTTACATCGTATATTTTACATCCAAGCGAACCTACTACAAGATTTATTGAAACTAGTGCAACGGTCTACACGGTCTACACGGTCTACACCGATATTGATAAAAGAAATCAATTAGATCATCTTTTTTCTGAGACAACGGTCTACAGTGTAGACCGTGTAGACCGTGGCCCGTCTGCCGTCGTTTTCTAAAACGAAAGTTAAATAAAACCTAAGTAGTGAAGTGAGGCGAAAATAGTACAATCGCTACAGAACAAGGAAATCTAGAACATAGAAAATGTCTTGCAGTCGCTCCATCGGCATTTCTGTAGAGACACGCGAAAACTTCTCATTTAACACGTGACAACAGCACAACGAGTTGCATAAAACTCTCAGGCAAACAGTGGCAATCTCAGCTTTTCGTTTGCCCAATATAAACTTCGAGGTCAGTAGTTAAGGTGGAGAAAGTATCACTTCTAAGTCTTTTAATGAGGTCAAATTGTTTTTACTAAAATGAACAAAAGGCTATTTCAGAAATTGTAGAAAGTTGAGAGAAAAACTCCAAAATCATAAGAATTTTTCGTGATCGCCTGAAAAATTAATACAGTGGTCTTCCATTTGTTGTATCTCCCAATATTCTGTCATTGTAAAGTTCAAAGTTTGTTTTACATGGGACTGCAGCGCGTCTAACAACGTTTTAAAGGAAAAATAGAGCGTTTTCGGAACCACAGGTATCCCGAGCTAGAATAGAAATCGCAATTTTAGCCCCCGGTTAATGTCGTCTTCGATCAAATTTTATAACATGGATATAAGGAGTGGCCCTAATGATCATACCAGAACGTAAAGCCCAGATGTCAATGTATCTAATGCATAAAGACCAAAATTTGAAAAATACAATCCGCGCCAAAACTAGTTGACACACACACTCCATTTAGTAACGCTAAAAAATGCTCGCAAGAACGATCACAGACAGGACAACATTAATGCACAACCCCCTCTCCCCCTGTGCAATGTTGAAATCCCAACTGCACCGCACAAAACTCCGATGATATCCCTACAGGAACAACATTGATTGGGGGGGAAGGGGGGAGAAAAGAGCTTGTTGGCGGGAGACTCTTGCTAAGGAACCAAATTTTAAGAATAACGGTTCAAACGTTGAGAAATGGGTCAACAGTTTTGGCGGGGATTGTATTTTGCATATAGTCCAATTAGGTAGTTTCTTTAACACCTCAGTATTTACAACTAATATCAATAGGAAGACATCACCGAGTTCTTTCTGTGAGTACAGTTTGTAGATTTCTAATGCCGGCTGATAGTCAAACAAATATCACTAAAGTTCGAGCCGAATCGTGCTGCAGCGCGTGCTCAATTATGTCGTTCTCAATAATGTATGTAAAACAAAATAAACTGATAAATCTACGCAGAACGTTAGGTAGACTTGTTACGAATTGTGCAGGATGTAAAACTATTAAGGCTGGATCAAATGATTCTGTTCTTGTCTTTCAATACTGCTTTTCCGCGAAACAGGGCTGACCTTTGGTCATTTGAGGGCCACACGTGGGACGGCAGCTGTCACGCAATACGTTGCGTGACGAACTAAGTTTTCCTCATTTCTGCCAAGCAAAATCATGGAAATGCTCAATTTAACAACATGAGTTCAAACAACACATATAAAATAATAGCCTTACATCGTATATTTTACATCCAAGCGAACCTACTACAAGATTTATTGAAACTAGTGCAACGGTCTACACGGTCTACACGGTCTACACCGATATTGATAAAAGAAATCAATTAGATCATCTTTTTTCTGAGACAACGGTCTACAGTGTAGACCGTGTAGACCGTGGCCCGTCTGCCGTCGTTTTCTAAAACGAAAGTTAAATAAAACCTAAGTAGTGAAGTGAGGCGAAAATAGTACAATCGCTACAGAACAAGGAAATCTAGAACATAGAAAATGTCTTGCAGTCGCTCCATCGGCATTTCTGTAGAGACACGCGAAAACTTCTCATTTAACACGTGACAACAGCACAACGAGTTGCATAAAACTCTCAGGCAAACAGTGGCAATCTCAGCTTTTCGTTTGCCCAATATAAACTTCGAGGTCAGTAGTTAAGGTGGAGAAAGTATCACTTCTAAGTCTTTTAATGAGGTCAAATTGTTTTTACTAAAATGAACAAAAGGCTATTTCAGAAATTGTAGAAAGTTGAGAGAAAAACTCCAAAATCATAAGAATTTTTCGTGATCGCCTGAAAAATTAATACAGTGGTCTTCCATTTGTTGTATCTCCCAATATTCTGTCATTGTAAAGTTCAAAGTTTGTTTTACATGGGACTGCAGCGCGTCTAACAACGTTTTAAAGGAAAAATAGAGCGTTTTCGGAACCACAGGTATCCCGAGCTAGAATAGAAATCGCAATTTTAGCCCCCGGTTAATGTCGTCTTCGATCAAATTTTATAACATGGATATAAGGAGTGGCCCTAATGATCATACCAGAACGTAAAGCCCAGATGTCAATGTATCTAATGCATAAAGACCAAAATTTGAAAAATACAATATTTTTGCATATAGTCCAATTAGGTAGTTTCTTTAACACCTCAGTATTTACAACTAATATCAATAGGAAGACATCACCGAGTTCTTTCTGTGAGTACAGTTTGTAGATTTCTAATGCCGGCTGATAGTCAAACAAATATCACTAAAGTTCGAGCCGAATCGTGCTGCAGCGCGTGCTCAATTTATGTCGTTCTCAATAATGTATGTAAAACAAAATAAACTGATAAATCTACGCAGAACGTTAGGTAGACTTGTTACGAATTGTGCAGGATGTAAAACTATTAAGGCTGGATCAAATGATTCTGTTCTTGTCTTTCAATACTGCTTTTCCGCGAAACAGGGCTGACCTTTGGTCATTTGAGGGCCACACGTGGGACGGCAGCTGTCACGCAATACGTTGCGTGACGAACTAAGTTTTCCTCATTTCTGCCAAGCAAAATCATGGAAATGCTCAATTTAACAACATGAGTTCAAACAACACATATAAAATAATAGCCTTACATCGTATATTTTACATCCAAGCGAACCTACTACAAGATTTATTGAAACTAGTGCAACGGTCTACACGGTCTACACGGTCTACACCGATATTGATAAAAGAAATCAATTAGATCATCTTTTTTCTGAGACAACGGTCTACAGTGTAGACCGTGTAGACCGTGGCCCGTCTGCCGTCGTTTTCTAAAACGAAAGTTAAATAAAACCTAAGTAGTGAAGTGAGGCGAAAATAGTACAATCGCTACAGAACAAGGAAATCTAGAACATAGAAAATGTCTTGCAGTCGCTCCATCGGCATTTCTGTAGAGACACGCGAAAACTTCTCATTTAACACGTGACAACAGCACAACGAGTTGCATAAAACTCTCAGGCAAACAGTGGCAATCTCAGCTTTTCGTTTGCCCAATATAAACTTCGAGGTCAGTAGTTAAGGTGGAGAAAGTATCACTTCTAAGTCTTTTAATGAGGTCAAATTGTTTTTACTAAAATGAACAAAAGGCTATTTCAGAAATTGTAGAAAGTTGAGAGAAAAACTCCAAAATCATAAGAATTTTTCGTGATCGCCTGAAAAATTAATACAGTGGTCTTCCATTTGTTGTATCTCCCAATATTCTGTCATTGTAAAGTTCAAAGTTTGTTTTACATGGGACTGCAGCGCGTCTAACAACGTTTTAAAGGAAAAATAGAGCGTTTTCGGAACCACAGGTATCCCGAGCTAGAATAGAAATCGCAATTTAGCCCCCGGTTAATGTCGTCTTCGATCAAATTTTATAACATGGATATAAGGAGTGGCCCTAATGATCATACCAGAACGTAAAGCCCAGATGTCAATGTATCTAATGCATAAAGACCAAAATTTGAAAAATACAGTATTTTTGCATATAGTCCAATTAGGTAGTTTCTTTAACACCTCAGTATTTACAACTAATATCAATAGGAAGACATCACCGAGTTCTTTCTGTGAGTACAGTTTGTAGATTTCTAATGCCGGCTGATAGTCAAACAAATATCACTAAAGTTCGAGCCGAATCGTGCTGCAGCGCGTGCTCAATTTATGTCGTTCTCAATAATGTATGTAAAACAAAATAAACTGATAAATCTACGCAGAACGTTAGGTAGACTTGTTACGAATTGTGCAGGATGTAAAACTATTAAGGCTGGATCAAATGATTCTGTTCTTGTCTTTCAATACTGCTTTTCCGCGAAACAGGGCTGACCTTTGGTCATTTGAGGGCCACACGTGGGACGGCAGCTGTCACGCAATACGTTGCGTGACGAACTAAGTTTTCCTCATTTCTGCCAAGCAAAATCATGGAAATGCTCAATTTAACAACATGAGTTCAAACAACACATATAAAATAATAGCCTTACATCGTATATTTTACATCCAAGCGAACCTACTACAAGATTTATTGAAACTAGTGCAACGGTCTACACGGTCTACACGGTCTACACCGATATTGATAAAAGAAATCAATTAGATCATCTTTTTTCTGAGACAACGGTCTACAGTGTAGACCGTGTAGACCGTGGCCCGTCTGCCGTCGTTTTCTAAAACGAAAGTTAAATAAAACCTAAGTAGTGAAGTGAGGCGAAAATAGTACAATCGCTACAGAACAAGGAAATCTAGAACATAGAAAATGTCTTGCAGTCGCTCCATCGGCATTTCTGTAGAGACACGCGAAAACTTCTCATTTAACACGTGACAACAGCACAACGAGTTGCATAAAACTCTCAGGCAAACAGTGGCAATCTCAGCTTTTCGTTTGCCCAATATAAACTTCGAGGTCAGTAGTTAAGGTGGAGAAAGTATCACTTCTAAGTCTTTTAATGAGGTCAAATTGTTTTTACTAAAATGAACAAAAGGCTATTTCAGAAATTGTAGAAAGTTGAGAGAAAAACTCCAAAATCATAAGAATTTTTCGTGATCGCCTGAAAAATTAATACAGTGGTCTTCCATTTGTTGTATCTCCCAATATTCTGTCATTGTAAAGTTCAAAGTTTGTTTTACATGGGACTGCAGCGCGTCTAACAACGTTTTAAAGGAAAAATAGAGCGTTTTCGGAACCACAGGTATCCCGAGCTAGAATAGAAATCGCAATTTTAGCCCCCGGTTAATGTCGTCTTCGATCAAATTTATAACATGGATATAAGGAGTGGCCCTAATGATCATACCAGAACGTAAAGCCCAGATGTCAATGTATCTAATGCATAATAAAGACCAAAATTTGAAAAATACATTTTTGCATATAGTCCAATTAGGTAGTTTCTTTAACACCTCAGTATTTACAACTAATATCAATAGGAAGACATCACCGAGTTCTTTCTGTGAGTACAGTTTGTAGATTTCTAATGCCGGCTGATAGTCAAACAAATATCACTAAAGTTCGAGCCGAATCGTGCTGCAGCGCGTGCTCAATTTATGTCGTTCTCAATAATGTATGTAAAACAAAATAAACTGATAAATCTACGCAGAACGTTAGGTAGACTTGTTACGAATTGTGCAGGATGTAAAACTATTAAGGCTGGATCAAATGATTCTGTTCTTGTCTTTCAATACTGCTTTTCCGCGAAACAGGGCTGACCTTTGGTCATTTGAGGGCCACACGTGGGACGGCAGCTGTCACGCAATACGTTGCGTGACGAACTAAGTTTTCCTCATTTCTGCCAAGCAAAATCATGGAAATGCTCAATTTAACAACATGAGTTCAAACAACACATATAAAATAATAGCCTTACATCGTATATTTTACATCCAAGCGAACCTACTACAAGATTTATTGAAACTAGTGCAACGGTCTACACGGTCTACACGGTCTACACCGATATTGATAAAAGAAATCAATTAGATCATCTTTTTTCTGAGACAACGGTCTACAGTGTAGACCGTGTAGACCGTGGCCCGTCTGCCGTCGTTTTCTAAAACGAAAGTTAAATAAAACCTAAGTAGTGAAGTGAGGCGAAAATAGTACAATCGCTACAGAACAAGGAAATCTAGAACATAGAAAATGTCTTGCAGTCGCTCCATCGGCATTTCTGTAGAGACACGCGAAAACTTCTCATTTAACACGTGACAACAGCACAACGAGTTGCATAAAACTCTCAGGCAAACAGTGGCAATCTCAGCTTTTCGTTTGCCCAATATAAACTTCGAGGTCAGTAGTTAAGGTGGAGAAAGTATCACTTCTAAGTCTTTTAATGAGGTCAAATTGTTTTTACTAAAATGAACAAAAGGCTATTTCAGAAATTGTAGAAAGTTGAGAGAAAAACTCCAAAATCATAAGAATTTTTCGTGATCGCCTGAAAAATTAATACAGTGGTCTTCCATTTGTTGTATCTCCCAATATTCTGTCATTGTAAAGTTCAAAGTTTGTTTTACATGGGACTGCAGCGCGTCTAACAACGTTTTAAAGGAAAAATAGAGCGTTTTCGGAACCACAGGTATCCCGAGCTAGAATAGAAATCGCAATTTTAGCCCCGGTTAATGTCGTCTTCGATCAAATTTTATAACATGGATATAAGGAGTGGCCCTAATGATCATACCAGAACGTAAAGCCCAGATGTCAATGTATCTAATGCATAAAGACCAAATTTGAAAAATACAATCCGCGCCAAAACTAGTTGACACACACACTCCATTTAGTAACGCTAAAAAATGCTCGCAAGAACGATCACAGACAGGACAACATTAATGCACAACCCCTCTCCCCCTGTGCAATGTTGAAATCCCAACTGCACCGCACAAAACTCCGATGATATCCCTACAGGAACAACATTGATTGGGGGGGAAGGGGGGAGAAAAGAGCTTGTTGGCGGGAGACTCTTGCTAAGGAACCAAATTTTAAGAATAACGGTTCAAACGTTGAGAAATGGGTCAACAGTTTTGGCGGGGATTGTATTTTTGCATATAGTCCAATTAGGTAGTTTCTTTAACACCTCAGTATTTACAACTAATATCAATAGGAAGACATCACCGAGTTCTTTCTGTGAGTACAGTTTGTAGATTTCTAATGCCGGCTGATAGTCAAACAAATATCACTAAAGTTCGAGCCGAATCGTGCTGCAGCGCGTGCTCAATTTATGTCGTTCTCAATAATGTATGTAAAACAAAATAAACTGATAAATCTACGCAGAACGTTAGGTAGACTTGTTACGAATTGTGCAGGATGTAAAACTATTAAGGCTGGATCAAATGATTCTGTTCTTGTCTTTCATACTGCTTTTCCGCGAAACAGGGCTGACCTTTGGTCATTTGAGGGCCACACGTGGGACGGCAGCTGTCACGCAATACGTTGCGTGACGAACTAAGTTTTCCTCATTTCTGCCAAGCAAAATCATGGAAATGCTCAATTTAACAACATGAGTTCAAACAACACATATAAAATAATAGCCTTACATCGTATATTTTACATCCAAGCGAACCTACTACAAGATTTATTGAAACTAGTGCAACGGTCTACACGGTCTACACGGTCTACACCGATATTGATAAAAGAAATCAATTAGATCATCTTTTTTCTGAGACAACGGTCTACAGTGTAGACCGTGTAGACCGTGGCCCGTCTGCCGTCGTTTTCTAAAACGAAAGTTAAATAAAACCTAAGTAGTGAAGTGAGGCGAAAATAGTACAATCGCTACAGAACAAGGAAATCTAGAAATAGAAAATGTCTTGCAGTCGCTCCATCGGCATTTCTGTAGAGACACGCGAAAACTTCTCATTTAACACGTGACAACAGCACAACGAGTTGCATAAAACTCTCAGGCAAACAGTGGCAATCTCAGCTTTTCGTTTGCCCAATATAAACTTCGAGGTCAGTAGTTAAGGTGGAGAAAGTATCACTTCTAAGTCTTTTAATGAGGTCAAATTGTTTTTACTAAAATGAACAAAAGGCTATTTCAGAAATTGTAGAAAGTTGAGAGAAAAACTCCAAAATCATAAGAATTTTTCGTGATCGCCTGAAAAATTAATACAGTGGTCTTCCATTTGTTGTATCTCCCAATATTCTGTCATTGTAAAGTTCAAAGTTTGTTTTACATGGGACTGCAGCGCGTCTAACAACGTTTTAAAGGAAAAATAGAGCGTTTTCGGAACCACAGGTATCCCGAGCTAGAATAGAAATCGCAATTTTAGCCCCCGGTTAATGTCGTCTTCGATCAAATTTTATAACATGGATATAAGGAGTGGCCCTAATGATCATACCAGAACGTAAAGCCCAGATGTCAATGTATCTAATGCATAAAGACCAAAATTTGAAAAATACAATCCGCGCCAAAACTAGTTGACACACACACTCCATTTAGTAACGCTAAAAAATGCTCGCAAGAACGATCACAGACAGGACAACATTAATGCACAACCCCCTCTCCCCCTGTGCAATGTTGAAATCCCAACTGCACCGCACAAAACTCCGATGATATCCCTACAGGAACAACATTGATTGGGGGGGAAGGGGGGAGAAAGAGAGCTTGTTGGCGGGAGACTCTTGCTAAGGAACCAATTTTAAGAATAACGGTTCAAACGTTGAGAAATGGGTCAACAGTTTTGGCGGGGATTGTATTTTTGCATATAGTCCAATTAGGTAGTTTCTTTAACACCTCAGTATTACAACTAATATCAATAGGAAGACATCACCGAGTTCTTTCTGTGAGTACAGTTTGTAGATTTCTAATGCCGGCTGATAGTCAAACAAATATCACTAAAGTTCGAGCCGAATCGTGCTGCAGCGCGTGCTCAATTTATGTCGTTCTCAATAATGTATGTAAAACAAAATAAACTGATAAATCTACGCAGAACGTTAGGTAGACTTGTTACGAATTGTGCAGGATGTAAAACTATTAAGGCTGGATCAAATGATTCTGTTCTTGTCTTTCAATACTGCTTTTCCGCGAAACAGGGCTGACCTTTGGTCATTTGAGGGCCACACGTGGGACGGCAGCTGTCACGCAATACGTTGCGTGACGAACTAAGTTTTCCTCATTTCTGCCAAGCAAAATCATGGAAATGCTCAATTTAACAACATGAGTTCAAACAACACATATAAAATAATAGCCTTACATCGTATATTTTACATCCAAGCGAACCTACTACAAGATTTATTGAAACTAGTGCAACGGTCTACACGGTCTACACGGTCTACACCGATATTGATAAAAGAAATCAATTAGATCATCTTTTTTCTGAGACAACGGTCTACAGTGTAGACCGTGTAGACCGTGGCCCGTCTGCCGTCGTTTTCTAAAACGAAAGTTAAATAAAACCTAAGTAGTGAAGTGAGGCGAAAATAGTACAATCGCTACAGAACAAGGAAATCTAGAACATAGAAAATGTCTTGCAGTCGCTCCATCGGCATTTCTGTAGAGACACGAGAAAACTTCTCATTTAACACGTGACAACAGCACAACGAGTTGCATAAAACTCTCAGGCAAACAGTGGCAATCTCAGCTTTCGTTTGCCCAATATAAACTTCGAGGTCAGTAGTTAAGGTGGAGAAAGTATCACTTCTAAGTCTTTTAATGAGGTCAAATTGTTTTTACTAAAATGAACAAAAGGCTATTTCAGAAATTGTAGAAAGTTGAGAGAAAAACTCAAAATCATAAGAATTTTTCGTGATCGCCTGAAAAATTAATACAGTGGTCTTCCATTTGTTGTATCTCCCAATATTCTGTCATTGTAAAGTTCAAAGTTTGTTTTACATGGGACTGCAGCGCGTCTAACAACGTTTTAAAGGAAAAATAGAGCGTTTTCGGAACCACAGGTATCCCGAGCTAGAATAGAAATCGCAATTTTAGCCCCCGGTTAATGTCGTCTTCGATCAAATTTTATAACATGGATATAAGGAGTGGCCCTAATGATCATACCAGAACGTAAAGCCCAGATGTCAATGTATCTAATGCATAAAGACCAAAATTTGAAAAATACAGTATTTTTGCATATAGTCCAATTAGGTAGTTTCTTTAACACCTCAGTATTTACAACTAATATCAATAGGAAGACATCACCGAGTTCTTTCTGTGAGTACAGTTTGTAGATTTCTAATGCCGGCTGATAGTCAAACAAATATCACTAAAGTTCGAGCCGAATCGTGCTGCAGCGCGTGCTCAATTTATGTCGTTCTCAATAATGTATGTAAAACAAAATAAACTGATAAATCTACGCAGAACGTTAGGTAGACTTGTTACGAATTGTGCAGGATGTAAAACTATTAAGGCTGGATCAAATGATTCTGTTCTTGTCTTTCAATACTGCTTTTCCGCGAACAGGGCTGACCTTTGGTCATTTGAGGGCCACACGTGGGACGGCAGCTGTCACGCAATACGTTGCGTGACGAACTAAGTTTTCCTCATTTCTGCCAAGCAAAATCATGGAAATGCTCAATTTAACAACATGAGTTCAAACAACACATATAAAATAATAGCCTTACATCGTATATTTTACATCCAAGCGAACCTACTACAAGATTTATTGAAACTAGTGCAACGGTCTACACGGTCTACACGGTCTACACCGATATTGATAAAAGAAATCAATTAGATCATCTTTTTTCTGAGACAACGGTCTACAGTGTAGACCGTGTAGACCGTGGCCCGTCTGCCGTCGTTTTCTAAAACGAAAGTTAAATAAACCTAAGTAGTGAAGTGAGGCGAAAATAGTACAATCGCTACAGAACAAGGAAATCTAGAACATAGAAAATGTCTTGCAGTCGCTCCATCGGCATTTCTGTAGAGACACGCGAAAACTTCTCATTTAACACGTGACAACAGCACAACGAGTTGCATAAAACTCTCAGGCAAACAGTGGCAATCTCAGCTTTTCGTTTGCCCAATATAAACTTCGAGGTCAGTAGTTAAGGTGGAGAAAGTATCACTTCTAAGTCTTTTAATGAGGTCAAATTGTTTTTACTAAAATGAACAAAAGGCTATTTCAGAAATTGTAGAAAGTTGAGAGAAAAACTCCAAAATCATAAGAATTTTCGTGATCGCCTGAAAAATTAATACAGTGGTCTTCCATTTGTTGTATCTCCCAATATTCTGTCATTGTAAAGTTCAAAGTTTGTTTTACATGGGACTGCAGCGCGTCTAACAACGTTTAAAGGAAAAATAGAGCGTTTTCGGAACCACAGGTATCCCGAGCTAGAATAGAAATCGCAATTTAGCCCCCGGTTAATGTCGTCTTCGATCAAATTTTATAACATGGATATAAGGAGTGGCCCTAATGATCATACCAGAACGTAAAGCCCAGATGTCAATGTATCTAATGCATAAAGACCAAAATTTGAAAAATACAATCCGCGCCAAAACTAGTTGACACACACACTCCATTTAGTAACGCTAAAAAATGCTCGCAAGAACGATCACAGACAGGACAACATTAATGCACAACCCCCTCTCCCCCTGTGCAATGTTGAAATCCCAACTGCACCGCACAAAACTCCGATGATATCCCTACAGGAACAACATTGATTGGGGGGGAAGGGGGAGAAAAGAGCTTGTTGGCGGGAGACTCTTGCTAAGGAACCAAATTTAAGAATAACGGTTCAAACGTTGAGAAATGGGTCAACAGTTTTGGCGGGGATTGTAGCTTTAAACCTTTATTAGTTTACAGTTGACGCGGTTTCCATTGTTATTCGTAGGGAATTAACTCGGATAATGGCTCTCAACAAACTAAAAGTCGGGGAGGATTTGAATTCTCCAGGGAAAGGTTGGGTTGATCAATAGAATTGATTGAATTTCTAGGTAAATATATTGCTCATTATGGATTAATAGGTAAGTATATGGCTCATTATGGATTATAGGTAAATATCTAGTTATTTACCTATGAATCCATAATAAGCCATATACTTACCTGTAAATCAATAATGTGTGGTTCCAGAAAATATCCCCCCCCCCCCCCCCCCCCGGAAGAGTGTTGAAAAGTGACCCCCCACCTCTCTGGAATTCCCGAAGAAAAATACAGTATTTGTATGGAAAATATATCCTTTCCTATTATCCTTCCTATGGATATTTTCTGGAACACACAAAAGCCATTTTTACCAAGACTTCAAGGGGCACTGTCACGTTTGTTTCATCAACATTTTAAAATAAGACAAGTGTTCTACAGAAACAACTCCGAACCTATATCTGTTCAAATTAGTCTTAAAAAGAAAAAGAAACTTGTTCAGCCTGTTCGAAAATCAAAAATGCCAATTAGCAATCCAATTCCATCCGCTCGATTATACACGAAAATACTCCAAATTTGTATTGATCTAGCAGCTGAAAGGTTAGGTATAAAACGTAGACCTTTATTTTGTTGATTTGTAGGGAGTTTGACTGCATTTAAGCTACTTAAAATGACCCCAAGTTAGACCAAATCCATGATAGACCATGACAGTTGCCCCTTTCACAATGACTAATTCAATTATCAACCCAACATTTAACTAGTGAATTCAAATCCATACACTTACCCGAGAAAAAAAAACATCCAATAATCTCAGTTTATGCATCGATGCTGACTGTCTGTCTATAACCAATATTTGCTTCTGATTATCCTTTATGCGAATCCCGTTGAACGCCACAAAAACACGATTTCCGAGAACGCCTTCACTTGAACCATATTGAGAAGCGTTTGTCCAGTACTTGCTTGGTCTCATTGCCCATAGAGTGTGTTTAAGACGTAAACCTGAAAATACAGATAAAATCATGCCCAAGTTAATTGCATATCTAATCGTAGAGAGCAACCAACGAGCGCAAAATACCTGAAACTTGCCTTCAGTTTCTCCATCTTGAATCAGTTCCATCCGTTTTGCTAGACAGAACGTTATGCAAATTGAGCTGTAGAAGCTGTAAGCTGTCAGGGGTGGTACAAATGAAAAAACCAGTAAGGACGTAGCTGCTTTTGTCCCTATTATTTTCGTTCTACAAAGGAGTTCTTTTGTCTGTAGTCTATATCCTCGTTCTTTGTGTTGAGGTAGGGTATTGTTGTATTATCCAACCAGAGAGGAGCTTTACGCAGCTACGTACCGACCAAATAACAGCGCTTTAATGAGTTGCGCTTTTACAAAAGGCGCTTGATTGATTGGACTGGCTGTTGTACGAAAACAAAAGACGTAATTCGTGTTTGGAAACCTTTGTCAATCATAGTTGAATAAAAGTTGTCATTCATTTTCTTCAGCATCACAACTTTATTGTGCATGGTAAAAATTAATTGCAATGAGTTTCTCTGGGGAACCCACTTCTATGAAAGCAGCTAAATAACTAACAATAGTTCGTATTGGAATCCGCTATCTTTTTCAATTGTAAACTGTACTCCTTTTCAAAACTGTTAAATTCAATGAGAAGAATGCATCTCATTTGTCCCTGTTTTCTGAAAACTTGTCAACTGTAAACTAAGTCCGTTAATTACCTCGATTCTCGGCAATAACCCCAATACATCCCTCGGGTACGGCCCTTGGGATGTATTGGGGTTATTGCCTCGAATCTCGGTAATTAACTCTAACTTAGTTTACAGTTGACGCGGTTTCCATTGTTATTCGTAGGGAATTAACTCGGATAATGGCTCTCAACAAACTAAAAGTCGGGGAGGGATTTGAATTCTCCAGGGAAAGGTTGGGGTTGATCAATAGAATTGAATTGAATTTCTAGGTAAATATATTGCTCATTATGGATTAATAGGTAAGTATATGGCTCATTATGGATTAATAGGTAAATATCTAGTTATTTACCTATGAATCCATAATAAGCCATATACTTACCTGTAAATCAATAATGTGTGGTTCCAGAAAATATCCCCCCCCCCCCCCGGAAGAGTGTTGAAAAGTGACCCCCCACCTCTCTGGAATTCCCGAAGAAAAATACAGTATTTGTATGGAAAAATACTTATCCTTCTATTATCCTTCCTAGGATAATTTCTGGAACCACACAATAAGCCATTTTTACCAAGACTTCAAGGGGCACTGTCACGTTTGTTTCATCAACATTTTAAAATAAGACAAGTGTTCTACAGAAACAACTCCGAACCTATATTCTGTTTCAAATTAGTCTTAAAAAGAAAAAGAAACTTGTTCAGCCTGTTCGAAAATCAAAAATGCCAATTAGCAATCCAATTCCATCCGCTCGATTATACACGAAAATACTCCAAATTTGTATTGATCTAGCAGCTGAAAGGTTAGGTATAAACGTAGACCTTTATTTTGTTGATTTGTAGGGAGTTTGACTGCATTTAAGCTACTTAAAATGACCCCAAGTTAGACCAAATCCATGATAGACCATGACAGTTGCCCCTTTCACAATGACTAATTCAATTATCAACCCAAACATTTAACTAGTGAATTCAAATCATATACACTTACCCCGAGAAAAAAAACATCCAATAATCTCAGTTTATGCATCGATGCTGACTGTCTGTCTATAACCAATATTGCTTCTGATTATCCTTTATGCGAATCCCGTTGAACGCCAAAAAAACCGATTTCCGAGAACGCCTTCACTTGAACCATATTGAGAAGCGTTTGTCCAGTCTACTTGCTTGGTCTCATTGCCCATAGAGTGTGTTTAAGACGTAAACCTGAAAATACAGATAAAATCATGCCCAAGTTAATTGCATATCTAATCGTAGAGAGCAACCAACGAGCGCAAAATACCTGAAACTTGCCTTCAGTTTCTCCATCTTGAATCAGTTCCATCCGTTTTGCTAGACAGAACGTTATGCAAATTGAGCTGTAGAAGCTGTAAGCTGTCAGGGCGTGGTACAAATGAAAATAACCAGTAAGGACGTAGCTGCTTTTGTCTCTATTATTTTCGTTCTACAAAGGAGTTCTTTTGTCTGTAGTCTATTATCCTCGTTCTTTGTGTTGAGGTAGGGTATTGTTGTATTATCCAACCAGAGAGGAGCTTTACGCAGCTACGTACCGACCAAAATAACAGCGCTTTAATGAGTTGCGCTTTTACAAAAGGCCGCTTGATTGATTGGACTGGCTGTTGTACGAAAACAAAAGACGTAACGTAATTCGTGTTTGGAAACTTTGTCAATCATAGTTGAATAAAAGTTGTCATTCATTTTCTTCAGCATCACAACTTTATTGTGCATGGTAAAAATTAATTGCAATGAGTTTCTCTGGGGAACCCACTTCTATGAAAGCAGCTAAATAACTAACAATAGTTCGTATTGGAATCCGCTATCTTTTTCAATTGTAAACTGTACTCCTTTTCAAAACTGTTAAATTCAATGAGAAGAATGCATCATTTGTCCCTGTTTTCTGAAAACCTTGTCAACTGTAAACTAAGTCCGTTATTACCTCGATTCTCGGCAATAACCCCAATACATCCCTCGGGCTACGGCCCTTGGGATGTATTGGGGTTATTGCCTCGAATCTCGGTAATTAACTCTAACTTATCTAGCGAATAATAAAACCATTGATCAAATCAGTTGAAAAATAGATAATTCGACGTGTTTCTCTATAAACCATATATTTGATATTTTTGGCGCGCGGGGTCCCTGTGTCGCGCAAAGGGCACAGGAATTCCGCGCGCCAAAAAAAAAATCAATATCCGAAAAAACCACTGGAGAGTCGGCTCGTAGACTACTTCCCCCGTGACACAGGAATCCCGCGCACCAAACAAATCAAATATCCGAGAAAACCCACTGGAGAGCCGGCTAGCAGGCTACTTCCCCTGCGACACAGGAATCCCGCGACACCAAACAAATCAAATATCCGAGAAAACCCACTGGAGAGCCGGCTAGCAGGCTACTTCCCCCCGCGACACAGGAATCCCGCGCACCAAACAAATCAAATATCCGAAAAAACCCACTGGAGAGCCGGCTAGCAGGCTACTTCCCCCCGCGACACAGGAATCCCGCGCACCAAACAAATCAAATATCCGAAAAAAAAACCACTGGAGAGTCGGCTCGCAGACTAGCGCCATGTAATTCCCCTCCATTCTCCGTCCTCGCTGTTAACTTCGCTTCTTTTCCGTGAAACAACCGTGTTGATCGACATATTATCTGTCTCTGTTTCATTGCGGTAGATCTGACTTTTAGTCAAGAATACCTTGATTTGACAGCTTGCTTTAGAAACGTTTCAGTTTTTGATGAAGGACAAGAAAATATTTTCCCTTCACTTGTCGAAAATTCCAACACGAAATAACAAAATCTCTAAATAAATCCTTCAAACAAAAATCGCCACAACCATCGCTAACTAAATTCAAGCGCGCGCGCTGCTCATTTTCCCGCTCAAACTGGTGGGTTGCCTGTGCGACGACGGACACACGGAAACCGGAAGTCCATCACAGAATCGGTCGATGCATATACACTTTTGTTTTGTTCCTTTTTCTCCTGCATGTAGCTATGGGGCTCCGCTACGCGGGCGCCTTCGGCGCCCGCGGGAGCTCCGCTACAAACACTTTACTACATCCACTTGGGACCAGAAAGGCAATTTTTACTGAAGCAATAAATACCCTAAAAATCTAGAAAAATTAATCTAATCGCACTGAAACTTTTTAGGTAAATGATAGTTTCAAAATAATAGTGCATGTGAATTTTTTTAAATCGAATTTATTTCCAATCATACATTTTTGAAATATTTTCGAAATCTCAGTTTGTGTGACAAAAATGCCAAACTGCTAGAACGGGTGGTTGAAAAAAAATAAGAAGGAAAAAGCAAAATTTATTTTAACACATATGATTATCAAGGACATGCTTACAAACGTGTTTCGACAAGAAAATTCCGCTTCTTGATCTCTGGTCCGGAGATGTGGTGGATGGTTTTTAATATTTAAACTTTGTAAACAAAGACAATAGGGCATTTTGGCAACTGCTGTCTCGGGTATATTTGCAACAGTTGCCGCTTAAGTTATTTTTGTCACAAAAATGGTTTCTTTTAAAATCTGTATAACAAGAGAAGGATTTGCATACGAATATACATATTTCTTGAAAACAACGACACAAGAGATCATCTCCTTCATGCCTTTCTTCGATTTTCTGCTTAATGATTCACTTTGCATTAGTGTTTCTGGTTTACTCATACGACCGGATATATACCATTTCATGATTCTAAATTCCACTCCTTAGAGCGGATTTCAGATGACTGTAGTGAGTAATTGCGCATTACTTTGTAATTTCTCCTAAAGGTTTTATTCAGAATTTCTGTAATAATTTGCGATTGGTTTCACTACAGTCAGATGAAAACCACTCTATTTACGATAAGACATCATTTGAATTGGTGATCGTTGTCATTCTTTTAGCTTTACCGCGATTTTTATCGCATATTATCCCTGCCAAAGAACGTCCAAAAGGAACAGTACAATAGGTCAATAACAGTTATGGACGGTAACGATATATCTTTCATAATGATAAGCAGTTATTGAAAGGCAATAGTTAATAGCAAAGCGTTGGCGCCATTAAACACGCGAGCATAACTGGCGCCAAACATACTCAAAATCACAAATGGCAGACGCTACTATAGCGCGAATGTACACGCAAGCGATGTCTATAGCTTCAGAGAGAACCGAGACCACTAGTTTGCAATAACGGAATGCTACCTAAACCTTGCACTTGCATGTACAAAGACGCTGCAGTCTCCGCTATCGTTCCACTGTGCTCCGTGTACACTGATGTTAGAGTGATCGCCATATCTAAAAGATTCGATTGCGTGTACCTTGCACTGAAGTCACCGCTATCTAATCCTTGTGCCTGAGTGTTCTCTGGCGCTAAAGTCATCTTTATACTGGCCTTGTTTTTTGCGATACAGTCATCGCTACAGTCATTATCTAACCCTTGTGCTTGCGTGTATACAGGCGCTACAGTTATCGCTATCATACCCTTGTGTGCGTGTATACTGGCACTACAGTCATCGCTATAAACCATTGTACTTGCGTGTACACTGGCACTACAGTCATCGCTACCTAACCCTTGTACTTGCGTGTATACTGGCACTACAGTCATCGCTATCTAACCTTGTACTTGCGTGTATACTGGCGCTACAGTCATCGCTATCTAACCCTTGTACTTGCGTGTATACTGGCGCTACTACAGTCATTGCTATCTAACCCTTGTGCTTGCGTGTATACTGGCGCTACAGTCATCGCTACCTACTTGTAGTTGCGTGTATACTGGCACTACAGTCATCGCTATCTAACTCTTATGCTTGCGTGTATACTGGCGCTACAGTCATTGCTATCTAACCCTTGTACTTGCGTGTATACTGGCACTACAGTCATCGCTATCTAACCATTGTACTTGCGTGTACACTGGCACTACAGTCATCGCTACCTAACCCTTGTACTTGCGTGTATACTGGCGCTACAGTCATCGCTATCTAACCCTTGTGCTTGCGTGTATACTGGCGCTACAGTCATCGCTGTCTAACCACTGGCTTTTGTGTATACTGCCGCTACAGTCATCACTATCTATCCCTTGTGTTTGCATATATACTGGCGCTACAGTCATCGCTATATACCCTTTTGCTTGGGTGTATACTGGCGCTAATATCATTGCTATCTAACTCTTATGCTTGCGTGTATACTGGCGCTACAGTAATCGCTACCTAACCCTTGTACTTTCGTGTATACTGGCACTTCAGTCATCGCTATCTATCCCTTGTGATTGCGTGTATACTGGCGCTACAGTCATCGCTACATAACCCTTGTGCCTGCGGGTATACTGGCGCTAAAGTCATTTTCTATCTGACCCTTTTGCTTGCGTGTATACTGGCGCTACTACAGCCATCGCTGTCTAACCCTTGTGCTTGCGTGTATACTGGCGCTAAAGTCATTGCTATCTAACCCTTGTGCTTGCGAGTATACTGGCGCTACAGTCATCTCTATATAACCCTTTGCTTGGGTGTATACTGGCGCTACAGTCACGCTATATAACCCTTTTGCTTGCGTGTATACTGGCGCTAATATCATTGCTATCTAACCCTTGTGCTTGCGGTATACTGGCGCTACAGTCATCGCTAGCTAACCCGTGGGCTTGTGTGTATACTGGCGCTACAGTCAACGCAATCTAACCCTCGCGTTTGCGTGTATACTGGCGCTACAGTCATCGCTATCTACCCTTGTACTTGCGTGTATACTGGAGCTACAGTCATCGCTATCTAACCCTCGTGCTTGCGTGTATACTGGCGATAAAGTCATCGCTATCTAACCGTTGTACTTGCGTGTATACTGGAGCTACAGTCATCGCTATCTAACCCTCGGTGCTTGCGTGTATACTGGCGATAAAGTCATCGCTATCTAACCGTTGTACTTGCGTGTATACTGGCGCTACAGTCATCACTATATAACCCTTGTGCTTGCGTGTATACTGGCGCTAGAGTCATTGCCATCTAACCCTTGTACTTGCGGTATAATGGCGCTATAGCTGGGTCAAGAGATTATGCACGCAGGATGAGAGACAGCTGGAGAGCTGGAAAAGTATTCCTCTGTCCTTACTAGAAAATGTAGGATGCAAAAAACTTACCACTTAACCCGGGCTCCCAACCTTTTATAAAGATATGGTAAAAGCTTGGCAAGAGCTAGAGATTTATAAGGCGAAAGATCTGTGTGTTTGAAGAGATCATTTGGAACAACCAACATATAAAAATTGCAGGAAAATCCGTTTTTTATCCAAAATGGCATGGGCGTGGGGTTTCTAAAATTAACCATTTAACAAATGAAAATGGAAACTGGCTTTCTGAAAAAGAACTTATGCTACGATATGAAATAAAAATGAACTTTTTAACGCTCTATGCTTTGAGAAAAGCCATCCCCTCTGAGTGGAAGTGCCAAATGAAAACAGAGCGCCTAATTCTAGATAAGACACAAACGGTAAAGAAACCCCTTACGTGCAGAGCAGCAAGAGAGATCCTCTCCGCTAAACGTTTTCAACCCCCAACAGCCGAGAAAAGAATAATTAGGTGTGGTTTCACCCAAAACAGCGCCACCCATATCTACGAACTTTTCAGATTACTAAAGATGTGCGGCTACGCATGTTTCAATTGAAAATAATTCATAATATACTTCCTTGCAATGCATCCCTCTCTAGAGACAAAATTCTAGACTCTGATAAATGTTATTTCTGTACTGAAATCCAAGATCTACACCATCTGTTTGTCCAGTGCAAAAAATTGATGAATTTTGGAGAGATTTTAAAAGAGGGTGGCACGACAAAAACAACGAAGAAATAACATTAGAACATAAAACTATTTTCTATGGCCTTTTCCCTGAAAAAAGAGAGGAAAAGCCTCTAAACCTATGCCTGCTCTTTGCAAAACAATACATTTACGGAGCAGACAAGAAAAGTGAACTAGTGTATTTTAAAGCATTTTTAATATACCTCAAGTCACGGTTAGACATCGAAACAGCTGACACTGCTACAAAAGTAAAGATGTGAAGTGTGTTGTTGGCTTGCGCTCTTGCAACTATCTATTATTTACAGAAATAAAAAAAGGGATAAGTAAATAATTATTAATAAGTTTTGTCGATACGAAATGTAATGGAAAAAACAAAACTTTTTAAGTCGTAGATAGTTTTTTTTTCAATTATGTAACATGTAACGTGTTGTCTGTAAATTGTGTTTATTATACATGTACTCGCTATATCGTTTCTGATTGGCTAAGAGCGTGCGCTTTACTTTGGGAATCACGCTCTTTGAGGGTCTCCAAGAATCAGCATGCTGATTCTCTGATTCTTGATACGCGCGCAATGCATCATTGGACGGCGCTTGTGTAAATAAATTGCTTGACAGAAAGAAAAGTATTTTTACTGAATCAATGTATAATAAAACAATTATTGAATTCGGTTTTTGTGATCTCCAGAATAAACAATGTCTCGCCAAGTGGAATCAGGCTCGGCCTCACGGCCTCGCCTGATTCCAACTGTCTCAACATTGTTTATTCTGGAGATCACAAAAACCTCATCCAATAATTGCTTAAAAATTGCAAAACTTAATAAAATATATACCGTCGGTTGCAGCTACCCGTCTACACACACGTCAAAAACATGTTCTGTCGGCACGCGAAACTTCAAGTTTGACAGTGAAATGAAACTTTTTGACGGCCAAACTTGAACGTTTTTGTCACAATATTCAAGTCCGCACTTTCGTTTCAATAACAAACATTGAAAAGCTAATATTCTGGTAACTTCACAGTTTTTCTGGCCAAAAAGAAATAAATCATCTGAACTTTTTACCTTTTTCCACTCACGAGCACCAAAGCTTCACGCTTGGGCGGGCAAACTTTCAAGTTCAACTGTCAAAACTTCGAAGTTTCACGTGCCGACAGAACATGTTTTTGTCGAGCGTGTAGACGGGTAGATGCAACCGACGGTATTAAATAAAATTAAATAAATTAAATAAAAACTGTTTGTAGATGGTTATTTTGAGATTTCTTCACGTAATTGGTCTTATGATCTAATAATATAAGTGAATGAAAACTGGAAGAATGGAGTTCCAGGCTGAGGCTTTAATAGTCGTATCTGACAAATAGGTTGCCATGGGGATTGGTCATGTTTTTCAAATGGTTTTCCTCGCTTCGACCACAAGGATCATGTACAGGCCATCCACCACAAACATCAAACTTATAATACGTCCCATTACTGGTAGTTAACGCTGGACCACACCCATAGGTGACTTCAGAAGGAACTACGTTACAATTCGGGACAACAGACTTCACTATTTTGCAAGTTACGCCTCCAGGACGTCCAAACACCAGGTTCCTGTTTTTGTCTAGACATGAAATCCAGTTATTAATGTTAGACTTGATTAGAAAGTGCTTTCCATGCTTCCTCCACTGCAAATAATTCATCGCATTAAAGTCAGTTTCGTTTAAAGGTATGGTGTCCGAAATAAGGGAACTTCTGCATCCGAGACAACGTGTCAAGTTTTGTGGATACGGAGAAAGTATATTATCAGGTGATTTGAAATCGTGGTATTTAGTGAAACTATAAGACCACACTAACGTCCAAGCTCCTCTATCTGTCTCCATTTCACAATAGACTTGATAGGCCGAATCCTCTTGGGGTTTTATCCAGTATAGTCCAGATGTGGATGCTGGGAATTGATTTTTCTGATGGCGGCAGGTCCTTGTGGCAACCTCAGCAGAAGATCCGTTGCCTGTAGATGGCACAAGAAAGATTAGCCTGCGTAGACACCGCGGCAAAGCGCAGTTTACATGCGCAAAGATTAACTGTCCTGTGAAATGAAGGCAAAATATCCAAAATATCCTAAATAATACACGATGGTGGGCATGTATGACGTGATACCGAGAGCATGCTCAATTCGCATCACCTCCAAAGAAAATTCCCGTCCCACATGGACGAATGATTGGCCTATGAGGCCTATATATATGTTGGCAGCGGTGAATTACTTAGAAGGGAGAAGGGACGAGCACAGGATACCCAACGTCGAACAAGTGCCTGCCATGATGCTACAAGGGATGGGGTGGTGGGGAATGTACTCATGTAACAAGGGAGGGGAGGGTAAAGGTGATGTAACAAGGGAGGTGATGTAACAAGGGAGGGGAGGGTAAAGGTGATGTAGGGCTATGATTGGCTAAATTCAAATATTTGAAAGGCAGAAACTTCATGACCCGTGATTCTAGTGCGACTGAAGTATAATCAACGTACAAACAGGAGAAACATGGAGTACAAGCTGGACGATTCCCGCGAAGATACATAGTCCAAGGGTGATGAGACTCTACACAACAACAGCAAACGTCGATACATTTTGACTTATGGCTTGCACCCTTGTCACTCAGGTCCGGATATAGCTTCGTATGAGATCTACGAGTGGCGTATTTCCCAGTAAAACACTCGTGTCTATATAATAAATGATCATATTCTAGCTGCTCTGCAATTTTTGGCCTTACGTTTTGTGTCTGGAGCTGACGTTTTCCAATTTCAAAGACAGCGCGAGATATGTAACTTCTTATGTAGGGCTGGTTGCCTGTGGTGTTCAAATCGCGTCTCAGGCCCCTTGGCGGGGGGCAAAAACAAAATGCCAAGAGAACGATGTTTCTTTAGTATCTGCAAGTTTTGGTAAATTTTCCTGCTTTTTTCACTAAAATATGAGGAAAAGTACTTACAGACCTTCCAAATAAGGTAAAGGGGGATTTCCTAATAAGAAAGTTTTGCAACGTCGGCATGGCAAAAAGGCGAAATTTTCTTGATATGCAGGCCTCTGGTAACTACTTTAGGGGAAAATTCGAAAAGTACGTTCACTCTTACCGTAGCAACTCCCACGTACCAAGTAGAATCCTTTTTTGCAAAGGCAGTTGTATGAACCAAAGGTGTTCACGCAAATCTTGTGGTATTTAGAAAGACATGAGTGGGTTCCCAGTGCACACTCGTCAACATCTAAAATCAAAGCAGACCTGTCATCAACCGTGGATATGGAGAAATCACGTGTTTACTGTTTTTACGTTTAGGCGGTCTACCCGTGGAAAGGCACGTCCTCTCCCGAGTGACCCGCCATCTTGAAAATTACTCAGAAGACCCTGGGAACGAGGTTTGCCAGACACCAGAGCAACTGCGAGGAGAATGTCAGCCATTTTGAATTTCCTTATGTTTACGCGCTCATTGGTCAGAGCCCACGCTAATTGTAATTTTTTTGGTCAACAAAAGGTCGGAAAAGTTTTAAAGTATGAAGAAGGAATCTTTTTCCTCAGCTAGCAAGATCAAAAAACCACACAAACATTAGCAAAAAATAAATAAAGAACTAAAATAGTTCAGAAAATAATACGCGTACGACTAAGAAATTTCCAGACATAAGTTCCAAAATCAGAGTAAATTTCAAATCGATGAAAAATCGCCAAAAATCTCGTCAGGGCAGCATCTCCCAATGATCTAGACTAAAACTACATACGAGTAACATACGACTACATACGACTACATACGAGTAACATACGACTACATACGAGTACATACGAGTAACATACGAGTAACATACGAGTACATACGAGTACATACGAGTAACATACGAGTAACATACGAGTACATACGAGTACATACGAGTAACATACGAGTAAATACGAGTAACATACGAGTAACATACGAGTAACATACGAGTACATACGAGTAACATACGAGTAACATACGAGTAACATACGAGTACATACGATTAACATACGAGTAACATACGAGTACATACGAGTAACGCGAGTACATACGAGTAACATACGAGTAACATACGAGTACATACGAGTAACATACGCGTACATACGGGTGAAAAAAATGAAAACCTCTTTAAGCTTTTTTAGCGAATGAAAAAAATTTCATCTTTGATCGTCCTATATAATTTGATCGTCTATATATTTTATTCCATTAGGGGGTGGTGGGAAGAGTCACTAGTGGGTGGTGGGTGGGTTCACGATTGGGTGGGGTCACTTGTGTATGGTGGTGGGATCACGAGTGGATGGTGGGTGGGGTCACTAGTCGGTAGTGGATGGGGTCACTAGTCAGGAAAGTGGGTGGGGTCACTAGTGGGTAGTGGGGGTGATAAGTGGGTGGGGTCACTAGTGGGTGGTGGGCGGAGTCACTAGTGGGCGGTTGGTGGGATAACTAGTGGGTGGGTCACTCGTGGTGGGTGGGTCACTAGTGGTGGGTTGGGTCACTAGTGGGTGGGGTCAATAGTGGTTGTTGTTGTTACTAGTGGGTAGTGGGTTGTGGGTTTTTCTGTTTTTCATGTGATTTCAACAAGTAAGAAATCACATATAGCATAAATATCAATCGTAAACCCACCACCCACACCACTAGTGATCCCACCCACCACCCACTAGTAACTCCACCCAACATCCACTAGTGACCCCACTCACTAATGGCCCACCAAATACCCAACAGTGACCCACCCACTACTCACTAGTGACCCCACCCACTTATGACCCAACCCACTTATAACCCCACCAAACACCCACTAGCGACCCTACCCACTACCCACAAGTGACCCTACCCACTTATGACCCCACCAAACACCCACTAGTGACCCCACCCACTAGTGACCCCACCCACAAGTGACCCCACCCACTTATGACCCCAACAAAACACCCACTAGTGATCCAAGCCACCACCCACTAGTGACCCCACCAACCTTTCACTAGGGACCCCACCAAACACCCACTAGTGACCCCACCCACTACCTTAGTGACACCATCCACTACCCACTAGTGACCCCACCCACAATCCACTAGAGACCCCACCCACTAGTGACCCCACCCATTAGTGACCCCACCCACCACAGGCCAATGGAATAAAATATAGACGATCAAAATATATCGGGACGACAGTCAAAGATGAAAAACTTTTTATTCGCTGAAAAAAAGCTAAAAAAAAGAGGTTTTGATGTTTTTCATCTGTATGTACTCGTATGTTACTCGTATGTTACTCGTATGTACTCGTATGTTACTCGTATGTTACTCGTATGTTACTCGTATGTACTCGTATGTACTCGTATGTTACTCGTATGTTATCGTATGTACTCGTATGTAGTCGTATGTTAGTCGTATGTTGTCGTATGTAGTCGTATGTATCGTATGTTACTCGTAGTAGTTTTAGTCTAGCTCTCTCCCAATAGCTTTCCATTGTTTTTCAAGTGAGGTTTTTCATGTTTAGAGGAACTTTTCGGGCCGAGAATAGGTGCTCCTAACTACTCACCCGTCTCGCAGTTCATTCCTGTTGTGGATGCCCGACAAAAACACTTGTAGCCCAAACTTTCAAACCCCACCTCACCACATGTTCCACCATGTTTACACGGGTTACTCCAACAAGGATTATGCTGCGATGGAACAACAAGAATAACAACGACAATGACAATGGTAATGAAAATGGTAATGGCAATGACAATTGCCATTAGTGATGATGGTAATGACAATGGGAATGTTAATGGCAATGGCAATGGCAATGGCAATGGCAATGGCAAGGGCAACGGCCAACGGCAATGGCAATGGCAATGTAATGCAAATGGCAATGGCAATGGTAGTGGTAATGACAATGACAATGGTGATATGGCAATGGTAATGACAATGGTAGTGGTAATGGTAATGGCGATGACAATGGTAATGGTAATGGTAATGGTGCTGTTGGTGATGACAATGGTAATGGCAATGGTAATGGTGCTGTTGGTGATGACAATGGTAATGGCAATGGTAATGGTGCTGTTGGCGATGACAATGGTGATGGCAATGGTGATGGCAATGGCAATGGCAATGGCAATGGGGCAATGGCATGGCAATGGCAATGGCATGGCAATGGCAATGGCAATGGCAATGGCAATGGCAATGGCAATGGCAATGGCAATGGCAATGCAATGGCAATGGCAATGGCAATGGCAATGGCAATGGCGATGACAATGGTAATGGCGATGACAATGGTAATGGCGATGGCAATGGTAATGACGATGACAATGGTAATGGCGATGACAATGGTAATGACGATGGCAATGGTAATGGCGATGACAATGGTAACATGAGGAGCTTTAGGTCGCTCGTATGACGTCACATTTAATGAGCATATCTTTCATTGAGATCTGTCAACAACACACTAAGCGGGAAGTACGAATCAGCAGAGGTGTTGCTTACTGCCCCGAATCTGTCAGTAAAACCCGGGATAGGATTGCAGAATTTATGAATTTGCATGTTTCGATTAGTAAATAAATGGCGGGATAGTGGCGGCAGTTCCCTAGCCCACGAGGTTCGCTACAATGTTACTACCGACACTACGTACAACAGGCGGTATGAGCTCGTGTAAAACATTTAATTGTAACAATGTTTGGTACGGTAAGGTTGCTATTCCCAATTAAGTATTCTAGTGACTCAAAAACTGCCTTTCTACCATAATAGACAGGAGGGCATAGTGGCGGGAGAGAAATGATGAATCATTGTCGGTTTTCGCTTTTCTTTCGACTTAACCTTCACCTGCGAAGTACTTCTGTATCTAACCTAGAACCTGGACATTGTTACGACTTTTTGCGCTGAGATATCAAAAGTAAATATGCAATGGTGTCGCTTCATACTGGGGCATTAGCTTGCCTGACTTTAGCGCTTATCGAAGCCTATCAAAGGAAATGATTTAAAAGTATAGCAAAGAATGCAATAGTGTCGCTTCATACTGGGGCATTAACTTGCCTGTATGCCTATTTCAGATGCTATATTTTGGTCACGACTTTTGCGCTGACATACCAAAGTTGTAATACTTTAAAATGCAAACATGCAACTATTATAGTGTCGCTTCATACTGGGGCATTAACTTGCCTGTATGCCTATTTCAGATGCTATATTTTGGTCAAGACTTTTGCGCTGACATATCAAAGTAAGACTTTAAAAGTTTATGGAAAAATGCAATTAGTGTCGCTTCATACTGGGGCATTAACTTGCCTGTATGCCTATTTCAGATGCTATAGTTTGGTTTGCGCCGACATACCAAAGTTGTAATACTTTAAAATGCAAACATGCAACTATAGTGTCGCTTCATACTGGGGCATTAACTTGCCTGTATGCCTATTTCAGATCTTATGGTCAAGACTTTTGCGCTGACATATCAAAATGCTTTAAAAGTTTATGCAAAAATGCAAATTTATAGTGTCGCTTCATACTGCGGGCATTAACTTGCCTGTATGCTAACTTTAGATGCTATATTTTGGTCAAGACTTTTGCGCTGACATACCAAAGTAATACTTTAAAAGTTTATGCGAAAATGCAGTTATAGTGTCGCTTCATATACTGGGGCATTAGCTTGCCTGTATGCTAACTTTAGATGCTATATTTTGTCCAAAACTTTTGGCTGACATACCAAAGTAATAACTTGAAAACAAGATGTACATTAGGTGGATTACGGCTTTTGCGCTGCGAAGTATGGCGATATATCAGTTAACACTCTCGACAGCTATCCTTTAATCCCCTTATACTATCCTTCAACAGTTTCTTTGTCTTGATACATTTGGTATCCTGTAGTTTGGTGCTCTGAGAGTACCAAAACAGTCGGGGGTCTTAGCATAAAGCTCCTCATGTGATGATGACAATGTAATGGCGATGACAATGGTAATGGCGATGACAATTGTAATGGTGATGACAATTGTAATGGTGATGACAATGGTAATGGCGATGACAATGGTAATGGCGATGCCAATGGTAATGGCGATGCCAATGGTAATGGCGATGCCAATGGTAATGGCAATGGTAATGGCAATGGCGATGGTAATGGCGATGACAATGGTAATGGTGATGACAATGGCGATGACAATGGTAATGGCAATGGTAATGACGATGACAATGGTAATGACGATGGCAATGGTAATGGCAATGACAATGGTAATGGCGATGACAATGGTAATGGCAATGACAATGGTAATGGTGATGACAATGGTAATGGCAATGACAATGGTAATGGTGATGACAATGGTAATGGCGATGACAATGGTAATGGCAATGACAATGGTAATGGCGATGACAATGGTAATGACAATGGTAATGGTAATGGCGATGACAATGGTAATGACGATGGCAATGGTAATGACGATGACAATGGTAATGGTGATGACAATGGTATTGGCGATGATAATGGTAATGACAATGGTAATGGCGATGACAATGGTAATGGCGATGACAATGGTAATGGCGATGACAATGGTAATGACGATGACAATGGTAATGACGATGGCAATGGTAATGGCGATGATAATGGTAATGGCGATGACAATGGTAATGGCGATGACAATGGTAATGACAATGGTAATGGTAATGGCGATGACAATGGTAATGACGATGGCAATGGTAATGGCGATGACAATGGTAATAGTGGTGACAATGGCAATGGCGATTACATTGATAATGGCGATAACAATAACAATAGTAACGGCAATGGCATTGATTATGGCAATGACATGGCAATGGTAATGATAATGACATTGGCAATGGAAATGACAAATGGCATTAATAGTAATGTTTAAGACAATGACAACGACATTATGCATGCACTTCGAAGCCGCAAATACTATAGATGATGATTGATCAATTTTGTCAACATCAAGGGAAACTCCAGGAAACAAAAATCATGATACAATTATTGTGTAAGAGAATAAAAACATGTTAAAGAAAACAATGTCATGAACCTTTAAGCCAAAATAACTGCTATTTGGGACAGCTTTAAAGTATTCGGGCTTTTCACGGCTATCGGCGCTACTCAAATTGCAATTCAACATCTTCGAGCCATCGTCAGGCCTGATCACGTTGAAGGAGACATCGTTTGTTGCCATAGCAACGAACTTGGCATGCGTCATCGTTTGGCACCCGGTGCGTTGCCAAGAGATGACCAATCAGGGCCTTGCCTTCCACCTTCCCGCGAAAGAACATCTTCCGGCATTCAGACCCTGTGTGTGAATAAATAGAAGCCAGTCAACTGCACTGGAAGCCAGTCAACTGCACTAGTCGAAAACATAGGAAAAAAACTATGATTGGATCTGATGGTTTGAAAGCCAGTCAACAGCACTGAATCAACTGCACCAGTCGAATTACTGGCAAAGCAGGAAATAAATCACAGAAAACCTGAGGAAATAGCAAATGCTGGATGTTTTATAAAACGTTAAATTAAAAAGTGTTTAAATCATTTTTAAAAATTGCATTTCCCGGCGGCGTTTCATCCCTCGCGCATTTTATCAGTTTCAAGGGTGTAGGGGTGGTCGATCAAGTGCCCCAGGCCCTGACATAGTTGAGAACGACAGTCCATGTTCATAGACCGCAGAACATGACTCAAGATCTAATCTTTTATTTGCCACGGCAGGTTTTGAAATGTTTCTTCGGGTGTTTCTTATGTACAATTTGAACAAACAAAACCACCCGCATGCTGTTTTTATATGAAGTTTTCTGGATAAAGTAGGCTGCAAATATTTTGAGTAGAATATGAAGAAATAGTCTTGCAATTTGCAAGTGATTGTAAAACATACGGTAGATAATAAAGTAGACTGTAAGCAGAGACGATCTGACAACAAAAGTAGAAGTTTGAAATCTTTCTTTCGTACAAGTTGAACAATAACATTTCGCATTCTGTATTGAGGACTTCTGGATGAAGTCAAATATTTTGAGTAGATACAAACACTCTCAAGTTACAATTTGCAAACGATGAAGGTAACATACCTGCGGTATACGATGAAGCAGCGACGAACACAACCAGCTGAAGAAGAAGAAGTTCTTCTACCTTTTTGCTCACCATATTCACGCTGCACAGTTAGTAATACGTGGTAATACGCTTCGCTGTTTCTTGCTTCATATACTAGCCTTAGCAATTATTACTTATACGACTGTGCTCGAATAATGTGGCAGATTTATACGAATTTGAGGGTAGGAAGAAATTGATCGAAAGTAAAAACCAACGCTTTTATACATTAACTTTTCCGTGACTCCTCTCTCGAGTCTGGTCTTCCTCTGCACGAGTCGAATTGAAAGAATATGCTGTTCAAGTTTCATTTGTTTTGTAACTTAGTTCATTTTAAATCTGTTTTTGAACTATTGAAAATGCATTTCTTGCATAATTTATAAGTTCACTTAAGTTTGCATGCCACAAAAAGTAAAAAAGAAGAAATATAGCATTTGAAAAATACACGGGAAAAGTTGGATTAGGGGCTATACGCAGATCAGTCAAAGTCGAATTGAAAGAATATGCTGTTCCAGTTTCATTTCTTTTGTAACTTAGTTCATATCAATAGTTCATTAAAATCTATTTTTTGAAATACTGAAAATGCAGGCTATTCTTGCATAATTTATAAGTTCACTTTTTACAGTAAAAAGTTATGCCACAAAAACTTTAAAAAGAAGAGTATTGTTAATATATTTAAAAATACACAGGAAAAAGTTGGATTAGGGGCTAAATGGATGCAGATCAGTCGAAATATATATTTCAAAATTACTTTTTAAGAACTTATAGAATGAAATTGAAACGGAAACTAGTTCTTATTATAATAAATAATAACAAAGATCTCGAAATAGACCAGTTAGCGGTTAATTCCACCATTTGATAGGAGCAATTTCGCAGAAATCTTTTGCCATCAGTGGAAAGAGAATCCCGAATTCAGTAGGTATGCTAATTTATAGCACAATAGGATGAAAACTAGTGAAGATATGATCCCGAAAAAGTTCAAAGATTTTATATTGGTTTGTATGGTGACGTGCAAACTTTTGCACACCATACAAACCTCTGTAAAATTTTCGACATTTGCAAAGACATATCTTCGCTAGTTTTCATCCTATGGTGTTACAAATTGATATACCTACTACATTTGGGGAGCTCTTTCCAGTGATTGTGACAGTTTTTTTGCCAATTCACTCCTATCAAATGGCGGAATTAACCGCCAACTGGTCTATTGGATTGGCACAGCATGCATTTTAAAAATGTATCATTGGTAAATCAATTCATCGAGATAACGAAATGTGTGATATTATGGAGTGCATACTTTGTGCCAAGTATACAAGTGGTTCGTTGTCTGGTTACGTTAGGCCATAGTTTATAGAGTGGGATGGTTATGAAACATGTTATTGTACCATCTCTTTGTTCACTTTTTGAGGGGAATCATTTGTGCAGGGTCACGGTAGGTAAGTACCAAAATCAGCCTATGGGATTCAGTGTACACTAAGACATGCATATTAGATGAGCACAAAACAAACGATTATACACTGTCAATGGCCCTCTCGACATCCAGCCCATGTAATTGTTTGCTTTCTTTGAATTCTCTAGAGCTCACCTAATCATTCCACTTTATTAAGGTCGCTCCTGTTTCACAGAAGAAAAAAAATACTAATATATAATGACAGATTTTATCCAGAACAAGTGCTCCGGGTTGCTTATATTTTTGGCTGATAGAATAGTGGATTCACATGATGTGAATTGGGTGGCAAAAGGATGTAAACACCGATACCGGATTTGGTCTATTCATGTATTTTAATATTGCTATTCTCGATAGCTAACAATGAGTCAAAAGATTACATCAGAAGTAATTTCATTCCCACATGGTCTCGCGCGCTTCACACTTTATCAATTTGTTGCGTGTGCCAGATTTCTGTTTGAAGCGCGCACACAATATCATGATCCTTTAAAATGACGATTATCATCAATTGTCAAAGCCACATGACCGTACTACAATTATATTCTGTCCTGCTAAGCGGACCAGCAGCGTCTTGTTAGCCTGCGATCAAATATCCGAAAAACCCACTGGAAAGTCGGCTCGCAGGATAGTGCCTTGTAAACAGGCTCTCAGTTGTTGCTATGCGACCGGTATATGATCCGCCTCCGCTGTTGATTCAGGCAAGCACCCCGGCTCAAAGAAAAGCTCAATATCCAAGCCTTATGCCGTGAGGTTTTTCTACGACGTTTTCGTTTTCTCTTTCTTTGTTTTTCGTTTTTGTTTCGGAGTTTTTACTTCAGAGTGTCCGTTTGTTATTGCCACTTCGGGTATTGCTTCCTTTGATTTCTTTGTTGATGATGGAATCTGAATAAGTAAAATAATGCATCGTCGTTGTTATATATAAGGACTGTACAACAGCGAGACAGACAGACATTCATGGATACATACATACAGACATGATTTTTCGAGAGATTAAAGGCATTCGTCTCCGATTATCACATGTAAACTATGTAAACAATAAGAAGGGAGTGGCTGATGAAGGCTCTACAATACAGAGAGTCTGAATGTTGAGAGGGCTATCACGTTACATTCACAGTGCACAGTACACTTGCATCTTACTGGTTGGATTTTGGTACTTATGTACCGTGACATTACACAGACAAAAGGATTCGACAGAAACACTGAACAAAGAGATGGTACAATAACAAGGTGATGGTTTCATAACCATCCCACTCCATGGACTATGGTCGAACTTAACTCTCACCTCTCGTAATGCGTCGCTTTTTCCTCTTTTCTTTCTCTTCTTTTTCTCTTCCTCGAGCGTTTTTCTGTTCCCATTTTCATCACCTTCTTCCTCCATTGCTTCGTCTCCACTACGACCTAACTGCGCTTCTTCCCTCTGTCTCCTCTCACTCGATTTGAACTCGTCCCCACTTCCATAAGGACCATTAACCTCTCCCTCCCCTCCCTGGTAAAATTCCATGTCGCTATCATTCTCCTCGTCATCCACCCCATGTAACCTTTCGGCCGTAGGTGGAGATCGGTCCTGCCGGCAGAGCCTACGGTGTCATCCTTCAGCGGTTCAGCTTCAAAGTCACGTGGATGTGTATCACCGGAGCTTACCCTTGTATCCAGTCCCTGTTCCGCCTCCTCGGCAATCTCTGACGTGGACCCATGAGTTCTAAGAAAAAAAACGAGAAACCATTTCGCGTTACTTCTGCTTGGCAATTCCTGCCTACGAGCGGCATTATTATTTCTGAAAATCAGGAATGTCGCTTTTGCAGCCATCACGCGATCGCGCAAAAGAACCGTATTGTGAAATACGGTGAAAAGTTGGAGGACTGACACAGGAAGTGGTGGGGAGCGTCGTTTTGTAGCCTGACACGTGACTCGCCGTTGCAACATGATCTCAAACTTAAAATTACGATAATCATAAATTGTCAATGTGTTTCTAAAAATAGACATTTTTGACGCTGATGGTGAGAGACCTGACATGGGAGGTTCTTACTCTTAGTAATGGGCTCTCGGGTTCTTGTAAACCGTAGCGACCATTATACACTTAGAGATTCCGAAAACAAGTTCTTTGTTCCCCTGCCCCGTACATATTATTTGAAAAACAGTTTTCAATATAGTGGGGCTACCCTGTGGAACAGTTTGCCCGCCACGCTTCGGCAAGCAGAATCTACAAGCAGTTTTAAATCTGGCTATAATAAGTTGTTTCACTAAAAGATGCATTTTAGAAAACACGGCTTTCATGGAAAGCAGGCATAATATTATTATCATTCACTTATAGTCTGGAAGATTGTAGTGTAGTAGTCTTAATATATATATAGCTTAGCAAGTAGTTTTTTTTAATACAGCTACCATTTTATATTAAGTCCTGATGAATTTTTACCGTGTTAAAATAAAGTTACCTGTTACCTGTTATGTGACCTAGGGAGTGAGCTTCGACGCCATGTTTTGAAACAATAACTGTTCCTTACCTTACAAACTCCAGCGGTGTGCTCAGTTTCATTCGCTGCCAAGTGTACTCCACGAACTCAGATTGCTGGAAGAAACGAAATTGGTCAAAAATTTACATCCGTTTTTATCACATCAAACGGCTTCAGAAAATAGCTGTAAAGCCCCCACCCTTAGCGCGTGGCGGAGAAAAAGGCACATGCCTTGGAATCATACCTGCAATAATCTGTTTATTCTCTTCATGTGCCTCTCTGAGAAGAAGGGCAAACGTGATGGTTAAACTATAGTAGTAAGGCTGGGGCCAAACCAGTACGACATATGGTTCAGTGACAATGCATTTTTAAACCGCACTGGGGGAGGGGGGTATTGGAGTCTAGAAATTGCACCGGATGAGGTGTGTCCGGCGCTTGGAAATTCCAAGGGAGAGGGGTAAAAAAGTGGATTTTCCAAGGACTTTTTATCCCAAAATAGAGTGGAAATTGGGGAGGGGGTCTTTTAAGGAAGATCCCCCACCCGGTGCAATCAACCATTCAACATGTCGAACGATATTGCTATATAACAATAATAATAATAATATAACAATAATAGATTTATTTATTATATAACACCAATGAAATACCAGGTGATCTCCCGCGCGAAAATTGATATCTTCACACGTGAAAATATCATGTTATTTTCACATGTGAAAATATCACACTTGCCTTTGCTGAATGCTCGATTTTTAAGCTTAACTCAAATAAAATTTGAATTGGTATTTCATTGATGTTTATAAATAAACAGAACATTACATGACCGCTTGGAGATACGAATTTTATCTTCGTGTTAAAAATGTATCTCACTCGTTCGCTGCGCTCACTCGTGAGATTTTCAACACTCGATTTTCAACACTCGAAGATACAATTCCTATCTCCGCGCGGCCATGTAATATCCTCTATATATAGATTATATATACATTAACTGCACTATGGCGCTTTACAATACTACAATTAAAAACAATTCTAACAATTCTAAAGCAGCGGCACAATGTTCAGCTAAGGTGACCGTGCAGCATTCTGGACGTTCAACAGTGTTTGGTGTTGTTGTGGTTTGTGTTGTATCGAATGGACGATTCCAGCTATAACGCACGCGCGCGATGAATGTCGGTAGATGTGGGACATTTGTCGAAGCAGCTTAAAAAAAGCGCGCGCGCTTGTGGGACATGGCTTGGGTATCTCTGAATAAAGAAGAGCGCGCGCTTATAGCTGGAATCACCCATTGGTTAGACCGATTCTATGAGAACAAAACAGAAGGAGATCTGAAATGGATCCAATAGACCTTTTTCCAAAATGGCCGCCGAAAATTAAAATCGATTTTGTTAAAAATGAACACCAGCACTAGAACACACGTCATCACTTTAGTAAAACTACAAAATTTCACTCCATTATATCCAATATCTTCCGAGAAAACGAAATTTGAAAATTTGAAAATTTACAGACGTTTGTATGACTGTGGGGGTATGCGTCTGTTACGAAGCGATTCTAGTAAATTCACTAGTTAATTTGTAGTCATGCCAGTTAACATGAATTATTGTATATTTGTAGTCATTTGTAGTTTCCCCTACGTCTACATCATAAGTACACTTTTGTAGATTACGATATTTATAAGTGTGGTGCTCGGAACTTCCCATTGGAATTCAACGGTATTTTCCCTTTTTAAGATAATCCCTTTTCCCACGGTTAGTGCACATGCTCTGATCTGATAGTCTTGGGTCTAAGCCCGAATTCTAGACATTGACCGGACATTCCTACATTTGGCACTAAAAACACCCCTTATCAGGCTAATCTCCCATGGGAACCTTCCGAGAGCCAGCACCTATATAAAGCGTATGTGACTTGAATAATATAGGAGTAGTACAGTATAGTATGAAAATCGTGTTCAATTGAAAGACACCGATCCCGACCCGTTACACTGGTGGAGAACTCGCGACTTTCATTGCAGAACTTTGAAGGTTAGTGTGGTGTATGTTGGGTTGACAACTTTCCCTTTGACTCTTTTGAGATGGCCAGCCATTTACACATTTTCTTTGAATAAGTTTCTGTAAAGAAATTAAAAAGCAGATTAGTACTTTCTTTGTTATGTAAGAATATTTTTAAGTTTTCAAGCTGCCGGTAACCAGGAGTAAAGCAAAGCCCTGGCTAGCCAGGCAGCCAGGGAAGAAGTTGGCGAAAGTTCTAAGACAGAAAAATTGAGTAAAGAAACTCAAGTTTCAAAACGTATTAGCAGTGAAATTTTGAAACGAATAAGGGCATTGACTCCTTCACGTCAGTCCACTCGAATCGAAGACGGTAGTGTATCTTCTAGTTCTGTTAGTCAACCTACGGTTGTTTTTGAAGAACGTCCGCCACCTAGACCTCCGTTGCCTGAAAATTTCGATGAACTTTCAATAGGCGATGAAGTAGATTTTTCTGATTTTTCTGATGAAGAAGATAGTTTTTCAAATACTGAAACTGAAGAATTTTCTGGTCAACGTGAAAATTGTTGTTCTCGGACAGAAACGCCTGAATTAAGTGAGGGTGCGGATCCTCCTTTTCATAGACAATCACAAGAACAAGCTGTTGAGTTGACTGAAAGCATGTCTTCTCCAGGTCTTTTAACGGCAATTAGAGAAATGTCGGACCGTTTTGATAATGAATTCGATAGTCTAAGGGCGCTAAACGAAGAAAAAGAAAGAAGGATTGCGCAAATACAAGATTCATATCTTGACGCAGTGAATTTGAAGGGAATGTTTACTACACCTATTTTCAAGGGCGAACAAAAAGAAGATGTGACAGAGTTCATAACTAGTTTTTTACAAATGGCTAATTTTTGTAATTGGACTGAAGAAAAGCAGGCTCAAGGTTTGCCTTTGTGTTTGAAAGGAAATGCTTTGGCTTGGTTCAACTCACTGAAAGACAAAGACGACCTAACGATACATGAGATTATAGAAAAAATGAAAGAACAATTTGCATCAAGTGCTTCCAATTGGCGCCTCAGACAAATGCTGTGTAAAGGAAACAAAAGCCAAACGAGCCGCTTTCTGATTATGTAACGGACATACGACAGCAATGTATTAGGTTGAACTTACCTAAGTCGGAGTGGCTTCATTACTTTGTCGATGGTCTAAAAGACGAAATCAAAGAATATGTTGTTTTACGGGAACCGGATACCTTTGAAAAAGCAGAAAATTACGCCATGCTAAAAGATAGCATAACTCAACGTTCCGCTGCTACGCCTGTCGTAGACACTAAGCAAATTACACAGGAAATCGTAGGTCAACTAAAAGGGCTGATGTTTTCTCAGAATAATTCAGCACCAATAAATGCTGCAATTCGTGAGGAAAGACCAACTTTTAGCCAAATCGGTCAACGACAGACTAATTTTCAGCATGAAAACCAGAACATAGACATGCAAGAAATGATCAGACAGGAGGTTAGAAAACAAATGGGAAGTCAGCTTAACCCCCAAGCCCCAGTCTTTCGACCCCAACCCCGTAGGAATTTTTACAGGGGACAGAGAAGTGTAGAAGGACGTCCTTTTTGTACCAATTGCAATATTTACGGGCATACTTACTACAATTGTAGGCGAAGGAACCTGGGAAATCGCAATCAATATCAAAGGGACCCTAGAATCCCTCCCCAGAATTTTCAAGCCATCGGTTCTGGACGTCAAAGTCGGCCATATCCCGCCCAGGGAAACTAAAAAGGCCTCTGTCTCGAACGGTAACTCTGGAATTAGCGTGATAGGGGCCACAAATCAGAATCATAAACACGGACGAGAAATAGACAACCAACTAAGCTTTCAGCCAAAAGGAAACGCGTTACAACTGCAAATTCAGATGATACTTCTAAACTTTCAAGCATTGAACAAAAACATGTGTCAAAACAAATTAATGAAGAAAATTTAATACAACTCGATGTCTATGAAAACAAAATTCCTGCGCAGGAAATAGTTCAAGAAATAAATGACATCATGATTGAAGAAATCGAATTTTTGGGAAAACATTTGAGGGGACGCCTTCAAGCATAAGTACCAATAATATCGAAATCTTTGAAGAAAAAGTCATGAAACATTTAATACCGGTATTACAAAGAAGTGAATGTAATCACAAGAAAGATGAAACTTCAAATCATGAGAATGAAGAAAACCATGAAATTCAAACAGGCTCAAAAGAAATCTTAACAAGTATGAAACAAAATGACACAACAAAAAAATCTGAAGACAATGATGCATCAGTACTTGAAAATAACAAGAATCATGATCAAACAGAAAATGAAGAACAAGAGAATTTCAATGTAAACATTACGCAAATTTACGAAAACAAAGAAGAGCCAAAACTAGACAATTATGGAGTGACAAGTAAAGATTCAAAATATGCAGTTACCTTTCCGATTGATATTCGTGCGTTATCCGTCCAAGGAAAAATTGGCGAAAGAAATACAAGTTTCCTTATTGATAGTGGAGCAGCAATTTCCGCTATTAGCCAAAACGTGTTTCACAAATTAGATCAACAACAATTTCATACTCTGCAAACAGATTTACCATTAATCAGAACAGTAAATGGACAGTCCCTAGATGTTGTGGCGAAAATAATGCTGCATTTCAAATTACAAGGCTATGATTTCTCCTTTCCATTCTATGTGATAAACAATTTGTCGTATGGTGCAATTCTGGGTAAAGATTTTCTTTCAGAATTTAAGGCGAATATCGATTTTTCGAATTCAACTATTTCGCTGAACATTATACAAAAAGAATTTGCTTTCCACAATGAGAACAAACTAGAGTTTTGTGAGAACAATGGATTTGTAGTTTTTGCAGAAAATGCTTTTTCATTGCCAGCACATTCAGAAACAATTTTGCCTGCAAAAGTTGATGGGGTTCCCCCGACGAATTCGGTTGCTTTAGTAACTTGTAGAAAAGAATTACCAGAAAAACTCAGTATTGTAGGTGCCGCCGAGCTCGTGACCGTCAATGATGAACGAATTGTTCCCCTAAGGTTAATAAACCCTAATTCTAAGAGTGTAAGCATTTATCCAGGGACAAAACTAGCTTCTTTAAGTATATTGAATGACGATGAATTTCAAACTTTTGAACTTGGAGAACCATCTGAGAAAAGCGAAAATGATAGTGCTACAGACGCTACTGTGAATAATTCATCGGAATTACCAGACATTTTAAATTGCGCTTTTTCTGGGAAAGACGAAGAGAATCTAAAGCAGTTGCTATTTAAGTATAAAGACTGTTTTGCAGCAAATATTAAAGACCTTGGTAGAAGTTCCATTATTCAGCACAGAATTGATACGGGAGATAGTGTTCCTATCAAACAAAAACCATATAGGACAAATCCTGACAATCGTGCAGAAATAGAAAAACAGCTAACAGAAATGCTCGAACATGACGTCATAGAGCCTTCAATATCTCCTTGGGCCTCGCCCGTTGTTTTGGCGAAAAAGGCGGATGGAACAATGAGATTTTGTGTTGATTTTCGGAAACTGAATTTTGTTTCAAAGAAAGACTCTTATCCGATCCCTGTGATATCGGATGTACTTGATAGTTTGTCTGGTAGTCAATATTTTACAAGTCTTGACATGAAGAGTGGCTATTGGCAAATAGAGGTAGAACAATCTTCTCGTGAAAAGACAGCTTTTGTAACCAACAATGGACTTTATCAGTTTAAAGTTTTGCCGTTTGGATTGTGCAATTCGCCCGCTACATTTCAGAGACTTATGGAACATATTCTCAGAGGATTGGAATATAAGAGTGCGTTATTTTATATTGACGATATTATTATATTTTCTAAAACTCCAGAAGATCACCTCAGGCATCTTGAAGAAGTGTTTGTTAGAATGCGAGATGCTAATCTGAAACTGAATCCAAAGAAGTGTGTGCTTGCCAAACAAGAATTGAAATATCTTGGTCATATTGTAACACCAGACGGAATTAAACCATGTCCTAGTAAGATTAAAGCAGTTACAGAATTCCCAATTCCTACTAATATCAAGGAATTGAGAGGTTTCTTAGGCTTATGCAACTATTACAGGAAGTTTATCAAGAATTTTCATGTTATTGCAGAACCTTTGAACAATTTGACAAGAAAGCATGTAAAATTCAAATGGACCGATGATTGCCAAGAGGCATTCAAGAAACTTAAGAGCGAACTTGTTTCAGCACCGGTTTTAGTATTTCCAGACTTTTCTAAAACATTTCATTTGATAACGGATGCATCTTCAACTGGCGTAGGAATGACTTTATCACAGTTCAGTGATGATGGAAAAGAGGCTGTAATCGCGTATAATGGTCGCGCACTAAACAAGTGTGAAAAAAATTATACAACCACTGAAAGAGAATGCATTGCGGTAATCGAGGGAATAAAGAAATATTCACCGTACCTGAGTGGAAACAAATTCACAGTTCATACTGATCACAACGCACTAAAATGGCTTATGTCTATAAAAGATCCGGTAGGACGTTTAGCACGCTGGTCAATGTTAATTCAACAGTATGATTTTGATATTGTCTATCGGAATGCCAAACAAAACCTGGCTGCTGATTCTCTTAGTAGACGCGCATATGAAAAGTGCGAACTCTATGCCATAGAAAAAGCCCCAGAAGCTGATAAAATTTATGAGCAACAAAGGAAAGATCGTAAACTTTCAGACATTATTGTTTACTTAGAAACCGGCGAATTACCTAGTGATAACAAATTAGCTAGAGAATTGTTATTATCTGCCGATTGTTTTTACATAGGAGAGGATAAACTTTTATACCACTTAGACCGCAAAAGTAAACACAGAAGTAAAGAAACAATTTCACAGTTAGTCGTTCCGGAATGTCTGAAATATGAATTACTTTCGAATGTTCATGATCACATAACGGGTGCTCATTTTGGAATCGGAAAGACTTTTGGAAAATTACGTAAGTATTACTGGTGGTCTGGCATGTTTAAAGATACTGAACATTGGTGCAAATCGTGCGTAGATTGCTCTATGCGTAAAAGCCCTAAAAGCCATCTAAGAGAACCAATGTGTCTTTCGGAACCTGTGACTACGCCTTGGGAAAAATGTGCAATGGACATAATTGGTCCACTTCCTAAGAGCAAAAAAGGGAACATGTATATACTTGTCATATCTGATTACCTAACAAAATTCCCAGAAGCCTTTGCGATGCCTGACATGGAAGCTGCAACAATAGCAGACATTTTTGTGCGTGAAATAATATTCCGATACTCTGCTCCGAGGAAATTATTAACAGATCGAGGAAAAAATTTCATGAGCAAATTAATCAAAGAAATTTGTCGGATATTTCAAATTCATAAATTGAATACCTCGAGCTATCACCCACAGACAGACGGTCTAGTTGAAAAGTTCAATGGCACATTGATACAAAGTTTATCAATGTATGTTAATAGTTCTCACACAGATTGGGACGAGTATATTCCAGCTGTCCTACATGCCTATAGAACAAGCCCACATGAGAGCTCTAATGAGAGCCCTCACTATTTACTTTTTGGTTTTGAACCGCATCTTTGCGTAAACAGTAAATATCTAAGTTTGGATAGTTCAAAATTGTCCACATCAGTAGAAGAACACAGAAGACGAGTTGTTGAAAATGTCGAGCAAGCACGTAAAATTGCTATAGAAAATAATCAACGCGCACATCAAAAAGCAAAGTTCTACTATGATAAGAAAAGTAAACATCGTGAATTTCAAGTAGGGGAAAAAGTTTGGGTTTACACTCCTGCAACAAAGAAAAGATTGGCAAAGAAATTGCTGCACATGTGGCATGGACCATTTAGAATTGTGGAGAGATTTAATGAAGTAAACTACTATGTTAGGGATATGAACAACAGAAAAGCAAAGTTTGCTGTTCATATAAACAGAATGAAAAAGTGTTTCGACCCAGATGAAAGACCAATCTTACCTCCAGACGAGAGCATTACTGAAGGTTTTGGTCTAGATTTTTCAGACATTCCTGATGATAGTTTTGAAAATACGGAAACCAAAACGACACGGAAACGCCAAAACAAGAAAGTGAAAAAACCAAAACAAAGAAGGAAAATCACAGCAAACTAAAGAATTTTCAAACAAGAAAAGCACTGATTCTAAAATGCCCAAAAAGAAATCAGATGTTAGGCCCAATGGAGCAAGTGGAGAAAACAAAGCTAGCACTACAGCGAAAGCAAAAGAACCTAGCACTTCGAATGTACCAACATCGGAAATGCAAAACAATAGTGATGATCATTCTATTTTTCAAGCTATAAAACTGTTAAGTAAAAGAAAGCAAGGTAGAAAAATTGAATACTTAGTGTTATGGGCTGATCATTCAGAAACTTGGGAACCGACAAAAAACATTCTAGACAAGCGATTAATTCAAAATTTCCAAAAGGGTAACTGATTCGTCAAACGAATTTCCCACGTTATCTAGCGGCAGCCACTTTCACCTTTGACTTGTTTTGTCTTTAGAGTTATACTGTTTCATACCAATATCAACCATTTTAGGAACAAGTACCAAACAAGACAATATCTTACCTGATCATTAATTTTTTCTTGTATCCACCTCATAGACTTCGATAAAAAGCACACGTACTATTTCGTGCCGATATCTAAAAAAAAAAATATATAGTTATTTTCCTACCACAAGTTTAGCTAAGAAATGAACATTTGAATGTGTAACTACTTACGCACAAACAGGACTTGGACATTTAAAGTTGGTTCTTTGCAGTTCATGCCCATCGGCACAAGACCGATGAAACGTGTGTCCACACGGACACAACGTTATATATTTAGGAGTACCTTTCTCCGCAGTTTTCTGCTCATTGCAGAGACCACATTCTATAAAAATATATATGTATAACTTAGTTAGATAAAACATCAGAAAACAAAAAGTGCTCAACAGTATATCAAGATCAGTGACTTACTCAAATACTTACTCAAGTCAATCATTAGTTCCATTTCCATGGGATCTTCGTTTGGCATTTCAGCTATGTTTTCGGCCATTTTAGTTGTTCTAATTATTGCACAGTTCTTACACTTCCTAAGTTTGTAGAGGAGAGACTGAAAAGCTACGGCGATAGTTCTTAAGAAGAGACAATAATTGTTTGGAAATTAAATATGTTTAGTCTGAGATCACTAAGTTATCTTTATTTTCTTCTAGGCAAAGAGTGACAACACTGAATAACATGATAGTCAAACCAAGCTACTTCGTGTTTTTGTATACCTTTTCATATTGTTTTCAATTTGGCATAAATCAACAATTCGGCTCCTTGACAGAAAAGATTACTTTCTACCCGTCGTCTCTTTTAATAAGTCACACGGCCCGTCCATTAACTTTCTATGAAGATACTCGGATTCTTCATGTAACTACTCATTTGCCACTAGTAGCTACTGGAAATGTTAAACGAATGTCGAATCATTCCTGTTCAGCAATCAAAGCAACCTTTTTCGAACAATTGCTATTGTCTATTAGGAATACACAAATATCAGCCAAAAGATTGCTTTCATTATCAGGACTCTCGTCCTTAATCGAATGTTCAACCTATCTCGCTCGTCTGTATAATTACGAAACTGGCTTACGATCCACTATGACTTGTCCAACAATTTATCGAAATTCAGTTAAAGCTTGTAAGCATTGGGCATACAAAAACTGTAAAACAATTACTCGTGAACAAAAACATTGGCTAAAAGAAAAACATAGAAGAGAAAAGCGAACAGCTTGGGCTTGCTATAGCGGCATGATGGGTGTTCCAAGATTGATTTATGAGGCAATTTCTAGTAAGAAATGTGAAGCGAATCATGTCCACGGGCACACAACGGAACTGTTCCTCAAAAAGCTGTTCCTCACCCCCTTTCGCTGCTGGCTGGCAAATATTTATCGCGGTCTCTTCTGGCTGGCAAAAATTCATCGCCTTCCGTTCCTGGCAAAAATTTATGCATATCGCGTTTGCTTGGAAACACAAGTTGCTCATGGATGTTGAAAAATGAAATTTTAAGTGACAGCACTTAAAAATGCACTTAGTTATTAGTGATCGTTTTTAAGGATACCCGATTTTTTATACTATTTCGGGCTTCCTGTGGTAATGTTACTCTCCTGGCTGGGAAATTTTTTTTAACACCCAGCTGCTGGCTGGGAAAAATTGAGACCCTCTCCTGGCAAAAAGGAACAGCTAAATTTTTGCCAGCAACTCTTAAAACATGTATTTATATGCTCTACGCGCGTAGAAATGTCCAAATACGCCATTTAAACGCATTTTAACCAGGGGGCTCGTTGTGTGCTCGTGCATGTCCAAAATCTTAAGAAAACCTTAAGAGAGATGACATCAGCAATGGCAATAACTCAACATCTTGTTCATATTTTGAATGGTAAAATAACATATGTTTTTAAGATACAAGACAATATGAATTCAAAACTCCAACAATTAGGACATGATATGAAACTGATCGATAAAACTTTCAAAGTTTGGGAACAAGAAATAAGGAAGTTTTCCAACGGAGTTCATTGTGATCAACAATTACTGATGGAATTTCTTTCTAAATTTTCAACAGAGTTGACTAGAACTTTTTCTACGATATTACGGTTTTTCGAAATTCAGGACATTATGAACCTTCTTACAAAACTGAATAAAAAAGTTTGATTAGTAAATCCGATTTACCAAGTTTTATAACTTCGCAACTCCTTCCTAGACTCAATAGCGACGATTCACTCAAATTAACTGTGGAAGCATTTAAACAAGGTCTTCCTGTTTTGGGTCAGCCAATGACTGACGTCGAACATGAAAAAGATAGTGTCAATATTAATTTACTCACCATTATCCCAGAAATAAAAAACCAGAACTCACTATGTACAATAGAACGTTTAACACCTATAAAATTTAATATTTCTAACTCTTGTTACACAGGACCAGTGCAAAAGACAAACTTAGCCGTTATTTCATGTTCGTACTCGAAATATATTGTGACTATCAATGACCTTGATAAATGTTTCCAAAACCCAAATGGTATTTATTTGTGTCCAACCAATATTTTACAAACAGAGAAAAATTTTTCTTGGCTTGGCTATCCTTGGAATTCAGAAATTAAGTTGTCATTCCCTCGTTACCACCTTCTTTCAAGTTCATGTGATGGATTACATTCGATGATTCCTCTTGGTGGACGATTCTACTTAAGTACTTCCCATGGAACACTGAAAACCAATACCGGACATTTAGCTGTCACGCCTCTGTCCATCTACGAGTTTCCTTGCAACGTCACGTTCAAAGGCATGAAGTCTGGCCTAACAAAATGTCCTAAATCTATGGAAATATCATTACCTATTTTTACCAAAGAAACTCTACAATATATTCCATGGAACTTTGTGGATAAGGACACACTAAACCTACATCATGATTCCTTAAAGATTCCACAACCTGTAACGATCAACAAGACCATCATTGAAAACTTAGATAAATTTTGCAGTTTTTATGACGAAAAACTGACTAACGAACTGAAGCGTACAAGAAAGGATATTGACAAGATTAAAGAAGAAACATTGACCTACACAGATCAGATTTTACTCTACACAGTGTCTGCTGTGACATTGCTGAATTTCGTGATTATTATTGTCACAACAGTGTGTCACAGAAAACACAAGCGTGCAGAGTCAAGTGTGGTCCTTCAGCCTATACAACCCATTGCTACCACGCGGCCTACCGCTAAAATACAAGGGTATACAGACCAACGGTCAAAACGCTCCAATGGAAGAACAAACCGTCATCACAATCGCTCTCGCAGACATAACGTTTGTAAGACAAGTGAGTGAAAGAACGGCAATAAACCTGGCATCTGTGAGTGGGGCATTTGCGACGTTTCTAGAAGAAAGGAACCAAAGACCTGAATCTTCATTTCAGTTCATTATCTACAGTTACACCAATTGGCAGACATTGGATTTATTGATTGAACTAGTTGATGACGTAATCAACAACGAACACACCATTGAACTCTCTTGTGAAGTCCACAACGTCGCTGCTCTAATAGATTTAGCTGGTAGATTGTATGTTAAACAAACATTTCTTAGAAAACTTATATTGGACCCCATTCTTGCTTATGGCGACACATACGAGGGAAATAGAGGGATATGGAGATTTATGTATCTCTATCTCCAAATGTTATTTCAATTACGGCACCATGGATATATTGCGATCGCGCATCGTTTGTGCATACCGCCGGTATTGTTTTTGGATTTAATGTCCAGTAGGACATTGCCACAATTATGCCGAAAAATGATCACGCGCCTAGTAGATGGAAACGAAGATTAATTTTTCAGACATGTTTTACCTTACACGCGTCTGCCGGAATAGTTTTGTAGTATTTTTAAGATATTTTTCTAGTTTTTTTAAGGCGCGCGTGTCAGCCTCTTATATAATCACATTTTTGATAAATTTTTGCACATCGGGTGATGTGCCAGACAAAGGCGGGGGGAATGTTACGAAGCGATTCTAGTAAATTCACTAGTTAATTTGTAGTCATGCCAGTTAACATGAATTATTGTATATTTGTAGTCATTTGTAGTTTCCCCTACGTCTACATCATAAGTACACTTTTGTAGATTACGATATTTATAAGTGTGGTGCTCGGAACTTCCCATTGGAATTCAACGGTATTTTCCCTTTTTAAGATAATCCCTTTTCCCACGGTTAGTGCACATGCTCTGATCTGATAGTCTTGGGTCTAAGCCCGAATTCTAGACATTGACCGGACATTCCTACATTTGGCACTAAAAACACCCCTTATCAGGCTAATCTCCCATGGGAACCTTCCGAGAGCCAGCACCTATATAAAGCGTATGTGACTTGAATAAATATAGGAGTAGTACAGTATAGTATGAAAATCGTGTTCAATTGAAAGACACCGATCCCGACCCGTTACACGTCATACCCCCAGTCATACAAATCTCTGTAAAATTTTCAATTTTCAGACTCTGCTTTCTCAGCCAACATGGCATTTAGCATAACGAAAATTTGAAGGATTACTAATGTGATTATGCTCTTTCTAGTGGCAGTGTCTAATTTTTAGTCAGTTTAATTTTAAGACATGTGAATTTGCGGCGGCCATTTTGGAAAAAGGTCTATTGAAATTTTCTTAATGATTCTGGTCTTGTTAAGGCTTTACAATCGAGGAGATAAGAATAAAAGTGGGAATAGAATGGGAAATTGAACATATACAAGTGAGAAAAGAATGGGAAAATGAATATATGAAAGTGAAAACCAAAATGGGAAAATAATGGGAAAATGAGTATATGAAAGTGGGAGTAGAAGTTGGAAATAGAATGAGTAAACAAGTATATGAAAGGAAGAATAAAAGCGGGAATCGAATAGGCAAATGAAAATTACATACCTGTGTAAGGGAGTAATGACTCCAGGGTGTCCTTCATATTGGCTCTCTCAGCCAGCTCGTACGGAGAGAAATTCTTTAGAATTATAGACAACACTGAAACAAAAATAAGCCAAACCGGTCCTATATCCTCACTGTAGTCATTGTTCGCATCGAAGGAGACTAAGGTATGGGTTGATATGAAACTGTGTTACGCGTAGATACGCAGTGTGTTGCGCGTCTATCAACTGCCGAAGTGGGATGGTGGGTGGATGGGAAACTTCCATGTTCTTGCAAGACGAGCACTAACTGGCGCTTGTGACCTTGAGACTTACAGGGAGGCGCGTATTGTTAAAGGCACATCATCAATCGGGAGCCTTTGCGCCCTGTTTCCTTTTGTTTTCAAATTGGTCCATTATTTTTCGAGTGCTTTGATTGGCTCTCGGTTGATGATGGGCATTTAAAACGTCAAACCTTTTTACCTGTCTGTGTGGCGAAGGCGTTCTTTGCGTTGGTGTTCCATTCAACGATGAATTTGAGAATAGAATCTGTCAATAGGAGATCACTGTTAGAGGACGAAAACCGGCAGTTTATTAGATCCTACACTATTGGCTAAACAAAACAATAGGTTATTATTTACTCGTTCTATTGTTTCATTGATTTCTATTATTAGGGTTGTTGTCCAATTGAATTAGGATCTTCTAACGTTGCGTGCTCCCCCCGTTGGAGAATAAAGATCCGTAAGGTCAGTGGTGACTATTTAATTAGACCTCGAGCCCGAAAGGGCTACGGGCCAATATTGGCCCGTGGCCCTTGAGGGCAAGAGGTCTAATTGTTTTAGTAGTATCACCCAGCTAGTAGGACAAAAAAAGTGAAAAATTGTGTTAAAAATCACCAGAAACCTCGACAAAACGAGAAGCGGCCGCCATTGTTTTCATGTTCAAAATCGGTGCTTTCGCTACTAGAGGTCTATTGATAAGTCCCCTAGTAGCCTACACAGTTAATTTCAGAGTGTTGATTCAACTCCACATGTGGAGTTGAAATCACTCCAACTGTTGGAGTGAATTTTTTGGAGTTGATTTCACTCCACAATAGGAGTTAAAACAACTCCAATCCGGAGTGAAATCACAATGCGGAGTTGGGCTCACTCCTTTGCAAAATCACTCCTTGATTGAGGAGTTGATTCAACTCCTATGTGGAGTAAAAACAACTCCTTGTTGGGAGTGAAGTAATGTGGAGTGAAAACAACTCTACTAAGTGGTGAAGATTCAACTCTTATGTGGAGTGAAATAACTCCATGTTTGGTGTGAAATAATTATATGGAGTTAAAACAACCGTTTCAAGTGGTGAAGATTCAACTCCATTAGAGAGATGGAGAGAGAAATAAGTTTTTGGATAATTAACACATTCTTCGGTTGCCTTGTTGTGACGCCATGTTTGCGAATAAATATGACAGAACATGATGAAATGGAAATTTGCCACATCTCGGTGTGGCTAAAAAGTTGAAGAACCTTTGGCGAAGAAAATGAATGTATGGCATATCATAAATCTCCCCGGGTATCTCCCCCTAAAAGTGAATCTGTACTTTGGGGACTAGAGTACGGGAATTAATGATAAGTCATACAACTGCAGTGTTTTAATCCATTTGTTTCTCGCTTTAGAATAATTACACAAGACTCAATCCTTGAGTCCTTCTTGCCGTCTAAATAGTTACGAGAAGAAAACTTTGAACGATTACGGGGGTAGAGGTGGGGGGATTATTTGCACGTCACGTGAAGCAATCCGATACCGCCGCCAAGCGTTTGCGGGCTCAAGTCACTCGTCCGTTAGCTTTTCAAACAGAAGGAGGTTTCTCTTATTGATCGTCAGTTCTTTAGTTGTTACAGCGTTATTCATTGATATTTCGATTTCCTCTAGCCGTGAGTTAAACTGCACAAGGTAAGAGTCATTTTGATTTACATCAATTGGCCTTTTGTCTTATTATAAAGAGCATTTTCGCTTGAGTAGCTAAACAAGATCGATCCCTTGGGGCGCGAAGAGCCTTTGTTTATGACTAAACCTTTGACTTTGTATGCCTTTGTAGTGCTGCTGAAATGGAGTCTACTCTACTTAATTGCTGTATTAAAGCTGGAGTCCAAAATGAGACAGTCAAACTTCTTCTGGAAGAGGAGGTAAGCACTCAAAAATCTAAATATACTACAAGAAAAGCATCCAACGACGGTTCTCTGTTTTGGTGGTAATAACTTATTAACTTAACCGCTCGGATTTAATCAATGTCATTAAACTTAATTTAACGTAGTCATTTCTTCTAGCTAACAAAAGCACACATTTCTTATCAGTTTCGCTTTGGTACAGAGATCGATTTCGGATTTTGAAGAGTTTTAGTTTCCAATTTTCTTTAGGTAGAAATGTATCCCGGGAGAAACACGAAGGAGAGCAAAAGTTGGGGATTAGTACTAGTAGCTCGGTGGGATTAGTAGCTCGGTAATTCGTGTTTACTTGTATGAGCACCCTATCACTTCTTGATACCATGATCTAGCTGTAAAACTAAAGTGTTTAAATAACTTTTTGTACATAAGTTTAATAATATATTTTTGGATAACTATAATATTACTAACCTTCAGAGAAAAGTGAAATTATATGCTCTAAAACATGCCTGCTTTCCCCAGGATGCATGGGTTAAAGGGATGAATTTGTTTTCAAGAATATTCACCTGAAAAAAAACCTGAACAAAAGCCAGATGAACAAAGAGTATAGAAGCACCTCAATGCAAAAAAAAGGAAGACAAAAGAGACTGTTCCAGAGGTTGATGGGGAAACTGAGTCAAACAAAAAAAAAAGAAGAAGAAAGAGATGCAAACAGGAACCCAAGTTGAAAATGTGATGGATGCTATCTACAGGCATCAAGACGAAGGAAGATTCTGACAGGCCCCTCAACATCTATCAAGGGTATTCTGGCTTCGTACCTGGCATTGCGCTTGATCTCTAAGGTGAGGATCATGAGATAACAATTATTAGTATCACCCAACAAGTGGACTATTGCTAATGCTGCATTCTGATTGGCTACGCTAGTAGGGGACTATTATCAATAGACCTCTAGTAGCAAAAGCGCCGATTTTGAACACGAAAAAAATGGCGGCCACTTCTTGTTTTGTCAAGGTTTCTGGTGACCTTTTAACACAATGTTTCCTCATCCTTTGTCCAACTAGTTGGGTGATACTGAAACAATTAGCCCTCTCGCCCTCAAGGGCCACGGATCAATAGCCCATTGGCTATTGGCCCATAGCCATTTCAGGCTCTAGGTCTAATTGTTAATTAGTCAAATCACACTAGTGGTCTATTGTTAATGTTGCGTTGTGATTGGTTGAGCTACTAGTAGCCTACTAATAGCGAAAAGTTTCCGATTTTAAAGGCAGAAAATGGCGAATGACCATGCAGACCAGAAAACGTGTTTGGCTTTACAAATTGACCCACTAGTGTGATTTAACTAAAATAATTATTCCTCTTGCCATTATGGCCTCTGAGTCAATAGAGCCAGTTCAAGCTTGAGGAATAATCGTATTTAGTCAAATCACACTAGTGGTCTATTATCAATGCTGCGTTCTGATTGGTTGAGCTACTAGTAGGCTATAAGTTATAGCCTACTAGTAGCGAAAAGTGTCGGATTTGAAAGCCAGAAAATGGAAAATGACCAGAACAAAAACATTTTTTTGGCAATACAAATTGACCTATTAGTGTGATTTGACTAAAACAATTATTCCTCTCACCCTCATGGCCTCTGAGTCATAGCCCATTCGGCCTTCGGCCTCATGGGCTATTGACTCAGAGCCCATTCGGGCTCGAGGAATAATTGTTAAATATAATATAGTAATAGTGGTATATAATATATAATAACAGTAGTTTGATCTATATTCAGAGCTATATTTAATATATAGACACAAGTGTTTAAATGGGAAATACGCCACTCGTAGATCTCATACGAAGCTACATCTGGGACCCTTAGTGACATATTTTTTGACATATTTTTCTTTTTGACATATTTTTTATATGTCAAAACAAACGTGCTTGGAAATCAATTTGGAATATTTTTTCTGGTTTGTCTATATAATAAAAAGAAAATTACACTGGTTTAAATATATGAGTTTTATTTTCTCGTGTCAAAAACAATATTTTACTCATTTACTGCGCTCATTCGTAAAATATTGTTATTGCCACTTGAAAATAAAACTCATATCTTTGCGCCACCATGTAATATCCTCTATATACATATTCATATATCGTTCAGTGCATAACAGATGACACAAAAACAAATATATGTTATTTACTGGCTTTAGGTCGGTCTGTATAGGCCAAAACTGTGAGCTCGGCCTGGAAAATGTGGAAAATGACATTTTCAATGTAGAAAAATACATTTTCCAGCCCTCGGTCACAGCTTTTGCCTATACGGACCTCCCAGCCGGTAAATAACATATATTTATTTTTATGTCAGTTGTACACTTTTTCATTTGGGAAAAGCTCAGAATTTAATTGACAGAACTCCATGATTTGAAAACAAATCACCACAATTAAGTTTCTGTGTTACTTTTCAGGTGAATACATCGATGAAAAGGCTATAGCGGAATCTGTGTTCCCCAGGCTTGTAGGTGGAGAGGACATCACTGACATTGGCCCTCAGTACATAGCAGCAGAAGGGAAAATCGTGGCCAAGTTGAGTGGGACAAGTGTTTTTTTCCTAAGCCTGTAAACTGTGTAAAGTACTTTCCATTTGGCCATTCCATTTTTCAGATGTATCAATTGTATCATTTTTTAGTTTGTCTATAGTGGTTTTCATATGACTGTAATAAAACCAATCACAAAGTAATGACACCAATTCTGAATAAAACCTATAGGGGTAACTACAAAGTAATTACCAAAGACTCACGACAGTCATCTGAAATCCGCTCTATATTAAGAAATTTGCTCGTTCGTCACAAATAAAAATTTTATTGCCACTCCAAAATGCCTGTCTTTGTACCACCCTGTAATGTCATTTGTATAAAGGCTGTAAATCCCTTGCAGATCTCGAGTAAGGTCTCATCGGTTATTTCATCAGCATAACATTCATGTTACTTTTTATAATGCTTTTTTTTCATTTGAAAGCTTACCAAAAGTGAAGATGTACTACACTATTGACTGTAACATAATAATGTCATTATATCTTTGCTTATACTGATAGCTTGTTGCATGTACTGCTAGCTTATACTGATGGTTTGTTTTGTACTGCTTTGAATTGCATTATAGTCAATAAAGGCATTTGGTTGAATATTTGTCTAAAGTTTCATTTGATACTAAGTCAACCCTTCATATACCAGTTCCAGTTCTTGCCAATGGAGTGAATGTATAGTAGGAGTAAATTTCACTCCATGCAAGATGGAGTTATTTCAGCACTCAATATGGAGTCAATTCAACTCCACTTCAGGAGTTAATTTCACTCCTTCGTTGGAGTGAAAAATTTGGAGTGAAAACTACTCCAAAAGTGGAGTTGTTCTGTACCTTTTTTTTTCACTCCACTTTTGGAGTTGAATCAACACCCAAAAATTAACTGTGTAATAATGATTTTATACCTATCTGATCTTCTCTCAGGCCTTTCATAGTCCTCGTCAGCTCATCCAGCCCGTTCTTGGCCTCAAGCATGTCTGTAAGAAAGATATTAATATGAAGATGACATCATCGTAATCGCCACGATCGCTATGGCATCCTTACCAACGTTGTATGTGTAAGTAGATACTTTATTTATACTGGAATTGTAGAATAGCTTGGTGAAAGATGTCTTCGAGTGTATGTTAGTCAGATATATTATTGTGTGTTAAGTGTGAGCTCTGCACCGAGGATGATCACTCCCACGTCCCCGTGGTTCTTTAACGCCACTCTGGTTCAGGTTAGTGTAGTGCATGTGAGAGACGGGACCTACCATTTTAATGTCCTTATCCGAGAAGACGCGAAGGTCTAACCATTTGCAGAGGTCAGAGCGAAGACAGCACCTTCTCCTCAATTAATCAGATAAAGTGTTTCTCCGGCCGAGGTTTGGACCCTGAACCTCCTGCACAACAGCCCGCCTCTCTACTACTAAGCTAACCGGTCGGTGGTAAACGTTATGATCTTTCAAAGAGCAGATTTAGGATGGATGTGAAAATTGCCGCGATAAAGTTGTGCAGCCCCGCGACCGTGCCGCGACAACGCGATTTCATTCCGTATCTACAGCAGGCCAAGTTTCATGTCACGGCACTTTTCACAGTCATACAAAATCTGCTCTAGCATAATCGTAAGCACCCTCGACACAACCACTGCTTATTGCCATCACCAACATCACCATCTACACCACCATCACTTTTTGAGGGCCATAAGTTAGAAAACTATATTGTATGGTTATTATGAAACCCTCGTGAAATAAAGTTTAATTGTATTGTATTGTATCAACAGCACCATCAATACTGTCATCATCAGTATTGTTATCACCATCACCGGCAGCACCATCGCGATCAGCATAACCTCTATTACACCGACATCATAATCCTTCGATGACCACTAGCAGCAACATCAATATCAACAGCACCATCACTTGCCTTTGATGATTTTAAGGACTCTAAATGGCTGTTCCAGGGTAATGGCAAGACATATCGCCTCCGAATACCGATTCTCGTGTAGAAGATTGGACAACTCTTGCTCCCTAAACAAACAGACCGCACTTACTATGGGCAGGGGGAAGGGGCTAATTATTGAGTTTCATACATCAAACACAACGGAAACTATAAAAAAAACTTTTTTCAGTCCCCCTTTGCCCCCCTGGATCCGCCCTTGCCACAAGCTGAGTAATATATCAAACACGAGACAGCGTGTGTTTCATCAGGATTTCCAAACACTAAGAACTGGGTTGAAAAAAAAAAACGAGGCAAAGCCGAGCTTTTTTACATATTTCTCATTTCAATTAATATATCAGACACGAGACAGTGTGCTTCATCGAAATTTTCCAAACACCGAGAACTTGGTTGAAACGAGGCAATTTAGCCGAGTTATTCTAACCAAGTCGAGTGTTTGATATAGCTTCTCGATAAAGCTTCTCATTTAATGTCAAGAAATGGAAGGAAAAAATCTCTAAAATCTCTGCAAATTAAGACCGCGTATCCAAACCTCATTCACGCTTATGATTGTCTTTGTTTTAAACTTGATGAATTATTAATGAGTTTGAGAAGAAATATGGAATGCCCCCGAAATCGTTATCATTAACTTACTTCAGTATCAGATTTTCTGCCTCTTCTTGGGCTTGTCTCTGCTCCTCTTCAGTAACGTCCTGTCGAACAACAAGTATGGTAATGTTATTGGAAGCGTCATAAGAGTTTGCGGTCGACAGGGGGGCGTATCTGCCTTTAATCCAAGGAAGCACTGGCTTCGTCGAGTATTGAAAGTACTCGTCGAGTATTGAAAGTACTCATTTTTCTAAGGCTAAAATGTACGCTAATTATCTATTTTCTAGATCTAGCTCGCGAAAGTCTTGTCAGATTGGAAAGGGAAGACATTGAGCAGCCAATTAGCAGCTGATTCGTGACCTGATCTAAGTATGATATCAGTTCAGCGTTCGTACGCTTTTATAAAGAAAAGAGCCCCAGGATTTTCAAGGACTTTTCCGGGACATTTTCGAACATTTTCCAGGACTTTTTCCTTTCACGCAAACCATTTTAATAACGAGCAATCATGCACATGGCGTGAGTAGTGGCCATGTTGATGTAAGAAAACAAAACTAGAATGCTCATTTGCTGCCAACACCACATATCCGCCGATTTTATACAAACGGTTTTTTTTATTTGGTGATCCATTTCTAAGACTTTCCAGGAGTTCAATAAAGATTCCAGGGCTGGAAGCATTTTCAAGGTTTTCCAGGACCCGTACGAACCCTACAGTTGCCAATATCTAACATATTTACTTGGCTGGGCCAGAATATCTACTATAGATATAAGCAAAAAGTAATAAAGACTATCTATTCCAGATTTGGACACTACATGGAATTCTTGCCCAGAAAACGTAACCAAGTGAACTATATAAAATGTTAGTTTCTTATCTCACCATCCATATATTGATAACAGAGTCGGCTCCACCAGAGACCAGCGTATTTTCCGCATTATTAGATGCTACTGACCAGACCTACAGGAGCAAAGTGAATCACATGTTAGACCATCGTATCTCCTTATTTGGTGCATCATCAATTAAATGATCCGTCTCACCCTACCCATAATGCATTGCTTTGTTTTTGTTCACATGATTCATTACCATCAGAAACTCTGACTAACTTACAGCTGTTTTGAATATTCTGCGAACTCTCGCGTTCAACTTCCAATGGCGTTCTGGCTTCCGTCATTCAAACTCTCTGGTCTCATTTGAGTCTTAGCCGACCGTAAGTTAGGCCATTTGTTTAAAAAAAGATGGTAAAAGATGCTGTGTATTGGGGCATTTCACTAGGATGGCGAATAACTGAATTCTATGTACTCCAAAGAGCTTCAAAGTTTGATTGACGGAAGCCAGAAAGCGGTTTGACGGTTGGAAATCGATCTCGAGAGTTCGCAGACTACTCAAAACAGCTGTAATGCAAAGGAATTCTAGTATAATGAATTTCCCTGCGCTTGTACGGTAAAATGCTCTATCGTGGACACTTTTCGTCGAGTCTCTGATATCGAAAATGGCGGCGAAGCAGTTATTATGGGTAGGGTGATATGGGTCTTTTAACTCTTTCTTCCAAGTTGGAGAGGAGAATCCGCCGGATGATCATGTAACTCTTGAACTCCCGAGATCTTCTCTATGCCTGCATTTGAATAATCTCTCTTTGCTTGGGATGCTTCAATATTCATAAATATGGAAAAATATATAAAGAATAGTCGTTGGAATGCCACGAGATTTGAAATGGGAAAACATTACGCCAAAGCTGTGCGGTCTATGAAGCGACGAAAACTTAAACAACCGATAATGTACCTTGTCCGTGTGTTCATCAAAGGTCTTGATGCATTCATTGGTTTTGATGGTCCATAATTTTACGAGTCCATCGGAACCACTGAAATGTAACAAAATACGTAAAAGGCTTGATTGACGCCAACAAACTAAATCGTGTTATTGTATGCTCTCTACAGGGTCCGTACGCCTTCTGAATGACTAGAATCCCGGATTTTTAAGGAGATCTTTAGTTATTTTTCCAGGTCTAAGGGGTAGGAATGTCCCTCCCCCCCCCCAAAAAAAAACATCATACACACTTCAAAAGGAATCGATCCGATCTACGGCAATTAACATACTTTCTTTTCTATTCACTCTTGTTGCAGTATGATAACAGTGCTGATATCATTTGCAGCCCAAAAGATTCACAAAACTGACTCATTCAACCACATTCGATGATGAGCTTTTAACCGTGCTTAAATAAAGATAAATTATTATTTGAGTTGAAACATTTATTGAAGGAGTTTTCCACGATTTTCCTTAACATTCCAGGATTTTCCTTAGGTAACATTCCAGGACTTCCCAGGAAGGAAATGAAAATCCAGGATATTCCAGGACGCATACGAACCCTGTCTCTATACATTTTATCGTCATCAGGTTAAACGTATTCAGGCAAAGTTAAGCAATACTATTACTTCATGCGTTTAGATGACAGTCGTAACTCACTTACCTTGAAATAAGCTGCATTCCTCTGGACACAAACATCACTTTGAGAACCGAGCTCGTATGACCTTCAAACGTTTTGACGCACGTGAAGTCTGCCAGGGACCATATCTTGATGGTGCTGTCCCCGGAAGCAGTAGCGATGACCCTGTCGACAGGGGAAAACTTAACGCACCATATCCCCCGTTTATGGCCCCTGACCACGCCCACTAGTCCCCCATCGGTAGTGCGCCAAATCTGAGTTACCAAAAGTAATAGGAATTTTCGTAACCAATAACAATCATTACGCATCTGATTTACCATGAATCAAAATAAGACTAGACTGTCGATAACTTTCGGTACTAAACGTTTCGCATGCTAGCGTGTATTTTCGCCTATTTTCATTACAACAAGACAACAAGAAGTTTATTTTGCAAATAACTAGAGTAGGGAAATAAGATTTTGAAGAGGAAAGGAAGTGTGAATAACCATGATTAATGTTGGCTTACACTTGTAATGTCGCATTTGTCATGTCGCATTTTCTCTGTAAACAAGACGCAATTTCGGAGAGCGATCTCGGCAATTTTTCTGTCACAATGGTTTCAAACATGCTCGAAACACTTGGCAATTTGATGTGATTCTGAACAAAAGAGAGCACACAAATCACGCGAATCGCGCAAGAAAAATCGACGTGCCGACCTTTAATCTGGTCGAAATGGTGGTCCGTTCTACTGATGGTGGTGTACGAGATGATGAAAGTGTTTACGACAGATATGATGGAAACGATGGTGTTGATTAAAGAGATGGCGTGACGACAATTATAGTTGATGTGGATGACGATTCCGTTGTTTTTGTTGCAGATGATGTTGTTGATGCTGTTGTCGTTGATAATGTCCTCCGTGTTGATGTTGTTGTGGATGATGTTGAAGTTGTTGATGATGTCGTGGATGAAGTTGAAGTTGTAAATGATGTTGTTGATGTTGTTGTGGATGATGTTGAAGTTGTGGATGACGTTGAAGTTGTAAATGATGTTGTTGATGTTGTTGTGGATGACGTTGAAGTTGTTGATGATGTTGATGATGTTGTGTATGACGTTGAAGTTGATGATGATGTTGTGGATGACGCTGAAGTCGTTGATGTTGTAGATGATGTTCAAGTTGTTGTGGATGATGTTGATGTTGTTGATTATGACGTCATTGTTGCAAATGATGATGCTGCTGCTGCTGATGTTGTTGCACATTATGCTATTGACTATTATTAATATGTTGTTGCTTTTTGCTGTTCCTTGTTTTGAAAGACACACCTACCTTAGCGGTCTTATCTTGAGATCCCGTGGCGATCAGTTTATCATTGGGAGACACCGCTACAGAATTGATATCCTTTGGACAAAAAAGTTCAATCAGCTAATCAAAAAGCTTGACCAGGCATAAGCTTTGCCTAAACATTTACGCATTTCAAAATCTTACTTTATCATGAGCCTTTTCCGTCATCTTCACAACCAAAGACGATTCACAGCTTGCCTGAAATAAAAAAAACACAAGGTCCAGCACTTTCCGACGCAGTTCTCGTTGAATCGCGTGGCGCGTTTAGTAAACGTGACAGAGATATGTGTTTTCGGGGTTTACCCATTCCCACGTACAAGACCCCTTACAAAGGGAAGATTCAGTATTTTGTTGGGAAGGGTGTGTGATCCCTAAAATGTCGAGGAATGTGAGAAAGCCTTATAGTTTTACTAGAAACCCACTAGCATACTACCTTCGTTGTTGGCCGGTTCCCATTTAGGTTTTAAGTTTTTAGTTTGAGCAATGTTACATCAGTACGAAATGTTTTTTTTAATGAACTTACATTTGTCGGGACATCCCATACTTTTAAAGTAAAATCCTGACTGCCGCTCACGACGAAGTTATTACTGGTCCTACAAAAACAAACGATACGTCATTTCTACGCTTCGTATATTTACGACAAAATCGGGATGATAAAATACACAAGAACATTTTGAAATTATTGTTTTTCGCTTAGTCGTGCAGACCGAAGGGAGATTCGACCAGGAGTAGAGGTCCCTGCCCATCCAACATGACCTCGAACTTGAAATGAAGATTATCATCAAATGTTAACAGTCCGGAAAAAAATTGCCCCTGACCCTGACCCCCGCCGACCTTAAAAGCGCTCCATAAATGTACTACTTCAACGTACAGCAATAAGGGGCACTTGTCTATGTCAAATATCCATCTGAACCATGTTACCAGATTGATGATAATCTTCATTTTAAGTTCGAGACCATGTTGTACCATGAATACAAAGAATAATCCTCTGTCAGCAGGGTAGACTCATTTGCAGTCCAGCGGTTAAAGTAGGTCCTGTAAGTGTTGTCTCTCACATGCACTACATTAACCTGAACCAGAGGGACGTTAAAGAACCACGGGGACGTGGGAGTAACCATCCTCAGTGACTGTGCTTACCTTGACCAAGCTACGGAGCCTACTGCGTGAGTGTGCCCTTTGCCGACAGCCAGACATTTAGTGCTACTGTCATCTTCAATACTCCATATTCTAATAGTGTGATCCTGATGAACAAAACATGAGTCATAATCATAATCTCAATACCATAACAATCACCATTTGGAATAGTCTTCACCACAGCCCGTCCTGCGATAGAGACTAGTGTTGTGTGACAAGAGGAGGAACTGGAGGAAGGTCGAACAGCTACTTCGTCGTTCCTTCGGCTCTCGCTCGTACCTTCGGTACTTCACGCCATAACACGCATAACGTATAGCGTATAACGCATAACACGCATAACGCACCATCGGCGCTCGTTTTTTTCACGCGCGCGTTTTCACGGACGTCCGCCAAAGAAGGGGACTGCAAGCTCTGTCTAGAGCTACTAGGGGTAACCAAACAACAGATGATGATGACATTAGAAAGCGAAGGCTATACACCTTATTCCAAAATGGCAATTTTTTGTCTGCCATTGGCCCTCTCGTGAAATTATCATTTGACTTTGAGCTTGAGTGAATATAAAAAAGAATAATTTCATGAGAACGAGACATTGTGGTGCTCGTCGTACCTTTTAGGGTTTCAAATCAGGCCTGTGGTACCTTTTAGGGGGTAAAATTCTTGTAATTTTTCCAGATAGGTACCTTTTAGTCGTTCGTTCTAGCAAATCAAGCAAATCACACTTGTTGGTAGCCAGATTTTCAGACGTATTTTCCCTCGTAAAAAATACGAGAGAAAATTACGAGGGAAAATACGTCCCCCCCCCCCCCCCCCCCCCCACCCCCGGCATCAAGGGCCAGTCAGCCATTTTGGAATAAGGTGTATAGGACAACGCTGAATGTTGGCGTATTACCATTGGTTAAGAGTGATCAACAACCCTGTTGATGTGTATTACAGCTTTTGTCCAAGTCTCACCTTTGCGCCTGTGACGATCCTAGTACCATCCGTACTAACATCCAGGGATAGAATAATTTTTGAGTGGCCCTCCATCATCCTGCAGTCCATAGTTTTCATGTTATATAACCTCATCTGATCGCTATTGGTGATAACTGCCAAGTGGTCGTTATCGGGTCCAGCAAAACCCATGTCCAGGATGTCATCATTGTAGCCAACAAACTGAGAAACAAATGGTGTTGATACTATCAGAAAAAGCAAAGATAAAATAAAAAAATAAAATGTATGTGTTTATATAGCGCTTAGGAACTCCAAAGGCTCTAAGCGCTTTACAAATTGCGAAATGTCTGATCTCAAAGATGCGGACTGCAGTTTTACAGTGCAGTTTACAATCACGAGTGGGGTTACATATATTGTAGTAATTTGTGTCACTGAGCAACCCCAGCGGTTCTTCAACGTCCCTCGCGATCAGCGTTGGTGTTTTTGAGAGACGGGACCTCGGTTTATTGTCTCAACCGAAAGACGGAAACACAGGAGAAATGACGAATCACTTCCACCCACTATGAAGACAAGGTTCGAAACAGCAGAGAAAAATCCCAACTATCCCTTCTGGGAATCGAACCCGGTGCACAGAGGTGAGAGTCAAGTGCCTTACATGTTGCGCCACCAATGCTTCCCCCTGCGGGTGACCTCGACCCAGTCCTCACGCTTCAACTCGGCCCATATCGTAACACAGGCAGCCCGCAAAAAACTCAGCTAGGCTGGTCTCCTACCTGCTTAGCCGTCTTCATAGTCTCCAGATCGTAAAGTATGACGTTATGGTCGAACGTGACGACGCTGACAGCATTACGTGTTCGGCAAATTGATGCCTGGACAATCAGCTGCTGTAACTCTGAGTCATCCTCCTGGGTACGGAACTTTACTGCAGTCTGTTCATAGACGCATTTGCCATCTTTCAAACTCCAGAATCGTAGTTTACCTAGAAAGGCACAATTTGTCACTCGTCGGGGACAATGGTAGGGCCGATGACGATGGTCATGACAACGAGAGCAGGGGCAGATCCTGGAATTTGCGCAGGAGGCACCATCTGAGTATCGTTTGTACTTTTTTGCGCGAAAAACGATGCGATTTTAAAAATCAAGCTACGAGATTATTGAAAAAGCTATTTTAAGGACGATTAATGGAGTCACGAAAGAAAATAGAGAACCTCATGAAAAATCAAGGCCCAGTATTCTTTCTTTTTCCAGATGCGGTTCAAACACCTTGGTTCATACCTTTATTTTTATTATTATTTAAACAATATAACACAACATTTGTCCCAAGAGCTTAAGTGGCTCATCTAGGGGACTCATGCAACTATTATTAAATATACCTTTGTTTCCAGCTGTGATAAAATATTCCCCATCTTTTCCATTGCTTTTGGGGAACGTTACTCCTTTTGGTAACACGATAACGGATTCAACACCCTGTAGTACAAGAAAAAACATAAAAAATGAGAGACAAGATTGTTATAAAATCGCAATCATTATCGCCATAATCAACATCAATGTCACTATTGATCTGGTCAGTTGCTTGGGAGCTTTGCGTTTTCCCAAACACTCTCCATGCCATCTCGGATCATATAGAAATTGCTGAGAATCCCATAGCTTATGTACTAGATGTGTATTAGATGGTCAAAACAAGTGAGATTTAGCGTGGAATTAGATGTGTTTGAAGCTCAATTAATCCAGCACATTAATTCCTGATTCAAATTCATCATTATTATAAGCAGCGCCAGCATCACAACGCATTCTCGTAGGGAAATAGGACCTTCACTAATTGGCTGATTTTGAACGTTGGTGCATGTACAGTTCTTCTTTCCCGCGGAGTGACAAGCCATGGTTAGATGGCATCCTTATTGCAATGTCACCAAAAGGTCTAACGTATCATAAACGTACCTCAAAACAAGGAATAGTCTTAGGAGGCTTTCTCTTTGGTGTAAAAACGTCCTTTAGATCCCAGACATTCAGTGCATTGTCTCTGCTTGCACTGAAAAAAAAAACATATGTTGTAAAATTCAAATTTCCTGGATTTTTGTGAAGTGGTTGAAACAGTGGTACTTCTTGAAGATCCAGTTTTAGGGGTGGCTTCCTGCCTTCAGCATCGCCTGATAACACAGGGCCAGACACTGCCACCATGTGGTCGCCAATGCCGACTAAATTTGGGGACTTGGCAACCAAAATTTTAGAGCTAGTCGCAAGATGGCACCACATCTTTCTGAGTTCAGCTGAGAACCACGTTTATGTGGCGACTAAATTTTGCTTTGTGGCGACTAAAATTGTTGAATTACTCGCCAATGGCACTTAGCGAAAAAAGTTAATGTCGGGCCCTGTTACACTTCTCTCAACCTGCTTATTTTACATATCACAGGAACCTTTTCATTAAATAAGTGTTAATCATTTTTCCCTTGAGGTTCGAGTTATTGAGAGTCAACTGAACATGAAACTGTTATGCACTAAAACGGCATTGCTATTCCACAGTGAAACCATACCTGACCATTGTTGAATGATCATCATTAAATGCAAGAGAAGTAACCACACTATAGTGGCTCTCCAGCACGCCAAGGCATCTGAAACATCACAAAATGTATTTTGTTATCTACCATGTAGTCCATATAATATGCTATAAGGGCAGATTTACTGCCTGGATTGACAGAATAGAAATGAGGCTTCTAACTTCATACTTTATTATCAATATCAGCTCAAGATTTTGTCATCCAATAGTCCTTATAGCCTCATTATAGCCAACAATAAAATTCCAAATTTGGATGAAATTTAGATGATACTACATGTATGTTTAGATATATTTTTATTCCTCGGGCTTCCTGTGGAAGGCCCGAGGTATAAAAATATGGGCTTTCGTCGTATTTTTCCTTTCAGTCGCAAAACGCACCTTTGACAGCTGCCAATCAGTGTGTATTTAGCCAATCAGCAGTACACGATACTCAGATTTCGGCTATAGCCTATTCGTCAACGTTTACAGCCGGTGAAAATCTAGCCAATCGGAAGTCCACACACTGCGTTTGGATCCTGAAATGAGCCGCCATCTTGGATTACACGAATCGGAGTATAAATAGGCTAAGATAAGAACTCAAAACCCATCTTATGAACCATGATTTGACAAGGAACTGTGCAGAGGGTCGATTTGTTGATGCTGATGGGATGTCAGAGTACTCCGATGCCGCAAACCAGGTATTTTTTTCAATATTTCTGTCTGTCGCTCGTCTCCCTCTCACAATGCGACTTGACCCATATGTATGATATTATAACAACCAACCTTACCCAATGTTCCTGCCTCTTTGAAACTATTTATTTCCCCATTACGACAGAAATATCTATCTCTGATGTGTCTAGTTTGTATATTTAACGGAGATTCGGTATAAATCTGTGATTCCTGTTGCTAAACAAAGTATAAAACATCGAGTTCCTCTACTCAATCTCAAAAATAAGAAGCGATCTTGATTCGATACAAACATGAATCTTGTATTGAAATATGATAATTGAGAGCTATTTATTTTGAAAATCCGGGCAAGGCCTCGCGCACGATGTTGTGCACGGCGGCGTAACAAAAATTCTAACGCTGGGTTTTGCAATATATCTCGGAAGTGAACGGTCGTTCAGCTCTGAAATTTGCAATAAATAATGTTTAACTAATGTGCACCCCAAAAACAATTTGTTATCGCGTTTCGAATTTCTAAAGACCACGAAAACTTCGCATGGAAAAAGGGTGTCGCGAAAGCAGATCAAATCTGGTGTCGTGTTCTTACGAGCACGTTTTAAAATATAAACATTTTTGTGCTTTTTATTATCTGTGGTCTGAAAAAACACACACGCCAGGGATGCACTTGAAATGCTGTTTCAGAATTAATTGCTTGTAGAGAAAGATGATGTAAGGGAATGAAGTAACACAACGATAAGTAGCGTTAGAATTTTTTTTAAAGTTAGAAGACAAGAAACGTCCAGTTTTATCGCGCACTTTTTTGCCTCGATTTGCTCAACCACGCAGTTTTTTGCCTTTTTGTGCCCTTTTTTGCTTCGTGCATCGCGCATCTTATTGCCCGGTTTTTCCCTTTTTTTGCATTTTTTGCCGTTTTGCTTCATGCATTATTTTGCCTCTTTGCCCTGCACGCCCTTTTTTGCACACACCTTTTTGCATGCATGTTTTGCTTCCGACTCCAAATACCCGCGCAATGTTTGCCTTTTTGGCAGATTTTTGCTTTGTTTCACAACCTCTAGGTTTTTATTCGCTCTTTAAGTAGTTATTAGTAGTGCTCCTCTACTATGGTCTTTGCAATTGCGCGAAAACAAGAGAACGAGGAACGGAAAAGCTGAAGAAAATCGAAAACAACAACATGCGTTCAAATCCAATATTACTGTATAGTGCAAGCAGATAGAGCCTTTTAATTTAATAGACAGAGAACACTCATTCGAACAGCGGATTGAGTGTCTTCATAATCTCGTTCTTAAGTTCCCTCAAACTCTCTACTTCTTCCATTAGCTCATTTCGAATGTAGCTCAACATCGCTTTAGAAGCCATTGTGGTTAGCGCTCAAACATTCGTTTAAAATCCGCCTCGGCTTTGTTATGCTATTTTTTGCCTTATTATGCTGTTTTTTGCCAATTCCTGCCCTTTTTCGCTTATTCGCGCACTTTTTTGCCCATTCGTGCCCTTTTTTGCTTTGCCATGCCCTTATGCGCTCATTCTTGCCTTGTGCCCATTTTTGCCGTTTTTTGCCTGCTGCACCTTGAGGCTGCCTTGAATTTAATTGTATGCTCGGTACACAATTTAGACAACTACACATCATAAAATTAAAATGCCCAAATTGACGGCTCGCGAGCGGCTCGTACAAGAGCTAAGAAGAGAAAAAAAGAGCAACAAAGGAAGCGTTCAAATAAATTTGATATAAAAACAAAACACAAAGAGAAAAAAACGACGACGTTAACTTGTTTTCAAAATGAAGAGATGCGAAGAAAACCACGGGCAGTAGACAGCAAAGCACGGCAATACAAAACGGGCACAAAATGCAAAGGGAGGCCAAGAACTGCGAGGCAAAGTCTCTGCGCTAAAAAAGGCAAAAATTAAATGCTCGAAGAGGCAAATACGGCAAAACGAAATCTCTGTGCACTAAAAGGCAAAACAAAATGTATGCGCGAAAAGGCAAAAAGAACAAAGCAAAATCTATGCGTGAAAAGGCAAAAAAGGCAAAGCAAAATCTATGCGCGAAAAGGCAAAAAGAGGGAAAAAATAGCAAAAAAGGCAAAAACAAATAAGGCAAAAAAAGGCAAATTTGCCTGCGCGATAGGCAAAAACGGAAAAACGCTGTTTGAGAGACAAAATGTTACGCACGGCTTTCTAGTTTTCAGCATGACACCATTTGAAAAATATTTTTTTAGTCCAATATCTTTTGATCTGTGATTAAAAAATTGTTTTTATAAAGAAACTGTGATCACTGGGCTTTTGTTTCCTCTTATTTTTGGAGCATTTTAGGTAAGATCTCGGAAAACACAGCAGATCTAAAACAAATTTGAGCTCAATTTCTCGGTCAACTCAAGTGTGCTCAACATCGTGCGCGAGGCCGCAAGAGTTAACTACATGGGTGCATATTAAGAAAGAGAAATTAAGAGAAATTCTATTAGATATTCTAATGTCTGAAAATCGGTATAATATCGATACAGATGAAATATCTGTATTGATTTCAAAGAAGACATAGATTATGTATCAGTCAATTCCAGCGGTGACCATGCCCCCCCCCCCCCCCCGCCATTTGGTCATTTCTAAAAATAAAACTGAAAATTCCCCGCCCCCGGGCTAGCAAAAATGCAGAATACCCCACGGCGAGGAACAAAAAAAGCGGAAAAATGCCCCACCCCCGGGACGAGAAAAAGACTGTAACTCTGCGTGACAAAGCTTCACAACAAAAACTTCAACTCCATTTATACTGTCCGAGCATTCACAATTCGTTTTTAAATGTACTTTAGTTTTCTTGTCTATGAACGAGTTCTCATTTCACTGAAAGTGAGACAAAATATAAATAAAGAAGTGACATTCCTAGGCCATTCGCGGTTGTAGCCATTTAGCTGCATCTCTCATTGCGAAATTTACCTTTATTCTATTTGCAGAGCAACTATTTCGCAGTTATGTTACTTGACTTTTTTGCGAAATTGGAACTCTGTTTATAGTGTCAATTCATTTTTATGTTTTTCCACTGAGACGAAATTGCGAAATCTGTTTCTTCTCTATAGAAGACGTTAATTGTGAAATGTGCAAATGTGTCAGTCTCCAAACGTGGTGTATACGGCGGGCCATGCTCTGCATTATATTTTATGTGCCGTTATTTTCTGTAACTGGGTTGTAGTTCGCAAAACCCGACACGCTTGAGATGAGAAAAACAAAATTCCCCACCCCCCTCCCCCGGGGAAAAACAATTCCCGACCCCGGGGCCAGCAAAATTTTCAAAATTCCCCACCCCAGGGAAGGCACTGGTGTGCAAATGCCCCACGGTGTCCGGGGGGGGGATTGTCACCGCTGGAATTGACTGATACATTATGCTCACTTTCTCGTTTCTTCTTCTTTTTCCTCACTTAATTCCTTTACCTTGTTTTTTTAAATTTAAGTCTTAAAGCTATATGAAATATAAACCTCTTAATAGTCACATGTAATTTAATTACTCTGAGAAATCTGTAAGACTGGCCCGCCTCGATTAGTTTGTACTATCTGCGGGTCAGTCCGATTATATATTTTATACTTGAAATATCCCAATAAAACGAATGAATGAAAATGAATGAATATTTTTGGACTTCTGATGACTGTCTGGCTTGTTGCTGAGGGCCAAAAAAACTCAATCAAAAACCTACATTTTTATAGCTTGCTAAAAGTACATGCCCCTAATTTGAATTAAAATTATATTATCTGGGTGGGAGCAAAGGAGCCTTTTCAACTCCAAATGCCTTTATGATTGTCTTTTACTCCATGGCCTATTTATTTGTTTCTTGTAATGTTCTTTTTTTTTCCTGGTTTCAGACACAAAATACTACCTTTGACTATTCAGCACGCAGTAAGCCAAAAAAGCTTTTCACATCACCAAGATTTAAATCTAAGGGAACACAAGCTTCTAACAAGACAACAAACTGACCAAACTCAATCCACGGTTAAGAAACAGAGAAAATGTCTCTGTGTCCCAACAGGGAATTGAACCCCGGTGGCGGAAGTAAGAGGCAAGTGCTTAGCCACTACATCAACTGTGCTCCCTAGACCTGCTCAGGTTGGAGAGGTACACTCAGCAAGCAAACCCAGGTGTGAGAGATGCAGTGGAGATTGACACTCTGGCTTACACCTCTACAGCATAAGAGGCCCTGTAGATGATGGGACAGATCAACATACCTGCCAACTCTCCCGGTTTACTTGGAAGACTCACAGTTTGAACCTTGCCTCCCAGTAAAAAAAATGAAAATAACTTATACATTTACATCAGGTGACTATCGAAATGGAGCGTTCTGGTAAATGGAGCGTTCTAGCTGATTGGCTTAGAATCTCACACTAAATTTCAATAGTGACCTGCCAACATTGGCAGTTTTATCGATGTTTTTGGATTCGAAAATGGAATTCAAAAATATTTAGAATAATCACATGTGTAATATACTAAAAAGATAAGTCGCCTCAGTGAATATCGTTGGATAGTCATCTCGAGTCCATTTCAGGGGACCATCTGACGATATTCATGTTGCAACTAATTGTTAAATAATACAATCTCTCGGTTTTGACTACTCTGAGGTTGGCAGGCATGGATCAATGGTACAAATGAAAATTCTTAGGTTGGGATTGGAGATTAATATCTGGACAACTCACCAGAGCCTTATATTTTTTTGTTTTTAGATTTTCCATCTTCATCTTACTTCTTATTTCAGTTTTATCTGTAAATTTTTTTTTTATTTGTAAATTTCCCAAAAAGTTTTTGTAAAGTCAGGTTCATAGCAAAATGATGCTATGGATGCTTATCACGGGAAATAAATTGGGCTTGCAGCGGAGTAGCTTCGCATACAGGGTTTAGCTGAGGTATTCGAATGTACCATGAATTCAGATTTGAATCCAATTTTTTTAAACAATTTGTGTTTGGCAAGGCGATAGGAACTGGTTTGTTGCAATTTCATTGACCAACTTTAAGTTGAGATATCTCAATCAGCCCCAGTTCTCATTACAGTGGTGATAGCAGAGATTGCTGTCTATATTCGGTCTGTGTCTTAATTTTCCAATGATAACCACCGAAAATAGATTGTGCGTGCACAGAAAACCCAGCTATGCGATTCCTAAATGTTCTCTCTCTAGCTTTTGCACAACTTAAAGGCTCAGATATGCATATAAGGTAGACACGTTGTTGTTCTTGCCCATGTAAATATATTGCGATTGTTGAGAAACCACGCTTCAAGTTATTTGTAACAATAGAATATATACATTGCCACTCTATTTTCTTTATTTCACATTCGTGAATGTGCCCCAGGGCCAGGCACTTTACACCACTTTTTTTGCCCCACCCTGGGGAAATTGCACCCCTACATCGTCCCCACCGTGGGGAATTTTGCAGATTTTTTTCAAAAAAAATGCAAAGGTCCGATGGTTTGGCATGGGGGGCATGGTCACTGCTGGAATTGATTGGTGCATTACTGTTAACCATTCTCGCCAATATAACTATCTAAGGGAATTGCATTCATACTTCTATAGTAGTACTACTGGTGAATTAATATGTTCTGAAGTAAACCTTTGGAATATTGATGTTGCTTCAAAGATAAACCAGATAAGATAGGGGTTGCAAGAGAGCAAATATTTTTTTATAGCCTACTAGAGACCTGGAGATCACATTAGATTACAATGATGGGACAATAATAGGCAACAGCAAAAATGACAATATAAAGGCTCTTTTCCGGTATTCTTCATCAGACCTTCCTGCTACTATTACACATATAGATTATGCCTTTCCTTTGTTAGTTTTTACCAAGCCATCAATTAAAACCGAACAAACAAAAATGAAAGTTTGGTTTTCTCATAAATCCTGAAAGGGTAAATAAGAGATACTGTTTTTGTTCTGATGACACCAGTGATTCTTCTATGCTTATTGCTTCAATGCAATGTGTGGTTCCAGAAATTATCCATACCCCTCCTACAGGGCATTGGAAATTCCGGAGGGGTAGGGGGGTCAATTACCTGATCATTTCCATACAAATACTGTATTTTTCCTTGGAAATTCCAGAGGGGTGGGGGGGGTCACTTTTCAATACCCTTCCGTGGTGGGGGTATGGATATTTTCTGCAACCACACAATTTGACAAGAAGGTGCAAAAATATATTTAATTTTTTTTAAACAAATCTGATCATCTAAGTTAACCCGGGCACAAACTCATTATTAAAAGAACTTACGCCAGAGAAGCCCGAGGTCACGCAGTTTCTGCGTCTAGTTAATAATGTTATCTAAACATCTAACGTATATAGGGAGAAGTGGTACTCAGCCCAAAAATAAATTACCTTCTTGGATATTTTTATTGGTTTTGTGCAGACTGGATAACAATCAATTTGGCAAATATGCATGCAAATGTACCAAACATTTAACACACATACGTTTGAGAAATAAACTGCAGGCCAATAAAATTAAAAAAACAGTGTCAGGTGCTCTGTCACTTGGATATAAAAGCATGCAGTCACCCAAGTGTTGCAGTGCTTTTGCCAGAATATGGCTACATACATCATCCTGCCAACCTTGGAAAAGTGAAAACTGGGAGATCAGGAAAAGTGTTGTCCTCGTCCTCGTCTCAAAAAAAAAAAAAACATTTAAAGAAACGTCGCTTGCTTAAAATCTTGAGGTTTTAATGCAGAAATTGACTGAGCGAGTTGATTTCCTGGGAGATTTATGGTGAAAACTGGGAGACCGAGAGATTTGCCTCAAAACTGGGAGTCTCCCGCTTAAACCGGGAGAGTTGGCAGGTATGCAACATGTACATTTAATATGGTGTGGCCTCTATGTTTTAGAACAAACCTGCTTTTAACAAGATCCCATATCCTAATCTTGCAATCATTGGATGCAGAGAACAACTGGAGGACTTTTGGGTTGGGATGAAACTGGACCAAGCTGAAAGAGAAATCAAAATTAGCAAAAATAATTAGGACAGCCTTTTTAGTTATCTGAGCAACATTTTGGTCAAAAATCTGGTTACTAAGAAACTATATGAAAGCTATTGGCTTCATTTGTGAGTATCTTTTGAAATGTTTGGATGCATGACAATCATGGAATTTTCCTGAGATACAGTCCAGGCCTTGTGAACAAATGAGCATTTCATAGTGCAATACTTCCATGAAAAATGACAATTTGCAAAACTGGAAAATTTCAAAATTTTCATTTTCGCAAATTTCCCATTTTGCAAATTCATGTTTTGTTTTGTAAAATACTGTAAGCCTGCCATGGTACAATTTTTGTAGTGTACAAGAATGCCCTTTAGGAACGGCAGGTACAAAATGCAGGTCACAGGAAACAGGCACCACCTGTGACCTGTGTCTTGTACCTGCCGCTTTAGTAACCTTTGTACCATGTACTCACCTTACCACCCCAGAAGAACCCTTGAGACTGTGAGTATAGTATTGCCTGATGATGTCCCACACTTTGATAGTACTGTCACTAGAACCTTAACACCAAAAACAATAATGTACAACAACATAAGTACCAGGTATGAATCACGCTAGAAAGACCAGTGATTCAAATAGTCTCCCCACAGCCCCCAGATTGGAGTCACACAATAATGTGATTCCAGAAAAAATCCATTCCCTCCCAACAACAGTAGAAGGGATTGGAAATTCTGCATTTCAGCTTAACAACACTGCAAGTTCTGTGAGTGACATCAATATTATGGTAACTTAATATTTCTGCCCCTCATAAAAGCCCTTTCCTGCCTTCAATTGCATTGCATCTCGTGGTTAAAAATGTTTTGTCACACACTCACTTTGTTAGATACAAATTTTCAGCCTGGTTGTGACGTCAACAATGGTGGTGCTTCTCAATTTCTATTTTTGAACTACACCTGTACCGGTACAGAATTATTTCAAGTAAACTTAACACTGACTATAAATGAGTCAAATCATCCGTTTACTACCTACCAGTAGCTAGAAGGGTTGATGTCTTATCAAAGGCCATGGATGATATTGGTGCTACATGGACAGCCTAGTTTGAAGGAAGTTACAATTTAAAATGATCATATTAGAAGTGCCAGTTGTTTAGTGTCACGCCACTACAAGGGTATGATAATTATTGATTCCAACTTGAATGGAAGAAATTTTCTTTACTGTTATGTCCAGCAGTTGACCCCCTCTTCCATAATTCATGGCATAGTAATTTAATTCCTCACCTTCCAAGTCTTTGTTTGCTCTCCATTTTTCCAGTCCCACTGACGCAGCAATAAATTTTTGCCAGCAGTCACCAGATACTGTGATGCATTTGCAGTAACAAAAAAAGAAAGAATTAACTACATGGACCACTCAAAATTGTCCTTATCAATCACCCTTGAGGGTAATACCGGTATTTTCTAGGGTGCAGAATTAACCCTTGCTACTACTTTCAACATGCGCTGTTTTAGTGCAAGATTCGCACAATGACACACCCCCATTCTAGCACTGAATAAAAAGTGTACACTTGTATTGTCAACTTGATCAGCAAACAATAAAAGGAGGGAAAACATTGATGGGAACAAAGAGTAACAGGGATATGCATTTGGGCAAATAAAATTCAAGGACATTCCAGGCCACAATTAACCCTGAAGCTAAAGAATGACACTTGAAATGGATTTTGTACAATCATTGAATGCTACAGCAACTGACTCAAATCATATCAAAAACAAACTTAGAAACATTTTTAGACATCATGGCTTGTTAGGATTTTCTTACCAAGTCATCAGGGGATGCAGCAAAACATGAAATAGTATCACTTTCCTAGAAAAAGCAAAAGATACCAGTCAGATACAGTATTTTAACAATTCATCAACAGCCAAGCTCAACTGGTTGAAAATCTTCGAGGGTTAAAGGGGCACTCGCATGCTAAATTTTTGTACAACCTGTCAAAAAATAAGTCTAATTCTAATCACCAAAAATACATTTAAGTTTACCGGGAATAACCAAAAATAACAGCCCAGGTGAGTGCCCTTTTAATACAGCTGTAATAAATAAATAATTTCTATGGCTTGCTACAGTATTTTAGGGCTCATTTTCATGATTTCTTATGATTGTACACATCACTTACATCACATCACCGTACACATCACTGTACTCCACCTGAGTATGCCTCGGTGGCCTCAGTGCAGCTTAATTCATGAACAGTGATTAGAGATAGAGCTTGAGCTAGACTGCCCTATTTATATTCAAATTATGAAAGCTAAAAGAAATTTTGTTTGCTTTGCCTTGCCCTTTGAGAGTCTAAAGCAATTGGTAGTTTTGAAAATAAGCTCTCATATAGATTTATTATTTGGAGACAACATGTTCATTAGATAGAATAAGATCTCCAGGTTCAGAGGAAGACATCATTGAAAGAATGCCATACTGGTACAATATTCCAAAAATTAAAAAATAATGATATTGTCAAAGTTCAATATAGTTATTTCCTACTTAGAAATGCCCGAGTTAGCCAAACTCAAGAGAGGTCACTAACAGCAGTTAGTATCATCTAACTAGTGGACTATTGCCAATGCTGCATTCTTGGCTATGCTACTAGGGGACTATTATCTATAGACCTCTAGTACCGAAAATGCTGATTTTGAACATGAAAACAATGGCGGTCGCTTCTCATTTTGTCAAGGTTTCTGATGATTTTTTAGACAAATTTTAGCTTTTTTTCTCCAACTAGTTGGGTGATACTAAAACAGTTAGACCTCTCACCCCTATCAAGGGCCACGGGTCAATAGCGAGCTATTGGCCCGTAGCCCTTTCGGGCTCAAAGTCTGATTGTTAAATAGTTTCCAAAGGAAATATATGGTTTCATAGTTTCTCGTCAAAAGAAGAAGTGTCCAGTCTCTCTTTGAGCAATAGAAATGCACTCATTACTCTTGCTCAAGGTAATGGATCAAAATTCAAATTGCAGGACTAGACAAGGTTTTCACTATCATCATGTGACCCAAACCCCAGCAATTTGATTGGCTTGTTATCTCATGAATAATTAATGAGGAATTACAAGTAACCTACCTCTTTCAATGATTGGACAACTTTTCTGTCTCTATATGCAGAACTTGAACTTTGTCAGTACAGGAACAAAACAGATGTTCCTCATCATGGGAAAACTAAAGGAAATTTAATGGTCTGATAAGTACCTAAGCAATGCAAAGTCACAACACCTTACCTTACAGCCTACCCACACACTACACCCTAACATGGAGATCAACAGACAGTAACTGTCTGAAATAATTCACAAAATATCAACATTCTTCCAAACGATAACTGTTAACTTTTAGAAGAACATTGATATTTTGTGAAATACATTTACAGGGACAAACATCAATCATTTTTCAAATCCACTTAACTCATGTGACCATTTCGATTGATCGAAATGGCCATGTTTCTGTACATTTCTAACATCAAACAAAAGAAATGCAAGTCATGTGATCATTTTTGATCAAGTCATGTGATCATTTCAATGAATGAAATTTGAAAAATGATTGATTGTTTCTTTCCTGGGTGCTAAAGTTTAGTGATTTTGGTAGTAATCATTATGGAAATTCCTGTGTGGTTCAATATCTGAGGCTGGAAAACTATGGAGTAGACAATCATTGATTATACTACAGTGTAATCCCAGAATGATAATAAATATCAATACTCCACATTGTAAGGAAAACATATAAAGTTAGATATGGCTATGTTGTCCAGGTGATAAAAGTCAGTTGAGTTCAGACAATAATTTCCGATACGAAAAAGTTACCTGCACTTTGCCGCCTGTGTAGAAAGCTTCTATTTTCGAGGACACAGCATAGCTGGGTAGAATGGAGAAGAATTATTAACAGAAATGATACCAAAATAACAGGAAAAAAAGAATTTAAAGTTATCATAAAGGAGGAACCGCTCATGAACATGATAGAATACCGTACACGAGAAACGAATGCATGTTTTCCTCCTCTTACGGCAATCTTCAGAGATGAAAACAACACCAAAACTTACTTTGTTTTAAGCGTAGCTCCTGTAGTTGAAGCCATGTTTTGTTAAATATCTTGGCGACGCTTGAATTCAGTGATCAGGCACAAACTTCATGTTATATTTTACAAAAATATCAAGAACGAAACTCTAACCATTCGTCCGCCATTTTGCCATGTGCTACTAATGGGGGATACCGCTGACATAAATTGAGGGTTTTTTTAACACAGGTAGCCCAAGCTATGGACCTCACTAAAATGGATGTTATACGTTGGACGTTGTTTTTCAATATGGGAGCTACTTGTAGGTACGAGGAGTACGTTTTAATACGTAGCAACCACAAAAATATAACAAAAATAATATATTTCCTAGACAGCTGAAGCGTCGCATTCTTTTTAAAAATGCTAGTCTCCTTTTGCAGCCCACTACGAGCGCTTGCGTGACAGAGACCGCTACGGCTGCAAAAAGAGACTATAAAAATGCCAAATCCATGTTCTGGTATGAGAGAGGAAAGCTTCTACTCATGGGCTCCTGGTATACCAAAGAAACATAAGTGAAAAGTGGGGTATCCCATGGTGTGCCACGAGAAAGCAATAATGCGACTAATACGCGCTGCGCTGCAGAAAGTACAAGTCGAAATTTAAGAAAAAATGTTTAGGAGCAGTGCACGATGGGACGGCTGAGTGGAATACTGCCGAATTTAAATATAATAGTATTAAAATAGAATAGATAGAATAGAAGACTTAGTTCATTACTTGGTAGCTGCTAGCATGCAGATGTCTGCACCATAATCACATATTTCTCAATAGTTTTATCAAACTACTTTATGAGGTGATCATAAAGAAGCAACGTTTGTCTCGAACGAAAACCCTTATACATTTATCAGTCTCAAATAGATTTTCTAAAGCACACAGCATCACAGATAGCATTACTCGGCTTTTAATACTGCACTTGAATTGTACAAAATGTACTTAAAATGTCGCCCAGGAAGCGGAAATATGCTCAAATTCTGCTCAAAAGTCAATTAAGTGCTCAAGAGTGCTGGAAATGTAAAAAAAGTGCTCCAAATTCGAAAAAGTGCCGAAAAGGTGCCAACGCGCAATCGAGACAGGCCTAGCAACCACCCCCTGAAAATATGCTCCCCCTTTTCAATTTATAGGGAATTGCCCATCGCTTGTTGTTGGGTTATTGCAGAGGATCAAGTTGTTGGGAGGGAAAATGTTTCACGTGTGTGGGCATATACAAGTCGATACAACGCTTTAGGGCCTAGCTAAACTGGGGCACATGTAGCGCGCAACAATAGCCGTGGCGGAAAAATTGTCGCGCGCAACAAATTTAGAAGCCGGATATAAACAAATGTTTATTCGCAAGACAAGAAGCATTTTATTTATCCGAGACACACGATACGCGCGGAATACGCGCAGAACGCAGTGTTACGCGCTAAGTATATGCCCTAGATCTTAGCGGTAGCTTGAAGCGCGTGGTGCTTTTTCCACACGAATGCGATTCTAAATAGAAGAATATTAAATACAACGTTCTATTTCGTTTTTACTTTATTTCTTTTTCTTAAAAGCCTGTTGATCAGGTCAGACTTGTATCTCGACAACCCTACTAAGACGTCTTCGGTCCGCCGACCTACAAAGAGAAAATACGTGCAAGTTAGGGGAATTGGAATGTTCCCGCATTGCTCTGAGTTGCCTGTGGTGGGTAATCGCAAAAGTACCAACCACAGGCAACCCAGAGCCACAAGAATAAGAACTCGTATATACTCTGGAATAAATTATCCTGAGAAAAGGATGTGTTAGAACAAGAGAAAAGAATGCAAGATATATACATACCATCAGAACTAAATAGCTTGAGTATCTCATAAAGATCCGTTTAAAATTTTAATTTTTGCTGTGAATTTCATTGTCGCGCCGCGGCGATTTTTCACACACGAACGCGTCAACGCAAAAGTAAACTAAGTGCAACTCGGCGCGATCTGCCGCCATTTTTGTCGCGTCATCTCCGGAGATTTCAAACACGTACGAAACACTTGCAGCTTGATGCGATTTAAAGAAAGAGAACATAGAAATCGTACCGGATTTGCATCTCGTTTACACAAGGGAGTTGGAATAGCAACTCGCGGGGAAAAATCGCCGCGACAATTGCAACAAAAAACGGCCTCAAAAAACGTTGTAATAAAATCTTACCGAGTGGCTATCATTACTCGTCCAGATACCCGTACGCCAGCGGAAGTGACGTCACTCCACGTGACTCCTCCATCCGTGCTGAACTGAGTGACCAGGCCTGGGAACCCTACATTGGTCTTCAGATGTCCGTTTTCAACACTAGAAGATAATGCGACAACATGTGTAAGTCCTACGAATATATATACTGTGTATAAGTTAAGTTCGATTAGAATTCCGCTTTACCAGGAAAGCGTTGTCGTTTTTAATATGAATCCGCGCGGGCTACCTATGCTTTGCGACCAAGAGAAGAATGTTTCTTGAACATCTGCAAGTTTTGGTGAATTTCCCTGCCTTTATGAGGGGAATACTTTACAGACCTTTCAAATTAAAGTAAGGGCTTGAGCTTGAAGGTGCCTAGTCACCTGCGCAGGCTAAAGGCGCCCTGACTGTCCCTGACGTCATTAGCGCGAGCAAACCAAGGGAGTAACTCCCCTTAATACTAAGTTCGGCAATGGGCGATTCCAATCTCGTTGACGACGCATGCGCAAAATTTGCAGGGCTCTGGGGACGAGATTGTGGGCGATTCCAGCTATAAGCGCGCGCGCTCTTCTTTATTCAGAAATGCCCAAGCCGTGTCCCCCAACTACCAGAATGCAGCGCGAGCTTTTTTAGCATGTTGTTCGACAAATGTCCCACATCTACCGACATGCAGCGCGCACGTGCGGTATAGCTGGAATCGTCCATTGCAGCAAGATGGAAGATGACTCTAAACTCACATGGCTCCTGGTACAGGGATATGATAGTCGATTCTCATATGATCAAGTCTGATGAGCTCCCTGTACCCAAGCGTGTTAGCAAACATCTCCCAGTCCAACTTCCGGCCACGTGACCTTGCTCCCAGGTCCTTCTCGGTTTCCCAGCATCCCACGTGCCAGGCCCTCTCGGCCAAGGCCAGGAGACGAGGAAATATCATGGAGTGGAGCTGGGAAGGAGTTCGCACCGTTTCGGACCACAGGGCACCCGCCATGCCTGTGAAGACGAATTATCAGAGCACGAAGAATGAATTCCGTGTTTGTAAACTGGGACGATTGCGCCAATTAGTGTTTTCTTTAAGGCCGGCACAGACTAGGGGACAAGTCCCAGGGACTAGTCGCGGGGATGAGTCCCCTGTGAACGTGTAAGGGACAAATCCCTGTGAAGGGACAAATCCCTGTGAAGGGACAAATCCCTGTGAAGGGACAAATCCCTGTGAAGGGACAAATCCCTGTGAAGGGACAAATCCCTGTGAAGGGACAAATCCCTGTGAAGGGACAAATCCCGGAAACAAATCCCACGTACCGCAGACACTATGGGAGAATTCGCGGGGACCGAGCGGGAACTCGTCGAAGCCGCTGACTCCAAGAATGACGTTTTGAGCGTCCCCAAACTTATGAGTGAGATTGTGAATGGCGCGTTTTCAGTTTGATTCGTGGTACTTGTCTCTGGGACAAATACTTTGTCCCTGCGAACTGAAATTTCAACGCAAAAACGGGAGTTCCCACTAGGGGACTTGTTGTCCCCAAAGCAAGTTTCCGGCCTTTAAGACAGCATGGCGTAAATCAAACTTTGCACAGCCCACCTGCAACATTTTTTGGTTTCTTCAAAGGCACGCACTTTCCTTTATACATCGTGGTGCACAGGTCAACAATCGGATCGCCCATTCTCGTCACGTCAGCGTTGGCGTACAAATCGTCGGGCATAAACCCGAACGTCTTCCGAGTGTCGATATATCTCGGCGCCCAGTAGTACCCACGCTCCTCTGGGTCAGGTTCGTACGGGTGGTCGAAATACAAATGAGTGGCCTGAGTCATAACAACCTGAAACACAAGAAAGGGAGAGGAAGGAATTCACGGTTTGTTAAGCATGCGGTGTTGGTCTCTCACCGTTGTGACCAGGGATCGAATCCAGGTGGAAATGCCCCGCCCATCAATATCAATCAACTTTGTTCTACTGTGTTTCACATCTTTCGGATCAAGCTCTAAACCGAAAGTTTAAATGGTGAGTGCAATTTGTAGCTACCATATATGTCATGCAACCTCGAGCTGTACAGGAATTTTTGGTTTTCGTGCAAGAGCTGCTTAAGCGACGCGCCTAAGTGATAGCAAACCTTGATAGCATGCACTAGTGCCGATTTGCAAACAAACGCAGGCGCAGACGAAAAGCAAGAGACGTTGCGCCTCCTTGTGCTTGCGTCGAATACAAATCAAGCGAACGCAAGCGCGCAAGCAAATAATGTTGATTTTAAGCTTGCGCTTGGGATCGCTGTGGTTTGCACTTGCCTGGAACTTGCGTCCTGCGCTTGCGCTTGCGTTCGTGTATAAACCAGCCCTAAAAGAGAGATCAGGAACATCCCCTATTTTTTACATGGAACTCCCTTCCTCCTCCAGACACTAAAGAATGCGTGACGCGTTACCTTAAGCATGCGTGACTCGTTACCTTAAGGATGCGTGACGCGTTACCTTATATCCAGCGTTCGCCAGTTTATAGGCCCTGTCCCCATGGCCCCACTCCACACGTTGTCCCAAGCGTACGCGTACACCTCCTTGTTCTTGAGGTACCCCCTATCATAGGGCGTGTCCTTCACCCCTAGTGCCCCGTCTTCCCATGCCCCTAGATCCAGGCAGTACTTAGCGGTGATGGCGGATACGCGGCGCACGAAGTATTCTTTTAGATCCTAGTGAACGAGAATGCAAAACAAAAGGTATAGCCAAAGCTTTAGGTCGCCGTTCACGGTGCAGCGTGTCTCTGCAACGTTGCGAGACAGGAGCAATTACGATACGATTCTATTTCTCGCAACGGATTGCAGCAACTTATCTCGCATTGCAGCGTGGATAGTAACAGCGAATCTTGGAACTTGTCTCGCAATTTCGTTCCCAGAAAACTTTGGCGCGCAAATAGTAAAAAGTTCGATACGTTGCGAGCAACCATTGCGAGCGCTGCAATGGCTCTTGCAACTAGTATCTGGATTGCGAGATAAGTTGCAGAATTGCACCGTGTAACTCCACCTTTAGTATTGTACGTTTGGTGGGCACTATAGGACACTTCGAATTCAAATGCGACTCATTTCAGTTGGACATGGAACCATTACACACAGGAAATAGCTGCAGAAGCGCATTCATGGGAAAAGATGAATTTCCCATGGCACAAGAATGGTTAAGTGTTCGACTTTCCCATGGACAAAACACATGGATGCCGAACACTATCGTACATTCTTGCGCCATTTATAATTCGAATTTTTCCATGATTGCGCTTCAATCTGCAAAAAAATCCTGTGGCATGAACTTCTTTTCCAACGGCCATCATTCTACTTTCAGAACTTGTATGATAAAGCACTAGGACATAGCTAGGACATGGTCCAGCTTTATGTTAGCACGATTTGGCATGTTACAATTCTTGTGCCCTGGGGGTCGTTTCTCGAAATCGCCCGATATTTTCGGGCCCGATAAACTTTTCGGGTGGTTTTTCGGGCGAGATTTAGGAGTCCCGAAAAGTGTTTCTCGAAACTCCCAAAACCCCTGATAATTATCGGAAACCCGAAATCAAAATTATAATTCCAAACTTTGCGAATACTTTGCATAAATAGACAATGAAAACATAGGAAACTTATCGATTCGTCGCTGTCAGGGGACAAAGTGTATCGCCATGTTGGTATTTCCATCGATAAATGCCAAGAAATTAGATAAAATGTGCGAAAAAGCAAGCATTTTGCACCGAATTCTTGTAGAAGCATTGGTACTTTGTTTACAACATGTCAAAAAAAGTTTGACAGCTCCTCGTCAAATTTGACAGGCGAGCTGTCAAGAGAATGAATTTGATTGGTCAAGAAGAGAGATGCTTGGACCTGATTGGTGTATTTTATCGCGATAGCGGTAAAAGCAACTCGGGAGAGTTACGGGGGAAACCATTTCGCGACAAAGAAAGAAACTTTGGAAACAAAGCAAGACACCTTCATAAATGGCTGTTTATGCACTTTCGGGGAAATTCAACTTCGCAGGTACTAGAGGGATAAATAAAGTCGCAAAGGAGTGAAAAATCGTAGTTCATTTTGTTATTTTTCTTCCCTATTCTGAGGATTTTCGGAAACCCAAAAAGTTTAGGGGAGAAGGGTTTCTCCCTTATCAAGGGGCGAAAAATGACGCAATTTTATCGGGCGCGAAAAACTCGGGATTTCGAGAAACGCAAAATTCGTTATCCGCACGCTTTTCGGGTAATTTATCGTGCTCGAAAAGTTTTGGGCGTTTCGAGAAACGACCCCCTGGTGCCTCTATTAATGTAAATTAGGTGCAACTCGGTGCGATCTGTCGCGTGATGTCACGGGGAATTCAAACACGTTCGAAACTCTTTGCAAGAGAGCAGAGAAATCGCACCGGATGTGCATCTCGTTTAAACAAGAGAGTTGGAAATTACAACTCCCGGAAGAAATTAGATCGCCGCGACAAATGCAACAAAAATCGTAAGTGTAAACCAGCCTTGACCGCATTCCAGCAATCGCAGGAAGTGTAGACATGAAAGGGTTACATCCAGAAAACCATGTGAAAACCAGGCAATCATACAAGTGCCCTCGCACAAGCGGAACACCATACATAATCATAGGGTAGGAGACACGAGAATGTAAGTAGTGTAAGTTGTTATGAGTAATACCGTCCAGTTGTTTTCTACAGGTTGTCCGTCCGTCTGTCCGTCCTTGTTATCGTGAGGTACCTGTGGCATAACTGAAAAGTTTCAAATCTCGATATATAAATAAAGCGTTTTAGTATAATAAATCCATCGGTTGTTTCTATAAACCAGTTTGTCTGACCCAGATATACCATGCTACGAGTCGGATTACGCAGCTTGTTTTATCAGTACCTTGACAATGTTGGGACTTGTAAAGTTCAAACCCAGTTTCTGCGACAACGTTGCACAAGCGGGGGACTTGGTCCAAGCTCCTTTCGCCACCTCGTCTCCTCCGAAATGGAAGATCTTGAGCGGTTGGATGTCAAAATGCATGAGTCTCACTTGATATACAATATGCTCGAAAAACTCATAGGTTGATTCTAGACACGGGTTGATAGCATTATCCATGAAAAACTGGACTGACAGGTATTTGGACTGGTCAGACGGGTCAGACAGGATGTACTGGTTTGCCTTGTAAGCGTCGCCCATCGCCATGTACTTTTTGTATCGAGCCTGTGAACAAATTAAAAGTGTGTGACGTGTTTAATCTTCACGTTATTTGCCCTAGGGCCGGGAAATCCTGCACAGAGCAAGGCTTCAATAATTATGAGGTCCCCATAGTCCTGCATGAGGGTTGGTAACTTTTGGCGTCCCCGTGGTGATTTAACGCTAGAGCAGATTTCGTATGACTGTGAAAAGTGCTACGGCAAAGCTATGCTGTGCCGCGACCGTACCGTGCTGCGATTTCATTCCGTATCTACGGCAGGCCAGGTTCCGTGCCGCGCCATGTCGCGGCACTTTTCGCAGTCATACGAAATCTGTTCTATCTCGCGTCCAGGTTAGTGTAGTGCGTGTGAGAGACGGGACCTACAATTTAACGTCCTTATCCGAGAAAACGCGATGGTCTAACCACTTGCAGTTGTAAGAGCAAAAGGGAGCACCTTCTCCTCATTTTTCTTTTTCTAGAAAAGAACGTACAGGTAGGACGTGGGTCTGGCCGAGGTTCGCACCTACAACCTCTCGGTCGTCAGACCGCCCGCTCTAACAACTGAGCTAACCGGATGGGGGTGAGATATATTAGCGAATAAACTTTCTAGAAGGGGAGGTACTGCACGCTTGGAATTTGAATTATTGGTTATGAGCATTGTGTGATTGCGTGACTTACCTGCATGGATTTTATAGCAGCGTGACCATGTCCCGGCATGTCAAACTCCGGTATGATCTCTACATGTCGTTCCTTGGCGTAACGCAAGATTTCTCGGTACTCAGATACGGTGTAGAAACCGGTACCTGAATTTCCTGTTCCAGGGCCGGAACCAAGTTGCGAGTCTATGCATTTTTCTTCATTGGGGTCGTGGCATCTTTTGGATCCGAGCTGGAGATGCATTTTAAAACAAGTGTATCAAGACAAATTGTTTGAGTAGCAACGTATGGCCATAAATCTGACAACTAGTACTTTGGAACTTTAATTTATCGACCACTTTTCATGAATATTTCGTGGTGGGACGAACCGTAAAGTAAAGGGTTACATGTAGGTCTTACAAAACAATATCACGCCACAAGAGGTTCCCAAATTTTGATTAACCCGATTTTTTGCCACTTTTTGCCAAAATTGCTCACACAAAATTCTTATACAATCTCTGTTAATATAAGAAAGACTTCGTGATCCTCAAATTCGTTGCTATTCACGTAAAGCTCCCTATATTACTCTGAGGTAGGAAAAAGTCAAAACCGTTCCTATTCGGTATCACAAGTCTAAACTTGCCTCGGTTAACTCCGGCAGTCCCGGGATCTCCAGCCTCCAGCCTTCATCGTCTGTCAAATGCAAGTGCAACTTGTTCAGCTTGTACATGGACATGACTTCGATGAGTTCAGGATCTCGGATTTAGGCATGAAATTTCTGCCAAGATCGACCTCCATTCCTCTGTACTCGAACCTTGGGGAATCCCGTATGGTGACCTGTAATTAAAATAATTATGGTTTAGCCTGTATTGACACGATCTCTATGTCCCTTCAATTGAATAGAAGAAGAAGAAGAAGACGATGAAGATCGAGGAGAAACAAGCAGAACAAGGGTGGCGGAGGTGTAGGAAGACGAAGAAGGTGGAGGTGGAGGAGGAGGAGGAGAAGGAGGAAGGAGAACAAAGAAGAAGAAGGAGGAGGTGGCGGAGGAGTATGAAGAAGAAGAAGAGGAGGAGGAGGAGGAGGAGGAAGAAGAGGAAGGAGGTGGATCGCAGAGGAGGTATAAAAAGAAGAAGATGAGGAGGAGGACGAAGAAATGATCTGTCTCCCAATGTCTTCTTGGTTTTTGCATTAGAGCGGTTTTCACATGACTGTCATGAAACCAATCGCAAAGTAATAACAGCGATTCTGAATAAAACGTACAGGAGTAATTCCAAAGTAATTGCAATTACTCACGACACGATACATAATTATGTGTTTCATGATTTGGGCAAAGAAAAGCAGTGTTACAGCCAAAGACGCTCAAGCGTCCCCCTCTAGAGTGCAATAATGAGTTGATTCTTGGAATATTGGATCCATTATTCGATTGAATAATGCATTCGGCTTGGAAATAATACTGATCAACAATTTCTTCTCTCAATGAACGAGGGAGAGATTTACCAGGCTCGTAAAGTCTACCAGGCCCGCCATATTGGTAACAAAACTCGGAAACAAAAGGCTCCCTGTGGATTTTCCCATGAATGGAAGCGTCTCCGTCGTCTATCGTCCAATCAAAAAGCGAAAACCCAGTTCAAATCGAAAGACGTTGTCCCAAGCCGAATTATTTAATCGAATAATGGATCCAATATTCCAAGAATCAACTCATTATTGCGCTCTAGGGGTAGGGGGGGGGGGGGAGGGGGGACGCTTGAGCGTCTTTGGATGTAACATCACCCTTACCTGTGGCACGTTGCCGGCGTTTGCCAGATCAGCAGTGATTGCACCCCCAGAATACACCCATGGTGGACACACCCGTAATGGTGATCCCCTCTGCCGTAGCATCTACAGACAGGCTATACGCTTCATGATTGGACGTTGGCTGGCCGTTTATTGTGACGTCACCTAGCTTCAATTTGATTTGACGAAACCCGCTGAACAGGTTTCTGTTCTTGATACCAAGCTTCCCTGTAAATGAACCAAATCTGCTCAGCAACGAAACCATTTCTAAACTCTCACCTGACGCAACCTACCTGCTAAGAAGTTTGCTTCTTTGTTCAGCCCTGGACCAGCGATCACGCTCCAATCACCAGTCCGCAGATTCACAGACGCCTTTTCGTTGTACCCAGTCACTTCAGAAGGGCTCGGTATAACCAGCAGGCCAGGCCGCTTAATATCAGTGACGTCATTGAAGCGATACCGCTGCTCGGGTGTGAAGGGGTTGTACTTGTCCGTGGTTATTCGCTTCCACTTGGACGCCGTGTCGAAAGGGCCCACGAAATTGAGGCTCTCGCCGGATGTGCTCGTGATAGTGCGAGCCTTCAGTCCGTCAGCGGCAACATAAAAGTTCGGCATGACGTCAGTCTTAGCGACCGCCCAGTTCTCGGCATTGAAGAAGATAACCCTTGAGCCGCCAGCTAGGAGAGATGGGAAGTCAGCGGTTGGTTGTAGTTTATGTTGACAGCCATTAACGTGGGTTATCTGAAATGACGAATAACATCATTATCAGTTGATCATCATCATCTTTTTCCAGTTATCACCGTCACTACTGACAGCATTACTCAGTTTCAGAATCTCCCGTATCTCTCATTTTCTCGCGCGAGTTGCATTCGATTTCGGTGCTATTTTTCTTTAAATCGCATCAAGTTGCAAAGAGTTTCGAGCATGTTTGAAATCTCCGCGACATCAGGCAGATTGTGCCGAGTTGAACCTAATTCACATGTGATTTTGAGTTGACGCGAAAATCGCCGCGACTCGCGCGACAAAAATTGCAGCAAAAATTGCAAGTGCAAACGGGCCGTAACACCGTTAAAGGACTACTAGGACGCGGGAGTGACCATCCTCAGTGTCTGTGCTTGCGACAGCCATTGGCGCCGTGAGATCCAACGTAATTCAGTTTACGGGACTGGAAGCCTGGAGAGTTGCATATTTTTCAAAAATGCAAAACAAACTCCTGCCGGCTTGCGCCGAAGTAAAGTCGAAATCCAGCATAACAACTAATGCCATGGCAACGGAATATGTCAGTACAACCTTAATCACATCTTTACAAGGGGGCCCATCGTGTGCTTGTGACTTGTGTCCATTTGAATTCGATACAACTAATAAAGTGTATCCTAGAAACACTTACCCTCAGTCCGTATCCAGGCAACACATACCCGTTAGGGTTAAACTTGGTGTGTACCGGCTCGATCACCCGGATGTGACAGAAATAGATCGACCAGCCACCTGAACTGATGGCTTGAGCGCCTGCGTTACTGATGGTCAGCTTGACCTTGTAGCTGCGCCAGGTGTCTTGCATGTTGTCAATGACCGCATAGGACATCCCAAGATTCTCTGCGATATAGTCCAGTGTTGACTGTGCAACAAGCTGGCAAAATACTGTGAAGGAAAATGTTCAATGTCTTGAGCATAAAACAATATAGGCCGTCTACCTCCACTTGAGTTCTACTCCAGGGTGAACAAGGGTAGAAAAGAAGCAGGGGTAGCTAAAGTGACTATTTTGCTTTCGTGTCAATCTCAAGTCCTCTCGGTTTAGATTTTAATAAAAGTTATAGAGTTGAAGTAAATTGAGTACGAGATGAAACCAGGGAGATCCAAGAATTTCTGAAAGGGGGCTGGATCATCAAATACAGTAACTTTATGAGAAAAACTCCCGCAAAAGGGGGGTCTTCAGCCCCATTGCTCCCCCCTAGATCCATCCTTGGAAACTACGTGCTTGATTCTGGTCTCAGAAGAAATTCTAAATGGAATCCCACTTCTGACACCAATTCCAAAAATTCAAGTTTTATGGTTAATTCGCATCCTTCTCGTCCAGCCAGCTAAGGAAGGAGGTGCGGAACAGATATTTTGCAGAACAGATCCGTTTTTGACCTGAACATCAGGTTTTAGGTAATCTTTGACAAATTCCTTAACAATACCACATTCACACCGAAACCATATTAAGTCGGTTAAACATGGTTTTCGTCTGCTTCGCAAATATAAATTATTACTGTTTACTATCAAACCCCTCCTAGCTCAATTATCACTGTGTAGCATGTACAGTACACTTTATTCAGTTTTAGTCCTTGGAACAGTTTCACCCTTATAGTAGATAATCATCTTAACCTATAAAGTATTTGTGTTAATGGCGGTATAAATACCAAATTTCGCTTGAGGAATTCTAAACAAAACTAAAAGAAATTATCACTAAGAAATTATCACTGACCTTGTTGTTGTAAAAATAATAGAGACACCAGCGTCCCTACACGCCAATCTAACACCATGATTTTAAAAGTGTTTCAAAGATCAAATGAAGGGTGTGCGCTTCGCATGCAGTTCCAGCTCCCTGACTCTTCTTCCCCGAGACCACTGCTAACACTACAACGTGTGTCGCCATAGCTCAAGACCGGGCGTGCTTGTATGTATACAGCTGTGACAAGACCTACAGTATATGGCCTGAGCTTCGTGTCAGTTACATGTTTATGGCTTTACAATGTTTATGGCTTTAACACGGCTGAGGAAAACAAACAGTTAAACTTCATTCAAACGGTGTTGAAGTCTTAAAACTGATTCCTTCCAAATAAACACAAATCTTTCAAAGTGAAGCTCGCCACAAATCTTTCAAAGTGAAGTTCGCGTAGAATGTTAAAGAAATAGGATGTATTTTGTTCATCTACTTTTGTTGTAGTTTTGAAAGGTTCGTAAAACAGGTGGCCCGAAGTCACCATTTTCAGCTGTAAACACATGTCGACCCATCCGTGACAAGTGGGAGGAACAACCAAATATTGAAATAATTTGACACTTTGCGGATGTAGCATTATCACAGCTGTCTTGGAGGAGCTATCCGTTATGTTTGACCTTATTTTTTTCTAGCTTTAACTTATTTCGAAGGCATTCTCAAAATTAATTTTCTGCTGGTAAAGCACTGATGGAAATCAAAACAATTCCATGGCCAGTGGAGAGTCCGTGGAGAGCTCTTAGAATTCTTAGCGCGATCATAGCTTAGGGCTCTATTCGGAGTTTAGGGTTTTCTGTGGCGGGCGGTCAAAAGTTGAGAGACTGGAGCTACTTGGAGGATTTCCTTGGGCGCAGTTCTCGCGCAAACGCTTCTCATAAAAAAAACATGAAAATAATGTAGCAGTAATGCTAGAAGAGAAAATAGTTGGATGAGGATAGGTTTCAGGCCCCATTTACACGACAGGTACCAAATTGAATGGCACGGCTCGGCTATATTTGCGCTGTGTAAATGGCCTTGCCCTACTAAATTTTGTCAGAGCCCGACCGAAATTTCATCCGTGCCGGGACTACATGGCGAGATAGTCGAAGAACCATTTTTATCCGAGCCGTGCCAAAAAATTATGTCATGAGACGGATATGTTTGGCACGGCTCGGATAAAAATGGTTCTGGGACTACCTCGCCACGTAGTCCCGGCGCGGATTAAATCTTGGTCCGGCTAGGACAAAATTTAGTACGGCAAAGCCATTTACACAGCGCAAATATACCCGAGCCGAGTCGTTAAAATTGGTACCCGTACCACTTTTTTCCCTATACGGACCTCCAAGCCGGTAAATGAGCCTTTGGTCCCTGCACGGATGAAATGTCGGTCTGGCTCTGATAAAATTAGACGGCAAAGCCATTTACACAGCGCAAATATACACCCGAGCCGTGCCATTAAATATGGTACCCGTACCACTTTATTTGCTTCCTAGAGGGCACGGTAACGTTATGCATTCTGATTGGTTCTTAGAGCGCGCACGCGCGGGCAATATTTTCCTATCTCTGACCTTGGTCCCGGTAACCATTTGCGCGCGCTTGTTTTCATCGAAAAATTAACAAATTTCCAGAGGTTTTAAGTGGTGTGGACTCTTATTTACCACGCTTTACGTCATCATCGTGGTCAAAATGTTGTGGACTCACCAGCTGCAGGCGACAAAACCTGTGGAAATTTGTTTTTTACCATGATTAAAATTCCAAATGTTATAATTATGATTTTCCGTTAGCGCTCGCATTCGAATAATTTCCCTTGTTTTTGAGCCGCGCGCGCAAGCTGATGCGAGCAGAGTGGTATAGACTCTTATTTCCCACGGCAAATCGGCCAATCATTTTGTGAGAAACCTAACTGTTATGGTAAAAATCAAATTTTAGAGTTGGAAAAAAAATAGATAAGTTATTTACCGGCTTTAGGTCGGTCCGTATAGGGAAAAACTGACCTCGGCCTGGAAAATGTTGACCTCGGCCTCCAGCCTCGGTCAAAATTTTTACAGCCGACGGTTTTCCCTATACGGACCTCCAAGCCGGTAAATAACATATATTTATCCGGGCCGTGCCAAAAAAATCTACAAATATCTACAAATCGGGAGCGAGAAGCCGCGATGATTTATGTCGAAATTTATGCCAGTAGCGAACCGTGTGTATTGGTGTAGATGGAACATTTACAGTAATGGCAGAATAAACTACCTTGCGTAAAAACGACAGCAACGAAACACAGCTACTAGAAAATATACTTATTAGTTAAGTTATGACACTGTATATTACATAACTGTATTACTATAATACAATATACAAATACCTAAAAGGTTTACTGATTCACGGAATGCCAGTTGTTGAATAGCTCGTATTAGGTTGGCGAGAAACAAGCACATTTTCTCCACGCGCTGAGTTTTAGCGACACTTAATAGATGTTCCAAGACTTTCACAAACCAGTGACAAGAAGAAAGCGGGAAAAGGTTTGCACTAATTTGAATGACGTACACCACGATTGTCAATGGTTGAACATCGCTGAGCATGTTGAAACTGGTTTGGTACCATCCTAAAGTTCTGTTTACACGGAGGCGCGCCATCTCTGTAAAGGCCCATTTACACGCTGCGATCTGTCGCCCCGATTGTTTTTAGAGCCGCGAGTTATTTGATTTGTCCGAAGGGAAATCGGACCCGACACGAAAAAATCTGATGCGATGCCACAGATGTTTCAGTGTCGGGCCGACACCGAACAAAGCTCAAGAAATCGGGCCCGACAAATCGCAGCGTGTAAATGGGCCTTACGTGGGCTTGACTGTTCCAACACGCTGTATAGCCTGTCTGCCCGGATTGCACGTGTCACGACTGTTTTCATATCAAATTCACCGTGTTGTGTTATGAACGAGGCGGGCTGGCCGGTAACCCGCGAGATCCCGGTTCGAGCAGCCAAGGTCCCGATAACCGGACCAGCCCGTTTGCTCCGGGGGAAAGAACTGACACAGGAAACCCGCGTGCCAAAAAAAAAAAATCAAATATCCGAAAAAAAAAAACACTGGAGAGCTGGCTAGCAGGCTACATTCAAAAGGTATCAGAAAAAGAGTCGTGAGATGAAACATCTCGGTCAAGCGGACTGTCGAACCCCTGCTTACCGAGCTGGCTCTGTCCATATAAACAGGCCCTAACCTAAGACAGAATTATATTCCAAAGACCAAAGCGGCCGTTGAGCAATAGAAACGCGAATATTTGCGATTTGCATAATTCTGTGAAATCTCACTTCAAGCGCCAACCGCAAAATGGCTTCCATATCAATCAAACTTTCGAACAAAGATCTCGGCAAAGGAAAGTCTCTGAAAAGTTTCACGTGATTAAAATAACTCTAGACATAATAAGTCCATGTTACTTTAGTTTGCAGTCAGCAGAAATGCACGGAAACTAGCCCCACGATTTTCGGAAGTTTGACTGGCGAAAGACAAAACGGCGTTTGTCGGCTCGCGCTCGACTGTAAAATTCCACAGGCTATGAAAATCGCAGAGTAAGCTAACGGAAGAAATAATTCCTCTCAACACTCGTTTGAAGTCCACTCTCTCTCTCTCACTAATATGCCAAAAAAATAATTCTGACAATTTTATGTAGAAGACGTATCCGACGCCAGGGGCCCATTAAAAGGAGTCACCATCTACTCCATTTAAGGTCTAGCCATATGGACCGGAGTAGAAGCTATTTTAGAATGTGAATCTTCAATTTTCCGCGAAATTTGGGAGTACTTTGAATGTGATAGTATGGGGTTTACAGCTAAAACCGTTGCATCACGTTTTCAAAAACATCAAATTATTTTTGGATTTTGTTTTACTTTGCTATTCCGCCAATCAAACTGTCTGAGCCAACTTTTGCCCTGTTTCACCTAGTGCAGTCAACTGGCTTCCCTCTGGAACAAAACAAGACAATGTCGCGACGGAAAGCCAGTTCACTGCACTACGCGAGACAGGGCAAGAATCTGATTGGCTCATAAGGTTTGACTGGCGGAACAGAAAAGCCAAAAATAAATCGATGTTTTGAAAACGCGGGTCGCGATGCAACGATTTTAAGCCGGGGAAATACGAGGCACAAAATCCCTCAACTTGTCGCGCAACATTGCTGCGTTGCAAGTCTGATGTTTGTTGCTCGTCTTTCATTAAATTCACAACTTGTCCCCCCACATTTTGTTTTGATGATCACACATGCTAGACCAAGGCGAATTTGGCCCCTTAGCACTTCCTTTCTATTGACCAACCAACTTGAATCGTAGGCAAAATGTTGCGCGACAAGTTGCGTGTTTGATGAAAAACGAGCAACAAAGCCAGAATTTGTGTCTCAAAGTAGATCCGCGCTCTACTTCGCGCAACAAGTTTTCACAACCTGCAACAAATGTTTTTGTTGCGCGACAAGTCGTGGCGCGAGATGAAAAACGCGCAACATCGATCATCAACTTGCAACGCAACAATGTTGCGCGACAAGTTGAGGGATTTTGTGCCCCGTATTTCCCCGGCTTTAGCTGTAACGCGCGCGGTGCGATGGCTGGGTTGTTTTCCGCCGTCTTTCGTTTGAGAGAGGGGACAAAATTTGCAATCATGATTACAACTTATTTTCGCGGCAAATTAAAAATATACAGTCTAAAATAGATTGATCTACTCCATTGCTTCGGAAGCCCATCCCTATGTGATGGAGACTCCTGTTGATGGGCTCCTGACTCTTTGATTTTGGACTCTATAAAGTCCCCCTTATAGAATAAATTACCCCTAGTTAATATATACAATATTGAACTGTTTTCCCAGTTAAGTCATAGAACATGCATCACAGAGACTATAGGAAACCAAAGGCAAAGAAATTTCATATATATTTATATAATTCCTGTATTAAGGTGAGGCATGCATTATTTTGAACAGAAAATAAAAGTTCTTTTTAAGCAAAGTAAATTTCATTGTATGCATGTCAGATATTTATATCTAATCAAGACATGCAAGTTTATTCCAAGAAAACAGCGAATGCGCGCGCGGTTTCACTGCTCACGACGATGAACGCCTGGGAGGATGATTACAAGAAAACGGTATGTTCTTCATGGCTGAATGCCACACAGTCGCTTTCGCTTTCTTATAGAACGAGGTATAAAACAAAATGACAATTCATTTTCAAGTAAGGAGACTATTGTTACATTCAGACCCGAAGCACAGAGAAAGAAAACCCAGAAGAGAAAAGTATGTCGAAATAGAAGTCTACAAATATCTACTTGTATTAAATTTAAATACCCAAACCTTAATTAATGTACCTTGGTACATTCGGTCATTTCACCATACAAAGGCAAACAGCGAAAGATTATAAGGTTAGGATGTTCTCAAGGTTTCAAAGACGCCTGAAGCTTAATCTCTCGTATTCTAGTTGGGTTACCTGTGGTTAACGTCACCAGAAGTATTTCCCTCTCCTCAGTTCTCTAGCTATCTTTCCTTGCCCATCCACAGGCAGAATGCCAGAACCTAGCCTGGGATAACTTACAAAAGGACACTCTTTCCAGTTTCCAGTCTATGCCGGCACGTTCTCCTACAGGTAGTCCGTTTAGAACGCGTGTACCATACGGAGGTCAATAATACGGGGTCGATCGATCCGGTGCGTGCTTTCTCCTGAGTTCATCCTCACATCCTCCACACATCCTCTGATTTCGTGCCACCGGTACCCGCTCACATCTCACACAAACCGGTTTGTCCGCTATAATCCGAGCCGACATGGCCTTCAGATTTTTTGGATCAGGCTCACTGCGGCAGTGCTCGGAAAGCGTTGAACTGGATTCCTGGTACCAGGGATGCCGGAGCGAGGACGTGGACCAACTCCGTAACGCCTCACGGGACTGCTTCACGGATTCGTACGAGGGAGGGGAGGGTCGGTACCCGGGTGGTCGGCGCTCCGTCGCGACACCACTAGAGGCTCGTGCCGAGGGCCCGGAATACGATGATATGTTATCGATGTTGTCATAGCAACCAGAGGAACGCGACTTTAGATCCACTTCCGGTCCAGAGTATCGCGAACTAAGATCCACTTCCGGTCTACTGAGTGAGCTGTCGGCGGTTCCTGCAAAATAGACTTTAGACTGCCTTCTTGGCTCGGTGTCTCTGTATTTAGAGCTATCATACGATGCGCCGTAACTAGAAGCCGTTTGTTCTGCGAGAGGTAGATAGACGCCGAAGAAATCTTCCTCTCTGGTGGCCGAGACTTCTCCCAGTCCGTATCACTAATGACCCTGGTCTCGCTCATATTATAACTCCTCTGGGGCTCGTAAGTAGCTCGTCTGTCACTTGGGCTCGAGCCGTACTGCGCCACAGGCTGTGGCCGTATACCTAGTCCCTCCATACGTGACACAACCTAGGAAATAAACGGGTAATAAATTCCGTGGCACAGATAGTATAGCACCTCACGGCATCATTATTACAAAAGTACTATGCAGATTTTTGTATTTCGTCTGCAGAACTAGCAAAATAGAAACAATCTGAATAGGGTGGCAACAAGATGTAAACACCGTTAGCCGATTTGGTCTATTTGCTGTTCTACAGCTAGCTGCCACGCAGCTGCGCAGGTGTTCTGTACATCTCAAAACAAAGAAGTATCGTCCCGTAACGATGGCCAGCGAAGCCTGAAAACCACGAAAACAATACGTTTTAATGTCGCTATTTCTCGATCCATCCGACCAAATGTTTACGTTTGACATATTCTTCAATAGTTTTCCGATAGGATGGTCTAAATAGTTTTGCTCAGTGATCGTTCCTGGAGCATGCGCGTATCGTGACAGCCTCCCTTTAAACCAGTTTTAGACTAATGGATGGCTCGAAATTCCACGAGATGTAGACGGATTGAGTTCACTGGTTTTTATGAAGAAATTTTCGCCTGGACGATGAAATGGGAGTCCATGCTATTCCCTTCTAAAATGGTTTTACCAAGTACGCAAAACGTAATCATTGACACAGGAATCCCAAAACCTACCTCGTCCCGCTCGTAATGCGACGGGCTATAACACAGGGAGTCCGGTTTGATTTTCTGCGAGCAGGTCGAGTCCCAGGCCTTTCCATTGGTATCCCTTACACGTGCGACATATTGATTGCTGGAGGTCCGGCTAGATTTAGGTGGCAGTGCTCCGTGGGATGGCTCCCTGGCGGGGTAATAGTCATTGCGAGGTTGCCTTGTCGCCCCTGTGGTGTGGTCTCTACCGGTCTGGGGATACTGGATGTCCTTGTATGTTGGTAACTTTCTTGGAAGTGTACCCTGGAACAGAGTAGTCTTAGTTCAAGTGCTAAAGCTACGGCTAAACTAGGACACATGTAGCGCGCAACAGTTGTGTCCTGCATGTTTCCCCGAGTGGCTAAACTAGGACACATGTAGCGCGCAACAGTTGTGTCCTGCACGTTTCCCCGAGTGGCTAAACTAGGAAACATCGCACGCTTGTGTCTTGGACACATGAAAATGGTTCTTGTCTTGCGAAGAGAAACATTTCTGTGTCCCGGCTACAAAATTTGTTGCGCGCAACAATATTTCTCGCGTGGCATACAGGGAAACATGAAGGAAACATGTGTCCGGCTACAATGTTGCGCGCTACATGTGTCCTAGTTTAGCCAGGGCTTTACTTTCTGTTGAGTGTGTTTAAAAATGAATGAATCATACACGTTCTACCCAAAAGTTCTACCCAAAAATAACTCAATGAAGTGCAGTGGGGCGCGCGCGATTGGGCCGTATAATGGCCTTAGCTAGCGGGGGGAGTGGGGGAGACGGAAGGAGGGGGCAGTTGCTAATTAGACATTTCGTATCAACATGCGGGGAAAAACTTGTTTGCCACACAGCAAAAACAAAGGATGACCGAGGCTTGCCCCCTCCCCCCAGACAAAAAATTCTAGCATGGCCTTGCCTTTACGTTTTTACATCCATCCACCACATCCAAAAATTGGCATTTGGTTCCCAAGTTCTTGCAGGGAATCCATTTCACTGTCATAATTGCAAGGCTTCGACAATTATACCACAACGCGCGCGTTTCTCGTATTCTGATTGGCTCTCAGCCATAGGTACATTTAACAATTATTCGCCGAAGGCGAAGTGAATAGTGGCGAATAGTCCCCGAGACCGGAGGTCGAGGGGACTATTCGCCACTATTCACTGAGCCTGAGGAGAATAATTGTTTTAGTATATACTACACGGGAACACTCCAAAATTATCCGAACGACACTAAATGTGGCATTTGCCGACATTTTGTAGTCTCTTTTTGTATGCGTGACGTTTGTCACGCACGTGACATTCCGTCAGACTTCACTACAAGCATTCGGCTACTGAACACATGGTGGAAACTTGCTGCTGTTTTAGAGAAGCAAAAACGCTAGAAAACACTTGTTTTAAAACCTTAATATCGAATACGATAAACGATTTAAGTTTTTAGAAGGTTGCAAGGATGGATTCAAGGCATTTTGTGCCTTGGATTATGGATTGTGAAACTGCAGAGTTGCTTCGCTGAAAACACTTTGCCTTTGGTCGCCATTTCACCACCGATGGATGACTATATTTTTCAACCTGCTGGCAGAGAAATTCAAGATTCGTTGGAATATTCAAACAGAAATTTGGGAAATTAACCTCTTCAAACTCTGAGACAACGAGGAAGACCTTGTTCATAAAAGAGAGACCACTTTAAATACGTTTGATGTCGGATGGCTCGTGATCAAGCGAATCAACAAGTCGACGCCGGGTAAGCTTAACTGAAATTCTCTCTTATTACATGATTGACACCTTTTCTATTGTTATTCAGGGCCCTTTATTAACTAAAATCCCTATGAATTAATTACATCTTAAAGAACGGGGAGGGTTTGATGTTTCAGCAGGGAAGATTGGGGCTATTATTGAATAATTAGTCATAAATGACCCGCATTATAATGCACGGGTCTTTATGGAACAATTGATTCTCATAAATGACCCGGCGCATTTATAATGAGGAGCAATTATGACTAATTAGACAAATAAAGTCCCACCCTTCCGATGCTGAAACGCACAGATAAATGATAAAAACTACAAAATTGTCTGCTAGGTTAAATTGAAAAAAAAAAAATATATATATATATATTTGAACAAAAAAAATGTTATTTATTACTAGCTTTAGCTGAATAGTGTGTCTCAAAATTCCAAATTGGCGATACTTTCTACTTTTCTACTAAATTTAACTATAACTAATATGGAATGAGCAGTTGTTATAGGTAACCTTGCTGGCCGGCTCCATTTCTGCTTCACGCTCAATCAAACTGTGAAAGAAATAGAAATAAAAATAATTTACATTGAGCATTGAGCTCATAACAATACATATGCACAGCACATTTTTCTTTCTTCAATACATTTTACAAGTTTTTCAAATTTAGGATGGACCTCGTACGTCGCAGCATCAACGGCACACCGGTCTAAGATACGTTCAAGTTAGTCATGCAATTTAAATTCACCAGAGCGGTATTTTTCAACTGTTATAATAAAACGAATTACTGTAAATAAGAACTTTAGTTAAACTTACCATGTCTTTATCAATCGCCAACTACAGGACACTTTGAAATGTATTATCTCTTGAACAGCTTAAAACCACACAGTGAGTGCCGAGTTCCTCACGCGCATAATGCACCCTTTTGGTCTTGAGTCCTCAAGCGTTGTTTTTTTTCTCCGAAATTCGTTCTCAGTCGCCAACTTAGAGACTACTAGTTCAGCACTCAAGCACTGACTTCTACAAAATGACGACCTAAAATCGCGAAAATCAGGTGTTTTGATTCTTTTGTTGTTTGGTACAAAAGAAGTACTACCATTGGTCGTTTAAAAATGAATGCATGGAAGCTAAAGGAACAATAGCCCACACTTTTGTTTGTTGTCTCTCAACCACTCTAGGGATATTCTTTAATTTAATGAAACGCGGGCTTTAGAATGCAAACAAACGTATTGTGAAAGGCACCTTCTCTGCAGTGATAAAGCGTTAGCAATGAGTCCTTTGAATTTGAATTGCCACGCAAAATACACGTTATTATGAGAAGTTGAAAAGAAAAAAAGACATTCAAGGCATCACATATTTCCTAACCAACACTGACGACAATAGCTTTCAAAAACATTTTTCATCCTTTTGTTCCGATACGACTTAAACTCGGGGGATACCCCTCTTCTGCAAAAATAAAGATCCCTGGTTGATTTATATGGTTAAAAATCGTTTATTTGACGAAGTATTTTCGATTTTTTAATTGCATGGCGCTCCACCTGATAGAAAAATCACCTTAGATCATGTAATAAGTCAGTTAAATACCTCGGTCTTCGGCAATATGGCATATAAATACCTCGGGCCTACGGCCCTCGGTATTTATATGCCATATTGCCTCAGCCCTCGGTATTTAACTCTTACTTAAACTGCACTCAATGACTGGCTTCTACGATTTACTGTCCCTTCCAACCTACAGGTACATGTAAATGTTCGGCAAAGTAGATATGTTTTCGACAAAATTGCCTTAATTAATATGTGAACGAATCATCGATCTCTGTGATTCCGAAGAACTGAAAAACAAGAACAGCACATTTTCGAAGTTCAAGAAATACATCTCTCTGATTCACCTTGAAAAACTAAACAGACAACATAAGTTAATTGAGTAGGATTTTTCCGTTGCATTTCGAATCAGATAGTTCCTTTAGAAAGTAAAAATATCCGAACCACTTGCACTCGGGCTTCTCAATCTCGGGATAATGCTCTCGATCTCGGAATATTGTGGCATTATCCCGAGATAGCGAACCAATCAAAACGCGCGATCTATGGAGGTTCCCGTGTAGTATATACTAAAAAAGTATATGCCACGGAACGCGCCATCACCAGCGCGCGCGCTAAAAAGAACCAACGAAAACACCGTTTGGCCGAGCGCGCGCGCTTTTTTTGTCTTTATTTTTGCCTTTTTGTTGTGGTATAAAACAAATGTCCTCTGTTTTTCCATGGTGTGTCCTCTTACATACCACGGAATTACGTAATAAAGTGGTCAAAATGTACTGCGGACCCACTCGGCTGCACCTCGTGAGTCCACAACATTTTGACCACTTTATTACGTCATTCCGTGGTATATAAGAGGACATACCACGGAAAATCAGAGGACATTTGTAATTCCTCCAACGTTGCAAGGGCAGAAATAGATAATTTGACATTTTGACTTTGCGTTCGAGCGAAATTATTCTTTGCAGATATAGTAATTACTCCATGAACCGATTAAAACTAACGCGCAAAGCAAGCAGCAAGGGCCCGTTTGCCAATCGCCGCTGACAACGATTTTCCATCTCCTAATTTACACACTACTACGTTTACCAGTTATTTTCGTGATTTCACTTATTTATACAAATGACATAGGAGCATGATTTTAGTTGGGGGGGCTAAAATATACAAATTTAACCACTAAAATCGTTTGAAATGCTTTGGAACTTGCATAACAGAGCTAAAGCAAACGCTTCCACAGATTGTTGATCTACGTCCGACACATATTCGTCGTTATCTATCTCTGAGAAACGCAAAAGTCTTACGGAACTCGACGGCTCCTATGTCCTGCTCTCAGACAAAAATCTCCCTTAATAGTAGTCCCTTATTAGTGGAAAAAAGAAAAAACAGTACAAAAACAAACTCAGAACTTCTGGGACGTCAACCTCAGGACTCAAAACATCTGCAGACCGCCATGAAATGGCGAAATTTCATGAAGTTCTCCCGGGAGAAGTACAGCAAATGTATGGCAGTCGTCTTGAATTTTCCCGTGAGACGAAGCGAAAACCTTGAGTCTCCTGGCAAAACCAGGAGAGTTGACGTCCCAGGAACTTACATATTGGTGTTGTAAATTCTGCTGCTGTTGTCGAAGAATCATGTCGTCCCGAATTCTTTGCTGGCGGAGAAGCTCGTCCTCGCCTGGTTGGGGAATTCTGAAAGATGAAGCAACAGCTTTGCTATATGAACACAATCGTGACTGGGACTCATGGAAAACAAGATTGTGGGCATGATAAACACCAAGAATAATAATTCGTTACCGTCTAGAAGAATATAGAAAACACATAACAAAACGTTACGCATAGAAGTTTTTTTACACATGGTTCGCAATGCAAATAATTGTAACTCTGCGCGAGAAAATTGTAGCGGGTGAATGTCGGAAAAATACATAATTCGCGTTAAACATTTTCGTGCAGTGACGCGGCACATGCACAATTCTAATCAGATAATGTAAAATTTACATTCCTTATGTTTTGAGGCACGAAAGCGGGAAAAGAAGTGAAGTATTTTCAGAACGCAGGAGCAAAAGGCAGGCATGCACTTTGGTGAAAAAGTCGCACTAGACGTATAAAATGATATATTTGTAAGATCTGTAGTAATTAATCCGTATAGTGATGTCTTATCTGATGAAGTTGTCGCGGTTCAAGTTGTGGTTTGTTCAAGTCAACCGAATGAGTTTCGCTGCTTCTTTTTCTTGATACCAAACGTCGGCCGCAAAGTTTACTTTTACCCTTCAATAGTCAGGAGGCAGATTACAAAAAGCTGCTTACTTTTCACGTTCGCTATAAACATTTTGGTAGAAGCAGGAAACATTATGAAAAATAAACGTTTTCTCCTCTATTTCCGAATTTTCAAAGTCTTGGTGTACGGTTCCATAATATCTATAACAGTTTTATTAGTTTTACAAACTTATTAGTATTACATAACAGTTTTACAACCAAATTATAGCAGCCAAAACAGTTTTTTGCTTGCCCTTTTTCGCTTATTTAGTGCGCAGTCAATTGGCTTTTCGTCGCGACAGAATACCAGGGGAAGCAATGACCTGATTGGCTAGTCTGCCTCGGGCGCCCGGGGGCTAGCGCAAACGGCTACTCTGATTGGCTTAGATGGTTTGACTGGCGTAACAGCAAAAAACGAAAATCTCAAACTGCGCAGCGCAAAACAACGGCTTTCAGTTGTAAGCGCAAACGTAAGGTGGCTTTTTTCACGATCATGGAATGAATGAAAGATTTAATCATTTTGACCTGCAACGATTGAAAGCCGAACAGAACTACGGTTTAGTCCCTTTGAAAACCAGAAGCTGATACTTGAGCATATCGAGTTCAAATGGGAATTTATTTAATTTCAAATTCATTCCCCTTTCAACCGCCTCTCGGTGTCGCACGTGCGTCCAAGTCTTTCCGCAATGTTCTTGAGCGGACCTGATTGAAACGCCCACTACGAACGCTTCCTGCATTTGGGGAGCATGTACTGATAGCGCGCGAAATGGTACATGGAAATCCTCCACTTTGTAGATAAACCAAAGAGCGCACGGTTCATGAACTGTTAACTTAATGATATATCAAAGTGCCCATAATCTATTATTGATAATTCAGTATTTGTTTATTTGTTTGAACAACCACTATAAAAAAGCGGGAAACTCGACAAGGATTGCATACTAACAAACCACGAGTGGAAACGTTTGCGAGATCAAACCGGATACGCCGGGTCTTGGTTTTTGATCAAAAGTCGAGATCTTGTATTTGGTTTTGTGTGACAGTTGAATGCAATGACGACGAAAAAAAAAAACGTTTACGATTTCGTAATCATCGGAATGGACATATTTGACCAAATTACAAGGAACTTTGTCGTATCATAAAACACATTCTCGACAATCACTAACCCAAATTTCAACCGTCTTTTCGCTACGATCGATGAAATTGGATGGATGGATGAAATTCAGGCTAGTTGATCACGAAATAAAATTGAGATGGAATAATTACTCCGATATCCATAATTCTGCTCCCACTTTGCATTTCCAAACGCCATGGAACTGCGTTTTGACTTCCGTCAATCAAACCTTTAAAGACAGGTAGATCTATTTTATTGGTGAAAAATTTGGTCGAGTTCTTATTCGTTAAAGCCTGTTAAGAAATCCCCCAGAGCTGTTCACTCCTTTGATTTACGGAAGCCAAACCGCGGTTTGTTAGTTGTCGTAGAGGTCGCAGAATTACGAAAATTGCAGTAGAATCTTGAATAAACCGATAAAACAGACAATATTAAACATTTACTTGAGCGATGGAAATATAAGAAAGCGTAAAACTTAACGGCCGATTTTCTTGGTCAAAGCGAAAAGGAAAAAGTAACCTGCAGTTAAGAAATTTAAGAAACGCAAACGGGGCTGAACAAATCCTTCTATTAGGTTCAAAACGAAACATTTGAAAAAATAAATAAGAAATAAACTTAACCGAAAACAAAATAAACTAAAGTAAAATAACCAAGGTTTATCCAGATTAGTAAAACAAAATGAAAAAAAAAAAAATGAAAAGCTATACAGCCATTGAAAAAAGCATGAGCAACAACGTTCACCATTTTAATTTTGAAACAACGGGAATAATAGCTGAAGTTTTGCAGTCCGTTTATCTAAATTGCTCTTTTACCACGCACTTCAAATTTCAGGGCTTCCCTCTTAACACTGCCAGAGATAGTAAATTATGAATCTGTAAATAATATTTGACTTTCTTTACCTCAAGTCGGTATATTTTTCATGACAGTAAACAAAAGATGGAACGCGAGTTTCAGCTATGCCTTTAGCATTCAAAGAAGCGCCGGATGGAAAATGAATTTGCGACACAGAGCATTAGTTTGCTTCTACATCAGAAGTGAAGTAAAATGTGTACCTCCTTATAGAATACTCCCAGAAAGAAGTGTGAAATTTGCCTATAAGGACTTCTTATCTTTCAGTTCACTAATATTATAGTGAAAAGTGGTAATTAAAATTGGACATAATTGGGCATATATACTTAGTCTATTTCGTGTAAAACATAGATGGCTCGGATATTTCAATTTCGCTACTAGCAATGCAAGCGGACACATTAAAAACAGTGGACACATAAGACTCAGCAACCAAATTTTTTGTTCGTTTTCGCACATGATACCCCGTAAGAAAGGAAATACACGTTTATTTATTTTCGTCCGCGCCGAAAAAAAATGCATGTTTCCTGTAAACCAGTACTAAATCCTGTCTTACCGGTTTGTCCTGTCATTGTTTTGCATTTCGAGCTCCCTTCTCAGCGCTTGGCATCGGTCCTGGCAGCTCTCTCGCTGTTTGTGGGCGTACCTGATGTTGTTCGATGACACGCCAGTGAGACCTGCTGCCTTATTGAACAGAGCTACAGAACAAGAAAGAAAGCATGTCACGTGATAAACAAGCTACTAGAACAAAGTCATGTCTTATGGGCTCCCTGTGGTGAAGCGACCTTTGACCTTTGTCAAAACCACAGGAAGACCGAAGATAAATACACGACCAGCGCGTGTGCGAATGTTAAGGTGAAAGGCACACGGCCAATAAACTGACTGGGAAGATTCACCCATCAGCACAACCATGGTGCGACCAACGAGAATTTTCTCACGCGTGTACTTCTAAGCTTGGCGCATGCGTGTACTACCCGCCTCGATTAGCCTACTGCTATTGTGGGTAGTAATTTGTCTAATATATTTTAAGAAAATAGTAATAAACTGAAACTGAAACTGAAACTATTCGTATGCTTGCGTCGTGGATGTCCTCACTGTCCTTATGCTTGCGCTTGTGCTTACGTCCTAGTGAGGACCAGGCTTAAAGAGCCCTAGTCAGCCACTCCTTTGTTATTGTTTTCAGTCGATAGGAGACCACGAATTACGTGTAGAAATCTCGAAATAGTCTTCTAAAAACGAAGTTTTATTATTTGTTTATCGAATTCAATCGCAAATAATGCACTACATTCTCTAAATCAGCCGATGGAAATGGATGCTTTCTCTGACTCGGTATGTTGCTAGGCTGACAAAATGGAGGCTGACAGAGGATCTTTCAGTGGCGGCCAATAAGTCGCCAATGACAATAGATTTTTCTATCTGACGAGTAAGTTTTTATCGATTTGTCAACTTCCGACTAAGCTTGATAGAGCAACTTCTTTTGGTGGAATAACTTTGACCAGCACTTTTATCATGGCAAGGAGTAAGGACGCGTCCCTCGTTTCTTCCCCCGCTGCCTCCCTCTCTGCCCGCTACCTCCCTGCCTCCCACCAGACTTCTTTCCTTCCCTCCCTCGCTGTCTCCCTCCCAGAGAGAAGCTACACTCACCTGTAGCCTGGCTACAGTAGTTCAGGGCAGCATAGTAGTCTTGAGCCTTCTCGGCCTTCTTGACTGGTTTGTTAGCTCCTCAGCTTCTACAAACAGCCGTTCGCACTGCTCAAAGAAACGACCTAAGCGCGAAGACGCAAAATAAACGTATTGTGAGACTTCTTTATAAGAACATGTCTAGCGTAAAGCGTGGTGCACATAAGCAACATAAGCGCGCGCGCCCTTATGTTCTTATGTTCAAGTGTGATGGTTTGGCATAACGACATAAGCTCGACATCGACATAACGACATAAGAGAAAAAGCGTGTTTTTTTCGTTATATGTCGTTATAGATCGATGTCATGTTGTTATGTCGCTAGTGTGCACCGCGCTTGATACAAGCTAGAATGCACTGGACGCGCCGTTCTCGATGATCGACCTGCGCCGCTTGCTCACCTACGTCGCTTGATCGACCCCATTTTTACACATTAAACATGTACGTTAATATATAGTCGAGTTACATATATATAATATATATGTAAGTTAATATATAGCCGAAGTCTGGCGTTTCAGCACGTGCGTTTACAAAGTTTACCGATGAGTCGAGCCTGGCATCGATTTAGTGAACGCTTTTATGTAGTAGCGCTTTTAGGCAGGTCCACTAAGATGCTACCCCAAACGGGATACTTCATTTACAGCACAATTCATTGCTTCGCGCTGTGCAATTTCAAATCACTGAGCTCGCTCAACCCCCGTTTTTCTTATCCGCCAGTGAAACTCAAAGAGAGTATCCGGTTTTTGACCTGTTTAGCCTTTCACCTGCAGTTGGCTACTGGCTTCCATAGCGACTTTCGTATTGTCGTTCTCGCGTCGGAAGCCAGTCGACTGCTCTAGGAGAAACAGAGCAAAGATCTGATTGGACCAATCAACTGCCAAATCGGTCAACGTATTCAGCTGCCAAGAACGGAGCCTCAAATATTATGTGTAAATGTAGTCGTCTAGACTTTGGGAGTAGTCTATTCTCCTACCTTTGCTGTTGTCACGTGTTGTGCCACGCCCATTCATGGCTGCCGTTCTCATGGAGTGTAGATTAAAACTATAATCCTGAAGGTCTTCATCACTACCGCCATGATTCGTGTCTGGACACAGAAAAACACAAGGATTTCACAATAGAAAAGGTTCTTCTCTTATCTTCAGACAGCTATCTGATCGTTCGCGTTTAAGTAATCATCCATGCAAGAACTAGGCAAACTTCCATTGTTCTACGGCATTGAAGGTTCCCCACGTAGGATATGTCCTATTGTTTTGCCACTGAAAGTTATCATGACTAGTAACATAATAAGAGTGAAAAATTGATAGATTTCGACTTGCTTTGAGAAAATATGGCAACAAAAAGTCTCTAGACCAATCAGATCAAAGAAGAACAAAGGAGGGAGAATCAGCATTTTACGCTAGGTTCCCCACGTACAAAGTCTTTTAAAATTCCATATCCTGTTTGTGAGTACCACATGTGCTTATATATCCCTAAAAATCCTCAGACAAGTTTTCTAGCATAGTGAATTTACTGTTTTTCATGTCTAAGCCAATGAAATTGCCTATATTTTCAATAGAAATTAATTGCATTCCAGCATGCTTTGCCGTTGGCTTGCCTAGTTCTTATACGGACCATTACTTAACAACATGCAGCTTTCCCCCTTGAAGTTCTCGGTCAGGGAAAACGACATGCTTGCGGAAAAAAATTCTCGTCGCGTCGCAATTTATGCTATGGTAATCAGTTATATATCATTTTAAAGCTAAAAGATTGTTAAGGTAAGGTAAGGTAAGGTAAACTTTATTTAACCACACTGGCCTATTCAACACAAAGGCTGATTTCCAATAGGGGCGTGGGTATAATACAAAAATGTGAAATTACAATAATATTCTAGGAAATATAATACAAAATTACAATAAATAGCTTTGTCTATGTAGTCCTATATACATCTATTTACAAAAATATACTATAATATGAAAAACTAAGTAATAAATAATTGAAGAAAGAAAAAAAAAAGATATAGATATAGATATAGATATTGGCCATGGGTTGACTCATTGACCTAGGAGACCATTGAAGGCATTGATAGACTCACAGCTTCGAAGATCATTCGATAAGGAATTCCATACTTTTGCACCATTATATGAAAAGCTCTTTTTCAAGAATTCGGTCTTTGGAAGGGGGAGGGCAAGTTTGTTGTCTGAATTTCTTAGGTTATAATTGCCCTCAGAGTAAGAACCCCTAAAAATACTTGTGAGCCGTGTTGGTGCCATGTGATTCAAAACCTTAAACATTTGTCTAGCCAAGATGTGAGTCCTGCGTTCGTTCAATGGTCTCCACCCTAAATGATCCATTGCCAATTGAGATTGGCCAGTTCATTTTTATAATGCATAATCACCCTGGCACATCTGTTTTGGAGTCCTTGCAGCCTTTGAGCCAACACACTACCCAATGAGTCCCACACCTCACAGCAATAATCAAAATGAGGAAGGACCAGTGCATTATAAACAGAAATGAGGATATCACGATTTGCAAATTCTCTAGACGTTTCAGGGCACTGATTCCTCCCGAAATTTCTTGGATATCTCTTCTATATGTTTATTCCAGGTAAGGGACTCATCGATATGCACTCCTAACACCTTGGCATCTTTGACCCGTTTTATCGGGGCTTCCCCAATAATCACACTTGGTTCCTCAGGGAGCCTAGCTAACCTTGGATTTGACCCAATGAGCATATACTCTGTTTTGGCCACATTGAGGCTCAATTTGTTTGCTTGGAGCCATATCCGTATGTTAGCCAGGTCCTCATTGAGACCAAACTCAATGTCTTCCAAACTCTTGCCATGAGCTGTTAAACTAGTATCATCAGCAAACATTCGAGGGGTGGTGTAATTGAGGCAGTTTGGCAAATCATTAATATAGACCAAAAACAAGAGAGGTCCTAAAATGGAGCCTTGTGGAATTCCACAGGAAATTGCCCTTACCCCTGAGTGCTTGCCGTTGATCTGACAAGTTTGCACGCGATTATATAGGTAAGAGCTGAGAAGTGATAGTGCGCCCCCCCTGACCCCATAAGCCTCCAGTTTTTTTAATAAAAGCTCATGGTTAACTGTGTCAAAGGCTTTTTGCAGGTCAAGGAAGACTACCAGGGAATAAAGCCCACGATCCATGTTACAATACCACTCATTTGTACAGTCCAGCAATGCTGATACAGTTGAGTGGCAACGCCTAAATCCGAATTGGTTTTCCGATAATAAGCCGTCCCATCTAAATATTCAATTAACTGATTGTACAGTGTTCTTTCAAGGATTTTACTTATTACCGGGAGGATAGAAATTGGCCGATAGTTGTTTAACATGGATCGAGAGCTTTTTTTATAAAGAGCATTAACTCTGGCTATTTTCCAATCGCTCGGAAAGACATGAGTCTCAACTGAGGTATTGAAAACGTGCATTAAAGGCCAGGAAATTACCGGTGCTGCTATTTCAGTACCCCAGCAGAGATTTTATCAACCCCTGTGGCTTTATTAGTGGAAAGCGAGCTCAACAATTTATAAACCTGAGAGGAACTCACAGGCTGAAAATGAAAACTAGGCAAACTACCACTATCTGACCTATTTAGGAATTGTCTGAAGTCGCACTCAGAATTTTCCATATTTTCAGCAAGGCTTGGCCCTATGCCGGTAAAATATTCATTAAAGACTTCTGCAATTTCTTCAGGATTAGTAATACTATTATCCTTAACCTTAATTTCCTTAATATCATTATCGCGCTGCTTCCGCCCTAGGATATCATTTACAACTTTCCAAGCTTTCTTGGGATTCCCACTTTCATTTTGTATTTGCAAAGCATAATAATCACATTTGGCTCTACGTAGAGCAATGTTTACTGTATTTTTGGAAGATTTGTAAAGTTCCCAACTATGGTCATCATTTTTCTTTATAGCTAGAAGTTTTAAATGATCACGCTCACGCATTTTGTCCCTTATATCCCTAGTTAGCCATGGGATATTAGACTTGCTTCGTATCCGTTTGGATCTTATTGGAGCATGCTTGTCGAGCACTTCTAAAAATATAGTCTTCCAACAACTCCACATTGCATCTGCGTTGGTGCCATGATGTAGCACTAAAGCCCATGGTTGGGCACGCAAATCTTCTAAGAAGAGGGTTTCCTCAAAATTTTTGAAATTTCTTATTTCAACTTCCCTTTCATTATCACGCCTCGGCACATAGTTTATTTTCCGCACTGCATAAATCAGACCATGATCACTTTGTCCAACATGAATTACATCTTGATGTATCAATTTCTCAGGGTTTGAGGTTATACAAACATCCAAAAGTGACTTTGAGTACTGAGTTATGCGGGTGGGCTTGGTAATCACTTGTGCCAGCTGATAAAGCTCCATAATACGTGAAAGGTGTTAAGCATCATTATCAAGATTGTCTGGATCTAAAAGATTGGAATTTAGGTCACCCAAAATATAAAATTCTTTATCCTCGTTATCCAGTTTGCTTATCATAAGCTCAATTCTATCATATACTTCCACTGGAGAGTTTGGTATTCTATAAATTGACGAAACAATGAATGGCTTACTATTTGGTTTCCTCACTTCAAGGCACACAGCTTCAAGGTTTTCTGGAACGAGGTCAGGACGCTCAATAAAATTGATAGATTTTCGAATGTAAATACACACCCCACCTCCGTGTCGGTTTCGATCACAACGAATGATATCGAAGCCTTGTACACAAACATCAGTGTAATACTGATTGAGGCGGGTTTCATTCAGCGCAAAAATATCAAAATAATTTCGCCCTAGTAATAACCGCATCTCGTCGATGTAAGCCGGTAAACTGACAACGTTTAGAAAACCCATCTTAAAACCTCGAAGTTTTGGAAAACTGTGAGGCCCCCCAATGCTTGAGGTCAACACTGGCCGTGAAACCTATTTACTAATATAAGCTTTAAAATTATCACATAATTTCTGCGTACCTGTTCTATCTAATGAAGTTGTTCATTTTAGTGAAGTTTGAATTTTTCTTATATCTTAACGTCCCGGAACTAAAAACTACCTTGTTTACTTGAAACGCTCCAGACCATTAGCGATTTGTTGCACACTTTCACACTTTGTCGGATTTTAATCTTGGAGAAATGAACTGCAAACCGTGTGAGCGATTTTTGATATTTTGCATATTTACGAAAATAATATTAGGTCGCAAAGTTGAAAGTCGCATTTTTTTCAATGTGGTGCCGCAAAATTTATCATAAAATTTTTTCAAGTAAAAAATAAAAATTTCCTCACACGGTTTTTTTACGTGTTGTCATCTTCTAACGACACAGAAAATTTTACGCCGATATCTTAAATTGTGCGAGGTCAGGAGCTTCGCGAAGGTGAACATTTGACCTAAAATTTAAGTGCTAGAAAATTGCGTGTAAAGTTAATTAAAATACAGAAAATGAGTGGCGGGCAATACAAAAGGATGGGCTATTGAAGCCTAGGAAAACAGTTGACGCGTCATTTGAGGTTTTAGAAATATACTTTAGGATTCCTAAACTGAATTCCAGGAAAAAAATCGCATTATGGATTTTTATTTATTTAGGCCCTGACTGAGACCTTAAGCCGGCGACCGGCAACTAACATCCTTTCAGACGGATAAACAAGGAGCAGGTTCAAAAATGTTTGGCATTACGCGTGCGCGTAATGTGACACAGGTAATCCGGAACAAATATTTTGCTAAGCTTCATCACATATTTCTCGCAAGTAACTCCGAACAGATACATTGCCAAAAAATGTCGTGGGTGTTCTTGAGTTTAATTTATGGCTGCAGTCGTCCGTTAGCAAGACTAGCACTAACTTTGTTGTTTCGCCTTCAATTCACATGGAATTTCTGCAGAAATCCTTTCATGGGAAAAAAGTTGAATTTCCCCGATGACACAAGAATGTGACGTGTTCGGAATTCACCTGGATGGTCATGGGAAAGCAGAACACTTCATATTCTTGGGCCATGGGAAATTCTGCATTTTCCATGAATGGTTTCCTGCAGAAATTCCTTGTGCAACACTTCAGAAAGAGCACGATACACCCGACTTTTTAAATAGCTCAAGGTCTAGTCCATTTAACGAGGAAAATGGCTTTCAGGCCCGTTTCAGCTGCGATCTGAGGTACGATTTCTGTGGCGATCCCATGGCAATGTCATATCGCGCGGTGTGAACGGTCGGCGATCTTATGGCGATTTCACTTGCGATGTCGCAGGCGTTTTGAACTTGTTCAAATACCACTGCGATGCGAGTGTGATTTCTTAAGATCACCAACAAACTGACAAATCACCTAATCACCGGCCGTTCACACCGCGCGATATGACGTCAACAATCGCCGCAAAAATCGCACCTCAAATCGCAGCTAAGATCGCGCCATGTGAACGGGCCTTTCAAGTTGCCGTCCAACCATCAGAACGTTCCCTACCTGTCGAGCTAACTGAGCCAGTAGCAGAGCCAATCCCACTGTCGTGGCTCGGAGACCGCAAGTAGTCATCGGATTTGTTCGTCTGCTCGTAAATCCTCAACATTTCTTCCCTTGTCGAAACGTGCGGTTCAGAGCTGCAAGACAGAACAGCGTACGTCGCTCAGTTTTGAAAGTCGCAAGATTTGAGCCCTGGCCCCCCTGGCAGCTAAATCTTTGAGCCTGGCGACTGTTTGAGCCATGGACAGCTGATGGTACTAAACCCGCTGCCGATGGGAAGAGAACTTGAATCTGGAATTGTCTTCGTCGTTACGCGTTGTTATTTTTAGCTCACTTTCTTTTGCTTGTTTTTTCCCCGGGATTTTAACTTGGTACGTAGCTGGGAAAATTTTTTCTTCTTCAATGCTGGCAAACTTTACCATGTACCTTGTCCAGGGAAAAATGGAATATGGCTTGGGCGCAATATTTTCCCATTTCAGATCACGTGCCATCCAATTGAATAACCTTTCTATGTTAGGAATGCATGCTTCCGTATTCATATATCCTTCGGTGCGTAGCGGAAAAATAAATAAATAATACTCATGGGGATGCAACGTGATCTGAAATGGGAAAGCATTACGCTCAAGCCGAGGAGGTTATACGCAATTTTTTTCCAGCATTCAGACCCCTAGCAATGCTATACACATTGTGCCCGTGATTTACCTTGCATAATTTGTGAGAAAAATAAAATAAATAATTTGAGCAGTACTTACTTGAGATCTAAATGCCCGGAATCTCCACTCATTTCTGTCGAGGCGTCTGAAGGTCTACGATCTTTCATCGAAGCCTTCTTCTTAGGATTCGGGATTTTCACGCCGGAAATGGCAACAGGCGGCTTCATAGCGTTGAAAATCGCGCTTCCAATTCTACGAAGCCCTGTTTTCTTGGATTTCTCCTTGGTGCTGCCGTACTTCCGACGCTTGGCTTTGTCCGTGACGTCACTTCCAGTGCTAGAAGTTCGATGTAACGCACTCTTTTTCCTGCTCCCGCGTGACGTCGAGTCCTCGTCGAGAGCATCGACGGACTTACTCCTCCTCGTACTGATGCGAATTTGATCGGATCTGAATCGTCCTCCGTCCTTTAGCCGTGCGGAATCATTCGCCTTTAGCGTGTTTTCGGAATCACTGTGCGTTGCGTGACCATGGTCACGCACGTAATCGTTCGCTTTCAAAGTAGTATCGCCGTCTTCATGAGTTGCGTGACCGCGATAGCTTGACCGTGACGATGGGCTGTCATAAGCCGTAAGCGTGTCATCCGATCCCGATCCCATTTCTCTCGAAAAACTGTTCGTAAGCGTTCCATTATGAGATTTCAATGTGCTCATATCCGAGTCGCACGAGCGGGATTCGGATTTCCGACGTCGCATTCGGTCAGTGTCGTGAGTCCGGCTGAGACCCTCGGTGCTAAGTCGCTTAGAGCTCGGAGTTCGCGGGGCTGCGCCGTTGACTAAGATTTTCTCCTTTGGAGCCGTTTCGGTGCTAACCGGAAGTCCGAAGCTATTGGCGTACAGCAAGAGTAGGGGTTGGTAATGAGCGCGACGGCACTTGTCTCTGATAACGGACCAATCACGTCCGACCTACAAAACAATCAATGAACCTTTGTCAAAAGAAACAGTTGATTTACAGAACAGGCGAATTGCGCTATGAGATCGTTGCTGCTAAGGGCGAACGCACCCCCCTTTCAGAATGCGCGTGAGCCACTTGGAGCAGTTTGCACGGGAAGGATTGCATTGAGCGCACATAGCACTACGTTGGGCGCGCGACATTGTATGTTTACGCGACTGCGACGAGAATTTGCGCAAATGGCGCAGGGCGCGTGGCTATCTCAACTCCTGCAGAAGAAAATGACGTTTATGCGTTCAAAATTACGACTTTACAGCTAAAATCGTTGCATCGCGACCCGCGTTTTTGTTTTTGGCTTTGCTGTTCCGCCAGTCAAATCTTATGAGCCAATCAGATTCGCCTAGTGCAGTCGCCTGGCTTTCCGTCGCGACGTTTGTGGTTTTAGAGGGAAGCCAGTTGACTGCACTAGGCGAAACAGGGCAAGAGTTTATTAGTAATTGGCTCAGATAGTTTGATTGGCGGAACAGCAAAGCCAAAACTCCAAAAATAATGCTTTTGACAACGTGGGTCGCCATGCAACAGTTTTAGCTGTAAAATGTCACTACTCCTAGAATAAGGGAGTACCAAAAATGGATACGAGGGAAGGAAGAAAAGTCAACGCACCTCTTTTACTCTTGCGTCATCGAAATAGACCCACGTTTCCAGCTTGTTGTGATAGAAGAACGTCGAGTAGTGCTTTCCATAGTAAGTCACCAACCCAACTAGTCTCAGCTTGGATCTGGCTGCTTTCTCGTCGCAAACTTGATGGAACAGCTAAAAAAGAACAGAAGATTGATATGTTGTGAAAGTCTTTCGTACCGCCATTGTTGTGAGAGAGAAAAATCCTGCTACTTATTTCATCCCAAAACGACATGTCAACAAAACAGTTCTCGGACACTAAGTATTTTAAAACAAGTTCAAGTTTATTCATTTAAGTTTTCAGGATTACATTTTAGTGCACACCACCTGCAAATAGCGAAGCTAATCTAGGGCAGGTGGTGTGAGGTCATACAAAAAAAGAGAATTTGACATTTCTAATTATTATTTACATATATTGCAATATCAAAAAAGAGGACAACTGGATTATTGAAATCCAGAGCCCGAATGGGCCGAAGGCAGAATGGGCTATTGAAGGCGAGAGGAATAATTGTTTTAGTCAAATCACACTAGGTCAATTTGTATAGCCAAAAACGTTTTCTGGTCTGGTCATTTGCCATTTCTTCCTTTCAAATCCGAAACTTTTCGCTACTAGTGGTTCAACCAATCAAAACGCAGCATTTAAACAACGGTTTTAGCTGTAAAATCAAAGTTGATACGTACATGTTGTAGCGGTAACGAGGTTCCAATTGCGTCTAACACTTCGCTAATGTGATATGCATCAGGTGATTCCGAGTCCCAGTTTAGTCCAATACTCACTGGAAACAAGAATATAAATAAAATATAACAGCGACAACAGCAGCAACATCATCACTAAAACCAGCCGCAACATCGTCAACTGCAACCGTCAACATCATCAATTCAAATTCAAATTCAATTTTATTTACATCAAATAACAACATATAGCAAAGCTACTTAGTCGAGGCAGGCAAATGTGGGCTACGTGTCATGAAAAAGGTCATCATTAGAAACAGCAACTTTAACACAATAAAGCAGCACCAAAAAACAACATCAATATCAACACCACCACAAAGGACAACAGCATTAGCAACATCAACAGCAACCACGACTGCCGCCAACAACTACAACAACAGCAGCAGCGACATCATCAATAACATCAACAAAAGTAGCAGCAGTAAAATTGACAACTACAACGAAAACATCAGTAACGCAACAACATCAACTCGGCAGCAACTCAAATAAAACGTAGGTCTCTACCATACAGGACTGGAAATTAACTTGTTTTCTTAGCCGCCAGCTGGCGACCAAGTGTAAACAACTGGTCGCTTGAACATAACTTTTGGTCGCCAGGTGTCGTCAAGCTTGAAAAGAGTACAAAAATATTTGGTCACCATCTGGCGCCTAAGTTCAAATTTTTAGTCGCCCAGCCCTGATTTGTGGTTGCCTAGGCGACCACCTGGTCGCAATTTCCAGCCCTACGTCGGCAGCATCTCAAATAAAAAATTGGTCTCTACCATATCAACATCATCGAGAAACCGAATGTTCGAATAAAACGTAGGTGTCTGCCTACCAATATCCGGCCTGTTCAAGAGATTTCTTTGAACTCTGATGCGTTCATCGCACTCGTCACCCTGAAGAGAATAAGAATTGAACAAAGTGTAAGGAATTGGAAAGTATGTGGAGCCCAACTCATTCCAAACAGTATTTGTGTCGATCTTAATAGGGCGTCTTTGGAAACACACACAAGATGCACTCCGCGCCAATTCCGCGCCAAAAAATGAAATATCCGAAAAACCCATAGGAGAGCCGCCTCTCGCAGGCTAGCTGTAACGTTGAGGGACGACTTTGCAGGCCGACTTTCTAACTGTTATTTCACACAATGTTTTGGCTGAAAGCGTATATATTCCTTCGGGAATTGGTCTTTTGTCCGTCCAGCGGTATTCATGTTTGGTCACTGGAGCAAGTGCACAATAACACTAATGCAACTGTTCTATGGACCGTGGTTAGTCCACGGTACTTCTTCCCTCGGACATTTCCAGTTTAATGTAAACAAAAATGTAAATGTATGTGTTTACATAGCTCTTAATTCCATAGGCTCTAAGCGGTCTTTACAAATTGCGAGATGTCTGATCTCTAAGATGCGGACTGCAGTCTTTACAGTGCAGTTTCCAACCATGAGCGGGGTTACATATCATATATTGAAGTGAGTTCGGTCACTGAGCAAGCCCAGCGGTTCTTTGACGTCCCTCGTGATCAGCTTTGGTGTAGTGTATTGAGAGACGGGACCTCGGTTTACTGTCTCATCCGGAAGACAGAAAACTCATGCTCAAAGATCTATCACCTCGAAATAAGAGAAAAAAAGGGAAGAGAAACAAAAATGGGAACATTTACATACCGGACACTTTCTCTTGTCTTCCCCTGTCATGCGCAGTAGCGCTCCAAAGTGCCGGTTCGGGTCGTACTCTTGTCCTAAGTGTTTTTCTACCATGCGCGCTTGTTCGCTGGAATGACAAAAGGAATTTTAGCTAGGCATCATGCTAGCCCAGTCGCAGCTATAAGTCCCACATGGGTCTTTGCCGTGGTTTAAAGCACTAGTCGCCTCTGTAGTTGTTTGCTGATGAAGTTTACTGAGGCAAACCCCGACAATGCCATACTGATGAGTCCTAATAAGGACGAAACAGCTGTACATGGTTGCCGAACTGCACGGGTAATAGACTGTGCTAGCGTCCCGTCTTGGCCAGACTGATGCCGATGTGTGTATGTTAGTATTCTAGAGCGGATTTCACATGACTGTCAAGACTTGTTATGTAATTGCGATTGCTTTGTGTTCTCATTGGCTACTCGTTTTTCACAGCCAATCAAATTCTGTAGTAATTACTTAGTAATTGGTTTGGCTTGCGATTGGCTAAGAAAAAAGCCATTTAGGAGCAAGTCATGATTTCTCTCGATTCTGATTGGCTAGTGATTGCTCAATTGCAATTGTTTTCACGACAGTCATGTGAAAACCGCTCTATTTTCATTTTGAAGCACCGGCTAGAATTCTGAGGTGCGCATTTTGACTAGACCGCTTGTCTCCCTTATTTGACGACCGTCCGTAATATAAATATAAGAGAAAAGGATTTGCTACGCGCATTTTTAGAGCGGTTTTCACATGACTGTCGTGAAAACAATCGCAATTGAGCAATCACTAGCCAATCAGAATCGAGAGAAATCACGACTTGCTCCTAAATGGCTTTTTACTCAGGCAATTGCAAGCCGAACGAATTACTAAGTAATTACACAATTTTATTATATAAACACCAATGAAATACCAGGTGATCTCCCGCGCGAAAACTTGATATCTTCACACGTGAAAATATCATGTTATTTTCACATGTGAAAATATCACACTTGCCTTTGCTGAATGGTCGATTTTTAAGCTTAACTCAAATAAAATTTGAATTTGGTATTTCATTAATGTTTATATAATAAACAGAACATTACATGACCGCTTGGAGATACGAATTTTATCTTCTCGTGTTAAAAATTTATCTCACTCGTTCGCTGCGCTCACTCGTGAGATAAATTTTCAACACTCGAAGATAAAATTCGTATCTCCGCGCGGCCATGTAATATCCTCTATGTATTTACTAGAGAATTTTATAGGCTGAGAAAAACGAGTAGCCAATGAGAACGCAAAGCAATCGCAATTACATAACAAGTCTTGCCAGTCATGTGGAATCCGCTCTATACACCTACGCGCCGTATTTAGGTTTCGAGTTCCCAGTCACGCTAAGGCTGCATTCATTATGTATACTACAGGGGGGGAGGCAGAGGATTTTGAGGGGGATCTCAAAATTTAGAAACTGGAAAAGGGGGGATGTCAAGTTTTTTTCATAACATGAAGGGGGGATGCATATTTTTATTGAGATATATATTTGAGACAAGGTGCAGCTTGATAGTAAATGAAGGAAGGCTCAATTGTTGAACACCGAGTTTCAACCTCCTGAAAATATCACTTGCACTACTATTCTCGTGTATTCACCCTCTTTCAACTGATATGTTGAAAAAAGCTGCGCGCGAATGCATAACGAATGATAAACTTAAAAAATCGTAAAAGGCCTTCTTGTTTTACCACAATTCCTCGAGCTGCTCTTCAGTGACTTTTGTCTGCCAGACAAACTTTTGATTAATAGTCTTGTAGCTTCATTGTCAAAATGTGGCGCGCTTCGCGCGCACAACGGACACCAAACAAAACAATCGAATAATATATAGATTTAGCCACTGGCTAAAAGCGGAGCTCCTGGTTATAAAATTTTCTGTGCGAATGAAAGGGATTCCCATGTGTACATGGTTGCTTTAGAGTCTTCCCTTCACGAGACATTAATTTTTCAAGCATAGATGACGTCATCGATGACGTCATCGCGTGGTCACTTCATTTCGCTCATCTAGTGACCTAGACTGCACTACCAAAGTTTGGTTGTTTTAGAGTCTTCCCTTTACGAGATAATAATTTTTCAAGCATAGATGACGTCATCGCTGACGTCATATCACGAGACCACCTGATTTCGCTCATCTGGTGACCTAGACTACACTACCAAAGTTTGGTTGTTTTAGAGTCTTCCCTTCACGAGATATTGATTTTTCAAGCATAGATGACGTCATCGATGACGTCACATCACGTGACCACTTCATTTCGCTCATCTGGTGACCTGGACTACATTACCCAAGTTTGATTCGTTTAGAGTCTTCCTTTCATGAAATATTCATTTTTCAAGCATAGATGACGTCATCGATGACGTCATATCACGTGACCACCTCATTTCGCTCATCTAGTGGGCTAGACTACACTACCAAAGTTTGGTTGTCTTAGAGTCTTCCCTTCACGAGATATTGATTTTTCAAGCATAGATGACGTCATCGATGACGTCACATCACGTGACCACTTCATTTCGCTCATCTGGTGACCTGGACTACATTACCCAAGTTTGATTCGTTTAGAGTCTTCCTTTCATGAAATATTCATTTTTCAAGCATAGATAAAGTCATCGATGACGTCATATCACGTGACCACCTCATTTCGCTCATCTAGTGGGCTAGACTACACTACCAAAGTTTGGTTGTTTTAGAGTCTTCCCTTCACGAGATATTGATTTTTCAATCATAGATGACGTCATCGTTGACGTCACATCACGTGACCACTTCATTTCGCTCATCTGGTGACCTGGACTACATTACCCAAGTTTGATTCGTTTAGAGTCTTCCTTTCATGAAATATTCATTTTTCAAGCATAGATAAAGTCATCGATGACGTCATATCACGTGACCACCTCATTTCGCTCATCTAGTGGGCTAGACTACACTACCAAAGTTTGGTTGTTTTAGAGTCTTCCCTTCACGAGATATTGATTTTTCAATCATAGATGACGTCATCGTTGACGTCACATCACGTGACCACTTCATTTCGCTCATCTGGTGACCTAGACTACGCTACCCAAGTTTGATTGTTTTAGAGTCTTCCTTTCATGAGATATTCATTTTTGAGGCATAGATGACGTCATCGATGACGTCATATCACGTGACCACTTCATTTCGCTCACCTGATGACCTAGACTACACTACTAAAATTTGGTTGTTTTAGAGTCTTCCCTTCACGAGATTTTAATTTTTCAATCACTGATGACGTCATCGATGACGTCACATCACGTGTCCGTGTTACAGCACCCCCCTTATGGCATAGACAAAATATCCCAAGTATGTTTGTCTTACCATGTTCCCTTGAGGAGATATAATTTTTTCTTTGCATACCACAGGGTTCCCATGTATACACGGACGGACGGACGGACGGACGGCGTACGCTATAGGTTTAAAGAAAAAATCTCCCGAAGGGTAGCTTCTATAGAAGCCAAACTTGGACAAACTTTCAAAGACCATAAGAGGAACTCTACACCAAAGTCACGTGCCCTCGCGTCATCAATGACGTCATCAAAATGATGCATAATGCCCGTGACGTTCAAAAATCAACTCGATAGTATACTATACGATTTTCCCTTAGGTATGGTGCTCCGCTTGCGCGGGCCTTCGGCCCGCGCAGGAGCTCCGCTACAAAATAAATGATACACAGTCTATGTAGTATAAGGTTCCAATCGAGGAGCGCACCAGATCACTTGGTAGAAAGTCACTACATACAAAAGAGTACAGCCACCTAGGATTTTTATTTTCATTTTACGGCTTTGTATTTTTTTTATCATTGACCTTGTACTGCGCATCTTTTGAAAAAATGTTATTGACGCGACCCTACCTCGACAAATAAAATTTTAAAAATGTCTCGGGGGTGGGGGGGGGGGGGGCATGTTTTTTCCTTTTGACCAAGAGGGGGGATTCGTAAAAAATATGTTGTGCCTTGGGGGATCTGAAAATTTTGCATTGTCAAAAAAAAATCCTCTGCCCCCCTGTAGTATACATAATGAATGTGGCCTAAGCGTGAGTCCTCCGTGTGATGCGCTGAGCGTGTACACTGCTGTTTAACCTATTTTTTGAGGGATATATATACTAAATCGAATACGTACCACAGATGCGATGCTGAGACGTAGTGGACAAGCTCGAAGAAAGTATGAGGTTCGGAACGCTCGCCGCACGGGCAGATGGTCTGTTAGAAAAACAATCATAAAAATATGATCAAAATGATGTCATGCTACGCGTTAGTGAATTTGATAGAGGAAGATCTTTAGAGAGCACATTAAATTAAAAAAATTCGCAAAGTTTCACAGCGAAAGATTGTAAAATGGCAAAGGCACAGTCCCTGAGAAGTCGCAGAAATTCACGTTGTTTTTCGGACGACTAAAAGGTTTGCCCAAAAGGCAAATTTAGAGGGCAAACGTTTTCCAGGCACGAACGAAAGAAAGTAAACATTTTTACACATATCCGGGCTTGTATCTGACCAATTTACCACCTTTCCCTGTGAACTTAGATTTTCTAATTCAGATTTACTAATTCTCAAGAGCTCTTTAGTCCCTCTCCCTCTGACTTGCTACGCTAGCTTGCTAGCCTGTTCTCTAGTGTTTTTGTTTTTTTTTCGGATATTTTTTTTCGGATATTTTTTGGTGCGCGCGCCGGCTAGCAGCCGTATTGCTACGCAGGCTACAGCGGCGGACAAAAATAACGTAAACACCCCCGAGCCCCCGTTCAATGTTGGATGATTTCTGATTTTTACTCTCGCGCGCTCCAACCAACATTGAAGCAGGGGAGCGGGGAACGCATAGGTAGCAAAGTGTTTACATTATTTTGTCCCCCATTGTAGGTGCTCTTTTCATTTGGGTTGGATTTTCGCCAACTTGCTGACACATAGGGCACAATTCTTGTTTCCAGCCACCCGAGAAACATTGTTGCGCACGAAAAATTTTGTAGCAGGGGCACAAAACATGTTTCTTTGACAGACAAGAAGAAACATTTTGTGTTTCCGAGAAACACGCGTGAATCCATAGAGTAGGAGCAGAGAGGCCATTGTCACAGCGAAACTTAGCGAGCGCGTAATGAATCGGTTCGTTTCTTCCCGCTAGTTCGCCCCCAGTCGCTCTCGCCTGGAAAATCATTAGAACGCATCTGGGTCACTCGGCGAAATATTCAGAACACAAATGCTATGCGCTACATGTGTCCTAGTTTAGCCGTAGCTTTATGAGCCGTACGCGTGCGATTAGTAGTGATTTTACGGCGATCAGCGACGGCACATCGTGCAGGTTGAACGTCCGCCGATTAGTCAGTTTGTTTGGCCAGTGAGTTCTCACAACTCTTTGGTATTGGGATTTGTTAGTAAAATCTGAACATGTTCAAAACGTTCTACAATGTCTAAAGTGAAATCGCCATGATCGCCGTCTGTTCACACAGTGCGTTATGGCATCGCATCCTAGGCAACACAGCCTGAAATCACCGGCCGTTCAAACCGCGGTATTTTGCGTCGCCGCGAGAACGCCGCGGAAATCGCATCTCGCTTTGTGAACGGGACTCAGTTGAAAGAGCAGCGTGTGAGCGAGCCACGCATGTCACCGTTTGGGGGTCTATAAACCATGTGATATTTTACCTGTTCTATCATCTGCATAGCGAACTTCTGATGCGAGATACAATGTCGAGCGTTACATCCATCATCGCTATCATTCATCACCAAGTGGAAATGCATTCTTTGTAAAATGTTCTCCTACAAAACATAGCAAGAATGTCTGGTTAAACTCATCGTCTCAGATGTTGGGGTAGGTACTTGAGCGCTTGCAGGGTACACCCTTCAGCGCTACCGAAAAACTATGGCAACCGGACCACAAAACAACTTTCTGGAGGCAAGCACGAGTTTCTAGGTGAACTGGAAGTGCCACAGGCCAAAGGCGCCCGAAGTGAGGGGGTCCCAAAGCCCCAGCAGTGGCAGTACTCAGGAGTGCAGGCTCGACTCTGTTTAACTCCGATAATATTACACTCGTTGTATCTGCATATACCATAATTTCCTATAAATATAATAATGATTTTTTAACATGTTTGATGTTTTCACTTTCTGCACGGAAAATAAGTTTTGTGGTTCATATCACCAAAAGTGCACTTGGCGACCGAATGGTGATTTGTTCACCATGTCACCACTGCTTGATTTCCAGTCTAAACTTTACAAAAATCATGGTATCTTTTTTATCAGCTACATTAATGGATAAATTATGATAAGAAAAAAGAACTCACAAAGCACTCTGCAGCGTCATCCATGTCACCTAGTTGGAACTTGCGTTGGTCCTGTTTAGAGATAATGAAAACATAGACAACTCTATCACAAGTGATTCTCTCATCTTCCAGATTACAGATAGTTCATCAACATTTATGCATGGTGCTGTGGCATCAGAAAAGTAGAAACCCCCAGTCCATCACCCTCTATGGCCCCTAAGACAGCTTTCAGCATCACATATTGCCATCTCTCTTGCTGTGCGGGACAATATCTTAATTTTAATGAAAGATTGGAAAGCATGGAATGGACTCCTATTTTATCCAGTGTATTGGTTTTACAAGGTTCTTGAATCAAAAATTGATTCAAAATTGATTCCCTCCTCTTCCGGTAAAAATTGTGCAATAATTTAGGCCATGATTGTAGCTCTTGCAAAATTTGGGCCCAGTAGCCAAACATGGATGGGCACATGGTGCCAGAAAACTGGGGAATGGTGCCAGCCCCAAGTCCCACCCTATCTATGGCCCTTGAGACTAAAAGAAGGTGGTGAGTTCACTTGTCCATTATTAATTGTTAGTATTTACCCTGAAAGTCCCTGCCAAGGCCAGCCTGAGGGTATCTGGTGGGAGGGCATCATTCGTACTGTACTGGAACTCTTTGAAGATACACTGGAGTGCACAGAAGATACAGGACTTGCCCATGCAGTAGTGGCCTTTGATTTCACGGAAACTCCTCCGAAAAACATCCAAGTGCCAGAACACCTGGAAATGGACAGGGGAATTGATTTGTCAGACGGATGGACGGACGGATGAATGGACACATACAGTAGATTCGTCAGAAAGAGAGAGAAATTACCAGACAGATGGACTGAGACAGTCACAAAGACAGACATCAGCTATCAGAAGTTCTAAAACCTATCCTCAGCCAGCCAGACAGACAGACGAATGGACACATACAGTAGATTTGTCAGAAAGAGAGAGAAATTGCCAGACAGATGGACTGAGACAGACACAAAGACAAACGGCAGCTATCAGACGTTCTAAAACCTATCCTCAGCCAGAACAATGGAAACAAAATAACAGAACAAAATACAATAGAATAATGAGTTGCATCAAGCCTGCAGTAGCATTAGATCTTACGAGCAGCGGCTACACTTACTGACACAGATGTCAGACAAACAGACAGAGCCAAATTGTGTGGTGATAACAATGCTTTGTGTTGAATTTTGACTGTTACTGAAAAAGGACAGAAAGGAATTATAAAAATTATTTTTGATATTTTCAAAGCAAGAGAATGGACACTTAACACGTCTGACACTAACTGACCTGAGGCAAGCACAAACGCTAAGTAGTTGCTGATTGCGATATCTCTATTTGCAGATATTCTATATTTAAACCAAACACAGCATCCATGAAAAGCAGAGCTTTTTGCTTGAACATTGTGTTTTATTTTATAGATAGATAATATTAGTTTGTAGTAAGATTAGTTTGGAGTTAGTTTAGAGTAGTAGTTATATTAGTTGTCATTATTGCTTTATTTTAAAGTCTCTGATGAATTATTCATGTCTAAATAAAGTTGATACTTTTAACTAGATGAGAACTATTCATTTCTTGGCTTACAAAGAACACTAGCACTAAGGGCTGACCATTTAACTCTTGAGGAGGGGTGGGCTTTTTTGAAAAAAAAATTCCTCCACAGCAAAATGGTGACTAAAACCCTTCTTTCTTATTGGAAAAAAATTCTCACCATATAACAGAGGTATAAAAAAAATTCTTGCACTGACAAAAAAGCCTCCCCTCCCCCCCCCCCCCCCCCCCCCTCAAAAGTTATTGAATGAATTGAGGACTGCTTAGTTTCATCTGTCGACCAGCCCTATCACAAAAAATATCCAAAGCACTTAAGATAAGATATAGTTACCCTACAAAAAATATATGTTTTCTCTTGTGCTCTGAAGAGGAAATGTCATTTAAACAGCTGCTCTCTTGATAAAACAAGATTTATGAGCAATCATTAAGGGACAGTTCAATCAAACTGCAGTAAACTCATTTAAAGATGGGCTTTATCTTACTTGGGGTATTTTATGATTACTATCCGGTTATCAGTTCCGTAAATGATAAATGTACAAAATATAGACATATAGGAGACTTCCTTAGGGGGTTTAGCAGAAATCATTTACATTTACTAGAAAATTTTCTTGAACTGTCATTAAATGCAAATTGTCAGACCATGGTATTTCAATTAAATTCCATAGTTTTCTCCAGAATTGCAACATGAAAGGTTGGCAATAGCCCTTTTAATTTAAAGTTATTCTTTGCATCTTTGTAAAATTAACACAATTGCTTAGCATAAGTGGGGTGTGCTAAATTCCACACACAAAGTATCATAAAAAAGTATTCCATATCACATCACAACCAACAAATAATTGTACAGCAGTCAACTTATGGGGATTCAAAACTACGTTTTTAAGGAAAAAAATTTCATGCATTCCTGAGGGAGATTATAAAACTTTGCAATGGCCATATCTCATGCAGTTTGTTAAGATTCTTATTGTTCATTCATAGCAGGATGCAAAAGTTGCACAGGGGATTGAAATATTTTGCTGGCTTGGGATGCAACAGGGTAAGTTAAAATGTCTTTGTTGTAAGTCAAAATCATGTAAAGCATACTATTTAGTACAACTATAACAAGAATAGTTTACATTCAAACAAGTATACAGCACCCAAATTTGATCTTGTTTCAACAAGTTTTTCATAACATAAATGGGGTGGGATTATGTTCTTAACAATTATATATTATGGAAGATAATTAAAAATGGACTAGCAGCATGCTTTAGTCATGCAACAACTACAGTATCTTTTTACAGATAAATATTTTTTTTGTCATCGGCAGAAATGTTTGTGAACAACAGGTTTTTATTGACTATGGCTAGAACAAGAATGAGAAAAATATGGATTTTTCTTGGTATCAACTAAACAAATGATGGATTCGTGCATGCAGACATTCTGGTATTGTATTTCGCATTTCTGTGTGAAAAATAATGATAAAGCGTCAACAACAACTGTTTTTTACGCAAATGTTGATTTTTTAGAAGGTGCGATTTGGAGCTGCCGAGGTGTTATTGAGGAAATTAGTTAATCTAACGTGAGAAACTTTTTATTGGCTTATAGTACAATAAATAATTGAGTTGTTGAGTGAGAAATGAATTTCGTTAAAACCCAAAGGTCGAAAACTCGATATTAAAGCTGGGGGCTTTCATTTTTAAGTGTAAATTCCGAAGTCTAGCAACCAATAAATGTTTTTTTGTGTGGTTGTGTATTGTCGTGATAAGGAACTGCAACACCAGCAGGAATGCTAAATCACTCCTATCCTGCTGGTACAAATAAAAGAGCTTGTTTTCGATATCCAAGCGATAATATTTTAAAATAATAAATACAGTATTCGAACGTATTTTTTGACAGTTGAATGGCTTCCTTGAGAAATCGCTCCATAATGAATTTAGAATTGTCTTCTCCGCTGTTCTGTATGAAACATTTTAAAATTAAGTGAAAATCAATTTAATTGACCTCAGCTAATCCAGAATTTCCAATAGTGCCAGATCTTTTATTTCTCAAACGATGCGATCTTTAGAAAATATTAGAGTAATGCATGACCTTCTCGACTGTAGGGAAATATTTCGCACTGAACTACTATAACAATCACCTATTAGCATTACTGCAAAATTGAATGCATGAATGTTGAAGATCGGTTATTTCACAAAACCACAAACCGTTTGCGCAATTGAAAAATCTCATACAAACTCATAAATCCTTCAAGAAAACCAAAAAATAAAAGACTTCGCGGTTCGCAAGTAGCTTTTGTACTCGGCTCGCTTCGTTCTAACCTCCTTTTGTAGTGGTTAAGCAATCAATTCTCGTTTCTCTGCCAGTTTTTAAGTCTGCTTGATTAAAAATCTTAGCTTTAGAAAATGGACGTATTTTTAGTTATATCTTAGTTATAACCGCCGAATAACTTAATGAAATTATAGGCACTCGATGCTAACTTAGTTTATATATTCATTTTGTAGCTAAGGGAAGGCGTCCGTAGCTTACGTAAGGTTTGGTCCAGAAATGAATCCCTATTCTTTCTTTAAACTTCACTACATCAAAGTTTTCTTTTCTCCTCTGATGAACTCATTTCCTTCAGAATTGTATGTGTGTACGTTGTGTATGCAGAGAATCGACTAGAGTATGTTTTCAATCAGATAACTTGACGTCTGAAAATAATATATATCTACTACGAATCACTCAAGTGGAAAAATTCCACAAAAATCGAATCCAGTAAGATCTTTCCTTGCCCGAAACGAAGTTTATTGCAATCTGTAGGCATAAGATGAAGAAGGGATGTAAACAAACCCCAATGGCTCTAATACATAGCGTTTTATATAATATCATGTCTCCATTCCAGCATAAATCTTACCTGTACTGCAGAATTAAGGAAGCAGTTGTTTTCTCCTGGGTTGTTGAGTAAACCTTTATTTTGAGCCATCGACATGGTTCTTTCCAGTCTTTCTTCCCGATTTATAGTAGCCATTGTAGGAACTTATCTCCTTGAAATTGGCCACACAATAAGTTCTTAAACCAGCCAGAATAATTGACCACACAACGCAGTGCGAGATCCGTCTTCACTATTCGTGTTGTCCTATCATCGGGCAAAGTAGAGCTCATTGAAGTTGCTCCAAATCTTGAAAATATCCCCCAAAACAATTCAAAACACAGCAGAGAGACACTCCAGGTATAGTTCCATCTCTTTGGGCTACATTTTTGTAGGACTAGTGTCGTAAAGGAAGTTCTAGAGCGTTAACTACGAGCGTAACATTTGAGTTGTTAGCCGGTCGCCATCTTGTTTTCTGATGTTATGTATACTTGTGACGTCACACGCGAAATACACAAGTGACAGGAAGTCTGTGAGACTCCAAGCAAAAACGGAATCATACGTATCACTTATCGCCTCTCCGTACATCGCGAAAATACTAAACCAAAAGTATCCAAGGACTTTTGCCTTCAAATATATATTTCTACGGTTGTTATATCATTTAAAATAGTGGATTTGACAACATTTTTCGCTTTAGTGGTTATATAAACGGAAATCAAGAACAGATACTTGTAGATACTTCGATTCATGCTTTATGTCGCGTTTTTGTGTGTTTCAGAAGTATTTCTACTTGAACACTTATAGGTCAATATAGTCCGCCATTCCATTCCGTGTTTGTGCAGTTTCTTTTTTTTATTTTTTCCTCTTCTACTTCTTTCTTTCAATAATAAATTGCTTTTCGTGACTATTCGGACAACCGTTATAATTGCATCCGTTTTAGCTAATTTTTATTACGTTACCAACTGGTTACAAACTATTAATGGAAATTCCATTAACCACAGAATACATTAAACCAGTTTTTTTCCGTTTTTGGTCGGCGAATCCGTCCTAGCCAACATTTGGCTAATAAAACTGGTTTCCGAAAAGGCTCGAAATATTTGGGTTGGAGACTTAGAAAGGGAATCGCCGATGAGTGATGAGAAGGCGCAACCCAGCTGCAACTTTTCTTTTTTACAGAAATTGCTTTTTAAAATAGCTCGACGGAAAATTATTTTAATAGTTTCTTTTGAAACCTCCTACGCACCGAATAGACAGAATTCTGATTGAATTGTCTATGCAAATGAAAGAAAATGAGCAATATTGCTTTAATTAAAACCATAGCGGACGAGCACTTCAACTACTCTAAACCACTAACCGGGCTTCACGGAAGTGTAATTCATGTTAAAACATGGCTTTCTGTAAGAACGTTTTAGACTGAAAGCATAAAATTAATGGTTGCGCTTATTAACAATTTCTCTAGCCCCATTTTATTTCATTTCACAGCACTATTTTGATTAATTCGCGGTGCCTTTCCCAAGTCTCTAATTTCGCGACGGCGGAAGAAGTTTCTAGGGAATTAAATTTCGCGAAGTAGCGCAGCGCACTCTAAAATTAGATCACGAGACCCAGACAATCTCTTTGAAATCCCCTTCAGAAGGATCGCGCTCGAAATACGAGCCAGGGATAGGAGTACATATTAGCTCTGCTATAATGAGTGGAACTTCCAGTTTACCAATTCGTTTTGTATCGTTCTTTGGAGAGAAAACTGAGAAAATGGGAGAAACGTGTATTTGTCTGTTTTTTTTATTAATTAGTGTGACGTCATCTGTGTACAGCGCTAGTGATGATTCTACGTCATTTTTTAAAAACAATTCTGCTAATAATCAACCATTTCAGCAAAACTGAAACACTATATGGTACATCGGTACAAATACTGCTCAATATCCACTGTCGTGTAGTACAAGCCGGACAATCTTCTTGTTCTTTTAGTACCAAGTCATCTACCTTATCGAACTCTGAACATTAAAGTGGAGATAAGGAATTAACCTTGTGTGAAAGCTAACGAAATGGTCCCATGTGTGCAGGGCTAGTGATGAATGGTCCCATGGGACCATTTCATTAGCACATTAGCTTTCACACAAGATTAATTCCTTATATCCACTCTGTTGAACTTAGTGCTACGCGGCCACAGGCTTGCCTGAACATATACATTCTGACCATTAAAGTTCGCGATACCAAAGTTCTCGTTTTTTTTTTTCGCGTTTCATCAAGTTCGCAACTTTTTGGAAAGGAGAACATTAAGGAGCCTGAATTTCAGCCGTCTTTTCTTCGTACACTCCTAAGAAAAGGCAGCTGAAACTCAGGCTAAAAATAAAGGAGAATAAGGTAAATTGAAATTTGAAAAATATATGATGCTTTCAAATATCTTTACAAATTTACCACTGTATGCATTGCTACGCGACCTCAAAATTCAATGTTGCGATGGGCGATTGGCGATTTTTAGCCGTCAATCAATTCCAAAACGTTGGATTCGGCTACTTCAGAGGGTCGACATTGATTGCAAAATCAACCAAAATGGTTTTAGCTATCCATTGGTTTCCTTGACTCGAAGGTTTAACTTTCTGGTTCAAGAAAATTGACATTACAATTTTCTTGCGTAAAATCGCCAATCGCCCGACAGTGAATTTTGAGGTCGCGTAGCAATGCATACAGTGGTAAGTACAATTTTCCAATTTAGTAGTACCAGAAACATATAACTTAGTTGAAACATGTAACGGCGAACCAAGCTGCGGATTATTCGTGGCCAGTTTATGACCATATTTGGTCAATAATGAACTCTCGACTGGTAACCCAAGCTGGTTTTCTCTTCATAATATTTCATTTTTCGCTCAAATAAAGTAGAGCAACAGTGGTAAGTGATAATATGCTAACATTTAACATCTTCAAGTCTTGCAACAACATTATTTTCAAAATCTGTTCAATTGTTTATTCTGCGAATATTCCGCAGCTTGGCACTAGAGCAATGTATGTTTCTTACACGTTTCAACTCACTTATATGTTTCTGGTAATACCGTATAGCATAACTGACTAAAAATGTTCAGATGAATTGTAAAGTTATGATAACATGCTAATGGTGACTTTACAACCTATGTAAGTATTTTTCCCAGCAATGCTGCCTCAAGAGACTTCAGCGGGATTCAAACCCACGACCCTTGACTTTCATGAGCCAAAATCACCCTCGCCGTTACAACCCCCCCCCCCCTCCCCCATGAGAACCACTGGGTACACAGGAGTGACTATCTTCAGTGCCAGTATGTATAGGTGGGCACAAGGTGGCTTTGACTTTTAATACAAACGTTAGCTAAGATCTATCCATACCATGGGAATGACCACCTTGAAATTAGTCTATTTACAAAGTTTTTGGGCAAAAGGTTAAAAACTGGCAACACTATCGCAAAATCTTATCGGCTTTAACATGACAAGCTAGCTAAAAGCTTGCCACCAGGCATGCCATTTTTGCATACAAATTCTTTCAAGAAATGTGTTTATTTAAATGGCTTATTGCTCTCAAACTTGCAAGTTCTGCCAATTAAAGGGAAATCTTTCAGGGTTAAAATTTTTGCTTACTTATCTATAAAATTTTCGCATGTTTAGAGACGTGACATTTGTGCAGTTTTTTTGAACATTTTATATTTAGTTAATTTTTATTTTATTTCACTTTGGACTAGAGTGTTACTTGATATGTACTTTTCCAATGTTGCACAACTAAAGTGCAGGAGAGTCTTGTTGACTGATGGGACTTGAGTTGGAAATACATGTTTACAAATCAGGTATTCAGGTTGACTCTGGGAACGCTCCACCTTTCAAACTCAGGCACATGGTGCATTAACACAGGAAGGGTTGCTGCAAACCTCCCAGCAGGTTTAGGTACATCAATCCAAATTCCTTGAGGCCTCAGCCGTGCAAGACTTGCTTCTGTGACATCTCGGCAATCCTTAACTTGAAGTATTTTCAACTTCTTAGAGTATTCACCAATGTGAGTAACAGCAGCATTTGAAACACGCCAGCAACCCTTAAGTCCAAGCTCTTCCAGATCCGGACACATTCGTCCGATCATTCGGACAGAATTGTCACTAACACTGTAGCAACCATTAAGTATAAAAACTCTGATATTATTGCAAAAAGAGGCCAAAGAGCTGACAGCCTGGTCGGTGATCTCCCACAGCCTGTTAAGTCCACACTTTCGAGGCCATTACAGCATAAAGACAACTGAATAACACCATCTGGCGACACCCATCGACACTCCGACAATCGAATTCGACGCAACTGTCGACAATGCTCTGCGACCGAATGCAAAGTCAAGTTTGTTAAGTTCGTGCAGCCGGTTAAATCCAGGTTCAAAAGACGCGTGTTTTGCTTTAGAATTTCAGTCAGCGCTTCTTCTCTCAAGCAGTTTCTGCAATTTTTCAGCACGAGTCTCTGTAGACTTGAATTTTCTTTTGTAATCGCACCCAATGCTTTTGCTGTAAGACGATTCGACTCCCCGCTGCAGTCCAAAGTTTTGCATGTTTTGAAATAATCCCGACACATTTTATAGAATGTACGGCACACCCGACGCAGCTGAAATATCTGCGATAGTTTGAGGTGGCACAGGATATGAGAAATACGACATCTTCCCAGGGTAGATCGAAAAACACGGCGGAATGAACTTCGTCTCCTTCGGCCGCCATCTTCTTTTTGGGGCAAAGATGATCAACACCACAGGCAGCCCAATATATGTTATGTCGTTATGTCAAGACTTCCCAAAAATCTTTTTACTTATAATAAAACAGTGATGCAATGCGTCTTGATTGAAAGAGCTATATGATTTTGTTGATTTCTTCGTTATTTTCTGAATCTTTCCCTATATTTCATAGATGAAGTGAACATTATTTTTTAAGTAAAAAGAAAAAACTTGAGTCAAGTTGGGCTGCCTGTTTTGTCACGTGATCAGACGGTGTATAGAGTTTCAGAAAGAACGAGCGCAAGTGAAATTCATTCATGTCCAATGTTTTCAGGATCAAAAAGCAGCGTATTTCACTAACATCTTCAACATGTGGCATTTTCTACTACTGTACAGTTCTTTATTAGGTAAGCAGGTATCTCGTATTGATGATTTCGCTTTAGTGTAGCGACATCGACAATGTTGGTCTATGAGCGGCCCCCTTGTATCGATGGCGATGTTTTGCATGTTTGCAGAAATTTGCATAGAAGTCAGACGTCTGTTGTGCTCTTGTGTCTTGCCATTGTACCATCCGTTTCAAGAAAACAGAAGTTATGCCTTGGCATATAAACCTTTGAGCTCAAAGGTGTCATGAATCTTGCGTTTATATTATAACGTTGGCTTCTAATGCACCAGTCAATTGACAGCCCCGCACCCCCCCATTCGCGCATTAGCGGGGTACTAGCGGGGCTTTCGTACAGAATTCACACTATATTACTGCCCCGTTGGTCGGGAGATGCACTTTCTTTCACGGCTTCCACACAGTACATCGAGCGGGGAGTCACTCTCTTCCCCGGGACACAACACAACAGGAACCAGCCCGCTTTCCGGGCTGCTTCACCTCCATATGAACATCCCTTTACTTCACAAAAGACACGACAAATACAGATTTTTGTTACTTGAATTACATGTATTAAATTTTAATCTACACTAGCGAAAGTACATGCAAGTAGAAAAATATGGTTTTATTACACTTTGCGATCGGCTGCGGCTGCACTGAAAACTGGGCTACATTGACATGACTCTTTTCAGTGAGTAAAAATCCTTTGTGTTTTCTTCTAAATTCATTGGGCAAGGAGCGCATTCACTCTTAATTATTACCCTGGAGACGGTGCATTCACCTCTCAGATTGTCCCCGCAAACCGAGGCGCTCACTGCCTTTCATTTGCCAAAAAGTGAATGCCCCGCTAATGCGCGAATGGGGGGTGCGGGGCTGTCAATTGACTGGTGCATAACAAGCAAGGGGGGGGGGGGAGTTGCTTAATCTAGGGCCGTTCATTTTACGCGTTCATTTTATATCCACATACCCCCTATTGACGAGATGACTAAGATTTTGACCCCTCGGAAATGATTTTTTAACTAGACCCCTCAGAAAATTGCTTCAGAAGCCGGAGACCCCTCGCAAATTTCCCAATTTCTTCCACAACAGGCTTCAAAACCCCTCGGAAAATCGGAAAATATTGTCTATAGAAGCAAAACCCCTCGGAAATTCTCGTCAATAGGAGCCTAAATACACCCAAAACAGCAGTTATTTTCCATTAACACCCCTCGGAAATCAGATTTCAGAACCCCTTGGAAAAACTTGTCAATAGGGGGTATGTGGATAAAAAATGGACTGGCCCCTACAATATGCAAATGTCAGGTAGCAATCCCCTTCCAGAAAATATCTTAAGTTTACATACCTATTTTTACTTGGCATATATTTTTCAGTGATCTTTGCTATGGCTTCTAACAAGCAATGGATTCCAAATACCAACTGGAACAATCCTGAAAACTGGAACACTGGAAAACCACCTTGTCCCCAGCAAAATGTCCTGCTAAACAGCCCTCTCACAGCCCAACCACTAGCAGTCGCCTTGCCAGGTGATGCTGTTGTACAAAGCTTGGTAAGGTTTACAATTGTTAGGCACTTTCGTTGAACATTACAGGAGGGAGGCAAAAAACTGGTGTACAAAATAATTGTAACTCTGAATAAATTGTTTTAATGCAAGCCACCACCACCACAGAAGAGGGATGAGATACGGCCCCCACCCCTCTTCAATGTCCAGTGAAAATATCACAGTAATACAAATGACCATTCACAAATGGCTATAAATAATAACTAAAGAACAGATAACACAATATAGATAAAGCAATTCTATTTCAATCTGTTTGCAGAATCTACCAATGAATGGAGAGCTGATATTTTTCAATGATGCTGAACTGACTTTCACTGGAAATTCACAAGCAGCATTGAAATCATGTCCAGGTGATGTAAATTACTTTAGTAGAAAGGTCTAAATTTTTTCCAATTCCATGTAATTTTAAGCTTGTGAATGAGTGAATGTTTTATTAACAACATCCCGTCATACAGCTTATGAATTATTAATAAATATGTGAATATATGAATATGTGAAGCATAGAAACTGTAGGGTGTATCTTAGCACTAATCCAGTATATAAACACAGTTGTTCCAGATTTTGAATTCTCAGCTGTTAATCAAAGTCCAAGCCACTTGTTGCAAATTTGTATGCTAAAAAAATGTTTACTCGTGAATGTAAATGATTGTATAGTGACCGACTCTCTCCAAACTCGCAGCCCGTAAGCTGAATTACGCTGGTTCCTCTGAGAAATCACTCCTGCATCCTAGTTGTTCTTTTATGTCCCTCTGGTTCAGGTTAATGTAGTGCACTTTGTAGAGTATAGGTTTTTGTGAAATTTGTAACACACTCATCTTGATATAAGACTTTTATTGTTGTCGTGAGCTTTGATTAACAGCTATGAATATTTCAAATAATCAAAATTGAAAATCTTGCAACCACTATATAATAGCGGATTCGGTGGTAAGCTAATCATTCTGCTTTGATTTTGACATAGATAAGGGGGATATCAAGTTTGTTGCTGCTACAAAGAATTGGTATAACCCTGCCAACTGGGAGGAAGTTGGTAATGGTGGGATACCTGTGTCTGATCCTGCAGCCTCTATGTTGCATTTGAACCAGGTCCCCTGTAAACAGGATGTGGTGAACTTTCCAAAGGTATTGGGTGCATGTGCCTTTTTATTCAGTTCAGCTCTATTAAGCAGCCACCTATTAAGCGGCCGCTGACACAATTTCCCAGTCCCAAATGAAATGCTATTATTACCTCTATAAAGCGGCCACAAAATCATATAATGATTTTTAATACCATTTTGGTGACAGAAATTGTTGTGACTATTGATTACAACAGGAAATTCTTCTTTACTCTTTGTTGTGACAAGCTTACAATCTGCTAATGCAACTCAAACATCCGGTGGTGCTCTGCAATTACAGCCACAGGCTTTGAAAAAAATAATATATTTTTTCAGGCCCTGACATTAACTTTTTTTCGCAATTTAGTTGCCAAAATGCAAATAATTAGTTGCCACATAAACGTGGATCTCAGCTGAACTCAGAAAGATGGGGTGCCATTTAGCCACTAGCTTAGTTTGGTCGCCAAGCTCCCAAATTTAGACTGGCGGCAACTTCAATATTTAAAGCAATAGAATAAATGAATATGCCAATTATCTAGACTGTGGCAGCCACTTCTTCAGCGAACGTCCGTAAATCAAGGGAAATGTTTTTTTACCCCGGCGGACCCCGGCGGCGCTCGTTTTTCGCGGACGTTCGCGGACGTTCGCAGTCTACCAATTATCTTGCCCTCAAAACGCAGGAAAATGCCTTTTTTACCCTTTCGAAATTTACAAATTTACCCCTTTAGAAGGCTCAGGCCTTATAGCCTTCGTATGGGACCCGCAAAACCAACCGCCTACTTCCAAAACTTAGCCTGCAACTTCAAAACTTATTGAAACCCCTGCAACGCACGCTCTCCAAGCAAAACAGCGTGCGAAAGCCTCCAAACCAGACAACCAGGCGCCACTTAACTGTCGAATAAGGCGTGCGTTGTCTTGGAAACGTAAAAAAATGCAAGTGAGGTACGACTGGGATCTTCAATCTTCAATCTTTATTGTTATTTTTGACATAGGTTTAAACGCACACTTCCTGCAAATAGCGGAGCTAATCAAGGCAGGCAGTGTGTGGACGCTAAATACAATTACTTTTTTACATTAAAATACCAAAATTACAGAATAACACAGAACACCGATAACAATAAACTAATAACATATATTCTTATCGAAGGAAATGTATATGGAATAAAAGCTTTTCCTTTTACTTTCTAATTTTGCTAATACTGATTGGGAAAGAAGGGACGGCTGAAATTCAGGATGCTTTGGAAGAACCTGTAGCTCCGATTTAGCTTTTCCTATTCCTAATTAGATTTAGCTTTTCCTATTCCTAATGGCGGCCGGCGTGCACGATTCGGCACGGGCAAACAATGTCCAACAGAGTCGTAAGTACAGCTTTAGAATATATTTGAACATGTCCAGGGCATTGTTAAGGTCCTAATACTTGTATTTTGTTGATAGTTTAAATCGTAGAACCACGTAGAACCGTAGAACCGTACAGTTAAGATCAGATCCAATCCATCGAATGTATAAAGAAAGCTCAGAAGCGCTTTGAACTGTGAGACTTGGAGAGCATTTGGATGGAAAATAAACGGTTTATTGAGTTTACGAATTTGGAATTCTGTGTATACACACAAGCTACCGAACCAATTAAATGATAGCATTGATGGAATGACGGTTTCAGAATCCCGGGACTTTCCAGGATCATGTACACCCTGTCTGATTAGCATCTACACACGCAAGCTTTGCGCCATTGTTCTGACATTGAAGCGCACCTGCTTTTGGAGTACATCATTATCATGTCTCCCTTGCAACAATGTGTTGCATGCTCATCTCTTATCTCACGCAGACCATCAGGATCATAAGCCTATCCCTCGGAGAAAGATCTCAACCTGCATTTCTATTTCCAAAGTATTTTTCTAATATCTCTGCGGCTGGACTGAAGGTGGACAAGGGAAAGTGTACTGCATCGAACGGCTTGTTCGGGAGCCCTGTGCCATTGGGGTGTGCATTACTCATTGGGAACACGTCCAAGATATCAAACCCAGCGTCACACATGGCGCTAGAAGCATATGCATTGAACAGTAAAACTCTCTGCAAATAAAGAAGACGAATTCATTAGAGCACATTTCGCATATAATAACAAGGAATAATAATACTCCGCGCCGTAAAGTATTAGTGCAGATTCCGTATGACTGTAAAAAGGTTCGGAAGATGGTACGATCACGGCACGCCACGGACACTCGCCTTCTCGTGAAAATTCAACCAATCACATCACAAGAAATTGAATGATCAACCAATCAAAATGCTTGCCTTGGCACAATACCGCCACGGCGCGGACAAGGCACGGGGCACGCCATACCTTTTTCACAGTCATGCAAAATCTGCTCTTTACATTGTTCCTCGAGAGTCTTACCTGATAGGTTAAGAACCTGGTGGCCGTAGCGTGAATAGCACCGGTGTGCGGGTCCCCATATCGGCCTCTATAAATGGCGGTAATCGTCTTCCAAATCATTTGTCCTTTAAACCGCCTCGCAGCCTCACCAGCTTGGCCTCCCTCCTCTCCTCTGAATAGCCTGATAGTCCTTTCTATCAACTCTTGATACTTCGTGAAATTAATATTTTGGACATAATGCAGTCCTAGGTTGAGTATCATAACGCTATTAGGATTGTCGCGCATTTGAGTATTGTTCAAAACTTGACTGATCTCCTGTAATATTCTGTCTATACTAAAATCCAGGTCATCATTAAGTAGCTTGCCCGCGGTCTTGTTTCCGCCTGGCAGATTGTATACCCAGTTATAGGTGTTGTTACAGTTTTTAAAGATCTCTCTGCAGAGTGCGCGCCTTAAAATTGAACGGTAGAAGAAAACACCTACTGAGTCCCCATAAATCCATAGAGTTCCATTTCTCGCATTGAAATCCTTTCGTTTCCTCTCCAGTACTCCTATAGAGAGAAATACTCTTAAGTTAGGAAACACGATAGGGAGCATCCTGGTCCCTATTTATTTCCCTCATATAGGAATTTACCTTTATTTGCCATGTAAAACAAATGGCAATAAATTGAAATTGAAATACCTCCTCCGTACAAGCTACAAAGCAGCCTCCGTGAAAAGGCTATCTGTTCCTTTGGCTACTGTACACGATAAAACAGCGACAGTAGTTCCTCTGCTTTCTCTTAGCAACTCATTGCTTTACTTTGTGTATCATAATTCATTTTCTGTGTATGTGTGTAATTATAGTGTAAAATAAATCCTTAATCTTGTGAGGCATCTTGATTGACCTAGGATGGATGAGCCCTAGAAAGTGTCTAATCCACGAAAGCCTTTCCAAAATTATGGAAACGTGGAAAACAGTCCCATCTTCATGGGCGGTGAGCTGGGGTTAGACGGGGGGGCTCCCCCTACTTTTCACTCAGATTTTCATGTTTTATGTAAACTCAGCCCCCCCCCCCCCCCCCCCCACTTTGTCATACATTGTCTCTAACGAGCCGCCTCACTTTACAATGTGTTCCGCCGCCCATGATCTTATGTGTAAACGTCCGCTAACGCCGCTTGTGATCTAAGTCGCAAACGCCCCGACACAATGGCTGATTAGTAATTCGGCAAGCTCGCCAACACTGATACAACACTATAGTTATGTTTAAGTATAAGCTCATTCATTCACAGACATCTCAAGGAAAGGTTACCTGTGGTGTATGACTGCCATCTGTTGTCTCTCCATTCTCCCTCACCTTCCCAAAGGTACCGACACTTGAGATGGCAAATATCATTTAAAAATCCGAAATGCCTTGCCAGTCCTGTTCCAAAGCAAAACGTATCTTGTGATCAATGAAGATTTTTAGAGACGATAATAGCGTAGTAAAATCAATCAAATCAACTCTATAGTGGTTGAAAGTCACTGAAAGCATGTAGCAGGAGGCAAATTCAGGATTGGAGGGGGACTTCAAACCCCAGCATTTTACAAGGGATGTTCTAAAACTTCCATTTCCCAACTGTAAAACTGTCATTGATTGAAACGGACATCATTCGACAGCTTTTAGCTTAAAACCAGACCTCCAAACGGCTAATCAAATGCACTGGTAACGTTGCGATCGTCTATAATATCGATTTCATAGAGCTGTAATAGTAGATATGAAACATTTACTCATTACTTCGATTGAAAGCTTTGTGTTCTGTACTGTAGTCCGCTATTTACAAGTGGAGAAATATCCTTTACCGAAAATACCATTTCTTTTTTATTTTTAACTCGTGGATGTCCGAAAGACATCCACGAGTATATATATATATATATAAAGAGTTATACTTAGGGGGCGAAAATGGCGTTGTCGTTAGCACGGCCAAAAGAGTCTGGGAAATAGATGACGGCTGCGCCCGCGACCTCTTACCACAGGAAACCCATCATATTGTGTACATCACTGATTATCAGTTTTAACTTTGTGCATTGACTGCAAAAAGTATTATAGTGGATTGCTTATCATCCACGAGTTCGCCATTGCGGCGCTTTGATTAGTTCTTAGATGTGCTCTAGCACTTACCAGTGACCAAAGGCAACCCATGCTTCCTAGAGAGAATCCTAACCTTGAAAGGCGATGAACCCCACAGAGGGGCTAACAGGAAAGGCCTCTCATAGCCAGGTAGCACGCTAGGGTGCTGGTATTTTCCTTGTGCGTTACCTAGCAAAAAAAGACAAAGACAGCATAGTCAAAAACAACCAAGATGACAACTAAACAACAGGAACGTTAGAAACTCTGGGATGACGTATCCAGGGGTTTCAATAGAACCGCCGTCTACTTCACTGCTGACCGCCTGCAAATTCATACAAGAATATGCCAATTATCTTGCCCTCAAAACGCAGGAAAACGCCGAAAATGCCAAGGAAAAGACATAAGCGCGACATACCATCGAATAAACCCAGACCTGCTGTCAGTCTGACCTGATGATATCGGCCGTACAATTCCGGAGCTCGTGGGTTCGAATCCCTCTAGGGGTCAGATATTTTTTACTCTTTCTCCGTTTACTAGGGCTAACGCTGAGGAAAAGTGTAGATATTTCTCAATACCCTGCTTGCTAAAAAAAAGTTATTTTCTTTTCACAACATGTAATTTTTTTCATGGCAGTCTTACCCTTGATAAACCAGTTGTAAGGTGGATCTTTATAGCCATCACATAGTGAATACTCCAGTACAATTTTGACCACGTATAGTCCAGCGAACCTCGCGAGAAACAGAATCTCGTAGGTACCATTGTTGTGGTCAATAACAGTAGGAGAAACAGAACTTCGTCCAGTAATTGTCACGCGCCATGAGTCACCCCCAGAGTGCTTGAGTCGCCCATCAACAGTGACAGTCTGCAAGCCAATCCTGCTGAACTCCCCTGCCGGACGAAGGTCCCACATGCTTATAAAACTTCTTTTGGCATCCGTCCTGTTATTGGATGTCCAGTATCCTTTGTCCGAGCCCCATGCCATGTTGTCCAGGCAGGGACTCCGGGCTTGTTCCCAGTCCAATTTAGCACGGCTTTGCCGGCACCAAGACGTCATGAAACTGACAAACTGCGTCAGTTCTGTCTTGGTAAATGGGAATCGTGGATAAGGTGGTATGGCATCTGCCTTGTGGTAGCATACGTGTTTGTACAATATAACGGTATATAGTAACATGACTAGCAGTAACGTACAGCCAAATAGCCGGCTACGGTGCAGCAACATCGTCGTAAGTGGCACAACCAGGGAGAAGGCAATACGGATGTAACGGTTTCGAGGTTCGATCGGACCCCGGGGAGGTTTACTGAGCTGACATCGGTGCACACAACTATTCGTACAGTAGCCGATTTGGCTATTATTAGTTGTTTATTTACTATAGATCAGCACGTAAAAACTGAAATACAACAGCACAGGTAAAATTGTCACAGTCAAATATTCTATATTCGTCATGTTGTAATTCTTGATCTTGCCGTAGGATTTCTTTTACTTCTAAGCAGTCTAAACTACGCGCGGAATGCTATTACAAATGTCACAGTCTGGGTCAGATATTAAACTCCAACTAAATCTACGTTTACTATCGTGTACTATACAAATATCCCGATCAGAAGGGGTGTCTAGAAAGCGAAGAACGAAGAAATAAAACGCAGATCTACAAAACGCAGATCCAGAAAGCTAAGACGAAAAACGAAGATCGACTAGGCAACGCAGATGAAAACCAAGTAACTAGAAAGAGAAGATCAAAAACGGATTCCCTATTTGCACTTGCTCCTGCTTTGCTTATGCCTCAGTGTTTGTTACTATAGTCAGTGAAACCTACAAAACATAATAACATTACTTGCCTGTCTAACTAGAAAACCTAGTGGTTCATTTAGGCTCTAGGCATTTCCTTGCATGAGTTACTAAATATTAGATATACAAATGTAACTTTCGAAATGCGGAATAAAGTTGTTGTTGTTGTTGTTTTGGAAAGCTAAGATGCGAAACATAAGATTACTAGAAAGGAAAGGCAGAAAACTAAGATGCCTTAAAATGATTTCTGGATGGATGATTTCTTCAATTGTACCTTAATTGAACTTTAGCTGCTTTTTTGCCAGGCAGTGATGCGACACCGACAGTTGAATGGTAGGATTACAACTGAATGGGCGATTTATAGCTTTTCCCGACCTCAGTAGACCACTTTCTTCCAACAATTATCCTCTTCGTATGACTTTAATCGCATTCTTTCTCTGTTTTGTTGATCAAAAGAAATATCTTGGCGAAGAAACTAACTTGTTTGCAATTGCTTGGGTGCCATATTGGCATATTGGAACAGTAAAACCGCATCTCCATATATGGACACGATCTGATGTTCTCGGACTCCCTGTGGTTCAATGAAGAATTTCCCGCCAGTTTTATGCTGAAGTGGGAATACCAATACCATTTAGCAGCATGTTTTGGCAAAATCCAATGAAAACTGTCTAATAGCGGGCCGACTATTGAAAAAAGCAAAAGTGATAATACGAGTGGCACTTTTTTGGCAAGCCTTTGAAAAACATATTAAAAACTATAAAAAAATAGCAGACATAATACGGTGGTCATTTTCAAGATACAGTAAAAACCCGCATGGTTTAAGAACACTCAGACTGCAATTAGGCCAAAAGATACCTTATACATAAGAACACATACAGACTGAAAAATGAAAATTGTTCTTGTATAAGAAAATTGATGCCAGCAAGATTTGAGTACGGTAACCCACTATGTGGTAGAGTACCGAGGAGATCAATAGAATGTACTAGACCATGCACACACAGTTCTACAGCAGAAATTTCAGGGTACATTTAGCAATTGTTTTTTAACTAATTGTTGTTACTAAAGACTATCACCTTTCCACCAATCACATTCTTTATTTGAATGTTGGTAGTGTATGCAGTATTTGATGTCAAGAAACAATTTTAAGAACACCTTAAGAACATCTTCAGGCTGATTTTGCATAAAACACCCATAAAATTATCAATACCATGGCTTAAAAATTGGTTACCACGTATCTTTAGCCTGCAACTTCTCTTGCTCGGCTTATCCAGCATGGTAGGCAGTCATGGAGATTGACCGATGTTTCCACGCTCCTCGCTCCCCTTCATTAATTCCATGCGCAACTGCCGCTCGACCCACAAATAGCGATTTAGCTTCCGTCTTTCAAAAGATGAATTTTGAAATTGAGCTATACAATTACAGCCGCACGCTTTCAAAAGAAAATTTACTTTATTTTATGATAGTTTATAAAAATGTAACTTTCCTCTGATGCAAGTAAAACTTCACAGAGTTGCAACCTAACAGACCCCTAACAAAGTTCTAAACGCAAAACTCATTCCACGGTTGCTAGCCTCTTGGCGAGCCCCTAGGCTATTTAAGGCGAGGTAATAAAAACTTTCGAGAAGGGGCATAGTCAACCTTGCCACCTTGCCTTATTGAGTTAGCATTATTCAATTTAGTAAAAAAATGGCAAGAAATAGATCAAAAGGCTCGGGGCTCGGTAGCTCGGAAAATAGCAACACCCTCTCCCTTACAACTGTCTGGCTTAGTACTGCACCTAAACCTCTTTAAGATGCAACTACCTGTACAATGTTCGTCCCAGCGTAGTGGACGTGATTTCTCACATTCTTCTGTCCATCTCACCTTGTTAGCATTGGTCCCTCTGTCAGAGGAAAAGCCTTTCCTGCAAAATCAGGAATGAACGTTCTGTAAAGTTTGAATTTGTATTTACCATAATATCATCAATATGCGAATCTGCAAAATGATTCTCTCGCATCATCTAATGAAACGTCTCTGGGGTCGTGTTTAACCCAAAAGGCATTACCAAAAACTCAAACTGCCCTCTGCAGGTCACAAATGCTGTCTTCTCCATTGACACAAGCTCTAAGGGAATCTGCTAATAGCCTTTTGTCAAATCTATTGTAGTTAAATAGCGGGCGGAACTCACCTTCTCTAACATATCCTCAATTCTTGGCATCGGATAAGGATCCACGAAAGTGTTGGCATTTAACTTACGAGAGTCAACGCAAAATCTGATGCTCTGATCTGGTTTCGGAATAATTACCGTCGGCGACGCCAGTGGGCTGTTACAGGGCCGGATGATCCCCATCGAAGCATGCGATCAACCTCCTCATCATAAGCTTCCTTTTGGAACTGAGGAACTCTACATGGGTGAAGGCATGTTTACACTTGCAATTTTTGCTGCAATTTTTGTCGCGCAAGTCGCGGCGATTTTTCTCGCACGTACGCGTCAACTCAAAAAGAATAATATAAACTAGGTGCAACTCGACGCGATCTGCCACGATTTTTGTTGCGTGATGTCGCGGAGGTATTAAATATTTTCGAAACTCTTTGCAACTTGATGCGATTTGAGGAAAAGAGAGCACAGAAATTGCACCGGATTTGCATCTCGTTAAACTAGGGAGTTGGAATTGCAACTCGCGCGAGAAAAATCGCCGCGTCAAATGCAACAAAAATCGCAAGTGTAAATCAGCCTTAAGTCCGGACTGGCTGTATATCCCTAGTGTCGATAGCATGATTAGTCTCCATACTTCTAAAAAAAAACCTTACCTTGTCCTTTTCAACTTCACTTAACTGCGGATTGATACTTACGTCCGTCCAGCTCTCCGTCCAGCTCTGTTTTGACTAAACTGGATACATGAAAGGCTAAGACTTGATCTCTATCATGCCATTTACAATTGAGCTCGTTCTTTGTGAAAGATGGATGGACTCATATTACATTTTTGGAACTATGAAAAGGAAAACTTGGTTACATAACAAGTTGCATAACATAGTATTCTTTTTACTTACAAGGTACTTTTTTTACAATAAACGTTCTTATGCAGAATGAACAAGCTTACACTACCTGCCCTAGATTAGCTTCGCTATTTGCACTAAAATGTCATCCTGAAAACTTAAATAAATAAACTTGAAACTTTATAATATTTTATAAACATTGTATTTCATGACAACTCTATTATTGTCACAAATATGTTAACTGAATATAGAACAAGACCAAGTGATGAGACTAGGGCTATTCCAATTTTTATCTGCACTCCCCCTACAGAAGAGTATTTCCGAGGGGGTATAGAAAAATGGCCTTTTCCGAAGGGGGGTCAAACCGAAAAAAAAGCTATTCCGTAGGTTCTTCCGAGGAGTGCAATAAAAATACGCGTCTTCCGTGGGTTTTTCCGAGGGGGGTGCGGCTAAAAAATCGAATGGCCCTTATATTGAACCTTCTTTCCTCCAAACAGGCCAGCTCCTTCAGTGTAAAATCAGATGAGCCAATTACAGTGGCGAATGTCATTGTTAATGGGATGGTAAGTAAGACACTATTCACTTGGTTCCCTGCTAGAAGGAGGTCACTTAGCTTGCTTTGTGTTTTGAAGTGGCCTCTGCAATGTGTGATTCCATGTGGGTCAAATGCCTTTCTGCATTTTCACTCAAAATTCAAAAGGGGTGGCGGTGGCGATATTTCAAACCCCTTCCATTGGAGGGGTATGGATAATTTCTGGAGTCACACAATGTAACCGGGTAAGGGTGACTGGTTTGTTTTGTTTTACACAAATGACATCAGTTTTTTATCAGAGCTCCATCAGATCCCCCTGTCGTGTTTATATGCTTGATAACTTCTCCCTGGGTATGCTGGTAGTCCAGAAACTTCAGGGATAGAGTCTGTTTAAATCGAAAGAAAAGGGAGAGACTTTTTGGAAGGCCATAAAGTTACGGGGGAATGGTTTCAGTGACTCTCCCAACATTTCAGCCTCATCTCCAGCTCTTCTGCATGGTGTCGAAATCCCCTTTCGGTTTTTTTAAGTCCAAAACACCCCATCTCCCACATTTCTAAAATTGAAGGGTAGCATCTCTGCTAGTGCTGTGTGAAATTAATAGGGAATGGGGTTTCATGTAGCAGTGTCCCTATAGCAGACCCCCCTCCCCCACTTTCCCTCGACCCTCTTATGAACCATGGGACGAGCTTAGTGACGTCATAACTCTCCTAGGGCGCAGAATCGCGGCTATCATATTGATATGACTACCTGCGGCTATCAGCTTAGACCTCGTAGTAATAACGGCAGATGTATTAAAGCGTGAAACACAAATAGGTTTGACGACTTCGTCACAAATAAATTACACTCAACTTGCCGACAAACTAGGTGGTTAGAAGTTGAAGTAATTGAAATTGTGATATTGAAGTCATATTTATTACAAATTATAATTATGTCTGCATAGAAAATATTGTTTTTTTTTATGTATTGTATTGTATTTATTTATTTATTTATTAGCTGGCCCTCCCTGTAATTCAGCATTTGTTGCAACAGTGTTGATTAAACCATCATTCATTCATTCATTCTTATTTTCTATATATGTTGCAGTTATTCTCACAAGCCAGCGATTTCAAGAAATACTACACTTCTGAGTCTGGAAGTATGCAGTTTGATTTTGGGAGTAATGAAGTGACAGTTGCTAACGACCCTTGTAATGACCCTGCTGGTTGTGTCTGCAACACAGATATGGTAAATAGATGAGTTCACTGTCTCAGTTGGTATCATTAAATTACCGAGTAATTTGTAATTACTCAACAGTCATGTGAAAACCGCTCTAATAGAGCGGATTTCGCATGACTGTCAAGACTTGTTATGTGATTGCGATTGCTTTGCGTTCTCATTGGCTACTCATTTTTCTCAGCCAATCAAATTCTGTAGTAAATAATTCGTTGGGCTTGCAATTGACTGAGTAAAAAAGCCATTTAGGAGCAAGTCGTGAGTTCTCTCGATTCTGATTGGCTGGTGATTGCTCAATTGCAATTGTTTTCACGATGGTCTTGTGAAATCCGCTCTAATGACATTAAATGCAGAAAATGAACAGGAGAGGTATACTCATTGTTTAAGGGGCTGACTCACCCTGACTATAATGCATTGCTTAGTTTTTGTGCACATAATTCACTGCATCACAACTCTGACTTAATGCAAAGAAATTCTTCTATTACGAATTTTTCTCGCGTTTGCACGGAAAATGGCACTGAAACAGTGTATAGTCAGATATTTTTTGATCAGGGATGATCGTCGGGAATTTTCACCGCTAAAAGATACCAAAACGGCGTGGCTCAAATAATTGTTTACCCTAAAAGATGCCCATCAAGAATTTTCCGTCTTTGAATGAGATGCTGCCCTGGATGTTGTCTAATTTATCATCTTGTCGACAAGTACTCTCTTTCTTGACGGTTTGCCGCCGTGTTAGAGCCTTAAACGATACCAATCTCCCTTAAATTTTAACCCCTAAAAGATACGACGATCATTCCCGACAAAAATAATATGGGAGTCCCCCCCCCCTTCCCCCTTGGGATCCTTGGGAAGCACTTGGGATCCTTGGGAAGGTTGATTCAGTGTTACGGCGCTGGGTCTCTCGCCGCTGTGGTCCGGGGCCGGGACAGAGGAAATTTTCTTTCTGTTCGGGTCTCGGGTCTCGGGTCTCGGGTCTCGGTCGAAACTCGATTCATATTGTGAGTTGAACTTTGTTCTACTTTCGGATGAGACAATAAACCGAGGTCCCGTCTCACCTTTCTACTCTGCTCAGTATCAGGGGGGACGTAATAAACCCTCTGGCAGTGACCACCCTCAGTGTCTGTGCTTATGACCGCTTGGCTGCCAGTGGCGCCGTTGAGACTCCAGCGCAATTCAGCTTACGAGCTGCAAGTCTGGGGAATCGGTCTCACACATTTACATGTTTTTTCTCATTTCTCCCTAATAACAATGTGTGTTTTAGTTCCGGGATAAGATTTGTAGCTTTGTAAAGTGTCCTGAAGCAAGATGTGACAGTCCTCTAGAACCTGATGGCACATGCTGCTATGTCTGTGGTATGTTGATCTCACGAACCTATCTAGAATCCTATTAATTTAGTACTTGATCTGTTCTTTTCCTCCTGTATGTTAATTCCGCACTAGGCAGAGGCCATTTCTGTCTTGGGCCCGTTTATATGGGAAAAGTTGTCCCTCCTAGCCGAGATACTCGGGGCGAGACATGCATTCTTTGTTAAACGCAATAAACCGTTTACATGACGTCTCGGGACGAAAGGTTGTAGTGGTTGTTAGATACATCATTCTGTAGTGAGCACTGTGGTTGTTTAACGTCCCTCGCATAGTGGTTAAAGTGTAGTGGGCTGAGAGACCGGACCTCGGTTTATTGTCTCATCCGAAAGACGTGAAACACAGGAGAAATTAGTGACGAATCACTTCAACCCACGATACACAAGGTTCAAAACAGCAGAGAAAATTCCTAACTGCCCCCGACTGGGATTCGAACCCGGTGCACAGAGGTGAGAGGCAACCGCTTTACACGCTGCGCCACCCGTGCTTTACAAGGAATCAAGCTGGTTGAAAATAAACTTTCCAGAAAAGCTGTCCGTTGTTCTGTGTAAGTGCACACTATGAATTGATCATCCCATTCTTGTAGGGGCCGTACTAACCATGACGTTTTCTGCTGGTTCAAGATGAAGGACTTCAAGCAAAAAGTCTTTGAAATTGTTGAAAAGGTGAATAAACCAGTCCTAATCCTCATTTTATTGAAGCATCATGATTCATTCATGACATTAACACCCAATCTACTAATCTTCTCATTGCAGCAGTCCACGCGGAAACGTCGTGATTCGGTGCCACAAAGCAAGACTGGGGTAATACTATATAACAACTATTAAAATCATTATAATCATCGTGTTTGATGGCTCATCTTTTAGGCTATCCAGAAACATGTATGGGTTCACTCTTAAAACCGAGTGCCTGGGTGAAATCGTGGATACCGTTTATCAAGTTTTGGTCGTCTGGTGATGTTCCCTTCCCGATACATCAGTTTTCTAGTTTTGATGACGTCATCGATGGCGTCATACCACGTGATTTTGGTGCTGGACTCCCATTGTCACGAAGATAATTTTATAAAAGTTTGGTCATCTAGCGATGTTCCCTTCTCGAAATATTATTTTTCTAGTTTTGATGACGCCATCGATGACGTCATGCCATGTGACTTTGGTGCTGGACCCCCTTTGTGACAAAGATAATTTTATCCAACTTTGGTCACCTAGCGATGTTCCCGTCATCGATTCAGCTCCATCGATTGGGCAATGCCATACTTTGGTGCTGGACCACCCTTGTTACGACCTTTATCCAAGTTTGGTCACCTAGCGATGTTCCGTTCTCGAGATATTGATTTTTCTAGTTTTGATGACGTTACGAGCTTGAGTTATGAGCGAGTGACATTTGGCCCACCACAATACTTCGCGTATCCATGATTTACTTGTTCTGTTGTTCTCATTTGCAGTGGACAATTTATTTTCTGTTTCCACAGGAAGCAAATGTGTCTATCTCCCGGATAGAAGGCAACCTTGTTCAAGTAGTAGTCACAGACAATGGCAAAGGTAGGCCTTAATCTGTTCACTATTGAAACAAGCGGTGATGGAGAAGGAGTCGGAGACGTTTTAGCGTACGTTGGTGTGAAAATCGTCGTGACAGTTGGCGACGTAACGTAAGCAGAGACGTAAGAAAGAAGAAACCTTCCGTTCTGCTTCCTTCACGCTCACGTCTCCTCCGTCTCCGTTCTTTGATTTTCACACGAACGCAAGCGTCCATGCGTCTTCGTCTCCGCTTACTTCACTAGTGAAAAGCCGGCTTTAGAGGGCAGAGCCACGTGTCATCATATTATGCGAACACCTCTTACTTAGGGATGTCATGATGAAAAACTCAGGGGAATACTTTTATAGCATTTGCTTGGGTCTTGCCAGGTGAATGAACGCGTGCATGTATTTTCTTATTGGCGCTATTAAGACCGATTTACACTAGCGACGTAAGCGGACACAGAGACGTAAGGACGCTTATTTTCGTGTGAAAATTCAATGACGAAGACGGAGAAGGAGATGTAAAGGCCCGTCTACACTTGCGAATTTTTGTTGCATTTGTCGCGGCGATTTTTCTCGCGCGGAGTTGCAATTCAAACTCTCTAGTGTAAACGAGTTGCAAATCCAAAGTGTAAACGGGCCTTAAGCGTGAAGGAAGGAGAACGGAAGGTTTCCTTTATCTTAAGCCGGCTTTTCACTAGTGAAGAAAATTGAGAAGGAGACGGAGATGTAAGGACGCTCATGCGTTCGTGTGAAAACGCAGGAGACGTAAGCGTGAAGGAAGCAGAACGGAAAGTTTCCTTTTTCTTTCGTTCGCGTACGCTCAGACGGACACGGAACGAATTGACCAATCAAGATTCTCAAAATGTCACATTTTTAACATTTTTTCCACGTTTCTAACCGTGTTGGGGTGCATACCAAGGCCAGGCTTACGCTTATATTTCTTCTCTTTGATTTTCACGCGGACGTAAGAACCTCCCCGTCTCCGTCTCCGCTTACTTCATTAGTGTAAAGCAGGCTTTCTTGTATAAGCGAAAAACACACGAGATCTAGGAAGAGACAGATGATTCTGACCCTGTACGGCCCTTGATCCTCTCATCCTATTCAAATCATGTTTTTATAGGAGAAACTGCTCAAGTTTTGGCAGAAGAAATAAGAACAGAGCTGGAAATGGGTATGTCAGAGCATAGAAGAGAAAGACCTACTAACTATGGTCAGAGAGGGAGACATGTGACCCGAGTGGTCAGAGCGTATACACATAATTGGTCTTCTAAAGGCCCATTTACACGCTGGGATATGTCCGGCCTCTGCTTTGATCTGCGAAATGAAAATCGGGCCCGACAACAAAAATCTGTTAAATCGCATCTGTCGGGCCGACATCGAATGAACGTCAACCAAATCGGCGCATATAAATCAGCCTTAATATCCAATGAAAATGAAATTGATAACCAATAGGTCCCACAGACTAGAGCGGATAACCCGATTTCTAACCACGAAATGTTTAATAATTCGTTTCAGATGACAGTACTGTAGGTAGTTTCAGGACATTGCGCTCTGGTAAAAGCAAGCAGAAGAGAAGCTCGCCAGGTATTTGAACACAGTAACAAATGAAAAACACCTTGTCAGAGTACCTGGCCGCAAATAGTGCATTTTACCGAGCCCTGACATACCTGACCAACCATAAGTAATATATCTAACACTAGAGAGCGTGTTTCATCAGCATTTCAAACAGCAAAGCCGAGTTTTTGAAACCGACTTCGAGGTGTATGAAATCCTGATGTAAAACACTATTGAGTCTTTCAAATCGTGTCCGCACTCACTCCGCTTAGCCCTGAAGCTGTGCCGCCAAAGAAGTTCACAGACCTGAAGAGAAGCTGGAAATCTCGACAGTGGGCGTGTTTTTGTTGGAAACGCTTTACCTTGGGCTAAGTAAGCCGCCATTTTGAAATCTCCCACAGAAACTACAAAGAACTCAGTTCGCACAGCCGATAGCACCATATACATCCAGACAGACGTAAATGGTTCTAGGTCACAGCTTACATACACGAATGTGCAGGGATTATTCTAATTCGAAAGCTTTGAGCTTAGAAAGATTTTCGTTCAAGCCTGAACAAACGTACACCACTGCCTTGGTTCACAGAGCGCGCGCTAATCAAAGCCATGAATAATATTCTCTAAATATTAATCCTGACGCTGTGTATAGGGAAACTTGGTTCACAAACCTGACGAAAAGGAGGAAATCACACCAGTGAGCGTGTTTTTGTTGGAAAAGATTAACGTTGAGCTACATTTTAAATTCAACTAAATTTCCCCCTTTACCTTCCGTGAAGTTTTCACGGGCATCAGCTAAATTATTAATGAGTTTGGGAATTGACTATAAACAATCAATTTCATTTTGCGTTTCATTTCCCAGACTCTGGTAATACCCTCGCCATTGCAGTTGGTCTGGCGTTCGGGCTAGTGGTTGTGTTTGCCCTTGTTGTTGGTTTGCTGTTGTGGAGACGAAAAACTCGGTATGTGAAAGACCCTGTGACCGATGGCGTGACGTGTTTTAAGAGTGTGCTCCAAGAGCAACTATCCTTATCTAGGGAGCTTACTCCGATTAATTTACGCAATTTTAACTGATTGATTGGGACAGGACAAATGAAAGGGTAAAGAGAAAACAGACAGGCATGGTACGAACATTACTTAGAGATGTGAAAACGCTTAGATTCTGAAATATCATTTCAGAATCTAAGCGTTTTCATATCTCTAAGTAATATTCGTACCATGCCTGTCTGTTGTCTCTAATTTTAAATGTTTGAACCATAAAGAGATAGCTGTATCAGAAATAGAAAACAGTCTTTGTCTGCTTAATAATTTCATGAAATTCGATCCATCCTTTGATCTAAAGTACGTTTAATTAAGTGCTATGTTGTAAACATGAACATAAGAAAGAGATCATAACATTGTCACACCCATCGGACACAGGGTCTTATATCGTTCCTTTTGCGTTGCAAATGCGAGACACGCGGAAACATTTAGTATCCCGATAACGTTCCTTCTGTATTGTTAACAGCCTACAGCAGCCTCCAGAGAGATCAGCGAGAGACCGAGAGTACGTTCCATGTTTATTTTTATCTCATGGCCATTCACACATCCACTCCGTTTCTCAAACCTAGACGGTTGTTTTGCTCATTTCTTGCGAACTTGACTGCATTTGATCTACCTAAAGTAACACCAAAATCGTAATACTAACCCTTTATTGTACACAAACTTGATGACGGTGTAGGATGCGGAGCCACTCCCTGTCACTGATCGAGGAGGACGAGAACCACATAGAAATGGGCGAAATCCACGAGAACAACGTGGACAAGAAACCTACTGACGCAGCACCGGAAACGGTAAGTCTATTTCTATTTAGAGAATTAGAATCTTTGATCAACCGGTTGTTTTTTTTTAGCGGAGCTCCCGCGGGCGCCCCATAGCTACATGCAGGAGAGAAAGGAACAAAACAAAAGTGTATATGCATCAACCAATTCTGTTATGGACTTCCGGTTGTGTGTCCGTCCGTCGTCGCACAGGCAACCCATGACCAGTTCTACAGCAGAGCTAAATAAAAGGTTTATATCTCGGGAAGGGAATAACCTCAGACAACCAAACTTGAGTGAAGTTGTCTTAGTGGCAAGGGGGGTGCAACGGCATGGTCACGTGGTATGACATCATTGATGACGTCATCAAACAAGAAAAGGTTTATATCTTTGGAAGGGATGAACCTCAGACAACCAAACTTGGGTGAAGTTGCCTAAGTGGCAAAGGTGGTGCAACGGCGTGGTATGACGTCATCGATGACGTCATCAAACGAGAAAAGGTTTATATCTCGGGAAGGGATTAACCTCAGACAACCAAACTTTGGTGAAGTTGCCTAAGTGGCAAAGGTGGTGCAACGGCGTGGTCACGTGGTATGACGTCATCGATGACGTCATCAAACGAGAAAAGGTTTATATCTCGGGAAGGGATGAACCTCAGACAACCAAACTTTGGTGAAGTTGCCTAAGTGGCAAAGGTGGTGCAGCGGCGTGGTCACGTGGTATGACGTCATCAATGACGTCATCAAACGAGAAAAGGTTTATATCTTAGGAAGGGATGAACCTCACTTCAGACAACCAAACTTTGGTGAAGTTGCCTAAGTGGCAAAGGTGGTGCAACGGCGTGGTCACTTGGTATGACGTCATCGATGACATCATCAAAGGAGAAAAGATATATATCTTGGAAAGGGATGAACCTCAGACAGCCAAACTTGGGAGAAGCTGTCTAAGTGGCAGCGGGGGTGTTAAGGCGTGGTCACGTCATATGATGTCATCGATGACGTCATCAAACCAGAAAAGGTATATATATCTTGGCCGAAGATATGAACCTCAGAGAACCAAACTTGGGTGAAATTATCTAAGTGGCAATGGAAGGGGGTGCAAGTGCTTAGTCACGTGGTATGACGGTGACAGGCTTTGACAATGCAACCTCTTTTCGACTCTTTGTCTCATTAACACTGACAAATATTTAACCGGGAGCTCCGCTTTTAGCCAGTGGCTAAATCTATATATTAGAAACGGTAATGTCGATGATTGGTAGGTTTCATCTAGTCGTAAATTATTTGTAGTTCGCGTTTACGTTGTACTCTCATTGGTCGCTCATTTCAATTAACCAATCAAATTTTAAAGTGCATATCACTCCTTGAAAAAAGCGAAATGGGACGAATGCTACGTGTTTTTAAATTGATGTATGATACGTGCGATTTGGATAAAACCCCAGCTCAGTGTGTGCAGTCAAAAGTAGCCGATTTTGCCTTTTTGGTCACCCTGTGGCTAATAGGCCGATAATGGGATTACCGGGTCGAGCTTACTTGTGACGTGTCCGGAGGTATTGTTTTCAGCTGTCACTCAAATATAAATTCAGAGAGAAGTGCACTACACTATATAATTTTCGACGGATGCACAAGACAAACTCATTTTGATACGCAAATTATTTCGTATTTTGAATGTTTGAAGTGTTTTTTTCGCTGCTATGGTTTTTCAATGATCGATTGAAGGCCGCGGAAAGGAAAGCAAGCGAGATGGAGTAAGTTTATAACGTTATTTTAGCCGCCATGGATTAAATGTAGCATAAAGTTGTATTTGCAATCTTTCAGTAGCTAATTCGAAGTGAATTTTTGCTTAAATTTTTTGTCCTGTTTGACCTTTTGAAACCATTGCCTCTGTGCACTGTTTTCCAGTTGTGGAAACTACCTTGGCCTCGCGCACGATGTTGCGCACGGCTACATCTACTACAAAATCACTACTATTTTTGTTTTAGAATTGCTCTAATTTAAGAAAACAGCAATGTTGTGTATTTAAAAATAGCTTGAAATACTGTCAAAACATCGTATTTTGGAAATATATTACGCTCGATGTGTGAAATGAACTGGGAAGTTTGTGTAATTTGTGTTTTTGTAACGCACCTATATAAAAATTTTGAAAATGAAGCGTAACATTTGATCCTCGAATTGTGTTCTCTTGATTTTTTGCCTATTTTGCCTTGTTTTTTGCCTTTTTTTGCGTGATATTTGTTGCCTTTTTTTGCCCTTTCGCGCATCGTTCGAAATCATTTTCGCCTAATCGCGCATTTTTTGCCTTGTTACTTTTTTGCCTTTTTTGCCTCGTTTTTGCCTTTTTTGCCCTTTTTTGCCGAGAGTCGAACTGTCGTCGAGAAGAAACTTAAGTAGAAAGAAACTTAGAAAGTGCAGCCTTCGACTTCACCGTCTTCTCAAGAAACTTATTTCAGGTAGGTCATAATGTCAATGTCTTGTCAAATCGATTTACCCTGTTTACTGTTGTACAATTGTTTCAGTGAAATTAACTTTTCCAGTGCGCGTTTTTTGCTCATTCTATTATTAAATGCAGTCCCCGAGCTCTTAATTTCCTCTTAGTGTTTTTTAACCTGTTGTCTTTGTTGTAATTTTTCCTTTTCTCGTGCTTGGATAAGCCTTTCCTTTCAAGTTAGTTTTTTCATACTAACTACATAAACAAACCATCAAATCATCTGGTAGTTGGGCAAAAAAAAGGCAAAAAAAGGCAAAAAGGATAAAACCAGACGGAGAGGCAAAAATGTTATCTGTAATTTGGAGATATGATCAGACAAGGAAGGACATTTCCAAACTTAACAAAACAAATTAATAAAAAAACATCCTGATCTGAGGCAAGTGACGAAAAAAACAGTCAAGTGCATCGTTAATTCGAGAATTTACGGTATTTCACAAAAAATCGTTCTAGGCAAAAAAGGCAAAATTGGGCGTAAATGGGCAAAATTGCGCAAAAATGGGCAAAAATGTCGTGCACACACGGATTGCAATACGCAGTTTTGTAAATCGACGAGGTGACCTTGATGAAGAAAATCGGCAATGGTCGTTTAAATTATGTAGAGCTTCTCCGTGAAACCGAGAATTCCATATTTTAGAAGCAGTTTTAACCTTAAAAAAAGATTTAAGAAGCTCGAAGAAAACGTAGCAAGAATACTTGGTAAGGTGGACTGCATTGAGAAGACGTTGGACAATGATTAGATGATGTCGCATTAACATTAATGAGAGCATAAATGATCAATCGCTTCAGCAGTGTCGAGGCCTTCGATTTAGTTATTTCGATAGCCCGTCGTCTGTTCGACACGATAAAAAAATCCTTCAGAGAAAATAATTGGCAAAAAGGCAGAAAGGGCGTGCTTGGGCAAAATTAGGCACAAACGCGCAGGGCAAAAATAGGCAAAAAGAAAAACAGGCAAAAAAGAACAGGGCAAAAAGGGCAAAAAATTGGCGCGTTTTGGTGGGCAACAAAATGCGCGAATTAGCAACAAAAGGCAAAAATATGCGCGAAAAGGCGTAAAAAATTGGCTGTTTTAATGTTTTTTCGTGGTGAAAAAATTCTAACGCTACTCTTGAATTATTTTCTTTCTCACCATTTATCCTTTCTCAATTAAATCTGCACAGGTTGAAAGTAAATTTCAAGTGCATTTCACTTTTGTAATTGCTTCCAGTCAAAGAACAACGCATTTTTCACAAATCGAATATTTAAAAAAGTGCTTGTAGAAAATTAGGTCCAAAAATACAGCCTTTTTCAGAACACATTTAATGAATTGGCCTAAAATGATACTTCATCATAATTATTTGAGCTCATATATATTTTTTGGAATGCACATCAGTTGAATATTATTTCTGGAAATTTATACAAAGAAAACGCTAGTGGTTGCAGAGAAATAGTACCAAACCTAGCGTTAGAATTTTTGTTACGCTTGCGTGCGCAACATCGTGCGCGAGGCCACCTTTCGGTGCGTGGAATGCCCCAGAGAGGTTTACAAACCAAACCTTTAAGGCGCAACGTTTTTGAGTGTTTTGTTTACCACTAAACGCATGAGCTGGCAGCACAATCATTGAGGACATAAAAAGTACTGCATGAGGCTTTCATCGAGTAAAGTATTAAAATTCGAGTTCATCGTACTTGAGCCTGTATTTGTAAACAAAACACGAGATAAAACTCTCTTTTTAAGCATTAGACAGCTTTCTATGACTTTATCAGCGAAACAGAGCACGCGTGATGTTGAGAGAGAAACGAGTGCGGCGAGTGATTTTAAAACGTTTCGAGTGTCTCTCCCAACATCACAAATGCTCTATTTCGCCGATAAAGTCATAGAAAATTGTGCTATAATGTTTGTGATATAGCGGGGAAGAACCATTTCTTTATCGGTGAAATAGAGCATAGATTTTGACCAATCAGAGCGCGCATTATACCGTAGCTCTATAATATTATAAAATACTTTACACTATCAATCTAGTTTATATAGTTCACCGTGTGCGATACTATAGAAATGGTTTCCCAGTCATATAGAACTGTTTTCCTGACATTGAAAATAGAACCACCCAGCTTAGTTTCCCCTCTCGCAGTTGAGGGGATAGCTTCGTCAATTATTAAACTAATTTCGTGGTCTTCAACTTCTGAAAACCTTGACGTACTCGTGGATGGGCGCGATGCCATGTTGTTCACTGCACAGTTTTTATCCGTTATTGCCAATGCTGCACTCTCACACTTTGATGTCGCTAGGTAAAGGAAGCTCACGTAATCAATTTTAACCAATGGGGCGCGCGAATGGACGCTCACGTGATCAATTTTGACCATTGGGGTTCCGCGGATTTTCCTGGTGAACGATCAATTATTATCCAACTGCAACAAGAGGAGTACAAATATCGCAGGAGTAAGACTGGGGGAGTACAAACATCCTACGATATTGTACACTTCCAAACTATTTTCACTAAGTTCGTCCATTCTCACTTCAAAACAGCGGAAAATAGAATGTCGAATAATAAACATTTTATTAGACATTTTAATGTACAATATCTCTGAATATTTTTTCTCGTCTTTGTATTTTGTCTCGCCCGAAGACGGGTTCGATAAACCACTCCAGACTCGAAAAATATCCAGCGATATTGTACATTAAAATGTCTAATAACATATACCCTTTCCGGGATACGTTGTCACCCAAAAAGCCTATAAGCTTGGTGCGCTGGGGAGTATGGGTAAAGATTTATTAAAATTTCTGTAAAATATTAAAAACAAACATGCTTGGAAATGTGCTGAAATTTAATCATTTCAGCTGTGGTTGCGATAACTGTCTGAATTCAGATCAAACAGTAGCAGTTTAAATGCCCCCATCCTTTGCGCTTCAAGCTTATAGGCTTTTTGGGTGACAACGTTTCCCGGAAACGGTATATATTTATTCCCGGTTATTTTTTCAGGGCAAAGATACTAACAACCTGTTGTATGAGGGCCCTCACTCGCCCGAGACCTTCTCCAACCCGTTGTACGATAGCGCGTCTATTGAGGACATAGAGAACGCCATGTAAATATAGCTTTTCGGGAAGAGATCGCTGATTCTCGCCTGATTCTCGTCCGCTACGGTAGAGTTCGTTGGCACTTCCTATCGCGGCTCATCAACGTCATTGATTCACGTGTTCTGCCAGGTCGACTTGCAGAGGGCGAAAAATTATTTTCCTCCACATAGACGGTGATATCATATCTATATTCTTACAGTTTGCTGAGTGAATTATTTCGAAAAACAGAGGGAAAATTCCCTCCAGCAAGTTGAATCAGCGAAATTCTTGTCACTGGCGAGATAGTAGTTTGGGGGGGGGGGGGGGGGGGGGGGGGGTGAAAGCTTCGTTGTGATTGGCTGATATCCCAACGTGACGTCGTTACAGACGCGGAGATAGGAAGTGCTAAACGAACTCTACCGTAGCGGATGAAAATCAGCCTAGGGAAGAGATGAGCTTGGATTTGATAGGGCATGCCATACGCCAAATTCATGAAATGGCTGCCGATTTTAATAGCTTTTCTTTTCGCCTCACTAACCTCGAATTAAGTGTGAGAAAGCTTTGTGTTTTTGCGTGAATTTGAGTCTAGTGGCGTAATCGGCAGTCATTTAGGAATTGTGTAGATTGTAATATCCAAAGGCTGCGTGAAATTTGATCAGCGTTACTAAATACAGTTTAGTGAAACATATTATGGTACACAATGTTTCTTTATTTTTGTATTTACAACAAGAAACGCTTTATACTGTAGATAGTCGGGTAGCGTAAAGGTGTTTAATATGTTTAATATGATATTAGAAGATTTTTGATAGAAATGTATAACTTTTTTATATGAAAATTGAATATCTAATACAGCACTATATATTATTAGTAGAAACCCACTCACATACTATCACGAATCCTTGCAATCTGATTGGCTCCGCTACTCACTATATATCACGTAATAGATAGTGAGTAGCGAAAACGCTAGCGCAAATCTTTCTAAAACTATGAAAAAAATACGTTTTAGCAACAACTCGAAGGTAGTATGCTAGTGGGTTTCTACTAAAACAATTAGACTACTCGTTCTTGTTTTCAATGAGTCAAATAGTGAACTCGGCGCTTCGTTAACTATCTATTGACTCATAGAAAACTTGAACTCGTCTAATTGTTAATTGGTACTATCTTTGTACTCAATTATAAGTATCATTTATAGAGTGACATTAAAGTACCACGGGACGCGTGAGTGACCATCCTCAGTGCAGGCTCACAATCATACTAACACGGTCGAACGTAGCATATTGAAATATGGCGAAGGTAGAGATTTTTGTTTCCGCTCTCTCTAACTGAAACAGTTCGTTGCTTCCTCACGCGGGAAACCTCCCGCATATAAATATCCACCTCTTGGCTAACATCATAAATGGGTTGGCTGACGGGGTTTCTCGCCTCGGAGTTCACTAATTGGTGGTAACCGTTTGATAGGCGGTAATCTGCTTGGCAAAACATCGGGTGAGACGTCTCTGACATCCGGTGATTCCGGTTTGGCAGGTTCAACAGGACTGACGAGTCTTTTCTTGTGTCTCCTTTTCTTCTTGAATTGGTGGCCATTGTCGTCTTGTGGCGCAGGCAAGCCTGTTAAGACATGAGGTTACTCGCGCTCAAACTCATGACCATTACTCAAACATATTGTTAAAGGGGCACTCGCACGCTTGCCTGACAAGCAAATAATTCAAATCGCAATCCAATTCCATCCTCTCGTTAATAGATAAAAACACTATAGATTTGTATTGATTTAACAGCTAAAAGGTCATTTAACAAACCTGGACTCTTATTTTGGTTATTCCCGGTAAACTTAAATGTATTTTGGTGATTAAAATTAGACTTATTTTTTGACAGGTGGTACAAAAATTAAGCGTGCGAGTGCCCCTTTAAATTCCATGCACATACCATGGCTCTTTCATACGAATATTCAGCCAATCACATCACGCGAAATGACTGTTTGACCAATCAAATTGTTTTGTCACGGCATCACAATACAGTTACGACGCGGACACGAAACGGAGCGCGCTGCAATAGACTCCTTGGCTTGGGCGTAATGTTTACCCATTTCAGATCACATTGCATTCCCATGAGTATTCTTTCTTTCTTGTTCTGCTACGCACCGATAGATAGATGACTATGGAAGCATTCCAAACAAAGAAAGATTATTCAAATGAATGCCACGTGATCTGAAATGGGAAAACATTACGCCCAAGCTGAGGAGGTCTATTCTTTCACATTCATACGAAATCCAATAGACCTTGTGTGGTTTTGCTAGGTCTGTTTTTCCAACTGGCATTCATGCGAAACAATGTCTTTTGTTTTCTTGTAATCCATGAGAAAATTCATTAATATTGATGTGTGGAAACAAAGAACATTCTACGCGGCTTGAGTGCCAGTTGGGTGAACAAACCACAGGGACCCCACTCAAGTGGAAAAGGTCTATTCCTCCCGCACCATACTACTTGCCCCTCTTACCTTGTGACCCAGGACTTTGTTCTTCACTGCAACTGCTTTCGTTTTCTTCTCCGTCTTCCTCGTATCCCCCGTTAGCGCTAGCACCTTCATCCCTGTCGCTATTCGTTCGGGATCTGCGCTGCGTCGCGTTCATTCTCGTAGGCGACATACCCTCCGCACAGCGGTCACCCTGTGGCGAGTGCGCCATTTCACCGCTGTCTCCCTGTGGTGAATGCATCCTTCCTCCGTGGTCACCCTGTGGTGAATGTGCGTTTACGTTACTGCGGTAACCCGGTCACCGCTAAAAGGGATAACTCAGAAGGACCTGATTAATAATTCATAGGACAAACAATAGAACGAAGCTACATTGCATAACATGGCATATGTAGCTTCGTTCTACCGTGAAGCCTATGAATTATTAATCAGGTCCTTCTGAGTTATCCCTTTTAGCCATGACCCGGTAACCCAGACGTGAACGGCAGTTCTGAATAACGGGCTTATCTCCGGTGTAATAACCTGTGAGTGCGCACGAACTGCGTCACAAAGCTTCCTTTGTTTGGTAGAACGAATCAGGATAAAATAAGAACTGAACACAAAGGTGTCCTCTGGGAATGGTTATTACACCGGAGTTAAACCGAATAACGTCTGCGCAGGCGTGACCGTGCGGTAAGGGGGTCTGGCAACTTGCGCCTGGGACCATAACAACCTACATAAAATTCGCGTTTGTCACACGGCAGCCATCTTGGATTTTTCTTACAGAAATGACTATGCGTGGGTGAGCTTACACGCTTGGCCTCGCTTTCATGACAGCTTCGCTGTATTAGAAAATCCAAGATGGCTGCCGTGTGACAAAAGCGAATGGCGAAGCCAATGGTGATTTTACAAGCTCTGGATCCCCGTTGCATTCCGCTATTTTTCAACATTTCCTTTGTTAATAGAGGCTTCGTCCGCGATCCACTACATCCCGAGTTACTTCGTGTTTTGCCAGAGAAACAGCAATGATGGGTATTTCCGACACGTCTGATTTCCCTGCCTCACGAGCGTCACTTCCTGTACGAATAATGTAAACAATACGGCGAGCGCGATGCTCCGCCTCATTTTTCACCTCGGCTTCAAGCACAGATCACCGAGCTTCACTCGCAGGACGACAGATTGTTGATCTGGCTGTAATATATCTGAATATAAACCTTAACCGATTTAACAGGATCTTAAACTTATGCAAAACTACCACCTACTCGCAAAATTTTGAATCTACCGCCATTTTATGCAGGTTGCTATGGTCCCAGGCGCAATTTGCCAGACCCCACGGTCACGCATGCGCACACGTTATTCAGAACTGCCGACGTGAACTTGTCTTAACACTGCGGTCACTCACCGGAGACTGTGCCTCATTTCGGTGCCCCTGTGGTGACTGTGAAACAAGAGCATTTCGTGCATCCTGTGGCATTTGCGGATCTGGCTTTGCGCCTTGGTTTCTGTCTAAACTTAATGCCTGGGATGTCGTTGTCTTTCTTTTCATTTCAAGTTCTGATTTTCTTTTCCGTCTCCTACCGCTGGTTTTCCTTTTACTGAAAGAAGTATACAAGGTCAATCTCAGGTTACTATAAGGATGAAAGTGATATCCTATCAACATAAATGAAAGCATACAATAAATTATTGCCTTCTGAATTGCGTGGGCTTGCGTGTGTTTTAATTATTGCCCACGAGCCTTTTCATCATACGCGGGATTCCTGTGGAGTATCATGCAATGGTACTTACTGATAAAAATGTAATGAACAAGCAGTCATGCAGACAATAAAGAGGAGGCCAAAACTGACGGGTATCATGATATAGTTCAGCGTGTCATCTTTCTTGCTGGATTCCGTTACCATAGCCACCCCCACAGCCGCGCTGATTTGAGTTCTATTCATTTTGATCATGTGTTCTAGAACGTCTTTCGGCACGACAGTGCTCGAGTTCTTCCTGTTGTCGCTACCGTCTGCTAATGTAATATGGAAATTAAGCAGAACATTGGCATCTTGTTGTTTTGGGGAACCTGATGACAGAATAACGTCGGTGGTTTGAAACGCCCTGCAGAAAACATCAGCGTAATTATTCGTGTGCGCATGCGCATTGCTGTGATTAAGATGCGCCATTCTCGTACCCAGGGCTCCTCGGCTCGTCACCTTGCGGGGAGGCTCAATCTCGTACCCAGAGCCCGTGCATCTTTGAGCCAGCGGCAAGATACAGGGCTCTGGAATAATCCATTTTTTTATACCCAGATTTTGGGTACTCTTCAGTGCGCATGCGTTTGACCTTGACCGTTATTAAAATCATGGATTTGTCACACAGTTCTTCAATATCTTATAGGAATTTTTCACAATTTACAGTCGTGGTTATAAAACCAGCTAAAAAAAGCGTTAAAAACATAAATTGCTGAAATATTTCATACAGGTTTTGTTTTTTGCAAAACAGCGCGCGCTCTGCTTGACATTGAAGGTGGCGTGATCTTCGTCAGCAGCGCGCGTGTGACAAATTTTGTCAACAACTGAACATCTGCCTCAGATTCAAGACTTTTGTTGCATGATTTGCCTTTCTGTGCATGCTCCAACGTTCAAAATCAGCGAAGGCCCTCAAATGGATGTCCCCCGAGCCTCCCCTACGAGAATGAGAGCTTCCCGGCTCGTCACTTCGCGACTTCGACTTCGACTTCTACATACACTCAACAAGTGATTCACCGATCCAGCGTCATTTGTTCTACCGATCCTCCCAAGTTACTGTCGCTACGTCGGACAAGCAATAAAGTGCATAGCATTGGATGCATACCATGTTTGATTCCAGCGCTTCAAGCCACACAAGTCTAGGTTTTCCGGACAGTAACCATTAGCAACATTCGTCATGACAACCTTGAATTTTCCCGTCCTCCCATTTCTGTTCCATGATCCAATGGTGACGTCACCGAATAGAAGTGACACTGTGTTGTCTGTAATCTCATCTGTTTGAACAAACAATGCAAAATCACCTTCTTTATTGCCGCTCGTTAGTTAAGGGGTCACGGGGGTATTTGAGTTCACATTTTAAACCATCGTTATTCGGAGATTTAGAGACAAATTACAGCAGGGTTTCCGCAAACGCAGAGTTGGTAATGGGAAATAAAAATTGCAAAGCAACAGCTGACAAAATATTTATATGGAGATAAATAAAACGCCGTTTTCCAGGTCGTCAGGTGGCGCGGATTTTAGTTTTTTTTTTTTAATTAATTCTAACATCATGCTAAAAAGACGTAGAAGGGCTAACGCTCGAAACAGGAATTGTTTTGCAGAAAGCCATTTCATTGGGAAAGCTGAATTTCCCATGACACAATAATGGGAAGTGTTCGGCTTTCCAACGCACAAACACATGAATGCCGAACACTTCACATTCTTGTGTCATGGGAAATTCAGCTTTTCCCATGAATGGGTTTCCGCAAAAATGTCCTATTAAAACCATTTTTCCATGGCGTTTAACATATACGTACTTATTTATTTAGTATTTGGTATTTATTTAGTGAATGTTTCGTTAAACTTGCACAGTGTCATCTTGACATTTTCGCGAAAAATAACATTATTTATCAATTCAAATCTCAATGATTGTTTTTATAAACACATGGGTGATAGAAATCGCTGCGCTATTAGGGGGACCTATCTTTCAAATATAACACAACGTAAATTTTAATCCTTCATATGCGGCGCAATATTTTAGCAATTTGCTCACACAAAAAGCTCGGAAAACCACTAGATTGCACTTCAAAGACATTGCGGCATTGAAAATGTCAATTGAAATGTTAAATGTTTTTCATTGTAAACGTGGGATGGAGGAAAACATACATGAAATAGGAAGTTACCAAACAAAATAACGCCGGATCTTTTGATACTAACAAAGTTTAATTTACCACGCGTTTTGACAACTGTTCAGTTGTAGTGAATGCAGTCTGTCAATCTGGCTCAATGTGTTTTCAAACCCGTTGCTACGGAAACTTCGACAAATTAAATGCAATTTAACTTTATCTTAAAATTTTCCATCAGCATTTTATTCTCATAAATTAGCTGTGAGTGCTTTTGGAAATGTATGAATATTTTTTTCATTATACCAAAAACAGTGTTTGAAATATTGATTTTCACTTTGTGATTTGAAAAAAAAATTACAAGCCACTCTGGATAGGGTACGATGAATTAGAAAAAAGACAAGTTTGTAAAATGTACAAATTGATGAAGCCTTATATTTTAAACGCTGCACCCGAGCGGTAAAATATTGCTTTCACATGCATCTGTTTAAACTCTACTATGGCAAATTTGGGGAATGTCAAACAAAATTTACTTTTGTCTCATATTGTCGCCAACAGTACACAAAAAAAAGAAAGTCATCGATTCACTGTAAGGTCAACGCGATAGTTCTAGCAAAGTAGATAACGCGGAGAAACAGCTAGAAAAGGAAATGAGAACGGAGTAATGAATCTACAATAGCGAAGTTAATGCATTTTATTCCCGATTTTATTGAATGTAGTTTCTGGCATGGCACGACATCCGAAATAGCATTTTGCCGAATGTGTTCTTGAAGGGCGAAGATACAATAAATTTCTGTAAATATAACTTCAAGCTTGATAAGAAAATAAAAAAAAAACAGCAAACTATGACTTCAGACAGCGAGTAGCATTCATCATTTGGAAGCTTAAATTAATTCTTGAGTGTTGGATGAATGATATAGTTCTACTCAACACTTTTCTGAATTACTGACTAGATATATTATTATTATTCATTCCTTCATTCTCACTTACCAGCTTTAGCCACAATGAAAAATAATCCTGCCGCACATACGGCAAAATAGAATCGTTTACTTCCATCCTTGAAGCGAGAAAACATATTTCTTAACGGATTTTCAGTTAGTGTTTTATTCTCTGGTTACTGGTTGGTAAACCATCTAATTGAAGCTCCATTTTCGCGGATTCGTGGATTGAAATTCTGTTTTCTCGCATCCTGTACTTCGAGATCACATCGCAAATGTAAACAATATCTGCTTTGGCCTGGGCTTCGCTCGCTGACTCCAAGGAAACAAGGCACCCAAAACAAAAGAAAAATCCCTAATATCTTTGTCTAATTGCTTCTTTCCCCGAATATAAGGTAACAAAATCAGCTGAAAGAAATCAGTAATTTGGGGATTACTTCTGTCCAATGAGCTATTTTTATAGGTTCATGTCTGTTAATTATCACTTAACTCATTGTATGTGTTTTGCAAGCGCAGTCCGCTTTCCAATAAAAAAGATATGATTTTGTTAATAAGGTATACACGGCACTGATATCTGACCTTTAAACAACACAGACGATCTGAGTCCAGTTTTTTTTATCAAGGTTGATTATTTTTTTACTTTTTTCGCTGGCTTTTACAGCCGATTGCGTTTGAGCGTTTTACCCTACGTTTGAACGTTTGAAAGTTGCGTTGTGAGACAAAAAGTCGGACGTTTCCAAGGCAACCGCCATGTGTATTTTTTCACTGACCAATCAGAGAGAACAGAACTCTTTGGTTCGCCATAGAAACGTCTCGTTTCATCCTAGAAACGCAACTTTCAAACGTTCAAACATAACGTGCGAACTGTTAGGGTAAAACGCTCAAACGCAATCAGCTGTATTCTGTGTATTTTGTTTAGTGAGATTGCGTTTTCATAGACCTAAAAAAGCAGCACGCTTAGGTAGTACATTCTGGTCGATTTGATTAAGTAACGTGACGCGATGAAAGAACGTTCTAGTGCAGTACTGGAGGCGCGCGCCGGCGTAGAGTGCCTCACAGGGAACTTCTGCAGGAACTAATTCTTGGGAAAAGCTGAATATCCAATGGGAACGTCGTTCGACTTTCCCATCGGCAAACATTTGATTCACGAACACTTCACTTTCTTGTGTCATGGGAAATTTAGCTTTTTCCGCTGAATGTCCTGAATGGGTTTCAGTCCAGAAATTTGTTGCTAAGTATTTGGTTCACAGGGGCGTAGCCAGCACTTATGAGAGGGGGGGTTCCAAAATTCAAAAAATAAAAAACTCCACATAAATCGGACGTTTTTTTGCGTTCTCGCCACAGGAAACCCAGCCAAAAATATTGATCTCTGGAAAAAACTAGCGTTTGAAGAAATTTGCTACATTTTATTGGAGCTTTTATTTGTTGTCTATTAAATATTTACAATTTTAGTAGTAAGTCGGTCCAGAACAGAGGCGAGGGGGGGTTCCGCTGCGGGAGAGGGGGGGTTCCGCTGCGGAAGAGGGGGGTTCCGGAACCTCTGGAACCCCCCCCCCCCCCCCCCCCCCCCCTGGCTACGCCCCTGGTTCACTTTGGACTGTAAATGATGAACCCCCATCCCACTGTTAGTGGAAATGTGATCTGATGATTTTCTGACTTCCCTCTCCCCTACTGAGGGTGTTCGATCACAACCCATTAGAGAGCTCTGGAGAGCCGGCTAGCAGGATAATCTGAGGCTAATCCATTTGTATCCCCAGTTTCGCCTTGGAGCTGAGGCGTGAGGCAAGAAACTTGCGGTAGTACTGTAAGTATTTATTTCGCGTGCCACAGGCACCCCGCCGTCGCTCGCCCAAGTCCCACACAGCAAACGAGGGACGCCTTGTTGTTATAGTTTTATTCAACGTGGAATTGGCGCCGAAACAGCAAACTGCTGCAAAAACATTGATAAAAAGCATGAATTCTTCCTTTGTTCCGAGTGATTGGATACCAACAGACAGAATAGATGGCATAGTTGAGTTCATAAAAGCGGTAAGATTGAATTGTACATATGCTGTCTTTTCGCAAGCTTTTCTTTAGTCGAGTCAATCCATGGCGGAAACCGGTTGTTTCGCCGACACACTCGTTCGCCGACACGCACAGCAGGAGACAGTTCGCCGACACATGATCTCTACGTGTTTAGCCTTGTTTGATATAAAATATAACTTATCATCAATACAGGTTGATATTTATAGATCTTCACTCTATCCTTGTATTTAAAACTCGAATATCTGGCGCGATGTAAAGTTATTTGATAATCACAGCGCGAGCGATGCGAAGTTTTGTGAGTAGTTTTCCTCGTGAGTCAAATACTCAAACTGAACAGAAATAATTATTCTCAAATCTTTGTTCCGAGAGCCAGGCACACAATCTTATATAAAATGAAAGCTTATATTCCATAGATTCTGAAGAACTTTGTAGCGAAATATAAGGTTAATAATCACAGCGCGAGCGATGCGAGCAGATAAACCGCGGAAAACCCGTTCACCTCTCTTCCACGTTTGCTAAACATCTTCTTATGTTTTGAAAATAGGACAACTATCCTCCTTTTGCTATCTGGTTATTCTATTTGCTATTGCCAGTCATTATCTGGAGGGATAATTTATCGTATGTTCGATAAAGCATTATGGGTCAGAGAGATTTCGGCTGTTCCCCCCGGCTCGTTCCCCCGTGTAAGAACCTGGAACAACTCACAAGCTGCGTCACAATAGCTTCCTTTGTTTAGTAGAACGAATCATGATGAAAGGAGAGCTGAACACAAAGGTGTCCTCTGGGAATGGTTCTTACACCGCGGATTACCCGTTATTCCAGAAATAGGCCATGTTCGAATTACGCTCCAGTGCCTACAAACAATAACCTCAAGTCAAGGCTTTCTTCTGAAATTACTGTAAATGTATTAGAACTTTGAGAAAGCATCGATTTGAAGCTTTTGTCTTGTGAGCATTGGAGCGTAATTCGAACCTGGGCTATTATCAATACACCTAACACGCAAGGGGCTTGAGATATGACCCCCCAAACCTTTTGGAATTTCCAATCCCATGTTTGAAGATGAAACAAAATTTATTAAATTTTGTATTTTAGATCAACTGGCAGGAACCCTGGCTTATTGGACTTGTGACATTTCACATTGTCACTTTTATTTGTGTGGTTTTATCAAGGAGTCATACCAATTTTCAAGCTGTCATGTTTATATGCTTATGTGAGTACATAAGTTCAGTGCATTGAACTGTGGCTGCCCAACAAAGTTTCTTGAAAAGCTTACCTTCTCTATACCGTATTTACCCGTATATAAGACGCACTTTTTTCACTCCAAAATGACCTTCAAAATTGACGTGCGTCTTATACACGGAACATCACTTTTGGGAATTTGCATAACAACCAATACAAAAGATCCTTTATAAATTTGCTGATTCATGGTTGTGTGGTTCGGTTGCACATAATAAAGCTGGGATTTCGATCTGTGAACCCTGCCAGCAGGCGCTGGAGGCTGTTTTTATTGCAAAAATATCGGAGTTCGTAGTCGCGAGCGCCATTTTGGATTTTGTCACCCTGCCCAGGACGCACGTCCAAAAATCCAAGATGCCGCTCATCGGCACTCGCAACTACAAACTCCGGGATTTTTGCGATAAAATCAGCCTGTTCATGCCTGCTAGAAGGCTACAATGCATAGAAATATTAGCACAACTATTTAAATTTTGCGTGAAATCGTGTGTAGCACAAGATTTATCTCAAACAAACAAAATAAAATGAAGAAACAGTTGGAATATTTTACTCATCTGTTTGTGGCGTAAAACATTTGCCCTCAGTCATGTTTATATTGTCATTTTCCATTTACTGCCAGTCTATTTCTCATGCTATTTCTTTATGGAAGTGTTGCACGAAATACAAATTGAAAATATTTAGAAATTGATTTTTTTGCCAAAATGACCTTAAAATTCAAGGTGCGTCTTATATACGGGTGCGTCTTATATACGGGTAAATACGGTAGTTATTGCTGCTTAAGCAACTACAGTAACTGAAGGCTTTTCATGTTTCATTTTTCTGTCTCTTCATTTTTATAGTCGTACAAGGGAGCAGGTCAAAACACATGCCCCAGATAGGGACCCACCTGGTACCACCCCACCCCCTCTGATTTTGAACACCTAACTTCTTTCCTAGGGGGGCTGGGCAAAATCTGAATGCATTAAACGAAATGATAGGACATTGCTGATTGTTTGATGTGGTTCTAATCAAAATTGGAAGTTATTTAAATTAGAAGTTATTTGAAAAAGGAAATGTTTATATATTGAGTTTTTGGAAGGCAGCTGGCCATACCCAACCTCCCCCAAATTGGGTCCAGCCAGATTTCATTTGTTTTGACCTCTTCCCCAACTTTTGTTATACCCTTACACTTCCAAATATTGATCTTATTCACAATATTATTTTAAATTGAAAATAAAAACAAAATGGAGGAAAAAAATAAAACCGTTTTGTTGTCATGAAAATGAGAAAATGAAAGCAGCAGTGAGCTGAAAACTTTGTCAGGTGGCCACGGTTGGATGCACAAGACTGTACAAACTTGTAAGAACTTTTCTCAGGTGGCCACGGTTGGATGCACAAGACTGTAATTGAAAAATTAAGTAATACTCAATATATATCCTTTTTTTAAATTTGATATTAATTTTGAAGATATCAGGTTATTTGCTATGTTGGAAACCATCAATAAATATTGAAGCAATAAAATGCATTTCATGTAACTGTACTCTTTTATAAACATGAGGGGGGTGTTAGACCTTTCAAACTCTTCACAATAAATTGGACATTAGCTTTACTTCTTTAGAATCATTTAAATCGTTTATGCATAAATACTAACTTTACATGCCTTAATGTGAACTTCAACCCAGACAATCCACAAACATTTAAGTCAATCTGTCTCAAGTGTAATTCCAGCAGAACACTGTCCGTACCTCTTGTGTGCTAATGCTGAATGCTTCCAGCACTTGTATTGCATTTTTTATTATCATTTTGATTTATTATTTACCATTTATTTATTTAAGGGCCCACTGTCAATGGCACCACTGTTGTGGGCTCCTGCCAGCAGGCAAAGCTAATAAAATAAAATAAACTTCCTCACATTATGCAGGTTTTCCTCCCCTAAAATTCAAAATTCTGGAATTCCTCACCTAAAATACAGGGTAAAGGGAAGAAAGTTAAGTCATTTTCTATTGTTTTGCATACTTCCATTGCAAATTACTTTATCACCAGAATCACAAGTGACCTTACCTAAATAATTTTAGGTGAGGTCTAGGATGTTGAGAAATCAAAAACTTGAAAGCCATGAGCCATCTTGGTGAGTGACTTCAAGTTTTTTATCAGTTTGATCAACATTCCCTGGGTGTTTATAAAAAAATACATAGATATGAGAAATGTGTTTATTGCTTAACTAACACAGAAAAGCATGTCTGTGCTTAAGCAATAAAAGTACTTTCTGCTTTCTTACAAACACGAGGGAGATGTTGGGAGAACTGATCAAAACTTGAAAGACATGAGCCGAAGGCGAGTGTCTTTCAAGTTTTATCAGTTCGACCAACATTCCCCGAGTGTTTGTAAGAAACCAGAGAGCACGCAGAAAGTATTTTTATTGCTTTTAGAAAATAACATACACACGCGCGACAGCGTTGCGTGACAATCGGTTTCTCAGGTCTCTTACAAACACGCTTTTTAACCAATCAGAATGCGCACATTCACAATACAACATAGGTGTTATTTTCTCTCTCTTACAGACAAGCTCTTGACCAATCAATGTGCAAGATTCATTGCTGTTATTTTATAAATTCTTGTACCCCACCCCCTTGTTTGTTTGTTTTTATGTTTATTTCCTTATCCTGTTGCAGTGGGGCTAGTTTATTCATCAGAATATCTCAATACAATGGGAGAGAAATATTGGAGGTAAACATTGTGTACAATGTATATTTGTTAAATGCCTTTAGTGCAGAAACATATAAGTGAGTTGAAACGTGTAACAAACATACATTGCTTTAGTGTCAAGCTGCGGAATATTCGCAGAATATTCAATTGAACAGATTTTGAAAATAATGTTGTTGCAAGACTTCAAGATGTTAAATGTTAGCATATTATCACTTACAACTACTTTGTTCTACTTTTATTTGATCGAAAAATGAAATATTATGAAGAGAAAACTTGCTTGGGTTAGCAGTCGAGAGTTCATTATTGACCAAATATGGTCATAAACAAACTGCGAATAATCCACAGCTTGGTTCGCCATTACATGTTTCAACTAAGTTATACGTTTCTGTTTAGTGCTATTTGCATTTATGCATAGAGCAGATTTACTGAAAACTTTATGGCATGTTTGACATGCCAAGTTCATGCTGTAACAGTAATTGTGACATGGCGAGTCAAAGCAGTTTGATTGGTTGATTGGTCATTTCATGTGATGTAACCGGCTGAATGTTCATGAGAAACCCCATGCCTATTCACAGTCATGTTTTCTGTGTGTATCAGTAATGTGAAGATATTGATTCATCTTTATCAACAGGAAGTTTTCAAAGGAGCAGTACTTCGACTCCAAAGGGCTATTCATCAGTGTTGTTCTGTCCATTCCAGTTTTATTCAACTGCTTTACCATGGTGGTAAGTACGATAGGGCTTTTAAATAGACTTTTTGTTATTAAGATGCAATGATGATCATGGGGAACTTCTAAGTTGCAGTATTTTGAACTTAAGATTTCAAGGGGCACTTGCACGCTTGTCTGACAAGCAAGTAATTCAAATCGCAATCCAATTCCATCCTCTTGACAATAGATAAAAACACTCTAGATTTGTATTGATTTAACAGTTTAAAGGTCATTTAATAAACCTGGACTGTTATTTTGGCTATTCCTGGTAAACTTAAATGTATTTTTGGTGATTAGATTAAGACATATTTTTGGACAGGTTGTACAAAAATCAAGCGTGTGAGTGCCCCTTTCACACATGCTTATTGTATTTCTAGGTCATGTGGTTGTGGGTAGCATTTCAAATGTTGGTTGTTGTTGGAAAAGGCAAAGTAAGAGAGAAAAGAAAGAAGATGACACAAGAAGCCAAAGAAATGGAGAGAAAGCAACAGTAGTATTCTGTACTACAACAATAAAACAGTGTGGATGGTAAGTTTGTTTCTCATTTTTCAGACATAGTCACTGTTGTACAGAACAAGTTCAGTGTTGGAGGTATAGATCTTCTCTGGAATTACACAATACCCACCCACTTCACTCAAGTTATAGGGAATACACACAGAATTACAGAGAATTACAAGGCTTCTCTATGATGAACTTGAGGTGGTCTTCAATGGGGGTGGGGATGGTGATAATGGATGCGTTGCAGTGTACTGCCTAAAATAAATCAGACTTGCACTTTGAATGTGTTCCTATATTTGGAAAGTTTAAGTCTTTGCTTAGTAAGCCAAGCAGAATGCAAAGTAAAAACAAAAGCACAGTGTTGTTGTTGAGTTTGTTTCATCTGATTGGCTTACCACTGTATGCATTGCTACACAACCTGAAATTCAAGGTTGCAATGGGCTATTTGGTGATTTTTAGCCGTCAAGCAAACCAAACACTGGATTCAGCCTCTTCAGTGGGCCGAAATTGATTGCCAAATCAACCAAAATGGTTCTTAGCTATCCTTTCGCTTCCTTGCCTTGAATGTTCATTAACTATCTGGTTCAAGAAAATTAACATTACAGTTTTTTGCATAAAATTACCAATCGCATCGGTGAATTTTGAGGTCATGTAGCAATTCATACAGTGGTAAATGTAATTTACTTTAGATTTCAACCTTCATCTGATATGCTCTTACACTATGTATAGGCAAGTCAATCATACTACTTTCTCCACACAAATTTTAGTATTATTCTATTTAATCAATTTTTTGTTTTCATATATACAAGGTTACTATACATAATGTACATCGTGTGGAAGCATACACTGTAACCTGGATTTTCACCCATCTTCCTTGCACTTCCAACACATGTGGGACTGTAGGGAGAAGACGGCTGACAATTCAGGCTAATGGAAACAATGTTTACAAAGTTTTCATTTGATAACTAAATAGAGATTTCTATACTTGAATTATTATATTCTTACACCTAAAAATAACAATACTCCTGTTGTATATCATTTACAATCATTGAGACTCACAATATCATAATTTAGTTAGGCAATTAAAAAAGTCAATTTAAAGATGATCTTTAACAATTAGTTGCCGAAGGTATCGCAGGTGTTTAACAGCATATCGTCTATTTGCCAATAATCACCGAGCCTGAGGCGACTAATTATTTTAGTATAATTGCTCGACAAATGATTCATAAGGTTTTTAACAAAGAAACTTGTTTTGTTGGATATTTTTACAGTCATAACAAAACTTGTGTGTGCACTCCCAAATCCTTTCAATGTTATAATCACCTGTAGGTGATTATAGCAAGGGAAAACAAACTTCTCGACTAATTAGCGCACGGTTATTCTTATAAAATATAATAGTACTCACTCAAAAGTCTAAAAAACCTTAAAACTGACTTTCTAGTACTCTTACTATGAAAGTGCACAGTAAGCACACAAATGCTGATTAAAAATAATCTGGTACAGTTATTGGTCTACAGTACAGCTGTACAAAACTGCAGTTTTTTTAAAGCAAAACCTTGTTGGCATTTTAAGACTAACAATGGAAAAGAGGGCAGAGGTTCTTATACCTCGTGTATAGAGATATTAAAACTAACCATCATGGGTATGAGGCTCGAAATTGCAACAAGGAATTATCAATTTTCAAATAAAAAATTGAAGGAACGACCAAATTGATTTCCTGAGGTTTCCTTCAGTTTTGCAACTAAGGCATACTTTTTGCAACTAATTAAAAACCAATGAATGAAGTCACAAAGCTCAAAAAGCTGTAATTTGAAACCTTGTGGCTGTGTCTAGAGTAAAATAAGATTAATATGAAATTAAAAAGGTCACAGCATGCATACTATACCATTTGCGTTCAACCCTGAAGCTTGACGATTTTTTCGCGTAGGTTTACGTTTCAAACGTGCACGTTTTGTCGAGAGGTAGTCGCGTTTCTCGCACTCTGATTGGCTACAAAATAGCGATCAAAACAGCAGCCAATCAGCGAGCGAGAAACGCAACAACTTCTCGACAAAACGTGCACGTTTGAAACGTGAAAAAATCGTCAAGCTTCAGGGTTGAACGTATGGTAGTATCATGCTATTGCACCCCTAGACGGGCAGTTTCCAACGTTTCTTCCTTCAATAGCAACTCCTGCTGTCAGAGTTAACTTGGTGTTTCCTTCGACCTGGAAATGAATTTAAAAAGCACATTACATGTAAATCTGAACTCCCTCCACCTCTATTAAATAGACCTCCTCGGCTTGGGCGTAAAGTTTTCCCATTTCAGATCACGTGTCATTCCCATGAGTATTCTTTCTTGTTTTTCTGCTACACACCCAAGGATATATGAATATGGAAAAAACCCAAACAAAGAAATATTATTTAAATGAATGACACGTGATCTGAAATGGGAAAACATTATGCCCAAGCCGAGGAGGTCTATTTAGCCTGTCACACAACTGCGCAGCTGTTCTGCGCATCTCAAATCATAGAAGTATCGTAACGATGGCCAGCGAAGCTAAAAACATATCGTATACACGTATTTCAGAAACGGTTGTCCCGTGATAACTGCCTGTTGTAGCCCGCGGTGCATCATGGGAGCAAATAGGTACACCAACACAGAATCATGGACACTGGTTTTTAGGATAAATAGCCATACTTATCACCCGGCTTATGTCAAACTATTCTACAAAAAAGAGTTCGCAAGAAATTTTGTAGTGGGTTAAAGACCCTGTGTCTGATGGGTGTGACAATGTTGTGATTGGTTTGTTGTGTTTATCTAATACGGTAAGAAACTTTCAACATAACACCATTAGTTTGTTGTTCTATGACTTCTTTTCATGTAAATCAGTTTTAGTATAAACCAACTAATGGTCTATTACAAATCCTGCATTCTGATTGGCTGAGCTACTAATGGTCTATCAGTGATAGACCGTGCCTGGCAAAACCACCACCTTTCTTTGCAAGAAAACTTGATTTTTTCAACATAAAATAATGGAATTCATTGCCAAAACTGACCAACTAGTTGGTTTATACTAAAACAATTAGACCTCTCGTCCTCATGTGCTATGATATCAATAGACCATTCGGCCTTCGGCCTCATGGTCTATTCATCATAGCACATTCGGTGTGTTTAACTAAACATTTTGCTTACCACTACTTCAGATATGCATCCCATGAAGTCTTTCAAAGCTCTGGAGTCCTCGACAGCCCTTGGATTAATGGACGACAACTGTGGGACCCCTCCAAGGTAGAAGTTTGAGTTGAGATCTAGGGCAATGGCCCCACCTGGGGATGTTAGCTTGATAGCTGATTGGCCTGTTATTGTCATATTTCCCTCTTGCTTTGTTCTTGTGACTGTTACTGTGACTTCCTTGTCGAGTGAGATTACAGAATTGCTTTGTGCAAAAGCTGTACCTCTGCCAAGGTCATAACGGGCTTGTACAAAGCTGAATAGAAACACAGCAGGAATTAGCGCAACTTTACTTAACAATTATTCCTTGAGCTTGAATGGGCTATGAGTCAATAGTTCATGAGGCCAAAGACCGAATGGGTTATTGATGCAGAGGCCATGAGGCCCTGTTGTGTAGTCAAATCATACTCTAGTAGGTCAATTTGTATAGCCAAAAACGTTTTCAGGTCTGGCCATTTGCCATTTTCTGGCTTTCAGTAGCAACTCAACCAATCAGAACGCAGCACTGAAAATAAACCATTAGTGTGATTTGACTGAAAGGCAATATTTTCTGAGGAGATGGAAAATATGTTATGTTCAATTGCAATATTTTTTTTAGAATCTGTTTGGAACGCTTGGCGATGCAAAAAATAACGGAAAAGAATAACGGAAATCAGATGGTCAAGCTTTGCTAGCAATTGTTTCCATGAAGTTTTCAGAGAAAAGCGTGAAAGAGATTTTTGATGATTTGGACACAGACAATTATATGGGATGAGGACGAAACCCATGGGAAACACTCGAGCGCTACGAAAGCTATGATTGCATATTATTCGAATTGATTTTTTTTTTTTCGTTTTACTATGAAAACCAGTAGAGTGGTAAAACGACGCTTCGAGATCCAGTCCCCGGCTAACGATTTTCTGTACCACGTGATTATTGTTTTGATGCATCACGTGACCAGTGTTTTGGTAACGAACTTGAGATCGCTCACCTACTTTTTGATGTTTTATCGAGCAGTTACTCACCGATTTCTTTGACCTCAAACACGCCAAAAAAACAAAAATACCCCCTCTCGGAAAATCAACAACCGCGTGTTGCAGAGTCAAGAAAATGTAATTTACCAGCTGAATTCCTTCGATCGCCGAGGAGAAACTCGCTAGTTGGATGATCGAAAATACTGTCACGTGGTACATCAAAACAATGATCACGTGGTACATAAAACCGTTGGCCTGGGATAGGATCTCGAGGGGCCGTTTTACCACTACTGGTTTTCATAGTATTTGCTGTCCAGTACTTTGTAACCATTTGGTAGACAAGCAGCACAGAGCCTATTACTATGATAAATCTATTTAGTCAAATCACACTTCTAGTGGTCTGTTGTCAGTGCTGCGTTCTGATTGGTTGAGCTCTAGCCTACTAGTAGCGAAAAGTGTCGGATTTGAAAGCCAGAAAATGGCAAATGACCAGACCAAAAAAACGTTTTTTTGGCTATACAAATTGACCTACTAGTAAGTGTGATTTGATGAAAACAATTATTCCTCTCGCCCTTATGGCCTTTGACTCAATAGCCCATGAGGCCAATCGGGGTTGAGGAAATAATAATTGTTAAATATCATTCATGATATTGAAATAACCATGTAATGTCTAATTCACTAATATTTAATAAAATAATAAACAATAGTTACCCATTATGCAAAGAAATGGACAAGAAGTCTCCTTTATCAGATGTGATGCCGTCCCCCTTATGCGCCACATAGAACAGAATACCATTCAAAGTGCGGGGTGTGAATCTGATTGATATTGACGAATATGAACGGATATATACTGGTTTGAAGGCCATGTATGATAGATCATTAAACAAGGGGGCCTGGATGATGATACCTGAAAAGGCAAATAGTGTAGTATTAACATCATTTAACAAGAATGATGATGTTGAAAACTTGATAAACGAGGCAATGTTGGGGCAACATTCCACGCACGCGGATGTTTCCGTGTTACGCCAAACCAGGCAATAATGTTGCGGCAACAAATTAGAATATTTAGGAATATTTATAAATTTAGCAGGGAGTGTCTGTGAGCTGTGGCATCCTAAAGCATGTCTGTATCGTAGCAGACAATACGTGCGGAGATCATCCAGAAGGCTTATTGGTTGGACGGAAATGCGAACAACGAGTAAAAATGTCCGCCAGTCAGGGGCGGATTTAGACTATTGCAACACTGTAATAAATGCTATAGGCACATTTCAGGGAGTTTTGTTTTTTTACTTTTTGTCGTTTATTGTCATAAATGTTAGTGCGCTACTGTCACATTTTTTCCTAAATCTGCCCCTGCCAGTATTACATGAGCAAACATCTAATGAGTTATTTATTACACGAGAAAAAATATTTTCTTTTTCTTTTCAAAGATGCACTGCAGAAAACGTACATGTTTTAACTAACACACGATTGGGAAGCCATTCAAATGCGCGCAAAACCGGTTTGTACGGCTTTCAGCCACGCAGTACGGCTTTTGGCGTGTGATACTAAGGAATTATTGGATGAGGTTTTTGTGATTTCCAGAATAAACAATGTCGAGACAGTTGGAATCAGGCGAGGCCGAGCCTGATTCCACTTGGCGAGACATTGTTTATTCTGGAGATCACAAAAACCGAATTCAATAATTGTTTTATTATACATTGATTCAGTAAAATACTTTTATTTCTGTCAAGCAATTTATTTTACACAAGCGCCTTGTTAAAATAGGGAAAGCGCTCTAGTCCAATGATGCATTGCGCGCGTATCAAGAATCAGCTAGCTGATTCTTGAAGACCCTCAAAGTGCGTGATTCTCAAAGTAAAGCGCGCGCTCTGAGCCAATCAGAATCGAGATAGCGAGTACAATGTATAATAATAAGCAATTATTGGATGAGGTTTTTGTGATTTCCAGAATAAACAATGTCGAGACCAGGTGGAATCCACTTGATTCCACTTGTCGAGACATTGTTTATTCTGGAAATCACAAAAACCGAATTCAATAATTGTTTTATTATACATTGATTTAGTAAAAATACTTTTCTGTCAAAATACTTTTCTGTCAAGCAATTTCTTTTACACAAGCGCCTTGTTAAATAGGGAAAACATTCAAGTGCCCTAGTCCTATGATGCCTTGCGCGTGTTCAATCAAGAATCAGCTAGCTGATTCTTCAAGAATCAGCATCCTGATTCTTGGAGACCCTCAAAGTGCGTGATTCTCAAAATAAAGCGCACGCTCTGAGCCAATCAGAATCGATATAGCGAGTACAATGTATAATAAGATTGCGTATCTGCACTCTATTTTGACCTTATGTGGTAAAATGACATCACAGACGTAAGAAGGTCCGGTTATTTTGTAGACCGAAGATTTTCATTTTATCAGTGCAAGTGTCATGGTGACATAAGTTCCAAACATGCAGGCATTTTGTTTTTGCCACATTTTTCTTTTCCAACAAATGTTCTGAAATTTCGCTTGATTTGAAAGTCGGGGAGGTTCCAAATATTAGTATGAGCTTTGAACATCTATCGAAACTAGGATCATTTAGAACACTTACTTTGCGAGCATGTTTTTCCAGTTTTCCCAAGCGGGCAGTCACACACTGCAGCTCCATCTTTCTCTCTACAAGTTGACCCAGTCGAGCAAGGGAAGTCATTCTCGCATGGTATGGTACGCGTCCTACAGTACAGACCTTTCCATCCATTTGTACATTGGCATGTATATGTCGCCCCGATTCGTTGACATGTGCCATTATTTTGGCAGGGCGGAGTCAAAGAGTTGCACTCATTGTAACTCTCATTGCCGACATTACACCCTGAGATAACTCTGTTAGGAACTCCTTCTGTCTGAACTAGTGATAACTTAGAGAATGATTCCTTATTGGAAAACCTGACTCCTATGTCATACATATTGCCTTGGAATCCAGACTTGAATGTAACATCACTAGGCATCTCTGACCAGTCAGGGACACCTCCTACGTAAAGTGGCGTAAACACATTCAATCCAACAAATTTATCTTGTGAGCTACCAATCACCGGAGGGCAGTTGTCAACCCTTAAGATCCCTACTCTTCCTGTGCGACGAGCTATGACATAATGCCAAAGCCGAGACTTATCAAGCTGACAACTGGTCAAACTGAATGGTCCGATACCAAGGTTATACTGAAACACAACTTTGCCAGTCTTTAGACCCAGAGCAATAAAGTCGCCGCCTTTGCCAAGGTATTGGTCTTGTCCACTGTATAGAAGCAAGCCATCATTCCATGCAGCAGTGATGTTGTCCACTTTGAATTCCAACTCTATATCAAACTGTTTGACACCCTCTATTGGCGGGCTGTATTGTATGTAGGAGGAGTAGCCATGTAGCACAGCAAACCCAGGGACAGTGATTGCGATGTCTAGAAACCATGAAATAGAGCATTTAATTAGTTAGTATTTTTAAGTTGTGAACAAACTTAAAGACACTCTAATATTATGATCATTTTATAAAAATATTTCACTTTGTTCCAACTAGAAAAAATATTTTTCTTTGGGATTGCCTTCAATAGACCTTGTATCGTAAGAATCGGCATAATCGTATGTGAAATATTTCCGCGCCGCACTGCATGTGCGGGATTAAAGGCAGGGAACCTTGACTACCCGTTCGCGGAACTGGATGGTTTTGCTCCAACGAATGGTAACTCTAGTAGTTCTAGTGAATCCACCGGCAAATGGAGCACTCATTACGAGCTGCTTTGATGTCGATTTGTTTTCGGTTAGCCTTTTCTCCGGTAGGTTTACTAGCAGTTTGTAGCTACGAAAGTTCGAAGATAAAAATAGCTCAGTTTATATGGTGCTGCGCGTAATGTTGTCCCATTTCAGATCACATGGCATTCATCTTTGTTTGGGTTGCTTGCATATTCATTTCCTTTGGTGCATAGCAGTAAAACAAAGAAAGAATACTCATGGGAATGCCACATGATCTGAAACATAACGCCCAAGCGAAAGAGGTCTATTGGCTAAAAATTCAATTGGGTCTAAAATATCTAACAAATTTTAAGTCACAAAAGTGCGAATGTAAAATATGAATTTCTGGCACTGCATCTTTCTAGAAAATTCTCAGTGCTGCTTACCATGTTCACAAGACACCCCAGCTCTTCCGTAAGAGCACAGACACACATAGCTATGTGGTTTGGCTGAGTCAGGAATGATACACTTCCCTCCATTACAAGGGTCCCCTGCACATGATGTGAAATTGGTGCAGTGTTTGCCTTGGTATCCAGGTGCACATTTGCATTCATAGTCATGGGGGTCAAGGGGGTCTGGGATACAAGTGCCAGCATTACCACAGGGGTTGTTAACACATGGTTGATCACATTCTCCTAGGTTGTATCCAGCAATAGCCTCTGTTGATAGAAATAAAATATTGATTTTTTTGTCATTAGGAAGGAAGATAAAATAGAGCAGCTCACAGGTAAAATAGAGCTGGATAAGGCCATTCCATTTTTATCCCCCCCCACCCTTTTCTGAGGGGGTCAAACCCCCCAAAAAGACCCCCAAAATAGGTTTTTCTGAGGGGATTTAATAAAAGAAAGGCTCTTCTATAGGTTTTTTTCCGAGTCTGTAGGTATTCCCGAAGGGGTAGAGCAAGAAATTTCTAGGGGTTTACTAAAGGAAATGACCTTCCGTAAGCAGGTGCAGCTAAAAAATGGAATGGCCCATAAGGAAATCATTTTGCTTTTGAGAACTTCGCCAGGAACATGCTACACATTTATTCAAAAATCATTGCTTACCTGTAAATTTGATGGTGTCCCCGTTAAGCTCTAAATCTGATATACACCCCACCAGGGAAGGTGTTGGGACGGTTCCTACTGTCTGGTTCAGCCAAACATCAGGTGGTACACACCAATGTACCATCTATTATACAGGGTGATTCCAACAAAACCTCCCTTAGGAAATGTGACAGCTACTTTCCTGCCATTGTCAACTTGCAGGGACCACTCCAATTTGTTTTTCTCATACCTATGAGAAGAACAAATTAAATCAGAGATGTCTAAGACAACATTTTTCTTATTTACAGGGTAACATATGCTTTCTGGATGACAAAAATCCAGGATTTTCAAGGAGATCTTATAAAGTTATTTTTTTGGGAGTTTTTCAGGAGTTTTTATGGGTAGAAATGCCCCCCCCCCAAAAAAAAAAACAACAACAACAACAAAAAACAGGTACACACTTTAAAAGAAAGCTCTGCTTACTTTCTTTTCTATCCATACCCCCCCCCCCCCCCCCCCCCCGCAGAAGGGTGTTGAGAAATGACCCCCCCCCCCCCCCCCCCCCTCCCCTCCCCTCTGGAATTTCCGAAGAAAAATACAGTGTTTGTATGGAAAAGATCAGGTAAATTGACCCCTCCACCCCTCTGGAATTTCCAATACCTTCCGTAGGGGGTATGGATATTTTTTTGGAAACACACATTCACTCTTGTTACAGTACGATAACGGTGCTGATGTCATAATTCGCAGCCCAAAATCAGATTCACAGAACTGATTCATTTATTATTATGTAACCACATTTGTGTTTAAACATTTTTCCAGGATTTTCCTTAACATTCCAGGAAAGAAATGAAAATCCAGGATTTCCAGGACGTGAATAAACCCTGTATTTAGAGGCATTAGAAGTGTACAGTAGTCTGCACGCTCAAGCCAAACATTCCTTAATGATGACATATATTGACCCAGATCTGGTCGGTTTTTCTTTCTTGGCTATTACTAGTTGTGTTAAACTGAATTCTGAAATCTGTTTCCTGATAGTTTTAAAGATATTATCAAGCAATATCAAACATGAGAAACATGGGTTTATACTTACGTCAATGTTGCAGTAACTTTCTGTCCGATATTCACTTTTTCATTACTTGTAAGGATGTATAGCTTGTCACCTGGGTTAAATCGGAACTCCAGCTTTCCCTCAGAGATGCATAGTTGGAAGAAGTCTCTATATTTGTAGTGTCGCGAGAAAAACAGTAGACCGTTTGAGGCATTAGTCTTGAATGCTATCACAATCTTGTTATCTTCAGTCAACAGGCTAACTTCCTTGTGTACCAGAAAAGAGTCAACACCAATCGCATTACATTAGGTGTATAATCTGCAAAGACAAGGAACAGGGATTAATAAATAATCACAGCTTAGATACATGTAGTATATATGTATTATGCTGTCCAATTAAGAAAAATTGGATGATAAAATTCAGTGTGGCCTCGTCCAATTTGAAGTTCCAAGGAATTTTCTCATCCATTTTTTTCTTAATTGGACAAGCATGGAGTCCTGTTATTGATTAATTATATAATATAGCAATCATGTTCAAATCCAAACTGTCCAATTTTAACGTGCAAACTGTCCAATTAGAACGTGTGCGATCCAATTAAAAAATAATTGGAAGATTCAAGAAAAATCAATCTGCCGGCACAATGGGATTTGAAGTTGGCTAATACTACCGAAATCACTAAACTGCCGGCACCCTCGAAAATTCGATCGATCGTTTGATTTAAATTTTTGTATCAAACAATGGAAAAGCGTGTTTTTCCATGTTTGGTACAAAATTTAAATGTCACGTGACCATTTGGATCAATCAAAACAGCCAGACGAGCGAACCGAAACTGACAAATGATCGATCGAATTTTCAAGGGTGCCGGCAGTTTAGTGATTTCGGTAGTATATTAATAAGCCTGTGTACTGGTACATCTGCCACTAAATATATCAAAATTAATAATCTATACTATTTAAGATCCACTATGCAGTGCGAAGGACATTTGTTGATGTCAACTTTTTATTTACTATTCTATGAAAAAAGGAAAATGAGTAATTGAAAAGGCTCAGACATTTAAATAAAGTCAGGTACAGTACTAGTGTTACGTCGACTATGATATTGAAGTGTAATGCAAGCTTGAAAATAGACTCTTTTCCAAAATGACCACCGAAAATTCAAATTGATTTTTGTTAAAATGTTAAAAATGTACATCAGCACTTGAGCACACTTAATAGTAAAACTACAAAATTGTGCTGCATTATATCCAATATCTTCTGAGAAAACGAACATTGAAAATTTGAAAAGTTACAGGACGCTTGTATGCTTTATACCCACAGTCATACACATTTCTCTGTAAAATTTTCAATTTTCAGACTCTGCTTTCTCAGCCGACATGTCATTTAGCATAACTAAAATTTAAAGTATTACTAAAATGTGAGGATACTCTTTCTGTTGCAAGTATTTTGATTTTCAGTCAGTTAAAAAAAAGTGAATTTGCAATCACGTGGCCATTTTGGAAAATATTTTAAAGTCTATATTTACTGGAGGCCAGGTCTCAAAATCTTTCAGTCAAGGTCAGTATTTTCTGTTTTTTTTTTTTTTTCATAACAAGCATAATTGGGTTGTTGATTTTTAGCTGTGAATTTACGTACCTTTGCTGCATCGTGGTCCAAATGCAGGATATGTACAAAAACAAGTGAAGTTTGTCAACCCTAGAGGATCCTTAGCATCAACACACTTGCCATCACCACAGGGCTTATCACTGCATGTCAGCTCTGTTACAGGCTTGGATGTTGGCACTACAGATGATGTTGGCAACACTGGCGTATATGTAGAGGATGGTTTAAGCGATGACGTTGTTGACATTGCAGTAGGTGTTGCTGATGATACTAAAGATAAAGGCTTGGTTGGTGTCGCGCTAGGGATGCTGACGGTTGGAGATGCAAATGTTGAAACAGAAGATGGGTGTATACTAGTGCTCATAACAGCAAATGTCCCTGTTAGTGCTGTGACCGTTGTCATGGTAACACGAAGACCTGAAGTCTTCAGCACAGTGTCTGATGGTGATGAGGTTGCTACCTTTGTAGACATCACAGGTGTACTGAATTTAAGAGGTGTTGTTACAGCAACTGTACTCTTACGCAGGGTGCTTGTATTAGTAGCAGGGGAAGATATCAATGTTGATGTAGATGACGTTTCTATATGACTTGTTGTTCCCATCTGTAGGCTTGATGTTCCCGATAAAGTTACTGATGATACCTTAGCATGTGATGACACCTGAACTAAAGATGATACCATTGAACCTGAAGCTATTACAGTAGCTGAGGCCTTTGACTTTGTAACAACAGGCTGTGATATACTGCTAACAGTATCTGTTGATGTTACTGATGCTGATATTGTAGCACTTGGTAAAGGCAGCAGTGACGACGAACCTGTTGCACTGGTAGGCTCTTTTAAAGTTCCTGTTGCTGTTGGCGATGGGGTAATAAGCACTGACCTGGATGTCACCAAGGTAGAGGAAACTGGTGAAAGGAATACAGACCCTGTTACAGATCCTGTAACATATCTACTCATAATTCTACTATCAAGCATTTCTGTTTGTGTGGAAACCTGTGATGTGGTAGAGACATGTAGTGTGGTTGCTGTATGCACTGCAGTTATATTATTACTAGACACTGTTATCCGATTGACAGATGTGCCCAGTGGTAATAGTGATGATTTATTTACTACAGAACGAAGGACAGATGTTTCTAAGGTTGGAGTGACCTCAATAGTGTCTGTATTTATTGCTTGAGTTATTGCTGTGGTCTTTGTTGCACGATACCTACTAGTAGATATCAGTATTTTTGAAGTCTCCACAATGGGCGTGCTCAGAGTAGTGTCTAGAGACCGTGCAGAACTGATAAATGTAGTTATCTGGGCAGTGGACATTGATTTTAATAGCCTACTTGAGGCTTGTGTGGGTGCAAGGCTGGACCTACCAAAACTGGGCGTGCTAATTTGTATGACTGTGCTTAATACTTGGATTGGGGTAGACATAATTTTTGCTGTTCTTGAACTCGGCACAGTAGTTGCAAATGATGGGGTTGATGCAGCTACAGTTGTTGTCTTTCTCATAACAGTCGAAGCAGTGGTGGTATAAGCCATAGTGAATGTTGTCCGTGGCGATGAAGATGTGACATTTAAACTGCAATTTCTTCCAGTGAATCCAGTCACACATGTACAGGTGTAGTTGGATCTGTTGCCGTCACTTCCCTTGACCCTGTCACACCTTCCTCCATTCGTACATGGGTCAGGAAGACACAGGTTGGGCACAACTTTTTCACAGTTATCTCCAGTAATATCAGGTGGACAGAGGCAGGAATATTTGTTCTGATCATTGCTACAAAGGCCTTTATTTTGACAAGGGTTTGATGCACATTCGTTTATGTCCTTGTCACAGTTCTTACCAGTATACCCAGGTAGGCATGAGCAGTTATATGAGTCTTTATGCCCGTCGACATGGTCTAGGCATGTTGCCCCATTTTGACATGGTGTTCGTGAACAGCTATCATACTCTTGACAGTACTTGCCGATATACCCAGAGCAGCAAATACATGTCATGTTGTATGTGAAGAAAAAACCAGTCACAGAACACAACCCTTTGCCACTGCAAACCCCTTTCGATGTATCAGCAGCATTTATACATTCGTCTCGACTTCTAACATTGACTTCAAGTCTTAAACCGAAATTGCATGTATACACATTGCTATTTGTTTCGGTGACAAAATATTTTATACCCAATGTGGCTATAAATCTGTCTGGTACTCTAAACTGTGTACGAGTTAAAGCTGGTATGACTTCCTCTCCTGCAGTAGTACACGAATAGAAATTGCTCTGTGTTACCTTGTGTGGCTTCATTTCAAAACCACTGTCGGGTCTAAAATATAGTGCATCTCCCTGTGTAATTACGAGAGGATTCTGGCGTACTCCTCTTGTAAATGTCATATCGTTTGGTACGTCTTCTCCGTAGCATTGATTAGCTGTGTAACCATGGCATAAATATCCATTATAACCCCAAGTGTACGTAATATTTTTAGGCTCACTTGTGAAACAATAAGCACCCAAGGGACATGTAGCACAGTTTGTCGCGTCTGTTATATTAGCGGTTTGTGCAAGAGTTTGCAATGGAAATAGTAATATAATTAAAAATAATGGAAAGTATATTGCAGGAAAGCTCGTCCTCATGGCATTGTTACTAATACAACACGTATTTCTTCTGTTCCTCGCTATTGTGAATGGTTTCAAACGGAAATCGTCTGTATATGTAAACAACATATTTTAGGCTCAACACTCGATGAAAGCTTTGAAATTTCAGCTAAAATCCTTCGATTTCAAAATACACACGGCCTCCAGTTGGGTTTAACGAAGGAATTAAATTATGTCTACTGCAGCCCGCCTCAACAACCACAGTTCATAGACTAGCATCTTGCATCCAAGCAACTGAACCCGAAATCTCATATACCCATACTTCCGTACAAATAAATGTGTGTTCAGCCGTCGATTTGCATTTGACCTAACTTGCAGAGCAACAAATCCCTTTGGTATATTCCTTGAATGTCAGAAAGACACCACTGTGATATCGTATTGTTTATAAATAGAGTTCAATGCCACAAGTGAGATTATATGAATCGGAATCCAGTCCGCGACAAACCAGCACGAAATCGATCCGTTCTGTCACTTGAAGATATTGCTTTTGAATGGCTTCCCAGTAAAACTCCGCACATTTGCCGTCTTCTCCTGCGAAATATATATTTCCTATAGCTTTTCCAATGGAACTTTGCTTTGCGTTTTAAATATTTGATGGGTTTATATTCCCGGGATGATGTTTCGGCACCCAGCTTCGAATTTTTGGCCCGAGAATGCTTGGTTACAGCGTCTGCAAATTTGCATACCATAGGGAAGCCATTGTGCTGGTTTGATTGTCCTCGTTTCCGCGTGGCGCTCTCATTGGTTCGATACGTAAATTTTGAAGGCCGTTGTTGCCATGTGTTTAAAAACCGTCGTAATTTCTAAATATAGCACATTCCACTTTGACAGTTCGTTGGTGTTTTTTTGAATGTAGTTCTTGTTTTTAATTGATTTATAAAACAAAAGAAATAATTTCTAATTTAGATAAACAGCACTCAGTTAGTGTTTGGCTTAGAAAACGTTCTTGCAGCATAAAATAATTTCCAAAAGGTCACTTTAGCGTTAGAGACAAGATCACCCGGAACTCAAATTTTCATACGGTATTTTAAGTGGAGCGGAGTTGTGTAACAGCCTACCAATGTCCGTTCTAAAATTTGGCTCAAGAACGTTTTTTAGATACCATTAAAATGTATTTTTCCGAAAAAAGCGTATTTCGTGAGAAAAAGGCCCCGCCCTGGCCCCGCCACGTCAGGCGACTTTTGGTGGTTTTCAGGTGACGTCATCAAAAATGCTAACTTCTAAAGTAAAACCTCTACGAAGATGTACTTTGAATGTTGATTATAACTCTACTGAAGGAGTCATCACACCAAATCTCGGCACCTTCTGTCACGTAGTTCCGGAGATATCGCTGAAGCTATTTATGTCCATCACGCAAGGCCAGTCAAATATTTTGAGCGTTCCGTATTTACTCAATTTGCTTAATTCTTACAATCTAGACAAATTAGAATGTTATTAATGTTCACATCCTACCATTCCGACAAGATTCTTGCTGATATTATCGATTAAATAGCCGTTTTGGAGAACTGGTAATTTGGCCGCCATGTTTGGTGCTCATCTCCGGCCTTGGGCACCAACATGGCGGCTCCATACATTTACTGTACAAAATGGCGGGGATTCATTTCCATATATTTCGCTCGGAAAACGCTTAATAGGCCTCAAATTTATCAAGGAAACATAATATTGTGTTCTCTTTACAGTTCTGTTGAGTATACAGCATTTCAAAGTATATTTGGGGAGATAAATTTAGTCACGTGACAACTGAAAACCATGCTTGTCGATGCCTTGGCCATGGCGGATTTTAGGGGGGCTCAGGCCCCCCCCCCCTTTCGATATATTTTCCCCATATTTACTGTATTTGCTGGAGCAAGTTTCCAACTTTGGGCCCCCCTTTCTGGAAATCCTGGATCCGCCCCTAGCTGTTCACCCTATTTGATTTGTTTATGCTCGTGACTCGTTTTAGTTGTGATATTAACCATTTTTTAAAATTCAAGAAACTCTGCAGCCATGAGAGAAACACGAGAAAATGCCTTCAGTGCTAACGTGACTAGTGTGGAAGCCCCGCGCTGATTGGCTGTTGAGCATGCACTGGCGCTTGGATTTCAAAGTGTCCACGGTCTACGCTCAAATGCAAAAAGATGTAGAGGACACAGAAAAATACTGCACAGGTGGCCCAAGCTCTTGGTGATATATGTACTATAGTGCCCAGCCGAGTTTGCTGCCGCCTACTAGCACGGCACCGAGCTTTTTTAAGGTCTCGTGAAAGTTAAAAATGTAAAAATTAAGAAAATGACTTTTTTCCAGAAATCCATTTGATACAGTCCTAAAGTATATTTCTAAAACCTCAAATGGCGCTTCAACTGTTTTCCTAGGCTTCCATTGCCCGTTCTTTTGTATTGCCAGATTGCCCGCCACTCATTTTCTGTAATTTAATTAACTTTACACGCTTTTTCTAGCACTTTAATTTTAGGTCAAATTTTCACCTTCGCGAAGCTCCTGTCCCCAAATTTTCTGTGTCGTTAGAAAATGATCACAACTAAAAAACCGTGTGAGGGAATTTTATTTTTTACTTGAAAAAGATTTTATGATAAATTTTGCGGCCACAAACTGTAAAAACTGAGACTTTCAACTTCGCGACCTAATATTTTCGTAAATATGCAAAATATCAAAAACCGCTGACACGGTTTTGCAGTTCATTTCTCCGAAATTAAAATCCGCTAGTGGTCTGGAGCTTCTCAAGTAAACAAGGTAGTTTTTAGTTCGGGGTCTTAAAAATACAAGAAAAATTTAAACTTCGATATACTAAACAACTTCATAAGATACCACTCACGGGTTTACAGAGACCTTAAATTAGCTTTTCACAAACAGAGCGATATTCGAGGCTAGCTCTGGATCCATGTATTTTGACCAGTTTGTATCTATTCGGTAAAGCAAAAACTTTTTCGTAGAGTCTGTATGATTAGATTGACAATTTTTTCAAGAACTCATAATGGTCTTCTGCCATTAGAGCAAAGACAAAACCGAGCGGTTGTTGCGACTTTTTTCCCCAAAAATATAAATTTGACGACGCAACAGTGAGCAGCAGGCGCTGGTAGGCGCGCAAAGCGTACTGGTTAGGGCTTCCAATCCTTTGGACCAATCAGAATCACGCGCGCGCATTTAGACGTCACAGAGGATAAAATTTGTATCCAAGGGAACCAACTTACTTTTTTTCATTTTACGTGTTTGGATCAAGGCGAAACTTTCCACGGAGAGAAATTTCGATTCAAGGCGTATTTATTGCGAAAAAAGTGTTTTAAAGTGCATTCGCAAATGTCGCGTTTTGGAAACAGCGCTCGCTGGCCTGGTTTGGAAAACTCGAACAATCCAATCCGGAAAGTGCCTGGCGTTGCGCCTCGGCGATTCCCAAATGCCGGCCATCAGATAAATGATGTTGCTAAAAATCAAACTAGCGGACTTACCGGAAGACCTTCATTGAATGGAGCGGGCTTCAGGGCAAAGAAGCCATCGACTTTCACTCCCGAAAAGCAGTCCATCGTTGCTCAGGAATCTCGAGAACTACAATCAGGCGGGATTGCTCGTAGGGCAGCTTTTCAGAGATTGCCAAACTCCCGAATCCAGTCTCCGGAGTCCAAGGTTCCATTCCATAATTCCAAGGCTCTGGGCAACATCAGTGCTAGTGTCAGTGGTGCGACTGCAAGGGATTCTGAAGAAAAAAGCAACAAGACGAAAGCTTTAGAAAAGGAGAAGGGAAACAAGGGAAAAGCGAGTGGCAGGAAACTTGGAAAGAAGGCTTCGAGTGGTGGCCTGACTGCTAAAGATGTGAGTATCAATGAGTTGAAAATTTTATTTATGCACCAGTCAATTGACAGCCCCGCACCCCCCCATTCGCGCATTAGCGGGGTACTAGCGGGGCTTTCGTACAGAATTCACACTACATTACTGCCCCGTTGGTCGGGAGATGCACTTTCTTTCACGGCTTCCACACAGTACATCGAGCGGGGAGTCACTCTCTTCCCCGGGACACAACACAACAGAAACCAGCCCGCTTTCCGGGCTGCTTCACCTCCATATGAACACCCCTTTACTTCACAAAAGACACGACAAATACAGATTTTTGTTACTTGAATTAAACGTCTTAAATCTTAATCTACACAAGCGAAAGTACATGCAAGTAGAAAAATATGGTTTTATTACGCTGCGGCTGCATTGAAAACTGGCCACCATTGACATGACTCTTTTCAGTGAGTAAAAATCCTTTGTGTTATCTTCTAAATTCATTGGGCAAGGAGCGCATTCACTCTTAATTATTACCCTGGGGACGGTGCATTCACCTCTCAGATTGTCCCCGCAAACCGAGGCGCTCACTGCCTTTCATTTGCCAAAAAGTGAATGCCCCGCTAATGCGCGAATGGGGGGGTGCGGGGCTGTCAATTGACTGGTGCATTATAAAACAGCTCGGCATTTTGTTGGTGAGTTGATAGTTCTTCCGAATGGGAATGCTTTTTCACCCTTTTTACAGAAATGTGTCCTTTTTTCATCTGTCTTTCTGTCAGTCTTTTAACATTAAACGAAGTTAGCCGCGTGTCGTGCATTCGCGTAGTTGTTTTGAAGAAAACAACGCGCGACAGCCAAACCGCGTAAAGCGAAATGTGAAGAGAATAGCCTCTAGTAGCAGGGTAACAGAAACATGTAGTTTTCTTTTCGTTGAATTATGTTCACTGAAATCGATTTAGATCGGAATGATGAACAAGAAACTTAAGCCGTTTCCTTATGTATTCAGTAAGCAATCTTTCTTTTCTGTGGTAGTTTGTAAGACAAACTTTAACTTTCTCACCGACAGATTTTTCACATATTCCTCGCTCTCAGTTTCTACGGCAGTTTCTGAATGTGTGCTTTTTGAGACTGTAAACTTACCTTTATTTCTATTCTCATCCATAGTGGTTGAGCCAGGTTTCCTTGGCTTATAGTTATGAAGATTATGAAACGTTGCTTGAAAAAAGCAAACTATTTCAGTATTTGTCGAAAAAAGCTCATTCTGGGCTGCATGAGCTGCACAAAGATTGGTTACCCATAACACCATGCGCGCCTAACTGAACTCACTGAATAAGCGCCGCGGCGCTTCATTAAATTTTCCCTTTATTTAAAATATTTCTCTTCTTGCTTTCCTTTTTTCTATTAGTTAAATATTGTTCAACAACCCTGCCTTGACTAGCTTTGCTATTTGCAGGGCATGATCTTATGTAATCTAGTTTTTTTGTTTTTTTTTTAGAATAAATTAATTGATTGATTTCAGGCCTCTAATGCGGCGGTTATTCGAGGGCGCCGCTTATTCGAAAGCGGCGCTTATTAAATTTTTGACAAAGTGACAAAGTTTTCTTCGTTACTTAATGTTATAGTTTTCTGACTATATGCCGGGTTTTCTTTTGATTTAAACTAACAACAATTGTCATTGATTAAAATTTTCAATTTAAGTTCTTTGCTTTTTTTATCAATTTAAGTTCTTCGCTCTTCGTTTTTGGGGACAAAAACCGGGCCACACCCAAATTGCGGCGCTTATTAACTTTTTTGCTCGAAATGCGGTGCTTATTCGAGGGTGGCGCTTATTCGAACACATACGGTATGTTTCTGCTGCAATCTAACAGTCGATCCGTAAATGGCAAAAACTTCACTTATATATTAAAAGCTAAAACGTAAATATTTTAGTTGTTCGTTTTCAGTTATTTCTGCTAGTAACTCTGCCTCCTACCCAAGGCGTCTCTAGTTAGCGGAAGACCAAGACGGGCAGATACGCCCGTGCATCACTCGGAAATTTGTTTTACTCAAGTGTTTTCAGCTACCTTTGTGGAGCGAAGATACTTCATGACTGAAAATCATTTCGTCCCCCTCCTCGTAACGCGTTCTGAATAAAAGCCGACCAGGGAATCACAGAGTAAATGCTTAAAATGACTTTTTCACCTCATCGACCTGTCCAATATAAGACTGTGACTTGTCGACCTGACAAATAAAAGGCGATGGCTTGCCGATTGCATCTTCGTGATGTGGATTTCATGTTAGAAAGTGATAATTACAAACTGCACTACTTTTATTTTCAGACTCTCCTACGGCCACCATTACCATCCAAGAAGACCTTACCCGCTATTAGTTCTTTGAAGCCTCTGACGCCCAGCTCTAGCTTTAGTTCAAGGTAAGGTGTTGGAGCGAGGAACTCTGAGCCTTGTCTTTGAGGAAAATGAGGACTCACTTTGCGCAAAAGTACGATATTTAACGGGCTTCCTGTGTCATTTGCGGGCTTCCTTTGGTAGGTCATCCCAGGCCTCTTTGGAACAAAAATGGCGAACAAAATTGCGAAGAACGCGAACATTCGCGAGTCTTTCGCTGGAATCTCTGCAAGTTTTACGGTATTTTGTCTTTTTGTTCATGCTTTTAACAAGGAAATATGGAATAACTGGTTATAAACGACGCTGGTAAGAAAGTAAAGAATGCTATATACTCGATGATAACATTTTGTTCTATTTCTCTTTCAGTTTGCCTCCCCCGGTTCCAGAGCTATTTCTCTCCCCTGCTGAGAAAGAAACTGAGATCTTAGAAAAGGCTTTGACAAAAGCAAATCTAACTCCAAAGGCTGGTCATCTTTCAGCAAAGAGGTAATTACTTTTTTCTCGAATTTGTTAACCGGGAAAGTCAAAGAAAATGAAAACAAACTAATCCTACAATTGCACACTAGCATTTTAGCTGACTTTTCGGCGATGTTTGTTTTTATATTAACAAACAGAAAGAAGTTTTTTCGGTGCCATGTAGTACCATACTATTTTTCGGCCTATGTTGAATATCCAAAGTCAATCCTTGTTCCGTCCCTTTCCTTCCCCAGTGTTAGCGCAGTGGATATATTGCAGGAAAAGCACGCAGTGAGATTTAACATGACTTGTCCTGCAAAAACTGGACATTATTTTAGTTCTTTGAATAATTGTTATTGAGGGGAATTTCTAAAGATTCTGTATTTTTGGCGATGCCTCTTCTCGGATTCATCATTGGATTGAAGAGCAAGTGCTATTTCCGACCCTGGGGCCAGCAAAATTTTCAAAATTCCCCACCCCAGGGAAATAGCGTCCTGTCAGACAGATAAGGCTATGACAATCAAGACAAACAATTTCTGGCTAAACTTCTGGCAGGGACGTCAACCCGGGACTTCAAAATCTGGAGAATCCCTTGAAATGGCGAAATTTCCTGAAATAATCCCTGGAGAAATACAGTTTAAATGCATGGCAGTCGCCTTGATTTTTTCTTGGGAGACGAAGTGAAAAATTCCCGGCAAAACCGATTGGTATCTTTTAGGACTCTAACACCCTCAAGAAAGAGAGAGAGTACTTGTTGAGAATACAATAATTTTAGACAACATCAAAGGCGACATCTTTAAAATCGAAGATGGATATTTCTTGATGGGTACCTTTTAGGGTAAAAAATTATTTGAGCCACGCTCATTTTGGTATCTCTTAGGGGTGAAACTGAAAATACCCGACGATCATCCCCGACCTAAAAATATGCCCCCCCCCCCCCCCCCCCCCCCCCGGTGTTTAGCCATTATGTAAACAGTGACAGACTTAGTTTACACTAGAGCAAATATCTCCGGAGACGAAAATTTCTACGGAGACGCGTTTTCGAGTATACGGATAGGCGAACCGTGTACACTACGAAATGCCACGGATACAAATGTACCCGAATACATGATCCCACTTTCAAAACCGTAGACGCGTCTCCGGAGATTTGACCCCAATCCGTGATAGTTTGATCCCGGATTGACAAATTTGTGTGTAAACGGCAAAACATGTCTCAGTTGACAAATGATACCGGATTGGTCATGTATCCGGGACAATTTGCCCTAGTGTAAACGGGGTCTTTTCAGTACTTTTCCGAAGGCTTATTGCTGGCTGTTGCTCGTCTGTTTTGGGATTTTCTGCTATTAGATAGCCGATAAGATGCGGTGAGTGCAAACTCTGATTGGTTCTTGGGCATTAGAAACAAAGGCAACCAGACGGAGCTCCCTGAATGAGAATGGCGCTAGCGTGAATTTCCTAATGGAATCAGTTTTGTTTATTAGGAAGAAGAACTTCTTTTCCAAGATCTCCGCTGCTGAGCCGGTAAAGCCTGCCCATCTCAAGAAAGAGGACCAAATTCTTCAGAGAACTTTGACAAAAGAACTCCCTCCGAGACCTGAATACGGCTCTATTGAAAAGTAAGCTCACGAAAGGGTCATTTGTAGAATTTACGCTGTAATCAAGGGTCATATTTAGCTTTTCCCAACCCGTGGTGGGGGAGAGCAGGCCCGTAGCCAGGGGGGGGGGGGGGGGGGGGGGGGGGGGGGGGGGGGGGGGGGGGGGGGGGGGGGGTTCCGGGGGGGTCCCCCCCGTCCCCCACTCGACAAAAAGGTCCACATTTTAGGGTTCGAAAACACTGTTTTAGTGACTAAATGGGACAAAACAAAAGACTGGTCACTTTGGCATACAGCCAGTTTCGTATACTTGCTTTTTCTAGTGAATTTTGACTAGCGGTTAATAAATTCATACCACGTTGGTCCACTTTTTCTAGATTAGCACCACCCCACAAAAATACGGGCACTCCTGGAGAGTTGCGTTTTATTTTTAAAATAAGTTGAATTACTTTACGATGGTTTCCTAATACGCAGTCAACAGCCGTCGCCGGCGTTCTTTCTCGTACAAACGTACAAAGACTACAAAGTGTGATGCAGCGAGAAAGTTTCATCAGCAGAGCGAGATGTCAAGTGATTGTGATTAGTCATTGGTCACAGTTATCAAACTCGATGCCAAAGTAACGATCGTAAACTCACGAAAACACTGTCTCGGGCTTGCTAGAACCCCGGGAAGCCCAGACTCTCTCGCGTTTACCCGAAACACAGGAAGCCCAAGCCTCTTCTTTTTGCCCACAGCGGTGCTTGAGGAGGAAACTATACTGTTTTTTTTTTCGCCATAAAAGGAACATTTCGCGTCAATTATCTTGTGGATAATATTTCACGTCTTTTAATCAAAGGCCCGTAATGGCATGCTTAGTATTACAGTGCGAATTTTCCGTGCAAAATGGAAAAGATAAAACTCTTCTAAATATCTTTACTGCGTTTTTCATAATTCTGCGCACTCACGCGAGGATGGATGTTGTGTCGCGCGGAGCAAATGGACGGTTCTTTTTGTACTGCGTATTTGTCAGTTTGTTGCCGTTTCTGACAAAAAATCGCACCAGCATCGTTCTAAATGCCAGCGATGTTGCGCGACGTCGTAAGAGAAATCGCCGTAATGATGAGATCACAGGCCGCGTTGCCAACTAGAAAATGCCATAGAAAACGCTTCACAAATCGCAATGTGTGAACGGGCCCTAAAGACCAACTACCTTCAGTTTGGAAGTGTCAAACGACCAATAAGTGACATCTTGTTGCCCCCCCCCCCCCCAATTTATTCAGATCATGTGATGATTCCTTTGGGTGGATACTTTTGTTAGTTCTGCACATACACTCGTGCACACTGTCTAGTGAGAAAAATTTGACAATAACTTCCCAAAGGAACCATCCGTGATCTGAATTGGTGGAAACAAGATGTAAACACCGCTAGCCGATTGGGTCTATCCCCCTTCGCGGGAGAGAACCGGGTAAAGAAGCAAATGATACACAGTTTTTGTAACTTAAAAACGTCGACTAGTGGTGCTAATATAATGTACACTTTACTCACAGAGAGGGGAAGGTATTTTCAACGATATCGTCTGTCCCCAAACCTCAAGTGGATTCCTCGGCCGACAAGGAAGCTAAGATCCTCCAGAAGAGCTTGTGGAAAGGCGCCAAAAGCTTCACCCCCAGACCTGATCTCTTAGCTGCACAAAGGTGCGTACGAATTGCGCATGATGGAAATAGAACTACAGAGCGCAATGATCGATCAAATGTTCAAAACAAAATGAATGATGTGCTCTTGTTTGGAGAGTTATATATACGTATGTTGGAATTGTTCATGTTGTCCGCGATTGCGATTGTTTTTTCTGGCAGGCTATAAACGATTTATAGAAGCCGCTATGAGAAAGCAGTGATAATGGCATTTAGTCAAATCACACTAGTGGTCTATTATCAATGCTGCGTTCTGATTGGTGAGCTACTAGTAGGCTATAAGTTATAGCCTACTAGTTGCGAAAAGTCGTCGGATTTGAAAGCCAGAAAAGGCAAATGACCAGAACCAAAACATTTTTCGCCCTCGTTTTTTCGGGCTTCGGCCTCATGGGCTATTGACTCAGAGCCCATTCGGGCTCGAGGAATAATTGTTAATTATAATATAGCTACAATATAACGCGCCCTCTGATTGGCCCAAATCGATGCTCTATTTCACCGATAAAGTAATGGTTCTCCCCCGCTATCTCCCAACACCACAAGTGCTCTATTTCGCAGATAAGCCTTAGAAAGTTGTGCTCTAACTGAACTGAGCATTATTGAACTTATAATCCCACAGCGAGAGAAACTACCAGTAGACCATTTTCTCAAGTATGAGTGCGCAACAAGATCAGTTTTAAGAACGATCAACAGGGGCATTAGGCATTGTTATTCAAGTGATTGCACCAGCACAAGCGCTACCACGAAGACTGATTCCCTTGTAAACTTGTCCTGATTTCCGAGCTTGATGCGCACCCATACCCGAGAAAATGGACTGTTTTTGCTCGACGTCTTTTAATATTGAGTATACTAACACGGGAAGTATTGCATTGAGCGCACGTAGCGCTACGTTGGGCGTACAACATTATATTTTTACGCAGATGGCGCAGGGTGCGTGACCTTCCCAACCCTATATAATGGTGATGGTGGTATTGATTATGATGATGATGATGCGCGCGCATACATTATAGCTGGAATCGTCCATTCCGCAGACCACTGCCCATCGTTATGACCTAATTCTCATGACTTGTATACTATATTCGTTCGTTTATGATTGTTATTTTTTTTGCAGAGAGGTTAAACAGTTTTCAAAGATCTCCTCAGCTCCTGAACCAGAGGAACTTACCTCGGCTGACAGAGAAGCCCAGATTCTTCAGAAATCTTTGTCAAAGGGATTTCAAGCCCAAGACCTGAGTACTTGAACGCACAAAAGTAAGCAACCTCTTCGCCGAATGTGTTTCTTCGCTCAGTTTGTCTGATAGTTTGTGAAAGTATTCTTCATTATTTCTCAATAAAGAAAGAACTCACAAATGCGTGTTACTTGCCATGATTGGGGGACGTGGTGGCGCAAAATATAGGAGATATATCTCTTTCTAGTCTGTCAATCATCATTCAGAGGTTTGCAAAACCTACCGGGTTGTTGTGCGTAACATTGTAGCCGGACACATATTCCTTCATGTTTCCCGGCTTAGCCGCATGGGAAACATTGTCGCGCGCAACAAATTTTGTAGCCGGGACACAAAGAAATGCTTTTTTTGCAAGACAAGAAACATTTTGTGCTTCAGAGACACGCGTGTGATGTTTCCTAGTTTAGCCACTCGAGGAAACATGCAGATCACAAATGTTACGCGCTACATGTGTCCTAGTTTAGCCGTGGCGAATGCGCAGAATTAAAAGATATTTTAGATATTTTAATGTACACTATATTTTTCGTCCCATGTACCCTGGGACCTCCCCCACCCTTAGCTACGCCCTTGCCCCCCCCCCCCCCTCCTTAGCTACACCCGTGTCCTCATATCTCTTGCACAAGAACCAAACGAAATTTAAAACAACAGGCCTCTGTCCATAGTTTATACATGCTTCTGATGAGTTTTATCTTTTCAATTTTGCAGGAAGTGAAACAGTTTTCAAAGATTTCCTCAGCTCCTGTGCCAGAGGAACTTACCTCGGCTGACAGAGAAGCCCAGATTCTTCAGAAATCTTTGTCAAAGGGACTTCAAGCCCCAAGACCTGATTACTTGAACGCACAAAAGTAAGCAACCTCTTCGATGCATGTGTTTTTCTGTCAGTTTGGTCTGTCTGATAGTTTGTGAAAGTGTTCTTCATTACTCGTAATTAATGTTTTACAAACGTGATACTTTTTTTTACTGGTCTGTAACACCTGTATTGTCTGCAACGGCTTACCTGAAAAAATAATAGTACTTTCGGCTCTAGTTGAGCCCTCGTCAGTTCAACTTGTTACTTGCATAGTTGGGTGGATCTCTAGCTCGGGCTTAAGCGTATCTCTAGCTCAAACTGGGCCATGTCTCTAGCTCGGGCTGGGGCATCTAGCTCGGGCTGGGGCGTATCTCTTTCTCGGGCTGGGGCGTATCTCTTGCTCGGGCTGGGGCATATTTCTAGCTCGGGCTGGGAAGTATCTCTAGCTCGGGCTGGGGCATATCTCTATTTCGAGCTGGGGCGTATCTCTAGCTCGAGCTGGCTATATCTCTAGCTCGGGCTAGGGCATATCTCTAGCTTGGGCTTTGGCGTATCTCTAGCTCGGGCTGGGGCATATCTCTAGCTCGGGCTGGGGCATATTTCTAGCTCGGGCTGGGACGTATCTCTAGCTCGAGCTGGGACATATCTCTATTTCGAGCTTGGGCATATCTTTCTCGGGCTGGGGCGTATCTCTAGCTCGGGCTGGGGCATACCTCTAGCTCGGGCTGTAGGCGTATCTCATCCAATGCACCCTACAACCTCCTCCCACCGCCTAACTACGCCCTCTTGTCCCCATATCTCTAGCACGGGAACCAAACGAGATTTATAAGAACAGGGCTGGGGCGTATCTCTAGCTCAGGTTAGGGCATATCTCTAGCTCGAGCTGGGCCATATCTCTAGCTCGGGCTGGGGCTTATCTCGATTTCGGGTTGGTCCGTATCTATTTCGGGTTAGGGCATATCTCTAGCTCGGGCTGGGCCATATCTCTAGCTCGGGCTGGGGCATATCTCTAGCTCGGGCTGGGGCATATTTCTAGCTCGGGCTGGGACGTATCTCTAGCTCGGGCTGGGGCATATCTCTATTTCGGGCTTGGGCATATCTTTCTCGGGCTGGAGCGTATCTCTAGCTTGGGCTGGGGCATACCTCTAGCTCGGGCTGTAGGGCGTATCTCATCCAATGCACCCTACGACCTCCCCCCACCCCCTCACTACGCCCTCTTGTCCCCATATCTCTAGCACGGGAACCAAACGAGATTTATAAGAACAGGGCTTTGTCCATAGTTTCAACATACTTCTCATGTGTTTATCTTTTCCATTTTGCAGGGACGTTAAACAGTTTTCAAAGTTCTCCTCAGCTCCTGTGCCAGAGGAACTTACCTCGGCTGACAGAGAAGCCCAGATTCTTCAGAAATCTTTGTCAAAGGGACTTCAAGCCCCAAGACCTGATTACTTGAACGCACAAAGTAAGCAACCTCTTTCCTATATTGTGTCCCTTCTGTCTGCATCCTATGTGATAGTTTGTGAAGGTGTTCTTCGTTCTGGCTGATTTACGTCGGCTCGACATTGAAATATCAGTGACAGCGCATTAGATTTTCTCGAATACGTCCCGACTTCAATTACACCCCGACAACTTGCAGGGTGTTAATCATCCATAACTCGTCAATGGGTCAGGGGTTTGTTGGCACTTTTTAAAGGGCTGGTTTTTCCACTGGAACGCAAGCGGAAAGAAAACGCATATATTTCCCTTATGTGGTTCACACTAGAACGCAGGCGCAGACGCATGCGCAAGATAATCGAGACGTTGTTGCGTTCCTTTGTGCTGGCGGTTTGCTTGTGTCTAGTTTAAATCTAGTGAACGCAAGCGCAAGTTGATTTAAGGCTGGTTCTCACTGGAACACAAGCGCAAGGAAATCAAACTAATGCATTTCCCTTTTGTGGTTCACACGTAAACGCAAGCGCAGACCCAAGTGCAAGAAAACCGAGACACTGCGATACCCTTGCGTTTGCACTTGTGCTTGCGTCCTTATGATTCACACTTGCCTTGCACTTGCGTTCCAGTGAGAGCCGGTCCTTAGGCTTGTGCTAGCGCTTGCGTCGGTTGAGCCTGCATCCTTTGCTTGAGCTCGTGTATAAACCAGCCTTTATTTTATATATCCGTTTGTTTTCAGAGAGGTAAAACAGTATTCAAAGATCTCGTTAACCCCCGAGCCAGAGGTTCCCTCCTCAGCCGACAGAGAAGCTCAGATTCTCGAGAAAAGTCTGGGAAAACTGCAGGCTAACAGACCGGACTACAACACCGTGCAAAGGTGACGAACAGCCCAAACAGCGCGCGCGTTTCAAACTCGGTTTTGCTGGCGCGCGCGCTACTACGTCAATTTTGCGTGTATTTTCTAATCACACACGACCTAACGCCAATCAGACCGCGTTTCACTAGTGTTGTTGTATAAATCATCTTGTTACGAATTGATTGATATATTTTGTTATTTTTATTTTTTAGGGAGATCAAACAGTTGTCTAAGATCTCCTCGGTCCCGGAGCCAGAGGTGCCTTGCTCTGCCGAAAAGGAAGCTAAATTACTGCAGAAGACCTTGACGAAGGAGCTTACATCCAGACGCGACTATATGACCTCAAAAGGGTAAGACACCGATACTATTTCTGGGTCACATCTTGCTTAGTAAAGTCCGATTCATACGTCGCTGATTTTGTTGTGAATTATGCACACGAAGCGCTCAGCGTCCTAATCAATTAAGCTCGGCACGGTTGGAATTAGAGTAGATTTCGTATGACCATGAAAAAGTTACGTCGCGTTCCTTGCCATCTCCACGCCGTCACGGCATTGTACTGTCCCGTAGCAAAGCATTTGATTGGTTGATCAATCATTTTATCCGTGATTGATTGGCTGACCGTTCACGAGAAGGCGAGGATTCGTGTCATGAGGTGACCGTACCATGTTGTGTGTATTTTACAGTCAAACGAAGTCTAGAGCGGTTTTCTTATGACTGTGAAAAGTGCCGCGATAAAGTTTTGCCGCGACCGTAACCGCGCCGCGACTACGTGATTTCATTGGCCCTCGTTCTAAGGACCGTAATTTTCTGCCGCGACCATGCAATTAGCTTGGACGGTGGAGACCGGGCGCTCGCAGTTGCTGGCCCCAAAGTATGGAACAGTCTCCCAGAAGCAATTAGAAATAGTAACTCTGTTGACTCTTTTAAATCAAGACTGAAAACGTTTTTATTCATTTCTGCCTATAAGCTAGAAGGACGGTATTGACTATAATATTCGCTATTTTAATTTTACGATTTTTAAGATCACCCTATAAATATATATGAATATAATATTGTTGTAATTTTTAAATCATTCAAATCCTAGATAATACCATTATGATTATAATTATTTATTTTTATCTATTCTTATTTATATATATTGTAAAGCGCTTTAGAATATTTTTTTATAATTAAGCGCTATAGAAATTCTATTATTATTATTATTATTTGCCGTGCCTTGCCGCGATAGCGACAATAGTTAGCCATTATCCTGCGAGATTGCGCAGAATATCGTCTGATACTTAGCCGACGAGGGACGAAGTCCCGAGTTGGCTAAAATCAGACGATATTCTGCAAAATCGAGCAGGATAATGGTTTTATTATTCAGCACATCGATAGCACAAACAACCCCGAAAAAAAATGACTTTTGTGTATTATTTACGAGCTCAAAACATCATATTTTCCTCAGAGACGGATATCGCAGGATAGCTGTCATGTAGAGAAGACAGCTATTGGCGTACCAATGACCATATTTGGGCAGTGCATCGATGTGCTGAATAATAATACTTACTAGCCGCGACAATGCAATCCGTGATTTGCCGTGCCTTGCCGCGATAGCAACAATAGTACTTACTAGCCGCGACAATGCAATCCGTGATTTGCCGTGCCGATGGCCGGCGTGAAGCCCTGTCGATGTCACGAGGCGCAAAAGGCGAGGTTTCGTACCGCGACCGCGACCGCGACCGCGACCGCGATCTAGTTTGGGCACGTCACTCAGCACGGGCCGTGCCACGCTCAATGCTTGCTGGTATGCTACTTATGGCGGAGCTCCTTAGCGGCCGAAGGCCGCAGAACGGAGCACCATAGGTATCGCAGGAAGAATACAATAGAACTCGGCGGTATACGATCGACTTCATTTTTCATGGTTCAGCGGTATTCCCATTTGGGTATCGGGGGCGCGTCCGTGTCTGCGCGCCCCAACCACAGGCAACCCAACAACCGTATGTCATTTCGGCGGGAAAATACTGCGCTACCGTTAACAGAAAATATGTAACCGGGAGCTCCGCTTTTAGCCAGTGGCTAAATCTATATTACGCCTATTTCAAAAAGGTTGGTTTGGGAATTGGTCTTTGGTCGTCGAGCGCTATTGTTCGGTGATCACTCAAGCAAGCGTTCCAACGATCAATTCCTAAAGCAACTTTATTGAATTAGGTGCATACACCAGGGTGTTTCACCATCACAACTGTCTGTTGTAGCCCGCGGTGCATCATGGGAGAAACTTAAGATGAACTAAATTCTCGTGTTAACGCAGTACAAAATTTATTGCGAGCGATTTTAATTTTTTGCAACATGCTCGCGCGCGAGAACTTATGAGATCAATTATGTTTTTGCCCATTTTTCGCTATTTGTTTTTTTTTTAAAGTACAACTTCGAAAATTATAAGGAAGCCTTGCAGTGACTACAAATGAAGAAAATCAGTTTTCCGCAGATTTGACACGACGCGAATCACGACCCAGAGGTCGACACAAATAAGCAATATTTTCGGCACGGTAGAAGCGCGTCCTATTAATCGGGCCTATAAATCAAATAAAAATGACTAATGCTGTTTTTTTTTGTTCTCACTCTCATTGCAGAGAGAGTGAAGTATTCACAAAGATTGCCCCAATCCATGAACCCGAACCATCGCCAGCAGAAAAAGAAGCTCAGACCCTTCAAAATGCCTTGAAAAAAGCCGGACTGAGTCCACAAAGCGAGCAACAGCGATGCAACGTCAAACGGTACGATGCAACGTCCAACGAACACGATGCAATGTCCAACGGACACGATGAAACGTCCAACTGGGTGATACCATTTGTCAAAAAATCCCGGAAATTCCTGTTGGAATGAAAGGGTACAGTCGATTTTCTGGTCATTCCGGTTGGAACGAGTGGAAAAGTTCTAGTAGAGGTTGTCTCGCTGCCCCAGTTGGAAATATACCAACCTGGCCGTTATAGAATTTAGGAAATTGTAATCGCCAGTCCACTCGGTATTTCACTCCAACCGGAATGTGTTGTACCATTTGACGCCGATCAAACCAACCAGTTTTCCTTGACCAATGGCATGCATCCCAGTTTCCTTTTACTCCTGGTTTTCTTTAACCAGTTAGCAGACTAGCAGTTACCTAGAGAATCATAGCAACGGAATCGACGATTCCAGTTATAACGCACGCGCGCGCTGCATGCCGGTAGATGTGGGACATTTGTCGAGCAAACTGTCAAAAAAGCGCGCGCCTCATTCTGGTAGTTGTGGGACACGGCTTGGACATTTCTGAATAAAGAAGAGCGCGCGTGCTGATAGCTAGAATCGTCCATTGTTTAAATGTTAATCGAAATAAAACAAAAGGCAGATATATCAATGAAGGAAGGTGGGCGGAACACCCTAGATAAAGTTTCCACATTCATGACGCTCTTTTTACATCAATTTCTTTTATTAATCTAGGCAAGGAAAATCAATTTCAAAGGCAACTTCCACCCCAGAAGGAATATCATCGGTCAATCGCGAGACTAAGATACTCAAGAACACACTAGCAAAAGGCCCAGTGACTCCAAAGGCGGATTACTTTGCTACTCCAAGGTGTGTTCTGTTTCCTTTTTGTTTGCGTGTCTTTTGTTTGCTTTCTTGTTTGTTTGTTTGCTTGCTTGTTTGTTGTTCCCTTGCTTTGTTGCTTGTTTGTCTTTACTTGTTTACGTTTATTTGTTTGTTCAGCTGTGTTTATATGTTCGTTTCCTCATTTGTTTATTCGCTTGTTTGTATTTGTTTCCATATTGAATTTGTTTGCTTGCTTGCTTGTTTGTTTGTTTGTTTGTGTGACTGATTGTTTCTTGTTTGTTTGCTTCCGGTGATTATAAGGATTATCATGTTTACCTGTTTATATTGTTTTCGCAGAGAGTTTAATCCATACGCCACGATGATTCCACCTTTGTCCCCAAACCTCTGACCAGTGCTAAGAAAACCACGCAGTCGACATCTGTTAAGGGACTTGTGACGTCAAAAGTAGAAACTCCTTCCGTAGAAAGGTACACCATGTGTTTTTGTAAATGTCTTGAATATTTTCACTGCGGATTGATCATAATTCTGCGAACTCAGCACCTACTAATTAATGTTGTTTTCAACGCGTTCCCTGAATCAAACATCGAAGCAATCCAATAGCTTGTGGTTGCTAAGTTTTAGTTGTGCGATCGAAGTGAACTGCTCAAACACTGGTGCTTCTGAATTTGGCTGTTCCAAAAAAAACCGTACCCCCTATCGAGAAAATATTCAAAAATTGCTCTACCCCTGTGGAAATTCCAGACTCGTGTACAACAGAAGTACCTGTGGAAATTTGAAGCAACCCCTGTGGAAATTCCTCATGCTCTTGTTATCTGTGCCTGTGGAAATTCCACAGTTGCACATGAATACCCTTCCAGGGTAAAATGAAGGGCCCTGTGGAAATTCCAGAGTCAAAATCACAAACCCTGTGGAAAATCCAGGGTCAAAGACAGCGACCCTTGTGGAATTTCCAGGTTCCTCGATATGGGGTACGGATATAAAATGGAACAGCCCAGTCGCAGAATTATGAAAACCCCAGTTACGACACTTTGAGTCACATGATGTCCGAATGTTAGACAATCACTCAACAAATAATTCTCCCCCCTGCAGAGAGAGCACTGACGAACACAACACCGAAGGAGACAATAATGCTGAGGATGTAATTAACAACGAATCTGCTGATATTCCCAAGGTATCCATGTTCTGTTGCAATATTCTCGTCATAGGATCTTCATTTTTGCTAACGTTTCTTATCCTTGGCTTCTTGAACGAGGTTGTGAGCCTCAGTTTCGTAAAGCAAAATAGAGTAATTATATCTGCGGCACAAAATCAACTTCTCTTCTTGGTAATTCCTGCCTTATAGAGATATTTGATATTGCCATAACAACGCTAACAGACAAACAAACAAAGGCGTATATTACATTTTTGTCAGTCATAAGAAGACGTTTCGCTCCTTATCTCCTTATCGTTTTTCGCTCCTTATCATTTTAGGTTTCTACCACCGCAAAGCCTCTCAATGTCCGCAAATCCTTTGAAGATGCAAGGCTGCTGTACGAGCTCCTTTCCAAAGAGTGGGGACCACCCAAGGAGGAAGAGCGAAAGCGAAAGGTTAAATATCTGGACCAAGGAGGCTCCCTCAAGCCTGTCTACTATTACGAGGACGAAGAACCCGAATACTGGGGAGACATACCCAGTGTCAAAGAGGCACTGAAAACGCACGCAGAACAGGGAGACGCTGAAATTCCTACCTCGTGCGTCCAGGTATCACATGACAGCGAGGTCTCAGAAGACTCTGACAGTGTTGGTGGCATTGAGGATGCCTTAAAGGTCAAGCAGGACCAAGAGCCTGAAGTGATAGTCGCTGAAACCGCAGGGAAACGGGAGGGTGCAAATTGTGGAGAAGGCTGCAGTGTGTCACAGAGCTCAGACCTATGCGTGAAAGATATCTTCCACGAAGACTTGGAACAAAGTAAAGAAACGAAAGCTTCCTTTGCTTATGAGTCAGAGGAAGATGAAAGTGTTGGGAAAAAGCTTGAGAGTACCCTAGATCAGAAAGAGGAAACCATTGGTGTGCAGGTCCGCAAATCAGAAGTCACAAAAGACTTGAAAAATAATGCTCACCGTGAAGCTTCTATGAGTGGTCTCAACACTTCATTGGAGCAAGCCGACGTGGACAAGACTTCTGGTGAAGCCAACATCAAACCCGCCGCAGAGCGCAAGGAAGCTCGACATTCTGGTGTCCCTGCTGTCATTGATATCCAGTCTGTCCCAGCACACATTCGCAACAATCCGTCGATGGTTTATGTGATTCCAGTTGGCAATACGCCAGCTGATACACATGAAGTCGAACAAACACGTGATGGTGAGACGAGTGATTCGATAGAAACAAGTGAGTCGATCTCCTTGCCGAGAGATCTTCAACTGCAGAAGAAAGGAGCGGAAAGTCTGCTTCACGAAGCCAGAAAAGATGCCCTTGAGGACGAGGACGTCTCTGGTGGTGAGAACAAGATGACTGACTCGTCAGATGAAAGCGACGTCATGAACTGTCCCAAGGTTACAACACATCAAAACATGTTTCTTTACGAGTCGGAGGATTCCATAGAGGACGCAAACCTCGCTTTCACTCCTAAGGTTTGCTTGGAAGACCAGGGCGGGAACCTTCCGACCACTAAGTACAGCTTTGATGACCTTAATTTGGCTTGTGAATACTCAGAGTACAAAGAAGATGAGATCTTCGCCTGCACGAAGCATGTTAGTGAGAAGAGCAGTTCTGATTACAGCGTTGATAAAATGCTTGGTAATTCGAGATTTGCTTCCAAAATTGCTTTCGAAGCGGAGATCGAGGAATATCACATGTCATCACAGAGTTCTGGCTGCAGCACGCAGGACAGTGATTCTAGATCACCGGATGTTGCCAACACTGTAGAATCAAGTAAGCTGGGTGAGCCTCAGACTAAAGTTTTGGATGAGCAGGTTCTCAATGAGCCTAACAAGTCGTCCATACTTGATGCTTCCACAAATGATGACAAGAGACTGGATAACATGTTCTCTGCCGCCAATGTCGATGCTATGAATGCCGGCGAAGCTGATCGGCGTGAGGATGCGGCGGCTGGTATGATGGAGTCCACAGATGCATCTGACAAGTCATCAGTAAAGTTGGAGCAAGAGACAGTCAAGCGTGAATCAGCTGCAGCTTGCAAAAGTAGGTCTGGCGATTCGAGAAATGATAAGCCTGAAGACGACAGCTCGACAAACAGCCAGCCTCCTTGTTCGAGCAGCAAGGACGTCGAGAAATGTGAATTACCAGACGATGAAGCTGAAGTCGGTAAAGAGTGTGACCCTGGAGAGAAGCGCAAAGAGAACCAATGCCATTTGTCGTGCGATGAGGAGAACCCGGGTGTGTTGTCCAACAAGAATGATGAGATCGCTGATAAAGCAAGTGATTCCAAGACTGGTTGCATAGAGGAAGGCGACCAAGAACTCTTGGAGGGAAAGGAGAAACCGGAGGTGTTGTCAAACGACAGCGATGTGATCGCTGTTAAAGCAGTTGAATCGAATGATGGTTGCGTAGAGGAGGGCGACTTAGAGCTTCACAATACTAGCAGGTCTTCAAATGTTGATCCTCAAGACGGGAAACTTCAGTTATCAAGCAACAATGTAGCTGAAGGTAAAGCTAGCGCTCTCGAAGAGCATCTCATTGAGAACAAGAAGGCACGCCATGTGTTGACCTCGATCGAGAAACGGGATCTGTTATCCAACAATAATGTAGTGATCGCTGGTCAAGCAAGTGAGTCGAAGAATGGTTGCATAGAGGTAGGCCATCCAAAGATTCACAGTACTAGAGTGTCCTCGCATGTTGGTCCTGAACACGGGGAACTTCCTTTATCAAGTAAGAGTGAAGCTGAAGCTTGCAAAGCTATCGCACGTGGAGAGAAGATCGCTGAGCATAAAGGGGTTACATGCCATATATCGAACGGGGAGGAGGAACCGGAGTCGTTATCAAAGGACAGTGATGTGATCGCTGGTAAAGCAGTTGAATCAAAAGATGGTTGCGTAGAAGAGGACAACCTGATTCACAGTGTTGATCCTCAAGACGAGAAACTAGAATTATCAAGCATCAGGGAAACTGGATCTGGTAAAGGTAACGGACCCAAGTGCAGCTCACTGAGCAGTCCAAGATTAGAAATACGAGAGAAGGTATTTTTCTTGAGGCTACGGCAGAGAACAAATCGCTGAATGGTGCACCAGCGAAGGATGTCAGCGTTCAAAAGAACAAGGCAAAGAGTTTAGAAAAGGCAGAGAATGCATCAGGTGTTTACATTGGAAAAACCGAGATGTCGTATCCTGAAGCCAGAGACGAAAAGGAACAAATTCAGAAAAAGGATGAAGACAGTGATGCAGGCTCCAGGAAGAGAGAAGAAGGGAGTTTTGGGGAATATTTCCGTTTAAAACCCGTTTTCCTTCCCAACAGTAACACGCCCAATAGAGATGACCTCGACTGCATGGAACACAAGTCTTTATCTGATGATGACGAGAGTACTCTGACCGGCCTCGAAGATATTCCCATGGACAAAGATGAATACCTATGTCAAGAGAATGGTTACACCATCAAGGATAAACGCGTTATGAACAAGAATCAGTTGAATTGCGGTAAAGACGCCAATAATCAGGCGCAAGCTCGCGGGCGCAAGAAGGCACGCCGGAATAAAAGAAAACAGAAAAAAGAGGGCAGTAATGCTAATGCAAAATTTGCAGAAAAGGAGGAAGCCGATGCTGTTCCTTTAGGAAAAGAGGAGCACGTCAGGAAACCGAGTACTCCTGGCAAGGTACCAGAGTCAGCTAGAACCAAGCCATTGACGAAGGACGAAATTCCTATTGCAAGCGGTGCTGCCGACCTTGCTCGAGACAAATGCCACGAGAATATATCAGCTTTTAAGGGAATGACACCTAAGCCATCAGCTGAGGATGCACAAGATGTGGTGAAGTCAAAGCCTGTTATCGAAGAACAAATGCCTAAGTCCAAAGATGCGAATAAGGAAAAGCAAGTCGGCTCTGCAGTACCTGAAGACGCGAGCCCTATGTTGAAGAAGGTGCTGGCTTTAAAAGCAAAAATGATACCTAAACCTATTACAGAGAACGATTTGGCGAATTGTGTCACCCCTGATCCTATAATTGTTAGGAAAGAGAAAGTTGGCGTTACTGCAGATGACGGAGAGTCTGTGAGACTGTACAAAAAGGTTCTTGCTTTGAAAGAAAAGTTCTATAAAGCCCGAATGATGTCCTTTGGCGAAGGCAATGTTGAAAGGAACATCACAATTGAGAAAGCTGGCGAAGAACGTGTAGTTAACAGAGAAAGAGTGATTAACGACGAAGCAAAAAGCAACGAAATTGCCAAACCTTCCAAACAGCTGCTTCTGTCTACTCCTGTAGAGCTAAAACATGTGAGTGACCTTGGAATGAATGATCATTGTCAAGTCCAACAGAAGAAAGAAAACCTGGATGGCGTGGAAAACGAGGAAGAAGAAAAGCGCAGGAAAGATAAATCGCTCATCTCTCGCCTTCTGAAAATGTCCCAAACCATCTTGGAGGAGGCTCCTCGTAACGTTGTAAACGCCGTCCAAGAAAAAGCCAATGAACCTGAAGAATACAACTTCATTTGCCCTGGAAACCCTTTGACTATTATAGGGAATGATATTCTAAGGGCAAGGTCTTTGATAAGCAACGTTATGAAGAAAACCGAATCGCTTGCAAAAAATGAAGACGATAAAATCCTGCAAGAAGTTTCCAAATCAAAGCAGGCCATCCAGACACTACTCGCAACGGACGATTTACATTCTACTATACGAGAGTGTCGATTGGCTGGAGAGAACAAAGTAGTTGTCGCTTTATTGACTCCAAAAGAGGAGAAAACTCAGGACGACGTGGCCGCCTCTGCTGTTGTCATAAAAAATGGTGATACCCTTTGTGATGCAGACATCGGTTATTGCAAGGAGGAGGGCATGAAGCAAAATCAAAAACCAGCCGAGGAGCTGCCTGACCACCATGGTACTTCTTCTCATGGAAGTGAGCTTCCCATTGTTTCTCAAAGTGAAGTGGAAGATTCGTTTTGGGATACGCCAATAGGTGAACAAGAGGAAGAGAAAATAGCTGTAGATCGCCATCAGGGCAACCTTGCTGCAAAGAAAAAGGATGTTTCGGTGAATCCTCTGGTTGTTAATTTCCGTGCCATCAGAATCACGCAGAGCGACGAATACAAAGCTGACAGTAAAAGTCTGGATTCATTTTGTGATGCATCTGATGGAAGATACCAAGACGAAACGAAGCAAGGTCAGGTTCAGCGTGCCGCATCTGAGCATCAGGAGAATCGTGCCGCTGAACAAAGTGATAAATTAGAATCTGTTGTCGACAAGCGCGCCTTTTCATGTTGCAGTGAAGGAATGCTGGACACTAATGATCACGCATCTCTGTCGAATATTTCAGTGACAGTGCAAAACGAAGGAGAGAAAGCTGCCCCAGTCAAAACTGAGGAAGTAGGAACACACCGCAAAGTATCCCCATCTGTTGACGCTCGTACTACAAAAGAAGATGTCGAAGCAGTTAAAACTGTGGTTGATAAGTACATTACTCGGGGGACATCCTATAGCAAAGGTGATGACATTTCACACGCTGGTGATCGTGATTCCGAGGGTCACAATACGTCAAAGCGCGCCCTGGTTCAACATCCGACAAACCGTACTGCAAACAAGGAGGATGTTGTAGTGGAACACGTTGTTGATGAGCGCGTAGCCCCCAAAACATCGCCTGAAGGAAGTGATGAAGAGTCAACAGATAGCAGTGGTGCGGATTCTTTCTGTAATACACCAGTAGGGAGAGTTGAAGAAGAGAGAGGTGAGGAGTGTGTCGTGTCTCAATATCAGAACGATCCTGCTGCTAAAAAGGAGGTTGTTGCAGTGGCTTCTGCTGTTGATCCATATCCTATAGAAACATCGAGTCAAACAATTACAATCAAAGGAATAGCAGTAGCTGCAAATGATGGAGAGAAGACGTCAGGCTCTGGTAAACAGCCAACCTCCGCCTCCAAAAGCGGCGGTCAACGTCAGGGTGCTGGTCAGTCAAGTGGAAGCGGTAGCAAAAGTGAGGGAAACGCAGGGCATGGAGGTGCAGGAGAGAAGCCACCTGACCGCAGTGGTGGCAAGTCACCCAACGATTCCAGAGAGGAAAAAATCCGAAGGATGAAGCGGGCGTTGATGAAAAAGCTGATTAGAGCAACTGACGCTATCCTACAGCAGCAATTTCAGACAATCGTAGGAGAAGTGAAAGAAAACAGAGTAGCTGATAGGAATGTAGCAGAGGATTCTCAGGTCAACACAAGCTCCGCCCCACCTGGGGAGACGCAAAGTCATGCAGAGGTTCTCTCACAGGAGGCTATTATTGCTGCACTTAAAGAAGAGGCATCCCAAACGGACGACGAAGGTGATGTTGAGCATCTTCAAGCAGCAGTGCGCACCAAAGATCGAGAAATTAAATTGTTAAACACTTTAGTCGGCGACTGCCGTTCAGATTACGAAGAATTACAGAGAAGTTTTGATCAATACCAGAGTGAGTTCATGGAGGTTGACAAAACGCGGGAACTAATCACCAAGCTGTCGAAACAGCTCGATCTAAAGAACAAGGAAGCTGAGGGTTTAAAGCGCACTGTTGTTAAATCGAAGGACAAGATTTTGCGTATTCAGGCTGATATCAATACCCTTAGTATGGAGAAGATGAAACTAACGGAACAGCTTGAGGTGACGCCAGGAAAAGAAGTCCTGGTAACTTCTGATATTGCTTACCACGCGAAATCCACAGAATCGTTTTCTACGGACCCATCATCCACGCCTCTCTTACGCAAAAGCTCGAGTACAGGAAATGTCACAGCTCTCAAGGCAGAAGAAGAGAACTTTGAGCTCCGTACAAAGATTTCCATCTTAGAGGATAATCTGAAAAAGGCAAAGACTGAATGCAAAAAATACAATTTTAAGTTGTCCAAGCTGGCCAAAGCTGATAAGGGCAAGTACGAGCAAATTAAATCACTGGAAAAGAAACTAAGCAAATTTCACTCTGCTGACGCCACGTTCAATAAATCAGCGTTCACAAATCTCCTTAGGGTTTTACAACAGGTTTACAAGGAATTATCTACTGCGCGGAGAGAACTTTTAAGTGACGACGGCGAGCGAGGTACTTTGGGAGGAAGCCTCGACCAAGTCAACGAAGAAAGGGACTTGAAGGGGACTGATTCTACCAGTGAGTCGGAGAGTAATATGCTGAGTCAATCTATCCTCGCGCTAACAGGGGAGATTACACAAGGCGTAAAAAAACTAAAGACGAAACTTTCAGGTCAGATCACCTCCGATGTAAAGCTGAAAGTGCAAGAGATCAGAGAGGAGTACAATTCCATACTAATGGATGAAAAGGCCAAATCAGAGGCTCTGGAATGCCTGATTGCTGCTACGAATAAAGAAAACGAGAAGTTGAGATGCCATCACGAGGAACTGGAGGAAGATGTTTCTCGCTTGCAAGTTGAACTCCGCCGAACTAACTCCTTTAGAAATCGAGAACTGAATAATCTCCGTCGTGACTTGGACAGGAAAGAGAACCGTCAAGACCAGATTTCGATGGAGCTTGTTGAAGCGAGCAGAGAGAAAAACGCCTATGAAGACATTATAACTGCACTGAAGGAGCAGCTTTCTGAAAGCGAGGAGAAGGTAGAGGCTTGTCATTGCTATGTTGCTGACCTTGAGAGTGAAGTGTCCAGATTGCAAGATAAGTTGCAGAAAGGAAAACGCGATCGCCAGTCGAAGGAGAAACGTCCTACTGGTGAAGACGTTAAGAACATGCAGGTGGCTCTTGAAGGGAAGATGGCAACATTGAATGAATGTCTTAACCGTTTTAACGTTTACGTGACCCAAAATCAAGAAGTGCGTCTTCACCCTTGTTCTCCCTTGCTTGACAGTGGAATGCAAGTGCTGTATGACGCTTCTGGTTTACTACGCGCGATCAACGAAGGGCTTCTTCAAGTACAGTATCCCAGTTGTGATTCGGTTGCTGAAGATTCCAATGAAAATACGATATATGACCTTGAAATGCGCATCAAGGCATTGACTCAAGAAAATGAGCTTCTGAAAGCTGAGAAACTGACCTTGGATAGTTATGTCAGAGAGAAAGGAAACTCTGACAAGGTAGCAGAGCTCGAAGCTAAATTGCAGGAGAGTAACTTGCAGCTCAAGCAGGCCAAGAAGGAAAGCAGTGGTTACGAAATTGAGAATAACAATCTCAAGGAACAGCTGGACACAGCGACAGGTCGCATCGAGAGCCTCAATTATCTAGTAGCTGACGTCCAGGAGCAATCAGCTGCTCAGCAACAGGCTGCTTACCTTGAAATGAAGAACTGCATCGAAAAGATTAAAGATTTGCAAGGCGATGTCGTCAAGTTGGGTGAGGTAGAAAGAGGACTCCAGAATAGCCTATCTGCCTCGGAACTTAGAAACCAAGCTCTTGAACTGGAGAAGTCTGCCTCCCAGGAGCGACTAAGCATTCTTCTGGCACAAAACGAAGCTATGAACGAGTCCTTGAAAGATATTGAACAGCAGAAACAAAAGATCGAGAAAGAGTTATCGGATGTTAGGAATAAGACACCAACAAATGCAGAAAAAGGAGACGCTAAAGGAATTGTAGAATTGCAGCTAACAGTAAAGAAGTCCAACGAGAGAATAAAAGAGTTAGAGGACACTGAGACTGCACTGACCGAAAAGCTTCAAATTTTCCAAGCCTTTTTTGACCAAGTGCAGGTCGATAAGCACGCATTGCAAAGGGAAATCCAGGCAAAAGAAAAGACAGATTCCGAGACAGAACTGCGAAACAAAGTTAAGACTTTGACGGGGAGAGTTTCTCAACTGGAAGAGGAAAAGTGTCAAACAATGAGAGAATCAAACTTCTGCTTGACTCCGCGGCTGCGAAGGAAGAGCTTGAGAAGTGTCTTGCAGCTAAAGAAGAAGCAGAGCAAAATCTCAAGGACAAGCTTCTGCGACTTGAATCAGATCACTTTGTTACATCTACCAAGGGACCATCGTGTCATCTCGAGATGTCCGAAAGTTTCGAGAAGAAGACGAAGGAGTTGGAAGAAAGTCTCGAGAAGAGTCGCCTGTCAGAGGAGCTGCTCACGGCACAACGAGAAGAGCTGCATAACAAGCTGCTCCAGCTGGAAGAGGCTAGCAAAATTCTTCGGGAACAAGTGATAGCTTACACAGGAAGGTCGCAGGTGAGACAAGTTTTTATATTGGAGGGAATCCAATACACGATTAAGCAGTAGACTGCGCATTCCCTTGAGGGAGACAGATTGCGCACCCCCTCTTCGTGATATAGGTTTTTGGGGTTTGGCGAGTGGAAAAATTTCCGGTCTGTAGGTTTTTTAAAAATGTCCGTATCGTGGCACCATTAAGCTAAATTGTCCGCTGAAAATCCAAGGTAGACACAACAGGAGCCATGCTTACTCGTGAGTAGATGTTGATGTGGATGTAGACTTGCTCGCGTCCTTTGTTCTGTGAACCAATCGATCTCTGGTTGGCGCATCAACAATGGATGACGTCATCGTGAACAGTGCTATAAGATATTTAACAATTATTCCTCGAGCCCGAATGGACTCTGAGTCAATAGCCCATGAGGCCGAAGACTGAATGGGCTATTGACTCAGAGGCCATGAGGACGAGAGGATAATTGTTTTAGTCAAATCACACTAATAGGTCAATTTATATATCCAAAAACGTTTTCTGGTCTGGTCATTACCATTTTCTGGCTTTCAAATCCGACACTTTTCGCTACTAGTAGGCTATAAGCTATAGCCTACTAGTAGTTCAACCAATCAGAACGCAGCATTGACAATAGACCACTAGTATGATTTCACTAAATAATGTTTTATGAATATTATTATTCACATTTCTGTAAATAGTTTTTTTCCCTTTTTTGTATTATCATTGTTATATTGTATTTTATGTTAGCTTCATAGGGCCACAAATGTATCACTAGCTTTTGCTTACTGTCATGTGTAACCCTGTTTAAAGAAAGTCTATTATAATTCATTTTCAGGATGAAATTCAGCAGTCGAAAGCAGTTCTACGAAATATTCACAAGTGTGAAGAAGCTGACCACCTCCGAGCTAAGCTTGCGGACATGGAGCAAACCATCGCTAAGCTGAAAGGCGACAGAGAAAAGGCAATAATAGAGATGGAAGCTATGAAGTCTCAGAGGGCAACTGAACTCGAAAATTCGCGTCAACATGCGAAACTCCTCACCACAAACCTGAAGAAACAGTGTGCTAAAGAGAAAGAACTGCGGAAGAACATAAAAGAGTTGAACGAAAAGCTCGCAAAGTTGTCCTTGGAGAATAAAGACGAAGGGAACACCGAGAAGGCGTCCGAAGATAAAGTTAAGATTGGACAGTTAAGCGATGAAGTTAAGCGTTTTTCAGAGAAGGAACGCGTTCTTCAAATAGAGATAGCATCATTGAAAGAGAACATTTCTCAGGTCGCCGGCGAAAGGGAGAAGTTAGTGGCAGGTACAGAAAGTCTCGCAAGAGAAAAGGAACTTCTTTCAAAGTCATCTCAAGAAAAGATAAACCAGTTGACTGATGATCTTAAGGATGTCTTGAGAAGAGAGGAAGTCCTTAAAGAACAAGTCAGTGAAATGAATCAGAGGATCTTTGAAGTGAATTCTGTAGAGCAGAGAACGGCTTTCGGTGGTGACATTGAAAGCGCCCGCAGAAGGATTGACGGGATCATGCAAGAGCTGGACAGATCCTCGAGCTTCAACCTCACTATGCACGATCAAGCAACAACGCTTCAAAAAGAAGCTTCTAAACTTGTGAATGAGAACAAGTCCTTTAAAGCGGAAAACAGCCGCCTTCAGTCTGAAAACCAGTTGCTGTCGGTGTACAAAGCAAATTTTGAAGAAATGAAACACGAGAAGTCGAAGGTGCTGGGCGATAACAAGGTGATGCAGACTCAGTGTTGTCGACTAAGATCAGAAAATAAGGTTCTAGCGGCGTGCAAGAGGGAGGCAGATGAGCTGAGGACTAAGGTTGCACAGCTGAGAGGTAAGCAGTATTTTGGCTCAGCGTTGCGGCGTTAGTATCATCGCTGTGTTCCGGGTTCAACTCCCGAAGGCAGAACATTGGTCGAAACTGTTCATATTGCGAGTTGAACTTTGTTCTATTGTGTTTCACGTCTTTCGGATGAGACAATAAACCGAGGTCCCGTCTCGCCTTCACTACCCTACCCAGTTCTAGGTGGGAAGTTAAAGGGGAGCATCAATCGGGAACCTTTGTGGCCCATTTTCCTATTTTCAAATTGATCCATTGTTTCTCTGCTGCTCTGATTGGCTAATAGACCGCAAAGGCTCTCGGTCGATGATGGGCCTTTAAAGAACCACTGAGGACGTAATAAATGTCTCTGGCAGTGACCACCCTCAGTGACTGCGTTCATGACCGCTTGGCTGCCAAGGGCGCTGTTGATATCCACGCCAAAACAAGCCGATTACGATGTGGCCTTGAGCAAAATCTCCTCGCAGTTTGTGGACGTGAAAGAATAGATTGTAACATTAATGTTGTTCTAAATTTTCTCTATCGATCTTCCTACTGCAATTTTAGATGCAGAAACTGACAAAAAGATATTGGAGGCCGAAGTGAGGCGCTTGGAAAATGAAGCCTCCATGAAGTCGGACCAGCACTCGGCTAAAGTCGACCAGCTCCTTCAAAATATCGCGTCCCACATGGATCGCGAGAAAAAGCTTACTCAAGATGCAAACGCCATCAACGAGGAGCTAGAGAAGCTGAAAGCTGAGCATACGCAGAATGAACTCCGTCGGCAGAATGATACCATCAAGCAGACGGAAGATTACCGCAAGCAGGCGCAAGAGTTGGTGAAAATGACCAAGATTGCAAACTCGTACATGCAGAGCGAGAAAACGTTAAAAGCGCAACTGGAGGCTGCTTATGCCAACGTGTCCGCCTTAGGAGAACAGAACAAAAAGGTGGAAGAGGACAGAGAGAAGATTAAAACGAAGCTCAAAGCAACTTTGAAGTCTAAAGAGAGGAAGATTTCTGAGCTTGGGGATGATCTTGCGAGACAGAGCGCGCGAGAGAAGGCTCTGCAAAAGCAAGTGGAAGGTCTCGAGTCCAAAGTTTCTGAGCTTAAAGTTGAGAAGAAGAAAGCTGAGAAGGACTGCTCAGAAATCAGGGACCAAATGGTGCACATGTCCAGGTATGACTGAAATGCACATTATTAATACTGGCTCCAGCAGGAATCTTGTTTTAACTCCCGTTTCTTTTGAAAAAAAGTCTCATCCTGTGTTTTCGAGGTGTCATCGAGTCTCTCGCCTGTTGTAACCCCCTTTAATGAGTAGCTACCAGCACTTACCCGCCTGTACAACATCAACATTTTCTCTAGCGTGCATGGTAAAATGCTTGTATGTAAAACTAAGAATACTCGGACAAGTGGAGTATTCCATGGTGTGTATAACTAATATCCATTGTACGACTATAATCAATTTTCCATGACGTCAAACTTGAGTGCAGATACCCAGCCGTCTACACTGTAGAAAGAGGTATATGACAGTAGCAAACGGTTACGAACTGGTTTAGTGGACAAGTTTTGATGGCTTCCCGATCATATGCATTTCCTAATGAATCTTGAAAAGAGAAAAAAAAAACGTGTTTGTCAGTCGTATAATAGATAACTCATAGAACGGATTTCAAATGACTGGCGTGAGTAATTCGCAATTACTTTGTAATTACTCCTATAGATTTTATCAAGAATTGGTGTAATTACTTTGCGATTGGTTTCGCTGCAGTCATATGAAATCCGCTCTAAGATCTCCACGTTTCATTTTGAGACATTGCTCGCCCTGTGGGACTCTGTGGGAAAAATATATCCGCAACTCGTAAAATATCTGCCCGTATTATGAAAAACGTGTACTTGGGTACATTTATACAAATTGTCTTTATCATTGTCGTGTTTATTGTTAGGTATTCAAAGAATACCATCACGTCCCAGAAAGCGCGGATAACGTCTCTTGAGGAAATCAATGAGAAGAGTCAGAGGGACCTTAAAAAGATGAGCCAAAACATGGATAGACTGACAAGCGAGAAGTTAGCTCTGGACTTCAAAGCTCAAGGCCTTAAAAAAGAACTTGAATTAGCAAAACAATGGTATGACGAGAAAGCGACAGTACTCAGTGATGCAGTCACAAAAGGGAAAGATCAGAAGCAGGAAGTCGCTGACCAGCTTAAGGCAGCTAAAGAGAAGATAACCGAATGCGAGCTGAGACTGCAGGAAACAGAGCGGCAGATGAAGCAGCAGAAAATTGAAGCAATGGCGGAATCAGAGCGAGCTCATGGGACGGTAAATGAGCTGAATCGCCAGATTTATAACCGACGGGACATCGAGGAAGGCCTGAAACAGCAGGTGCGTGGTGCTATCTCAAGCTTCGGAATGGCAAATGATATTCACATGCTTCATGTTATATATTAGAGGATCGTATGCATTGTTAATGACAGTGGCAATGACGATTACACAATTCAATGACAAATGACAATGAAAATTGCGATACTATGACAATGAATTGTAATGATAATACCAATGGCACTGACAATGATGATGACAATGGTACTGACAATGACAATGGTAATGGTAATGACGATGACAATGATAATGACGATGACAATGGTAATGATAATGACAATGGCAATGATAATGACGATGACAATGGTAATGGCGATAACAATGGTAATGACAATGGCAATGATAATGACGATGACAATGGTAATGGCGATGGCAATGGAAATGACGATGACAATGGTAATGGCGATGACAATGGTAATGACGATGACAATGGTAATGGCGATAACAATGGTAATGACAATGGCAATGATAATGACGATGACAATGGTAATGACAACGGTAATGACAATGACGATGACAATGGTAATGACAATGACGACGACAATGATGACAATGGTAATGGCGATGACAATGACGATGATAATAGTAATGGTGATGACAATGGTAATGGTAATTATGATGACAATGGTAATGGTGATGACAATAGTAATGACGATGACAATGGTAATGACAATGGTAATGGCGATGACAATGGTAATGGCGATGATAATGGTAATGACGATGACAATGGTAATGGTGATGACAATGGTGATGGCGATGACAATGGTAGTGGGGATGACAATGGTAATGACGATGATAATGATAATGGTGATGACAATGGATTTGGTTACGGGCTTCCTGTGTGAAAATGGTCATGACAATGGTAATGGCGATGATAATGGTAATGGTGATGACAATGGTAATGACGATGACAATGGAAATGGCGATGACAATGGTGATGGCGATGGTTTGAATATGAGAGTGGACGCAGCACTTGCTATTATTTACATAGCGACTGAAACTTTTCAAAAAAAAAAGTGGATTTGTTACGGGCTTCCTGTGTGAAAATGGTAATGACAACGACAATGGTAATGGCGATGATAATGGTAATGGTGATGACAATGGTAATGGCGATGACAATGGTAATGGCGATGACAATGGTAATGACGATGACAATGGTAATGGCGATGACAATGTAATGGCGATGGCAATGGTAATGGTGATAACAATGGTAATGGCGATGGCAATGGTAATGGCGATGGTAATGGCGATGACAATGGCGAAGACCATGATAATGGTGATGACAATGGTAATGGCGATGACCATGGTAATGACGATGACAATGGTTATGACGATGGCAATGGTAATGACGATGGCAATGGTAATGGCAATGACAATGGTAATGGTGATGACAATGGTAATGGCGATGACAATGGTAATGACGATGACAATGGTAATGGCGATGACAATGGTAATGGTGATGACAATGGTAATGGCGATGACAATGGTAATGACGATGACAATGGTAATGGTGATGACAATGGTAATGGCGATGATAATGGTAATGGTGATGACAATGGTAATGACGATGACAATGGTAATGACAATGACAATGGTAATGACGATGACAATGGAAATGGTGACGACAATGGTAATGGCGATGACAATGGTAATGGCGATGACAATGGTAATGGCGATGACAATGGTAATGACGATGGCAATGGTAATGGCAATGACAATAGTAATGACAATGACAATGGTAATGGTGATGACAATGGTAATGGCGACGACAATGGCAATGACGATGACAATGGTAATGACGATGACAATGGTAAAGGCGATAATAATGGTAATGGTGATGACAATGGTAATGGCGTAGACAATGGTAATGGTGATGACAATGGTAATGACGATGACAATGGAAATGGCGATGACAATGATGATGGCGATGGCAATGACAATGATATTGCCGATGACAATGACAATCCATTATGTCCTCCGCCTGTTCAAATACAATATTTATTTTCAAAAAAATAGGTAAGGACGCCACAGCAGTTTACACCAATTACTTTGGGTCCAATGACAATGACAATGACGAAGACAATAACAATGACAGTGATGCTAAAATATGAGTTCAGAACAATATGGTAGGTACCCGTAAGAGTTCACAACTTTCGAAACTCTACAGGATCAATTTATTTCTCTTTAGATTCTTGAGCTGGAGAAGCATCTCACCGAATTCCACCGAGAGCGGGAGGGCTGGAACAGGGAGAGAAGCGAAATGGCAGAGCTTCACCAGGGCTGCCAAAGGCGTTTCGCTCTCCTGGAAGACACTATCAAAGAAAAGGATGCTAAAATGCAAACGTACAGACAAACTATGGATCAACTTCACAACCAGATTCTCGATGCACGCGAGGAAAAACGCCGCGCCGAGCAGATCCTAGAAAGTCGCTTCAACTCTGTACTGCAGCAGAAAGAATCTCAGATACAAATGATGGAATTTAAAATGGCTGAGACTTCTAGGAGCTTAGAGGAGTATAAGTCAAGCATTAGCGAGCTTATGAAGATAATCGATGATGAGCAGACGAGAACGAGAAGTAAAAAAAATGAAATGCAAATAAACGATGAGATAACCAATCAGAAGCGAGCAACAAAGATGTTGTTCGAGACACTTGACCAATCAGAGAGTAGAATGAGTAATTTGGTAGACCACCAGAGGTATCTGGAAGATCTGAGGTTGTCTCATCTCGATACAAGCCACAGACTTGAGGATCGGGGCGTATCGAGGGCCCTGGCTCGTGGAAGCGACACCAGTGGTTACGTTGCAAGCCACGTGACCAATACTAGTGGCTTCCTCACTAGTCACGTGATGAACCCGAGTGATCGCATGGATAGTCACGTGTGCATGCACACAAGACCATCCACTACTTATGACAGTGGATTTGGCAGCAATCCCGTATCGGTGAGTAACACTTAACCAGAAAATACCCGTCAGAACAAGTTTAGGGACTGTTCATTACCAGGTCGGATAAAAATAATAGGAACATCGATTTTTTTCCGGACAAATCTACCAGGGTATAGAATGTCTTGTAAGTCACATGTACCGGGCCACGTAAATTCAAACTAACTTTAGATTCAACATAAAATCTCAGACCTGACGACATTTCAGTCAGTTAGAGGTAATTTGAATGTGATTGTTGATGTAAAGTGCTATATTTTTACGGGTATATACAATATTCAAGAATCAATGAAAATTTATACCGGGGCAGTTAAAAATGCAGAGCCCAAATGAGTTACCACTGTATGCATTGCTACGCGACCTCAAAATTCAAAATTGCGATGGGCGTTTGGCGATTTTTAGCCGTCAATCAAACTAAAACACTGGATTCGGCCACTTCAGCGGGCCGACATTGATTGCAAAATCAACTAAAACGGTTTTAAGCTGTCCTTCGGCTTCCTTGAATCGAATGTTTAACTTTCTGGTTCAAGAAAATTGATAATAATTTTCTTGCGTAAAATCGCCAATCGCCCAACAGTGAATTTTGAGGTCGCGTAGCAATGCATACGGTGGTAAATGCATTGGGCTGTGAATTGTTTAACCCTTTCCTGTCCGAGTTATTTCCTACATATATAGCTGTTTTTTAAAGCCAGATAGATATACCCCTGCCCATTTTTGCATATCAGGTCTAGGTTTCTGGGTTTCCTGTGTTTTATTGGCAGGGAGGCTAGTACCTCTTGTAGGGCATTGCCGCTGACTCGTAATTTGCTTTTCAGTGGTTTCTTTGCTCTCGTACGGTTAGACATTTTATCAAATTTCTTCAAAATACAAGCTGAAATTCCACTAGAAGAGGCCATAGGACATCATTAAGTCTATTATGGACAATGGATTTGTGCTGTGCTTCAAGAAAGAAGTATAGTCAAGGGGTTTCATTCATTTTCCTTTGTTCTTGTGAGAATTCTGGAAGAAAATGACTGAATGAAACTTTAGCTCCTCTGATAGTGGAATCTTTTTGCCCAGCACTGCATTCTTAGGAATCTGTGTTTTAGACATAAAAAGCAAGCTACTGAGCGTAATTCTGGTTTTAATTGTCGAAGGGCAAAAAGACTTATATAAATCTCGTCTAACCGTCCAATACGGGGGAGGGTGCTGTCAAATTTTTGAACGAAATCCACAGGTATCCCGAGAATAGAGTTTGTTGATGTGAAATTTGTAAAGTCGATTCGAAACTTCAAGCGCCATATTTCGCTTCAAACTTCACTTGGAAACCGGAAACTTGCGCTTGGAAGTCAGGAATAAAGGTAAAACAAAATACAATATGCTGCATGTCGAGTTGTTTTTGTCTATTTTAAGAAACAACAAGAAACGTTGCCCTTGGGGCGTCACTTGAACGAGGTGTTTTGGCGTGTCAGAAATCGCGTGTTATTTCGCCAAAACAAGTGACTATTTCTGTAGCGAACGCGAAGTTCAAAGCCAGGAAACAGCTAAACTTTATCAATAGTTCACTGCTCTATATGCGTTCTGAATGAAAAGCTGCCTTAATGCGGAGTTTTGATGATAGAGTCATTAATGTAGTGTTGTATGCACGTACTGATTTTTCGGTGTACGGACAGGAAAGAGTTAAGAGACGCCTGGCACCGGGGTATTAAAAAATTGTATAGATTGATCCTGCCCGACGGTACATGAATGGTCCCGTCCTTTAGCGACTAGCCTGGGTACCTGCTCCAATCTTCTCTCGTTTACTAGACGGATAATCTAGCGCGGCGGCTTGGCACGACGGGCAAAGCGTGAAGCCTCCTGTGTCGTAAGAGCGCGCTCCAAAAAATGGTGGGAATTTACGTGTTCCTCGTAAAGGCTAGTCTCCTCGCAGCCGCCCGGAACGGAGTCACGCAACGCTCCCCGCCCCGTAGCGTAAAGGTCCCAGAAAACTAACTATCTCAATTATTTAATAAATAGTAATAAAACACACTGTTGCCCTCCCAGTTGTCGCAAGTTGTACGCTCTCCACCAATAAGAAACCAAAAAAGTGAACTTTGACAAGGCTAAGAAGCACCATACAAACACTAGTCCTTAATGTTTATGCGAGTCACTCGAAAGAGATCCTGGGATCGAAACAGGTTTTGTAGTTTTTCATTTGGTATTGATGTGTTGTTCCTTTTCTTCTTGTAGCCAAGCTGCCCGTTATTTAGCAGTTTCGGTTCAGACGTGCGTAGCCCTTCCTGCTCGCCATTCAACACACGGTCCAGCAATTTACCGTGCTGCAGAAGAAGTCAATAATTCTAGAATAACACGAGAGAGCTTTACCTCTAAATACCAGCTACTAAATATTGTAAATAGTTTAAATAATACCATGCTCAAATTTGTAAAAAAAAATCACATTTATATTTTCAAGTACTTTCACTATTACAATAATATAACTGTTACAATAATATGACATTGTCAGGGGAAAACCTCTTTTTCAGCTAATATTTCGTTCTAAGTAAAAAAAATAACAAATCTTAATTTTATTCCAAAGAGAGAAGGACTTGTAGAGTCTAAAACAGTGAGAGTACTTGAACACCTGAGAAACCTCGCTAAATATCAGCTACTAAATTGTAAATAGTTTTAATATTTCCATGAGCAGAGTTGTAAATTAATTTTTCATATTGATATTTTCAAGTGCTTTGACTTCTTTTAGTAAACTGTTACAATATGACATTGTCAGGTCAAAACCTTTTTGAGCGAATTTTTCATTTGGACGAATGAAAATTATGACATTGTCACAAGATTAAAATAAGAGAATCTAAATGTTATTCAAAAGTCAGAGTACTTGGGAAATTCGAATTTTTAATAGAATGTAAAGTAAGACGAATTTGATAATAAATAAAAGAAATTATAATGGAATTTAGATGCTTCAGTTACTGTAAAGGTCCATCATCAACCACTGAGTACTCTGATTGGCTGATTGTTCTGAGAACCTTCGCGCACGTCCTCGGAAAAAACATCATTACACCTTCCTAGTTTAACCAAAACATGTCAACCTATATATCGTTGGAAAGCTTATAGAATGGACTAGGGGCTATGGCAAAAAGAAGTAACTTTTTAATAAATATAATTTTTTTGAAGCTTTTATTAAAAATGCGGGTGTGACACTTTCAAGAGCTATCGCCGCCGAACTGCTTGACCTTGACTCCCAAGTAACATTTTGTGTAGTTCAAAAGTTATGGAACTTTTAAATTTCCAAGGTCAAACTTTATACAATTTTCACGCTCTGAAAATTAAACAAATTCATAACTTTTGAACTAAACAAAATTTAAAAAAACGCAGACACAGTTTTTGAGAAACACCTTTAAGAATATGTGTTTCTTGGGGGGAGTCAAGGTCAAGCAGTTCGGCGGCGATAGCTCTTGAAAATGTGACACTCAATTTTTTTATAAAAGCTTTAAAAAAATTTTATTTATTAAAAAGTTACTTCTTTTTGCCATAGCCCGCTAGTCCATTCTATAAGCTTTCCAACGATATATAGGTTGACATGTTTTGGTTAAACTAAGGACGAGTATGATTTTTTTTCCAAAGACGTACGCGAAGGCTCTCAGTAACCTTAAGCGATGAACGACGTTTCTATCTGATTCCTCAGCGGTTCTTTTAACGTCCCTGATAAACAGGTTATGTGTAGTGAAGTAAGAGACGAAACCTCGGCTTGATGTCTCATCGGAAAGACGTGAGAAATGACGAATCACTTCAACCCACGATGAAAACCAAAGTCTGGACACGAACCCCCGCCTCACCAGAGGATTTCGAGGAAATTTGACACGTATCACCTCTCAATTCCGCCCGTCCACGGCCCGTCGCTTGTTTCACGCGTCGCGTCGTTCGTTTCCCCACAAAAACAACGCAGCGCTTTGTGTCCGGGGGAGAAAGTGGAACACACGGCACAGCTGCAGCGTAGCAGGCTAAGATTTCTCGAGGGCTTTTTCTTCTCTCGGCGCGCTAATCTCTTTTTTCCGGGTGTTATATCAGCGGCGGATTTATACCATTGCAAACTGTGTTAAATGATACAGTCAGATTTCAGTGAAGTTTTTATTCTGACATCTTCGGAAGAAGTCTCAGGGGATCCATAATCGTCTGTTCATTGAAAATAAAAATTAAACAAGATGACGTGCTTGCGCATGCGCAAACGGAAAACTGAAAAAGAAACTCATTCTCGTGTCCATTGAAGAGTACAATGCGTACTAATAGTATTCCGATGAGGAAAACAGTGTCGAACGACAACTGTGAGGAATAAATCTGGATTATCGTTAGTTGAAGAATCATCAACCAATCCCACATTGATCTCCAACACACTCGTCAGACCTATAAATACGTTGGTGATGTGTAATTAAGGTTGATTGTTCACAACGGTACAAGGGGCGTCCTTATATGGTCTGGTGGCCGGGCGCACTCTCACCATAGGTATCTAGCTACTGAGCACAACACCAGGATAGCGACTGTCAGAGCCGAAATCTCTGGCGTGGGCGTAAGTACCGTACGGTCGCCATACGATGCTTCAGCTATTTGTCTGGAAGTATGGTCCTGTTTTTTTTTCCCCTCAAATCAAAGTAAACAAGAAAACAGCCCGTCACTTCGTGACGCTAGAAGACAACCTGAGTTCTCCCTTCCATAAACTGCTGATTTACATTAACAAGAAAACAGCCCGTCACTTCGTGACGCTAGAAGACCCAACCTAAGTTCCCCCTTCCATAAACTGCTGATTTACATTACTAATGACCTCCCTTTTTGAGTGTTTGTTTTGCACTGGTCTCCCTGATTTTGGTGGAGAAAATGACGCACGTGTGTGTGTCTTGGTGAGTCAGTCCGGTTCTCAGATCTGTCTAAGAACCCGCTAAAATTGAAAACGCAGCCTATTACAGAAAAACATTTGACTTCGGAATTGTTTGTATAATGCTTATCAGTAAGGCACGAGAGAAGAAACAGGTAAAGTTAAACTGTTCTAAGAAATTTCTTAGTTTATCATAGAAATATTTAGAGAATCATTAGCGCGCGCTCTGTAGGCAGTGCCAGCACAGGCAGCCCAAGTATAATGGTCGTTTAAAAAAAAATATTCTGGCTTGGCGATATTTATAGTGTTTATGTGGCTTTGTGTAAGAGTAATCGAAAAACTCGCTAAATTGCTATAAAATCGTCACTGAGTTCTGGTAAATTATGGCAAATAAAAGTAGAAGACTTACATTAAGTTGTCCTGTTGTCCTTTCCTTCGTCTAGAGGCGTTTAAGAGTTTTTCCGAGGGTTCCACCGGGCCCCTCTAACCAGAGGGGAAGGCTCCAAACAACAATATCGAACGCCTCGCATCGCGACCGAATTTCTTCGATAAATCGCCACTCGATCGGCGCCCTAATCACACCAGGAGAACCGTCTTGCATATATATTTCCTGCAAAGCAGCGCTGTCTCGATTAAAACATCCGAACACGGTGAATTTCGGTATTTTTTCCGTTGAACTTCGACAAGCCAATTTCACCGACTTGCGAAGTCAGGGGCCCTTTGGCCCCAGGAAAACCGTTGCTCCAGTTACAGCGTTATCCTAGCCAGGCCTTCTGGCTTGATAGCCAGGCCTTCTGGCTTGATAACCAATGGGGATTGTGAACGACATGCAAATTTAGCCTGCCCCTACATGTGACAGTGACTTTTTGCAAGAAGGCCTGGCTATCAAGCCAGAAGGCCTGGCTATCAAGCCAGAAGGCCTGGCTAGGATAACGCTGTAACTGGAGCAACGGTTTTCCTGGGGCCAAAGGGCCCCTGACTTCGCAAGTCGGTGAAATTGGCTTGTCGAAGTTCAACGGAAAAAATACCGAAATTCACCGTGTTCGGATGTTTTAATCGAGACAGCGCTGCTTTGCAGGAAATATATATGCAAGACGGTTCTCCTGGTGTGATTAGGGCGCCGATCGAGTGGCGATTTATCGAAGAAATTCGGTCGCGATGCGAGGCGTTCGATATTGTTGTTTGGAGCCTTCCCCTCTGGTTAGAGGGGCCCGGTGGAACCCTCGGAAACACTCTTAAACGCCTCTAGACGAAGGAAAGGACAACAGGACAACTAATGTAAGTCTTCTACTTTTATTTGCCATAATTTACCAGAACTCAGTGACGATTTTATAGCAATTTAGCGAGTTTTTCGATTACTCTTACACAAAGCCACATAAACACTATAAATATCGCCAAGCCAGAATATTTTTTTAAACGACCATTATACTTGGGCTGCCTGTGGTGCCAGGTGTATGTTTGTTCAAACTTGAATGAAATTTTTCTCAGCTCAAATCTTTCTCGAATTAGAATTATCCCTACACACAAATGTAAGTAATCTGTAATAGAACCATTTAGGTTTAAATGTCTATGGTGCTATCGGCTAAGGGAACTGTGTTCTTTTTTAGTTTATGTGGGAGATTTCAACATGGCCGCGATGGCGGCTTTGTCCCTCGCTGAAAAAATCGCTTGAATTAGAACTTAGTCAAAGGTGAATTTTTCCAACAAAAACACGCCCACTGGAGAGATTTCCTCCTTCTCTTCTGGTTTGTGTCCTTTGTTTTGCGATACAGCGTCAGGATTTATACTTAGAAAATATTATTCATGGCTTTGTGGCATTTCGCCTTAGCGTGCTTCCAGAAAGCAAGGCGGTGTACGGCGGTGTACGTTTGTTCAAACTTGAATGAAAATTTTTCTCAGCTTAAAGCTTTCGAATAATAATTATCCCTGCACATTCCTGCAAGTAATCTGTGACAGAACCATTTAGGTTTAGATGACTATGGTGATTTCGGCAGTGCGAACTGAGTTATTTTTTAGTTTCTGTGGGAGATTTCAAAATGGCGGCGATGGCAGCTTTGTCCCTCGCTTAAGAAATCGCTTGAATTAGAACTTAGCCCAGGGTGAATCTTTTCCAACCAAAACACGCCCACTGTGGAGATATCCACTTTCTCTTCAGGTTTGTGAACTTCGTTTGGCGACACAGCTTCAGGGCCAAGCGGAGTGAGTGTGGACGATTTAGCCAATCAGAAACGTTTGCGCAGACAACCCGATTATTTAACAATTAGACCTCAAGGCCGAATGTGCTATGATGAATAGACCATGAGGCCGAAGGCCGAATGGTCTATTGATATCATAGCACATGAGGACGAGAGGTCTAATTGTTTTAGTATAAACCCATTAGTTGGTCGGTTTTGGCAATGAATTCCATTATTTTATGTTGAAAAAATCAAGTTTTCTTGCAAAGAAAGGTGGTGGTTTTGCCAGGCACGGTCTATCACTAATAGACCATTAGTAGCTCAGCCAATCAGAATGCAGGATTTGTAATAGACCATTAGTTGGTTTATACTAAAATAGTATAGATAATGACCTCCCTTTATAAAGGGAGTCAGTACGGCTCTCAAATCTGTCGAAGAACCCGCTAAAATTGAAAACTCAAGCCTATTACACAGAAAAACCATTTGACTTCGGAATTGTTTGTATGCTTATTATATCTCAATATGGGAAGAAAAGGAAACAGGTAAAGTAAAATTGTTCTAAGAAATTTTTAGTTTATCATAGGTTTTTTTTTAAGAATTTCATTCATGGCTTAGCGTGCGCTCTGTAGGCAGTGCCAGTGGTGTAAGTTTGTTCAAATTTGAATGAAAATTTTTCTCAGCTCAAATCTTTCGAATTAAAATTATCCCTGCACATAATAGTAAGTAATCTGTAATAGAACCATTTAGTTTTGAATGTCTATGGTGCTTTCGGCTGAGGGAAGTGAGTTCTTTTCTAGTTTATGTGGGAGATTTCAACCCGCGATGGCGGCTTTGTCCCTCGCTGAAAAAATCGCTTGAATTAGAACTTAGCCAAAGGTGAGTCTTTTCCAACAAAAACACGCCCACTTGAGAGATTTCCTTCTTCTCTTCGGGTGGGTGTCCTTCGTTTTGCGATAAAGCGTAAGGATTTACACTTTGAGAATATTATTCATGGCTTTGCTTTGTGTAAATTTGTCACTCATTTCGCGTTTGTTCAAGCTGAATGAAATTTTTTCTCAACTTAAAGCTTTCGAATAACAATTATCCCTGCACACTCCTGACAGTAATCTGTGACAGAACCATTTAGGTCTGAATGACTATATGGTGCTTTCGGCTGTGCGAACTGAGTTCTTTTTTAGTTTCTGTGGGAGATTTCAAAATGGCGGCGATGGCAGCTTTGTCCCTTGAATTAGAACTTAGCTCAGGGTGAATCTTTTCCAACCAAAACACGCTCACTGTCGATATTTCCACCTTCTCTGCAGGTTTGTGAACTTCTTTTGGCGATACAGCTTCAGGCCTAAGCGGAGTGAGTGCGAACGATTTAGCCAATCAGAAACGTTTGCGCAGACAACCCGATTATAATAGTATAGATATGCTGAATTCGAATTTAGACTACTTTTACTAAATAACTTCTTCATTAGTGTATTTAGTTGTATTAGTGTATTTAGAGTGTACATGCCCGGTACATGCTCTTTGACACTGATATGAGATCTCTCAGAGACGCGCGCGCGATCAGTCTGCGCTGGGAACCAGTCTACCTCCGCTGAACTAGTAACGCCTGGTAAAACCGATCAAACCAAAATCAAAATGGCGGGTCAAAGAAACAGTGAGATTTCAAATCTTTCAACCAGGCTATTTCCCAGTTGAAATTTTGAAACCAAGTTCCCGAAGTAGCTCAGAAGTGAACAACAACTCTTTATTTTTCAACAGCAATGGACTAGTTGGGCTTAGAAATGGTTGTATGCCAGTTTTTTCTCAAAGGAGATTGTCGATTTGGCGACCGATGCAGAAACGAGCACCCAGGCCCAGGGTCGAGTAAGTTGTAATGTTTTACGAGCTATTCCACTCAACCTTCCCATCGTTTCATTGCATTTACGTTAAACGTTGCCTTCTGCAGCGTGGTATGAAATAGTTATACAATGAATTCTCGTGGAATACTGCAGAATAATCCCACTTGTCACTTGTATTTTCTTAGCGCACTCTGACCTGAAGGCTTGTGTGTATAAGTTACCAGAAAATACAAGTGACGCGTGGGATATTCTACATTATTATATGGATGGCAGTGTTTTACCGGAAACTAAAACACTCGTATTTTCCATATCTTCACTAGTGAAAATATGAAAAAGTTATGTACCGAATGTCCCGGATGTGCACGTTTGCAGTGTTGTTTTCCTGACTTCGTCTGCAGTGAAGTCTCGCTCGCTCGGTCACACGAGTTTTAAGCCACAAAACTAAGTTTTGTTCTAGTTCTAAAGAGAAAAACCTTATTTCAACTATGGCAGAGAAAGCTACAGCAACACAAAAAGGGAAATTAGTTCTTATCGACACTGGAATCAGAAAGATTGAGGGTGCATTTCACAAATGAACACTTTCGACTTTACCAAGTGGCAAGTGAGTTGTTCAAATTGTAATATTTTGCCGCTATGTTAATTCTAATCCATATAATAAAAAGAACATTACACGGTGGCTTGAAGATATGGATTTCATTTTCTCGTGTCAAAAACAATATTTTACTCACTCGCTGCGCTCGTTCGTAAAATATTGTTCTTGCCACTCGAAAATAAAATCCATATCTTCGCGCCACCGTGTAATATCCTCTATGTATGGCACTCAAAAGCATTGTATGATTAGTATGTATTTTAGGCGCAAATAAGGCATGTTGGTCACACATCTACTGGTATGACAGAAAAAATGATTTTTTTATTTTTCAAAAAAATATATACTTTTCTTGACCTCTTCAGGATTTGGTGGTGGTAGTGGTGGTGGCTTCAGTGGAAATGTTTTTGGAGGAGGAAGACAACCACAGAGTAACACCAGTGGCAATGTTTGCCAGCATTTCTTGAAGGGCAATTGCTGGTATGGGGATAACTGCAAGTTTTCCCATGTTAGGCCTAACACAGGTAAACCAAAGCTGGGAGTAGCCAGTATTTTGGAAAGGTGGAGGGGGGAACACAACTACTGGCAATGTTTATTACGGTAATCTCATTTTTGTCCATTTTCCCTTTAAGGTTGACTTTATTTTTTGTCCCCAAAAGGGGGAGGGGATTTGAAGGTAGCTATGCCCCTTCAAGAACGTTTGAGAGTAAGAAAAATGATTGATAATAAGGTACTAAACATCTGCAAAGATGGACCCTCTCACACAAAAACATTTTTCATTTAATATGTAAACTGACACCCTGCCCTCAGATATCTTGATATTTTCGAGAGTCGTTTGTGTCAGGTCAGCAAACTGGAATGAACTAGTGCAGACCAGCCTCGTGTAAACGCATGTGAATAAATTCATGAGAGCCGTGATACGAAACTCAGATCACTCTGAGTTCATATCAGTCTCTCATGTACTAATTTATTCTCTTTTGTGAAAGGAGGTAGCTTGTTTGGTGGACAGGGATTTGGCAGTCAGCAGTCAGGAGGTTTTGGGCAGAATAGAAACACATTTGGTAGTAGCAGTTTGAGTGGAGGGAACAACACATTCAACAGAAATCAAGTTAGTATGATCTTCAACCAGCAAATTTAAGTTTGAGATTTTTCTAGTCCGAGAAGTTTCAAATTCTTGGGCACACCATCAGGCTCTGGTAAATCAGGCCTACAAATGCCTTGAAACAGCAACATCAGAGCCTCCAAAAAGGACAAGCAACGTAGCTTCTCTGAAACAATGCCAAATTGCCAACAGCAACATAAAGTTGTTCAATGCTGCGAGAAATTTTGGACTAGTGATAGGGCCTGCACCATGCAGTGTCAAACTGGAATTCGAAACTTTTTCAGCAATGCCAACAGTTGTACATCACATTTTATTATTCCTGCAATATCGCCTCCCTGCCTCAGACTTCTAGTTTATAAAGCTTCTTAACAGCATTCTAACAAAGATAGAAACTTTCAGTAGTCCTGTGAATAAGGAGGAGAACATACTGGTACTGAAAGTAGTATTTGGAACGTTATAGCTTGTTTCTTTATTAAAAGAAGTACAAGCCTGAGTGAGAAGCATTCATTTTCATACCCATCAAGAAATTAGACACCCACTGAAGTGGAGAGAAATTTCCATTATGATCCTAAATTCTAAGTATGCTCCCCCATGCAAGCTCAAGAACTCCCTGCCCTTTCAGAATTTCCAACATGCTGCCCATGACAGGGTGCAGGATTATATTTTATGGTCTGAATTATTACTGAGTCTATAAGGACTTTCATTTCCCAGAATCGATTTGGAGCACTGTCAGCATTTGGTTCCCCATCAGGCCCAGCCCAGACATCATTTGGTGCAAGACCTCAACAGACACAAGCTGATGCCCAGCTCAACCCAGCACAGATACAGTGAGTTTTTCTATTTCCATTAGCTGGCATTCTGCTATTGAATTCCAGGGTGGTCTTGCAGAAATTAAAATGGAATTCAGTGCTGTTAAAAATAAAAATACATGCTGGAGCTCCACCGGCTAGACTTCGTGTTTCACAGCCAGCTTCTTTTTGTCACAAATACTTAACAATTAGTTAATCCAGCTTTCGTATGATATTTAACAATCAGTCGCCAAAGGCGACATCATTATCGGCGAATAGTCACCAAGAAGAAGCCGAGGTGACTATTTGTTGATAATCATGGTGCCTGAGGTAACTAAGTGTTTTAGTATAATTGCTCAAGTGATTCATAAGATTTTTAGACAAAGAAAACTTGCAGTTGGCCAGCCTGCCCACAAATGGGTGGTGTCACATGTGAAATAATTTTTCAACTTATCCAATGTGTGGTTCCAGAAATTATCCCCCCCCCCCCCTACGGAAAGGCATTGGAAATCCCAGAGGGGTGGGGGGGGGGGGGGGGCCCTACGGAAAGGCATTGGACATCCCAGAGGGGTGGGGGGGGGGGCAATTTACCTGATCATTTCCATACAAATACTGTATTTTTCCTCGGAAATGCCAGAGGGGTGGGGGGTCACTTTTCAACACCCTTCCGTGGGGTGGGTATGGATATTTTCTGGAACCACACAATATTTGATGGCATAAGTTGCTCGCCTTTAAATACATCAAGATTTTGCTGTTTGTGCCCAACTTTCACATGAGGGAGAATCTCAAGATTTTTGACAAAGCAATGCTAGTAACAATGTTGATAAGTTAGTAACAATGCTATTGCGTTTCAGGCAAAGAGTTATCAAAGACATAGAAGAGTGGGAGAGCAGCAAGCAATGGCCATTGTCATGTTACACATTCACCAAAGATGAACCATGTTTCTCAGGTGAGGTGGAGCTTGGAGTCCTCATTCAGGACAGATATGATAGAAACAGACCCCTTGGTAGTGAAGGTATTCCTGAGAGGCCGCAGGCATTGTCTAGACATGGTTTCTTATAGATCATCTTTTACAAGTATTTTGGGCTACTATTTTTTACCCATATCTTACATTTGAGGGCATCATTTAATGTCCAGTGATAGTCTATCATGTTTTTGAAAGCTAATTAAATCTGTGTGTTATTTTGCAGGACTCTTAGATTTCTCTCCTGAAGAAATTAGACTAGAAGCGTACAAAGCAAATGTTGATGGAAAGGCAGCAGTTTATGTAAGTTACTTGAATTCTACTCTGCTTGGCCATAACCAACTGCAGCTAATCATCAAGGATGAAAATGGTGTGAACAGGATAACAACAACAACAATAATGATAATAAAGAAACAACAACAATAACAAGGCAATACAATTATCTTTTATTTCAGAGGGTAACTTATTAACCCTCAACAGCACAACACAACAACAGCATAGCAACATCAGCAACAACAACAGCAACACAGCAATAACAACACAAAAAATAGTTACAACAACAATAACAGCAATCATAACAACATCAACAGGCACACATTGCGTTTTTTTCTAACATCTTCCCAACACAGGTGGTGTGCATGCTTTTCGAACATTTAGAACTTCTTTATTTCATGTGTTTGTGACATTAAAGGAATTGTTTTCAATCTAGAAAACTTCAAACAGTTTTCTACATTTCTTAGTTGATATATAATAGCATTTTTCCTTTCTCAGCAACAAAGCCTCAAAGAATTGATTGAGAAGAGCAAACAGAGACGATTGGACCTCAAGAGAATGCCAACAATGCAGCTGGTATTTTTTTCAATCATTACAATATTGTTTTGCAGGAACAACAAAATTGTTTTCTCCATTCCTTTCCTATGTTCATGTGTTTATTTTTTAACAATTTTACAGCAATCAGAGATTCGATCTGCCAAAACAGCCCAGTCCAATTCTGCTATGACTGTCTCCCTTGGCAACCCAGCAGCGACTCAATCCTCCAACCCATTCAGTGGATCAGGGGGGACCTCACTTGGCTTGTCTCAGAGTCTGTTTGGCTCTAGCATGGCTGGAACAAGTGGAGGAACCAGCAACTTGAGTGGATCTGTTAGCGCAGGTAATTATTTCTTGTTTGTGTAAAAAAGGCCAGTTCACATAAGATTTTCAAAGTGGGAGATGTGGTTTCTAGCATGGGAGTGAAGCTTATGCTTTTCCAACACCATTTTGCTTCTAATTTTTGTGATACATTCTTTCTGATAAGCCCCTCCCTACTTCAAATTGTGCCCAATGGGCCATGATAAGGAAACTGTATCATGAAAGAGAGGTTCGCCTGAATACAAGAAATGATATAAAAAGCTATGGGAAAGTGTGGGGCAACAGAATAATGTTTAGAATAAGAGAATGCACAGGAGAAAGGTGATGAAGTCTTTTGAAATCATAAAGTTGATGAAACTCAGGTAATAAACCATGTTATTATATAGCTCGTGTTTATTCGATCAAAGCGCGCGCTCTGATTGGTTCTATCATGGTCACGTGGCGGGCTACAAATCCAATGTAGCCCACGCGGGCTACAATTGAAAAATTGTTGCCCGCACGGGCGACATCGCTAGAGCGAGAAATTTCGGCGGATGATTTTGTATGATTTTTACCGTATTTTCTTTTTGCTATATAATAAAACACTTAATGACTGCACCCTCGGGAAACAGCGAGTTTTGTTTTCCCTCGAATCTCGATGTTTCCCTCGACTTCGTCTCGGGAAACATCGAGATTCTCGGGAAAACAAAACTCGCTGTTTCCCTCGGAAGCAATCATTAAGTGTATATTAAAACCCACACGGTTGAAAAGAACACCTGAGTTTCGTGGGTAAAGGTTGTAATATGGCGAAGAAACAGACTCTTAGCAGACCCTGGCTAGCCGCGTCGCCCAGCTTCTATTCTCCTTGCAGCCGCCCAGACCAGTGTCACGCTACGCGGTTGAGTGGAGCGTGACACCGGTTCTAGCGGCTGCGAGAAGACTACCCAGCTTTACTATGTAAAGAGACCATAATTAGCATGTGTGCTTGAAGTCCAAAACGGCGATAGTGATCACGCTCCATTTCGAAATTGTTTACAGCTGTTTCAGGTAACACGCGACCCAGCGCGTTCAAGACCTCTTTTAGCAGTTGGGTTTTTCTGTAAAGTCAATCAAACCAGGGACGTGTCCCTGATGTAGTGCAGTGAATTGGCTTCTGTCGCGTCATGTCTCGCAAGGGAAGCCAAACAAATGCACTGGGCAAGGATCTGATTGGCTCACGATTGCATTGATGGACAGCGCAGAAAAACCCAACTGCCAAACTCCAAGAATCTGACAACGGCGAAGTCGCGTGTTACCTGAAACAGCTGTAAATAATACAGTTGATTCATTTCCGTCAACTTCAGGTCTCTTTGGTAGCAAACCTGCCCAGCCTACCTCCCCAGGGGGACTGTTTGGTACCACGCCCTCTTCTCCTGCCACAAACCCCTTCAGTAATCCAGTAGCATCCTCAACTGCATCGTCTGGGCTTTTTGGTTCTGCTGCTGCCGCCTCGCCCGCTGTATCTTTTGGATCAGGTGGCCAACCCGTCTCAGGAGGAAGTCTCTTTGGCTCAAGTACTCAACAGGTATCCCAAATTCCAATCAAACAGTTGACCTTAGCCTCGCAGGCGTTGGAGAGTATTGTTTAGGTCTAAAACCCCGAGTTTGCTTTCCGTTCTAGCAAATCACGCTTCTTTGAAGCCTGAATTTGAGACGTACTTTCACTCGGAAAAAAATCAAGACAAAATAAGAGGGAAAATACGTCTTGTTGGTACCTTTTAGGGTCAAAATCAACTAAGCGACACCGTTTTAGGTACCTTTTAGGGCTAAATCGAAAGTTCCCGACGAGCACCCCCGCCCAAAAAATAAGGGATACGTAGCCCAAAATCAGTCATATTTTAACTGTTTTTGCATGACAGTGTGAAACTGATTCCAATCGGAATACCATTGGATGTTGCTGTAGGATAAACATTATTTTTCCTAGAGGGCACGGTAACGAATTCTGCATTTTGATTGGTTCTTAGAGCGCGCGCGCGATTGCAATATTTTCCCATCTCTGACCGAGGACTGTCTCTAACCTGTAGGTCACGGTAACCATTTGCGCGCTTGTTTTCATGGACAAAATAAAATTTTAGAGTTGAAAAAAAAGAGTTATTTATCGGCTTTAGGTCAGTAGGTCGGTCCGTATAGGGAAAAATTGTGACCTCGGCCTGGAAAATGTTGACCTCCGTCAACATTTTCCAGCCCTCGGTCACAGTTTTCCGTATACGGTCCTCCCAGCCGGTAAATAACATGTCTTGCGATGCATAGCATCATTAACTATAGGATAAGCATTGATTGACAGGCAGGGCATAGCAACGATAACTATAGCCCTGAATGACAGGTGACTTCAGACGTCTCCTCTCGCAAAGTGCGGTACGATCGAGAGCGAAGGACGGCTGAAATTCAGGCTACAGAAACACAAGCTGTGTTGTCTTATGCATTCTTTTCTATAGGCAAGCTCAATACAAGGTGCCGGTCTGTTTGGAAGCACTACTAGTGGACTACCAACGACAGGAGGGACAACTAGTTTATTTGGAGCTTCTCCTGTCGCCTCGCAAACAAGCCAAGCCGCCCAGGTAGTCATACTCTTCCCCATGCCCGATAATCCCGCAAATCGCGGGTGATCCCAAAAAGGGTCCGCGGGCGAGAAAAAAACGCGCTGGATCCTCGATCCTGACTCCGCATATCAAAGCGCCATGATATCCAAGCACGTGCGCGAACCGGTCCTTTTTCGCGGTATTACTGACGTGTTAGACACGGTCCTGAATGGCTGATTGCATTTTTAATCCGCACAGGGGGGGTTGAGGACCTATGGAAATTTTCCAGGGGAGTTGTTCTGGACTCTGGAAATTCCACGGGAGGGGGTGTGTCTGGAGACTGGAAATTCCAGGGGGGAAGGGTAAAAAAGGTGACTTTCCAGGGGCATTTTATCCAAAAATGGAAATTCCAGGGGAGGGGGTCCTTTTGTTTATGAGGTTGGAAACTCCAGGGGAGGGAGTCTGTTTCACGAGTGGAAATTCCAGGGAGGGGGTCTTTTTAAGGGAGGTCCTGAACCCCCCGGTGCGGTTTAAAAATGCAATCAGCCAATGGCGGGAGAAGATTATGTCGTTCTACAACTTAGCGGTGAACTGTTTTATCCCGGGATGGATTTATTCCTACAATAAGGCATATTTATTACTAGGACAGAGTTATCTCGCCATTCAGGAACCTACTGTACCTTGTGCTACAATCAAATGCAAAACGTTGGCGCGCTTGCCTCCCCTTCCCTCCTCCTCCGCCCTTTCAATGTTGCTAGTAGTTGAGCTGGACAAGCGGCCTAATTTCCAGCCAACATTGAAAGAGGCAGGGAAGGGAATCTAAGCGAAAGTGCGCCAACTACTTATGCATTTGTAGCTGCTTTGCCGCGGCGCTAATTTAGTGCAAACGTCGTGTACCCGGCATCGGCGGCACGTAAATACAGTGGGAGCCTCAGTTTGAAGTAGAAAAAGTTGTGAATACCGACGAGAAACTGATGAAGCTTGAATGGAGACAACAGACAAAACTTTTTGGACTCTTTGGCATTCGCAACTTTCGGATTCAAATCGAGGCTCCCACTGTATTTATGCGCCTTTGATGCCTATTCAGCGGTAGATTAGAGAATTCGAAACTAGACTATTATTGTCTTCGAAGGGAACGTAGTTTAAGGAAGTCACTATATCCCAATGGTTGAAACCAGAACGGGCCCAAATACTTAGATTTTTTCAGAAAACTTCAAAGAAAAAAAGCTTATAAAAATTATTGCTGATTCGATCCTGGACCAACATCATTATAAACCCGAGACTCTAACCACTAGGCTACGAGGGAGTTTGCTGGTCAGGTCACTAATTTTATGGCATTTTATGTAATTTATCATATATAGAACGAGGAATATACAGTAAAAATCATATCTAAAACAAACCAAAACCCCATCCTTACTCTAATCCCTAACAAGTTACTGTTTTAGGACAGTTCTCTACACTTCTTGAATAAAATGAAGTATGATAAAAGATTTATATTAGATTTCTGGTTTCAACCATTGGGATATAGTGATTTCCGTAGTTTAATCGTGTAGCGTTGAGCTTGCCCGCATTTTTTTGTGACGTCAGGTTGCGCCCGCGTATGCTATTAATTCACGTTTTTCTTTCTTTTTTTTTTATTACTTTATTTCAAAACAATTCTAGGGCTCTACAGGGCTATTTGGCGGTCAGCCGTCGGGTCCATTGGCCACAGGAACATTGGCGCCATTGGCTTTAGGAACACAAACAACTGTTGCCGCCCCCTCTACGAGTAAAGCGACTTGCAGTGAGCAAGACATCGCGGCCTTCAAAGCCGAGAAGTTTGTTCTTGGAAGATACCCGAGTGTCCGCCGCCACCAGAATTGTGCGTATAGCGTACATAGGTGAGAAGCTAGTGTGTGCACTGATTTAGTGAGCGCGCAGGCCTGTGTGCCCAGATCGCAAGGCAGTATGGGTGGTAACCAAATATCTTAGGGTGGACCATTAGAAATTTGGGGAGGGTACTGGTAATTTTTTTGCGCATGATTTTTTTTTTCGGGATCAGGTTGTGCAATAATTTTTTCCGGAGTTTGTATGTTTTTTTTACTAGCTTGGATCTCTGCAATAATTTTTTTTGGGAATTGCACCCCCCCCCCCCCCCCCCCATTTCTAATGGTCCACCAGTTATTTTGATGCAGCCAAGCGGTAGGGTGGTTCAGAAAACGTAGGGCAAATAGAAAGATTTGGACTAGAAAATAGGGGGAAACTAGAAAATGAGAGGTCTGTGGATGCTCAAATTGATGTGTCTAGCCAATTTTTCGGAGCTTTTTATAGCAAAACATGTTTTTAAGAGAACAGTGTCCATATTTGCTATTTGCTGCAGTGACACATCGCGGGCTATAAGGCGAATAAATATATTTTTGTATCTATTACACAAAATGTACCAACAATGTAGCAGCTGCTCGTAAGATCTAACGCTATTGGCTTGCTTCGCCTCATTATTCTATCGTATTCTCGTTCTATTCTTGTGTTTCCATTGTTTTCACTGAGGTGCATCAATCCTATAGGATTAGGTCTTCCGGTAGCTTCTACACAATGCTTCTCGCGTGGCTAAATTGGGAAACATGTGCCCAGTTTATTTAACCAGGGCTTTAGGACCAATAGAACCGTAGGTGTTGATTCCCTTAATAAAGCATGACTAGTCTAACAGAAGATGACAAATTACAAATCGTCTGTAAATGGATCACGAGTCCAACAACTATAAATATCCAGATTTGCTTTATTTATAAATCATTATTTTATAATTTACTGCACTTTTTAAATTCCATTCCTGTTCAAATAGCTCCTTACATATTTTACCTACTAAGTAAATCTGAATGTCCTCTACTTCAAGTCACTGAATAAACAATACATATATGGATGTCCGTAGCCTCTTAATATGAAATCATTGAACGAACAAAATTTTCTAAGAATATTACAGTAATGTTATGTTTTCTTGATTTGAATTTCTGGGATAAAATGCAAAGGAGTGTGCATACCCAACTGCACCCTTAAACTTTCTATATAGGTGTGAAGGAAAAGTTGCTGGGATAAATTGCAAAGACTTTAGGCCACCGTGAGCTAGTGGGATGCCGCCCCACCGACCACCCGCCCCTAGCCATCAACTTATACTTATATCTTCAGTAAATCCTTTCCATGTGGGATTACTACTGCTGACTGTCACGTGGCTCCTGCTATTAGCGTTCAACTATACCTGCGAACCATATGACGTCACTCGCGCATGACAACCAACGTCGCCTGTACCAGGGACCTGTGAAGAGATGGACTGGCAACTGAATATATTAAAGGCGAATGGCGCACTCTGATTGGCTAAAGCTGTTCAAAATGTTTTTTTCGCGCCATTCCCATGAGACCAGTGAGAATTCACAACTCTGACTGCTACAGGGTATATGCTTCATCGCTGAATGTCACAATAGCCGCCTTATTTGAATATGAATGGTCCTTTTGTTTGATTATGCCTCGTTCTATTAGAAGACGACTATATGGCATTCAGCGATGAAGTAGATACCGACTACAGCTTAGAGGACAATAATAATGATTTTCACACGTCCCTGCCTGTGCCTATACGGTAATGAGGTTCTCTTCTGTCATGAGAGGCTCCTAAAAGGACATCCATATATATTGTCTTACTAAAGACTGTTCGGATAGTTTATCGAGCTTCCTCGTACAAGTTGAGTTTCATTAGTGAAGGAGACGGCAACGAGGATTACAACGGTAGAGAACAATACACTTGATTACAGAGCACAATGCGCGCACGTGAAGATTTACAAACTCAAATGCATTTCAAGACTTTTGTTCTGATCTAGGATGTCAACTGAGTTGTACGGTCTGGCGAGCCCATTTTTGTTTCATATAAAAAACATTTGGAAATGAAATAGAAAATTAAGCGTTCGGCAAACGCCGAACTTCAGTCGCTCTTCTTCTGTCGAACCTTTCCTCTTTCAAAGGATGCCGCTTCATTATACTTTATAATCAAGAAATTTCTATTGTTTTGTATTGGAACGGCGCGACTCTGGCACGGCGTTTGCCGTCCTTCCGTCTCCGTATGTGACAACATCTCCGCTTTCACGAGTGAAACCCAGCCATTTAGGTTATCAGACAGACATTATCTTTATAATGCACTTATTTACCTATAATTTATCCTGTATCACTGTTCTTCTGACATTACATTTATACTTTAGATCTTGGTATGGAAAAACTAAAATTGTCTGTGCAAGTTTAGGCTTAAAACTTTGTCTATAATAAAAATATAATAATAATGGTATACAGTCGTACTTTAGTTTCTTTACTGTAGTGTTCACAATTCTCATGGGAACCTGAGAAAATAAAATTCAAAGTTCACAGAAATGTTGCATCAAGCATGAAAATATTTGCCAATGGCAATCCTCACAAGGAATTCAAGCCGTACATCTCTTCGCAAACAAATCTTGAGCTGAGCCCTCAGTGAAGCTGCTGACCTGCTGTTATTTCGCATGCGCAGTAAGACAAAATAACCCCCCTCCCCACAGTCAAACTCTGAAATTGAGATTCTGTTGGAAATGTGCCGAGGCAGACAACGGAGTTTTATAATTATATTTTAGCTGATCGGAGACACGAGGAAAGCTGAAAACTTCAACTAATCTTGATCAGCAACTGACCTTTGCATCTAGCACAATTATGACGCTTTGTATTCTCCCGGGTCGCGTTTTAACTCACTGAATATTCCTGAGATGTTTTCGCAAGATGACGCCATGGGATTCGAGAGAGGAAATTTTGACGTCTCATTCCTCGAAAACTGAACCTAGTACCACGCTCGAACTTTCGTATACCTTCAATTACCCTAAGAGGATTCAAGAAAAAGTGGAAAGTCTTTTGGAATTTGTGTCAAAGTTCTTTAACTTATTTATTTTCTTCGAGCGGTCGTTTCTGAAGAAATTCCTGTGTGAAATAATTCATTCGGTGTTCTTCGCTGATCGGAGGCCCGTCGAAAGCAGTAGAAAGTCGCATGGAATGCTGCGAGGTGTGGAAGATATGAATTAGCCAAGAAAAAGCACCACGGAAGTGTATTCTGCAGAAATTCTTGTTTAGTGCTTGCCATCTTGAAATTGACAATGTTGTAGCAATAATTATTCAGGTCAAAATTAAATACTTTTTTGTGGAAAAACTGAACCTAGTACCATGACGAGAGTCGGCAAGACATTCTACCATTTACACTCGTTCGTATTGCCGTGGAGTTGTTCTTGGAATTTGTGTCCAACATACTGAAAATAATTATTTCATTGATACGAGTATTCTTCCTTCGGTGTTGCAATGTCATTTGCAAGAACACTCGAAAACAAGTAATTCAGAGATCTTCGCGGATCCGAGGCTCGATTGAAAGCAGTTGGAAGTCACATGGAATGCCTTGGAGCATTGGAGATGTGAAAGATTTGAATTATTCAAGAAAAAGAATATCGAGATTTCAAGTGTATTCTTCCCTTGCCATCCTGAAATTGACAATGTTGTAGCAATAATTATTCAGGTCAAAATTAAATACTTTTTTGTGGAAAAACTGAACCTAGTACCATGACGAGAGTCGGCACATACATTCTACCGTCTACATTCATTCGTATCGACGTGGAGTGGTTCTTGGAATTTGTGTCCAACATACTGAAAAAAAATCATTCAAATAAGTATTCTTCCTACTACAGTGCAGCAATGTCATTTGCAATTACACTCCAAAAAAATCATTCAGAGATCTTCGCTGATCCGTGACTCGATTTAACAGATTTAAAGCAGTGGAAACTGAAAGTCTTCTTGAATAGAATGCTACGAGGACTTTGGTGCATTGGAGATATGAAACATTTGAATTTTTCAAGGAAAAGCATATCGAGATTTCAAGTATTCTTCGCTTGCCAACTTGAAATTAACAATGCATTGCAAGTAATTATTCAGGTGAAAGTTAAATATTTTGTTGTGGAAAAACTGCACGAAGTACCATGACGAGAGTCAGCACAGATATTCTGCTATCCACATTCGTTCGTATCGTCGTAGAGTTGTTCTTGGAATTTATGTCCAACATACTGAATATGAACGAGAAACATCAATAGAAGTATATGACCGGAAATGGCTAGAGTCTAATTAGTAGCAATTGCTTTTCGAGTTAGGTTCCTAGTATAGCTAGCGCCATAGCGAAGCAGATTTAGGGAAGATTATAACCTAAAAACATAGCACTGATGTAAACGGATTGATTTGCAATAAAAAAGTTTCATAGCTGGATGGCTTGCGAAGTTATTGTCACCAGCGGTGATGAAGTCATTGCCTGGAGTGCTGGCACTTGAAAGGTTCAAAGTATTCTCAACTCCCTTTGTGTGTTTCCTGACATTACGTAAGCCGCATTTTCAGTTGATTAGCTTAGAAAAATCCAAGAAATCGTCTCTAGTCTTGGCCGCAATAAATTTGTACAAGCGCAGTTTGCACCAAGCGTAATTATAACCATATTATCCGCTCTATCACAAAAACATTCAGAAACTTCTAGCTATAAAGAGTGCGCACATCAGAAAATCGCGGACTTTCTGAAAACATACACAATATTTTCTTTTATATTAATACAAATCAAGAGAAAATAAATCATTTTCTCTTGTTCAAATATGCTATTATCGCTTCGGAATCATTCACTCGATGTGTTATCTGAATCGTAAACACTATTCGAATTCTCGCTTCGCATCGAAAAGATCACGCAATTTGGAATTTGACTGCAGCTTTTACACAAGTCAGCTGTACATATTGATTTTACAATGTGGGCTCATGAATAAATTCCAGCGCGCGCATATATTTAGGCAGGATACGAGTCCGCACAAGTTTTGCTCGTTTCGATTAGATTTCCGCTCGAATTCCTTGTGTCCTATATACATTCCTGTATTATTTTGGAAAACTTTGATATTCAGTTTCTCGGGTTTCCATGATCATTTTTTGGCGGGACTACCACTGCTTATTTCTTTCATGGAAACCCTCAAAATCACACCAAAATAAAGGCAATAGGTATCAAACTTTTTAGTAACAATATTTTTGGCCACGCATTGCTCTGAATCTCAAAAATAACATGTCTTATAAACTAGTCGTTGCAGAATCATGAAAACCCAGACAAATGGTTTCAACTTGTAACTTTGTACAGCAAAAGCCTGAATGAATTTCTACTTTTTCCTGTTAGTAGTATAGTATGCACCGAATTAGCCGTTTTTTTTGAGGCGGAATACTAATTTTGAGGCGGAATACGTAATGAGCGTCGCGGTTGAATTAATGAGCGTCCCCACGTGGAATTAATGAGCTTGCGGTTGATTGTTGACACAGGTGTACTTTTGTTCTTCATTGCGGCGGAATTAATGAGCGTCCCCACGCGGAATTAATGAACTTGCGGTTGGATGTTGACACAGGTGTTCTTTTGTTTAAAAGTGAGCGGGAATACATTAAGATTGTTGACACAGGTGTACTTCTGTGTTCAACACGTGGCTGCGTTTCTTTTGTCTCTACCATGTGCTTGTGGTTTCTATTGTTCTCAGAGTCTATAAAACAAGAGGTTTAGTGGAATAAAGTAAAAAAAAATGTGAGGTTAACATCATGAAATTTACAGAAAAAAATATTACGGAGGATGACGTTAAGATTCTGTTTTCTTTATTATACATTACATAATCCCGTATTTGACTATAAAAATAGCAGGGAAAAAAATACAAGTACACGAAAAGGATCAATTCTAATGTCCCTTCTAAGATTACAAAACGTTTAATAATAGTAAAACACTCAGACACAAGCAGCCCCAAGTCCTTTATCTATTTTTATTTACCTAAAAGCGCGCTTAAAAAAAAAGACAAATAAAATGAATGCAATACCAACGTGACATGTAATTTATACAAGAAAAATAAACGGGGACAAAAGGAGACAAAAGGTGACAAAATGGACAATCATATACTTGGTGAGTATCCTAAATTTATATTCAAAATACTACATTTTAATTATGTTACACTTCTCAGGGGTAGGGTAGGGAATTGGTTTCATAAAATATGGAAAACATTATAGGGAGGAGGAGGAGGACCATTCTGAGAGGAGGAGCATTTTTATTCAGTGAGGAGGAAGGGCAAACAAAGGGACATTATAAAAATGTTTTTTTTTAGTATTTGACGGGCGCTGTCGCGGGCTTTGACGGCCGTCCTTGCGGGCGTGACGGGCGTTGTAGCGGGCGTGACGGGCGTTGACGGGCGCTGTAGCGGGCGTTGAAGCGGGCGTGACGGGCGTTGACGGCCGTCCTTGCGGGCTCGGGTGCTACGGGCGTCTTGCGGGCGTTACGGGCATTGCTGTGATGTATTGCGGTATCCAGGGTTTCTGTGGGGTTTCTCTAGGGTTTCTGTGGGGTTTCTCTAGGGTTTCTGTGGGGTTTCTCTAGGGTTTCTGTGGGGTTTCTGTAGGGTTTCTTTAGGGTTTCTCAGGAGGAGGAGGTCTGTTTTGTGAGGAGGAGGAGGAGGAGGTCTGTTTTGTGAGGAGGAGGAGGAGGAGGTCTGTTTTGTGAGGAGGAGGAGGAGGAGGAGGAGGAGGAGGTCTATTTTGTGAGGAGGAGGAGAGCTATTCTGTAAGGAGGAGGGCTATTCTGTAAGGAGGATGGTTACCCCGTGGTTACCCTTTGGTTATCCCGTTGTCATTAATGTCCCTCCGATGCGCCCGCTACGGGCGTCTTGCGGCCGCTACGGGCGTCTTGCGGGCGCTACGGGCGTCCTGCGGCCGTTTTGCGGGCGTTGTTGCAGGATTTCGATGGGATGTCGATGGGATGTCGATGTGATGTCGATGAGATGTCGATGTGATGTCGATGTGATGTCGATTGAATGTCGATGGGGTGTCGATGAGGTGTCGATGAGGTGTCGATGGGATGTCGATGGGTTGTTGATGGGATGTCGATTGGATGTCGATGGGATGCCGCAAGACGTTCGCAAGGACGCCCGCAAAACGGCCGCAGGACGCCCGTAGCGGCCGCAAGACGCCCGTAGCGGCCGCAAGACGCCCGTAGCGGGCGCATCGGAGGGGCATTAATGACAACGGGATAACCAAAGGGTAACCACGGGGTAACCATCCTCCTTACAGAATAGCCCTCCTCCTTACAGAATAGCTCTCCTCCTCCTCCTCACAAAATAGACCTCCTCCTCCTCCTCCTCCTCCTCCTCCTCACAAAACAGACCTCCTCCTCCTCCTCACAAAACAGACCTCCTCCTCCTCCTCCTCACAAAACAGACCTCCTCCTCCTCCTCCTCACAAAACAGACCTCCTCCTCCTCCTGAGAAACCCTAAAGAAACCCTACAGAAACCCTACAGAAACCCTACTAGAGAAACCCCACAGAAACCCTAGAGAAACCCCACAGAAACCCTAGAGAAACCCCACAGAAACCCTGGATACCGCAATACATCACAGCAATGCCCGTAACGCCCGCAAGACGCCCGTAGCACCCGAGCCCGCAAGGACGGCCGTCAACGCCCGTCACGCCCGCTTCAACGCCCGCTACAGCGCCCGTCAACGCCCGTCACGCCCGCTACAACGCCCGTCAACGCCCGTCACGCCCGCAAGGACGGCCGTCAACGCCCGCGACAGCGCCCGTCAAATACTAAAAAAAACATTTTTATAATGTCCCTTTGTTTGCCCTTCCTCCTCACTGAATAAAAATGCTCCTCCTCTCAGAATGGTCCTCCTCCTCCTCCCTATAATGTTTTCCATATTTTATGAAACCAATTCCCTACCCTACCCCTGAGAAGTGTAACATAATTAAAATGTAGTATTTTGAATATAAATTTAGGATACTCACCAAGTATATGATTGTCCATTTTGTCACCTTTTGTCTCCTTTTGTCCCCGTTTATTTTTCTTGTATAAATTACATGTCACGTTGGTATTGCATTCATTTTATTTGTCTTTTTTTTTTTTAAGCGCGCTTTTAGGTAAATAAAAATAGATAAAGGACTTGGGGCTGCTTGTGTCGGAGTGTTCTTAGAAGGGACATTGATAGAATTGATCCTTTTCGTGTACTTGTATTTTTTCCTGCTATTTTTATAGTCAAATACGGGATTATGTAATGTATAATAAAGAAAACAGAATCTTAACGTCATCCTCCGTAATATTTTTTTCTGTAAATTTCATGATGTTAACCTCACATTTTTTTCACTTTATTCCACTAAACCTCTTGTTTTATAGACTCTGAGAACAATAGAAACCACAAGCACATGGTAGAGACAAAAGAAACGCAGCCACGTGTTGAACACAGAAGTACACCTGTGTCAACAATCTTAATGTATTCCCGCTCACTTTTAAACAAAAGAACACCTGTGTCAACATCCAACCGCAAGTTCATTAATTCCGCGTGGGGACGCTCATTAATTCCGCCGCAATGAAGAACAAAAGAACACCTGTGTCAACAATCAACCGCAAGCTCATTAATTCCACGTGGGGACGCTCATTAATTCAACCGCGACGCTCATTACGTATTCCGCCTCAAAATTAGTATTCCGCCTCAAAAAAACGGCTAATTCTGTGCATACTATACTACTCCTGTTATGTTTAAAAATTTACTTTAAAATGGAATGCTACTTACTTAGGTTATTACGTTGGCTGAAAATAGAACTTTAGAAGAGGTACGTTAGTCTTCATCACCAAACTGACTATACATAGCTGATTTGGAGACCTCGTACACCGCAAACTGGATCCCAATAGTCGGCGCGACCTAGTGAAAGGAAAACAACAATTGTTATATAGCGAGTGCTCACTCCAACCGAGCGCGCGCTCTTATTGGCTAAATCAAGGTCACGTGGTGAAGTACAAATCAATTATCCCACGATCAGTCAATATTTGGAAAAATTATTGACTGGTTGGGGAATATTACTTTCGCGCGTCGCGTTTGAGAGCGAGAAAAAATAGCAGTATATTTTCTGCTATATAACAAAACACTTAATGACTGCTCCCGAGGGAAACATCAGTTTTGTTTCCCGAGAACCTCGATGTTTCCCGACACGAAGTCGAGGGAAACATCGAGATTCGAGGGAAACAAAACTGTGTTTCCCGAGGGAGTACTCATTAAGTTTATATTTTGCTCTGTTCGCAGGCGTTGGAGAGCAGTTTTAGGTCGAGAAACCCGAGTTTGCTTTCGCGTGGCCGCCATCTTGGATTTGTGACCAGATATCAGAAATCGAGGGGGAGGGGGCGGGGAGGAAAGAGAAAATCCCCGCCCCTTACACCCTGATTTGTGATATTTTGTCACAATTCCAAGATGGCGGCCAGCGAAAGCAAACTCGGAAAGGAAAGTACAATTCAATGGTAAATAATGTGATTGAGTTTCAAAAGTAATAAGTGCCACCCAAAACAGAATTTGATGTCAATCACATAGTCTATGCACGAGACGCAAAATACTAACCCTCAAATCGCTTCATCGCGGCTTTAGAAAACGAAATTGCATGACTTTCACGACCCATGAAAGGATCCATTTCACCCTGTCAATACAGTAAAAACCCGCATAAAAGAACAAGTGGTTTAAGAACACTCAGGCTGAAATTTGGCCAAAAAGGTACCTTATACATAAGAACACATGCAGCCTGAAAAATGAAAATCGTTCTTGTATAAAAAAATTGCTGACAGTTAGATTCGAGTACAGTAACCCACTGTGTGGTAGAGTACCGAGTAGATCAATGTAATGTGCTAGACCATGCACACACAGTTCTACAGCAGGAATTCCAGGGTACATTTAGACTAATTGTTGTTACGCTAAATGACTGGCACCTTTCTTCCAATCACATTCTTTATTTGACTGTTGGTAGTATAAGCAGTATTTGATGTTAAGAAACAATTTAAGAACACCTTAAGAACATTTTCAGCCTGATTTTGCAGAAAACACCCAATATACAAGAACAAAATCAGCGTGATTCCCCAAAACACCTGTTCTTTTATGCGGGTTTTTACTGTAATGCATTGCTTTGTTTTTGTTCACATGATTCATTACCATCAGAAACTTGACGCAAAGGATCTTTCGGAGCGAAGTTATAAGGCCCCTAAAGTTTCATATTTTTATAGTGTTTGTATGGAGGTCGGACAGATTGTGTCCGAGCCTCATACAACGTCCCGAAAAATAGGGAACTTTAGCGGCCTATAACTTTGCTCCTAATCAAGGCAATACTCCAAAATCATCAAGATTTCTTAGTTTTGGGGTATTTTAGCTAGAGCATAGAACATTTAGCGGGAATACCAAATCATAGCTGCTCAATTGCGGGGATCGGTCAATTGTTCTAAAGGAGGAGGAAGGGAATCGTGAACGAGAAATCGAGCGAGCGAACGATATTTTCTCTCGTCCTCCCCTCCCTTACTCAAGGTGGACACTAAAGAACCTCTTCGTGAGAGCAGGGGATTGTCTCCCGGTGCATCACGTGCGGAATATCGACCAATCGAAACGAAGCTTTCATTGACTTCCAACTACTGTCGGCCAATCAGAGTTATGCTTATGTTTCGCCAGCTAAAAGAGTTTCGCTGATTCAAGACTTGCTAGGGAATTTTTTCCCTCTGTTTTTAGTGTTTTTCGAAAGAAATCACTCAGCAAACTGTTAGAATATGGATATGACATCTTCACCATGTCGTTTAGGCAAAGGAATTAAAGATGAATTTCCAGTGATTTGAATAGACGAAAAAATCGACCTGACTTGACCCCCTGACGTTGATCTGATGTGAGGGTAAGAACTGCCAGCGAACTCTACCGCAGTGGATGAAAATCAGGCTAGAGCAGATTTCGTACGACGGTGAAAAGTGCCACGGCATACATCGATTCGACGTAATTTGAGGTAGTTGATTTACTTGTCTGATTGGCAAGCTTTTTGAACTGGTGGAAGAAACCTTTCAAAACTAGCCGACAAGAAACATTTGAAGTTCGTATCTTGCTAAGAAGAAAAGTTACAGGGTAATGAAATCTCGAAATTTTACAGAGGTTTGTATGACTAAAGGTGGCCCTTGGCCTTATAAACACCTGTAAAAAATCACGTATTGGCGGGCTCACAACTTCGCTTCTAAACAGGCTTCAACCCCCAAACTTGCCAATTTGACTACTTTCAGAGAGATCTTTCACTGGTTCAAAAAGTTTTCCAATGATACAGTTACAAAATTACGTCGAATCGGTCTGTTGTCGCGGCGCGACAAGGAACCTGGCCTGCTGTGTAGACACGGAACCTCTCCTTATCCACCAGGGAGCAAAAAAATATATAATGGACTACCAATCAGATTGCATTGTCGTGGCACGTATTTACGTTAACGTATCGCGATCCCGACAAGGCACGGCAAATCAAGGACGGCCAATCAAATTGCACGGTCGCGGCAGAAAATTACGGCCTTTAGAACGAGAGCCAATGAAATCGCGTAGTTGCGGCACGTACCTTGAGCAGATTTGGCCACATTCCTCTGAACAAGCCGTACCACCCCTCGGATCTGATGATAACCTTAAACCCATCCCACGTGTTGGAGTACTTGAACATGCCTTTCTCTACTGCGCCCTCCATCTGCATGCGCCTGCGAACAACGTCCAGCGGATAGGTTCCTGATATTAGGGCATATCAACGAATCAGAGTCGGTTCTTTCCTAATAGAAGCATGTTCGAATTACGCTCCAATGCCTACAAACAATAACCTCAAGTCGAGGCTCTCTTTTAAAATTACTTTAAATGTATTAGAACTTGGAGAAAGAGCCTCGACTTCAAGCTTTTGTCTTGTGAGCATTGGAGCGTAATTCGAACTTGGGCTAATGCACTTTGGTGGACTGGGACAGACTATTACCCAGTCGTTATTAAAATTGTGTTTCTTTCCTATTTCGCTTTTGCGTTACCGGCTGTTTCCGATATTGCGTTACTGGCTGTTACCGATATTGCGTTACTGGCTGTTACCGACATTGCGTTACTGGCTGTTACCGACATTGCGTGTCTGGCTGTTGCCGATATTGCGTTACAGGCTGTTACCGATATTGCGTTACTGGCTGTTACCGATATTGCGTTACTGGATGTTACCGATATTGCGTTACTGGCTGCTACCGATATTGCGTTACTGGATGTTACCGATATTGCGTTACTGGCTGTTACCGATATTGCGTTACTCGACGAGGCGCGCAAAGGATTTAAGTGAGTTCGTCCTGATCGTAATGCAACGCGCACCTTGAAACAAGCTTGTTCTGACCGTGATGCATCGCGCGCCGCCTCGAGAAGAATAACAAGGCGACTGGGTACGAGTGTGGGACTGGGGTGAGTCGCGCGCGGGCTCGCTGCATGTGGGTTATCTAGCGTGGTCACCAAGCCAAAATCAATCGCGGACAAATCGAGAACTTGAGTCTCTATAATCTCTGCAAGTTTTGATTCAAATTTTCTTCGTTTTCTTGCTACTTTCTCCGAAATTCTTTATCATAAGAGGATCGTCTGTCACTTCCTAATAAAGTAAATAATTCTAAATATAGTTTTGACGAAAGACGACAACTTTCGTCGAGGCATCGTTGAAATTAGCCAATCAGAATCAAAGCAAGCATGCAAAGCAATTGTTTTCAAATCCGGGCTGAGTGGGATACAAACCCACGACCTTCGGTGTATTTTCTTCACTCACAATTCCTTCATTTGCTTTACCTGTCTGAGCGACTGCACCAGCAATGGCCCCACAGCACAACTTAGCAATGACTGGTAAATCAAGGTCGTGATGTATCGTTCTCAGTTTGTGACCAGCAGCTTCGGCGAGGTAATATTTGAGGCAGAATCCTGAAGTGAAAACATACAACAACTAAGCATTTGAGCGTACGACAGCTAAACCCGTTGCATCGTCACCCACGTTTTCAGAACATCTATGTATTTACCGGAAACTAAAACACACGTATTTTCCATATCTTCACTAGTGAAAATATGAAGAAGTCTGTACTGAATATCCCGGATGTGTACGCGCGCTTACACTATTTCCCGCCAATTTTGCAGTGTTGTTTTCCTCACTTCGTTACCATAATTTTCATTTTTCTGCGAACTCTACGCCAACTAACAAACCGCGGTTTGGCTTCCGTCAATCAAACGAGTGAACAGCTCTGGGTGATTTCACGCAGGCTTTGAGAAGTGTTTTTGAACTATTATGGACTTCCTAGGCTTCAAATCTAAATTTTCCACCATAAAATGCAAACGAAACTTTCAAAAAGTCAATGCGCATGTCTTAAAAGGTTTGATTGACGGAAGCCAAAACGCAGTTTGGCGTTCGGAAATGTCAAGTGGGAGTTCGCAGAATTATGAAAATCGCAGTAAGGCGCAAAAATAATCTACGCTCTAGTTGTAAAGAGAAAAACCTTAGTTCAACTCAATGGCGAGAAAGCTACAGCAACACAAAGGGAAATTAGATCTTAACAACACTGGGAATACGAAAGATAATTGTTCCCGGGGGTGCTCTTCAACCACTTCCACCGACTAGACCAATAGTCATCAAGCGGTCGAGTGCTTGCCAGCATCTGTTTGAGTGCAGGGATATTGATCGTGTGATGAGTGATAAGTTGTTCTTACCTGCGAAGGCAATTGCGAAATCTACGGCTCGAAAAAAATGAAACTTTCGAGTCTAAATATCCTTCTAGCATTGCTTGTTGCCTGTTCAGTTGTCTACTGGCTTCTGTCGACACAGCAAAAAAGCACGGGTTTCCTCGACAAGTTCCTTACGCTCCGGAATATAAGCCAAAGTAGAAGTCATTTTGGCGACAAAGCGGGCAAAAGGCAATTCGAACAATTGGCAACACATCAAATTAGCTACAAAGTCCCTGGGTTCACAAACATTTCTGGCAAAGCCTTCAAGCTCGACAGCAAAACGCTATTACTTCTGGAAAAGCTTAACCTACTTGAGCGCAACAAGAGTTTTTCAGACTTTGAAACTTTTCAAGTAGTCGCAGTTACAGCCGTATCAAGCAACCACTACAAGGAATTCATGACACACATTAACAGCTTCCTGCCTAATATGACATTGTTAGTGTATGACTTGGGCCTATCAGCGGCTCAAGTGAAAGAAATCAAGTCTCTGAATTTCACAGATTATAGAACATTTAACTTCTCTCTATTCCCGGCACATGTAAAGCACCTGTTCATTTACGCGTGGAAATTTTTGATTATTAACGAAGTGTTGATTGAATACGGAGCCGTTTTGTGGATGGATTGCTCAATTGTATTTGAAACCAGAAGTCTTGATAAACTTGTGTCCCTCATGAAAATCAGACAAACGGGATTTGCGTTCTATCTGCATCCACCAGCCTCGCATTCAATATTTGCGGCAACACACCCAACAATGTACAAGTATTTTCCCATCAGTCCAAACGGCTCAGTTTACGCCAAAATGTATCAATCTGGGGCCATGCTAATTCTCGATACACCAGTTATTCGACGCGATGTAATACAATGGCTGGTTCTGTGCTGTTTGGTAAAAGACTGCATTGCACCTCCAGGAGCAGCGCTGGCGTGCAAGTTTAAGGATAAAAAAGAGACTTCGCGCTTTGCCATCGCTATGATCAGTCGCTGGTGAACATTTTAGTGGCAAATCTTTATCGATTTCAGCTAGAAAGATACTACTTTGGTTCACTGGGAATTGCGCAAAGCCTGCGTATTGAAAGTGATGAAGAGAAGTTCGCCAAATATCAAAACAATGCTACTGGGTTACTCACCAACTAGTCGTATTTAAGCTCTTCGGTATACACTATCATCATATTATTCACATTTCGCTCGCTTTTTTTTCTTAGGTTATACATTATTTGTATTTTTATGTCTTCTTATTTCATTTAATAAAGTTTTATTTTCATCAGCAAGAAGAAAGACTGCAAAATATTTCCTCCTAACAGCTCGCCTTGCGATGTAATGCCTTTTGGCATACAAGTCTATAATATCACAAACCAAGGGCCTTTCTCGCAGCACTTCACTTTCTATTAGAAACTTCTAGTTTTGTTAATAGTTTATTATATAGAGAGTGGTTTGTATAATCCGTGAAACAAAGTGTAATAGTCAAAAGCAATAGCCATACAATGCAGAAGAGGACAATGGAGCTAGAGCGTAATAATTAACAATTAGACCTCAAGGCCGAATGTGCTATGATGAATAGACCATGAGGCCGAAGGCCGAATGGTCTATTGATAGACAGAGCGGAAATGACCTGTTTTGATCACTATATTTCAAATAATAAGGTCAGGTTAACTCAGAAAAGCTTGATTTTTTGCATACAGACTCCTTGTCTTATTAGAAACAAAATATAAAAAATGACTTTTTTCCAATGGATCCGTCTTTGAGATATTAGGCTTTAAAATTTGGTTTCTGTGCCATTTTATGGGAGAATTGCTACTTTGATCAGGAATTCTGCAAACTTTGTTCAATCATATTTAAAATTCATATTCTTCAAATTTCTTGAAAATTTGGAATTAAGCTTTTGGTCATAGAAACTCTATGTATACGGAATCTTGAGCTTATATATTTAAATATGGCGAAGTTAGACATTTCATTTTTGGTCATTTCCGCTCTGTCCTATTGATTTCATAGCACATGAGGACGAGAGGTCTAATTGTTTTAGTATAAACCAACTAGTTGGTCGGTTTTGGCAATGAATCCCATTATTTTATGTTGAAAAAATCAAGTTTTCTTGCAAAGAAAGGTGGTGGTTTTGCCAGGCACGGTCTATCACTAATAGACCATTAGTAGCTCAGCCAATCAGAATGCAGGATTTGTAATAGACCATTAGTTGGTTTATACTAAAAGTCTGATAGACTAGAGCGTGTTTCGCGGGTTTTTGGAAACCACTATATAAAAATGCCTATTGTCTAAATTGACCTAAGTCTTGCAGTCACGCACTAGTTGACTAACTTCCGTGTGTAACGTGTGCTTGTTTACTGCTTTCGCATCATACATCGTAAAAAAATTCTTAAAAATAGCTTTTGTGATTTGAAGTCTTGTCTTTTTTTAAGACCATGTGGCTACGCTCGATCTGTTGTTTTGAGTGGTCTCCGGTAACCGCCTCAATGCACATCAGAAAGCGCGTGCGGCGTGCTATTATAAAAGTACTTTCCGCGTGCCGCAGGCGAGTGTCTTTCAAGTTTTATCAGTTCGACCAACATTCCCCGAGTGTTTGTAAGAAACCAGAGAGCACGCGGAAAGTATTTTTATTGCTTTTAGAAAATAACGTACACACGCGCGTCATCGTCTCCTTCGAACCGAAGAATTCACACTTGCCTTCGCAGATAAAAGCGACCTATTGAGGGGCCTATGTTACTCGATCAATATCCCTGCACGATATTAGCATAACAGTCTGGAAGAAAAGTTAGCTTTTTCACTTGACAACTCCTTGCTTGAGTCTTCGCACTTCCCGACCGGTCTATAGAAAAATTGCTCTTTTGAACTTATCCTATAAAAACAACGAGCTGTCAACTCGGAGGCTCTCTCAAGTCTTGGGTAATTCGCGCTATACGCTGATGAAAGTTGTGCTGCTTTAGTCACTTCGTCAGTGCTCCTACCCTGCTAGCAAAGGCTTTTCCTTGACATTTCGCTCTCCCGTTTTGTTGTTAGACTACGCGGTTTGGCTGTCGCGCGTTGTTTTCTTTGCTATCTCGCCCCCGGGGACAAAACCAAAACAACTACGGGAATAGCCTGCTAGCAGGCGTTGGAGGCTGTTTTATCGGCGAAAACCCGGAGTTCGTAGTCGCGAGTTCGTAGTCGCAAGCGCCATCTTGGATTTTTTGGCCGAGTGACAATGGGGCGAGTGGGGGTGGGCCTCTTCCCCTCCCCCCCTCGTTTTGTCACTCGCCCCATTGTCACTCGGCCAAAAAATCCAAGATGGCGCTCGCGACTACGAACTCCGGGTTTTCGCCGATAAAACAGTGGCGCTCACGACTACGAACTCCGGGTTTTCGCCGATAAAACAGCCTCCAACGCCTGCTAGCAGGCTACTACGCCAATGCAGGGCACGCGACTAACTTCGTTTAATAAATTCTCTGCTCTAACCGCTGTATAGGCATCAACGGCGCATAAATACAGTGGGAGCCAGAATGTGATTTGTTTGTTAACAAGGAAATATTGTTAACCTTACCTTTCATTCCCTCATACACCATGAAATTCAGGCCAATGTATGGAGCAATGCCCTAAGAAAAGAAAATCACCATTTCATGTCCATGATTTTATGACTGATTTTATTTACAGCTGTTTTAAAGAATGTTGTCTGAAGCTGTACGCGCCAAGACTGCAAAGTTGTCTGGGTACAACACGTACTTGAATGGCCGTTTTCACACTAGAAGACGAACAAATCGTCTAGACGGACAAATCGTCTGACGATTTGTTCGTCTTTGTACGTTTAGTGTGAATTCAGGTCGGACTTTAGTCGATTTGTTCGTCTATACAAACAAGTTGTCTATGAAAAATCGTGTTCCTAGACGGCCAAACAGACGAACAAATTTAGACGATTTTATGCAGATGCCCAGGCAAGCCTGCGGCCGCGTAGCACTAAGTTCAACAGAGTGGAGATAAGGAATTAACCTTGTGTGAAAGCTAACGCGCCAACGAAATGGTCCCATGTGTGCTTCTGAGCGTTAGCCCTAGTAAGCGGAGAAAGAGAAAAAATCTCTGACCCCGAGAGGGATTTAGACGATTTGTTCGTCTGAAAATTTGTTCGTCCTTTTTCACATCAGACGATTTGTTCGTCTACAGACGATTTGTTCGTCCAGACGATTTGTTCGTCTCTAGTGTGAAAACGGCCAATGACGTTCGTCGGGGGCTGTTCGCGATTCTCTAGGGGACGCACCATAGTAGGGGCTGCTAGCAACCTAATTAAAGGCCCATCACCAACCGGGAGCCTTTGCGGACTCTTAGCCAATCAGAGCACCCGAAAAACAATGGATCAATTTGAAAACAAAGGAAAACGGGGCGCAAAGGCTCCCGGTTGGCGATGGGCCTTTAAGCAATAAAAGTACTTTCCACGAGCCGAAGGCGAGTGTCTTTCAAGTTTTATCAGTTCGACCCAACATTCCCCGAGTTTGTAAGAAATCATAGAGCACGCAGAAAGTACTTTTATTGCTTTTAGAAAATAACATACACACGCGCGACATCGTTGCGTGACAATCGTGTTTCTTAGGTCTCTTACAAAAACGCCTTTTAAGCAATCAAAATGCGCACATTCACCATATAAAATAGGTGTTATTTTCTAATGGATAATGAAAGACCAAAGAACGGTGCATGCAAACTGATGCAAAGAATGAGTTGAATCGGTTGCAACGCGACCGAGATATGGCCCGCTGAATACATAATTTTCTTTAACAAATCACTATATTTTAGACACAGTTCAACTTCATGTAATGAATGTACGCTGCGCTATATCTAATGCAGCCCGTTAAGTTCCCCAACCTCTCCTTGTGTAGCGGTTGTGTATTTCGGCCGCTTTGAGTGAGAAGACCCTTTCTTTTCTTTCTTTCTTATGAACTGAACTAAAAATACAGTGATTTGTTAATCACTGTCGCCGTTGGAACCGTTTTCCCTCATTTTTGGTGTGCAGCTTTCAGTCGATGTTCTCTTTTTAAGGTAATTCCCCTGAAATAAAACTTGTCGTAGAATTTTTTTCTTAATTTGTCTATTTACTATTTAGTATATAAGGAATGAAAATATGAAATAAAAAGAGGGGGTGCCCATGCTCGTTTAGAAACTGTGATGGCGCAAACATACCCCATTTTTAGTGTCTGAGGGCTATTTTGTGAAGGAATACGGGAAACAAGAAAATTGTGATAAAACGCTCACTAATGAAGCAATCCAGTTCGCTTGCAAGTTTGAACAGAACTGTTGGATGCTTCACTACCTAGGGCGAACATTAGAATGTTTAATTTTCTATGTGTGTTGACGCTACTCTTGAAAATGTGCAAAAATATGCGCACCGCTCGTGATAATTTGAGAGTCTTTGGTGTCTCATTTTGGGGCTTTTTATGACGATAGCTCAAAAACTTGTCGTGGAAATTTCTTTGAACTTTTTTTATAACAGGGGAATGATAGTCTTATCAAAATGGTAAAATAAAAAATTGGGGTGCCCAATCTTGTTTTCGCGCAATATCCCAAAAAGCGACTTTTTCTTGGTGTTTCTCGCTCAAATGGGATATTTAGCTTGCGCGCGCGCGCTCGATTGCGTCATTTTCGAACGAATTGATCGCGCGTCCGTGCGCAGAACAGCGTGCGCCGTGCAAAACAGGGGAATAACCTTAAACCAATATTTGTCCGGTATCTACTTCATCGCTGAATGCCATATAGTCGTCTTCTAATAGAACGAGGCATAATCAAACAAAAGGACCATTCATATTCAAATAAGGCGGCTATTGTGACATTCAGCGATGAAGCATATACCCAAATATTGCTAAATTGAAAACGTTTTTTTTTGTGACGTCATCACTTAATAAGCAGGCCGACCTAGCCGAACTTCAGCCGCTCTTCTTCTGTCAAACCTTTCCTTTTTCAAAGGATGCCGCTTCATTATACTTTATAATCAAGACATTTCTATTGTTTTGTATTGGAACGGCGCAACTCTGGCACGCAAAACCGTACATGATCTGGTGCTTTTGTTATCAAGGCCGAATGATCTATTAGCCTGCGTAGCTGGCGGTTTAGTGGGGTTTTAGCAGGTTTTTATCCGCGAAATCTTCGGTAGAAATGTTCGGTATTTTGCTTGTTGTTTGATGAGATGGCCGCGCGAGCGCTCCGCAGGTTTTTTTTAGCAGGTTTTTATCCGCGAAATCTTCGGTATTTTGCTTGTTGTTTGATGAGATGGCCGCGCGAGCGCTCCGCAGGTTTTTTAAGCAGGTTTTTATCCGCGAAATCTTCGGTATTTTGCTTGTTGTTTGATGAGATGGCCGCGCGAGGTTTTTTTAGCAGGTTTTTATCCGCGAAATCCTCTTCCCCAGGGCGCACCTTTTAACCAGGCGCACCTTGCCCCAGTGCTCGCGCGGCCATCTCATCGAACAACAAGCAAACTACCGAACATTTCTACAGAAGATTTCGCGGATAAAAACCTGCTAAAACCCCACTAAACCGCCAGCTAAGCAGGCTAAATGATCTATTGGAAGTAATGGCCCATGTGGCCGAGAGGGGTTTACTGTTCAGTATAAATCTCCCGAGGGGAATATGACCGTCGTATTTTTTAGGGGTTAACATCGGCAATCCGTTATTTTTTAAGGGTTCTTTGAACGAAAACGGTACGCTGAAGAAAATCCCATCTTTTTTTAGGGGTTCCTTGAACTAGAACAATACGCTGAAGAACGTATTTTAGGACCGAGGACTATTTTCTAGGGTGGAAATTTTTTCTGACAGGTATTTTTAGGGTGGCAATTTAGGCTTCCCGACGGTGGTCATCCCTACCATTTCATAAATTGTCTGACAAAGTCTACATATACTTTCACAAAAAACTACTTTCACAAAAAACTATTGCAAAATTTGTACATGAGTGCTTCCTCCTCCGGAAAGACACTATATATGCTATATAATTAACGTTATTAATAATTATAGTAATAATTAACATCTCCTCTTTTTAAATAGGTTTTATTTGGAACTACCCATCCATGTACTTTTTGCATGCGAGGCCAAATAAAAACATCTGTCTGTCTGTCTTTTAACCTTGAATTACTCCCCCCCCCCCCCCCCCCCCGGGATAAATGTAGTAGATGGCCAATCAGAAAATACCAAAAAAGCAGCAGCAATATCGCCAATTTCCTAAAAAAGGCCTATCACTATATAATAGACTATTAGTAGCGTGGACAGTAGGAATGTAGGAATGATTTATACCAAACCAAGACGCATACCTACGTTCACTCAGGCCTACCGGCTAACATATCCGTAGCAAGCGGTTTAAGGGCCTATGGTACCTATTAGTCCAGTCAATCTACGAAAAATTTAGGGTCTCAGTCAAACTAATTGCAAAAGAATTTCTTTCACTGCTAAATGAAGGTTTTAGGGGACCTAAACAACATACTAAAAATCCCAAAAAATCCCTTCGGTGGAACATCCCGAAACTTAGCGATGAAAATATGGAGCCAGTACCACAGGGTACCCGCATCGAGTATAATCAGCTAACTACTAAAAATCAGTCAAATAACCGTTTCGTTCCACATGTTTTGTGCCCATGAGCTGTAAATAGATTGATTGTGTTTAAATACAATTGAAAAATAAACTTGTTGACCGGAGAAAGACGTAAAATGCCATTTTTGTATACCACAGGATACCCACCACTCATAAAACTGAGAATAGGCAATTTCTTTGAGAAGCTCAAAATTTTCAATTTCTTTTACAGATTTGGGTTTGAATTGGAAAAATATAACATTTCTCTATTATATTTGGAAACGTTTTTCAATTCGCTGCATTTGCATATCGGGCCGAGCCATGCTGAGTCAGTGGAATCACCTGATGGCGCCACTTTTGTTCAATCCCATGTTATTGTTTCTCACAGCATTCATTTACCAAACCATAGGTGAGTTGCATGAATCTAAGAAAATCATATTTTAACTACTGCATACCCGATGACGAGGACGGGCTGAACTTTCTGCTTTTTAGACCGAGACCGAGCCCGAGCAGCGAAGCTAGTAAGTTATTTGTTCCCATAATAAAACAGACTCTCGATATTGTGTCACAGTCAGACACACTCTAATACTATTAAGAAATCTTGTCTGGGTCATTGGTAAGCTTTAAAGGCTTGTTCTTCCTGAAACGCAAGCGCAGACGCAGGCTCAAGCGCAAGGATATCAAACTCATACATATCTCTATGTGGATTACACTAGAACACAAGCGCAAGGAAATCAAACTCATACATATCTTATGTGGATTACACTAAAACACAAGCGCAAGGAAATCGAGGATTTTGCATTTCCTTGCGCTTGTGCTTGCGTCTAGTGTGAATCAAGTGAACGCAAGCACGGCAATTATATTAATCAATGTTGATTTTAGGCTTGCGCTTGCGTCGCTTTGATTCACACAATTGCCTTACGCTTGTGTCCTGCGCTTGTGTTCCTGTTAGAACCACCCTTACTGTCAAGCACGCCCGTAGCAGAGGGAGGCCACCCAATAATTGTGATAATACATATATTTTTTCCTCTCTTGAACTGTTACCGTTTCACTAGTGAATTGTTAGGCCTTTCACGTAAGCCGTGATGTCTGCCAACAGAGGGAGAAGCAAAAGCAATTGGATGTTGGTTCCCGTTGCCATTCGACTTGGTAGGACTGCTCCGAGCCCGTTTGGCATGTATTCAGCAGCAATGCTCCGTTTTGGGGTCATTTTGTCTGCCCAAAGGGGAATGAATTCAGCGAGTCCCGACCTCGAGGGCCCTCGAGGATGGTGACGAGTAAGCCAGAATAATTTTGAATTTGAAGCTGGTTAGGTTTATATTTACATCTCAAAGCAACGCAAGTTTACGAAGTGGTTGGAACTGATTAAAATAAACCAAGTGCGTTCTAAGACTGTTAATGAATTCTTTATATGTCCCTAGTTTCTTTTATTAATTAACTGAACAGTTCTACACTCCCCTACCCAAAGGAAACCCCAACAAGGAGAAATGGTGAATTATCAAGATGGGTACCCTGTGGTACGTCAAAATAGCAATTTTCATAAAATCAACGAAAAAATATTATCCATGCTTATGAACTTTGTTTAAACATAATACATATAGAAATGCGTAAATGGCACGTTCAAAATAGACTTCCACCATCGTTTTGATTTGTTCTCAACGCGGGTACCCTGTGGTAAATGCTTGATATTTTTATTGCTAAATTTCAGGATGTTCCACCGATGGGATTTTTTGGGATTTTTAGTATGTTACTAAGGTCCCTCAAAGCGTTCATTTTGCAGTGAAACAAATTCTTTTGCAATTAGTTTGACTGAAAATCATAGATTGACTGGACTATATATCCGTTATTAGTATACCTATACCAAATCAGTGAATAGTCATTTTCGCGCTCTCTGATTGGTTCCTGAAATAGTAGATATCAAACACTATTTACTGTTTTGAAAAAACTCTCAAAATGGCGGCTCTTTTTGCCCGCGATACTGCGTCTTGAATCTTTTAAAGGCGTATTTTATTCTACTGAGTTGGTATATACTAAAACAACGACCCCTCAGGGTCGGTGCCTAGCAGTGGATATATACCTCGACACTTCGCGTCTTGGTATATATCCACCACTATTCACCTCCCCTTCGGGGGATAGTTGTTAACTATCAACACGCCCAGCTATAAGTGTCATGCTAGCTTGAATAGTCCAGTTTCGAATTCTCTAATCTACCGCTGAATAGGCCTCAACGGCGCATAAATGCAGTGGGAGCCCCCTTTATCTGTTCTGGGACTGGAAAAAGTCTCGAATCCTAACCTCGACGCCTCAACCAAGGGGGAAGACCCGAGTTAAAATGATAAAGCATTGGATGTGCCAGCATGTGAGGCCGTGCCTAAATAGTACTTACTATCAGCGATGGGCCAAGACCCTTGAAAAGTGCAGAAAACCCTTCTTCTCTTACAATTGCAGTAAAAGCGTGTCGAATATTTCTGGAATAACAAAATCACAAATATTTTTAATTTCTTGGTCAACTTTTGCAAAGTATTACGTACATATTATTTCATTTATACATTGGAGAGCCTGAATTTCAGCCGCCCTCTCGCTACCATCGTACCTCTCTTTGCAAAACAGTGGCGGATCCAGAGGGGGTTCCAAGCCCCCCCCCCCCCCCCCCCAATCCTTGAGAATCAGAACAATGAATATCCTATTGTGAAACCCAGACTACTCATGGACGAGCTTAATCAAAATAAAATTATGGAGTCAGAAAAATATACAAAAACTGTGACCTCAGCCTGGAAAATGTTGACCTTGGCCTCCAGTCCAGCCTTGGTCAACATTTTCCAGCCCTTGACCACAATTTTCCCTATATGGACCTCCCAGCCAGTAAATAACATTTATTATATAGACACGAGTGTTTTACTGGAAAATACGCCACTCGTAGATCTCATACGAAGCTACATCCAGGTCCTGAGTGACATATTTTCCATATCCTCACTAGTGAGGATATCGAAAGTATCGAAAGTGCTTGGAAATCAATTTGGAATAATTTTTTCTGGTTTGTCTATATAATAAAAAGAAAATTACACGGTGGCTTGACGATATGAATTTTATTTTCTCGCTGCGCTCGTTCGTAAAATATTGCTTTTGCCACTCGAAAATAAAATTCATATATTCGCACCACCGTGTAATATCCTCTATTTATTATATAGACACGAGTGTTTTACTGGGAAATAAGCCACTCGTAGATCTCATACGAAGCTACATCCGGGTCCTCAGTGACATATTTTCCATATCCTCACTAGTGAGGATGTCGGTCAAAACAAAAGTGCTTGGAAATCAATTTGGAATACTTTTTTCTGGTTTGTCTATTCTCGGTTTTCATGTGACGTCATCAAAACGCTAACTTCTAAACCAAGAGACCTACAGAGATGTCCTTTCTGTGCTGAATATAACTCTCTTCAAAGATTTTTCACACGAAATTTCGGCACCTTTTGGCAAGCAGTTCTCGAGATATCGCCAAAGCTATTTATGTCACGCCACACCAGTCACGTATTTTGAACTTGCCGTATTTCACTCGATTTGCACCGTTCTTACCTTTTTGGCACGTCAGTATGTTATAAAAGTGCATATCTTATCATTCTGATACTATTCTTATACTTAGGATTGAAAATAGCGTCGTTTTGGAGACCCGTTTAATTGGCCGCCATTATGGAGCCCCTCTGCTGGGGCTCCAACATGGCGGCTCCATACAATTACTGTACAAAATTGCGCACATTCACTTGCTAATATCTCGCTCGGAAAGTGACCAATCGGCCTAAAATTTACCCAGGAAACATAATTTTGTATATTCTTTATAATTATATTAGGCATGCAGTGTTTAGAAGTTAATTAAGAGAAATAAATTTCGTCACGTGACAAGTGAAAACCAAGAATATAATAAAAAGAAAATTACACGGTGGCTTGAAGATATGAGTTTTATTTTCTCGTGTCAAAAACAATATTTTACTCATTCGCTGCGCTCATTCGTAAAATATTGTTCTTGCCACTCGAAAATAAAACTCATATCTTCGCGCCACTGTGTAATATCCTCTCTGTATTCACCCTATTGCCCAGTGATGGTTTATTACTTGCCTGTATTTTTTATCAGCTCCATGTCCTTGACAAGCTAAACGAGTCCTGGAAAAGGATATGGTAATTAATTATTACATTGCAATTATCACTTCCCCTAGTGGCATAGCCAATCAGAATGCAGCATTGGCAATAGTCCACCAGTTGGGTGATACTAATTTGCAATATTCCAATCTATTATATACATGTACAGTAGCACTCGATAGTCAATTTGAGGTCCATATTTTCCTACAGCAGACCCAAAATGCACAAACAACTAGTTGAAAATTGGTTACTTGCTTTTGTTTACACGGTGCTAAAACATCAATGGAGGAAGAATTATTTATTTTTATTTGGTATAGATATTTTTTCTTGAACTCAAGTTTAATTTTAAGAATTTCGTATCAAGCACTTTTTTTTTCGGGTCATCTCCAGTGTAATTAAGAACCATTCCCTGAGTACACCTTTGTGTGTAGTTACTATTTAATCATGATTGGTTCAACCCTCGTTCTACCAAACAAAGAAGCTTTGTGATGCAGCTAGTAAGTTCTTACACTGGAGACAAGCCTTTTTTTCATGCCCCTTCTGCTCATATTTTTGTCACCTCAGCACGAAAAATTCCAATGCTAGATAAGTTACCGGTATGGATCCTTTCTAATGGCTTAAAAGCATGAAGAAGGTAAATACTGTAAGAGACATATACATGGCCCTACAGATCGCAAGATTGTGGCAAATTTGTTGTCCAAATTGGCCAATTCCAGAAAATATATGTACCCCAGGGGTGGGTGGCAGTAGTTTTTCACTCCCCCATGCATCCAGAATTTCCAAAATGGCTTACTGCCCCATGCATATAGAATTCCTGAGAGATTATACCTAGCTTCCAGCTTCGACCACACCCTAATCTAAGCTCCACACCTGATTAAATCCAAGGGGTAGGTAGCTGAACAAGACACAATGCCAGCAAGTGACCCGGCTGTCAGCCGCTTGATAGGATGCTGCTCTCTGGGATCTTGAGGAATTTTGAGAAGCTGAAAATAATTATTTATGCAAGTAAAGTTTGCAAGTACTGTGAAGTTAAAGACAAACGTCCTCCAGAGAACAAAAGTCACATTTGTAGAGACGTCAGCCTCGGACCTTCAAAATGCAGAACAGGAGATGTTTTGGGCCCACAAAAATTTATTTTAATTTTATTTTTATTTTGTCAGATTTATTGGACACAGATAACTATTATTGAGGGGATTAATGAGGGCCACTCCCAATATTCCTCTCTCCTCTTCCATTGTAATTTAACACAGTCTTTTATGTAAATGTATAATGAATGAACAGTCCTTTATTACCAGGCAGGGATTTCAATAGAAGGCAACTACCCGCAGTGAACCGCCTTCACTGCTGACCACCAGCAACTTTCGTGGACTGTATATTACTGAGTTTCAAGGAAAATATTAAAGCAATAGAATACATGAATATGGTAATTATTTTGTCCTCAAGACACAGGAAAACAGCACTTTATCTGCTGCCAAAATTTCAAAATTTCCCAGGGGTATGCCCCCGTACAACCCAAAGAAGGCTCAGGCATTATGGCATTTTGTATGGGACCCCAAAATCCAGCCTGTCTACTTCCAAAAGTTAGCCTGCTGCTTCAAAATCTATTGAAACCCCTGACCAGGAGTTTTGGATTTGCTGCAATACCTTTTTAAACTCTTCATAAGCGCAGAACTGCACTGCAGTATATGGAACAATACGCACAATATTGGTACCATTTCCCTGCAAATGAAATAATATGATTAAACACACTTTCAAGTGCATTGGGCTTTGTACTGGTAATTAAGTACCAGTATGCAATTACTGGGTGCATTTAAAGAATGCCAGTCGACCGTCATGCAATGCAGCCATGGTAACAAACCAAATATGCAAGGAGTTGCTTGCTTTACCCTGTACTGTTGCACACCAACTCAAAGAATGTTCACAATGGCAGTCATGTACAGCAGTGAAGTATGTCTAAATGTGCCAAGAAAATGATGAACTTCAAATGCTGACAAAGTGACTCTGAAGTATCTTTGTGTCATACAAAAATAGATACCATAGCCATGCTGCATGATGGTTGACAGGCATTCTTTAAGCACTAAGGTATGGTAGTTCAAGAAAATAGGTATTTCAGAGCTGCAAAAGAGAAGGATTTGGCCAAAAATATAGGAAAAATATAACAACCCTTTTGCTAATTTCAACTGCAAACTAAAACTAAAACTGTTTAAAACTGTTAAAAAAGAAAGGAAAAATAAGAGATTAGGGGCAAAAATAAGTAATCCTTTCTGTTGAGAGTTTACCGCCAACAGTTGCTACTTACCTTAAAGTAACCAATCCAGCCCTCATCTTTGTAAATCCTGACCAGTGTACCGCCAACACCTTTGTACTTGGCCTCTGCATGCACTTGAATCTATTGTAGCAAAGTAGAAAGATGCAGGTTTTAACCCTTCCATTCCTACAATCCAGGCAGAAAAATACCTGTTCTTGCCACAAAACAACCAAGCACAGAAACTAATAATTGTTTTATTATTCTGCAACAAGGAATTCGAAGTCAACAACAAGGCCTTGTAAGGTGAAACATTTTTTCAACTTCCATTAGTATTTTCCTCTTCGTATTCAATTCAAATAGCAAAAAGCATAGCAGATTCAACGAGAATATTGGCTAAATTGGCTTTCACCTTCGAAATGAAAACCAAGATGGCGGTCAAACCTATTAGCTTGCGTTATGACGTCATTAGAGTGCATCAATCCTAATGTCTGGAGTTTGACGTCACGAACTGCGCGCCAACATGCTTTCGCTGTGTACTCTTAGCCAATCAGAATCGAGATAGTGGTATGGCTGAATAATAGTAACAATTGTTGGTCTTTTACAATAAGCTTAATTTTAGAAATTATGTACGACACAATATTAACTCATATGTAGTATCAATATTATTAAACATAAATAACCTTTGCAACCGTGCGTTTATTAGACAAAATAAAACAAACTTCGCGCAAGTTGCAATTTTATAATATATGGACAGATGGCCAAGGTCATACATATGTTCTTTAGAATTTCTTGTTGTCACAAGCCATGTAAGTAACTTTAATGTCACGGGAACCGTAAAACAAAAATAATTACGAATCGTAAACTTACTTGAAGCAGCATTTTAACTCTTTCAAGTGGCGAAACACATGTTCTCGATACTCCACCAGCAACTCCACCGGCCAACAAGTGGATAAACTGATCTTTAGGGATATATTTTTCCAACCAAGAACCGCCGGCAACCTTTTTCGTGTCACCCATGTTGCAGAAACGTAAAACTAACACCTCGATTCACACAAACGAAATAGCTTTCCTAGAATGTAACCGAACATAAACCTACAGAAAAGGTTATGGTTTGCTTCTATAGATGTTCAAGAGCTAGCTGGTGTTTTGCTAGCCCAATATTCGAAGCCAATTTGTGGACATTTAGGAAATAATTCTTGCCGCCCAAAGATGAGCTGAGATGCGTGAGTTGATGTTCTTATCGAGGACGTCTGAAGCTGTGCCTTTCTATTGGTGGCAGATTACTTCCGGTTTTCAGCCGGAAGTTGGATGGGAACCTTTGTACGCGGTCGTGCTCTTTTCCACGACCTGTTCTCACACCACATGCAAGAGACAGCAACATGGAATTTTCTGCGTGTGTCGTTCAACGATGCTCTTAACAACGTGAAAGAGTTGCAATTGGATATGGCTGTTGGAAATTAGAAATACATTAGGCTGCGTTGGTTCTTGACACTTGGTAGTACGTCTTGCGAAGTAAAACCAGACCACGCCAGGGGCTCTTGACAGTTTCATATCAAGATATTCCAGTTGAAATGTGTCGTTTTCTAAATTTTCCTTAATACAGAAGTTCCTACCTACCATATTTGGAATTCCAGAAGTTTTCGTAGCTGATTTGTACTTCAAATTGCCTAAAAGTTCGTCAAAACTACATGCCACTAGAAACAGCGCGTCACCCAAGGAAAAAAAAGAGTAGGCGTTCCTCGAACATGGCCGAGGGGGCATGGGAGCTCCGATTAACGTGTTTGTGAATTCGTAGGGATTCCTGTGTGTTATACATACAGAAACATATTCATGGAAAGCCTGCCTACATTCGAAGACTAATCGAGTACAATTATGATCCAGAGTTTAAGGTTTTCAAGGACATTTCGGTAAATATAAAACTCCCCGTAGTATACTTTTATCGTTACAGGTGGGTCCCCTAGTTTCTGCTTTGTGTCGCAAAAAGGCTCGAACTAAAATATCAGAAGAGGCATTTAAACTTTTCGATATATCAGCCATCAGGATTTATCCAGTGTTGTACCGTAGTTTTGATTTTTCACAAAAAAAAAATGCGAAGATAACATGCCTTTGTCCAACATTTATTCGTACTATTTCCTCAACCAACGAAATACTTTTTGTTATTGTCTAAGCGCAATGTGGTGGTCCAACATTACCATACCTGTCAACCCAACTTCGCCAAAAATCTTGAGATTCTCCCTCATGTGGTAAATAAAATACAGAAATGTATGAAAAATTCCCAAGAGTAACAATGCGCGTAAAATACAGTAAATGTATGAACATTTTCGCAAGAATCATACGGGTGACAGGCTTCAAAATCCTAGTATGACACGCGCCTAATGCGGGTGAGTTGACAGCTATGCATTATGTATCAGTCAATTCCAGCGGTGACCATCCCCCCCCCCCCCCCCCCCCCCGGACACCGTGGGGCATTTGCACACCAGTGCTTTCCCTGGGGTGGGGAATTTTGAAAATTTTGCTGGCCCCGGGGTCGGGAATTGTTTTCCCCCGGGGGAGGGGGGTGGGGAATTTTGGTTTTCTCATCTCAAGCGCGTCGGGGTTTGCGAACTACAACCCAGTTACAGAAAATAACGCCACATAAAATATAATGCAGAGCATGGCCCGTATACACCACGTTTGGAGACTGACACATTTCACAGTTAACGTCTTCTATAGAGAAGAAACAGATATCGCAATTTCGTCTCAGTGGAAAAACATAAAAATGAATTGACACTATAAACAGAGTTCCAATTCCGCAAAAAGTCAATTAACATAACTGCGAAATAGTTGCTCTGCAAATAGAATAAAGGTAAATTTCGCATTGAGAGATGCAGGTAAATGGCTACAACCGCGAATGGCCTAGGAATGTCACTTCTTTATTTATATTTTGTCTCACTTTCAGTGAAATGAGAACTCGTTCAAAGACGAGAAAACTAAAGTACATTAAAAAAAAAACGAATTGCAAATGCTCGGACAGTATAAATGGAGTTGAAGTTTTTGTTGTGAAGCTTTGTCACGCAGAGTTACCGTCTTTTTCCCGTCCCGGGGGTGGGGCATTTTTCCGCTTTTTGTGTTCCCCGCCGTGGGGTATTCTGCATTTTTGCTAGCCCGGGGGCGGGGAATTTTCAGTTTTATTTTTAGAAATGACCGAATGCCCGGGGGGGGCATGGTCACCGCTGGAATTGACTGATACATTATATCAGCAAAACATAACAACAAGCTCAAAAGACATCATAAGGGAAAAAACAAGTTTATTAAAGACACTATTGTTGCATTGCTCCTCAGTCTAGTCAGAATTATGATGATGGTAATTGGTTTTAGACTTTAGAACTCGGTACAATGCTTACCTAAAAACACTAAGCTTTCGGCTCAACGAGAGCCTTGTTCGCAGTGACATGACAAGCGTCACGCCTTCCTACTCTTCAAGTGACTTGTCTGACACCGGCTTCAGTGTCGAGGGAGATAGCCCGCACGAAAGAAATTTTCTTCCACCCGATACTCATTGACTTGACTGAGCCTCAAAGCAATTTGCGGAATGTTGGTAACATGAATCATTGTAATAATGAAGGAGAATATCATTATTGAAATCTAGAGTTGGCATATATTTCGCCAAAGGCAAAAGAGAGATATCGACAAGGCGCCGCTAGCGTGTTAGCTCCCATGTCCCGCACGGTCTTATTCGAGTTGTTCGAGGAACGCCTACTCATTTTTTTTCTTTGGTGACGCGCTGTTTCTAGTTCAAACATTGCAGATTTCGTGTAGGCCGCCATCTTTGGTTTGGCCCAAAAGGGCCTGGCACTAGCAACACAGGTTGCCCAAGTCACGCACGGGTGAGATTAGGAGATTTTGTTTTTTTTGCCCCCGCAGGGTTTTGGCCCAGAGGCCAAAACCCGAGGAGGCATTATAGAATCCATAAAAACTTGAATGGTTGATTAACAGCTTATAATTTTCATTTACACGATATTTCGGTCAGCCAGTACCGACCTTCTTCAGGTAATGGTGAATATTTACATTGGTAACTATTATAAATAAAATAACCGTCAAAATTCAAACGTGAAATAGATACATACAAGTGGAGTGTCACGTGATAAAAAGTAACAGGAAAACACAAAAAGATACATAGATACATAAAGATCTAACAGCTGAAATTGTTAAAATTTTCGTCTCTAGTATTGAGACCTTTGGGGGATAAAGTTTGACCTCTGTTGATAAAAAAAGCCTCCCTAGCTTTCCTAACAGAATCTCTTTTGTTAGTCAGTCGTTCTAAAGGGATAAGTAGCATGTCTGTGGATGTATGGTTAGGGGTGTTATGAAAATGGAGAGCGGCGGTAGTGTGTGTAGATTGGCTGTCAGAGTCAAGTGTGCGTTTGTGCTCGTTGAAACGTTCCCGTAATTGTCGTTTGGTTTCACCTATGTATTGTAGTTTGCAGCGCTTGCAGTGAATCCCCCGCGTAAAGAGAAAATATAAGGGTATATGGTACATATGGCAGAAAAAATCTCGATCCGTCGGAACAGGGCCCGCAAAAGGTCTTGGGTAACGTGTATGATTGGATGATCAGATCACGTGACTCGCAAAGGGCCCGCAAAAGGTCTTGGGTAACGTTTATGATTGGATGACCAGATCACGTGACTCGCAGCGTGGGTTTGAGACCTCTACTGTTGTCACTGGCGGACAATAAAAATTCTAAACATTCACAACAAACTGGTCGTGACATTTAATAGATCACCAAAAACTCTAAGGAGACGCTCAGCCGAAGTCAGTCAGTGCAATCCATAGTTCAGAATTAGCAAATGTTGAGCTGCTGTGGCTGTGTAAACTTGAATGTTCACAAAGCTAAGAGCTCTAAACCTCATAATAGTAGTAAAGCATTCAAAATGGTTGCTATTGTGCTTAACAATAGGTCCGCTACGAAAGAATGTGATAATTTACCGACAATATTTCCTTTTATAAGTTCACAAAACTTAGAAAGAGGACTTTAGAATTATTATTTTTTGCATCAGCAACAAGGGAGAAGTAGGCGTTTTGTCTTCTTCCGATGTGTGCGCTGTCTGTTGTGTAATGGTTGCCTCTAAAGTATACTAAGTAGGTTAAAATAGTACCTTTGTTGACCGGAAATCTGGCAAGGGCGGAACGCGTTTTTTAGTTCTGTTAAATTAAGTTCTATTATAAGCTTTTAGCAGCTTTAGCTGATAGCTGGTATAAAAACGCAGATATAGGTTATTAGGGAGCAGCGATTGAAAAAGAGCAAAACCCGGGGGGAGGACTCTAAGGTTAAAATGCTAGGGGTGGTGACCGTCGGGAAACTCGAATTTTGACCCTAAAAAATACCTGGTCGGAAAAAATTTCCACCCTAAAAAATACCCCTCAGTCTGAAAATACCCTAAAAAATACCAACAATTTGGACAGATTAATTTTATTCTGGCCGTTTATATACATCAAATGTATCCTCTCGACTTTCAAAAACACTACTTTATTTGCGTGAGAACCCCCTAAAAAATACCTATTTTTCTTACTATACCGTTTTTTATTTTCGAACCCCTAAAAATACCAGATCGCCGATTTCAACCCCTAAAAAATACGACGGTCACCCCTAGCATTCGAATATAGGGGAGCAAAAGCAGAGAAGTCGCGAAGCAGAGACAGCCAACGAGAGTCTAAAGTCTTGTGTTCTGTTCTCCGTTGTAAGTATTTTCGGAAAGATCAATTGGCTTTAAGCTTTCAAGTATTCATATTCATAGAGTTTTCAAACAAGATTTTTGTGCGCAAGTGTTTCTGAGTAAGAATGTGTATTAATAGTCGTTTTGGAATTGTGACACAATAGTTTTCAGAAGAATTTTCGGTATTTCGCTAGAGTTTCGTAAGAGTTTTGACGGCTTTTCGTACTTTTGGTTAGAATTGTTTGTAGAGTTTCGGCTTATAGAATTTCACATGTATCTTAACGGTTTTGTAATACAACTGACAAACTCCAACAAGCTGATAACGGTGGGTTCGCGTGTTGTCTGAAACAGCTGTAAAAATGTTAATTGAATACTTATTACATCTGCAGTTTAAAAAGCACGGGGGCAGCTCTAGTGAGAACTATTACTAGTCTAAAAATACTACATTAGCTAGGTTGACTGGGGGATCCCATCTAGAGAGACTATAGGAACACACTCATCTGTTGGAATCCGACAGGGGCCGGTTAGTAGAAGGTCAGTTTAGAGTTATCTGTAGATATACGCTTATCCGACGGATAAATCCTGAATAAATCCTATACAATTTAACAGATAACTTTTAACTTTATCTACCCTGCGAGCAGTGATTTCCTCCTCTCTTGGGCCAGCGCCGGCCTAAGAGAGGAGGAAATCACTGCTCGCAGGGTAAACTTTATCCAACCTTTCAGGAACCGGCCGCTGGGGGATAGAACAGCCAGAATCCAGAGGCTGGAATACGGAATCCGAATAGCCCTTCGATTCCCTTACATAAGGCGATCCCTGTCAAAATATGACGCCATCATCCATTGATTTCTCAGGGAGCAAAAGTGCGACTTCTCAGGGCTGTTTTCGCCATTTATTATTTTATATCAATTTTTATTATAAAATTTATCAATTTCCACCGGAATTATATTAATGTATCAAAAGTAAGCACGACCAGGTCGCTCATGAATCATTGTTTATTGTTAGAGTGGCCATAAGCCCATAAGCCAGAAGCCTGCCAAAGGAAACCGACGTGCACATTCACCACAGGCAACCCATTTTTAAAGACTTGGCTTTGCGTCACTGTCACCGAAGCCTATAATCACGTGTTCAGGTACGGCATCACCGCCGTCAATGATTGGCTCACGTGCAGGTGGATTTCCAATTCCTGAAATAATAATTAGAAAACATTTTGGTCGAAAAACGATCGGCATGTGCAAAAATATTGAGCCACACTTTACACAAAATATCGAAAAATAGTCACAAAACTGATTTGTCAGAATTGAAAAGCATGGTACACAATACGGGGGAAGGCGCGACGCGGCGTGCATTCCCCAATTTGTTGATCCATAACTGGGTACAATAGACCGATCCCTATTTTGACGATAGCTCCGCCCACTCATAGCAAACAATCGGAAGTTTTTCCTACGGAATTTAAAATGTCCGAGCAACAAACTTGAATATCGAAGATTGTTCAATAATTATTCAGCTTTTCAAGATAAAAATATAAAATCCAAATTGCATGCAACAACTTCTAACACCTCCCTGCAATCGGTGTCTTTTCCGCGCTCTATGCCAAAGATAAAATTTGGCCCGGCCTTCTTGACAAATACATGTAATAAGAAATTTACGATTACATGAAGAAAATCTCAGCCCGGGCTGAAATTCGGCCCGGGCTGAAAATCCTGGCCCGGTCAGAGCGATCCGGGCTAGGATTTTCAGCCCGGGTTGTTTGGCGAAATTTCACCATGGCACAATCGCAACAGAATTTCAGCCCGGGCTGGAAATTTGCGCCCATGCTGTCTTCTATCCAGCGTAAAGGCCAAATGACATGCGCTTTAGTTGCAAGATGGCGCTGGGATTTGAAACAGCCCGGGCTGAAATGCCACATATAATCACAACAAAAAATCAGCCCGGTCGCCTGGCTGAAACCTCATCCCGGGCTGAAATTCTCCATGTAATCGGCCCCTTAGTCTGGTCTGCCTGTGTTAACGCTGGAGCATAGCTGTGGTTCATTCGCGCTTCAACTCGCCCTTTCAATACTTAATTTTCGCATGGTCATGGGCATACTCTGTCATAGGTTGCCTGATTTAGAACATTCGTTCGTCAATCAACATTTCACGCAAAGTAAAGTAAAGCAGGCTTTCGTAGGTGTTTTGAACTTAAATAAGGACTACCTATTTTCACCATACATAAAGTGCAAGCCAAACTTAGAAAACATCCATGCGCCAGTCTGAAAAGGTTTGATGGACGGGAGCCCAAACGGAACTTACCACTGTATGCATTGCTACGCGACCTCAAAATTCAATGTTGCGCGATGGGCGATTGGCGATTTTTAGCTGTCAATCAAACCAAAACGCTGGATTCGGCCACTTCAGCGGGCCGACATTGATTGCAAAATCAACTATCCTTTGACTTCTTTGACTCGAATCTTTAACTTTCCGGTTCAAATTGACAACAATTTTCTTGCGTAAAATCGCCCAACAGTTTATTTTGAGTTCGCGTAGCAATGAGCAATGCACACTACGGTGGTAATAATGAAAATGGCGGTAGAGGAGCTTTCTCGGACTTTCTCCAATAGTTTTTTCAGGGGAATTTTAAGTCTTCCCAGTACATTATAAGTACATAATCAAGTCCATCTTGAATTTTTTCTATTTATAAAATGTATACAATTTTGTGAATGGTGAATTTCATTTCTTTTTCCCAAGGAGTTTTTAGCAGTTTGGTTCAAAAGACATTCAAAAGACATTCTAGGCCATACAATAAAATTGATCAACGATTTCTCCATGAGTCTCATTGACACCACAGCCAACCTGTACCCGGATCAGCGAATGAGCACGTTATAAAAACTAATTAAGATAAATTAAATTTGGACAATTTTGCAGCATAGGTGCAGTAATAAGGAATTCTTTTTCACGTTTATGATAAATTTTCCTCGAACTGTGAAGCTGATTTTATTCTAGTTTACCCTGTAGCCCATAAAAAAATAGCCCTAGAGCGGATACAGACACAGCACGGGCGACATTGTCACGCAACACTTCCGGGGACCTTGGATGACTTTTACTGACCTTCAATAGCCGCTGTTACTGGTTTTATACGTTTAAAATTTCAAATAAGTTTCAAAAATACAACCCGATGTAAACAATAAACTAAAAAACATATCCATTATAGAGAATAATTTGATGTTAGCAATAGGCCGCTGCTAAAACCTGAAATATCTACAATGCCTGAACGCCGCATTGCACAATAAATGACCTTTGAAATGCAAGACTCCTGCATACTCTGATTGGCTACTTGAAATCACGTGCTATTAAAGGTTGGTTATATAAGAAGCGTCGCGGAGTAGAGAAGCCCACATTGCAAGAAAATCCTCCATCAGAAAACTAAAGTTCAAGCAAAATAAAAAGATCATTTTCAAGATTGTTTCTCTCTACCGTGACCAAATGGCACCCGAGCACGCTGCCGTATTGCGTGACGTTTACAATAACACTGTGACATCCATAAACCTTCAGTCATTCTGCGTCACGTCGGCCGATTGTGACATATATCGTGCGTGCTGTAATTTTCAGTGCTCGGATGAACGAAACGACTGCATCCTACAGCCCTGTGAGACGAATCGCCAATGTCATTGGGAGCACGGAGAGACATGCTGCCGTGGCATCTGTATTGGCAACGAATGCAACCCCTACACACCGCTTATAGTTGGCTGTGTTGCTGGAGTGGTTGTCCTCGTTCTATTGATCGGGCTAGCTGTTTGGCTACGAAGGCGAGCCAAGCGCCGATCAAACGTTCGAGCCCGATCAAGTCTTCTCGAACGATCAAACGTTCCTTTTCCAACGAATGTTCGAAATCAGGCTACTATGACAGAGTGTGGCCTTGCCCATAAGGGAAGTATTGAAAGGGCGAGTGAAGCGCGAATAAACCACAGCCATGCTCCTGCTTTAACACCATACCCAGTTTATGGATCAACAAATTGGGGAATGCACTGCGCGTCGCGCCCTCCCCGTATTTTGTAGCTATCGCAGCTGGGTCAGGGGGGCCACCACCACCCTCCTATACCAGAGCTCAAGCAACCGCACCAGAGATGTAAAACGCACAGAATGCAAGTTTGGTTCGTGGACTATTTTTAGTGAACACACTTGGTGTACAGTACTTATTATTTAGGCAAGCATTACCCTGTGTGTCCCGGGACGATATTACACTAAAAACTGACAAACCATTTTAAATGTATTGTAATTTTGAGTTTGAAGTGAAATAAACGGATTGATTGATTGATTCTACATGCATTCATGAAGAGGTTGTCTAATTTGCGAGCCTCTTAGCGAGCCCTGAGCCTTTTCTGGCGAGCCTTCGAAAAACACATTAAAAACTATAAAAAATAGCAGACATATAATACGGCGGTCATTTTAAAGATACCAAGGATTAATATTCCACTCTATTCGACAATATTAGTCTAACTACTTCCTTCAAAATTATCATGAATACCATGGCTCATAAACTGGTTACTACGTAGCTCTAGACTGCCTCTTCTCTTACTGGTTTATCCAGCATAGTAAGCAGTCATGAAGATTGTCCGTCTCCCACGCTCCTCACTCCCCTTCAATTCCATTCGCAACTTCTGCCCAACCGACAAATGGCGATTTATAAGTTTTCGTCTTTCAAAAGATGAATTTTGAAATGAGCCATACAATTACGCCGCACGCTTTCAAAAATATATATATATTTTTTATAATAGTTTATAAAAAATGCAACTTTCCTCTGAAGATGCAATTAAAACTTCAGAGTTGTAACCTAACAGACACCTAAAAGAGTCCCTAACGCAATCAAAGCTCATTCCACGATTGCGAGCCTCTTGGCGAGCCCCGAGGCTATTTAAGGCGAGTCTTTGAAAAACGTAATAAAAACTTGAATAAACGTCATGCCGAGAAGGAGTATGGTCGACCTTTTTGCCACCTTGCCTTATTGAGTTACCATTATTTTAAATTTAATAAAAAATAGCAAGAAATACATCAAAATGCTCGGGGCTCGCCCTGAAAGGCTCGGGCCTCGGTGGCTCGCAAAATAGCAACCCCCATTCATGAAACCGACTTTAGCCCTGAAGGAGCTGCCCAAACTTAAATACCTTTCTCAATCACTATCAGTTATCAAATGTTCTTAAAATAATCTGCGTCTACATGAAGGGTTCATGGTTTGTGGTTTTGAAAAGACCCCTAAATCCAAGTAAAAAAAATTTTCTCCTCCGGATTTGTGAGAAAAATGGAGCGGGAAGGCACATTTTATCATAATTTATTATTTCAAAAACTGCTCTCGGTTTAGATAATTTAGGTATAGATGACAATTACCCCCTGGTAAAATACGAGACAAAGATGTTTGCATCTTACCACAGGCTTACCATTCTGGGGGAGTGTGACTTTATAAAACGTCACGCCCGGCTCCTGGTTGAGTTTGTAATGCGTGACTCCCTCCGTGGTGATCGACGATCGGCTCACAAGTTGATAGAAAAGCATCTCGCAATCTTCTCCTGAAACGCGTTTTATAAAGTCACCCCCCCCCCCCCCCCCAGAATGGTAAGCCTGTGGTCTTACCCTCTGGGTCTTACCTAAATGTCTACACAAGAACGCCCATGTAGCGTTCTTATAAAGCGCGTCTGATAAGATAGGTTTGAGAGCATCGGATTTCCAGGGCGTGAAGAAGGCTGCATAGTGTCCAAATATAAAGGGGATGTCCGACTGACTTAGATGAGATGTTTTCCTACAGAAAGAAAAGCATTTTACGATAAAAGGTATTTATAGCAGGGGCGGTTCCAGGAATTTCAGAAGGGGGGTGGGGGGGAGAGTGAATGAACATAGGACGAACATTTTCAAATTTCCTTCAGCAAATACAGTAAATGTATATGGGAAAATCTCCCGCGAAAAGGAGGGAGGGCGGGAAGTTGACGTTTAAAGTCGGGGAAATGTGAGGCACAAAATCCCTCAACTGCTCGCGCAACATTGTTGCGTTGCAAGTTCATGATCGATGTTGCGCGTTCTTCATCTCTCGGCGCCACAACTTGTAAACGCAGCAAAAACATTTGCTGCAAGTTGTAAAGTAGAGCGCGGATCTACCTTGAGCCACAAATTCTGGCTTTGTTGCTCCAAGTTGATTAGTCAATAGAAATGAGACTGATGCTAAGGGCAAAATCCGCCTTGGGCTCGCATGTGTGATCATCAAAACAAATGTTGCGCGACAAGTTGTGAATTTGATGAAAAACGAGTAACAATTAGACTTGAAACGCAGCAATGTTGCGCGACAAGTTGAGGGATTTTGTGCCTCGTATTCCCCCAGCTTTAGTGTCACCAGAATTGAGTTCGACGTTTGAGTTCGACGCGCCAACCGTTGTTATCAAAAGGAAATAAAAGGCAGGAGGAACACAACCAACAGCAAAAATAGCTGTTTTTGTGTGATTTGGTTTTTGGAACTTGGCCGCGTTTTCTGTTCTGTCAGCCTAGTTTCGCCTGGTGCAATAGATTGGTTTTGTTTCGACATTTGTGTGGTATGGAAACCAGTCAACTGCACTAGGCAAAACAGAGCAACTACTTGATTGGTTCATAGGGTTCGACTGGCAGAACAGAAACAACACTCCAAAATCCAAATCGTATCAAAACGTGCAGCACAAAACATACCAATTTACCTGTCCTGTAAATCATGTCTTACCTTATTCCAATAACTGGCCTTGTTTCTGAAAAACATGAAAACATGGTTTTAAAAGCTGGAAGAATATTCACTTACATTGAACATTTATGAGTGATGCATGCGTATGATCTGAGAGCTGTTGAAAAATGTCAAAAACCATCCAATAAGCAACGGCCCTCAAATTGCTGTCAGCAGACTGTCAGCAGGCTGAATGAGCTGGGCAGCTCAGTGCAAGGGGAATTCGGTTAGATCTTTCATATATGGTAAACTATAATGTCCTCCGTATAGACATCAACGGCGCATAAATACAGTGGGAGCCTCATTTTGAAGTCGAAAGAGTTGTGAAATGCTGACGAGTCCGAAATGTTTCATCAAGTTTTTATATTGTCTTGATTCAAGCTTCATCAATTTCTCGTTGGTATTCACAACTTTTTCGACTTCAAACTGAGGCTCCCACTGTATTTATGCGCCATCAATGGCTATTTAGTGGTAGAGCGCCGAATTCTACTAGATCCTTCATATATGGTACACTATAGTGCCCTTCTGTGTATATCCTCCTTCTATAACACATGGGAGGATCTACCTGAATTCGAAAATTGACTATTGGTGAATGGGCAGGTTATTGCAGTAAAATAGGAATACACACAGAAGTGTTTTACCTGGTTTGGCATCAATTAATTTCTTAAGCTGCTCAACGTTGTCTTTCCATCGATGAAACTGATACGTATTAATAAAGAAGATAGGCTGTGTAATTTCTTGTTCAGATATGTCTTTCCCCAGTGGCAACATCCACACATCTAAAGCAACCCCGCAACTACAATATGAAAGAAGTCAAAACACTGTTAAATTGTTTTCTTTTTTACCAGTGCTTGCACCCCTCTCATCACTTAGACAACTTCCCCTAAGTTAGGTTACCTGAAGTTCATCCCTTCCTTAGATATATATTTATATTCATTTCCAGATTTAAACTTTATCCTGTTGCCCGTGGTTATGAAGTCATATCACGTGGCAATGGCTGATTGCATTTTTAATCCGCACAGGGGGGTTGAGGACATATGGAAATTTTCCAGGGGGTTGATTTGGACTCTGGAAATTCCACGGGAGGGGGTGTGTCTGGAGACTGGAAATTCCAGGGGGGAGGGGTAAAAAAGGTGACTTCCCAGGGACATTTTATCCAAAAATAGATTTTCCAGGGGTATTTTGCAGAAAAAATGGAAATTCCAGGGGAGGGGGTCCTTTATGAGGTTGGAAATTCCAGGGGAGGGGGTCTGTTTCACGAGTGGAAATTCCAGGGGAGGGGGGTCTTTTTAAAAGAGGTCCTCAACCCCCCCGGTGCGGTTTAAAAATGCAATCAGCCAATGTACTTGTAGTCAACTGCACCCAACTTAGGCCTTGTCCACACTAACGCGGATTCAAAAGTATTCGTTTTCAAACTTATACGGATTCGATGCATGTTAGTGTGGACAGGAGATTTAGCTCAAAACAAGCGATAAGTTGTTATTTTTATTTGTGCGTTGAAGGACAGTCTCAAATTAATGGTACAGTTCATGACGTTATCGTTTTCATTTTTATCTGGATTGGACCGTCCACACTAAAACGATATGTATACAGATTCGGATTCGATGAAAACGAAAACGCGTTAGTGTGGACGGGGTCTTAATATTTAGACAACTTCATCCATCTTTGAGATGTTTTTTCCTCTTTTAAACAAACGACAACAAAGACGCCGGACACCCGTAATTTCCCACCCATCACAATACTCGTTTCTATGCTTCGCATTATCCACTTGTAAAAATGGCAATGACTTGGCGCAATACACTGTAAAGGTCACAATGTTGCGACTTCCTCTCACTTCCTCACTGTGAGTTTTACTTGCGAAAACAGGTTTTAGTCATACAAGTGAGGGCAAACCTTTGGCAAATCTACAAATAGTTGATATTTTGCGACTATTTACTGGTGTATTTTTTGTCCCAAAGAGAACAATTCTGTTTGCTTTTGCAACTGATACCGTCCGTCGCAAATTTGAGCCTGAATTGTTTAGATCAAATTATCCCTCCCACCTGAATCTTTGGTCTCTAGATAAAGTCATCACGGTTGTCGCACCACCAAATGAATGTCCCATTGCTGCCGTTTTCTTTAGGTCTAGCCTACCCTGCACAGGAAAAAGGGAAATAGGATTGGTACAAATTAAAACGATCGAGTTCAATTCCTTACAGGGGGGTGAAGGGGTTCTCCGTGATCCGTGATTCACCCCAAATTTGCTCCGTGATTCATGAAAACAGGAAAATTATTGCCGTGATCCGTGAAATCTCATGCCCTCGTGACCCGTGATTTTACGAATTTCTCTTACGTGACTCCTTATGTGATTACAGGCCGAGATTCGTGAAACGTGAAAGCTGGTCATTAAGTACATCAAATATAAACCTTTACTGCGCCATTTTCATAACTCCGTGAAATAACGAAAAATCGGTCCGTGATTCGTGATCGTCACCCCCCCCCCCCCCCCCAAGCATGTGGCCAGTCCCCAAGTTTAGGGGACTCGGAATACTTAGGGAAGTCGGCATATACGAGATTTCTGTGAGATTTCTTGTAACAGCCAATCAGAGTGTGTGCACGATCGTTGCCATATAATTAAAGGGATAGCAAACAAGGTGTGGTTCATAGCAAGTTTACCCCTAAGAGATGCATGGGTTGAGGTTAGGTCAAAGAAATTTTTCACGCTTAGACAGGGATGCCAACTCAGCCGGGAGTCTCAAGATTTTTCGCTTTGTCTCGCGGAAAAAATTCAAGATGACTGCCATACATTTACTGTATTTCTCTGGAGAGAATTTCGTGAAATTTCGCCATTTCAAGGCGGTCTACAGATTTTTGAAGTCCTGAGGTTGACATCCCTGCTTAGAGGTAGCAAATATCTCTAAGGTAAGCAGATGACGTGTTGGGTATCTGACACCCTTAAAGATAGTGATTTTTTATACCGTAAGGGATAGGACAATTATCCCCCAGCATATACTTTTAAGGGGAGTTTTCCCCTGGACCCTTGTCCCTTTTCTTTTTTTTGCTTGTTTCTTAATTTTTTTTTTGATTTTTTTTGAGGAACACAACCTATGCAGGCATTTCATTTACAGAAAAGGAAAAACCAACATACAATGTAGAACAGAACCTTAAATGTATGAAGGTCCATGGATTCCTCTTTTAACATATTATCTGGAATATTGCCATCATGTAGTTGTTCAAGAAAGTTAAGTGCTGATATGCATTCATCACTGCGCTGTTTAACCTAAGAAAAACACATTTGAAAATGGAAATTAGTACTGAATGCAATGAACTCTTAAAAGAGGACAGCAAATCAAGATTTGATACCTGGGAATTCCTTAGTTTAAATTCTTCATCACTGGGAACCCTGTGGTAGAAATGAAGCCATTCCTCTTCTTGTTGCCCATTAATTTCGTTTTCTTTTAAAACATATGTTGCACAAGCAGACAAGTCTCTGAAAATAAGGTTGAAAATTAATAATAGAGAATGAGAGAAGGAAGTTTTAAATATACCAGGCCAGGTACAATTAGAAGTCTCTTAGCCTGCTCGTCCTCCTCACACTTTTTTCATTACCACAGGAGATATCACTTAGTCATTTTTGGGGACATGAGTGCTTGGCATGTAAATGTTTCATTGATTAATCTGCAGCTTTGTGTCTTTTAACTGTAATTAGGGGAGTCTCAATTTTGGTCATGGGATATTTTGGGGTTTGTCATTACAAAGCGAAAGTCTGGAGTACCCTCTGGGAAAAAGCCCACCTGTGCTCTACTACTGCAACCATGCAGCCGTGTGATGCCAGCTCACAGCAGTATGTTGAATACATCAATCTATTCCCTCCAAGCCCATGTGAAAATACCACACATGGCAAAGGGGTGCTGAGTTTCTCTTGGCTGATCAAGGGGAGATTTGGGATTGCTGGTGATCGAACATGACCTGAACATGACAAATTAAATCATATGAAAAATCAGTGAGTTGAAAATAGACAGATTGCACTTGCTTTCCCCACATAACTTTGTATCTAGTCTGATTCCATCGGCAGTCATCCCTTTGCTCTCCGTTGTACCTCACTTTGTGAAAGGACATATATCTGAATTCACCACAAGATTTTCTCATCGATTAAGAATTACTGACCCAAACCCATCAACAGAATCTGATTGGTTATAATCCTATCCATGGCAATGTATGTCACCCTAAAAAAGGCTACAAGATCTACATGGGTTGGTTTAAAGCTCAATCCTCTCTGGTATGGCTGGACAATATACCCAACACCCCAACACTAAAGAATGAAGATAGAGTGCAATTTTAAGAACTCTCGAAAGCAAAATATCAGACTTGCAATTTTCTATTACATTCCTATATTTGTTTAGGTCTTGGATCTTTGTTTAGTCAGCCAATTAGTATAGAATGCAAGGAAAAAAAACAATAGCAAACAGTTCACAACATAATGCAAAATATATTGTACGTATAGGTTTAGTCACATGATTGTTTGTTGTTTTTTTATTGCCTATTAAATTCTTAGACACTCATCTGAAATTTTAGACTGGCATGTAGTAAAAATTTCAGATGGTTAAATTGGGATGGTTTCATTTTCGGGCCTCCAAATCGGCTGACGGTGTTTACATCTTGTTGCCCCCCAATTCAGATCATGTGATGATTCATTTGGGTGGTTACTTTTGTTAGTTCTGCATATACACTCGTGCACTCGGTCGAGTGAGAAAAAATTCACAATTGTAATACCCAAAGGAATCATCACATGATCTCAATTGGGTGGCAACAAGATGTAAACACCATCAGCCTATTTGGTCTATTGTTTCTCCTAGTTTATGAAACTTAGACTGTTTACAAAACCGTACCAATACAATTCTGGCACGTTTTGCAACAGTGTGCATACAATGTACGAAACCGTACATGTCTAGCCATGCCAAATTGATACGGTCCTGTGTGAACGCGCGACGGTACCGTACCAGAATTGTACCGTTCCGGTTTTGTACCGGTCTCGTGTGAACGGGGTCTTATGTATTTCAAGGTTTTCTGGAATCGTCATTCACTGCAGTGCATGCACTTACTGATGGTCCAGTTCACTATAGCACCGAGCCATCTGGGTAAATTAAGAAACCCCACCAGACCCCAAGAATAGTCACTTTTGGGAAACCAGTGTGCTTGTGGTGACGCAACTCAGACTCGGATAAATTTTCTTGAAGTTCTCCTGGATAAAATAATCGCAGAAAGCTCCCTGAAGTTCCTATTCTGTTTGATTCACTCGCGTTACACATAAAATCCGTGCATCCCACAGGATAGGGGCCTGTGGGATCGGGAATACGTTTGGCTGCTCTTGAAAACCAGCCGGTCATCGTAGAATTGAAACTTGAAAGAAATTTTAAGCTTACATAACCAACCAAGAGGCAAGAGCACCGAGACGTTCGGACTTGGACCTTCGGACTTTGGATTATTTCTGATACATAGGCCCGCGAAACGTTAGCGGTTTTCCAAGGGTTAACCAAGGGCGTTAGGACACCGGTTAGGAATACCACAGGCTAAGTAATACTATAAGGTGGTGATGCCTTTGTTCCAACATGCAAATGGGTAAGACCTCACGTCTTCTCGGATAAGGACGTAAAACCCGTAGGTCCCGTCTCTCACATACACTACACTAAACCGGAGCCAGAGGGACGTTAAAGAACCACGGGGACGCGGGAATGATCATCATCAGTCAGATACACCTGTCACTGGAACCCATCATGGCTCCCACACAATAAACAACTTCAGCTACATTTAATATTCACGTGCACACACAGTGGGTACACTCGCAATTAATTTTTCATCACTGTGTATATTTATAGCTCTGGATTAAATCAACTTTAATGAATGAACTTCAACTCTAGTACCATGCAATTTCAATATTGAGCTTGTTAGAGACAGCACTAATGTGCTAACAAAACCAACTAACTGTATGTTGTGGGGGAAAATCGGTCTCCGTTTTAATCAAAGGCTCTACGCAAACGCCGAAGCATCCGATCTCTGGCAGAAACTACCCTTTGACCTAAATCTCAATTCAAACTTATTCAAACAGGTAAACAGAGCCCAAGCTACAAAAACAAAACCATTCTTCTTAACTGGCATATACTTCTTTCTCTCTCCCGTCTCTCTCTCTAGCTCTCCCCTTTTCCGCTCTTAGGACTCTTGGCAGCTTAGCTTTCCAATAGTTTAAGCTTTAATGCTTTTATCCTTGCATGGCATTTGCCTCATTTCGGTTCGCTTTCTGCAGCTCGTTTGTGTTGTTTTCGTTGTGCGGGGCCTCGTAAAAAAAAACATTAAGAGGAAATCCATTTGGAGATCGAGCAATAAATCAGGCTTTGGTGGACAAACATCTTGTACCAGAAAAATATCATGAGGGATATTCAATTGTCAGCCTTTTCTAAAACCTATATAGAGGTGAACTGTAGTAACACCAAAAACTAACTCCCATTGGAACCAGTGAAATGATTTTCAAAGTTGAAAAAATAATGCAAACACAGGAGACTCATTTGTTGTCAGTTTCAGTCCACTACTATTTTCCAACGAGTGTTTTTGTAGAATTTCAAAAAATACGTTTTCAGTGTTTGGGGTTATTAGAAATGGTTTCGTTTTCAGAATTAGATATGGAAAGCAGTCCCACATAGTTTGCAATGAAATGCAAAAATGATCTTTGGTCACCTGCTCACTCGATGCTTACTTACTCCAACTGCTGGTGGACTTCTTTAAAATGTGACGAGTGTCTGACCTTATGGTCCAATTATTATACACTAGGCATTTCCTTCAACAAATGGCTATCTGTATTTTTGAAAAGGAAAAGAACATTTTATATAAAGAACAAAAACTACAAATATGTAAATACGAAACAAGTGAAAGAATCAAAAAGAGTGTGATTGTCGAACTCCAAGAACACCACTTCAATTCTACTTTATAATCGAAAACTTTTTAATTTGATGTTTATTGAAATATTTTACAGTTTAATAAAGCGCCTAGAACAGGTAGAGCACAACTTTCTATGACTTTATCCGGGTGAAATAGAGCACGCGTGATGTTGGGAGAGACACGAGAACGTGCGGCTCGTGATTTTAAAGCGTTTCGAGTGTTTCTCCCAACATCACAAGTGCTCTATTTTTCCGATAAAGTCATAGCAAGTTGTGCTCTAATGCTTTTATGATATAGCGGGGCGGGACCATTACTTTATCGGTGTAATAGAGCATAGATTTGGACCAATAAGAGCGCGCGTTATATCGTATCTATGTTATAAAAGTTGTTAATTATAATTTCATATTGTTTTAGACTACTATACGGCTCGACTCTGGCACTCCGGTAGTCCTAGTTTCACTTGCACAAAGTATGCACAGCACAAGCAACAGCAGTTTGAATGGCATTTATTCAGGCGTGCAAGAGGAACTTGCCTTACATCCTGCAACACGTATAGTTTGTGGGTGCCTGCTTACGATCATCATACTGACTGGAATACCTGGAAATCTTCTGGCTTTCTACGTCCTTTATAAGGACTCCAAAGTCAAATTCAACAAGACGAACATTATATTGGCGAACCTTTGCATGGCGGACTTACTGGGTTGCGCCTTTGACATGCCTTTGCTTTTTTGCCAGTTTGTTCTTTCCCTAGATGGCAAAACAGTACTGGGCGCAAGCGACGCAAATTTTGCTGTATGCCTTCCTATAACTGTCCTTAATTGTTCCTTGGTTATTCTTATTATTCAAACACGAAAAGACGCATTTAACTTGATGGGTGATCCCGTGATAACGAATGGGCGATTGAAAGTGATATTACCCATTGTGTGGGTCCTGTCTTGTGTCGGCGTTGCACCAAGTGCTGTTGTGGTTTCCATCATAACTGGACGCAAACAGTGGTATCTTATTCGCACTAAAATCCAGCCCACATTTGCGGCAAAAGCTGTCGACGTTTTCGTCGGTTCTTTGAGCATTGTGTGCGTTTTTGGAATATTCTTTTTTATGCTTTGGGTTTTTTATTCAAATAAAAAGAAACTAAGGGAACACAACAGATTAATGAAGAATATTATGAACTTAGACAGACTCAAAATGGAGAAGAAAATTAGCCGCGTTTCTCTCTTGATCACAAATGCTTACGTCATTTGCTGGTTGCCGTGGTTACTGGCGCGCGGGGTGCATCTTGGCACCCGTCAATCTCTGAGTGATTTGTCCGCGCTTTCAGTTGTTATCATTGGATTCAACCATTGTATCAACCCTTTCGTGTACGCCGGGACGATAAAAAGCATAAGACAAGAAATCCTGATATCCGTACGCAAAGTTTGCAGATGGTTTTGCTTCTGTACTCGTTCTAACGCCTCCATGAACAGCTCTTCTTCCATAAGGACAAATAAAGTGCTTCCAAATGGGAAAAACGATTCGCCGCAAGACTGCACATCAGGAGATAAGAGCAAAATGGAGACAAAGCAGACGGTGACTACATCTTTATGAAGGGCGTTTCCTTTTGGAATCACTTTTAAAGAAGTAAATACCTGATTAAAGATATAGACTTTCTCAAAGTCCTTTAAAATGTTTTCGTGCTAGGTTGGGTCATTTAAAGTCTCGCGACTTCGTCGCTCCTAGTCGATTCGCCACTACACCCACAAAAGCTCGCTGCGCTTCGCGACTCATCTCGGCTCGCTTTTGTTAGTATCCTTCGAGAGGTCGACTTGTGGCAAGCCTATTAAAGATATTCAGTTTTAAAGAACAAATTCGAAATATTTTTTAACCGCACTTAAACAAGACAGATTGTTTAAGTGATTCGAGCAACGTGTGACCTCGACCGTGTGGTTACTAGAAAGTATGAAACTCACTTATATGTTTCTGATGAAACCTATTGGCTTTATCCACACAGCATTTCCAAACGACCTTCTTTCTTCTGTTTTCTAGAAAAGTAAAGCCGCTTAGGTTTTATAAAAATACATTTCAATATCACTTGACATGGAATTTTCCAGGTGGCGAACTTTGAAATGTAATTACTCCGCTTTCTATGGGTGTTTCATAGTCATTGTATGCAATTCTTCAAAGCCACCAAAATCAAGCCAAGAGGAAGACGTTCTCGACTTTCGAGTAACTGGATTTTGGGCACTTTTTTTGCCAAAATTGCTCGAAATCCTGGTAAAATCATGGACATTAATCAAGCTAAATCTGGCGAACCTGTAAACCACCTACGCTTTTCTTTAACGCAATAGGTCTCACCTATTTCCTAAAGGGAGCATTTGGAAGACAATAGCTCAATAGTCCTTGTGGATAGCCTTAACGCCTACTCTGGGACCATATATATCTCGCCGCGAGTTTAGGCGAGATAAGGTGAGATAAGGGGAAATGGTCGAGTTGAAAGGCGAGATAAAGCTAGATAAGTTCCCTGAGTAGGCCTGCCTTATCCAAATCAATAGGCAAGATTCGTATTTAAACGGTCAGACTAGGACCATGTAGGACGAACACTCGAGTGAGGCTCATGCGGGTAATTCTTCTGTTTCACTATTTCCAGCTCAGTGCACTTGGAAAAAGCGAAACAAAAGAATCTTCCGCATGAGCCTCACTTGAGGGTTCGTCCCAGTCTCAGGGCCGTTTGAATACGAATATTGCCTATTATGACAAATGATAGCAATTTCAGTACGTATACCATGCATAACTCGCCGCAGGAATAAGCTTTTTCAAAAATTATTTCGAATCTGTTCTGTTCCTCTGAACTAAAGATCTTCATCTGGCATTCAATTATTTTGACAATTAAATATAGGCACTTGAAAATCTCACCTGTCGCGCCGTTTACAGGTAAAGTCGCAGCATGTACTTAGCTAAGGTGTTATAGAGCCCGCGTATAGTTCCATGGTCTTCGAGTCTGAACAGCTTAGTTGAGATATCTATTCTCTCGCATGCTACAGCTGACCAATCAGAGACGATTTCAATCAATGTCATCATTTCCAAAAAGGAGAGGCGAAAATAGGCGAGTTCCATTGTTACATTCTGTCTCATTTGCATAATCACAAAAGGGGTGGAAAAAAGGATCAGTTCTGAATATCAAGAATAGGGGATGAATGAAACATAACTAGAAAATTTGAGCTAAATATGGTTTATTATAAGAACGAAGTTTGATTTGCAGAAATGCATGGGCATATATTACCATGTTATCGTACCTTAATTTTATTGGTGCTAATATATATATCCGCGATTTAAAATAAATCGCAAACTTAAGCCACGCGAAAAAAAATTTCCCGCGAACTTATGAGTTGATGATTTTTAGAATAAGAAGTGTAAAATAATAATAAAATTCTCAAAATAAATGATTTTTTTCACTTTCGCGAAAATTAATTTCCTGAAGAAAATAATTTTGTACCCTACAACCACGCGACATACCAGACACGCGAAGAACTTAATGCTAGCTAATAAAAGACTGACCGAAAAAAACCTCTGCTAGCAGGGTAATAATTTTGCACCCAAATCGCGAAAATATATGCTCGAAATACTGCCAACCACTTTTTCGCGAAAATTAGTACCAATAAGGTACCATCTCTTTGTTCACTTTCTCAGAGGAACCCTTTTGCTTGTTGTGCGTCGTAGCAATAAACAAGTACCAAAATTCAGCCAGTAAATCGCCTGGGGGGGGGGGGGGGGGGGGGGGTTCGGGAACTTTTTTTTGGGATCACTATTTTTTGGCGAAAGGGGGGATCTCTCAAAACCTGAAGCCCTGAAAGGGGGAACCGCACAAAAAATGAATGATTGCACTAACTTCGATACGTCAAAAATTGCGGCGCGCAGCGAGACAGTACGATTACACCGTTTTAATGGATTGCCGATCTTTGCCAGAAAAATAAAACAAAACTCCAGCTAGAAAGTCCTCCAGTAATAGGCCTAGGGGCAGTCATGGCCATTTTTTGTCTCTATCTTGTACTGCAATTTTCGTTCGTAGAATTTTCTTCAAACTTGAATGACAAAAAAAAAAAAACGGTCGAATGACCCCAAATCCGAAGTTTCAGAAAAATTGCGCGAACAGTTTTCGCACAGGAGGGACTTTTTAAAAATACCACTGTTAGAATACAATAAAAACCCGCATATAAGAACACATGAGTTCTTATTTATCAGGTGCTTAGTGACAAATCAGCCTCAAAATGTTCTTAAAATGTTCTTAACTTTTTATTTAGTAATACTATCCAAAACATGTCGCTAGAGATATAATTAGCATATACTGGACTAAGTGTTGGACTAAGTGTTAACGAAGTTTCAGGAAATTGTTGGAAGCAAAGCGCCTATTTTAAAGTTTTAGTCGTGCATATTGGCCGTATTTTATAAAATAGGCACTTTGCTTCCAACGAATTTCCTGAACTTCGTTAACTTTTAGTCCAACTGACTTCAATATCATTAACGGAGTTTCGTTCAAAAATACCAGCAACTTTTTTGCGCGGGGTTGATCTCTCAAGGAATGGGTCCATTTAAACTCAGATATTATTAAACGTATTAACGCTAATGGAGGTCAGATAATGCGTACATATTGCCAAAAGATACTTGCTTATATTCTCCAAGATTGAAGTTCATAGCGAGTATATTTTTAAAGTTGTAGACGAAAATATATTTTCGCGAAATGCGCTCTGACTTTCGCATGAGTCACCTTAAATACATCTGTTTTCTTAGTATGTTTTCCTAAGTTACAGGGCTTGTCACACTTCATAAATATTTTGAGGTAATAACTCTTCTAATGATCTCAATGGCTGTATCATTGGTTCATTAACCGGACAGTCTTCTGTTAAAAATATTCTCAAGCTAAAGGGAGAATAGGTGTGATTGACACTTTCTTTGAGTAGATGAACCCTTTATTTCAGATATCTCATTCACCTTGCAATTTCGAATTGGAACGTAAATTTCAAGTCATTTATATTGCGATTATGAACCATTATATTCGTATATTCCGCTAATGAATAGTCTATTACTCTTTATTCGTCGCTCGTAAAAACTTGAACGAAAAAACTGCCATTGTCTAGAGTCTAACACGAAAACTTGAGGTCCTAGGAGTCCTAGGCATTTCTATATCTATATTTATTATCTGAAGCTTTGTATGTTTTACTAGCTTTTCTCCCTAATTTTTTACGGGGGGGGGGGGGGGGGGGGGGGGGGGTGGATGATTTTGAAAAAAAAATATCCTGCACGGCCGAAGGGCCGAAAAAAATTTCCTGCACAGCATTTTTGTCAGAATCCTCAGCTAATTTTACGAAATAAATATCCTACAATATCTTAGAGACGTAAAAAAAAAATCTTGCAAAAAAAAATCATCCACCCCCCCCCCCCCCCCCTCAAAAGTCAAATGGTCGGCCCCTTAACAAACTAACGCGGCGGTTTACACATTTAAGGATAGCCTTCGACGCCTCTTCCTTTTCTTTTGTCACCCCCTGCCTATAACAGCATCCCGGTATTATATTTGCTTGCGCAAAAGCCTGTTCTTGGTAAATTAACGCCGGAAAAGCAAACAATGACAAAGCCTTGCTATTGTGTCTATAACTGCACCTATGTCAATTAAAATACTCTTGTGTATTTTTCTTTGGTATTTTTTATCCGACCTGACAGCTTCCGAAATTTCCAATGCGGAAAGATAATTCGAGTCATTTATAAAGATCATTATCGAGCATTGTTAATAATTGCACTGACGAATATGTCCAGTGTCTCTACCTAAGCGGCTTTACTTTTCTAGAAAACAGAAGAAAGAAGGTCGTTTGGAAATGCTGTGTGGACGAGCAAACAGTTGAAAAAGCCGAAAAAAAGTATTTGTGAATGTAGTTTTGAAGTGAAATATTGTACAGTATAACTGGTTGGAATATGGAGGCAAACTGGTCATAAATAATGAATGGGTCGACAAACATAAGTTTGACTGCAATCCTTCAAAAGATGGCCCTTGGAGGTGAGGTGATATTATTGAATCCCGCAACACGTATAGCATGTGGGGTATTGATTATAGTTTTTATGCTAACTGGAATTCCTGGCAATCTCCTGGCTTTCTACGTACTTTATAAACAATGCAAAAAATAAATCAAACTACAAGACGAATATCATCTTGGCAAACTTATGTATTGCGGATTTATTAGGTTGTGTGTTTGATATGCCGCTTGTGTTTTGTCAGTTTACGCTTACTCTTGATAAACAACACAAACATTGGTGACAAGCGATGCGAACTTTGCCGCCTGTCTGACGATAACTATCTTAAACTGCGCAATGGTTATTCTTGTAATTCTTACAAGAAAAGATGCTTCAACCTAACTGGAGACCCTTTAATAACGAATGGGCGTTTGAAAATTATATTACCAACTATATGGGTCATTTCTTGCGCTGGTGTCGCCCCAAGCGCGGTTGTGGTTTCTATGGTTACTGGGCGAAAGCAGTGGTACTTGCTTGATACGAAAAAACAGCCAAGTGATGCAGCACAAGTGGTGGATTATTTTATCGGCATTTGTAGTGTAATGACGGTGTTTGGGGAATTCTTTCTAATGCTTTGGGTATTTTACTCGAACAAGAGGAAATTAAGACATCACAATCAAATGATGAGAAATACGATGAATATAGACAGAATATCGCAAGAGAAGAAAATTAGTCGCGTGTCACTTCTGATCACCGTCTCATATCTCATTTGTTGGTTACCATGGCTACTGGCGCGTGTGGTTCATCTAGCAACTCGCAAATCACTGAGTGATTTGTCCGCGCTTTCAATTGTCATCATTGGATTCAACCATTCTATCAACCCATTTCTATACGCCGGAGCAATCAAGAACATCCGAACGGAAATCATAGCGAATTTGCGCAAATTTGGGAGCTGGCTGTGTTTCTGGAAACGTTTTCAACTGCCACTTAAATTTCGTTTTTTTCGGCGGAAAAATAAAGTGGGTCCTGGGCGGAGTGATGACCTCAAGCAAAGCTCTTCAAACTCTTCAGACGGAGACAAAAATAAAACTGGGTCAACGGCAGCTACTTCACATGAAGAACTGTGTGGAAAAAACATGCGCAATGTGCAGCAACCGGTCCATCAGTCGAAAGGAGTCCCGGCTGAATATTCCATAGCTTGCTTGCAGGCGGTAGATAGTGTTTTTTTACGCGGAGAAAGCCGAGTTTCAGATCGCCAGGCGCAATCTTGGATGTTTTGGTCACGCGGCATGGAGACGAACCAAAAATACGGCTAAATATTCCAATTCTTGGTGTTCACATGACGTCATCAAAATCCACCTTTGAAGCTATGGAGTCTATGACACTGTGCTTTTCAAACCAGAATACAGTTCCCCAATTGGAGTCTTCACACCAAATTTTATTGGATTCTTGTTTTAGCTCCTGAAGTCGTGAACTCAGTCCGTCTAAATCTCATGCAATTTCTATCCATCTTTTGTCTCTGTTCTATGCAGTCATAGAATAACAAACTAATGGTGTTATTTTTATAATTAGTATTTTTTTACCGTATTTAGGTAAACACAACAAACCAATCATATCATTGTCACATCCATCGGACACAGGGTTTTAATTTACCAAACTATCGAGAATGCTACAACAACTTTTCTAAATCATCCGATGGAAATGGACGTTCTCTCTATGGATCGGTATTTCAGTAGCCTGACGAAAACGGTGCTGGCCGAGGCTCTAAAAGTTACAATGTGTCCAGTATTTTGTAAAATTTATTTTGTAAGGAAAAGGTTCAACGGAAAAATTACAAATGTTCAATATAACAATTTCAATATGTTTATACCTGTCTATTGTTTCAATGATCGGAGGAAGAAACCCTACGGCCTGTTTCTTTTCAAAGACAAAAGTCCCAGTTTGTTCATTATAAAACCATTCTAAAGAAAAACGACAAAAAAAAGATCAAAGATTGTCATTGAGAATTCACAAGAACAGAAACACGAACAAGCCTCAAACAAAAGAAAAAACTTCATTGACAGTAGCGAGAAAATACAGAAGAATTGAAGAAATAAGTATTAGAATTAACAGAGTTTAAAAGTAACCGTTTTTTCATAGCTGAATCTTCGAATGATATAAATGAAGAGCTCATTGAATGGAAGTTTCAACGCGAGTTCGACGAGAGACGAACTAGACGTCTTTATGCTGCATCCGTTGACGCGCCTAGTTTGTGGATTTGTCGTTGCTGTGATTATATTGACTGGAATACCAGGGAACCTTCTAGCATTTTACGTTTTTGTAAGGATTCCAAAGTGAAATTCAATGTAAATACCATATTGGCGAATCTATGTGTTGTGGACTTTCTAGGTTGCGTTTTCGACATGCCTCTGGTATTTTGTCAATTCAGCCTTCACCTTGATGCAAGTTCAACACTTCTGGCAAGCGATGCGAACTTTGCTGTGTGTCTGACGATAACTGTCCTTAACTGCGCCCTGGTAATCTTATTATTCTGACCCGAAAAGACGCATTTAATTTAACTAGAGACATTTTGATAACAGATGCACGTTTGAAATCATATTACCAATTATTTGGATCACGGCTTGTGTCGGCATTGCCCCTAGTGCAGTAGTAGTAACAATATACACGGGACGCAAGCAATGGTACCTTATAGGCGCTCAAAGCCAACCGAGTTTGAAGGAGAAGTCATCGATTATTCCGTCGGTATTTGCAGTGTAGTGTTCGTGTTCGGGGTGCTTTTTCTCATGTTGTTGGTGTTCTATTCAAACAAGAGGAAACTAAGAGAGCATAACAAAATGCTAAAGACAACCTTAAACTTTGATAGGATAAAACTCGAGAAGAAAATCAGCCGCGTTTCGCTTCTCGTCACAATTTCTTACGTCATTTGTTGGCTGCCATGGCTACTGGCGCGCTTGGTTCATTTAGCAACACAGCGATCGCTGAACGATTTGTCCGCGCTTTCAATAGTTATCATCGGAGTTAACCACTGTATCAACCCTTTTATCTACGCCGGCACCATCAAGCACACTAGGGAGGAAATCATAGCGACTCTCCACAAGATACGGACATGGCTGTGTTTGTTTAAGGGTCCCCAAACAGTTCATCTTTAAAGCGGAGAAATAAAGTTAGTCCACGTGATGGCTTTCAGCAAAGGTCGTCAGACAGAACTAACAATAAAACACGAACGACCGCGGTGACTACTTCCACATAAGCTCCTTCTGTTCTTGAAAAAAGTGCCGCGGTTCCGGTGAGGATCCTTTTACCAGGCGAAACTCCAACTTGGTCATCCTGCTGTAAGATGTTAGTATAATTTGGGGTTCAAGTGGCAACTTCAGTATTTTTTGGACTTCTTTTGGACTGCTTACAATGATTAAAACTACATTTGATGTAACAAAATATTTTTTACGGGGATGCCCTTTTGTACGGGGATGCTTTCAACCCTTTTATATAGTGGAATTCGCAAAATCGCTGCTTCTATATAGCGAAATTCACAAAATCGCTACCCTTTTATTTAAATGAGTTGAATCCTGCCCCTTTTGGGGCGGAGCATCCCCATATAGTCGACACGAGGGAGTACCCCCTCCCCGGGGTTCTACATCACCAAAAGTGTGCTAGAATCGTAACATAGCACCGTCAATCCAAATCTCAACAGTTATGTGAGCATTTCAAAGCGTGAATGACATACACCAGAAACATAAACATATAACTTAGTTGAAACATGTAACGGTGAACCAAGCTCGGATTATTCGTATCCAGTTTATGACCATATTGGTCAATAATGAACTCTCGACTGCTAACCCAAGCAGGTTTTCTTTGCATAATATTTCATTTCTCGCTTAAATAAAGTAGAGCAACAGTGGAAAGTGATAATATGCTAACATTTAACATCTTGAAGTCTTTCAACAACATTATTTTCAAAATTAGTTCAATTGTATATTCTGCGAATATTCCGCAGCTTGGCACTAAAGCAATGTATGTGTGTTACACGTTTCAACTCACTTATATGTTTCTGCATAGTCCGCGGTGCGTCATGGGAGCAAATAGGTACACCAACACAGAATTGTCATAAAAGTAAATTTAAGTAAAATACTACCAGTTAGGAAAACTTTAAATATATTAAAAACATTTAAAACAACCTTTAGAAGTTCCTCAAAAGAAACAGAGGAACTATCATTAGCCGGATTTAACAATTAAGGAAAGAACTTGTAATTGAACTTATACTAAGATGTTCAATATATGTTTTATAATTAGCACTAAAAGTACTATTTAATTCTAATAAGATTAAGCGTTAAATTTTGACAGTTAAATTGCGTGTAAGTAAACCCATTGACTTTAATAACTTTCTCTTTTAGAGCTATTATTCCACGCCTTAAATCAAAAGTTAGCTAGTACTTGTAAATCACACTTGAGTTTCGATATTTTCTTAAACAGAAAGATTCTTCAACTTCCAACTTAATTTCTCCCATATGTTATTCATAAAATACGTTTTGTAACATTAAGATTTACAGGTTTACAGATTTTGCCTTATAATATACAGTACCTTTATTACTTGTTTTTAAAAAGAGTTGGCCAATCAATTTAAACCAAACACATTTAGTTTAATTATTTTACTAATCCGGCCAAAAAGATGCAAGATTCCTGGAGCCAAAGATATACTTCCAAAAGAAACCGCCTTCGGGGTGACATTTTGTACGTGTGCAATTATCGTACACCTGTAAACCTTAATCACTTAGGACATGCATATAAACTAAGCCCGGTAACATTGCTTAGCAGAGAGATGTGCTCGCAGAGTACAGAGTGCAGCTTAGTTCAGTGCAGCTATTAAACTGTTGAACACACTCTTCTCTACCTTGAGTGGTCCCGCTTCTTCACAGAATCATGGACACTGGTTTTCGGGATAAATAGCCATACTTATCACCCTGTTTATACCAAATGATTCTACAATACATCGCCCGCACGAATTTTGCACGGGTTAACACAATAATTTCTTCCATGACGCACAGCGGGCTACAACGGATAGTTGTGACGGTGCAACCGTTTCTGAAAGAGGTGTATTCTTAGTCTAGGAGCAGATCTTGAAAAGAGGCCTAGAAAGTGGTTTTCGTAGCACCCATCGCGCAGACCGGGAAAGTAGCATAGGATGATAGGTATGTGTATAAGGTTTAATTTAGACCGGATGTTACAAATGAGCCGATGGGACAACATTACGATTTCGGGCACTTTTGTTAGAAGATGCTCACATGTTCTTTGTAAAATTCTAAACTAATTCAAAGCCTGTAAAATTCAAAATCTTACCAAGAAACACATCAAACTCGGCATACTTGTAGAAGTAAATGCGTTTCAAATGGTAAGATATAAAATTGTGCCGTAATTTTCGTACGTACTGTAAAAGTGAAGGTTAAAAAGATATCTGTGACGGCGGCCATTTTGAACCTTTTGTTATTCATGAGGTTCCTTGTTATTCATGAGTTCCTGACAACTGAAAAGTCAAGAATGACATAGACTGTACAGCTTTCCCGGCCTAATGTATATAGTTTTAATGGTCTGGTATCTCTTCACCGACGTTGTCTGAATCATTTCACTAGGTAATTTCGAATAAAGAAAATGTTTTTGGTATTTCATAAACCTATAATGTTTTGTTTATGCCAGCAGAGATCACAGAAAACATACGAAATCAGTAAAATGTCCACATAAGTGTTCAATGCATTGCGAGGGATATATTTGCCAACGCACACATTTAGGCACGCTGTACTTGTAGCGCTACAGCTATATCTATGTCTTCAGGAGAGGAGGCACAACTCATTAGAATAACAAAGAACTAATATGGCTGCCAACTTCTAATTTCTATTTCTGGCGTTAGAGTGGGTATTAAGGGCAGATTTACAGCTAGGAATTAAAGTGTGTGATTTCTTACAATGATACAAAGTTTGGATACATTTGATCCTTGAATGAGGGGTTTAGGCGTATAAGTTCGCAATGTTTTGCAAAGGACATGTGAGCAGCAGGGGAACAAAATGCCAAATATCGAGGTGTTGTCCCACAAGCCAATCTGTGCGATAGGGATCAAATTGAACCTTAGGCATGTACCTATCTTTCTATGTTATTTTCCTGGGTCTTCGCGTTGGGTGCTACGACGCGATTTTTTCCGGTCGCTGCTCCTAGACTATCTGAAGCATATCGCATGTGTAATGAGGCGCATTTAGTTACTCATTCAACCAGTACCTTGGAAGAGATTTTCGTTTTATCTGTCTATGTCTGCCTAAATGTCTACATTATCGTGCCTAACTAACAACTAAGCCATTCAGGTCCTTGTCCTGTTTCGCGTTTGTGCAGTCAACTGGTTTTTCGTCGCAACCTGATTGGCTTAGATGGTTTGACTTGCGGAAAAGAAAAACCCAGATCTCAAACACAAAGCGACGTTTTGAGGATTTAGCTATAGAATCCTATGATCTCTCTTTTGTGTATAAATTGAGGACGAGATATCATAGGATTCAAGTATATTCAAAGCGTTCAGTCGGTAGATTCCGCCGAAAATAGCACTCAAAAAGACGATATCGCCCTCGTCGCTGTGCGACTCGTACGATATCGCTTTTTTCGTGCTATTTCTTAGCGGAATCTAGCCTCCTGATAATCCTATAGTATCGCGATCCCTCTAGTGCACTCGGTGTTGTTGTGAGCCATCAATATTTTGTGTGTATTATATGGATGCCAGTGTTTTACCGGAAACTAAAACACTCGTATTTTCCATATCTTCACTAGTGAAAATATGAAAAAGTTATGTACCGAATGTCCCGGATGTGCGCGTTTGCAGTGTTGTTTCCTGACTTCGTCTGCAGTGAAATCTCGCTCGCTCGGTCACACAAGTTTTAAGCCACAAAACTAAGTTTTGTTCTAGTTGTAAAGAGAAAAATCTTATTTCAACTATGGCAGAGAAAGCTACAGCAACACAAAAAGGGAAATTAGTTCTTAACGACACTGGGAATCAGAAAGATTGAGGGTGAGCATTTCTCAAATAAACACTTTCGACTTTACCAAGTGAGTTGTTCAATTTGTAATATTTTGCCGCTATGTCAATTCTAATCCATATAATAAAAAGAACATTACACGGTGGCTTGAAGATATGGATTTCATTTTCTCGAGTCAAAAACAATATTTTACTCACTCGCTGCGCTCGTTCGTAAAATATTGTTCTTGCCACTCGAAAATAAAATCCATATCTTCGTGCCACCGTGTAATATCCTCTATTTATTATCCAACTGCAACAAGATGATAACAAATATCGCAGGAGTGAGACTGGGGCGAGTACAAATATCCCGCGATATTGTACACTGCCAAACTACTTTCACTAAGTTCGTCCATTCTCACTTCAAAACAGCGGAAAGTAGAATGTCGGATAATAAACAACTATACTAGTAGTATCTATTAAGATAGTGAAGTGCTCGGAGGCTACTCTTTCTAGGAAGCGTTTTGTTTCCTAGTATATAAAAAGTAGGCGTCTGAATGTTGCAAACGTTGCAATAAATTTAGTAAACTATGAAATTGTTTATACATAATTATTTTGAATGTGATTGATCAGTGTAATTTCAACTGTGTTTTTGTAGCTGGAATGTTTCTAGAGTTCTGAAAACATTTCAGAAATTGTTTGGTTCCAGAAAATATCCATACCCCCTCCACGGAAGGGTGTTGAAAAGTGACACCCCCCCACCCCTCTGGAATTTCCAAGGAAAAATGCAGTATTTGTATGGAAACAATCAGGTAAATTGACCCCCCCCCCCCCCTCCGGAATTTCCAATGCCCTTCTGTAGGGGGGGGGGGGGGGGGGGGGTATGGATAATTTCTGGAACCACACATTAGCACTCTTGTTACAATTATTTTTTGGTCGCTCTGTTGTCAAACAAAGTTCTCTTAATGGAATTTTACTCTAATAACTCAATATTGGACATAACAGTTGATCTAACATTTTTGCATGTTGATAGTGATTTGTTTTCTAAACATGTGAGCCACTCCTGGTAGTATTTTATTTTCACTGCATACCTATTACCGCATCATGGTAAGCTAAGTTATGGGATGTGTCCGCGACTACCATGGGCAGCAGTAGGCATGCAGCGAGGGCGAGGAGCATGTAGTGTCCCAACCGACACCAGGGGAGGTGGGTGGGGCAAAAAACCGCTTGACCACCCGTTACGCCGATAACTGACAACGGAACACAGAAGACGCCGGAAATTTAAACTATAGGGGCCGCAAAGCATCATGCACGCCAGTATGCAGCTAACACCGATTGATTGGGCGATTCCGATAAACTTTCACGATGCGCTAATTAATATGCAGATGAAAATAGTATTTTATTTTCACTGCATACCTATTACCGCATCATGGTAAGCTAAGTTATGGGATGTGTCCGCTCCTACCCATGCCCTTGCAATATTCATTGCTGACTATGCGAAAGCCACAGAAAGTGGAAACGTGGGAAAGGAAAGATCATAAGATGGGATAAAATGATAAGATAGGATTGGATGATAGCTCTTTAAAAGACTTCTCTTCCAATACTCAGATTTCCTCTTTAACAAGACAGAAGGTTCTGGTGCCTCTTTAGCTCAAATATCATTGAAAGAATGAACTGTTTTCTCCAAAGCGGACTGTTGTCGCTATTGCTTTACCACGCAGAAGTACTAGTAAATTGTTGGAATAGTAGGTCAATAATAATAATACTATATGGACTTCTATAGCGTATATGCATTGCTGTTCTAAGCGCTTTACAATATAACAGTTAAGTTGGGTGGGTTCACACTCGGCTGAATGACAAAGCCGGCAAGAAACATGACGAAATATCGCCAAAACGACTGAAGCAAAGCAATTGCAACCTACAGCCTTCAATCACATCGCACGGCGAATGCAAGTGAGTGACGGTTTTGAGTTTTCGAAAAGGGTAAGGTACTGCGTTATACTTAGATCGTACTTCGGTAGCTTTGAAGACGCGGCGTAAACATAACTACAAAGTATCTTACTTGAGCAGTCAACATGGCGTTCACACTGAAAGTAGCCCTAAGCATACTCAAGACCTCCTTACGAGCGTTAGTGTGAACCCACCTAGTATGAAAAGTATGGCGTCCCCGTCTATGTCACTTGTGCGGCCACAGACGGCTGTGAGAATGGGGCTGTTCCACGTGATTGGCTGGAATTAGCATCCGCGTCGTCAGGGTACAGGCAGGTCGTACAGCGACGCGCAGGTTGAGTCTAGACAATCTATGAAAACGGAACTGTGAAAAGCGGCCTAGAAAACACACCGAAAGGCCAACAAACTCCGCCGAAGCACCCCAGGAAACTGTCAAAAGCAACGCACTGAAGAAAGGCCAACCATTAACGAGGTAACTAATTTTACGGGAAAACTAAGTGCTCCTTTTGGATAAAACGCAGGGGGTCCTTTTAATTTCAGGAGGTGTAACCAAGATTAAAGGCGGAAATACATATACATAATATAATTGAGTCCATTACAGGAAAAGGCTAAGAAAAGACATTAATTCCCTGAGAGACTGGTGCAAAGGTAAGGACACGCCTGTAGTAACTATTAGTGAGAACCATGTGAGCCACCAATTTCCATGCCTTTTCCGAGAGCGTACAGTCAAAGTCGTTAACCAGATTCTCTACCTCCGCTTTAGGGTTCGGTTATCGGTGTGTGTGCCCATTCCATGAGACTTCCAAAAGAGTTAACATCCTCTGAAGTGCCTTTCCGGTTATCTCGGGATCGGATCTCACGTCCGGGGTGTTGAAGAGGAACCCCGCCCCAATGGCGCTTAGACATGTCATGGAGACAGTCATGGAGAAAGCGCTAGTTCTGGATTTCCGTGAGGGGCCTACCCCTGTGATTAGTGGAATACATACCAAGAACATTTCGCCAAAAACTGTTGTTTTGCCGACGTTGCAAAGCTTCCTTATTAGGAAATTCCCCCTTACCTTATTTGGATGGTCTGTAAGTACTTTTCCTCATATCTTAGCGAAAAAAGCAGGAAATCTTACCAAAACTTGCAGATATTGGAGAAACATCATATTCTTGGTCGCCATTTTGTTTTTGCCCCCCGCCGAGGGACCTGAGACACGTTTTGAACACCACAGGCAACCCGCGCGGATTTGCCAAAAGAGACGACAAACACTTTCTAGATACGAATATGCGATGCCCTGGACTACCTCTCGCACATACAATCTGCAAGATGGGAAGCTTAACTGAAAGAGACGATTAAGTGTTTGAAGGGATACCATGGCGGATGACAAAATGCTCTCTCTGAGGGCTATGAAAGCATCCGTTTCATCCTGCGGGACGAGAGAGCCGCATATAACCCTAAAAAGCTTACAGAAGTGAAGGAGATGTATTTCTCAAATGTGATGAAATACCCTGTTTCGATAAGGATCGATAACAGACGATATATGCCGCGGCTTCGGCATTCTGATGGCTCGGGGCAAAACCAAAGTGCGATGTAAGGGAGGTAATTGTATCACGTGACGGACATCGATATACTGCGAGAGCGGAGTTAGAGCGGCTTACAAGGTTGTGGTACAAGAAGGTGCTCACTTTCCAACCGAAGGGCAAAGTATTAAAATATAAAATAGAGGTAAACCAACTGAAAATCAAAGCACATCTCGGAAGAAGGGTTAAATAACACATAGTGCCGCCTTTGACCCAGAAGTATGAATCTCGGCAACTAAGGCACACAGATGATCCAGCTTGAAAGGGAGATCTCTAGTCCAAAGGTAACAACAACCTCTCGTCGTGGCAGACGACTCGGTGGCATAATGGCTGTAAAACGTTGGTCTGCTTTTAGTGGATTGGCTCACAAAAACATTTTGGAATTCTGATTAAGTTTTGTTTCCATGGTAACGGTGACTCGCAATCCGCCATATTATAAATATTATAAATAGCAATTTCTTTTTCATGTTTGTACGCTAGTCTTTCTGTAACCTAACTAGATATGTCTTAATAAAGACATTTTCCAACAATATCATATATTACAAAAGCAAGTGAAAGAACAATATATGTGAAAGAAAAAAAATATATATATATATATTTTTATTTTCTTAAGAAATTCCAAGTTATCCAATTAGCTTTACCTGAAGATAGTTGTCCTTTATAAATAGATGACAACCTTTAAATTTCACCTTCTCCTGTGCGAGACCTGTGCGAGGTCTAAATAAAACAATCCAAGATAGCCGCCACTGAGTCACGTGATAAGCGCCTCCATGGTAACAAAAGGTTAAAATATAGCTCTTCTTGAAACTATTGTACTAAACAATTCCAATGATGATCCATAGCAACATGAGATATGAAGAATAATCTATTTTTTCAGGCAAATGCGTTTTGAGCCATGCCTTTTAAAACCCACTGAGGAGGTCTCGAAGGCTACACAGTAAGTGAGAGGCTAAGTATGGTTGGAAAACATTGTCGACCTCTCCCCAAAACAAGATATCTCCAGCGGTTTTAAAAGTCGAGAATTAAGGCACGATAGAGAGTTATAACAATGGGCGGTAAAGGGGCGTAGTAAAATTTCTACTTGAATTTTTTCTTCAAATGGCTCGAAGAAATGCCCTACCCGGACGCCGTCGCGAATGATTCGGTGAGGATCTACACCATGACGGTTAACAAATAGGCAAGAGACTCCCATACTGGTAAGTTACCGTGACCATTCCCGCCTTTAAGAATTTTGAGTCACGAAATTAACCGGAGGGGCCAACGAAGGGTTGGGTTCCCTGTGTGATACTACAAACACGAGTATCCGTTGCGTCTTTCTTATTTCTGCGGCAGCCGTTACGCGCGAGATTACCACTTGCGCTTAACAAAAACAAACAAAACGATGCGATAACTAAAAGGGAACCCAACCCTTCGTTGACCCCAGCCCTGAACACGAAGAACAGGGTGGTATAGAACACAGAGCAGGCTCCCCAGGGTCAACGAAGGGATAAAGGGTGCACAAAAAGTATAGAACCTATAAACCTGACAAATGTTTTGTAAACGACCAGCGAGGTCCCTGTGGTATGGGAAATCTTTTTTTTTTTTTTTTTTTTTCCACCATTGTTGATAGAAAGCACAAAGATACCGTCATTAACAGCCTAGCTGTATGTATCCTCCCTGTGTAGAACTAAACGAGATAGCATAGGGCGCGTGGTGGGAGAAAAGGAAAAAATGTGTCACACTGTAGTAGCTGTATCCGAAGTGTTTTTTTGTCTTTTTATAATAAATATATTTGTATATTCCAGCAATGGTCAAGGAAAGTGGTAAGAAAGAAATGACAAATAATGTAAGCAAAGTACTTCAGTTTATTATTAAACACAAAGAACCTGCTCTGGGTAAGCAGTTTACTACGAGTCCAAAATCCATAACCATAACTGGACCGTTGACCACCACGCGGCTTCCAAAATGGCGGCAGCTTTTATGGCAATTAGTTAGTACAAGGTCTAATAAGATCCAACATCTCCTGGGGATCAGTAAATACCACTGAGCGCGCGCGGATTTAATACGAGCTGCAGCAAATTTATCGGCCTAAGCATGAGTTTTTTAGTATGGCACAAGGGCGCCTCCTGTGTTTTTAACTTGCTATAGCGCCTTAACTGTCCTTTACGGACCCTATGGTGGATAGGACAGAACAGAAATATGTATGCTGTAATTATACGAGTAAAATAATTAAAAATCTTCACAGTTCCCTATCCCCACATGGTGAACGAGATTTAAGTACTATCTTCTTGTTATTCCTCAGGCTAACCCTTGAGTGGCGTGCATCATGTATAGATCACATGTCTTTCTTTCTTTCCCTTAACAAAGTACTACGTTTGGACACACACAACACTTTTAAGGACCCTTTTAAGACAGCGCACGATTGAAGAATGACCACGGATGACACCGCTTGTTAAAGTGCGAAAAACCTACAATGACCCTTTAACGCATGACTAGACTGACTAGATAAGACAATAGCGCTGTTAACGCTGACGTCATCTATTGTTATTAATATGCCAACGAGAGATCGATTGGTTAACAGAACAAAGGGCGCTATTCAATCCACGGCTGCAACTCATAGCATTACAAAGGCAATGTTGATATACAGTGAAATAGCGATATAAACCGAGGTCCTGTCTCTTAACCACTACACTTTATAGAACTTGAGAACTAACCACAGAATGATATATCTAAAAAAACACTCGTAATTGCAAGCTACATGCATAAATTGCAGTCCGTATCTAAGGGATCAGACATTACATCTGTAAACTGCAACTGAAAATTGATACGGATATTTGCGGTATACCAAATATATACAAACATTTACATATACTGTAACCACTAAAGACTACAGGTGGCGCGTAATTTAAAAATGCGAAAACGCTGTCGAAGTTAGCACAGAACGAAGTATATGAGGCAAACCTAGAACCTGGATAATCATACAGAAAATTTGAAAGCTGCAAAAATAACAAAACTACATCAGCTCTGACACACGACAAAGGCGGACCTCGATGAGACTTGTGGTAACAACTCTATAGACCAAAAACCGGTATGTTCAAAGAGCCACGAAATAAAATAAACAGTCTGGAAATATGTACGTAATAGGGTTAAAACTGTACGAAAGACTAGGCTAACGAGCAGACATCAAACAGCTAGATAAACAACAGTGTGTGAAGCAATAAAACAACCGAGCCCTCGCCGATGAACTGGAAACTTTTCTTAAGTACGATATAATTTCAAATGGCAACTAGTAATAGACAAGTGATGCAGTGAAACAAACGCATTATGAACGAGCGCATAGCTCATAGACGAGAGCGTATTAATCAATAACTTTATTCTTTCTATTCTACTCTACGTAAAGTGTCAGCAGAAATGTACACATAGGAAAAACGCTGCAAACAAACTAGCCTACAAGCGGCTTCAAAATAGGATGGATGCATCGCTAGCTAACTAGCGGAACCAGAAACACAGATCTTTGCCTACGAGCAGTATCCATAATGTAGCGTCAATACTCTTCGCCAACCAGCGGTATGCATAATATAGCAGGAATGTACCTTCGCCGAGCGGTATCCACAGATATCCGAACTGTATTCTTCGCCAATTGCGGTATTCAGAGATATATAGACCTTCGCCTACGAGCGGTACCCAATTTACTCTTCGCAAACATGCGGAATTCAGAGCTATATAGATTTCGCCTACGAGCGGTATCCGTAGATGCATCCAAATACTCTTCGCCAACATGCGGGATTCAGAGATACCTAGATTTCACCTACGAGCGGTATCCAAATAACAAATGATATGTACTCATCGCCAACTAGCGGTATCCAGTGAGATATAGATCTTCGCCTACGAGCGGTATTCAAAATAGAGCAAAATGTATTCTTCGCCAACTAGCGGAATCCAGAGAAATAGTGCTTCGCCTACGAGCGGTATTCCAGAAGATAAGGCATATTTTTTCTAGGCCAACTAGCCGAGTTAACAACGAGTTAACAACGCAAATATATTGAACGTGAAATAACTAAGACTATAGTTACCTCAACCTGTAAACGTCTGGAGAGCAGCAGGACAAGTCACGGCTGGAATTAGGAGCGACGGGAGCAGGTAAAGAATCCTCCATTAAAGATAGGAGCTGGTGTCGGTTGGGAGGCTTAGCAAAAAACCAGGCTTGACCACCCGTTACGCCGATAACTGACAACGGAACACAGAAGACGCCGGAAATTAAACTATAGGGGCCGCAAAGCATCATGCACGCCAGTATGCAGCTAACACCGATTGATTGGGCGATTCCGATAAACTTTCACGATGCGCTAATTAATATGCAGATGAAAATAGTAAAATGACTTCTGCTGTAGTTATCCAACTAAAAAGGGGGCATGAGGTGGCCTGGGGCATAGACAATTGCACGTTATCAATGTACATGTCTGTTTCAGGAATCAGGTCGAAGGTAAAAAAAAAAAAATACGATTTATATGGTTTCCTGTGTTGGTTGAATATTCCAGCTGCAGTACAGCCATTTCCTTGATTCAGTTTGGGTATGTTCCAGATAAAAAATAACAACAGCTTTACATTTTTCATGCATGAGATGCACATTGAACCAGATTTTACATTTTACCAGTCTTGTTCTTGACACTAATTATTAACATACCAGGCACTGGTGTCCTTCAAAGTAATGCCTATGCTTGGTGTCATCTGTTCAAGAATTTTGTCATCGTTTGTTTGTAAAATGTAATTTCTTGGCCCCTAGCTTCATAATTGCACAACAACTCCTTGTAAATATGCATTTTTAAAATAATATCAATCAATTGTGGTCCTGTGAGTCTTTTTTTTTCTCCTCAACAACTGCAAACAATGTCACTCTCTTAATTTGTCGCTCGGTGAAGATGTGGCTTTCGTGCTTCAGTGATACATGTTAAGTCTTGTTATTATTTTCCGTATGAAATTAGCACATCGACCTTGTGACCAGTGAAGGGGGGGGGGGGGGGGGGGTGAATAGGGGTCCTCAAATCCGTCGAACCGTTCAATTTTTCATGAAAATCCGCCGATCCGCACAAATTTTCGCCTCAATCCGAATCCGCAACGTTTGATTTATGAAAACAATTGATAATTCGAAAAAAAAAAGGTTCACCGTATCGCTTATACACGAACATTTCTCATTGAGGGACGTGTCATTATTTAGCGGGGTTTTCGTAATCCCCCGTCCCCTATTTGACCTAATAGAAGACATTTTAAAGAAAGAGGGGGTTACATTTTTCTTTCGTTGCGCGCGAAGCGCGCCCACATTTTGATAAACGCATTTCATCAAGCCTCAGAGAAAGGGTAGAAACGTTGAAATAAGCTACCTCAACTATGGGTGGGCTCCTGATGGGCTCCTGAGCCTGAAGGTTATATTATTCATGCGCGCAGAAATTTATTTATGACGTAATTATTATTATTCTCATGTGCGTGAAGCGCGGCCCAAATGACGACTTTCTATACTTGTAACGTCGAACTCACGCTTACTACCATTTTAGTTCAACCCTGAAGCGCGGCGTTTTTTCGCGTAGGTTTACGTTTCAAACGTGCACACTTTTTCGAGAAGTTGTCGCGTTTCTCGCTCGCTGATTGGCTGCTGTTTTTGTCGTGTTCTTAACGACTAAGAAATAGTGTTCTACTATAGAGAACGTGAGACGTGTTATCTCAATCACAGGGTTATTCAATCTAACTAAAAATGGTAATATAACTAACAAAGATATAGAGAATGGCATACTAATCACGTGGTACAATATACATTACATCAGACTATAATTACGTCAATCAATATCTTCCTATACATAACACTACAGTTTTGACCGTTATTTTTCAGTCAATCAGCGAGCACGAACGCAACAACTTCACGACAAAATGCGCGTTTGAAACGTGCGAAAAAATCGTCAAGCTTCAGGTTACGAAAATGGTAGTATCTAAGGGGTCTTCTTCAATCATAGTGACTGTCTGCTAGGCCTATCACTGCAATGCATTTTTGGGAGAGTTTATTTTTCCTCGTCAAGATACACTTGTTCTATAAATGGCGCGGGGGTAGTGCCTCGTTGCGCGAGTTCTCAAAGAGGAAGTTAGATGTCATTCATTATGCGCGCGAAGCGCGCCGAAATTTTTTTTAAATATGCGAAATTAAGTATGTGAAATACGAAAGCATATTACATGTAACGACCTACAAATTCGAACATCCAAGTCTATTTGTCTACAGACCCTACAGTCAACAATCCGTAGTTGCGATTATCAGAATCCGAAATCCGAAGTCGAATTTTTAATAGATCCGCGATCCGGTACGTTTTGAGAATCCGAAAATCCGCTCGAGTTTTTCTTAAAATCCGTAATCCGTGTGCTATTTAGGCCCAAATCCGCCGATCCGCAAACCTATTCACCTCCCCCAGTGAAGAGGTAATTGACCTGGTTGCTTAGAGGGGTTATTCAATATGATGCTAGGCTGGATCTACAAAAAGGAAAAAAATTTACTTAATTACATAATTTACTTGCCTGGACAATCACACAACGAATACATTGCATAAAGGTGTGCTGTTTTTGGAACATATTTGCAACAATTTGTTTAGCTTATGACATGCTGGTGGCAACTGTACCACAATAAATATTGGGTGCTTAGCTTTTAATAGCTCATTTAGGTTTCTGGTCCACATTTAGGGCAATTATGTGCCAAATAGGGCAGACATTTTGGGCAATTTCCTTTGTGGTAATGCATCAGCTTTATTACTGCTAAGTACTGCAGCAACTATACTACGAATTGCTCAACTTTACTTGTGCTAGATCATCATTTCAAGCCTATTTTGCTCAATCTCGCTCAATCTAGAAGATATTGTAAGTAAGCTTGGTGCTGATTTTAGCTATATAAGCATGTAATCGTTGGTAGGTAATTGGTTCTATATCACAAGAAAATAAAGCCTTTACTCTGCTCATACGAATGCAATTGGAGGAGACTTGATTTCAGGCAGCAAATCACTGAAACTGAAAGCCCCCAATTGATGGGGAGACTTTGGCAAAGCCAAGGTTGTTGTTTTCGTGTTCGACCGACATCTAGCTATTGCATGGATGTGCGTTCGAAATTCGCTCTAGAACGCGCGAAAACTGCAGTGACAATGTTCTAACACCAGTGAAAAACACGCTTTGAAACCTGCTAGAACTTGTACAAAAATGAAACAAATGAGTTACAAATGAAATTAAGGCAATTCATAACTTTAACTTACCGATAATCGCTGTCGAACTGCATAGCACCGAAATCAGCCCACACTTGTTGTTGACGCGAAAAATTATGGTCTGCCGAGTTTGCCAGGAGACAGTTGAAATCGCTTGCCCCATATGATCGTACTGCGCATGCGCCCGAGAATCAAAGCTCATTGTGAGGTCGTGAGTCCTATGCAATGGGAATCGAGTGGAAGTACAAAGTGCACTTGCGAACTGTTTAAAAACTGTGGCGAGGTAGAGATTAGATTTGCTCTACGCTCGCTCCGAGCAATTAGACATTTTAATGTACAATATCTCTGAACATTTTTTCTCGTCTTTGTATTTTGTCTCGCCCGAAGACGGGCTCCAAAAAATACTCCAGACTCGAAAAAATATCCAGCGATATTGTACATTAAAATGTCTAATAAGATATATGTATTGACGGCTCGAGAAGACGGCACGAATTTGTGTTTCATATCATTGTCAATAGTTAGAAATAGCGTTTAGCAATATCTAATGGCAGAAAGAGATTTTTTCGCCGAAAAGATGGGAAAGGTGAACAAGAAAATGCTCGAGCTCAGTGCGAAAAGCTGTTGTGATTGCATGAGAGCGCGCGCTTGTAAGAAGAATTGAGATTTCACTTTCAAGAACAATTGGAATGAAAATAAACTTCAATTGCTCTCTAGAAATCATTCGACGTATTTGCATGCTAATTTGTACTGACATTATCATAAAATCTATAGAATAAAAAAAAAAATAAATTAAAAAAGACCGCTTTAGCTTTATCTCGCTTCATCAGTCATTTCTTCCGCGCGACAGGGATGGTTCCGGCAATAAATCCTTGTAGTTTTTCGTGGAGGAAAAACACACTCAACTTCATGATGACAAATGTATGGCAAAAACAAACTCTAAATGTCAACAATTAACTGTCTCAAAGTGACACTGACTTCGTTGCACATAACACAAATATTTCGGCAAAAACTCAACAGATTCTCATTTAAACTTAAAAACTAACCCACGGAAGTTGGCGCTAAATCACGAGTATACATCTCGACAAGCGGCTCCGAGAAGCAATAAATAAATTTTCTTACCACAGTTTTCCTTTTTTTTCAAATTATATTTTGACTAGGAGACATAAATGAAAACTCAAAAGAATTGTAATTATAAAATTTTCACAGCAGAGGTAACCAAAGTAAATTCAAAAGTTTCCCTTTTCACATACTGTTTGTTGTGGAAGTTTATTCACAGCACAGTATTTTCTGAAATGTTTGTTCTCGACGGGTCACAGCAAGTTTTATCTTTACAGAAGCATGGAAAGACGCCATGCTGGTGTTCAAAGCACACCGTCTGGCTTTTTCACTGTACAGTAGCTTTTTGAAGGCCTTTTTCAATGGGGAATACCTCAAGCTATACACGAGCGGGTTACAAAAGCAATTGGCGAATGCTATCCAGGTCGTAACGAACATAACAACATCGGGGACAACTTTGGGTCCAGCGAATTTTCGATAAGTCCCCGCTGTGAAAAAGGGGATATAGCAAATCAGAAAAACTCCAATTACCAAAGCAAATGTCTTGGCCGACTTGATTTCTCTCCTCAAAGAATGGATCTCTAGTATTCGCTTTTGTTTCGTGTTGACTGAATCTCCATTGTTGTTTCTTCTAATGCTTCGCTCGGTGGCGCTTAGACTTCGTGCATGACTCAAGGCGACTTGAAAAACTCGCGCGTGTAGGAATAACATCACCCCAAATGGTAAAACCACAAACAGGGTTGTCAAAACAAATATGAATGGAGAAACCAGCGTTTTTCGGTCGTCTTTTTCTTGAGGAATTTCACAGCCGTAGACTTCTGAGCGAAAGTGATAGTTTGACCAAGGCAGGTTGGCTACAGCAGCTGGGCCTAACCATAGGAAAACTAGCACAACGAAAACTCTTTTTCGTGTCATGAGAGTCCTGTATTTCAGCGGCCTTTTGATCGCCAAAAAACGATCAATACTCAAAAAGCAAAGGTGAAGGATGGAGATGAAAGACAACACCAAGCCTAAAGTCGCAAAAACGTGGCATAAAACGCGTCCAAAAATCCACTTCCCAGATAACTCGGTTATCGCGTGTAGAACCATGACCACGACCATTAGGAGATCCGTTGTCGCTAGGCTTGAGAGAACCCAATTCGTTGGCGTCCTTAAAGTTTTAAACTTTACCATGGCTGTATAAATAAGACCATTACCAAAGAGCGTCCCTGCAATCGTTACGAAGAAAACTACTGTCTTAGCAGCGATCGTCGCATTCGATACTACAGGACCCCCATCACTTGTGCTTGAGTTGGACGCGTTAATTCGAGTGGACAAATTCAAATTCGTTAATCCCATTCTCAGACTGCAATAGCAGATCCTAGTTGCCGTAGAAGCGCGGAGGTGTGAGGGATTCTATAAGATCTTGGTGGAGCTATGTCTAGATACGATGAGGAGTTATGAGATACGCTCTCGTCAAGGGCAACTTGCTAACTTAACTCTGCACCTATGAAACCTGCGAATCACCACAAAGATATTCATTCCAAATAATTGAGGCCTACCTTTTGTATAAAACTACCGCCCATTGTGAATTTAATGACACATTTAAATTATAAAGCGAAACATTTATTTTTTAGGTTTTTCTTCGGCTAAAAATATCTTCGAGTCTCGAAAAACTGACTCCAAGCCTAACATCTTTGTCATTCTGTTTCAAGTCGCGTTAACGTTAATTTGACTTGTCATGCAGACCTGCTATTTGAAAGGAATGTCCCGGAAAATGGACGTTTGAATTTGACAATTCAATATTTACTTAAGGAATATTTACAAACTTTTAGAGTCATTTTTTTTTCATTTCGGAATACAAAATTATTTCATGTTAAACGCTATCAGTTTCTTTCCAAGAGATCTATTACAGCTCGGCTAAGAATCAATTCAATTAAGAGAACACATGCATAATATATTTCGTGAGGGGAAACAACTTTATCTTAAGCAATTTAGATAAACGAAATTGAGACCATTGTTGGCTCGGAGCAATAAATATGCAAATAGAATAAAATACAGCCGATGGTTGGATGCTTTACTAATTTGGTAATTGCCTGCGCTTAGGAGCTGAAAAAAATACAAAAAAGGATGGCATTTTAATCAATAGACCAAGATTAAATACACCTTTAGGTAATAGACTTGAGTCCCATTCTAGAGGGGAAATTACGCATATCTATTATAGCCAGTAAGAAGTTTAATTTCAGTTTAGTCGCTATAATTTTTATCCTTCAAGATGCAAAGAGACAATAAGGAAAACGGAGACCTTAAGGGACGGACCGTTATAAATTTCCGGAGAATGTTGCAGGTTTTTCTTGTGCAGGATATTTCTTTCGGCTCAGAGAAATGCCTAATTTTTTTTGTGAAGTGAAGCTGTTATTTTCTACTGCCCAACCGGCTTACAGGAATTCATTTTCGATCTAGCCCAGAAGCTTGCGCGGGGGGGGGGGGGGGGGGGAAGATCTGCTGAACAGGGTAGGGTTTTAGAGCTTAAACAGGGTATGCATTTTCCGGGTTTTCGAGTCTGTGGTCATAAACAGGGTATCGATTTTTTCAAAATTTCGAGTTTCATGTCATGGCAAAGGCATTCGTTCCCGGTGTTTCGTGCTTTTTTTTCATAAACAGGGTACGAAAATTATTGGATTTTCTGTCATAAACATGGTCACATTTTGTGAGCTCAAGCGAAACACTCCTGGGTCGAGTACAACCTCCACCCCCCCCCCCCCCCCCCGGCCTATAGTGCGTTCACACTCCCCCCCCCCCCCCCCCCCCCCCGGGCCTATAGTGCGTTCACACTCCCCCCTCCCTGGCCTATAGTGCGTTCACACTCGCCATAAAAACAAGTACCATTAAATAAATATTCAGATCACAATAACTTAAAATCTCAAATGCAATTAGGTACAAATGTCAAAAACAGTAGATGCAGCACTTATGGGCTCCTGGTAGATGTTATTAGAGGTAAACAACATATTGGTAGTTGCGAAGTTTCACAGGTACAAATAGACAAGGTACATTTTGACGCCTTTCGTCTGAATATGTTTTACCCCTAGGTCGCAGTATTAGTCTGAAACAGAAGCATCCGACGCTTAATATGACAATAAAAAGACATTATGAGGAAATCCATTTAGAGATCGAGCAATTTCATGTTTTGGTGGACAAAATCTTGTACCAGAGTAATATCAAAGATATTCAAATTCTATTTGCATTTTCTTATATTAAAGCTAGTAGTAGTAATAACACCAAATGAAATTCCTATTAGAGCCTGTAAATTTCAAAGCTGAAAAAGTAGTGCAAAGAAAAGAAAAAAATTGTTGTGAAATTCATTCCTCTACAATTTCCCAGAGTTTTGTATGAACTTTGTTTGGTATTATTAGAAACGGATTCCTTTCACAAGATATCGAAAACAGCCTCAAAGACGTTTGAAATACAATGCAAACGATTTTGATACAAGATTTTTGTTCACTGTTTACTCGAACTGTTGCAGGTTAAATAAAGCCCTTGGTTGCGAAACTGAGTTCAAGCAAGTTTTATTTTGGAAAAATAATATTAATTCCGACAAAAAGGTCATGTGACGGGAGAGGGAGTATTTGTGCAAAGCACGTCCTATTAGGCAAATGGGTAACCCTCAACCTTCCGGACCTTACTAACCATCGCCTCTCAAACTATATATACGTCTCATTCTTTGCTTCCTCTTCCATGTGGGACATTCTTTCCACAAAAGCTCTTCCAAAAGTTGAAATAATAATTTATAAGGTTTGAAATGTGATTGTAGAAACGTTTCTAAAAGTAACAAATCAAATTGGTCGAAAATATCTCTTAAATAAGCGATAAAAGCAAGAAACCGAAACTGGGCATGCGCAGGAGATGCTGATTACGTCATTTGAACTTTTGAAAAGCAGTTCACAGTGGCCGGTTGCCCAGGCAACTTAGGTTAAATTACTTCTCAATGATGTTTATACTAAGTTTCGATCGCGGCGTCTTAGATTAGCGTGGCAGTAAACGAGAGAAGCTTAGGGACTCTGGTACGTTTTAAGGATTTAGGTCTGAAGATGGCCGGAGATGCATCACCATTGGGTGCTAAATTTTGGCCCAATCTCGTCTGTCAAAAGCCGAGTATCGAGTCTTTGTCGCTATACAGGCTGTAGGTGAAAATCTTGCAGAAGTGAAACGAAGGAAAGGTCCATTTCAATTGTGGAATGATATTAATTTTGAACATATCAGGTCATTTGCTTACCTTGGATATTGTACAACAATTCCCTGATAGGGGGGTGATGAACAGCGCTATATATATCGAGGCGCGAAGCGGCGTGTTATCCTGCCACTGTTCATCGACCCCGAGGGAATAGATGTTTTAGTATTCACTAAATCAGTTGGTTAAGATATGAAATTATTGTCAATATTGTCTAGAAACGTCTGCGATTAACACCGAAGCTCGCGCGCGACGCAAAACAGTGAATGTCCTCGGATATTCCGATTTTCAAGAGGCAATCAGCGCGCGCGGAATTAGAAATCCACTGATTTGCTGGAAACTAAATATCAATAACTACATTGAAAATATATACGTGATAGCCTATGTAAGCACATCCGCGCACATCAAAAGAACAGACTGATAAACGATCCATCTGATCCATGGAGCAATGGTGCCTCTACAAGATGGCTAACAGTGAATGTCCTCGGATATTCCGATTTTCAAGAGGCAATCAGCGTGCGCGGAATTAGAAATCCACTGATTTGCTGGAAACTAAATATCAATAACTACATTGAAAATATATACGTGATAGCCTATGTAAGGACATCCGCGCACATCAAAAGAACAGACTGATAAACGATCCATGGAGCAATCGTGTCTCTACAAGATGTCTAGCATAGCTCAGTATCTCCTCGCTATTTTCCTAAACCGTTTATACAAAAAATCTGCTTCGGCTTTAAAATTAAAGTAAAACTATCTAAGGAAAGTGGAAAAAAGGTCAAATAGCGGAGAGGGATGCATTTCAATCTCGAGGTAACCCTCAACCATCCGGACCTTATTCGTTTACCGACTCGAACGTATTTATAGGTCACATTAGACAGTTTACTTTCCATGTGGGACCACATTTCAAGCAAGAAAAACTACAGCGAAAGGAGCATGCGCCAGTTTCTAGAATGTGTGACGTCAAAACTAAGGCAAAGCCGTTCAACTGGTGTTAGTTTTGTGAAGTGTAATAGAGCGAATTTATGACCATTGATGTATTGATATAATTTTCTGGAGTTAAAATATTATGAAAGTGGTCTTAATTCAATGCACACTTTTATTCTTTTCTACTATGACGTTAGTTCTGCTATGCTTCATAAATGATACAGTGGAAGCTAAGTTTCAGAGCGCGCTCTCTCCTCCGTGTGGAAATTTCTTTCAGTGAAAGATTAGTCAGACACAAAACGCGAAATTATCGACCAATGTTCCTCCAAAGTAATCTAGCACTGCCTTGTTCAAATCCATGTAATCAAAAACTCAAACGCGTTAAGATTTGAAAGGAAATGTAGCTGTATCGTGGTGTTTAAAAGTGAAACTTGATGACAAAGCGGAAAATGTATTGCAAAAGTTGTTTGATGTCAGCGGTCAACACCATGGTGCATATAATTATTCAGTACTGTCTCTGCTTCCGTGTTGATTTTTGTCTCAAGCTTGTTTGTCTTCAAACATGTTTTAAAATAAACAATAACAATTGTCCCTGTCACAAACCTGCAGTGTAAATTCCTTCTATACATTTCTCTCGGGCTTTAAATTTATTTTTGCGTAGTGACTGACAAAAACATCGCATATAAAATAGACTGAAAGTCTACGAAGTTTTTAGAAGGCTGCAAGTGCTCGGAAATTCTTAGTGCCACTAAGAAAACCATAAAATATATCTAAGAGATTCTATGGATCCGATATCCGACAGATTTAAAACCAGCTCCAATCTCAAGATACAAGTTCAAGTAACGTAATTCACTCGCGGAAACCTCGAACTTGACACGGCAATATCTGGTAGCTATAAATTCTGCGAAACACGACTAGCCAAAGTAGAATGTTATTGATAGAAAGACGTCCGTTTAAACAATCAAAATCTGTCTTTCCTATGGGTAAAATAGATAAAGATAAATATAATGGCTACATGACTTAAAATGGTTAAAAAAAGAGGTCAAGTGATTGGAAGAGGGGTGGGTAGCCCGTTTTGGAGAAACAAGTGTTAACGATAACCCTCAACCGTCCGGACCTCAAATACAACGCTCGCTCAAAGTATATATACGTCAAAATAACGTAATTACAAACCATGTGGGAAGATATCGTTAGGTTGACGTTTTTAAACCACAACACAAATTTCGGATTTGATGTCGAAGTGACATTTTAGTTTTAAAGTTTAAAGTTACCAAAATACACAATACAGCTAGGATATTAGGTAAAATTATTATATTACTTTATGAAAAATCACTTAAATGTTACTGACCATGCGCAGTAGAAACAGATGATGTAACATCAAGGTAATTGGTATTTCAAGATGGATATTCAAATGATTTATTATTTACATTCAATATTTTGGTGTACTCATTCATTGGCAAAATGCCTGACTGACCTGAAAGACTACAAAACTATTGCAGTTTCTTACGCTTTTGTATAAACATTTTTTGGAGTCCAAACGATCTGTAAATTATTACATTATACATGTACATGATTCTCTTCTCGGTTTGTGTTTATATTTTGTGATACCTTGGGTCCATATATGTTTAGAAGCTGAAGAATTTTCTATATTCTCATTAATTTCTTATATCAAAGAGTGCAAATATTATACAAATAAATAAATACAATTTCCACAATTTGTTACCTGTGTCTCTCGTGTTTTATAAACAGTTAATTTTCAAGAGATTTCTTAGCTTTGATTTTCTTTCTTTCTTGGCTTTTTTGACAGCTTCTTCTTCTCTATTGTCCTTCAACCTTTTCACTTTATGGGAAGATTTGTCCACAGTTCCCTAAACAGAGAAAAATATTACACATCAGTATTATACAGGGTTCCTACCTACACTTTTGTGAAGCAAAAATTCCAGTACTTTCAAGGCTTTTCCAGGATTTTTGAGAGCATTTTCCAGGATGACTAGCTTGAGCGGTAGACATGTCATCCCATCTCATCTCGGCGGATGGAAATGGATGCTTTCTCTGACTTAGTATGTTGCCTATGCTGTCAACATGTATATTACTTACTAAAATAGCAGACTTGGAATTTCTTGTTAATGTTTCAGCTTGTGAGGAGGAGCCAGTATTTGCTTCTGTCAATTAAAATGTCAAGAATATAAAATCGTCAAACATTTTGATTAAAAATGTTTGGTATACAAGGAATAAAACGATGACTATGATTACTTCTTAAGTTCAAGCCCATATGATTCTTACAATATTATTTGGACAACACTAAATTTCAGGCAAAATTGGGTGATAATAATGACTTTCATTTCCCCATGTCAAAAATTACTGAAATAATTGAAGGAAACAAAGTTTAGAAACTGCTGAAGATGAAGACCAATTTTTACACTCAGTTGCCCTGCTCCCCAGAAAAAAGTTAATAGCTGTATTCACACTAGAGACAAGTTTCCCATCTGAGACAAGTTTCTCGCCTTGAATATGGTTCCCTTGTCTTCTGTGATTACGTGAAAACAATTTTTTTGAAGGAGAAAGTTTTGACAGATAACAAGCAAGTTTTTCTGAGCAGAATTGACATAAAGCAGGAACTTTTTCTGACGAGAAACTCGTCTCAGACGAGTTTTCCGTCTCTAGTGTGAATACGGCCTAATGTTGGGCTGTGTAGCATATGCAGGCACAGATCCAGAAAAAGTCTGACCTATTTACGGTCTGCTTTTTCGCAAGGAATTTCGCAGATACGCGAGTATTTTTAAGTAAAGACGAAAATAATAATAATTTAAAAACAAACCAAAAATTTGACCTGTTTCTGTAAACAGGTGTAAATATCCATGCCTGGTAATATCATACAGTTCAAACTACACAGAAATACAGAACAATTAATCTGCAGTAACTACATAAAATTAGTCATACCAAGGAGGTTTTATTTTGTCCTTGGTCATACCTTTAGTTTTTGTGGGGCTGGTGTCAATGAAAAAGTCATCATTAAGAGGTGGCTTGGGAAGATTATCATCTGCAAATAACAAATCAGAAGAAGATTCATGTATTACTGTAATAACCTGGAAGACTTCTCACTTATATGGAAACCGAACCAATTACTAAGTAATTACACAATTGTATTTACATAACAAGTCTTGACAGTCATGTGAAATCTGCTCTATGTAGCTGGTGTAGAAAAATGGCAAAAATAACAAAAGGTAGACAAAATCTCCCTCATGTTTCCCTGATCACACACATTATTGAAATGTAACTAAAACCTCCTTTAATTTCGGGAATTTGTTGAACTTGCTTGAAGCTAAGCTCCTTTTAAATTCCAGGATTTGTAAAACTTGCTTGCAAGGACAACTTGAAAGAAAACCTTGACTTCTTTCAACTATTTCAACCTGCAGCTACTTCAACTCCTGCCTGGCTCAGTCTCGCACATGTTCAGGTGAACCCAGGGAACCCACGGGTTACATAAGATAAGCAAGGTTTACCTTCTTCAGTATCCCTTTCTTGTCTAATTTTGAATGAGCTTCCAGAGGACTTCCTTTTCTTATTGAGCGTGCCTTTTGCTGGGGGTGAGGTCATATCACATGCTTGCTGGAATTCACCACTGTTAACTTTACTATTGATCATCTTGAAAATATCATCTGTAGATTGAAATAATATATTCTTTTCAGTCATCATGCTTAAAGGGGCACTTGCATGCTTAATTTTTGTACAACCTGTCAAAAAATAAGTCTCATTCTAATCACCAAAATACATTTAAGTTTACCAGGAATAACCAAAATAACGGTCTAGGTTTGTTAAATGACCTTTTATCTGTTAAATCAATACAAATCTATCTACAAATCTGTTTTTATCCATTATCAAGAGGATGGAATTGGATTGCGATTTGAATTTTTTGCTTGTCAGGCAAGCGTGTGAGTGCTCCTTTAAGAATCTGGTGCTGCTTCTTTCTTGGTCACTAAAAATCCCCTGAGAAAAGGGTCTGGAGACCCCAGGGGGGTACTCCCAAAACTTTTATACGGGGATGCTCGGCCCAGATTCTGGACCCCTTACCCTTCTTTATACCAATTTCAGAGCAAAAAAGGTACCCCTTTCTTATACCAAAGCCGAAAAAGGTACCCCTTTCTTATACCAAGCCTGAAAAATCGGCTTTGTGCTCTGTTAAAAAAGAAACGGTTTTGCTCTCGCGTTGCGGGTGAAAAAACGGTGAAATACAGACCCTTTTTTATACCAAAATTACAATTTTCCCTACTGTTTTTATACCCAGTCCAGCCTGAAAACCTACCCCTTTCTTATACCCAGCCTGAAAACCCTACCCCTTTCTTATACCTCCAGCTTGAAAACTCTACCCCTTTGGGCCGAGCATCCCCGTATAGTCCAATATAGGGAGTCCCCCCCCCTTGGGTTGGAGAACTGACCATATACCAGGCGATGTACAATTCAAGAAAAAATCCATACCCCCATCATAGAGAAAATTGGAAATTCCAGAGGAGTGGGGGTGGTCTTTACGGTAAGTGTGTGACCCTCCATAGTGGGGGTATGCTTTTTTCTGGAATTGCACAATACAGGGCTCAACATGAAACTCTTTAGACCTTACAAACCCTCAAAACAAAACATTTTATAAAAAATATTCTCCACATCACTTCAACTGAAGCCATCATTACAAAAAATCTCCCATCATTGCAGTCACACACTTTATATTTCACATTATGTGAGGATATGATACCGCCACCAACCCAGCTTACTTGAGTACCTCTAATCCACATTTGGGTCAAAATAAACCAGATCTAATCAGCCCGATTGGGCCAACAAGTACATGTATTAACTAGATTTCACCTTTTTTCTGAGAACTTCTTCATTGTGACAAGGAGTTGGTGGAAACAAAGATACATACTTCATTTCTGTAGGAAAATACTGAAAGACAAACAACAGTGACAAAAGTTATGAAGAAAAAACTTCTTTTAGCTTGAACCAGTCCCATGACAATGGCTTGGTTTCAATCATGTGACTTTTGGCACATGAGCAAATTCATTTCTGGTGAAATCAGGTGTAGTTCAAGTCTTGAAATGGCTTCCCATGGAAATCGATTTTAATACTTGAACTTGTTTGGGAATTTTCAATCATAGGAAAACATCAAACCTGTTTCGATGGACTAATACAGATTAGAAAGCAAAGATGTTTTTGTGTAATGCTAGCATTTTTTGGCACTTAGGTATCTTTCTCTTTCCCTGTTGTTTGCAATTGCTGTGGCACTACATTTTTCAGTTTTTCAAAAAGTGACATGCACACATACTGAACAGTTTTGCTTTTCACCGCATGCTATTTTTGAACTTGAATTTTGAACGTGCGGATGTGACATCATGTGAAATCCAACAATTACAAACAGAAAAATACAAAAGAATAAGAGAGATCCCATATTTCTCTTACAGTAACATATTCCACTGCTGTTTCACATCATTTAGCTCCCGTTCCAGTTCTTCCCTACAAAAAAAAAAACAGCCAGAAATTTAATCAATAACTTTTGATTTAACATATGATTGTATTTTGTACTGTAATTTGTGCCACTGCACTTACATACTGGTACAAATCTTTTTCACAGACGCATATGGACTGGTTCTATCGCCTAAAATGTACTCCCCCTCCCCCTTTTATAATTTTGTTTTCTTGGCTGCGGTCCTTCAAACAAATTTATGCTGAAAGGACCAACATTGATTGGGGGGGAGGGGGAGAAATGTCTGCTTATAGCTCTTGTACGGCAACGAGAGTGAATTCACAATAGGTGCGTGCTAAATTTTGTCAACACATTTTGTCCAAGATTGTAGCCCCTGCCGTTCTGGGTGGGCTTCCTGTGGTTGGTAAGACATGTGTGTGACGTGGCGTCACAGGGGACCCTCTCCCTGAACGCTTAGTGAAATTCGCCAAATCCAAGATTGCGGATGCCACGCCAAAACCTTTCACAAATAGCAAACAAAGGCAAATGAAATATATTTAAGATGCTTGTTTTGCTTTTAAGGATCAACTTGGCTTGCTTAGCTAAAAAGATGTTAATTTTCAAGGTTTTGAAGTGGATTTGAGGCGGGGTAGGCTTTCGCCAATTCAGGATAGATTTTAGCGAATTTCACTAGGCATACTGCGGGTGAGCTCGGCCCAGTGCTCACGCATCCTCACGGTTCATCTCCGAGCACAGGAAGCCCACCCAGAACACCAGGGGCTAGGCTGGATTATTTTATTTTTGTTATTTGGAAACAGAACAAAGCACCCTCTACCTTTTCTCATCATCTGAACAGGATTCCAGGTTTTTCAGACAGACTTTGTATCTTCTTTGTATTTTTCTCAGCTCTAGAAAATAAGAGATTACACTTTTACATGTTGTCATGAAAAGAAATAAACCAAGGAGTTCCAGAGTTACATAAAAGGTAAAAATAGGAGGGTTTTTGAGAAAAAGTGAGAGGAAAATGAAAATATAATGGCTCTTTTGCTGTTTTTCAACTGCATGTTATGAGCTCACTATATAATTGGATTTTCCACCAATCCCTCCTAGAAGAACAAAGTTTTCAAATAAATTTCTTTATCAGTGTGCACTCCCAACATAGCCTGAATTTCAGCTGTCCCTCCACTCTCCATCGTACATCTGAATTGACCTTGAGGTTTTCTCATCCATTATGTAATTTACTTACCCAAAATCGGTCAGTAGAATCTGATTGGTTGAGTACCTCAGTAATGCGTGGTGCGAACTATTCCATGACAATAAACACTCGCCCAAGCAAAAATGCATGCGAAAACTCCCAAGCCCGCCCGAAGGGAAGGCTGAAATTCAGGCCACTCCTGACATTATTTCCTTCCTCCACCCCTACTCGACAGGGTGCTGGGCACTACATGGTTCCCTGCTAGCAGAGGCCTGTTTTCTCTGCATTTCACTGGCTGAGGTTTGCGAGGAAAAGAGACCTCTGCGCATATAGTGGGCTCAAGCGACGGTCAGCAAACCGTCCAAGGTTGGACGGCGGCAAAACAAAGCAAGTTTTGACCCAGCGCAGAGGTCTCTTTTCCTCACAAACCTCAGCCAGCAAAATGCAAAGAAAAGAGGCCTTTGCTAGCAGGTAAACTACATGATTGCTAGTTGGGTTACATTTCACAAGTTGTGTTACATTTCAACATTTAATACTTGTTGACAGATCGCACACTTAGATAGCTGGAATTGTTCATTGTCACTAAAAAAATCTCACCAAAAAATTTGACCATCTTGTACTTTTTGGCAGTCTTCTTGTCCTTTGCCTCCTTAGCTTTACCCTTCAATTCATTCTCAAGCATACTGAGTACACGCTCCTGTGCAACGCGAATAGTTGCTGGCAGGTTTTCCTACAAGGTAAATAAATGGCATGGTTATAAAGCAAGGGCACACAACCACACATTGTGCAGACTTGGTAAAACAGTAGGTAAGAAGAGAAATAACGGAATAAAATTATAAATCTTCTACTGGCCCGTACCAACCTAATGCAAAGTGATCTACGGAGTATGGCAGTTTAGGTATTGTCACAGTGCGCGTCTCAACTCATTTGAACGTGCTAATTTTGACTCTAGTTGGCGCATGTTCTGTCCGTTTATGCGAACACCAAACATAACATTTGCCAAAATTCCCAGAATTGTTGGCCTAGCTATGTTGGGAGATGCTCAGGATGAACCAGCTTCCAACTTTTCAGTCTCTTTTACGATCCTAACAAAACCACGTGCACACTGTCTTGTCGATATTTCACATGAACTTACCTGCTTTAGCAATCTCTGGACGCTTCGTAGCTGATCTTTCAAAGATTTCTTGCGATTCTTTGTCTTCTGACGAACAATTTGTCCTGGTGATGCATGTTCTCTATATCTAGAATGTTTTGTAGGCGCCATATTTTCACATTTCTCTCGGGAAACTTTTCAAGTTTGCTTTTGAACACGAAAGCGCGAAGACACTGCACTGGGGTCTTCTGGGTAATTTTAAAGATGGCGGTAAAAATTACCCACAAGGCCCTGGGGGGGTGTGGTATTGTTGTTTGGCATTTTGGCCTCTACTAACCATAGGCTTCCCAGGATCATTGAGCGAACTTTAGAGTTGATAGTTTGCAGTTTTATAGTGTCGCTGTGTGAAGTTTGACTGAGTTCGATGAGCGCTAAAATATGAGTACCTACGAAAAATAAAAAGTTTGAAAAATACCCTTATCTAGTCCTTTAGTACTTTAATAAATCACTACTAGCATTTATTCGGTCAGAAATACACTTTTAAGCGAGTTTTAGCCATTTTATTGTCACCTCTCACACTACTATCTAGTTTTAGCCAATTTTATTGTCACCTCTCACACTACTAGTAGTGTGAGAGGTGACAATAAAATTGGCTAAAACTCGCCAATTTTATTGTCACCTCTCACACTACTAGTAGTGTGAGAGGTGACAATAAAATTGGCTAAACTCGCTTAAAAGTGTATTTCTGACCGAATAAATGCTAGTAGTGATTTATTAAAGTACTAAAGGACTAGATAAGGGTATTTTTCAAACTTTTTATTTTTCGTAGGTACTCATATTTTAGCGCTCATCGAACTCAGTCAAACTTCACACAGCGACACTATAAAACTGCGAACTATCAACTCTAAAGTTCGCTCAATGATCCTGGGAAGCCTATGTACTAACTATGATGTCATATGATATACAAACTTTTACAGTGAAAGTGAATATCATACATTCCTGGCCATCATTTGAGCTGATACTGGAGAAACTAATTTCCCGTTGAGTCTAACGAGCTTCTGGTTTTAAGCTACTTTTAGGCAAAGCTCGACTGGTAATGTATCAGTCAATTCCAGCGGTGACCATGCCCCCCGGGCTTTTGGTCATTTCTAAAAATAAAACTGAAAATTCCCCGCCCCCGGGCTAGCAAAAATGCAGAATACCCCACGGCGGGGAACACAAAAAGCGGAAAAATGCCCCATCCCCGGGACGAGAAAAAGACGGTAACTCTGCGTGACAAAGCTTCACAACAAAAACTTCAACTCCATTTATACTGTACTTTAGTTTTCTCGTCTATGAACGAGTTCTCATTTCACTGAAAGTGAGACAAAATATAAATAAAGAAGTGACATTCCTAGGCCATTCGCGGTTGTAGCCATTTAGCTGCATCTCTCAATGCGAAATTTACCTTTATTCTATTTGCAGAGCAACTATTTCGCAGTTAGTTACTTAACTTTTTGCGAAATTGGAACTCTGTTGATAGTGTCAATTCATTTTTACGTTTTTCCACTGAGACGAAATTGCGATATCTGTTTCTTCTCTATAGAAGACATGTGCAAATGTGTCAGTCTCCAAACGTGGTGTATACGGGCCATGCTCTGCATTATATTTTATGTGGCGTTATTTTCTGTAACTGGGTTGTAGTTCGCAAAACCCGACGCGCTTGAGATGAGAAAACCAAAATTCCCCACCCCCCTCCCCCGGGAAAAACAATTCCCGACCCCGGGGCCAGCAAAATTTTCAAAATTCCCCACCCCAGGGAAGGCACTGGTGTGCAAATGCCCCACGGTGTCCGGGGGGGGGATGGTCACCGCTGGAATTGACTGATACATAACCCGGAGAGCGAGAGCGCGCGCCGTAAGTACGAGCAAATGGGAGAGAGGGGGAGAGGGGAGGGGAGATTCACTCACTGAGTTACCTCAACCACTTGCGAGTCGTGCACTGAGATTGGGCCAGGGTGCAGTTTCCTAATTGTTGAGGCGGCCGAAGCGCGATAGAAAAACAAAAGAAACTTTTCGCTGGTCTCCGAAGATTTTGCGTATTTAAAATTTCGCATTGAATAACGGGACACGTTACACACAAAATAATGAGCACGATAGTTAATAACTATTATTGTATTAAAATTTAAAACCAAAGTTCCCAGGCAGGAGAAGCCTCTCGCGCCGGTGTTTCGAGAAACTTCAGTTCCCGGCTTTAAAACTACCCATCAAGCAACGGGTGCCGTCGTTAGAAAAAGCGCGCGCTATTATATTATCCTGCACATTCAACCGACATTCATCCTCGTCGTCTAGCTCAGTTTGAGCTCTCATGCCCAGAGGGACCAAGTCTTAAAGCATACTAAGCAATGATTCAGCTGCGAATTAACTCGTCGTGTCAGTCTTCACAGAGACTATCACTTTCAGCTCTAGGTATCTTTACTCTCTTAGGGGCTCTAGTAGATCACGGGAGTGCATCTCCATTGCCAAGACTCAGCAGCATTCCGTTGGCCATTCCCGAAGGAGGAGAGATGTTCGAAGGTGAGCTTTCAACTTGTCCATTTAAATACGCATAGTTCAGTTGCTAAAGCGAAAGGCCTCAATGCCATTCGAGTATTATCGCGACAAATCCGAAGTGCAAATGATATATTTACACTGGTTAATTGCGCGGGAAGCGTAATCAAACTGTAAAGCCGTTTTTTTTTAAGTGCACTCAACTGAACTTGTTTTAGCGTCGTTTTGGAAAGCAATGAATATATAGCCTGAATTCACTTTGCGAGAGGTGAAGTACAATCGAGAGTACCCTGCGATCAGTGGTTTCCTCTTCTCTCAGGCCGACGGCGAGCGAGGGCGAGAGCCCGGGCGAGAGTGATCGAATTAGGGAAGGCTAAAATTCAGGCTAGTCTTATTAAAATTGCTTCTGCGAGACGGCTTTACTTTTGGCTGTTTATCTGTTTCGTTTTGCAGTTTGCTGTTTATTCAGACGTTATCTTATAATTCCTTTACTTCTTATGTGTGATACCGACACAGAATCCGCATTAGAATAGCCCTGGTCATCCCTAGCGCCAAAATTCCTATTATAAAAAACGACGGTCCCCATACACATCTGGGACGAATTATTAACTGTAATATACTCTCTCGACTATCAAGGAATGTAAACACACTGCTGTGCACACAGCATCCAGGGTCGGAAACTCTTCCAAATTTAGAAATAATTTTGGCTGATGAAAACAGGTTTTCATTCAGAATTAGTCTAATTGGAACAGTTTTACCTCGCAAAAACGTTTCTTTGTCCGGTAACTCCCCAGATGCTCCGGCCATGCACATCCGCATCGTCCGCAACCGAAATGAGAATGACTAAGGACATATACGTCCTCTCCGATCCGGCGATGCAGGTTAGGCAGCAACAAGCAGTATTGGACATCAAAACGTTTTGCCCAAAAAAACGTTTTTGATGGTTATAATATTGCAATAAAACAATAATGAAATGAGCTATAGGGTAATCGAAGTTTCGTTTTCGATGTTCAGCGGGGCACTAGAGTCTCAAAACAGTCACTCGTTTATTGACAAAAAGCCAAGAAGCCTTCGCTTGTCGTGCAGTAAACTCAGCGTGCCCGTTAACGAGTGAAGCTTGGAGAATCTGGTACCCATGCGACAGAGCGGAAATGACCAAAAATGAAATCTCTAACTTCGCCATATTTCAATATATAAGCTCAAGATTCCGTATACGAGGAGTTTCCATGACCAAAGGCATAATTCCAAATTTTTAAGAAATTTGAAGAACATGAATTTTAGATATGATTGAGCAAAGTTTGCATAATTCCTGATCAAAGTACCAATTCTCCCATAAAATGGCACAGAAACCAAAGTTTAAAGCCTAATATCTCAAAGACGGATTCATTAGAAAAAAGTCATTTTTGATATTTTGTTTGTCATCAGATAAGGAGTCTGTATGCGAAAAATCAAGCTTACATGAGTTAACCTGACCTTACTATTTGAAATTTAGTGATCTAAGCAGGCCATTTCCGCTCTGTCTACCCATGCAGGGTATGAGCGCCGAGTAGTCTTAGGAACTTTCATTTCGACAAACTGCGTAAACCAGTTTGAAAACAATTTTTAGCAGTGTCGGTTTAGGCATAAAGCAGAAATTATTTGATATGCAACTGAAAATTGGGCAGCGCCCACAACGATTGATTAATTTCATGAGACTATGAAGTAAATTTCTTGATCCACCATATGCAAACATCTGTAGTTTTCCCTTTTTCAAAATCAATGGAGTTAATACAACGCACATTAAACTTTTATTCGATCTATTTCAATTTCAAACGGTTTTAGAAATGAAATGAGAAATGCACGAACATCTGTGTTAATCGAAAATGTAACCCAGGGAGGGGGGAGGCGACACCTCCATGTAAAACGTCGGGGGCGTGTTAAAACCACTTAGGGCCGGGTGCCGTATGAGTTTTCGCACTGAAACCCCAAACCTCGCTTTTAATACAAACCAGCTCAGCATATTCAGTAACGTTACAGGCGAGGGGGAGGGTAATAACGTTTCAGTAACGTTTGTCACGACCAAACTCTGAACGGAGGGTGTAGTAGATTTGACTTTGCTTTTTCGTAGGGGCAAGATTTCTAAGAACCGCGCCATCATATATTGCAACCTTCGGTCTGAATTTCATTTTTGTCCCCACCCCCATTTATTTAAATCTGCATTAATCACTACTTCGGCTTCTAACTAGTCTAACTAATGCACGCGACACTCAGGCTTCCCAAGCTCAAGTTGTGTTCCGTGCAATGCAAAATGCCCTATTTTTGGACGGTTCATCGAAAGTTCCGCCGTCGTCTTCAGCAAGAATATTTGTTCTGGATCAATTCTATCTAACTCTAAAGAACTCTCTTTCGTTTTGTAGAATCCTACAGGCTTCTAACGGATGAAGACATCGAGATACTTGGCAATCAAGGTAAATGTTTGACCATAGTCAATGGTCAATATAGACAGTGGAAAAAAAGAAATATATAAAACGAAACAAACAATGACCTGCTTGTTTAGCCAATAGTATAGACGTATCTTCTAAAAAAAAGTGGCAGTCTAAATTTTCAAGCATTGCTGAGATCTATTCCTGCAAACGTGAGGCATTCAATTTTTTCCCAGCAAGAGGTCCTGTTGCATTTTTGCCATCAAAGCAGCGAAAAGGGACGAGGATCGAGAAAAGGTTTTCATACGATCGCCATGTGACTATTTGCGGCTTGTGCCAACACGTTCAAGCCCATAACCTTCACTTTCACGTGCACTTTGTTTGTTTGCATGTCTTCTAGAATATGATTCAGTGCACGGGCGCATTCTAGCTGTCAACATTGCACATGCAAAAAAACGACAACAAGAGGCTATACGCAGTGCTGATAACAGAACGGAGGTCAACGCTTGGAGAGAGTTGGAGGCTGCAAACCTTGGTAGGTAAAGGGAAACAAAGGAACACAGAATTGTCATAGGATGTGGGTAAAGCAATTACCCTGCGAGATTGCACAGACGAGGAGCTCATATCAACAAAGTGCTGGCCGTTGTTTACTTAATATCCGCGCGGGCTGAGCCTGTGGTTTTCAAATCTCATATCCAGGCTCTTTGGCCGAGAAACAAAATGGCGACAAAGAGAACGATGTCCATTTTCGCCAAAAACAGTCGAATCGCCGACGTTGCAAAACGTCGGGAAGATCCCCTTTACCGTATGTGGAAGGTCTGTAAGTATTTTCCCCGTCTTATCTTAGGGAATGTAGCAGGAAAAGTCACCAAAACTTGCAGATGTTCCAGAAACATCAGAAACATCGTTCTCTTGGTCGCCATTTTGTTTTTCCTAGGCCAAAGGGCCTGGATCGAGATTTCAAAAATACCACAGGCCGCCCGCGCGGATTCAGGAAGCTGTTCAGGCAAGCCTGTGGCCGCGTAGCACTAAGTTCAACAGAGTGGTGATAAGGAATTAACCTTGTGTGAAAGCTAACGTGCTAATGAAATGGTCCCATGTGTGCTTATGAGCGTTAGCCCTAGTAAGCGGAGAAAGAGAAAAAATCTCTGACCAAGAGAGGGATTCGAACCAACGACCTCCGGAATTGTACATCCGATGCTCTACCAGCTGAGCTATACGGTAAGAGATTTTTTCTCTTTCTCCGCTTACTAGGGCTAACGCTCATAAACACACATATGGGACCATTTCATTAGCACGTTAGCTTTCACACAAGGTTAATTCCTTATCACCACTCTGTTGGATTCAGGAAGTTACTTGATATATCGGTCTTTATTTTCAGCTGATGGAGTGGATTACCTATATCAAGGTGACATCGTTCTTGATGAGGAGACAGAGGAGTTTTTAGGGATGCCTGTGCGAAGGCGAACCAGGAGGGTCTTGGTACCGAACGACAAGCGTAATGCTCTTCGCTCCTCCAAGCGGCTGTGGCACACTCGCATTATCCCATATTTGATTCCTCCCCACATGGGTACGTATCCTGGCAACAGGAAAAATAATCACATCAAAGAATCCCTGGTACATCGCGTGCGTCACCTCACAGGGGAGGCTCTGGCGACATTCATTTGAGAGCCTTTGCTGATTGGCCTATTTTGAACGTTGGAGAAGAAAGACCTCTCAACGGCTCTGTATCTAATATCGCGCATGCGTCAGTGGCTGTCACCAGAGCCTCCCCTGGGAGGTGACGAGTCGGGGAGCTCTGGGTACGAGAATGCAACAAAAAAAATATGACGCCCGCGGAAGCTACACAATCCTCTTGGCCACGTACCTAAGGGCATCGTCAGAATGGCTACCTTCCGTTTTAAAAAATTGATTTCGAATATTCTTTTTGGTGCATGCCAATATCACTTATCAGACTCGTCTTTTCCATTGGAAATATATCGTTTATGTCATCAGGTGTGATATCTTTTTCAGCGAAAATCCGGCCGGCGGTGAGTCAAGCCATCCAGGAGATCAACTCCAAGTCGTGCCTACGGGTTGTGCCTTATATCCCCGGCGTGCACAAGAACTATATCCGGTTTGACAACACACACGGGTAAATATTAGACTTTCCCAAAGTCCGTTGTTCCGCTTTTTTTTATAAGCTTTTTGTATAAGGCACACGCGAGCGACCTGGAGAATGACTTCATTCGTTTTTTGCGGCAAAAATCGAAAGCGTGCAAGCGGAACAAGTCTTCCTCTTCACGCGCTACGTGACCGTGCGCTTTGCTCTAAGGAAAATTATAATGTAGCTACGATATAACGCGCGCTCTGATTGGTCCAAATCTATGCTCTAATTCACCGATAAAGTAATGGTTCTTCTAAAAGCAGTAGAGCACAACTTTCTGTGACTTTATCGGCGAATAGAGCACTTGTGATGTTGGGAGAGACACTCGAAATGTTTTAAAATCACTCGCTTGCGGCTCGTGATTTTACAACGTTCTCGTGTCTCTCTCAGCATCTCTCGCGCTCTATTGCGCCAATAAAGTCATAGAAAGTTGTGCTCTAATGCTTAAATATAGAGGACGACTTTGGCAAGTCTACGGTAATATGTGAATGTTCTATTCAGTATCTTCTATTCTATTCTTCTATTCATCACTTAACAAATGGCCTCTTTTTTTCCGTGGTATGTCCTCTTATATATCACGGAATGACGTAATAAAGTGGTCCAAATGTTGTGAACTCAAGCCGAGTGGGTCCGCAGTACATTTTGACCTCTTTATTACGTCATTCCGTGGTATATAAGAGGACATACCACGGAAAAAAAGAGGACATTTGTTTTATACCAGAACAAAAAGCAAAAATAAATACAAAAACAGCGCGCGCGCGCAGCCAAACGGTGTTTTCATTGTTTCTTTTTAGCGCGCGCGCTGATGATGGCGTGTTCCGTGGTATATTTAACAAATGTCCTGATTTTCCGTGGTATGTCCTCTTATATACACCCCGGAATGACGTAATAAAGTGGTCAAAATGTTGTGGACTCACGAGGCGCGCGCGCAGCCAAACGGTATTTTCGTTGGTTCTTTTTAGCGCGCGAGCTGATGATGGCGCGTTCTGTGGTATATACTTTTATGTACCCACGGCTGAGAACCAATCAGAATTCGAGAAACGCGCGCGTTGTTGTATAAACGTTTATGGACCCACGGCTGAGAGCCAATCATTTAGGCATCTTACGTGAAAAAGCTACATATTGTCTAGCAGTTAATAGGTTATTCAACGTTAGAGAAGATTATTTTGCTCATTTCTTGTGGATTGGCTTCAACTCACTTCGACATTATTTTGATTGATAGCTGTTCGTCCAGGGTCGGCAAGCGGTATGCATCACGTGGTCCTCAGAAAGTCTCCATAGGTAACGGGTGTAACTGGCGAGGGACAGTCCTACATGAGCTAATGCATGCCATTGGTAATTATTTGTTTCAGCATTTATGTCTGTTTTCTACCCAGTAAGGCCAAAGGGCGTAGCCAACATTTGAGAAACGCGTCTGTCAGTACGACGGGTCTGTCTGTACGTCACCTGTCTGTACTTGTCTTGCTGTACGCATCTGACTGGACGTGTCTGTCTGTACGGTCGGGTCACGCAATCGATTGCCATGGTTACAAAATATTTTTCAAATGATTTGTCCCAACTTAATTGTTTGTGCTAGATATTTCTTCTTCCTTGCATCATTTATAGTGTTTTTTTAGCATTTTTGCTGTAAGACCCATGCCCTAAACACCCCGAGACGGCCGGTCTATAAGTCTCTGTCTGTCTGTATCTAGCTGTCTGTCTGTACGTGACTGCCTGTATCTAGCTGTCGTCTGTCTGTACGGCTCTGTAGTTTGTATGTACGTGCTGTTCTAAAAAGCTAAATTACGCTGGGTCTCGACAGCGCCACTGGCCGCCAAAGCGGTCATGAGCACAGACACTGAGGGCGGTCACTGCAAGGAGGGTTTATAACGTTCCTAGTGGTTCTTTCACGTCCTTTTTGAAACTGGATAGAGTGTGAAGGCGGAACAGGACCTCGGTTTATTGTCTCAAGACGCAAAACGAACCAATTTCGACCGAGACCAGAACAGAAATATAATTCCCTCTGTCCCGACAGGAGTTGAACCTGGACCACAGCGGGAGAGACCCATTGCCGGTAACGCTGAGCCAACCGTGATTCTCGTACGTGGTCTGTGTCTAGCTCTCTGTCTGTCTGTCTGCCAGCTTGTCTGTAGGTGTATGTCTGTCTGCTTGTCTGTAGGTATGTACGTGTCTGCAGGTATGTACGTGTCTGTCGGTATGTACGTGTCTGTCGGTATGTACGTGTCTGTTTGTCTGTACGTGTTTGCCTGTCTGTCTGTCTGTCTGTCTGTCTGTCTGTCTGTCTGTCTGTCTGTCTGTCTCTAGCTATCTGTCTGTATGTACTAACGGCTGTGTTTCACGCCACTAGGATTTTTTCACGAGCAGTCGAGGGAAGATCGAAACAAGTACGTGGAAATCAAATGGGAAAACATATTAAAAGGTATGCTTACGCTTAATAAATCCAACAGAACTGATGAACATGAGGCTACAACCCCTTTACTTACTTACTTACTTAGTCCTCATCATCCCCGGTGGGACAGCGCGCGCGCCCTTCTTTATGCAGAAATGCCAAAGCCATGTCCCACAACTACCAGAATGCAGCGCTTTTTAACAGTTCGCTCGACAAATGTCCCACATCTACCGACATGCAGCGCGCGCGTGCGTTATAGCTGGAATCGTCCATTTCTCTCGCTCCTGATTCTAGCCTGCGTAGTTTCCCCTTCCAAGAACCCCTCGCGACCGTGCTTCTTCCGGTTTTCGCTCGCCCCGACTCTCTCCTCTTCCCCCTTAGAGTCGCTGCGCAGGCAAGCTCCTGATTGGCTAAGTGTATTTACATCGTCCCCTGATTGGTTTGTTGTTGAATGGGTTTCGCTCCTGATTGGCTAAGTGTATTTACTTTGAGTTTAGTTTTCGACACTCATCTGGAATCCGCACTGCAAATCCAAATAATTTTCATCATATCAAGAAAGTGGGTTGCCTGTGGTTCTCAAATCCCGTCTCAGGCCATTCGACCGAGACAAAGAACAAAATGGCAACCAAAAGAATGTTTTCTCGAGTATCTACAAATTTTATTGACTTTTTCTGCTTTTTTTCGCTAAGATTTGAGGGAAAATAGTTACAGACCTCGAAAAAGTCGACAATTTTTGGCGAGAGCTTCTTGATATGATAACACTCATTATCTTAAAACCCGCTATTTTTATTGTGTTTGTCATTGTACAGGTTTTTCAGACCAGTTTGACAAGTACAGCTGGCGAACCCTCAACGATCTCAAGATTTCCTACGACTACGACTCAATCATGCATTACGACCGCAAAGCATTCACGAAGAATGGGAGAGATACCATTGTACCGGTCGGTAACCCGCAAAGGTCACTGGGATCGAATAGGCTGAGCGTTCGCGACGTAATCGAGCTGAACACGTTGTACGATTGCCAAAGTAAGAATGACTTTTTGGTGTCTCATGAGAAGGGGCTGTCACGAGTACTATATAAGGATGTCCACACCGGAGGCTCTCGTGTCCACATGGGAGGCTCTCATGTCCACATAGGAGGCTCTCATGTCCACATAGGAGGCTCTCATGTCCACATAGGAGGCTCTCACGTCCACACAGGAGGCTCTCATGTCAACACCGGAGGCTCTCGTGTCCACATAGGAGGCTCTCATGTCCACATAGGAGGCTCTCATGTCCACATAGGAGGCTCTCATGTCCACATAGGAGGCTCTCATGTCCACATAGGAGGCTCTCGTGTCCACATAGGAGGCTCTCCTGTCCACATAGGAGGCTCTCATGTCCACATAGGAGGCTCTCATGTCCACATAGGAGGCTCTCGTGTCTACATGGGAGGCTCTCATGTCCACATAGGAGGCTCTCATGTCCACATAGGAGGCTCTCATGTCCACATAGGAGGCTCTCATGTCCACATAGGAGGCTCTCATGTCCACATAGGAGGCTCTCATGTCCACATAGGAGGCTCTCATGTCCACATAGGAGGCTCTCCTGTCCACATAGGAGGCTCTCCTGTCCACATAGGAGGCTCTCATGTCCACATAGGAGGCTCTCATGTCCACATAGGAGGCTCTCCTGTCCACATAGGAGGCTCTCATGTCCACATAGGAGGCTCTCATGTCCACATAGGAGGCTCTCATGTCCACATAGGAGGCTCTCATGTCCACATAGGAGGCTCTCGTGTCTACATGGGAGGCTCTCATGTCCACATAGGAGGCTCTCATGTCCACATAGGAGGCTCTCATGTCCACATAGGAGGCTCTCATGTCCACATAGGAGGCTCTCATGTCCACATAGGAGGCTCTCATGTCCACATCGGAGGCTCTCGTGTCCACATAGGAGGCTCTCATGTCCACATAGGAGGCTCTCCTGTCCACATAGGAGGCTCTCCTGTCCACATAGGAGGCTCTCATGTCCACATAGGAGGCTCTCATGTCCACATAGGAGGCTCTCCTGTCCACATAGGAGGCTCTCATGTCCACATAGGAGGCTCTCATGTCCACATAGGAGGCTCTCATGTCCACATAGGAGGCTCTCATGTCCACATAGGAGGCTCTCGTGTCCACATAGGAGGCTCTCGTGTCCACATAGGAGGCTCTCATGTCCACATGGGAGGCTCTCATGTCCACATGGGAGGCTCTCATGTCCACATAGGAGGCTCTCATGTCCACATAGGAGGCTCTCATGTCCACATAGGAGGCTCTCCTGTCCACATAGGAGGCTCTCATGTCCACATAGGAGGCTCTCATGTCCACATAGGAGGCTCTCATGTCCACATAGGAGGCTCTCATGTCCACATAGGAGGCTCTCGTGTCTACATGGGAGGCTCTCATGTCCACATAGGAGGCTCTCATGTCCACATAGGAGGCTCTCATGTCCACATAGGAGGCTCTCATGTCCACATAGGAGGCTCTCATGTCCACATAGGAGGCTCTCATGTCCACATCGGAGGCTCTCGTGTCCACATAGGAGGCTCTCATGTCCACATAGGAGGCTCTCCTGTCCACATAGGAGGCTCTCCTGTCCACATAGGAGGCTCTCATGTCCACATAGGAGGCTCTCATGTCCACATAGGAGGCTCTCATGTCCACATAGGAGGCTCTCACGTCCACACAGGAGGCTCTCATGTCAACACCGGAGGCTCTCGTGTCCACATAGGAGGCTCTCATGTCCACATAGGAGGCTCTCATGTCCACATAGGAGGCTCTCATGTCCACATAGGAGGCTCTCATGTCCACATAGGAGGCTCTCGTGTCCACATAGGAGGCTCTCCTGTCCACATAGGAGGCTCTCATGTCCACATAGGAGGCTCTCATGTCCACATAGGAGGCTCTCGTGTCTACATGGGAGGCTCTCATGTCCACATAGGAGGCTCTCATGTCCACATAGGAGGCTCTCATGTCCACATAGGAGGCTCTCATGTCCACATAGGAGGCTCTCATGTCCACATAGGAGGCTCTCATGTCCACATGGGAGGCTCTCATGTCCACATGGGAGGGTCTCATGTCCACATAGGAGGCTCTCATGTCCACATAGGAGGCTCTCCTGTCCACATAGGAGGCTCTCATGTCCACATAGGAGGCTCTCATGTCCACATAGGAGGCTCTCATGTCCACATAGGAGGCTCTCATGTCCACATAGGAGGCTCTCATGTCCACATGGGAGGCTCTCGTGTCCACATAGGAGGCTCTCATGTCCACATAGGAGGCTCTCATGTCCACATAGGAGGCTCTCATGTCCACATAGGAGGCTCTCATGTCCACATAGGAGGCTCTCATGTCCACATAGGAGGCTCTCATGTCCACATAGGAGGCTCTCCTGTCCATATAGGAGGCTCTCCTGTCCACATAGGAGGCTCTCATGTCCACATAGGAGGCTCTCATGTCCACATAGGTGGCTCTCATGTCCACATAGGAGGCTCTCATGTCCACATAGGAAGACCAAACACCAAAGCAACCTTTTTTGAATTAAAGGCCCATCATCAACCGGGAGCCTTTGCGCCCCGTTTTCTTTTGTTTTCAAATTGATCCATTGTTTTTCGGGTGCTCTGATTGGCTAAGAATCCGCAAAGGTTTTCGGTTGGTGATGGGCCTTTAAAAGGTGTATACTAATAAGCCATATTAACGTGATATGGGTCTATTTATACATATTGCTTCGTTTTATTATAAAGAAATAGAAACATCCGTAAAAAATATAAGCCGTTTAAAAAAAAATTATGAGGGGTCCTCATTGTATGCCCCCGTACGGTCTAGTGTACAAACTGATGTGATATTTAACCATTATCCTGCGAGATTGCGCAGAATATCGTCTGATACTTAGCCGACGAGGGACGAAGTCCCGAGTTGGCTAAAATCAGACGATATTCTGCAAAATCGAGCAGGATAATGGTTTTATTATTCAGCACATCGATAGCACAAAACCCCCCCGAAAAAAATGACTTTTGTGTATTATTTACGAGCTCAAATCATCATATTTTCCTCAGAGACGGATATCGCAGGATAGCTGTCATGTACAGAAGACAGCTATTGGCGTTCCAATGACCATATTTGGGCAGTGCATCGATGTGCTGAATAATAATATATGTTAACCTTTTAGCGAGGCGGTACGGCTGGACTCGCTGGAGTGCCCTCACGCCTTGCGACAGAAAAGGGAAGAAATCCCGCGAGCGCTACTGTTATCACAGAGGCAACGCCAAGGCTTTCTGCAAAACAGCGGGCGTGTATGGCAATGATATACAAGAGGTGAAATGCACCGAGAGTGAAATTATAGGTGGGTTTGGTTCAGGCCGTATCAGGTTTTGTGTAGAGACTCTCAGTCGTATTGTGATCAGCTTAAAAGCAGTAAAAATCTCATACTGAATAACCAAAATGATTTGAATTTGTTGTTGTTATAACTTCATACCAACAGTCCCCTTGGGGACGCTTGTTCGATCAAATGCTTCGCGTGTGACAAAGGCGAATGTTGAGAATCAAGGTTTGTCAAACAACCTTAAGGCCCGTTTACACTTGCGATTTTTGGTGCAATTTTTGTCGCGCGAGTCGCGGCGATTTCAAACATGTTCGAAACTCTTTGCAACTTGATGCGATTTGAAGAAAAGAGAGCACAGAAATCGCACCGGATTTGCATCTCATTTACACTAGAGCGATGAAATCGCAACTCGCGTGAGAAAAATCGCCGCGACAAAATGCAACAAAAATCGCAAGTGAAACTGGCCTTTAGACAGATGAATACAACTTTGGGGCTTCTGCGGTCTTTCATCGAGCACTATGGAATAGACAGAACCGGCTGTGGCGTCTTGGACCAGCCCCCCGTTAATTGAAATAGTTATATTTTCGTTTCCAGAGCAAAACAGGGTAGATGGTCACTGGGGCCGGTGGAGCGACTGGGGTTCCTGTAGCGTTACGTGTGGCGACGGCAGACGCACGAGATTCAGACGCTGTGATAACCCCCCTCCCGGAAAACACGGAAAGAAATGTGTGGGGTCTGGAACCATGGCGGGCGTATGTACCAAACGACGCTGTTACCTGGGTAATTTGCATTCCATTCCACTTCCAATCCTAACCAATCCTATTAATGTACTTTAGCGCTATTCGCTTTTTTAAAGCTATCCGCTGTAGCAAAAATAGCTTCTTAGGCCCAGTTCATCGTCGCGCTTCTGACGTGTTAAACCTATTAGTTTGTATTTTGCACGAGAAGCTCGACGTCTGAATCAATGAAGTTCAGCACGACTGAATTAAGTTTAGCACGGCACTGAGCACGGCCGCTCCAGTCGTGTCGCACGGCAAAAGCTCGACCCTAATTCAAACGTCGAGCCTGTGTTGTGCCGAACCAAATTCATAAATTAAAATTCGTTTGAAAGAGTCTGCAAAACGATGTGCGCGCTCTTCGTAAATGGCGTCATTCTGGCATCATCAGCGTGCACGACACGGCAAAAGCACGACGTATGAACCGGGCCTAAGTCGGACTCATGTGGCTTTGTGGCTGTCTGTCTCTCTTTCCTCATGAATGAGGGAATGCTGGGAACAAAGTTGTGCACGGCCGGCCCTGCCCCAGTACCCTGTAGAATATCAGCAAATAGCTTCCCGTGCGCTCTGCGTATCTATGCTTTTTAATCGACATTGCCATCCTCAGACGGGCCAATACCCCCAGTTCAACATTTGATTCAACTTCAACACGTTGTACGAAGCTGATGTTGGATGGGGGTGCCAAACGACAGGACCAATAAATGGTTGAGACCTTTGTTTCCACTATAGTTTCCGCTTTTCTAGAGTTCTCTTTTTTCTGTTCATTAACTTCTCTTTCTGTTGCTTGAATAAACTATTTAAGATTGGACGAGAAACATTTTCGTTTTGAAAATTTATTGCAGAAAACCCTTTATTTTTTGCTGATCTCAAAATCACATCTCCCTAATCTTGGGACTGTTCGTTAATTACGTCGCAGGGGGGCTGGTGTTTTTTTTTCTGCTAATAGGTTTTGTGAAAACTTACCCCCGTACAAAAAAGTAGTTTCAATTTCTACCCCCTTCGAAAAACGGCTATTTGAAATTTTACCCCCCTCCCCCTGCGCGCTAATTGACTAAGCTACAATGTAAGCATCAAAATGGCATCTAAACTAAGTACGATTGTTGAAGAGGATGTACCTGTAGAACAAGCTCTAACTGGCAAGAAAAGAGAGGAGAAGTTCGACAGAAAGCTTTAGTTGGCTTAGGACACTCCGGATTTATACAGTGCTCTGCGTTTCACGCAATTGCACTCAATCCTAGTCTGTTGAAAATTTGCATGACACTGAAATGCACCCCCCAAAAGTTTCGCGTGTTCTAAAAATTTACCCCCAAATTTTTCAACGTTCTGCAAATTTACCCCCCCCCCCCCCCCCTATAAAACCACCAGCCCCCCCTACGACGTAATTAACGAACAGTCCCTTGGAGGTAGGTTTTATCTTTCTTTTCTTGTTTCTGCTCAGAATATCGCGATACTGATTTCGAGAGTGGGTCGCGTCCGTATGGGATGTGGCTTAACTCATATAAGGGCAAGCTGGCATGGAAACTACACCAGAGGTACACTCAAACAATGAACACAGGACCATCAGATGATCACACTCTCTCGACAGGTAGGGCGCAACGCCATTTTCGAAAAAATCTCGAAAACATCCCCTCGTGTTAAAGTACATAGACGCAGGAAACGCGTTTCATTACTTAAATAAGAGGAATGTATGGACTGGATATTCAAACAGGGGGTTTGTGCGAAAAAAAGAAAAAAAAGAAAGAAAAGGTACTACTGACCCCGACGTGACTTGAACACGCAACCTTCTGATCTGGAGTCAGACGCGCTACCATTGCGCCACGGAGTCAATTCTTAGAAATAATACTGTCGATTTATCAGCAAAATTATCAGCAAAACAGGGTCCAGAAAGGGTAAAATGGGAGCTGGATTGGCCTTGTTTTAGGCTGGGAAAATGGGATTGGGGTCAGTGGGACTGGGATTTGACCACTGTAAACTGTGAATTAATGTCCACTAAACTGGGAATGGGATTAGCTATATTGTTTCCCTTTTCCTTGTACAACGATAAAAACACGTCGTTTTAAAATAATGGTCAGGATAAAATCAGTGTAAACATGTGAAAAAGACATAAAACAGATAAAATGACAAAAGAATTTAGCTGTAGAGCGGTTTCTTGTTTGGTTACCAGTCTCCTCAGCGGCTTGCAGCATCACACACATTAATCCATCTCTTATGACTCTACCAATATGGTGGCTTTGGCTGAAACTCTGCGCTAGTAGAACTATTATTACTGGGACTGGGATTTGGTGATTGGGACTGGGATTTGGCAAAAATTTACACTGGGAAATGGGATTGGGGACCCCCCCCCCCCCCCCCCCCCCTTTCTGGACCCTAGCAAAAGGTCACTATAATTATTCATCGACAAGAGGAGCCAGCCAGAATTACGAGAGTACAACAGTCGCAAGGCTCAATACTGATGCTCAGTGACTCGATGTTGGTGGAATTAAGGAGAACAGGTTTGATCCACAGAGGGTCGTTCACAAGTCCTATATTGCGGGAGGAACAAGAGAACTCTTGGATTATTTGCGATCTTGGAAGCCAGAAGACGAGGAATGTACGATTTCGTTATAATTCATACCGGCACAAACGACATCAGGAAGCTGCATGATAATGAGATCAGTAAGAATTTGGTTACAGCGGCAAATCTGGCTCGCACGCGATGGCCGAGCGCAACAATTGGAATAAGCGGGATGATCTATACCCCAAGGGATACCAATAAAAACAGAGCTATTGAGCATATCAATAATGTGCTAGGGAAGGAATGTAAGGCGCTCAACAACACAATCTTCATTGACAACACTTACGTCGCGTGTGACAGAAGCGGCGCTATTAACGAGGAGGTTTTTTACGATCACATCCACCTGAATAATCGCGTGGGCACCAAGAAGCTGGTCACCAACATTAAAATCCAGCTAGGTCTGAGAGGAAATACTTCACAGCGGGAACAATTTAGATTTCGAGACGCGGTAGGCAGCAAAAGTCCACGAGGATATCACGGCAGATATCAAGCACAGGAAGACCGCAGGAGAGCAGCAGGTAGAGGTGTACCAGAGGAACTACGTCACGCGGTATTGGCCATTTCACACTGGTTTGGGGTAAACTAGTTAAAATTCACTCTTGTTCCTGTTTCTACGCATAAAATAGTATCGATTCATATATACAGATACAGATTTTCTTTCTCTTTTCGCGTTAGTGTCGTTTTGCTGTGTTTTCTTGTTTGTATAACATATAGTCATTGTTAATTATGCCTGGGCAGAGCTCAGGGGCACCTAAATATCTACAGATAGGGTTTTGGAACCTGCACGGGCACGTTAGTAAAACTTTGGGCAATAAACTAAAACTAAAGGAGGTAACAAATGAAATAAAAAAGCACCAGATTTTTGGAATTGCTGAAACCCATGCTAGCTTAGACTCAGATCTTCTAATTGATGGGTATAGACACTACATCAAATGTCGCGCGAAAACAGGAAACCGCTTCTCGGGGGTTTGGCAGTATATTTTAGTCATGACATAGAAAAAGGTATCAAATATGTACCAACTAAAAATGAACATGTTGTGTGGCTGAGGTTGAGGAAAGAATTTTTTAATTTACAAAGAGATATCTATTTAGGTACAGTTTACCTGAGTCCAAGCGAGCAAGGAAAAAACGATGACGTCATAGACGAACTAGAAATTGATATCTTTAACTTTTGTTCAAAAGGGGATATATTAATACAAGGGGATTTCAATGCGCGAACAGGGGAGTTGCAGGAATTTGTTTTGTCTGATACTGCTAGCCACCTGGAACTCCCTGATGATTATATAATAGATGAACAAAACAGTAGGTACTCACAAGATAAGGAAGCCGTGAATGTAAGAGGGAGAGCTCTTATTGATACCTGCACTACGTTTAACTTGCGAATATTTAATGGTCGAGTAATTGGGGATTTGACTGGAAAGAAAACATGTTTTAAATATAACGGTAGTAGTCTTGTGGATTACGTTATAGGTCAGTCTGAATTTTTAGAGAAAATGCGATTTTTATCGGTTAACTCCTTACAACCACACTTATCTGACCATTGTGTCCTTACATATAGCATCAGAATACCAATCAGTCAATCAAAAGAAAAATATCAAGCTAAAAATATCACCATGACCAAACATAGCCAAGTTATTTGGAGTGATAAAGCGAAAGTAAAAATACAAGAAATATTACGTTCAGAGCATGTACAAAACAAGATAAATGACATCTTGGAAAACAGTGATGTAGAAATCATGACAAGGAAATTTACTCAGTGTCTAACTGAAATAGGAGAGCAGTCAGGTTTAAAAGTAAAAAAAGAAATGTCAAACCGGGGACACAAAAATGACCGGCCATGGTTTGACAAAGACTGTACGATCGAGAAGTGCGCCTTAAAATCTCTCGGAAAAGAGGTTTGCGATGACCCTAACAACTCTGTTTTACGACTAAACTTGCACAACAAGAAAAAGGCATTCAAAAAGCTATGTAGACGAAAGAAAAGAAAGCAATTCCAAAAACAAATTTCCGACCTTGACTTCGGTGACGCAAAATCCTTATGGAAAAACATTAAAAAGTATTTAAGTTGGGCAAAAATAAAGAAACGTCGAGCACATGCAGAGTAACTGGAGAGGAATTTTATGACCATTTTAAAAATCTGAACGAAGGTAGCAATGCACAAACGATTGATTTGGAAGGAAATGTTGATGCCGAGGAAGGCCCTTTAGATTATCCGATAACATTGGAAGAGGTAGAAAACGCATTTGGGAAACTAAAGAAACGTAAGGCGCCGGGGCCAGACAATATCTCCAACGAATTTCTACAAGCAGGCAAAGATTCATTAAAAAATCACTTAAAGACCCTTTTTAATAACATTCTAACTAGTGAACAGTATCCTGAATCATGGAATGTTGGTCATATAGTTCCTATTTTTAAAAAATCGGACCCATCCAAGGCGGAAAACTATAGAGGTATTACTTTACTTTCAGCCTTAGGGAAAATTTTCACTTCGATACTCAACTCGAGGCTATACGAACACCTAGTTTCACAGGGGTTGTTGAAAAAAGAGCAAGGCGGTTTTAGAAAGAATCACGGCACTGTAGATAGCATTTCGGTTCTGAAGTCGGTAATAGACAAATATGTTAAAAGCAAACCAAAGAAAAGAAAAACCTGCTGTTTTCTTGCTTCATTGATTTTCAAAAAGCCTTCGATTGTATCCCCCGTCAAAAACTGTTAAAGAAATTACAAAGCGTTGGGGTATTCGGAAAATTCCTTAAATTAATAGCATCAATGTACACAACCGATAAATCAGTAGTAAAACTAGGTGACACAGTAACCCCAGCTTTCGAGTGTAAAACCGGCGTGAAGCAGGGATGTATGATCAGCCCCACCCTATTTAATCTTTACTTACATGATTTACCCGACTTACTCAATCAACAGAATAATGAGGATGTAAAATTAGACGAGAGCCCATTGAGTTGCCTCATATATGCCGATGATCTAGTGATATTCTCAAAATCGGAACGTGGCTTACAAAGATATTTGCATGTAGTCGAAACTTTTTGTGAGGAATCAGGCCTAAAAGTGAATATAGAAAAGACAAAAATACTTATTTTCAATAACAATGGTAAAACAATGAATAATTATAGTTTCTCTCTCGATGGAAGGAGACTTGAAAATGTTAAATCGTATAAGTATTTAGGCTTACAGATGTCAGCATTTGGAAATTTCACACTCGCCAAGCACGAACTCAAGAAGACAGCTCTCAAAGCTCTATTTAAGTTCAAAAAAGAAATGGGCGATTTTTTCCGATCGAAGCCAAAATTAACGCTTAGACTTTTTGATGCACTGATATTACCCATACTCCTTTACGGCAGCGAAATATGGGGAATAGAAACCGCTACCTCAAATGATAAAGAACCAATGGAACAAGTACATACTAAATTCTGCAAAATGTTGCTAGGAGTTAACAAATATGCAAGTAACAACGCATGCAGAAGCGAACTTGGAAGATTTCCGTTAAGGACACAAGCACAGATAAGGTCCCTAAACTTCTGGCTTAAACTTGCCAGCCCTAGTACTTCCCAAAAATTATCTAAAATTGCTTACCATGACTGTCAGAACTCAGAAAACAAAGTATTTTGGAGCACGAAAGTAAAAAATCGACTGAGCCAGATAGGATTCGCAGAAATCTGGCTCAACCAAGACAGACTCGGAGAAAACACCAACTTAATTGGGCAAACTATTAAACAACGAATTAAAGATATTGAAATTCAGACATGGCTAGGCGAGATCCACAATGACTGCAGGAAAGAGAGCAGCCAACAAAATAAATTAAGAACGTTTAGGAAATTTAAGATCTCTTACGATTTCGAACCCTATCTTAATCAAGTCCCCAATATTAAACACAGAACTGCATTAACAAAATTACGAATAAGTAGCCATAAACTAGAAATCGAAGTCGGGCGACACAAGAAGCCATATCAAAAAGTAGAGGAAAGACTTTGCCGTTTATGTTGCAATGGAGAAATAGAAGATGAAAAACACTTCCTATTAAATTGTAGTTATTTTAAAATTGAACGGAATAAACTTTTCAAACAGATAGAGCAGTCAAGGAAAATTAAGACAAGCAGAATATCAGACAATGAGCTCTTCCTCTTACTGATAAATCCACCTGAAAACTTAAGCAACATTATTTCAAAGTATATTTTTAATGCATTTACTGCAAGACAGAATTTTCTTTCCTTTTAATGGCCAATAATAGCATGATCTACTGATAAGATATTATATCCTAAATGTTTGTTTTTGCTTTAATTATTTTATTAATTTATTGGAATTACACCGATGTAAATTTAGTCATTTACAAAGTGCCAATAAAACATGTCTATGTCTATGTCTATGTCTATGTCTAATTATAATTACCTGGACCAAAATACTAGAGAATGTGTACGTGGACCAAAATACTAGAGAACTAGAGAATGTATGAACTGGATATTCAAACAGTGGGTTTGTCGAAAAAAAAAAAAAAAGATGCTACTGACCCCGACGTGATTTGAACACGCAACCTTCTGATCTGGAGTCAGACGCGCTGCCATTGCGCCACGGAGTCAATTGTTGAAAATGAAGAGCCTATTAATTCATCAGGAAAAGGTCACTATATTTACGTGGAATCATCCGGTACTAAACCTGGAAACAAGGCAGTTCTCGAGAGCCCATTCCTTCCTGGCAATTCAAGAGGACTGTGCCTGAAATTCTACTACACCATGTACGGACATACTTTGGGCTCCCTGAGGGTTATACTGACGAAAGAGAACCGGGCACCAGTTATGATATTTGTCAAAAAGGGAAATCAGGGCAAGGACTGGAAACTAGGCATGGTTACCATAGCAACTCCGGGCAGATTCAAGGTAAATATCCGTCAGATGAATAGTCGACTTCTAATTTAAATTTACAACAGCGAGTTTATGCCATGTTATGTCATTTGAATGTCATACCATGTCGCCTGTCATGTCATGTCACGGATATGTCTGGGCAAAAGAGAAGATGGTTTGGGTTAGAGACTTTTCTTAAGTGTTTCCGTTTAAGTACACGCATGTGCTTGCAGTACAATAAACGGGAAATTTGTAAAATACTTCCGAGACATGTCATGCCATGTCACGTCGTGTCGACATGATATGGCGTGACGCGTGACGTTACATGACACGTGACATGACGTGACGATGTCATGTCATGTCATTTTGTGTTGTTATGTCAATACGTTTTTTTCTCCCTGCAGTTAGCAATCGAAGGGGTTGTTGGTGGGACTGGCTATTCAGATATTGCTCTTGATGATGTCTTTATTGACGACGGAGCATGTGGTAAGACTTTATGGGCTTCCTGTGGTAACTAATCATGTTACCATGGAAATCAATGCTTGCCAAATGACAGGCCAGACGAAATGTTGCTTTGTCAAACCAACAAAAATGATAACTCTCAAACCACTTTGATGGAAAAGTGTCATTGTTAACAAAGCCTGTATCCATACGGAACGGAAGATTCTTTTTTGATGGATTTCACGAAATCCGCTAAATGTTCAACCAAACTTGCAAGAATTAGTGACACGTTTTTTGATCTGTTCGCCATTTTTGTTCAATAATATGATGACAGACAATATCTTCTTGAGCAGCTTGGCAAACTGTTCTCCTTATGACTTTGCCCTGTGAAATTGCTCGAGCTTAGGCCAGTTTCAGACGTCGAACTTTTACCGCGTCGAATCTAATTATTAGAAGTTTCATTTGCAGCTTAGCGAACACTGTCTAGTGCAAAAGGTAAATCTAGATAAACCATAGTGGAACAAAAAGAATGTAAAGTTTCTTTACTTTCAAGCGAAAATTTGCACGAGCTTTACCACAGCTTTCAAAAAACTGGCAGGCCAATTTCATTTCTTAATTTATTTTTTTCTGACTTGTGAAAGACGTTACTTCTCTGTCCAATGATGTGTTCTTTTGTTGCCCTGGTTACAGCCTGTCAGGATTCTTACTACTCGTGCACCAGATGGTCGAAGACAGGGCACTGCCGATCAAACAAGTTATGGATGTCCAGGAATTGTAGAAGGTCCTGCAAAACCTGCGGTAAGAAAAGAGGAAAGAAGGTCTGTATCAACGAAGATGGCCGACCATGCTATGAAGGTTATTTCACCAGAAAGACAATGCAGTAAACATCCGTATAAACCTAATTTAAAATACGTTGCTTTGGGAATTAGTCTTTGAAACCCATTGTTTGGTGGTCATGCACTCAAGCAAAAAATGGCATTGTTTTCCGCGCTTTAGAGCTGTTTCAGGTAACACGCGACTTCGCCGTCGTCAGTTTCTAGTTTGGCAGTTGGGTTTTTCTGCGCTGTCCATCAATGCAATCGTGTGAGCCAATCAGATCCTTTCCCAGTGCATTTGTTTGGCTTCCCTTGCGAGACATGTCGCGACAGAAAGCTATTCACTGCACTAGGCGAAACTGAGCAACGACCTGATTGGCTCACGTAGTTAGTTGTGGTTTGATTGACTTCACAGAAAAACCCAACTGCCAAAAAGTGTTAACGGTGCTGGGTCGCGTGTTACCTGAAACAGCTGCTGTAATGACCAAAGCCCAAAGCAACCTTTATTGAGTTTGGTGTATAAGAACAAATGGATTACGAACAACAGGTTGAAATGTTGCACCACAAGCACCACATTTATAAGAACCAGTTCAGCCTGATAAATAAAACATGTTCTTATAGCGCTTTCACTGATAATCAACATTGCCATTGTATAATGCTAATGTGCCAACCGTAGATTGAATCGCACACTTCGATCTGTGAACCAATCGATCTCTAGTTGGCACATTAATAACAATGGATGACGTAAGCGTGAGCAGCACTATAGATTGAGAGATGGTGTCATAAATAGAAAGCACTGTTAAGACTCTATGTCTGCAGCCAGGTCATTACAACTCTAACTTGCAGCTATCTGGGTGTCTTAAGTATTTGTTCTCCAAAGGATCATGGTATGCTACAAATCTAACAACAAAATTTAAGAACATTTTAAGAACGTCTAGCTTAAGCTTGATTTTCACTAACTACCCGAAAAATATGAACTCGATCAGGCTGTTCTCTAAAATCATTTGTTTTATATGCGGGTGTTTACGCAGTACATATTTTGCTCGCTTGAGCGCCAGTTAGAGAAACAACCACAGCCCACAGGACCTCCGCTTACCGGAAAATTATATTCTCGCGTTCGTTCTTTTCAGAGTGTTTGGACAAGCATAAGAACTGTCCAGGGTGGGCTGCGGCAGGGCAGTGCTCCAAGACGCCACAATACATGCTGAATAACTGCGCCAAGAGCTGCAATGTTTGTTCAGGTGAGTGAACCAATCCACTGACTGATCGACAAACCAGATACAGATCGATATAACGGTTACACAGAATAACTACACTTTTGCGTGGTAAAATAATATTACTTGTTATATAGCGAGTGCTCACTCCAACCGAGCGCGCGCTCTTATTGGATAAATCAAGGTCACATGGTGAAGTACCAATCAAATATTCCCCGATCAGTCAATATTTCGAAAAATTATTGACCGATAGGGGAATGTTGCCTTCGCGCGTCGCGTTTGAGAAGAAAAATAGAAGTTTATTGTAAACACGCGTGTCTCTTTAAAAACCTTTGCTAATTTTGATAAGTTTTTGCTAATGCAAGAAAATTGTGGGATTTTAGGAATGTTTTTATTTTACATGATGCAGTCGCGCACACACTTTGTAACTTCTCTTTTGTTCTTGAAATACATTTGTTTTGATTTAATAATTGCATTGTAATAATTGCAAAAATTGTTTATTTTTTGCTATATAACAAAACACTTAATGGCTGCTCCCTCGGGAAACACCAGTTTTGCTTCCCTCGAATCTCGATGTTTCCCTTCGTCTCGGGAAATTCTCGGGAAACAAACTGATGTTTCCCTCGGGAGCAGTCATTAAGTGTATAATAGCTAATGTTGCCGAAGGAGGGGGTGGGGCGGAGAAGGAGGAGTTGATGAGGAGGGGAAGTTGATGAGGAGGGGGAGGAAGAGGAGGCGTTGACGAGGAGAAGGGACAGGGCGAGTTGAGGAAGAGGGGGAGGACGAGGAGGAGTTGAGGGAGGGGGAGGAGGAAGAAGAGGGGTAAGAGGCGTAGGAAGAGGGGGGAGTTGAGAAGGAGGAGGCAGAGAAGGAGAAAGAGGGAACAGGGGAAGAAGGAGAAAGACTAGAAAGAAAAGGAATAGGGGGAGGAGGTTTGGGAGGGGTAGGAAGAGGGGGAGTTGAGGAAGAGAAGGAAGAGAAGGAGGAGTAGGAGTAGGTGGCTTAACTTGCTTGCCCATTATAGTTGTTCGCTTGTTTTCTATCGCATAGGAGCTGCTGGCGTCAAATGTGAGGACAAAAACAAGATCCAGTGTCCGCTGTGGGCGAAAAGGGGCGAATGCGCCAAGAATAAGGCCTATATGATACCTAACTGTAGGAAAAGCTGCAAGGCCTGCTGTAAGCAAGAGTTTTAAATTATTTAAAGGCAACGGCATCGCGTAAAAGTGCTTTTGTTAGTTAATGCGTGGGCCTGATAACCTGATGAGTATTTGAGAGAAACAAAAGGTCTGTAGCTGGAATCTTTTGAAAGGGGTTCGTTTTCCTTAGTTTTTCAGAGGGGGTTCGTTTTTGTTTGTTTTTCTGTTTTTTTTTTATGATTTTCGAGGTTCTTGGTTACTTTATGAGGCAGAATGTATCTACCTTTTTTCATCCAAAACCCGTGATTATATACAGCACCCAGGTTATGCTAAGCTTGTTGTTAACACAAGCTTGATGCTCACAGTTCCACCGAGTAGAACATTGGCTAATTGCATTTTCTTTCCGCGCCGGGGTGGCGAGGAGCAACATTCCATGTGGTAGGGCTCTATCTAAGCCCCGGAAATTCCAAGGAGAGAGGGTCTATCTAAGCCCTGGAAATTCCCAGGGGGCAGGGGTCGTTCTAAGTTGTGGAAAGGGGGTATTTAGGCAACCTGGAAATTCCAAGGGAGGCGGTCTTCAAATGGTAGGGTCCTCGACCACCTGGTGCCGAATCAGAATGCGATCAGCCATTTCCTGGCCTTGGTGGTGTTTATGTTGCCACTTATAGTTCTGTTACATAAGACTCTTCTTGTACGCTTTATTCTCACTTCAGCGCATGGGGAACTGAGGGGAGTGAGGTTATTTCACTTAGAAATTGTTTGAAAACTACGAGGATTTCTGGCGATTCTATAGAAATCCTACAGGATTTCCGACCTTTTTTTTTTTACTTGAAGAACCCGCCTGCCCCCCCCCCCCCCCCCCCCCCCCCCCCCTTTCTGTGTGTCAAAAGTAAAACATCCCTAGTTGCTTTGATTGTTTTTCTTTTTTGTTTCTTTTCAGGATTTAGATCTATAGCAGTATATGACTTATTAGTTTGAATGTATTTATGGCTACAGTTTCAAGTGAATTGATATCGTTACAAGGTGTAATCAATAAAGTTGAAAAAGAACAACTTGAATGAAAAAAGTCGTCAGTTCTTGTTCTCTCATGTAGCTACGATAGGAGTGAAAGCCAAAATACATAGTTCAGTTTTACTGCGCGTCAAGCTAGGTCAAACAAAAGAATCAATAGAAAATTGGACGAATGCTTTGTACCACGGCAAGCTATTAGTGCTTTCAGTACAGCAAGCCAACACATGGCAGCCACAACAAGCAATAAATAGATCAAACAAGAACATAGCGGAACGTCTATTTTTAACTGTCTTGTCATAATAATACAACTTCAGACGATCTAAATATCTTGTAGACAACTAGCACTAATAAATGACGTCCATTGGTTAGATTCAGTCACATGACCAAATCATGGGAACCAATAAGAGCATACAATTGGCCCAGTGCTGATTGCGTGGTGAAAATTGCACAACTCGTCGGGATAAAACTAATCAAACTTGTAGATTGAGTTTGTGTGTGCAAGTTCCCCACGAGTCAACATCCTTTTGTTAGCTATGTCAGCGGTGAACCACTATCTTGGACGTTGTGTAAACGCTCTTTTATTATAATTTAGAGTAATGGTCTTCAGTTTAAAGTGGATGGCTTAGTGTCAGATTTACTAGAAGGCTTTAGCTTGAGTTGTGTCGAAAAATTGGACGCGACAACAACAAAAAACACAGAGGGTCTCTGTGAAAATATACTCCTCAAAAAATGCAGGGGACGGCAGTTTCAGTTCCAAAGTTGGGTACATCTAAAGGCAGCCTAGTAGCAAAGCGCTTGAATGCCAGTGAAGATAAACTCCTCCAAAAAGAGATGAGTAGATTTGAAAAAGAACACAACAAAGCGATGAGGCAATTTTACAACGAGAAGTACGACGTACGAGCACAAGTTCGAGACCTCAGGAAGAGCAGGTTACGAAACTTGATTCAAGAAGACAAATGCTCAACTGATTCTTTACATTTTTCGAAATTGGTAAACTCAGGAGTTTTTGCTAAGAGAAACAGTCTCCAGGGACAAATATCTACACGAAGTAGCGTTTTGTGTACACAAGTCCAAGAGTTTAAAGAAAACAAACCATTCGCTGGGTCTTCGCAAGGTGTTTCTCCTGCCAAGAAGATGCTCGTGAGGTCTCAATCGCTTCAAGACTTGGATCGCAAAGTTCTTCTTTCGGCTCGAAAAAAGAGCGATGAAAATCGAAAGACTAGGTTATGTATTAGTGAGGGTAGAATACCAAGAGCGCAGACAGCACGGTCTAGACATGATGTGTTTGGAAAGCACCGAAGTCTCGAGCTTTCTGAAAAAAGACATGCATCGCAAAGCAGTGACAGTGAGAAGTTAAACTCGGCAGAAGATCTGGAAGAAGCACTCAGCGAGTGTGATTCGTTAGATTCTGAAGTTTTCGCTCTTGCTGAAGAGACCAGAGATTTGGGAACTTTTGGAAGGCCAAGGAGCAAGAGTGAGCGTATTATTAACCCAAATAGACCCAGAACTTGCAGCATGCGGGAATATACATCGCTACAGAATGGCCTCTTACAACGACCTCAAACTTCAAAACCAGTTTTGATGGAAAAACAAGGTAATATTCGTCGTAACATTAATAGCGGAAATGACCACGGTGAAAAGAATATGGGCATTCCCTTGAAAGATGCGAGGCGGCCAGTAAGCAGTAAAACGAACTTGACCAGAAAAATAAGCGCTAGTAGTAACAACGCGCCTCAAATTTTACCCCATAAAGGAAATATGAGCATATCTTTGACAGATTTGAGTAAGAATACGGTGACCAGAAGCACGATCTTACCAAAATATACACTTGGTCAGGAAAATATAAACAGATCTTTAGATCCGAGTAAGAAAACTGTGACCAGAAAAACCAGCCCACCCAAAAGTACACCAGATAAGATGACTTTGAACAAATTGGCCGATTTAAGACCTCTTAGTGATCTCAATCAATTGACTAGAAAAATAAGCGCCGGTGGAATTCCTCCGAAACTTTTACCCGTACGGAAATCTTCCTTTGTTGTTGCTCCGCAATTTCGCAAGGAAAGTGACGCCGAGTTTGCCGCAAAAGTTCTGGTAAATAGTAACAAAAGACAACAGGCGATCAGCAAGGCCACTGCGGAGTTGAAAGCTAAACAAAAAGCTGCTGCCGCCGAGAAAGAAGAAGATCAGGAAGATGATATGCTTAAGTTGCTAAGTCCGAAGAGGAGATTTGTGAGAGCTGCGAACGTGTTAAGGGCGGTGAATACGTTGAACTCGGTAGTCAGTAAAAAGCCGATAGAAACTTATTAATAGATGCGTAATAGAAAACGCAGTTACTTTTTTATTGAAAATTAGAAACGCAGTTCAAGTGACATGAAACACCTAAATTTCGATCCTCCAGGAGGAACTATTAATCCGATAGTGAATGGTTCAAACTGTGATCGCTCCAGTACGAAAATGACTTGTAACACCATAGAGAGGTATTACAAAAATAAAAAACATAAATAAAACAATCGTCTATAATTCCTCACTGTCACGTACTCCCTGATTACAAAACTGTTACTCAATCTGGAAAAATCAACGGAAAACAAGTGCGGCCTGCAAGGCTGTGCGGCCTGCAAGGCTGTGCAGCCTCAACCGTTTGAATTAAATGAGATATAGTATTTCTACCCTAGTTTTAACTCGTACGTGGTCAAGGGAGAGAGATACAGGGGAAACTAGAAAATGTACAGGTTCAGTACTACAGTACACGTATTAAATCAGGTTTTTGAAGGGTCTTCAGATGGTCCTTGGCGAGTACTTGCTAGCAGCACGCACCAAGTTTTTCTGTGCAAGACCGAGCATTTTTTTTTTGAAGCAAATACGAGCAGCGAGCACTTAGGAAACGTTCGATCAGTTTTTGCGAGCACTACAGTCATCATTGCTCGTCATTGGCGAGCAATTAAGTACAAAAAATCATCGTTGGACGAGCTGGGAGCACAGTCGCCTATCTTGATTGAAAAATAAACCACCCTATAAAATGGAACACTGTCACGTGTACCTCTTCCATGTCATGTTTTGGTTACGTAACAAACTGAGTCCAGGACCCCTTAGGTTTATTCTAGGATCAAGGGGAATAAACAAACCTGAACAAATTAAGGAATAGTTTAAAGAAGGATTTGAAGGGCTTTGTGGCAGGATTTGTGAAGCCAGGCAGTCGTGGTGCCAGGAAGATATTGCATAACAGGCTAATGAAATTGCGAAACGTGTCACGCGTGTCAGTTGCCGTGTGACGTGTGTCAGTTGGTTTGTCACGCATGTTAGTTGGTGTGTCACGCGTGTCAGTTGCCGTGTCACGCGTGTCAGTTGCCGTGTCTGTTGCCGTGTCACGCGTGTCAGTTGGCGTGTCACGCGTGTCAGTTGCCGTGTCACCTTCCTCCTTTCATTTCCAGGTCATTTACCAACGCAAAGTTATCACGAATTTTCTCTTGCATTTCCCCAGTTATCCCAGCCTGCGCAATTGCACTAAATGCGGATGTCACAGTGACTGTCGTTAAACTTGCAAAGTGATTACACGAATTCTGAATAAAACTTATAGGAGTGATATGATAACAAATCATGATTACGAATGGAGGATTCCAGCTATAATGAATGTGCGCGCTGCATGTCGGTAGATGTTACATTTCCCGAGCTAAGGGTCTTGTATGCACCTGGTTACCGAAACGTCTTCTACCACGATAGATCTCATTTTTACAAACGCTTCTGACAAAATTGTTTGCTCCGGTGTCTCTCATATCGGCATTAGCGATCATAGCTTAATCTATTTTATTCGTAAACTTTCAGCTGGCACCTCTTTTAGAGGTCATTCTACGATTACATATAGAAATTTCAAGCACTTTGACCCTAATTGTTTTCGAGCTGATATAGCTTCACAGAATTGGGAGTGTATGAATGCGCTCAATGATCCGAATCGAATGTGGCATGCTTGGAAGACCACTTTTACTAATGTTGTCGACAAGCACGCTCCTTTGCGCACGAGGCGAGCCAGGCACACAAATTCGCCTTGGATTACGCCAGAGCTAAAACAACGCATGCGCGATAGGGATATTCTTAAAATCAAAGCAATTCAATCTAAAAACCCTTCTGATTGGTCCACTTTCAAAAGAGCTCGCAATTCTGTGAACGAAGAAATAAGGCGTGCCAAGGAGACTCATTACAAGTCTGCTTTCCATGAACATGAGAAAAATATAAAAAAGACTTGGGGTATTATCAACGAGCTAACCTCAAGAAAACAATGTCCTACTAATATTCAGGAGATAACTTGTAATGGCTCTCCGATATATGATTCCAAAGAAATAAGTGAAAGTTTTAATGACCACTTTGCAAGTATAGGCCCAAAGCTAGCTGGGGAAATCGCTTGTTCTCAGGATATTTCTCACTTGGATTATCTTTCAACTCAAGAGTCACAAGAGAGTTATCCTAACTTTCAATTTAGCGAAACAAATCCAGCAACTGTAACTAATCTACTTTCAAAACTTTGCAAATCTAAAGCTACAGGTCTTGATAAAATCTCCGCCCGACTTCTTCGTTTGTGTCCCGATTTGATAGGAGAATCTCTTTGTGCTATTTTCAATTGCTCTATTGCAACGAGTATCTTTCCAGATGATTGGAAATGTGCAAAGGTCATCCCCCTTTTCAAAAAGGGAGAACGTAGAGATTTAAATAACTACCGCCCGATTTCGATCATTCCTGTTATCGCCAAAGTATTTGAGAGGATTATCTATGATCAAGTACACAATTTCTTGATAGATAATAACATTCTCTCTAGTAATCAATCAGGTTTTCGTAATCTTCATTCCACGGTCACTGCCCTGTTGGAAGCAACAAACAATTGGGCCTATAATATTGACCGTGGGAATATCAACGCAGTTGTTTTCCTAGATCTCAAAAAGGCATTTGATACTGTAGACCATGAGATTCTCCTATCAAAGCTTGATTCGTACGGATTTGGGAGAACTGCAAGTATCTGGTTTAAGTCGTATTTAAGAGAACGCAATCAAAAATGCTTTGTTAATGGGCATCTCTCTAGTAACCGTTCCCTTCTTTGTGGAATTCCGCAGGGGACAATCTTAGGCCCATTACTATTTCTTATTTTCATAAACGACTTGCCAAATTGCCTTGTAAACTCCCAACCCCGTATGTATGCTGACGATACCCATCTAACTTTTGCAAGCAATAATGTTGATGATCTTGATCTCTACCTCAACGAAGACCTTGCGAACGTTAATAGATGGCTTATCGCTAACAAGCTTACTTTAAACCAATCAAAAACCGAATATATGCTCATTGGGTCACGGCAACGCTTATCCACCCTTCAAAGGGCCCCAAATCTGTCAATAGATGAAATTCCAATCAAGCAGGTTTCTCAGACAAAATCACTTGGTGTACACATCGACCAGAATCTAACCTGGAATGTGCACATTAAGGAATTGACCAAGAAAATTGCTTCGGGGATCGGTGCTTTAAAGAGGGTGAGACCGTATGTGCCAGTTGCAACTTTACACTCAATTATAACTCCCTAGTACAACCTCATTTCGATTATTGCAGCGTTGTCTGGGATAGTTGCAATATAACCCTTTCTACTAAACTACAAAAGTTGCAAAATCGAGCTGCAAGGGTTCTAACGTTTTCTAGCTATGACGCTAATGCCGATTGCTTGCTAGAGAGGTTAGGTTGGAAAAAACTCGAGTTGCAACGTAAATTCCACACTGCGGTCATGGTTTTTAAATCGCGAAATAGCCTTGCACCTGACTACATGCGCTCTATGTTCGTTGACCGCGACAGCGTAGCCTCTTACACTCTGAGAGACACTGAGGGCAAACTGGCTATCCCTAAGCCCCGCACCAATTATCTAAAAAATAGCTTTGGCTATAAGGGTGCGGTACTCTGGAATAGCCTTCCAGTCGATTTGCGAACAGCAAGTACTATTCAAAGTTTTCGAACGGGCTGTTCTGACTTCTTAGTTTGAACATTTTAATAATTATCTAGTTGCACGGCTCTCGTGGAAATCAGGTGCTTTTATAAATAGATTACTATATAACAGATTATTATTATTATTATACTTATTATGTAAATATTCACAATTTAGTATTCAATATCATTAGCTTAGTTTTTAAAAATCCTGTCGAGACAACCGTGGTTAAATAAAGTATTACTACTACTACTACTACTGGTGATTTTGTTACGTTCCCAATGTATTTCTTAAAGTTTATACGTTGGAGTTCCTTGCGAGCAGAGGCTACTTTTTATCTCCCTGCATTTTCTTTTATTTAAGTGTTTCTTGTGTTTTTCAACTACGTAAAAGTAACCTCTGCACACAAATGTCATTTCTCTGTCGCGCTTGTGTGAGAAAATGGCATGAGCTCGAAAAAACCGGTCGATCAAGTTTGTGCGCGAGCAAGAAAATATCAATTGATCAGCTACACGACCTACGCAAAATTAAGTTCATAGCTTTTGGATGTTCGCTGGAATTGTTTTATTTCCTACCAATATTGAAGCAAATGTTGTGAGTTGGCTGTTGAAACAAGAAATCACTCGTGAAAGCGAACGCTGTTTTCGAAGCAAAAACACTGACGCTATTCTTGTTAAACCAGTCAAGTACGTCCACGATCCTGGACGTGGTTGTGACATTTGTGTGCAGAGCCGCCACTTCAATTAAACACAAAGAAAATTAAAGACAAAGAAACTCGGATCTGTAGGAGTGTAATCTTTCTTGAAACACGATCAAAAGCAGAAGACCCTTCTACACGAATGACTGAGCTATATTTAGACAACAGCGAAATCAGTAGAAAATGGATTTAATTCGCTGGATTGTCAAAAAAATGTCCATTTTATCAAGCATTGTTTTCACGAATTATTTCAAATTTGCAATTGGCGATTGCATTGTGTAGTTAAATCTTTAATGGAAAATCACGCCTTTAAAATCGCAAACAAAGGAAAGGAGCTTAAAAGGTTTAACGTCGCCAATACTGAGTTTAAAAACAACCAAAAACAAGAACCAGAAAGTCAGGAAATTTCACAAACAAGTACGAACAACCAATGGACGATCAAAAGCAGTACGAAGTAAGTCTGCTAGAGGGCAGCGGAGCGTCTGCCTCGTGCCCAGGCGCGCTCTAGTGATTTTCGAGGCGCGAGCGACTGGGAGCGAACTAGCGCGAAAGGCCTCATGGGACGGGCGAAGAAAAGAGCCCTTCCCTTGGTCCTTTGCGCCAACGGTGATCTTCCCAGAGTCCTTTGCGTGGAACGCTTCTCAGTTTCCTCGCGTTCTCTGACTTTTCCGATCATATGTTTTTCCGACACACTATTAAGAGACGCCTTGGTAATAGGCCTGTGGGGACGCCACCATCAAATATGGCGGCGGTAGTCGTTATCTGATAACTGATGTATAAATTTCTCACAAAACACGAATGACTGAGCTATATTTAGACAACAGCGAAATCAGTAGAAAATGGATTTAATTCGCTGGATTGTCAAATAACAATGTCCATTTTATTAAGCATTGTTTTCACGAATCATTTAATGTGCAATTGGCGATTGCATTGTTTAGTTAAATCTTTAATGGAAAATCACGCCTTTAAAATCACAAACAAAGGAAAAGAGCTTAAAAGGTTTAGCGTCCCAATACTGAGTTTAAAAACAACCAAAAACAAGAACCAGAAAGTCAGCAAATTTCACAAACAAGTGCGAACGACTCTGACAATGTTAGTCAAAGTACATGGTGAAAACTGAAGACGATTCATGTGAAATTTTTGCGAAGAGGAAACTTTTCTTTTCTTATCTCGTTTCTATTCAACATTGAACTGGGTACATTGAACAACAGGGAACACATGCACAGTTAATGTGGCGCGGCAGGTAAGTGGTTAGAACCTTAGTGTTTTACATTTAGCCAGATATTGTTTATAACTTAAAGAGTCCGTGCAAGCCACTTTGTTATTGTTTTCGTTCGATATTAGAAGACGAATTACGTGTAGAAATCTCTCAATAAACATCTAAAAACAAAGTTTCAGATTTGATTTACCAAATTCAATCGAGAACATTGCTCTACATTCTCTAAATCAGCCGATGGAAATGGATGCTTTTTCCGACTTGGTATCTTGAAATGCTGTCAAAATGGCGGCGGACACAGGCTCTTTAAAAGTCCTCTACACCAAAGAAGGGGGATGGGAGAAGGTATATTTGAAAATCAAAAAGAAAAGAAAAAGAAAGGGTCTTCTCCTCATCGTGAGGGAACACCAAGCGGTCGAAAGTACACGACCACTAGACAAGGACAGGCTGGAGGACTTACGGGCTGCATTAGATGGCGCAAATTGCAGCCGCGCAGCTTACAATCATGAGGGCTGTTTTACAGTATATATGCCTCCGAGAGTCAGGCCATTGCACCGGGAGACAATCCCCAACTCTTACGAAGAGTGCAATGGGTTCTTTATCATCCACCCTAAACAGGGGTAGAAAGGAAGGCAGACGGGACCTCGGTTTATTGTCTGTCATGTCCTGTCCATGGGTTCCGTGGTATTTGCCGTGCAATAAGACATAGTTACCTTAGGCCCTGTCCACACTAACGCGTTTTCAAAAGTATTCGTTTTCAAACTTTACGGATTCGCAGCGTGTTAGTGTGGACGGGAGATTTAGCTCCAAACAAGCGATCAGTTTTTATTTGATGTGACCTATGCAAGGACAGTCTCAAATTAATGGTACAGTTGACGTTATCGTTTTCATTTTTATCCGGATTCGACCGTCCATACTAAAACGATATGTATACGGATTCGATTTTATTCACTTTCGAGAGCGTTTTCAAACTTATACGGATTCGATGAAAACGATCAGCGTGTTAGTGTGGACGGAAGGCCTAAACGTATCAAAAAGTATACGGATTCAAACGAAAACGCGTTAGTGTGGACGGGGTCTTAACCTGGTCGCTTCTCATTCACGGTATCAATCCTTGTTTATTACATAAACATAGTGAAATACCAACTCGACATTTCGTGTTCGGGACTGCTGCTCTTTCATCAATGTATATCTCAACTTGTATGGGTTGAGATATACATGGCAACTTACAGTCATGACGGTGCAACCTCCACTGAAATAGGTAAACATATCTTTTTAAAAGCAGTCATAAGGAGAATTCATAGCAAATCCGAGTGAATGGTTTGACGTATGAAGCAACTTTAGAATGTCCAGCGGTGCGAAAGTGAAGCAAAATGATATAGTTAAGCAAAAATATCTGAGAGTAAAACCAGAAAAAGGCTAGTGCTTATTGAAAATGCATCGAAAGAAGGGATTTCATCAATCAAAGTTCATTAATTTTTCACAAATAAGCATACATATTTTGGCAGGTGAGTTGACTAAAGATTTACACCACGATTGTTCTTTCACAGAAATGCAAGCCGACGGGGAGCGCTAACTCCTAAAACAGTGCCAGTCCGGTACAAGAAGAATATATTATAATAACCATGATATGTTAACAACCTCCTTAGCCGATATCTATCACCTGGAATTTTTAATCAAAGGCAATGGCGTCTAAACGAAGGACAAGAAGTTACAGCGCGAAAGTGAAAGATTCGAGCAAAGATGACTTTGGAACTGTAATGAACTGCAAGTTGATGATGAGAATTCGAAACCTCCGCGAAAATTACGAGCTTGGAAGAAAATTGAGAGCCTTTAAACTCGAAGAACAGGGGAATTTAAGAAAGATTGGTTTGGAAATGAAAGACATGAGAGAATTCCAGGAGCGTCTGTTTCTGACGTCGTCGATAAGAGAAAGGCGAAAAACTGAAATTGAAGATCGTCGCGCAAAAGCGTTGCTTCAACAGCAAGCAATTTATGCTACAAATAGGGAATTAATAAAAACATGGGACCCACTGCGAAGCAAAAAAATTGATTCTGTAGAGGAAGAAAATGCAATGATGTCTACTCATGAAGAGGAGCAAAAAGGTAGAACACAAGAGCAGGAGATAGAACAGGACAATAACAATAACATGAGAGAAACTGAAATAGAATTCACAGAGAAAAGAGAGGTTAAAACTAGAAGACTTTCATTGGTAGATGGTATGAAATCTTTGAGCTTGAACCATGGAAAAAGTGAAAAGAAGCAAATTAAAGATGCATCTTTTAACGCGGAATGCGCAAACATTGATGGCAAATGTTCGGACAAGACAACAAAAAATGAAGAAGTATTTTTCCAAGAAATTGAATTACAAGAAGTAAGAGAAAAACTTAGTGAAATTCAAGCTTCTGATAGTGTGGAGAATATGCATCCGATGGTAGTCAAAGAGGGTAGTCGCAATGTAAAAGGCGATAGTTGTCGGAAATTAGATAGAACCGAAAGTGCATCAGGGATTGATTTGATGATACCTAACAATTACACGCATCAAGCGCGTTCTCACAGATCGGCATCTGTAGGAGTGATTCGGCCAATGAGAAGGCGCCCTTGCTTTTACTCTGACATCACTTCCGGTAACCATATATGGGAGGAGCCGGAACCTATAGCGAAGCATATGATTTCACACTTGAACGAGGAAGTTGAAGCGCTGCTCGACGGCTTGGAAAAACCGGAACAGAAGCGGCAGGAAAAAAGAGTATATGATTCTTATAGCAGTAGAAAACCGGGCGAGAAGTTATTAACAAGGCGTACAAGCGTGACTAGAAAGTCTTCAGTAGGTTGTAAATCTTCAAGACAATATTTTGTCGGCCCTATAAAGGTAGACGGTCCAAAGAAAACCAAGACAGGCAGTGGAACAGGAAAACAAGGAATGGCCTGGATTGGAAAAAGAGAGGAAAGCAATACGATTACATTGAATACTGAGAAAGTTATAAAGGCGCATTCCCAAGTGCAATATGTGCAGCCCACCGGTGCCGAGTCCGGCAGTCCTCTTCTTGGAATTGAGAGTCCGGTTCCGTATAATTTTGACCGTAGGAGGTTCTCTGCTGATGTCGTATGCACGGCAATAGCTCCCTTGGGCACTAGTCTCCTGAAAAATTATTCAAGGACTAAAAGCCATCGACTTTGAAGCATATGAAAACAAAAAGGCAGAACATTTGGGATGATCTGGAGAAGACGAACTCTGGACAGGGAAACAAAACCCTTTTCCTCGGTCGCTGTTGTGTTTTCTGTGTTAAAGAGTCAATGTCAGCTATTCCTTTGTTATTGTTTTCGTGTAGAAATCTCTTAATTAACATCTAGAAACAAAGTTTCAGATTTGATTTACCAAAGTCAATCGAGAACTTTGCTCTATATTCTCTATATCAGCCGATGGAAATGGATGCTTTCTCCGACTTGGTATGTTGCTAGGCTGTCAAAATGGCGGCTGACACAGGCTCGTTATTACGGATTGTCGGGCAAACGTTTCTAATTGGCTGATACTCATGCCTACATTCCCATTTTGCAACGCGCACATAACACGGGAAGCCCATAACTGAATATTTTGCTAAGCTACGAAGAAAGTTTTTTTTCTATTACTTTCAAAATTTAAATTCAGCTGCTGAATTGAAAATATCACTACAGATAAATGCTGCCCCAAGACTACAGTTATTGTCGTCGTGGCTGTTGCTGTTGCTGTTGTTGCTGTCATCGTTATCTTAGTTGTCGTCGTTGTCGTTGTTGTTACTGCTGTCATTGTCGTCATTGCTGTTGTTGTTGCTGCTGTCGTCGTTGTTGTTATTGTTGTTGTCGTTGCTGCTGTCATCGTTATTGCTGTTGCTGTCGTCGTTGCTGTTGTCGTTGCTGCTGTCGTCGTTGTTGTTATTGTTGTTGTTGTTGTTTGCTGTCGTCGTTGTTGTTATTGTTGTTGTCGTTGCTGCTGTCGTCGTTATTGCTGTTGCTGTCGTCGTTGCTGTTGTCGTTGCTGCTGGCGTCGTTGTTGTTATTGTTGTTGTTGTTGTTTGCTGTCGTCGTTGTTGTTATTGTTGTTGTTGTTGCTGCTGTCGTCGTTATTGCTGTTGCTGTCGTCGTTGCTGTTGTCGTTGCTGCTGGCGTCGTTGTTGTTATTGTTGTTGTTGTTGTTTGCTGTCGTCGTTGTTGTTATTGTTGTTGTCGTTGCTGCTGTCGTCGTTATTGCTGTTGCTGTCGTCGTTGCTGTTGTCGTTGCTGCTGTCGTCGTTGTTGTTATTGTTGTTGTTGTTGTTTGCTGTCGTCGTTGTTGTTATTGTTGTTGTTGTTGCTGCTGTCGTCGTTATTGCTGTTGCTGTCGTCGTTGCTGTTGTCGTTGCTGCTGGCGTCGTTGTTGTTATTGTTGTTGTTGTTGCTGCTGTCGTCGTTATTGCTGTTGCTGTCGTCGTTGCTGTTGTTGTTGTTTGCTGTCGTCGTTGTTGTTACTGTTGTTGTTGTTGCTGCTGTCGTCGCTATTGCTGTTGCTGTCGTCGTTGCTGTTGTTATTGTCTGCTGTTGTTGTTGCTGCTGTTGATTGTTACTGATGTTATTGGTGTTATTGGTGTCGTCGTTGCCGATGTTGTTGTTGTCGCTGCTGTTGGTTGTTACTGTTGCTGCCGCTGTTGTTGTTGCCGGTTATTGCTGTCGTTGTCGTCGTTGTTGTTGTTGGTGTTGCTTGCAGTTGTCGTTGTTGTTGTAGCCGGTTATTGCTGTCGTCGTCGTTGCTGTTGGTTGTCATACTGTTGCTGCTGCTGCTGTTGTTGTTGTTGTGTCAGTCATACTATGTTGTGTCAGCCCTGAAATTATTTCATTAGCTGAACTTTCACGTCACAAACTCTTTTCTAATAATTTGAGGCCAGTTTACTCAAAAGGTGGTTTAGCTAGTACCATTTTGTGTTAATTGGCCTCATCTTGTCAAAGGCATTTAGCTGAAATGGGTCTCAATTTGGTTCTGTAAGCGCTGAAAAGCTACAGTTAGGGCCTTGAGTGAGCTGGCAGTGCTACTATTTTTGTCTCTGCGAAGGCGCACGCCTGCATAGAGCCCTGGGAAACAAAGTGCCAAAAGGGGGGTTCCGGTAAAGTTCCTTTAGCTGGATGTCACATGGCACACAGGTAGCCCACTAGGTCTTAGGTATTTTGGACTTTGGCATGGGGTTGCCCTAATTCCGGACAAGGCTTCAGGGGGTTCCCTAATTCAGGACAAGGACCTACCGGGAAGCCGGGGTCTGTCAGGGAAGCAAATAATGGCAACTATCTTGCTCTGGCTTGCACAGAACATAATAGCAACAGGCCTCACCTTATAGGGCGGCCCTTGTAGGCTACAAGCACCAGATGCATGTGAATAGACAAGAATCACACCCCAGATCAACTCCCTTGAAAGCAGTCTAGCTTGCCACTTGGTTCCTGGCAAAGCAAAATTAAAATCTACAAAGGCTAAATTAACAGTGAGCAAAGATCATACAAGATGAGGCCAGTTAACTCAAGGGATAGTTTAGCCATAGTGCCATTTTGTGCTAACTGGCCTCAATGACTAGAAAATATACATAATTCATTAAATATTGCCAAGAGTCCATGTCTAAGAGTGACAATCTAAACAATGTGCTCTTCCCATCAGCGCCAGAAAACTGTCTATTTTTAGTAACATATTTTCATTGTTCTTTGCGTGTTTTGTTTGATTGGTCAGTTTTCCGGTTGCCCGAGGCTAAAAATAGAACTACCAGATGTTGTAACATTTCACTCGTACGGCTCGGAGGTTCTTATTTTACGAATAGGAATGTCCTACAAGTTGGTTAACTGCAAGTCTCTGTTCAATGGACGATTCCAGCTATAAGTGCGCGCGCTCGTCTTTATTCAGAATGTCCAAGCCGTATCCCACAACTACCAGATTACAGCGCGCTTTTTTAACAGTTGGTTCGACAACTGTCCCCCATCTACCGACATGCAGCGCGTGCGTGCGTAATAGCTGGAATCGTCCATTTAGCTGCTAAAAATAGCACAAAGTCAACTGAGCTGGCCGACTTCTTTCTATATGGAAAATCAAATCAACACTCGGGTAATGGACACCTAATCTAATTAAAATTATAGGTGCTTTGGGCAATATAGTTAACCTAAAACCAAAGAAGCATTATGATATTACACCAATGCGCTGCGTTGTTCGAAGTTGATGGGGCGCAATGTCCGATATAAAATCCGCGCCGAAATAATTTGACACACTCCCTGCGTTCAGTAACTCAGTAACAGTTTCAGTGACGCTAAGAAATGCACCCAAGCACGACGAAAGACACGACAACAGAAGTGCGCCTTCTCCCTCCCCCTCTGCGGGGGAATGGGGAAGAAAGGTTGGGGACAACGATTAAAACGTTCAGAAATGGGTCAATATTTTTGTCGCGGATTGTAAGTCAAGAATGAAAATAATAAGCGTTTGTTCTAGATTGCTTAAAACCGAAAATGAAAAATCGATCCACAGCACACTGCGGGTTACGAACGCCTGATTTCCAACGTACAAAACACTGGGAATTTCTGCAGAAACTCATCCATGAGAAAAGCTGAATTTCCCAAGGGAAAAGCTGCATTTCCCAAGGGACACGCATAGGAATTGTTCTGAATTTACATGAATGGCCATGGGAAACCCGAACACTTCCCATTCTTCTACCATAGGAAATTCAGCTTTTCCCATGGATGGGTTTCTGCAGAAATTCCCTGTGAAAGACGTCGGAAATAGCAAGGGCAAAATTTGCGACCAGAACAGTCGCCATTGCGATTGGATGTTCATGTCTAGTGACTGATCTTATCTCCAGTCGCCTTCTGGCGACATCATAGCGACCACTTTTATCATGACTAGGAACCAACTGGCGATTTGATAAAGATGCTAATTTTGGGTCGCGATCCAGAGGGACGATTTCCTGACATCGCTGTGTGTTTGTCATATCAAAAGTAAAGCGGGCGGCGGAGAAGGGGAGAGGGAAATGCTGGAAAGATCGAGAAGGCAAAAAACAAATAAACGCGCGTCCCTATTGCTGCATGGTCATTATGAAGGGGAAAGGTCCACTAGATAAAGCATCTTGTTCTGCGTAGAGTATGCAAGAAGAAACTTAAAGTAAACGCCGAACCAACGAACGAATCGTTAGCCGATTTGGTCTATTGGTTGCATTTTTCCCGCCTAAATTTCCGCCAATTTTGGCGCGCATGGTAACAAAGGGAGCCCGCAACAAATATTTTTTCCGGCCTCCCGCCAATTTTGGCGCGCTTGGTAACAAAGGAAGCCCGCAACAAATATTTTGCAAAACTAAAAGTTACCACAAGCAACGATTACGACGTCTACTTTTCTTGTTGGTTTTGTAATATTTGATGATTTGAAAAGTTTGCAAACTTTCTTAAGGTGGAGTTACATGGTGCAATGTTTTCTGAAACTTCTCTTGCAATCCATCGCGAGACAAGTTGCAAGAGCCATTGCAGCTGATATTGGCTCGCAATGATCGCTCGCAGACAGAACCCAAAAATGGCAAGATTTCTACCCTAAGATCAGGTAAAGTCAGATAGGCTTGATTCTTTGCATAGAGTATCCTTTATCCATAGAGCACTTTTTGACATTTTTTGTTACAAATGGTACAAATTTGAAATTTTGCCATAAAACGATGCAGTAACCAAAGTTTAGCAGCTGATATCTTAAAGACGGATCAATTAGAAAAAAATACTCATTTCTATTTTGTTTCTTATTGTATAAGGATTCTCCATGCAAAGAATCGAGCCTATCTGACTTTACCTGACTTTAAGGTAGAAATCTTGCCATTTTTGGGTTCTGTCTCGCTCGCAACGTATCAAGCATTTTACTATTTGCCCGCCATTTTGATACAGATAACACACGTGAAAGAGGGCTTTCGGGAACGACATTGCGCGACAAGTTGCAGGAATCGCTGTTACACGCTGCAATGCGAGGCAAGTTGCTGCAATTCGTTGCGAGAAGTAGAATCGTATCCTACTTGCTGCAACGGTTGCAGCTACCTGTCTCGCAACGTTGCATTGCGAGACAAGTTGCAGAAAACATTGAATCGTGTAACGGCGGCTTTGACAATAACAACCAAAGGTTGAGATTTATGTTTACGTCCCTGCTGACGCAGACCACCTAGTTTTCCCTCAAAACAAGTCATACCTTTGTGAAGGGTTATTTTCTGGTGATATCTATAATAATACCAGCTATATAAAGAACAGATATAAAAATAGCTCGGCACTTATACGGTATTTCCCTAAACACAGGTTTATTTTTAAATTCCATTCATCGCTCATGCAACCCGTGGGGTGACCCTGCCTGGAGAGAATCGGAAATTTAGACTACAAGTTGGCACTTTGATTGTACTATTAATAGATAATGGATGGTTGCTAAATTCACATACAGGAAGTTGTTGGTCACACGGCGTAGTAGCCTGTTCTAAATGTTGACGTCAATCTTAGATCTTTGATGACACGTCTGTAAAAAAGCCGCAATTTGCGGTGTAGACGCTAAAGAAAGAAATAAAGGGATGGGCGTAATTGACTACACTGGTAAAATCACGATCATTTGTTCCAGAACAAGTGATCACAATTGTTAGTTGTACGATACACTTGTTCCAGAACAAGTGATCACAATAGGCCTTTTGCAGTTCGTCTGTCACGTGGGTGTACTGTAGAGCAAAAACAAAATTGAAACGTATCTGATCTGTAATCTTTTTACCTGCTCATAAAGAACTTGGCAAATTAGCTTTGAATATGCCACGTTATCAGATAAATTTCTTTGCGATTTCGCAAACAGGTCAACTAAAAAGTTTGTTTACTCTCCAGTCATGCTCGGTTGATTTACCCCTGGGTATCTAGAGGTCTATTCCTAGGCTTGTAGCGAAATAACAAGCACATGACTGTTAAGCTGTTAAGAGCATTTTGTTAGTTGTAGAACCGTAATCGAATGTGTACAATACAGGAAGACACAAGGGGACTGGCATGAAGCCAGAAAAATTAACAGTTAGACGCGAAAATGCAAAAAAAAAAAACACTAACCATTAGCCGTGAATTATTTTTAGTTAACAGCAGGCACCCTGCTCAACTCATTTGCAAGGCCCATTTGCACAACAGGGATTTTTTGGCACGGCTCGGATAAAAAAGCAGTACGGGTACCAAATTTAATGGCACGGCTCGGGTATATTTGCGCTGTGTAAATGGCGTTGCCGTACTAAATGTTCTCAGAGCCCGACTGACATTTCATCCGTGCCGGGACTACGTGGTGAGGTAGTCCAAGAACCATTTTTATCCGAGCCGTGCCAAAAAATTCTGTCGTGTAAATGGGGCTGTACGGTGGCCTCTCGGGCCCGTTCAACATTTTTGGTTGCCCTGAAGCGAAAATAAAAACAGGAAAAAATAAGACAACGCCTGACATTGCAGTACTCAGCGATCCGTGTGCAATCCCGACCTTGCGCTCCCTGGGCTTTCATACTATGGATTTCACTGAATCGTGGTTCGCGTCGAAAACAGTCTACGATTCTCCCGCTCGGGCTCATGTTTTGTCTGCATTCCTTTCTTCACGGGCTATGTGTATTTGAAAATATTAACTGCCACGACTGAGTCGAAATAAAAAAACTCGCCTGTTACAATCTTGAAATATGAAAGCAAATCGACTTCAAATGGGCCGGATAGCAGAACTGATGGCCTTTTCCAAAATATTTCATAGACATTGTCGATCAAAAGCATGCGCTCGGCGAGCAGAATCGTAGACGTTTTTTTTTTCGACGCGCATCACGATTCGGTGAATTCCGTAGTATAAAATGGTGATATTTATGATTCGCACTGCCCGCGCAATGATTTTGACGGAGGGGCCTGCTACAAAAAATAGTATTGATGGTTACAAATAAATCAGCAAATGACCTGATATTCAGTCCAAATTGATAGTTATGCCTACTCCGGGTTATAAGATCGCCCAAGATCGCCCGCCTAAGATCAGTATAAGATCGGCGCCCAAAGATTGCGCGTGGTTTCAACCAAGGCCTACTTAACGGGTCCTAAGATCACCCGCCTGAGATCGCCCGCCTAAGATCGCCCAAGATTGCGCGTGGTTTCAACCAAGGCCTACTTCGGGTCCTAAGATCGCCCGCCTGAGATCGCCCGCCTAAGACGCCCGAGATTGCGCGTGGTTTCAACCAATGCCTACTTCGGGTCCTAAGATCGCCCGACTGAGATCGCCCGCCTAAGATCGCCCAAGATTGCGCGTGGTTTCAACCAAGGCCTACTTCGGGTCCTAAGATCGCCCGCCTGAGATCGCCCGCCTAAGACGCCCGAGATTGCGCGTGGTTTCAACCAATGCCTACTTCGGGTCCTAAGATCGCCCGACTGAGATCGCCCGCCTAAGATCGCCCAAGATTGCGCGTGGTTTCAACCAAGGCCTACTTCGGGTCCTAAGATCGCCCGCCTGAGATCGCCCGCCTAAGACGCCCGAGATTGCGCGTGGTTTCAACCAAGGCCTACTTCGGGTCCTAAGATCGCCCGCCTGAGATCGCCCAAGATCGTCCGCCTAAGATCGCCCGAGATTGCGCGTGGTTTCAACCAAGGCTACTTCGGATCCTAATATCGCCTAAGATCGCAACATGAAATATAGAACAAATTCACGATCGCCTAAGATTGCCCAAGATTTAATGGCGATCTTAGGACCCGGGAGCAGGCGTTTCCCAACTAAGGTGCGCTGGACGTTTTCGACTGTATAGCTGCTTTTCTGGGCTATATAAGATTATTATCAGTTGCCTTAGATAAAAATACTATAAGTGGAAGGGCTACGGGTTATCGGCAGTGTTATTGGAACTATATTTATAGGTGGCCTTAGATAAAAATACTACAAGCCAGAAGGTTATCGGGACTTATAGGGTTATCGGCAGTGTTAAGTTGGAATATATAGGACTATCGGTTGCCTCCTGGTTGGCTTAGAAAAACGTAAGAGGGTTATGGGTATTTGGTTTTGGTGTTTCTTTAACTGGAAGTCATTTGAACACACGATTGAGTCGTGTGTGCTCGGAAACTGTTGAATCCGAAGTTCACCTAAAACGCGACACTTTTGTCTTCACGACATCGAGCCATTTCCGGCAGTGCCGAGGCCTAAATGATAATTTTTAGATTTTTTTCCGGACTTTGTATAATGTTTTTTTTTTGCTTTTAGTTCTCTACAATAGTATTTTTTTAATGATTGACTTTGCACGATTTTTTGGTGAGGAATTGCCACTCCCCAAATAAAAAACCGTGAGCTGTGAAAGAAGCATTATTTTAACCGCGTTGCTACCCCCTCCCATTGAGACACTCTAGTAACTACAAAATCAGATCATTCGTTCCAGAAAAAGCGATCACGATTATTGTTCTAGAAAAAGTAATCGAATGCTGTGTACGACGTAATCACTCGATTACCGGTACTAGTGTTGGTCCTCGAACAAATAGTGACCTCTCAGTTTTTCATAACAGAATTAAGTAAACGATTAATTTGAAATCAAGAGAATGAGTAATCACGATTATTGGTTCTAGAACGAGTAATCACGATATTGGTTCTAGAACGAGTAATCAATTCTCACTAAGAGAGTAGAATGTACGGCTTACACTCTAGTCCCCGTCGTCCAACCGACGGTATGATCATCACGTTACAAAGCGTAAGTCGCGCGCATCTACCGAGAACCCTGAGGACTTCCGTTATCCTCCGCTAATTCTGGGTTAATGAGCTGCGGTATTTTACTAAAAAGAACCCTGCTAATATCTAATGCTTTCCTAAGTGGCGCGCATTTCCCGTAGTCGATTACCACAGCGATTAGACAAAAACTGCCGCTGGATATGTCCGAGTCAAGCACCGCGTGGAGATTTAATGGTTCCCGAAAAAGAAAAACGTTCAGAAACACATGAGAGTAAAATAAAGGACCCCTGTTACGGACCGTTAAAAACTAGAAAAAAAAAAACCATTCCATTTGAATTTGAATTCGGTAACTTTTTTTCTTAAATTTACGCCCTCAAGTCACGAGGTACAGAAATACCGCAGGTCTTAGCCGTATTCACACTAGAGACGGAAAACAAATCTCAGACGAGTTTTTCGTCTGAATGGAAAACTCGTCTTAGTGTGAAACCGGGACGAGACGGATTTTTGAAAGGAAATCGTCTGAATTCATATCAGACGGAAAACTCGTCAGACGAAAATCCCATCATGACGAGTTTCCCGTCCTTTGGCGTGAATACAGCTATTAGCTGTATTCACACTAGAGACGGAAAACTCGTCTGAGACGAGTTTCTCGTCAGAAGAGTTCCTGTCTTATGTCAATTGTACTCAGAAACACTTGCTTGTTATCTGTCTAAACCTTCTTCTTCAAAAAAATTGTTTTCGCATGATCACAGATGAACAGGGAACATTCAAGGCGAGTAACTCGTCTCTAGTGTGAACAAGCTAATGAGCTGAGTGCAGGCGAGTAACTCGTCTCAGACGAGTTTTCCGTCTCTAGTGTGAATACAGCTAATAAGCTGAGTGCAGGCGAGTAACTCGTCTCAGACGAGTTTTCCGTCTCTAGTGTGAATACAGCTAATGAGCTGAGTGCAGGCGAGTAACTCGTCTCAGACGAGTTTTCCGTCTCTAGTGTGAATACAGCTAATGAGCTGAGTGCAGGCGAGTAACTCGTCTCAGACGAGTTTTCCGTCTCTAGTGTGAATACAGCTAATGAGCTGAGTGCAGGCGAGTAACTCGTCTCAGACGAGTTTTCCGTCTCTAGTGTGAATACAGCTAATGAGCTGAGTGCAGGCGAGTAACTCGTCTCAGACGAGTTTTCCGTCTCTAGTGTGAATACAGCTAATGAGCTGAGTGCAGGCGAGTAACTCGTCTCAGACGAGTTTTCCGTCTCTAGTGTGAATACAGCTAATGAGCTGAGTGCAGGCGAGTAACTCGTCTCAGACGAGTTTTCCGTCTCTAGTGTGAATACAGCTAATGAGCTGAGTGCAGGCGAGTAACTCGTCTCAGACGAGTTTTCCGTCTCTAGTGTGAATACAGCTAATGAGCTGAGTGCAGCGGAGGCGATTTAGAGGTTCTGTAAGTTAAGGGTGCTCAGACAGCAACACACATTTTACTCTGACATATTCTCGTACCCCGCAAAGCTCCACGGCTCATCATCTCGCGGGGGAGGCTCTGGTGACAGCCATTGACGCATGCGCGAGACTTGATTTTAGGGAAGGAATTTTCTGCGCATGCTTGAACATGCTCCAACATATCAGCCAATCAGCAATTGAGGTGAGGAGCCGGGGAGCTCTGGGTACGAGAATGACATATGGAGAGAAGAAATGACTTTTGAGACATGTTCGACTACACGGTGGCTTTTAGAGTGACAGCCAATTCGCCTTTGTCACACAAGCGCCATCTTGGATTTTTCAGCCAATTCATTCAGCATGGAAACGAGGCCAAGCAGGGCGAGGGTTTTGCTCATGTTGGAAAGCGAAGCCTGATGCTGGGATTTATGGTACAAAAGTTGACCAAGTTACCAAAAAGTACTCCTTATTTGTTTAAGAACCAAAAAGTTGATTGGCTCACTCTTTTTTCTGCTAAACCGGGTCATTCTGGAAACAAAATGGCGGCGCGTGACAAAGGCCAATGAGCAACAACTTGCCGCTGAATGGCTTCCCTGTCAGCCAATCAAACTTGATAAAAATGACAAATTGCCGCTGAATGGCTTCCTTGTCAGCCAATCAAACTTGATAAAAATGACAAATTGCCGCCGAATGGCTTTTCCTTGTCAGCCAATCAAACTTGAAAAAAAATGACAAATTGCCGCTGAATGGCTTCCCTGTCAGCCAATCAAACTTGATAAAAATGACAAATTGCCGCTGAATGGCTTCCTTGTCAGCCAATCAAACTTGAAAAAAAAATGACAAATTGCCGCTGAATGGCTTCCTTGTCAGCCAATCAAACTTGAAAAAAAATGACAAATTGCCGCTGAATGGCTTCCCTGTCAGCCAATCAAACTTGATAAAAATGACAAATTGCCGCTGAATGGCTTCCTTGTCAGCCAATCAAACTTGATAAAAATGACAAATTGCCGCTGAATGGCTTCCCTGTCAGCCAATCAAACTTGATAAAAATGACAAATTGCCGCTGAATGGCTTCCTTGTCAGCCAATCAAACTTGATAAAAATGACAAATTGCCGCTGAATGGCTTCCTTGTCAGCCAATCAAACTTGATAAAAATGACAAATTGCCGCTGAATGGCTTCCCTGTCAGCCAATCAAACTTGATAAAAATGACAAATTGCTGGTGGATAACTTCCCTGACAGCCGAAAATCGGAACCTTTGATAAAGTGCCGTCGCTGAAAGCTAATAAGAAAAATTAGAAAATAACACCTATGTTGTATTGTGAATGTGCGCATTCTGATTGGTTAAAAAGCGTGTTTGTAAGAGACCTGAGAAACACGATTGTCACGCAACGCTGTCGTGCGTGTGTATGTTATTTTCTAAAAGCAATAAAAATACTTTCTGCGTGCTCTCTGGTTTCTTACAAACACTCGGGGAATGTTGGTCGAACTGATAAAACTTGAAAGACACGAGCCGATTGATCAGTTCTCCCAACATCCCCCTCGTGTTTGTAAGAAAGCAGAGAGCACGCGGAAAGTACTTTTATTGCTTAAATAACGATAAATTGCCGTTGAATGGCTTCCCTCTCAGGTAATAACTCGAAAAAGGAAAATTCCACCAATGTCATTGGACAGTTTTAGCCATGTCCTCTTTTAGTTTTCCGCGACAGAGCGGAAATGACCAAAAATGAAATGTCTAACTTTGCCATATTTAAATATATAAGCTCAAGATTCCGTATACAAAGAGTTTCTATGACCAAAAGCATAATTCCAAATTTTCAAGAAATTTGAAGAATATGAATTTTAGATATGATTGAACAAAGTTTGCAGAATTCCTGATCAAAGTACCAATTCTCCCATAAAATGGCACAGAAACCAAAGTTTAAAGCCTAATATCTCAAAGACGGATCCATTAGAAAAAAGTCATTTTTGATATTTTGTTTCTAATAAGACAAGGAGTCTGTATGCAAAAAATCAAGCTTTTCTGAGTTAACATGACCTTATTATTTGAAATTTAGTGGTCTAAACAGGTCATTTCCGCTCTGTCGTTTTCCGCTGATATTATTTGAGCCCCAAGCGGAAAACGTAGATATGCGTGCGCATAGAGTGGGCCCAAGAAACGGTCAGCAAACCGTCCATTCTCGTACCCAGAGCTCCCCGGCTCGTCTGCTCGCTGGGGAGGCTCTGGTGACATCCATTTTAGGACCTTTGCTGATTGGCTGGTTTTGAACGTTGGTGCATGCGCAGAAAGATATTTCTCTCAACGGCTCTGTATCAAATCTCACGCATGCGTCAGTGGCTGTCACCAGAGCCTCCCCCGCGAGGAGACGAGCCGGGGAGCTCTGGGTAAGAGAATGCAAAGCGTCCATAGTCGTGGACGGCGGCAAAACAAAGCGAGTTTCGACCCAGCGCAGAGGTCTCTTTTCCTCGCGACCCTCAGCCAGCGAAATGCAGAGAAAAGCGGCCTCTGCTAGCGTGGAAGTGGTTCTGCAGGTTCCATGTCCGCATTTAGCCTGATTTTTTTCATTCAACTTTTTATCTATTTTTGCTCGCTCGAATTATATGTATTATTTTCTTTCTGTCCACCCCCGTCTCCCAATGGGACATTCTACTTTTTATCCGCACGGACAGTTCGGTGTCTTCCACGGCACAGTGTAGCCCTTTTTTCCATAGGGTACAACTTAACGAATCCGACAGGACCAATTCCAGGAATCCGACAGGTCTAATAAAAACGTTTTGTGTCGTCCACTGGAGGGGAGCGAAAAATATGGAACGTCCCCATCACTTTTCTAATTGTCTGTTCCTATGATGGTACAACTTAACGAATCCGACAGGACCATTTCCAGGAATCCGACAGGTCTAATAAAAACGTTTTGTGTCGTCCACTGGAGGGGAGCGAAAAATATGGAACGTCCCCATCACTTTTCTAATTGTCTGTTCCTATGATGTATATGGCAGTTGAACGCATCGGATGTTGAGGTCAACTTAAAAATTCATCAGCGCTATATAGATCAGAGAGTGCTGACGTGTTCGAGATTGCAAACTACAATTTAAGAACGCTTTATATTTGTTCAATTCAAAGTTCAACTATCCAAGGCTCGCCTTGTCGCATCATAACCACCAATGTGCACGATGAAGCCTATCATTAACGTTGAATTAAAAATCAGGAAGAAAGCCCACAAAGGAAATACCTTAGCTGTCGGTATTTAAAATAGCAATAATCGAGCTCAAGCAATTCTCGCCAGCGACTGTTTCTTATGTTTAAGTCGTGTTGATCCGCAGTAGATGAGTTCAGAGGGTCAACTGGGCTTTGCACGCGCCAGGCAAGAAATAGCTAATTTGCGATTCAACACTTTGCTTTTAACGAAACAGCTGCGTATATCATTAAGGACGCGGTTTGTTCAATGTTTTTCGCAGTATTGCAAACGCGACGATGGAAGGCGCAATTGAATAGTGGAATTCTATTGGAATTTAGTGGAAAGGAATGAATGTGCTTTGACGCGCTTATAAGACATTTATGCGCGCGCATGCTTTTTGTAGTTGAAGTCCGCTGAGATAATGGCAGCGGATTTCTAATAAGATCGAGGGATTCGCTAAAAAGTTCGTTTCTGCGGATAGTTTAGTTTTTGCGGCACTTTGCGCTGCAAACGCGTTAGATGCTACCCATTGGGAGCGCGCCGACAGCACCTTTCACCGCCGACCATTCCACACAGGGATAAAATCCTTTACGATTGGCTCGCGTATTTATCCCCCAGCCAGGTCATTCCAATTCACCGACGAACTCCGCGAGGTATTTTTAGCCACAATCATCCGTGCTGCATTTGCAATGCTAGTCTTCGAACAAAGGCGCACAGAAAGCCGACAGAATTACGCGGATTCGCTCTTGAATAAATAAACTCCGAGATTATTTACATTGCATCAAAACGAGCAACGGGCTAATCGCGTCTAAGTTCTATATGTTTAGTGTATTGTGCGCGATTAGTTGTAAACTTCTCGCATTTCCTGTCGAGGTCTCGCTGCATGAGGTTTTTATTTGCTTGCACTATTATTCTTATAACTTGTATGGGTATTGACTGGGGATTGAGCTGTTTGGTTAAACGCCTACTCCAAACAAAGATCACGGGGTAGATATCATCGCGCGGCGGCGCCTTGAATTAAGAACATAACTCGGCCATAATGTTTACTTTCCACGACCGGAGCAGAATTTGCTTAATGCAGTTTAAAATAACTATCCACAAATAATTTATATACATAATTAACCAAACTGATTGGCATATTTCGCGACTTATTCCTTAAATCGACCGATGGAAATGGATTTTCCTCGCATTATTTTTGCCTAACAAGATGTCGGCTCACTGTTGAGCCTCTTTTATACGCCTTCTTAGCATCTGGACAATCATTCTTGTTTCTTTACGAGGTGCTAATTCAAGGGCATAACTAATCAACCCCGCTATATTACAATAGTCCTGCCAGGAGATACGTGCTACAGAGAGGCTCTTACCAATAGCGGTACGTTTATCACTGTTTGGGGCAAAAGAGTCAATTTGGTAACACGCTCCCCTGCGGACTTCTAAGCCCCGTACGCGAGTGCCTAAAGTATTAAGAGCGGCACATACAATCCTATCAATAGTTCTCCAATCTTGGGTCACCATAATCTGATTAACACACCGCGTAATGATCTCAAAATTCGCGACTCGCGTGAATTGCTATTGTATCTAATAAAAGTTAATGTGGCGTATATTCGTTGGTAATTGTTCTCATAGCTATCGTTCCGTCGGTGGTTCCGTGTGCTAGAGCGCCGAGTATGGCAGTGGGTATGGAGGTAATAAGAAAGGGTGTTGACGCACAGCCGTATAACATGCTCTCCAGGACGCGTGCTTACCGATACACTCTTGTCTGCAAATCATCACCTCGCTCGCTCGCTGCCTCGCACAGGTATTTTCAATACAGCTGTTGAGTTGTGTTTCCTGATGGCCACTCAAAACTTGAGACGGGACAAGATATAATTTTGTCTCCCAAACGGGGACAAATAAACACGCTCGACACGGTTTTGACGTTCGCGCTGCCATTTTTCCCACCTCTGTAATTTACAGACTGTAAACATCCCGGGGGGACAGAAGATCGCTCACGTTTTGGGTTTCTCCTCCCCGTTTCTCCGTCCTTTCTCACGCGCGCAAATGTGTATCAGCTGCAGCCGCATCTGTCCGCGACCATATCTTCGTATTTCTTATAAACCACATTATCCCCTCCCTCGATGTAAAGCATACTTATAGGACTAAGCTTCTTTGGGACACAACACGCGGGTTTAGGGGCATAAGTCCTGTCTATGCTGTGTAAAATCGTCTGGACTGTCGCATGATTTGTAGGTCGCAGATATTTGTCTATAGGGTAAGTACACTCTCCATCGCACAATCTCGCATCGTACCCAGCCGGGGCGATGATCCAGTTCGCCCAGTTCAGCTGCTGAAAATCAACATACATCGACTTCAAACGGCAGTTTTTTCTTCTTCCTCTTCTCCGAGCTTTGTTTTTCTTTCTTCTGCTTCTTCCGTTTAACGCATTGGCAACAGCCCGCGGGATCGCGGGATTCGTTGCTCGTTTCGCTCGCGAATGCACCTCGACATCGGCATCAACGAGATCCTCGACGCTGTTGTTCTCTTGCGACTCGTTTCGCGTGCTTGTGCGTTCAGTACTATCATTTTCAACCGGCTTTACTCTCCCATCGTTAGAAAACAACACAAGTAAAGCTCTGTTATTATGAAGCCTTTTTTCTTTCGAGAATCCCAGATCAACCGGATTTAATAGTTGACCGCTAGTTAGAGAAAAAATTTTCAGGAACAGAAAATGAATTTTCTTGGAAGACCTTTTCCACTGTTCTACTGCATTAGTCGCGTCCAGAACATGCCAACTCCGTTTTGAGTCCGTAATATCGAATGAAAATGAGTCCAGAAGCTCCAATCCTCCCCCATAAGCTCTGTGATTCGGCGCTTTCATATAAAGTGCAGCCCTGAACGCAGTGCCCTGTTTTGCAATATAGCCCTTGTCAGGTTTTGAAGGCCGCCTGAGCAACCTTAATTCCGCCGAGACCAGTTTCTCGTTACCGGGTATCGCTGAGAAGTCGAATACATAAAACTGATGCTGGCCGTCGAACTGGGACCTGTCTTGGCGCTCTGAGAAGAACACAAACAAAACACCTATAAAACGCGTTGTAATCAAGTAATGGGTTCAATTCAAGGGCCTTAATAGCTAAGAAAATATAGAATAAGTTTGAAGGTAAATAAAAAACATGATCTATATTCCAAGACAGTGTTTGTCACCCTTGCAAAGTAAACTGTGTTAGGATGGTTCTCTAAGGTTACTTTGAGACTGACCTTGATCAACTACGCCGCGGACGGTGTTTACAATATCCCGAGCGGCGTTCTTCTTTGTCTTTCGGCTCCGCGGCCTTCGCGAGAGAGTTTTATACAAGTCAAGCATGAACATATGGGGCCTGATCTGCCTATGTCCCGTGTGCGGAATCTCTGTAAGTCCGAGCACGCTAAGAATATGCTTTTGCGTTAGTTCTAATGCTCGTTTTGTCAACAAAGGACGATGAAGCGCTTCCCATTTCTTGTCCATGTGAATTTTATTCCTTCCTTGCGCGAGGCTGGGGATTAAAAGCCTTGCGAGGAAGAAGACATATAGGACGCTAAGCCATGTGTTCATATTGCTGTCCGCTCGTTGCCCCAGTATGTTAGCAGTTAAGTCAAGTCGCCCCGCTCAACGCGCTGTCGTGGTGTTGAACTCAAAAGTTAGTAGATCCCTAGTTGACTGCGGCGAATGAGGGGGCATCCCTTTTTGTGTAGCAATTAAGCTGTTTTTCTTTAGTTCCGCCCAGATAACAATGCTGGTTTTGCTTCCACTAATTGGTCGGATAGCACTTCGAGTAAAACGTGCTGGCGATAAGCGAAAAATATCCCCTACTAACTCACAGCATCAACGGTGTCTACTTGTAACATGATCTTAAAATATTAATTAGAAGCTTGCTCATTGGCTAAACCAGGTCATAAGCAATAGTGCGATGCCTGCTTAAGATTTGAGCCACTAGCCGAGGCTATTGTACTTTATGTGATTTTGTTTGCAAAGTTAAGCACATTTTAAGAGCATCTATTCTTCCGCAAAGAATACTTCAGTGACATTAACATAAAAATAGCTTGAGACAAGGTGAACAGGGTGAAAGAGTGGTAAACTATTAAGACGGGAAACTCTTTTTCAGTTGACAGAACCCAGGAAAGATCGTTTGTCAAAGCGAACATTGCAAGCATTTCTTGAGTGAAACACGTCCGAGCGTCCTTACATTAGCCGGAAACACGCCATCCTTTATACAAAACGACTTTTGAAAACACAGAGAGCCGATGTCCTAAATGCAGACAAATGTTAGGCAATGGCTTTTCATAGTATTCTTTCTGAGCGGCACGTTGAGTAAAAACATCTTAAAACTTTAAGGTATTTTTGCTGTTAAGACAAGCAAAAACTCTGTTTCTATATAATTAAAGAATTAGGACAGGAAGTGCGAGCTAAATTAATTAGGTAATGCCCTCAGTTTTAATAATACAGACAACCAAGTAATTTAGATAATTGGTGTTCCTTAATCCGATGTGTTCTGTAACAAAAAAAGAACTTTTCACGCAAGGCTTTGGCAGAGAAAAGAACCTTAGCCAAAAGGGTTGGTCCAATATCAAAATGGCGCATTCTTTTCAACTTAGAAAAGCTTTTTTGAAGTAGAAAATGTTAGAGGTTTAATAAGTGTATCATGAATACGTAAAACAAGGGATAAATGCTACTTGTCTGGTCTAATCCTAGCGGATTAATTCGGATGATTTTTGACATTTGAGCGGCTTGGCAAAAATCTGAAGTGATTTCACAAATTTTCGAGTCACCGATCGAGATATATAACTTTTTATTGAATTACAGTTATTCACCATGTCAAGGGAATTTACTAAACTCGCCACCCACTCATGGAATACTGAACATTGTGGGAGAAACTGTGGCTTTTTTACGATAAAAATGTGATTCTGTTATAGGATATTGTTTCCTGATAACTAATTGGTTTCTTTGAGGATTGTTTTTCTTTCTCGAGTCGGATGAGATGGAGCTTGATATTGAGAAAGGATTTCGCTTGTTCACAGCTCTTTAATCACTCGTTTTGACACGTAGAATTGGTTGTTTTGGGCGGCAAGAAAGACACTCGAGGAAATCATGTTGTGAACATGCACTACCCATTGGAATTATAAACAAAATAACGGAATTTACAATTACAAGAAAATTGGAATCTTGCCGAAAGTTGCAACTGAAACTGTTATAAACAGGAAGAACTTGTTGATATGAAGAAAACGACTTCATTCCGTACTCCCGCAACTCTGCCGTTTAAAATATGCAATAACATAATAGTAGAAAAAACTTTGCAGACTTGAGTGACTCATGGGCGTAACTAGACCCTAACGATTTCGTCAGATCTGACAGAATAAAATAAATGGTTTCTACGCTAAGCCTAAGTCTTTACACTTCAACTTGTAAAGGTGTTAACCTAATTAACAGTTCATTTTTCAGTGAGCAATTTATTAGTTGTTATGTGAAGGCGTCTTGCTGAGTAACAAGGGGCCACGACTTTCACTGTCTCTTAACGCTGCATGGCGGCTTACATGTTCATAATTCTGCGAACTCTACGCCAACTAATAAACCGCAGGCTGCGAGGAAACGTTCCCGTGTAATTCCAGGGAAAAGAAACACAGAGAAACAGAGGAGAAAGCGGCGAGAAGTTCGACGAGCGAGTTTTGAGCCACGCGGCCCAAATCTCTCCCGCGTTTCTTCACGGGAACGGGCAGGCTAAACAAACCGCGGTTTGGCTTCCGATAATCAAACGATTGAACAGGCTCTCTGGGTGATTTCACGCAGGCTTTTTGGTATTTTGAGGTTTTTGAACAAGGACTAGCTTGCCTTCAAAACCAGAGATTTTCCACCATAAAATGCAAACGAAACTTAGAAAATATTCATGGCGTCTAGCTTAAAAGGTTTCATGGGCGAGCTCTCATGGGCGGAAGCCAAAGTTTGGCGTTCGGAAATGTAAAATGGGAGTTCACAGAATTATGAAAGTAGTAGTAAAACAAGTAATTAGATTTCTGAGAGAAAAGCGATATACAAAGAGTACACGATGCAAACAGATAACTTCTGATAACTAAAGTAAATCTACAATATTGTGGAAATAAAACCGGACGGTTTTGTAGGTGCGAGAGGAAAAGTCAATTGATTATTTATTAGTTTATTATTATATACTGGCAGCAATTTAGATCTAGCATTAATTTTTGTATCTTCATATTACTGCACCTCTCAACTAGTCAACTAAATGCGAGCAGTGCCTATCTGAAGAAATATTTTGAAACTAGTCAGAAATATAGTTAAAACATGGGCGTTATTTTGGCGATTCGCTTGGCTGCCGTTTCACAAGAAATCCTTGCGTTTATCAAAAGAAAACAAAGAGAAACAAGAAAATATACACAATAGATCTCGATAAGCTTGAGAATTTTGGAGAAAATAAGGAAACCTTATGTGGTTATCTTTGTCCCCCGGAGAGTTTCTCAGTCTTGCTATTTCCGTTTCTCAGTCTCGAACTCAAAAGAATGTTTGTTTGACGTCTACGATAGATTGAATCTCAATTGGCGTAACGTTCGTGAGAAACAATCTGATTGGAAATTTTATGGCAAAATTTAGAATAGGTAATCACAATTTACACATTGAAACTGGAAGATACACGAAGGCAAAGGTCGCAAGAGAACAACGATATTGTGAATTCTGCCAGTCAAAGGACGTTGAAGATGAAATCCATTTTTTTTCACTGTGTTTCATATTCTTCACTAAGACCCCGTCCACACTACACCGTTTTCAAATGAAAACGGATACTTTTTGCTCCGTTTTCAAAAAGATTTGCGTCCACACTTATCGTTTTCGTATTGTTTTCGCCGTTTTCGGTGATCGTTTTCGGCGTTGTAGTAGTGTGGACGATAGCCGTATCCGGAGCAAAAAGTATCCGTTTTCGTTTGAAAACGGTGTAGTGTGGACGGGGTCTAAGATAATCCTTATTTAGAAATATTAATGGTCGTTGTAAAAACTTTCCTACTCAGTTAGATGAAAGACTACTTCTTTTTAACAATATAGATCCATCATCCATTTGATGATTGTTATTTTCGATTTTCTTTTCTTGTCCAGCTATCTGCTGATCATTAGTATTTATGTTATAGGCAATACCATTTATGTACATGGGAATGCTGAATAAATTGTTGTTGTTGTTGGAAATTAAAAGAACTTGTTTTAGAACTTCGAGCAATTGAAACAAGAAGCGGTCAAAAATCTAAGCTGTGATCGCCCCACCAACAATTAATCACATGGGAACCTGAGAAAACAAAATTAAAAGTTCACCAAAATGTTGCATTTAGCAGGAAAAGTATTTGCCAATGACAACCCATATTTACACCTGAAATTTAGTTTCTTGGGTCACAAATGAGAAGTCTTATTGGCCGAAGACTGCATGAATAATGGATGAGTCTTAGGCGAGCACACCGACGTTTCTAATTGATAAGGTTCTCTAGTCCCAAGGCTTTGCTCGGATGCGTTTACTGCTTCATTGCGCATGTCTGTACTGAGTCAGCGATGCAATAAGCGTTTTCGAAAAGATTTCCTGGAATAAAACTTAGGGAAAAGGCCATTTTCCATGCAATTTCCAAATCATGGGGAGGTGTCAGGGGAAAACTTCACAAAACCCATCCTTGAAAAGTGTTTGGCTTCTCCGTGACTGTAAACACCCAAACCAAACGAAACCAAAACAATTCTAACTCCAAACATGAAATTTGGCGTCGTTTCCCACATACATTTCCCAAGATCGAGTTTCTACAAAAATCCCTAGTTGTGCAATTTGAGTTTTGCTTTTAGCCATCAACACAAGTGTCCGACAAGGGCCACTGACATGAAAATGTTATAAATTAAAGATCAGTAAGATATGTGATTGGCACTAGGGGGTTGTCAAAACTTTCAATTATAACGATATCTCTATTGTTATTGGATTGAAGTGGAATCTGTTACAGACTTTTAGAGTAACTGATAACCCTGAGAAAATTTCAAGGCAGATTCAAATTACTCGGGCTTGTTTGAAAAGCCACTTCCCTCTACATGTGCCGAACGCAAGACAAAATAATATATTTAAATTGAATACGATTTGGCGTAGCGCACGAAAAAGTTTTAAGATGATTTTCTTAGTGGTTCTAGCAACAATGTGGACAAAATTTTGGTTACTCGAAAATGTGAAATCTGCTGGCGTCATTCTAGCATCTTTTTAAAGAATCTCGAGTTACCAGGAAAATACATTTCAAAGTTTATATACAATAAACAAAAAATTTCTATAGAATTTCACTTGACATGCAATTTTCTATTATAGTAATCCAGGTGATCCAGGTGGCGGTGATCTCCGCTTTCAATGGCGTGGCGAACAAAAGGTACATGATTAAATGTACTTTCTTCAAGAACAAACCAAACTCAAGTCAAGAGGTACTAAAGTTTTTGAGTAACTGTATTTTTGGCCACTTTTTGTCAAATTTGCTCGAAATCCTGGTAAAATCTCTCCTAAAAAGAAACGACGAAAGAAGACAAACTCAGAATCAAATAAATGGAGAAAAGAAACATTTTTGAAAGGTGCATAATAATTTGAAACCTTTAAAAACTTCAATCCTATCCGACTCTTTCAGTCTCAAAATCCAAAAACATGTTTTAGTAATCAAAACGACATAAAGTACTCGAGAAACAGTAAACAATACCTAATTCGATATGATCGAGATATGAACTCAGTTATAAAATAACATAAAATAGTCACTTGATAGTCTCCTGTCTTCGCCTGGTTTCAAATTATGTTTTTGAAACTTCAGGGATTACACAGAACTAACATTCAACATACTATATTTCAAGAGTAGAAAAACATTCGCCAGAGGGTTGCCACTTCATTATTTACTGTCAATGATTGCTTCTAATTGATGTACTTTACAGAATGTCCCCCGTTTTAGGTCTGCTCGCAAAACCGGCGATTTTACGTAACAAAACTGTAATGTTAATTTTCTTGAACAAGAAAGTTAAACATTCGAGGCAAGGAAGCCAAAGGATAGCTTAAAACCATTTTGGTTGATTTAGCAAACAATTTCGACCCACTGAAGAGGCCGAGCGTGTTTTGGTTTGATTGACAGCTAAAAATCGCCAATCGTCCCCATCGCAACATTGAATTTTGAGGTCGCGTAGCAATGCGTACAGTGGTAAAAGAAAAATCCGCTAGCCTGACTAGCAATATCTTGAGAAAAGAAACCATTTCTAAGAACACCAAACACTGAAAAACAATTTTGAAGTTCTTACACTGGGAAATGGTAGTGGACTGAAATTGTCAAAACATTTTTTCCGTGTTTGCGGCGAGTATTTTATGTAATATTTAAAAGCCGACTATGAGGACTTGACGGGATTTTAAAGTCCGCGTTAATTAGTTCCAGTCAATTGCGTGGGCTTTGAAATCCCGTCAAGTCCGAATAGGAGGCTTTTGAATTACTTCAAATACTCAATAATTATTCATGACCTAATTAGCCAACACAGAGGGAAAACGATCCATGTTGAAACATCTCCATTTATTTATTTTTTAATTCCTTGGTCATTTGAAATACTCAGCCTGTGACATAATCTTCAATCACCAACCCCTCTGTACCCTACCCAAACAGGATTTATCAATCTAATTTTTTTACTTGTGAAACTTGAATTACGTCACTAGTCATGCGTACAAATGAAAAGATTAAGAGTGTTTCCAAAAAGCCTGCCCCACATGGAGGTTGGCGGCGCACATTCATATAGTCTGGAAAAATATCCTTTGTATTTTACTTCTCCGATAGAGGAGACGCGTGTCTTCTCACGGAACAGTTTCTACAGTCTGCCATTGTACGGCGCAAAGACTGACTAGTACAAAAACATTTCGATGGCGAGGGCCTTGAAATTATGAATTGTGAACTTGGATTGCGTCACTAGTCATGCGCAGAAGTGAAAAGATCAAGAGTGTTTCCATAAAGCCTGTCCCACATGGAGGTTGGCGCACAAGCATATAGTCTCGAACCAAAATTCTTTGAAATAACTTCTTCGAGAGAGGAGACTTTTGTCTTCTCACGGAGTGGTTCCTACGGTCTGCCTTTGCACGGCGCAAAGACTGACTAGTAGAAAAACTTTTCGAGGGTGAGGACCTTGAAATTATGAATATTCATAGTTCAAAGGTCCTTGGACCTTGAAAAGTCCCACTTGCAGTATCTTCCTGGGATTTCAAGGTACTGCACGTGGTACAAAATGAGAGCTCTGGTTGGCTGATTAGGTCATTAATAATTAATGAGTATTTGAATCAACTTTGAAATTTATTTTTAAAGACCACAATAGGAATTTGTTTATGGTGTTACTACAGTTAATGAGTGATATCTATAGATTCTACAAAATGCAAACAGAATTTGAATATCGCTAATATTACTCTAGTGGTACAAGAATTTTGTCCACCAAAGCCTGAAAGTCGCTTGATCTCGAAATGGATTGCCTTTTAATAATTTTGATGTTCTAAACGAGAAAGAAACGTAGTGTTATCCTGGCTAGAGGTATTTCGAAATTTTGCAAAGCATCGCTAATAATGGCATTTTCTACGATCTTTATATGTTTAAATATATGTTCTGACTTATTCATTAGTTTTAGTTTATGTCAAACGACTTTCCGCAGATGCAGCTTCTTTGGTTGTGAAGAGGGAATTAAATAGTTCAGAAACATTGATGGCATCACAGAAGTGAAACACGATTAAAAAACGTTTCAGTTTCGGTACGCGCAAAAACTTCGCACAACTGTTTACTTTGTTAGAACAGATTTCAGATGAGTGTCACAAACTAAACGCAAATACCATTAGCCAATCAAAAGTGGAAGCAATTCAACAACAAACCAATCAGGAGTGGAAGCCATTCAACAACAAACAAATCAGAAGTGGAAGCCATTCAACAACAAATCAATCAGTAGTGGAAGCCATTCAACAACAAACAAATCAGAAGTGGAAGCCATTCAACAACAAACCAATCAGTAGTGGAAGCCATTCAACAACAAACCAATCAGGAGTGGAAGCCATTCAACAACAAACCAATCAGGAGTGGAAGCCATTCAACACAAACCAATCAGGAGTGGAAGCCATTCAACAACAAACCAATCAGTAGTGGAAGCCATTCAACAACAAACCAATCAGGAGTGGAAGCTATTCAACAACAAACCAATCAATAGTGGAAGCCATTCAACAACAAACCAATCAGGAGTGGAACTGAAGCCATTCAACAACAAACCAATCAGGTGATGAAGTAAGTCAGACTTGCGTTCAGTCACGACGTGATCAATGGCGTGTTTTGATTTAGTTCGCAATTTGATTGGCTGAAAGACGAAAGACGTTGCTCTTGGCCAATAGAAACGCTGATTAAGCACAAGTCTGCTGGCTTACTATCGACGGTCATCTGAAATCCGCTCTCTCAAAAACGGAAAGCAAATACAAAACCACTAGCTAATCAAGAGTGGAAGTCATTAACAACAAACCAATCAGGAGACGAAGTTAGTCGGACTTGCGTTCAGTCATGACGTGAGCGTTGGCGCGCTTTGTTTTAGTTCGCAATAGGCCACTTGCAGCTTAACAGTCATGTGCTTGTTATTTTGCTACGAGCCTATGAATAGACCTCTAGATTCCCAAGGGTGAATCAACCGAGCATGACTGTATGGCAAACAAACTTTTTAGATTTTTTTGTTTGTTTACGAAATCGCAAAGAAATTTAACTAATAATGTGGCATATTCGAAGTTAAATGACCAAGTTCTTTATGTGAGCAGGTAAAAAGATTACAGATCAGATATGTTTCAATTTTGTTTGCTCTCCAATACAACCACGTGACAGACGAATTGCAAAAGGCCTATTTGATTGGCGGAAAGACGAAAGACTTTATACTCGACCAATAGAAAAGCTGACGACAAGACGTCTGACTTACCTTCAGCGGTCATCTGAAATCCGCTCTACTATCCTCGTACTTTGTGTTGAGGGATCGGGTGTTGTTTTACTGTCCAACCAGAGAAGAGTTTCAAGGAAGCCCGTAATGGCCACTGGCGTCTGTTGAAGCAAAGAATTCAAATTCAATAAACAAAGTTAGCGAAGAACACAATACTGACAAAGGTAATGCTGCCCAAGTCACTTTTCCCGCCCTAAAATCTCGCGAAGACTCAATAACCCCGAAAAGAAGCCATTCCCCCCTTCTCTCGGCGAAACTGTCATCATTTGTCTCTAGCGCGCAAGTGAACGAAGCAGATTAGAGTCGGTGTTTAGCCGATAAAAAGAGCAAACGACGAAAAAGATTGCGTCAAGAAGACAAGGTACTATGCGCATAGGAACTTCATGTTGCTGCGCCACGAGTTAAAACCGCTCCGCATCAAAGCTAAGAAATACGGGCGCAAACTCGGATAGATGAATGCGTGGGGAAACTATTCACGCGGAAAAACGTTCCCACGTTACGGTCTGGCGAAGGGCAGGGGCTTTGCGAGCAGCGCAAAATACGGCGAGTATTTAGTGAGAACACTTGTTAGCTATAAGTAACACCATTATATAAATGTTAGCTATAAGTAACACCATTATATAAATATAAATGCAAGGAATACGGGCGCAAACTCGGATAGATGAAAGCCAATGTTCTTGGCAGCGTGGTGAGAAACTATTCACGGGAAAAATGTTCCCGCGTTACGGTCTGGCGAAGGGGAGGGGCTTTGCGTGCAGCACAAAATACTATTTGATGAGAACACTTGTAAGCTACAAATAACACCATTAAATGTAAGGAATACGAGCGCAAACTCAGATAGATTAAAGCCAGTGTTCTTGAAGACGTGGAGAAACTATTCACGCGAAAAACGTTCCCGCGTTACGGTCTGGCGAAGGGCAGGGGCTTTGCGTGCAGAATACGGCGAGTATTTGATGAGAACACTTGTAAGCTACAAATAACACCATTAAATGTAAGGAATACGAGCGCAAACTCAGATAGACTAAAGCCAGTGTTCTTGAAGACGTGGAGAAAAACGGGAAAAACGTACCCGCGTTACGGCCTCGCGAAAGGGAGGGGCATTTGCGTTCATTTGGTGAGAACACTTGTGTAAGCTACAAGTAGCCCACGCAAGAGGTACAGAGCACAACTTACGCCCTTCACTCGTCATTCGTAACTCCTCCTTCATTCACATAGCACGCACTTGAGTTGTCAAACGTGGAAATAAATTCGAAGTGTTGATCGCCAAGCGTCGCTTACATATCCTTTTGACGTCATGCCTCTTGATTTCATCCCATTTGAGTCCGTTTCGACCGCAAGAGAGCATTCCTGTTCTCGGTCGCTTCGTTTGAGGCTGTGATGAGATGATGACACGGCTGCGCGTGGGCCAGAAGGCGATTAAGTTTCAAAAGATGATGGATTGGCTATAGGTAACGGATACTGCTAAGCCATACTTGGGATACAAGCACGTACATATCGAATACAGACCAGGTTTAACTAGGGGGAAGAATTTGTGCGCGCGACTGGTATTACACCTACTGCTGTTTGCGCATAGATATCCACTACACGGTTTTATTGCCCCTAGTAAAAGATTACAGCATAACAGCTGATTTCATATTGTAGTGAAACCAATCGCAAATATATCACAACAATTCTGAATAAAATTAGAGAAATTAATGCGCGCGACTTTGCTATAGCTACTACTGTTTGCGCAAAGATATCCACTGTTTTAGAAACCTCAAATAAAGGTTACACTACATCAGAGCAGATTTCATACTTAGGGAAACCAATCGCAAAGATATCACAACAATTCTGAATACAGAAATTAATGCGCGCAACTGTACTATAGCTACTACTGTTTGCGCACAAAAATATCCACTATTTCATTACCCCTAGTACTAGTAGTATCTATTTAGATAGTGGAGTGCTCGAGCGAAGGCAGAGCTACTTTCTGTAGAAAGTGTTTTTTTTATCCTTGTGTATAAAAATAGTGCATCTGAATATATTCTAAACATTGCAAGAAATTTACATGTAAGGAGTGGGTGGTAACACACGAAACAAGTTTGTTTTAAACTTATGATCATTCCAACACTATAGAACAGTTTTTTATTGGATTCACCAGTGAATCCTTAACTTGGAAATAAATGTATAAATATATTAATTTTTAATATTATTGATCAGTGTTATGATATAGTCTTATCTGAAGGTAGCGATAACAGGTATGTTTCTCGGTGGAGTTCCCACAAACAGTTCAGAAATTAGTCCTCTTGTTACAACTAAACATTTGGTTGCTCTGTTAAACAAAGTACTCATTATCATGGAATTTTCCATTGCAGTAGCTTGGTTTCTTGTTTTGGTTCATATTCTAGCTCTGCAGACATTTTCTTGATTCAGTTTGGAATCCAGTTAAAATATTAATAAAAGCAATTCCATGCATTTTCAATCATTCTTGTTCTTGAGATACGTAATTATTCCCATAATAATAGGCACTTGATGTCTATGCTTGGTATCTTTGACACTCTGTAAAAGCTTCCATATCATCTGTTGATCATTGTCTTGATTCAAATAATTTTGTCATCATTGTTCAAAAAAAATAATAACTTGGTCCCTTGCTCAATAATTTCACAACTCCTTGTACATATCCATTTTTTAAACGATTGGATAGCAATTGGTGATATTTAATTTTTGGTTCCTGTGACTGTTTTTTTCTGACATGATAATAAACAGACTTGTCACTCCCTTAATAGAAGGCAAGGCTCCTATGTAGATACATGTTCAATCTTGATTATACCATTATGAAATCAGAGGATGGCAACTTGTGACCACTGGCTGACCACTGAAGAGAATGTTGAGCTGTTTGCTTAGAGAGGTTAGGTTATTCATTATGTCACTAGCAAGGCTGGATCTACAAAAAGGAAATAAAAACATTTAATAATGAGGATCTACTTTAATTACTAAACTATTACAGTACATGCCATACTAAACCACAGTCTGGGGGTCTTAAAGTTGTGCTCAATACGCCGCTGTTAGGACAGCAATACTTCTTTGCGAAATTTCTTTTACACAAAAACATAAGCTTATAACTGAAGAAAGACGGTTTTGGTTGCATTATTTTTTCTCTTGAAATCTAGATGGCCCTTTTGTTTTGTATGATAAAAACAGTCAACAACCGTGGTTTCACTGGTAGTGTCAGCCAGCAATGCTGTGTAAAGCTCAATTTGTACTTCAGTATACAGTATTATGACTGGTATGCCCCCATGTCGGGATTATCATTGTGCGAAGTTAGGCTACCCACAATAGATGTGGACAAAACCAAACCGAAACGTGTTGTGTTCGATGGTAACTCAATCGTCGTATAAGTCGCTGTGAAAATGATCTCATACCAATGAATATCATTCTTTCAAAGCTGTGATAGCTTTCAAGAATAGAACTTAAGTGATCCACAACGTTATACTTACCGATAAAATTCTCTGAAAGAGCACGATTCGTCGAATTCGACGAGAAACGAACATGGATGGTTCTTTACAAAACTGCGTAGCCGACAGTGGAAGTAATCAAATCGGGTACCCTGTGGCATGTTGCCGCCAGCCCGCCGAAAATTATTTCCCCTCACGTTCTATAATCGTACTGCGCATGCGCGAGAATCAAAGAGTGATACTGGTGAGCTCGTGAGTATGGTACATTGAGCTCGTGAGTTATGGTACATTTGCAAACTGTGGTACAAAATTAGAGTTGCTCTCGCTCGCTGCGCTCGCTCGAGCAATAATGTTACAGCACATCGGAGCTTATTTCATATGCCTGTAATGAAACCAATCGCAAAGATATTACACCAATACTGAATAGAGAAATATATGCGCGCGACTGTACTATAGCTACAACTGTTTGCGCAAAAACATCCGCTGTTTCATTACCCTAGTATAATGTTACAGCACATCGGAGCTTATTTCATATGCCTGTAGTGAAACCAATCGCAAAGATATTACACCAATACTGAATAGAGAAATATATGCGCGCGACTGTACTATAGCTACAACTGTTTGCGCAAAAACATCCGCTGTTTCATTACCCCTAGTATAATGTTACAGCACATCGGAGCTTATTTCATATGCCTGTAGTGAACCCAATCGCAAAGATATTACACCAATACTGAATAGAGAAATATATGCGCGCGACTGTACTATAGCTACAACTGTTTGCGCAAAAACATCCGCTGTTTCATTACCCTAGTATAATGTTACAGCACATCGGAGCTTATTTCATATGCCTGTAGTGAATCCAATCGCAAAGATATTACACCAATACTGAATAGAGAAATATATGTGCGCGACTGTACTATAGCTACAACTGTTTGTGCAAAAACATCCACTGTTTCATTACCCTAGTATAATGTTACAGCACATCGGAGCTTATTTCATATGCCTGTAGAGAAACCAATCGCAAAGATATTACACCAAGTGAATAGAGAAATATATGCGCGCGACTGTACTATAGCTACAACTGTTTGCGCAAAAAACATCCGCTGTTTCATTACCTCTAGTATAATGTTACAGCACATCAGAGCTGATTTCATATAACTTCATATAACCAATCGCAAAGATATTATACCGATTCTGAATAGAGAATTGTATGAGCGCGACTGTACTATAGCTACTACTGTTTGCGCAAAGATATACACTGTTTTAGAACCCTGAGTTAAAGGTTACAGCACATTGGAGCAGATTTGATATGACTGTAGTGAAACCAATCGCCAAGTGATGAAACCAAATCTGAATAAAACCTATAGGAGTGATTACAAAAGTGATTATCAATTACTCAAGACAGGCATTTTGAATCCACCCTAAGTATTTGAACCTCAATAGATCAAACAAGAACTAACTATCTAAGAGTCGAGGGTTGTGCGCGCGCGTACGGGGTATATTATAACTACTACTACTACTCGCGCAAAAAGGCCAGTTCTATATCCATGATAAGTTTTGTTATAGAGTAAAACAAATACAGACCGGGTATAAGCAAATAGAAGGGTATGGTTTTGCGCGCGCTTATATAGACCACTACTACTTGCGCAAATAGAGTCTGTACTATATCCGAAATAATTGTTAACAGGCCATACTTAAAAATAACGCGCGTGTACAATTTATATAGACCGGTGGTACAAAAGTATTAATTAAGAGTATGGACTGTAAAGAAGGGTAAGAGTACAGTAAAAACCTACGTATAAGAACCTAGAATTGTAGCCTAAAACAGGTTTTATTCTTTTATGCGGGTTTTTACTGTATAAGAGTATAGAAGCTGCGTGAACGTCTGCTAGTGCAAAATAATAATATGCTACAACGCCTTGTAGTACAGTATTCGTTACTGTATTAACTTGATTGGTTTTACTACTGGAGTTATCTGCAAGCTCGTCTATTGACTTATCACTATCTCGTTCCACAAGACCTTACAAAAGTAAACCAAACCCACAAGAACATTTGCAACGTGCGAGGGCGGTTAAAGAGCACACTTAATTAGCGTTTTGGAAACACCAAAACTTGCTGTGTTCACTACAGTAGTTAGCTGCAATCTCCCCTATATAACTTATCACTATCCTATTCTACAAGACCTCGAAAGTAGCCAAACCCTCACCTCATGATGTAGAGTAATTCTTAGTTAATTAATAAAACATCTTACAAAGTAACTTTATCCAGTGTTGGCACATGCCGCTTTACTTTGTGATGCCACATGTACATAGAACCACGAAGAAGGGCAAAGGGGTCGGCGCATGAATCCAAGGATGGGGTGCACTACCACGCCTTCAGTAAATTGTCATATCCAACTGAATACTGAATACTCTCTCAATACAGATTGTGCTCTTGCTCCAGGAGAGTTTACCAAATCCTTGGCACCTTATGTAGATAATTAAGCCTTCATGTTAAATCATGTTAATTGGCTTTATCCCGTGGTGCCACATGTATAAAGATTGGAGAACTAGCTAGAGGAATGCGTGCGCAGGGTTCGGAACTAGTATGCCCGTTTTCCTTTCTTCTGGGGCTTATATCGTTGTTATTCTTTAACTCGTGTATATTCCGGGGTACGACATACTTTTTTCACTAGGTGACACTTGGTGACCAATTCAAAAATTTTAGTCGCCAAAAGTAATATTTAGTCGCCGCATAAAAGCGGATCTCAGCTGAACTTAGAAAGATGGGCGCCATTTGGCGCCATTTGGCGACCCGATGATCTAAATTTCTGGCCCTGAATTATTGTGTAACCGTTGGAATTTTAGCGCGCGCGGTTCCCTGCGAGCAGAGGCTACTTTTTATCTCCCTGCATTTTCTTGTACTTTTAGTGTTTTCTAGTGTTTTTCAACTACGCAAAACACAGAACAAGATAGAAGGGCCTCTGCTAGCTGGGAACGCGCGCGATGGATTTTACTTATTAACCCTGAAAGAAAACCAATTAATGTGGCTGAAACATTGATGATTCAACAAATTACTGTGTTTTCTAAATAAGGTATAGTTCCGCGGCTTGGGTTTCGTTACATCGACTTCCAAGCCAACTGGAAACTCGTCTAATGAACTGAACATTTTTGCATTCGAGAAAGTTGGTCAAACCTTTAGCTCATGTTCGAGGTCTTCGGTTTAAATAATAAATCATATCAATTAATTCTATCCTCCGAGGCCATGAAGATTAAGCTTCCAATACAAGTTATGTCAACGCTGTAAAGATCGTTCAACGCTTTAACTGAGCCACGATCGAATCACTACGCCATGGTGCAACAGTAACATTTTTGCCTCACGCGCTTGAAAGAAGAGCATTGACACAATTTTAGGGTTAATTTAGTTAGCTCAAATGCGGCAAAGTTCACATGACAGAAACAAACAATGTCTAGGTTTTTAAACTAACATTTCAACTGCCATATAATTACTAATCTGGAGTATTTTCATACGCTATCAAGTAGATGGAATTTGGATTGCAGATTGGTCTTTTCAAACTTGGAAATTTGATACATACCGAAAAGCTTTTAAATGAATACAAATGTCAGGTCCTTCTTCTTTTTTAGACTTAGTTTAACTATAATATAGGGCTGTGGGTTGTTAATGCAGATTACTGGTCTTATATTCTTTATTTTATAACGTTTTGTTGAATCAACCGTGACACAGGATAGGTCCTTGAAGAAGCGAGAGGGAAGTCTCTTAGTTTTCCTAATTTGTGCGCATAAAAAAGGAAAAGTTTGATTGTGCTCCTTTATCAGAAATATTACTTTAAGAGCCCATATAAAGAAAACAACGACGTGCCAGAGCTTTTACAACACCAAGATAGCTACCAGGTATAGAAGTTTATCACAATGATGTAATAAAATTGTATTTCACATCTAGCGCAGCTGCCTTCGCCTTCAGCTTCGAGCCTTTTCCTCGACATAATGATTTGTATACTTGTCTCATTTGTTTTCAAGAACTATGAATGCCAAACGTTTGGCTCCTTTCATAAACATCATGCTTCTCATTTTTGCAATTTCATGTTTTGTCCGTGCCGACGGAGAGATTACTAGCTTGTGAGAGCATTCCTGCACTGTAGCAAATCTGTTTTAAGTTGCTTCAGGCAACACGCTATATTCATGCAACACATTTTCAACTTCGTAAGGTTGTTGTTCCAAAACTTTGCCCAAATCTTTAATTCCCTTGCCTATCTTAATATGAAAAACTCTTTCTTAGAACCAAGCTTTGACATTTTCGGGCTTTAAAGAACGTTTTCTTAACTCGGCGGCGGATATGAAATGAGGTGAACGTCTCTCACGAAAGAAGCCACGAGCGGGCAATAACTTAACATCGAGTTGTTAAAGCGACGATTTCAAGTCCAAGATCAAGGATCTCAAACAGTACATAACCCAAGCTGTCAGCGTGCAAATCCAAGTTTATCTGGTACTTAACGAGATGTTTGCGCGAAAAACTCGCGAAGAATTCCTGAAAAATGATCGGGGGATCTGTCAAAACCTCCCGTTGGTTGTTCACTGCTATGATTACGTCTTCCGTTCCTGATCGCTTCAAGGACCTTGAACTGCTTAGTGCTAATTCCAAAATATACCCATGCAACGACAAGTTTTGCATCCGAGATGACAACAAAAACCAAGCGGAATGCCAATCAAGGGTGTTAAACATGCTTCAACTTTGCGATTTCTGGGCAAAGTTGAGAATAAAATAACTGCGCGTGCATTTGGTTTGACTTAGCATGTAAATGGAAAAATAACAGGAAACTCTTTAATTTTAGCAGGAAGACAAATTTCTAGCATAGTCATCTACCCTACTCGTGAGAACCAAGTCAATGTTCCCGTCAAACTTTAAACCACTCTTTTGAACCCAACTGAAAATGCACATCTGCGCGCAAACTTTTCTAACAACACGCCCGAGCTGTCCGATTTTCCTGCTCCTGTGCCAGCTTAAGCGGGACTTTTTCGCGCCTTTTTCGCTCGATATACATTCCGCTCGTGCTTTTGGAAGTAAAAAAAGCTCAAAGTATTCAGGGCAGCTCTAATTTTAGCGCTTCAGAGCGCGAAATAAATCAGGGCTGAAAGCTAGTTTTAGCGCCTCAAACTATGGGGTATTTTTGTCGCTCAATTGGGCGATGAGTTTTGTCGCGTGTTGGAGAAAGCTCCATCTGTTATCGTGTTGTTAAGAGCGTTGAGCCGACCTCTGTAGGGCCATCATGTCATTAAGCTGCGTGCAAGTGATTCATTGCCTGCGAAAAGGTGGTGAAAAGCATCTCAAGCCGCAAGGAAATATCCACGAGGGGGTGGAAAGAGTTCTTGGAGCACGTAAAGCGTTAGTTTTTCTTTCAGCGAGCTCGCGAATTTATGACATAGTGAAAGAAAGGTTACGAAAGCACATCAACGCTTCAAGCTGTTGAACAGTTTTTATTGGGAACAGTATTTGCGGCGAAAACTAGGCTTAGTTGACTGCTCGCATTCCCTTATTAGGGGATCGACCGTAAAAATTCATCTTTGCTACATTTCTCTTGTATTTAAGGACCGTTAGAAAAGTGATGGGAGGAGTGATGGGAACTTTCTTTACTTGCTTTAAAAAATTTTCGGAGAGTTTTTTTTTTTCACGTGAATTGTTTTTTTTTTGTTTTTTTTTTACAGCGCAAGGCTTGCTAGAATTTTTTCCCTTGGTTTAACGAGAATCTCAAAACAAGGCGAGCAGTTTTCTCCCTGGAGATAGATTTAATTAAAAGAGAGAGATATCTATTCAAAGAGAGAGATATTTATTCAAAGAAAGATATATTTATTTAATAGAGTTTAATATAGGTCTGTAATATTTTAGAGTCACCTTGTATCCTCAATGTACATGATTTTGAAATATACCTTGAAATATATGTTTTGTTTCGTTGAATCAAATAGACCTTTTTCCAAAATGGCCGCCGCAAATTCACATGACTTAAAATTAAACTGACTGAAAATAAATACTGGCACTAGAAAGAGTATCCTCACATTAGTAATACTTTAAATTTTCGCTGTGCCAAATGCCATGTCGGCTGAGAAAGCAGAGTCTGAAAATTGAAAATTTTACACAGAGATTTGTATGAGGTATCTAGCTCTCGCGCGAAAAAAATGATATCTTCACACTGTGACAGAACATTACATGGCCACTTGGAGATACGAATTCTATCTCGTGTTAAAATTTTCAACACTCGAAGATAAAATTCGTATCTTCTCGTGGCCATGTAATATCCTCTATTTATTATTTTTTCCCTTGCATTTTTCACCTTTCTAATGGTCGTCCAAACAAACGACTACAAGCAGTCTATAGGCTTAGCGAATCCAAAACTCCAACGGACTCCAAATGAATTGGCTCCATAGCTGTTGACTAAACTGCGCTATGCAGGAGTTTCAATAGAAGGCGATTCCCGTCGGTGAACCGCCGTCTACTTCACTGCTGTCTACCGGCAACTTCATTAGTACTTCAACATTAAAGAGCCTGTGTCAGCCTCCATTTTGTCAGCCTAGCAACATACCGAGACAGAGAAAGCATCCATTTCCATCGGCTGATTTAGGGAATGTAGTGCAATATTTGCGATTGGATTCGATAAATGAATAATACAACTTCGTTTTTAGAAGACTATTTAAAGATTTCTACACGTAATTCGTTGTCTAATATCGACTGAAAACAATAACAAAGGAGTGGCTGACAAGGGCTCTTTAAAGCAATAGAATAGATGAATATGACAATTATCTCGCCCTCAAAATGCAGGAAACGCCTTTTCTGCTACCGAAATTTCAAAATTTCCTGGGGGAATGCCCCCGTTCCAGCCTAGAAGCCTGGGATTGAGGGTCCCATTCGAAGGCCTGAGCCGCCTACTTCGAAAACTTAGCCTGCTACTTCAAAACTTATTCAAATACTCATTAATTATTCATGACCTAATCAGCCAACCAGAGCTCTCATTTTGTAACACGTGCAGTACCTTGAAATCCCAGGAAGATACTGCAAGTGGGACTTGCAGTATCTTCCTGAATTTCTAGATCCAAGGACCTTTGAACTATGAATATTCATAATTTCAAGGTCCTCACCCTCGAAAAGTTTCTACTAGTCATTCTTTGCGCCGTGCAAAGGCAGACCGTAGGACTTGAACTAATTGCGCGGACTTTGAAATCCCGTCAAGTCCTCATAGTCGGCTATTAAATATTAGTCAAATCACACTAGTGGTCTATTATCAATGCTGCGTTCTGATTGGTTGAGCTACTAGTAGGCTATAAGTTATAGCCTACTAGTAGCGAAAAGTGTCGGATTTGAAAGCCAGAAAATGGCAAATGACCAGAACAAAAACATTTTTTTGACAATACAAATTGACCTACTAGTGTGATTTGACTAAAACAATTATTCCTCTCGCCCTCATGGCCTCTGAGTCAATAGCCCATTCGGCCTTTGGCCTCATGGGCTATTGACTCAGAGCCCATTCGGGCTCGAGGAATAATTGTTAATTACTTGAAGCCCCTGGCTATGATATCGGCAAAGTGAATAATAATAACTTTTGTAATAATTTATTCCACTTATATTGCGTAATTATCAATTAGAATATTTTCAATAGCACACGAGAAGTAAAATGGAAGGCAAATCGAATTCTTAAAAAGAATTGTCTTTTAAAAAAATAAAACATCTTTGTCAGCCAGTCCTTTGTAATTCATTCGATCGATATTAGAAGACGAATTACGTGTAGAAATCTAGAAATGACAATCTACAAACAAAGTTCTATTTTTCATTTACCGAATTCAATCGAAAATAGAGCGGTTTTCATGACTGTAGTGAAATAGCCTGCTAGCAGGCGTTGGTTGGCTTTTTTTTAGGTCGTTTTACGATGAGAAACGAGCGAGAATCCCGATGCAGGCGCCATCTTGGACTGGTCAAAATTCGGTCAAAATTCCCCTCGTTTTGTCGCTCGCTCCAGACCGAATTTCGACCCGTCCAAGATGTCGCCCGCATGTCGGGATTCTCGCTCGATTCTCGCCGTAAAACGACATAAAAAAAGCCAACCAACGCCTGCTAGCAGGCTAGTAGTGAAACCAATCGCAAAGAAATTACACCAATTCTGAATAAAACCAGTATAGGAGTAAATACAAAGTAATTGCGAATAACACACGACAGTCATCTGAATCCGCCCTATCGCACTAGCTACATTCCCTAAATCAGCCGATGGAAATGATGCTTTTTCCGACTCGGTATGTTGCTAGGCTGACAAAATGGCGGCTGACAGAGCAATAGGAATTTTTCTGAAAATATGTTATCCCTCAGCACACTCTACACCGACATTCGTTTGCTGGTCGTCTTTTTAACCCATGCCTTCGACTTGTACGCTGTACAAGGAATTCTGAGGCATAAAAAGGTCATTTTTTGTACGTCACTGGTTGTCACCAGAGCCTCCCCCGCGAGGTGACGAGTCAGGGAGCTCTGGGTACGAGAATGGAATAATGTGATTAATGCGTACGCAATATTTTCTCCTCATTTTGAATATCCCCTTTTGAAATGTTGATCGCGCGCACTAACGGACGCACACCTTCAAGATTAGCTCCTTGAATTATTTCCGTCCGCAAAGCCTTCACTAGCCTGGGTCAGCGGAGTACTTATAATATCTCACTGAGTGGATTTCAGATGAGTGTCGAAAAGTAAACGCAAAGTAAATACACTTAGCCAATCAGAAGCGAAACCCATTCAACAACAAACCAATCAGGGACGAGGTAAATACACTTAGCCAATCAGAAACGAAACCCATTCAACAACAAACCAATCAGGGACGAGGTAAATACACTTAGCCAATCAGAAGCGAAACCCATTCAACAACAAACCAATCAGGGACGAGGTAAATGCACTTAGCCAATCAGAAACGAAACCCATTCAACAATAAACCAATCAGGAGGCGAAGCAAATACACTTAGCCAATCAGAAACGAGACCCATTCAACACCAACCAATCAGAAGACGAAGCAAATACACTTAGCCAATCAGAAACGAAACCCATTCAACAACCAACCAATCAGGGGAAGAAGAAATACACGTAGCCAATCAGAAGCGAAACCCATTCAACAACAAACCAATCAGGGGACGAAGTAAATACACTTAGCCAATCAGAAACGACCAATCAGGGGACGAGGTAAACACACTTAGCGAATCAGAAGCGAGACAAATTCCCCAACTGCTGACCAATCAGAACCGAGGTCCTCTGGGTACGAGGAGAATGACAAATTACCGTTTGAATGCTATTTTTGACTGACAATAAGTTGTAACCAAGCCTATTGCTCGCCAAATTTCAAGGTGTGACCTTTTGTTTTGGGGACGTGCTACTTTAATTTCGCCATATTTTAAAGAAATGCAGATGTTGTTTTCCAATTCCGGATCATTCCTGTGTGTATAAATGATACTTGTAAGCGTTGTTGTATTTTTTTTATTATATATAATTACCTTTATTACTCTAAATCTTTAGCCTTTTGCTGTCTGCGTGCTCCATATCCCTGGGGAAGGATTCAATTATTTTCCAGTCAACACGTGCTGGCTTACTGTATTCCTGAGCAAGGATTTCTAAGACCCCGTCCACATTACACCGTTTTCAAACGAAAACGGATACTTTTTGCTTTTTTACAACGCCGAAAACGATCACCGAAAACGGATCAATCCGAAAACGATCTCCAGAGTGGAGCGATTTGAAAACGGAGCTGTTTGAAAACGCTGGTTTTCTAGTGTGGACGGGTGAAAACGATGCTATCTGAAAACGATGACGTCACCGCAGCAAACCCGACCAATTTCGCGGGCCAACAGATCGAAATGCGCATGCGTTGAGCTTCTTTGAGCATGCCCACTGAATGCATAAGAGCGTTTTCGTACGGATACGCGTTGTAGTGTGGAAGGGCGAAAACAATACGAAAACGATAAGTGTGGACGCAAATCTTTTCGAAATCGGATCAAAAAAGTATCCGTTTTCGTTTGAAAACGGTGTAGTGTGGATGGGGTCTAAACTAATGGCTATAAATTGAGCAGAAAATCCGACGTCCTGTTGGAGTTACACATTTTTTTGGCTGTAGCTTACAATTCCGAAAATGTCTTTTTGGAGCTTTTAGATTGGCTGATTGCATTTTTAAACCGCAAGGGGGGGACACATCCATAGGTCCTCACCATCCCCATCCCCCCCCCCCCCCCCGTGAGGTTTAAAAATGCATTCAGCCTTTTACCTGTTGGATGCAAAGATAAAACTTCCACGTTTACAAGCAATACATCTACCTTAACTTATCTATACAATATCAAAACTACTTTTAGTTTCTTATACAACTTCTAAGTAGTTCAACAAATGTTGTGGGCCCTGTCATATCAAAAGGGGCCTTATACAGTGTTTGGTCAAATTTTGGTTTTGAAGAGTGTTAGGTAGCTACCATACTTTATGTATCTAAACACTAAGTATATTGGTCATCTAATTTTCGTATTGCAGAACAGAGTCTAAATGTCCAAATTTTTATAGGTTTGTACGGGAATTCTATTTTGGGAAATTCTAAACTGCTTTTGTGTTTTTTCCTGAAATTCTGTTTTGCTTGGTAGGGCTCATATATAATGGTACTGTCTAGCTACAATAGTCTAGTCTCCAGAAATAATCAGTGCAAAGTCATATTATTACATTATTTTATTCCAGCACTGACCAAGCTTGTTTAATCTTTCTTCCCACGGCCTCTAAAGCTATCCATTGTGCAACTGATACCAAAGAATTCCGAGAGCAGGGTGAAGGATTGATATGGAACAATGCTGTGAAATAAAATAAAAATAAAAATAAGCAAAACTGTAGGAGGTACCATAATACAGTGGCAGATACAAAAGGCATGGATGGTGAAGCAGAGGGGATTCAGCCCCATGGTTCAAAATAATTGTTTAAAACCCGCTGAAATGTACTGGCTGTATGCACATATAGTGCAAAAAAATGCCTGCAAAAAAAAAAAACATGAGGGACAGATAGTTTTATTTATTTATTAATTTCCACAAGCTTACAATTAATGCAAGAATGTGGTGAGGGGATCTCAAACCGAACGGCATGTACAAGGAGATCCCCTTGCTACACATAAAATGAGAAACTACATAGAAGAAAGATAAGAAAAACAGGGCTGTAGCTAGCGGAGGGGCAGAGGAGCCAGTTGCCCCCCCAGCGAATCAACATTTTTAGTGTCAATTCTTGGGTTGCAACCATTCCTTTGGGAATTAAACTACAAAAGCGTGGCGGGAACAATGGGAGCTAATGAACTTTCTTTTGTTGTATACCACCAGTTTGAACCCCAGTGATGTCACTTGCAAACCAAGAATATGTGGAGAAAACCCTGCTTGCCCTCCCAACAAAAACAAAGGATGACCAAGGCTTGCCACCCCAGACAAAAATTTCTTGCTACAGCCTTGGAAAAGTAATGATTATCGCCTAGCTAACATGAACTGAGAAGGCAGGAAGATGACGTTATCGATGTTGCAATTAATTCCAGATTTGGGGACCTTGGAAAAGTTCTGCAGGGACGCGATCAGAAACTACTGTTGCGATAAAAAAGCCAGTTCACTGCACAGGGCATAAAGCTTCAGGAATCTAATTGGATGTTATCTTCCACATTCAATTCCACAACTTTTTAAAATAAACTTGAATTGTTGGGGTCAAATTACTGATTATTATTATATGCCTTGACAATTTCCTGTGATCTGATTGGCTGGCACACGGGCTGTATTTTGCATATCAGCCCACAGGCTATATTTTCCCGTATTTAGCCGAGCATGCCAGATGAAGATTATTTTGCGTTTTGTGCAATTCTTGGACAGTGGCTAGCAGATGGACAGCGGCTAGTAGACGGACTGTGAAGGCCCTTTTTGCCTAGACAGATCGACAAACTCACCTTTTCAGAACAAGGAAGAGATTTAGTATCCAAGGGAGAAATAGGACCTGCTTGTTTCTTAACACTGCATCAATAATCTTGTTGACTACATCGTCAGGATCCAGAATAGGCAGCAAAAGGGGAAACCTAAAGAAATTAATGTGCAAATGAAGCAAGTTCTGAAAGAGCAACTTAGCGAACTCGCGGATGGTGAGCCATCAACTATTTAACAATTAGACCTTGAGCCCGAAAGGGCTACGGGCTATTGACCTGTGGCCCTTGAGGGCGAGAGGTCTAATTGTTTTAGTATCACCTAACTAGTTGGACAAAAATAGTGAAAAATTGTGTTAAAAAAAACACCAGAAACCTCAACAAAACGAGAAGCGGCCGCCATTGTTCTCATGTTCAAAATCGGCGCTTTCGCTACTAGAGGTCTATTTGATAGTAGTCCCCTAGTAGCGTAGCCAATCAGAATGCAGCATTGGCAATAGTCCACTAGTTGGGTGATACTAAAATACTATATTGTAAGTATTTTTGTAGTCAATGCACAAAGTTAAAATTGATAATCAGTGATGTACACATCATCTTGAATTAAATACTAGAAGACTTGGTGGTCCTCTGACTAGCCTAGTCTATGGCTTGTCATCAGAAACATATAAGTGAGTTGAAACGTGTAACACACATACATTGCTTTAGTGCCAAGCTGCGGAATATTCGCAGAATAAACAATTGAACTGATTTTGAAAATAATGTTGTCGAAAGACTTTAAGATGTTGAATGTTAGTATATTATCACTTTCCACTGTTGCTCTACTTTATTTAAACGAAAAATGAAATATTATGCAAAGAAAACCTGCTTGGATTAGCAGTCGAGAGTTCATTATTGACCAAATATGGTCATAAACTCGATACGAATAATCTGAAGCTTGGTTCACCGTTACATGTTTCAACTAAGTTATGTGTTTCTGTTGTCATCACTCCGGGTCATGATGGGTTTCCTGTGGTAAGAGATTGTGAGCGCAGCCATAATCTAGCTCCCTGACCCTTTTGACGACAACACCATTTTCGCCCCCCCTCATTCCTGTCCTTCGGACACGAGTTAAAAAGGACTTCAAAATATGGGTTTACCTTGTCTGAACACCATCAAACATGCCAGTATTAATAAAGTATGGGCATACAACTGTGGTCTTGACACCTGTTTTCCCAATCTTTGCTAGTTCCATTCGGAGTGATTCGTCAAATCCCACAGCACCATATTTGGATGTACAATAATCACACATACCAGGCACACCACAGAACCCCGCTGATGAGGCAATGCTAACCACATGACCATGGCTGTTTTCAAGCATTTTGGGCAAGAATGCTTTGACAGTCTGAAATGAAGATAAATATTGATACACTGGTCAATAACTTACCAGAGGAACCCCAGAAAATACATGTTCCAGGGCTAGAAATTGTGCCCAATACAGGCATTAAATACACCTTAAAGTTTTATGCCTAAAATAACAATCGTTTTCAGTTTTGCAGTGTTCTGCTAATGGATTTATGGCGAGATTGTGATGAATTATGTCTATAATTTTGACCCGGGGGGTACTTTGCTTGATAAAGGGTGGGTATGTGCAGCTGCGAATTTCAAATGCGGACCCCGTTCTCCCATTCAATTTTGTTGTTGTTTACATGTTACGGTTTTATCTGTAATAGAATGTTAAAGCTTGTTGAATTATTTACATTTAATAAAACAATGCGTGACCGCTGGGTCGCTTTCTTGGAGATTTTACTGGGTGGTCTTCATTATCATACCCCGTTCTAGAGGACGGTTCCTAAACGTACCCCATTCTATTAGCTGGAGGAAGAAATCGGGACCCCGTTTGGCGGCACATCCCTGTACAGCTCTTGTAAGGGAGTACCCCCCGGGAATGTTGAGTACAAGGTGAACAAATATATGACTAGGAATTATTTCTTAATTTCAAGCACTGGTGCTTCTCTTGAAAGATAATCATCCTGATATCAGAATGTCCAGAACAAGACCTCACATGCTACCAGAATGTGGCCCATCCTGAGGGTCCAGTATGTATGTATTGATGCACATGTCAATACACTTTTTTGGGGTGTCAAGCCCTGTCACAAACAGGAGAATTCCTGAATCCTTTTCAATATTTTTCCCTAGTAATTAAAGAGGAATGTCCCTCAATAAACATAGGGATGGGGTGCCCATTGTTTCCAATACTTTTTTTTTTCACTGGAAAATCCAGGGATTGGGGAATTTCGCTGTGGTGGAGGAAATTACAGGAAAGTACTGGACCCCAGAGAAGATAACTTTTACTGGTCTAGCTCTGGAGTACAGGAGAAATCAGTATAAACAGGGCATCTGACAGGGTGCAGAAATTTTTTGGAAATTGTGCGGAAATTTCAGGGCAAAATGTGCGGAAGAAAAGGCAAATTGTGCGGAAAAAAATACAAATTGTGCGGAAATTTAAATGCCTCTTAAATGCCTTAAAACAAATTCAATTCGCCTCTAAAACAATTTCAGAGTTTAAATATGGTCTACCATTGTGTATACATATTAAAAGATGCTTTTGCACACAAAAGCTTTGATAAAACAGGGGAAATGTTAAAATGTTAAAAGTTCACTAAGCTTACTTAAATGTACAGAGAAATAGGCTAAAACTAGGAATATCTGAAAGATATGGGAATGCTCGGAGCTATGGCAGTAAAATCAGACAATGAGGTATCGTTGAAATGTTGTAGACTGTAAAAGTGCAGTTTCTTTAGCCGGAAATGCTTTTTTTTTCTACAAATATTGAATTTCTCTCGGGCGCCTAGATCTAGTTCAGAACGGTTTGGTTGACAGCTGTAAGAGCTGGGTTTCGTTGTAAGCTAAATAGAATATGACGGTTGCTCACTTGCTCAGCTAAGTTATCGGTCTCACAAATTTACGGGCATCACTTTGAGTGGTCTCGAGAGGTTTGGATAAAAGCTAAATCTTGCATTGACTAGGTGTAGCTCCCGCTAAGTGCCAACGTCAGCATGAACAGAAATGTAAGCAAAGTATCTCAAAGTAAGACTTCAATATTTCTTGACCTACTTGACCTACTATGGAACTAGCGCTAACACAAATTGTGAACCTTGTCCTTTGATAATTTTCACAATTTTCACTTGTTTGCTTGACCAACTGGAAACCCGCGAGCCTAATGAACACCCTAGCTGAATTCGGATAAACATTGCTCGACCGTAATTAAAACTACATGTCAGTTATCGAAAACGCGAACCTAGGTCAAATGTCATTTGAACAACGTCAAGTATCATACCTGCCAACCCTGAAAACTCCAAAACCGGGAGATTTTGTCTCAACCGGGAGATTTTGTCACAAATACAACAACTGTATGAGAAAATCGCAAGAAATTTACCCGGGAGATATACAGTAAATATATGGAAAGTTTCAATTTTTTCCCGGGAGACTGAGGGTTAAAACCGGGAGTCTCCCGCGTAAACCGGGAGAGTTGGCAGGTATGAGTATGCATATGGACATGAACATTGCTACCGGGACATGAAAATTGTCTATACTAACATCTCGCGCATGTACGGCGCATATATTGACCGCTGACCTCACTTTTGAGAGGGGGTAGATGATTTTGTGGACATGAAAAAGACATGAAAAATCACCTCTCACGCATGTAACAGTAAGAATAGACTTGCTCTCCGCTCGCTACGCTCGCTCCGAGCAATCACTTACTGGATTTCTGATAATAACACCTCTAAAACGAGTCTAATTCGCCTCTAAAACAATTTATACATACTGAAAGCTGCACTATCTCCATGAACAGGACATTTGTGTACTCAAAAGGGCAAGTTTTTGGACAGAAATTCGACGAGAAACTCTCAGCAAGCTCTCGTTTTTCCAAGGAAAGTGAAAACTAGGTCCCAGGCTATTTTGGTCACCAGGAACGCCTGGGCATAAATTTGAGTAAGGGAGCGATATGCAACTTTTAGAGTCAAGTTTTCTAGAGATTTTCGTTCTTTTATCATCCAAATCGCTCAGAAAATGCTAGAAATGGAGGAAATATATAACTGTAAAGACGATCTGAGGTCTTGAAAAAGTGAATTTCCAAGAATTTTTCCAAATTGTGCGGAAAAAGCTCTCAAGGTGTGGAAGGTGCGGAAATGGCCAAATTGTGCGGATCCGCACCACCGCACCCTGTCAGATGCCCTGTATAAAAATACAATCGTGTTCCCTGACCCTACCACTCTGTCTGTTGTTTGTGGTAGGCTCTGGCAGAAAACAATCACAGGCTGCTTATTTTCCCACTATCAATTTTAAAATTTGACTAACTGAAAATAGCTATATGTCCAAGTTTCTGGGGGTGCTTTCAATTTACCACACATTTTTGGTAATACTGGTCCGAAATCAAATGGAAAGTGTCATTCCCGGGAAAAAATTGGACAAACTATTTAGCTTGTCCAAGAAACCGGTACTTTTGAAAATATCAGAAAAAATGCTTTCCAATTGGCATCATTCCAAAAATTTGTGGTAAATAGAAAAGCATCCCATCTAAATTCTCAGTCGAGATGCTCACATGACTTTTCGGTTTGGGCCGTTCCATTTGACCACAGGAATTCTCAGAAACTCAAACTGAAATTGTTGGTAAATGGAAAGCACCCTAGGACTTATCGATTTCGTAGGCAGTGAATTCTTGTTGGCATGCAGTTTGTGACGTCACTCTGCAGACATTAGGATTGATGCACTTTAATGACATCATAATGCAAGCTAATATGTTTGGCCACCATATTGATTTTCATTTTGGAAGTGAAAGCCAATTTTGCCAATATTCTCATTGAATCTGTTATGATTTTTGCAGAGATATCATTGCTTAATGTCAAAACATCAACTATGGCTATTTGAATTGAATATAAAGAGGAAAATACCAATGGACGTAAGCTGAAGTTGAAAAACCATTTTGCAGAGCAATACCTCATAGTCGACTTTGTTTAACTAGGTAAGAATTTCTGGTTTCTGAATAATAAAACAATTATTGAATTCAGTTTTCGCATGATAGTGAGATTTATCAACGCCTCAAGTTTGTGTTAGCTGCCTCAGCTTTGCTTCGTCAGATAGCACAAACCTTGGCGTTGGCAAATCTCACTAACCTCGTCCAATAACTGTGAATTGTCTGCGTCCAAGCCTTTGACAGTCAGCATGATCAAGAAGCAATGGGAACGCGTTTGGAACAAATATGAATAAGTGATAGCAGAAACATATGTTTCTGGTGATGCACAATTAATTATGCAAGAGTGAACAATTGTTAACAACAGAAATTGTCTGTAGTCAAAGAATGCTGGTCAAATACACAAAATAACGCCAAGGCCAAGAGGGCAAAGTCCAATATCATTGCATGCATGCCTTTCTCAGTTTCTCAAAGCATGGGTTCGATGTGCCCACAACTTTGCTTTCAATATTAAGACTTCATTCCGTCAAACTAACACTAAAATTCTCTTACCCAAAAGTGAGCCATAGTGTTCACTTCCATAGTCTTCTGTATCATCCAGTCCTCAGTTTCCAAGAACTTTTTCCCGCTAACAATTCCCGCGTTGTTGACCAAGATTGAAACGTGTCCAACTTCTTTCTTGACCAAATCAGCAACACGATAGATATCCTCCCTGCTGCTACAGTCACATTTATAGCCGAATGCTTGAAGGCTCATATTCGTGATCAATTCCACAGTATTATCGTTTGCTTGTTTGTTTATGTCTACACAGACAACTTTCGCTCCGAGCTTCGCAAATTCGACCGCCATTCCTTTTCCGATGCCACTACCAGCGCCGCTGATAAACACGATTTCATTTCTTACGCTTTTTCGCGGCAGAGGTACAAAAACCCGTATGAAAGCTGTGACAATTTGTAGAAAAAGGGCTGCTAATACTTGTAAGGTCTCGATAAAGAGGTTCGCCATCGTTGAGTAGTGTTCAGGCGGTAAATCTTGAAAAGTTTGGGATTCAAGCTCCCCGTGATGAAGATCTATTTATGAGAGCGTTGGTTCTCGTCTCTGATTGGCTGATGCGGAAAATCACAGAAACGAGACTGCCCTTGAATGATCGTTTGACCTTTGAAGCTCAATCACGGAAGTGTACCAATATGTAATTTTAAGTGTTGTTTGTTTTGAAACGATAGGAATAAAGATTTTTCAATGCATGTGATTCGTTTCACGCGTGAGTAGACCAAACAACCCTGCTTTTGAAGTGCACCGCCCGCGGGTACAGCTAGGCTTTTGGACTCGTGAACCGACGTTGGCAAAAACTACCAATCTCACGCCTTCATTTTAGATTAAAAGTCAAACGTTTTAACCGTTATAACAACCCGTGCACTATAGATGTAAAAACTGACACGGGACGCAGTTAACACCCGGCGCATAGTCTAGGCACTTTTGTCCAGTGACTGAAAGAACGGACAGCCGCGCTCATTTAATCGCGTGCCCAGGCTCCCCGGATCGTCACCTTGGAGCTGTTGCAGAGGCTCGGTGTTATAATAAAGGCCCGTTCACACGGAGCGATCTTAGCTGCGATTTGAGGTGCGATTTTTGCGGCGATCATCGTCGCCATATCGCGCCGTGTGAACGGCCGGCAATTTGGCTGATCTGCGATATTTCTCAGTTTGTTGGCGATATAAAGAAATCACACCCGCATCGCATTGAATTTGAACATGTTCAAAACGTCTGCGACACTCGCGGCGACATCGCCAGTGAAATCGTCATAGGATCGATATCGCCGTGAGATCGCCACAGAAATCGAACCTAAAAGGTCTCTAATATACAGTCTTCCCCCCCCCCCCCCCCCCCCCCCGCGCAAGGTGTGCGAGATGACGACCCCGGAACTCTGGCTGGGTACGTACGCGAGTGGGTATGTACTACCATTACAGTCATTAAAGAAACACAAAATAGTTATATATCAAGATAGTTTTAGATTTGCATTCTTTTCAGTGTTCACATATTGCTTGTCTTCAGGTTCGGCCTCGTGCGTTGGCATCCGTCCTTCCCGTCAGCCCTTGGGTTATGTCCCCATGCGCATGCGTCCTGCATCCCCTGACTTTTGTCCTCTAAAACAATCTGTTCCAAGGCGCATAACTCATCCGTCCAGGTCCCTGAAATAGATGAATTCCAAAGCTAACGACGACCCGCGCCTGAAATGAACTCGGGGTGGGTGCCGATCAACAGGAAATGATGTACTGATTTGGACACACTACACTGACTGCGGCTTATCTCCGGTGTAATAACCTGTGAGTGCGCACGAACTGCTTCACAAAGCTTCCTTTGTTTGGTAGAACGAATCAGGATGAAATAAGAACTGAACACAAAGGTGTCCTCTGGGAATGGTTATTACACCGGAGTTAACCCCTGACTGCTGACTGAGGAATCTACTCTACCCAAGGTCTTGCCTTATGCACTAAGTATTTAGACTGCGAATTTTAATTTGCACACAAGGAATTTCTGCAGAAACCCATCCATGGCAAAAGCTGAATTTCCTGAGGCACACGCATGGGAACTATTCTTCTACCATGGGAAATTCAGCTTTTCCCATGGATGGGTTTATGCAGAAATTCCCTGGGTTCGGATTAAAGGTGGGACTGGAACGGGAGAGCAACACACGCAAATGCAATTCCTTTTTTTCGCGCATACTTGGAAAAACAGAAGAATTAGCAGCTACGAGTTAGATCTAGCGCAATTTGCAGATAAACAGCAGCTGATCCAATCCAGCAAAAATTCACAAAATAAAAATTTGCAAAAGAAAGTGCTCGTGTATAGCCCGCGTACTAAGCGCGCTTCACGAAAGTCACACTCTATGCGAAAGACGAGTGAATGGGAAAAAAAGCGTCTCGACCCTCGAGAAGTTGCCGGTCTAACTCCCTCCACTCACCCTCTTCCGTCTCATGCAGTTTAATGGGCGAATCATCATCCACTTTATATTGCACGTAGTCTCCTGGTTCAGGCGCTACTTTGTATCTGTCTTTTCTGTTTTTCGCGCGTCCCAAAGATTGCGACACCTTAGCCTTTATCTCGGAAAAATATTGCTTCAACCCTGACGTTTTATTCTCCATTCCTTGTGTGGAAATAAACGAGCACTCAAAAAGCACTCAACACAAGATTAATAATGACTGAAGACTGTTCAACAGCTCAAGAGATTGGTATTGTTGCGTCACTTGTGTGTTGCGCGCGCTAGAAACTTGGGTTAGAAACGCTAGAAACTTATCCGCGAGCGCGCACCCAAACAAACCTCCATCCTCGCGCGCCAGTGTCCTCCCCTGGGGAGGTGAGGGAAGGACACTGGCGCGCGAGGATGACAAACCTGCGCTTTCGAGACACAGGCAAGCCAGTATTTCATTTCAGATGACTATCAGACCTAAACCCAAATACAAAACCACTAACCAATAAAAAGCGGAAGCCATTCAACAACAAACCAATCAGGAGGCGAAGTAAGTCAGACTTGCGTATAGTCATGACATTAGTAATGGCGCGTTTTGATTTAGTTTTTGGGGGGACACACCACAGAGAGGCAACACGAAGGGCGGCCCCGAGCGACAGTACCACATTCCTGGCAGAAACGATGGCACTCAGTTCCAATAAGAAACAAGAGGCTCTATCGTCTTGCATATATTTATTTATTACAAAATATTTTATCTACTGAGTTTATAAAATGCTACTTCATTTACAGATGTAAAAACTAAAATCAATTCATTTCACTATATACGCGAATTCCTAAATCAGATCGCTGATTTAGCACAAGAGTGCTTGTCATTATTATACCAAAAAGCTGGAAATTGCGACTGAAGGGTGCGGCCAATTTTTCGGTCATACCGGGACATATCTCAGACACTACGAGGTCCAAATGGTTAGCACCACATGGTTGGGCATCTAACTACATTATTACTTTCGTTCTAAGTTCTTCCAGCGATTCCTTCAAATTGAAATTACAATGCTAGGCTATACACCATACTAGTCTATAGTAATATATATAAGATATACAACAAAATAAGAAAAGAAAATGGAAAACTAAATGAATATATTAATAAATACAGTGTTTAAAATATATGCATTAGCTACTGCATTAGTTACTGACTGGTGCAAATATTGAGGAATAAAAATGTAAGCTCACAATAAATAGGCGTGGAGATATAAAATCAAATATACAATATATCAATCATCATATCTTGTCAACGCTCGTCTCGGCCAGCAAGACAAGGCTCTCGTTTCTAAAATAAGGGGCCCAAATGGTCCCTTGGAAGCACATGTGAGCACCCGGTTGTTCTCTGCGAGACCAAACGAGCATATTGCCAGAAACAAAGCAAGACTGTCTCCTCAGATAAATACTCTAAATTCCAACTTCCTCAAAAATATGGCGTTGGTATCCTACAGATGTAAATACATGCTTTCTAGGGCACGATAGCTTTCCATTCGGCAATTAATGAGCCTCTGTGTCAGTCGCCATTTTGACAGCATAGCAGCAAACCAAGTAGGAGAAAGCATCCATTTCCATCGGCTGATTTAGAGAATATAGAGCAGTGTTCTCGATTGAATTTGGTAAATCAAATCTGAAACTTTGTATTTAGATGGTTATTAAGAGATTTCTACATGTCATTCGTCTTCTAAGATCGAACGAAAACAATAACAAAGGATTGGCTGATACAGGCTCTTTAAGCAAATACGAGCAGCGAGTATGCTGAGGAGAATGTTTATCACCTTTTGCGAGCACCCAATATCACTACGCGAGCAAGCAAGCACTGCACAATAGTTTTTGCGCGAGCTGTGATTTTTGATGGACCACTTGGGAGCCCTAAAATATAATCTTTACAGTAGTCTCTTTCGTCCGCAATGGAAAAAAGCGTTTGTCAACAACTGCGAAAAAGACTATCAATAAAAAATATAGAGAGAAGATGGCAGTCGCCAAAAAAAAAACGCACCCCCTGTTGAGGACGGTGATTCCAAAGTATGGAATTCCGGGGTGGGTGGTCCTAGAGTAGCCTTGAATTCGAGTGGGTATACCCTAGTACTGGAGCAAACTTCCAGAATGGGTATTCCAAAGTATGGAATTCCAGGGTGGGTAAACATAATTTCCAGGGTGGTCACGAGAAAATTCACTGGAATCCCAGGGTGGGTAGGGACAACCTAAAATTTTCATGGTCGGTAAGTGAACCTGGAGTCCCCAACAGGGGGAGCGGATTTTGTTTTTGCGGCTGCGCAATAGACATCAGCCTACTGCTTTTCTTTATACAAAATATTCCAACATATCATCCAGCTTAAGGCCGGTTTATACTTGCGATTTTTGTTGCATTTGTCACGGCGACTTTTCTGCGCGAGTTGCAATTCCAACTCTCTTGTGCAAACGAGATGCAAATCTGGTACGATTTCTGTACTCTCTTTTCTTCAAATCGCATGAAGTTGCAAAGAGTTTGAAATCTCCGTGACAAAAATCGCGGCAGATCGCGGCAGTTGCACATAGTTTACATAGTGATTATGACTTGAAGCGTACGTGCGACAAAAATAGCCGCGACACGCGCGACAAAAATTGCAGCAAAAAATGCAAGCGTAAACGAGCCTTTAGATTACCTATAAAAGATAAGTGGCATGGCTTTTACGCTTCAATTACCCATTTAGGTAACTTTAGATGACATGACTGTATTAATATAAGTAATGTGGTAAATTGAACATCTAAAACAGTCCGAACAACAACAAAAACGGCCCCAACACCCACCCGCTGCATCCTTTTCTGAGTGTACTTCTGCAACCTACAGTCATGTGTGACACTTGTGCATGTTAAATAACACCAATAATGGGTAACTGAAGCGCAAAACCACTTACCTATTGTTAGGTAATCGAAGCTGGATGATATGTGAATATTTGCGGAATAGATCCAGATCCAGTACTACACGGGCGAGGGTGCCCGGGCTGCCTTGGGCACCTCTAGCATCACAGAAGGTCGTCTCATTGAGTTGATGCTCGCAGCTGAGGGTGACCGCACGCGAGATCGCAAGCTACTTCTAGAAGCAGCGTTGTTATCCATCCCCTGGTAGCTAGTTCCCTTAATAAGAGCCTGTTTGACTCCTTCGTCCATTCCCGCTAGACCCATCTCGTTAAAGACCTAGAAACAGGTACAGAAACAGGATCGTTAGCTTTTGGAGACAAGTCATTTATCCTTATATTAGTTACGACGTGGCGATGGTGCAGGCAGACCTAGGTCCGTTACTCGAGCACCACCAGGAGCTCTGTAAGTTTCTTTTTGATAATACTGTTAACGACACAGAGCATCGCCTGCATCATCTTATACCACCTCGCTTTATTCTACGTACGCGCTCGGACATCCAAGAACATATAATATCAAATTCGATACCAACAGGGCAAAGAGCACCTTTTTAATACACAATGCCATCTTGTAAGTTTTTAAAGCCTTGATACTTTTTGAACAAATCCCTTATTTATGTTAACAATCAAATTTGGAACTAAACGCAGCTGTGTAGTTAGTAATCACGTGCACATTGCGTGATAGTGGTTTTACTTGGCTTGTGATTGGCTGACGAGAAAGCCATTCAGCTGCAACTTGTGTTTTCTCTCGCTTATGATTGGCTGGGTGTATTTGGTCTTACTGCAGTCATTTGAAATTCGCTCTTTATTGTTTTTAATAAAATGAATTAAAGGAGCAGTATCACGATTTTAGCACACTTTTGGTGATGCATACTAATAGCCTGAATACTAATCTAGGTTTGCTGTTTTCTGTTCATTCGCAAAAAAACCTCAAAATAGCTCAGTTATGTCATAAAGAGGGTGTGTGTTGAGCTACACTTTTTTCAAATAAAAGTGGACAGGCAAAGTTTGACGAATATTTCTCTTACCTCTACAATAGCTCCATCAGGAAGCCTCAGGAAGTGCCTATAGAGCTCCCTTAGTCCGTCCAAGTGGAGCGTGTGTAAGGACACGTGGGTAGTGATCTCACGATGTCCGGTCTTCGAATTAGCATTTGCCATCTCGGACTCGTCGACCTGAAACGGACAAGCAACTCTCAATACTAGAGCAGGTTTCGTATGACTGTGAAAAGTGCCGCGACACGGCGCGGCACGGAACCTGACCTGCTGTAGATACGGAATGAAATCGCATAGTCTCGGCGCGGTCACGGTCACGGTCACGGTCACGGACACGGTAACGGTCACGGTCACGGTCACGGTCACGGTCACGGACACGGTAACGGACACGGTCACGGTCGCGGCGCGGCACAACTTTGTCGCGGCACTTTTCACAGTCATGCGAAATCTGCTCTAACACAACATTTATTTTGAAGGAGCACTATTAGAACTGAAAGTATACCAATTAGCGAAGCTTGTCATCATCTTTTTCTCCTGAATTAATGCTGTTGATAGCATATTTTGAGAAGGACGTTTTTTAACCTACAGGCTGCAAAGGTATGTAGATGTTCAGACAAGCCTGTGGCCGCGTAGCACTAAGTTCAACAGAGTGGAGATAAGGAATTAGCCTTGTGTGAAAGGTAACGTGCTAATGAAATGGTCCCATGTGTGCTTCTGAGCGTTAGCCCTAGTAAGGGGAGAAAGAGAAAAAATCTCTGACCCCGAGAGGGATTCGAACCCACGACCTCCGGAATTGTATATCCGATGCTCTGCCAGCTGGGCTGCAAAGGTAAGTCGCCATTAGTGGCGACCAGATTGAAACTTTTGGTCTCCAAGCCCTACATTTAGTCGACATTTGCGACCATATGGTAGCAATATCGGGCCGGCCAGACACCCCCAGTTAAGGACAACAGTTTCAGGTACCCACCCAGGAAATTTCTGGTTGACCCTACCCACCCTGGTATACCAGGCACGGTCTGACACAGGACCGGTTTTGGGAGCGCTAGTTCAGTATCCGTTTCTCGGACCATACATGTTTGGTTATGAAGTCCCCTCTCGCCCCAATTTGTATCTCGAGGCTGTATGTAATCACTTAAAGACCTCGTGTCAGCCACTCGTTTGTTATTGTTTTCGTTCGATATAAGAAGACGAATTACGTGTAGAAATCTCTTAATAAACATCCAAAAACAAAGTTTGAGATTTCATTTACCAACTTCAATCAAGAAATTGGTCTATATTCTCTAAATCAGCCGATGGAAATGGATGCTTTCTCTGAATTGTTATCTTGCTATGCTGTCAAAATGGCGGCTGATACAGGCTCTTTAAGTAATTCTACTCATTGTGATCTCTTTTATTGTACGCTGCTTTGCTTTATCGGCGCTTGCCATTTTAGTGCATCAGAAATATAGCAATCATGCAAGCCTGCGTGTCTAACGGGTCATGATACAGCTCTCGTAAGATCTAAGCCTATTGGATTGATACCCTCAGTGCAAAACAATAGAGGGTCAAACAATAGAACGAGGAAACAATGGGATGCTTTGTTCTGCCTATCCAATCACACAAGATCTTACGAGTAGCTGTATCATTCCTGGGTCTAACTAGAAAACATTACGGTTTATTTAGGCCCTGGGCCTCGGTCAACATTTCCAGTCCTCGTTCACAGTTTTTCCCTACACGGATCGGCCGCCTAACAGCCAGTAAATAAGACATATGTATTGTATGCCCAGTTTCTGCTTACCTGTTCTTCCTCCCAGATGTAATCATACACCGCCGTCTTCCTCCTTTCTCCTTCCTCTCCGCGCCATTGCTCCGCCTTCTTGCAGATGAAATTCAACTCCTCGTTCGACACCTCCAAGTCATACGGGACCAGGAAATTGTCCTCGCCGGCATGGAGACGATGATAGACGTCCATCAATCTCCCGTTGTTATGGAGACGTAGGAAGTACATGTAGAGGATTGTTGACGCCGTGAATAAGGTGACGATGTAGAGGAAGAGTGTCAACACGATACCGACGGCGCCGTTATTCTCGTAACGGTCGAAATGCCAGTAGAGTTTGAACGCGTCTCCGATTGGTACGACGCCTCCTATGTTGAGATACCTATCAGAATAAGGATTAATTATGAGACAAGGTATGTGGCAAAAGGCTAATGAGTTCATACAATATCCTGCACATGGTGGCTAAGGTCAACTGTTGGGAACTCAAGCCTCGCAGTTAAAGGGGCTCTCGCACGCTTGCTGGTCACATCTCTGACAAGAAAATAGCTCCAATCGCAATCCAATTCCATCCGCTCGAGAACAGGTCAAAACAATCTAGAATTGCACTTGTCTAACACTTGAAAGGTTTTTCTATTAATCTGGAGGATTATTTTGATTACTACGGGCAATTGTACATGTGTTTTTATGGTTACAATTTTACTTATTTTATGTCCACGGTGGACGAATATTAAGCGTGCGAGTGCCCCTTTAAAGGGAGCCTGTCACGCAACTGCGCAGCTTTTCTGCGCATCTCTCAAATCAAAGATGTATCGTCCCGTAACGATGGCCAGCGAAGGCTAAAAACCTCGAAAACAAATCGTATATAATATCGCTACTTATCAATCCATCCGACCACGCTTGTCAGCTTTACACATTCTTAAATAGTTATCTGATAGGATAGTATTATTAGTTTTGATGATAATTCAGTGATCACTCTTGGGGCATGCGCGCATCGTGACAGGCTCCCTTTAAGAAGGAATCTAAGCGTGATTGCTATAACTCAGTAGACCTGAAAAAAAAGAGCGTGTACGTCATTGCGGTAGTGACAAAATAATTAGTAAAAGGATAACTTTGAGCCGAGAAAAGAAACCCACAAACTGGGAAAATGGGCCGAGACTAGATCACTGAGGAACACCACATCTTTATGAAAAGCGCAGTAAACATAAGATATCCATCGACAATACCACTACTTTACTCTCCTGGGACTAAATGATGGAAAGAGAGGTCATTTACTTTACCTTTTCAAGGCAGAATCCACAATAACAATCCAAAAGGGGTCCAACAGCGTATTGAGGCCAAACGCCATGATAACCTTGATAATATGTTAGGGAATATACCAAACAAGGCCTGTATGGCCCAGGCACCCATTATTTGGACACAGAAGACTACAATGACCGTGAAAGGCCCGAGGATAACCAGGGCTATCTCTTCTTCCGTGTGGAGTAAGGTGCTCTGGTAGTTCAGGTTGACGGTGTAGGGCAAGAACTCGAATCTGGAGATGGAATGAAATAATGTAAGGGATCGAATTTGTTGTCCGAGAGCTACTATGCGAAATCAGCAAACGCTTTTCTAGAGAGAAAGGAAGGAGCTGGAGGTCCGGAGGTCGATTCTTGTCGATTCTTGTCGATAACACCCTGAGTCCGATGGGTGTGACAATGTTATGATATGTTTGTTATGTTGATCTTATCGGTAAGAAACAACCAAAATCATTATTTGTGTGTTGTTCTATGACTTTAAACCAAAGGATGGATCGACATTCCGTGAGATTTATACTGAATGAGTCCACTACTTTTACCGATTTGTCCTTTTTTAGTCGTTCCTGCCGGAGCAACTGACAACCTTAAAAATTCACAAAAGCTACTATTTCCACACGCTAAAATATCTCCATAACCAACAATTTAGTTCCTACTCCTTTCTAAGATTAAGATGAAGTATAATTATGTTGATCTTATACGGTAAGAAACTACCAAAATCATTATTTGTTTGTTGTTCTATGACTTTAAACCAAAGGATGGATCGACATTCCATGAGATTTATACTAAATGAGTTCACTACTTTTACCGATTTGTCCTTTTTTAGTCGTTCCTGCCGGAGCAACTGACAACCTTAAAAATTCGCAAAAGCTACTATTTCCACACGCTAAAATATCTCCATATAGTCCGTGGGCCAGAAAGTGAATACCCTCCCCCCCCCCCCCCCCCCCCCCCCCCTCGGGGATTTTTGCAGACATATACCGTTTGAAAGACCTTTCCATGGGGACTCCGAAAATCGATGTCTGCACTTGATCGGTTGGTGGGCGTGGCCGTACGGCGGCTTTCTTCGTTTTGGTCCAAAAACCACAGGGTACCCGCGTCGTATTTTTTGACATAATTTTATAAACAGATCAGAATGCTATCTTATGATATGAAACGTTGCATGCATACATTTTATTATCCAATCTGTTAGACAACATCACAATTTGCCATGTTAAGTTCCGAAAAGGACCTCTGCGCATGTCACAACATCAAATATACCTTTACGTCATCCCAAAATATTTCATACTTCTTTTCGACTGTTTTAATCCGTTAGCTTTAAGAATCAATTGGCTTTGTAGATTATTTCTTTAGTTTGCTTTATCCGCTGTATCTCTAATTTAGCGACAAGGACACATCTAAGCCGAATAATAAGGTCATGCTACATCAGTATTGTGTCTTGCCGCATAATGCTTTTAGCCTCAGAGTTCATGTTCGTCGCCTCTTGTACAAGTGCATTAAATTATTTGCGGATTTGTTCAGTCCTTTTCACACTAAGGAACGCACTAGAAAACCCTGCCTATAATTGATGATTACTTTATCCAAAGTGAGCAAACGATTAGTACACGGAAATGCCAAGCCCTAATGTAAAAAAGATAATACTTCATTGTTTCGTATGCAAAGTGCATTATCTGATCTGATTCAAGGCACGTACCATTCGTTTGTATGTTATTTTTGTAGATTCCAAAAGGAATCTTTGCACTGTACGTCTCTCTTCTGGTACCCCAATGCCGGCCACCTGTCAAAAGCGATATCCTGACGTCTGATGAGATTGGTATACGCGCCATCGTGAATTTGCCTAAGACAGACTCAAACTGAAAACATTTGTTTATTTATTTTATTTAATTTAATTTGCTACGTAAGAACAGACCTGCGCGGCTTAGTCATTAGCGTAAGCTAATTTAAGCGAACTTTATTTAAGTTTAAGTTTAAGTAAGCAAAACCATCTGTCATAGAAGGAAAGACAAAGAAGGTGGTAGAAATATTTAGGCAGAAAGGAACGTCTTTGGGCAGTGTTCCTAGCGCTACAACACAAAATCAGCTTAATTGGAAAATGTCCTTAGTTTTCCACTAGGACCTATGCGAAAGGGACTGCATCAGCCTGACAAGTCCAGATGGTAAAAGGGTGGTGTCCGACGACATTGATGATCTGCGTTCGTCGCAAGAGGAGACAAGAATCATTTTACACCGCTGTCATGTCGCGGCAAATTCACCCTGACGACTCTGTCATTCCGGGTCCCCTGATGTGTCTCTCTTCACTCCTAGCATAGAATTAGCGAGACTGTTCTGTTCGATACAGACACCAGCGATAAACGACGACTGTTGGATGTGAAGGCACAAGACCTCTGCACGCTTACGGCGATTCCACTCGAGTGCGTTTGTGCACAAAGGCAAAGTCAGTCCACTGAAATTACTGAAGAAGCATCACGCGTTTCCACCCACCCTTCATAATCATATTTAATTTCAATCGGCGTTGGCAAGTGCGTGCAGAATGGAAAGTCGCTTCCATAGTGGCACACATTTTTTTTTTACCATTCGCGCGTCGACTCTCGGGCACGATGGGGCATGCTCTAGGGGTTTCCATCACGATTTAGGAACATATGTTTCTGGAACTCGTGAAATCCACCTGCCTTAGTATGGCCAAAGGTTATATCAATTTAGTAAGTACGTGAAGTTCATTGAGAAGTTCAGTGTGAAACCAATGCTTCTCAACAGTTACGACGGCAAAGAGTTAATGTAATGTAGGCACTTGTATACCGCAAATTATCATATGGATATGTTCAAATGCGGTTTACAGATGTGGACATGTCTGATTCCTAAGATGCGGACTGCGATTTATACAATGCAGTTTACAATCATGAGTGGTTGTTAGATTACATTCTGTGGTGAGCACTGTGATTGTTTAACGTCCCTCGCATAGTGGTTAAGTGTAGTGGGCTGAGAGACGGGACCTCGGTTTTATTGTCTCATCCGAAAGACGTGAAACACAGGAGAAATGACGAATCACTTCAACCCACGATGGACACAAGGTTCGAAACAGCAGAGAAAAATCCCAACTGCCCCCGACTGGGATTCGAACCCGGTGCACAGAGGTGAGAGGCAAACGCTTTACACGCTGCGCCACCTGTGCTTCACGTAACAGGGAGGAGTTACCTCCTCCCTGCCGGCAAAGTTTGAAATGCCTGTGCAAAGAGCCAACTATCAAGTCCTGATATGGCGACGAGAAAAGGTAGCTTTCCACGATATTCTAAGCCCAGTTAAATATTAAATGCCGGCGCTGGCTAGTTAACGCTGAAGGGGAATCGCAGATTGACTGGACAGCAGGGGGGCTCATGCCTCAGGATCTGGCTGATAACGTGACTGACACGGAAAGTATCTCCATTAAATACGACGACGACTGTAGTTACGCTGACGCTGAGTTTGGCTGAAGAAGTGTTTGAAAGCTGCGACGATTGACTGCCGCAACAGGAAAAACAAACAAACAAAAAATATAAGTTTTTCGTAATGTTTCTGACGCGCAGAGATCCTATCTGGCTCTTAGCAATATGAGAAATTGTGGCGTTATCTAACAGAATGGATAATAAAATGTATGTTAATTGATTCTTAAAAGTTTGGGGATTTAAAAAAGTCAAAAAGAAGTAAGAAATATTTTGTGATGATGTAAAGGTATATATGATGTTGTGACATGCGCAGAGGTCCTTTTCGGAACTTAACATGGCAAATTGTGATGTTGTCTTACAGAATGGATAATAGAATATATGCATGCAAAGTTTCATATCATAAGATAGCATTCTGGTCTGTTTATAAAATTATTTTTAAAAATGCGGCGCGGGTACCCTGTGGTTTTTGGACCAAAATGAAGAAAGTCGCCGTACGGCCACGCCCACCAACCGATCAAGTGCAGAAATCGATTTTCGGAGTCCCCATGGGAAGGTCTTTCAAACGGTATATGTCTGCAAAAATCCCCGAGGGGGGGGGGGGGGGGGGGGGGGGGGGGGGGGGGGGGGGGGGGGGGGGGGGGGGCACTAATAACCAACAATTTAGTTCCTACTCCTTTCTAAGATTAAGATGAAGTATAATCAAGGATTTGGGGTTGGTCGAGAAGACAGAGCCACCTGTACTTCCCTGTGAAAAATGTATACGTACTTGTTAATAGGTATCCGTAAAGCTGTAAGGTACAGCCATTGCCCTCCATAGTGGGTGTACAGTCGAATCCACCAGGTTATAGCAATCATCAACATCATGGCCCAAAACTCGCGCGACCGCCATTGGGAGAGACCGAGCTCGGCCAACAACTGACGGCCCACATACTGCATCTTCTCTCGGCCCTTGTGGTGAATACGTCCCTTGTTGGACCATGGCCGCCTGAAGAAAGAGCGCAAGGTCATTTGTTGTCTACGGCACTCGCTAAACGAGGCAACAATGTTATGTCAACATTCACAGAGAATTTCTGCAGGAATTCATCCATGGGAGAAGCTGAATTTCCCATGGTAGAAGAATGGGAAGTGTTCGGATTTACCATGGCTATCCATGTGAATTCCGAACACTTCCCATGCGTGTGCCTTGGGAAATTCAGCTTTTCCAATGGATGGGTTTCTGCAGCAATTCCCTGTGATTACACGAGCGCGCATGTTTCCACGGTATTTCCGCGTTTAGCCACACCAGGCAACAATGTTGCGACAACAATAAATGCCTCCCTCAGAAAAACATCATGTTGTTGCGCGCAACATTGTTTCCTCGTTCATCCACTTCGGGCAACATCGTTAAAGGCCCATAAGCACCCAAGTCGCATTGCAGGCTCACAAGAATAAAACACAGTTGAAAACTCGATGCAAATTTTCACTTTGAACTTGTGAAATGCGAAGAACAATAGGAACCCCTTTGGGACCTACAGTATCAGCCAACCACAGCTGCTGAATGACAATAGATCCAATTGAAAACAAAGCGCAAAGGTTCCTGGTTGACTATGGGCCTTTAATTTCCACATTTGCCAGAAATAAGTAACACAAGAAAACAGCCCGTCACTTCGTGACGCTAGAAGACCCAACTTAAGTTCCCCCTTCCATAAACTGCTGATTTACATTACTAATGACCTCCCTTTTTGTGTGTTTGTTTTGCACTGGTCTCCCTGATTTTGGTGGAGAAAATGACGCACGTGTGTGTGTCTTGGTGAGTCAGTCCGGTTCTCAAATCTGTCTAAGAACCCGCTAAAATTGAAAACGCAGCCTATTACAGAAAAACATTTGACTTCGGAATTGTTTGTATAATACTTATCAGTATGGCACGAGAGAAGAAACAGGTAAAGTTAAACTGTTTTAAGAAATTTCTTAGTTTATCATAGGAATATTTAGAGAATATCATTAGCGCGCGCTCTGTAGGCAGTGCCAGGTGTCAAGTTTATTCAAACTTGAATGAAATTTTTCTCAGCTCAAATCTTTCTCGAATTAGAATTATCCCTACACACAAATGTAAGTAATCTGTAATATAGAACCATTTAGGTTTGAATGTCTATGGTGCTATCGGCTAAGGGAACTGTGTTCTTTTTTAGTTTATGTGGGAGATTTCAACATCGCCACGATGGCGGCTTTGTCCCTCGTTGAAAAAATTGCTTGAATTAGAACTTAGCCAAAGGTGAATCTTTTCCAACAAAAACACGCCCACTGGAGAGATTTCCTCCTTCTCTTCTGCTTTGTGTCTTTCGTTTTGCGATACAGCGTCAGGATTTATTCATGGATTTGTGGCACGTCGCCTTAGCGTGCTTCCAGAAAGCGAGGCGGTGTACGGCGGTGTACGTTTGTTCAAACTTGAATGAAAATTTTTCCCAGCTTAAAGCTTTCGAATAAAAATTATCCCTGCACATTCCTGCAAGAAATCTGTGACAGAAGCATTTAGGTTTAGATGACTATGGTGATTTCGGCTGTGCGAACTGAGTACTTTTTTAGTTTCTGTGGGAGATTTCAAAATGGCGGCGATGGCAGCTTTGTCCCTCGCTTAAGAAATCGCTTGAATTAGAACTTAGCCCAGGTGAATCTTTTCTAACCAAAACACGCCCACTGTGGAGATATCCACTTTCTCTTCAGGTTTGTGAACTTCGTTTGGCGACACAGCTTCAGGGCCAAGCGGAGTGAGTGCGGACGATTTAGCCAATCAGAAACGTTTGCGCAGACAACCCGATTATAATAGTATAGATAAAGCAATGTTTTGACGAGTTGACTATGATTTTCACATAATTTAAGTTTAGAGTTTTAGAGTTTAGAGTCTAATGCAAGATTGTTACATTTTAGCCCTGGCTAAACTAGGACACATGTAGCGCGCCACATTATAGCCGGACACGTTGCCTTTATGTTCCCCAATTTTATAGCCACGCGTGAAACATTGTGGCGCGCGACAAATTTTGTAGACAGAAAACGCCAGACAATAAAGATTTTATGTTTTCGAGACACGCGTGCGATGTTTCCTAGTTCAGCCACTTGGGGAAACAATCAGGATGGTCTCGCGCCGTATATGGGTCTTAGTTTAGCCGTAACTTAGCAATGGACTCTTGCCCAAACGCATAACATGTTCTATAAGTATGGTGCTCCGCAAGCGCGCGACGAGAGCTCCGCAGCAAAATTTCTCTACTCACTGGACAGAGAATGTGTGCTGATCCAGTTCCTCGAGATGCGACAGTTTCTTCTTCTTTCTTCGTTTTGTGAGCACAGGCGTCTTGGGTAAGAGCGTGAACATCTTCTTGGCATACACGTCTACTGGGTTATTATGGTGTTTCTAGAATCAAGAATAAAACTACCGGTTTCAAACACTCTTTTTTAATAAAAAACAAACAAACAAAATAATGGGTTACGCAAATCGGCCCCACGCTATAGGTGGCTCTTTTTCCGTTGCGGGACCTACGGTTTTTCGTCCTTATCCGAGAAGACGTGAAGGTCTAACCATTTGCAGACATTGGAACAAAGGCAACACCTTGTTCTCAATTATTTAGATAAGACCCTGAGTGTTGGTTCGGCCGGGGTTTGATCCACCAACCTCCCGCACATAAGCCCGGCGCTCTACCACTGCAGAACACAACACCTTTCAAAAATACACAGAGATGATACTTGAAATAATAAAAGCAAATCTATGGACAGCGTTTTAACACTGAGCTCAAGTAATGCAGAGCTAAAAAAGAGCCGGTCATCGGACAACGTCGGTCGAAAATTGAAAGTTGCCCGTCAAGCCTTGTCTGGCCGGACATTTTGACGATATTTTCAGGCTTGTTACGTGATCATCTGCGTACCTTGTAAAACATTCCTGGCTGACCCTTGACCGGTTTAAACCCATCATCCTTCTTTAACATCAACACCTCATCGTCTGAATAATCGGTCCCAGACCCCTCACTGGACGCCTCGGCCTCCATCACCTTGCGTGACATGTGCACCGTCATGGGTCTGCTCATGCGCCGACCCTGGAGACCGCTGACATACGGCGTGCAGACTGCGACACGGCAGAGGATCGGCGAAGACCAGAAGACTCCGGTACGAAAAGTGACTGAAATGAGAAGTAATTGGAAGTTCAAAGAATGAGTATTTAGATTTGAGAAGAGGGCCTTGGTGTTTTTATGAGTGTAAACGCATATTCACGAGTATAAAGGCCCACCATCAACCGTGAGTCTTTGCGCGCCGTTTTCTTTTGTTTTCAAACTGATCCATTGTTTTTCGGCTGCTCTGATTGGCTAGTAGACCGCAAAGGCTCTTGGATGATAATGGGCCTTTAAAAGGAGCCTGTCACGCAACTGCGCAGCTTTTCTGCGCATCTCTCAATCAGAGAAGTATCGTCCCATAACGATGGCCAGCGAAGGCTAAAAACTACGAAAACAATCGATTTTAATCTCGCTATTTCTCGATCCATCGGTCCAATAATTTAAGTTTTACATATTCTTGAATAGTTATCTGATAGGATGATAGTGATCGCTCCTGGAGCATGCGCGTGTCGTGATGGGATCCCTTTAAATATAGCTGGCTTGCACGTGACGTCATTGGCAGCCATGTTGGTGTACAGGAATAAAAGAAAGTTCATTTGTTGCTCTTTGTTCTGTACACCAACATGGCCGCCGCACCATTGTGTTTTTATTCCCATAGGAATGAGTGCAAACCAATAATAGAATCACACTGTACATCAAACCTGTTTTCTCTTGGCCAACATCGCCATATCAGGGACCTCGACATGTAAATCGACTGTCGATCCTTTCTCTTTCTCTTCTCCAGTCTTCAGATCCATCTTGCTTCCAAGGAAACTAGAGCCACTGAAAACAAAGTATAGCTTGATCATCAATCCATCGAACCATGAGCCTTGCAAGGCAAGCGTTTCTGAGTGGAAATATTAAAGAGCTTGCTCGTGCGTTAAGAGTTAAACAAAGATTTCGTTCGCTTGAGTGCCAGTTGGGAAACAAACCACAGGACCCCCGCTCAAGCGGAAAAGGTCTAATCCCGCAAATTTTGTCTGGTGTTCGCACGCTTTTTTTCTTGTGGGAGTGTGAGTTGTCATGGAATCATTCTCCTGTACGTCTTACTGAGAAACGCAACCAATCAGATTCTACTGAACGATTTTGGGTCTGTTGTTACGTAATGGATGAGAAAATCTCGAATTGAATAGTCCAGTTTCGAATTCTCTACTCATCGAAAACGTTGTGAATACAGACGAGAAAATGATGAAGCTCGAATTGAGACAATAGACAAGCTTGAGAAAACCTCTTTTACTCGTTGGTATTCACAACTTTTTCGGCTTCAAATTAAGGCTTTACGCTGTATATTTGCGCCGTTGATGCCTATTCATCTCTCATCCGCACGCCATGAACTCACCCTATCATACTAACGCGACTTGCTCGTCTGCTACTGCTTGGTGACGCGATAGACTTGAGATCTGCTCGTGAGCCGTAAATAGGCTCTTCGCCATCTACGAACTCTTCTCCTGTGTTAGTACGAGCGGGGTATCCCACCAGACCGGACGTGAACTGAAGTTCCACTTCGTATTCCTTCTGGCCAGCCATATATCTACCAAACAATTGTATGTTATAAATATATCAAACACGAGACAGCGTGTTTCAACACCGAGAAATGGACCTTCATGTTATTTTACCTTGGCAGTTTAACGACCTCAAAGTACATATTACAGAGCCAGTTCTCAAGGTCCTGCGCCAGCAGCTCTTCGATCTTTTCGTGCTTGTCAATACTCGCGTCCATGTCGCCACGGAGCATAGTCGCCTTGTATCTAAAAAGAGTTACATTTGATATATCAAAGGATTTCCAAGCACCGAGAAATGGGTTGAAAAAATAAAACAAAGCAAAGCCGTTTTTCACTGTTCTTAAAGAGCCCATGTGTCAGCCACTCCTTTGTTATTGTTTTCGTTCGATGTTAAAAGACGAATTACGCGTAGAAATCTCTTAATAAACATAAAAAACAAAGTTTCAGATTTGATTTACCAAATCCAATAGAGAACATTGCTCTATATTCTCTAAATCAGCCGATGGAAATAGATGTTTTCTCCTCCTTGTTATGTTGCTATGCTGTCAAAATGGCGGCTGACACAGGCTTTTTAACTGTTGCTCACCCTAGCTCCCCCCTGATCGTTCCTAAACACGGCACCATATGAAGATTTGACAGTTCGACTATCGCACGAATAATATTGACTTACATTGACTTTTAGAAAATAACACCTATGTTGTATTGTGAACGTGCGCATTTTGATTGGGGTAAAAGCGTGTTTGTAAGAGACCTGAGAAACACGATTGTCACGCAACGCTGTCACGCGTGTGTATGTTATTTTCTAAAAGCAATAAAAATACTTTCTGCGTGCTCTCTGGTTTCTTACAAACACTCGGGGAATGTTGGTTGAACTGATAAAACTTGAAAGACACTCGCCTTCGGCTCGTGTCTTTCAAGTTTTGATCAGTCCTCCCAACATCCCCCTCGTGTTTGTAAGAAAGCAGAAAGCACGCGGGAAGTACTTTTATTGCTTAAATATGGAATTACAAATTTATAGCTATCCTGGATTGGATGGAAACCCAAAGTTGCCGCCCCAGAGGCTCACAATATTTATTATTCGTCATCTCGTACATACTTACTTCCCCTCTACGATGTTAAACTCTCCATCACAGACGGGAAAGCACCCCCAGCCCACCACCCGGTCAGTGGCTGTGATCGTCCCACGGAGGATGAACAACTCAAACACGAGGATCATTCCTGGCCGCACGTCAGGTCGGGCGGGACAGACAGTAAACACGCTCTGGTCGATCTGGAAGGAACACGGTTCTTTAATCAAAGCATGCACGGAATCCACGGAGGACCACAGTATCTAGTATTATAGGTGGGCGCATTTTCGGTCGAATTATAAATTCTAAAATTTTATTAACGACTTAGCTCAAATTTGCCACAAGCAGTGGAAAGAGCGTGCTGAAATTAGTAAAACTGCCAAGATGCCCAAATGCCCTGATGTCATAGGGGGTCATCGCCTTAACAAACTTATTAGTCAGATAATCGGGGGCAAGGTTGTTAAAACTTTTGAACATGTTTGATCATGTTTCATGTTTTTGTGGATGGATGCATGTATACTATGACAATATAATCTTTTCCAAAATGGCCGCCGCAAATTCACATGAAAATCAAATACTGGCACTAGAAAGAGTATCCTCACATTAGTGATATTTTAAATTTTTGTTATGCCAAATGCCATGTCGGCTGAGAAAGCAGAGTCTGAAAACTGAAACTTTTACGGATATTTGTATGACTGGGGGTATGACGCATACCCCCAGTCATACAAACGTCTGTAAATTTTCAACTTTCGTTTTCTTGGAAGATATCGTATATAATGCAGCGAAATTTTATAGTTTTACTAAAGTGATAATGTGTGTTCTAGTGCTGGTGTTCATTTGAATTTTCGGCGGCCATTTTGGAAAAGGGTCTATTGCGCAAAGCAGTTTGCCTTAAAATAACACCCGCTATAGTTCCATCCATCATTGAACTGACCTTGATTTCTATGTTGTAGAACTCTCCGTCGTGGTGTAAGGGTAACGTGGCCCCGCCCCATTGTTGTCCCTTGAGATTAGACCACTTGAGGACGTGTCCCCCCAGGCGGTCATACAGTGAGACCATCAGGACATAGCGGCCCGCTGTTATAATTGCAAGAATATTTTAAAACATAACTCAAATTCGATGACCGCCGAAAATATTGGCCTCTAAAGGTTGGTTTTCATGAGCGTAAGAAATAAGTCGCGTGAAAACCAGCTCGACGTAAAAGGAAGTTTGTACGCATGCTCAGAGTGTAATCTAATTCCCACTCCCTTTCGAGTAATTTTTGCTCATGCTTACGCCGCTACGGGTTACACACGACGTAAACGTAAGCATAGTCGTATAAGATAATCTTCCGTTCTTCACGAGGCACAAAATCCCTCAACTTGTCGCGCAACATTGTTGCGTTGTTTGTTGATGATCGATGTTACGCGTTTTTCATCTCGCGCCACAACTTGTCACGCAGCAAAAACATTTGCTGCAAGTTGTAAAAACTTGCTGCGCGAACAAACAAATTCTGGCGTATTTCATCAAAACACACAACTTGTCGCGCAACAATTTGCCTACAATTCAAGTTGATTAGTCAATAGAAATGAGTTGCCAAGGAGCAAAATCCGATTGGGCTCGCACGTGTGATCATCAAAACAAAACGTTGCGCGACAAGTTGTGAATTTGATGAAAACCGAGCAACAAACATTAGACTTGCAACGCGACAATGTTGCGCGACAAGTTGAGGAATTTTGTGCCTCGTATTTCCCCAGCTTTCAACGAGATCCTTGCACTTCCATCTCCGCTGATGCTTCCATCGCTCGTGAAAACCAAGCCTAAGGTGTTGCGCACTAATATCGATAGGTGTGAATCAGGCTTTACCAGGTAGCTTATCCTTGACTCCTCTCAGACACTTGAGTTTGATCTGTATGGGTTGAGGAGTTCTGTTCCAGTCCACTTTCCATCTTCTCCCTTTGCTTCCCCCATACTGGCCATCCGCAAGAATGAGATCGCCATACATCGTCTGAAAAACACAGGTAATACCATCATTTACAACTACCCAGGAAATAGGTGAGACACATTCCGTGGGGGGGTCCTCTTATATACCATGGAATGACGTAATAAAGTGGTTCAAAATGTCGTGGCGCAACACGACGCCCGGGGGGGGGGGGGGACCCCTAATGTCGTCAGGCAGGGGTTCACGTCGGGAAAATAAAATTTCAGCCCTAAAAGATACCAATCTAGGCGTGGTCAACCAGAATTTTAACCCCTAAAAGATCTCATTTTCAGCATGGCTCTCAAATTCCAGCCACGTTCGCGCAAGAAACAACGGCTGGGAATACAGCCTACCGAGTACCAGCACTGGCGTCTCGCATTTGTGCCGCGAACACCCTAAAAGATCCCATTTTCTGGGAAAACTGGCCTGTTTTCGTCTTATACCCTAAAAGATAACTGGAACCCGAATTTTAACAACTAAAAGATACGACGAGCACCCCCGCCCGACGACATATGGGGTTACCCCCCCCCCCCCCCCCCCCCCCCCCCCACCAACCCCGGGCACGACGCGCGCACCAAAATCCAAGATGGCGACGGGTTTCTTGCCGTAGAAACAACGATCCAACGGCTCAGCGTTGAAAGCCTAAAGTTAGTTTTATTGAAAGGTTTTCGCGTTTGTTTGAGTGCCTGGAAAGCAGGTAGAGAAGAGTAGTTCATAATGTTGTCAAGGCAAAGCTCGTGATTTTTGTCTCAGCATTATGAACCACCATTGTAAATGTGCTGTTCCAAATGCAAATCTATCAAAACGAAACGTCAAACAAAAGGCATTCCACGCTCAACTGAAAAGCGAAGTACTATAAGGCAATATAAGAGGCTCACATATTGGCAGAGCTGAGCCTAATTTTCACGCATTGGAAATTTGGATTTTGACCGGTATCCAGAGGACTTTTTCTTTACCATTTCTTAACTGCTTGCAGTCTCTTATTTGGCAAACGTCCGTAAATATGCGCGCGCTTTTATTCACGTAGGATCTCGAGGTTCCAGCCAAAAGTTACTGGACACGCAAACAAGGCGCGTAGGTGATCAAAAGCGTGCATCACAAAGACGACTTTTCTCTTGTTTTACGGACGATCGCCAAAGAAAAGCTTGCAAGCAGTCTCTTTCACTACTTGATCTTTATGGATTTGGATTCTGGTACACATAATTATAAAGGTTTGCAGTTTCTCCTGTCGACCCTCTATTGACTTCTCCCCACTGCCAAACGCAATAAGTAACAATTGATCATTTAGCCAGACATCTTTGGCAAGACCCTTGAAAATCCAAGATCCTTTTACAAGTTAATACAAGGATCATGTTCTGAAATCTTTACGTAGTACACATTAAATTGTCGCTAACGTTTTTACCTACCTTAACTTCGCCCTTCCTGGCTTTCAGAGCTTTAAGAAGTTGACTCTCAGCTCGTCTGAACGCACGGTGAATCCTGTTTTGAATCAGTCGATCTTGTTGCATAATATGCTCCTGAAAACCAGAATACATTGATGACATTAGATATGGGACCTCAAAAAATTGTAACTCAAATACATAATTTTCACTTTGCAACAAAAAACGTTCAGTACAAATATTTTAAGACTGTTAGAATGCCGAGTTTATCACAGACACCATATAGCAAGGGTTCAGCTTGAAAAGGAAACAATTTTACCGACTTTCTGATGATCACACCTTTAGAATTCTCAAAAATAACACAGTTTTTCGTACACAAGAACGATACACCAGCTTAGAAGGTAAAAACATCAAACTTTTGTTGGTTTATGTAGCCCTAAATAGACTGCGCACTACGGTATTACATTTTCAGGAAAACATCTTCAACAATTCTTATGACATTTATCTAAAAAAATGGCCAAATCGTTTTGAGAGAAATCGTTTTGAGAGACTTTGTACCTCAGAACCCAGAATGTTGAACCAAGATTTACAAAAATGATTTCCCTGTAATGAAGGGAAAAGCATTTTGCTCTTCTGCACCTGTTCCCGTGACACTTTTGCATTTCCATGAGTATAACACCCATTACAGGAAGTGAGAAAAACAGATAAGCTTGCTTCAATAAACAGTAATTTAACTTCTTGAACCAAACCTTCGCAATTATCTCGCAACTGTTAATTCAGCTGCCAACTAAACAATACACGTTTTTACTTTAATAACTTTTATCAATAGTCTCGCTAAAAGCTGAGCCAAAGACAATAAAGAAACTGGAAATTATTGACAATAAAAGAATTTGGGTTTTATTGATAAATTGAGATTAGACTGAGAGAAAGGGTTTAGCAATATTACTTTGGATTTGGTTAAGTGATCTTTCCATTTTGGTGAACAAAAGATGATTTTAAGATCGATTCTGTTTTTCAGCTTTTAAATCGAAATATCACAAAAGCTGCAAAATATGATGTTGAATTTAGTACAAGTAAATAAAATCTAAGGCCTAGGGCATACGTCAAATTAGAGTCGCGTCGAATGCATTTAAAACAATAGATAATTTTTTATTTGAAAGTGTAGTGAGTCGGTACCTTTTGAAAATAATGTAATCAACTCGACCCTAATTCGACGTATGCCAAGGGCCTAAATCAAATAAAAACTGGAATAATCTTCTACATTTAATAACAATGGACAGTATCCAAATCGCAAAGTACTTTAGGCAAGTTTATGCTGTAGGTTGAATAAAAAGTGAAATGCACCAAAGAAAACTAGGAAAATCATGATTTTATGTTATGACTTAAAATCACATCTAAATCATAGTTAGTAGAGTCTCCCTCTACTATGTCTAACTTTAACGTCTTGTTAACCTCTTTATTTAAATGCTTCTAAGATATACCAAAATAAACTATCCTCGTAACTGACTGGGAACACTAAATTTCCTGCAGAAGTTAATTACACGGTAAATCAATAAGGGCCCTCAAATAGTCCTTGGTTTAGCACCTGTTTTTTTTTCTGTGCGAGGCCGAGCATTTTGATTTTGAAGCAAATACGAGCAGCGGACACTTTCAATCACTTTTTGGGAGCACTACCAACCATCATTGCTCATCGTTAGTGAGCAATCGAGTACCAAATAATACTCCGCTGCGAGCACAGTTGATTTTTGATAGACCATTTGGGGCCCTCCCATACATCATCATCAACAACACCTACGTCATCATCGACAACATCAGCAGCACATTACATATAATAAATACATATAATAAATAATGGGTTACACGAATCGGCTTCTTTACGTCCTTATCCGAGAAGACGTGAAGGTCTAACCATTTGCAGATGTTGGAACAAAGGCAGCACCTTCTCCTCAATCATTTAGAAAAGACCCTAAGTGTTGGTCCGGCTAGGGATTGATCTCCCAACCTCCAGCGCAATAGCCGGCGCTCTACCAGCGCTAACCGGTGATCATCAACAATGCACATGTCATCATCTACAACAACACCTACAACATCAACAACAACATCAATAACACATTACATCATCATCATTGTCAATGTACACATCATCATCTACAACAGCCACATCAACATCAACAACACATTAGATCATCATTGACAATGCAACACCCACATTATCAACAACAGCCACATCAGCAACACATTACATTATCATAGCATAGACAATGCCCAGAAGGCTATCAACAATAACACCCATGACATCATAATCATCAACACCCACATCATCAACAGCACCCACATCATCAGCAACACCGAAATCAACATCAGCAACACATTAGATCATCATCATAACCAACAATGCATACATCATCATCATCAACACCCACATTATCAACAACATCCACATCAACATCAGCAACACATAACATTATCATAGACAATGCCCAGAACACTATCAAAAACAACACCCATGACATCATAATCATCAACACCCACATCATTGACAGCACCCACATCATCAACAACACCCACATCAACAGCAACACCGAAATCAACATCAGCAACACATTAGATCATCATCATAATCAACAATGCATACATCATCATCATCAACCCCCACATTATCAACAACAGCCACATCAACATCAGCAACACATTTCATTATCATCAACAATGCCCACAACATTATCAACAACAACACCCATGACACCATAATCATCGACACCCATGTCACTATAATCATCAACAACACCTACACCATCATCATCATCAACAACACCCACATCATCAACAACACCCACATCAACATCAGCAACACATTACATTATCATCGACAATGCCTGCATCTTTGTCAACAACAACACCCATGACACCATAATCATCAACACCCATATCACTATAATCATCAAGAACAGCCACCCATCATAAAATACTCCTACACCATCATCATCATCATCAACAACAACACCCACATCAGCATCAACGACAACACCCTACATCATCAACAACACCCTACATCATCAACAACACCCTACATCATCAACAACACCCTACATCATCGTCAACAACATCATCACCAACAACAACCTATCCTCTTTGCGGTCAGTTGCGCATAAGGCCAAACCAACAACAACCACAGTATACTTCTTGAAAATTAGCAGTTTTAGCAATCCTCAGGTTTACACTTGAACTCTTGTGTTATTTTTACCTGTCTTCTTTGTAAACTTTTTCTTTTCTCTTTCAGTTTGCGCATGAGCGTTCTCTTAGCTTCCTCCATCCTTTGCAGTATTTCCTCGAGGCGTTGCCTCTGAAGCTTTGCCTCCTGTTGCTGGTATGCTATGTGTTCATCACGAAGGTGTCTTTCTTCTTCCTGGAAAATAAAGGAAAATAAAGGCAGATGAATTGGCATCTAAGGGAAGAGGCCAAAACAACTGTACTTTATAAGCAATCCAGTTTAGGGGGTGGGCACCCGAGACCCACCACCTCATTTACCATCCCTGGATCCCTATCGAGTACCGTTGTTTTGACCTCTTCTCTAAACGATACAAAACATTGAAATAGAACAATGCCATGCACAGATTTGTTAGATTATTCGACTAGTGTCTGTTAAAGTGTAGTGTGCCGAACCATTATCACAAGGATAAAGTTTTTGATTGGCGGCCCGTCTGACCAATAAGTGAACAAATCACATTGAAAGGAGACAATTAAATGGAGCTACTTATAGCATGTCTGTGCCCCTCCTTTCAATTTGGGAATTATAAACTGCTTGTATAACTTAAGGCGAGGTAAAACGGGCAACAAAATCGCTCAACTTGAAGCGCAACATTGTTGAAAAACGAGCTGAAGAGGGATGCTGCGCGTTTTACCACCTGACCAAATAACATGCAATGGCATGTTGCAAGTTTGGAAAATAGCGACGCCTGAGTCGTCAATGCCACAAGCTGTGACGTAACCCGATACAGACTTGTCAGATCGTAAGGGGAGGTCGAGCAACAAAAACGTTTTTGTTGCAAAAAGTAGGATGGACTTCTACTTTCTGCAACACCATTTTTTCAACTTGCCGATTTGTTGCAAGACAAGTTGTTTGGTCAGGTGGTAAAACGCGCAGCGTCCCTTCAACTAGTTTTGCAATAGAGCAGATTTCGTATGACTGTGAAAAGTACCGCCACAAAGTTGTTCCGCGCCGCGACCGTGACCGTACCGCGACTACGCGATTCCATTGGCGATTTCATTCCATCTACAGCAGGCCAGATTCCGTACCGCCACCGCGACAGTACCGCGCCGCTTTTCACAGTCATACGAAATCTGCTCTAATGTTGCAAGAAACGTACGTTTTTGTTGCCCGTTTTACCTCATCGCCCTTAGTGTTAGAGCAGATTTCGTATGACTCTGAAAAGTGTCGCCGCACGGAACCTGGTCTGCTGTGTAGATACGGGACCTCGCTTTCTCTGCCTCGCGCAAGGCAGATCACGGACAACCAATCAGATTGCATTGTCACGGCTAGCCTGCTAGCAGGTTCTCCAGTGATTTTTTCCCGGATATTTGATATTTTGGCGCGCGGGATTCCTGAATCGGCTCTCCAGTGTTGTTGTTTTTTTCGGATATTTGATTTTTTGGCGCGCGGGATTCCTTTATCGGCTCTCCAGTAGGGTTTTTTCGGATATCGTGATATCGTGGGTTTATTCGGAATCCCGCACGCAAAAAAAAAAACAAATATCCGAAAACAACCACTGGAGAGCCGGCTAGCGAAGGCACGGCAAGCCCGCGTAGTCGCAGCGCGGCACGGTCACTGTAGCTGCGGCGCGGTGCAACTTTGTTGCGGCACCTTTGTCGCGGTATTCATACGAATACTTTTGGAACTTACAGGGATTTGATCCTTTTTAGGCTACCACTATATTTATTCACCCATGATGCTTATTCAGCAGTAGAGTAGAAATTTCAAAATGGGAAAAATTATTTTGCTTCTGCATTGAGAAATACTTTACCTGTATTTCCTCCAGTGAAATCTGCCCAATCATGATGATTTCTTCCTCCATCTTCCTCTCAAACTCCTCCAGGTATTCCAGTATTGGTTCCTCTACCATACCTAGCGTGAGCTCATCTATCTTCCTTGTTTGCTGGGCTTTTTCTTCTGGTTTTATAACTGGAGGAGGAGGAGCAGAGGTCTCTAGTTCTGACTCATTGCCATCAAGCTTCCCCATAACCTCATCCAAGTCCGAAAGATCTTCATTTTCTGGTGCTTCTATAAAGTAAAGCAAAACTAAGTTGCGTCATTTTGACCCACTCTCGCTAAAAATGCCAGCAGTTTGTTTCCACTGTCAGAAGTGTGCATTGTGCATTGTGCATTGTGCATTCAAGAAAAAATCCATTTTTCCAGAGGGTTAATCCATACAAATACTGTGCTTTTTTCCTTTGGAAATGCCCAAACTAGATAACCTGGTGCCACTGCAACACTGAAGAAGGCATGCATTGTCTTGGAAACATGGAAAAAAATAACTGCAGTTTTTACTTGGCTGTGATTACAGTCATAATGGATCAGAAAATCTTGTAGTGAATTCAGGCATCTCAGGACTAGACCTCCTCGGCTTGGGCGTAATGTTTTGCCCATTTCAGATCATGTGACATTCCCACGAGTATTCTCTCTTTGTTTGGAATACTTCCATAGTCATATATCCTTTGGTGCATTGCAGAAAAAGAAAGAGAGCGAATACTCATGGGAATGCCACTATCTATCTCAAATGGGAAAACATTGTGCCCAAGCCGAGGAGGTCTGTTGCAAAGTGAGATAAAGTTGAAAGGGATGGCTTGAATTCAGGCTAGCAATTTCCGATTGTGTGGTTCCAGAAATTATCAGGGATGGCTTGAATTCAGGCTAGCAATTTCCGATTGTGTGGTTCCAGAAATTATCCATACCCTTCCCCCCCCCCCCCCCTCCCTACGGAAGGGCATTGGAAATTCCGGAGGGGTGGGGGGGGGGGAGGGGGAGGGGGTGGGTCAATTTACTTGATCATTTCCATACAAATACTGTATTTTTCCTTGGAAATTCCAGAGGGGTGGGGGGTCACTTTCCAACACCCTTCCGTGGAGGGGGTATGGATATTTTCTGGAACCAGTGACATTGTTCTTTAAAATGTGGCCCTGTCTAAGTTACACATGGTATGGTATGCCACCATGTGACTTTATCACAGGACATACATTTTTGATTAGTGTTTCTAGAAACCAAAAACCAGGGCCCAACAACAACATTAGTAACCGATGGCAACCAAGTGATTTTTTTCAGTCACTGGTTGCCATAAAGTTGCACTTTTGAGAAATCTCTTAGTTTATCATTCAGTTTTAACAAAACATGGAAATAATGTTATTTATACTGGTATTACTGGTAGGTACAAGAAAAAGATGCTGTGCAAAGTTACCGTAATCAATTTCTTCATCAGATTTTGGCCAGTCGTCATCCTCCTCTATTGGTAGTTTCTCCTGTGGTGGGTCCAGAGATCTGTACATGGCCCATGGCAATTCATCCTCCACTTCATATTCCAGGAATGGTTTGGTCTTATCATCCTCAGCATCTCCGATATTTGTCTCCTCAGTCTTGCCGTCAACATCATCCCCACCCTCCCCCTCATGGGTCAGCTCAACAGCCACCTCCTTAGTAGTTTCCTTTTCCTTTGGCTTGTCTTCAATGACTTCTTCAAGCTCATCACCTTCTTTCTTTGTGTCAGCAGAAACAATTCCCGCCTCTAATTCACCTTCTGTTTCTGATTTTACAGCAGCCTCAACTTCCAAAGCAACATCCTGGACTACATCATCTTCTGTTTTCTCTGCTCGCACTTCTTCCATGCTTTCTTCTGTGACCTCTTGACCTTCCTCTACTTCTGGCAGAGGTATGGAGACTTGATCTTTTGGTTCAGTGGGGACGACCTTGATGGACTTCAGACTGTCTTGGCGAGACATTTTACGCTCAAGCTCAATGTCAACTTTGGTTTCTTTGGTGTCTTCTTCAGCTTGCTTTTCCATGTCCTTTTCAGGTTGCATTTCTGTTTCTCCTTCAGCTTGTTTTTCTGGGTCTTGAGGAGATTCTTCTTTGACAGCAGCAAGACCCTAAAAACAGAATCACAATTTGGGAATAAACTACATGTCACTGAGAACTATATGATGAATAGGGATCTAAAGGAAATGATCTACCATGTACTAGGAAATCTACAATTCACACCAAAACTGCTGTAGGCCCATTTCAGAAAAGGTTTTAATATTTTTTAAAGATCTAGAGTGTAGTTTTTCCCAAGAGACCTCTAATGTAAAATATCATGCAGCTAGAGCGGATTTCAGATAACTGTTGTGAGTAATTCGCAAGTACTTGGTAATTACTCACCATGTGCGTTCAACAAATCAAATCAAATCAAATCAACTTTATTTACTCATAAGGCTATTATCAGTTGGAGTTATACACAGAGTATAGGTTTGGAGTGAGTTTATATTTTGGTGGAAAAAAAAAGTGCGAGCAGGGAGACCACGTGAACTATCCAGTAGTTAGCCTCCCTAAAGCTTGACGATTTTTTTGCGTAGGTTTATGCTTCAAACGTGCACGTTTTGCAGAGAGATAGTCACGTTTCTCGCTCGCTGATTGGCTGAAAAATAACGGTCAAAACAGCAGCCAATCAGCGAGCGAGAAACGCGACAAATTCTTGACAAAACATGCACGTTTGAAATGTAAACCTACGCGAAAAAATCGTCAAGCTTCAGGGTTAAACGCAAATGGTAGTATAGGTTTTATTCAGATTTGTGTAATTACTTTGCGATTGGTTTCACTACAGTCATATGAAAATCACTCTATTAATCACTGAGATCACTACAACAATTGCACCTTGCTTGTATAGCCTGAATTTTAGCCGTCCATTTGCTCCCGATCGTGCCTCACTTTACGAAAGAAGATGTCTGAATTTGCCACAATATATTCTTATCCATTTACAATATCTGTCGAGCAGATTTCATGACAGTAGTGAAACCAAATGCAAAGTTATTACACATTCTGAATAAAACCTACAGGAGTGATTACTAATTACTTATGACAGTCATACGAAATCCACTCTATAGTCACTGACTCAAAAACAATCAGTAGATAACGATTGGCCAGTTCCATATAATTATTAAAGCTAGAATTTCAGTAGCACATGCAGCATGGAGGAAACAAGAAAACAGCCAACAATGTGATTTTGCTTCTGATTGCATGATAATGAGCACTTCCTTCAAGCAAAAAAGTATGCAAAAACTCCGAGTCAGACACCATGTACCACACTGTTGAAGATGTTGGTAAAGTTTTTGCTTGGTGGTGGCAACTCAGATGCCTCCTTTCAATAAGTGAGGTATGATCGAGAGCAAAGGTTGGCTGAAATTCAGGATAGAGTTGCAACATATATTTCATAAATGTCCCTTGATTTTCTGTGGTATGTCTTCTTATATGCCATGGAATGATGTAATAAAGTGGTCAAAATGTTGTGGACTCACGAGGGGCAGCCGAGTGGGTCCAGAGTACATTTTGGCCACCTGATTACATCATTCCGTGGTGTACACAAGAAGACATACCAAGGAAAACCAGGGGACATTTGCTTTATACCACAACAAAAGGCAAACAAAAACAGCGCACATACAGCAAAACAGTGTTCATTTTGGTGCATGCCCTGATGATGGCACGTTCCGTGGTATATACTTTTTATGTAGCTGTGGCTGAGAGCCAATCCAAATTCGAGAAACGTGTTGTATAAATGTAATTGCCTTGACGAATGTGACCAAAATCACACTTAGTGTAAACAAGAAGCCTTAGCTGCAAGCTTACTGTACCAAATCTCAGAGATTCAAACAGCAAAATGTAATGTAAACAATCCTTCTGTACTACCTCTTCATCAGCAGCTTTCGATGACGTTTCCTCTTTTTCAACCTCCTCAACACTTCCAGACCTTAATTCAGTGAGGGTTGCCCTTCTTCTCACTTCTTGGCCATCTTCAACTTTCTCTTTCAAAGGTTCCCCTTGCTTTTCAGTCGCTAATTCCTTCTCCGGAACTTGCTTCTCTTCTCCATCGTACACTGCAAGTTCACTAATCAATTCCTTTTTCCCCTGAGTAGGAGAACCCTCAGTTTCTTCTTTAGCTTCCTCTATCCCTGTATTATCTCCTATATATTTCGAAGAACGTGCTTCCCTCGTAACGTATCGTCCTTCAACGCCAACCTCCGAAATCTCTTGCTTACTTTTTTCACCGAACTGGAGTTCTTCTGTCTTTGGAGGCTGCTGGGCCGTTTTCTTTTTCCCTTTCTTCTTAGGTTTGGGCTCCTCAGATTCTCCTTCATCGTCGGCAACAGCAGCTTTCTTTTTGCCTTTTCCCTTTTTGCCCTTCTTTGGTTTTCTGGCTCTCTCTTCTCTCGCTGTTCCAGGGAATCCTTCTCCCTCCACTAATGTCTCCAGTTCTATAGCTTGGTCCGCCGCCTCGTCCGTCTTAGATGCCTCCATTATTACTCAAATTATAAAGAACTTTTCACACAGAACAATTCCTGAGTTCTACAAATTCTGACGATGATTCTTTATAGTAAAAATCATACAGAATATAGTGTCATAAATCGCTTCTCCTTCGCAAAACTTTGCACAAAGTTTGTCTTCGAACGCAACGAATTCTTGAGCAAAAACTCGAGAATATTTCTTGAGCGACGATGCTTCAAACAAAATTACTAAACCAGTAGCTCGACCAGATGTTATAATATCTATCCTGGAGTGAAAATGTTAAAATCTCTTGCCATTTTGGAGTAAAATGGCTTCAAAAGATCACTCAGTTGGTGATTTTTAGTGAATTTCTTAGCGAGCTTTGACTTTCGTGACGTTATTGGAGTCACGTGATCGTGCAATCCTGGGTTTCCAACCAAACAAATGATTGAGTTCCTGAGCAACAGAACAAAACAGAAACAAAAGAACAAAATACAAGACAAAACACTCATAAAAACTTGGAATGGCTCTATAAATCTTTCTTTAGAATTGAAATCTTGAAAGGATGGCTGAAAGGAACTCAGTATGAACGACTCATGAAGTTATTTGATAATATTGTAATTGATTGTTTTCAGGCTGATACTTGTTTTTTTCTTTCTCATGTTCTTTCTCGTGTCCTGTACGAAAACTTGCTCACTTTGTCCTTTCCTTTATCAATCATATTATCGTACTCTATCATTCTCGAAAATTTTGGATACAGTGTCAGTGAAATTACAAAATAAAAAATAAAACGTTGAAAATAAATCAATGCTACTGTTAGGTATCCCCAGCCTAACTAAAATACTTTTTGTATGAAAACCACGGTTCCAGGGCGTTTTTAAAAGGTAGGTCTAAAACTATGAAGGTAAAAAAGAAAGGGAAACAAATTACTTAAAAATAAGAACAAGTATTCTCCATGGGTTGCCTGTGTTATTTTGTTCAGCGGATTCCAAGTGCCCGATATGCACCATTTGTAATGCGCAGTGTGTACAATCCAAGATGGCGACCAAACGAAGGATGGACGGTAATGAATATGCCGGGGCTCTTGTGCCCGTTTTAAAGAAACCAAAACAGCATCAAATTGCCCTTGCCGATCCACGAATGGCCCTACAAGCGGTAGGTGAAATTTTAGCTCAACATCTAGTGATCGTGCGGAGAAAATGGCTAAAAAGTTAATGGTGTTGGTTCCACATAACAACCGCGTGGTTGGTCTACGTCTACTCAAATTCGTTAACTAAAATAATTGATATATCTGTAGATGCCGAATAGAACATCAGCGCTAGAGTCACCTATTATGCTTCTCACCGGACAAGAAGTAAGTCTGCGAGACCCACCCTTTGTTATTTAGCTCATGATGTCTGGACTGACTGATCAGTGCAGTGAAGAGTATAAAGCTTACCACTGTATGCATTGCTACGCGACCTTCAAAATTCACTGTTGCGATTGGCGATTTTAAGCAAGAAAATTTTAATATCAATTTTCTTGAACAGAGAGTTTAACATTCTAGACAAGGGAAGCCAAAGGATAGCTTAAAACCATTTTGGTTGGTTTTGCAATCAATATCGATCCAGTAAAGCAGCCAAATCCAGCATTTTGGTTTGATTGATGGCTAAAAATCGCCCATCGCAACATTGAATTTTGAGGTCGCGTAAACAATGAAACAGTGGTAAAATACTAAAAACTTCCATTCTTGCCAATATTTTGCTTTCTTAGGGAGAAATTTATTCTGCAAGATTTCATCCATCAGGAGAAACACTAGCTTCAGTGGGATTCGATAGACTAGTTTGTAAGTAAAGCATCCAGCCTATATCCTGATTCTCACTAACATAGTAAGTAATGGGGCTCTCATTAAAGCAGGGATGACGAGAGTTGACTCTTACATACTACAGCCGATTGCATTTGAGCGTTTTACCCTAACAGTTCGCACGTTATGTTTGAACGTTTGAAAGTTGCGTTTCTAGGATGAAACGAGACGTTTCTATGACGAACCAAAGAGTTCTGTCCTCTCTGATTGGTCAGTGAAAAATACACATGGCGCTTGCCCTTCGAAACGTCTGACTTTTTGTCTCACAACGCAACTTTCAAACGTTCAAATGTAACGTGCAAACTGTAAGGGTAAAACGCTCAAACGCAATCAGCTGTATGACATTGGTATTATCAAACAGTGAATACTCTCAGCAATTCTCATATCAAATTTGAACATGTTCAAAGTGAATGAGAGTTGGTGAGAATGAATGATATCAACTCTCAATACCATTTGGGCTAGACTGCAGAATACCCCCTCGCATATAGCTATACTCTTAAATAAACATATCAACGCGTTGTAGATCACTAATTCATATACACATAGCCTCGCTCTAAAATCTGCTATTGATGCATTGACATAGTTTACGGATTGAACCATTTGATGCATTGACCAGTGGAGGTGTTGTACAGGTTGATACATTGACCTGTGAGCAGGGTGACCAGTTGACATGTTTTTTGAAAGGTATAGCTATACACCAGGAGTATTCTGCAGTCACTCCTCCATTTGATCCCTGCTTTAGTGTTTTAATCTACCTTTATGTCCAGAAGGGTTGCTTAATGCCAGAATGTTTAGCAGATTATGTCTTACGATTCATTTGTTTTTCAACAGACCTATGGAATGTCTATGGGGAGTGTGAAAATTTTGCTGTTCTTAAAGGACACACAGGGGCAATAATGGATGTTCACTTTGCAACAGATGGAAAGTATGTGAAAAATATATACCTCATATACCAGGGTTCCAAATAATTTTTCAAAACCTGCTCAAACTTGCTGGCTTCATGGGCACTAGTACCAAAAATAGCCTGTATGACAAAAAAAAAATGGAAGCAGAAAATATTCCAGCACATTTGACAAGACATGGTAATGGGTATACGCATCACAGAACAATTCTGCGTGTTCTGCAACAATTTATTTGAATCACATCTCCACACATTGTTAAAAAAAAATTCAAACCATGTTTGTTTTGTTGTTATATTTTGATCTAAAAATGGCCAGCAAAGTCGCCAAAAGTGCCAGTTATCACCAGTAGCCAGCTGCTATTTTGAACTCTGTATATACCCTTGAATCACATTATTAGAAACTTTATGAAAAGAGCATTTTGATTGGCAGAAAAACATGTTGAAAACTCCCCCATGGGGGAAACTCCTTTCCATAGGGTACCTGTATGGATTTTATTTGAAATTTCTAGCTAACTTCTTTGTGATCACCTCACTTGATTTTTGTAGCACTATATTTACGGCCTCAACAGACAAGACAGTAGCTTTATGGGACTATGAGACAGGGTCAAGGATCAAGAAGCTCAAGGGACACACCTCATTTGTCAATAGTTGTTGTCCGTCAAGGCGTGGCCTTCAATATGTTGTCAGTGGTTCTGACGACTGTACAATAAAGGTATAAATGAAATAAGCTCATGGACACAGGTTGTAAATAGATTGTACAATATAATGAGGTGTATAAAGAGTTGAACTTTAGTGACTCTGAACCAATAGATCTAATTACTACCTTGAGCTTCCAACTCAAACCATGAGTTTTGTTCATGATGCGGCAGCATGACAGTCAAAACAAAGATTTTGAGATCTTTATTGCACTTTGGGGAATGAAATTATATAATTGTATCTCTCAAAAGATACAACTCTGTAGAACATGAGTCCTGACTCACATAATTTTTGTTGTAAATGTTTGTTATGTTAATTTGCTTTGTTTTCTTCTTTAGTTATGGGATGCAAGGAAAAAAGGTTGTGTACAAACATTCCAAAACATTTATCAGGTACTCAGTAAATTTCCATCTTTCATCAAATAAACACTTTTTGTCATTCATCCACATTTCATTATTTTCAATCTTCATATCTTATTTCTTTTGCTGGAAATAATTTCACAATAACAAGGGTTTCTGTTTGTTTGTTTTTCCTTTTTTATTTTCAGGTCACGGCTGTTGCATTCAGTGATGCTAGTGATCAAATATTCTCTGGTGGAATTGACAATGAAATTAAGGTTTGTTTTACACATGTACAATCATGTAATAGAAAAAAAATGCCATGCAAAAGGGTTCTGGAAGACATAATTTCCATACTTGAAATTTTGATTAATTTTTAAGACAGTTTGTTTTAGAACTTTGAGCAATTTGAAGAGGCCATGCCAGTACATTGTTTATTTATTATAATTATTTTCTCCCCTTCTTTTGTCTTTCATAAAGTCATTTAAATTTCTTACAAATTACAACAAACAATAGAATATTTTCTTAGCACCTATATTTAGAGCAGGGTGACTAATTACTAACTGTTTCAGCTTCAATGTATGCATACAAACTGTGTTGCCAAAATTTCAGTAGTGAAAGGTACACTGTACCAAAGCATTTGAGCAACTTACTGTGCAAACATGTCAACCAGGCCATCCATAAAAAGTTTGCTATTTAGAGATTCAAACCATTTTAAGGAAATTTGATACATATACATTTGGTGATGAGTATATTTAAATGTTTTGAAGTGATTTCTGCTCATTTTGTTCACAATTTTTAGAGCAAAGCGAATATTTTGATGTCTGAGATCTCAGGAAAGTCAAGATCCTTTGTTCTTTACTCGCTTTCGGATTAGCTTAACTACCGTAATTACAGGATGGCCAGGTTGAGGTATTTTTCACAGTAAACTTGAAAATTCTGAAGTCTAGTTTTGGCCATTTTATTTTGCAGCATTTACTTTACCGGTGCAATAGAGCACGCATGATGTTGGAAGAGACACAAGAACATTGTTTCGAGTGTCCCTCCCAACATCGCAAGTGCTCTATTTGCCGATAAAGTCATAGAAAGTTGTGCTCAAATGCTTTTATGATATAGCAGGAGAGAACAATTACTTTATTGGTGAAATAGAGCTTAGATTTGGACCAATCAGAGCGAGCGTTATATCGTAATATCGTAGCTATATTATAAAACTCCTTAAAATTTGCTTAAAAGTTGGATAGATTGAGTTCTACCGTTAGTGTTAGAGGTTCCATTTTTTAATGGCCATTTTAAATAAACTGGTTTCCTATAATAGGTATGGGACTTGAGGAAGAATGACATTCTGTACAAAATGGGTGGACACACTGACACTGTGACAGGACTACGTCTGAGCCCTGATGGTTCCTTCCTTCTTTCCAACTCCATGGATAACACAGGTAAGGGATTTCCATGTTCCCCATTCACCCCTAAGATTTTAAACCTTTTTCCATGCCACACCTTTTGTCTTTGTCAGTATTGTGTGGTTCCAGAAAATATCCATCCCCCACCCCCACGGGTGTTGAAAAGTGACCCACCAACCCCTCTTTAATTTCCAAAGGACAATACAGTAATCAGGTAAATTGACAGAAGAGGTGGGGGAGGGGAATGGATATTTTCTGGAACCACGCATTTTCAAGACCTCAGTCATGTTGTTTCATGATCAGGACCTCCCAGCCACCACTTGCATACATGTACTATCACGAATCCTACAACCTGATTGGCTCCCTCTCACTATCTATTGCATGACAGATAGTGAGTACCCGGTAGAGTAAACATTTTAAGAGCTACTGTAAAACTTTAAAAAACATACTATTAAATGTTTTGTGTTTTGGTTTTTAGTTCGCATGTGGGATGTTAGGCCATTTGCCCCAATGGAAAGATGTCTAAAGGTCTTCTTAGGAGGACAGCATAACTTTGAAAAGGTTTGTATTTCATTTTATATGTTTGTTTGTAAAAAAAAATACCAGTTTTTAAAATTAGCAGTGTAAACAGAAAAGGTGGATCACAGCCAATCAGAATCATTCCTTGTGCATACACATTGCGAATTAATATTCAAATTTCTTACCTCTTGTAGAATCTAATCAAGTGTAGCTGGTCACCTGACGGGCTCATGATTGCTGCTGGCTCGGCAGACCGATTTGTGTACGTATGGGACACAAACTCACGGCGTATCCTCTACAAGTTACCAGGGCACGATGGATCGGTGAATGACGCACACTTTCATCCAAATGAGCCAATATGTAAGTACAGGATCACTCTCAATAAATCTTCCCCTTGAAAATGAAGTCAACATGCAAACACGACTTGAATACTAGTAGCTCCACATTGGAGTAGATCTAAGCGCATTTGATGAAGGTAATACTAGAAATATGAGAAAATGGGGGATGGCTAGCCACCCTAATCACCTCCCCTGGATCTGCCCCCAGGAAACAGAACTGGGGAAGGGAGCAGAGATCGAGATACAGAGATTTCAGGGTAGGGAGGGGGAGACATCCCTAACAACTTAGCATGTACTGCCACACCATGCGAGTTTTCTTTCTGTCAACCTTTTATCATGTAGTAAAGCTCCCCACCTGTTTGGTATTTCATGTGGTTGTTTTCTTTTGTACCCTGGTACAAGTGAGCAAAATATTAGGGGAATAATATGGGAAAAACTGAATCTCCCAAAGCACAGGCATGGGAAGTGTTCACAAATCACATGGATGGCCATGGGAAATCCGAATACTTCCCATTCTTCTACCATGGGAAATTCAGCTTCTCCCATGGATGGGTTTCTGCAGAAATTCCCTGTGCTAGTAAATTTGACAAATGTTCAACAAAGCGGACTTTTTTTTCATGCAATAAACTAACCTTTCTCTTCTTTGCAGTGCTATCCTGTGGCAGTGACAAAAAGCTATTTCTAGGAGAGTTACAAGCGTAGGAGACAACCCATCTATCCGTTTTATATAGCGTAGCCAGTACTTTTATGTAAATAATCATGCGTCACTTTGGTATTTGTATAATAAACTATTTCTTGCCGTATATACAAGAGTTATGTATTCTTTATATTGCAAGTTTTCATGCAGCTCTTTTCCATAATTCTGCGAACTCCCTGTCCATGCGTTTGGCGCATGGACTTTTCTTAAGTTTCGTTTTCATTTTATTGTGGAAAATTTGGTTTTCAAGCCTAGCTAGTTAACAATCGGACTAGGAGTTCCAGTTTTCTATGAGTAGTTGTCGAGGCACGTATCGCCGAGTTGAGTTTGACTCGTAGAAATGAGTTGTTGCAGAGAGTGGGTTTCTACTAATCCTTATTTTCCGTCAAAGATCTTCTCAGAGCCGGCTTCCAATCACCCAGAGCTGTTCACTCGTTTCATTGACGGAAGCCAAACCGCGGTTTGTTAGTTTGCGTAGAGTTCGCAGAAAAATGAAAATTGCAGTGAGCAGTTAGAAATTTCAACAAGAAATGTATTATGGGAAGGGGGACGTTTTCGAAGTCTTGTTCATCTTATTTTTCTTGAGGTTTGGGTTTCCCAGGGAAAGTTTGTAATTATTGGCCTCTGAATGGCCGTGAAATGCATAAAACATTTGGTGCTAATTGTCCAGATTTTGGCGCAGTCTCGTAGACAAGGTTCGACAAAAAGTTCGACGTTTATATCGGGGCGCTCTTTCGAGTGATACTTCGCTGATTAATATCTATATATTAATACCGTAAGGAAAATCGTGTCGACACTCGCTCCGCTTAGCCCTGAAGCTGTTCCGCCAAAAGAAGTTTGCAAATCCGAAGGGAAGGTGGAAATCTGGACCATGGGCGTATTTTTGTTGGAAAAGATTCACCTCGGGCTAAGTTCTAATTCAAGCGATTTCTTAAGCGAGGGACAAAGCCGCCATCGCCGCCATGTTGAATTCTCCCACAGAAACTAAAAAAGAATTCGGTTCGCGCAGACGAAAGCACCATTGACATTGAAACCTAAATGGTTCTCTTACAGATTACATACAGGAATGTGCAGGGATAATTCTAACTTGAAAGATTTGAGCTGGGAAAAATTTTCATTCAAGTTTCAACAAACGTACACACTACCTTGCTTCCCTCCGAGCACGCGCTAAGTCATGCTAAGTCGAAATGCAACATGGTCTCTAAAACGAATTGATGATTATCATCAAATCTCAATTGCCTTCGAATTGACGATTATCATCAATCTTCTATCATAGTTACTTGACATGCGCAAGTAACCCACATGCATCAGAGCGAAGACAATACATAAGTACTAGTGGACGCGCTTTAGGGGATAAGGGTGGACGCGCTTTAGGGGATAAGGGTCGGGGCATGGGGCTAGACTTTTTCCAAAGCCTAACCCAAAGCCTAACCCAAAGCCTAACCCAAAGCCTAACCCAAAGCCTAACCCAAAGCCTAACCCAAAGCCTAACCCAAAACCTAACCCAAAGCCTAACCCAAAGCCTAACCCAAAGCCTAACCCAAAGCCTAACCCAAAGCCTAACCCAAAGCCTAACCCAAAACCTAACCCAAAACCTAACCCAAAGCCTAACCCAAAGCCTAACCCAAAACCTAACCCAAAGCCTAACCCAAAACCTAACCCAAAGCCTAACCCAAAACCTAACCCAAAGCCTAACCCAAAGCCTAACCCAAAACCTAACCCAAAGCCTAACCCAAAGCCTAACCCAAAGCCTAACCCAAAACCTAACCCAAAGCCTAACCCAAAACCTAACCCAAAACCTAACCCAAAACCTAACCCAAAACCTAGGGTTTTAGCAAGTCAGAAGATTGATGATAATCGTCAATTCGAAGGCAATTGAGATTTGATGATAATCATCAATTCGTTTTAGAGACCATGTTGCGAAATGACACATTTACAAAACAGTCCGCCGAAAGTCATGAATAATATATAGATTTAGCCACTGGCTAAAAGCGGAGCTCCTGGTTATAAAATTTTCTATGTGAATGAAAGGGATTCCCATGTGTACATGGTTTATATGGTTGCTTTAGAGTCTTCACGAGATATTAATTGTTCAAGCATAGATGACGTCATCGATGACGTTACATCACGTGACCACTTCATTTTGCTCATCTGGTGACCTAGACCACACTACCCAAGTTTGGTTGTTCTAGAGTCTTCTCTTGACGAGATATTCATTTTTCAAGCATAGATGACGTCATCGGTGACGTCACATCACGTGACCACTTCATTTCCCTCGTCTGGTGACCAAGACCACACTGCCCAAGTTTGATTGTTTTAGAGTCTTCTCTTCACGAGATATTCATTTTTCAAGCATAGATGACGTCATCGATGACGTCATATCACGTGACCACTTCATTTCGATCATATGGTGGCCTAGACCACACTACCCAAGTTTGGTTCTTTTAGAGTTTTCCCTTCACGAGATATTATTTTTTCAAGCATAGATGACGTCATCGATGACGTCACATCACGTGACCACTTCATTTTGCTCATCTGGTGACCTAGACCACACTACCCAAGTTTGGTTGTTCTAGAGTCTTCTCTTGACGAGATATTCATTTTTCAAGCATAGATGACGTCATCGATGACGTCACATCACGTGACCACTTCATTTCGCTCATCTGGTGACCTAGACCACACTACCCAAGTTTGGTTGTTTTAGAGTCTTCTCTTCACGAGATATTCATTTTTCAAGCATAGATGACGTCATCGATGACGTCACATCACGTGACCACTTCATTTCGCTCATCTGGTGACCTAGACCACACTACCCAAGTTTGGTTGTTTTAGAGTCTTCTCTTCACGAGATATTCATTTTTCAAGCATAGATGACGTCATCGATGACGTCACATCACGTGACCGTGCTACAGCACCCCCCTTGTGGCATAGACAAAATATCCCAAGTATGGCTGTCTTAGCATGTTCCCTTGAGGAATTTTTTTCTTTGCATACCACAGGGTTCCCATGTGTACACGGACGACGGACGGACGGCGGACACTATAGGTTTAATACCAGAAAAATAAAGAAAAAATCATATCTCCCGAAGGGAAGCTTCTCTAGAAGCCAAACTTGGACAAACTTTCAAAGACCATCAGAGGAACTCTACACCAAAGTCACGTTCCCTCACGCCATCAATGACGTCATCAAAATGATCCAAAATGCCCGTGACGTTCAAAAATCAACTCGATGGTATACGTTCTTCCCTTAGGTATGGTGCTCCGCTTGCGCGGGCCTTCGGCCCGCGCTGGAGCTCCGCTAATATTCTCTCTAAGTATAAATCCTGCCGGCTCTATCGCAAAACGAAGGACAATCCCGAAGAGAAGGAGGAAATCCCTCCAGTTTTTGATGGAAAAGTTTTTGATGGAAAAATTCACTTTGGGCTAAGTTCTAATTCAATCTATTTTTTAAGCGAGGGATAATGTATCAGTCAATTCCAGCGGTGACCATGCCCCCCCCGGGCATTTGGTCATTTCTAAAAATAAAACTGAAAATTCCCCGCCCCCGGGCTAGCAAAAATGCAGAATACCCCACGGCGGGGAACACAAAAAGCGGAAAAATGCCCCACCCCCGGGACGAGAAAAAGACGGTAACTCTGCGTGACAAAGCTTCACAACAAAAACTTCAACTCCGTTTATACTGTCCGAGCATTTGCAATTCGTTTTTTTTATGTACTTTAGTTTTCTCGTCTTTGAACGAGTTCTCATTTCACTGAAAGTGAGACAAAATATAAATAAAGAAGTGACATTCCTAGGCCATTCGCGGTTGTAGCCATTTAGCTGCATCTCTCAATGCGAAATTTACCTTTATTCTACTTGCAGAGCAACTATTTCGCAGTTATGTTAATTGACTTTTTGCGGAATTGGAACTCTGTTTATAGTGTCAATTCATTTTTATGTTTTCCACTGAGACGAAATTGCGAAATCTGTTTCTTCTCTATAGAAGACGGCGTTAACTGTGAAATGTGCAAATGTGTCAGTCTACAAACGTGGTGTATACGGGTCATGCTCTGCATTACATTTTATGTGGCGTTATTTTCTGTAACTGGGTTGTAGTTCGCAAAACCCGACGCGCTTGAGATGAGAAAACCAAAATTCCCCACCCCCCTCCCCTGGGGAAAAACAATTCCCGACCCCGGGGCCAGCAAAATTTTCAAAATTCCCCACCCCAGGGAAGGCACTGGTGTGCAAATGCCCCACGGTGTCCGGGGGGGGGGGGGGATGGTCACCGCTGGAATTGACTGATACATAAAGCCGAAAAAATATAAATAATATAAACTAAAAAAACTTATTAGTCCTTAGTCTTAGACCATTTTTACTTGACCTGTTTCTTCTCTCCCTTCACTGAGATATGATAAACATACAAACAATTCCGCGCTTTCGATTTTCACGGGTTCTTTGACTATTCGAGAGACGGACACACGCGTGATTTTGTCGCACCAATCAGGGAGACCAGTGCAAAAAAAATCCTTTTGGGCTCACTTCATTTACTTCGGCATGGTGGGACGGGGTACTCATGCTGATGGGAGGTTATTAGTAATGTAAATCCAGCAGTTTATGGAAGGGGGAAATCATGAACCCCTCCCCACATCCATATGGCCATTGTGATTATTTTTCCCGTTTTTTTTTTAAACAGAGAACACTTTAAGTAAAATAAATTTCCCCCTTACACTCCGTGAATTTTTCACGGGCATCAGCTAGTAAGGTACAATTGTAGATTGGGTTTTGAAAAGGTTGCACCAGCCTCTGCTATTTACAGTCGCTATTTTTAGATAATTTGATAATGCCCAAACCGTTTTATTATATATTATCCACTAGACGTCTCTGGCTAGAAAACAAGGTATGTTGGCAAGGCAACACATGCAAATAAGTTATATATAAAGTGCTTAATCCCTAATTAAAAACCGGCGACTAAAGAAGTGAATCCAAAATAACATACAGTACATACTACATCCCGGGGGGGACTCCCAATATTTTAGACGGGGGTGCTCGTCGGGAAAATTGATTTTCACCCTAAGGGATAGCAAAATGGGTGTGGCAAACAGCAAATTTACCCCTAAAAGAAAGCAAATTTGGCATGGCTACCGCCGAATTTACCCCTAAAAGATAGTAAATTTGGCAGGTCAAAACAAATAGAAGCGAATTTTAGGTCTTTTAGGGTTTTCATCCAAGTTTCCTTTGTAAATATCGGTTCTGGTGTCAGTAACCAATATATTTCTGGGCAAGGATTGGTCTGAGACTCCCCTAAGGGATAGGGCTGATTTAAAACACCCCTAAAGGCCGTTTTAGACTGTACGATTTTCGCCTACAATCATCGCATGCGACATGCTCGCATCAGCATACGACTCGAATCGCAAAGTCTAAATCAGCCCTACAACTCCTCTACGACATGCGCTTGCGAGCTAAGTCATGTCGCAAGCGTGTCGCATGCGATGGTTGTAGGCGAAAATCGTACAGTCTAAATCGGCCTTAAGAGATAGCACATCTGTCAATTTTATACCCTAAGGGATAGGACGAGCACCCCCGTCTGAAAATATGGGGAGTCCCCACCCCCGGGTACTACATAGTCACTGACTGCTTAAAAGAGCTGATCGCTGAGAAAGTTTAGACCTTAGGGACTTCGACAAGGGAAAGATTGTGTTTTCTGAGGTAAACGTTTTTTTATTACTATACTATGTAATTTGATGGTTTGGACAAAAGTGTTTGTCGATGTCTGGTCCTTTTATCTACAGAAAGGCTCAAAACCCGGGCCTTCGTTGTTGCGATTGTAAAATGCTGATGACTCTCAAGCCATCGGTACAGTACAACAAAAACACACTAGTACACACCTGGCGTTTTTGCACTGGCCGACGATTTCGAAATTTGGTTTTCTTGCTGTTCGAACGTCGCAGTGATGGAAGGTCAAAACAAAATCGTATTTATTTTCACCGAGGACTGACAAATTGAAAGCTCTACATGGTGTTCTAGCCGTGGACGCAGTGGTGGATGAAGGCGAAAAGAACTAAAAGAAATGAAACCGTGTTATTTTCAAACGAAGTCGAGTTGAGTTGATGCACGTGATAGCTAGGATAGCTTTACAAAGATACTGAATTATAGGGAACTATAAACCTGAATCTATTAGCTGTACACACTAAAATGTATTCAAATTTCCAATCTCACATTGTTTTGCGGGTTTGTTTATTCTGTGTTTATTAAAAAAATGAGTTAGGTTAAACACTGCATATGATACACGTGGCGGCCAATCTTCTGTGTTATCTGTCGACATTTATTTTCTGTAGTATAGTATATATCTGTAGTATCGGATTTGGATTTGTGACATGATACAAACTTCAGAGTCAGCCCTGAATCAGCTTTAAGGCTGGTTTCCAGAGAGTCGTTTTCCTGTCGCAGAGATGCCAATCCAAGTGAACAAAAAGCGGGAGATTGACGATTTTCTCAGAAATATCGGCGGGAGATATAAGGGAACATGAGAGAAAATTTCCGAAATTAAAGCGGGAGAAACAGCTGAAAAGCGAGTCTCCCGCCAAAAGCGGCAGAGGTGGCATCTCTGTGTCGTTCCAAGTCTTTCCAAAAGACTCGACCAACGGGACTGAAATTCTTTCGGGTTAAGTTTGGAGTGCATTCGGAGTCCGTCATTGTGAAACAGGACAACTGCACACTGGAAATGCATTGTGGGACAGTTTCTCGGGTCGTTTTGGTCGTCTCGGATTTAATTTTTTTATGAGAAAATTGGGCTCAGGGAGGGATCTAAATTACCGTACCCGTAACAACTGTATGACCCAAATATACAGTGTAGTTTCGAGCCTGCAATGGCGTTCCTTTGTTCCTGTTTATATTTTCGGGTAATTTGTCGGTTGTCAGTCACTTCTTTGATACTTCTTGACGGTATTTTTATTTTTTGCCCGTGTTTTGTCGGTAGTCAGCTTGTAGTCGGATAACCCCGGCCATCCACCATGCATCCTGGCCTGGCGGGCGTCTTTACGGAAACTATATTGCTATCTATTTATGTTGAAGTTTCTGATTTGAACAGATGAATCAATACGGAGGTCCCGGATATCAAGGAGCAGGTAAACAAAGCCGTTTGTTTTCTCTTATCAACCAATCGGAGTAAAGCTATTTGCGAGCGTCCGCGGGAGATCCTTCCCTGAATTTCCACCTCGGCCCTACGCTCTCCATCTTACCTCACGGCTGAAATTCAGGCTAGGAGATCCAAGAAACCCACAACCTAAATACACACCCATCGGCGCATTTCTTTCCGTCATTCTCTGGGCGAGCTTACTAAACTTTGACATTCCTTTGTATACAAGAATTTTTTTAGTACAAATTATATATTACCCGAAACATATAAGTGAGTTGAAACGTAACAAACATACATTGCTTTAGTGTCAAGCTGCGAAATATTCGCAGAATGAACAATTGAACATTGAAAAAAATGTTGTTGCAAGACTTCAAGGACTTTTAACATCTTGAAAATGTTAGTATATTATCACTTACCACTGTTGCTCTACTTTATTTGAGCGAAGAATGAAATATTATGAAGAGAAAACCCACTTGGGTTAGCCGTCGAGAGTTCCTTATTGACCAAATATGGTCATAAGCTGGCCACGAATAATCCACAGCTTGGTTCGCCGACATGTTTCAACTAAGTTATATGTTTCTGATATTACTCACACATGAACTGATCCGCAAATAGCTTAGCTCATCGTGGCGGATCAGTAAAATTATGCGAATAAAGAATGATAGCAACAATTTTTAAGCAGAAAGGAGCAATGGGTATCATGCCAACAATGAAATTTAGGAATATACAGTGATATTATAAAGACACCAATACATAAGCGAAGCAAAGTGGCAAAAATTGAATGTGAAGGCAAAGAAAAAAACATGAATCATACAGATCCAAGCAAGTGTTCCATGGGTAGAAATTAAGGACAGTATGGCCGCCGCTCATCTACGAGCATGCGCACTACGGGGTTTTAAATCATAATTCAAGATGGCGGCCGTATAGCAATTGACTGGGGAAAAATAGAAAATCAAAAGTTTCTCGTTTCTAGCTAAACTGGGCCAACCTCTATACATCCATGCCTGTTCATTGCAGCTTTATCGAGGGCCTCCGGCTTGAGTTTACGTATGTAAAACCGTAGTCGTCCGGCGTTTTTAGTTTTAAAAATGCAGATTTCCATCCTCAGGAAGCCATATAATTATCGTACAATGCTACCACAGGTGACCCAGGACAATTGTTTGTGTACTACAACATCGAAGTATTGACAGTAATATAGGGTATATATGGGGATTGTGGTAAGAGATGTTTGGACCTGGAATTTTTTAGGAAATTATCAATAAAAGTTAATGAAACTTACCATGTTGTTAGTTGTGGTTGTCCTTGATACTCATGTGAAGTTTCACGGATTTATCTTCAATTCGCCCCCCATACAGAGAGAAAGACAAGGTGGGAGGCTGAAGCCAAAAATCGGCTCGATCGACCGATCGGCAGAACGCACTTCGAGACGGATTTTTTCACAAAATTCGAATTCCACAACCAAACAAACACACCACGATCGTAGATATACATGCTACCGACGCAGCAAAATCAATAAATATCCTGCAGTTACGTACGCGAAGGTAGCAGACCCCGTTAAACTCGCACGACCCCCTTTTCAACGGTCGTTAAAAATCCGCGGGACGCACAGCTTGGCTAACCAAAATGGCGGCCGTCAAACAACCAAAATGGCGGCCGTTACCAAAAACTCCTCAAGGGGGAGGGGGACCTAGCGCAAACTCGCCGAGCGGGCTGCTCCCTAGGCCAAATTTGCTACAAATCCATTCTTCTCCGTAAAAAAAATTAAATCCCTTTGTTCGGGAGGTAATGGATTTATTTTGAAGTCGCACAATCTGATTTGCATGAGTTTGCGCTAGGTCCCCCTCCCCCTTGAGGAGTTTTTGGTAACGGCCGCCATTTTGGTTGTTTGACGGCCGCCATTTTGGTTAGCCAAGCTGTGCGTCCCGCGGATTTTTAACGACCGTTGAAAAGGGGGTCGTGCGAGTTTAACGGGGTCTGCTACCTTCGCGTACGTAACTGCAGGATATTTATTGATTTTGCTGCGTCGGTAACATGTATATCTACGATCGTGGTGTGTTTGTTTGGTTGTGGAATTCGAATTTTGTGAAAAAATCCGTCTCGAAGTGCGTTCTGCCGATCGGTCGATCGAGCCGATTTTTGGCTTCAGCCTCCCACCTTGTCTTTCTCTCTGTATGGGGGGCGAATTGAAGATAAATCCGTGAAACTTCACATGAGTATCAAGGACAACCACAACTAACAACATGGTAAGTTTCATTAACTTTTATTGATAATTTCCTAAAAAATTCCAGGTCCAAACATCTCTTACCACAATCCCCATATATACCCTATATTACTGTCAATACTTCGATGTTGTAGTACACAAACAATTGTCCTGGGTCACCTGTGATGCTACAAGTGCAGTCAAAGTTTTCTCTTGTAGCCGTGCAACCGTAAATCTTGATCCAGCTCTATACATCTCGGGTTGTAGTTCGATAAACAAGGATCACATCCATGTACTACCTTTAAATCGTTCGGCGTTTTCCCGAGAAAGTTTAAGCTTTTTACTTAGTAGTATAGCTGCCAGTGTACCAGGTTTACAGCCATAATATTGTCGAAAACTAATTTTTTTGGGGAGAATTCTCTTCGCTTTCCCCGAGGATCGTTCTGTCGTCCATTTTGTCTCGATATACCGCGTAGGACTGGGCATAAACGATGCCTGGGCCTTTTTTCCCGTTGTCTGGAGTCCTGGGGGTACTTTTTTTCTCATTTTGTTATGACTATTTTTCAAAATACCACTGCTCATAGAATTCTATATTGTTAAGTGTTCTTCCCTTTGTATTTTTCATTATTTTTGCACGCAAGAAAAGCATTATTAGCTCTACAAACTGCATTTCTAGATTGCTAAACTACACAGGGAGCCCAAAAGTAAGTTCACGGGATACCTGTGTCTATTATTGCACATGCCCGGACTGCAGTTCCTGGCTAAATATGCTGTTGAAACCTGTCATTTTAGAGTTTCATGTGCTGTTAGTAACATCATGTCAGATGTTCCTTTGAAATTTCAGTCAGAGTTGGATTTTAAATTAAACAACACACCGAAGGTGAGCCCGTCCTCCATTTCCCTCCGTGTAAGAACCATTCCCAGAGGACACCATTGTGTTCAGTTAATATTTCATCATGATTCGTTCTACTAAACAAAGGAGGCTTTGTGACGCAACTCGTGAACAATACACAGGTTCTTACACGGAGGTAGAGCCCAATTTCTAGCCATGCTACACAGACAAAAAGGCTAATGTGCTCAAGATTAGAAACCCTAAGAGCTGTGCTAATTTGGGATATATCAACGTAGTCATAAATGTCAATCAAAGCAGCATGTAGCTTCTTTTCGAATATATTTTTAGGCATCTCTCTTAATGAATTTGCCAACTCATTCCATATCTTAGCCCCAATGCTAGAAAAAGCTTTTTGTTGGGTTGAATGTATAACTACTGCGTTTCCTTTTTTTGTAGTTCTCCCAGGCCAGACAATGCCACCAAACGGACAGCCGGGTTACGGACAACCTCCCGGACAGGCAGGTTTCGGACAACTGCCCGGACAGCCAGGCTATGGGCAGCCACACGGACAACAAGGTTTCGGACAACCGACCGGACAGCCAGGTTATGGGCAACCATCCGGACAACAAAGGTTCGGACAACCGCCCGGACAGCCAGGTTATGGGCAGCCATCCGGACAACAAGGTTTCGGTCAACCACAAAATTTTGGAGCACCTCCGAGCCAGCAAGGTCAAGGTCAAGTACCTGGCGCAGGCCAAGTTCCGGGACAGCCACCCAATCAGCAACAACCTGGAGGCGGGGGTCTTCCACCAGGTACTAGAGGGGGACTAGGGGTCTTAGGGACCGATCATTATTTATCGCCTGGGGGGGGGGGGGGGGGCAGTGGATTTTGGGGGGATCACTTCATTTTGGGGCAAGCGAAAGGGGGGATCTCTCAAAACCTGAAGCCCTGAAAGGGGGATCCCAAGAAATTTTCTAAGTAGTTATTCCAGCAACTTCTCTATCATTTGTATTTTTCTACTTCACTTCACTCAATGCATCAAAATTTTGGCGCGCTTCGCGCCCATAAAGAATATCATTTAATGTAGTTTTTGCCAACTCGCGCAACGAAGACACTACCTTCGCAACGTTCACAAGAACAAGTTTATCTTTCACGAGGAAAAACAAACTCTACCAAAAAAGCCCTGCAGTGATACGCCTGGCGGGCAGTCACTATGTTTGAAGTAATATTTAAAAGCCGACTATGAGGACTTGACGGGATTTCAAAGTCCGCGCAATAAGTTCCAGTCCGAGGCGAAGCCGAGGACTGGAACTAATTGCGTGGGCTTTGAAATCCCGTCAAGTCCGAATAGGAGGCTTTTGAATTACTTCAAATACTCAATAATTATTCATGACCTAATTAGCCAACACAGAGGGAAAACGATCAATGTTGAAACATCTCCATTTATCTATTTTTTAATTCCTTGGTCATTTGAAATACTCAGCCTGTGACATAATCTTCAATCGCCAACCCCTCTGTACCCTACCCAAACAGGATTTATCAATATAATCATATTTTTTTACTTGTGAAACTTGAATTACGTCACTAGTCATGCGCACAAATGAAAAGGTCAAGATTGTTTCCACAAAGCCTGTCCCACATCAAAGTTGACGGCGCACATGCATATTGTCTGGAACAAGATCCTTTTTATTCTACATTTCCGAGAGAGGAGACTTGTGTCTTCTCACGGAACGTTTCTACAGTCTGCCTTTGTACGGCGTAGACTGAATAGTACAAAAAAATTCGACGGGGAGAGGACCTTGAAATTATGAACTTGGATTGCGTCACTAGTCATGCGCATTGCGTCACTGCGCAGAAGTGAAAAGATTAGGAGTGTTCCGAAAACTCTGTCCCACATGGAGGTTGGCGGCGCACATTCATATAGTCTGGAACAAGATCCTTTGTATTTTACTTCTCCGAAAGAGAAGACGCTTGTTTTCTCACGGAACAGTTTCTACAGTCTGCCATTGCATGGCGCAAAGACTGACTAGTACAAAAACATTTCGATGGCGAGTGCCTTGAAATTATGTAAATTATGAACTTGGATTGCGTCACTAGTCATGCGCAGAAGCGAAAAGATCAAGAGTGTTTCCATAAAGCCTGTCCCACATGGAGGTTGGCGGCGCACAAGCATATAGTCTCCAACCAAAATTCTTTGTATTGACTTCTCCGAGAGAGGAGACTTTTGTCTTCTCACGGAGTGGTTCCTACGGTCTGCCTTTGCACTGCGCAAAGACTGACTAGTAGAAAAACTTTTCGAGGGTGAGGACCTTGAAATTATGAATATTCATAGTTCAAAGGTCCTTGGATCAAGAAAACATTTCTAGATCCAAGGACCTTTGAACTATGAATATTCATAGTTCAAAGGTCCTTGGACCTTGAAAAGTTTTCAAGTCCCACTTGCAGTATCTTCCTGGGATTTCAAGGTACTGCACGTGGTACAAAATGAGAGCTCTGGTTGGCTGATTAGGTCATGAATAATTAATGAGTATTTGAAAGAAGAATAAGCGTGAGTTCGACGTTACAGGCATGATAGAAATTCGTCATTTGGGCCGCGCTTTACGCAAATGAATAATAATAATTTCGTCATTTCGGCGCGCAATTGCGCGCATGAATAATAAAACCTAGAGGATTTGTTTACTATACATAAAAAAACGAATGTTCATCTACACTTTCTCTGAGGCTTGATGAAATGCGTTTATCGAAATTCGGGCGCGCTTCGCGCGCAACGAAAGAAAAATGACATCCACCTATCTGTAAATTATCTTCTACTAGGTGAAATGGGAGGGGGGATCACGAAAACGTTTTACTGCTCTGAGGGGGGATCACGTTAATCACTGTACTTATAGAGGGAGGATCACTGCATTTTGACCTTGTATTACCCAAAATCCTCTAACCCCCCCCCCCCCCCACCCCCACCCCCAGTCGATAAATAATGACCGGTCCCTTATTTATGTACTTATCACGTCACATGCAGTAACACTCTCTTTTTCCTTCCTTTTCTTTCTATTTTTCCATCAGCACCTGGCCCTCCCCCAGAGATGAAGTTTGGTGGTGTAGAGGGATACGAGAACGTCAAGTTTGGTATGTGTCGGGGGAATTATGACGATGAATAAATTTCCTAAGATAATTCCTGCACCAACGCTGTTAGAAGCCGTCGTGAAGGTTTGAAGGTGTTGAAATTAGGAATTGCCCCGCCTCCCGCTCGTCAGTTCGGCGCTCACAAAGTGACTTAGTCAACAAATCCTGGCCTTCTGATTGGTTGAAATTTGTTTTTGACCGATTTCGTAGCGAAATACTTCGTTTGCAGAGCTGAATTTTTTCCGAATAGGTCTTCCGGATATTTCATAGGATTTCGTTGCTTCAATAAGAAAATCGAGTGTGAGCATCACTAGACGACCACTGTTTCCGCGGCGCTATTGTTTCCGTTATAGTTCTAAGACGGAGCGCTGCTTAAAGTAACTACTCTGCTGTTGTAATAGAGGATTTCAGCTATAATGAATGTGTGCGCTGCATGTCGGTATTTGTTTTACATTACATGACTCGAGCTCGAAAAGAAGGTCTTTCTTGGTGTTGCAAGATATACCGTTTCCGGGAAACGTTGTCACCCAAAAAGCCTATAAGCTTGAAGCGCAAAGGATGATGGGGGCATTTAAACTGCTACTGTTTGATCTGAATTCAGACAGTTATCGCAAACACAGGTGAAATGATTAAATTTCAGTACATTTCCAAGCATGTTTGTTTCTAATATTTTACAGAAATTCAAATAAATCTTTACCCATACTCCCTAGCGCACCAAGCTTATAGGCTTTTTGGGTGACAACGTATCCCGGAAACGGTATATACCGTTTCCGAGAAACGTTGTCACCCAAAAAGCCTATAAGCTTGAAGCGCAAATGATGATGGGGGCATTTAAACTGCAACTGTTTGATCTGAATTCAGACAGTTATCGCAAACACAGGTGAAATGATTAAATTGCAGCACATTTCCAAGCATGTTTGTTTCTAATGTTTTACAGAAATGTAAATAAATCTTTACCCATACTCCCCTAGCGCACCAAGCTTATAGGCTTTTTGGGTGACAACGTATCCCGGAAAGGGTATATATTATATTTTGGATTGGAGCTATTGTATTCCATCTTATTGTTCTACGGTCTTTTGGCTTCTATTGTCTTTATGCCTCTGGTGCCTTGCAACACGCGGCTATGGCTGGAATCGTACATTGGAATCTAGGCGAAGAGGTTTTAGTCCGATTGCAGTAACACTTAAGTTGTGATAGTTATCAGGTGTGTTGTACTATACAGTAAGTATTGTAAGCTAGTTGATAACCATTTTGTATTGTAACCATTTTGTATTGTGTCATATTCCAGGTACGGGTAACGAAGCTCTTCCTCCACCTCCTTACGAAGCTAAGCCGAAAACCCGAGAAAGAACAGGTGTTCAAGGAGTAAGTATGTCCTGATAGAGCGGATTTCAGTCAGCGTTTCTATTGGTCGAGAGCAAAGTCTTTCGTCTTTCAGCCAATCAAATTGCGAGGGGAATCAAAACGCGCCATTGCTCACGTCATGACTAAACGCAAGTCTGACTTACTTCGCCTCCTGATTGGTTTGTTGTTGAATGGCTTTCACTCCTAATTGGTTTGTCGTTGAATGGTTTTCCACTCCTGATTGGCTAGTTAGTGGTTTTGTATTTGCGATTAGTTTTCGAAACTCATCTGAAACCCGCTCTTAAACGATTAAAAGTAAAAAGACAAAATCAATAAGTATTATCAACATCAATAAACATAATCAACTGCAGTAACAACAACAACACTAAAGATAATGTGTCATCCACAAACAACACAACAATAGCAGTTATGGGAACGACGACGATGACGCAGCAATAAAAACACAACAACAGTAACAGCAACATGCGAAGCCACAATAACAAACAACTGCAGGTAAACAACAACAACACAACAATTACAGTAAGAGCTGTAACCCTAACTGTAGCGGCGTTCACAAACAAAAATACCAATAAAACCTTTAATGTCTATCCCTAATAAGACAATATTTATTTCCTCACACAGCGCAGCAATGATAACCGCACAACAAGCTCGAGATGCATTGTTGCAGTACGTTGGTCAGCAGTGTTGCTATGGAAGCGCAGCAGCTAAGGAAATGCAGATTGACAGCATCAAGCCATCTAGTGGTTACCACGTAAGATAAACTCACCGGCCCATTTCTCAGATAGATTCTTATAATTTTGACCCAACAAGACGTATTCCCCTAGTTATTGGGTAGACATAGCGGAAACAAGGCCGTAGCTAGAATGTTTTTGTTCGGGGGGGGGGGGGGGAGTCTTGGTCATCCTTTGTTTTTGCTGAGGGGCAAGCAGGTTTTTCCCCACGTTGACAACTGGGGGCAACTGGCTCCTCTATAAAATATAGATTTAGACACTGTCTAAAAGAGGAGCTCCCCGTAAGCTTTACAACTTTCATGGCGTTATCGTTGACGTCATCCATGACGCCACATACTGTGATCACGTTGTTGCGTTCCTCTTGTGGCCAAGAAAATTTTGCCGGAGTTTGGTTGCCTCCAAGTCCTCCCTTTGATGATGTTATCGATGATCACAGGATGTGACAATTTGTTGCGCTTCTCTGTAAGTCACCTAGACAATTTGTGACTGAGTTTAGTCGTCTGGGAGTCCTCCCTTCCCGAGATATTATGTATGGTGCTCCGCTATTAGCTCAACATTTTTTCATTTTGCGCAAAGAAGATAAGTCAAAGAATTTGTCTTATTTTTAGTATACCTTGTACAGTTTCTGTGAGAGCAGATTAACAGCTTGGATGCTTGAACCATACAGAGGTACGCACTTAGAATACCAATGTACGCATTGTCATTACCATTGCCATCGCCATTACCATTGTCATCGCCATTACCATTGTCATCGTCATTACCATTGTCATTGCCATTACCATGTCACTCGCCAGCTCCTAGCTCGAGCGATTTCTTTTGACTTAATAGAACCGAAGTAAGAAAGCGCTCGCGAAATTACTTGCTTCTGCCGAATCGACCGCTATATTTATTTGTTGAGTTTCCGTTTGAGAATGTGTGACCCCAACACGCTCGGAGATGATTGACATATTGACCGATTAGCCAATCATAATTCCCGTCTGCTGGTGGACGGGAATTTAATTAGCGACTCAAAAATGCATAGTTTCCTTGCAGGCGTTCTTTCCGCCTCTCTCCCGCCCCCCCCCCCCCCCCCACCCCCTCGTTTTGTCACTCGCCCCATTGTCACTCGGCCAAAAAATCCAAGATGGCGGCTCGCGAGTACGAACTCCGGGTTTTCGCCGATAAAACAGCCTCCAACGCCTGCTAGCAGGCTATTCACGTAGGGCATAAAGCGCGCGGAAATCGGCACCATCTTTTGTCCACAGTCGCCATTTTGGCCGTGAGGTTATTTTGGGGAGACTGGTAACTAAATACATTAAGTTTGACAGCCCCCACTTTCACCTCCTCCCACGGGTTTATTATGTCATTGATCGCCATCTTGATTTGACAATCGGAAAGAAGGAAGGAAGAGCTTTCAAACGAGACCTTCAGCATCTTTGTAGGGCTTTCGCGCGCTTGTTTTTGATTTTTTCAATTTGGTTGTTTTATCGAGTTTTGATGTCGAAGACCTGAAAGAGAAAAAATCGGTATTTCTGTGCAGTTAATGCCGTTTTGAGTGTTATCTTTGAAACGTTGAAATTGACATTCACCTAAAGTTCACTTGTTGTTCTACAATCGTATGGTTTTGGTTTTCTCGATTTGTTTGCGCGAAGGCTCATTTTTGAGTTTTTAAAAAGTCATTTTGCTTCAAAATATGGCCAGAACCCGGGAAAAATGGACGGTTTGTGTTTGTACAAATGGTTTTGGAAGACAAGAATTAACAGTGCGATGGTGAGCTGCTCAGAGACAAAGAGAGTGAGAAATTGGATCTTAGTAAAAACTACGACCCGAGGAGAAAAGGTGAGGCATAAAGGAAGAGCGATTTTATATATTTTTAACTTTTTAAGGTGATTTTTAGTGGTTGGTATGGTATCGAAAAATAAACAAAGCGCTGTTTGTTTACTACGCGCGAGTTCGTTGTTTCGGTAGTTTCAGTCAGGGATTTTTCATACTGCAATGCTTCCGTGACCGTCAGTCGATCAAAATATGACCTTTCACTATAATTGTTATTCGAGGGCTGAATATAAGTTAGCATCTTTTGTATTTGAAAGATGTGTATATCAATTCATTCTGTCTCGCGCGCGCTCTGAAATCAGGTGGTTCGAGTTCATCAGCCCTTCAGCCCTTGCCTTGGCTGTTCAAATGATTACTTGAGTTATCTAGAAACCTACCTGATTTATGCTAAAGTTTCATGGGCTAAAAATTAAAAAGTATCTTGAATTATTAATCATATTATAAGCTGTACAGAGAAATGCTTTCTGTTCCTCAATAGTCAAATATTTATTTCTGTCTATCAAAGTACTTTCAGGAAGTGCATAGACACCAAATGCCAGCCTATTGGGCATTGAGAGGCAAACTCAAATGTGAAATTTTCTGCCTCAATTGATTAGAATTGTGAGAAACATTATTCAACAAACTGTGAGAAATACTAGATACTGTATCTAGTATTTCTCACAGTTTGTTGAACATGTAATGCCAATAGGGGCAGGGGTACTCACTTGTTTTAGGATTATAGCCACTATGACCTGTAATTTAATGTGGAATCCATTATAAAAACAATTTTCACAAGAAAAGATACCCCAGAATCAGTTTATTTGTACTATATTCTGTACTATGTACTATGTTCTGAGCAGGTCAACAATAGTATGCTTGGCTTTATACTATCAAAACAGCTAGTGTTTCAATCGAGCTGTTTCAATTTCAAGCCCGGCGGCAGCAAATTTCTATCATGTGACGTCTAAAAAGCTATCACGTGACCTAGGCTTGATGTCTTTCAGCCAATAAACAGTCAGTACTCAGTCACATGATCATTTTCTCATAGTCGCATGTTACATTTTTGGTCATCCCGTGATATAAATCAGTGACCCGTGGGCTCGAAATTTCAACGGCGTGATTGAAACTCTACCTGTTTTGATAGTATAAATTGTTTAAAACTCACAATTCCCCTTATAACATCTTGATACCACTACTGCCAGTTTGCTCTTCAAATTTGATTACTTGTTATTGAAAAGTTTGAGCTCCCTTAAAAGCTACAAGGTAATGTTGTTACTGAGCAAAACAAAAGGAACTATGAAAAGGATTCTGGGAATAGTGGTATCAAATGTAATCAAGGGACTTGAAAATTAAAAAAAAATGTGCCCCAAGAAAGCAAATTGATGTGGGTGGTCTTTATTATCAAATCCCATTTTAGAGATGAATAAATGTCATACAGTGGCGTGATAGATACGATATCATTAAATGTGCGCAAGTGCGGCCTTAAACACCACTGAAAAAACCTGAGAAAAAATCAGGCATAGAACGGGATTCGAACCCACGACCTTTGCGATACCGGTGCAATGCTCTCCCAACTGAGCTATCCACGCCACAGGGAGAGGTCGTATACGGGTTAGCCCTTTATATGAAATGACGTGTCGCTTGACCCAAGCGAAAGTATAAATGAATAAATGTCATACAGTGGCGTGATAGATACGATATCATTAAATGTGCGCAAGTGCGGCCTTAAACACCACTGAAAAAACCTGAGAAAAAATCAGGCATAGAACGGGATTCGAACCCACGACCTTTGCGATACCGGTGCAATGCTCTCCCAACTGAGCTATCCACGCCACAGGGAGAGGTCGTATACGGGTTAGCCCTTTATATGAAATGACGTGTCGCTTGACCCAAGCGAAAGTATAAATGAATAAATGTCATACAGTGGCGTGATAGATACGATATCATTAAATGTGCGCAAGTGCGGCCTTAAACACCACTGAAAAAACCTGAGAAAAAATCAGGCATAGAACGGGATTCGAACCCACGACCTTTGCGATACCGGTGCAATGCTCTCCCAACTGAGCTATCCACGCCACAGGGAGAGGTCGTATACGGGTTAGCCCTTTATATGAAATGACGTGTCGCTTGACCCAAGCGAAAGTATAAATGAATAAATGTCATACAGTGGCGTGATAGATACGATATCATTAAATGTGCGCAAGTGCGGCCTTAAACACCACTGAAAAAACCTGAGAAAAAATCAGGCATAGAACGGGATTCGAACCCACGACCTTTGCGATACCGGTGCAATGCTCTCCCAACTGAGCTATCCACGCCACAGGGAGAGGTCGTATACGGGTTAGCCCTTTATATGAAATGACGTGTCGCTTGACCCAAGCGAAAGTATAAATGAATAAATGTCATACAGTGGCGTGATAGATACGATATCATTAAATGTGCGCAAGTGCGGCCTTAAACACCACTGAAAAAACCTGAGAAAAAATCAGGCATAGAACGGGATTCGAACCCACGACCTTTGCGATACCGGTGCAATGCTCTCCCAACTGAGCTATCCACGCCACAGGGAGAGGTCGTATACGGGTTAGCCCTTTATATGAAATGACGTGTCGCTTGACCCAAGCGAAAGTATAAATGAATAAATGTCATACAGTGGCGTGATAGATACGATATCATTAAATGTGCGCAAGTGCGGCCTTAAACACCACTGAAAAAACCTGAGAAAAAATCAGGCATAGAACGGGATTCGAACCCACGACCTTTGCGATACCGGTGCAATGCCACTGTATGACATTTATTCATTTATACTTTCGCTTGGGTCAAGCGACACGTCATTTCATATAAAGGGCTAACCCGTATACGACCTCTCCCTGTGGCGTGGATAGCTCAGTTGGGAGAGCATTGCACCGGTATCGCAAAGGTCGTGGGTTCGAATCCCGTTCTATGCCTGATTTTTTCTCAGGTTTTTTCAGTGGTGTTTAAGGCCGCACTTGCGCACATTTAATGATATCGTATCTATCACGCCACTGTATGACATTTATTCATTTATACTTTCGCTTGGGTCAAGCGACACGTCATTTCATATAAAGGGCTAACCCGTATACGACCTCTCCCTGTGGCGTGGATAGCTCAGTTGGGAGAGCATTGCACCGGTATCGCAAAGGTCGTGGGTTCGAATCCCGTTCTATGCCTGATTTTTTCTCAGGTTTTTTCAGTGGTGTTTAAGGCCGCACTTGCGCACATTTAATGATACCATTTTAGAGAGAAGTTTGTTAACCATGCATACCCCATCCTATCTACTGAAGGAAAAAATTGGGAAGTTGTTTAGCAGCAATCATCCCTTAGAGCTCTTGTAAGGGAGTACCCTGCCATGAAGGGAAGCCACACCAGTACTGTGCACTATAAAATAGAAATAATATGATTTTATATCTCCCTTGACAGTGTTATTGGCCATTAGGACAGATCAAACAGCAACCAGTGCTTTGAGGCTTGTCTTCTGGGATACCGCAGGGCATGCAGCTCATGAAATGACTCCTGATTAGCCAACATAAACACTGATTGACTAGGGTAGTGAAATGCTGCTACATATATACAAGCCCAAGTATTACTGTGTGATGCAAGGCTTGACTGGGGCCATCCTGTTGATGACCACATAGTCATTTTCACTGTTCAGTGATATCATGGATCAGATTATAAACATTTTGTTTCATATTACAACCATTAGACAACTTGACAGACCATTAAAAGCATTTGCTCATTGCATTCAAACCAAAACTGAACTGCAAAATAAGTGACATTCTAATAGGACCTAGAGTTCATTGTCTGCATACATTATTGATGTGTGGCTCTGTTATGTTTCCTTGAGCTTTTCCCCTTTCTTTCTCTGGTATCCACAGAAGTTAACTGGAATAAAACAAATACACTTTCTCCTTGAACAAAGTTTCATGACAAGCAAAATATATTTGACCAGTCACTGTGACTAATATTTTAACAATAAAATATTGTTATGGTGACTGCTTGGTAATTTTTTTGAAGGACACCTTTTGTTCAGGCAATGAACCACAAATTTATCAAGTTTGTAATAAAATTTTTAAATAAGCAAGCAATTTTTAGTAAACATTTGTAGGAAGCATAAATAAAAATGATGAAAAAGAGATTACATGCACATTTGTTTTAATTTTCTGTTAGACTTTTTTGGAATAAAATCTTCAATGAAATTGAAGGAATAGAATTCCTTAAGAGGATCCTTGGGAGTTTGATATACGTACATCTGCCTCATCAATAACTCTGTATAATGTAATTTCTATGTTGACGGTGGACTGGCTCACCTCTGCTGATATCCCACTTTAACCCTAAAGGAAATTGCCTGAGTGATGCAGCAAGTAGATTTCGAAAATTAAATTTACCACTTGACAGACATATTTTCAAAAAAATATTTTTGCCCTTGGACAACCAAAACCAGAATTACACTCAGTAGCTTACTTTTTATGTCTTAAACACAGATTCTTAAGAATGCAGTGCTGGGCAAAAAGAATTCCACCCAAGAGGAGCTGAGAGATTTTATTCAGTCATTTTCTTCCAGAATTCCTAGAGAACAAAGGAAAAGTTATTAAAAACCCCTTGTCTATTATTTCTTTCTTTAAGCACAGCACAAAAACTTCCCCAATAATAGACTTAATGATGTCTTATGGCCTCTTCTAGTGAAATTTCAAATTGCATTTTGAAGAAATTTTATCACAGTGCACTAGCAAGCCACAACACTGGTAAAATAGTTAATCAGTCATATTCAAAGACACCAAAAAAAGATTTTTACTCAAGCTACGAGTCTTGTGAATCACAGTGTGATAAGATGAAAGTGTCATGCTTTCTTGCAGTCACACACCACAGGAACATCTGACATGCTTTCAACAAGTCTCTTGGTTATATATAAAGCTCTGGTTTGTCTCCTGACAGCACTTAGTTCTCAAGATATACTCTCCCGTATCTCACACCTGTACAGATGAGTTAATCCATTCATTAATTCATTCATAAAATTGAGCTCTGTCACTAACGTTTGTTTTTACTCAGTGAAGTCCCTATTCATGGAAACAAATACAAACAAACAAAATATTATTGAATGAGAAAAAAATTATTGCAGTTACGTAAATATTCTATGACAGTGGAAAATTATTATCTACGTTCTTCTAGGCAGGATTTCTAGAGCAATATATACAGGCTGTACAGATACAGTTTCACAATCTGGTCTACTTTAGTCTTGCCAGCGACTTTTCTTTCAGTGAACAACAATCCAGTACTTCTTTAGCAAACCTTAGGTGGCCAATAAAAAATCCTTGGTGGCGAGAACAAACTTTCCTGCAGACCGCCGCACATTACTTGTGATGAACAAAACGCCTCTAAATCAACCAACAGAAGATTTAAGTTCACGTTCTTGGTTGTTATCGAAGGATGAAACAACAGTTCGAATGTCTGGAGCTGTTACTGTTAGCCGACTCGGACTTGTTTTCGCCACAACTTCGGCCAATTTCAGGATGATCCTTGTTTAAAAAGGCACCAAGGGATCTCCAAAAATACTCTTCTAGTTTTTGTTCCCTTTTTCTCCTGACCTGCATCACTGTACGTTCAAATGTTTATCCCAAAACCCACAAAGAGTTCGTCAATCGATCCGCCATTTTGAATAACAAAGTGTACATTCACGCGCGCGACCGCTGGCTACAAGGACATGCGGACGGTGCCGATTTCCGCGCGCTTTATGACCGATGTGATTCCAATGTGATAAAATCTCTCCTTGACATGTTTGGAAATAAAAGGAATTCCCCTGGGAAACAACAGTGAATAGAACTGGATAAGCAAGCAAAACTATTCTACGCATGTAATTTGACTCAAGTCAACATGAACAAAGTCAATATGAACAATTTGCCGAGCTAGGGCACACTTTCTGTGTTTAGAAATTTTGGACAATAAAACATCAAAGTGCTAATTACACAGCAGTAAATTTATAGGCACCAAGTTCCCACCAAGTCATTTGTCCATAACCCGTGTAAAATGACTACAATTACAATTAAACTAATATACTCAATCAACCTGAAGGTACTCAGCAAAGATATTTTAAAATTTCATTCTAAAATCATGAATTATTCATAAGGTTTGTGACCAATGTGTGAATCCTATATTGATCACATGCCATGTTTATAACTACAATAAAGACATTTTATGTTGTTTGAGAAAATTGTTTGAATGAATTCTTAACAGTTTCCTAGTCTTTGGATAAAAAGAATGCATCTATCTCTGTTGAATTAGATGACTAGTTCCTTAGTTGACTTCATGATGGCGTACACTATGTATAGCGCCTAGTCCTTCCTACTCGTAAAATTAATTTTGTATTGACTAATTCAAGTTATAAATTTCTGCATCTTATAATATACTTTTCAGAAGTGATTTATAAAACTCGCATGTTGTGTTTTATCGGTTGATATAAACACTCGCTTCGCCTCATGTTTATATCACCAGGGGAATATAAACACTCAGGACCAAAATAAATATAAACACTCGGGTGATGTAAACACTCGGCTTCGCCTCGGCTTCACCCCATAAAACACTCCAGCTCGTTTTATAAACACCACTTACAGTATTTCAAGTGCGGGACACGAGATTGTAGTAAAAAATGAGCGGGAATGTGGGATCAGGACCCCCCCTTCCAGACCCTGGTTGGAATGAACTGATCAGAATGGTTTGTACCATTGGCACTCCAACCGGTTTTATGACCAAATAAGGTAGCCGATCCGAACCGAAATGCGAATGTTTAGCGCCATTCCACTCGGTATTTCATCCCAACCGAAATGTTGTACCATTGGACGCTGATCAGGCCTGGACGCTGATCAAACCAACCAGTTTTCCTTGACCAATGGGCTTTCCCATTTTTTTTCCGTACCCCCCCGTTTGAGGACTTCGTTTTTGGGGGTACCCCAGGGAATTCGTGGCCGAGAGGGAAGCCCGAAGAATTCCTTAGCTACCCCAAAGAATTGGAGTCTGACCCCCAAAGAATCAGGTCCTCAACCACATTGCTACGGGTAAACAAGTAAAACATGCAAAGACCAAAGGAATTTCTTAGCCACCCCCCAAAGAATTGGAGTTTGACCCTGAAGAATTCTTTGTGGACCCTGATGAATTTGGAATTTAATTTGTGTGCCCCGAGGAATTGGAGCTTTGACCCTGAAGAATTCTTTGTTGCAGTGTTGCACCCCAAAGAATTCTTTCGCGATATCTGGGGCCACCCTGAAGAATTCTTTGTTTCATCATTGCACCCCAAAGAATCTTCAAATTGGACCCCGAAGAATTTGGAATGTATTTTGTGTGCCCCAAAGAATTGGAGTTTGACCCCCCAAAAAATCAGGTCCTCAACCACGGTGCTACGGATAAACAAGTAAAATATGTAAGACCAAAAGGAATTCCTTAGCCACCCCCAAGGAATTAGAGTTTGACCCTGAAGAATTGTTCATTGCAGTGTTGCATCCCAAAGAATTCTTTCGCAATATATGGGGCCACCCTGAAGAATTCTTTGTTTCATCATTACACCCCAAAGAATCCTTAAATTGGACCCCGAAGAATTTGGAATTTATTTTGTGTACCCGAGGAATTGGAGCTTTGACCCTGAAGAATTCTTTGTTGCAGTGTTGCACCCCAAAGAATTCTTTCGCGATATCTGGGGCCACCCTGAAGAATTCTTTGTTTCATCATTGCACCCCAAAGAATCTTCAAATTGGACCCCGAAGAATTTGGAATGTATTTTGTGTGCCCCAAAGAATTGGAGTTTGACCCCCAAAAAATCAGGTCCTCAACCACGGTGCTACGGATAAACAAGTAAAACATGTAAGACCAAAAGGAATTCCTTAGTCACCCCCAAGGAATTCGAGTTTGACCCTGAAGAATTGTTCATTGCAGTGTTGCATCCCAAAGAATTCTTTCGCAATATATGGGGCCACCCTGAAGAATTCTTTGTTTCATCATTACACCCCAAAGAATCTTTAAATTGGACCCCGAAGAATTTGGAATTTATTTTGTGTACCCGAAGAATTGGAGTTTTGACCCTGAAGAATTGTTTGTTGCAGCGTTGGGCCCCAAAGAATTCTTTCGCAATATCTGGGGCCACCCTGAAGAATTCTTTGTTTCATCATTGCACCCCAAAGAATCCTCAAATTGGACCCCGAAGAATTTGGAATGTATTTTGTGTGCCCCAAAGAATTGGAGTTTGACCCCCCCAAAAAATCAGGTCCTCAACCACGGTGCTAGGGATAAACAAGTAAAACATGTAAGACCAAAAGGAATCCTTAGCCACCCCCAAGGAATTAGAGTTTGACCCTGAAGAAGTGTTCATTGCAGTGTTGCATCCCAAAGAATTCTTTCGCAATATATGGGGCCACCCTGAAGAATTCTTTGTTTCATCATTACACCCCAAAGAATCCTTAAATTGGACCCCGAAGAATTTGGAATTTATTTTGTGTACCCGAAGAATTGGAGTTTTGACCCTGAAGAATTGTTTGTTGCAGTCTTGGGCCCCAAAGAATTCTTTCGCAATATCTGGGGCCACCCTGAAGAATTCTTTGTTTCATCATTACACCCCAAAGAATCCTTAAATTGGACCCCGAAGAATTGGAATTTATTTTGTGTACCCGAAGAATTGGAGTTTTGACCCTGAAGAATTGTTTGTTGCAGTGTTGGGCCCCAAAGAATTCTTTCGCAATATCTGGGGCCACCCTGAAGAATTCTTTGTTTCATCATTGCACCCCAAAGAATCCTCAAATTGGACCCCGAAGAATTTGGAATTTATTTTGTGTGCCCCGAAGAATTGGAGTTTTGACCCTGAAGAATTGTTTGTTGCAGTGTTGCACCCCAAAGAATTATTTCGCTGTATCTGGGGCAACCCTCCATAATTCTTTGTTTCATCATTGCACCCCAAATAATTATTATTCCGAGTTCCCGTATAAAAGATTTGGCTCTCCTCCTCAGTTTTGCTAGACGAATTTAGAATTCCATTTAACAACTATGAGCAGAATGGCCATTTTCACAAATTAGAAGAGAGCTAAAGAGGTAAAAAGTACGGTGGCCGATATGGACAAAGTATAATCATATTAAATATAAAGCACGCAAACTTAATAGTATGAACACAAACTATAATTTGAATGCAAACTTAGTAATGTGAACGCAAACTTAGTAATTCGAACGCAAACTTAGTAATTTGAATGCAAACTTAGTGATTCGAATGCAAACTTAGTAATTCGAATGCAAACTTAGTAATTCGAATGCAAACTTGCATTGAAATTACTAAAGTTTGAGTTCGAATTGCTAAGTTTGCGTGCAAATTATTAAGTTTGCGTTCAAATTACTAAGTTTGCGTTCACATTACTAAGTTTGCGTTTGAATTACTAAGTTTGCATTGAAATTACTAAGTTTGCGTTCAAATTGCTAAGTTTGAGTTCGAATTACTAAGTTTGCGTTCGAATTGCTAAGTTTGCGCTCGAATTATAATTTACGTCCAAATTACTAAGTTTGTGTTCATATTATTAAGTTTGCGTGCGTTTTATATTTAATATGATGATACTTTGTCCATATCGGCCACCGTAAAAAAGTGATATTCATCATCAGGCAAGTGTACTCACTTAACAACTTAAGCGTGTGACAACTTAAATACCACAAACTGGCATCTCGCGCATCTCAAGCACATAAGGGATTCTAAATGGGTTTGGGCCTAGCCCCCAAAAACGCAAAATGTGCCTTGAATTGCTTTAATGGCTAATTTTTGGCACAGTGATAAAACTCGACAAACTTAAAATTTTGGTGCCATTTTTTTAGTACGGAGTGACGTCACAAGGTATGTCACGTGGAAAATGGATAGACCTCAGCAATGGAAACATCGTACCGTTTTGGCTGCTGAGCTATCATTTATCGTTAACGAGATTTAAGGGTCGAAATCAGGTCACGTGGCCTAATTAATATATCAGCCCCGTAAAGCACACCCTAAAGGAACAAACTTTCCACCGGTTAAAACGTCACTATGTAGAACCCAAAGAGAGAAATATTATTATCTATTAACTTTTCAAAAAGGAGTGAAACTCACCACTATTTTTAAACTTTGAAAAGTGCAAATGTCACGTGACTAGCCACGTGACCAGTTTATCAGCCGAAATTCCATACTAAAACATTTCACTCGATGAGTGTTAACTATCCTGAAAATCTAATGCTCCACAGGCATTAATGATTAGAAAAGATATTTGAAATTTTGTAATTTTGTAATTTTCTCGACAAAATGAACTCGGGCTCCCACCCTTAACAAGGCACAACATCTGTGAAATTCTTGTACATATGTATATACATTTTTCTATATTAGAATTAATATTATAATTTTAATTACATTTTTTGAATATTGTAAATTTTAGATATATTGTATTTTTTAGTCCAAACTAAGTTGAAGCTGAAGTTGTCGGGGCAAGCGTGTTAAAAAGTGTTTACATTTTCCGGGCTGACCCAGGCCTTAAAGACCCTGTGTCCGATGTGTGTGACAATGTTATGATTGGTTTGTTGTGTTTATCTAATACTGTAAGAAACTGTCAAAATAACACCATTAGTTTGTTGTTCTATGACTTCGTATCACAAAAATCAGTTTTAGAACAATGGATGGATCGAAATTCCACGAGATTTTAACGGATTGAGTTCACTATTTTTACTGTTACTTCATTAGCATAGAGTTTTATGGGCTACGAAACTATTCGTCACCCCCATCGGACACAGGGTCTTTAATACACTTGAGTATTAAGGCCGGAGCTCATTAAAGATTATTTTGTTTTAATGTAAAAGTGTCTTTAAGTAGCAAAATATTCCAGTTATAGTATCGGTGCCTAAAATTATTGCGTTACGTCATGTGTTTAGGTAGGGCTCAGGCATCTCTGAGCTCAAAATCTCAAAGTAAACTCAGCGCGGGGTTGCTGTGCTGGGGCGAAAACGCGCGAGAAGACTAGGCACGAAGACGTCATTTGGAAATGACTATCATTTGGAAGACAAATTTGGAAAAAAATTGTTTGCAGAGTCAAAAACAGAAAATAAATTGTTTGTAGAGACGTGTTCAATTGTGACTTTGAAGTTAATATTTTGCAATGACTTTGCTGCATATCCGGCAATCTTCGGACCCTAATTAAAAAAATTTTCAAAATTTCTCCCTGGGGGTGCCCAGACCCCTGGGCAAGGAAAATGTAGCACAAATCTTGATTTTCTCACAAACCTAAGAAACACTGACCGATATAGTCGCACTTCCTACATTTCTACATAAATAAACTAAATAATGCTATTTAACAATTAGACGAAGCCGATAATCGCCTGAGGCAACAAATTGTTTTAGTATAATTGCTCAAGTGATTCATAAGTTTTTAGACGAAAAACGTGTTTTTGTAGGACTTTTTAACAAAACTCGAACGCGCACTCCCAATCCTTTCAATGTTATAATCACCTGTAGGTTACCCTGGTTACCAGAGGCTCGAAGCTTCACTCGTTTACTGACACGCTAAGCCAAGACGCCGCGATCCTGTAGGTGATTATAGTGCCTATTTTTAAAAAATAGGCCAAAAACACGACTAAAACTCTAAAATAGGCACTTTGCTTTCAACGAATTTCCTGAAACTTCGTTGACACTTAGTCCAACTGACTTCAATATGATTAACGGAGTTTCGTTCAAAAATATCAGCAACTATTTTTGCGCGAGGTTGATCTCTCTATTTAAGCTCAGATATTATTAAAAATATTAACGCTAATGGAGATCTGATAATGCGTACTTATTTTCAAAAGATACATAGAGGATATTACACGGTGGCGCGAAGATATGAGTTTTATTTTCGAGTGGCAAGAAAAATATTTTACGAATGAGCGCAGCGAATGAGTAAAATATTGTTTTTGACACGAGAAAATAAAACTCATATCTTCAAGCCACCGTGTAATTTTCTTTTTATTATATAGACAAACCAGAAAAAAATATTCCAAATTGATTTCCAAGCACTTTTGTTTTGACCGATATCCTCACTAGTGAGGATATAGAAAATATGTCACTGAGGACCCGGATGTAGCTTCGTATGAGATCTACGAGTGGCGTATTTCCCAGTAAAACACTCGTGTCTATATAATAACTGCTTTTATTCTCCAAGATTGAAGTTCATAGCGAGCATATTTTTAAAGTTGTAGACGAAAATTTATTTTCGCGAAATGCGCTCTGACTTTCGCATGAGCCACCTTAATTAAAATTCCCTGGTTTCAACTGAGATATGAAATGACGTGCCAATGAGAAAATTAAGAAGAACTAGTAAGTATTGTAATTTGAAATTTGTGTGACAGAAAACTCTCACTATCGTGGGTATATCCGGCGGATTAGCGTAACAATTGCGCACCTTTTGGCTAAAGACACCAAATTTGCACGTCAATAGTCTTCAGTATTTTATTGAAGATAAGATATGGAGGCACTTATTCGTAGCGAAAGCAAAGGAAAGGCTGGGCTGGATTTTAGAAAATTTGCCGAAAAATGTTGGTTTTGGCTTATGAAAAACTTTTAAAATCGAGAAATTTGGCAATTTGCTGAGATCAAAGAGGAAAAAAATCAGAAAAGCGGAATTGCCGATTTTTGCCATGGATTGCTTCCGAGTTTTATTCATAGCCACAATAATTTGGAAATTGTTGCGCGGGCATAAACATTCTGAATATATTCTCAAACCCCGTCCACACCCCGCCACGTGGAATGGCCTCAACGAGGAGGTACAAAACCAGATTAATCTGCCCTCTTTTAAATCTACCCTGTCTCAGCATTGTAAATAGTTAGATTTTAGTATTAAATGTGTAATGTATTTGTATTTTTGATATAATCGGCTCACTGGAAGAGCATTTTAATGAAGTGACACCGAATAAAGCTTTATTATTATTATACTATTACGCGTTTTCGTTTGTATCCGTATACTTTTTGATACGTTTAGGCCTTCCGTCCACACTAACACGCTGATCGTTTTCATCGAATCCGTATAAGTTTGAAAACGCTATCGCCCAAAGTGAATAACAACGAATCCGTTTTTATTCCGGATAAAAATGAAAACGATGTCATCAACTACTCCACTTAATTTGAAGCTGTCCTTGCACAAGTCAACATCAAATAAAAACTGATCGCTTTTTGTATAGCTTTTTTTCCGAATCTTCCGTCCACACTAACACGCTGCGAATCCGTATTAGTTTGAAAACGTTCGCCATGAAACACTCTCAAAGCTATTACCCTACCATATTTATACTAGATCAGCCAGCCCTCAGATGAGGTATTCTTGGCGGTCAGTAAGTGAAAAAATAAACAAATAATAACAACTACTAAATAGGTTAAATAAATATTAAATAAATATTTCGCTGAGAAACTAAAAAAAACTGAGAACAGCGAAAGTATTTGAAATGATGGTAGTTTGTCAGTCAACGTTACTTTTTGATTTGGCGAGCACAAAGAATCGTTCGGTTTGAGCAGTGAGCACAAAAATCTTTTCTCCAACCAACTGCTTATTTTTAAAGTCCGTAAATATTTTGAGCTCTCACCAGTAGAAATGTTTCTCGGATTTTCTTGGTTTATTTAGCAAACATTTTGATTTGAACAGTATTTGAGAGTGCAGAAACGTTTTCTAGTCAAACTCCGCCTTCCGATGGCGATTTCAATATTTAGCCAGATAGTTTTAATACAGCCAACATTAATTTTAGAGCGAGTTCAAAAATCTTCCTTCAAGCCATATGGCTTCCGAGTTATAAGAAAGCTTAGGTTAGCTTAACATTTCGCTTGTGTGATTCCGTTATTTAAACTTTATTCGATAAATCTATTCTCATTAAAAACTCTAAAACCCTAACCTAACCCTAAGACTAACATAGCCCTAAAATACTCGCTGAGATTCTCAGTCACACGCACAGGTCAGCGAGAAAACTTTGCAAAAACAAAACTTCCGAGTTTTAAATAAACATCATGAACATTCGCTGAGAAGCTAAAACAGCGGAAGTATTTGAAATGATCGTAGTTTGTCGGCCAACATTACTTTTAGTGATTTGGCGAGCACAAAGAATCGTTCGGTTTCCCTCGACAAACTGTTTTGGTTTTGAGTCGGATTAGTAGTTCCCTGCTAGCAGCGGACCCCTTTTCTCTGCATTTCGCTGCAGAGGAAAGAGGCCTTTGCTACCAGGGAATATTTTGAGCAGTGAGCACAAAAATCTTTTCTCCAACTGCTTATTTTAGTCTGTAAATATTTTGAGCTCTCAAGAGTAGAAATGTCTCTCGGATTTTCTTGGTTTATTAGTGCAGAAACGTTTTCTAGTCAAACTCCGCCTTCCGATGGCGATATCAATATTTAGCCAGATAGTTTTACAGCCAACATTAATTTTAGAGCGAGTTCAAAAATCTTCTCTCAAGCCATATGGCTTCCGAGTTCTAAGAAATATTTTCTCATTAAAAACTCTAACCCTAACCTAACCCTAACCCTAAGCCTATAACATAGCCCTAACCCAACCTTCGCTGAGATTCTCAGTCACACGCGCAGGTCAGCGAGAAAACTTTACAAAGGCAAAACTTCCGAGTTTTAAATAAACATGAATATATTCGCTGAGAAGCTAGAACAGCGAAAGTATTTGAAATGATCTGAGTTTTCAGCCAACATTACTTTGTACTTTTTAGTGATTTGGCGAGCACAAAGAATCTTTCGCTTTGAGCAGTGAGCACAAAAATCGTTTCTCCAACTGCTTATTTAAGTCCGTAAATATTTTGAGTTCTCACGAGTAGAAATGTCTCTCAGATTTTCTTGGTTTATTTAGCAAGCATTTTGATTTGAACAGTATTTGAGAGTGCAGAAACGTTTTCTAGTCAATCTCCGCCTTCCGATGGCGATTTCAATATTTAGCCAGATAGTTTTAATACAGCCAACATTAATTTTAGAGCGAGTTCAAAAATCTTCTCTCAAGCCATATGGCTTCCGAGTTATAAGAAGCTTAAAGACAAAGCGTCCGAGTTTTAAATAAACATCATGAATATTCGCTGAGAAGCTTATGCAGCGAAAGTATTTGAAATGATCGTTGTTTGTCGGCCAACATTACTTTTTAGTGATTTGGCGAGCACAAAGAATCGTTCGGTTTTCCTCGACAAACTGTTTTGGTTTTTGAGTCGGATTAGTAGTTCCCTGCTAGCAGCGGACCTCTTTTCTCTGCATTTCGCTGCAGAGGAAAGAGGCCTTTGCTACCAGGGAATATTTTGAGCAGCGAGCACAAAAATCTTTTCTCCAACTGCTTATTTTAGTCCGTAAATATTTGAGCTCTCAAGAGTAGAAATGTCTCTCGGATTTTCTTGGTTTATTTAGCAAACATTTTGATTTGAACAGTATTTGAGAGTGCAGAAACGTTTTCTAGTCAAACTCCGTCTTCCGATGGCGATATCAATATTTAGCCAGATAGTTTTACAGCCAACATTAATTTTAGAGCGAGTTCAAAAATCTTCTCTCAAGCCATATGGCTTCCGAGTTATAAGAAATCTATTCTCATTAAAAACTCTAACCCTAACCTAACCCTAACCCTAACCTAACCCTAACCCTAACCTAACCCTAACCCTAACCTAACCCTAAGCCTATAACATAGCCCTAACCCAACCTTCGCTGAGATTCTCAGTCACACGCGCAGGTCAGCGAGAAAACCTTACAAAGGCAAAATTTCCGAGTTTTAAATAAACATGAAAATATTCGCTGAGAAGCTAGAACAGCGAAAGTATTTGAAATGATCTTAGTTTGTCAGCCAACATTACTTTGTACTTTTTAGTGATTTGGCGAGCACAAAGAATCGTTCGGTTTCCCTCGACAAACTGTTTTGGTTTTTGAGTCGGATTAGTAGTTCCCTGCTAGCAGCGGACCCCTTTTCTCTGCATTTCGCTGCAGAGGAAAGAGGCCTTTGCTACCAGGGAATATTTTGAGCAGTGAGCACAAAAATCTTTTCTCCAACTGCTTATTTTAGTCTGTAAATATTTTGAGCTCTCAAGAGTAGAAATGTCTCTCGGATTTTCTTGGTTATTAGTGCAGAAACGTTTTCTAGTCAAACTCCGCCTTCCGATGGCGATATCAATATTTAGCCAGATAGTTTTACAGCCAACATTAATTTTAGAGCGAGTTCAAAAATCTTCTCTCAAGCCATATGGCTTCCGAGCTATAAGAAATATTTTCTCATTAAAAACTGTAACCCTAACCCTAAGCCTATAACATAGCCCTAACCCAACCTTCGCTGAGATTCTCAGTCACACGCGCAGGTCAGCGAGAAAACTTTACAAAGGCAAAACTTCCGAGTTTTAAATAAACATGAATATATTCGCTGAGAAGCTAGAACAGCGAAAGTATTTGAAATGATCTGAGTTTGTCAGCCAACATTACTTTGTACTTTTTAATGATTTGGCGAGCACAAAGATCTTTCGCTTTGAGCAGTGAGCACAAAAATCGTTTCTCCAACTGCTTATTTAAGTCCGTAAATATTTTGAGCTCTCACGAGTAGAAATGTCTCTCAGATTTTCTTGGTTTATTTAGCAAACATTTTGATTTGAACAGTATTTGAGAGTGCAGAAACGTTTTCTAGTCAATCTCCGCCTTCCGATGGCGATTTCAATATATTAGCCAGATAGTTTTAATACAGCCAACATCAATTTTAGAGCGAGTTCAAAAATCTTCTCTCAAGCCATATGGCTTCCGAGTTATAAGAAAGCTTAGGTTAGCTTAACATTTCGCTTGTGTGATTCCGTTATATTTAAACTTTATTCGATAAATCTATTCTCATTAAAAACTCTAAAACCCTAACCTAAAGTCTAACATAGCCCTAAATATTCGCTGAGATTCTCAGTCACACGTGCAATCAGCGAGAAAACTTTACAAAGACAAAACGTCCGAGTTTTAAATAAACATCATGAATATTAGCTGAGAAGCTAATGCAGCGAAAGTATTTGAAATGATCGTTGTTTGTCAGCCAACATTACTTTTTAGTGATTTGGCGAGCACAAAGAATCGTTCGGTTTCCCTCGACAAACTGTTTTGGTTTTTGAGTCGGATTAGTAGTTCCCTGCTAGCAGCGGACCTCTTTTCTCTGCATTTCGCTGCAGAGGAAAGAGGCCTTTGCTACAAGGGAATATTTTGAGCAGCGAGCACAAAAATCTTTTCTCCAACTGCTTATTTTAGTCCGTAAATATTTTGAGCTCTCAAGAGTAGAAATGTCTCTCGGATTTTCTTGGTTTATTTAGCAAACCCTAACCCTAACCTAACCCTAACCCTAACCCTAACCCAACTTTCGCTGAGATTCTCAGTCACACGCGCAGGTCAGCGAGAAAACTTTACAAAGGCAAAACTTCCGAGTTTTAAATAAACATGAATATATTCGACGAGAAGCTAGAACAGAACAGTATTTGAGAGTGCAGAAACGTTTTCTAGTCAAACTGCCTTCCGATATCTAAATTTAGCCAGATAGTCTTATAGCCAACATTTTAGCGCGAGGTTAAAAAATCTTCTCTCAAGCCATATGGCTTCCGAGTTATATGAAATCTATTCTCATTAAAAACGCGAACCCTAACCAAACCCTAAAAATTCGCTGAGATTCTCATATCAGTCACACGCGCAGGTCAGCGAGAAAACGTTTTTAAAATACAAAGACAAAATTCGGTTACCATAACTACGCACGCCCCTTCCACACTTTTGACTACTGTGTGTCTGGCTCATCAAGCATTCGCACGCTTTTGCTCCAAATGGAGCATGCGATGCCATGGGAATTGTTTATATAGCAAAGAACGGATTTTGTCGAGCTAGTTTTCTTTCTGCGACTTCTGGTTTATTTTCAGTATTAACAGTAGCCGAATTCACACTAGAGACGAAAAACTCGTCTGAGACGAGTTTCTCGTCAGAAAAAGTTTCAGTTTTATTTCAATTCTATTCAGAAACACTTACTTGTTATCTGTCTAAACTTTCTCCTTCAAAAAAATTGTTTTCGCGTGATCACAGAAGAACAGGGAACCATAATTAAGGCGAGAAACTCGTCTCAGACGGGAAACTCGTCTCTAGTGTGAATTCAGCTATTTTGCGTACGCGGCACGAGTGAGAAATCTCTCTCGGATTGTCTTGGTTATTTAGCCAACACTTGATTTGCGAGAAGAGAACATTTCACTTATATTCAATGTATCAGTCAATTCACCGATCCCGCATTCATTTGTTATACCCCTAGTTACTGTTGCTACGTCGGACAAGCCAAATTTTATCTTTGGCATAAAAGCGGAAAAGACACCGATTGCAGGGAGGTGTTAGAAGTTGTTGCATGCAATTTGGATTTTATATTTTTATCTTGAAAAGCTGAATAATTATTGAAAAATCTTCGATATTCAAGTTTGTTGCTCGGACATTTTGAATTCCGTGGGGAAAACTTCCTATTGTTGGCTTCTAAAGCTTCTAAAATTGCTATAATAACGCGAAATTGCTAAATAAATCGATACTCGGCTCACGCGTACAACCGTCAATAATGTATTTATTATGAGACATTGCGGCTGTCAATTTAGTCCAGTCAATCTACGGTTTGACCGGGAACTAATTGCAACAAAAGCTTTTTCGACGGTTTTGTGCTACATTTAGTCCCCAAATGAACATACTAAAAGTCCCAAAAAATCGGAGTTCAGGAACACGCCGAAAACGGCAATTGAAAAATCCCATACAAAGCTTGTATGAAAAACCACAGGGAGCCCAAATCTCGAAAAATGCAGAACATTAAAATAGAGTCATTTGATGAAACTTTCGACAATGCAAATGATTCGAATTATTCCGAAACACAATTTTGAACATAAATAGTACAGGTTTCAGTTGTATTTCGTACTTTTTATTAAATAATTACTCAATTCTATTTCCTCAGAGTTTGATATCTGGAACTAATAGGAGTCGCCAGCTAGTGACGCTTTTGTTCGATAAATTATCTCCGTTGATAACCATACTATCTCAGATTAACAAATATTTGATGTTAACATGGATTACGCAGACATTTAAGACAATAACAAGAGAAAAATAAAAATAATCGGGATCGAGATGTCCGCACGAGATCGTTTAGCTGACACGTTAACTGGTTCCTGAAACCCTCAAAGTCAAGGCAAGTTGGCTTCTTATTTCTAGCGTATGTTGATATAGATTATATATTATTAGATGACCTTGAATTCATATTCAGTGTTATTAATAGCCACCAAAGAGGAGGCCAATTTTGCCAAAGAATTGACCTGGTCTCAGTCCGTGTCCTCAGGACTCTCATCAAAGACGCCATAGGAGAGTTGGTGCACGCGGGTCCCTTACATTGTCCGCAAACAATTTAAAACTCAAGGTCGTGCTTTCACAAGAGCACCGGAGAATACTGCAGTCCTGAATGCAATTGCAGCGTCCAATATGGAGACTTTACTGTGGAGCCGCTGGTCGGTCAGATTGAGGAGGGGCGATACGATCAGGCCCGTAGGAGGGATGTTTCAGAGGTTCGAACGAATCCCCTTCAGTCCAGAAAAATCAGGCTTTTGGTCACAAAACAGGAAGGAAACACGACAAAATGCTATACACTTGGTTTGTACAGGATTTCTTTTTCTGTAAAACAGAGGACAACAAACCCCTCTCCAAGAATGCGAGCTAAGGGCCTGACGAGGATGTCACCGCCCAATTTCCATCCCCAATCTTCACACCTTGATCTTCACTGACTGTTTCGCTGTCTGACTTATAAATACACTTTTCAGCAACAGTGGATGTTGGAAGGCGATTCTGTGGTTCGGGGGACGAGGTCTCGCTTGTCCGTTTTAAGACCGCACTGGTACCTTAAATCATGTCCATCTTCTAGCCAGGTTTGCTATCATAAATACAGACAAGAACATTTCCCCTTTCGAGATTGAGATATTTTCATTTTGTTTATTGTGCTTTAGGGAGTCGAATATCGTACTTGCAATGCAAGTATGGAGAGCTGGCATGCTTCTTGAAGGCCGCGCGTGCCGTAGGGACGCGAAAGTCTGGCCGAGAACATGGACCGAGACCATGCGGGAAGGCAAGCTAAGCTCGCACTAAAACTGGCCACCTCTTTCAAACTATTGTTTATTGTGGCTATTAACTGAAGAGGAATTCAGGGACATTCACATCTAAGAATGAATTTAAAATATATCAACATACGCAGGAAATAAAAATCTAACTTGCCTCGACTTTGAAGTACTTTGAGGGTTTCAGGAAACCAGTCAAACGGTGTGAACGATCTCGATCCCAATTATTTTGATTTTTTTTGTCTGGGTAATCCATGTTGTCATCAAATATTTGTTAATCTGAGATAAAGTATGGCTATCATAGGAAATAATTTAACGATCAAAAGTGTTTCTTGCCGGCGCCTCCTATTCCAAACTCTTGCGCCAAATAGAATTGAGTGATTACTTAATAAAAAATACCATAAAACAACTAAAACGAGTGCCATTTATGTTCAAAATTATGATTCGAAATAATATGAATCATTTGTATTGTCGAAAGTTTGCACAAAACGAGTCTATTAAAATATTGTGCATTTTTCGAGATTTGGGCTCCCTGTGGTTTTTCATACAAGCCTGTATGGGAATTTTCCATTGCCGTTTCCGGCGTGTTCCTGCACTCCGATTTTTTGGGACTTTTAGTGTGTTCATTTGGGGACTAAATGTAGCACGAAACCGTCGAAAAAGCTTTTGTTGCAATTAGTTCCCGGTTGACCCCTTTTTGAGCGTAGATTGACTGGACTAATTGTCAACTTGCATCTTTGCATCTTTTGCATCTTTGCATCTCTGCATCTTTGCATCTTGCATCTTGAAATAGTGCAAGCCTTTATTAAGAGATATTGGGGCTGTCAATTGTCAACTTGCATCTTTGCATCGTTGCATCTTTTGCATGTTTGCATGTTTGCATCTTGCCTCTTGAAATAGTGCAAACCACATGACATTGACACCAAAATGTCCCCAGATAAATTTTAGGAAAAGTCATGAAGTTTCACCATCATAGCTGCAGTAGTTTTAGAGTAATCAGGATTTTACTGGAGGGGAGGGGGGGCAGTCTGAATAGGCTTAAATATAAAAAAATATTTTTCTTAACAATTCAACTTTCAATAGAAGAGATTTCAATAGACGATTTATCTTATCGACATAGTAGAAGGCATTTTATAGATAGAGGGTCGCACTCTTCTTTCGCCCAAATTTTGATAAACACATTTCATCAAGGCTCAGAGAAAGAGTAGATGAACATTCTGTTTTTTGTGTATAGTAAAAGAAGTCAATTTCTCAACTCAGATCGCCTTTTACAGTCAACATTTTAGAACAGTTTGAGTTACGCGAACAGAAATATTTTCTTCGGATTTTCAAGATCGTCGACAAGCAACATTCAGAGGTCGTTCAATCTTTGCTCAAACCAAGACTTCCAACCAAGAGTTTTATTTAGCCAAATGAGTAATATGTATTCTCATTAAACTTCTGCCTTTGTGGGAACTCTCCCTAAGCTAACCCTTAACGGTTAGGTTAGGGTTAATAACAACCCTAGCTTTTAGTATTTATCGGGTAGGGGAGATGGGAGATGGCTCAGGTAAAGAATTCTTCAGGGTTAAGTAAAGAATTCTTCAGGGTGCGAGATGGGATGGCTTAGGTAAAGAATTCTTCAGTTCTCAGGGTAGGTTACAGGTTTGTATTTGTATCTGTTTTTTGTTATTTTTTTCCTGAGGGGGTTGGCTATACGAAGAAACTCTTTCGTGATTATTTCTGGGGGGGGGGGGGGGGGGGGGGGGGGGTATGTGCTTTTCGTTAGTATTTCTGAGGGGGCCATTCTGACCCACACCACCAAAGTTTTGATTCATTGTCCTCATCACCCTGAAGAATTCTTTACCTAACCCTGAAGAATTCTTTGCCTAATCCACCTCCCACCCTGAAGAATTCTTTGCCTAATCCACCTCCCACCCTGAAGAATTCTTTGCCTAATCCACCTCCCACCCTGAAGAATTCTTTGCCTAATTTGCCTCCCACCCTGAAGAATTCTTTGCCTAATCCACCTCCCACCATGAAGAATTCTTTGCCTAATCTGTCTCCCACCCTGAAGAATTCTTTGCCTAATCCGCCTCCCACCCTGAAGAATTCTTTGCCTAATCCACCTCCCACCCTGAAGAATTCTTTGCCTAATTTGCCTCCCACCCTGAAGAATTCTTTGGTCCTCAACCCTGGGGGTACGGACAAAAAATGCGAAAAGCCCAATGGTAAGCACCCCTAGTCACTTCGTTTTTGGTAGACGATTTCCTTTGACCATGAAGTTGAAAAACTCGCTCAGGAGTTAATGATATCAAGTGAAAATCTAGCAGGTTGATTGAACAGAAACCGCATTCTAGTTTTCCTGCATTATCCGATCCCACTAACCCGCCCTTTGTTTGATCGAGATCGACGTAAACTTCCGGTTTTGAAAACAAGGAAAACCCCAACTTTCCTCTTAACATCCTCCTGAAAAATTTGCCAATTGTATAGGATCTGTTTGATGTTACACTATCTTTTAAACTCACCAGCAATTGAGTGTCAAAACACGAAGTCTGTTCGATTCCGAATCAGGACCGCTCGTGTCAGCCGCCATTTTGAATTATACGCCCGCAATTACTAGAAAACTGGTCAGCTGTCTATTCGTGGGGGGCTTCTGGGTAAATTTAATTATCAAAGTACAAAGCGCGCCCGCGAAAGAGGCACCTACGGCAAAACGGCTTGACCGATCCCCAAAATTTAGCAGTTGGTAAATGATTTCAGATTTTCTCGCTACGTTTTCTGTGCTCTAGTTAGCACACCCCAAAACTAAGAAATCCTACCCGATTTTTGGGCTCGGACACAGTACAATCTGTCCGACCTCCATACACTAAAATAAATAGTATATGTAGGCGTACGTGGAACTCTTCACTATAAAAATGTGCAACGTCAGAGGCTTATAACTTCGCTCCCAAACTTTCAGAGTATCTTAGTTTTAAATTATTGTTGTTCAACTGCTAAAGTGGGGATCGGTGAATTGCACGCCACGTGAAGTTAGATTGAGATTTTAGCTCAGCTAGTTTCAGGCAAAGTTGATTTCATGACACTAGTTTAAATGTCCATTGCCTATAATGAGATGATATAGTCCATCAACGGATATTTCCCTCGGTAAAAATACATCCATTGAGAGCATATGTTATTGAACACTTGTCATTGAGGCCTACTCTGAGACCTTACCTCGCCGTGAGTTTATGTGAGATAAGGGGGAAATGGTCCAATTGAAAGGCGAGATAAGGGGGAAATGGTCCAATTGAAAGGCGAGATAAGGGAAAAATGGTCCAATTGGAAGGCGAGATAAGGGAAAAATGGTCCAATTGGAAGGCGAGATAAGGGAAAAATGGTCCAATTCAAAGGCGAGATAAGGGAAAAATGGTCCAATTGGAAGGCGAGATAAGGGGAAATGGTCCAATTGAAAGGCGAGATAAAATTGTGCCAATTTAATACACTGTAAAAACGGACGGTCAAATTGATTAAAAGAAATTGGTCATCTCAGACTCGTTCTATAATAGAACGACGACAATTTGTCGTCCTTGAGTCTTAAATGGCCTGATTTAGTTTTGTGGTCAAAATGACCATGGGAGATAAGGCGAGATAGGGCGCTAGATAAGGTCCAAGAGCTAAGACCTTGTTTTACAAAACCTCCCCTGTGTATCATATAACAACAAGCAATGTCGTATGACATTTATTAATTGCCGAATATATTTTACTGCCAATACATGTATATATGTATGTATGCTATATATTAACCTTTTTATCATTAGTTCAAACAATCTGTATAACTACTGGCCTATTCATATGATTCAGTTATCTAGTGATATACTATTGTAGTATTGGTTATGCGCAGTTCAACCAGAAAGACTTCTCATCCGGATTCGCACTTTTGGAGGCACCTGCCTTTTGTTCCTCGATGCAATTCCCGTAACAATTTCTGCTTTCGTTAAATATGCACTGCATGTGACACGATGTACTCGCTTTATTAATATAGCATTTCACAGCACACGGGAAGCTCCTGGGACTGAGTTTGCTTTCGCGAATCGCATTTCCCTTGAGGATTGGACGAGTATCAGGACAAGGAGAATGGGAACTAATATATTGATGATTTTCATCTCAGATGTTGACCTGGAGAAGGATAATGACAGGTGTTACGGTTCAAAATAACGAATTCTGTTACTAAAAGAGCATAGATTAGGGGCATTGCGACGAGGGGCGTTGCAACTAGGGGCGTTGCGACTAGGGGCATTGCGACGAGGGGCGTTGCAACTAGGGGCGTTGCGACGAAGCGTAGCGACGAAGCGTTGGGCGCGCGTCATCGAATTTCGCTTTTAGGGAAGTATTGAGAATGATTTTATATTGTAACTAACTGACTTGTCTGGTGAATACTAAAACAAACTATTTCCCTCCGACATTCATCTCCTATCTACTGGGAACAGTTGTAAAACCTTCGTAAGTCAAACGTAACACTTCAAACGTTTTGACCGTTAACTTTAATTGTCCGCCCATATGCGAAACTTGAACGCGCCGTCGACTGTTGGACGAACGGAATGTACCAATCTTCATGACCAAAAATCTATTAGAAATTTTCGAAATGACGTGCTATTCCTGTACTACTGTGAAAAGTGTCGTGCACGCGACACAAATTCAATTCATTTCTCTTACTTCTTTCTCTGCGGTCGCAGAAAAAAAAGAATACATTTATAAACGTTTGTCTGGATAGTTGTATCCGATCAACAAGTCAGTTCTGGATTTTTTCATGTTCATGTAATTAAGTCAAACCGATGGGACTAGACTTACCGTCAATTTGAACTTGTTTCCGCGGCGGGACGAGGGTGCTTAATTCTTGTGCACTTTTAGCGACAAATGATCTGAATCTCTGAAGGTTTTGAATTTTATGCTAAAAAACGGCGTATATGAGCAGCTGGCTAAAATTGATTGGCATATTAATCATTGTGGGTCATTATTATTTTGATATATAAAGCTGTGTCAATAAACAGTAAACAATGTTTTTAACATCCATCCTATACAGAGTGTGTGTGAGAGAGATACGCCTTTTAAACCAAAATCGTCCCACGGTAGTCCATTTAGAGAGGCTGGTAGCCTCATTGCATTAACAGGGAACACTCATCTCACAAAACTAAATATAAATACAGTCAAAGCTCTCGTAAGCGACCACCTCGGGAACTGAAAATTGCGGTCGTTAACGGAGCTAGCTGGTCGCTTACGAGAACGGCTCTCGTAAGCGACCACCAAGCGGCTTCCTACTTGAACAATAGGTGTTGGTCGCTTACGAGAGCTTAGTACAATAAATCTAGAAAAAAAAAACATGTGATACTAATGCTTAAAATAGTTTGATTTATTTCCCGACGTTAATTAAGAATAGATAACCGCAAATATGTACATAGAAAATAGCATTTCACCGGTGCAGCTTGTATCAGTTTAGATATTTATGAGGTGATGACTGATGTTTTAAAGACAAAAAGTAGCATGGTCGCTTACGAGAGCTTAAAAACAATAGAAAATTTCTGTTGGTGATTTGAAATTGTGGTCGCTAACGGAGCTGGTCGCATCGATAAGGCGGTCGCTTACGAGAGCTTGAAATAACAGAGTTTATGTGACATTTCAAACGGGGTTTCGAGAAAATGGTCGTTATGAGAGCTGGTCGCTTACGAGAGCGGTCGCACAGAGAGCTTCGACTGTATGTCGAAGTTAAATCAAAATTTTTAAGTTTTTAACGGCGTGAGTCTTGGCGACAAACTTACCTTGCTTATTAGGTTAATCACAGAGTTATAAGTGATTTGGGATGACTACATATATAGCTGTTTATATCGAATTTATGACATTATTTGTTATATTATCGATTTATTAGTGTTTCATAGCTTTCAGTTGACCTGACAAAAAAAAAAAACTGGCCTGGTCGTTTTAACAATCAATTGTAGGAATGTATTTTTGCAAATAGCTTGAAATTATTGATTTGACCGGCCAGAATAAACGTCTTTCGGTACATTGTGTGACCGCCATGAACAGCTGTCTCGAGATGATTAGCATAGGTCGTGATAGGTTTATCTGCGATGGCTCATTCGCTCATTTTCATACAAAGCTGTGTCAATATAATAAGATGTTAAAAACTGTTTTATTAGCGGCTTGTATTGCCATTGTTAAATTAACTGACAAATTGAAAGTATTCGAGTTTGTAGCACTCAGGGAAACCTAAAGAAGTCCAAAGCATCTAACTGATGTGAAGAAGTAACAAAATGATACAGGAAAGCATGCACAAGTTCATCCACGTTGACTCGGGCACGCTCAATTAAAATAGGGGGTACATAGCAAGTATTTGGGATGGGGGGAGGGTCACAGGTATTGAAAATTATGACCATTTTTGCCGATTTTGTGTTGTTGTTATATGTGTCACTTTTGTCCCGCAAAAGGAGGGGTCACATGCACCTAAGGATGACCCCTTATTAGCCACGCCCCTATATGCATTACGGCGTTTCTCGTGATTTGCCGAACTCTGGAGGCAACTAGCTGTCAAACGGCTGCCTCGTACCCAGGTGCGTTTCTGCGGATTTACGGCCGAGCGAAACTAATAGCGAGTGAAGTGCGCAGGGGATCAACGGTGTTGTCGCAGTTTCCTTCGATCGCAGACTTTAGTAAACAAAAAAAATCACTCAGAGTTCTAAAAGCTATTGGATTCCTTGGATGTTTAATTCAGGGAACGCTTTCCAGGGCTTTCAAAACACAAATTAATCGGTGCAAAAACCTTACAGAGCTAGCGTTAGAACAAAGATTTTCGAAAGGCAATAAACGGGAGTCCCATCTAGCCTTTTCTACCCTACAAAGTCCAAGCATTTTAACGACGTCATCAATGACATGCACCACGTGATTATCGTGCTGTACCCCTTGTCGCCATGGTAACTTAATCTGAACTCCCTAAGCTGACATTTACGGGGTTGAGAATGTCAAGTGAGATCACCATCTGCTAGGATCTATAGTTTAGTAGCAGGTTACTGTTACGTAACGGGTACGTCGGTAGTCTATTGACAAAGAGATCCATGATTGACCATTTGTTTTTTTCATTCCTGTTTACAATAAATCTAGAACTTTATTCGTTATTTAATTTGCGCTATTTATTATCGTTCTCGTTATAGTAACTCTTTCTTTGACAGAGTTTAAGTGCCGGCGATTTCTATCTACGCATGCGCATAACGACCTATAAAAAGATTCGGCTTTTGTGTTTTATCCAATCTCGTACCCAGAGCACGTCATCTTTTGGCCAGCTGCAAGATTCAGGGCTCTGGGGGAATCGATTTTTTTAAAACCCAGATTCTGGGTTTCCGGTTTGATTGTTGTATGAAAGTTCGTTACGTTTTTGACCTACCACGCATGCTCACAAATCGGATTCCCCAAAGGCCCTGATTCTTGCCGCTGGCCAAAAGATGACGGGCTCTGGGTACGAGATTGTGTTTTATCTATAAGTGTATCTCATTCTGGTCTAACGGTTCAAATTCCAAAAGTAGAAACTTTCCCCATTCAAGGAAATATTTAAAGAAAACGATACATTTCAATGAGAACTATCGTGCCATATGTCTTGATAAATGGTGTGTTAACATTTTCCAGGAAGAAAAAATTTGCGGTTGCCCCTACGCCGCCGACAAACGCGGCGAGTGATAGCTCCCAATTGCTTCGATTATGGAACCTTATATTGCTACAAACAAAGTAATTCATTCTTCGGCCTAGTCCCTAGTATTCTTAGGCGGGTTTCCTGTGGTTAGGTTGTAGATGTGACGCTGGCCTTGAACCAAGCGGCCCCCACGCTCCCACTCGGCACATATACCACAGGGAGTCCGCTCTAAATATTTGTCAAGGATCTAGTGCGTCAGTGACGCGAGGTATAAATTCAATGCCAAATCACCGCCAACTTGGTTTGCATTGAATGTTCCGCCACAGCTAGGACACTTTGCTTTCAGCAGATGCCCCGAGTATTCAACTACCTTTGATTCAACGCCGCAATTAGTCAAGGGGCATCTGTACTTTGCCTCTTGTAAGCCTTTCAGGGATCGCATCAATTTGGCAGCGACTTCAGAACCGTGTTTGTCATACGCTTTTTTCTCTTCGTCACTCAAGTCGTTTAGAGTCCAAAACACGTCTGAGAATTCCAACCCAAGGACATCGGCATTCTGCACCCTAAAGAACCCATTGTCAGCCCAGCCGTCGCCCATGAATTCATCAGACGCAAGCTCTCGGCATCGTAACTTGTAAGGACCACTGCATGGCCGCCGGAGGGGCTAGTAGAATGCGTCTTTGAATCGAGGTATGTTTTGGTAAGGATTCCTTGCGGGTTTCATCAAAGAACAGGGAAAATTGATCCCACTGGGCTCCGGTCAAACGAAACCTGACAACCACTGGTCTCTTTGCGGAAAGAGCTTTCATAGCACCAATGGCGTCCACCTTTTGGCATCGGAGCCGATATTCTGGGCAAATTTCCTGCAAGACTTTCATGGTCGGGGCTCCGTCCTTTCCATACTTGGCAATGAGCTTTTTTCTCAGCTTAAAGAAATTCGGGTAACCGCCGTCTCGGCCTATGATTCGTTTCATTGCGAGATCCAGTACAGCGGCTGTGGCATTCGCATAACACGTTCCCCCGTGTTGGCGTTTTGCTTCAAACCCGTCGTTTGCCTTGTTGATGTAGATATCCAAATCAACTGAAGAAAGCACGTCTGAGAGGGCGTCTTGAGTGAGGACACCGGTCTTCGCCAATTGGCAGACATCCTTGATGATGTCGGGGTGGTTCACTTGAAAGAAAAGTCGTGTCTCATTGTTGTCAATATCTATAGTCCATCCTCTCTTGACAAAGAGGGTTCGTGGTATGCTCTGCGTTTTGATAGTTGAACTCATTCTGAACATGAACTTTGCAGGCTTTTCCCAACTACTGTCTTGAATGCTGAACAATCGACGAGGATTTGCGAGCTTTTGATGGGTTATAAAGCAACTTACAACGGTGACTCCCTGATTGGCTAGCTCTTGGAGAGGTGGAGCATCTCCGTCACTAGGCTGGCCATCAGAGAGAACAAACAGAAGCTTCTGATGATTTGCAAATTCTGTGTATGAAAACAGATCCACCGAGTGACGCATGGTCTGCATGAGCGGCGTCCCTCCATAAATGACAGGTTCAACTACCTTCAACAAATCATCGACCTGATTATCTGTGAGTGTTTCTTCATCTACACTGGCATGCAGTATTTCTGATGCGTCGCGCACACTCATAATTGCAGCTTTGCTGACCTCCACTATTTGAATTTCATAGCTTTCGACCATAAGTTGTTTCCCCTTCTCGATTGCTTCTCTGACTGACCTTTCCGTTGCCCATTCTTGTGAATTAAATGGAAGAAACGCATCAGCAAAACCTGCCAAAGCAAATGCACCTTCAGCGGCCATATTTGAAATCTCAATGCATTCTCTGGGAAGACACTTGTAAACAAACTTGTTCGCAAAATCAGAACTTTTTCGCAAATTGTAAAGTATTGAAGCAGCTGTGTCTTCTTCAATAACCCTGAGCAAGACATTCATTTTAGCCCATTTCCAAATTCTCCGTGCTCCATTTCGTTCAAGGATACGCATGGATTCCTCAATCATTTCTCTTTTACTCATCCAGGATTTCAAATCTTCAATGGGGCCCTTCTTTTCCTTTATCGCCTTCATGTCATTCGCTTTCACTGTGCCTAACAAATCAAAGATTGCTGGTCCAGAGGAGCCTCCAAAGGCCAAGGCGAAAATTTGATTTGAAGACGGCACATCATGTTCGATTAACTCGTCGATGACTTTAAAGATGGATCTCGCCCACGCTCCTCCTTCCTCCTCGACTTGACCACCAACACTTGTCTTCATGGAGCCGGACACGTCCACCAGTACTCCAATTAAGCTCGACATGCTTTCTGTTTAGATAGAGAGAGAGGGAGAGAGTGAACCATTATAATTCTGCGAGATTGCGCAGAATACCAGCTCAGGAGATGGCTCGACACCGCGGCAAAACGCAGTTCACATGCGCTAAACATTCACTGGCTTGTGAATCGAAGACAATTTAAAAAAATCAGAATTTCGCCTTGGGTGCAAGCCTAAATTGCGAGGTGCAAACGTTCAGGGTCGAGGGAAACATCAAGATTCGAGGGAAAACAAAACTCGCTGTTTCCCGAGGGCGCAGTCATTAAGTGTTTATTATATAGCTAAAAGAAAATACGGTAAACATGGGTAAAAATCAAGTCCGCCGAAATTTCTCGCTCTAGCGATGTCGCCCGCGCGGGCAACAATTTTTTAATTGTAGCCTGCGCGGGCTACATTGAATTTGTAGCCCGCCACGTGACCAAGATAGAACCAATCAGAGCGCGCGCTTTGAACGAATAAAAACGAGCTATATAATAAATGATCATATTCTAGTTGCTCTGCAATTTTTGGCCTTACATTTTGTATCTGGAGCTAACGTTTTCCAAATTTCCAAGAGAGCACGAGACTATCTTTGTTATGTATGATTATTTCCTTTGTTTTCATTTCACAGGAAGCGCATGGCAAATGCGTTTTCCGCGGTGTTGTGCACCCTATTCTTGTACCAAGAGCTCTCCGGCTCATCACCTCTGGTGGCAGCCATTTTAGGGCCTAGTCGTTGATTTTGGGGCATGCGCATTAAGTTCTTCCTCTCTCTGCTTATCAAACCTCGCGCATGCGTCAGTGGCTGTCACCAGAGCATTCTCGAACCCAGAGCTCACCGGCTCGTCACCTCGCGGGGGAGGCTCTGGTGACAGCAATTGACGCATGCGCGAGATTTGATACAGAGCCGTTGAGAGAAACAACTTTCTGCGCATGCCCCAACGTTCAGCCAATCAGCGAAGGCTCTCAAATGGATGTCCCCGGGAGCTCTGGGTACGAGACCAGCGCCTCCCAGTTGTCTCAGTCGACGGAAAGAAAATTCGAAAATTTAAGACATAATCCTCACTTCCGTATATAAAATTAAGGGACCGTTCATTTTTTATCAGGGAGGGGGGGCTGGTGGAAATGAGGGGAGACCCTGTATTAGTTTGAAAACGAATACTTTTGAAAACGTGTTAGTGTGGACAGGGCCTTAGGAGATATCAAGTAGACTTGGAGGCGATAAGACAATGACCAATCACGGACGCATAATAGCCCTCTAAGATTCTCGGAAATACCGGAAGTTGAAACACCGTCACGTAAATAAGACTCGGTGTCACTGTCGAAGACGTTTCCGAAGAGTCAAAAACATTAGAATGATATAAAGATATTAGAAATATATATCTTGATATGTATGCGTATGGGTACTTGTTTTGGCCAAGAAAGTGCTGATACTTGACGTTTCCGAAGAGTTGAGGTGTATACAAAATATATCGATATAGTATTGATCGTATTTTGCAGTTAACGCATCATTTTCTTCCTGAATATAACGGAAGTTGAAGGTTTCAACTGCACACTTTCTCTACGTCGCTCTTCACGACTTGATTTTCAGCATTCTACCAGAAGTACTTTCGCTTAAAGAACGCCTCTGTCTACGGTTCTTTCTGGCGACGCAAGAACTCGGTGGCAACTTCGCAAACGCGCAGGTTGTGCGGATAGGTTTATTGGCCGTTACAATGCGCCAACTTTAGAATTGCTAATCAGAACTATACTAACTCAGGGTTAATTTCTCTCGTGTGTAAAGAAACGTATTTTTCTGCCATACCTCGATATAGCTTCTAACAGGTAATTAACTTCTTCTCGGATGCCCTGAAGACGACGATCACTCAATGACCGCCATGAAGTCCGATCGAGAGGTTGCTTTTCGGGTGTCTTTGCTTTCTTATACTTAATATCACGTGAGATTTGATCACGTGAAAGGGAAAGTCCATATCGTGTATAAACCTGTTTTGCTAGTAATTTTAGCTCAGGGCCTCGATTTGAGGTATTGTGTAGCGAATTCTTTATTTGTTATTTATATTCATTGATCCGCGCAAAGCGTTAGCATCCCGCGGATATGACAACAATAGAAAACAATTAATCAGACAGGTAGGTCAGGGCCGCAGCAAGCCTCCAAAAACTGGGGGGGGGGGGGGGGCACGACATATAAAAAATATCAAGGCAGCTTTTAAAGGAAGTTGAAGCTCTTTTGCGCGCGAAGCGCGCCGAAAATTTAGAGCCCAGCATGTGAAATTACCGCATGTTTGGGAGAACTTTGATGCATGGTGCAAACGGTGCAAAATCGTCCCCAGTGCAGCCTTGAGCAGATTCCACTATTTATTTATAGTTCTGGTTAAAAAGCACTCAATTTATGTGTATTACTCCGAACTGTTCGTTAATTATGGCGCAGGGGGGGGGGGGGGGGGGGGGGGTAAATTTTGCAGAACGTTGAAAAATTTGGGGGTAAATTTTTAGAACATGCGAAACTTTTGGGGGGTGCATTTCAGTGTCATGCAAATTTAACAGACTAGGATTGAATGAGTGCAATTGCGTGAAACACAGAGCACTCCGGAGTGTCGATCCTGGGCCAACTAAAGATTTCCTACTAAAGATTTCTGTCGAACTTCTCCTCGAGCTAAGTCGATTAATAGCGTGCAGGGTGTGGGGGGGGGGGGGGGGGTAAAAATTTCAAATAGCCGTTTTAGAAGGGGGTAGAAATTGAAACCGAAACAGGTAGAGCGTTTATCGGGCTCGACAAAAAGCGCTTGTCTCCAGATAAAAACGTTGGCGACTGATTGCATTCCTTCGCACGAAACAATCATGCGTTCAGTCGCTGCCACAGAAATCGTTCAAATTTGGGAAATTACACACTCATTTGTATTTCTTACCTCATAAAATTAGTAGAAAACACGAGCAGATGCCTTTCTTGTGTTTTAAGTTGAAAATTTTCCAAATTAAAATATTTGAGTTGCACGCATCGCTGACCTCAGTAAAGGAATTCAAACTAAATCGTGAATGTTTTTGTCTGGAAACGAGTGTTTTTTCTCGAGCCTAATACGCTCTACCTGTTTCGGTAGTATTTTTGCACTGGATCCGTACTATCCTCTAGTCAGCTATGGAGTAGTGTTGTATAAATATTATCATTATCATCTATTATTATTTTTCAGATAAAGTATTTCCAATCAATGCTTGTGGCATTGCGCAAAGTTTTTCACGCCCACGGTCAAGAAAAACTGGTCAGCAGTTATTTATATTCCAATGACATCACCTCGGACGAGAGCCTGGGGAGAGCAGCCATTTTGTTTCTGGGTTTGGAAGGTCTGTTAGGAAATAGACATTTTTGCTGAACAAAAAATAGATAAATACACATTTCTGCTGTTTGGCCTATTGGCTTACCTCATAACAAAAGCAAGACATCTTCGTGAGGGATCCAGTTTTCACGTAAAACGCATAAAAGATGAGCTGGGAGCCGTTTTGAGAGACAAGCTTACTTGCCATTAGAAACAGCGCGTCTCCCAAACAAAATGGCCGACAAAATGACCGAAAAGGACTGGGAACCACCGACAACGCTATCATAATATAGGGATTCCTGTGTGTTTTATACTGATCACTTCATAGGAACGCCTGCTGATATTTGCACTGAGACTATAGACTGCTTGCAGCCCCTCCTCCGGCGAACGTCCGTAAATCGAGAGAAGAACGTCCGTAAATCGAGAAATCCCGCGCTTCGGTTTGTTTACAAGTGTCGAGTTACCGCGTTTTCCCCCGTGGCGCGTCTCTCTCTCCTGGTAACTCGACACTTGTAAACAAACCGAAGCGCGCCGCCGCGGGATTTCTCGATTTACGGACGTTCGCCGGAGCAGTCTACTGAGACTACGGAGACCATTTGCACGTTGAATTTGTCACGGATTTTCAAGCATGCTAGTGTAGCCGCTAGCTTTCGCCCATGGATTTGCGAATGTGGAATATAAATACAAAGTACAAAGGAGAGTACAAGTTTTTATACTTTAATAGCAACACTGCTGCAGAGGTGACTCCAACAAAACTAAACGCGTTTTTTAATTTTTTTTTTTAACTCGCTCGCGTCGGGTCAAAAATGGTCGCATAATTTTGAGCTCTGGATATGTTAAACCTGGACTATTGGTCCTTTTAACTATTCGCTTGTGCGAGCCGATATTCTCACAGTGGTATTTTTACAAAAGTCCCTCCTGTGCGAAAAATATTCGCGCGTTTTTTCTGAAACTTCTGATTTGGGGTCATTCGACCTTCGTTTTTTTGTCATTCAAGTTTGGAGAACTGAATTGTATGCGCGAAAATTGCAGTACAAGATAAGGCCAAAAAATGACTATGAAAGTGGAGCAATATCAATGTGCCCTTATATAGTACCTCCGAAATTAATCCATTTTGTACGATTTATAACCATTATAACTTTGGGACACACACATTCCTTTCCACATTTCAGAAACATTTTCTTACACATGATTTGTTTTTCTTTGACTTTTCAAGATTGAGGAAATCCCGGGGGGGGGGGGGGGGGGGGGGGGGGGGGGGGGGTGGGATCCCATATTTTTGACCGGGGATGATCGTCAGAAATTTTCAGTTTCACCCCTAAAAGATACCAAACATGGCGGGCCATGGCGTGGCTCAAATAATTTATTACCCTAAAAGATACCCCAAAACATGAATTCTTATGTACCAAGTAGGCGCGAAGGACACAGGTAAAGGTGAAAGATACCCATCAAGAAATTTCCGTGTTTGTTTCTAATTTATCGTCTTCTCGAATCGAATAATCTCTCTTCTTACACTGTTTACACGGTTTTAACCCCTAAAAGATACGACGATCATCATCCCCGGTCAAAAAACATGGGAGTCCCCCCCCCCCCCCCCCGGGGGAGGAAATATCTCTAATTTTTTGCACGAGAGCCTCTCGTTAAATATTCGTATTCCATTTCGTATTCAGACCTTAAAAATTCCTCCTGGAGAGTGCTCCAGGTTTTACTCTATTCTTTTAAAATCCGATTCAAGTTCCCGGGCCGATTTTATTCCTACGATCGCGTGCCTTATGTACGTTTGCTGTATTGAATGCTATGTTGACGAATTTTATACTTCATGTAGTCCCCAGTTATTCTGTGCTTGATATGGACGTTAAGTAGATAAATGCAAATGGTATACATAAACATTAAAACTAATCCGTTGTTGTCATCGTTCAAAGTGATCAGTATAATATATAGATTTAGCCACTGGCTAAAAGCGGAGCTCCTGGTTGTAAAACTTCTGTGTTTATATACTATAGGCTTTTTACATGTCTCTTGACATGTATACAACAGTGTTTTCTTCGGTATGTTGCTGCATTGACACAATACAAATACAGGGACGAAAATAAGCATCCTGTCAAGTGAGATAAAAACCTCCATCAGAAAAATTAAGGTATTATTCCCTCCAATGGAATGATTCAAAAGTGAAATAAAGAGAATAATTTTTCAAGCATAGATGACGTCACATCACGTGACCACTTCATTTCGCTCACTGGTGACCTTAACACTACCCAAGTTTGGTTGCTTTAGAGTCTTCCCTTCACGAGATATTCATTTTCAAGCATAGATAACGTCATCGATGACGTCATATCACGTGACACCTTTATTTCGCTCACCTGGTGACCTAGACTACACGACCCAAGTTTGGTCGTTTTGAGTCTTCCCTTCACGAGATATTAATTTTTCAAGCATAGATGACGTCATCGATGACGTCACATCACGTGACCACTTCATTTCGCTCATCTGATGATCTAGACTACACTACCAAAATTTGGTTGTTTAGAGTATTCCCTTCACGAGATATTAATTTTTCAAGCATATATGACGTCATCGATGACGTCACATCACGTGACCACCTCATTTCGCTCATCTGGTGGCCTAGACTACACTACCAAAATTGGTTGTTTTAGAGTATTCCCTTCACGAGATATTAATTTTTCAAGCATATATGACGTCATCGATGACGTCACATCACGTGACCACTCCATTTCGCTCATCTGGTGGCCTAGACTACACTACCCAAGTTTGGTTGTTTAGAGTCTTCCCTTCACGAGATATTAAGTAGCGCTCCGTCTTAGAACTATAGCGGAAACAATAGGGCCGCGGAAACAGTGGTCGTCTAGTGATGCTCACACTCGATTTTCTTCTTGAACAACGAAATGTTATGAAATATCCGGAAGACCTATTCGGAAAGAATTCAGCACTGCAAACGAAGTATTTCGCTACGAAATCGGTCAAAAACAAATTTCAACCAATCAGAAGGCCAGGATTTGTTGACTAAGCCAATTAGTTGTTTAGAAATTTAACAATTAAAATTTTACACAAAGCATAACTCAAATTCCCCATAGCCGTTCACGCTATCGTTCTTGGACGGAGCGCTACTTAATTTTTCAAGCATATATGACGTCATCGATGACGTCACATCACGTGACCACTTCATTTCGCTCATCTGGTGACCTAGACTACACTACCCAAGTTTGGTTGTTTTAGAGTCTTCCCTTCACGAGATATTAATTTTTCAATCATTGATGACGTCATCGATGGCGTCACATCACGTGACCGTGGTACAGACCTCCCCTTGTGACATAGACAAAATATCCCAAGTATGGTATCCTAGTCTCTGGTCAGCGGCGTCGTAATGGCTGCCACGAATATTTTGTGCTCTGTTTAATTTGTTGCTGTGTCGTTCTGTTGCCTGTCGAAACGTTACTATGTGGCTGTATATTGTGAGGTACTGGCCGCTATTGGCTTGGGCTTATTCATTTCCGAACGTTCAGGTGTTCTGGCCATTTCCTGGACCGTTCTCCACGTCTATCGAGACGAGTCACCGTGTCCGCCATTTTGGGTCATCCAACCAGGCCGCTCGTATTGCATACAGCCGTTCGACTCTGCTGTCCATCGGAAAGACACAGCCAAAACAACACCTCAAAGCGGATGTGTGGAAATTGCTAGAAGAAAATGGTATCCGAAAGCCATTTCGTGGTAAACGACATCGTCGAACGAGAATTACTGAGTGTAACCCTGTGGTGAAATCAACAGGCAACCCGCCAATAGCGGCATCAATCCCTCCCGTTCTTTATGCGAACATTCGATCAGTCACCGGCAAGATAATTGAGTTGCAAGCTATCGTTTCTATCAACAACCCGTCTCTTGTTTGTCTAACCGAAACCTGGTTGAACTCCAACATACCGGACTCGGCTTGTGATCTTACTGGTTTTATTTGTTTCCGTAATGACCGGAAGTATGCCCAGGGCGGCGGAGTCTGCGTGTATGTCAGGGCTACGCACCCGTCTAACCTTATGCAGGATTTTCTGGAGAATGAAATCGAGTCAATCTGGCTAAAAGTACGTCCACATCGCCTACCGAGAGGCACTTCGTCTCTATTGGTTGCTGCTGTATATCATCCCCCGAGCAGCTCTGCCGAGCAGAATGGTCTGTTGATTTCTCATATACAGAAGAATACTGAGACTTTCCTTGCCAACTACCCCGAGGGAATGGTAGTGGTAACCGGTGATTTCAACCCAACATCTACACGAATTAAATCAACTGATATTACCATGGCAACGGGTCTGCGGCAGATAGTGACGGTGCCTACTCGAAATGTCTCCATCCTGGATTGGTGTTTTACTAATAAGCCTAATCTCTTGTCCAAACCTGTACAACTACCTAAGATTGGAACTGGTGATCATAATGCACTTTTAATCAATCCTGCAAGTGGTAATAAATCCCATAGAATGAAAGCAAAATCAAAAGTATTGCGTGACACTAGACCCAGTCGGATAAGAGATTTTGGTGCGTGGATAACAACAACAGATTGGTCAATAATCCAGAATGTCCCTGATGTACAAGGAAAGTTTGACTTGCTACACAGTTTTCTGATGAGTGCTGTTGACACATTTTTTCCGACAAGCAAGGTTAAGATCTCAACAACTGATAAGCCATGGATCACCCCAAGTTTAAAACTACTCATTGTGCAGCGGCAGAAGGCCCTTGTTAAATGGGGAAAATCCTCTGATACCTTCAAGCGCCTTCGAAATAGAGTGCAGAAAGAGTGTTCTGAATGCAAGAAACGGTTCTATGACAATAAAGTATCTGGACTGCAGAACTCAAATACCACTCGCTGGTGGAAAGACATTAAAGAACTTGGAGGACTCTCATGCCCTAATGAATGGACGTCTCAGCTGATTGGCAGTGACATTCCTGATGATGCCGCACTCGCCCAAAGGTTCAATGAGTTCCTTGGCAGCCTGACGGCTCACTTCCGCCCTTTGGAGCCTCTCCTACCGGTTTACGGACCCGTGTCTGCGCACCTGTATGTCACGGAGCGCACAGTGTATAAGTCCCTACGTGCCTTAAAGATAAAGAAATCTCCCGGTCCTGAGCTGATACCGAACATTGTGTGGAAAGAGTTCGCGTTTGAACTCTCCCCTGCTATAGCTGATATTTACAACTCCTCGTTGGAACAGGGTTATTTTCCATCAGAATCAGAGGAGTATGGGACAAGCTCGACATCAAGCAATTTGCTCTTCCAGGAAGATCCACGACGCAAGCTCTGGTATACTTGCTGCACACTATTTTGGAGACTATTGATTTGGTGAGATGTATGCCAGAATTTTTTCTCAGACTTCACCAAGGGTTTCGATCTTGTGGATCATAACGTCTTGCTGCGTGAGCTTGAGGACCTAGATGTGGAACCACATCTGGTCAGATGGATTGCTGCCTTTCTTACCGGCAGAAACCAGAGAGTGAGGGTAGGCGCAGTCCTTTCCCAGCCTATAACTCTGAATGGGGGAACTCCCCAGGGGACAAAATTGGCTCCTCTACTATTTTGCATCCTTGTGAACAAAATGGCGTCGAACTGTGTTAATAGAATCAAATATGTAGATGACGCAACTGTCATGGAGTTTGTTCCCAGGCTTTCTCCTTCGTACCTGAATTTTACTGTTTCGGATATCTACACCTTTGCCTCCTCTAGGGGCATGGTGCTTAACAGTAAAAAATGCAAAGAAATGTGTATTAGTTTTCTACAGTACTCCCCTTTCCACCAGCCCCTCTTCTGGTTGGTAATTCCCTGATCGAAAAGGTCTCTTGCTACAAAGTGCTAGGCGTTTATTTGTCGGATAATCTTACATGGAACGAGCATGTCATACATATTGTTGAGAAAGGCAGCAAACGCTTGTATGCACTGCGTGCACTTAAGAAGTGTGGGTTATCGAATAACCAGTTAATTCTTGTTTTCTGCAGCGTCATTAGGTCTGTCTTAGAATATGCGTGCCCCGCCTGGGCTGGCCTCACTCAGTATCTGAGTGACCATATAGAATCGGTGCAAAAAAGGGCGCTGAAGATCATTTCTCCTCATTGCGGTATGAGGATGCGCTCGCACAAGCAGACTAAAGACGCTACAGCATAGGAGGGAGGATGCATGTATTAAATTTCTTAGGCGATCCCGCTCCTCCTCCCCTCTGCTGGGCAGCTTAGTTCAACAAGTGTCACACGAAAGGCCATATACTCTGAGATCAGGTTCGTCCGCCACTGTACCTGTGACGGCTAAAACAAACAGATTCGGAAATCTATGTACGATCAAATACCAGAGCCAACTGTAAATAGCATTTCAGTACCATAATATTTATACTTATGTAATATCGATATTGTAATTAGTGTTCTGACCGGCCTCGTAATTCAGCAATTGCTGCGATATGGCTTTATTAAACAATTATTATTATTATTATTATTATGGTGGTCTTAGCATGTTCCCTTGAGGAGATATGATTTTTTCTTTGCATACCACAGGGTTCCCATGTGTACACGGACGGACGGACGGACGGACACACCGGACGGCGTACGCTATAGGTTTAATACCAGAAAAATAAAGAAAAAATCATATCTCCCGAAGGGAAGCTTCTATAGAAGCCAAACTTGGACAAACTTTCAAAGACCATCAGAGGAACTCTACACCAAAGTCACGTTCCCTCGCGCCATCAATGACGTCATCAAAATGATCCATAATGCCCGTGACGTTCAAAAATCAACTCGATAGTATACGTTTTTTCCTTAGGTATGGTGCTCCGCTTGCACGGGCCTTCGGCCCGCGCTGGAGCTCCGCTAAAACACACAGGAATCCCTATGATAGCGTTGTCGGTGGTTTCCAGTCCTTTTGGTCATTTTGTCGGCCATTTTGTTTTGGGAGACGCGCTGTTTCTAATGGCAAGTGACAAGCTTAGAAAGGTTTGTGGGCATAAAATCAAGAATAATCGTTTAGTTGTTCAGAATGAATCATTCCGAATGGCTGATCATTCCTCATACACAATGTATGATCTATTTTAGGTGTATGATTATTTTTCTTTGTATACCTTTATAATTATATTACCCGTATGAGTTTGCCATGTTAATACATGTAGTTTACGACAAAACGGGTGACAGACTGTCCCCAGTGTCCCAAAAATAGTGTGAAGTTTCTTCCCTTAGATTATAGTAGCTGCATTGAGTTAAAAAGTCGCAAAAATCAAACAGCAGTAGAAGTATATTTTATTCCCATATGTTTTGAGTTTGACTCTCCTAAATACCACTTTCAAAAATAAAACTAGAAATTGAAATGGGCACTAATAAACAAATTATTGTTATTGTTGTGCCAAATAATTATTACGGCAAGTACATACCGCCAAATCAAATCTCCTGGCTATAATTCATAGTCAGGCACCAAATTGTGAACCAAATTATTCACCATCGGCAGAGATTCGCAGAGAGTTCAGATGTTTTCGAAAGGGAATCAGAAAGGTTTTGGGGAAGACTGGGGGAAATGAGCTGGTTCCGACGAATTCTCCGTATTTCATAACTTCTGGGGTTGACAGGTATGCAAGTAAGTTAAGTGTGCTGGGACATTTTGCCTTTTACATCACATTTTACATCTACAGCTGTTTGATTGAGATTGAGGCAAAATCTGGTAAGATAGCACCAAATTGTTATGAATTTCCAACTGTCGTGATGCATAAAATTTCATGCCCCCCCCCCCCCCCCCAAGATGAATAGGAAGGAGAGAACCCCAGTATACTCTGACAAGACTCAAAATCTTGAGACTCCTGCTTAATGCAGAAGATCTTACTACTACTTATTATTATTATTATTATTATTATTATTATTATTATTATTTGACAGCCAATATTGTTCATCTGGATAGCTATGCTAACTCCACATTCTTGTCCACCTTTCAGTATCGTCAGGCAGATCTATGTAAGCGCCAGATACTGGATACCATATCTGTTTACAAGGATTTGCGGCCTTCAATGCAAAATTTTGGTAAATATTTCTTCCAGTGCCTTTGACCAGTCCTTTTGTATAGCTTGACTACATTTTCTGCTGCCTGGCATATTGCAAGGCGGTTTAGGTGTTCCATATGTATTTTTCTTACCTGGGCCCACCCAGATTGTTTCAACCAGCAGGGCCCCCAGAATTTTTCACACTGCTACAAGACTGTAGAGGTTTCCCAGAAATTGGAGTGAAGAGTCTTTTTCAATGATGGGATCATTAAATTTGTGCATACTTAATAACTTTATATAGCAGGTCTGAGCCAGATTTTTGTAACATTATTTTTCTTTAAAAATTTGTGCACAATTTATTTTTCTAATCATCCACCCCCTCCCCCTCCACAACACTGGTGTTCTATAGACTGTTGTTATTTTTTGTTTATTTGTTTTGCTAGTCCATAATGATGGTCGCAATAGTGAGTTACTAGCTCTTGAGGGCACGATTCCTGTAAATTTCAGAGGTGAGTTTCTTGTTCTTACTTGTGGACACAGACAGTGTGAAACACACAACAAAACTTACAGGATTTTCCTTGCATGAATTTGCATGCCAAGGATGCAAAATTTGGCCAAAAAATGCAAGAGGGACGCAAAATAACATTGGCAATTTTAGGGTATGAAACATTGTGATTAGCCTATATTTGCCATTTAATTTTCAATCATTTTTTTTTCATTTATGAGGGATGCACACATTTGACCACACGTTAGACTCTGATCATTACCTATTTTTGCACAATACTATACCTTTTCATTCATTCATTCATGAGTATTATCTTTTTGTTCTTTGTTACCATTTCCAGGAAGCAACTATAACATTCCAGTTTGTATATTCCTGCAAGAGACACACCCTTTTATTCCACCCTTGGTATATGTCCGTCCAACAAACACTATGGCCATCAAGACGGGAAAGCATGTGGATAACAATGGCCGTGTTTACCTGCCATTCTGACAGAATGGAAACACGTAAGCAGTTGAAGATTATAGTCACCCATTCAGGGATGAAAATAGAATAAAAATGTCCCAATTTGCAATACTAATAATTCTAAAATTTTAGTTGCAAAATCAAAATTCTTAGTTTTAGGGCTTGAAATTCGCCTTTGTCACCGTCTTGAATTTTTCAGCCGATTTATTCAGCATGGAAATGAGGCCAAGCAGGTGCGAGTTTTGCTCATGTTGGAAAGCGAAGCCTGATGCTGGGATTTATGGTACAAAAGTTGACCAAGCTACCAATAATAGTACTCCTTATCTGGTTTAGAACCAAAAAGTGATTTGGCTCATTGCAAATAACCGTAATTCAGCCTTTTGGCTGCCAAGGTTATTAAATAAAGCTATCTATCTATCTTTTTTCTTCTTTGTCGGGTCTTTCTGAAAACAAAATGGCGAATGTGCTCCATGGCAGTTGTCAACACTAAACTTAAAAAGAGATCCTTAAAAAGTTCAAAGTTTTAAAAATTATAATAACCATTGTTGTTTCCTCAGCCACGGTCGGACATTGCTGGTCTTATCCAGATTCTGTGCTGTATATTTGCGAGGAGCCACCTGTGTATGCCAAACCACAAAACCAAGGCTACCAACCCCTCCTCAGCCTGGATACCCCAGGCCCCCCTACCCTGGGCATGGTTATCCCCTACCTCGTCAGCCTCTCAGTCTTATCCTGCTGGACCTGCAAGAATGCCGATGCCTATGCCAATGCCAGGTATTGAGCTATTACATTAATTAGGAAAAGCTAAAATCCACTGTGTGGCTTTTTAAGGAGCCGCTGCCTGGAACTGTCAAACATCGTCAAACGATTTTTAAAAATCAACCTCCAGTTTATGGAGGATGGAGTTTGAAATGTTGAGCAGCTTATATTTTCCAGAAATTCTTGATTTCACTACACAAGGCTTGCAGCAAATCTTTTTAGAGTGAATGCATGTTTGATATCAGAAACGATATGAGCAGTTGATGCACATTAAACAATATTTCTCTCTACTCAGGCGGTCCTGGCGGTCCACGGCAGAGCTACCCCCTTACCCCCAAACAGGAGGAACCACACCCTATCCCCAAACAACTGGTGCCATGCCAACACCCTACCCCCACACTTCACCTGGGCAGTCCTCATACCCAACTCCACCCAACCGACCTGCACCCGGCTACCCTCCACCCACCACAGGGTACCCACCAGTATCACAGGCTCAACACATGACCAACACGTCACCTCAGGTGGCAGAGAAGCCTCAGTTTCAGAGTCAAAATAGTCTATCAGAGGAGACAATCAAGGCATCACTAGTGTCAGCCGTTGAGGATAAGCTTAGAAGGAAAGTCAAGGCTACATTTGAACAAGCACAGGTGAGCTTGATCTCTTAACTTATCTGTTAACTTTTTTCAGCTTCCTGCCCTGATTAGCTTTATGCTAGCAAGTATCCCTTAGTAAGAAGCTGGTTGTTAATAATTGATAACCACTTGTCTTGGGCCGAACAACAACGATGAAATCACAAAAAAGGTGTCCAGTGGGATAGGTGTGATAAGAAGGGTTTACTTTGTAGATAGAGAAACATTAATTTTACTTTGTAGATAGAGAAACATTAATCTCTATATACAATGCCCTTATTCAGCCACATTTTGGGTATTGCAGTGAAGTTTGGGATACCCTCGGACAGGGCCTTTCCAAAAGATTGCAAATTTTGCAAAACAGAGCGGCCCGAATTATATTAAATTGGAGCAATGACTCCCCCACCTAGAGGCACTAGGGACTTAGGGTGGGATACATTAGAAACACAAAGAGCAAAAACCAAGTCAAAGGCAATGTTTAAAGTATTTAAAAAGGGCCAAGCCCCAGCATGCTTAACAGAGCATTTTAAATTTAAAAAAGAGGTTACATATATCAATCTTAGAGGTTCCACTTCATCACTGCAACTAAACTGAATTCTAAACTGAATTTCTGAAACAATCTTTTGCTTATGGTGGGGCCAAGATATGGAATGATTTGCCCCCTGCAACGAGGGAATGCAAAACTGTAAATGCCTTTTCTAAGAAAGTAGCCACTCACAAATACCTATTTTAATTATAAATTTTTAAGTGCATTATATTTTGTAAATAATGTACATAGCAAACGCCCTTTATAGAAATCAGCTAATGAAGTTGTTAAAGTTGAGCGTTGTTAAATAAAGTTATAACTACTACTACTACTATTTATCAAAATGCAAAGGTTAGTCGCCACATAAACATGAATCTCAGCTGAACTTAGAAAGATTTTGGTCGTCAAGCCCCCAAATTTAGTTGCCATTGTCAACCTTATTTTGCAGTGTTGGGCCCTGCCAAGGCTAACTCTAGCCTTATTCTGAGCTGCTACAGTACAGTGTTTGTTGCCACTTCCAACTTTTCGCGACTTTGCCAGCAATTTTAGGTCAAAATATAATTACAACAAAACAAACATGGTTTAAAAGTAAAATTGAAAATTGTGTTCAAACGTCAATCAAATTGTTTGTGAAAATGCCAACATTGGTGGAAAATTGTGCTACAGTTTTGTGGAAGGTGCTGAATGATGCATATGCCTATTACCACATCTTGTCAAATGCGCCAGAATGTTATCTGCTTCCGTTTTCATACAGGCTGTTTTTGGTACTAGTGCCCTTGAAGCAGGCAAATTTGAGCAGATTTTGAACATTTATTTTGAACCCTGATTATCAGGGCCCGTGGTTTGATGCGCTGGTGCGGAAACGCATAATTTGGCTTTTTCCGCATAATGCGCATAATCCGTCAAATCCCGCATAATCGCGCATAATTTCCCAAAATTTGTGAAAATCATTTACTCATCATTACTTAGTGAATTTAATCATCATTACTTAGTGAATTTCAAACTTTCTTATATAGTTTTTCTCACAAAAGTGATACATTTCTTTTGAAATCATCTGTCCAACGTCAAAACAACTCAATAGAAATGAAAATAACAAGGCGTTCTTTGCTAATCGCGTTGCGCTGGAGAACTGACGACAAGAAATAAAACATGTTTGCGCTTTGAATATTTTGCAAAGTAAAAACAAGCGGGAGAGGACGCTAACGGCGATAAAAACAGCCGACTTTGTGCAGTTCACATTGATCATAATCACATCACATTACGCTTTTCACGGATCATTTACACGACCGAAACATGGTTACTTCCAACGATTGCAGATTGCTCTCGCGAACGGGGGATTAATTTTGAGAATTACACGCAGAACGACGGCAAAGAAGCACGACGATGTTTTTGTGATCACAAGAGATCGTAACGATACTGTAGCTCTGATAGTCTGCATGTAGCTCTCGTGACCGTTCAGTTCATTGTTTAATAGGAGCGCATTGCTGTGATCCTTGTGGTATGAAAAAGGTAACGCTTTTTTGTAAGAAAGTAATAAGCTTTATTACAAGTGAAACACATGTCTAAAGGCCCGTTCACACGGCGCGATCTTAGCTGCGATTTTAGGTGCGATTTTTACGGCGATTGTCGGTGTCATATCGCGCTGTGTGAACGGCTGGCGATTTGGCTCTGCGATATTTGTCAGTTTGTTGCGATCGCACCCGCATCGCAGTGGAATTTGAACATATTGTTCAAAACGCCTGCGACGTCGCGGCGACATCGCAAGTGAAATCGCCATGAGATCGCCGGCCGTTCACACCGCGCGATATGACATCGCCATGGGATCGCCACTGAAATCGCAGCTGAAATCGCGCCGTGTGAAAGAAACGTAGCGTCACTACGTTAGTAAAGCGAAGCGAAAGCATTTAATAAAGCATTTTATAAACAATTAAGAGTTGTTGAAATCAAATAGCAGTTTTATCCATGTAACAAAACTGCTGAAAAGAGCAAAATACGTTACGGCACTAGGAAAAATATTGCGCAATCCCGCATAATTTCGTATCTTTAGCGCATAATTCGTATTTTTAGCGCATAATGGGCAATTCCAGAAAATAAAGGTACCCCCCACGGGCGGGCACTAGTTTTTGACCCCCCCATGCATCCAGAATTTCCAAAATGGTTTACCCCCCCGTGCATATAGAATTCCGGGTAGGTTAAACCCCCCTCCCCTTCAGAAATTTCAACTTTTACCCCTCCCCCCCCTCCCCTCCGGAATCCAAATAATCACCACCTTGTTTATTATGGCGAGAAAAAGTAAAAATTTGCGAGAGGGAAACGTTGCGGAGAAAAAGGCAAAAGTTGCGGGCGTTGTTGCGGGAATTTATTAAATTTGCAAAGTAAAGAAAACACAAAAAGCGCATAATCTTGTTTTAGAATATTAATACAGAGCATGATAGTTTGATTTTGAAGAAAAAAATACCACCGGCATTCACAACATCCACTGAATATGAGATCTAAATTTTTAGCGTGTTTAACTAGTAGCTAACTGGCTATTTTGTAAGATTTGAATTGTAGGGGCAAAGAATCGGATGATATTATCACGGAAAAACTTGAGACTTTCGCCATTCGATCGTGAAATGGGGGAATAGACATGAAGTGTGGAGGCTATTTACTTGCAACACACATTTTCAAATCGCTTTCTAAAATAATTTTCAAAATATAACCAATAGGAAAACACATTAGAATGAGCTAGACCAAGCTTGGAAAGCCTAGTTGTTACTTTTTGCGGATCTTCGAATATTTGAGGCTTAGGAAAAACCCATATAGAAACTCTAAAAAGGAGTAAAAGAAAAACATGTTATTCAACATGCATATTACACGTACCATTTTAGAGAAACGTTTATTAAACTATACCGTGTTGTTCCGGGATTTCATTAGATATGTTAGGGAAAGTTGCGGCGGGTTTTGGTGAAAGTTGCGCGTCCATGCAAGCTCAACTTATCCCGTATCGCCAACATCCTTTATATTAATTTCAATGTGTGATTGTACAAAGTTGAACCTGCTGCGTGATTGAACTAACAGTCGAAATCAGTAGAAAATTATGGAGATTCTGTCTTAGAAGGGACAAGTACGAACTGGCAAGCATTCTCTATCTATCGAATGGCGGCGAAGACTGTTTTTCCGCGAGTGAAATGACGTTATTTTCTTTCTGAAAAACGCTATTTTAGCAGACTGAAAAACACGCGAACTCCTTCAGAAGTTGGGCATCTTCAGACACCCCTTGTGACAAGAAATCCAGCTCCGAAAACCCCCCTTGCAATCAGAATTCCGAGCTCTTAAACCCCCCATGCCTTCGGAATTTCCAAATGCCGCCCGTGGGGGGGTACCTTATTTTCTGGAATTGCCCAATTTCAGAAAAAATTCCGCATAATTTCAGTAAAAATCCCGCATCAAACCACGGGCCCTGCTGATACAGTACAGAGTTCACCATGATGTTCCATATTTGCAACATTTCAGATAGAACTGGATCAGCTCAATAAGACCCAGATAGATCTTAAAAAAGGGAGTGAAAAGCTACAAGACATTCTGAGGCAGCTCAAAAAAGAGCAAGTAAGTAATATAAATTTAGGCACTGCCTAAAAGCGAAACTGCAATTGAAGCCCTGTGGTATATGTCTGGGCACATGCATGCACATACATGCCGTAAAACCCATATGGGAATATCACTGAACCATGAAAAATATACATATACCTGAGTTCTACTTTGAGTTATTGTATTCTTCCTGCGATACCTATGGTGCTCCACTCTGCTGCTAAGGAGCTCCACTACATACTGCAGTTAGTTCAAAAAGCAGTGCCCAGAATAGACTATTTTATCAAGTTGCCAGTTCACCCCAAACCATGACAATGATCACACAGATAAAAGCATGGAATTATCGAGTCAGAAAATTTGTCCGAAAGAGGTTGTTTTGTAAAATTTATTTAAAAATTAAGTCACAAAGACTGGGTAGCCTTTGTGCCAGTTTAATCACTAGGAACCATGTTATGCCAGGTATGGGTTGAGAAAGAGTCAGTCACATTATATTCATTTATTTTCATTTATTCATTTGTTCTTCAGTCTGATGTTGAAAACAACATCAAGATCTTGGCAAAGAAAAATGAAGAGATATCAGAAGTGATTACAAAACTGGAGAGTAGCTCAGACAAGCTAGATATTGATGATGCTGTAGTGACTACAGCTCCTCTTACAATCAGTAAGTATTGATTACACCAGGGAGGTACCAAGGGGCGTAGCCAGGTGGGGGGGGGGGGGGGGTTCCAGGGGTTCCAGAACCCCCCTCTTCCGCAGCGGAACCCCCTCGCCTCTGTTCTGGACCGACTTACTACTAAAATTTTAAATATTTAATAGACAACAAATAAAGCTCCAATATAAAATGTAGCAAATTTCTTCAAATGCTAGTTTTTCCCCCGAGATCTATGTGGAGTTTTTTATTTTTTGAATTTTGGAACCCCCCTCTCATAAGTGCTGGCTACGCCCCTGGGTACAATACACCAGGGGTTTCAATAAGTTTGAAGTTGCAGGCTAAGTTCTGGATGTAGGCGGCTGGGTTTGGGGGTCCCATACAAAGGCCAGTGCCTTCTAGGGGGTATGGGGTTAGTTTTGCTAGCAGAAAAGGCGTTTTCCTGCGTTTTGAGGGCAAGATAATTGGTATTCATGTATTTTTTTGCTTTAACATTGAAGTTGCCGGCAGTCTGCAGTGAAGTAGATGGTGGTTCACCACCACCGGCCTCTATTGAAACCCCTGTCGGTGACGCTGTGAGCTCTAAAAACGATTTTTATCAGAATAGATACCCCGTTCTTTGATTTGTATCCAAATTGAGACCCTGTTCTAAATATAAATTGCATCTGCTCAGAGATAATGACAGTGTGATTGAAATCCATTTTCAAACCCAGAGCTCCCCGGCTCGTCACCTCAGGGGGGAGGCTCTGGTGACACCCACTCAAATGGACATCCCCATAGCCTCCCCTGTGAGCAGGCGAACTGGGGAGCTCTGGGTACGAGAATGATTCAAATCATATTGAATGTTTGTCATGTAAGTTTGTTAAAATGTGATTGGCTAAGAGGTTGACCAGTCAACTGGAGCTTTCTTGCAATAATCCTATACATGTCAGTAATTATTTATTTCAGATTTAAGATGACTGTCTTGAGTAATTAGCAATTACTTTGTAATTACTCCTATAGGTTTTACTCAGAATTTGTGTAATTACTTTACGATTGGTTTCACTACAGTCATATGAAAACCGCTCTATCGCCCCATGCAAAGCAATCCAGCATCCAACTTCTTGTGAGCTTTGGAATCTGGTATTCAGCTATCAAACTATCTCCAGAATCTGGAATTCAGAGGCTGGAATCCAGAATCCAACAGCTCTGGGATTTCCTTACATGGGGCGGAATTGTATGTTTTATTCAACAGGATTCTTAACCTGTTTGCCGAGGAAAACGCTATCGAAGATACAATATACTACTTGAGTGAAGCACTTAGAAAAGAAGCTGTCGATTGTGAATTGTTTCTCAAGGTAATTTATACAGTTTGCAAGACTTTTGTAGCCAAAGGACTACATATTATTAATTAGCGTGGAACATATATTTCTATTGGAGTATACCTTATGCTGTATATAGTGTAGATAGAATGTGTAAATAGTTTGTATATATTTTTTCTTTTTATTTAACTTTTAATAAGCCCTGATGTTTTACCGTGTCTAAATAAAGTTACAAGTTATGCTAATATCAAACAATCAAAGTCAGTTTCTTCCTTCAAACAAGGGAAATCTTTTAATGAACCAAATAAAATGTAGCTTCTTTTGCCGCCATCCGTTCGCTGAAAACGCCTTACACAATACTCGCTACTTATATCTACTTTTTCCACCGTAAGCAGTGCCCAACTCGAAAGCAATACGCTCCTTTGGGCACTGCTCACACAAAAAAATTACCCACAAGTTTTATTCTTTATTTCTTTCTTCGTCATGTTTTACAGTTTTTTTAAATATATTCTGTAAATAATATTTATTAGTGCGAGAAAATAAAAATTGAATTGAATTGAAGATTGTAAATGCTTGCTCAGTCAAGTATTATGGAAATTAATCTTAAAAATGCCATGTTTTCCCTTTACACACACCTTAAAGGTCATGCCAACTATCATATCAGCTCCCTGATCACAGTAAAGATATTGATCGGATATTTGATTTTTTTTCCGGATATTTGATTTTTTGGCACGCGGGATTCCTGTGCCGCGGAGGGGAAAGAAGTGACACAGGAAGCCCGTGCGCCAAAAGAATCAAATATCCGGGGGAAAAAACCTGGCGAGCCGGCTCGCAGGCTTTCTCCGACTCTGTATGTTGCTAGGCTGACAAAATGGCGGTTGACTCGCCAGGCTCTTTAGTTTATCATCACTGTTATCAGCTAATATCTTCCTCTTTCCTTTCATTACAGCAAATACGAACTCTCTCGCGTAAACAGTTCATGATCCGCGCCCTGCTCCAGAAAGCAAGGAAGACCGCAGGACTGAATGATATTGCGGGCTCATGACAAGCTTCGTGTGCCAACAGTTAAAGTGGCTCGATACAATAATCTTGTGACTACCAAACCAAATGATACCACTGAGCCACCTTAAATCCCTTGAGAAGAATGCGTTGCGCTGTAGAGGAGTAAAATGTCTTCCCAAAGAAAACGTCCCCCCCCCCTCCGCTCTCTCTCAGAAGTACTGCTGGAGCCAAAGTAAATAAACATGAACAGACCTCCTCACCTCGTGTGCAAAGGGGAGATAGACCTCTTTCACTTGGGTGTAACGTTTTTCCATTTCAGATCACGTAGCATTCCAATGAGTATTTTTTTCTTTCTTTATCAGTTTTGCACAGAAGGATATATGAAAAACATGAACATGAAAGCAATATGGAAGCATCACAAACAAAGAAAGTTCATTCAAATGAATGCCGCGTGAACTAAAAGGAAAAAAAAAAACATGATGCCCAAGTTGAGAAGGTCTATTGTCATGATAAACCAGCAAGGGACTTAGTACCATTATTAGTCTGCTGGATAGATTGACTAAAGTCAGGAGCCCATCAACAGGAGCCTCCATAATCTATTGGTGAGCGTCCGAACCACAGGAGTTTTAGATTGTGAATCCCGCGAGTATTAGCAGTCATGGTTTCATGATAATGCCGCTTTTCTCTAAAAAGAAAGATGGCTGAAATTAGCGCCGTTGAGCCCAACAATTACTCTCGCAAAATACGAATTTACTGTTTGGATTCAAAATCCACAACCTAAAAATGGACAATTCCAGAAAATAAAGGTACCCTCCCCACGAGCGGCACTAGTTTTTGACACCCCATGCATCCAGAATTTCCAAAATGGTTTACCCCCCATGCATATAGAATTCCTGGTAGGTTAAAGAAATCCAGCTTCGAAAACCGCCCCTTGCAATCAGAATTCCGAGCTCTTAAACCCCCCCATCCCATCGGAATTTCCAAATGCCGCCCGTGGGGATAGAAATAAGCAGCCAATGAGAAAGCAAACCAATTGCAAACACGACGGTCATCTGAAATCCGCTCTATTGTAAACGAGGTCATCATTACCAGCTCTGTAGTAATAAATAGTGTAGTACACTGCCATAGGGTGTGACATTGCGAGCATATGAATCTACGGTCACGTGGTGATATAATCACGTTAATCACACAGGGAATTTGTGCAGAAACCCAATCATGGGAAAAGCTGAATTTCCCATGGTAGAAGAATGGGAAGTGTTCGGATTTCCCGTGGCTATCCATGTGATTTCCGAACACTCCCATGCTTGTGCCTTGGGAAACTCAGCTTTTCCCATGGATGTGTTTCTGCAAAAATTCGCTGTGTCACCACATGATTTCTTGGAAACAACATGCTTGCAGGCAGGCATCACTAGTATTGTGCCCCCTTTGCTAGACTTCGGCCCCAGTGCACACAGTACAATAGTCTTGACTATACAAATATGTCAAATTCTAACTTTGCATGTTGAATTCCTCGACCGAGTTTCTGGCGTAGCCATTTTATCTCCCCATGGATATTCAACTTGTATGTAATTTGATGCAAATAAAAAGAAACAAAGTTAATAACCCTATGGAAAAAAATAAAAAATAGAAATTAATCTGACAATCGCGTCGCGCCCTTGGTAAAGTGGCATTCAGTCACATAACATTTTTCAATACACTCTTTTATATAAACCCGATAAGAACGTCGGATGCCTGGGATTTGGCAAATGTAAGAACATGGCTATAGATGGAACTGTTAGAATATTTTATTTGACATTTTGCTACTCTTTTGCTCACTTTTCATTTCACCTTCAAGAAACAAATTACAACATTATTTGAGTTCGTTTTCATGGCTTTGGAGGTTGATCCAATGGTCCAAGGCCATGATTTTGGCCCTGCCTCAAATCCGTGAAGATTTTCGTTATAAAAAGTAGCTACCAGGGCCGTAGCTAGCAAACATTTCTAGCTACGGCCTTGGCTACAAGTGTATAATTGTGAAAATAGATTCCATAGAGAAAAGAAAGAACAAGCCAAAGAAAGATACGGGTACTCGATCAGGAAAAACGTGTTTTGACAGCTTTGTCAGCAATCCATCGCTTGTCATTGGTGAATTTTTCTAAACAAAAACAGGTTTTTTACACTATTGTTACCTCGTGCTAACGGTATTCCAAATTTACTGTTTGAAGCGCCCAATGTGCTCAAACAGGATAGAAATTCGTAAATATAGTTGCTTTTAAAACTGGCATAGAAAACAATTTGTTTTTTGGCACTACTATCGAATAACCCATCCAAAAGATATTAAATCGAACTTGTGGGTAGATTCTAAACAGGCAACGTCAAAGAATTTATCGATTTACGACAATATTGTGGGTTTAAACTTTCACTTTCTGATGCGCATTATATTAATTATATACAACATAGATTTGGAAGTAACAGCTCATAAATCACTGTTTTTCTTTCGAGTGCATATAAACTGTATAAAAACTTGCGGATCTAACAAAAGCTAAAAAATAGCCTCAGCAAAAATCGTGGGTGTGATTTTCAACAATTTGTAATACTATGCTCACATGTTTAAATTTTAAAGCGAGTCATGCTCATTAAATTTTAATAAACGACGCTGATCAATGAAATCCCTTGTCAGGTTTCATATTATCTCAATATTTTAATGTTTATAGTTTCTGTAATGTAGCGCATCAGTTATTTAGAAGTTTAAGTAAAAATCGTCAAGCGAGTGATAAAATTTAGGATTGCGAAGTGGAAAATACTAGAAGACCTTTCGCTTGTTAGCTGAAGACTACGACTATCTGGTGGAATTTCTGAGTGAGTACATTGTTTTTTAGAACAGTTGAACTTTACTGCTTCGTATTGTTTAGCGCCTTGGGATTTTAATGTCTTTTTGATAGAAAAAAGAAATGTTACTGCATGGAAATAAGTGCATTTTGCATTCTTTCATATTTATTTCTCTTACAAAGTTTAAAAGCTAACAGATTAAGAAAAAAAAAATGGGAAATAATGCGTTTATATGCAACGCTATTCCTGGGATAGCATCAATTTTGTTGCCAGCAATTGTTGGTTCCATGCACTTTGAAATTAGGACAGAGAAAAGCAATGAAAAAGGTTTCAAAATGTGAACAACAATTGTAAAATATCTATTTGCTCTGTGCTTTGGTTATGTTAGCGTCATTTCGCAAAGGAAACTAGAAAAACAACTTGGCGCCCACGCCAATGAAAGAAAAGCACCCCAAACAACAAAATGAGTTTTCTGTCTCGTCCTGTCTGTATTTTTCTGGTTATGAAAAGCTTATGAACTATGGCCTGTGGAGAAATAATAAGCACACTCTTGTCTTGAATTCACAGTTTTCTTCTGAATAACAGGATATATAATGTTATCGTAAAGTTTCTGTTTCAAAATAGAAGTTATGCGAAAAATTCGCCGTTCCCAGGCCTTCCGCGCGCCTTAGGATCCCCACTACGAAATTTGCCATTTTTTTTTCTGAATACAGTATCTATATATTCAGAACAGAGCTGGCAAGCTGGATAAAAGCTATTCTTTAATGTGCCGAAGAAAGCTTGTGCGCCAAGAGTGCGCCAGCCCGTTAGCTGAAATCGCCGTGCTTACGCCCAGTCTCTTTGCCTTACGGGTCATGACCTTTCTGGTGGGTCGAATTTTTTGAAGTTGCTTGTCTTATCGCAGGGTGTGAATGGGGTTAACTGTTTACTGATAAACGGCTAGAAAATTCGAATTTTTGAAGTTGCTTGTCTTTTTAAGTCAAGTCAAGTTTATTTACCATTACATTGTTTACAGGAAATGAGTACATTTGATAAGATATTTTCATCTGTTTATAATTGTAATGGTAGGAGGACTATATATCCCCATTGGGTTTTACAAGTAGTCCCCCTTTTTTAAATATTTTACAAAAGTCTTATCGCAAGTTATCGCGCGGCGCGTCGAACCCGCTAGGTTTCTTACCAGTTATTTTTTAAAGCCTGTTTTTTCTGAGAAATTATTTCGTTCCGGATTTGTATAGTTGAAAATGAAGAGAAAGAAAAATTGGGCATGAAAAGCCTTAGTATAGTTGCTCAGTAATAACAAGGAAAGCGCTAATAGGGGTAATTTGTAATTCAGCCACTGCTGCTTAAGAGGTGTGAATAAACTATATACTACTATACTACTACTACAGATAAACTTATACAACTTCTGTAAGAACTTAGAACTTCGATCTTAGATATAATACTTCTATGGTAAGAAAGTTAATTTATCGGTATGACTAGTTTTACGGGAGAACTAGGTGGTCTGCGTCGGCGGAGACGTGAACATGAACAACAACAACCAAAGGTTGAGATTTATGTTAAACGCCGTGGAAAAATGGTGTTTTGCTGGCGTTTAACATAAATCTCAACCTTTGGTTGTTGTTGTTCATAATTTATCGGTAGTTAACATTTCAAGTAGATTTCAGTATATGGCCTAGAGGCAAACGAGCCCATGTTCTTATCAAAGACTTAAGGGGGATACGGGATCTAAATTTGAGGTTTGTTATCCGGGACCAAGAGGTGTGGTATCCGGGACCCGGAGGTGTGGTATCCGGTACCCAGAGGTGTGGTATCCGGGACCCAGAGGTGTGGGAACCGGGACCCAGAGGTGTGGTATCCGGGACCCAGAGGTGTGGTATCCGGGACCCAGAGGTGTGGTATCCGGGATCCAGAGGTGTGGTATCCGGGACCCAGAGGTGTGGGATCCGGGACCCAGAGGTGTGGTATCCAGGACCCAGAGGTGTGGTATCCGGGATCCAGAGGTGTGGTATCCGGGACCCAGAGGTGTGGTATCCGGGATCCAGAGGTGTGGTATCCGGGACCCAGAGGTGTGGTATCCGGGACCCAGAGGTGTGGTATCCGGGACCCAGAGGTGTGGTATCCGGGATCCAGAGGTGTGGTATCCGGGACCCAGAGGTGTGGTATCCGGGACCCAGAGGTGTGGGATCCGGGACCCAGAGGTGTGGGATCCGGGACCCAGAGGTGTGGGATCCGGGACCCAGAGGTGTGGTATCCGGGACCCAGAGGTGTGGGATCCGGGACCCAGAGGTGTGGGATCCGGGACCCAGAGGTGTGAGATCCAGGACCCAGAGGTGTGGTATCCGGGACCCAGAGGTGTGTTATCCGGGATCCAGAGTGTGGGATCCGGGATCCAGAGGTGTGGGATCCGGGACCCAGAGGTGTGGGATCCGGGATCCAGAGTGTGGGATCCGGGATCCGGCATGAGCCGGGATCCAAAACTTCTGTGGATCCCTTTACATGGTGCGAAGCGAAATTGTTACTTTGACATAGAGCACTGGAAAAAAAACACCGATTGCCTTGGTGTAACAATGTCTCATAATTTATGGGTCTCATATTTTCGTCAGGAAAAGCTGAAGAATTCAAAAATCTTCGCATTTCGAGTGTTGCTCGGACATTTTGAATTCCATAGGGAAAACTACCCATTGTTTGGTGATTAAAGCGAAAGACGGGATCGGTCTATTGCTGAAAAATTAGACAAAACTGAATATAACTTGCAGATTTGCAGAGTAACGTTGTTCGTACCGGTCGCCGTCTTTGTTTAGTGTCCGCAGGGATTGGACTGACTATTTAAAAACACTGGCAGCCCGCGTTGCGCCACAATGTTCGAGGATCCCGCGAGTAGGTCCGAGTAGGCATTGGCGAGAACGACGCCTCTCATATATATATATTTGGTAAGGCTGGTACTGGACATTTTTAGGGGATAAAATGTTCTCTTTCTCCTCTGATCCACAGTCGTCTTATTCTAAGGCTTTTGGGAACATGTTTTTTTTTTGTCAAAAAGCGAGAGATTCAATTTCAATGTTCCATGCTGGGTCTAGTGTTTCTGGCTGAGCGCGCTTCTTAAAGCGAAAACTAATTAACAATTCAAATTTTAAAACACCTTGGAAACGGCTAAACAATGAGTATTATAATGAAATCACTTCGCCTGTATTATTCATTTGAACTGGACATTAATTTGAAGAGGACTTTGGGCGCCAAAACTACCAAACATTGAACATTTACGCCACATTGCCCGGCCAGGACTAGTATATACAGCTCTGGAAGTTAGAAAGAAGCCACATATTTCTGGGAAATGGATTTCCAAGAACGTAAGTGATTTGCAGGGTTTTCAGTGCTTAGCTTAGTTTATTTCAGTAAATTGTCGACGTTGAGAATGTTTGGCAAAGTGTAAAGAGTCTTCAGGAAACTGGCAAAGGTTTTTATAGTTGACTGTTACGCGAGTTCGCTTTGGAATCGGAGAAATATTTTTCACAAAACAACATAAAAAGAAAAATCTGATGCAATGCAATTAGCTAGCCGTTGCTCTTGGTGGATTTCGAAAGCGTTGGACGCGGTTGTTCAAGACAATAAGTCCAGTAAGCCGATTATTCGTACCCCGCGTAAAGGCTGGTTTCCATATAGTCGTATCTGTCGTATCTGTCAACCGTGAAACAAAAGAATAATTCCAATTTTCATTGTTTCACGGTTGACTGATACGACAGATACGACTATATGGAAACCAGCCTTAACGACGGGTAAAAATCCGAACTCATTTTAAAACAAAACACCGTGGCTTGAAATAGTTTGAAAACACTAACAGCGGTGGATCTGGATCCAAAATGGAAGAACTGAAAGTCCGAAACTAAGGCTGCGTACACACTTGGTGCCCGGGCACAGTGCCCGAGCACGGGCACTAATGTGAACAGTCCAGTTTTTCGAGTGCCCAAACCAAAATTCGGGCATAGCACTGGTGCCCGAGTACAAGGTCCAGACCTTGTACTCGGGCACTGCTAGTGCCCGGGCACTAAGTGTGTACGCAGCCTAAGAGTCCGAAACATCGGCACAAATCTTGGTCTGTTGTGTCCCTTCCCTCTGTTTGCATCTGTGTTGCGTGATAAATTTAATGTGACCATCCTGTTATTTGCGCAGTATCGCAATCCATACAATCCTAGGCAGGCCAATGTGGGCTAACTACTGTGAGGCCAATCGTACAATTTTCGCGCCATTACACTGGTGCACACAAGAGTCTTATGTCAACGATAAAATCATGATAATAATTGAATTAATATTTTTCATCACTAAATTTCTTCACCAAAGTAATCTTATAATATTTTTGGGCGAACTTCAACTTTTTGAAACCACAGTTTCTATTGTCGTTATGTTCACCACTGTGTTACATAACACTTATTAACTTATAAATTCACCATATAACTATTTCCGACATTTTGTAATTGCGTTGAATTGAGTACTCGACATTTAGTCAAAATAAGTGCTCTGGGATGAAATTGTATGAGAATTGGCCTTGAGATTGTTTGTCCAAGACCCACCACTTTGCTAACCTTTTGTGTAGCAAATTTGCAAGATCGAGCAGTTTCGGCCACACTGCTGATAAGGACCACTTCTTTACACTCCGGAGGCTCTCTTGTTTGATGAAAGTTAGGCTGCATTCATTATGTATACTACAGGGGGGGGGCAGAGGATTTTTGGGGGGGATCTCAAAATTAGGAACTGGAAAAGGGGGGATGTCAAGTTTTTTTCATAACATGAAGGGGGGATGCATATTTTTGTTGAGGTATTATATATATTTAAGACAAGGTTGTGCAGTTTGATAGTAAATGAAGGAAGGCTCAATTGTTGAACACCGAGTTTGAACCGCCTTCCTGAAGAAATATCACTTGCACTACTATTCTCGTGTATTCACCCTCTTTCAACTGATATGTTGAAGAAAAAAAACTGCGCGCTTCGCGCGCATAAAGAACTATATTAAACTTAAAAGATCGTAAAAGGCCTTCTTGTTTTACTACAATTCCTCAAGGTCCTCTTCAGTGGCTTTCGTCTGCCAGACAAAACGCCTTTGGACTTTTGATTAATAGTCTTGTAGCTTCATTGTCAAAATTGCGGCGCGCTTTGCGCGCACAACGGAAAACATACCAAACAATCAAATACAAAATAAATGATACTCAGCCTATGTGTAGTAAGGCTCCAATCGAGGAGCGCACCAGATCACTTGGTAGAAAGTCACTACCGACACAAACAAGTAAAGCCACCTAGGATTTTTATTTGCATTTTTACGCTTTGTATTTTTTTTTATCATTGAGCCTTGTTCTTTATTTTTTGTAAAATTGATATAAATATAAATTGAAAAAATTGTCTCCGGGGTGATGGGGGGGGGGGGGGGGGGGGGGGGCATGTTTTTTCCTTTTGACCAAGAGGGGGGATTCGTAAAAAATATGTTGTGCCTTGGGGGGATCTGAAAATTTTGCATTGTCAAAAAAATTTCCTCTGCCCCCCCCTGTAGTATTCATAATGAATGCAGCCTTAGTTTTATTGGTTGGAAGCTTTTTACAAATCATACCTCCAATGTTTGATAACATTTTGGGTACTCAATTCCATAGCTTGTGAAAAAGTTACTGTCGCGCACTCTTCATTTATTGTCATGCGATTTCTAGGTCATACGGACTTAATTCTGCAAGCTAAGTAAATTCATATCAAGTTCTGTTATTTCCTGAATGTGTCTGACCAGGCAGCAATTCCAGTCATAACGATATGTGCTGATTGACTGCACAGTATGCAACCTGGACCGTTTCCACTTAAAATCTATCTTGCATTTCTCTTACCCCATACATCGTTGGCTGGTCCTGACGCATAAATGCAACACGAATTTACTGTACAGCCAGTACAGCCCATTAAATTTAAACCAAGTAACGAAGCAAGAAAGGCAAGAAATAAGGCAAGAAATTGAATCTTGGACAACATTGTTGACACTTTTTTCGAGTTTTTGGCCGCGCCAAATTTTGTTCTCGCGCGCTGCCGCCTCTCTGAAATGCCTTGGGTAAACGAATGCTACAGTTATAGACCATCTGGCTCAGCAACGTGCTAAATAATCACCTCTACATTTTTACTGAGAATGAATATAACTAGTATTTTAAAAGTGTTCATTTGTTTTGAGCCTCCGCATAGTTAGTAGAGGGGACGTCCCCTCTACTAACTATGGCCTCCGCCATTCGAGCTGTAAATCTGTTAGAAGGTCAGTTAAAGGGCCATTTACACGCGCCGATTTGTCGGGCCCGATTTTGTTTACGTACGTTCGGTGTCGGCCCGACTTCGAAAAATCTGATGCGATTCAACAGATTTTTGTTGTCGGGCCCGATTTTTCATTTCGCAGATCAAAGCAGAGGCCCGACAAATCGCAGCGTGTGAATGCACCGTCCGACAATCGGCCCGACAAATCGCAGCGTGTAAATGGGCCTTAAGAGTTATCTGCAGATAAACGCTTATCCCAACGGATAAATCCTGAACAATCCTATCCATATGGATAACTTTATCCAACCCTTCAGGAACCGGCCCCTGGGAAACCATTCAGTTGACTAAAACCATCAATCAAATCTACTCCGCAGATTGTGATTGGTCGTACAAGGTTACCAAGGAGACGACAGCCTGCGCGGGATTTTCTCCCGAGTTAAGCCGGGGAAATACGAGGCACAAAATCCCTCAACTTGTCGCGCAACATTGCTGCGTTGCAAGTCTAATGTTTGTTGCTCGTTTTTCATCAAATTCACAACTTGTCGCGCAACATTTTGTTTTGATGATCACACATGCGAGACCAAGGCGAATTTGGCCCCTTGGCACAGTTTCATTTCTATTGACCAACCAACTTGAATCGTAGGCAAAATGTTGCGCGACAAGTTGTGTGTTTGATGAAAAACGAGCAACAAAGGCAGAATTTGTGTCTCAAAGTAGACCCGCGCTCTACTTCGCGCAACAAGTTTTCACAACCTGCAACAAATGTTTTGTTGCGCGACAAGTTGTGGCGCGAGGTGAAAAACGCGCAACATCGATCATCAACTTGCAACGCAACAATGTTGCGCGACAAGTTGAGGGATTTTGTGCCTCGTATTTCCCCGGCTTTACTCAAGTCGAGAAGAAGCTGTGGTTTTCCTGAGGAAGTTTTCCTCGAAATTCTCGATTTTTCTAATCTAAAGCCAACGATCCAAAAGCAAGGAAACCCTCCAATGGAAAAACGAACTAGGTGAGCACAAACTGCACTTTATGAAAACGTTTTAGAACGTGTTCTTAATTCAATTTTTGACGTCCTCGAAGCAAGTCTCGCTTCAAAAGCAGCTTCCTTTCCAATAAGAAATTAGAAAATTATTGAAATTCAATTCATAAAGTTCTAATTTGATTAATTTAGTAAATATTACTGATAACAAATGGAGGAGACGTTTGTATCTGAGGACTTGGAGAATTCAAAACAGTAAGAACTGCTATTTTCTGCCAAAAGAGAAAAAAATAAGCTTAATAAGTTAAGCTTTACTGTCATGACATTTCACATCATCCAACTATTCAAATTTTGTTTAAAAGTCATTTATCTTTTACCATAGAATTTACCATAAAAATCAGTGTTTTATAAAGCTAACCTAAAGTTTACATCGTTTTGTGTAAAGTAGACAGTGATTTTCAGACAGACTTATGATTAACTCATCAAACATTCAGTTTTCATTTAACCTGTTTTAGTGTCAAGTGTAGGCAAAGCGTGTGAGACAAAATAAAATAGAACAGAAACAAATGTTTTTTAACTGTTGTCCAATTTGGCCCACCAACATTGGTTATCCAACCAAATGACTCAGTTACAAAACATTCATTACAAATATGAAATTAGCAAGTTTGGGAAGAAATATAAAATTAATAATCTATTTTTGGAGTAGTTCGGTGCTACCATAAATTAGTGCTTCACATTTGTTGATGTTGGTGTTGGTCACATTAGTTGATGTTGGTGTGGGAAGGGGGAAGTTTGTACATGTAACATTGTTGGTCTCTAAAATGCATGCAAGCTGAGTTTGCTAATTTATAACTGAACCACTTAAAAAATCATCAAATAGAGAAAACTAGCTACATATATGAGTTGCCTATGCTTTGTCTTTCAGTTTTTCAGCAAAGTTGTTAAATGGTGCTATAGCTGGAGTAGTTGGGGTGACATGCACTTTTCCCTTGGATCTCTGTAAAACTCGCCTTCAGAATCAATGCTCTAGTGGAGGCCAAAAGTTGTATAAAAATTTGTAAGTACAATATTATTACTATACTGGTTTTAGGGACTGCATAGACTACTGTACCTCCACCGAATACCTAATTAGCATGAAGCAAAACAGAAATCAACTGTATTAGTCTAGTCGCCAGGAGGGGTCCCAGTGCACTCACACTGCTCCCATTCCTCCCGAGGATGGGAACAGTGGTTCTGCAGGGGCTTTCCATCATGCTTTTGCAGGCCTTAAACAAATATGCCAGGCCTCAAGGTCTCCTAACACTTAGTTACAGTGCTAACTATGGTCTCAAGGATTTGCTTGTTTGCCCCACCCACTTGTACCCTTGCTGTTGGTTGTCCAGCATGCCCTACTATTTCTCACAAACCTTCCTTCAGCAATCTGCAATAACTTACTCCGATCTATAGCTTCCTGTTATGACAAAAGGTAGTTAGTGAATAACATTTTCTATTGACCATATAATTACATACCACCGTATTTTATACTCCAAAGAGTAGGGGAGTAATTTCATTTTTGGTAAAATTCACTTTATGAAAAGGGTCCAAATTTTCACATCAGAACATGTAAGGGTAGCTACTGGAAATTCGAGGGGGGGGGGGTCATGTTGCTTATTTAACTTAGAAACCCTGTTGCATTGGTATCTTTAAGTGCTATTATTAATTTAAGTTATTTCTATCTAGTCGAGATGTATTGTGGAAAGTTGCAAGAAACGAAGGGCCCAGGGGCTTATACAAAGGTGAGAAGAAACTGTAACAAAATACACTGATTTATATTATGTACTACAACTATACATTTTCAATCTAAACCTAAAAATATAATTATAATTACTATTTCAGGCATGGCTGTGAATGTGGTTTTAATTAACCCAGAGAAAGCGATCAAGCTAGCTGTCAATGATCAACTAAGGCAGAAATTTGGAGGCAGAATGTGAGTTTCATGTTGGCCCAATTTACTTTATACCTAATACTAATTTGCTTACATTCTGTGTTTCCAGAAAAAATCCATACCCCCCCGAGAAATTCCGAGAATGCCATTCTCAAAATCTGAGATCGAGAACTTGATTTGAGACTCGCCATATAAACACAACAAACGGGAAAATCTGAGATCCGAGACGACCTGAAAAAAAAATCAGAGATCCAAGAACAGCAAATTTAAAAATCTGAGAATTCGAGAACGCCTCAAATTTCCAAGAAAACTGTTTTTTCAAGGGACCATTCGCCACCCCTTGTCAGCTCTGGGATGATTGTCGGGAATTTTCAGTTTCACCCTAACCCCTAAAAGATACCACATACCATGTGGTACAAATAGCTTTTTACCCTAAAAGATAACCATCAAGAAATTTTCCAGGGTAATGTATTTCCCTCACTTGGGAGATTAAAATACAATTTACTTGTTACTCATCAGGTAGCCATTACAACTCCAATGGAAATGCTCAAGATCCAAATGCAAATGGCAGGCAATAAATTAAGCAGTGCAGGAATCATAAATGGACCAGTAAGCACTAGCAGTTCATCGTCAGTTCACATTAGTCGGTCATATGGCACTGTTACAGCACCCAGGGCATCAGCATTACAGATGGCTAAAGTTTTACTGCAGACTAGAGGCATTAGTGGGATTTATAAAGGGCTTGGCGCTACCCTTGCTAGGTAAGAAGCAGATCTGTTTATCATTGGCGCAGAGTTTGCAAAATTTCCTAGGAAAACCCTGTATGGTCACAACCTATTGTGTCACACAACCTATTGTGTCACAACCTATTGCAAACTTTGTGTTTCCAAAGTGTTCCCTGAATCAAACATCTATTAAGCAACCCTGTAGCTTTAGCAAAATACCTCTCAGTGATGTTTGTGTTTGCAAGTGTTAGTTGTGCGATTAGAAGGCTGCTTCAGAGTTTGAACAATAATAATGTCTGCAGTGTAAATCCCATAGATTGAGTGCCAAGTATTTGATTGTTTTGTATGATATTGTTCTCTATACAGGGACGTTCCATTCTCCTGTATCTACTTCCCTCTGTTTGCATATCTGAATCTGAAAAGTGTGGAAAGACAAGGGGGTAGGCCTCCCTTGATTTACAGCTTAACATCTGGCTGCCTTGCAGGTGAGTTCACATGCTTACCCCCACGCAACAAAAAGGTCTGCATTTAAGGGTTTGAAAACACTGTTTTAGTGACTAAATGGGCCAAACAGAAAACTGGGGTCTTTGGCATACAGCCAGTTTCGTACTTCCTTTTTCTAGTGAATTTTGACTAGCGGCTAATAAATTCATACCATGTTGGTCCGCTTTTTCTAGATTAGCACCCCCCCACCAAAATCCCTGGCTACGGGCCTGCTTACATGTGAAAAGCTATGAATGTGTCCATGATTTTTGTATTGCTATGAAGGGAGGCAGTGTGGCAGCTTGGTCAGCACAACAAACTTGCAATCTGGTGATCTGAGTTCAAGTCTTGCTCCCTGACAATTAACAGGATTTCTTTCCTGGTGCTGTAAATTGCTGGGATCAACTTCTTGGCCACGCTTGTAGATAACCAGACTCTGCCTTGGTGACTATCCTTATTTGCTGGTAATCACTTTGCCTTCTGCAATGGTACCATGTTAAATAGCAGTGATGCATGCCATTCCCTTCTCTGGTGCTAACATTATTTTCACTATTTCCACTCCTTCTCTAGGGATGACAGCCAGCCTAGCCGTTAACCCCCTGGATGTCATCAAAACAAGACTCCAGCTCCTGAACAGACCCGTGGGTGAGCCGACATACAATGGAATCCTAGATTGTGCCAGTAAAATCCTAAAGAATGAAGGAGTGATGGCATTTTACAAAGGGGCTGTGCCAAGGATGATTGTTATCGCACCGTTACTTGGTATTGCACAGACTGTGTATTTTGTAGGTGTTGCCGAGAAAATATTAGGGTTAGACACAGACTTGCAATAGTCTTAAAACATTCAAGTAGGGGATAGGTTTTTATTATACTACCATTTTGTTCAACATGAAAAATTGTCACCCTTCCCCGAGGGTTGAATGAAAATGGTGGTAAAAATTCATTGACATGGTCTTCAAAAGAAAATCTGGTTTTGATACTGAGTAGGAGATTTTCATAGTTCACTTATAAAAATGTGTGGTTTCATAAATTATCCATACCCCTCCCATGCAAGGGGTTTGAGATATGATGATCTGTGACTTTGTGGGGAGGGTATGGAGTTTTCCCAGAATCACACAATGTACTAGGTTATTAGTGCAGTTCTGGAAAAAGTTGTGATTATTCATCTTTCGAATGACCAATGAAAATTAGTTGCTTTGCCACTATCAGAGAAGGCAAACAAACAAAAAACTGTATTTTACAATATTCCAATTTGAGCTTGAAACTAGGTTTTCTTCAAGACCATTTATTTAATAAAAAAGGGTATTATTAAAAATGATAAAACTAATTGATTGCAGAGTTCATATATGATAAATGAGTTTGTAATATAATATTAGAAGATATTTATATTTTATTTCTTGATTGCAATAGTATTTTTACCACAGGGGTTATTACATTTTTGTATGTTCATATTATTAATGGATAGTGCACAATTATTTAATAGAATCATGAACCATTCCAGCTATACATGTGCATGCTCTTTTAAAGGGGCTCTCGCATGCTTGCTGGCCATTTCTCTGACCAGAAAATAGTTCAAATCGCAATCCAATTCCATCCTCTTGATAACAGGTGAAAACAACCTAACTGTAGAATTGCATTTGTTTAACACTTGAAAGGTTTTTCTATTAGTCTGGAGATTATGCCCTTGACATGTAAAACAACTACATGCAATGTGCGCATTCTTCATTTTGTTTGCCAACTCACTTTCATGACATGCAGCACACACATGCATAGCTGGAATTGTCCATTGCATCAACAAGCATAGTGTCCAATTTAACTGTAACATACAAAGGGTCTGCAGTAGTTTATATGGGTAATTTGAATACGAAGTTACTGAAGGGGAAAAATGGTTTTCAAATAAAGATTATTAGTAATAATATACCTTGTTGTGACTTGTCATTTCTATGGGGTCACAGGAAACCATGAAAGGGGGAATATAATAAGGTAAAAAATGAAAGAATACTGTGTTTCTCATACTGCAATGAATTTCACAATTTTGTTTATTAATTTGAAATAATGTACAATTGAATTTTTAATTTCCATAAAACCACTACCATTCTGTTTTGGTAAGATAAACTGCATTTAATTTCAAATTATTGACATGGTAGATAGCATTCATGCATTGCCAATGTAAAAAAGCATCATCCCATTTCACTTTTCCTTAACAAATGCAGCAACATCAACATCGGCAAAACTGGTTCCCTGCTAGCAGAGGCCTCTTTTCATTGCATTTCACTGGCTGAGGTTAGTGGGCACAAGAAACAATTGAGCAAATCGTCCAAGGTTGTGGACAGCAGCAAAACAAAGCGAGTTTCGACCCAGCGCAGAGGTCTCTTTTCCTCGCGAACCTCAGCCAGTGAAATGCAGAGAAAAGAGGTCTCTGCTAGCAGGAACAAAACCAGGAGAGTTGACGACCCTCCAAATGGCACACATCGATAAACTGCAACTTATATTATTAGTAAACAGTAAAAACCTTTATGTACGAACCTGTTAAAGAAGGCAAAATTTACACTGCATTTAAGACACCAATTTAGAACCTAGGTTATGGTAAACATGTTTTAGCCTAACCAAGAAAAAGTATGTTCTTACATGTGGGTTTTTTAATTAACTGTATCCCTATAATATTGTTTATAATGCTTATTGATTTAGGGGAAGGAAAACTGACTAAGGAACAAAAAGATATCCAAAACAAGCAAATTATTTCCCTCTTTTACATATTAGTCATCATAACAGGCAGCTTTGACCAGACAGGAATCTGTAGGGCTTAAGAAGAATTACTGCCATCAGCACGTACATAAGAGAATGCATGTTTCGAATGCCCATTTCACCAACACTTGCTTATAAATTATACCCTAGTCACAAATGGATATTAATACCAGGCAGCACAAAACCTTAGTCTGTAAAGTGTCGTCCCTTGTTTTTGCCAAACAACATCTCTCTTATTTCAGGCATCATCTAAAATAAAATAAAGAAAAAATAAATACAAAATGAGACTGGGAAATTCTATTTTTTTTTCCCTAGAATTGCAGGAAACCAGGTCATGAAACTTCTACCACCTATGAAAAATAATAATTTGCTTCATATGTTTTCAACATTTCACTTTAGGGGTATAGAATTAAACATTATAGGTGTTAAAACAAATCTAGACAGAGGCATAAAGTCATTAGACTGAAGAACACTGCAGAAACTGGGCAGCAGAAACTCAAAGCAGCAAAACCCTGATACTCAGGCTCAGCATCCCTTTTTAAAAAAGATTTTTTTTAAACTGGTGATAATAATAATAATAATAATGATAATAATAATTACAAAAATCAGTTTATTCACTCTAACTGTAGCTTAGTTAATAGCTATTACAATAGCACATTTGCACAATGGCATCATGTTACTTTGTCTACCAGAATCCATATTCAGTTTTCTTTTCTTATGCTGATAAATTACATAATTGTAAAGTGCCTAGAACAGTAATGTATAGGCACTATATAAGCTGTTTTATTATTATTATTATTATTATTATTATTAAACCGCTAAATTGGAAATAATAGCAGTAATTGCATGTCAATGCAAGGTTTCTAGTAGTCATAGTAAAATAATATGTTGTTAATACAAATGTCTTATTTTGAACATCAAGCTTTTTCATGCTGACATCATCCATTGTTATTAATGTGCCAACCAGAGATTGATTGGCTCACAGAACAAAGGGTGCTATTCAATCTACGGTTGGTACATTACCATTAGAATGACATAACCATAATGTCATAATGTTGATAACCAGTGAATAGCGCTATACCCCTTTAACACGTAAGGTAGGCAGAGTGGTAAACCTGCTGCACTCACCTGTTTGCTCAACATGTCCAACCTGCTCTCTAATGTGTTAACAACTTTGATCTTCCCTTGCTTGGCAAGTAACTCGACACCTCCAGCACTACAATCAACAAGAAAGCAAATCTGCACTTGAGGCAGGTTTATGGTTAAAGCTCCTACTGTATGTGCATTCTCTTATCCAGAGATACACGGCATGAACCTAATAGGGGAAGGGTCTGGCATACCTGCCCCTTCTTCCAGTTTACACGGGAGACTCCCGGTTGTTACCCTTAGTCTCCCGGGGAATAAATGAAACTTTCCACATATGTATCATTTATTTACTGCAGAAACATATAAGTGAGTTGAAACGTGTAACAGCGCGACAACCTGCGAACAACTCGCGATCAAAAAACACCATATTTGGAAAGCAACAGATTCTTCGCTTAGCCAATCAGCAACGGGAGAAGTTATTTGTCATGTTTTCTAAAAATAACGCGCGCGAACTCCCAGAAACACAAATGAGTTGAGAACTGTTTCTTTTCCATGCTCAAAATCCATCAAAAATAAGGCTTAAAAGCACCTTGAAGAAGAACAAATGAAAATCTAAAGACAACAATTTACAAAGAAATAAAATCGATAAGTTAATTAATAAACTAAACATTTTTTAATTCACTACTGAAAGAAAAAAACAACCACATTTTTTGGTGAGTCTTACTTGTTTGTTTTGGCTTGATTGGATCCTTCGTTCTTTCTTTGACATCTCATTTTCCAGTACAAATTCAATGACAACATATCTTGAAGTTTATAACTAAGAGCACTGGAGAACTACTCTAACTACTTCTCCTGTGTTTGTTGTTTCAAGAACGGATCCCTTGCAAATAGCCGAGCTGTTTTTCTCCTTCGTTCCTACGCGTAAATTAGTTCCTTTTGGATCAACAGAATCCAGCCGATGTGGATATTCATTTCTCCCATTCTGGTTATTTCTTCAATAGTTTCTCAGAGTTCTTAGCCATAAAAACTCTGCTTGGCCAACTTCTTTTTCTTGACGTCCCGAAACTGAGTGTGAGTTATAACTTTGCAAAATATGCTCAATTCCTGAATTATTTTTCTCCTTCTGAGAAATTTATGCATTTTGGTTGAGCTTGGAAGTTCTTCTTACAAAGTTCATTGGTTTTCCAGCAGGAAATCTCGTAGAAAAGCCGGTAAGGCTTCCAAAAATCTGTAGCCATTGATGAATCAGAATGTAGCTTTGCAAAACGATCACCGAAGCCTGCCGTGTGCAGTGGAAAGTCACATCTGAATTTTGATTGGCTGCACGCAAGGACATTGTTTTCCAAATATGGTGTTTAGTGATCGCGAGTTGTTCGCTGGTTGTCACATCAGATTCATTCATCTGTTACACGTTTCAACTCACTTATATGTTTCTGTTTACTGTATATCTCCTAGGCAAATTTCTTGCAATTTGAAACACAGTCTCCTGGTTTGGAGCATTCAGCGTTGGTACTAGGTACACTAGTGGCGACAGCCATTGGCCCATGTGTGAGATTTGAAAAGAGCCATTTTGAGTAATAAACAATGCCCCCTCCTAGGAAAGGATTGGAAATTCCAGAGGGGTGAGAGGGGGGTAAATTTACCTGATTTCTTTCATACAAATACTGTATTTTCCTTAGGAAATTCCAGAGGAGAGGGAGGGGGTCACTTTTCAACACCCTTTGGTGGAGGTCAATGGATGACTTGCTTGGTGAGTTTTAGTCACCAAAAGCAGGGCATCTGGGGAAGTGCGGCAGTGCGATTCCGCACTTTTGCCCAAAAATCGCACTTTTCCGCACTTTCACACTTTCTTCGCACTTTTCCGCACTTTTTAAGAAAATTACTAAAAATTGTGTGGAAAAATCCTTCTAAACACGGTAATTTCAAAGATTTGCAGGTCAATACCTATAGTTTATTATGTTGATGTTGAAGTATTAAGCGCAAAAACCTTTGAAAACTCCACCATTTTCTTCCGATACGATCGCCACCGAATGCAAAAAAATACCAGCCGTTCCACAGCAGACCGTTTGAGAATAAGTACGAGAAACCATCAATTAGGAGATCTGTAATTGGATGGAAGTTTAGATGGAAATAAGCCAATAGCTGATCTTGTAAGAAATGGGTAAAATACAAATGGCGCACGTTTTTCGGTGACCCCGATTTTTATTTGCTAAATAGTATTTGGGCGAAACAAAATAGTAGGAGAACGAAAAATGTTAAATGCCGTAAATATCCTATGAAACTGCCGGAGCCATTTACCCTTGATTAAGATGGTGATGACAAAGCACGAAGTTTACATTTTGGAGAACTTTATTGCAAGATAGAGCAGATTTCGTATGGAATGAAATCGCGTAGTCGTGGTACGGTCACAGTCGCGGCGCGGAACAGCTTTGTGGCGGTACTTTTCACAGTCATACGAAATCTGCTCTATTGTTATGAACAACACATGCGGGAGTTGATTGTATGGAGAAATAGGCGCTCTTAGTGATTTTTGGGGTTCGAGTTTTAAATGACTGATGCCGCGCAAGCAAGCATAGGTGAGCCCTTCTTTTTTTGCATTTTTCTATTGTTCTTGACCTAATTATTGATCATGCAAAGTTTAATAATTTAGCTGTTACATCAGTTTCAATGAAATTACGTTTTAAAATGACAAAACAAATAGAAAATCAACAGAAACGACTTGTTATGATCCCCCAAAAGCGCAAACCTTCAAATTAAAGAAAATAATTTACCGCACTTTTTACCGTTTTACCGCACTTTTACCGTTTTACCACACTTTTTTCCGCACATTTTTCTAAAAAATCCCGCACTTTTCCGCACTTTTTTGCCGTTTTTTACCGCACTTCCCCAGATGCCCTGCAAAAGGGAGGTTTCAGTTGCATAATTGATTGCAAACCTTCAGGAATAATCTGCAAAACTAGTCTGTATTTATTTAACGTTTAACATGAGTTTCCACATGCCATACTTACCAGTCTTGGCCAAGGAATACTTGATCATCAACAGAAAGTTCTAGTTCCCTCTTGGTTTTCTTCTTGTAGTCATCAATGACTGTTGCATGAGTAGCCTGAACAAAACATAACAGGGACGTCAACCCAGGACTTGAAATGGTGAAATTTCCTGCAATTCTCCCAGGAGAAATACAGTAAAATGCATGATGCAGTCATCAGTCATCTGGCTTGTTCATTGCACTTTTATGAAAATTCTTGCTGATTTATTGAATTTGTATTTTATTCTATAGCATCTCTTGATGTCTTGTTTATTTTGAAAAATTGTCTGCTAGTGTTTGGAGATAAATGGAGAGTTCACATTATTTCTCTGATATTATATTCTCAGTTGTCACCACAAACTTAAACAGAGAAAAAAAACTACTCGATTGACAGGACATTATGACTGACCAAATCGCAATTTTGGTTGAACATTTGCTAGTTTTGATGGGACAATATGGATATACCTGTATAGGGAAAGGTTTTGATCTATTATCAAGAGGATGGAATTGGATTGTGATTTGAATTATTTGCTTGTCAGACAAGTGTGCGAGTGCCCCTTTAACTGTACCTTAACAATGTTGACATCTTGCTGGCGACATCTAATGACTACCTTTGGTTCTAACAGTTGATACAATCCCTGTAAGAAGAAAAATTAACAACTGCATTGAAGCAAGTCCTTAGGCTAGCTGTTGTAAATATTAAATAGAGAATAATACATGGGTGCAGTGCTCAGGGATGTTGAATTTTCTTAGTGTTCAAATTTTGATATCTCACAAGTGAGCGCAGTAAAACAAGTTAGATATAAAATTTGAACCCAAGAAGATAAATTTTATACCCTGTGCGCCCATGCATTATTCTGCTTATTAATATATAATTTTTTTTTGAAAAATTTTCTATTTGATGAATTTTGCGATAGTGGGCATTATCCTAATTTTCACATGTGTGAATTATGATATTTCTCAGTGGCTGAAATCTTGATAAAACACTACAGTTTATTATATTACCTGTGTGATCAGTCCTTCTAGTATTTGTTGATATTTGGTTTTGTCTTGTGTTACTTTTCCAAGCTTCTCAACTGATTCCTCTAGAATTCCCTGGGAAATTAAAAGAATTTCACTCTTAAAATATTCAGTAGAAAAATTATGGAGTAATAATTGTATGACACTCACATGGCATGCATGGTGCTAACATTTAATATCTTATTTCTCCTGTCTATCCTATTCCTACATCTGTCGGCTGTAGCTGACCATAGATATAACTTTTGTTGTTTTTTTAGGCATTTTCTCACTAGTAAGGTATGTATATAATATACTATTATCTAGTGATATTTATTTTCTTATTAGCCTCCTGTGTTTAGCTTATTCTAGCTTTTTAGGAGGTGTAATAAACCAAGAACCAAGAATTGAAACTTTTGGGAACATTTCCATTATATACTTTCACCAACCTTAATGTGCTCATCCTGGGACTTCAGAACTTTCAGTCTTGACTGATTAAGCTGATTAGATCTTTGACTAAAATAACAATGAACATCAATAACAAAATGTTAACCATCTAAGGAGTTTTCAAAGAGATTCTAGGGGCTGTTAGCCAGCAGAGCACGCCATTTAGCAAGTTTTAATTGATGCAAGTTGAGTGTTATACTACTTTGTGTGTGCTAATGACAACATGATCACCCCACTTTCAAACAAAGATGCTCAAGCTAATCTTTTTCTTGCTAAAACGACGGGAGAAATTAAGAAAACTCGCCTACTTTTTTGTAGATAACAGCTAGAAAAATTGCAACAAGTTTAAAATAAGGAAAATTGTAAACTTGCATTGACTTGCGTACAGTTGCAATGTGCTGGCCAAACGAGATGCAAGTTGCATGCAAATTTGAACATGTTCAAAGTGGACGCAAGTGGACAAGTTGGTAGCCAAATAGTATGAAAGTCGATGCAAGTAGCAAAACTTGTGTCAACTTGCGTGAACTTGCATTTTGTTTGGCCAGGGCTAAGCATTGAAAAATGCTCAAAATCGTTTCACTCTGTTGCCCTAGAAATAGTGGTGTGCTATTTTCACTAGTGAAGAGCATTTATCTGCCTACAAAACTTTAATCTTTAATTTAAATAATTGCACTTAGCATAATACTAATATTGCAATGGGGTCAGCGTGACCCACTACCTTGCTGCTCTAAAGGCGGCTAAACTGTTGGCTTCCGCCGCCTCCGCTGGGAGGTCATTCCAATGCGGAACTGTTCTTACAAAGAACGTGTACTTGAAGGCATTAATATTAGCGCCAATAGCTCTAAACTTATATTGGTGGCCTCTTGTGCTTGAGTACCCTGGAACTATTTCTTTTGGGAACGGTATAGACACGAGCCCAGAATTTATTTTGAAGAACATATCTAAGTCCCACCACAAACGCCTAGTCTCCAGAAGGGGCCAGTCCAGCGACTCCAGCATACTAGTGACGCTGCTCGTTCGGGTGTAGTTGCCGGTAACGAAGCGAGCCCCGCGCCGCTGAATAGATTCAATGGCGGCGCAGTCTTTCTTTGTGTAGGGTGACCAAGCCGTGGTGGCGTATTCGGCTATGGGTCTTACTAAGCTCAGATACGCCCGCGCCTTGATGTCTCTGCTACAGGAAGACAAGTTTCTCTGTAGGACGCCCAGGACTCTGTTTGCTTTCTTCTTGACCTCTTCGCATTGTTTAGCCCAGTTTAACGTGCTGGAGATGTAAACACCCAGGTACTTCTGAAATTGAACTCCCTCAAGTGCCACGTTGCAGACGGTGTATTGACGGTACGAGGGAAATCTCTTCAGAGTGACTGACATTACCATGCACTTCTTAGGTGCGAATGACATTTGCCACTTGGCAGCCCATTCTTCAAGGGAGTTGAGATCCTGCTGAAGGGCTGCATGGTCCAATGGGGAGGCGATATTGCGGTACAGCACGCAATCATCCGCGTAGAGCTTGATACTGGATGAAACACTGGCGGGTAAGTCGTTAATAAACAACAAAAACAGGATGGGCCCTAACACAGTTCCTTGAGGGACCCCGGACTGGACTGGAGACCAGAGAGATGACGTCCCATTAACTACGACGCGCTGCCGACGGTTGGAAAGGAAGCTGCGAAGCCAGGCGTTGAGGTTTCCGCGAAGCCCGTAATAATTCGCTTTGAGTAGTAAGCGCTTGTGCGGAACTGAATCGAACGCTTTCGCGAAGTCCAGGAACACTACGTCAACCTGGCCGTGTGTGTTAAAGGTCCTGGCCCATTCGTGTGTGATGGTTATTAGCTGTGTCTCGCATGAGAGCCCTTGCAAGAAACCATGCTGGTTGGGAGAGATGATCGAATTTGCGGACAGATGGTGCGCCACTTGACAGGATACCACGTGCTCCATGACCTTGGAGACGAGTGACGTCAGGGAGACGGGGCGATAGTTACTCATGTAATCCACATTTTATTGATCTGTCTGTACCTTGTTCTGACAGCACTACTTAGGGGGAGGTGAATAGGTTTGCGGATCGGCGGATTTGGGCCTAAATAGCACACGGATTACGGATTTTAAGAAAAACTCGAGCGGATTTTCGGATTCTCAAACGTACCGGATCGCGGATCTATTGAAAATTCGACTTCGGATTTCGGATTCTGATATAATCGCAACTACGGATTGTTGACTGTAGGGTCTGTACACAAATAGCCCTGGATGTTCGAATTTGTAGGCCGTTAATATGCTTTAGTATTTCACATACTTAATTTTGCATACCTAATAAAAATTTCGGCGCGCTTTGCGCGCATAAACAATTACATCTAACTTACTCTTTCAGAACTCACACAACGAGACACTACCCCCGCGCCATTTATAGAACAAGTGTATCTTGACGAGGAAAAATTAACTCTCCCAAAAATGCCCTGCAATGAAGTCACTATGATTGAAGAAGACCCCTTAGATACTTCCATTTTCGTTTAAGCCTGAAGCGTGACCATTTTTTGCGTAGGTTTCATTTCAAACATGTTTTGTCGTGAAGTTGTCGCGTTTCTTGCTCGCTGATTGACTTAAAAATAACGGTCAAAACAGCAGCCAAACAGCGAGCGAGAAACGCGACAACTTCTCGACAAAGTGTGCACGTTTGAAACGTAAACCTACCGTATTTACCCGTGTATAATGCGCACTTTTTTCAGTCCAAAATGAGCCTCAAAAACGTGATGCGTATTATACACGGAACATCGCTTTTGGGAATTTGCATAACAACAAATACAAAAGATCCTTTACAAATTAGCTGATTCATGGTTGTGTGGTTCGGTTTCCAATAATAAAGCTAGGATTTCGATCCGTGAAACCTGCCAGGAGGCGTTGGAGGCTGTTTTTATTGCAAAAATCTTGGAGTTCGTAGTCGCGAGCGCCATTTTGGATTTTGTGACTCGGCCCAGGACGCACGTCCAAAATCCAAGATGGCGCTCGTCTGCACTCGCGACTACAATCTCCGGGATTTTTGCGATAAAATCACCCTGTAAACGCCTGCTAGAAGGCTACAATGCATATTAATATTAGTACAACTATTTATATTTTGCGTGAAATCACTTGTGGCACAATATTTCTTTCAAACAAACAATTAAAATGAAGAAACCGTCGGAAAATTTCACGCATCTGTTCATGGCGAGTACACAAATCAAGAGAGAATTGCGCTTGTTTGTTGATGATTTTTCCCCAAGGCTTATGGTTGTTGGAGGTTTGAAGTTTATTTTCACATTCTATTGTCAAACTTTATTTTTCAAAATTGACCCTCAAAATTGGGGTGCGTATTATACACGGGTGCGCATTATACACGGGTAAATACGGTACGCAAAAAAAATCGCCACGCTTTAGGGTTGAACTAAAATGGTAGTAATCGTGAGTTCGACGTTACAAGTATAGAAAGTCGTCATTTGGGCCGCGCTTCACGCACATGAGAATAATAAATAATTTCGTCATCAATAAATTTTCGGCGCGCAATAATAACGTAACCTATAGGCTCAGGAGCCCATCAATAGGAGCTTTCATACATAGTTGAGGTAGCGTATTTCAACGTTTATCTACCCTTTCTGTGAGGCTTGATAAAATGCGTTTATCAAAAATATGTGGGCGCGCTTCGCGCGCAACGAAAGAAAAATGTAACCCCCTCTTTCTGTAAAATGTCTTCTACTAGGTCAATAGGGGACGGGGGATCACGACAACCCCGCTAAATAATGACACGTCCCTCAGTGAGAGATGTTCGTGTATATAGCGATGCTTTTTTCTAATTATCGATTGTTTCCATAAGTCAAACGTTGCGGATTCGGATTTAGGCGAAAACTTGTGCGGATCGGCGGATTTTCATGAAAAATTGAACGGATCGACGGATTTGAGGACCCCTATTCCCCCCCCCCCCTACTTACTATGTATCATCCTCACAAAAATGCATTACACTCACTGACAATCATCCAGTACTCACATTTTCTTTTGTAACTCTACTTGTTTTTCTTTCTTCTCATAGTAATTCATAATTTTTAGCCTTTCTTGTTGAACAAGTCTTCCCTTTTCAATGTTAAACTCCTCCTCAGCCTGGGACAAAACAACAACAAAAAAGATCATGTATCAAAGCAGGAGTGTTCTAGATACTGCGCTATCCAGTTAAGAGTGCCCATAGTTTTGTCGACAAGTTTTAACGTTTCATTTTGGTAGTTTTGCATTTGAAATGACATGTTGTCAAGGCAAGTTCAAAACATTGTCAAGGAATGTTGAGACAAAATTTCAAAATCACGAGCTTTTTCCTTTTCCTTGTTCTGGAGAACAATTGGTTAGATATAATAATAATATATCTATAATAATACTTCAGGATTTGGAAAATTATCTTGAATTGCCAAGCTATTGGTACGGTAACCATACCTGGAACTCAAAATGCTATTCATACAGATATAACACACAAGGACCTCCAGACGAAACAAAAACTTGAAATTAAAATCTGTGGACTGAGCTTTTCCAAAGCACTTAGTCATTCTCTACAATTATAGAAGATTACGATCTATCCAGTTGAGCTAATTTCCGTAAAATTTGCAAGAAATCAAAATGTCCATAGGAATAGCATTTTAAGGTTTGCGTATGGTTACCGTACAAATAGCCACTGCCTATAGTTAAATAATATGCAAATATAACAAAGAAATTCAAACCTGCCGAATTGGCCTTGCGACCATAGCTGGGCCAATCCACCAGCATCACCTTGCCGGTCGAGTTCATCCCACCTGTGAAGGCGGGCCTCACCCTGAGTCCGAAGCAGGTCTACTGGCTTCAAGTCTCAGCTCGACAGGCTCTTGTCAGGTAGGTTGTCATTTTTACTAGGCCTATTGTGGATAATTTTCCTGTGGCTTATTATAGGGATTTCATATTCCTTTCCTCAAATATCTTGATTACCTTGTAGTCACCCAGTCCGAAGCAGGTCTACTAGCTTCGAGTCTCAGCTCGACAGGCTCTTGTCAGGTAGGTTGTCAGTTTTATTTTTACTAGGCCAATTGTGGCTAATTTTCCGGGGCTTATAATAGGGATTTCTCCTTCCTTTTTGAGTCTCTCTCGGCACCGCGTAGATACGCAGTATGCAGTGCAATATCAAAGGAGAAAAGATAATATACTATATTGGTAATATTATACCTTGGCATCAATTTCTTCAGCTTTCTCTTTAGCTTCTTGTTCAATGAACGCCATCATATGTTCAATCTGCAAAAGAAGACTGCACAGTATCCTAGTCGCCATGTTGATTCTTCTGACAGGCTCACAAACGCGGCCTAGAAAACAGTGAAAGACTTATTAGAATGAGCTAAATATGTTACATTACGAAAGAAATTATGTTACAAATATAATTTCCTTACCTGCTTTCTAACTTCGGCATCGTTTAGGGCCATTTTGGGTAGAGTTTTGTAGAGAATTTCTCAGTAATTTTCAGCCGATTTATCGTTCGATGGAGTCATTCGCCATGGGTAAGTCCGCTGGACAGGTCACGCGCTCGTCATGCTATCCCGTCATCCATCTCGCGCCCCGGTCTCAATCCAAGATGGCAGACGAAAGGACTTGATTTGTTTTCATTTCAAAGCCTTTGTTTCACAACAAAATGGGGCAAGATGAGAGCAGAAATCGCCCTGGAATTACTCAAAGTCCACAGTCTAACCCTTATGTGACCCGGGTGAACGAAAGATTAATGGAACTGAATCAAACTGAAAGCCAGAACAACAGAAGCACGAGTGTGTTTATTACAAATCATAATAAATCATGTTCAAACACTGTCTTTGTGGCTTTCCACAAGCCAGCCTTGCACACAGTACATTGCGTTGTGTTTATAGTAGTGCTTTCAAGGAAAATGACTACAGATAATTTGGCAAATGAAAGGCAGTGAGCGCCTCGGTTTGCGGGGACAATCTGAGAGGTGAATGCACCGTCCCCAGGGTAATAATTAAGAGTGAATGCGCTCTTTGCCCAATGAATTTAGAAGATAACACAAAGGATTTTTACTCACTGAAAAGAGTCATGTCAATGGTGCCCAGTTTTCAATGCAGCCGCAGCCGATCGCAAAGTGTAATAAAACCATATTTTTCTACTTGCATGTACTTTCGCTAGTGTAGATTAAAATTTAATACATGTAATTCAAGTAACAAAAATCTGTATTTGTCGTGTCTTTTGTGAAGTAAAGGGATGTTCATATGGAGGTGAAGCAGCCCGGAAAGCGGGCTGGTTCCTGTTGTGTTGTGTCCCGGGGAAGAGAGTGACTCCCCGCTCGATGTTCTGTGTGGAAGCCATGAAAGAAAGTGCATCTCCCGACCAACGGGGCAGTAATGTAGTGTGAATTCTGTACGAAAGCCCCGCTAGTACCCCGCTAATGCGCGAATGGGGGGGTGCGGGGCTGTCAATTGACTGGTGCATAACAGGTAAATAAAGCGACAAATGATGCAGGGTTTCCACATACCTGAAAGCCAGAACAACAGAAGCACGAGTGTGAATTCCCATGCTCCTGCTGTCCCACAAACCCCTGCGGCCGCAAGCTATGACGTACGCACGTCACGCGCGTCACATTATCTGAAGCGTGACAACCGGCTACACTCTCCCCCGCTAGGAGAGATGTCTACCACGACATCTAACAAACAATAACATAGTGATAATATATCCGACTATCTAAGTATAACGTCTGACTAATGTTTAAGTGTACTTAATTTAATCCATGCTGCCTCCGTAGAGTAGCGAATAGCTGTCGTCCTTCTGTCAGCTTCAACTCGTAGCTTGGTGATCCACGCACATATTGATTACAGACGTAATCCCGCAGATGTGCTGGAACGTGTCGTTGTCGCCTAGGCCGCCCCGTATGCAGCTCTAGTGACGACTGGACTTCATCCTGTGACAGGTCTGCAACTCCACTGTCTTCTTTCGTTTCCATTCATGAGGAGCTTTGGGCAAGTAAAAAATGCGCCCCCACCACTTGAGAAAGGTGTTAATCCCTGCCAAGTCACTGCCTGGTTTTTATTGACATTTGCTGGTAAACATCAATTAGCATCCGCAAAGGTCACAGCGGAAACTACGCATTTTTGCGCGCTCGAACACAAAGCATAGGAGAGCTGTGACCCATTCTTGTCCACGAATAGCCAGCTTTCTTCGATTTACTAAGCAGCGAACTGATCATGAGTCCTGTTGTGTCACAAGCAGTGGTAGAGCTACCCCGGGAGACCACTATAGAGAAGTATTAACGTTGTATACTAAACACAGCTTTGTTATCTTTATAATACCACGCTGGTTTGCTGCTACTCGGGAAAATAACAGGCACTGGTAGTCACGTTTACCTGGCAAACTCAAGTTGTTATTCGGAGGGAAAGGTTTTTGCCTTTGCAATTTGTATAAAGGTCAGGAAGTTATGTTTTCTGTACTACTAATGCGGCTTTTGCAAACGCTGATTTATTGAGTGAAACATACAGCGATCAATTTCGCGCCAAAATGTATCAGAGTTGATTTTACTTTGCAGTATAATATACTCAAATGAATAAACCTTCATTGTTCTCGGGATTTAGGATATAACTTTGTTTGAGAATTTGAAGAGAACTAGAAAGGTTGTATTTCAAGGAATAGGCGGTAATTCTCATTGTCCACGTAGCATATCTAAAGCATGCTCTGAACAACTATGCTCTGAAATAGAATTGCTGCCCGGATCGTTATGGTGGTCTTCAATTCATGCGGTCAAGACTCGTAAACAAACAACCGAAGACTTACGTTGAAATAATCTGTGCCGGTCTTATTCGACAGAGAGACGTAACTGCAGTTCTCCAACTCCATCCACAATTTAAAGCGGTTCATATTTACGAGCTGTAGTACGGGTCATATCATGATCAAAATGGCGGCTAACATTTTGGCGATAAATCGACAAACGAAATAGCTCTGAAGAGGAAAATAAAGCTCTTGAAAGACGAACTTAAAGAAAAATCATATGTTATTGGAGCTCGAGCAAAAGCTGCCAAGAAGCCCTGATTTTCAAAACACGTTTGTTGGATATCACTTGGGTACTACTTTATCTGTTGTATCAAAATTTACGGTAACTGATATCAAAACAAGTTTGTTGGATATCACTTGGATACTTAGTTTATCCGTGGTATCAAAATTGCATACCTTTCGAACCCGGCCTTATTTCAAATTATGTTTGTTGGATATCACTTGGATACTAGTTTATCCGTGGTATCAAAATTTCGAAACTTTCCCGGCCTGATTTCAAAACAAGTTTGCAGGATATCAATACTTTATCCGTGGTATCAAAATTTCATAACTTTCCCTGCCTGATTGTAAAACAAGTTTGTTGGATATCACTTGGATACTAGAGTTTATCCGTGGTGTCCAACTTTCGTAACTTTCCCGGCCTGATTTTAAAGCAAGTTTGTCGGATATCACTTGGATACTAGTTTATTCGTGGTATCAAAATTTCATAACTTTCCATGCCTGATTTTAAAACAAGTTTTTTGGATATCACTTGGATACTAGTTTATCGGTGATATTAAAATTTCATAACTTTCCCGGCCTGATTTCAGAACAAGTTTTTTGGATATCACTTGGATACTCTAGTTTATCCGTGGTATCAAAATTTCGTAACTTTCTGATTTTAAAACAAGTTTTTTGGATATCACTTGGATACTAGTTTATCCGTGATATTAAAATTTCATAACTTTCCCGGCCTGATTTTAAAGCAAGTTTGTCGGATATCACTTGGATACTAGTTTATCCGTGATATTAAAATTTCAAAACTTTCCCGGCCTGATTTCAGAACAAGTTTTTTTGGATATCACTTGGATACTCAAGTTTATCCGTGGTATCAAAATTTCGTAACTTTCCCGGCCTGATTTCAAAACAACTTTGTAGGATATCACTTGGATACTAGTTTATCCGTGGCATTAAAATTTCATAATTTTCTCTGCCTGATTTATAAACAAGTTTGTTGGATATCACTTGGATACTAGAGTTTATCTGTGGTTCCAAATTTCTTAACTTTCCCGGCCTGATTTCAAAACAAGTTTGTCAGATATCACTAGTTTATCCGTGGTATCAAAATTTGACTATGATTACTGAAATAAAATATCGTGTTTCAGTAAATAGCTGTTACTACTGCTGCACCTTCAGGCCCTTTTCCGGCAATGTTTCACAGTACTACACTGTTTTTTCTACTTTTTGTGTTCCGTTTTGCCAATCCGGCCCCAAGATAACTTCGATCTCTCGCGAAACTGGACCTTCGCAATAGTTGTTTACCACGATAGAGTTCCGACACATGGGTCTGCATGCTCTCCTGTTGCTAATTCCAGTTCTTTCAATTGATCCACGGCTTCCCTCGTCCTCCTTATAATGAGACTCCCCAAAAGAATAAATCTCGTATAGGAAACGTTTTGTTGTTAGTATATGAATTTTAAACGAGCGAATGCCGATCTAGTAAATGCTCTACTGTGTATATTCCGCATTTTGGTGTTTAAACAAAGTAAAGAAAAGTTTAAAATTATGAGTAAAACAATAAGCACGACATGTCTATGTCTATGGATGTAATTCAATCACTGTTTGTGTATGAATAATCCCTTGTTGACAAAGAGAGAGCACATAAGCAAAAGCCGCTCCTTTTCGTGTGAAGGATTATCACACCTTCTCGAGAGTAAGGGTGCATTCAATGCACCCTTACGTCATATTTTCCAGAATAATTATCCGGGCTAAGCTCCTCATGGGTCTTTGTTTCAAAACACCAACGCTCTCATCTCCTACCTTGTCACTTGTGCTTGGGTGCGTATCATGTTCTTCTGGTACAAGTTGACTATCCATATGTTCCTCGTCATGAGTCTGGGCGCCTTCAGCATTATCAATCACCGAAGCATCTGACGCTGCTTCGAGTAGATTCTCCTCTCCCGATGACGAAAACATACACTGGCGCAACAAATTACGATGTACTGTCAACTTCTCACTTCCTCCTTCCTTGCGAATAATGTATACTGGACTATCATCGATCTTTGTCTCTACAACATAAGGACCTTTCCACCTGTCTGCCAGTTTGTGCTTACCCTTTATTCCGGTGGCCACTTTAAGCACTCTGTCTCCCGGTACAAAGTCTGCTCCTTTCGCTTTGCGATTGTACTGTTTCTCCTGTTGGGCCTTGGCTTTGCTTGAAGCCTCTGCTGCCACTTTGTAGCTAGACTCGAGTCGCTCACGCAGATCATTGATGTACTCACAGTATTCTCTCTCGTCGTCAGGCTCATCCACTTCAACACCGAAAGCCAGATCGACTGGGAGACGGGGGTGACGCCCAAACATAAGAAAATGTGGTGAATAACCGGTGGAAGCATGAATCGTAGCGTTGTATGCATAGGTCATGGTTTCTAAGTGTTCTTTCCAATCAAGTTTCTTATCAGGATCTAAGGTGCCTAGCATGTTCATTAAAGTGGAATTAAAGCGCTCAGTGGTCCCATTACCCTGGGGGTGATATGGCGTTGTCCGGCTCTTATCCATACCCGCAAGGATGCAAAGTTCTTTCATCAAGTCACTTTCGAAATTCCTTCCTTGGTCACTATGGATACGCTTAGGAATTCCATAAACACACATGTAACGCTTCCAAAGTACTTTAGCGACTGTTTTTGCCTTTTGATCTTTTGTAGCAAACGCCTGTGCCAATCTTGTGAAATGATCAGTAACGATAAGTACATTCTCATAACCTCCTTTTGATCTCTCGAGAGAAAGAAAATCTATGCACACGAGTTCCAGTGGCTCTGAGGTATGAATGCTTTGTAAAGGCGCTCGTTCTGTTGCTAGAGGCTTGCGTAATCCGCAACGCTTACAACATTCACAAAATTTCTGGATGTCACCTTGCATTCGTGGCCAATAAAAACGTTCGCGAGTTAATTCTGCAGTACGTTCAATGCCTGGGTGACTCAAGTTATGAATACTGTTTAGCGCATCATGCCTTAAGCTTTCTGGCAGAACAATTTGCTGTATAATACCTTTCTTTTCTAGCTGACGCTCCCGTACCAGTATTCCTTCTACAATCTTGAGGCGGGACCATTGTCTGAGAAGCAGTTTGGAATTTGGCATCATCTCGCAACGCTCTTCTTGGGTGGGTTTTGTGCCACGCGCAACAAACCTCATCACTTCCGCAATCACTTGATCTTCTTCCTGGAGAGTTTGAAGTTCTGGGGTGCTCAATGTGGGTAGTGCTTCATGTCCTTGCACGATATGGCTCTGATTTGTAGCTTTCGAGACATGGGATTGCATTGCATCATCAAAGGTGACCTTGATATCATCACGAGGCATTCTTGAAAGTGCATCCGCATTTGCATTGCTCTTACCAGCTCTATATATTATGTGAAAGTTGTACGACGACAGTTCTGCAACCCACCTCTGACGACAGGCATCAAGCTTGGCAGTGGTCATTACATAACACAGTGGATTGTTATCCGTCATCACAGTAAACTCTGAAGCATGTAGGTAATTCCTTGAACTTCTCCGTGACCGCCCATTTCAAAGCGAGAAACTCAAGTTTATGTGCGGGATACCTGCTCTCTGCTTCAGTTACTCGTCGGCTTGCATAAGCCACTACTCTTTCCTTCCCATCTTGCATCTGTGTAAGGACAGCACCAAGTCCTGTCATACTAGCATCTGTCTGCAGGACAAATGGTCGAGAAAAGTCAGCATAACATAACACTGGGGCACTTACTAGTTTGTCTTTCAGCGCCAGAAATGCAGTGTTACATTCTTCAGACCATATGAATGGCGGTTGGTGTTGCTCACTCCTTTTTGTTTTACTCTTTCTCTTCTTCCCGGTGACTCCTTCAGAAACGAGCTTGTGAAGAGGCTTTGCAATATTGGAGTAGCCCTTGATGTACCGTCTGTAGTATCCGACAAACCCCAAAAACTGTGATAGTTCGCTCCTGGTACTCGGTTGCCTCCATTCTTTCACCTTCTCCACCTTCTCGGGATCTGTTGCTACGCCATCACTGGACACCACGTGACCAAGGTACTTGACTTCATCCTTAAAAAGATGGCACTTCTTTGGTTTAAGCTTCAGACCGTGTGATCTAAGTCTGTCAAACACAAGCTGCAACCGTTCGAGATGCTCCTCGAATGTTCTGGAAAAAACTATGATATCATCAAGATATATCAAGACTTTCTCAAAGTTCATGTCTCCTAGAACAGTTAGCATTAGCCTCTGAAAGGTCGCTGGCGCGTTTACCAATCCCATTGGCATACGATTACATTCATAAAGTCCTATGGGTGTCACAAACGCAGTCTTATGTTGATCCGTCTCATCTACTTCGATTTGGTAGTAACCACTCGTAAGGTCAAGTGTAGTGAAAAATTTCGCCCCTCCAAGCGCGTCTAGGGATTGGTCTACTCGCGGCATGGGAAAAGAGTCTTTAATGGTCTTAGAGTTAAGAATTCTGTAGTCAATACACAGCCTCATTGTACCATCTTTCTTCCTAACAATTACTACAGGGGAAGCGTATGGACTTGTGCTCGGTTTGATAACTCCCTGTTCTTCCATACCTTTCAAAGTATCCTTTAGCTCTCTATATTCTGTGGGGCGCACTCGCCTGTGGGGTATCTTGAAGGGTGTCTCATCAACAAGGGGAATTGTGTGCTTTATTGTACTGGTTTGACCGTAGTCATCAGCATTCCGTGAGAACACGTCTGCGTTTCTGTTCAGCAACTCCTGCACTTCCCTCATCTGCTCTTCATCTAACTCCTCCCTGTTGACGTTCAACTCCAACAAATGGTCAGTACATTGACTACTATTTACATTAACACTTGGAGAAAATATATCGTCCGTTATATATACATCGGCTAGCTTGGTGTGTCTCTTGATATAAAGTGGTCTGTCTGTGGGATTTGTTACACGTACTTTTACCTGTTGACTTGATACTACAACAACAGTGTTCGCTACCAGTAGCTGATCAGGTCCATTGAAAATAGATGACCTCTCTAGCATGCCTATGTATGGAACATCCCCAGGAGGCCTAGGTATTAAAACAGGAACGTCTACCTCTCCGCCATTGGGAGGTATCAACATTGGTCTCCGTCTTTTGTACCTGGTCACCCCCACAAATCCGGAGGTTCCCCCATACACATTCTGGTTGTACTGTTGGAATGCTGTAAACCAAGCCCCTGAACTGTCGGTGTAATTTTCCCCCCTGTCTTGTAAAACATCCCGCTGAACAGCCCTTATAACCGCTGTCCCCACCAGTAACGGAGTTTCCCGTCGATAATCTGTCACCGGAACTACAAAAGCCTGTACACCTTTGTAAAGTCTACCGAGTATAACAACATCAAGGTTGACCTTGCCATCATATGACATCACATTCCCTGAGGAATCTTGAAATACAATGTCACTATTCTCCCTGACCTGGCTGCTCAGGAGGGGGTGTTGCTGTACAAAGTCCTCAGTAATTGTGGTCACCGCAGACCCGCTATCGACCAGGCTACGACATAAAGTGCCATTTACTAAAATGTATGCTTCATTGGGAGGGCCTGTTTCCTGTTGATGTTCAACCGGGCTTCCTGTGGGTTGGCCCGTAGGGTGCCCCTCCCCTACGGGCGGTGGGGGTTTAAATCATCCCTGCTCCTTACTTCATCACCACCCTGGACTGCAATAACACTATGCTGGGAGGGGTCTGGTCTACCCATGGTACCCTGGCTTACATCCTGGGGGATTACTTCGTAGCAATTTACAGCTATATGTCCCAGTTTATTACATCGATAACACCGGAGGGGGCGGTCTCTGACTTCCCTCCCATTGCGCCTGGGGGTCTGGGATGAGGGTGTGACTGGGAAACCTTTATCTGTGCACTTTAGCTCATTCCTGAGGGTGTTAATTTCTCCAGAAAACTTTTTTTCCAGGTTTGTGACATTCATTTGAATATCTGCTAGCACCTTCATTATCTCCTCATAGTTATGATAGCGCCCCTGTGCCCCACCTGAACGAGTACCCTGGGTTTGGGGACTGGACATGACTTGGGAAGTAGTTGGGGTTGTAACTACTGGGCCCCCCTTTCTCTTTGTATCATATGACAATTTCAATAATTCATCCTGGATTTGCTCAAAGATACATCCATGCCTATGAGAGGGCGAATTTGCATGATCACCCGCTCATCCTTCAGTCCCGCTATCAAGACATCAGTCAACATCTTTTCTCTATTGGGATACCTAGCCCCATAGTTGCCCTCTCTCTCTGCAATGCCCAAAAGTTCTGCGAGTTCAATTGCATACTCCTCGGGGGTCTCGGTATCTTTCTGCGCCCGACAATAAAATACTTGAAGGGGATCCCTTCCTTGATACTCAATACCACCAAACATGACTTGTAATCTCTGCAAAACTTCCTTGTAAGTTTTGTTCTTCCCGACCTCCCCTCTAAACACTTTGGCGGCTTGCCCTGACACATATCTCTCGATCAGTTCTAAAGCCTTTTTATCATCATGATCTAATTTACAAAGTCTGACTAAATAATCCACTTCTCGCACCCAGTCGTTTACACTAACCTTACTCTCTCTTCCAGAGTAGGTCTGCACTTGTTTTATCTGATGAGAAGTCTGAACATTCCCAGTCGTGCTCAACGAAGGGGCTGCTGAACGAGTGAACTCGATAGCTTCAAATCTTCGCTTAAATTTCTCGTTTTCTTCTCTCAACCGAGCGTTTTCTTCCATTACAGAAAAAGCAAAACTTGTCCCAACGCCGTCTAAATCCTCTCCTGGCTCTTGCTTGATTTCCATGTATCCTGGTCACGGCACCAGATGTGACCCGGGTGAACGAAAGATTAATGGAACTGAATCAAACTGAAAGCCAGAACAACAGAAGCACGAGTGTGTTTATTACAAATCATAATAAATCATGTTCAAACACTGTCTTTGTGGCTTTCCACAAGCCAGCCTTGCACACAGTACATTGCGTTGTGTTTATAGTAGTGCTTTCAAGGAAAATGACTACAGATAACAGGTAAATAAAGCGACAAATGATGCAGGGTTTCCACATACCTGAAAGCCAGAACAACAGAAGCACGAGTGTGAATTCCCATGCTCCTGCTGTCCCACAAACCCCTGCGGCCGCAAGCTATGACGTACACACGTCACGCGCGTCACATTATCTGAAGCGTGACAACCGGCTACACTTACACTAAATATTCAGTGGATAAACCAAGTCCAAAAGGCAAAGTGAAAGCAAAACTCGAGGACATCGTGGTAGTCAGTTCTCAGAAACCTCCAATCTCACCTGCTCGGGTGGAGGATGTTGATCTTCAAAGACTCAATTCGATTCCTTCTTTTCGTCCTGTTCTGAATGCCTCTGTTCAATCAACCACTCCTAGGGAATTCGAAGGCCTGGAAAAGTTTGAGCTTCGCCCAGCTTTAAAGCTGTGCGCGAGATATGAGGATCACTTGAGGCAGTGTGCTGAAGCTGTTTCTTTTGATCAAGATATGCTGTCTTCCAGAGTAAAAGAAGTAGATGTTAACTGCACGGCTGTTTTGAGCGCTATTACTGACAGATACAGGAAGTTAGTGCATGTTACAGCACATTTAAAAAAGGTGGAAGAAATGAGTGCGACCTTGCAGAGACTTGATACAAGCATGAAAAGGATTGTACCTTTGATTGACAGACTTAATAATGTACTGCCAGAGGAAGAAAGACTTGAGCCCTTTTCATTGGAGCCTTACAGTATTAATAATTGACTCATGCTGACAGGGCCATAGCCACCAGTATGGTTAGTCTGGTTGCCATGGTATCACTCAGGGCTCAAAATTTTGACAGAAACAGTTTGCAAAAACAGGGACGTCAACTCTCCCGGTTTTGCCGGTAGTGTCAAGATTTTTCGTTTCATCTCCCAGGAAAAATTCAGGATGACTGCCATACATTTACTGTATTTCACTTTGGGAGAATTTCACCATTTCAAGGTGGTCTCCAGATTTTGAAGTCCTGGGGTGCTTTCCATTTGGCAGAATTTCTGGGAATTTCTTCAGGACAAACTTGCGAGGTAGTCCTAAAGTTTCGAAAACTTTTCCTGAGAACTGGTGTGCTCCATTTGGATTTTTAGTCTGGTCAATTTAGCGTTTAACCTTGAAAAAATTGCAACATGGTCGAAAACAAAAGGCGCCCTTGAGGCCGCTGGTAAAACCAAAAATTTAACCAACTTCCCCCGGTCTGATTTCTATGAAATTTGGATATGTTATTCATACATATGTTTTTGACAATTTGTACCAAAAATTTCCCATGTTGCAATTTTTTCCAGGTTCGGGGTATTTTCGGGCTAATTTGATCGGACTATTTGTACCGAAATTCCCGATAAATCTGCCAAATGGAACATGCCACATTTCGGTATTTTTGAAACAGTTGCATTCCATTTGACTATTCTCGATCATGACTCCCAGTTCCCAGCCCCTACCTGGCTGAATTCCCTACATAAAATACAGCTAGTGGAATTCCTGTGTCACTGAGCATGCGACTCAGGGGCGGATCCAACATTTTTGAAAAGGGGATGCGTTGTCTGTTTTGAAGAGCCATATTTGTCAATAGGGCTACTATAAACCTAGTCTTGGACTGCATTTTGGATCTGCCACTGTGCCTTCTGCAAACTCTGAAGAAACAGTCAAAAAGTGTCTTTAGCAGCTTACTTCAAATCACAAAACTAACACTTGGTAACCATAAACATCACTCAGAGATTTTGCAAAAGCTACATGATTGCAGAGTTTACAGGATTATGAATACCCATAGTAAGAGATCCAGTTCAGAGTGAGATATTTTGGATGGTCTGTTTTTATTGTAATGTTGAGTGTGTTTGATTAAAATCATTTGGATGAGAAGTGGCAGGGCTAGAAATTAACAGACATTATTAGCAGTTGCAATTTTTTTGCCTCGTAGAATAAATGTGGTCACAGATAAGAAGTTCAAGTCACAAAGGCAAACCTTAAGAATTATTCACAAAACTTGGCTGCAATACATGTTATTGACACTTTTTAGTCACAACGTGAACAATTTTTGTCTCTTTTGCGGGATGTCAACTCCAGGGGCACTTTCCATTTGGACAAAAATAACGGTTCAGGTGTTTCGGTAGTTTCAATGATCAATGGAATGGGTCCATCCCTGGAATTATGGAAACCCCCAGAAAGACCTATGGCATTGGCCCAGTGCTCAGGTTTCATAAATTAAGTTTACAATAATTAATTTTATATTACTAAAAGCATGAAAATTTCCCAAAATCATTCACAGAACCGTTCAAGGGTAAAGCCAATTTTCCCACGTCAGAAACTTAGGATGACAAACCAATCATGCTTAAGTTAAACAGTTCCCATATGTTACCGGATTTCTTGCCAGAAAACAGCACAAATATTCCTACCTACCAAGCTCATAAATGCAGTACAGTAATTGTACCAAAGTCCCCCCAACAAATTGCAGGCCCTAGCCTGCAGGCCAATTATTATTTGGCGAATAATTCCAGCGAATTTTCTCATGACCACAACCACCCTGGAAATTATGTGTTACCCAGCCTGGAAATCCATATTTTGGGAATACCACCCTGGGATTGTGCTCCAGTACTAGGGGTAACCACCCCAAAATTCCAGCTTGATCTAGTGTTAGTTTTAAAAAGCCTATTTTCTATTTTCTTGATTTCACTGAAAAAAGTGATCATTTAATTTGTAGAATCTTCTAGATTGTAATCACGCAAGTTGCACGAGGTCATTTCGTGCGCCCCAAATCCGTAAATACTCCGATAAGGAAGTACGTAATTCGCCCTATTTTCCGCTACGCCCTGGGGCACGACACACATCCCAAACAGGGATATATAAAGGCGTACACGAATTTATCGCAGTTAGCTAGTTGCTACATGCTACCAGCAGTGTTATAGAACCTGCTACCCTTTTGCTATCTACGTTGGTACAAGCGTAAACCAGAGTAAGTATATAAGTATTTATACCTTTCATTATTCTTTGCCATTTCAAGTGTTGCATACGTCAAATTTGTGCAAACCCCTTCCCCAACTACTAAGTTATGGAAACCTATCAAAGTGTATGTATATGCATAATCACAGTGTCGCTATCGGAGAGACATGTAGTCCTTGTTTTTCCCTTCGATATACCGTGCCACATGTAAACGCTAGGTCTATAATATTTCATGTTTTTATTGTTATGTTATGTATGCTAAAGCGGGACTGTCACGGTACGCGCATGCTCGAGCAAAGACCGACGATCCCTATCATTCAAAACGGGGATTCCCTGTTTAAATAAACCAATCACTGGACACTTCGTTTTCGCGGGAAAGTACCCACGCCCCGCGCGACGTCGCCTCAGGGTAAACATAATTGGAGTTCATTCGTCAGGAGGCGACATTATGGTAAGTTTTTAGGGGTTTTTAGGCAAATGAGCTGCAAAATCGTTGTCTGAGGTGAAGATACCGTAGCCCTTGAACAATTTCCATGTCTCGTGGACCCTTTTCGATATCCAGATCCTGCTTTTATTGTGTTCCCAAGCCATTTTGGCGTAAGGACGACCTCGATTAGGCCTTTCTTGTTGGGCAGCCATCAGTGAAAATGACGCTCGAGTCTCATTCAATTAAAACGACAAACAATATTGCATCGACTCCAAAATTTGGTCACGATACTAAGGAGATCTCAGGAGAGAATACCCGTTAAGAATTAAGGGTAGATGGACCCCGAAACAACAAGATTTGAACGGATTCTACCAGCGTAATTCCTCACTTTCACAGCCATCGTTCCGGCCCGGACCAAAGTGATCAAAATTCGCACATGCGCGTACCGTGACAGTCCCGCTTTACCACTGTATGCATTGCTACGCGACCTCAAAGTTCACTGTTGCGATGGACGATTGGCGATTTTTAGCCGTCAATCAAAACCAAAACGTTGGATTCGGCTACTCAGTGGGTTAGACATTGATTGCAAAATCAACTAAATTTATTGTAAGCTATCCTTTGGCTTTCTGGCCTAGAATTATTAACTTTCTGGCTCAAGAAAAATGACATTACAATTCCTTTTCTGAGAATCGCCAATCGCAACCGTGAATTTTGAGGTCGCGTAGCAATGCATACGGTGGTAAGGTAGAATCTACAATTTTAGAATTTTATATTTTCAATTATCGTCCTCTAGTTCAAACCTACGAATTACGAACTGAATACCCCTTCAAGGCGTAGCTAGAAATGTTTTTTGTCTGACACTAAAACATTTACTTCGCTGGGAGGAGGAGGGGGGAACTGCCTCCTATTTTCACCGAGGAATTTGCCGCGAAGATTCAACGTGCAAAGTAGGGGTGGCGAAAAAAAAAACCTGTTTTCTCGTAAAATTTGAGGCGTTCTCGAATTCTCATATTTTCAAATCTGCCGTTCTCGGATCTCGGATTTTTTTTTCAGGTCGTCTCGGATTTCGGATTTTCCCATTTGTTGTGTTTATATGGCGAGTCTCAAATGAAGTTCTCGATCTCGGATTTTGAAAATTGCATTCTCGCGTTCTCAGAATTTCTCGCATCGACCATTCGCCTTTGTCACACGGCAGCCATCTTGGATTTTCCAATACAGCGAAGCTGGCATGAAAGCGAGGCCAAGCGTGTAAGCTCGCCCGCGCAGAAAAAATCCAAGATGGCTGCCGTGTGACAAAGGCGAAGCGAATTCGCCACCCCTCGAAGTTAAACATGCTTGTAACTCCAAGGGTAATCAGTAGTTTATTTGCGAGCAGCCACGTCAGTCTTTCTTGCCTATATAAAGGATTTCTGACATGAATTCAGGGCTTTTCAACACATTTTCTCAAACCGGTAAGTCCTAAAATATACGTTTTGCCAGCGCTACGTCGCCGAAGCCTCTAGGCGGTCTTTTTATGCCTTATGTGTGGGTTCTTATGTCTATGTCTATTCAGCGTGGTTCTACAGAGCGTTAAACTTCGAACATACTCCAATAGTGCATGCAATATTAGTATTCTCTCGCTTGTTATTTTCGCTCTGACTCCTCTCACTTTAGTTTTAGGTCAGTTTGATGAGCATGTGGATCATAATCTGGAAGCGGCAGCTACAAAATGCAGGTCACAGGTCACAAATAGAACGCAAATCACAGGTCACAAGAGTAGATTCGTTCTACTTGTGATCTGTGACCTGCGTTTTGTACCTGCCGATCTGGAAGCTTTAGCGGCAGCACCAGCTCCTGGTGAAGCTGCCGCCGTTGCTCCACAAAGCCTTCCACCGGTAGAGAATATAACTAGGTATTTTCGTTCATGGACTTCGCCCTCGTATTTAGCCCGTTTTTATTTTCCACGTGTTATCTGCTTTGTATCGTCCGGCCCTTCGCTCTTATATCCTCTTTAGCCCACAATTTCTACTCGGTTTATGACTTCTTACGCGTCCAGTTTTTAAAATGTTTACTCATAACGCTGTTCTCTAGTTTCATACGATTTTGTATATAGTGGTTTCAACAAAGTTTGTCACCCAAAAGACTAAAGCCTCAAGCTGTCGGCGCCAAGCCTTGTGAGTCATTTGTTGTCTCGCGTGCTAATCAACATTCAATTCGATTTACGCGCGTGTTGGAAACAGCGCGATTTTTAATTTATGTGCACTTCAAATCTCAAATTGGAGGGCGCAAGAAAACTTTATTCTTAAACGTGAACGACAGTACTGCGTACAGCATTAAGCTGTCCGTTTTCCTTTTCCACGCTTTTCCTTTTCACCTTTCTTACTGTTTTGCCCATTTTTTGTCGAGCATAAAACTTATTGAAAAAAAGTAGCATAATTTTGAAAAACGAGCATAATTTGAGCATTTCTAGCCTGCGTAGCAAGCGTTCCCGTGTGTTTTCAGGGAAAAGAAAGCCGAGAAACAGAGGAGAAAGCGGCGAGAAGTTCGACGAGCGAGTTTTTGGCCGCGCGAAAATGGGGCGAGCGCAAAAAAACGGACGGGCAGGGAGGGGGTGAGCGCAAAAAGGACGGACCCCTCCCTGCCCGTCCGTTTTTTTGCGCTCGCCCCATTTTCGCGCGGCCAAAAACTCGCTCGTCGAACTTCTCGCCGCTTTCTCCTCTGTTTCTCGGCTTTCTTTTCCCTGAAAACACACGGGAACGCTTGCTACGCAGGCTAGAGCATTTCTGACATGAATTCTGGGCTTTTCGACACATCTTCGCAAACCGGTAAGTCCTAAAATCTTTTCCGACCCTCCCACCTCCCCTTTGGCGACGTAGCACTCGCACCACTAGTCTCCTAGCTGCTCATTGCCTCGGCAAAATCTGTTTCCATAACTTAACATCGCCGAGACAATGAGTGTCGGATTTATCGGTGAAAATGGTTCTAGCTCCGGCACTGCCCTTGTACAATCTCTTCATCTACATCAACCATGTCTACAAACTTCAACTACGAGCATTGCCTTGTGCAAAGCTATCATTCGATTTCGGTATCGCGTCCCGAAATCGTCGATTCTACCATCATTATTGTCTTCAAATCTATATAACTACAATCCTGGCCTAAATTATCGGGGACGGCTTAGTAATTTGGATATTATTACCGATAAACATGTAGGGAAACACCACGTAGACCACCATTCTCGCCCCTTCAATGCGCTGTTGTATGGGGGAGGGGGGTTGGAGGAGGGAGGGCGCACGAAATAAAGATGGAAGCGGGCGATTTTAAATGGAGGGACATTGTGTTTTCGGGAATCAAAGGTGGGTAATATTTGTCTCAGAGTTTGCATATGAAAGTTTATATGGCAGACAGATACTAGAGCTAGGGGTTTTATACGTTTAGAGGGGTCAGACTGCAGCGGCTTTAGCGTTACAGGCGCTCAAAACTGCAAGTTAACCAAAAGCTGATCTTGGGAAGCCTGTGTCCCATATTAAACTGGCCAGGATTGTAGTTGTATACAATTTCAATCAACCCGTCGAGTTCGAAATGCTAACTTGTACCAATATGACCATGTGGCTGGGGTTGGGGTTGTTAATGAAAGTAGATCAATTGATCAATCTTACTTACTTGATTATTGACTCTTTGTGGTCTCCCTTGGGGATCAATGGTAAAGGCCATAATGTACGCAAGTGATGGACATCATTATCAGAAAAACATCATAAAAAAATATAACAATTTTAGTACGCATTGCGTAGTCTAGGTCCCTGTAGTGGGGAGATTTGTGAAATGATATCTCTCGGTTGCTTAGATGTTTGACTCGGAAAACGTTGAAACCAGTAATGCTAACTAATAAGGCCAAGCGCAAAAGTCGAGTCTTTTCTCAAACCTTTCACTTTCAATGGTTGCCGCTTCATTAATTAAAACTTTTATTAAATAGAAAATGTTATTGATTTGGACGGAAAGCCGCGACTCTAGCACGACGTTTGCCATAGACCTAACCAAACCATGAATGGGTTGACATTTGTCGCGACAAAATAACATACCTGCCAACTCTCAAGACTACCGGTTTTAACCCTCAGTCTCCCGGGAAAAAAATTGAAACTTTCCATATATTTACTGCATATCTCCCGGGTAAATTTCTTACGATTTTCTCATACAGTTGTTGTATTTGTGACAAAATCTCCCGGGTTGAGACAAAATCTCCCGGTTTTGGAGTTTTCAGGGTTGGCAGGCGTATGAAATAAGGTTCTGCGTTTGAAAGTTCTAAGACGTTTTATTTACCATTATTTCTTGACCTTCGTTTATTTTTTTTTTCTCTTTAATTCAAAGGAAGCACTGCCCGTTCATACCATGTACAAGTACTGTCTGTTTGTTCTGCTTGTGGGTGTCGTCGTTGTCATCGAGGGAAGAACCAACCTTCAGATAAAAAGAGCTCCACCACCTCCTCCGCCTGCACCTCCACCGCCAGCTCCACCGCCAGCTCCAGCTCCTCCACCACCTCCTCCTCCACCTCCACCACCTCCTCCTCCCCCACCTCCACCTGCACCTTGACCTACAACTCCACTTGGCCTCGGTCTTACAACCCAAACCGCATGGGGTATGCACTACTGATGACTATGTAGTTCATTTCCTTGGTTTTCTTTTTCGCGGCTTGTAACTCAGGATTGCATCATTTAACAACTTTTAATTTCAATCTTTTTCAGGTAAAGAAAACACGACATACATAGGCTCGAGTTTTAACTTATTAAAATAAGTTAATAAAATGGTCAAAGTGATGAGGCTTGGCGGTTGTCCTTTATTTGCTGAAATCTTTTTTTCACTCGCACCGCAGCCCCAGGGGAGGGGGGGGGGGGTGTTACTGGGATATAAAAATGACGGGGGGTCCGACGTATTTTTATGAAATTGTAGTAAAAGTCAGTATTTTTTTGGGTTGAAAATTCTACCAGGTATTTTTTGGGGGTTGAAAAATCTGCGGGTATTTTTGGGGGGTTGAAACTTCTTCTTTGTAGTTGATTATCAAGATTCATAAAGCTATTTCCGGGAAACAGGTGATGACAAGCAAAGAAAAAAAAATTACTCTTTGTAACACCAGAAGTTTAAAAATGTGGGTATTTTGGGGGTATTAAATTTTGGGAGCAGGTATTTTGTTGGGTATTATCTTTATGGCTCAGGTATTTTTTGGGGTATGAAATTTGGAGCTCCGTCGGACCCCCCCCCCCCCCCCCCCTCCCCATTTTATATCCGAGTACCCCCTGGGACCGCAGCCCATTTATGTCCAGAACCCAGTTTCGGAGAGGCGGATGGCAGTCCATTAAAAATGCATCCTCGGGATAAAAAAGTTGAAGAATTATTCTTCCCTGGCATAGAGTGACTTTTATCAGGGAGAGGAGGAATTACTTTCTAAAAAAACAATTACTTTCTAGTTTGGTGCCTTTAGTCAAAACAGACCTCTTTAATGTATGCATTGCCCATTTCAAACCACGGGACACTTACATGATGAATAATCCGATGAATAGAACGAGGTCTTGTGCTCGCCGTACCTTTTAGGGTTTAAACACTTTAAAATCAGGCCTCGATCCAGTACCTTTTAGGGGGTAAAATTCAGTGAAAACCAGATAGATACCTGTTAGGGGTCCGTTCTAGCACTAAATAAATCAATAATGTTTTTTATCAATATCAGGCTTGTTGCTTGAATTTCAGACGTATTATTAGTTCCTCGTAAAAAATACGAGAGAAAATTACGAGGGAAAGTACGTCTGAAATTCAGTAAGGGGGAAAAATCAACTAAGGCACGCCCTTTTTGGTACCTTTTAGGGCTAAAATCGAAAGTTCCCGACGAGTACTCCGCCCCTCGGGGAGTCCCCCTTGGTCTATGTTGGGTACCTTGAGCGTTTTCGATAAAATTCGGACGATACAAGCGCCTTATTGGCGACCTGAATATCAACCAACCAATAAATCAATAAACAAACAAAGAAACAGATAGAAGACGACTTTAATAATAGAGCGACTACTTTACTAGGCAGATCAACTAGATTCGTTGACAGACAGAAAATCAAGCAATTTCTCCAATGTGAATTGACCCCATGTGATTATACTCTTTAAGAATCTATGCCTATACGCCCTATTAGTTTTGAATCCCGCACACTGGCGCAGCACCTCTAATTTTCAGGCCTATTTTTAATAGCATTATGAAACCATGGAACTATGTATGTAAAGATCTCCTGACAGATTCTTAGATTTATATTTTGACTTACTGAACACCACTTATAATATTGAATTTCTTCTATCTCGAGACTGTGCTTATATATAGTGTATGTAGTTTTTTTGCCAAAGCCCAGAATTGTATTTCCTGCTAAACGCTTGAAACAAACAACACACTCAAGGTAGTCGACTTTGACCTCTGCCCTGAATAACCCTGTAGGGTCCTTTTCCGCTGGCGTTTACAAATAGAAATCATTTTGGCAAACTCACGCCTATAATTCTCATTCATAACCGCATACACCACAGGGTTGCAAGCACTCGAAGCAAATACTAGCCACTGAGAGAAGAGAATTACCGAGACCAAAATATCCCACTGTGTAGGGGTCCCATAGTCCATAAATATGAAGATCACGTGATATGGAAGCCAACACAGTGCAAAGAGTGCGACCACCGTCATCAACATGCGAACGACTTTCTTTTGGACCTTCGTGCTTTCGCGCTAAAAAAAAGAAAGTTAAGAATTAGTTTTACAGCTAAAACCGTTGCATCACGACCCACGTTTTCAAAAACATAAAATTATGTTTTGAGTTTTGACTTTGCTGTTCCGACAATCAAACTATCTGGGCCAATGAAACTCTTGCTCTGTTTCCCCTAGTGCAGTCAACTGGCTTCCCTCCTAACTCAAATCAGACAACGTCGCGATGGAAAGCCGGGCGACTGCACTAGACAAGAATCTGATTGGCTTATAAGAACAACAAAGCCAAAAACAAATCTATAATCCAGTTCAAGTGATTAATCAGGCCCGTAGCCAGGGATTTTGGTGTGTGTGTGTGTGTGGGGGGGGGGGGGGGGGGGGGGGGTGCTAATGTAGAAAAAGCGGACCAACGTGGTATGAACCGCTAGTCAAAATTCACTAGAAAAAGCAAATATACGAAACTGGCTGTATGCTAAAGTGACTGCAGTCTTCTGTTTGGCCCATTTAGTCACTAAAACAGTGTTTCAAACCCTTAAATGTGGACCTTTTGTCGCGTGGGGGGGGGGGGGGGGGGGGGGGGGGGGGGGGGGTGCTTGCCCTGGCTCTACGGGCATGTTAATCCAGTTTAACTTTTCCCGAAGTTACGTTTTCAGTGATTTAGAAAACGATAAACGATGAATGAACGATGATCTGAACAACGTTAAAACATCGCAGAACATGCATTCAAGAGCGGACATTAGGGGTTCCTCAATCGCATACCGTGCAAAATCTCCGAAATTACCGCATAAAGACAATAAACGCAAAAGATTTCCAAAGCAAACATCTAGCGTAGATTGAGAAACATCGCAATACCGCGTTTCCAATGTTATGTTTTTCGCCTCTATTCCGTAAGTTCAGAAGCAAATTTCCGAAAACCGCAGGGTTTTACAACAGGTTCCGTGTCAGAACATGACGGCGATCAACCGCCGGAGCTCCGCCGGAGCTCCGCCGGCTACTTTTCATCGGATTCCAGACAAAAGCATAATTGAGCCACTGAAATTAGCCAAACAGGGCCGGCTACTTTTCTTGAATTAAACCACCTGCTTATAAACATTCTGACAACACTGTTTTTCACCCATCACCGCGTAAAAATAGAGCTAATACCGCATCATCACACACAGTGATTATAAGAATTTCCCCGCGCCGATTGGTCGAAAGGTTATTTCTTAACATTTGTGAATTAACACTGAAAGGATTGGGAGTGCGCGCGCGATTTTGTTATGATCGTGAAAAAATCCCCAAAAAGGTTTTTAGACAAAATAATCTTGTTTCGTTTTGGGGATTCGTAATTCACGATCATAACAAAACTCATCGCGCGCCACTCCCAATCCTTTCAATTTATAATCACCGGTAGCTAGCAAGAGAAAACAGCGCGCGGAAATTCTATAATCACTTGAGTAATTATACTCAATACTGATATTCCTCTTTGCTTGAGAGAAATAAAACAACAAGACATTTTTATACCAACCTAAAGTTGAAACAGCAGGCATGCTTTCAGCCAAACCGCCACCATGGCGTACAGCCATGAAATCGCAAACAAAGGAAACAAATAGAGAATCAAAAAAATAACCATGGTATACGCCTTCCGCGAGGTCATATTAGGCCATATTTCTTCGCACGTGATCACTTCCCCGCGCCTGATAGTCTGTGAAAACATCAACAAAGGCGCTGGAACCACCACAGACAGAACCCAAATCAATGCCAGCATTTTATAGGCTTCCTCCAGCTTGAGTTTTCGTCTTCTGAAGTGAACAATATGCCAGTAGCGGTCGCATGCAATTGCTAGTAATGTCAGGACTGATGCGCAAAGTGTTAGGCCTTGTAAGAAAGGCAAAACTTTGCAGGGAAGTTCCCCAAATGGCCAGTGCCATAAGTGAGCGTACGTCACGACAACTGGAACATTGAACAAAGCCACTAGCAGATCAGCCAGCCCCAAATTGGCAATCAGAATATTTGTGACTGTTCGCATTTTTGGCTTTCGCACAGCGAGTATCACCATGAAGTTCCCCATAACACCGAACAGGAAAACCATGGTGTAGCCAAGTAGACGAACGACTTTTACGGCTAAACTTTCGACATTTCCTCCACTTTCACACCTTTCACTGAAGTTAGAAACACAGCTTGTTATGTTGCTTGCGTTGAAAGCGACGTTTGGCTCGCTGCCCTCCATTGCCTTCTCGGAAGTAAAGAAATTCCACTGTGTTTGGCGTATTTAGGTTAATCGTAATGGAATTCGATCGTACCTAATACCCTTCAGGCTTAACTAATCCTTTCAAGTTCCTACCATTCTATTGCAAAAGAATTAATTGTTGCGCAAACTTCCATTCCGAGAGCCACATAGGAAATATATAGTGTCACTTGACAGAGGGTACCGAAAATTAGAACTAATTGATCATTTTTAGTTCGCAATAAGTTTTAGAAAAAACAATAACAAGATTAGCCAGTTCTCCGTGACCTTAAACTCTTGTAATATCTGATTCTTATATAGTTATATAAACTTCTTAAATCATGTGATAAATATGTCAATTAGCTATATTTTGTTGAAATGACCTTTACTTTCAGCGACAGAGTAGTTAGTCAAGCAAGGTATATTTTGAAGCTAAAACCGGAAGATAAAAACTGCACTTAATGAGGAATTCAAAACATAGATAACTTTTCTACGGTGTGGATGCTAGAACAAGAGTACTATCACCTTTTCAGGGTCTGTTTTTTTTTTTTTTTGGGGGGGGGGGGGGGGTGGGGGGGGGGGCTGGATGTCGGTTAAAATTCTTGAAAATTGTCGGTTATGCGGTCTTTGTTCCCTGCTAGCAGAGTCCTCTTTTCTCTGCATTTCGCTGGCTGAGGTTCGCGAGAAAAGTTCTTTTCCTCGTGAAACCTCAGCCAGCGAAATGCAGAAAAAAGAGGCCTCTGCTAGCAGGGAACGGTCTTTGTCGCTGAATCGTCCATTCAGTCGTAAAGTGAGGTTCGATTGAGAGCGATGGGAGTTAAAATTCATAAAAATATGAGGTCTAGCACTGAAAAGTGTGTCTTTATTGATTTCAAATACTGGAGTGCTGCCAATGCTCACGCATGACTTTTTTTATCGAATGGCTTCCACTTCTTATTGGCTAGAGATTTGAAATGCCTCTAATTAATAGGTTTTCCTTGGTGTATAAGCCATTATCTCTTGCCATTATCTTAGTCTTTTATGTCTTAGTCTTTTTATGTGTTTTATGTCAATGAGAGATTTTGGCGGAGTGGATCGATAGCGGAGTGGATAGCTTTTCACGCTTTTCACAGGTTCAACTCACACGAACTCAGTGCCGGTGGTACGGCCATTTTATTTGTGATGAAATGATGGAAATAATTTTGAACTGCGCTTTTGTGACTCCTTCAAGTAATATAAATCATTTGCCTGTCCATACCAATGCAAATTCAGCATGTACTTGATTTGAGGAAAAGAAGAAAAAATAGGACCATACTTCCAGACAAAGAGCTGAAGCGTCGTATGGCGACCGTAGGTTCTTACGCCCACGCCAGAGATTTCGGCCCTGACAGTCGCTATCCTGGTGTTGAATTGCTCAGTAGCTAGATACCTATGGGTGAGAGAACGCCCGGCCACCAGACCATATAAGGACGCCCCTTGTACCGTTAGTGAACAATCAACTAATAATTATGCATCACCAACGTATTTATAGGCCTGAAGAGTGTGTTGGAGATCCATGTGGGACACGTTGGTTTTCTTTTTATAACTAGTAGTAGCTTATCTCACGATAATGCAGAAATGTTTTTCACAGTTGCCGTTTAGCATGTTGTTTTACTTATATTCATAGTAGGCAATACATTGACACGGGAATGAGTTTCTTTTTAAATTGTCCTTCTGCGCATGCGCACACGCTTCTTGTCTAATTTTATTTTCCGTGAACAGACCAATTAATTCCCTGAAAGATCATCTAAGGATGCCCAGAGTGTCAGTTATACCTATTGAAATTCAGTCTCATCTCTGGTAATTTGAAGCTCGGGAAGTGTCACAATGGAACGGAGTTCACCTGGTGTCTACTCCCACACACAGGCGCTCAAAGTCCATCTCGTACCCAGAGCTCCCCGGCTCCCCGGCTCGTCTGCTCGCAGGGGAGGCTCTGGGGACATTCATTTGAGGGCCGTCGCTGATTGGTTGATTTTGAGCGTTGGAGCATGCGTTGAAAGACTCGCTATTTCAGGACTAAACGCTTTATGGGATATTTTGTAGAAATGTCGGTAGCCGGTTTAAGGTGACTCATTCGAAATTCAAAATGCACCCAACTGTGTCTAGAGCGCAAATCTGCGCCGCCAAACTCAAGGCTATAACTTTTGTGTCTTTTCCCCTATTGTTATAATTCTTTTTTCAAATCCTACTTTAATGATGTATAAATCAGTTATTAATAACCGATCTTCTTGGAAACATTTTTAGAAGTCACAATCAAAATTTTTGTGAGGCCATAATTTCATATTCAGGTCGTACTAGAAAAAAAATTTGCCGGTTTTTTTGGCTCAAACACCAGGAATCGATTCCAGTTGAAGTAATCTCAAATCGAGCTAAAGAGATAGCAAATTGGCTGCGGAAAATCCTAATGTTATTGCGGTACCATCAAGTTGAAAAATGTATTTTGTTTTCATTGAATTTCTTTCGTTTTCACTGCGGCACCTACAAAACCTGGATCACGGATCGTCGGATCGGATCGGATCATCGGATCGGATCGTCGGATCGGATCGGATCGGATCATTTTCACTTATGTGTAGTAATCAATATAAAATTCGATACATCTTAATCGATGACGTCATTAAAACTAGAAAATTTAATATCTGCACAAGGGAACATTCCAACTTGAAGAGTTGTCTCCAAGCCAAGGGGAACAACCCCCTATCATGAGATATGACGTCGTCAAAACCTAGAAAATCCTGGATGCATGGGGGGGGGGGGGGGGGGTCAAAAACTAGTGCCGCCGTGGGGGGTACCTTTATTTTCTGGAATGCCCAATATATGTCAGATACTGGTGTTGTTTTTTGCTTTAAGGTTGTTATACATGACAATAATAATAATAATAATAATAATAATAGTCTTTATTCAATAATATCTCCAGACAGACGTGGAAATTTACAATATACAATAATTAAGAGCGCTCGTCTGTAAATATCGACCTAGCGGCGAAATTAGAAAATTTTCGAAAATCCCCAAACTTTGCCAAGCAGTATCCTAGTGGATTGATGGATACTGCGAAAGTTTGAGATCGATCCACTTAATACTTTAGGAGAACGAGGCCCGAATTAGATCGTACGACAGACGGCTGATTTCGAGTAGTTTTTAGCCCTTTTTACCCCACTACAAATATGGTGTAAAATCTGAATAGCGCGCTTATTTTTAAACCTAAAATAGGTTTAAATCAACAGAACAGATGTTAGACACCACTATGAGTCACATTGCAGGACTATAAATCAAACCAATAATATTTTTCAGATTTAAGATCATTTTCTATTTTGCGATCATCATTTCGGAGGTCAAATTCACAGGCTTATTTCCCCAATGGTACCTATAAATCATACAGTTTTACACATCCCAGCCCGAGAACTAATCCTATACTTGCATTTTATCAAATAAAATCATAGGGCACTTCGAAATCGATCTCAAACTTTCGCAGTATCCATCAATCCACTAGGGATACTGCTTGGCAAAGTTTTGGGATTTTCGAAAATTTTCTAATTTCGCTGCTAGGTCGATATTTACAGACGAGCGCTCTTAATTACAAGTAGGAAAAAAGGCAACGATTAATGAAAGAGCTCTTAAACCGCTCAGTGCGTACGCGCGGAAGCAAGTAAGGATGCCCCCTCATCCTGAGATTACCATTGTCATCGCCATTACCATTGTCATCACCATTACCATTGTCATCGTCATTACCATTGTCATCGCCATTACCATTGTCATCGCCATTACCATTTCCATTTCCATTGTCATTACCATTGTAATCGCCATTACCAGTCATCGTCATTACCATTGTCATCGTCATTACCATTGTCATCGCCATTACAATTGTCATCGTCATTACCATTGTCATCGCCATTACCATTGTCATCGTCATTACCATTGTCATCGTCATTACCATTGTCATTGCCATTACCATTGTCATCGTCATTACCATTGTCATCGTCATTACCATTGTCATCGCCATTACCATTGTCACTGCCATTACCATTGTCATCGCCGTTTCCATTACAATTGTCGTCATCATTACACATTATTATTACAGTTTGATTGTCATTGCCATTTCATTGTTAAAACAAAAAAAAATTATCTGCGTCCAGGAGAGGGCGTGGATGGACCAAACAACGGCCCCGCCCCTCCCCCTTGGGCTATCCCTGCAAGTCCTGCCCAAATATTCCGTGATCAAGTGATTTGCATTGAAGTCCCACACACCGCTACAGTCAAGGTGATTACAAATCTTAAAGATATTGAAATATTATTTGAGTGAGCCAGCTCTTATTTTCAAACAAGGCCTAAGAGCTGAGACCAAATAATCTTATAATCACTTAATGAGTAATTATACTAAACTTTGATAAGCCTTATTGTCGCAATTTGTAACGTTTTGCCAGGGCGCAACAAACCATGGTGACTTTGAATTTGTTCAGAACTATAAAACCTGGTTTAAATTTACTGCGATTTTCATAATTCTGCGAACTCTTCACCGACCAACAAACCACGGTTTGGCTTCGTCAATCACACGAGTCAATCTATCTACTCTGGGGATTTCACGGAGGCTTTGATAGATCTTGTGATCTCATAGAGGCTCGCTATGCTTCAAAACACAATTTTCACTGTAAAATGCAAACTAGACTCAGAAAACATGTGTGAACTTGACTTACAAGGTTTGATTGACGGAAGCCAAAACGCAGTTTGGCGTTCGAAAATGTCAAGTGGGAGTTCGCAGAATGATGAAAATCGCAGTAAGAGATCTTTGAACACCGCACTAGGATTCTATTCTATCGCCCATTGATTTTGTATGTTATATTTTAGCCATGTCACGGCTGTACCGCGTCAGGTTACAAGTGCTGTAGCTTCTGTATGGGAAGAGCGATGGTGAGTGAGCTTTTACAGTTGGTTTCAGAGTGTGCCTTTCCGCGCCACGTTGCCAAGAAGGTTGCCAAGTTCCCAATCAAGTTCTTAACTAAGTTCTCAGCTTTGCATGATCTGTTTCGAAAACTCGAACGTTTGCTGCTTAGGCTTCGTCGGCAGTGATCTGTGAATATTGAAAGGTTTTTATCTGTTTTTTTTTTTAATCTGAATTTTTAGTTAGGAACTAGGCTGCGAACTTAGGAACCTAGTTGGGAACACGGGAACCAACTTCGCAACCTGGCGCGGAAAAGTATTGTGACTATTAATTGCATAATGAAGTTCCCCAGCTAGCTGAAACTATACCATTTAGGAATCAGTTGCCCATGATTAGGAACTTCCATCTCCCATATAGGGTCCATGAGGCAGCGTTTTTACTGACCGACTTCATGGGCGCTATTTACATGTAACTACCCCCTCCCATTGTTGTTATTTAATCTTAATTTATGTATACTATGTAGCGTAACCAGCAAACAAAGAATTAACCTTGCAACTCTATTCTAAAAATAGATAGGTCAGGAAAAACGATGGCTCAATTTTATAAGCCACTTGGAGACTCCTACTTGTGGACTCCTGGTTCCCTGAGACCTTTTGGTTTGCTTGTGTTTTTCATGTTTAACGTCTAATCTCCTCTGATTTTCCGTGGTATGTCCTCTTATATACCACGGAATGACTTAATAAAGTGGTCAAATGTTGTGGACTCACGAGGCGCAGCCGAGTGGGTCCGCAGTGCATTTTATTACATTTTTCAAGACTTGATTTTCTTGTGGGGCAGGAAGCTCATTAGCCCACGTTTCTTGCAAATTGAGCTACTCGCCATGCGCTCATAATTAGAGTTACGAACGTTAAACTTTCTTAGTACGCTTCATTCACCAGACGCCATTGAAATTCAGATCATTTCTTTTTGCCGTACCTCCGTTACACTTGCTGATTTTCATTAATGCTTATACAATGAGAAACATCGTAAACGCTGACGTCTAATCTCCTATATGGATTTTCTCCCTCCACAGATCATGTGTAATATCTGTAATGGCGAACGGACGTGTGTACAGGGATGGATACGGAGGAAGGAAACCATGCTTGAGCTGTCACGGCAGCGGGAGAAGAAGGTAAGTGCTCGGGCTCCCTGTGGCAATAGAGTCGTGACGTCACAGGATACCTCCCTTTCGAACGCCTCAATATTTACACAACACGGACGTATTATATATCGTTTAAACTTTTGAACTGCTCGCCCCATGTTAAGGGGATTCGATCAAGTCCCTGAACTTGGGAACTAACAAGGCGTTACATTCTATTCTGTAGTCTTGCAAACTTGCCACGCGAGGGAAAATGGGGAATAAAATTATAAGCCACTGTTGTGGTACATACCTGCCACCAGGTTTTCGCGGGAGTCTCCAGGTTTTTACCCTTGATCCGTCTCCCAGGAAAAAAGTGAACTTTCCATATATTTACTGTATACCTCCCGGGTAAATTTCTCGGGATTTTCTCATACAGTTGTTGCATTTGAAACACAATCTCCAGGTTTTTTAGCTTTCGGGGTAGGCAGGTATGTGTGGTATGTTAATTGTATATCCAAATGTCATTAATAATTATTCCTCAAGTCCGAATGGCTAATTGCATTTTTAGTAAACCGCACCGGGGGGTTGAGGACCTACGGAACATTTTCTCTGGAAATTCTACGGGAGGGGGTGTGTCTGGCGCTTTGAAATTCCAGGAGAGGGGTAAAGAAGGTGACTTTCCAGGGGCATTTTATTCCAAAATAGATTTTCCAGGGGTACTTTCCAGGAAAAAAAAATGGAAATTCCAGGGTCCTTTTGAGGCTGGAAATTCCAGGGAATGGGGTCTGACCCACGAGTTGAAATTCCAGGGGAGGGGGTCTTTTTAAGGGAGGTCCTCAACCCCCCGGTGCAGTTTGAAAATGCAATCAGCAAATGGGGGCCATGAGGGCGAATCAAACTAGTAGGTCAATCTGTATAAGCAAAAATGTTTTCTGGTCATGTGCTTTTTCCTGGCTTTCAAATCCGACACGTTTCACTACTAGTAGGCTATGACTAAAAACGAATATACTAACGAATTATTGACCATAGCTTTCCTTTGAATTTTTCTCTTCAGTTGCATGACCTGCCAAGGCCAAGGTCGTATGATGTGCAATATATGCCGCGGTCAAGCGAACCTGAAGGCCTACATTAAACTAACAGTGAAATGGTAAGTCTAGTGACTAAAAGCTCTGGCTAAACTAGGACACATGTAGCGCGCACCATTGTAGCCGGCACATGCTTCCTACATTTCCCAGTTTAGCTACGCGCGAAACATTGTTGTATAGCTTTGTAAGACAAGAATCATTGTGTCCGAGACACACGCTTGCGATGTTTCCTAGTTTAGCCACTCGGGGAAACATGCAGGACACAAATGTTGCGCGCTACATGTGTCCTAGTTTAGCCGTAGCTTCAGAGTTTAGCCGTAGCTTCATCACAGGGTTCCTGGGTGGCCTATATACCCAGTTCAAGTGTTTGAGCAAGGGTTGAAAGCCGTTGTAATTCACAAGAGCCAGAAGAGCGCGCGCTTTGAACATGTTTGAAGGTGGTTGTAACACGGGACAACTCGCAAAAAAACTTACCACGATACGTTGTTGCGCGAAAGTTGACTTCAAGTCATTCGGCAACGGGCATGTTACACGAGACAACTTTCACGATTGCCTCGCTTCCCGACAGAAATGTTGCACGGTAAACAACTTTTCGCGCGACAACATATCGAGGAAAGATTTTGCTGCGAGTTGTCACGTCACCGTTTGGGATAACTGAGCTTTTAATAACCAAAGAGCAATGTTTCTATAGATTTGGAAAAATCGCGATAACGAATGTCATGTTCGCGTTCATTTGATCAGGCAAACGTACACAGGGACCCACCTGACGGAGAGATCTGACTTGCCAGATGAGCTGATCACAAGATGCGCAGGCACGGAGGTCTTTAAAGATGAGCAAGTCAGGGTAGGTTCAAAGTTTGTTTAGGTTACTATGGCTACAAGTCACGGTAGGTTTCTATGGTGACAGGCAAGTGTTAGGAGCAACGGTAGCCAGTCAGTGCTAGGGTCATATTAACAAGTCAGGGTAGGCTCAAAGTTTGTTAGGTTACTATGGCTACAAGTCACGGTAGGTTACTATGGTGACAGGCAAGTGTTAGGAGCAACGGTAGCCAGTCAGTCCTAGGGTCATATTAACAAGTCAGGGTAGGCTCAAAGTTTGTTTAGGTTACTATGGCTACAAGTCACGGTAGGTTACTATGGTGACAGGCAAGTGTTAGGAGCAACGGTAGCCAGTCAGTGCTAGGGTCATATTAACAAGTCAGGGTAGGCTCAAAGTTTGTTTAGGTTACTGTGGCTACAAGTGAGGGTAGGTTACCATGGTGACAGTCAAATGTTAGGAGCCATGCTGACCAGTTAGAACTGAGGCCATAGCAACAAGTCAGGTGTAGGTTACCATGGCAACGTGCTGGGTAGGTTACCATGGGAAAAACCTAACCTAAACACAAGTTAGGATGTGTTACCATGGTTAAAAGGCCGGACGTGTTACCATGATAACGGTTGAGTCCATGGATCACCATGGTAACAGGTCGGGTATGCTACCATGGTCACAAGTAAGGAAAGAAATGAGAAAAGAAACAATGTCGCTGATTCGCTTGCTACGGATAAAACACTTGAAAAATCGATGGAGCAAGTTTAAAATACTGAAATAATCATGGATTAATGAAGTGCGTTTTCAGCTTACACTGACAAGGCACGACAAACCGGTTAGCAAAACCTGTGACCACTCGACGCAATAACCCATTGTTCGTATGATTATCTTATCAGGTGTGGCCGATCAGCAATTTCCACGATGCAGATGTGAACATAGGCTCAAATCGGCTTGTCCAGGAACATACCAGGAGTTTCGCAAATCAACGAATTCTAATGCAGGTAGGGCTGCTAACAGTCCCCTACTTAAAGCAACCATCCGTTAATCTGTGGCGCATATGCTGATTGTGTAAAAAAACGATGTTCGCCTTGGTCACAAAGCATGCGTATAATAATCCTCCTCGGCTTGGGCGTAATGTTTTCCCTATTCGCACTGGGTCCCAGTAGTACGCATATAAGAGATCAACTCATTCGCATATGTCTCAGTCTCAGTTGGTTTGAGAACGCCGCGCCGTCGACGTCTCTCTGGTCCGACTAAAAGTTCCATACTCTGCACAAGACTTCACAGCCATTCTACAATTAAAGTCTACAGGTTTTCATCGTCTCCACTTATTTCCTCTTCCTGCCAGCAGTCTACTATTCGCTCGGTGGCGTCTGCAATTTCGGTTTGAATTCAAATGTTGTGCTTTAATATAATATCCTGTCATTTGCCTCCATGCCGTTTCACTCAAGGGCGAACTGTTTCATTTATATTTACAGGTCCACAGTCGTACCGGGATTCCGCGGGAGCTCTTCTACCGGCGTTTTCCTTCGTAAATAAATACGCGAACCCCGAAGCCGACTTGGCCGCGTGTTGGAGCATACTTGTCATACTTCTATCGGCCATTCTTCTCTACCGCCATCTCGTCACGCTCCCTCTGTAGTAAGCTGGCTTTCAGTATCCCTAGCTTGTCTGCCGCTTAGTTGTTGCCATTACAATTTTTGCTTATGTGTTCGCTGAGTACAGCACAATTTGAAGCTATTATCTTCCCGCTCCCTGTTAGTCTGGCCAGCTGGCAGAGTTAGTTCGCTTACCACGGATTTATATGTTAATTGCCTCGCCATTTGTCTTGTTTCCGTCATTGTTTTATGTACATGGGCGACTGGGTGAACCTCGCCGTAAATTTTTTCACTCCATTTTCTGTGCATGTGGGCGACTGGGTGAACCTCGCCATATATTTTTTCTCTCAATTTTTATGCACATGGGCGACTGGGTGAACCTCGCCATACAATTTTTCACTCAATTTTTTATGCACATGGGAGGCTGGGTGAACCTCGCCGTAATATTTTTTTTTTCACTCCATTTTCTGTGCATGTGGGCGACTGGGTGAGCCTCGCCATATAATTTTTCTCTATTTTTATGCACATGGGCGACTGGGTGAGCCTCGCCCTAAATTTTTTTACTCCATTTTCTTCTGCGCATGTGGGCGACTGGGTGAACCTCGCCGTAAAATTTTCTCTCCATTTTCTGTGCATGTGAGCGACTGGGTGAACCTCGCCATACAATTTTTCTCTCAATTTTTATGCACTTGGGCGACTGGGTGAACCTCGCCATACAATTTTTCACTCAATTTTTATGCACATGGGCGACTGGGTGAACCTCGCCGCAATATTTTTTTTTTTTCACTCCATTTTCTGTGCATGTGGGCGACTGGGTGAGCCTCGCCGTAAATTTTTTCACTCCATTTTCTGTGCATGTGGGCGACTGGGTGAGCCTCGCCATATAATTTTTCTCTATTTTTATGCACATGGGCGACTGGGTGAGCCTCGCCGTAAATTTTTTCACTCCATTTTCTTCTGCGCATGTGGGCGACTGGGTGAACCTCGCCGTAAAATTTTCTCTCCATTTTCTGTGCATGTGAGCGACTGGGTGAACCTCGCCGTAAAATGTTTCCCTCTATTTTTATGCACATAGGCGACCGGGTGAACCTCGCCATATAATTTTTCACTCCATTTTTTCGCCATATACTTCGGTGTATTTTCATGGGTCGCATCCCCCTTCTCAGCACTCCTGGAGAGGTTATCTAATGTCCTCTGGGCAATGTCGGTTCCTTTTGTCCCTTGGGACATCTGGAATCTGTCCAGTGCCCTGTCCTCGGACGGGGCATTCTGGGTTTGCTGGGTTTGGGGCTGTTCCCCTTTGCCTCGTAGCGTATAGCTATTTCAGTACATAGACGTATATTTATTGGCAGGGGTGCAGCCCCAAACCCAGTAAACCCCTTATACTTAGCCTCGTGGTGCAGTTATATACACAATGTTAGTTGCATGCGATATTCCCTACATAACGAGCTTGAGGGTTGAGTTTTGGGGAGACTATTGGCTGTTCTGGGTCTTATATGTCATGTCTTGCTTGTGCCCCTTTGTTTAGCCACATATGGCGAGTTTTATGTTGGTACGCCTTAACCTATAACTCCTCAATCTGTCTATCGTCTATTTTGCCTTAGTATACTGCGCTCGACCTCGGTTCGACCCAGCCCTATAAAGTGTGTTACTGTGATTGCAATTGTTTTCCCTGAGTTATGGGGTAGTTCTAGTTACGGTATAATTCTGAGTTTCGGGTAGTTTTGTGTGGGCCTAGAGGATAGTCATGAATTAGGCCAGGATATGTCTGAGTTGTGGGATAGTTCTGAGTTGTGGGCTAGTTCTGAGTTATGGGTATAACTCAGAATTATGGAGAGGACTAGTAGAAAGTAGTTTTGTGTAAGCCTAGAGGAAAGACATGAATTATGCCAGGATATATCTGAGTTGTGGGATAGTTCTGAGTTGTGGGATAGTTCTGAGTTGTGGGCTAGTTCTGAGTTGTGGGTAATTCAGAATTATGAGAAGAACTAGTAGGTAGTAGTTTTGTGTCAGCCTAGAGGATAGTCATGAATTATGCCAGGATATGTCTGAGTTGCAGGATAGTTCTGAGTTGTGGGCTAGTTCTGAGTTATGGGTTATTCAGAATTATGGAAAGAACTAGTAGGTAGTAGTTTTGTGTAAGCCTAGAGGATAGTCATCAATTATGCCAGGATATGTCTGAGTTGCCGGATAGTTCTGAGTTATAGGCTAGTTCTGAGTTATGGGTAATTCAGAATTATGGATAGGACTAGTAGGTAGTGAAGTGGTGCTTAAACCTGCTTGCAGAGTGTCAGATCAGCGTAGCCAGGCCTACTTTCCCATAACTTATATAGTACAATGGGATCCAGTGCGAATATAGTACTATTCGCACTGGGTCCCAGTAGTACGCATATAAGAGATCAACTCATTCGCATATGTCTCAGTCTCAGTTGGTTTGAGAACAAGCGCCGGAATGGCGTCCATGGGGGACGCCATGTGTCGGTGGCGGCTGTGGGTCCCATTGTGCTCACCCTTAGGCTTGGTGGCGCCTTCTAACTTTTATTCACCCACCCTCCCTCCCTTTGCCTTTGCCATTTTGTGCTCCGCCAGGCCTACTTTCCCATAACTTATATAGTACAATGGGATCCAGTGCGAATATAGTACATTTCAGATCACGTGGAATTCCCATGAGTATTCTTTCTTTCTTTTTCTGCTACGCACCGAATGATATATGAATATGGAAGCAACCCAAACAAAGAAAGATTATTCAAATGAATGCCACGTGATCTGAAATGGGACAACATTACGCCCAAGCCGAGGAGGTCTATTATGCTCAGTCTCAACAAACAAACGGCTTCAGTCTAGGACCACTAGTTCCGTCTAGTCCCCCCGAAACTATGGCCCTTTCACACGATTTTAGCCGTGATTTGAGGTGCTGTTTTTAGGGCGAGGCCATATCGCGCTGTGTGAACCCTGCCCATCATATGGCGATTTCACTCAATATTGGTGCGATTTTTATCAGATCGCCAAACCAAATGACAAATATCGCAGTGCCAAATAACCGGCCGTTCACCGCGTGACGGCATTATTGCTATGAAACTCGCAGCATCTCACATCGCAGCCTGTGAAAGGGTCATTATATGACTTGAAGACCCTGTGACCGATATGGGCGTGACGAATAGTTTCGTAGCCCATTCAACTCTATGCTAATGAGGTAACGGTATTAAAATAATGAGCTTAATCCGTTAAAATCTCGTGGAATTTCGATAAATCCTTTGGTCTAAAACTGATTTATGTGATACGAAGTCATAACAACAAACTAATGGTGTTATTTTTGACGTGTCTTTGCCGTATTAGACAAACACAACAAACCAATAATAACATTGTCACACCCATCGGACACGGGGTCTTCGGTGGCGCACTTTTTTTCTCTTTATCGGACACATGGTCTTTAATGTGGCGCACTTTTTCTCTTTTCAGCGCCATATCCTACGTGCCGTGCCTGTTTCCGAGGTCCTTTACAAATGGAAGGAGAACTCTTCTAGATATTGGGTGTACGGACATGACCATCAAGTGCATTCCCCTACTTATCCGCAATCCTGTTGCTGGGGATGTACAATACTGTAGAAATCAAATTAATTGATTTGGGTTTCAAAGTGCTCTTATAGTCGAACTCAACCTCTATGAGGGTTTTGCTATATTTATAGCAAGGAACTTGGGAGGAAGCATGGGCTGTGAGCTATTTCAAGGTCGAATGGGCCATAAACAATTAGTATCTCCCAACTAGTGGACTATTGACAATGCTCTCAGGCACTTTAATGCCTGGGTTAAAGGGACCACGCCCTGTTTAGCATTCTTAGTTAACATACGTCCAACTTATCCTTCCAATTCCCTTACAATATTAAAGACCTCAACGTCCTTGATAATTTCATAAGTTGCTGTTACCATAGAAACAAAAGCCCGACCTTTGACCTCTGTTTCAAAAATTTTCGTTTCAAAGCTTGACGAGGAGTGGAAAATGCAAACAAACCTGCAATTAAACTAAATGAAGTAATAGGCCATACCTTGAAGTTTATCCGTCCAACTAGATATCGTGCATAATGTTTTCATTTACGAAGTTATTAGCAGATATCATATTTCAGAATGTCCAAAAATAGGTTTCCTGATTAAATGGACATCATATCTAGTTGGACCAGTGATACTTGTCCTAGCATTAATAACATAACATCTTGATATCCTTAAATGTTTTGCCTTTCCTTTCCTCGCGAGACAGTTTTTAAAATTTCTTTTCTTTGGAGTTCAAAGGTCACATTCCACGTTGCCATGGGGATGTCAACTGGAATTTGTTTAGCTTTTGGCGAACAACAATTCGAAATAAGAAATGAATGGTAAAGATTAAAAGTTATCGATATAGACCACCCCCTAAGGTTTTTGAGCCGCCATTTTGAAAGCAACTGAGACCCAGGCATTAACATAGCTGAGCTGCATTCTGATTGGCTACGGTACTAGGGGACTATTATCAATAGACCTCTAGTAGCGAAAAGCGCCGATTTTGAACATGAAAACAATTGCGGCCGCTTCTCGTTTTGTCGAGGTTTCTGGTGATTTTTTAGACAATTTTTCACTGGTTGGGTGATACTAAAACAATTGGGTGATACTAAAACAATTAGACCTCTCGCCCTCAAGGGCCACAGCCCATTCGGCCTGCGGATGGGCTATTGGCCCGTAGCCCTTTCGGGCTCGAGGTCTAATTGTTAATTAGAGTAAGAGTCAATACGAGTCAGTAGATAGTTAACGAGGCGCGAGTTGACTATTTGACTCATAGAAAACGAGAACGAGTAGAAACCCACTAGCATACTACCTTCGAGTTGTTGCTAAAACGTATTTATTTTCATGGTTTTAGAAAGTTTTGCGCTATCGTTTTCACTACTCGCTATCTATTACGTGATAGATAGTGAGTAGCGGCGCCAATCAGATTGCAGGATTTGTGATAGTATGCGAGTGGGTTTCTACTAATATTATCAATAGACAACGAGGTCGCAGGCCGCGCGGCCGAATGATCTATTAGAAATCATGGTCCATGAGGCCGAGAGGTCTATTTTTAGTGTAAATCAACTTGAAGAAGAGCAACGGTACTCGATAGTTATCTAGGGATGGTGAATTATGATGAATTAGGGTGGTAGGTACCGGGTACCACCACCCCCTAGATATCCAGTGGTTATTTTCTCGAAGCACAAATAAGGGATACCCGATTTTATTGCAGAAATGTGTTGTTCCCTACATGTAGAGCACAATGTTAGAGTTTTCACAATGATACACCAATTGTTTCTGTTGCAATTTGTTTCAGATTGAGCGCAAATGCTGGCCATTCCATTAATAAGGCCGCGCGCACTTTTCAGTTTTGAATTTCCATTGGCATGTCCCACCATAGGGGCGTAGCTAGCGCAGGGGAAGGGGTCCTAGGTGCCCCCTCCGTTTCGGACGAAAAACATAATGAGCATGGGAAAATGGTTGTGACGAACACCCTCCCCTCCCCCCGCCAGCGCATCCCCCTTTCCAAATAATGCTTGTTACGCCCCTAACACTTGGTACTATTCCGGGTCTTGGTTTCTCGTGTTATACAATAAAGTCCTTCCGTTATCTGCATACAATGGTCTCTCACAAATGGCTCCACCACAGCCCCTAGTAATGAACCAATCACAAGCCCGCTTGCGAAGACGCCCACCAAAAAAGCGCGCGAAAATTCCCGCCAAAGCGCGGGCTCTTCGGATTTTCCTGACAGCGAAAACGCGTTGCAAAACAGTGCACCCGCAGCCAGCCCCACGGTGAACGCTATAAAAACAACAATCCACGCGCTGTGCAGAAACCGGTACCAACTGGCGAAAAACAGGAAAAACACGTCAAACCAGATTATCAATGAAAATATCCAAATATGCTCAGTGACCGGATTAAAATGGCAACGAACGCACATCGATATAAAGCCATAGGAACGGCCGAAAAATTCCCCAACGGCGAAGCCTGAAGAATAAACAACAAAGTGATCACGTGGTTCAAGCTCGATTACCGCGTTGTTTCTCGGAAAGGCGAGCGTTGTGGCCAGTCCTCCAAGTGAGAGATATTCCCCCGCTATGCCAAGAAAGAAAGCGCTCGCATACGGCAGTAGAGATTTAGCGATTTTCAGTTTGTCAGTTCCAGTTAAGGGGGGCTCAGGGGTATCACAGCTTGGTACAAGCTCATTTGTTATTTCCAGATCCCGTGGTTTGCTGAATTTTCCGTCGCTTTGTACCTCCCTACGCTGTGCTTTCTTGATAAAAAAGCCGCCCTTTACTTCGATGTTGTATTTACTGCTTTCTAATTCGTTATTTGCTTTCATCAAGTAGTAGAACACAGGGTAGGTCAGTGGAAGCCAGGCTGTGGTAAGGAGGGTGGTCTGGGGCGTTGCGCAGCCGTAAGTTGTTAATACTGTCAACAATAAAATACATTTTCAGTAGAACTTATACGGACTTCTGTTCTAGGTATGGGCAATGGAGAAAAAAAAATCAATAGGGAAAACATCCAAATAAAATCCATACAGGGAAAAGAATGTGTCTGAATGAAATTTAGACAAGTTCAACCAGAGTCACCGCGTAGGCCAGGGGTCGACCCTATTCGACCCCTGAATGAGATCACGGCCGCCCCGCTTACCACCAGCGTCTCTGACACTTACAGACGTGGAAACGCCGCCATGTTTCCTTGGGCTCTCATTGAAATCGGAGGGGAGCTGTGGCCCGCTTGCCATGGTTCCTCGGGTGCGCTTGGTCGAGCGACCTGCATGCGCACCGGTACCTAACCCCAACTTATTACACGATGAGTTTAACAAGTAAAAAAGGTATACAGCCAGAACTTACCAACAAATAAATACATACAGGCTAAATCATTCCTAGCTAAACATTGATGTAACATTCCATTTTTAGCAAATATCACTTGCCTTTCCTCTCAAAATGCATTGGATGTTGGTAGTTTGAAGTATCAAATAATCCAAACATTTCTCACGCTGAAAGTAATGTTTCAGAAATGAATGGATTTTTAAAGGTGAATTTTTCTCCCTTACTCTCACCGGTTACTCCAGGGCCATACCTAGTGGGGCAGGGGACAGTCGCCCCCCAGCAAAACGTAATTTTAGTGTGGCCATGAGGGGAAGAACATGTTTACCCCCCTAGCAAAAAAGAAAGGATGACTAAGGCTTGCCCCCCACCCGGACAAAAAATTATAGCTACGGCCTTGTACTCTCAAGGTACAAGGGGAGTCAGTTGACTAAATTATAGCATCAGAAACCATGTTTTGAAAGTTCACAGCGCGAAACCAGGGGCGTAGCCAGCACTTATGAGAGGGGGGGTTCCAAAATTCAAAAAATAAAAAACTCCACATAGATCTCGGGGAAAAACTAGTGTTTGAAGAAATTTGCTACATTTTATTGGAGCTTTTATTTGTTGTCTATTAAATATTTACAATTTTAGTAGTAAGTCGGTCCAGAACAGAGGCGAGGGGGGGTTCCGCTGCGGGAGAGGGGGAGGGGGGGGGGTTCCCCTTTCACAAAAGTGAAAGGGGAACCCCCTGGAAACCCCGCGAGGTTGTATTTATATGTTTCAATTTTGTAATGTTTTGTGCACTGACCTGTATAATAGAGAGCTCCAACCAAGGCGAAACCAGTTCCTCCAGAAAACGCCAACAATGCTTCATCCCCATAAAAAGCCGTCAAAGGCAACAAGCCTACGTCCACGAAAAAATATCCAACGGAGTTGAGTCCCAAGCCAAGTAGTTTCACAAATAATTCAGGCGATAAGGCGACAAGTAAAATGCCACCAGAAAAGCATATAAAAGCGCCACAAACTCGGCCGAGAACGGGGACTTTGGAGATGAAATACGGGCAAGTAATAGATAGAACAACATAAGGGACATTTGCAAACACAATGGTCACATTTGTAGGGATAGAGGTATTAGCGAGAATGTCTTGAGAGCCCGTGAGAAGCGCGCCAAATGTTACATATTCTGTGAAACCAAACATGAAGAATGTTGTCAAGTTTATGAAGTTGTTCTGCTTATTTTCTTGGCTTGGCAGGTCTTGTACTAAGAGGTTTTCCCCGGTAGGTGTCCCAGTAAAGTGCGCAATATCATCAACGTCATTGGCGTCCATTTTGAGAAATTTGGTAAAGATCTTTCGCTTTCGCGAAACTTGTTTGTCAGCGTATAAATGTTGATTGCTAAAAAAAAAATAACAAACGTCGCAATCAAGTGGTTTTATTTGGGTAACAAGTGAAGCGTTCAAAACAAGCTTGTGATCTATTATATTCACTTGTTTACATAACAGCCGAAACAATATACCAGCTTGTTTGATATTCGGTTCAACGATAAGAAAATTACACGAAATTAGCTCAGTGGGGGTGATGATATCCGTTGTTGGCAATTATTATATAGAGAATAATACATGAGCGCGGGGATATGGAATTTATCTACCAGTGTTACATAAAATTTTGATATCAAATTTGAACACGAGAAGATAAATTTAATATCTCCAAGCGCCCATGTACTATTCTGTTTATCATATAGACTTTTTTGTGCAAAAGTTTCGATTTGAAGAATTTAGCGAAAGTGAAAACCCGCATAAAAGTACATGTGGAATTAAGAACACTCAGGCTGAAATTTAGTAAAAAAAGGATCCTTAGACCTAAGAACACATCCAGCCTGAAAAATGAAAATTGTTCTTGTATAAAAAATGGTTACCATGCAGTTAATTGGCTTCCAGACGGCAGGGTCTATCTAAGCAGCACTGGAAATTACAAGGGGAGGGAGTCTAGCTGAACCCTGGAAATTTCTAGGGGGAGAGGTCGAGGACCCCTGGAAATTCCAAGGGAAAGGGGTTTGACTAAGCTGTGGAAAAGTGGGGTGTTTAGACAACCTCGAAATTCCAAGGGAGGGGATGTTCAGGACTCCTGGAAATTCCAGGGGTGGGGGTGGGGGTGGGGGGGGGGGGGTCTTCGAATGGTAGGGTCCTGACCCCCGGGTGTGGAAAAATGCGATCAGCCATTCGAGAGTACAGTAACCTACTGTAGGTACTGTATGCTCAGGGGACTTAAGGCATGGGTCCATGCGGCCACGCCCTTAAAACATTCAATAAGTCCTTAACATCAAATACACTACCAACAGTCAAATAAATAATGCAATTGGCATTAGGTAACAGTCATTTAGTAACAACAATTAGTCAAGTCCAAAAACAATTGTTAATGCACCCTGGAAATCCCCACTCAGCTTAAGGCATGGGTCTCATTTGCATTCAAAATGGTGGATCAAAAACGTTAGGGGGTGGTCTATCTTCAGTGGCTTTGCTTCTCCCACTGTCAAACATGTTAAGGTTGTTAACGGTCATGAAATACATAAATCTTATGTTTTGTTTCCATAGAAACATGGAATGTGACCTTTGAACCTAGCATTTAAGCAATTTTCATAAACGTCCTCGGGAGGTATGCAAAAGTTACAAACTCTGGGGATTTAACAATGTGATGTGTTTAAGGTCACCACAGGTATATCTGTTCCAATTCGAGAAAATGTCCATGTCATTAGGAATCCTATTTTAGGACACTGTGAAATTTGATATCCTTTAATAACTTCGAAATTAGAAATGTTGTGCAAGATATCGAATTGGAGTGATAAATACTTAACCATTATCCTGCGAGATTGCGCAGAATATCGTCTGATACTTAGCCGACGAGGGACGAAGTCCCGAGTTGGCTAAAATCAGACGATGTTCTGCAAAATCGAGCAGGATAATGGTTTTATTATTCAGCACATCGATAGCACAAAAACCCCGAGAAACATGACTTTTGTGTATTATTTACGAGCCCAAAACATCATATTTCCCTCAGAGACGGATATCGCAGGAAAGCTGTCATGTACAGAAACAGCTATTGGCGTTCCAATGACCATATTTGGGCAGTGCATCGATGTGCTGAATAATAATACCTGTTATCCTACCATTTCCATAGGATGGTTTCAAGAGAGATGCGAATTTTCCGATACTCCCGAAGCTTTGAAGTTTCATTTCTTAAAATTGAGGTCAAAGGTTAAGAATTGGTTTCCATGGGAACGACAATCAACAAAATTATCAAGAATGACGACACCTATGACATTATATCAGAACAAGAAGCCTATCTTTAATTCATCAAAAATTTTAAAACAATTTTAAGCTTGATTTTGTAGAAAACACCCCAAAACCCTGGGCCCGGTTCCTAAAAAGTGGGTTATTAGCGCTAACCTAGGGATAAATACGATTCTTATCCAATCAAATGTCCAGATGTGGGGAACTCCCATATTCTTTGGTCGGGGATGATCGTCGGGAATTTTCAGTTTCATCCCTAAAAGATACCAAAAAGGGCGTGGCTCAAATATTTTTTTTACCCTAAAAGATATCCATCGAGAAATTTCCGTCTTTGACTAAAATGTTGCCTTTAAAGTTGGTCTAATCTATCACAGGTTGCCGCTGTGTTAAAGCCCTTAATCAATATTCCTTAAATTTTATTTCAGGTCAAGGTTACCCCTAAAAAGTGACCAAAAACGATCATTACCGATCAAAAAATATGGGAACCCCCCCCCCCCTCCCGGGTTTGGGCCACGCCCAGGAATTGCATTCAAGAAGTCTGAAGACCCTGCGACCGATGGGCGTGACGAATAGTTTCGTAGCCCATAAAACTCTATGCAAATGTCAGGTATCGGTAAAAATAGTGAACTCAGTCCGTTAAAATCTCGTGGAATTTCGATCCATCCTTTGGTCTAAAACTGATATATGTAATACGATGTTATAGAACAACAAACTAATGGTGTTATTTTGAAAGTTTCTTACTGTATTAGATAAACACAAACCAGGGTCTTTAACACAAATTGCTTTAGGCATCAGGCGCCGACTTTGGAGGACTACTCTTTTGCGTTTTGATTTAATGAAGCTCTATGCCTGGCGGGGTATTCTGGGCTAGATTTTATTAAAAACAGCTGTTCTCACTCGATGAATATGTTACATCAATTATACACAGTAGATTCACGTCATGATCGAGTTATAAATATCAATGTTAGCCTAGTACAAAACGATATCATCATTCTATCATCTCGGCGGCCTCAGCCGAACCTCACGCCCGAGCCCTTGTCTTATATCAATAATGATAACTATTAAAAATACTGTTCATACTTTTCATTCGGCGAATCGTCATTATTTTTTACTATTGCAATGGTAGGGTCAACAAAGCGCTTTTATACTGTAGAATCAACCAGTTTAAAGTACTAACAAAAGAATGAAGTAGAGTGTTTCAAGTGAGTAGTATTTGCATACAAATTAGCCCCGGAAGGCATTCAACTGAACAAAAGACTTTGAAAAGAATATTTAACAAACGAATCAAAAACACGGTGGGTGATTTATAAAATGAACATTCCCTTAAGCAGCGACAACAAGCAGCAGTACATTTAAAGGTATTCCAATCATGAACAAGCACGAAGAGAAGGCGATGAAAAGCAAAGAAGAGGAAGATAAAAAGAAGGAAAGTCTAGTGAACATAGCAGCTTTCTTTATGTTCGGTTTCACGGAATACATCACATTCGATGCCCTTTTGACCGCCTCGCAAGACATTCTCGCCAACACAAAAGTTCCCACAACTACGACCATCATGGTAGCAAATGGCCCTTATCTTCTGCTCTCTATATTTTGCCCCTATTTTATCTCCAAACTACCTGTTGTCGGTCGTGTTTGGTCAGCATTCTTTTGTTTTGTGATCGGTATAATAGTCGTAGCAATATCGAAGAAGTTGTGGCTCAAATTGGTCGGCATTGGGATAAATTCCGTGGGATATTTCTTCGTAGAAGTGGGAATTTTGCCTCTGACTGCGTTCTATAGCGAAGCAACTCTGCTTGCGTTTTCTGGAGGCACTGGATTTGGACTTTTAGGGACAATTTATTATGCAGGTAGGTGTCATTTATGAATAATTATCATTAATTCTGATTACGCTGAGAACAAAGGGACAGACCATTAGAAAAATGATTGGGGGGAGTGTGGGTGGGACTTTCTTTACTTGCTCAAAAAAAGTTTTCGGAGAGTTTTGTCACATGAATAGTTTTTACAGCTTGCTAGAATTTTTTTCGTGGCTTATCGGACAAGGAATTACTGCGACTACTACTGTAGGTGGGACTTTCTTTACTTGCTCCAAAAAAGTTTTCGGAGAGTTTTTGTCACATGAATAGTTTTTACAGCTTGCTAGAATTTTTTTTCGTGGCTTATCGGACAAGGAATTACTGCGACTACTACTGTAGGTGGGACTTTCTTTACTTGCTCAATGAGATATCAATAAACAATATCTTCGTAGATCTCATACGAAGCTACATCCGGGACCTGAGTGACATATTTTCCACTAGTGAGGATATCGGTCAAAACAAAAGTGCTTGGAAATCGATCAATTTGGAATAAATTTTTCTGGTTTGTCTTGAAGATATGAATTTTATTTTCTCGTGTCAAAACAATATTTTACTCATTCGCGCACTAAAAATCGCAATTTGTTTTGTATATCGCGATTCTTAATGTTTTTTCTAGAGGAAATCGCAAGAAATATTGCTTATTTTCGTCGATTGAAATTTCAATTCTCTTTTTCGCACGGTACGAGTTCGAGCACTTTTCTGTTCACATTTTCCCATCTTTTTCGGCGAAAAAAATCTCTTTCTGCCTTTAGATATTGCTAGAAATATAGCTAAACGTTATTTCTAACTACTGACAATGAAATGAAACACAAATTCGTGTTAAAAAAGTTGAGTTTTGCTAGCTCTTTTCGAGCCGTCAATAATATACACTTAATGACTGCTCCCGAGGGAAACAGCGAGTTTTGTTTTCCCGAGAATCTCGATATTTCCCGAGACGAAGTCGAGCGTTTTTTCTACCAGAGTACTACAAAAGAGTGGCAGGGTGAATCGCGATACTATAGGATTATTCAAAGCTCCAGATGGCTAGATTCCGCTAAGAAAATAGCACGAAAAGAAGCGATGCGCGATTAGGGCGATATCGCCTTTTTAAGTGTTATTTTCGGCGGAATCTACCGACTGAAGACTTTGAATATACTTGAATCATACGATATCTCGTCCTCAATTTCCACAAAAAAGAGATATCATACGATTCTGAGCAAATGTTTCAAGTTTGCCACAAAATTTTGCCAAAAAAGACATCCCAAAAGCTGCTCGGCCGAGCCCTTGTGTTTTGTGGTGAGCTGGCAAAGTTTTAGGTCGCTGGCAAAGTTAGGAAATTAACTTTCTGGCCAATTCTGACCGCAGCCCGTTCAACAGTCTCCATGAACGGGCTTTCAGAACCCGACTTGTATACACTCAGTAAATATTTTTCAATGCATGCGTATGTTTAACGTGGTCCGAGTTTCTCGCTAAAACCTTGCACTCCGGTACATAGTATGAGATTTTATTGCTCTAACATATTCTCTAGATATCTAAAACAACTATCTGTCAACTTAGGCTCTCTCAATCTTAGAGAATTCGCACGATATGCTGTTGAAAAATTCCCACGCATTAGAATTTCTTCTATTCCTTTACTGCGAGTTTCATAATTCTGCGAACTTCCACTTGACATTTCCGAACGCCAAACTGCGTTTTGGCTTCCGTCAATCAAACGTTTGAGTCAAGTCCACGCATGTTTTCATAATTCTGCGAACTCCCACTTGACATTTCCGAACGCCAAACTGCGTTTTGGTTTCCGTCAATCAAACATTTTAAGTCAAGTACACGCATGTTTTCATAATTCTGCGAAATCCTACTTGACATTTCCGAACGCCAAACTGCGTTTTGGTTTCCGTCAATCAAACCTTTGAGTCAAGTCCACGCATGTTTTCATAATTCTGCGAAATCCTACTTGACATTTCCGAACGCCAAACTGCGTTTTGGCTTCTGTCAATCAAACCTTTGAGTCAAGTCCACGCATGTTTTCATAATTCTGCGAACTCCCACTTGACATTTCTGAAAGCCAAACTGCGTTTTGGCTTCCGTCAATCAAACCTTTGAGTCAAGTCCACGCATGTTTTCTGAGTTTAGTTTGCATTTATCAGTGAAAAATTGTGTTTTGAAGCCTAGCTAAGCCCAGTTCACAAGATCTGTCATCTGCGTCCATGAAATCACCCAGAGTTGTTGACTAGTTTGATTGACGGAAGCCAAACCGCGGTTTGTTGGTCGGTGTAGAGTTCGCAGAATTATGAAAATCGGAGTAATTTAACCGTGCACCAACTTTCTGTTTTTCTTTCTTTCAGTAATAACCACGTTTGGTTGCGTTGCCCCTAGCAACGCACTCCTGACCGTGTCATGGGTGCCAATCTGTTTCCCGATATTTTACTACATGATGGACAAAAAATTCGAATCCACAAGAGATACAATCAGCGGCGATAACCGGACAAGATACTCTCTGCTAGCTCCAAACTCAGACGAAACTTCAGAAGACCAAGGAGATACCCCTGAGCCCCCCTTAACTGGAACAGAAAAACTGAAAATCGCTAAATCTCTACTGCCGTATGCGAGCGCTTTCTTTCTTGGCATAACTGGGGAATATCTCTCACTCGGAGGCCTGGCTACAACGCTCGCTTTTCCGAGAGGCCATGCGGGAACTGGGCTCGACCCACGTGATCATTTCGTCTATTACACCTCAAGTTTCGCCGTTGGGGAATTATTTGGACGCTCGTATGGCTGTATTGTGCTGTGCTGCCAGCGGGCTTCATTTCTAGTTACTAAACATACTTGGATCTTTGCCCTGCTTATCTGGTTTGACATGTTTTTCCTGTTTTTCGCCAGTTGGTATCGCTTTCTTAACAACGCCTGGATTGTTGTTTTCATAGCGTTCACGATTGGTATAGGCGGAGGCGCGCTTTATTGCAACGCGTTTTCTTTGGCGGGAAAATCCGAGGAATCCGCGCGTTGGCGGGAATTTTCCCGCGCTTTTTTGGTGGGCGCTTTTGCAGGAGGCCTTGTAACTGGTTCAGTGTTAGGAGCTATCACGGAACCATTAATGAGGGCCCATTGTATGGCCATTACTGAAGGTCATTACTGCATAACGAGAAGTACCCTAGCCTGGAACAGTACTTCATGTTGGAAGTGAGTAATTAATAAATCAGATGTAGTATCAATTATTACCTTGACTGCTAATGCAGTCCATAAACAATTCGGGAAACATTTTGTTATTGTTAAGCATGTTGGACATTTATAAGCCTTACATTGTACATTATAAGCATAAAATAATGGAATATTGTTTGAAATTTAAAATAAAAAATTATTTACAGTTGAAAGTGTAACGCGAAAGCATTTCGATCTTGTTGGAACTCAAATAAGTTCAAGTTCCGTAAAGCTTGTCTCGCTCCCATGCAAGAGGTGAAAACAAGTTTGACAGGCCGCTCAAGATCCATCCGGGTCCTTTACCCTGACTCGAAACTTTCCCATTTTCTTGTGCAAATAGCCCTCCGAAAGCCGATACCCCCTTAGTTTTAAGTCGGCTTTCGTAGGCGTTATTATTGCAAGCCACACTTCGCTGTTTTCACTCTTGTCCGGTTTTTCCTGGGTTTCCACGTTTTCAGGCTTTCAAACTTCCAGGACTTTCAAGGACGTTTGAAAAATTTCATGACCTTTTATAATGAAAAATGCGGCGTGGGAACCCTGGCTATTCCAGGATCTGGATAAAGCTTGTCAGGTACAAGGACGAAATAGAGGAGTATTCTGCCGCGCATGCGCATTGCATCTTAAGAACTTGTCTTGTTTGGTTAGCAAATGGCGGAGAAATATTACCGAGTGTGTCGAAACATGCGCCAGTTGTGCACCGTGTAAGGATTAACTTCACCCAAGAATCTAAGAAATAGCTAAATGGGCTTTTGGTCTGTAATTGTGGCTGGAATCCGCCAGTAAGAACACAGTTTCACTTCTAACTTACCGAACAAACATGCAAAGTTGCTACTCACTTACGGGACTGAAACCAGCATGTTGTCGTTTGCTTGGGTTTTATCGATGTGGATATCTGCTATGCAACGAAGGCTACTGCTCCGAAACCCTGTCTTATGGTAAGTTTTAGTTCTATAGTTTGTTCATAACATACAAAAATGTAAATCGGTTGTTCTCTTTCAGCGATCCAGCTCGAAAATATTACGATATTATGTGTGAAAACCTCATTTTAGACTTAATTGACAGTGAATTTCCCGTAATCGTAGAAAGAGTATCACAGTTCGGACATTTGGACTAGTTTTATCGTCCTTTCCTTGTTTGTTCTTTGTGGGTTTTATTAGCCCCAAAATCGGAGAAAGTTTTCTGATTATTTCTTGAAAGTATGACCACACTTTTACTCGGTTTCGTCTCTGGTAAAATTCTAAATAAATTTCACACTCGACAATCGTGTTGAAAGTTCATAACGCGTATCGAACTCATTACTAAGTATTACTTTTATTATATAGACACGAGTGTTTTACTGGGAAATACGCCACTCGTAGATCTCATATGAAGCTACATCCGCCGGGTCCTGAGTGACATATTTTCCATATCCTCACTAGTGAGGATATCGATCAAAACTTAAGTGCTTGGAAATCAATTTGGAATATTTTTTTCTGGTTTGTCTATATAATAAAAAGAAAATTACACGGTGGCTTGAAGATATAAGTTTTATTTTCTCGTGTCAAAAACAATATTTTACTCATTCGCTGCGCTCATTCGTAAAATATTGTTCTTGCCACTCGAAAATAAAACTCATATCTTCAAGCCACCGTGTAATATCCTCTATATATTTCATAGTGATCGGTGGCATATTTTCGAGAATATTGCATGCTAAATTATGCCTAAAATTTCTTTGCTAATGAATATTTATTAATATATTATTGTGAAAAATCTAGGAAGAGTATCACACAAGTATTCCTATCATGCTGAGCCTCACTAATGATATTATCATCCTGTCATATTGAATTAGCTGGCAAAATCGGAGAAAATATTATTAAACTTGTTTGTTGTAAGCTGGTTTTCCATCACTTTGTTGCATATGATGTATTTGTTCATATCTTGCTATGGCCAGCAGTCCTCCTGGTTGCCATGAGGGTGGCTTTCAAACAATGAAACTTTCCCCTGTGTGCTAGTGCATTTTTCACTGTTATAAGACTATAAATGGTGACTTGTGAGTGGAAATTTTAAAATTATTGATGTTACAGTAAACCCAGATGTACTCTTCCCTGCAATTTTGAAATATTGCCTAGCAACACTGATGGATAACTTGCTCGTATCAAATTGCAAACAAATATTTTGTATCTGTCTTCAAGGTATTGTACCAGAACTTGAAACATTTTGTTTCTGATTTGCCCAACTTAAGGCCTGCTTCTCTAGTGCTGAGACATGTGGCATGAAAGTTGCTCGTGACAACAGAAATTTGATACTGGGCAAGTTGGCCATCAAGGTGAAGAGAAAAACCAGTTTGACTGTAATATGCCAATTTCATTTCACTTCTCTGAGTTACTCTGCATTAAAATAATATAAGGAAATATTTTTAGAAGCATAATAAAAGATATAATGGAGAGTAAGTAATTCAGAAGTAACATTCTGTACATTGTTTGTTGCAGGTTCAGAAGGTGTTGGTGTTCATTTATATACCCATTTCACAAAGGGATAATGCCATTAACATGTTAGATAAGCACTACAGCATTTCATCGATTGTTTTTCAGAAGTAGAACTATACCTAAGAGAGAACTATTCCTAAAGAGTTTCCTAGCTTTCTGGGAAGTAGACACTACTCAAGAATTTTCACTACAGATATAGTTTAGTGCTCAGTAGAACATCTTGTAAAAGTTATATTGCCACCTAAAAATCCAATATTTTCAACAGGTGGAAGTTTTCCTAATTTTGTGAACTGCCCAATTTTCTCTAAATTGGATTGCAGTTTACAGAACTTGTCGGAATACTCCGCTAGTAATAAATAGCATAATAAATTGTTGATCAATATGGTGTTCCAATATTTTCTTGGACATAATCAATCATTGAATCCCAAGGAAGGGTGAAAATGGAGCTTGCATCTCCAGAGTGGGTACCATTCACAGCCTTCAGGTTGGGTATTTTAAAATCGTTGCTTGGCTAGATACAAAATCCGGGTTTGTAAATCATTGTAGTCAAATAAATTTAATTCCAGGAATAGGTGATTCAAATCACCTATAGGGCCAGCACCTTAAGGGGCCATCTGAAGATAGGGTACCTGAGGGGAGGGGGGGGATATAGATGGTGAAGCTTGTCCAGACATTTTCTAAACACTAATCAACATGTTTGTTTGGTCACCATGACATATTGTAGTTTTTTCATTTATACTAGTAACAGGTCAGTCGAAGTATAATGTATACTGAATGATGCTCATTTTGATTTGTAAGTGGTTGGAGTTTTCCAGCAAAATCTCTGTGCAGAACAACGGGTGAACTTATTTTTTCAACCCAAAGCTATGATATCTTTCTACTTGATCTAACCCCACTGGAAGGCCCCGAAATGTCAGGGTAAACTGATAGGATAAAAAATGAAATCGTTACTATTGCAAAACATCATCTTTTTCCGGATCTTGCAGTCTGAATTTCAGTCTGAATCAGTTTAAACAGTCGCAGATGAAGGTCCACAGATCCTCAAATCAAACACGTTTATTTGCAATACAAAGGGCAGCTGAATAAACCTTTTATTTTATCCTTTCCCGCTTTCAGAATAAAAGAAGCAAAACAAACGAGAAATAGAAATAGCGCGCTATTTGATTACAAATTCGCGATACTCAACAGTGCTTTTCCCTGAGTTGAGTCTGCAATGTAAACATGAACGGCAGCGGTTGTTGCGCATGGCATACGCAAAATACTCCTCTGTTCAAGGACGAGCGCATCGGGCTCTGGGTTGGTTGTGTGGCTTGTCTACCACAGGCAACCCGAAGCCGCGACGGACAGTTCTGTTGTTCTATTACTGGGCTTCGTATCGCACAGTTAAAGCAGTGTGTGCGCGTGAAATAAAAAGCCTCCCCCGCGAGGTGACGAGCGATGGAGCTCTGGGTACGAGAATGCAGCTCTGTCTTCTCGCAGGGGGTGCCGGGGGAGGCTCTGGTGTCACAGCCACTGACGCATGCGCGAGATTTAATACAGAGCCGCTGAGAAAAAGACCTTTCAGCGCATACTCCAACGCTCAAAATTAATCAATCAGCGACGGCCCTCAAATGGATGTCCCAGAGCCTCCCCTGCGAGCAGACGAGCTGGGGAGCCCTGGGTACTAGAATGGCAGCTCTGTATAAAATACCACGCATTCGTACCTCTCACAGTGTCCGAGGAACGAAGGAGTTCAGGCCTCGAAATAAGAAAATATTTAGTATAGGAAATCATACGATTTCGAGTTCAATTTGGAATTTATTTGCACGAGTGGGTTTTTCAAAAAGTATCAAAATTGCACGAGCAGCAGGCGAGCTTTTTGAAAAACCCACGAGTTTCTAAGGAGTCATTCACAAATCTGCTTACAAACTGAACAAGCCGCACGCATTTTCCCTTGATTGAAATCTGGATTGAAAACCTGACAGAATTTGAGCATGAACAAAAACCAAAGTTTCCATAATATAGCTCTGTTATCAAAATATTTTGTAATCCAAAATAAATAATGCATTTCGTTAACCATTTTTGCACTTTGTTACCTTTTGTGGCACTTTGGTACCTAAAAACTGCACTGCTCTCAGCCAATGAGAATCCAGAAATTTTTTCATGTGTATTATTAGAGTGGTAATTCTACGCCTTGTACCAACATTATAAGCGTAACACGTAAAAGTATAGGCGTAAACGCATTTTGGAGAATAGACCGCGCTGCAAAAGCTGAAAACACAGTCGTTATTTTATGCCTAAGTTAAACGTACTTACAATGTACGTCTGTATCGGGCACAATTTCCTTGAGTCCTTGAGCTTCTTAGCGTTGTACATTAAACCATGTTCTTTTTATTAACAGTAATTAAATATTGTTTAAAATGAATTAGATTACTGATAAAACTTGTATTAGCTAGCCGTTAGACTATACCAATAGTATACCTGTTTGGCCTTGAACCAACTATACGAATTGTCGAATATCAACTGATAGACTTCTCCCTTTTGTAACCAGACCTGAAACACAAACCAGTTTTAGGTTAGGCCATTTTGTCAGCCTAATATATAGATTTAGCCGCTGGCTAAAAGCGGAGCTCCCGCTTACATATTTTTTCACAGGCGTGCAGTATTTTCCCACCAAAATGAGCGGCGGTTTTGGGGTTGCCTGTGGTATATTATTGGGCGGCAGGCAGACACGCACGCACGCGCCCAAGGTACTCATGAAAATACCGCTGAACTATGAAAACCGAAGTCGATCGTATATCTGCCGTTATACTTTGTGCGATACCTATGGTGCTCTGCTCTGCGGCCTTCGGCCGCTAAAGAGCTCCGCTATAACAATATAGAGTCTCGTTAACCATCCATTTCACCGCTAAGCGGTTGGCGTAGTGGTAGAGCGCCTGGCTGTTGTTCGGGAGGTTGGCGGGTTCAACCCTAGCCGGACCAACACTCAGGGTCTTTTCCAAATAATTAAGGAGAAGGTGCTGCCTTTGTTGCAAGGTCTGCAAATGGTCAGACTTCCACGTCTTCTCGGATAAGGACGTAAAACCGTAGGCCTCGCAACGGAAGAAGAGCCGATTGCGTAACCAATTTATTATCATTATTATTTCCATCGACATCGGCATTCTTTTTAGATTATATAATGCAATCTTTTTGGTTAAATTCCAGAACTGTACCCAGTCGTGACTTGTGTTTGGATACTCCCCCCCCCCTCCCCCCTTGTGTGTGGATACTTTTATTTCTGCACATACGCTCGTGCACTCGACCGAGTGGGAAAAGTTGGACAATTGTAACAACCCAAAGGAATAATCACATGAGCTGAATTGTGGCAACAAGATGTAAACACCGTTAGCAAATTTGGTCTATTGTTTTCGCCTCTAATTTCCAATTCGTGTGAAAAAGCTTCTGTGCTTTCTCGTGTATTCGAGGCTAGTGACGTGAAAACAGTAGTTATTCAAATCGGCATCTTTATTTTTAATTTTGCTATATACCTTTCCGTGTATGGGGGCTTCGTGTGAGTGGTATCTTGTAAACTTGCTCCATTCTTCTTCGCCTTTTAACGAGCCACTAACATGAAAACTGTTGAAATAAAAGGTCAAATTGTAAAAATGATATTACTGGCTAGGAGCCCATCAACAGGAGCCTCCATCTACTCCACTAGGTCTAGCAATATGCACAGGAATGGAAGAATCAGGAGCCCATCAACAGGAGTCTCCATCTACTCCACTAGGTCTAGCCATTATACACAGGAGTAGAAGAACCAGGAGTCCATCAATAGGAGCCTCTATCTACTCCACTAGGTCTAGCCATTATACACAGGAGTAGAAGAACCAGGAGTCCATCAACAGGAGCCTCCATCTACTCCACTAGGTCTAGCCATATGCACAGGAGTAAACGAATCAGGAGCCCATCAACAGGAACATACATTTACTCCACTAGGTCTAGCAATATGCACAGGAGTAGAAGAATCAGGAGCCTATCAACAGGAGCCTCCATCTACTCCACTAGGTCTAACCATATGCACAGGAGTAGAAAAATCAGGAGCCCATCAACAGGAGCCTTAGCCTGCTAGCAGGCGTTGGAGGCTGTTTTATCGGCGAAAATCCGGAGTTCGTAGTCGCGAGCGCCATCTTGGATTTTTTGGCCGAGTGACAATGGGGCGAGTGACAAAACGAGGGGATGGGGGGCGGGAGAGAGGCGGAAAGAACGCCTGCAAGGAAACTATGCATTTTTGAGTCGCTAATTAAATTCCCGTCCACCAGCAGACGGGAATTATGATTGGCTAATCGGTCAATATGTCAATCATCTCCGAGCGTGTTGGGGTCACACATTCTGAAACGGAAACTCAACAAATAAATATAGCAGTCGATTCGGCAGAAGCAAGTAATTTCGCGTGCGCCTTCTTACTTCGGTTCCAAGTCAAAAGAAATTGCTAGAGCTAGGAGCTGGCGATCAACTTACATATCACACTTCTCTAATCTAACAAAGAACGACAAAAGATAGGTTGCTTGAAACAACGATGCGTGCAGTTTTAGGTGCGAAGTTGTGCGTAAATAATGCACATTTTACAGCGAGTTTGCGGTTAATTTACTTCGAAATAAATTCTTCTGTATAAAGAGTCTTTCTTCAGCAGTATTATTTTACCGTTTAAGTTTATGGCATTCTTTTTATTTATATAAATAGAAGCGATTTATTACAAACTTCGCAAATATCCAGGGACCGGTATAAAGTTGGAAAGAATGATTCGCATACGCTCGCTGAGTTGTGCAAGAACGCTAGCCTTTGAACTCGAAAACACTGTGAATATTTCGTCTCGTATTTAGTAAAACCTGCAGAAGGAAACTAAGCCACACTCGCAGATATTTTAAGTAATCGAGATCGCTGTGTGAGAGGAGAAGAAGGACGCTGTGGCGAAGAAAAGCCGGCGATCGAGAATCAAGCGGCATGTTTCAACAACTATCACGCCGGATAGAACCAGGCTGAGGAGGGTTTTCTTCAAACATTTCCGCAGTTAAATCCCTCATTGTACATTCGATAGATTCGATCTCATCCGTTTGGTCAGCAGTTAGGCTTTTGAGTAGAGATATATTACTATATAAACCGAAGCGGGGACGCTTTCCATCACTCCTCTCTTCGCGATACAAAACACAGTGAAAATCATAGTTTTGCCGAAGCCAGTCGGAAAAACTGCCATCTCAAAAAACTGCCATCTCGCCCTTCAAGCATCTCGCCAGCTCCTAGCTCGAGCAATTTCTTTTGACTTGGAACCGAAGTAAGAAGGCGCACGCGAAATTACTTGCTTCTGCCGAATCGACTGCTATATTTATTTGTTGAGTTTCCGTTTCAGAATGTGTGACCCCAACACGCTCGGAGATGATTGACATATTGACCGATTAGCCAATCATAATTCCCGTCTGCTGGTGGACGGGAATTTAATTAGCGACTCAAAAATGCATAGTTTCCTTGCAGGCGTTCTTTCCGCCTCTCTCCCGCCCCCCACCCCCTCGTTTTGTCACTCGCCCCATTGTCACTCGGCCAAAAAATCCAAGATGGCGCTCGCGACTACGAACTCCGGGTTTTCGCCGATAAAACAGCCTCCAACGCCTGCTAGCAGGCTACAGGAGCCTCCATCTACTCCACTAGGTCTAGCCATATGTACAGGAGTAGAAGAATCAGGAGCCCATCAATAGAGTCTCCATCTACTCCACTAGGTCTAGCCATATGCACAGGAGTAGAAGAGTCAGTAGCCCATCAACAGGAGTCTCCACCTACTCCACTAGGTCTAGCCATATGCACAGGAGTAGAAGAATCAGGAGCCCATCAATAGGAGTCTCCATCCACTCAACTAGGTCTAGCCATATGCACAGGAGTAGAAAAATCAGGAGTCCATCAACAGGAGTCTCCATGTACTCCACTAGGTCTAGCCATATGCACAGGATCGAGTAGAAGAATCAGGAGCCCATCAATAGGAGTCTGCATCCACTCCACTAGGTCTGGCCTAGTCATAGACCAGTCATAGACTAATCATATGCACAGGAGTAGACTACAGGAGTAGACAACTAATTCTCGTGGGAATTCAAAATTCATCCGTTCTTCTGGCGGCTCAGAAAACTGGAAGAGCCGTGCACACTGGCTGAAAACAAGACTGAGTGTTGTGGACTTGTAAAACATACCTATCTAGTGATTTCCATCTTCCATTACAAGAAGATACTGCTTGTGAGGGGACGATACTACTTAGTAAAATAAAATTAGGCGAAACTGGAAGAGCCAGAGTCTCAAACGGCAAGAGTCTTAACTTATTCTAGCTATGACGCTAATTGCGATGTTCTAATTGAAAAAGCTAGAATCTCAACAACAAATCCTTAAAGCTGTTATGGTTTATAAATCTCTCAATGTTCTAGCTCCTGATTATATGAGCTTGTTGTTTCTTAGCCGTGACAGTGTAGCCTCTTATTCTCTGAGACACCGAGGGCAAATTGGCTGTTCCACTGCCCCGCACAAACTATCTCAAAGACAGCATTAGCTACACGTGGTGCGGTGCTGTGGGACAGCCTCCCAGTCGGGTTGCGGCAAGCGCGCATGTTGAATATTTTCAAAGCAGGTTGCTGTGATTTTTTCTAAAGTTTTACTCACTTGTAAGAGTTTGTTTTGATAGTGCACGGCTCTCATGGAAAACAGGTGAATTTATAATAGGCTTAGCTAAGATTCCTGATGAGTTTAACCGTGCTGAAATAAAGAGAAAGCAAGCCGTGCCCTCTGACCGACCCATAAGAGTGCTGTGGGCCTGTAAGGGTATGCTTATAGTAGCCGGGCTGGTCCGGTCAACCGGGCTGAGTTTTCTTTTCTCCATAGAGGCTTCAGAACAAAACATTTCAGCCGGGGCCAGCCCGGGTCCATGTTTACTGGCCCTAACACATACCCGATGTCATGATGCGCTGTACAAAATCCAAACGACAGCTGCGACATAGACTCGGTTGCGTGCACCGGGATCACGTGACGCTTGCCATGTGGGATCAACACTCCTTGCACAGCGGCTAAAACATACAGAAACATAAAATGTACCCATACTATTTAATACTGACTATGAACATGACTGTTGTACAAATGAAGTACTTCGTTGATAATGCGTCCCTGACTAACGTGGAGCCGCAAAAGTCCCCACGTCTAAAGCAACTGCGGCAACATGCGAACCCAGGACAGAAAGAGAGAATACGGATAACCACAGACGAATAAAAGTCAAAATAATGGTCCGGAGGTCTAGATTTTCAATACCGTGGGGACCAGAAGTTAGAAGTTACCTCCTTGTCTATCATGGTCCGCCATTCTTTCTTTTGCTGCATGAATTCCCTGAAACGTAAACAGATTTTTTGGGGGGATTTGCTCTTTTATCTTAGATTGATTCCATAAGTTCTATAATATGTCAAACTGCCTTTGAGTGTTGTTCGCCTGTCGCCGAAAATCATTCACATTATAGAGATCACTAAGAATTGACGAGTCAGAATCCATTCGCAAGATCCAGAGAATAACGCAATGGACGATTCTAGCTATAACGCACGCGCGCGCTGCATGTCGGTAGATGTGGGACATTTGTCGAACAAACTGTTAAAAAAGCGCGCGCTGCATTCTGGTAGTTGTGGGACATGGCTTGGACATTTCTGAATAAAGAAGGGCGCGCGCTTATAGTTGGAATCGTCCATTCTTGGGAATGCTTTTGCATTCAGTCTTTTTTTTCTCCCGCAACAAATAAGTTGAAACAGGCTATTCTTTGATGACTCACCTCTGCGTGTTTTCTAATTCTAGCGAGATTGAGCGCTTCTTGCCAAGAAAACATACTGATGGCCCATCTAGGGATCCATCCTTTAGGATCGGCCTGCATTACATAGGTGACCTAGCAACAAAAACAGCACACAGTAAATATCTATCACAATGATTGTCTATTACTGAACGTTCGATAGACTACGCTACGCTGAACCTTTTAGAGCTGGTTAACACACAACGCAAGCGCAAGTGCAGTACGAAAACTCAAGACAAGTGTAAATCACAGCGCAAGCTTAAAGTCGACACTAGAGCTAGATTTCGTATGACTGTGAAAAGTGCCGCGACACGGCGCGGTACTGTCGCGGTGGCGCTACCGAACCTGGCCTGCTGTGATATCGAATGAAATCACTTAGTCGCGGCGCGGTCACGGTCGCGGAGCGGTACAACTTTGTCGCGGAACTTTTCACAGTCATACGAAATCTGCTCTAAGGCTGGTTTACACAAGAACGCAAGCGCAGACAAACGTGGAAGAAAATCGAGACGTTGCATTCGCCTTGTTGCATTCTTCTACTCCTGTGCATATGGCTAGACGTAGTGGAGGAGATGGAGACTCCTGGTGATGGACTCTTGATTCCTCTACTCCTGTGCACATGGCTAGACCTAGTGGAGAAGATGGAGACTCCTGGGATGGACTCCTGATTCTTCTACTCCTGTGCACATGGCTAGACCTGGAGTAGATGGAGACTCCTGGGATGGACTCCTGATTCCTCTACTCCTGTGCATGTAGCTAGACCTAGTGGAGTAACTGGGTGGAGTAACTGGAGGCTCCTGTTGATGGGCTCCTGACCTACCTCCATGTAATCACTATCCTCTACCGCGCGAAACACATATCCCGTGCACATCAGATTAGCACGAACCAGATGGTAGTAATCCATAGGAGGGCACTCTGGTCTCTCTATAGATGAACCCTGAAAAAGAGACAGTAGCTTGAATTTCAGCCATCCTGTTGCTCTCGGTCATGCCTCACTTTGCGGGATGGGACGTCTCACCACTAGCTCAGGAGCAACCAGCTTTTAGCTAATACCACAGTCACACAGTGTTAACATCAGCAAGGGCACTCAACGAGAAGCTAGCGGATCTCAGGTGAGCGTCAAAAACTAACATACAATTTAACTACTTAGCCAATCAGAAGCGAGACTGACAAAGTGAACAACAAACCAATCAGGGGTTTGGTTTTAACTCACAATTTGATTGATTAACTAAACAAAGATGAAGGACCTCAACCAATAGGAACGCATAGAAAACTCAAGGCTTACCACACCAAAGCCCACTTCCTGGCCATCGTCATCAGTCACAATATCTCCATACTCCAACCAGAGGTGGATGTGGAGACATAAAACCAGGGACTCCCTTATAAGAGACTTACCACACCAAAGCCCACTGCCTGGCCATCATCGTCAGTCACAATATCTCCATACTCCAACCAGAGGTGGATGTGGAGACATAAAACCTGGGACTCCCTTGTAAGAGACTTACCACACCAAAGCCCACTTCCTGGCCATCGTCGTCAGTCACAATATCTCCATACTCCAACCAGAGGTGGATGTGGAGACATAAAACCTGGGACTCCCTTGTAAGAGACTTACCACACCAAAGCCCACTTCCTGACCATCGTCGTCAGTCACAATATCTCCATACTCCAACCAGAGGTGGATGTGGAGACATAAAACCTGGGACTCCCTTATAAGAGACTTACCACACCAAAGCCAACTTCCTGGCCATCGTCGTCAGTCACAATATCCCCATACTCCAACCAGAGGTGGATGTGGAGACATAAAACCTGGGACTCCCTTGTAAGAAACTTACCACACCAAAGCCCACTTCCTGGCCATCGTCGTCAGTCACAATATCTCCATACTCCAACCAGCACACATCACGTGACCATATTGGTCCAGGTTGCCCTATTATGGCCCACTTGATGGAGAAGAATGGCATGTCGGGATGTTTATAGCCAGCAGGAAACTGGTGCAGCATCAATCCATCAACAAAATGCACGTCTGAAAGAATTGCAAAGTACCTTATGGGGTTAATATTGTGTAACAATTTATTATAGTTTCCATATCATTTTACAAGCTTGACATTAATTGGACATATTTTTTAATCTTTTAAAATTACTATGTGAAGGTCAAGATCAATTCCAGCCTGGTACTCACTGGAACACAAGTGAAAATGCGAGCAGCAAATGCAAGCACAAATGCATTAAGCAAGTAAAAACGCTTGTGCAAATGTAAATGCAAGCGAAAAGGCAATATTTCCCTTTTGTGGTTCACACTAGAAGGTAAGTGCAGAAACAGGTGCAAGGAAATCAAGATGTTATGTGAATGCAAGCACAAGCAAACTCTTAATGTTGATTCTATGCTTGTGCTTGCATTGAAAGGATTCACACCTTCAACCTACCTATCATTTTAAAGAGCCGTCTAAATGACTCTGTGGTGTGTGATATCATGAAGGCCCTCATTTCATCCTTGGTACATTTCACTTGTGTTGTACCACGAACAAGCTGAATCTACAAATATGAACAACATGTCTGCTTAACATTGCAATGACACCCAGCTACTGATTCGTGAAGATACAAAGGCTAACCATTTGCAGATGTTAGAGCAAAGGAAAACTGTTATCTTTTCCTCATTTATTTAGAAAAAGCAAGGGTGGATCTAGGGGAGGTGATTAGGGTGGCTAGCCACCCCCTTGTTTTCATATTTCTTGTAAAAACCTTAAGATTAGCCTTCCCCTTGGTCTGAACTCTGTAAATATTCTTTGTACTAGCCACCCCCTTTCTTTAGGGTTTGCATCCGCCACTGAAAATGCCCTCTGAGTGTTTGCTTGGCTGAGGTTTAAATCCATGACCTCCCACAAAACAACAGCCTGGTGCTAGCTGGGGAGTCTCCAGGTTTTTTTAACAAATCTCCCAGTCTCCAGGTTAAAGCATCAAAATCTCCCGGAATTTCAACTGAAGTCCGCAACATCAGCAAAGATTCAGAGAGAGCTCAGACGTTTTCGGAAGAGATTCAGAAAGGTTTTGGGAAATACTTGTGGAAACAAGATGATTCTGATGAATTCTCCAGCTCTCAGAACCTTTGTGGTTGACAGGTATGTATTTGCCATAGATTGTTCAGTACCTTTGCATCATGATGTGTCCCAACATAGATATCAACATCATCTTGTCTCTTGACAAACTTGAATCCCTGCCCCAACAAATGTTAATTACAATCAATATCCAGCGGCCGGGGTACTTGCCCCAGACTTGACAGGGATTCCAACAGACTTTTTGGGGCTTCAACATTTTTTAAGTTTGGGGATTTTTTTCAGTTGAGAAATTTGTCAGGGATGTTGTGGCTAAAAAATTACAGCAGAATTTTTTGGGTTTGAAACAGTTCAACAAAGAACTGCACCAAGCTGCATTGCACTTTAAATCTCAATTAGCCATATAGAGGGCAACTTTAATCAATAGCTCCCATTATCACTACTGGTACAACCAGGTAATGTAATGGTATGTACTGAATACATAATACATATATATGCTACTTCAAAATACAAACCTCACTTGATTTTGCAGTCTCTAGCAGAGATGGAGCCCATCCCTTAGCCATTTCAATATATTCCTTGATTTCATTCTCAGTTAATGGCAGGATTTCTCCAAGAAAATCCTCAGGGACTGGAATCTGTTGAGTAACATGATTACAAATGATAAGAGGGAAAAAGTTAGCAGAAGATCGAGTTTTTTGGACCTTTTTTTATTTATTTACACAATTTGTAGCCCAAAGTTCCCTTAGTTAGTGGTAGGTTAGAAAAAATAATGTAGACCTGCACTGAAGGATGCATTTATAAGCAATGGCTCAGGGTAGTGTAGCGCATGTGAGAGACGGTTTAAACCTCTTTATCCAAGGACACATGAAGGTCTTGCCATTTTACATGTTAGGGCAATGGCAGCCCCTTCTCCTCAGTTACTATCAAAACAGGTAGAGTTTCAATCGTGCCGTTGAAATTCCCAAGACCCCCTTCTCATCAGACTGGCAATCTACCAACTGAGCTACTGGATCTATGCTTATAAGACTCAGAGTAGGAGAATATTCTGAAATCTATATTTTCCAGAAAATATCCATACCCCCTCCACGGAAGGGTGTTGAAAAGTGACCCCCCCCCCACCCCTCTGGAATTTCCAAGGAAAAATACAGTATTTGTATGGAAATGATCAGGTAAATTGACCCTCCCACCCCTCCGGAATTTCCATTGCCCTTCCGTAGGGGAGGTATGGATAATTTCTGGAATCACACATTGTGCAATTCTAGAAAACATCCATACCCCCACCACAGAGGGTAACCCCCCCCCCCCCCCCCCCCTGTGGAATTTCCAAAGAAAAATACAGTATTTGTATGGAAAATAATAGGTAAATCGACCCTCCTCCTCTCTGGAATTTCCAATTCCCTCTGTGGTGAGGATTTTATTTTTTGTGTTACTCAACAATGTATAACCCTGCTACAGAAGTTGAGTTATGACCCCCTGGCACACTTTCAAGTGAATACAGCACCATTGAATTAGGCCGTGAATACTTACAGAAAGTTTCTTTTTAACTTTGTGTTCCATTCCACTCTTGAAAACCAAAGTCAAGGGGTAATTCTCTGGAGCATTTATAGTATGCATTACATCATTCAAGAATGTTCCTGCTGAGCCATGGATTGGATGTTCATTGATGGAGAACAAGTAATACCCAACTGGAGGAAAATGGGAGGAAAAAATCAAATAAACACAGAATAGACCGATCCCTATTTTGACGATAGCTCTGCCCACTTATATCAAACAATAGGACATTTTCCCTACGGAATTCAAAATGTCCAAGCAACAAACTTGAATATCAAAGATTTTTCAATAATTATTCAGCTTTTCATGATAAAAATATAAAATCCAAATTGCATGCATTGCAACAACTTCTAACACCTTCCTGCAATCGGTGTCTTTTCCGCGCTCTATGCCAAAGATAAAATTTGGCTTGTCCGACGTAGCAACAGTAACTAGGGGTATAACAATGAATGCGGGATCAGTGAATTCCCTTTTACCAACATTGTTCTCTAGTCTTGCAACAGCTGCTGACATGTTGTTCAAATCACCCCACACTCCAGTGGCTGTGTAGAAGGCTATTGTTTTCATACTGCACATTTTCAAAATATTACTTTGGGTTTGGGATTTGTTTTTTTTTGTTCTGCAAGTCCATCAAGTAAGCTATCTGGTCCTTGTTTGCCTAGTGCAGTCGCCTGTTGCAATGAAAAACCACTTCCTGCACTAGGTTAAATAGCAATAACCTGATTAGCCTGCCGGCTCTCCAGCGGGTTTTTTCGGATATTTGACTTTTTGGGCTTGCAGGATTCCTGTGTCATGGGATTCCTATAACCTGATTGCCTTAGATGGTTTGACTGGTGGAAGCGAAAACGCAAAATCATTTTTGAAAATTTACAGCATAAAACAATGGTTTGGGCTAGAAAAAAGCTAGAACACACATTTTGTGCATTAGAATTAAAATAATTTTACATGGGAGGGGTGTACAGAAATTTTGGGCTAGCCACAGTTGCAGGGCTAAAAACAAGAGCTGCTCATCTGACCATAATGTCCCTCAATATTTAATTTACACTATCAGTCACTCAAATACAGGTGCAAAATTTAAGCTTTATGGTTGTTTGTTCTGCATTTGTTCACAAACGAGAATGGCCAACGTCAAATAGACTTGGGGATCATCCGGCTACCTTCCAGTTGTTATTTTAAGGCTTGAGTTGTTCGACCCACCATGAGAAAGACAGAAAGATACCTCTGCTTGTTGACAGGGTATGATTTCAGGGGGGTTGGGGAGGGGGGGGGGGTGAGGGTCAGGGAATTAAAGGTAGTGGGACACTACTGGATAACTATTGGATAACTTAAATTAATTATTGCCTACATTGTAATATTAAATTTTATACAGCTTTACACTTAATTATTACCGATAAGTAATAATTACCACAAGATGTTATTTGACCATTAAGTTATTCCCTACACTTCACGTTTGATTCCAATCTGATCGAGTGATGATATTGAGTTTGCTCACGTTCACGGTTCTGACAGTTTGCCTATCGAACATGAGAGAAATTATAGTATTTCAGACACTTGCCTTGCACCGTAGTATCTCTTTCCTTGGCGGTAGAAACGACAATATGGCCGTCTTTCTCTGATAGTGAAAAATCCACGTCTTCTTTAGAGCTCAAACTGACGGTGATAGCTTTAGGCTTCGATGCTTCTTGATCGCCTTCAGCGGAATCATGGCCATGGGACATTTTGGTTGTGTTGTCTGATAAACTACTTACGTTACGATAAACTTGAAAAACTGATTCAAATTTAGGTACTTGTAGATGGATCTGAATTCATTTTGTAACTAGAAAGATAAAATAGATTCCATTGGGCGTTTCTCGGGTGTAATAGCTACAAATTCGTGATTTTCAGGTGCCTCAAATCAAATACAAGGCCCTTTGGCACGATAACACAGGGATCCCGAACTATGCCAGTGCAAACTGTCAAAGGGAGGCGCGCGCGCGCGCTCGGGTCGCGTCGAGAGGGGGAGGATCGAGGGAGAAAAAAGAAAAGAAAATTATTTTATTTGTTACTGATTTACCAGACTCTCTCCGCCATATTTTTTCTGACTCCTAAGAGCATTAGAACTGGAGCCAGAGCTCAAATCTCTGCAGGAGGCAGGGCTATCGTCACCTTTCCCTTTTTCGCCTCTTGCAGAAACGACAGAAAACAAGGCGACGTGACTAATAAAAGAAAGTAAATTTACCACCCAAAAATTCACCGCAAAGGTTTTGCACACTTCACACAGGCAACCCGCGAGTTTCCATACAAAACAAAAGGGCCGGAAATTTCAGAAAATGTCCGTACCTACCGAAAAGAAAGCAAAGCATCACACCTACTTTATAATCCTTTTTTTCTGCTACCGGACATGTCCAGAAACGACATAAAGAGGCCGGATTTGTAAAATTTCACAGGCAACCCGCGAGTTTCCATCAGAAAAAAAGGGCGCGAAAATTTGAGGAATTTGAGCGCGCGCGGGCGTTCGCGTGGTCACGTGACCTATCGGGTTTCGGCGGGAATTGTTCGACGGTTCGAATGAGGCTGCCATTTTGAATAGTAATAACGCAAACGTATCTTATTTTAAAACCCATTTTATACCGATTTCATCCAAGTTTTTACCCAACAAAGGTAAGTTTTCGATTATTAATAGTGTTATGCATTCGCTGGTGAGCTTTTGTGGAGGAATTGTGTATTTTTAGCCCGTGAAAATTCGCGCCGAAAACCAGTTCAAACCACACGCTCCTGGTACTTCAATCAAAGTTGGCGTCCTTTCGAAATTGATGGCTTTCCTCGTAAAATTTGAAAGTTTTCCTCATTATGGATGCTTCTTTAGGTACATATAGCTACAGAAAGTGCTTTTCAGATATTTTTAAAGGAAAATATGGCGAGAAATTGAAGTCATTTTGCAGCTTCCTCGTAGGTTTGACGAGCTCAGAAGAGCAAGCGGTCTAGCGACTAGTAAAAACTACTTTCCCCGCAAATAGCCTCGTAAAACTGTGTTTTTATGTCGTTCCATTGTGTTGTGTTTGTTATATTAAGCGGTAACTAGAGTCAGAGTCAGTTTTTAAGTAGAAATTGAACTGGAAATGGCGCCAAAATTCTTAATTTGCCTTCTCAACGACTTTAGTCACAAATTTGACTGACGTGACAACCCCGTTGCTTGTCCAATCTTGCAGTAAAAAACATGATTTCCCGGCTATTATTTTAATATTTACATATAGTAGATATTCCCAAAGACTTAATTCACTTCCAGATATTTCAAAACTTTCCGAAAGCGAGATAGTAAATGCTGTTTTGTCTCGGAAATAGTGATTAAAAAACTGAAAGTTCTTTTCCGGAGGACAAGGGTTGAATAACAATTAGCTTTTTAGTTTTCTGTGATAAATCGACTTTACTATAAAGATTAGATGTAAATAACCTTATGTTTTGGCTTCTTGACGAGAAGAAGTCGTTATTATGCGATTAAGATTATTTTGAGCATAAAATAAATAGATTCAAACTTGTGTTTTTGTGTGCGTTCTGTTTATAGTTTGTGAATTGTAGGTTTCTTGAGAAACAACGAAGCCCTACTCTATCTAGAGTATTTTATTTTGATGTCAATATTGTTTACAGCTCATTAGGTCCTGAAAATAAAAAGGAAAACCAAACGCATTTTACAGTTCTGGTACAATATTTTAACCCAAAAGGAAAATGGTTGATGGTTGGGTTTGTGATGGAGCAAACATTTTTCTGCCATGAGCTTTTAATATGGCTTGAAATAGTTTTCACTTCCGTACTAGTAGTTGGATTGAGGATAATTTCTGTGCTGTTTCTTTTCTCAATCTCACAATTCATTGCCACAGTACTGATGTAGACTATGCCAAGGAGGTTTTATTGATAGCACAAATGCACCCCATCTTTGAGGACAGCAGCTACTACATAAGAGAATCCTTTTTATTTTATTTTTAAGAAAATAATTATCTTGATATAATTGACATGATTTTACAACTTGGGTTAAAAAATGATGTTGCAACTGAGATATATCTTCTGAGAAAGAATGATTGTTCTTAAAAGTTTTATTTTGGCAGTTGTTGAGAGTTGAACAACCCATTACGAATGCTAATTATTCAGTGTAACCATGCACATTCAGCACTTGAATACTAAATTTGTTTGCCTGTCACAACAAGACAGGCTGATAGGAAGAATTAATTCCAAAGAATTGGCATTCATAGCAGGTTTTTCAGCACAATAGTTTTGAGAAAAAAAGTTCCAAGAACACTCATTCTTTCTCATAAGATATGCCCCATAATGTTGAGCAGAGTTGTCAGAACAAGCCGGCAATTGCAGCAGCCCTGGCAGCTACTTCATGTATAATTGCTGGCTACTTTTTGCCAATGTGAGACACAAAAAGTTCGACCACTGAACTTTGTTAAATGCAGCCTGAAGCTCACCTCATTGTTTGCGAAAATAAAATAGAATCTTGAATCCTTAAATTGTAGTTCCTCTAAAAAAATCTCACAGGTCTGCACCTGTGTCAGAATTGACTTGACAAGGAAACTAACTTGTTGCTTTGAAGCTACAAAAGTTGTATGTCGGCCGTCAGTTTTTTTTTTGGAACCAGCTACTTTTTTTTGAGCAGCTGCCTACTTCAAAACATTCTGACAGCTCTGGTTGAGCCCAGTTTGTAAAATCATGTTGATTTTCATGTTATAGGCACAAAAATAAATTATGGGTGGGTGACCATTAAAAGAGGCTTCATATTTTTCTGAAAAATGACAAATCCATAGAGATAAACTTGTACAATTTGCACTAAATTGTGTTGTTCTCTGTGAAAATTGTTAAAATATCAAAAAGAAATTAGGTCCTCTACAGCTAATCAGGACTTGTACAACTCCTGGAAAACCTAGAAAGTACTTGAACTTTGAATTCCAGGGCTGGAAAAATTTTGGATTATTTATCAAAGTCCTGGAAACATATCACAAGGTCAAGCGATTTATGTAGCAAACCCTGTAATACTGCCTACATTGTTTTGTGGTGTCTGTAGAAGGACCACCTTGCCATATCAAGCTGCCTGAAGTAGAAAAGTTGATACGTAGGACAAAACGTTTGTTGCCCAAGGTATTATAAAGTTATCCTGGTAAATGTTCTCAAAAATCCTGGAATTTTTTCTTTACAAAATTGTACAAACCCTGTAACCTGCACATGAGCATGTGTGAACCAGAAAATTACATCACCCTCACTGTGTTAATAGCCATTTTGCTTTGGAATAACACATGCGTATCCACCCAGACTGCTAGGGAATATGGGTAACACCTAACAAAGGTATAAAAATATTTGTAGATATCTCCATGGAGTTATTATGCGGGATAAAGTCAGTGGCAGTGGCATAATAACTCCATGATATCTCAAAGCATACATTTAGTACCTTATTCTCGATTCTTTTTCTTATTCTCTCAATGTCTTGCCCCACTTTCCCTGTAGTGTGGTCATGTTTGCTTCAACAACCTTTATTGAATTAGCTGTATTAATTGTGATATTCCTTTTTTTTCTCAACAGATTCTTATTCAGATTCAAATCACCAAGGAATATGTTTTATCATACATTTATTTTAGCCAAAAAGGGCCCTATGGCCCGGGTCTGGCTTGCGGCACACTGGGAGAAAAAACTCAGCAAAAGTGTGGTCTTTGATACAGACATTAAGTCCAGCGTTGAAAGCATTTGCTCACCCAAAGTGAAAATGGCACTCAGGACAAGTGGACACTTGCTGCTAGGTGTAGTAAGAATTTACTCTCGCAAGGCCAAATACCTACTTGCTGATTGCAGTGAAGCATTTGTGAAGATTAAGATGGCTTTCCGACCTGGTGTGGTGGATTACCAGAGGATGGCAGAGAAGTAGCCTTTGCTGCTATTACACTTCCTGAGGTGTTTACAGATTTGGATATGACTCTCCCAGAACTCAAGTAAGTGCAGTCAGGATTATTCTTGTTCTCAGAGCCTCTCAGTCTTTCTGACAGTTGAAGGCTCCAGACGCAGACGAAACCAGAAGTCCTAGAATGTAGGACATCCAGTATAGTCGGTTAGGCAAATTTCAAAATGGCGAGTGGAAATATGGGCCAATCAGAATGGGCCTATGTTTGTCTGCCGCCAGAGCCTGTGACAAACAACAACAGCAGAGTAGGCTCTGGGAAAAGATTGAGTCAGGATACAATGTATAAAATCACAACGGGATAATCAAATCAGTACATGCAAAATTTTAGATAATTTCCACTTACTACGTAACACTACTTTACTAGTGATTTAATATTTTGGCACTGTCTATCGCAGGACAATAACTTGGTGAACAGTGTGTAGGAATTGGTTGACAGCTGGTGACATTACGTGAAATTTACTTTCAAGCTCAGATAGGGCAATGCATTTATCGTTGGCTGTCCAAGGGTATAAAGCATATAATGTCTCAGAAAACAAAACAATACACAACAAAACACATTCAGTGCTACCAAGGTGTAAGTTATAGTCTCACTTGGTACCTGTACAAGATAATCATATTATAACATTGCATTATTCACAGAGCTGGAAATTACTGCAGGTCACCAGACATTGTCTGGTCATAGTTGCCAGATGTGTGGCCAAAAAATGTGATACTTTCTGTTTTAATATAATGTCAGATCAATTTTCAAATGTGTCCAGGCAAAACAGAGATTTGATCAGACAGGTTCCAATGGAGTAAAAATACTTTCCCATCTCTGATTGAGATATAGTAAGCAATACTACCATTTGCATCCATCTATGAAGTGTGACAATTTTTTCGCGAAGGTTTACTTTTCAAACGAGCATGTTTTGTCAAAAAGTAGTTAATGCTTCTCGTCCTCTGATTGGCTAAAAATTACCAGTCAAAACAGCAGCCAATCAGCGAGCGAGAAACACAACAAATTCTCTACAAAACATGCATGAAAAATAAACTAACATGACAAAAATCTTCACATTTCATGGATGGATGCAAATGTTAGTATTTGCGACTGCAGATGCAAATATACTTATTTGTAACTTTAACAGTTAATCTTCTTTTTTGTGCACAGCGATGTTGAAATCCAAGCACAATTCACTCTCAACCAAAGTCGTTTAGAGGAAATCACAATGAAGGAAGATGTGGTTGTTAACCACCTTTTTGGAGACGAGGGGTTTGGTGACATCCCTTTTGACCAGGACGGAGAGAAGGAGATCATGAGGGAGGGAGAGCTGATGGAGGAATCTCTCTATCAATCCAAAGATCTGTCTAAAATCACACTAGATGAGACAGAAAATAAGGGAATGGTCGACTCAACTCTTGAAAGAAGCAAAATTGGTATGTGTGCTGGGAGAGGTAGAGTAAGGCCCAAGCTTAAGTTTGAACTTCATCTAGTATCTAACTTTTCCTTTTCTCATTTTGACTTAAAGGATTATTGCCAACCACAATCCTTTGTGCACAGAGGTACATTTTCTCAATCACAGAAAATGTTCCTTATAGCAAAATTTGCAACAAACTGTTTTGGTATGCAGTTTTTACAAGGTATTTAAGAATAAATCCACTGAGAAATCGAGTAATCTTGACACAAAGTGGAAACAATTTTTAGATAGAGTATTACAAAACCAATTTCCTTGTTTCTAGCATTTTATGAAAAGTATTGATAAAATAAAGAATTGGTGATAACACTGAGAAGAAATTCCAAGGAAACCTGAGAAATATACAAGCCTATACAAGTTGTATGGATTTGGACAACTTTCAGGATTCATTTTTGATGTTCGGTGTTGTAAGAAATGATTTTTTTAGATCAGATATCAAAAGCAGTAAAACAGAAGTCTACAATATGATGTAAATAATTTTGTTCCAAGAATGTTTTTCCAATCGTTACTCGATTTCCAAATGGATTACGTCTTAAGTTTTTTTAGATAGTCTAACTATTTTCCACACAAGTTATTGCGATATTTCTTTAAAAAACACAAGATGTAGCAATTCAAAACAAATAAACTTGCAAGCTCGCAAAGGATGGCAGTTGGCGGTGGGCCTTGGATGTTCTTATTCCAGCCCTTTTCTGCTTTGCCACTTTTTATGCTGCATTGATATACATGTACCGATAACATGTACATATAATCATACAGTCCCTATAAAATTCCAATGTGTTTCCTTCCCTTAACAGACATTGCTTTAGATGAGCCCATGAGAGACGATGGTTTTGGTGGTGATGGTGTTGATTTCCTTGCTGATGGTTTTGGAGATGGCTTTGGTGGTGATGCCCTTGTTCCTGGAATTGATGATCTGCCGACAGCAGCAGTAGATGATCTAGTGGCTCTGGAACCTATAGATCCTAATCTTAATGAAACCAAGGATGACAGTGCAGATGCCAATGAAACTGGTATGTTGAAAAGTCATGGAATTTCATCAGTGCTTTCTTGTGTGAACCCTGTGCTACATCAAGCTGCCTAAAGTAGAAAATTAGCTAGAACTATCACTCAAGGTAGTTATCCTGGAAAATGCCCTCAAAAATCCTGGGAAAGTCCTTGAACTTTTTCTTTACAAAAGTGTACGAACCCTGTTACATCTTTTTATGTTTATGGCTCACACATAAACATTTAACAGCCCTTTCAGAGCAAGTTTCAGTGGCATGTATTGCTGGTTCAGATTCTGAAATAACATTCCTAAAATTGTAGTATGTACCATACACCACTTTCACAATTCAGTTTTTCTTATTAAGGACGAAAGAAACATTTACTGTAGTCAAAAACTTGCTGTCAAAAAATTACATCAGAATACACAGTTTCGGAAAATTTAGTATAATTTGGTTAAATATTTACGGAATTATAGGACTTCTAGCCTGCTAGCAGGCGTTGGAGGCTGTTTTATCGGCGAAAACCCGAGGTTCGTAGTCGCGAGCGCCATCTTGGATTTTTTGGCCCTACGAACTCCGGGTTTTCGCCGATAAAACAGCCTCCAACGCCTGCTAGCAGGCTATAGGACAAATACAGAGTTTTGTATGGGGTGTTCACTAGAAGCCTTTCTGGCCTCATTTTGCATTTACATGTAACAGGCTGCATTTAACAATGGGCAATTCCAGAAAATAAAGGTACCCTCCCCATGGGCGGCACTAGTTTTTGACCCCCCCCCATGCATCCAAAAATTTCCAAAATTGTTTACCCCCCCATGCATATAGAATTCCAGGCAGGTAAAGAAATCCAGCTTCAAAAACCCCCTCTTGCAATCAGAATTCCGAGCTCTTAAACCCCCCCATCCCATCGGAATTTCCAAATGCCGCCCGTGGGGGGGGGGGGGGGTACCTTTATTTTCTGGAATTGCCCAATGTTATGTGGTTCGAACTTTTTTGTGTCTCACATTCGGCAAAAAGAAGCCGGCAATTAAATGTGAAGTGGCTAACACATACCAGTTTCTTATGAATTCTCTCTTTATTTCAGGTAACACAACTAGTGAATTGACGATCGTGCAGAATGAAATGGAAGGCTTTGTACTAGAGCCTGTTGAAGTCATTCAAAAAGGGAAGAAAAGCAGGCGCAAGAGAAAGCTAATAGTTGATGATGAAAAAATGCTCTCGACTGATGCCATCAAGCAACAGCTCAGTGATACAGCAGATATAGTTAAACCTGCTACCCTGGCTCCACCCACCAAGAGGAGGATGAGACTAAAAAAGAAATCTACTGTTGACCAGCTATTTGCAGCACCTGGTCTTGAGGTTTGTAACCGTACCTAGATTAGACTTGTTCTACAGCTGTTTGAGGTAACACATGACCATGTTCCATGCCTCTTCACAATTACAGACTTGATATTTGGGAATGTGGGTGGGCGCAAAATCTGGCGAGAACTGATAATGCCAAAGGCGATGGTGAGAGAGGAGGTCTCTGTTTAACTTGAACAAAATTTTATTCAGACAGAAGTCTGAAATGTAATTTCTTACCTCTTCCCAAAATCCTCTGATCAAGAGCATAGTGCGCAATAGACCAATTTCGATATTTTGAAATTCTAACTTGGATATAAGGCTCAGGGGAATAAACAAAAGAAATAAATTATTCATTCTTCGATGACAATGTGATTTATTTTATGTTATCCCCTGAGCCTCAGAGTCAAGTAAGAATTTTAACAATTGATCAGATTCATATGCTAGATTGTAAATGAAAGAGATGATAATTGATGCTAATTTATTACAATTAGGTCTGTGGCGAGCAAATCGTGGAAGGATTCACAGATAACCTCACAAATGAAATTGCAAAGGAGTCCGAAAAGAAAGAAAAAGAAGATAAAGATGAAGAAAAGATGGAAGTCGAGGAGGAAATGCCGCCAGAGGTTGTGGAACATGTGGAGGAACACGTGGAGGAACAAGCAGATACTTCTACAGCCAGCAGGAGTAGGGTCTCCTTCGAGTTACCGCCCACAGAAGAAACATTCCTAGAGGACCTGCCCCCTCCTGTAGAGGAACCAGTTGTCGAGCAGGAAGAAGAAAAAGAAATCCCGGAACCACCATCGTCACAGCTCGATGAAGAACAAAAAATGAACTCTGAAACTGAGGAGCAGTTTGAAAATCGAAGGTGGACAAAGCGAACCCACCAACTTTTAAGCACTCTCAAACGAGAGTTCAACAAGAAAGACATTGTCTGTTTTAACACTCTTGTACAGAAAAACACAAGGAAACAAGCAGCGTACAAGTTTTATAGCTGTCTTCTATTAAGCAAGGACAATAGCTTGGCAATTCAGCAGAAGGATCTATTTGGAAATATTAACCTAAGAAAGGCACCTCACTTCGAGGCCGCGTGTTAGCCGTTATTGCTGAGTGTATAGAAGAAGATACAGTCACAGTGGTTCTGCCCTTCATCTATTTGAACAGTTCAGAGGGAATTTTACAAAATGTCGTGAGTAAAAAGAACACTGGGTATTTATTATCTGTAATGAGCAGTCACAAAACAAACCCAAATGCCCACTTAGACCAGTTACTTTCAGGTAAAGACCAGGTTCAGCCTTCCAACAAACAAACAAAAAACGGAGGTGATCCTGTGGGAAATTCCAGTGAATTTCGTTTCGACCACTCTAGAAATCATGTTACAGTCGGACACAGAAAGCAGACTATGCTGAATAAAACTGATCGTCAGATTTGGCGTGCAAATAATCACATTTGACGTACAAAATCTGCTGCAACTAATTAGAGTGCTCCTAAAAAAGCTATTTCATTGGAAGAACCAATTTTGTCAAGACAGATTGTTTTCACACAAAATCTGATTGGCCAGTAGCATGACAGCATGACCTGCTTTCTGTGTCCACACTGTAATCCACCCCTGAAATCAATATTTTTAGAATTTTTACCCGCCCTGGAATATTGCCCCTGTTATAGGTACAGCACTGGACTGGAATTCCTGGTCTAAGGTACCCATCTTGGAATTCCAGAGCAGGGGCGGATTTGCTGAAGCAAATTTCCGTCCCGCCATATTTCACTATCCGGCCTCCCCTTTCTGAAATTCCTGGATCCGCCCCTGCAGAGTTCCACAACTGGAATAGGGAAAAAGGATTTTTGCGACTGCTCAGTAAAACAGATAGCGGAGCGATTTATACCAGACGGAAACACTAACAGAAAAGGGACAACCATACAGAATTACGTACTTGTGAGAAGTTGCAAAAGAGAAATCCTCAAATATTTGCAAATCGTCGGCAACATATCTCGATTTTCGATTTGTAAAATAGATTTTTGACCTTTAAAGACCATGTGTCCGATGGGTGTGACAATGTTGATCGATTTGTTTTAATGTCAAATACGGTAAGAAACTTTCAAAATAACACCATTAGTTTGCTGTTCTATGACAACATATCACTAAAACCAGTTTTATTCCAAAGGATGGATCGAAATTCCATGAGATTTAAACGGATTGAGCATAGACTTTATAGGCTACAAAACTACGTGTCACGCCCATTGAAGACGTCGTCTTTAATGTGCCATGGCAGGTCTCGTTCACGCTTGGCGCTCGAGCATAAGTGCTGAGGCACCTAGTGGCGACATGGTGTTTTCCAAACGCGTACACAGAGTCAGTGCCCATTTGAGCCTAAATGAGCTGTTCTAAAAAATAGCCGTACTCCCCTATCGAGGAACTCCAAACTTTCAAAAATTGCTCTACCCCTGTGGAAATTCCACACTTCTGCACAATGCCTGTGGAAATTTGAAGCAACCCTTGTGGAAATTCCACATTCTCTTGTAGCCCCTGTTGCAATTCCAAAGCTGCAAATGGGTGCCCGTGGAATTTTTTGGTGTAAAATGAATGGCCCTGTGGAAATTCCAGGGTCAAACACTGCGACCCCTGTGGAAATTCCAGGTTCCTCGATAGGGGGGTAACGGATATAAAATAGAACAGCCCAAGACAAGGTCCAAACCTTGCATTTGGAAACCCGCGCCGTGCTCGAGTTTTGGGCGTGGGCGCTTGAAAATTTGGTGCGTTCACATTACTACCCATACCCGGGCAACATGCTGAGACCCAAAGTGTGAACGCAGCCTAAGTCGTGTAAATGCAAACATTTACGTCAAAGGAGAACGACTCTCAATGCATATGTATACCAAGCTTTATGTGATCTTGCGCATTCTGATGACATACGGAAAGAGTGTTGGGCGCTATTAATGAAAAGGCTTTAGTCCGGAATTTAAAGAACTAGTAAGAGCTTGTCCACACTTAGGGCCTAGCTAAACTAGGACACATGTAAAGTGCAACATTTGTTTCCATCTTTCCCGTAGCCGGCTCTCTAGTGGGCTTTTTCGGATATTTGATTTTTTGGGCACGCGGGATTCCTGTGCCGGCTAGCAGGCTATCTTTCCCGGTAAAACGCGCGGGAAACATTGTCGTGGGCAACACATTTGTAGCAAAAGAGATGTTTCTTTGCTAGACAAGAAGCATTTTATGAGTCCGAAACACACGTGTTTGATGTTTCCGTGTGTCGTAATTTAGCTGCAACTTAAGAATGATCCAATAAAACGTTTCCAGTTTCGTTTTGAGTCAACATTAGCCAAGTTTCGTGACCAGACAAGCTCTGCGTTGATATCTCTGCTAAAATGCAAGAAAAACGAATTTCAAGACCATCTCGACGAGTTTCAAAATAAACAACAATTCGAAAGAAGTAAACACGACTCGAAGTATTTAAGAGGAAATCCATTTGGAGATCGAGTAATTTCAGGCTTTGGTGGACAAAATCTCATTTTTGTACCAGAGACAGAGTGTTATCAGGTATATACAAATTCTGTTTGCATTTTCTAAAAGCTATAGATGTTACTCATTGACTGTAGTAACACCAAAAACAAATTCCCATTGGAGCCCTGTAGAAATAATTTTCAAAAATGAAAAAAGTTGTTGAAGAACAAGAAAACAATTGTTGTGAATTTCATCCCACGACCATTTCTCAGTGTTTTGTAAGAACTTTGAATTTCGTTTTCAGTGTTTGGTGTTATTAGAAACGGATTCTTTTCACAAAATATTGAAAACGGACTCAACGAAGTTTGCAATACAACGCAAATGATCTTGGTACAATATTTTTGTCCACTCAGAGCCCGACATTGCGACCATATGGTTGCCAATGGCGACTAGATTTGGTGGGTTGGCGACCAAAATTTTATAGCTAGTCGCTAAATGGCACCCCATCTTTCTACGTTCAGCAGAGATCCACGTTTTTGTGGCGACTAAATCTTTGCATTTTGGCGACTTTTTTTATTCTTATTACTCGCCAATGGCGCCTAGCGAAAAAGTTAAAGAGCCCGTGTCAGCCACTCCTTTGTTGCAGTTTTCGTTCGATATCAGAAACGAATTACGTGTAGAAATAGCTAAATTAACATCTAAAAACAAAGTTTCAGATTTGATTTACCAAATTCAATCGAGAAAATTGCTCTAAATTCTCTAAATCAGCCGATGGAAATGGATGCTTTCTCCGACTTGGTATGTTGCTATGCTGTCAAAATGGCGGCTGACACAGGCTCTTTAATTTCGGCTGCTGGTTACTACTGGAGGATTCCTTCTTTCGTCAGTCATGGCGCCTTTGTAACTGTGGCTGGGTAAAAATGTTCCATTTATGTACATTATATTCGAGATTATATTTGATTAAACAATATTAACGGTCGACAATTTGACTTTTGTGAGGGGGGCGGAGGGGCGGTAGTCACCGTTTTCGTGTAGGATGTTTTTTATTTTCCGCAAAAACGCCTCCCCCTCAAAAGTTAAGTGGTCGGCCTCTAATAATTATTTACCATGTAGATACCTCGCCCATGTTACCATATTACTGTGTTATGTAAATATACCATCGGTAATTGTTTTAAAGCCAGATTTTAAGATAAAAACATTTTATGCCGTTAGGCTTGGGCTATATCAAGTTTAACATGTCCATTCAACCTTCACGGTGAAAATTTTTCAGCGTTGCTCGACAGATTCGAGAAAGTTTTCAAATCAGTCGAAAGCAGTGGCTAAAAAATAACACTTGTGAAGATTTAAATGGGCTCTCGCACACGTAACATTCGTCCACCGTGGACATAAAATAAGTAAAATTGTAACCGTGAAAACACATGTACATTTGCCCGTAGAAATCAAAATAATCCTCCAGATTAATAGAAAAACCTTTCAAGTGTTAGACAAATGCAGTTCTAGGTTGTTTTGACCTGTTATCAAGAGGATGGAATTGGATTGCGAATTAACCTTATTTTCTTGTCAGAGAAGTGGCCAGCAAGCGTGCGAGAGTCCCTTTAAATCATTTTACTCGACGTGAACCTAGATTTTCAGCATCTCATTTTCACGAATGTTGACCGGTTCAACATCATTCAACGTCATTCATCATTCCCCGAAGTTACGTCCTCAAAAGCTTAAACATTCATTTGAACAAAGTCAAACATCGCTGAATATGCACTGAAAAATGCTAACCAAGTCTTGTCCGGGGGCGGATTCAGGAATCACAGAAAGGGGGGGCCGGATAGTGAAAACATGGGCCGAACATTTTCAAATTTCCTCCAGCAAGTACAGTAAATGTATGGGAAAATCTCCCCTCTAAATCCGCCCCTGTTCTCTAGACTAAATTCCATCCATCCCTTCACTCTGGATCATACCTCACTTTGCGAGAGTAGACGTCTTAATCCAACACGAAATTTTCTCGTCCGTTAATATGTAATCACCACCAAGCAAAAACCGTTTATACAGTTGCGGCGCCTGGTTTGTAAGTTTCAGCGCGTTTTTTTGCTTGAAGAAGGTCGCTTGCGTTTCATGGAATCGTTCGTCTGTCTGTCTTACTGAGAAAGGCAAACAATCAGATTCTACTGACCGATTTTGGGTCAGTAAATACGTAATGGATGAGAAAATCTCAGATTCAGAAAATGCAGAGTCTCCTCTCGCAAAGTGAGGTACGATCCAGAGCGAAGCGGGTTGTCGAAGCTTGTGTTATGAAGAAACATTGATATCAGATCTTCACAAATGTTGAACAGACGTTAAACTGGTTTGGCTTAAGCCTTTTCGAGTTTGTGAAAGTCGTCCACACGAGAAATAAAGGATGGAGAAATTGCAAACCTTTTTGCTAGAAATTAAACGAATCTTCAACACAAAATCATTGAATTTGTCCTGTGTCGGGAAATATCGTGAACGTTCTTATACGTCCCCACCACTCACATAAAGGTCCGATGAGCTAGTTTCAAACTCCGCCCCAAGAAAAGTAACGTTGCATTTGGGGGGAGCAAGGGTGGAGCTTGCCTCTCACCGCTGTCACACAAGTTCGAGACCTGGCTTGGCCGTAGCATCCAAGCCTTGGGTGTCACGCGCTGTGCTAGTATTTTGTTTCTAATACAAGGTTGCACTATAATAAAGGCGAAGTGATATGCTCATGAGAATAACGGAGCATCGTAATTAAGATTTTGTTGAAAAGTACAAATACTTTTGATGCTAAAAATACCACAATCAACAGTGCTGATGATCTGTCCTAGGACTCCATTTCATTTCACGGCCAGTGGTGTTGCTAAATATACTATGCAACAAGGCATTTTACAACACAAAAATGTACTAGTTTCTCGTAATTTTAGGCTTTGACGAGCATCTTGCGAGCGCCAAAGGCGATCGGCAGAGCAGCGCCAGAGGCGTATTCGAAAGGAAGGCGGAACTTGGCACGAAAAGTGTCACGCACGCAAACACGTTTCTGATAATTTACTGAATGTTCCGGAAGTGACTCGACGCCAAATGATAGGCCACGGCATTCGCAAACGGATTTTCTCATGTTTTCTGCGAAACGTTTACTGCACAAGCTTTGTTATCCTGGAAAGTGCTCTACAAAATCAGGAAAAGTCCTTGAAAGACATGGAGTATTTTCTTCAGAAAAAGTGAACGAACCCTGTAGGAGCAACCTAAAATGTCCAGGAATGGGTAGCTGAACCTGGGGTCTTAACAATGGGGGCGGATTATGTTTGCGACTTTCCTGCCGAATCACGCTCATTCCATGTGATCCCTCCCTTGATAACTTCCAATTAGTGCGGTCCACCAGAGCTGCGACCACCTTAGCTCTGCGACCCAAGCGGACATGACCGCTTCGTTTACGTTTAATAATACTATACTTCACAAAGGCATAACCATGACGTGAAGGTATAAAATAACAATCATACAACTAAGAGGAAGAAAAATAAATAATATATGTGGTCAGTATAGGCTAGCTAGGAAACTGTCAATAGTGGGCGGAGTTATGGCGCCAACAGGCAGACCATTCCATAGTTTTATTGCCTTCAACACGGTCTTCATGGCCATTTGCTAGGATGGCTCGCGCACGGCTGCAGGCTTTCCTTAGAAAATGAGCGAGGCAGGCTGGCACGGTTACCGGGATCCCGCGGGTCAGCCCGTCTGCCCCGATGGAAAAACAGTCCGAAGTGATCCATCCCGACATGCGGGTAGAAACTGTCTTGCCCGCTTTCCGGGCTGGCTCGGTCCATATAGACAGGTCCTAAGACTAATTGCTGCTGTTCACGATTATTATCGCGCATCGTGTGAACCTGGCTTTATTTCACTTAGGACATCTTTAAGATCAAATTTTAATTCTTATAAAATTTTGAGGGTGCGCACTTGATTTGAGTACCATTGTATCACTAGGAACGCACATATGTCGTGAACGTAACGGAATTCTGGATCCGATATTGGCGAGAAAGCAATCCGATACCCAGTGACTTTTAACTTTATTAAAAAAGCAAATACACAAACAAGGAACACAGAGTAAGTGTTTTTCCACATGCTCGTGTCTACTGAAAAGGTGCGAATAATCACGGATTACACACTGTCACTTTAGCACCTCACGATCATCTGGAGTGGATACAGATTCGTGCGATCAGAGGTTCTTAAATTTGCGTGATTTCAGGCTATCTTTATTATCGCACAAATCACTGACGATGTAAAATAACCTGCACGCGAATTCGGGCACGATAACAACAACAGCGCAGAACGTTGATCAAAGATTCTAGAACGTTTGATCAAGGAATTCTAGAACGATTGATCAACCGGATCTACAATACCTATTTATTGTGAATCGCGAATGGTTCCTGTATCAGTAGGACTTCGTGGCAACTAGTGAGAGAGGGACTAATTTATACCGAAACCCAGCATGTGCCTGTGCTGTTAGTTGTTAACTAACTGCGTGTTTCATCTCTGGGGTCAAAAAAGGAATGTTAAAACACATCGAGTGGTAAAAAGAGGTATGCAGATGGATTGTTTAACTAACCATCAAGAACTGAAATACGCTGTCTCTTGATTAAGTGACTGATAAGACACGAGATCAAGCTTCGTGGGTTGTTTAACAACAGAACTACAAAGCAGTGCTATAACTTACACATGTTTCAAAGGCGCTCTGGTCTAGTTGACATTTGAGCTATTGAAAAGATTGAACAGAAAAGTAATCTGTTAGTGTTTATAAGAGATCAGTCGAGAATGTCGTTGGACAGCCCTGTCAATGTTTATACTGGCAAAGAATACAATAATTCTGTTTCACTACAGTTCCATTCCGGTTCGGAACAAGAGCAGGGATCGACGCCGCCAAATAGCCCAATAGTGAACGGGGGCAATACGAATCAATTGTCACCAGTGGAGCGAACGCGGAAAGTTTCCCCAAGGCTAAACGGAGCCGGAAGCTCTCTCTCTTCTCGCAGTTCCACTTCAGTACTAAAAGCTCCGATGAGAAGCATAACAAAGCAAGGAAAATTTCAAACCCGACGACTCCCACGATTGAGCCTGATTTCGACTCGTGTTCTTCAACGAGCAGCATTCAGAGTCAGGCCAGCTTTCAGTCCCTTCCCGCCATTCTTCACGGGCGCAGTCTAGACTCGACCTCCCCTTGCCCTTCGAGGAAAACATCAGCGCAAAGCGTGAGTCACAACGCGCTTACGGCCATCGAAAAGGAAAACGCGCAAATTCGCGATATTATCACGGAAACGTTGCGGCTTCAGTTTGAAAACGTGACCGAATACAAGAGAGACGTGTGTGATAAACTGAGCAAAAATGTGTGTCAATGGGTCAAGCGTCAAATTGAAGTTCTGAAGGAAGGATCCGGGCAGACTTGTAAAATAGTCAGCGTGGCATACGTGGGGGCAGTTAGAGACGAAGGTATTGGATTTGTCAGTCAAGCGGTGCTGGACTTGGAGAGGGATAATTTCACCGCTGGATGCTATCGTAATGGACATATATTCGCCATGGCTGGGGTATTGGTGATAGTGTTAGACACTTGACTAAACTGATGCGGGGGATACAGCAGGGGTGCTTACCATTGGTCACGAAAAACCCGGGAATTCCGGATGGAGCGCCAACAATCACAGAGGGGGTTTCCGCAGAAATCCATCCATGGGAAAAGCTGAATTTCCCAAGACACACGCATGGGAAGTGCTCGGAATTCCTATGGATAACCATGGAAAATCCGAACACTTCCCATTCTTCTACCATGGGAAATTCAGCTTTTCCCATGGATGGGTTTCTGTAGAAATTCCGTGAGTACAGTCTAGTTTTCGATCATTCAGGTCGGGGTCGATTGATGTGGGTCAAGCTTCAGAGGTTGTCCCGCAGTTTCGGTTGGAGCGTACCGATCGGAATGGCTTGTAACATATTGGTACCTCCAACCGGTTTTATGACCAAATAAGGTTACCGATCCAAACCGAGAAATGCGAGTTAACAAATGGTTTGTGCCTCCACTCGGTATTTCGCCCCAATCGTAGTGTTCGTAACGTTTTGTACCATTTGATGTCATTTGACGCCGATCAACCAACCGGTTTTCCTTGACACCCCAGGGAGAGCCAAGCTCGCCACCAAACCTATATCCTATTTATTTGAAATTTTAAACTCAGCTTGCCGGAAAAAAAAACATGACTGCCTCCTAAGATAAATACTCTTAATTCCAACTTCCTCAAAAATATGGCGTTGGTTTCCTACAGCTGCAAATACATGCTTTCTCGGCACCGCTTATTGGCATGCTTATTCGGCAATTAAAACATGGCGATTGCGTAAGACCGGGCGCAAGAACGTTAGGCCTACGGCAAACGCCGTGCCAGAGTCGCGCCGTTCCAATGCAAAGCAATAGAAATTTCTTGATTTTGAAGTATAATGAAGCGGCATCCTTTGAAAAAGGAAAGGTTCGACAGAAGAAGAGCGGCTGAAGTTCGGCGTTTGCCGTAGGCATTAGACTACAAAAACTTTTCCACTTTTGCCTACTTGACACACGTGAAATAGCACGAGTGTTTTCTGTTTTCATAACTGCAGGCAAGTGTTGAAACCTCAATAAAAACGCGTGTTGTTAACTTAAAGTTGTTATAGCTGTCGCTCAGTGTCATGTTTCGCCAGATTTTGTAATGCAGTTAGACAGGTCCTAATTCAGGACAGTTCAATTGTCTCTTAATGAACTGACACCTTCGTTTACCTTTGACAGAAACCTGACGTGTTTTTCAATAAATCGTCAGAGAGTATACTCTACAGTTTTACAGATTTGGATTTAGACTTTTGCAACTGTAGATAATGCTACACAGATTTCAGGGAGTTTTTATATTTTTTTGACATTTATAATATTGTGCAGTCAGATTTTGTTTCCTAAATCCGCCCCTGGGTTTACCTGGTGCAAGAAAGCATTCAGTTCTGTCAGCTGATATAGAAAAACAAAATCAGCATTTTTCTATTCGGTTGGTTTTAAAATTCCGAAGCTGTCGGCCTTGCGAGCGCAAAAGCGAGGATGGGCGTGGTACGAGTAATTTACGGTCTAAGAAGAACTGATATCCTCGTATGTAGATTGTATGCTGTAGAGTACAACTCTGTAAAACTCGGTAGTGTGTTACAAATAAAACTTCAGTGAGATTCAAGAGTGCAGAAATTAGTCAATGCTAAACCAAAGTCATAAGTTCGAGAAAAGACTCTGAGCACCCAGATTAATTCTATCACTTCAAAGTCAGAGGTTGTTGGAACATGCCAACCCTTCCCCGTCCGTTTCCCGGCTCTCTCAATGTTGCGTGAATAAAAAAAATATTCTTCAATTTTCCGTGCACCAAAATGAAACCAACGTTGAGAGAGGCGAGTGGGAGGGTAAGAGCCCAATGAAAGTGTGCCAGCATTTTGACCGGCCAATATAGGCAGCGGAAGCGCGTTGGATGGTTACCAAAATAAATCAGCAAATAATCTGGTATTTTGCAAATTAATATTATCCCGAACAGGGGCGATTTTTCATCTGTACTGATTTTCTGGGCGTCTCACAGACAAGATTGAGGCAAATTGTAATTTAACACGAAATTGTGATGCCGTCTCGAGGCCTAAAAGTTCAAAATGTTCCTTGAAGAAGCATGCTCCCAACCTCCTTTTTCCCCTACAATAATAAGAAGTACAGAAATTTATCTTCGACAGTGCACCCTTAACATAATTTTGGCCTCTGCCGCCCTGCTGCCAGAAATCATACGTACCACAGGGGCGTAGCCAGGGGGGGGGGGGGTTCCAGGGGTTCCGGAAACCCCCTCTCCCGCAGCGGAACCCCCCCTCGCCTCTGTTCTGGACCGACTTATTACTAAAATTCGGTAAATATTTAATAGACAACAAATAAAAGCTCCAATAAAATGTAGCAAATTTCTTCAAACGCTAGTTTTTTCCCGAGATCAATATTTTTGGCTGGGTTTCCTGTGGCGAGAACGCAAAAAACGTCCGATTTATGTGGAGTTTTTTATTTTTTGAATTTTGGAACCCCCCCTCTCATAAGTGCTGGCTACGCCCCTGTACCAGGGAATAGCACATCACTGTGCTAACTATGTTTCGCTGCACGTCCACATACAAGTCATAACACTTTAAGCTATGCTCTGTTTTAACTCACATTGAGATAAACGAAAGCTCCCTTTCCTTGCTCAATAGGGCTAATTCCAACTGTCAGATAATGCCTTTGTCTCGAAAGGCTAAAATATCTAGCATGACAGGAGCACGATAAACTAGAAAAGATTTGGCTAATCTGCTGCTTAATGTCATCGCGAAGGATATGGAAATAGTTTTTATCAGGCATTATTACAAAAACAAACTCTTCAGAAAGTGAAATTAGGGAAGTGCTATCAGGAAAGTGCTTATAAGCCCGTGGCTTGATGGATACCCCTCAAGACTATGAAGTCCCCATGACAAATTAGTGCCTCTTGGCAGAGCGGAATCGATTGGCATCTGGTGAACAATTTCTTTTATAATTTGATTCGGCTTGTTATTTCTCAAACTTTTTTTTATAAAAAACATCTGTTACCTTCTCCTGTAAAACTTGCCCAATTTTTACGCAGATCAAAGTATGCTAAACAATAAAGATTTGGATATACATATGACAGCCAAAAACGAATATAAAAAGGTCCGACGTTTCGGCGATTGTCAAGGCAAAACATCTCCTAAGTTTAGGCTTTAATATCTTTAGATCATGTCAGTAGTAAGCTGATGGGAAGATTTTTACCTGAATCGGTTAAACGTTTAACCGATCGAATTTTTCACAAAAATCGTGATTGGTCGAGAGAACAATGGTTGTCAAAACAAGCAACGTGATTGGTCGAGAGAACAATGGGGGTCGAAGGTCACGCAAAAAAGGATCACACAACGCAAAAAACGTGACAAATGGGAACATTTTTTACCTGAATCGGTTAAACGCATAATTAATGAGCATGATGGGACCATTTTTACCTGAATCGGTTAAACGCATAATCAACGGAATTTTTCACAAAAATTCAGGTAAAATGTTTACCCGACGGAATTTAATCAATGACTTGATTCAGGTAAAACGTTTACCCGACGGAATTTTTCACAAAAATTGCGATTGGTCGAGAGAACAATGGAGATCAAAGGTCACGCAAAAGAGTAACGCAAAGGGATCACACAATCTTTTTTATTGTTTTTTAGAATTCTACAGTAGACATATGATCTTTAGTCCAGGGTGTATTATCGCTGCAGGCAATACCCCACGACTGTCCTCTGATTTCTATAATGTCTTTGATATCTAATAGTTTACGTAGTCGCAAGAGCTCATTTCTTCGTATTCCTTGGTCGCAGTTGTATTCATCACCTGTCTTTAGGGCGTTATGGAGGCGATTGCAATAAGCAATTTTACTCCCCGGCTTGGTTAATAGTGTTTTTAACTCGCCTCTGCAGAAGAAGAGTTCCAAATCCGGCTTGTCTTTGAAGGAGCAGCAAAGTTTGTAAGCCATCATGTTGGGTATGCATGTTTTCGAGTAGCCTTCTCGTTCGAGGTAATACTTGCAGGCGTGATGGTTAAAATTGAGGGTTATCACCTCTTCTTTCATGCGGTAAACCTTGCAAACACATTTTAGGTGCAGTAGTTTTAAGCTACTGGTTCCTGCCGGGAGAATGATCATGATGAACTGATGCGGTGTACTCGTTTTGTTGTTTCTTTTATGCTGTGGTATATAACTGAACACACGGGTAAATTGGTTGACCTTTTTTTATTTCAGCAAATTACCTTAAGTTTCATATTACAGCTCGTGAGGTCGGTTATATAACTGAACACAGGGGTAAATTGGTTGACCTTTTTTTATTTCAGCAAATTACCTTAAGTTAAAGTTACATTTCTTATTTTTATAATTGGGCAAAAGAAATATTCTTTAATACCGCTAAAACATAATTTCTTCTGTTTCTTGTGGTCCAGAAGAAATTGTTCACCTGAAAAAGTGATACAAGCATGGTTGATTATAATACATGCTTAAATCGATTTTGTAGTTTTTGAGATTAGTTAGTTGATTGATCGTGATATTTTGGTTAACGTTACAGTTAAAATAAAATAGTTTCACCGATTGTATAAATTTCACATGTAATCCATCGCAAAAATGTTGTTGGGCATATCTTTGGTTTTCATCTATAAAAAAGAAAAGCGAAATTGTGGTTAAGTAATACAATCGAATTCAACATAGTTTATTTTGTCGGGGTAGATATTTTGCATATCACCGTGAAGATAGAACGTTTTTATCCCTTTTAAAAAAATTCCGCGAATACGTGATCCCTTAAAATTGTCTCTTTTAAAGTTGTCTTTATAATCTGAAAAAAAAGGAAAAAAGTTTATTCTAGTAGCGAATTGTAACTCTCTTGTAAGTTGATTAAGTTACGATTCATTCGCGATTCAGTTTCCGTTTCAGCTGCTTGTGGTGTATATGTCTTGGCACGAAACGGTAGTTAGCCTTTAACAGCCAAGTCAAGCACACCTCAATTGTAAGTTATAAAATGCTTTTAATAATCTTATTCGTTTTTTTATATGTTTACAAACATTTGGCTGGGTAATAGCATTTCTTTTTCACTTCATCTAAAGAGTCGTTTTCATATTGTTTAAAGGGACCAAATTCTTCTAATATATCGTTGTAAATGGTCGAATCTCCAAAACGTGTGATGATAAAGTAGGAGAGATCGTCAATGAAAAACCATTTTCTTCCAACGTAAAATTTTTTGATGCATGTTTCGTCCATATCTAGGATAGAATATTTCGTGTTAATTGATAAAACCCGCACAATCCTGTATTAAAACCGCTTCTATAAATCCCAGGCGCGTTACACATACACTCCATATGTATATAAAATGAATAGTGCGGTCGACCAGTGTTATCAGCCCATTCATTATAAATAATACAAGCTTCTTCTGTAAATTGTGATTGTTTGGATAAAATATCAATGTCAATACCTTCAAAGCGATGTTCTCTTTTATCGTTGTCTAAACAGGCAGCACAGAGGGGAAAACATTGGGCACAGTTCCAGCAAACGTACAATTTTGTTTGGCATTTTTGAATGTCACACCATGGCCCTTCGATGAGTAATCGCACGTTTCTGTGAATTTTATCCCACCCCATCTTGCGTTTTCGTTCTAGAAGGTTGTTTACGAGGGGAATGTGATAGGATTTCCAGACGATCAATTTAACATCCCAAGGCAGTTTTTGAAAGGGTAAAGCATCGACTGACGGTTTGACGATGCTCACCCTTATCCATTTTTCCTTTTTGGTCCACTTTTCGTCTAGCCATTTCCATCCGTTGCGTTTAACCCATTTGTAACTGCCTGAAGATTCTTCTAGCGAAAAATAGCTAAAGTCAAAAGTCCAGTTGCCATAGCTGTACAATGGCATGGCTGGTAAGTCTCAAGCATTTGAACTAACTGTGATGGTTTTATAGGTAAAAAAGAGTTGGTTAATCGCGGTTAAAAAGAACGGCATACACGTTCATTCAACGTTCAGGTTCACACACACATTGAAAAAAGAGTTACCTGTAAAAATGATCAAAAAGAGCAAAGCATTTGTTTTTAGGTAAAGTCACGCATACACGTTCGTTCTACATTCGTGTCGCACGCGTTGAAAAAATACAAACACAAGGCTGTATCGGGTTGCATGCTAAAACGAGGAGGGAGTCACGAACATCGAGTCATAACGACTTGATTATGCTATCTTGATTGGAATGTGAAGGTATCATGAATTATCAGCGACTTTCTATCCCCCACGCATACACACTGACACAAACATGCTTGTTGGGGTAGCTTAAACTAAATCTAACTCGATCAAAGTTTTGTCGTGCAATGTTCCACTGTTCAAAGTCTCTGGTGGTGGCCTGATGTAGACGTAACGCCATAAACAAACGTTTTGCATGTCGCCTCCCTAAAGGTTGATGTTTTTTAGCGGGGTGAAGTCGTGGGAGAAGGTCTTGCACGCGAGCGTTGTAAATCATGTTCATAAATTGAGTGTCACAAAAAAACAAATTGATGTTGTGATTGAGACATGGTAATTTTATCGTCATCCACACAGCCGTTCCGTTGATCACGCACGATCGTATGGCCGGTTGATTTCTTGTAAAGCGCACATAAGGTGTTTGGTGAGTAGAGTTCCATTGTATTGGTGTCGTGTCGCAGTAACAGGGCATTGTGTACAGTCGTCTTGCATTGACGCTCACGGCCATGTGTAACCTTCGCGCCGTAGTCGCTTGATTGAAAGGCGACGACTTCGTCTATGGAATCGGCTCGTGTTAAAGTAAGGAAATTGCCAGTTTTTAGTAAAGATGAAGCGGTAGGTTAATCCATCATCGCTCAATGTTATAAATTCTGGAGGACAGTACTCGCCGATCATGCATCGTTTACCTGCATTCGTAGCCCTCATTATTGACTGGCCATAGCGGTTAGGTTTTTTACGTTTACGTTCTGATCTGGGTCGATTGGTTAATGCTAGTTTTTGATGTCGTAGCGTGATCACAAAAGCGCATCTCCATCGGAGGTAGTCGTAGGGGAACTCTTTACCTAAGCGATAGACTTTATCCTCTTGACGCACAAACTGTTGTTCGAGCAGGGTGCGTAACATGACATCGTGTTCCGCTTTTTTTAAAACGCCGTCTTGCAAAACATGAACCCACTCGAGAGTTTGCGTAACGCGGTGTTACGATCGGGGTAACACCAAAATTCCACAATGCAACCCCATCCTCGTTTAACGCAAGGGATTGCTGTGTCACAGATGCAGCGAAAGCGACATGACATGACTAGAAGTGACATGGTTGGTTGAAAAAAGCGAGTTGCGCGCCTCTTTTTTATAGCCGTTTTTGTAACCTTTAATTTTGTTTTGTAACCGATGGGGTATAATTACAAGTTCGTAATTAGTAAAGCCATGAACGCGGCGCCGCCGCCACACCACCACTATGCCTTATGAGTGGCGCACGCGTTGTAATTTTCTCGAAAGCCTTGTGGTGTGTTATCGACTGTACGATTCTCGACATAGTATGGTGGGCCTTTGTGATGGGGATGAGTGCGAATGTGTCATTTCTAGAAGGATTCAGAATGAAGATCGTGTGGTGTGCTCGTATCATTCGTCGTCCCCCTCGCTTCGTTACGATGAGATGGCGTTATGGCAAGCGACTCGCAACGATCTAGGAACCGGTCGGTTAAACCGCCTAGCACACTTGGAGATTACCCAACAAGGGGTGATTAAATTTTTGGTGTATCAAAGACCTTGTCACCGTGAAGGATGGACTGTCAAAGACGCGTTTTATCTGTTTGGATTTTACCCCGAATACGCTAGTCATGTAGATTACCTGAATAATCTTTACCTCAAGATGCTTACTTCGTCTTGGCATTTAACTCAGTGTAACTTTAATTATAGTCAACTGTTAAATTATTTTTACCTGAGAACTCAACCCCCGATCAAACACACTAGAGCGGTGTGTCAGGCGTGCGTTAAAGTGTATGGCGAGGTGTTGGATTCGTGGCCAGTTCAGCACGATAGACGAGGGGTGATGGTGTTCAACGAAATCAATCATTGTTTTTATGGTACTCCCCCTCAGTGTTTGCATGGGGTGGCCATGGCGTTTGAATCACGACAGGGGCATTGGGTGTATTGTGTGCAGTACGATGGTTTGTGTCATGTGTCGTCAACGTGGCGTTTTTCGGGGTTGGGTAAGTGGCTTAAGCGCCTGATCGTGCAGGTGACTCGACAGTGTAACCGTGTTGAGGATTTTTGCCCTAGCCGTGTGGTTAAGTTTCACGCCGTGTGTGTTTCCGCTCTCGAGGCGGTTGCGGTTCGCGATGCGGATTGTGTTGAATGGGATGGATCTCGTTGGATGGTTGTGGTTGAGCATTTATTACCTGCCGTGTTTTGGGTTCATAATGAAAAGGGTAAGCTGTTTCGTACGATCAACGGGGCTCGTTTTGAGCATTTCGTGAGGTGTTTTGAAGATCATCTTTGTCAAGTGGTGGGGCACGTGAGGAAGAATGGCGAGGTGTGTCAGGTAAATCACAAAAGAGATGTGCTTCTTCCTAAAGGGGTGGAAAAGGTTGTAACGGATGATGCGTTTTTAACTGCAGTTCTAGGTTTAAATTTACTGCCGCCGTCGGGGTTGTTTACCCACGAGGAGATATTGTGCTTGTTTATGTTTGCTTCGATACCTCATTTCAGAGATCACGTATCTGCCGAAATGGGTGAACAACACGACAAGGTGTGTTTTACGGCGTTTCGTGTGATGCAACCGCATGTTGAAAAAACGTGTTTTTCTCTGTTAAAACAATCGTTTGAAACAGTGCCACCCTTTTGGAGCTTCGATCTCATGTGTGTTGGAAAGTGGCTAAGGAAATTGGCGAGGTTATAGAGAAAAGCGATCAATGTGAGGAGGTTTTCGCGGAAGCGCTGTTTATTCCTCGTAGTAAATTCTATCTCAATTTTGTAATTCGTGCCTATTGTAAAGATCACCATCATGCGTGTTGTTGTAGAGAAACGGCTTTATTTAATGTCAATTAACTGTGATAAGCACACCAATTAAAAAAGAAACAGGCTTCTTTAATGGCGCAGTGTGGTGTTTTACCGTCGATTAAAGGACGATGTTTTCCGCACGTGTTAGTTTCTTTGTTGAATGGCCATGGGTGATTGTACGCGTATTCGTTAAACTTATCGTCGTCGGGTTTAGGACATCCTAGCGTTTCGAGGTTGTAGTTGGGGATTCCGCATGCGTCGAGCACATCTTTTTCCACGTGACCTCCCTTGTAAGCCATCAGTGATTCTTTGCTGCAGTGGTTGTCGTAAATTTGCCTGATTTTGGCCTGCACTTGGGAAAGAGCGATGTGTCCACGAGGGCGGTCATCGACGCGAAATCCGTGAATAAAGTTTTTCACATAGTTGCATGATTTTTTGTCCTTGTGACGAAGCGACGAATAGTGGAACGGATAACTGACGAAATAGCGGTGTAGTTTAGGTGAATAATTTGGCCAAGCTTCCACCGTGATGATTCCAATTTCTTTGGGATAAAAGCGGCGCTGGATGAAAAATCCTTCCATATCGAGAATCCCCCCAATCTGAACAGATCCTTGGTGATCAAAGCACGTCACGACCATGATGATGTTGAGCCTTTTTCTGTATAGCCGATTCTGCGAGCACGTTAAAAAGTTTCGCGAATTTATCCTTTCTCGGGTAAAAAGCAATCGGTTTTACCCGATTCGAGAAGGGGCAACGTACGAGATGTGTGAAGATGGGGATGATAACGCCTTTGACATAGCCTTTGTCGGAGGCGTGTTTCTTCGGTTTTGTGATGAAATCGAAAAGAAAGAATTGAAACAGCTCAAAGACCGCACCGACGATGCATCGTTTCTTCTCGAGTGTTGTATTGCTCATGGTGCCATTACCCAGCGGTTTGTGAATTTCGAAGACCAGCAGAAACAAGCAAGCAAATTTTCAAATTTTCGTGAGTGGAGTGACGATTGGGAGGAGTTACACACGTTGCTCGTTTACCTGTTGAGGCATTATCCAACGGTTTGACAAAAAAATATATATAACATTTAGGCATCGCAACGAAACATCATCATCATCATGTCATTGTCTAGTATAGCGCTTAAAGCGGCTTTGTTGACGGCGTTGGCGTTTTTTATCCCCTTTTCTGCTGGATTTACCTTGGGTGCTCTAATGGTATCGCGTAAAGCGGATAGCGATGATGATGGAAAAAAATCTCGCAAGGACGGTGTCGAACAAAGTGACTAGATCGTTGATCGCTTATTGGAGCCAAGTGTTTACGTATCATGTGTTTCATCAACCTCCATTTGTGGAGGTGTGCCGGCCGCGTGCGAGGGAGAATCACAACGTGTGGTGGCCTGACAGCGAGGATTGTGGTTTTGGTTTAACCGATGCTCGATTTCAGATGGACTTTGCTGACTTGTGGTGTGCCGAAGATTTCAACTCGAACTCGTCTCGCATCTTGTGGCTTTTGTGTGACGAAATGAATAAACATTGCAAAACTGTAGGTGATGTGGATTACGTGTTAGACGTTCAATGGGTGCTGTATAAAATGCTTCGATTTCTCAACACGGCATGGGCTGCGGAGTACACGATCCCCGCCGGCCCTCCTGAAACATTTTATTCAAAATCGCATTGCGGATGTAGTGAGTTGAAAGACGATTTTTACGAGTGTATGACTACGGTTTGCGACCTGGTGCTGGCTGATGGGGCGTGGGTGGGTCAATGGCGTGATTATTTTTGGAAGGGGAAGGGGTTTGGGTCGAAATTACCCGAAACGAACCCTTTTGAAAAATGTTTAATAAAACTGGAGCGTTGCGATATTTATTGTGTCGATCGTGAAGCGTTGCTCATCCATTCAAAAGAGAAGTTGCAGCAGCAGATCCAAGTGGTTTTGAAGGAGTCGGCCAGCGAATTAGATAATGAATTCGATTGAAGAATCAGCGGAAGAAGTTCGTGCCTTAGCGTCCGTTTTGGTAGAGCATCCTCACTTGATTCAGTTGGTCCTCCGTTTGTGGGATAAAGCGCGTCAACTTGAACACCATCCATGGACGGAGTTGGCGTGTTGCCGTCAAGCCTTGATGGGGCTGTGTGACTTGTTTTTAGATTATGCTTTACCCAGGCAGTTACCGTTGACTCATTTTTTGATGTCGGAAATGCTTATGTTATTACGGTTGTTAGAGGGGATTGTTAAAAAAACTCCAAACCTAGTGAACGCCGCTTTGCACCAAAAAATGTCCGACGTGTGTCAAAAGGCTTATTTTTGCATGAATGGTATGCATGGACAAGATGAGTTTAGCATGTCGTTTGTAACCGAGGTAAAAACGATGTTGGAAACCGAGGTGATCGTGTCTCCGTTGTTGAAATTGGGCGGTTATTTAAAAGCAGCTTTAACCCAACTTCCTAGTGAAAATCAGTGTAAAGAATATTGTGTTCAACAAAATTTATTAGCAGATTATAGCGGATCGCTGATGAAGCGCATTGAGCAAATGGCTTGTGAATTGCAGTGGCAGTGTTTGCAGATGTTACAATAAAAAATAATCCACAGTTAGTTAAACAGTCTTTTCAAATGTTTTTGAACGTAGGGTTGTTTCGTCACCCCTTTTAACCCCAAGCTTCCTAGCGTTCGAAATCCGACAGCAAAAGAGGGGGCCACGTTCACAAGCCCCGACAATACCTCTCCTATGGTGTTGGTGATTTTGGACGCTTTGAATACCGGACGCTTTATGGACGCGTGACTGATTTGAGGTACCGAACTTGCGGCACCCGTTCGACGGCGGCGGCGTGGACCCACGGCAATACCTCCACGCTGCTTCCTGCGCCGGCGTTTCATCGTGTGTGTGTGCTTATAAAAAGGGGTAGGGTGGATTGAGCGCGCTTTTATAGACTGGTGCGCGTTCGTCATGGAGCACATAAAGCGACATATTGCTCAATTGGAGCACATGATTGATTATGAACACGGAAAAATGGCTTTGCCCTCGGCCGATTTTGTAACACTGACCGCTGAGATGATGCAGGTAATCGCTAAGCTCAAACAACGTACTGGGTTAACCGAGGATGACTTTCGTCGGCTCGTATTTCGTGATGTCGTTCAACAAGAGGGTGAATCAGAGGAGGAAGAAGAAGAGCAAGAGGTACAGGGAGAAGAAGAAGAAGAAGAAGAAGATTCACCCTCTCGGGGTCGTGAAGTACACATGAGCTTTACCTTTAACTGATTCTAAGGAAAAAAACTATAAAGACAAACGAACTCAGTGTGACTCAGAAGCTAAAAGGAAAAAAATGGCCTTGAGCAACACGTCGTGTAGCGTATGCGATCAAACGCCTCACGGATTTGATTTTTCCGTGGAAGACAAGGCACACTTTTTTAACGTGTTAAATCACATTTTGTTTGGAATGGCCAACAGCCGGGTGTTACCCACACAAACCCTAATCAAGGGTTTAGAACAGTGGGTGTTTGGTAATCCCGAAGGTCGTGCTGCGGCGAGAGCCACGTACACTCGTGTGATGATCAACCTGCACGAGGAATTGCGGCGACGCGAGCAGATGCAATTGTGTGTTTCTTGCTACGTAAAAGAGAAAAAAGAAAAGGTTATCAAGCGCGAAGGTGGTGGCGCCTCTTTAGAAGATGTGGTGCGTCAAACGTACGCGAATTTAGGTCACGAACCACCACCGAAAAAGAAAAAGAAAAAACAGCGTGTTACCATAAAACCCGTCGTCCCGATCGAAGTGGTGCCTAATTCTCCTGCACCATCACCAGACCAACAAGAACAAGAACATGGCTGATTGCGGTGATCGTACCGACGAACTTTTTTTTCGCCGTATTGCGGATATGGAAAAAGTGGTGCCAGGGAATTATTTAGAACATGTTCGTTTTATTTTTTTCATAAAAAAAACGCACATTTTGTTCCGTTGTGGAAGAACGTGCTCAAGAAATGGGGCGCTAGCGACAAGGCTGTTCGTTGGGCTGTTTCAAGAGTAGATGATTGCTTCACGTTTACGTTTTTTAATCAAACTCTACCCTTATCTCAAGTGCTGCGCAGCGTGTTGTTTATTATGGAGTCGTTGCAGTCGCAACCGCCAAGCCGAGAGATCGACGAAACGTTTAGCGATCAAGAACTCGCCGAAATTTGGAGTTCTTTTAGCAGCCTACAAAAGCCCAATGTTCATTTGATTCTCGCTGTTTTGGGACAGCTTCTCAACGACGCCGTCTGCAGACGTTTACTGGGTGTGCAATTGCAACACGTAGCTTCTGAGAATCGAGCACGACTTGGGCTGGGCGATGTCGTCGACGGAAAAAAATAAAGTGCATCCTTTTTTTTACAAGTTGGCCGACATCGTTAAACAACAGCAAGGGCGAATTGCTATGCCACCGCGATATGATGGCGATCAATCTCCCACGCACGATTGTATTTTGGACTTTTTACACACGTTGTTGGAACAGCACCCACAAGATCTTACCGAATTTATGATTCAGCGGTATTTGGAACGTCAGTTGGCCTTTGCGCGATGTCATCGTTTTGCTTGGGAAGAAAATTACGTGTCGTATGCCGCCAGCACACCCTCTGCAGGACTCGTCACCTTTTGAAACACTATAAATAGCAGATATAGACGCGCCATCACAATGGCATCACAATGACATCACAACAACAACATGGAGGAAGGCGGGGGCGGCGGCGGCGTCGGCGTGGACAACGAGGTCGCGGTGGTCTTATAAAAAGCCCGGTGACTCGTAGCATAATTAAAAGCGCAGGAACTGCTTTATTTAGACGTGCCAAAAGAGCGTTGGTGAAGCGTGGCATCGTCGCGAAAAATGCCTGAACAAAGAACAGTGACACGAGACTGCTTGATGGAGGCGTTACGTTTAATTTTAAAATTTGCCACTGAAATGAGTGATAGAATGTGTAGACGACGAAGACGAGTTGTTAAAGAAATGTAATAAAAAAAGAGTTTTCCTAAAACCGTGTCTTTGTTATAAAAAGCGCGCTCGAGACCGGCACACAACAGAGATAGGCACAATGGCAGAGTGTGCGACGCTCACCGATAAAGCCGAAAAAGCGGTAGATTATCATCATGCGCAAAAAGTGGTTGCTCTTCTTCGGCAATGCTTGCCCCTGCTCGATGCGGTCGACACGAAGGACAACAATCTAATGAACGTGGTGCTTAAATTTCGCGAAGAGGCAGCCCTGATCGTGGAAGAGAGAGAAACGGATGAAGGGGGGTGCTCGTGTTTTGGTGGATTGTGCATCACGTTCTTGTACTGGGACACGTTATACGATAGTCTTGAACGCTTGTACCACGAACGTGATGCCCTTCGTCAAGAATGGCCAGAGTTAACCGTTCTGCTGGATAAACTGAACAGTCAGTTACACTTGTGGATTCACAGCACAAGTTTTTTCTTCGGTTACGTGAGGAGACGAAGTTTAGAAGAGTACGGTCGTTACCTTCTGAATGGCCAACAACAGGTAATAATCTCCCTCTATTACCTGACGGAGCAGGTACAATGGCAAAATGCAAGCGAGACTACGCAATAATGATGCGTAGCTCGTCGGGTATATAAATTGAACCGGTTACCTCGTTTAAATCACAGCCCCTAGAAATGATGATGTGCGACGTACCTGCCGTAACGGCTACTAGCCCTCCTCCTCTCAACGAGGAATCGAAAAAACGAAAATGTCCTGTGGCCACCAAGGACTTGTCGAAAATGCTGCCGCCGCCGCTCGACGACGAAGAACCCAACAAAAAGAAAAAGAAAAAGAAACCTAAACCTAAACCACCGGAGACGACGACGACTGTTGTGATGGAGGAAAAAAAAGATCCCTTGTGGGAATTTTTGCTAAACGACCAGGCGCCACCGACGGAATTTCTGTTAAACGGTCAAGGCGGCATGGCTGCGGCGCCGCCACCACCACCACCACCACCACCACAGATCACGGGGTTTCACCCGTTTGAGGCGCTATTTCAAGAAACAGAAGAAGGTGGTCATCCACCGATCGCGATGCTCATGTCGGATTTTGCACACGTGCATCACAATTATCTCGACTGTCTGATTCGGCTCAAAGCGTTTGCTAGCAACGAGATGTTGCCGAGCCTCAACAAGGTGATCGACATGCTCACGTCACCCGTGCAAGACAAGTTTGGCTACACCGAGAACGTGGGTCCGCTGTTCAAGGAACTGCACAAAAACACCAAGACTTTTCATGCGAAAAGCAACAAGCCTTTGCAAGAGGCTTGCGATCTGATCGCCTCGATGCGCTATGCATCTCGTAAGAAAAAAATGTAAAAAAGAGTGTGATAATAAAAAAATTTATTACATTTTAAATTTTAAAAATGACATGCGTATTTATTTATTTTTAAAAGCAACGCGTGACCAACGAGTCAGTCCTCCTTTCCCATCTTGTTTCTTGTGCGTTTTGCTGCGCGTCACGGCAGGAGTCCTTGTCAAGGCCGTGTCAATCTTTTTCAACATGGCCAACGATTTTTTGGCTGCTTTTTCGTGCGAGGTAGAAGGGGTTGATGACCTTGTATACGCCTTGGCCAATTGTCTTTGCACTTCGGAGGTTAATTTGGAGGAAGACGGGGTAGCCAGCAATTTGCGTGTTTTGGGTGTGGTGCCGGGTAGAGCGGACGGTGGCGTGGGGGCCGACGACAAACCCAACGCCGACGACGACGTCCGATCTGCCAAACGGCTACTACCATTCGCCGCCGTGGTGTCCCCGGCCAACGTTTGCGCTTTGCGATAGTCGCGCGCTTGTTGCAGCAATAACGCATAATTGGCAATGGCTTTGGACGTTAATTTAGCCAGAATGTCGGGCGTCCATTGATGCTTGCTGCCCAACGTGTGATTGACCCATTTGGCTTTTTCCAACAACGGTTCCGTAAAAGGGCTTTGATTTTCCACCGTTTGAATTTGCTTCAATTGATTAATGCGTTGCACGTTTAACGGATTCATGCCTCCTTCTTGTTGTTCTTCCTGCGGAGGAGGAGCAGCAGCAGCAGCAGCAGAGGGTGCACGTTCCACGGGAATCAAATACGCCAGTTTATTATATTTCATGCTCACCCTCCTCCGACGAGTCCTTTTTATATTCCTTTTCTTCTTCTTGTTGTTGTTCGGGCAATTCCACCACTAAGTGTTCTTCTTTTTGTTGTTCCGGACTCAGCAGATTTTTTTTTCTGGGGGTTTGCTAGCGGCGCTGCGGTTTTTTCGTGGGACGTGATGACGTAGCGTTGCTTTGACTATGTCGCTAATCACCTCGTGAAAGCGCGGATCGCGTGATCGTAACGCTTTGTGACGATTGGCTCGTAACGTGCGCTTACTTATAATCGTTTTCAGCCGCTTTTTAAAAGGCATCAATTTGTTCTTCACCTCCTCGTCCAACGGGGTGTTCTGATAAATGGCATTGTGAATCGTTTCGCTCAACGCATCCACTTCGCGTTTTCCTAATTGATTCACCACGTTGGGCACCAACGCTTTTTCTTGAAGCGCTTGGAAAAGCAATTTGTTGCGAAACAATCGAGACCCCATCTCTTTATCGACGACGACGACGACGCTTCTTCTTCTTGAATCGTGTGGCGCGTTCGTTAAATCGGTTCATCATTAAATAGGGTTGACCCGCCAACGTGACCACGTTGCCAATTTGACCGCCGTGAAACAGCGCATCGCCGCGCCCTTTCAATTTGTCCTCGTACCCATCGTAACGAATAAACGCCGGTCCATAGGGTTTTCTCGCCGAAGCCGCCTTTTTTGTAAACGACACGGGCAATTGCTTGCCCGGCCTGCCTCGTCGACGTATCATTTTTTTTTTTTTAACACACGCCACTCTCTCTCTTTATTTATACTCTCCTCCAACGAAGTCGTGGCGGCGGCGTTAACGGCCCGTGCGTTAACGGCAGCTTGACGAGCGCGCGGCGAAAACCACCACCACCAACGTAAATCAAGCCCGGACGCTTAAAACCAAACCCACCACCACTCCCCATCATTTGCATGGTCACGTACGGCATCGTCAAATGGCGCGCTACTTTACGCAATCGACGCTGTTTCAAACGACGACGCTTTTTCATCACGGCGACGGCGATCCACTCGGCGATTCAGGAATTCTCCTTCGTGCACGCACCCTCCTTATATTGGGCCCACCGCGACGACGCGTTCGACGCGCCGTTGCAGGCCGGGGGCGCCGCGGCTCCGCCGCGGCGTTCGCCTCGCTCGCGGGCGTGGACGAACTGAACGACTCGCGTTGCACGACCGGCCGTTGGCCCTTGCGCACCGTCGTCGTGGTTTTGGTCAGGGTGGTGGTTTGGTGGTCGCCGTCGTTCAACGGCGTTCGCAACGTGGACGTGTTGTACGCTCCGTGCTGTTCGGCAAACTGACGCGCAAATTCCGCGTAGTCCTCTGGCGGTTGATCGTTTTGTTGTTGCTGCGGCTGGTTTTGTTGCTGCGGTCCTGTTGCTGCGGGTGGTGCGGCGGCGTCGACGCGAGACGTGCCCACGAATCCCGAACGACTTTGTTCGGGTAACGCCACGGCCGACGGTTGGACGGGTGAGATGGTGTCGACGTGCTGTTGCGTTAACGTCGATGATGGACCTGCTGCTGGTGGTGGTGGTAAAGACGACATTTGTTGTTGGGGATCCGTGACGTTCAAAAACAGACCAGGATTTTCGTCCACCACTTCTCGAACCGCTTGCAACACCGCCGCCGTGCTCGCCAACGACGTGGCAGCCTCGTCGTCGTCGCCGCCAAGCACTTGTTGATCGAGAGGGTTGATCGCGGCGGGTTGGGAGTCAAGCTGACTCGCCAGCTCGCGCAGCTCCGCCAAGGCACGCGTGATGTTGCGGCTGCTGCTGCTGCTGCTGTCGCTCATGGTGCTTATGCTTTGCTCAGGTAAATGGTTTGCCACTGACGCGTGCTCGGCAAAATGTTCGATCGCTGTCTCAACTCGGGCGCCGAATGCGGCGAAAAATCCAACATGAACAATCGCTCGGGGTCTTGAGATGTGGCGTGGGCAAACGCTTCGTGCGCTGCTTTGGTTTGCCCGGGAAACGCTTGACTAAATAGGATGTCGGGCTGACGTTGGTCGCGCGGGTTGTTGAACAAAAAATAGTAATGCGTGTTGATGCTGTTCGTCCGCGACTTCGGTCCGCCGTAAAACAGGTTTTGAGTGATCACCACCACCGTGATGTTCAGGTGGTGACTGCCTTTGGTGAACATTTTTTCCACCTCCGAGTTCGAACTCACCTCCGACATGAGATCGTCAAACACCACCATCACCTGCTTTTTTTTTTGCTTTGGACCGCCAAAGCCGCCCGATTGTTGCTCATGCTCTTTTTTTTCGTCGTCGTCGTCGTCTGCTTCGTCGTCGTCCGATTGTTGCATGCGCGTCGTCTCGATGCCTTCGATCATTTTCACAGCGTTACAGCGACGCTGCAAGTCGCTGTACTTGTCTTGCCATTGCGAATAATGAAAATCAATTTCGTCGATAGGCTTTTCAAACAAATCTTGACGTTCCAAAATCATTTTAATCACAAATTCGGTTTTGCCGCACCCCGTCGGTCCCACCACCATAATGGTGCAAGGGTTTTTCAGACGAGGTGCGTAGGTGTTTTTTTTCATCATCATGGACATGATGTTTTACAACGATTGGTTTGGCACACCTTTCGCATTTCGGCAGGCGTTTCCACAAACTCGCCAAATGCCGTGCACGTCAAACGACAAACTTTTATATCGTTTTGAGCCAGCCGTTTGGCGTCGAACAAGCGCACAAACTCCCGCATGGTGCGTCCTCGACACCGAAAATACAAAAACATGAGACAATAATGACCACACACGTACGTGGTCTCTTGCTGAAGTTGGTTTCCGTTCGTTTCTACGCTAGGACTCTTTAACGTCTTTTGTATGTAGTACAACCAATGAGGATGATAGTCTTCCGGTCTGCCGCCATAACTGTCAAAAAATTCGACCGGTCCTCGAGCAGGACGCCATAGGGCCACCCAATGCGTCCCTGGTTGACCGTGCGGATCCGTGTTTACAATCAAGCCTTGATTGCGCCGTCGCTTTAATAACCCCACCGGTAAGCGATCTGCCGCCACTACGCCACGCACGTGACCACGCGTGATGGGGTTGCGATGCAACAACGACTGAAGAAGCACGTTACTCGTACCCCCTGGTGATGATGTCATTATTACAGCTCTTCGTCACGCACCAAACGATTACAATCCATTTTAATAGTTTTGGCCGTCTCCCACAAAATCACCACGTAGTGATTGGCCACCAAATTCGCCGATAAGCGCAACTTCAAATCCACCTTGCCTTGCTGGTCCAGGGTCAGGTACTCGTCTTTACCACCACCCCCGTTGTTGGGCATAAAGTCCCAACAAATGACCCCGTAGCCGTTGTTAAACTCGTTCAGGCTGATCGGCGGCGGGGGTGCAAATTCGTGACGTCCTCGAGCCATGGACGTGATCGACACCTCGTACAATTCGGCATAATCGTCGGCGTTGAGAAACGTCACCTTGGGTCTCGGAAAAGTCCCATTATCCACCAACACCTCAAACTCGGTCAAATTGGGCGGGATCACCATCTTCCACATGTTGCTAGCAAAGCGCCCTGTAAACCCGGTTTGCTCGATGAAGCACACGTACATGCGTCGCGGCATCTTCCCAGTGAACAAATCGCCAAAAAAGAACTCCGATTGCTGCGCCTGCATGACCCGCGTCTGCACTTCCGTGTCAATGTAGGGAAACTGGGCCTTCATGCCTTTTTTCCACACCATCTCTTCAAACGCGATCTTGAAGTCGTCCTCGAGTTTCACCGCCTCCACCTCGACCTTCACGTCGAGCACTTTCAGCTTGTACAGAGCCCCCACCGCCTCACTGTTGGCCATCAGGTAATATTTGGGCTCGTTCATGTACATTTCAATTTCGATCGACGTGCCATCGGGTAGAAAATTGTGCGCCGAATTTCTCAAGTTGATGAATGGGTAATGGCAAAGCCGCACTTTGGACCCATTGCGAAATTTCTTTTGCCTGTGCCAAAACCCCGAATTGTCCGCAGCCACCGGCGCATCTGCGTCCAGAGTGGTGGTGTCGTGCTTGTCGATGTCGTCTTGAAGCCAACACTCGGTCGTCCCCTTGAGGTACTTTTTCTGCCATCGGTCAAACCCCAACAAGGCGCGAAGGTACGCCTTGTAAGGGTACAAGCTGTTCTGATCCTCCAATTCTTCCCCGTTGATTTTGAACGACAAGTTTCGAATCATGGCCGCAATGGGGAAATTAAGGGGGGCTACTCTTACGGTGTTGTCGTCAGGAAGACTCGTGTTGTCGTCGGCCTTGACCAATTTAAGTTCAAAAATAAAACGGAAACTACTCATGTTAAACCAACTCGAATTGGGCATGATGCGCCACGTCATCGGATTGTCCGAACTCCCTTCGATTCTTCGAAAACTCAACAACCCATGGTGCTTGAACGTTTTCATTAAGGGTGGGGTGTTGAACATGTCCACCACCCGCTGATCTTCCACCACTTGCTCGCCTTCCACGTTAAATTTGGCCTTTTTGCTAGGAGGCTCTTCTACCACCTCGATATTTTCCTCCTCTCCGGCTTTAGGATCGACCCCCATGTTGTTTCTCAATCAAAGACCGTGGTCGCGTGAACTACGGGTTTTTTCTTCTTCTTTTTATTTTTCTTCTTACTACTACTACTACTACTAGAGGGTTGTTTTTTTGCTTTTTTAGGCTTTGACGCCGCTGTTTGTGCTGGTGGGGCTTTGCGTTTTTTCCCCGTTAACGCCTGATTGACCTTTTTTTGCAAGCTGTTGGCGTTATTAGCCACCTCCTTTCTCACCGCTCCTTTTATACTGTCTCCCTTGAGCACTCGTTGCGTGACACCTAACCCGGCCGCCGCAGCTGACCCTGCTGCTGCTTTACCCAACGTCACGGCCGCTTTTTTGGCCATTCGAGACGCCACCAACTTTCCCACCCCTCGAACCAAACTCATGCCAAGTTTAGGGAGAAGCGCACCTATAATGCCTCCGTGTTGTATCGTGGACGGCTCCGAGTAAATCGGATGGGGCATGGGGGGCCGTGGCACCTTGTATACCTCGCCACCCCCACCACCAAGCTGAAACGTACTAATCATCTCACAGTCCGGTCACGCGTAGTTTGGGGCGAATGTGCAACACCGCCGACGTCGTTTCGTTGGGGTTAAAGTTTAACGACTCCCCCCTTTGATTGGTTATTTTCAAATGAACTTCCGTAATACTCGTCGTCCGTGTTTTATAGTATTGCACACGGGGTAGCTGGTGCGTCGTTTCGTAATGGTACGCACGCTGGGTAAGGGGGAACACCCCTGCCAAAGGCAACGTCCGATTGTTCACCACCGATTCTTCGACCAGGTTGAACAGGTACACCAGCATTTGATCCCCCATCAGCGAAAACATGTAATCGAAATGATCCTGCCAAGGCAATTGGCTGGAAATGGTCGTGTACGTGCTTAACCCGTAGGGTAAAAACACGCGCGACGAATACGACTCCAGCTGGCCGCCCGCCACGGCTCGACGATACGCTTCCAACGAGCTCTCCATCGCAGGGGCGTACGGTTGCGGGTTCAACGCAAAATAACGCTGCTTGGTCAACTCGTCCTCGCTGCGGTACGGATTTTTTAGATGCAGGCCATCCGCGGTGGCTGGGAATTTGCTGGGGAGCGTGGGGTGCTTCTTGATGTCGCCGTTCGCAATTTCGAGCATCATGGGGCAGGCCATCAATTGCGCCAAGGGGAACCCAAACACGGAATTCATCAGCGTTTCGCTGCCAAACACCCATCGCACCCCCGTCGTCTCCATCTTGAGCGGCGACGTTTTGCTCCACGAAAACTTGACAAACCCTCGAAATGTGTTCGGATCCATGTCCGCCGCCGCGGTCAACGTTTCGGCTCCAGTGCGACCATAGGTATCGACTACAGCGTGACCAATTTGGGAGCCCACGCGCCACCCCAACAATCGAAGCACGCTTTTCGAGTTCACATCAATGACCAATTTCGAAGGAAACGAAGCACTGACAAACGCGCAACGACGAGGCGACACTGGACGCATCTCCAAGGCAAGCGTCTCGTAAAGCCAGGTGGCGATGTCGTTAGGCATGTAATGCCCCACAGGCATCCAGGCTTCCAGCCACGTGGCGTTGGTAGGGTCACGCTTGAACCGCAACCCATTGTTCGACGCGTTCACGTTGGGCAATTCGGGATTGAATTTCTCCGTCAGCTCGAACAACAACGCCTCCATCGAATCGTAATGAATGTGATTCAAGCGCCCCAACGTCACCAACTTTGCCCGTTGAGAAGGTGCCGCAAACGCCAAATACGTCGAATTGTGGGTAAAATCGTATTCGACATACGGTCGCTCGGACCACGACGCGTCTCCTTGTCGCGTCAACGCCACGCCATTCACGTCCACCGGCTGCTGTTCCCACACGCCAAACGCCAATTGTGCGGGGAGCAAAGCCGCCACCTTTTTCATCGAAGGGGTGGTCAACAATTCCAATCCCACCTCGTAGTCGATGCTGCGGGGTAACGTCAACGGCACGTTGAGACGAAAACGAAACTCGCCCGGCGTGTTGTGGGCAAACTCCTTCACCCCATCCTTGTTGGTGCAAATGAGCCGCTGATCCATGCTCGTCAACTCCACGCAGGCAAAATTCAGTTCCACTACCGTATCATTGCCTGCAAAACGCGGTGTTTTTCCTCGAGGATCGCGAATCCAAATGCTAATCGTCTCGATGACATCCAAACACAACCTTTTATACAATAGTGTTTCTGGAGAATAATGATGAGGCACACGCACCTCTCCTCCTTGTTCTTGTTGCATCAACGGAAGTCTCGCCAACAGCCTTTTTTGCTCACCCCCCGACCACTCCGTGTCCACCACATCCGTAAACACGTCCAGATAAGGCTCTTGCTGAAATTGCCTCAACTTTTCGTGAACCAACGCCTCCATCTCCACATTTTCGCCGCCATATTTTTTTCCGCTCGTCGCCAACATAGCCGCCACAACCATGTTGTCAGGCAAAGGCTCTTTTACCCCGTTCTCTATCAACAACCGATCTTTCCAATACTGCGTCAAAGGCACCTGCAACTCTTCTTCTTCGCTAGACAACTTTTGCAGCCCCAACGCTTTGGCCAACGGTTTCGATAGTCCGACAAAATTGTCAATGTCAGGATCGTCGTACGACCATTCGGGAGCATGCAACGTCACGCGACGTCGCGCCGCATTCCACGTAAACAAAGGCTGCGCCCGCGGCCTCTTTCCCCACTGTTTCGTGTTCTCATTCAAATAAGCAAGCAATTGGGGTATGGTGTCAAAATGATGCTTATCGAACACAAAAATGCGCTCGATGTGATAACGATGTAATATTGATGAAATCATTGCTGGCCTACCACCAACCGCTTCACGTCGCACAATGGCCATAAAAAAGGACTCGCTCAACACGTGCGTCGTATACCCCTCAGCACCAATAATACCAGGGATACTGATAAACTTCAATGCCACCGCCGTGGAGAGACGGCGATTCATTTCCAACGGCCTGCTAAAGGGGATGGTAAAGTCGGCAGACGTGTTCGTGGGCGTGTACGTGGGTCCACCGCCATTACTCAACAACACCATCACGCGCTCATCGTTTCGACTTTTCAAACTCAACGACATCTTTGCGTTTCACCCAACTGTTGCTCGACGACGGATAACCTTTCCAACGGATTAACAACTCCTGTTGAGGACCCTCTTTTCCACGCGTGTCCAACACTTCTTCCACGCGATACAACGTATTGTCATCCACCACCACCTTTTGCAATTCTTGGTCATACATTGTACCTTTTATAATCACGCCCTGCTCATCTTCCACCTTGTACGTGACAGGCGTGGAATCAATCACGCGCGCCACGCGAAACACCTCTTCCGTCCACTGCGGTGCATACCCTTTTTTAAACACTTTAGACACGTGCGACAACCGCACCGCATCCCCCACCGAAAACTTGGCCTTCTTAGGTTCTCCAACGGAACCAAACAAACGCTCATACACCTGCTCCTGATTATCCCACGTCACTTCAGAAGGAGCCATGCCAATGCTCGAATGATACGCTGCGTTGTACCCCTCCACCAAATCCGGCAACACGTCCACCCACTTTAACGTCTGATTTTCAAACAAATAGCGCTGCAAACGCAACCGCAACGTTTTGTTAAAGCGCTCGACCACCTGAGCTTTGGTTTCTCGATTTTGCGAATGAAAATGAATCACGTCTCGAGACTTGAGCACTTGATTGACGTCTTTATTGTAAAACTCCTTACCCTCGTCCGTTTGAAGCTTCACCGGAACCGTGTCTTTAAACAACGTTTCCATAGCGGCAGCTACCTCTTTACCCCCTTTATTTTTCAAAGGAAGTGCCATCCCTTTTTTTGAAAACACGTCAATCCCCGTTAGAAGGAAACGATACCCGTGATTTTCTTCTTTCAATTTTTGCATATCCATAAGATCCATTTGCCACAATTCATCCAACCCGTGCACTTGAATTTTACGCCGAGGAAACTTGCGCCTCGGTTGCTCGTGCAGGGTGAACGTCAAATTCGAACGGGTAAAATCACGCACCAACTCTTCGGGGATTTTTTTCGCTTTAGCATAACGCAACAAACTGGCCAACCCCGAAAACGCCACGGGGCTTTTGGGGTTCGTGTACGCTGCGCGCAACTCAGCAATACGTCGTTGTTTTAAACTCCGTGCTGACGTCTGCGGGCTCAGCCTGCGTCGACGGCGGCGAGCCATTATTTCTCGTATTACGGTTTGTTGAACGAAACCGCTTGCGAACCGCTGCTGTCATATTTATAACACGCCCCCCGCAACACGCACTCGTGCACTTAAAACTCCTTAAAAAATTACTCAAAGACACTCTCACACCTGAAGGAAACATCATTTATTACGCGCCTTATCCGTTACACTCCTTTATAGCCATAGGGGCGAGTCATGACCGAATTTGGCAAGCGCCACCGCTTCGAATTGACAAAACGAATTGTTTTCTTTTCACGGTGGGTCCTCAACGTCCTCGTGTCCTTGTCACGAGAAATTCTCACAGACGACACGTCCAAAGTATCTCTTTGAGAATACACCAGGTCTTTTAACGAGTCCAACACCACCACCTCCTCGGCAGAAGCGTTCATCACGACCCCCTTCAGCCGAAAGGGCGTTTTCCCTAAATGCGTCCGATAGCAGTACGCCTTCGGACCAATGGAAACGAATTCTTCGATGTAATCTCCCGCATCCAACTCATCGGTCAACTGTCCGAGATACGGGCCGATCGGAATGTGAGGTCTCCCATCGCCGCGCTCCACGTAGATGCACGAGTCCGTGTCGAAATAGAGAACCGTACCCCCGCCACGCTCTACACGTTCCATCAACTCGTACAACTCGAGACGGGCATAACACGTGGTAAACGACGAAATGACCGCATTCACATTGTAGTTTAACTCTTCGCATTCCTTCTTGGTCGTGTAACGAACAAACGCTTTCTCGTCGTTCACAATCAACACATCCTTGATCACATTCTCCTCGGCAAACACCAGCTGATAAAACTTATCGGGGTCATACACATATTCCGATTTGCAATAATCGGTACGTTGTCCTATCTTACCCCACAGCGAGTTCAACGTTAATTTTGCCACAAAACGTTTTCCCGAATTTTTAGCAATGTGAGACTGTCTCAACAACACCCCTTCGTGATGCAGATAATCATGCACGTACTCGTGTTGGTGCAAATCGGTCACGCAATCCGGCGGATACCCTGACGCCTCTTGTTTTGCTCGCAAATTTCGCTTAACGTACTCCGCAAACAACGCATCCGTACACTCAGAGTAATGCCAATACTCGTACACGGCGACAATGCGATAGCCCATCGCCACCGCCTTCTTCAATTCAGGCGTGCACCAAACTCCAACAAAACATCGTTGAACTGTCGTGTGCGTGCATTCAGCTTGACGATCCTCGACAGCGCACGCCTTGCAAAGAGGAAACACAAACTTGTGATTGAGCGTGAGCCCCAACACGGGCAAATGAAGCGAACAAGGGGGCATCACTTTGCACTTCACCACGCCAAACACCTGATCCAAATCAAACTCGTCCACGTCCACCATCGTTTTCACTTCGGGGTGGCCCACAGGAAAGACTTTGGTCTGACAAAACGGATAAAGCGACGTGAAGTCCACGTACCGGATCTTTTCCCCCTCGCCTGCGCGATGGTGAAACATCACCACATTGGTGCGCCCGCCACTCAACGCATCGCGCGGGCGTATGGGTAACAAGTGATCGTAATCCTCGTCCTCACCCAACTCGATTTCTTCGTCCTCCTCCACGATCTTGTTCCACTTGCACTCCCACATTTCGTAGAGTTCATGCCCCTTGTCGTGAAGCTTTTGACTCGTACGAACCGTTTTGTTGTACAATGCTTCCATAGAAGCACCAATCACTCTGTTGTACGCGGTAGGTGGATAACATTCAGGGCATCCGTGGTAATAGCATCCGTGGAATTGGTACGCGGTTCCCGTGTCGACGTCATAGCCATCCACCTTAATGCCGTCAATCCGCAACTCCCCCTCCTCGCTAGTAGCCCGGCGAATAGGACGACCCAACTGGGACTCCAAAAAACTTAACCACTTTAACGCAGCTATCGATTGCGTGTCATGCCGACGATATCCTTGTGGAGGAATAATACCAATTTGCCCCTCTTTCAAATCGTTCGCTTTGTAAATTTGCAACACTCCTTGAGCCAACGTGAAGCGCTTTCCTTTGAAAATGTCCACCTCGTGCTGCTCAAAAAACTCGCGACCCACCGCCAACACGCCCTCCTTCAGCAACTCCACATCCTTGACACAATACTCCAACAATTCCTTTTGCAAATCAAACGGTTTGTTCTTTGCTTTTTCCAAGTCATACCACAAATCGAACGCTTGACGCTTCTTTTTGTTCATCTCCTCGTAACCATAGCTTCGTTTGTCAGGTAGAGGCCCAACGTAACGTTGATTTGCGGGCGTGTTGAAACAATAAGGAAACATACCCTTTTCCTCCACTAATTTGTGACCCAGATTAAACGTGCCATGAAACGCGGCCAAAGGCAGAGGAATAAACGCATACGAATCCTTCATTTGAATCTTGAGCTGAGGAAACCACATGTACAAAATTTTCGCTCCTCGAAACACGGGTTTCGACACCACAATCGAGTGTCTCATGCAATAATTCAAAATAAAGTAACCATCGTAACCTTGCATGTTGTGAGCAAAAAACGTGTACCCCACATTCACGGGGCTAAACAGCCACTCGCAAAACGCATCCAGCGTACGAAACACCGCGTATCGTTGCTTGCAATTGGTGCATCCCTCCGCCTGTCGCGACGGCAAGTGCTCACAGCCAGAACAACACTTCATTGCTACAGCCAAATTAACCACGTGATGATGAGATTCATGCTGCTCCTCCCCGTAAGGCATCGTCTCAAAATCAAAAAATCCAAAACAGTAATCGAACGAGTTGTCCACCTGCGTCGGTTGTATGAAACAATTGTGCTCTCCTTTGTAGGTCCTTTTACAATTTTTACACTTTTCCATCCCACAATCGTGTTCCACCACCATTTGCATTTTCTTCTTGTTTAAGCAATCCACCGTCTTTCCACATTCTTTGCAAAACACATAACGACAACACGTGGAATACTCCATCACCGTAAAGCCGTCCTCCTCCTCCTTCTCCTCCTCCTCGTCCTCCTCCTCTTCATCTTCCTCATCCTCTCGTTGTTCCTCTTTTCGTTTCGGCAAACGATAATTATTACGTGTCACCACCAAGTGATTATCAAAACAATCCTTGGTAGGAAAACGACGATGACACAATTTGCACACCTTGTACGAATGATTTACAGGATAAAACCGTCGTGCATCACACACCCGTGCCTTACAAAAACAACACGGTTTAAAGCACGAATGCGTCTTTTCACTGGTATAGTAGTTGTCACACTTGGAGCAGTATTTGCCAGCTGCAAACAAGCCGTCCATCGACTTGATCACGTCATAATGATCATTCTCCAACAGTAAGTTAATATTTACCACATCCAGCATCTCTTGCTCTTTCACCTCGCCGCAAAACAAAAGCATCCCATTTTCCGCATTAAAAATGCGAAGGCGCTCGTTGGGGGCAAGACACTGTTGATAACGCTGCCAATCTCCCGGCCCCGCATATTTTTCAAACCCTGCGTCCTTTCTCAGCATCATCCGTCCAACTTTTTCCTCAAATTCCGAAATTTCCAACAACAACTGCAGCGGGCAAACCACCTCGCCATACTGCCTGCTGCGTGCTTGACAAATGGCTCGAACAAAACAATTTCCATCATCACTTTTCTCGACGCGCTCGATCTTGCTTTCATCAAAATGTCTACCGCTTTCAATGGCTCGCAGTTTTACGTGTTTTCGCTTGTTTTTCAACAACTGCGTGCAGCGCGCCGCTTTTTCATTCGTGTCGCCGCACTCATGCTTTTTAACACGCGCCTGCGTGCTGTAAAACGCACAACATTTAAAACAAAACGAATACCGAATCGTTTTAGTCATCAATTTATCAGGATCCACGACGCGCGCATACGTCACTTCCTCCTTATCATTGGTCATTTTATACACCACTTCGCATAATACAGACCCCTCGTGCTTGTCGCAATGGCGATACATCACCTCGTCTGCAGCCATCATGTCCACGACCACCAAATTGAAACCCTGACTAAACAACACGCCGCCCACGTGTGCCAACACTTCCCGCTCCTCGCCGCCGCCGCCAAACTCTTCGGCGGCGGGAATAGGAATGTCAAATTGCTCGTACAAACTGCGCACGCCAGGACGATGATGATGCGGCGGGTCGTATCGGCGTAAACACCCCAATCCTTCCAATTGGGTAATCAATCCAGGCACATTACGATCTCGCTTTAACCTGTAATCTCCACGGCGAATCCCATCGTGTTTCCTTTTACCACTCCCCCCAAGATACGGGATATGACTAACATCTACTTTAATATGCTTTTGCAGTTCAATACTCGTCTGACTTTGTGCCACCACTGTAAATTCCTTAAAAATCAACTCAGCTGTCAACAGCTTGGCGGGTACAAAAGTAATTTTCACAGGATATTCCATGCCTTCGCATTGTAACACAAAATTCATCTTGTCCATAGGTCGAGCCTCGACGTAAGCCTTGATCGTGTTCACTATCGTTTCAAAATTCGATATCAATTGCACCGCTCGTTCCAAAGCGTCAGACGAAGGTTGTCGATTAATTTCACATTCAAATTGCAATTGATTTGTGGAAAACTTTTTACTGTGATGATAGTTCGAAACCACCACACTCACATTGCCATCATTCCATAGAACGCGATTGTCACCTCCTCCTCCTCCTAGCTGTTCCCAACGTCGATATTCCTCTTCGATCAAATCCTCCTCATGAGCAAACAACCCCAAACCCAGTCCTTCTTGTCCTTCTTCTTCCGCCTCATCATGATGATCTTCACCCGGACACAGAAAATCAAACAACACTGTTTCATCCTCTTCGAATCGACTACTACATTGAGGAGTTTGGCTTAGATGAAATAAGTCTTTCAAAATACTTGATCCGCTAGGCTCATCATCGTCCATCGCACCACTCTATGAAACTTACCCGCCACGATCGCTCTATATATTCACACCTGAACCGTCCCACAATCCTTTGCAACACTTCCTCATCACCAGGGGGGTTACCCCCCCACCCCTACCCCCTCCTCCTCTTTTTTTGAGTGGCAGTTTTTTCCCCAAAATAGCCTGAAGGGGCGGGGTTTGTAGGGTATATATCTTGGCGCGAAACGGTAGCCAGCCACAACCAAGCAAGCAAGCAGCCAAACAGATAAAGCAAGTTCAAGAAGCAAAGAAATCAAGAAAAGCGCCATCCGCCGTCGTAGGTAAGTTAACAACACTTTACATCGATCCCGTTGCAGTTGCGATTCAGTTGCGTTTCAATTTCCGTTACAACACTTTACATCGACCCCGTTGCAGTTGCGATTCAGTTGCGTTTCAATTTCCGTTCCGCAAAAGGGGCAGCGTTTTATGGCGATTCAGTTTCCGTTTCAGCAAAAGGGGCGGTGTTTTATGGCGATTCAGTTGTTGATTTAGCTGCGTTTCAATTTCCGATTCAGTAAAGGGGCGGGGTTTGTAGGGTATATATCTTGGCGCGAAACGGCAGTCAGTCACAACCAAGCAAGCCTTAAACCGCCAAGTCAAACCTCAATTGTAAGTTAACACACAAAATCGCATGATCGAATAATCTCTCTCTCATGACTCTCTCTGTTTTTTCTTACAGAAACCTCTCTTCAATAACCTCTCTCCAACCACAACAACAACTCTCTACTACTGCAATCATGGGGTGCGTGAAAAATAACTATACAGACGAGATTATAGAAATAGAAGTGTCTAGAGCGACTGAAGAATTTTTAGAGAGACTTGATCAACTGACAACAGTAACTATTGAACAATGGCAGAAAGAGAAAGAAGACGATCCACCTCAAAATTTACTCGAAGCTTTACTGTATTTGGACGACACTACGACGGCGGATGGTGTGTTCGACATAAGGGCTGCTCAGAAACTGTTGCAAAAAAATACTACTGCAACAGTTAATGGACAAGACAATGTATATACTACTGGAAAAGACAAAAATTGATTCTACTGGCCAAAGACTAATTTTGATTGTATTTTTTTAACAAAACAGACACTAAAGCAACACAATGGATCGCTTGACAGAAAACAGCAGTGGCACCGTAAGTGATGACTACAATTAGATTCCATAGTGAAGGGGAGAGAATTCACTTTTTCGCGAGTTACTTTCAAGAAATAGTGTCAAACGATTTCCAGATTTCCAGATGTCCCAACTGTCTCGAGGATGATGTAACCTTCTGTCTCCTTAAAGGACATGGAGCAACGTCAGCCGCCTGTTACAAATATGAGTACTACATAGTTCAAGAAAAACAAAGTAGTGTTTGGTCTATAGACGAAATTTTATGGCTATTAGATAATTGTGCCCTTCCTTTGTTTTTTCCGGTTAAAGACATTAAACGACTTTTTAACTTTTTTACCCCTAATTTACACTTAATTTTTAGAAAACAGTTCAGACTGTATGAGCTATTGTTTCGATTTATTAGCTACCCCATGTATCAGCCTATGATTAATTTTTTAAGCGGTAACGGAAATTCAAAATTTAACATATCACACGAAATTTTACAACAAGCAGCAGCAGCAGCTCACGAATTGGGGGTTTTTTGTAATTTTTTAGACCAGCAAGAATTTAGTAATTTAAACCAATGTACCCGTAAATATTTAGAATTTACCCATAGCGCCACGATCACACTCGATAAAAACTTTCAATACCAGGCACATTCTCTTTTTAAGAAAGGGAGCGGTGAACAAAAAATTCAAGTATTACAAAAACTATATAACGCTTCGTACGAATGCAACAAAATTAAAATGTTGTTTTGTTTGTAGATTTTACTCCAAACGGAGTATGCAAAAACACTCAAGACTGTTACAGATAAACTCGCAGGGTACATCGCTGGATGTAGTGTTAATCCGATGGAAATCCACAAGCAAATTACGCTTAATCTTGTAAGCGGAAGCATCGCAACCCAAACTACACAAGACTGTATTTTGGGTAACGACTTCCGAGCAGACCGTCAACTTTGGCCATTAAATAGCAAATCACGATATTTAGTCGTAAAGCAACAAAACGTAGAATGCTTGGGTTTTTTAACTGAAGAGGATATTATTACCTCGTTTCGACCAGATGGACGATTAAACACAGATGCATTTTGGAAGTTCGCAGTTCCTCTAAACGTGGCATCAGACAAAATAAACCAACAAATGCTATCAGGCAAAGTAGACCCAAAAATGCTATCTGATTATCACTGCCAGTGGGCCAATGTAGTCTCCTATTTGGCAAGGCAGACACTCAATTCCGATGAGACGAAAAAACCATCGTCCATCATTTTTACAAATGCTGTGGCTTCACCTTATAATGCAACAAGCACGCGAAAACGGTCTGCCGTGATCGGGTCTAGCCAATACTATAACAAATCAATTTTGGTAGATCGCGTCTTGTTGCAGAAACACTATCAAGGGGTAGAAGAGCCAGCATGCTCCATCGTTGAAGTAGAGCGAGAATTTGCACTATTGAAACAAACAAACAAAAATGATCGACATGGATTGGTACTGCATATGAAACTATTTGCCCCTACACTAGCAGTGCTGTTGGTCATCGGCAAACACAATGTATCTCGCACCCAAGCGATAGATGTGTTAGATAAGGAGCTCTTTCAAAAAAACAAAAAAATTATCAAGGGACCGTTTGACGAGAAGGTCACCAAAGAAGACGCAAAAGATCGCCAATTTTCGCTGCACTTTTGCATCTCAGCCCCGCTGCAAGAAGTGGAGCACATTGCCACGTACACGCAACTAGAAACGTGCAGGTTAGTCAGGTGCCACTGTAGCAGCGCCGTTCATCGCAAAAAACCGGCTAAGTCAGCACATGCTTTTCTATACAATCGTCTTGCAGCTTACGTGGTGTGCAGCGAAACTTCGCCATCTTTTCGTCCTTTCCTTTCAAAGGATATTAAGTGTTCGTTTGTGAAGGAATACAAGGTGGCAGACAATGCTAACGGTAGCAAGAAAGCAATACCACTGCGAATCACAGCTATAACGCATGTGTTAAAAAACGAAATCGTGTTTCGTGGAGCTAAGAGCAACACTGTCAAGATAGCGTTAGAGGTAAAAAAAATGACAAACACAAACAAATGCCACGTCATCAATTTTCATAGAAATGAGTTTATTGTAAAAATAGGTCGATCAGCCTGGTTGACGTTGAGCACAAGTGCTCCATGCAAATGCCATCATTGTTGCTAAGTCTGTTTTGTTAAAAAATAAACATCGATTACTAACAACTGTTGTGTGTTAACTAGTTACGACCGCTTGACACGCTTCGTGGCAGGAGATACTTGACCTTCCTCAAATTCATCCTCGTCATCACCACCCTCTTCGTCGAAGCTGTACGTAGGTAACGGTGTAGGATCATCATCTTCCACCCCGCCCACGCTATTATCCGCATACTTCGGATCATGTTTCCAGGGATAGTAGGGGGGATGCTTTCTTCCATTCAACTCCTTGCAATCATTAACAAACCGAAACGTACCACACGACACATGTGGCAACGACAATGGACAAGCATAGAAAACCTCCCCCTTTCTCTCTCCGTTCTTTGCGACACCCAGCTTGCAATTCAAACCGTGCTTGCACCGAAGCACCCGATGCGGTAAACGAATTCCATTTTCGCCACACACCTTGTTCACCTTGCGCGCATCCGACTTTTCCAAAAAAACGTACACCCTTGCTCAACCTTCGGATTTTGATAATCCAACTTCTTGCCGCACTTGTAATACATTTTACCCTTGGCTTCGCTCTCAACTTGCACGGCTTTACAAAACTGGTACTTGCCAGTAGCATGATTATAAAACGTGCACAGACATGTGATTGAAGCCATAATGTGTGCCGAACAGAATGATGAACCACGGTACGTTGCGGCTTTTTTATAACTTTGTGATTACCTGAATCGGGTATGGATGGGCTAAGTATTGGGCTGATTGCTTCTGCCTCAATCGCAGCCCTTGCAATCTTTATAACTTGTGTGTATTACTGTCGTAAAAAGGGTACACGAACCCATGAAGAAAAGTTTAATGATTACCTGGATCGGATCAGGAAATTGGAAAAAAACATACCTGAAATACAACGAAAATATGATAAAGAAACAAACGCCTTTCTGGCTTTTCTGGTAGAAGGTTACGTTCTAAACCCGGCAAAACAAGAACTGGACAAATATATAAACAAATTGGATCAACTGAATATGCCTCCACCAACCTACGAGTCCGTTGGCGAACCAACAAGATGGACGAGTGCTGGGTAACTTTTTACGTCGTTGGATCAATAATTTTAATCATTACCGTCGTATTTTTAACTGTTTGGATTTTGGAGACTCAACTACACAACCAGTTAACTCCAGAAGAAAAACTTAACTGGTATACGGCGGAAATTGATTACCTAGAAAAAATGTTAACTCTTCGAAATCGATACAACGTGTGCTGCTGTTCTAACTTGACCCTGATATGGCGGTTACGACGATACCGATCAAAATTAACCGAGCTCCATATTTACTATCCACGCACCTATAAAAAAACTGTTGAACTCATCGGGTAAACCTGAAGCTATTTAAAAAACACGCTGGGTTCTCATTCTTACACCGCAATCATGGCCAGCAAGCGAGACACCACCACCACCACAGCAATGCAGCCACCCAACAAAGTATTAAAAGGGGCTTCACAAGACAACCAGACAACCAGACAACCGTTGTTGTCGAAACAAGTATGGAGTGCAAACATCCTGCCGCCTGAAACTGTTCCGAACAGTGATCCAAAAAAGTATATCTACTACACAAGCAGCCCCGCCTGGCCCATCAGTTTTGTGAATTCCCCAGACAAGTCATCATGAACGTAACCGAACGAGTTAAAACGGGAGGTGCTATGTCTGTTACCTTCTGCCTAGAACAGTACGATCTTTTAGATTGGCTATGCCTATGTTACCCGGATAGAGTGGCTAAAAATTTACTACCAAAAATTATCATTTTTACCCTCTTGTGTATTATAATAATTGGATTCCTACTATACTGTTCAGTTGTTGGATGCAACCGCTCTTGTAAAGACAAGACAAGATGAAAGTTTGTAATGCAAAGGGAATTCTTTATCCGATGACTCCTTGTTCCTGCATCGACATGCACAACGTTACATTGGTTACTGTATGGACGCTTTATGGATTAATTATGTTTTTAGTTGCTTATATTCTACTGATCTATGGTAATGCATTCTATCATGCATTCTGTAAAAAACAAAGAACTCAAAATGTAAACCTTTAAAATAAAAAATTGACTACGTTATTGCGTTGTGTGATCCCTTTGCGTTACTCTTTGGCGTGACCTTTGATCTCCATTGTTCTCTCGACCAATCGCGATTTTTGTGAAAAATTCCGTCGGGTAAACGTTTTACCTGAATCAAGTCATTGATTAAATTCCGTCGGGTAAACATTTTACCTGAATTTTTGTGAAAAATTCCGTTGATTATGCGTTTAACCGATTCAGGTAAAAATGGCCCCATCATGCTCATTAATTATGCGTTTAACCGATTCAGGTAAAAAATGTTCCCATTTGTCACGTTTTTTGCGTTGTGTGATCCTTTTTTGCGTGACCTTCGACCCCCATTGTTCTCTCGACCAATCACGTTGCTTGTTTTGACAACCATTGTTCTCTCGACCAATCACGATTTTTGTGAAAAATTCGATCGGTTAAACGTTTAACCGATTCAGGTAAAAATCTTCCCATCAGCTTACTACTCATGTCCTCCAAATTCAGTCATCAAAATCTGGAATGTTGTTTTTGGCTGTAAGGACTACTTGTGTTCAAATTCTTGAGCTTATATAAACTGTGAAGTTAGAAACTATATACAACGTCCATTTCCACTATGAATATTTAAATTCAAGTGTTTAGTTTGGTAGCACAAGGGTACAGCAGACGTCACACGCCGCATAATCCGGGGAGGAATTTTGTTTTTGTTACTGTTAGAATGTTGAACTTTTTGTGAAAGTGCCTCTCTCTGTATATGATCAGGCCCGTGTTGCCTCAGAACAGCTTTTGACAGAGAAGAACGACCGAAGTAAAGGTCCGAAACGTTGGCATTATTTGCGTTTCTGTTTTGGTTTTCCCTAGCCCTTCTCTATCATTTAAACCTCAAATAACACATAGGGCATCCTAGATACCATCGTTATGGTGTTTCTGGCCTCACATCAAACACTGAATGCCTGAGGCACGAGATTCTTGTGAACGGCGCTTGACCACATTAGCGACACGGACACTAGGACGCTACGGCCGGCCGGCCACTGTGTGCCGTAGGGAAAAAATTGGGCGCGCCACGCAAAAGTCGGTTGCGTTTTTACAGATTTTTACGAGTCTGACGACCCACAGGCCGAATGAAGCTTTCAATCACAGCGTGTAAATAAGAAAAACAAGAAAAACAGAGTTGTGCCGATGCAAAAGAGGGATGCAGCGTCTTCAAGTTTGCATTTAAAATACTTAAACATCTTATAAGAGTTCAAGATCCACGCTGAGATATTGTATAACAAGATTCTCAATCGGACTCAAATATGTTTAATAAGTGGGGAAATTTGTGGCATTTCTTCTCAAACATTTCTTACAAATATCTTCCTTTTTAAGGTCAACAATTATACGAAAATTCACGACATGAACCAGCTCCAATACTGACCGCTATTTGACACGCTAAGTAGTCGAGTTCAAAGAGATTAGGAAATGACCACTACCTTTTTTTTTCTCGACAAGCAGCCTTCCAGAATGTCTCTCTTGACTCGATAAGAGGGGACAAATTGACTCATTAAACTGGGATACGTTCTGTCAGTGCTTTCCTAATGGAGCTTTCATTAAAGTTCTTGATTCACTGTCTATCAATCTCGAAAATTCAAAAGAAGCTCTTTTTTGTCGGGAACTGGTGAGTACCCTTTGAAAAAAAATTGTCACGAGTAACAACTGACAACTACTCTGGAGTTCTCCCGCACACCGTTAGCTTCGTCTTTTTTTGTTCTATATTTTTAATCAGTAAACTTTCGATGTCAACCTTTCTTAGAGATAAACATCAAAACCTGAATACGAATCTATCAAGTCATCAACTAACTATGATCAACTGTAGCCAAGCATTCCGCGGGCGCCGCCGAAAAATGCCCGAAACGCGCGGAGAATTTCCGAAAATTTTTCGAATATTCCCGGATAGTCTGAACACGAATTGTCTGGTTTCTCGATCACGTATTACTGTAAGGGATCAAAGTTGGGCAAATCTTTCATTAGAGATATTTTACTCAAAGTAGTTGGCACCTAACGTGACCGAACATGCAGAAGGTGTTTAGACGCCTGCTCCTGATTTTGTAGTCAGAATGTCAGTTAATTTATCCAGGGGTACCAACGAGACAATGGCGTAGAGTAGCTAAAAATGTCATTATAAGTATACAAATGACTGTAAATTGGGTACTTTTACTATAGCTAAAATTTTTGTATCTGTTCGGATTTTGTAGCTGAAAGTTATGGGTTGCGGAAATTTTAGGGATAGAAGACAAGTCCTCCGAAAATGCCAGGAGAACGGCAAAAATACCCTAAAAACTAGTGAAATTCAGAAGCGAAAATTTCAGCTTTCGTACCGCTATCCGAACAGATATTTTATCGAAAATGATCGTTGGGTGCCCCCTGTTTATCATGCAGAGTTGAGCCAAGCTCGACTCTGCTTGTATAAATAGCCAACTGGTTCCCTTCTTCCCAGTATGTAGGCGAAGAAAAACCTTGTTTTTTTTTAAGCCATGCGCTACTATGGTCACTACGCAGTTTGCTTTTGTTTCTTTACATTATAAATCTTTATTATGGTTGTTTTCTTTTTGTAGTGTATAACCTTGTTTGTTTGTAATGTAATATAAATATGTGCTAATAAACTGAACTGAACTGAACTGTTTAACTAAACATGCTTTTGGTGTGATAGGGTATTCTTGTAGAAATAATCAATACGGGATATCTTTAAAAGAGCTTTAGTTGGCCACTCCTTTGTTCTTGTTTCCTTCATTTTTTTTTATTAGATCCAATCTCCAAAATATCCCATCGTAGTTATGTTTGGTGTCCGTCACACGAATATTATTAAAAGTTATGACCGAATTAATATTTACAGAAAATGCGCTTGGACGTTTCGTGAAGTCACCTTAATGGCCCTCTAGCGCAAGGTTGATTTAAAGTTCAGCTCACCTCAAAGTCAAGTATCAATAAACGTTTTAAGTAGGGCGTTGCTTTAATCCTCCGTTATAAAACGATTACGAATTTGAGTGCTACGCAATGAGTCTGACCTTGCTCTGTTCTCATGACTCCTGGTCAAGTGGTCAAAACCTAAGGCCCTGGCTAAACTAGGACACGTTTAGCGCGCAACATTGTATGAGCCGGACAAATAGTACTTCATCTTTCCCAGCTTAGCCACGCGAGAAACATCCACGCGAGAAACATTTTTGCGCGCGACAAATGTTGTAGCAGGGACGCAAAAAATGTTTCTTCGCAAGACAAAAAACATTTTGTGTTTCCGAGACACACGTGCGATGTTCAGTCCTAGTTAAGCCACTCGGGCAAACATATGCAGGAGAGAAATGTTGCACGCTATAGGTGTCCCAGTTTAGCCGTAACTTTAAACTTACAGTTCCTATAGCACGAATAATCAACATGTTCATTTTTTACAACTCGGGCTCAAATGGGCTCATCATGATTTTACTAAATAATGAGCTATTTCTTGGAACTTTTCTTTGCAAAAAATAAGCGGCCAGAATACGAAGTTTTGAAAATTAATATTATATATTATATATTATACATCTCATCCACTTTTCAAGTTATTCTTTTGCACCTTTGCAGTTTTGCTAATACGGACATGTAGAATTGAATACCGGAACCCTTTCTAGATAACTATTATACACTTAATGACTGCTTCCGAGGGAAATAGCGAGTTTTGTTTTCCCGAGATTCGAGGGAAAACAAAACTCGCTGTTTCCCGAGGGTGCAGTCATTAAGTGTTTTAGTATACAGCAAAAAGAAAATACGGTAAACATGGGTAAAAATAGTCCGCCGAAATGTCTCGCTTTCGTGATGTCGCCCGGCCCGCGCGGGCAACAATTTTTTAATTGTAGCCCGCGCGGGCTACATTGAATTTGTTAGCCCCGCCACGTGACCATGATAGAACCAATCAGAGCGCGCGCTTTGATCGAATAAACACGAGCTATATAATAATATATTTTAGAAAATAACACCTATGTTGTATTGTGAATGTGCGCATTCTGATTGTTTAAAAAGCGTGTTTGTAAGAGACCTGAGAAACACGATTGTCACGCAACGCTGTCGCGCGTGTGTATGTTATTTTCTAAAAGCAATAAAAATACTTTCTGCGTGCTCTCTGGTTTCTTACAAACCTCGGGGAATGTTGGTCGAACTGATAAAACTTGAAAGACACTCGCCTTCGGCTCGTGTCTTTCAAGTTTTGATCTTTTGTCCCAACATCCCCCTCGTGTTTGTAAGAAAGCAGAGAGCACGCGGAAAGTACTTTTATTGCTTAACTATAAATCAATATTAACGTTTCAAAGGCCTATAAGCCGCGCCATTATGTCGGCGTTGCCGTTAATCAATTTCTATTCTGATTGTCAAAGAAGATCTAATTATCTTTCATTCATGTCCGCAACACCTAACGACTCATTGCATTCGACGCGTGAATATGTTATCGCTTCAAGTTATGTTCACACTGAAAAATTATATCTCGGTGGTAACAGCATTTTGTAACCCAAGTTGTAAAATAACCTCGATTTCACAAGCTAAACTCTTTGTTTCAAAATGTTGATTTGGCTTTTGGGATTTTTTTTTTGTTCTGCTAATCAAACTTTCTGAACCAATCCGGTTCTCTTCTTGTTTTCCCTAGTGCAGTTGATTGGCTTCTGTCGCGAGACGTTTGACAGGTTTTCGTCACGACGGAAGCCATTCAACTGCAATAGGCGAAGCATGTAAGGATATGTGATTTGTTTGCTCGAGGATCCGGCCTGCTGGCTAAACGAGAGGTCACACGCCTATTCTGGTCTCGTACAAAATTCTCTCCGGCTCATCAACTCGAGTGGAGCGCTCTGCTTAAAGCCACTGGCGCATACGTATAAGAAAATAATGTTTTTATTATGCATCAGATTATTACTTGTAGAATCCTATGATATCTCTTTTTTATGTAAATTGAGGACGAGATACCATAGGATTCAAGTCTATACAAAGCGTTCAGTCCTGTAGATTCCGCCGAAAATAGCACTCAAAAAGGCGATACCGCTTTTTTCGTGCTATTTTCTTAGCGGAATCTAGCCTCCTGAAGCTTTGAATAATCCTATAGAGTCGAAGGGATATAGGTTGGAAAGACGACTGGCAAACCAATTTTTGTGTTATAGCTTTAAAGTCAGCTTACTCTGCCAGATGACGAGCTGTTGAGATGTGGATACGAAAACGTGTATCAAATCTCGCGCATGCGTCAATAACTGTCACAAGAGCCTCCCGCGAAGTGACGAGCAGGGAGATCTTGGTACAAATATGGACGCGAGGCGCGCTTGCTTTATGTTTGAAAATTATTTATTTTAAAAATAATTTGCTTCTTTTCATTGTTCGTTTGCAATAAACATTTTATTATAAACAAACACTAGGGAGCAGAGTTTTATTTATTCTTCAAACTGTAAGCAATTAGCTCTGCGAGTAAAAATAAGCAGCTCTCAAAAAATTTGTCTCGGTCAGCGCAGAGCGAATAAGCTCTTCGGTTTTCATCGCGGGTTTTTTGGCAACTCTGTTAGGAGTCGATGCTGTTCTAAACGGAAGTGGAATTTTGTTCAGACAGTAAAATTATCTTTTGCTTGGACTTAGCGAAAAGCTCAACAAGTCAAGACAAAAAAAAATACAAACATGGAAACCTGTCGGACGGGTGGTCTACTCTCTCTTTGTTCGTAACAAAAAGAACTTCTTGTGGCCGTCCGAGCGAAGATCTGGCGAGTCCCCGTTACGACAAATCTCTTCCCCTTCACTCGACGCGGCCTACTTATTCTGCTCTCAGGTAAGCTCAATTTTTCATTTCTTTAAGAGGGTAATGATGCTAAAATTACTTTCGTTATTCCTAAGCCTTTTTCAGCGCTGTCTTAATGAATTATAAGGCGCATCGGTCACAAATTCAACGATGATGACGTTCGAAGTCTTTGACTTGGTGGTTAGTCATGTGCAACGAATCAACTCGATTTGGGAAATTTCTCGGCATTCAGTTCAGATGTATTTCTGTTAAAAAGAAAATGTTCCTTGTACTACCTCTCCCCATTAAATTTTATTTAAATTGTTTCCTTTTTCCACCTCGCAAAATAACCGACGTGAAAAAAGCCAACGTGTTCCGCCGTTCATTGTGTTGTCGTTGGAAAGTTGCACTGAGATAAAATATTCCTCTCAATTTCGTCAAGATTTCCTGCCAGAAAATTCTCACAATAAGCTCATTTACTCGTGCCAAAACTGCCGTCACCTTCTATAGTTTAGTTTTAAAAATATTATTGTTACCCGTCTTTCAAACCTCAACTCTTTTAAAGTTCTTTTTAACGATAATACAAGTTGCTCGTGTAAGAAATATTCTCCGTTTTTTTTCAGGGACGGGCCCATTTCAATGTTATCATCATATATAGCAGGGGCGGCTTTCCGAAGACGCTCGTTTTTTTCACCCATTTTCCTTACGCGAAGTTTCTTCCCAAATCCTCCTCGTGCAAGACTATATTTTTTATAACACCAGTAACTGTTTCCACCATTGAAGGCTTGTGAGACTCTCAGTGATAATACGTACAGGATTCCCGAATTGTGCAAATTATAATTAGTTTGAAAAAGACATTTCAAGCGCAACATGTATATGTATTTATACAATTCCTTGGCGCTGAGCGAGCTTCAATGGGAACTGAACTCTCGAACTCGCATTCAAATTATGTTTGAGCTTGCTTGGCATTGTTCTTCTTTTCTTCTGTACTACGGGTGCTCGATTATGTTTCGCCACATTGAAGATTTTTTGTCAGCAACAGATCCTTTGTTATTGTTTAAATTCAATGTCAGAAGAGGAACGCGTAGAAATCTCAAAATAGCAATCTACAGACAAGGTCTTATTCTTGATTTACTGAATTCAATCGAAAATATCGCACTACACAGGTATGGTCCAGGTTTTGGGACGGGAGTGGGCGTTTCTGGTTTGAAGAGTCAGTTTGTCAATAGGGCTACTAGAACCAAGTCCTTTACTGCCATTTTCCTAATTCTGCGAACTCTCCCACTTCACATTTTCGAACGCCAAACTGCGTTTTGGCTTCCGTCAATCAAACCTTTTAAGTCAAGTCCACGCATATTATTTTCTGAGTTTGGTTTGCATTTTACAGTGAAAAATTGTGTTTTGAAGCCTAGTTAGCTTCTTAGCTATGAGATCACAAACTCCATCAAAGCCTCCGTGAAATCACCCAGAGTTGTTCACTCGTTTGATTGACGGAAGCCAAACCGCGGTTTGTTGGTCGGTGTAGAGTTCCCAGAATTATGAAAAACGCAGTAAGGACTTCATTTTGCCGTTTTAAACAATTTTAAAAGGGGGTCAGAGCCCCCGCACCAATGCCCCTTTCTCTGGCTCTTAAAAGGCCTGCGCCCCACCCCATCTCTAAGTTTCATTCACACAAGCCAAAAAGCCATATCGCGGGAAATGTTTCTAGAGCCGGTAATTTTTAAACTAATATCATTCTAGATAAAAAGTCCCTTTTATTCGAGTTGGAAAACAGTTTGCAAACCAAACTACACGTAGGACATCAATGACATTATTGTTTTCACTACATCTGAGGTACAATTTCCCATGACCTGCCGCCTCGATTTCACTCTTACCAGAATCATCACTGCCAACATGGTTCACGTTTATTGAATTAGGTGTCTTCAGTGCATGTGAGACATCATTTGTCGTAATATCATTTCTAACAATTGTTTATTTCCATTTGTTTTCAGATACCATGCGTACCAGAGATGTCTGCCTTTTGCTCATCATATCCATATCAGTTGTCAGTCTGGCAAGTGCTGGTACGTTTTCAGAAATCATGATCCCTCGGAGGAGGGACTCCCCATAAACATAGACGGGGGTGCTCGTCCTATTCCTTAGGGTGTAAAATGCACTCATGCGCTATCCCTTAGGGGTATCAGGATTTCAAAACATGAAATGCTATCGCTCTTAGGGGGTCTCACGCAAATGTTAAATCTTCTTTTGAAATTGTAGCAAAATTGTTCTCAAGCCCTATAGTTTGTCCTTAGAACTGTATAAAAGGCAACAGCAGCTAAACATTCATTTGCAGTTTCTGTTATCTTTTAGGTTTCTGTTATCTTTAAGCCAATTTGCTATCCCTTAGGGTTAAAATCAATTTTCCCGATGAGCCCCCCTGTACAGTCGCAATTTGTAATAATTGTCGCAATTTGTAATACCTGTCGCAATTTGTAATAAAGTTGTCGTGATTTGTAATACCTGTCGCAATTTGTAATAAAGTCGTCGCAATTTATAATAAAAAAGCTGTCGCAATTTGTAATACACCTCCGTCGCAATTTGTAATAAAAAAAGCTGTCGCAATTTGTAAGAAACCAGTCGCAATTTGTAATAAACAGCTATCAAGAATTACAATTGGTGCCACAGCCTCCGTTTAAACTAAAGGATGACAGGCAACAGTTTCATAATATTCGTCATGCACCGCCTGGTATTATGGCAAAAATCCTGGCCAGATTAGATACGCAAGTTGCCAACATTGTAGGTCCAATCCGCAAATCAAAAAGGTGCCACACAGCTATAAACTTATAAACTAATTCGATTGCACAAGTCTCGGTATCTCCACAAAACAGGGCAGCACTAATAACACCCACACCGCTTCAATACAACATTCCTTTTTATTGGGTAATTTTATCGGAAATGCGGATTTCCAAAAACTGTGAGATATCAGGAAAGTGGTGAAACTTTGTACTACTTTTACTCGGAGTCACGTTGGAAATATTCGTTGCTCGTCGCTCCTAAACTCGCTAAATAAGTGATCAAACCCAGCTGTTCTCGTGCAAAACTGTGACAGATGTGCACGCTCCGAGGAAAGAATATGAGATAGAAATGGAGAGCTGGAGAAGTTGTCATTCCATGGCATTACGTGGCACTTCTTTTCCATTTTCCATAAATGAACCTTACACAAATAACAAAATTATTGTAGTTAAATGGCAACAGCTATATTCAGTTGAATTACTTTCCTACTTCATTTGTAGCTCAAACCAGGCGAGTTGATAGTTGCGTATTACAAATTGCGACGGAGGTGTATTACAAATTGCGACAGCTTTGTTTATTACAAATTGCGACGGAGGTGTATTACAAATTGCGACAGCTCTTTTATTACAAATTGCGATGACTTTATTACAAATTGCGACAGGTATTACAAATTACGACAACTTTATTACAAATTGCGACAGGTATTACAAATTGCGACAATTATTACAAATTGCGACTGTACACCCCCCCCCCCCCCCCCCCCCCCCCCTCCGGGTCATGATCCCTTTGAGCACAATCTGTGAACACTCGAAATGCACTTTTTCAAATTAACCGACCAAGGAGGCCGTTTCCGGAACACTCGAAATTCTCGGGGCGAAAAGTTTGTTCTGCAATTTTAATAGATTTATCCCGAAGATTTTCGCATTCTTGTCTATCCTCCTGATTTAAATATTCTAGGATTCGTGGATATTTAAAATGATCAGATCAGTTACTGGAAAACATTGTACAGTAAAAGTTAAACAATTTTGAAAAATCCTGCTAACACAAGTATACTGCTCATGCGGCAATTATTTGCCTTACCTGCGAGAAGAGTTTCTAGTTTCTGCCAGTCTCTTAGGGAAGAGGTCAAAACAACGGTTCTCGATAGGTATCCAGGGATGGTGAAAGAGTAGAGGTGGTGGGTACCTACCCCCATAAGTATCCAGTGGTTATTTTCTCGAAGCACAAAAGGGATACACGATTTTATTGCAGAAATGTGTTGTTCTCTTCGTGTAGAGCACATTGGTAGGGTTTTCACCATTGAAAATCCGATTTTTAGGGAAATTGAGAGAGGTGGTGGGTCTCGGGTACCCACCCCCCTAAACTGGATACTTATAAAGTACCGTTGTTTTGGCCTCTTCCCTTACTAGTACGCGAGTCTGGTATTTGACGTGGTTGGTTTTCATTTGCGCAAATCAAGACAACCACGCGAAATACCAGACACGCGAACACCTAATTTGCTATAGCTAATAAGAGACTGAAAATGAAACCTCTGCAGGGCATGATTTGCTTAATCGTGTGACCTCGCTCATGTGGTAATGATGTACCCTTATTTTACCTCCCAGGAAAATGTCGAGACCAATACCGAAACTGTCCGGGGTGGAGTACGGCTGGTTATTGCCAAAGGCCGTTCTACCGATCGTTCATGAAGCTGATGTGCGCGCACTCCTGTAACACATGTGATGGTAAGGCTGGTACTACTTACAGCTTATCGTATAGATATCAGGGAGTGTTTTACTGGGAATACACCTATTTCAGAAAAGGTTACACCGTCACAACTGCTGTTGTAGCCCGCAATGCATCATGGGAGCACATAGATATATCAGAATAGAATCATCACAAATGATCTATTTTTAGAACACAAAAACAAAAGAACTCATTGTGCTATGTAGGCTGGGATTGTTTTCTTGATGATGTATCATACAATTTGGATGTTTTTATCGTTTGATACTAAAAACTAGGCATGCAAGGGCACGTTATATGGAACCTTCTGATTGGTTAAATAGGTGGCAAAGTGTGATTTTTAAGCATTAGAGCACAACTTTCTATGACTTTATAGTCGGCGCAATAGAGCACGCATGATGTTGGGAGAGACACGAAATTGTAAAATCACGAGCCGCAGGTGATTTTGAAACGTTTAAAGTGTCCTTCCCAACATCACAAGTGCTTTATTTGCCGATAAAGTCATAGAAAATTGTGCTCTAATGCTTTTATGATATAGCGGGAGAGAACCATTACTTTATCGGTGTAATAGAGCATAGATTTGGACCAATCAGAGCGCGCGTTATATCGTAGCTATATTATAAAATGGGATAAAAGTGTATTTAAAATTAGTATAAACCAACTAATGGTCTATTACAAATCCTGCATTCTGATTGGCTGAGCTACTAATGGTCTATTAGTGATAGACCGTGCCTGGCAAAACCACCACCTTTCTTTGCAAGAAAACTTGATTTTTTCAACATAAAATAATGGAATTCATTGCCAAAACCGACCGTTGGTTTATACTAAAACAATTAGACCTCTCGTCCTCATGTGCTATGATATCAATAGACCATTCGGCCTTCGGCCTCATGGTCTATTCATCAAAGCACATTCGGCCTTGAGGTCTAATTGTTAAATAGAACATTTGTGACGTACTGGGTTAAGTGACAGAGGAACACTCTTATCTAATTTACTCTTGGAAAGACCTATAGCGCTGTTCACGCTGACGTCATCCATCTATATATTAATACCGTAAGGAAAATCGTGTCGACACTCGCTCCGCTCAGCCCTGAAGCTGTGCTGCCAAAAGAAGTTCGCAAACCCGAAGGGAAGGTGGAAATCTGGACCATGAGCGTGTTTTTGTTGGAAAAGATTCACCTCGGGCTAAGTTCTAATTCAAGCGATTTCTTAAGCGAGGGACAAAGCCGCCATCGCCGCCATGTTGAATTCTCCCACAGAAACTAAAAAAGAACTCGGTTCGCGCAGCCGAAAGCACCATTGACATTCAAACCTAAATGGTTCTCTTACAGATTACATACAGGAATGTGCAGGGATAATTCTAACTTGAAAGATTTGAGCTGAGAAAAATTTTCATTCAAGTTTTAACAAACGTACACACTACATTGCTTCCCTCGGAGCACGCGCTAAGTCATGCTAAGTCGAAATGACACATTTACAAAACAAAGTCCGTGAAAGTCATGAATAATATTCTCTAAGTATAAATCCTGACGGCTCTATCGCAAAACGAAGGACACAATCCGGAAGAGAAAGAGGAAATCCCTCCAGTGGGCATGTTTTTGTTGGAAAAGATTTACTTTGGGCTAAGTTCTAATTCAAGCAATTTTTTAAGCGAGGGATAAACCCGAAAAAATATAAATAATATAAACTAAAAAAAATTATTAGTCCTTAGACCATTTTTACTTGACCTGTTTCTTCTCTCCCCTCGCTGAGATATGATAAACATACAAACAATTCCGAAGTCAAATTGCGCTTTCGATTTTCACGGGTTCTTTGACCGATTTGAGAGACTGACACACGCGTGATTTTGTCAAACCAAGCAGGGAGACCAGTGCAAAAAAAAAAAATCCTTTTGGGCTCACTTCATTTATTTCGGCATGGTGGGACGGGGTACTCATGCTGATTGGAGGTTATTAGTAAAATCCAGCAGTTTATGGAAGGGGGAATCATGAACCCCTCCCCACATCCATATGGCCATTGTGATTTTCTTTTCCGTTTTTTTTTAAACAGAGAACACTTTAAGTAAAATAAATCCCCCCCCCTTACACTCCGTGAATTTTTCACGGGCATCAGCTAGTTGTTATTAATGTGCCAACCAGAGATCGATTGGTTAACAGAACAAAGGATGCTATTCAATCTACGGTTGGCACATTAGCATTAGAATGGCAATGTTGATAAACAGTGAATAACGCTATATCACCAAGGTTTTCATTTGACTTGATGGAGACTGATCGAGAGTTGCTTTGTAGTTATAGTAGAAGAAGATACCTCCGCTTCTGGATCAGGAGAACAGGCTGGACGTCAATCAACAGAACCAGCCAATCAGGAGACAGAAACAAGTGATGAGAAAGACCAAGGTAGGTGTAGCTCTTTGTTGTCCGAGAAGAGGGGGTAGGTGGTCATGGCAACAAAAGTGAGCAAAGATGAGTGGTTATTACGTGACTAAAACGACCCTTCTAATCACAACTCGTTTATGCTTCGCATATGTACGACTTAAAAAAGGATGGCTCCCCTGACCCACCCTTCCAACGGTGGAACTGTTCGCACAGTAAACAAGTAACACATTTATACACCTGTTTCATAAAAGGTTGCACCATCACAAATTGTCTGTTGCAGCCCGCGGTGCGTCATGGGAGAAAATAGAATCATGGACAAATAGTCATACTTATCCCCCTGCTTTATGTCAAATGATTCTACAATTCTTGGTGTTCACATGACGTCATCAAAATCCTAACTTTGAAGCTATTGACTCTATGAAACTGTGGTTTTCAGGCCAGTTACAGTTCCCCAACAGGAGTCTCCTCGCCAAATTTATTCGGATTCCTGTTTTTAACTCCTGGGATATCGGCGCTGCAATTGCTGTCACGCGACACAGCTAGTCACGCTACTTTAGGCATTGATTTCTCGCCATATTTCATTGGAGCATTCTATGAAAAGCAACATGCTAAATAAGTGCAACTAAATCACATTGTGGAGAATACGAGCTCATATTGTGGGCTGACGGCACATTTGGTAATTTGGCCGCCCTGTTGTGTTGGTGTCCTTCCGAGGGACTCCAACATGGCGGCGCCATACATTTTACTGTAAACAGTTTTCATATTCGTTCGCTTATATCTCGCTTGCAATATAAGATACCAGTCTAAAACTTGGGAAAACTATTTTGGATATAGTTCTCTTTCTTTTGTTCGGAAGTGAACACCAAGAATACATCGCAAGGGGTTGCGGCCCGCGCTATTTCCGGTTTTCGCTCGCCCCTACTCCCTTCCCTTTTAGAGCCGCTACGCAGGCTAGACATCGCTCGCAAAAACGTTTTTTTGCACTTGTTTCTCCCATGACGTTTTTGTTCTCCGATGAATCGCACGCTAGTTCAACCGTTAAGCAATTTAGTTCAAGAAACTCTATTGTAACAATTTGGAGACTTTTTAAACGTGTCCAGTAGTTTGCTTCTCATTTGGCCAAGCACAAGTCTCGCAGGTTCATGCGCGTCAAAGTCTTTTGACTTGACAACGTAGGTAGGTCTCGTTTGGTAATGCGAGGGTTCAACAATGTATGTTTCGCTTCCCACAGATAATGAAGATAGTGGTTCGAGTTCAGAGGCGGCCAACACTACCAACCAAGCGGGTGAGTCCGATATTGAGGAGCAGCCGCTTACTGATCTGGCCCAACCACTGAGTAACCAAGACGCTGCCTCCGGCAACAAGCCCACGGTGTCCGAAAATGGACCATCTATCGGACAACCGGACAAAAATGTCCGAGATATTGTCATGCGTGAGGATTATGACGATGATGTGGATCCCCGATCACAGATCTCACAACCAGGACCACCACCAGGGGGGCGGCAACCATCTCATGTCCTCGCGCAGTCTCAAACAGTGCGCGAAATTCCACCGGAAGAGGCTTCAAACCTTGAAGATGGAGAATCCAACGAGAGTGCGACGAAACCGGAAACTGATCAGGATTCATCCGGTTCCGGTGAAACCTCGCAAGAAATGAAAGATATTGCCGGTGACATCACTTCCGGTTCTAAGATTTTCGAAGAGAAAGTGGTCGACCCGAGGGAAACCTCTGGCTGCTCGTCCGGGTACGCATGCTCCTCTGGGGATGGCCGCACTCGTGGCGACGAAGGGGAGGGCAATTCCTTAGTTACTAGATCGGATATAGCTAAGCCACCCAAAGGAGATTTCACTTCCGGTTCCGGTGCTGTCTCTACCGGAAGTAGCACTGACCAGGGCGAAGATGAGACTTCCGGTAAAACAGAAAAGGCCGAGCAAGGTTCCCGAAAAGAATCTGAACAAAGTAATTCTGGTGATGGGAGTATGACTACAAATACACCACCCACTACAGTATTTGGTGCCACAAGGCGGCATCATAGTACAGCGGATATAACTTACACTGATCCGAGTGAAATTCGTAAATCTGAACCCATCAAATCACAAGAGAAAAAGGCGGAGGATGAAGACGACAGTGATACGGAGGGCATCGATAACAATGATGTTGTGTTTTCTGGCTCAGAGGAAACCGAGACGGATACTTTCGAAGAGAGCAAATCTTCTTCCGGTCAAGCCACTTCCATTTCCGGTCAAACAAACCAAGCCGGAAGCAACAATGTTGAGTCTAACATTGATACGCCTGCCGGTATTGAAACAATTGCTGATATTACCGAGACCGGAAGTGGAACACAGTCTACTACAACTTCCAGTCAAGAAACCGGAAGCGATAATGCGAGTAATCCGGAAACTGAGGAAAACGGTCCTACTTCCGGTGAGGCGCCAGACGTTAGCAGCAATGAACAAACTAATATGGAGCAAGAAAACACCAAAACTGCTTCCACAGAAAATGTAACCGGAAGTGATAGTGTGAAAAGTCCAGAGGTGAATCGTAGCTCCGGTGCAGCAATACAAGAAACTAACAAAGATGACAACACTGCTTCTAGTGAGCAGACAAATATGGCATTAGAAGAGATCAGTAATTCCCCTGGAGAAAATGTCAAAGAACAAGTAACCGGAAGTGACAGTGACAGCAGACAAAGAAATCCCACTTCCGGTAGTGCACAGGATATTAGCAGCAGCATCCCAAATGAACAAAGCAACATGTCACAAGAGGATGGCAATAAGGCTAGCGCAGACAATGCTCAAAAACAGGCAACCGGAAGTGAGGCAACCGGAAGTGAGACAGCCGGAAATGAGGCAACCGGAAGTGTTAATAATTCGGAGTATAAGCAAAGAAGCACCGATAGTAATTCAGCTTCCGGTGCTGTGCAAGAAATTAACAACACCCCTTCAGATAAACAAAGCAATATGGCCAAAGAAGACAGCGATAAGGCTACGACAGAAAATGCTGAAAATCAAGTACCCGGAAGTGACAGTGCAAAGAGTCCGGAGCCTGAAAAGAGTAGGACCGAGGCAAATACAGCTTCCGGTTTAGAAGAAGAAACTAGCAGCGCTGTTCAGGGCCAAGAAGGTAATGTGGCGCAAGAATACAGAAGCGCAGCTAATACAGAAAATGGCGAAAATCAGATCACCGGAAGTGACAGCTCTAGTAACTTGGAGATTGGAAAAGGAAGTGCCGAGACCGGTACCCCTTCCAGTGCAGGGCAGAAAACTGGCAGCGTGAATCCAAGTGGGCAAACAAACGTGGCACAGGAAGACAGTAGTAAGGCTACCTCAGAAAATGGCAATGCTCAAGAGCCTCAGAAGATCTCATCGCCTTTTGACGAATCGGCTTTAACTGGTGATAAAACTTCTTCCGGTGAAGATACTTCCGGTGCTAAAGTTAAGGTGCCTCAAGAGCAAAAATATACAGCTTCTGCGCAATCAACCTCTGAGCCACAGGGAGACCGCGCTATTGAGGATGCGTTATTTGAACAAGGAAAAACGGAGAAGATTCAAGAAGTTCAAGAAGCTTCTACTTCTGGAAAGAAGCCAGAAAACAGGCAACCTGATGTCCCACAAACGGAAGAGAAAGAAGCGAAACCTGTAGCTGCTGCCGTACCGGAAGTTACCAATGTAGATGATAACAAGCAGGGAGAGAAAAAGCCGGAAGTGGACGTCGCTGATGTTGAACCGGAAGTAACGAAGACGTCCGACAAACCGGAAGTAAAGCAAACTTCTGACAAAATTGAAGTTGGAGAACCGGAAGAGAAGGAAACATCGGAGGAAGAAAACAAGGATTTATCGTCTCTTAAGGCAAAGCACATGCTCAGCGAGATGGAAGAGGTTATGAGATCGTCTGAATTGAAGAAATCCAAGTCTAAAGTGGAGAAGGCGGCGGCGAGGGGACTGGTACCTAGTGCCCAGGAAGAAGAGGATCACGTGGAACCGGAAGTGGCCGAACACAGAGGTGAGAATAGAATGGTGATGAAAAGGAGAAATGTTCATGCATCAGTCTTTCTTTTTATTTATGTTTTCATTCAATATTGGAAGTCAAATTAGACAACGGACCATTTCACGCTGTTTGGAAATCATCTTCTCAAAACGTGTGACACTAGATTTGCAGAATAAAATCGAAAAGGATGCCTTCTTTGTCTCACACTTCTCTGCTGTGAGTCGATATTTTTTTCTGGGCCCAGTTCCTGAAAGGCTGGATAAAGTTATCCACGGATAAAAGTTATCTGTTGTATAGAATTTGTTCTGTATTTAACAGTTGGATAAGCGTTTATCTATTGATAACTCTTATCTGACATTCTAGGAATCGGCCCTGGACAACAAAATGGCAGCTTAGTGATTGGAGGCACATTATTAATGTCTAGCTTATAAAAATTTCGCACTAGACTATTGAGAATACAATTTATAAACAAGAGCCTGTGTCTTTTGACCGCATTCACACTCTTTGTGCATAACCTTTAAAGAGCCCGTGTCAGCCACTCCTTTGTTATTGTTTTCGTTCGATATTAGAAGACGAATTACGTGTAGAAATCTCTCAATATACACCTAAAAACAAAGTTTCAGATTTGATTTACCAAATTCAATCGAGAACATTGCTCTATATTCTCTAAATCAGCCGATGGAAATGGATGCTTTCTCCGACTTGGTATGTTGCTATGCTGTCAAAATGGCGGCTGACATGTGGACATGTTATACGTGCTGTATTTTTCAGGTACCAAGGTATCACTTATCTTGAGCCAAGATTACGACAAGGAGTATAGCGAGGAGGATTCCATGGCGTACAGTCTGCTTGCACAGAGCCTCAAGAGAGCGGTAAGCGGCGTAGCCTGCGTAGCCTTGCAGGCGGTACTGAGTGTTTTTATCGCGGAAAACCCGGTCCGTTCGATGATCGGACGCCATCTTGGAATTTTGAGGCGCGCGGTCCCGGGGGCGAGCGCAAAAATCGGGCCAAGGGGAGGGGGGAAAGACAACATTTGACTTCTAATGAAGTGTACTTGACAAAATTAAAGAGTGACTGGTCTGTGTCATAACGTCCTATTGTTCTCTGACAGGCGCTCGAGCAATCACTGATCCCGTCCGCCAGTGGACGGGATTCAAACTTCGTCCTCAGAATCACCTAGTTTTCGGGCAGGCGGTTTTTCTCTCCTTTTCCCCTCCCCCCTCCCCTTCGCCCGATTTTTGCGCTCGCCCCCGGGACCGCACGCCTCAAAATTCCAAGATGGCGCCCGATTTTCGAACGGACCGGGTTTTCCGCAATAAAAACACTCAGTACCGCCTGCAAGCAGGCTATAAGCGGCGGGGATGAACTTTTTGATAAAAGTTCGAACAGTCGGCAAACCTGCTAGGATATGATAAAATACACCCTTATTTGCCACTTTTCAAAAGGAACTGAAAGAACCACTATTTTAATTTGCAGGTTGAAGACGTAGTTGGCGAAGATGCGGAAGTCTCACACATTAAATTTAGGTAGGTTCTTTAAGACCTTTAACCAAAGGCCAATAGGCCAAATCGGCTAACAGTGTTTACATCGTGTTGCCAACAAATTCACATCATGTGATGATTCTTTTGGGTAGTTACAATTATCAAATTGCCGAGTGCATGAGTGTATGTGCAGAACTAACAGACATTTTCACCCAAAGGAATCATCACATGATCTGAATTTGGTGGCAACAACATGTAGACCCCGTTAGCCGTCAATACATCAAGCCTAAGTCTGAGATTTCCAAAAGTCGAATCGCATGTGAGGGATCATGGATTCTGAAATTACACTCGATGACTCAAACAAATCCCAATATTCAGTATAGGGCGATAAATAAATGTTTGGGAAATACAGCGCACAATTTCTTATTTTTTTTCTGCATTGTCAATCAAACCGTGTGAGCCAATCAGATCATTTCCCAGTTTCGCCTAGTGCACCAGCTTGGCTTCCCTGGCGAGACATGTCGCAACGAAACCCAATTCACTGCACCAGGCGAAACTGGGCAATGATCTGATTGGCTCACAAAGCTTGATTGACAACGGAGGAAGCCCACTTGATGTTTTGAATGAACTGGGTCACTCGTTACCCGCAACAGCTGCAATGGTAAGAAGAGAATTCTAGTATTCTAACTTTCTATTCTATTTCATTTCGTTTTTAGTGAAGCAAAACACCCGAAAAATGTGCCCACTTTCCCGAAGACCGTAGCAACGTTCCGACTACTTGGTGATAAAGAAACACTTCGCAAGGCTATGAAGGGAGGATACGTGGAAAACATCGCGGTTCTTAGTAATTCCTTCAAGACAATATAGATCACTTTCAGGCAGTTAAAAAGTGTAGGTAACATGTGAACATGGACTGGCTCGTGAAACAGGATGTAAGCTGAGGCGGAAAGTGAAATATGTTCAGATAGGATGTGATCTGATACTTATTGGTGATCAAAATAGTCAATGCTTCGTAAAATTCGATTTGGAAAACATTTCGCCCAAGCCGAGGACGTCTATTGGGAGCCATTCTCGTAGCCAAAGCTCCCCAGCTCGTCTGCTGGCAGAGGAGGCTCTGGGGACACCCATTTGAGGGCCTTCGTTGATTGGTTGATTTTGAACGTTGGCGCATGTGCAGAAAGGTATTTCTCTAAACGGCTCTGTATCAAATCTCGCGCATGCGTCAGTGGCTGTCACCAGAGCCTTCCCCTCGAGGTGAAGAGCCGGGAGGTCTGGGATCGAGAATGATTGGGAGCAGTCGGCAAGATGATAGAACAAACACGCACTTAAAGCCCGGGGGGACATATTTTTTTGTCGGGGATGATCGTCTTATCTTTTAGGGGTTAAAATCATGGGGGTTTGGTCTCATTTTGGGAAGATCGTGATCTTCAAATTTTTTTTAGGGAGATTGGTATCTTTTAGGGCCGAAATATGTGTCCAAATTGTTTTCTCTAATGATGGTGTTTCTAAAAACTGTCATCACTCGATGAGAAGACGGTAAATAAGAAGGCAGCAATTTAGCAATTTAGGTATCTTTTACCTGTTACCTGTCTCCTTCGCGCCTACTTGGCATATAAGGCCGCATCTTTTAGGGTATCTTTTAGGGCTTTTAATGTAACAAATTATTTGAGCCAGGCCATGTTTGGTATCTTTTAGGGGTGAAACTGAAAATTTCCGACGATCATCCCCGACAAAAAAATATGGAAGTTCCCCCCCCCCCCCTCCCCCGGGGACTTAAAGAACCTATATTTTTTCAGGCCAACCTGAACAGTTTGCCATATATTTTACTACAAGGTTCTTATAAATTGTTCTGGTTGGCTTGAAAAAATATAGGTTCTAATGCGGCTGTGTACTGCATATGTCACTTTATTTTTTACCTCGAGGGCACGGTAACGAATCCTGCATTCTGATTGGTTGTTAGAGCGCGCGCGCGAGGGCAATATTTTCCTATCTCTGACCTAGGTCACGGTAACCATTTTCGCGCGCTTGTTTTCATCGAAAAAATCTAATTTTGGAGTTGGAAAAAAACTAAATAAGTTATTTACCGGCTTTAGGTCGGTCCGTATAGGGAAAAACTGTGACCTCGGCCTGGAAAATGTTGACCTCGGCGGTCACAGTTTTTCCCTATACGGACCTCCCAGCCGGTAAATAACATATATTTATTTGAGATAGTATGACATGAATAATGGTTGCGAGGTGGGCAAGGACTCTTTGATTGCCACAGAACAATGCAGAACGTTTATCTTCTCTTATCTTAAATTAGCTTTTAAATATTTGGAATATCAACGATAGTTAGTGAATTTGGCTATAGGAAATGACACAGAAACGTTTTTGAATTCATCAGAGTGACATTTTATATAAACTATTTATAGGATAAATGGGTATTATAGAAGTAATACTTATAACTGTTGTTAAATAACAATTACATTTAAGTTTGTTAATAAAAAGTATTTTTTGCTCAGTTACGTTTTTGTTCCTTTGGAGACGGAAATATTTTACGTGTCGTACCAATCCTATGCTAAACAAGCAGACAATTTAACTTTTAGTGTCAAACCCAAAACGAACAAAATGTCTATGTCAGCTTAGAGATACCGCGACACCTAAATATGTCTGATATGTTGGCACTTCCTACCTTCGCGTCTGATCAAGGTTGCGCTTATTATGGTCTAAGCAAGGTTAATCGGGTACCCTGTGGAGTAGCCTGATTCTCATCCGCTACGGTAGAGTACGTTAGTACTTCCTACCTTCACGTCTGATCAACGTCACGCTTATCATGGCCTAAACAAGGTCAATCGGTTACCCTGTGGAGAGTAGCCTGATTCTCATCCGCTACGGTAGAGTACGTTAGCACTTCCTACCTTCACGTCTGATCAACGTCACGCTTATCATGGCCTAAGCAAGGTTAGTCGGGTACCCTGTGGAGTAGCCTGATTCTCATCCGCTACGGTAGAGTTCGTTGTCACTTCCTATCTTAGCGTCTGATCAACATCATGGTGTCAAGTGTTCTGTCAGGTCAACTTGCTGATAAACCTTGTCTTTCAACTGTTCAAATCGCCGAAAATTAACCTTTCCTTTGCCTAGACGACAAGGTGAGGATATCATATCCATATTCTAACAGTTTGCCGAGTGATTCGAAAACCACTAAGCCTGAGGGAAAAAAATTCCCTCTAACAAAAATGATCAGCTTATAGGAACAAACCAGCTTACTTTATCACAACACAAGACATTCCATGTTAAGTTTTTAATTCATTTTAAATATTTTCAGGTGTTTTTATAGCTCGTCCGGTGGAAATGATATTCATGCATGCAACTTATGAATGAGACTTCTCATTGGGAGAATAAATGAACAGGAACAATTTCCTTAACGCGGCAGCGTCACGATTTTACGGTAAATGTAGTTTAAATACAGTCTACGTCACACGAAATACGCTAAATAATTCTCCAAGTTTGTAATGTCAAGAGAAAAATCTCTTGACTCTTTCTTACTTTTGAGTTCTTTTGCTACTCGAATAAATTATGATCTCGCTCTTTTGACAACAGCTGTTAATTAAATATTTCTCTACGTAATAGCCTTCACCGCCAGATAACTACAAATTTGAAGTCACTTGTTATGGCCTGTTATGTTATCGAGCGGATGGAATAGGATTGCGAATTGAACTTTTGATTAAATTCTTACCAGGCTGAACAGTTTTCAAACTTGGAAATTCGATAGTGAAAGCTATCAAATCTTATATAAGAAGTCACATATTTCCAAATTTCAGTTCTTTCTTCCTGTTTAAAATATAATAACTAAGAGGATTGTGAGTTATGTAGACCTTATACTAATATTTTGTTTAAAAACCCGTGACATAGCCACTTTAAACGTGTTCATTTTATGAAACACTGCTCAGAAAATTACTGGCTTAGAAAAGAAAAACGGTTTTTGTAACCAATACTAGATGATTTTTACAGACTACTTCACGAAGTAGTCAGAAGAAATATTAAAGAAAGAGAGCGTTCCATCTCTAAAAATAAACGCTAACTAGCCTATGTTTGAAGAAATAAACCTCACAGGAACCGCTAGGGCCTTGAAACTGATTTTGAAATGTCTGGATTGAAGAAAGTCTAAGATTTAGACTTTTGAGTGATGCTTTTTAGCTTCATTTCTCCTACGATTCTGAATTATTTCTGTCATCTTGCCCTGATTTTCCAAGATGCACTATAGAGTTCGAACTTGTCTATTCATTCGCCTTTGTCACACAAGCGCCATCTTGAATTTTTCAGCCGATTTATTCATGGAAACGAGGCCAAGCAGCGTGCGGGTTTCGCTCATGTTGAAAAGCGAAGCCTGATGCTGTGATTTATGGTACAAAAGTTGACCAAGCTACTAAAAAGTACTAAAAAGTTGATTGGCTCATTGCTTTTTTCTGCCGGGTCATTCTGGAAACAAAATGGCGGCGCTGTGACAAAGGCGAATGTCTATCAATAACAACGCCGCTTTCGTGCATTACATTAAATTATAAATTCTACTAAGATATTATATATTACTTTCCTATTGTTCTTTATTCAAAGAAGATCGTAGAAGTAGTCCAGTCCTTGCCCTATTTCCCATATGGATATACTAACCCCTAACTCTTTCGCCAGGTTGATTCTTGTCTGAATTGACTGAAATATACAAAAAGGTGCACTTTGATTGAAAAGGACATCTATACGACAACAGAAAGTGTACTACTTCTACGAAAAAATGATCGAATGTGACAATAAATACTTTAAATACTAGTAAAACAATAAGTTATCTAAGCAATTGGATTACATTTTATCGCAATTTATAGTGGTTTGGCGTCATATAATTTCCAAGAAGTGGGAGTTTCCACTTTCACTGAAAGTCTCACGGATCGGGATATAAGAACATCTAGATTGGAAAATATGAATATTGCTACTTTCAATATGAAGATAAAAGTCACCGAGACTGCGAAGTTTGACCGGTAAGCAGGAATTTGAATATCGAATATGGAAGTTTGAATATTGAATATTTGAGGTTTCATCACGGAACAGGGACGAAGCGGAATGGCTGGCAGTCTCGGAAAATAGTGAAACAATATTTGTTACTGTAGGTCAACAGGCGTGCCATTGACTTGTGGAAAAGGACGCGGTTTCTATGTCGTCATTATCAACGTTCTATAAATGAGTTATTTTTATTTTTTTCGATGGTTAGCTTTTGTTGTATATTGTTTTATTGCCCATTGGGATCTGTGCTGTAGCCCAAATGCATAGGGATGACAAGAGTGTACGCACCTCTAGTCGCAAATGCGACAAATACTTTGGTCATGACGACAAAACGTTTCATTTGGCGACGAACTCTGTTTCGCTTTTACAAGTTCGTGTTATTTACGGGACGTAACAGTCGTTAAACCCTGCCTTATCATAATATTTCACTTTTTCGCGCTTTCATCGTTACAAGCCTTACCTTCAAAGTCGGATAAAATAAGACGTGGGAAACACCCGCGGATCTGAGAACAAGATCGCGTCATTAATTACATAGATTCGAGATGATTCGAGAAACCAAACGCGAGGCTGTTCTCAAGCTGTCAGATTTTCACCGTGTAGTTTTTCTTATCTGTCAAAAGTAGCCCTAGGTTGAGTGCAGTACTGTAATACGGTGTACTGACAGTGAAAAGCAAAAGCCACCTCAGTTGCTTCGCTTTGCTCAACTCTCATTGGTTGATCAATCTCGGAAGGGGTCCATTAACGACTAAGGATGACAGTTGACGCCCCTGGGCCTTACATCCTTTAAAGGAGGTTGCGCAGTATAGATTTAGATTTAGGATAACGTCGTTGTTGCCTAGGGGTTGGTTTGGGAAATAGGAAACACTACTGGGCTTCACATAGTGAATAAAAACAGGTCGGAAGGAAACATTTTGAGAATTCGTCCCAAGGCTGCCCGATTTGGAATTTTAGGTCAGAGGACAAAAGAAAACTTACGTGTATCTCAGGACGTGTTCTGCAGGTACCGCCTCCCAGAATAACTTCTCGTCTTTGTGTTTTTCTAATAAATCAAGGTATCTAAAATAGAGAACAGCCAAGGAGTGTTACTGTAAGGTGTAGTTTGTCTATGGAGAGTGAAAAAGCTTCACGCGGGAGAGCGTAGAGCGTTGTACTGAATACGAACGAATCGATTCTTAAGAGTTTTCACGGAGGAGATTTCTTTTGGAGCCGCTCTTGTACTAGTTTTATCTTGGAGAAAATTCATTTCTGTGTTCCGGAGTTTACCTGTAAAGTTTGGAGGTTATAGCTACTGTATGAATTTCGGAGTTTATGTGGTATTTTGCATGTGTCTTGTCTACTGAACAAAATGGCGGCGAAAACCGTGATAAGGCCTATACAAACAAACAATGTTTATCCATACCTTGAAGATGTAACAGCTGAAAACAAAGAAAATCACTATCATGTTTTTGTTTGTTTTTCGTCTGTCTAAGATAGGAGATACTGAGAGTAACTAGACTTGTGGGTGGTTTCCAAAATCTCGTGAAACACGCTTTAGCATATCAGTTCTCTTTGGTATTACATGGGCTATTACTCTTATTACACTTTGTTTCGCGGGATTATGCAAAACATTATCTTTCGAGTGGATAATAAAATTGTGCCGTATTTCTGAGTCTGTGGCGTGGTATAAAAGGCCGTTTTCGCTACCACGTGCGCCTCAGCGAGAAAACTTACTACGACAAAACGCGCCGCGCCTCCCTCGGCACTTCTGGCGCCTGTATGTTTGGTTGTGCACTCTTTTTCCGCGAAAGAGGCGTGCGGTGTTATGTTTCTAGCAAAACCGCGTTACTGAAAAATTCAACAACGATATAAAAGGCCACCACAAAAAAAGGCCTGCAAGGAGATAAAAGTGTGCTGCACTAACGAACGATTCCTTTCTTACCTCCCGCGTTTGTATGAGAATAATCAAATCCGTAGAAATTCAACCCCATCATGATTTTAGATCGCTGCTTCCCAGGTTCCGGGGAAAGCGCCAACACGCATTCCTTGACCCATGATATAGGAGAGTTGGGTCCAGGCCTTCCCGGCATAGAGTAGTCATACGTCATCAAGCTGAAACCGTCGAGGACTGGGTACAACAGCTCGAAGTCGTGCTTGTCGAAAGAGCCACGCTTATTGTTACTTCTATGAATGATTGAAATGGAAGAAGTTATCCTGTTAGAAGCTGTTTTAAAACATACAGGTTTCCATGGAGCAAGTAAAGTAAAGTAGGTGCTTATATAGCGCTTATCCTTAGAGCTCTAAGCGCTTTACATGTAATGGATAACTCATCCTATAGAAACCAGTTTTTACAAACATGAGTGTGTGTTAGTATGGTGAGTTCTGTGACACAGAGGTTGGGCAACTTCCGACGGTCCTCGTGGTTCTTTAACGTCCCTCTGGTTCCGGTTAGTATAGTGTATGTGAGATATTAGAGCAAAGGGAGCACCTTCTCCTCAATTATTTAGAAAAGACCCTGAGTGATGGTCCGGCCGGGGTTTGAACTCCCAACCTCCCGCACATAAGCCCGGCGCTCTACCACTGCGCTAACCGGTCGTCGGTAGTTAATAAATAACCGTCAACCGCCAAATGGCGCAAACCAGGAGTCCACCACCACAAGTCTCCATGACCTAATGGTGGGCAGCCGAAGCACACGAGTAGATTGAATCTATGTTTAGATTGTAGATTTGGAATCCCGTGAGAATAAGTTGTCAAGGTCTAAAAATACACTCTTGTACTCTTGTGCATGGCTAGAATTAGTGGAGTAGTGTAGATGGAGGCTCCTGTTGATGGGCCCCTGACTAAACTTGGCCCCACACCCCAATTTTTATTTTATTTTTGGAAACGTTTGTTCTTCGTTTGTTTGCTTGTTGATTTTCTACTCAAATCTTTTGGTGGTGTGTGAATATGAAGCTCCGGTTTACTTTGGAAGGGTTTAATTCCAATATATTTATAGCAGAAAAATGCAAGAGAATAAACTTGTACTTAAAAAATATGTATAGAAGTTTATAACAAGCTAAAGACTGCTTTCGCGGATGAATCTACAAGCTGCAACAGCGAGAAGCGGTCGGAAGCCATGCACCTGGTTCTCCACCAATTTTGTGACAACAGAAGAAGGCGACATTGGATAACCTACACACGACTTCCTTATTACAACGGCATGACTTTATGGCGCTTAGGCCTTGTTTTGTTTGTGTTTGTGCTGTTTGCTTTCTTCTCCACGTCCTTCTGAAATAAGTATCAATTCCTAATAACTATAAATATGGTGCATTGCCTCGTTTTTCTGTGTGTTTGGATTGTTTCTTCATTTGTTTGCTTCTTGATTTCCTACTCTAGAAAGCACTGGGCTGTTCCAAAAAAATCCGTACCCCCTATCTTTTTCATGTTTTATTTCAATATTAACAAATTTTACAGTTTTAGGTTTACAAGGTACACGGTAGAACTACTAAACAAACTACATAAACGTACCCCCTATCGAGAAACTCCAAATTTTCAAAAATTGCTCTACCCCTGTGGAAATTCCAGACTACTCTACAACGCCTGTGGAAATCTGAAGCAACCCCTGTGGAAATTCCTCAATTTCTTGTGGGCCTGTGGAAATTCCACAGTTGCAAATGAATACCCTGTGGAAATTTCAGGGTAAAATGAATGGCCCTGTGGAAATTCCAGGGTCAAAATCAAAAAACCCTGTGGAAATTCCAGGGTCAAAATCAACAAACCCTGTGGAAATTCCAAACGCAGGTTCCAGATTCCAGGTTCCTCGATATAGGGGGGTAGCGGATATAATATGGAACAGCCCATCATTACTTACCCAGGGTAAAGAGGAGGTGGAATAACTAGAATCATCTTCATTTTCTCCTCATGTAACGCATCCGCCATCTTGCTCACTAATAGGTAGAGTCCCCTATAAAAATGAAATTTTCCCACTAAGCATTAGCGAGTTATACCGAGTCAAAGAAAGCATCCACTTCCATCGGCTGATTTAGGGAATGTAGTGCGATATTTTCGATTGAATTCGGTAAATGAAGAACACTCAAAACTAAGTTTGTAGATGGGTATTTCGAGATTTCTACACGTAATTCGTCTTTTAATGTCGAATGGAAACAATAACAAAAGAGTGGCTGACTAAGGATCTTTTACTCTGTCCTGAGTAAAAGAAGAAAGACTCACTGTTTCGTGTCTCCCGTATATTGACTCCAGACCTCAAGCACAATGCCATCGAAACCATGGTTCTGTTACAAGGCAAAAGGGCAGGGAATTTAGTAATCAAAGTTTTATTTGACAATGTAAACGTTTCGATACGGTTTATACACAATTCACATAAAATAAACGTAACCAAAGCAATAAAAAAGCAAGTTCATAGCCTACTAATTAAGTGAGAAACTAAATGAACTGAAATGTGCTATAAATAAAAACAGAACATAACTGTGATTCGAGCACCAACCGACAAACAGACAAACAGCGTCTTGGCTTGCCAAAATCTATGCTCCAACGTTTTTGATGGAAAGCATGAGGCAGTTGACACTTGAAGAGAGATTCAGCAGAATCATGAAAATCGCAGTGTAGTTATTCTTATGGATTCTCAGCTGTCATGTTTCCCCTCTCCCCTAAACCCCTACGGGAACACTTTACAGTGCATGCTAGCTTCACGCGCAAACCCTTCTCGTATACCTAGCAGCAAACCACTAGCGCCTGCATTGCACTTACCTTATTAAATTCACGCGAGCTAAATTAACGCGAAAAAGGGTAACTTCCAAATAAAGAAAATTAACGCGAAAAAGGGCTCAATTTTTTATTTGAGGAAATTAACGCGATTGCTGACAGACTGTAGCGACAACGAGACAAACCCGGAGGATGATGTGCAAATAGTTTAATGAACATCGGCGGCTTATCGCTCCTTAGCAGAAAATTGACTGATAAGTTACAACTGATCTAATGCACTGAACTAGTAGCCCGAAAAATAGTAGCCCGAAAAATAATACTAAAGTAGCCACACTTCCTTTTTCTTTTCTTTTCTTTGTAATTTTTGTAATTCATTGCCCTATATTGTAACTTTATGTTAACCCTCTGCCCGCCTCGTTAGCTAAGCTATTTGCGGGCACTGGCTATTTATTTTTGTTATATGTACAAAATAAAATAATAAAAACCTGTAAAAAAAAACTGTAAAATATTTAGGGTGTTGTAATAGAAAATAGTGTGTCCTAAATTTACGTTCAACTTCATTAAAGACTTGGAAATTAACGTTAAATTAAATTCGCCCGACCTAAATTAACGCGAATTTTCTGATTTCGCGTTAATTTAGTGAAGCGTTAATTTCCTATAATAAGGTATTCTCGCTTGCAATCTTTCGCATTTACATGACTGTGTGATTTGTAAGAGAATTAAAACAATAACATCTACTTTAGTTTAATTTTACCTTTGTAAATGCGACCACCATATCCGTCATGGACGACAATGCTGATTCGCTACTGAGGACCACATGGAAGTCATCGTATGTCCACTGCTCAAATAACAATCTAGGTACTGGACAAACAAAAAGACATCCACAGACATTTTCAGCAAAGGTGTGATCCAAGAAAATATCCATAACCAATCGTGCTTCTGTCAGAAAGGACTTGAAATTCCAGAGGGGTTGGGTGTGGTGGGTTTCTATTAGTCACATTTAATCAATTTTCCATACAAAGCACTACAATAAAAAACCCTATGAAATAGGTGAAAGAGTTGGTTGACAGAGGACACATTTGCTGAAATACAAGAAAAACAAGAAGACACCCCTACCAAATCAGGTATATTTGAGGTATACCCCAAATATACCCGAGGTATACCTCAAATGTGCCTGGTGAGGCACATTTGAGGTATACCCCAAATAGGTAAGTTTTGAAACAAAATTAGGCACATTTGGGGTATACCTCAAATGTGCCCCTAATGTGGGGCACATTCAGGGTATACCCCAAATGGAAACCTTTGAAGCACATTTGGGGTACTGTGGCAAATGTACCCCAGATATGCTTCACAGCCTTGATTTCACTGGAGCACATTTGAGGCATTGTCAGGCATGCCTCAAGTGTGCCTCAAAGTTCGACCAAAAATGCCAAGGTACATTCAAGGTATACCTAAAATGTACCTTTTAAGGGAAAGGCACAATTGAGGTATACCTCGGGTGTGTTTGAGGTATACCTTTATGTGCCTCATTTTGGTAGGGGTGCATCCACAGGCATTTTCAGCAATAGGTGTGATCCAAGAAAATATCCATAACCAATTGTGCTTCTCTCAGAAAGGACTTGATATTCCAGAGGGGTTGGGTGTGGTGGGTTTCTATTAGTCACATTTAATCATTTTTCCATACAAAGCACTACAGTAAAAACCCTATGAAATAGGCGAAAGAGTTGGTGGACAGAGGACACATTTGCTGAAACACATTTTCCAACATAAAACGAAAGAAAAAGGAATGGAGGTCTGGAGTAAAATCAAAGTCCTGTCACTTCTTTGTCAGTTTTTCTTCAAACATTTCGACATAAGGTCTGCACACTTTAACGACTAATACATGAGCAGATGTTTTTTGAAATGAATACTCACTAATCTTAACTTTCTTGTTTGCTTTCTTGACATCTGACATCCAACCTGGGTATTGCAACAAAGTTTGCATACACATATAATTAAGTACAGTATTAATGGCAGGGCCATACTGGTTCCTGTCTTTCTCCATAATTTGACATAAGTAATTTACTATTCATGGTGAGACAGTTGAAAGACCTGAAGTGTGTGTCCTCATAGAGTTTAATATTTTTAATACCTTACTTTCAAATATTTTTCAAATACCGTAACAGCTTTATATGAGCACCAACTAGTGTAGTCAGAGATCAAATTTCAATTTTCAAACTTTTTTCAATACTGATGAATGCACTCATCATATGGGGAGAAGGACTCCCCTATTTTTGGGGCAAGGGTGCTCGTTGTACCTTTTAGGGGTTGAAACCAGGCCTCTGGTACCTTTTAGGGGGTAAAATTCGAAAAACAAGTAGGTACCTCTAAGGGGTCCATTCTAGCAAACTTACATTGTAGCAACAATGGTTTTATCAATAGCACACCTTGTTGGTACCTTTTAGGGGACAAAATCAACTAAGCCACACCCTTTTTGGTACATCGAAAGTTCCTGACATGCTCCCCACACCAAAAATAGGCCCCCCCCCCAGGAAGCATTCTTGGAATAAAAAAAATGAAATCAAGAATACAATAATGAATTGAATTATCCCAGCTCTATGGGGGCATGGTTTGTGAATTTTGACTATGTCTCCTTCTGTAAATTCAGGATGGAGTGAGCCAGAAAAGGTGTGAAGTTAATACAGTCTCTATTTACACCCAATTACTGCACTTTATTATTACTGGCAATAATTAGGCCAGACTAAATGACATTTTACCTTCATCAATATCATGGCCTCCTTCTATTGATAATGACCCTGACTTTCTGTTAAAAAACAAACAAAACTGTGTGATTACAGACTGATAGAGAACAGAGCAGATCACAGATTTTAGTTTTTTAATTGACTTCTTTGATGTCTAATTTACCATAAATGCTAAAGAATAAGATTCCTGCCTTTCATTACTGCCTCATGCATTGTGTAATTGAGTAACAAATTCCATACCAACCCCGCTTGTACCCCGCTAATGCGCGAATGGGGGGGTGTGGGGCTGTCAATTGACTGGTGCATTTATGAAGTCAGTGAAATGGTTCTTTAGCACCCACCTTGTAGGTTGGAAGGGAATTAAAGACAGAAGGACCTCCCCAAATTCCCTAAAAAGGATTTGGGATTTGGGGAGGTCCTTCTGTCAATTGACAGCCCCGCACCCCCCCCCCCCCCCCCCCCCCCTTCGCGCATTAGCGGGGTACAAGCAGAATTTCGTACAGAATTCACACTACATTACTGCCCTGTTGGTCGGGAGATGCGCTCTCTTTCACGGCTTCCACACAGTACATCGAGCGGGGAGTCACTCTCTTCCCCGGGACACAACACAACAGAAACCAGCCCGCTTTCCGGGCTGTCTCACCTCCATATGAACAGCCCCTTACTCCACAAAAGACACAACAAATACAGATTTTTTACGTGAATTACAAGTATTAAATTTTAATCTACACTAGCGAAAGTACATGCAAGTAGAAAAAATATGGTAATTACTGCGCTTTGCGATCGGCTGCGGCTGCATTGAAAACTGGGCACCATTGACATGACTCTTTCAGTGAGTAAAAATCCTTTGTGTTATTTTTCTAAATTCGTTGGGAAAGGAGCGCATTCACTCTTAATTGTTACCCTGGGGACGGTGCATTCACCTCTCAAATTGTCCCCGCAAACCGAGGCGCTCACTGCCTTTCACTTGCCAAAAAGGTGAATGCCCCACTAATGCGCGAATTGGGGGGGGGGGGGGGGGGGGGGTGCGGGGTTGTCAATTGACTGGTGCATAAGTCAGAGTAGGGGACTATACTCCAGTGATATGCTCTGGCTCCCCGATGGGGTCTCCCATTTTTTGGTCGGGCATGATCGTCATGAATTTTCAGTTTCACCCCTAAAAGATAGCAAAAAAGGGTGTGACTCAAATAATTTTTTACCCTAAAAGATACCCAGCAAGAAATTTCTGTCTTTGATCAAAATGCTGCCTTTGATATTGCCCAATTTATTGCCCTGTCAACAAAGTACTCTCTCTCCTTCTTGAAGGTTTGCCATGAGTGTGTTAGAGCCCTAAACGATTCCCATACCAATCTACCTTTAATTTTACTGCTCAAGGTCAACCCTTAAAGAGACCAAAACCTGAGATTTTAACCCCTAAAGATACGACAATCATCCCTGACCAAAAATACTGGTATGGAAGTATCCCCCCGCCCCCTGGCCTGGCTCTCAGAGGCATACAGCTGTCTATACTGTAAAACAGACCTCATGATTGTGGGCCATCACAATGCAGTCCTCAAACCTCTGCATGTCTAGTTGTCATTTATATTTGTCTGCTTTCAGTCCCCTCATGATGAGGAGAAGAGCTTCTCTTTCTTTCTTCTTTTTCTTCAGATTCTGTACTTTGTACCTTTTCTTTATTTGTAGCCATACAGGGCAAACATAGGTGAACTTTCCTCCAAACATCTTGGCAACATCATAGCCATGTGAATTCCACTAGGAAAAAGGAACTTCATTAGGATGCAGAGTGACTTATAGTGTAAAGGTCTGGATAACTTGTACTGGTATTGGCAACAGAATAATAATTATTTATTAATATACAATTTAAACTTGATAAGCAGAACATTTACTATTGATTAAAATGTGAGTTTCCACACTACTCACAGAATGGATTAGACAGTCCAGGGGTGGGGGCTTAATTTTCCTTTTATTTCCAACACAATCACTGTATTTTTGGCAGGAAATTCCAGAAGGGTGGGGGTCAGACCTCAAATCCCTTTCGTGGGAGGGCATAGATGATTTCTGTTATCACACAATAAGCAATCCTATGCCTTTCTTGTGCCAGCTTTAGGGGGAGAGACTGCATCCTGCTACTCCACTATAGCCATGGCCCTGTGCTACTGCATTGGGTGTATTTAGGGGTATTTATAACACCTATAAATAAGTTGTGCTGGATGTTTTGCTGTTAAATCACATTTTTCATCTGCACTGTAGCAGCAGGTTTTCTGGGTGTTTCACAGACGATATAGAGCCAAAATCCTACGTCATTTAGCACACCTTTTTTATGAGACTGCCCCCCCCCCCAAAAAAAAAACCTTTTGTTTCCACCATCCCTGATTTCACATAACAATGGCCCCAACAGGAAATTGGTGCATCCTTTTGACAAATTTCCTCACTGTTGACAGGCAATTGTTTGGAATCACTCATTATTTTTTAACTCACAGGCGTAACATAAACCAAGACTTCTCCATCAAAGTTTCTGAGCTTCACATCTTTATAATATTTACTATGCTGTTTTATGATGTCTCTGATGCGTGGTTGGTCTGTTACTAAACCTCTAGTTGTCACATTGGAACTTGCCAGCTGGGTCTGAAATATCAATAAAAAAATATCATGCTGTTAAGCAATCATTAAAGGTCTCAGGCCAGTAATGGATATTTTCTGGAACCACACAATCTCAGGGGTAGCGAATAGTAAATCCGAGACTTGCCGAGACACTGAGACTGGCAGTTTAAAATTGGAGCCCGAGACTGAAGTAAATATCAAGCTCATATATTTACTGTATTTAGAAGTTTGAGGGCGAAACTTCAGGGTTCCGAGATGGTATACCGAGACGCACTTTAAAAATTCAAAGATTCCGAGACTCTGCTAAAATTGGGTGAGACTCTTGATATTTTTAGGGACCATTCGCTACCCCTAATCTCAGAAACATGACCATGAGTTTGACAAAAGTTTAACAAGAGTAAAGTCTTTATTAAGCATCAAAAAAGAAATACGAAGAGAAGCAACAAGTTTGAGCAGGAAAGTAGTGTGGCTCGATGAATAAGATAGTTTGTTAAAATTTCTCCACAGCCATAAAAATGATCTAGCATTCTCTGTTATTTGAATGACCAGTGAAAACAAGTTGACAGTCAGCAGCAAACTCATTCAGAAATTAGACATTTTCAGCCATGCTCCATCCAAGAGAATTCTGGAATGGAAAATCCCCTCATGCAAGCAGAAATCCAAGCTCACTATACGGGTATGTGTCGCTGTGCAAGGAGGGTTGCTAAATCACCACTTTCTCTGGAACAGGGTCCCTAAAATAGACATTTTCTCTCTAGATCACCTAGTCCAGCTTTTATCAATAAAATATTTTTAATTTGTTAGTTCCTTTTATTCGATTTGGGGTACCTATTTTTGAAACTTTTCTAGAACAGGGTATATATTTTTTGCAGATTTTCACAAAAATACTCTAGTACAGGGTTTTGAATTTTAAATTTTTCACTCTTGAACAGGGCCAGGTTCTCGGAGAGCCAACAGCACATCCCTACCCTAAATTTCCAGAGTGCCCTCCCCCCAGGCTCACAAACCCTTCACCATTTCAGAATCCTCAAATGTGGTGAAGTACAGAAATTTTCTGGAAATGCGCCATAGCAATCACAAATTTAATTCCTCTACTTAAACAGCAGTTATTACAATAGCAAAGTCTAAACTGAGGTTTAGAAATTACTTTTTCACAGCAAACAGTTTTATAGCAAAAAATTAGTAAAAAATGACCAGCTGGTAAAGAAAATGTGAAAAAGAAGGAATAATTAGCTAAATCTGAAAAGACCCATACATTGAAAATTTTAATAAGGATTATAAATTCTGTGAGCAAGGGTATTATAAGCTTAACACTGAGAAACAATGTTGTGTTAAAACTTTTTCATAAAAACTTTATTACAGCAGGTTTATAAGTCAAAATGTCTTTCAAAATTAACTGGCTCTTCAATCAAGAAAATTGAATAGCCTATGTGGCAAAAATTAGAGCAAACTTCTTTGGAAATAAAAACAACATATTTTCAAGTAACTTAAATCTAGAAGAAATAGGACAAATAGAGTAACATCATAATGTCTCTTTTTGTTCTGTTTTTATCTCGTTCACAGAAAGTTATAATTATATTCAAAATATTTTTTCTAAAACTTGCAATGTTATATTTGTTTTCATTAAGTATTTATAGATAAGGGGCAGGGAAAGATATATTCATTAACAAGATCAAAACTTTGCCAAACAACATTCAAACGACTTTGGTTAAGTTTAGGAATCCATTAAAGTGTTAGAGGGGGAAACCCTTTCAATGCTTGAAAGCCATCACTCTTAAGCCTGGATTCTTAAATTAAGCAACTCTGAACTTGATTCAATGTCCTGACATCAGTTTTTTGTTGCTGAATTTAAGTACTGTAAAATAAGAACAATATTCTTAAAATAAGATATATAACATCTTAAATCAAGCGGTTTAGATCTGATTTCCATCAAACTCAAATTCTTAAAAAAGACCCAAATTCTTAAAAAAAGACCAGAATTGTTAAAAATAGAGGCATTGTTCTGATGGATTCACAGGTGATTGGCCATTGATTTTTGCATATATTAATATGTGCAGCCCACAGCATGCTCTTGGATACAACAGGGTCAACAAGGGAATCGATTTTTGGTTTTCAAAATGGTGCTTCGACAAGTCACTTTGTCATTTTGAAAAAAAAAATGATTCGCCTTTCTGGCCAGTCATATCGAACTTGATGGATATGCTTCACTGAGAAAATGGTCTATTTGATACACTATTGTATGCTGTTTTAAAAAAGACTGTTTCTCTTGTTTTCAAAGCAATTATTTTACTTCAATCATTGTCAAACTTTACTTGTGTCATACATGTACAACACGCTTTCCATGAGCATCAACATAGTGGAAAATACATCTAGAAACTGACATATATTGTCTTTCATTGGACCTGGTAAACCATACAAATGTCATTTGAATAATTATACTAAATAATCACCTTGATTCCATTACCCAAGTCCTGTGAAAAGGGCCATAGAAAACATGAAAGCTATAGACCCTTTTAATAAGTCCAGTCATGCATGTTTTCCGCAAACGACGTCAAATTTATTCTGATTTTTGAAATGTGTTCAGTAGACCAGAAATTGAAAAGAATAAATTTGATGTCATCTGCGGAAAACATGCGTGACTGGACTTATTAAAAGAGTCTATAATATGCGTGGAAATGGCTTTACATTATAGTTTGCAAAAAAGATTGAGATGAAGGAAAGATTTACCAATGTTTGCTAATCAGCGGATGGGTTGCACACCAATGGGATTCATACAAACAGAGTCTCATCAGTTTTGTTTATCAACTAAATTTGCAATGTCTTAAGGTTACCGAGAACCTTCGCGCACGTCCTCGGAAAAAAATCATACTCGTCCTTAGTTTAACCAAAACATGTCAACCTATATATCGTTGGAAAGCTTATAGAATGGACTAGCGGGCTTTGGCAAAAAGAAGTAACTTTTTAATAAATATGATTTTTTTAAAGGTTTTATAAACATTTTGAGTGTGACATTTTCAAGAGCTATCGCTGCAGAACTGCTTGACCCTGACTCCCAAGAAACACATTCTTTTACAGTCAAAAGACATGAAGCGTGCCCCCCCTAGAGTTGAATATTCAATTCATTATTCCATTATTGGTTTCATTATTCAATCCAAAAATGCATTTTTCAATTCAATTATTAAAAATGTTAAATGTTCAAATTTTGACTTCTGAATATAAGCAATTGTTCACCCAGACTAATAATTTAGATTTTACAAATTTCAATATTGAATTGAAAATTGCATTTTTGGATTGAATAATGAAATCAATAATGGAATAATGAATTGAATATTCAACTCTAGGGGGGCACGCTTCATGTCTTTTGACTGTAATCCTTAAAGGTGTTTCTCAAAAACCATGTCTGCGTTTTTTTAAATTTTGGTTAGTTCAAAAGTTATGAATTTTTAAAATTTTTAAAGTGTGAAAATTCTATAAAATTTGACCTTGGAAATTTAAAAGTTCCATAACTCTTGAACTACGCAAAATTTTAAAAAACAAAGACACGGTTTTTGAGAAACACCTTTAAGGATTAAAACAATGTGTTACTTGGGAGTCAAGGTCCAGCAGTTCTGCAGGCTAGGGGTAGCCCTTGAAAGTGTCACACCCACATTTTTAATAAAACCTTTAAAAAAATTATATTTGTTTAAAAATGATTTCTTTTTGCCATAGCCCGCTAGTCCATTCTATAAGCTTTCCAAGGATATATAGGTTGACATGTTTTGGTTAAACTAAGGAGTTGTACAATTTTTTTTCTGAGGAGGTGCACGAAGGTTCTCACTAACCTTAAGGTGGCCCATGGCTAATTCACTGAAAATCACACCTTAAAAGTTAATTACCCCATTTGTCTAGACAGCAGCAACATTCAGATGTGATAAAGGGTCCTTTGCACATTACAGCTGATTGCGTTTGACATGTTATGTACGTTTGAACATTGGCATTGTGAGACAAAAAGTGAGACCTTTTCCAATAGCAACCGCCATGTTTATTTTTTGCTGACCAATCACAGAGGGCAGAACTCTTTGGTTCTCCATAGTGACGTCTCGTTCCATCCTAGAAATGCAACTTTCAAACATAAGGTGCAAGCTGTTAGGGTCATGTTAGGGTTAAACAGTCAAACGTAATCAGCTCATTTAGCTGTCATGAAATAAATTGGAACTGTTGTACCAGTTTCATTTGGTATGTATTTTCCTGAAGGTGTCAAAATGAAATGGAGCCCTCCTATTCTAAAGCGGCAGGACAGAATTTTACCTTTTATCATTAATACAATGGTATATCTGTATAGTCTACACCAATAATAACAAATACTAATAGACAATGTAATTATTTTTGAGACGCCTATATTTCGGCTTCATACAAGAGCCTTCTTCAGGGCGAACGGAAAACAATTCGTCAAAAAAAAACCGGACAATACAACCTTGCGCGTGCAAATGGACAGAACCTCTAACCTTCTCTCTTTCTCAGGTCCTCATTCGCTGCCCTATCAATAATTTGAACTTTCAATTTAAACTTTAATTTTAACTTTAAATTAAAGTTAAAATTATTGATGAAGCAGCGATGACCTGAGAAAGTGAGGTTACTGGGCCTACGGGCTCAGAACCCTCCATCCAGAGGGACTGAATAGTGATGACTTTTTTCCATTTGCATAGTAAGAAAACACGTGCGCGACATTAGAGGTTCTGTCCATCTGCACACGCACGGTTGTATTGTCTGTTTGTTTTTAAAGGTAAGACGAATTGTTTTCCATTCACCCTGAAGAAGGCTCTTGTATGGAGCCGAAATATAGGCATCTCAAAAATTACATTGTCTATTAGTATTTGTTATTATTGGTTTCATGTTTAGATGCTTGAGTAAGAAGTGTATAGTCTACACTGTATCATATAAATTAGCATAAATTGCCCCCAAAATATGTATTTGTTTCTGATGACAGAGTAAACTAGAGGCATCAATCATTGCACTTGTCACAACAAGTACAATTCTGTCATGCTGCATTTTGTGAGAGTGGGATAGTTATGTTCTATTTTGACACCTTTAGGAGACTGTGTTACTTTCTTAGCATGTCACAATTAGTATTGTGAGTGAGGAGCCCTTTATTTTGCATAATTAATAATGACATTTTGACTTCTTCTAAGCAAATTTACTTTTAGGTTGTTTTGGTGAATTAGCCATGGGCCACCTTAATTATCTCAAATCTTAGCAATCCTTCATCAAACTCCCCTGAAATTTTCCATAATATTTTTATATTTTGCAGTTTTTATTAATTTCAAAATGATCATGTCACCCATTGGAGCAAAATTTTATATGTAGCTTGAAGTGCTAAAGAAAGTTCCTTTTGTAGTTTTGCTAAAGAATCTTAAGGTGACTCCACAAAAAGTCCAAGCGTATTTTCTGTAAATATAAATTTGGTCATAACTTTTATAATATTCTTGTGACAATTATCAAACTTGGAGGACAGTAGGGGGCATCTTTTAGCAATAGTTTAACATATTATGTCGATCCTTATTTGCGTTAATACTTTGAATATTATATCCCAGCTACAGCGGACCCCCTTTTTCCTCTTTAAACATCTCTAAAACAAAATTTTGCTATCAAAATTGGTGTTCAATTTAATTGCTTCAGATATTTAGAGTCTCCGCCAATTCGGCAGAATGAAATGAACAAATGAATAAATTAGCAAATAAATAAACAGATCCCAATTTTGACTCTGCCCAATTGGCTAAGACTTTCTAAATATCCAAGGCAAATCAATTGAACGCCAATTTTGAAATTTTGTGCAAAAGTGATAGCAAATAATTATTTTGTTTTAGAGATGTTTAAAGCGAAAAAAAGGGGGTCCACTGTAGCCGGAATATTATTAAAAGTATTAATGCAAATAAAGATTGAAATATGTTAAATTATATTGCTAAATGATCCCTCCTACTGTCCTCCAAGTTTGATATCCGTCACACAAATATTATAAAAGCTATGACCAAATTTATATTTACAGAAAATGCGCTTGGACGTTTCTTGGAGTCACCTTAAGCCACTGCAGTTTTGATCAACTTTAGTTTTCATTCTAATTTCACCACAAAAAAATAAAACTCCAGTATTATTTATCAGTGAACCAAAGCAGTCATGTGAGCATATAGTAAAAAGGAACAAAATTTGTTGTTAAAGACAGAGGTAACCTGAGGATCAGGCACTCCCTTGTTTCCCTTAAAAATTAAATTTTTCCTCCCTCATTTTCTCTTGGAAAAATTAAATTCCGCCTGATACTCAGGCTAAGACTGAGGCTAATAATTCTACTTTCTATCTTATGCAGTAAGAACTGCTTTTACTGAGCTGATTTGGAAAAAAAAGTGATACAGTATGCTAGAGAACTTTGTGACTGGCCACGTGGTTTAGTTCAATGAATCAGAATGACAAGGAGGGAATTTTTCCATATTGCTGTAATGTGAGAAATACGTAAGACTAAATCCTACATGAAATCTACAACTCACTGCAGTAGTTTTAGAATCTGAATGGAACTAGAAAAGATGTAGTGAACTTTCCTGGAATTTTCCTAGGCACCTCCCACCATAAATTGTGTTCTTGTTATACAGTACAAAGGAGAAAGTGATCATCAAGTTCATTCTAACTGTGTATGGAAATTTTTTCTCTCCCACATTTGAAATTTATGTTGATGTTCATCAACAAAATCAATTAATTTGGCAATCTGTAAACTTTGGAGCAATACAGTTCAGTCACTCTGTGTTTAAATTAGCAACTTCCTTGATCACACAATTTACTAATACCGGTCTTAGCAACCACAACATCACTCATTAGGTTTTGCAAAGGCTACAATCTCTGAGATCAATGCAATTCAAAGTATTTGTTCCAGAGTTCACAGAATTATGAAAAACACAGTAATATTACTGTATGTCTTTACTTCTGGTGTTCAGTTGTGCAACCAGTTTCTAGCCTCAATTTTCTGATCCATCTATTCTTCCAACACAACTAGTGATGTTCATCCTCCCTAGAAATATACAAGCAGCCTAAATTATTTTGATCACTTCATTTATGCTTTTACATTTTCACATACCATAACATGACTTGCAGCTATAGAGTTAAGTTGGAGTAATGATGTATGCTAGATATTTTCACTTTTCTGAATCTGTGAAACGTGCTGGTTATTGGCCATGCCACTGAACCTTTATTCACATTCCTATTTAGAGATCAGAAGTCATCATAAAGATCATAATGCTAAAAATAGTCTAAACAAGTTAAGTTATTACCCAGACAAACTACTAAAGCGTTTTTATGCTCCTAAGAAAAAACATGGCATTTTACTCTAATTGTACATGCACAAACACTAACACTCAACTCACAAAATTCTCAAAACAAAAGCGGCTAGCAACTAAAGTACTTACCAATGTTGCACTTTCTTACTTATAGATAAACATCATCCTCCCATTGCAGCATATTTTGCGATATTTCTGTAGAAAAAGACTGTAACTTCCAGCACCAAGCGCCAGGGAGCCAAGAGCAACGAACTAACTGATCTGCTGAGCGACCACCCCTCAAAATTTCAAATCACAACAGTTATAGATTTCTTAGCTTAGAATCATTATGGCATTGCTTAAAATCAGTAATGGTTTACTTGTTTAATATATCCAGGTTTAAGATATCTTAAAACAAGAAGGGTGTTCTCAATTCAAGATATTTCTTGGCTTAAATCATTAATGGTATGCTTAAAATCAGTAATGGTTTACTTGTTTTATCAATCCAGGTTTAAGAGTGCATGCCAGCGTTATACAACTTCAAACGTGTATTAGAATCCGAAATGCGAAGCAACAACATGGAATTCAAGCATTTGGAAATTTCAAACACTAAAATAGTTATTGTTTGTGACATTCACACGAAAGCATACCTTTTTGGACTTGGTTTTCTTCTGCTTATCCTTCTTAGAAAGTGTCCCATGCACGTGTGTCAAGTCGAAGTACCATCCAAGGACTACAAAAACTACAATGGCGTACAACAAAACCCGAGACATAGCGATTGGAAATAGTACAGGAAATATTCTCGATCCTCCAGCGTTGATCGCTTGCAGGCTGTAATTTCTGCGGGGGTTTAAATATTCATACAATTATAGTCCTGGTTTTGTAGCAAGCGAAAACCTTGCAGCTGGACATGTTGTGCGCATAAAATGACCATTTTGGGCGTCTAGTGTGCAGCTTTGTAACCGCGCTGGAAATTAGCTGTCACGTTGAAATAAGGGTCACGCCACTTAGGCCCTGATGGAGCGCCCGGTATTAGGGATCGACCGGTCATTATTTAAGTCGGGGGGGAGGAGAAAATGGGAGTCCCTGACCTTATGTTAGGCTTGGAATTTGGCCAATAGAAATCGGAAAAATGTTAACAAAGGTCAATTTGCCTTAACTGAACCAACAATCCAAATATCAATGTCTGTAAAGAGTGGCTTTAAAAATTTGTGAACTGCTTTTAAAATTTTGCCCTACGACTGCAATACAAACACTCTGTACACATGTCTAAAAGTCACTTTTTAATGCTGGGATTTTAAAACTTTGACTGGAATTTCCGTGAAAAACAAAACAAACTTCAGGACTGGGATCTTGCGAAACTTTTACACTGAGCCAATGGGATTTGGCCCCCCTTTCAGGACCTGTTTCAATCATTTTTTTGACTGACATGGATGCAGGGGAAGGGGGGTCCTAGAATGTTTCAGTCTATCAGAGGGGGGCTCCCGAAAACAATGCTTTCAGGTGGGGTTCTTGAAATTTTTTTGGGATCACAGGTATCTTCTCCTCCTCCACCTCCCTCATGGCATATAGTTGCTCTGATTAATGATAAGTGTAATTCCGGGGCAGCCCGCTCCATATATAAATGTCGGACCAAGGCGGTGTATCGGACCAAGGTGGACTGACTGTACGTCTGGAGCCCAGTCCAGACATGGATTATTCTCAAAAACTTCTGGGACGAAAAACACGCAAACAAAGAATTTTAGTATCGAATGTACGCAGGTTACCCCGTGTCCCGGGAGGGGGGGGGACTCCCATATTTTTGGGGCGGGGGTGCTCGTCGGGAACTTTCGTTTTCACCCCTAAAAGGTACCAAACATGGCGTCGCTTAGTTGATTTTGACCCCTAAAAGGTACCAAACATGGCATCGCTTATTTGATTTTCCCTCGTAATTTTGTCGCGTATTTTTTACGAGGGAAAGTACGTCTGAAATTCAGGCTACCAACAAGTGCGATTTGCTTGATTTGCTAACGGACCTCTAAAAGGGACCTATCTGGAGAAAAATACACGTTTTCGAATTTTACCCCCTAAAAGGTACCAGTGGCCTGATTTTAAACCCTAAAAGGTACGACGAGCACCCCCGCCCAAAAAATATGGGAGTTCCCCCCCCCCCCCCCCCCGCCCGGGCCCGTGTTCTCTACTCGTTCTATACTAAAGGACTATCCGTCTCTCTTACAGATTTCGTTTTGATGAAAAATGCCGACAACCATGACAACAGAAGCGTTCTTTTTCACTGAACAAAATTTTAACAGTCTGTGGCGCTCTCCATAAAATTCGGCGGAAATCGGTTGGAAATCGAATTTATGGAACACGCTGATGTCCCGGCTTCCACTGAAATTAAATTCCCACGTGTGAGGCACGCCTTTGCTTTGCTTAGGAAAACAGTGTGGACCTAGAGTTTATACATTGTTTTTTTATAAACTAAAATTATACAACGAAAGAGAAATAGAGACTATGATTTTAATATGTAGTTTGCGAAGCACTCAGACTATACCCATATACTGTATATATACCCATATGTAGTTTTTCCGAGGGCAAGGCACTCATATATAGAGGATATTACACGGTGGCGCGAAGATATGAGTTTTATTTCGAGTGGCAAGAACAATATTTTACGAATGAGCGCAGCGAATGAGTAAAATATTGTTTTTGACACGAGAAAATAAAACTCATATCTTCAAGCCACCGTGTAATTTTCTTTTTATTATATAGACAAACCAGAAATAATATTCCAAATCGATTTCCAAGCACTTTTGCTTTGACCGATATCCTCACTAGTGAGGATATAGAAAATATGTCACTGAGGACCCGGATGTAGCTTCGTATGAGATCTACGAGTGGCGTATTTCCCAGTAAAACACTCGTGTCTATATATTAAAGATATTTATTATTCAGCACATCGATGCATTGACCAAATATGGTCATTGGAACGCCAATAGCTGTCTTCTGTACATGACAGATATCCTGCGATATCCGTCTCTGAGGGAAGTATGATGTGTTGAGCTCGTATTTTATACGCAAAAGTAAATCATTTCTGGGATTCTTTGTGCTATCGATGTGCTGAATAATAAAACCATTATCCTGCTCGATTTTGCAGAATATCGTCTGATTTAGCCAACTCGGGACTGCATCCCTCGTCGGCTAAGTATCAGACAATATTCTGCACAATCTCGCAGGATAATGGTTAGATAGTGATAGCCCCCCAACAAACCAGGGTGAATATTAAAAAAATTAATTTTCGATTTTTAAAAAAGAATTCTAGGGTAGAAAATTGACTGGAACTCTGGGGCAAGCAGGGATAGCTTTTCCAGCGAAGATTGGTATCTGATGGGGCTGAGGGCATTTTTTTAAAAGTGCCACAGGATGGATGGAAGTGAATTGCGATTTTTTTTTTCATTTCCCCCCTCTTTACAAATATGGTCAGCGGCGATCCACCAAATATTGTGCTTGCAACCCCCGTTTCCGGTTGACCACCGAACGTCGACGGGTACCCAAGTAAACTCGGTGGACTGTAGCGCCGAAAGAAAGCTCCGACTCATCCGTAAATTGGAAGAATAAATACCAGCTAACATGGAGACAAATAGAGGATAGTGAAGAATGGAGCCTCCGGCCTTGGTGCGGTGGTGTCCTCCTGACAATGCCAGCACGAATTCGGAGCTTTTTGACTTCGAGCTCGGTGGGAGAGACGATAGTTTCGAATTGGAAGAACACGCCAACGAGCTTAGAAGGCGGGTTGTTGCTCTTTTGCAAGAAAGGAACAGGTTGTTGGTTTATCTAAGGGAGTTAAATTCGCAGGGAGGCTCGTCACTGGATGAAGAACTCAAAGCTTTGTCAGAGCGCAACAGATTAGGCTACACGAAAGACTATCGTATGAAATCGGAACCGGGCTTGAGTTCGAGTACAAGTGGCAATGTCAGTAGCTCGCGAATTCCTGGGACAAGTCGAGATTTATTTCCTTCGGGAAGGTGTACAAGGCTGAGCCAGGAAAGTGGCGTTGAAGACGGAGATACACTGGAATCTGATGTAAGTTTTTATATTGTTATTTCACCCTCGATGTAACCTTATCGCCTCTTGAAGAATGCACGCAATCTCAAAGCTGAGCTATTGGTCGAAGGCTTGTTGACATGAAATGCTAGATTTTTTGAAACTCGATTCTTGCTTTCTGCCCCTTTCGTGTGTTGCGCTCGCTCCTGTCCTCCGTCTTGGACATCCCTTCACGAGACACTGCGGGCCTATCACTCGGCCAACCACGTGTCTCAGTTTATTGACTCATAACCCAAGTAAGTTTGCTTTATTTATTTGGCAAATTACAGTTTTATTCTTTTGAGCGCGCGGCGTGCTCCGAGATAGCTTTAGCTCCGCCTTCGAGATTTCGAGTGCGCCAGAGCTATGTAGCCCCTTCGACAAATTTGATCTTCTCAGCTATTTTATCGGCAACCGCAAACTTGTATTGCGATTTCTGGTTCCGTTTTACATAAAAAGGTAAGAAATAATAAGTTTATGGGTCGAGCGTGTGTTAATTATATCGTCCGCTTTCACGCGACATTTCGGTGAAATGTACAAGGCAGTTGTTTCCGCCTTGCGTGAAATCGACAAGCTTGAACGCAAACTGCGGTAAATATATCCACGCAGCCTTAAATTGAAATCAAAAGGCACTTTTTGAACCCACGGAGCTGTTTATAGTGTTTGTTGTTGAGAATTTCGAGCTGGTTTCGCATGAATTCAGTCGACTGCTCAGCTTTGATAAACAGAGTAATTAATAAGTTAAGCCTTCCCTAATCACGGCAAACCAAGAACAAACTAATCTAGATCTCGTTTGGTGCTATTTGATTTGAATCTGTAAGGTTTTAAGTTAACAGAACAGCGATGCAGCGTCGTGAAATATTTATTTGTTTTGTTGTGGTGTGCAGGTTCAAAGAATGGCTATGCTACTGGCTCAGTAGATTCGCGTGCCCGACCTACTGAGAAATCAGAGACAATTCTTTTGTCTGCGAACGGTCATGCGACTCGTAACCTATTTAAAATACCCACATTTAATAGCCAAGAAAACCCCTAAGGCTCTTAATACCCCGTAACATTGAATTTCTGAGAGAAAGCGAAGTAAATCGAGCAAAATGTGGAGTGTTAGCTCGAACTTGCACTGGTAATTGAAGCGAAGGGACTATCCAATTTCACTTCTAAAGTCTGCTCGGGAAATCAATTTACTGGTGTGATTTACTCCATAGATGAACCCATTAAGAAGTTAAAGTTAATAATAGCGACATTTCAAGTGCATTACTGGGCTTTTGCTTTCGCGTATGAAGTTTTTGCCTGGTTGGCACAGCATCGTGCGTTTTATTCGGTCAAAATTTTATTTATAGCCGGAAAATCTCTTTCTACACCTCCAATTACCCTTAGATTACCCTCGCTTTTATCATGCACAAAAAATAATTGCAACCCGGAAACTATTTTGCACAACACAAACAATATATATGATTTCGCTGCTTTCTAGAGGTATATATATAATTATTTGGCCTATCCATTAGGCCCTAAAGAGTGTTAATTTAACAAAACAATTTCGTCAGTGATTATACACATTAGGGCTGGATATAAACTTGTGATGGAGGGGTACTGAAACGGGATTTCACAATGGGTAGTAAGATTCAAATAAAGGGATGACACAATCTATTAAAATTCTCTGCTAAATGGAGAATGGCCCAATCATAGAATCCCCCTGGACCCCCCTTACAGATAGCGATTATCGATCAATCTCTTCTTGGGACGACTTGGGAATTTGTTTTTGATAATAAGGTTTTGTGGGGCAACATCTTGGAGAGTCATGTGCATATCACATAGTCTTGCACAAGTCAGCCTCAAGAAATTTTAAGGTCACACTTATCTTGACCCTATTTTTTGAGAGGCAGATAGAATTAATATTTTCTTTTGCAAACAAAAAAACAATTGCCCAGTACTTTCTTTGCTGATTCTAGCAATGTAAATGTCTTTCTGCAGTCCAGTTTGTAGTTTGTTTATTTATGCTAGACACAATTCTAACTTGTGACAAAATGCTTCCACTTGAATATTCTGTTTGCTATGTTTTTATTTATTATTTTATTATTTTTTTTTCAAGACCTTTTGCAGTGAGGATCAAGAACTTATCAGCAACTTACAGCAAGCCAACTATCATTTGTCCTGCCTTGTTAACCGACTGCAGCAAAGTGATACAAATTTGGACTGGAACGAAGGAACGTTTAAAGGTGTGGTAAAAGGTTCAATGCTCGAAAATAATATTGATTATTAAATCCCCCATGCAGCTGGATCAACCCAATGAAGTTTTTTTTATAGAAAATATTGATTTCATCATTCTGTAAGCCAAAACTTGGTTTGCTTTGATGTGTATCAGGACTGGAAATTAATCAAATGTGTCATTGAAAATTGAGCGTAGATAGCTCTAAAATTTCAGTTGCAAAACCAAATTTTTAGTCACAATATTATATTTAGGGTATGAAACATTGACATGGCACTACAGAGAACTAAATTTGGGATTCTTTTAGCAAATTCAGCACAATCTGATAGCAATTAGTCATCAGAAAAGAAAAAAAGACTGGTCAATCTAAACTTTTTAAATATGCTATGATTGCAAAGTTTCACAAAGTTTTGACTGTTAAAGAGCCTGTGTCAGCTGGCATTTTGACAGCATACTAACATACCAAGTCAGAGAAAGCATCCAAAACCACTCATACAGTGCTTTCCAACCCTGTGTAATCCTCCTAGCTACTGTGAAGTGAAGGAAAAGTAATCATGCTTCAAGGGCAGTAATTTTGAAATTGTTTGGAACACTATTATTTCAGGGAATAGAATGGAAATTGTGGATGATACAGGTGTAAATAAATTTGGCTAAAAATGTCTATTTTACACCAAACTATTAATTTTCACTTAACTGTAGGCACAAAATAACAAACTATGCTCCCAGTTCTTGCACTGTTTAAGCCAAGCGTTTTGATGAAATATGTTCATAATGTTGAGACTTAAAATTATGACTGTGACTTAATTTTGGACCCTGATAATTATAGGGTATTACTTTAATTTCCTAGTTTAATGTTGCTATGGTAAGGTTAATAATCTTTGCAAATCGTCTAGCCTAAATTTAAAAACAAATAGTGAAGGCAGAGTTATTTATAATTATGTTATTTTTGTAATTATTTCTACAGAAGCACGTGAGCACGATGTGAAAAGACAACTTTGTCAGTTAGTAACAAGGAACAAGAATTTTGAAAATCTGCTTCAAATTGAAGACTCAACTTTAACTCTCCAATTAAATAAATACCTAAGGAACAACTTATCTGAGAGAGAGATTTTATTAATCAAGAATTCTGAAAAGAACATGGAAGATGTAAATATGTGTAATAATAAGTCGATGGCATCTGAAAAAGTTGAATTTGGTGTCCAAACGGATGGAATGCCTTTTAATCATTATCCAAATTCACCTGGAATTCTGAGAGAGGGAGAGAAAAATAAACAGAATTTCAAAAATGGGAGCATTTTGGGACAGCATGTGCATGAACAGGAACTCGCAGATGAGAGACGGAAATATGCTGCACTGGAAAAGGAGTACAAGGATTTGAAAGAAAAATTTGCAAGTGCTACAGCAGAGAAGGCAAAGGTAATGGGTAGAGGAGTGGAAAACTTGTTCTCTGTCTACGATTCTATGGCAGCGCACACCCTTTTGGAGCAAAAAGAGTGCAGAATGTTTCAAGAACAGACACACAGGCGCCAAAGTGCAAAAGAGAAGGTGCGTTGTCATGGAATCGTAGACAAAAAGCGAGTTTCGATTTTCAAAAGCTATGACATTTTTAATATTGAATTGAAAAATGCATTTGGATTGAATAATGAAATCAGCAATGGAATAGTGAATTGAATATTCAACTCTAGCGGGGAACGCTACATGTCTTTTGACTGTAACTTATTATGCAAATTTATTTTTCATTGCGTGACCTGAACATGATTAGCAACGGGATTTCACAGACGCTACTAATCCTCTTGTAGGTTAGTAGCGGAAGTACACAGCTTAGATGTGATCTGGTTGCAAAGAATATTTTACTGTGCGACTACGTCAACTGGGCCATTTTGTAAGAGGTTAGCCAATCAGAAAGCAAGTATAGAACAAAGGATCTTGACTTTCTTGAGATCCCAGGCATCAAAATTATAACCTTTTCTCTAGAAATTGTGAAAATTATGAGAAGAAATTACTTCAAAACACTTAATTACTCATTGTCAGACATATTGCAGGTATTAATTTCCTTAACATGGTTTGAATCTCTAAATGACAAAGTTTTTATGGGATTGCCTGGCTGACATAATCGCACAGGCCAAGAACTAGAAATACAAGCCACTCCCTTTTTTATTTGGAAACCTTGTGTCTCCTGTGTTTCACATCTCGATGAGACATTAAACTAAGGTCCAATCTCTCAACACTACACTTGCATGTAACCAGAACTTGAGGTAGATTAAAAATTCCACAGTACTGGCCACATGACCACAACCACTCATGATTGTAATCACAGTCTCCATCTTAGGGATCAGACAATATGTCCAAATCTTTAAAATAGAAATGTACAAAAAATGTAAATGTATGATACCGCAAATATCCATATCCATGTTCAAATGCATACATTTACATTGAGCTGTTCCATTTTATTTTCTGTTACCCCCTATCAAGGCACCTGGAATTTCCAAAAGGGGTCCTGTGCCTGACCCTGGAATTTCCACAGGGCCTTTCTTATCACCCCAGAATTCCCACAGGGTATTCATTTACAACTGTGGAATTTCCACAGGGGTTGCTTCAAATTTCCACAGGGGTTGTGCAGGAGCCTGGAATTTCCACAGGGTAGAGCAATCAGTGCTCGGCCTTAACTTTTTTGGCCACTAGCCCCAGGACAAGTAGCATAGAAAAGTTACTTGTTATGAGCAGACCCATCAGATGCCTGTTGTGAGTAATTTGCAATTAATTCACACTCACTCATATAGGTGTTATTCAGAATGGCTGATTGCATTTTTAAACCGCATCGGGAAATTAGATCCTATGGAAAATTTTCAAGGGGAGGTGTATTGGACTCTGGAAATTCCATGGGAGGGGGGGTGCGTCTGGCGCTTGGAAATTCCAAGGGGGAGGGTAAAAAGGTGACTTTCCAGGGACATTTTCTCCTAAAATAGATTTTCCAGGGGTACTTTGCAAGAAAAAATGGAAGTTCCAGGAGAGGGGGTCCTTTATGAGGTGGGAAATTCCAGGGGAGTGGGTCTGATTCACGAGGGGAAATTCCAGGGGAGGGGGTCTTTTTAAGGGAGGTCCTCAACCCCCCGGTGTGGTTTAAAAATGCAATCACCCAATTGGTATAATTACTCTGCTATTTGTTTCCCCTAAGTCATGTGAAATCCACCCTAATTCCAACTAATTATGTTCATTCCCTTGTAGCTAAAAGATGAGAATGACCAGCTCCTACAAAACTATGGCAACCAAGAAACTGCTCAGCAGATGCACATAGAAAAACTTGAGCAGGATGTCAAACAGTACCAAAACATGATCATAGAATATCAAGCAGGCGAGCATACCAGGAAGAGAGAAGTTGACCAGGTATTACTTCAGGCCAGAGATGTATTGGAAAGGGAGAGGCAGGAAAAGTTTGCCTCCATCTCAGAGCAGAACGTACTAAAGAAGCAGATCGAGAATTTGTCCAAGACTATGAAAACCATGCAGGTAATAATCTCATACAGTAATGTACTCGGTTATCTAAAATGCTTGTAAGTTAATCTTATCTTTCTAAATTTCGAATCTATGACTATGAGATCTAAGTTAAGTTACAAGTCATTCAGAATAGGGTCACAACCCGGTTTGACAATGTAAAGCCTAGCCCTTTGTAGCAGTCTTTTTTCTGTACAATCCCCCTTACTTTCTTGTTTGAAGTCTACTTTTCTAAACGGAGTTTTAAACCGTTGCCAATACGCTAGAAAAGCGGGAAAACTCTGCGAAAAGGGGCGACTGTTGAGAAAGCAGTTTCTAAAGAAGTGATACGTCGTTTCTCGAAAACTCATTAAAGATACAGACGCCATGTAAACCTTAAATACAAAAAGTCATCAAATTATCCTACCTTATCTCTGTCGTTTAGATTGTATTTCTAGCCCGAAGAAGTGGAAGAAGCAAAAGTTTTTCCAGAAAGAATCTTTTTCTTCACGAACGAACGCACGTTTTTGCTTTTCCTCCTTTTCCTCGATTTCATGCGCACTCCGCTAAGACTTATGGGAAATTTCATGTTAACTTCGTGGGCATGGAATCGAGGTTTGTGTAGAGCTGTTCGACAAGTTTAGATATCTTTTTGAACATTTTTATTTTTTATTTTTCAGGTAAAGAACGAAGAACTTGTTAGGTTCCAGTGCAATCAGGAAGACCAAGTTGATGACTTCAAAAGGCTGAAAAAATTGATCCAAGAGAACGGTTTGCCAACCATAGAGCAAGTCATCGTGCTACAAAGACAGGTGAGTTGAACACCCAACCCTTCATCAGGGCGTCATCTCTCCCGTTTTTGCCGGGAGCAAGATTTTTCTCTCCGTCTCCTGGAAAAAAATTGAAGTCGACTGCTATGTGCCATACATTTACTGTAAGTATTTTTCCCGGGAGAATTTCAGGAAATTCGCCATTTCGAGACAGTCTCCATATTTTTGAAGTCCTACTGGGGTTGACGTCCCTGCTTCATAGACTAAAATAGTCGGCAAAGGAAGCAAAAATCTTGAGGGAGGGGAGCGGTACAACGGTAAATAAATTTCTTGTATTTCGTTCTCTACTAGGTTTTGGGGCATGCTCACCAAGGATTTTGTGTGTCAAAATTTCCCCGGAAATGCACCAACCCAAACTTTATAATAGTTCAGTCACTGAATATCAACTGTGGCGAAAAGCCCGGAAAAGCAACTGCAGATAAAAATATGTGAAACGTTACAAAAAGCTTGGGATAATGATAGCTAGGAAAAACTGAGAGCAGTTGCAAGGCTTTTTCCCGCGATTTCCCGCCCTTTTGGCGCGTGTGCCTCCACCACAGGAAACCCACCATGTTACAACAACGGAACGTATCAACACACGTCGGAACGTTCAAGCGAGTGACATACGCTCCCACTCTATGTGAGTGCCAAGAGATATAATTTGTAGGACAGAGATACTGAAATTATACTTTTGTGTTCGATATCATCAGAATGAGTCTTACCGTGAAGATCTGATGAACGAGCGGAAGGAGAAAGAGCGTTTGCTGTCCATCAAAGACAAGCTCAGACGAGATTTGGACTCCACTCAATCCAGAATCTCATCCCTGCAAGAACAGGTACGATTTAAGCTTTTTAGTGAGTTTGAGACCTGCCCAGTTTAAGAACATTGCATGCATACATTTTAAATATCAGAGTAGTCGTAGCGCTGAGCAATAAATATGTGGTTCCGCAAAGGGCTCCACCGTATAAGGGCGTTCATTTTAGCGAGAAACGGGCTAATGAGCATTTTGCCACCCAACATTCCACCCATTTTTAAAAAGTTGTGTAGAGCCTCCGAAACTTTATGAAAACGTCAATACGTTCTTGGGAATAATATATTTTTTTGTTTTTTTTATTTCGACCATTTTTATAACATTTTTCAAGAGCAAAGGGGTTTTCTCAAATTGAATTTCTTGGCAAGAGGCTCATTAACCCACATGTTTTCTATAAATAGAACTTCTCGCAATGCGCTCATTGGAATGAAGAACGTCAAACTTTCTAATTACGCCAGGCGCTATTGAAATTCTGAACATTTCTTTTTGTAGCTCCGTTACGCTTGCTGATTTTCACTATTCTGACCATACCAGGACCATACCTGTTCAACATATTTCTTAACGACTTGGAAATTAAATTAGGGAATGAGACACTTAGTTTTAAATATGCCGATGACTGCACAATTATTGCTCCGGTATATCATGATATTGATCACTCGACACAATTAGTAAATCAGTTTGTAATGTGGGCGGAGCAAAACAATATGAAATCGAATCCTACAAAATGTAAGGAACTGATTATGTGTAAAAAAGGACACACTGTAGAAGGCTACAATAGTATTTTAGGTATACCACAGACTAGCGAAGTTACCATCTTAGGTCTCACATTCCAGCCCAACTGCAAATTTAGTACTCATATCAAAGAAAAATTGTGTAAAGCTAACAAATGTTTATATGTCATTAGATGCCTGCGCAAAGAGGGCTGTAGTCAAGCGGAGGTTGATCATTTATTTTTATCTATAGTTTTACCTAACATAACATATGCATTATCTGTGTATGGGGCCTCTGAATCAGACCTTACTATAGTCCAGCAGTTTTTACATCGATGTTTCAAACGAAGGTATATATCTAAGAACTTAGAGATAGGGGAGCTACTTAAGGCTCAAGACAAGAGTATTTACAACAAGGCTAAACGAATTGTGAGTCATCCCCTCAAAACTTATATCCCAACTTTTAAGAATACTAGTTACAACTTAAGGAGGAAATCGCCTGCAATGCCCGCCATCAATACGGATCGTTTTAAGGATACCTTTTTCAATAGAATCATTTTTAAGTATAATATTTTGTAAATAGTGTACATTTTATATTGATGCCCTTTTTAATAATATTATATATTTATACTTATGTAATAGCTTTTTATCTAAATTTAATGTAACAAAAGATATGTAATTTTATCTTCTGATCAATAAAGACATTATTATTATTACTATTGCTTATGCAAATGAGTAAAAATGTAAACAATGGAATCACAAGAAATCCGCCTATATGGACAAGGGAACATGAAGAAACAGGCTTGTCTGGTTTCTACTCAGGTGGCCCGTGAAGCACACAATCTATAGGCTTTTTCTTTCACTATTATTGAGATGTTTCCATTTAACACTGTGTTCGTTTCGTAGGTCTATAAATACAGAGAGCACATTTACTTCCTGCAACAGCGAGCAAAGCAAGACACCCCGGGTAGTCCATTGGTTCCCCCTCCCCCTACCCCCACATTTGACCCTGTTGTCCCCCCGCCCTCGCCCACCGCATTGGCCAATGCTAATCGTCTCTATGGCAACAACGCGCAACAATACATCAACGAGAATCTGCTGCAAGGTCAAACCCGGAAGTATCCGTTAATTCCCTTCCCGGAGGGGAAAAGGGACCCCCTGGAAAACATGGCGTGGAAGCTCCTGGTAGTGCTGGAAAGCAGTGGTCCGCAGCGGGATTTCCACAGGTATGAGGATACTTTTGGTAGATCCTTCATGTATGGTACACTATAGTGTCCTCCGTATTTATAGAACGAGGATATACAGAAGGACACTATAGTGTACCATATATGAAGGATCTAGGATAATTTTGGTACGAAACAAAGTCCAGAACATTTGGGTTGAAAAACAGCGATAAATCTATTGCAAAGTGATAGCGTTGGACGGGTCACGTGATAGACCAGTATATCTTTTCAACCAACCCCAAATCATTTATTTTATACCACGCCACAGAAAATACAGCCAATCAGAATGCAAGAATGGCATTGTATATTCGGCGGTATTCCACTCAACCTACCCATCGTGCACTGCGTTTACGTAGCGTTGCGTTGGTTCTCTGCCAGAATCTCTTTTGAAGGCTTGGTCTTGCATGAATTTATTATTTATTTAAAGGGAGATGTGTATCCCTAGCCCAAAATGATGCTCTACGGTGTTAGTGGAGCATAGTATACGTGACGGTGGTGGATAAGACAAACATCAATTAATGACAACCGCAGACACCCCTAAAAGGTAAAAGGTTATACAACAAACCTAGATGGTTTTCTTGACACTTCCCCTTGAAACTCCAGCAGAACCCATACCAGAATCCAGGCGGTAAATTTGGGCGGCAGATGTCTTTGGACGCGGTGGATTGGAAGCAAAGGATCAACCCAGGGCAGGCACCCCAGGCGTGGTCCACTGACAACTCGTTCAACCCTCCAGTAACTCGCCACGGATCCTCGGGTAGCTTTTCTTCTATGAGATCTAGCGGTTCGTCTGAAGATGGTTTGGAAACTACTATGGAAAAACCAGGCCAATATGGATTGGCTGGACGGAGGCAAAACAGTAGAGGTGGAGAGGAGCCCAGATTGCAAAACTTTGGGTATGTAAATCTCATTATTATATAGACACGATTTTACTGGGAAATGCCACTCGTAGATCTCATACGAAGCTACATCCGGGACCTGAGTGATATATTTTCCATATCCTCACTAGTGAGGATATCGAGGATATCGGTCACTAGTGAGGATATCGGTCAAAACATAAGTGCTTGGAAATCAAATTGGAATATTTTTTTCTGGTTTGTCTATACAATAAAAAGAAAATTAAACGGTGGCTTGAAGATATTAGTTTATTTTTTCGTGTCAAAAACAATATTAATTTTACTCATTCGCTGCGCTCATTCGTAAAATATTGACCTTGCCACTCGAAAATAAAACTCATATCTTCGCGCAACCGTGTAATATCCTCTACATAGTTATCTGATAGGATGGTCTTATTAGCTTTGCTGATAATTCAGTTCTCGCTCCTGGAGCATGCGCGTATCATAAGAGATCAAAACAACAGTACTCGATAGGTATCCAGGGATGGTGAATTAGGTGGTGGGTACTACGAGCCCCCTAGGTATCCAGTGGTTATATTATCTCGAAGCACAAACAAGGGACACCCCCATTTTATTGCAGAAAATGTGTTACTCTTTTCATGTAGAGCACAATGAGGGTTTTCACCACGATGCATCAATTATTTCACGAGATATCGGCATTTGAAATGCCGATTTTTAGGAAAATTGAAAGAGGTGGTGGGTCTCGGTTACCCGCACCCCAAACTGGATATTTTAAAGTACAGTTGTTTTTACCTCTTCCTCAACTGGGTTTTCGTCGCGACAGAAAGCCTGGCGAGCGACTTCATAGGGTGGATGCACTTAAATGGCTTGAATGGTAAAAAAAATCCCAAACCAAAGGCGACGTTTTGAAAACACGCAGCGCGAAACAACGCATTTAGTTGTAACGTATCGAAAAGTTTAACCTCCCATTCTAAAGCCGAAACATTTATAATAATCGAGTTACCACTATACGTGCTTAAAGAAAATAAGCCTTCAAAATCGAAAGGGAACTTAGGGACCGGTCATTATTTATCGCCTAGGGGGGGGAGGGGGGCGGGGCGAGGATTTTTGGGGGGATCACTTCATTTTGGGGCGGGCGAAAGGGGGTCCATCTCTCAAAACCTGAAGCCCTGAAAGGGGGGATCACAAGAAATTTCCTAAGGAGTGATTCCAGCAAGTTCTATATCATGTGCATTTAAAGCGCGCATAAAGAAGAAACCTAATACAGTTTTAGTAGTTATTCCAGCAACTTCTCTATCATTTGCATTTTTCTACCTCACTTCACTCAATGAATAATAAAAATTTCGGCGCGCTTCGCGCGCATAAACAATATGATCTGATATAACTCTACCAACATTGCCTGCAGTGATAGACCTGCCGGGCAGTCACTATAATATTCGAAAGAAGAGTAAGCGTGTGTTCGACGACGTCACAGGCATAGAAATTCGTCATTTGGGCCGCGCTTCACGCATTGAATAATAATAATTTCGTCATTCCGGTGCGCAGTTGCGCGCATGAATAATAAAACATAAAAAACGGACATACGGAATGTTCATCTACTATTTCTTTCTTTTACTATAATAAAACCTACAGGATTTGTTTATTATACATAAAAAACGGAATGTTCATCTACTATTTCTTGATGGAAGTGCTTTTATCAATATGGCTTGATGAAATGTGTGTATCAAAATTCGGGCGCGCTTCGCGCGCAACAAAAGAAAACTGCGATCCCTTCTATCTGTAAATTGTCTTCTGCTAGGTCAAATAGGGGGCGAGGGGGGGGAGATAACGAAAACGTTTAACTATTCTGAGGGGATCACTTTAACCACTGTACTAATAGCCCCCCCCCCCCCCCCCCCCCAGGCGATAAATAATGACCGGTCCCTTACAGCCCGTCGCAGATCACCTACTTCTGCAAGCATTGATCCGTCAGAAGTGCATAATATGCTATTCTGGTACCGTTGTTTTGGCCGTTCTAGAATTAATTTTGCACTTCGTGCGCATGAATAAAAAAAGGGATTAAATTTGCTTTAAATGAGCATTCTTATGTAGGCTTTACACTCATTCTCAGTCAACTGTGCGTTCGCGAATTTGTTTCACGTGCCGCGACTGGTTTTAGTGGACGTCAATCAAACTCGGTTCGCTTGGTGATTCCCCGCCGTATCGGCCGCATTGAAAGAAATTCTTTCGCACACCGCCAAGAATAAAATGCTTAGAGGTATCCCTTATGGCTTCAGATGAAGAGTTATCTACATGGGGGGAAGAGGCTGTTCACACAAAGAGATAACGGATATTTTCAGTGTTTGCAAGCCCATTCGTCTCTCTATGCAAACACCAAACAAATGAGCCTACGCAAAGCGATTCAGCGAATAATTCAACTGGTAATTCCTTTTTCACATTTCCTTTCCTATGCAAACTTTCATAGTTACAGTTCTCACTTCAATTCGAAGGTTTTACCACGAAAAAACAGAGAAAAGAGGCCTCTGCCAGCAGGGTACATGATTTGCAGAATAGTGGCTGTTAATTTACTCCAGGATTCAGGTCGAGGGTTACAGGTTTCTCTAAGAAAATTCTCAAGCTTCCAACGCGGCGCCAGGGAAGACAATTTTTCCTCCTCTTGTCTTATTTGAATGAAAATTAATCTTTTCAAAAATTATAGCCACCGTATCAAGCCTTTCCCTTTCAAAGATGAGAGAACGTACGAGCGAAGTCAAATGGCTTGTTGACAGATTTGTTTAGAATGTCATAGAAACGGAGTTTGATTGACGTCCACTAAAAACCAGTCGCGGCACGTGAAACAAATTCGCGAACGCACAGTTGACTGAGAAAGAGTGTAATAGTTTTCGCCATCAAATTTAATTCCAAGTTTGAAAGTTGTTCATCCACGTAAGAAATCAAAAATGGCAACTCGATAATATACACGAAAAATAGCAGCTGATGAAGGTTATTTAAAGGCCCATCACCAACCGAGAGCCTTTGAGGACTCTTAGCCAATCAGAGCACCCGAAAAACAATGGATCAATTTGAAAACGAAAGAAAACGGGGCGCAAAGGCTCCCGGTTGGTGATGGGCCTTTAATAAACGTAGACGATTATTTTGCTCATTCTTGTGAATTTGACTGCATTAAATAAACCCAAAATCACGACAGACCATGACAGTAGTAACCCTTTAAAGGAGAGTGACCAAACAGGTCGCCAAAGATTAAAGTCTAGTCGCATATCAACTGTATTGGTTGCTATCTCAGACACTGCCTTTTGTGGACATGCTTTAGTAGTAATTCGTATGACTCAACACTTCGCTTGAAGCTGACTTCTTGTACTGACAATTCAGTCCACCAGCGTCGACATACGAGGCCTGGCCGCGACAGAACATGAGTGCTGGAAATCCCCGAATGCCGACTGCGCGCGCACCTCGTCGCTATTCCTCTCCTGTGGGGAATGGAATTCGTTCCCCAAACAACGACTTCTGGTCTCCGCAGCAGCAGATGAACGCTGTCCCCAAAGCATGGCAGACGGTTGAGCCCAATCAGTTCCAAGACTCCGTGCCGCCAGGCCTGCGACAAACTACAGATCCATGGCAACAGTCATCAACGCTGGCATCCAACTCGCAGGCTCAGAGTGTTTCAGTGTCATCGTCACAAAGTGAAGCGGCTACTTATATTATGAGCGGTGGTTTGGTAGCCATTGAGCTGTTACCTTAGCAACATGCACAGCATACCTTGCTGGTCAGGCCGCTATGTATGGTAGCGCCGACAACCATAGTCTATGTCCATTACTAATTATAATGGAGCTCCCTGGAAAAGTGATAGATAGCCGGGGAATTTAGATCCCAATTTTTTTCGAGAAAAAAAATGTCAGAAAGAAAATTAACTAACATTAACTGCTTATTTGATATTCTAATATGGTGCTTGGTAGCAACTTTAGATAATTAGAATAATGTAGGAAATCGCCTGTGTATAGTTTGTATTTAGTATTGTAGAATAGATCAGAGAACAATGAGAATATGTGAGGAAGTATAGCGATGTTATATAGTACAGAAGTTATCAAAATCAAATACGACTCGTGTTTTGTAGTAGTTATAGTCATAGATTAATCACAAAGTTAGGTATCTGCTTGTCTAGTGACTGAAAAAAAAATTGAGATACATTTTATAAAAAGAAAAAGTATATCTTGGAATATATATAGCATTTGAGTATTTACTATTTGGCGTGAGACATTGAACAATAATTAAACGAAAAGCATGGAGTTTGTCATCAAAAATAATTACAGTGTAGGGCGATTAGAATAGGCCGGATTGTTTAGCGTGCAACTAGAGTAACTAGAGAAAGTTAGTAACTAGAGTAGTTAGAGTAATTAAAACTGAGTTTACATTAGAGACTTAATTAGAACAGGATTCTCAATATTTAGCAAACTCAGCACTTATAAACTTGCCACGCAAATAGTTCTCGAGTTCTGCAATGATACTCAGACAGTTGCTTCTGCAGAGCTCATCTCTTTTTTTTTCATTATTTTTTTTTTTTCATTAAATTGCTTTTGGTGATTTGAACGATAAAAAACCGGCTTTCTCTTTTAGTACTTTTATCAATGTTGCTGATTACTCCATTGTCATTCGCCTTTGTCACACAAGCGCCATCTTGAATTTTTCAGCCGATTTATTCAGCATGGAAACGAGGCCAAGCAGGGTGCGGGTTTTGCTCATGTCGAAAAGCGAAGCCTGATGCTGGGATTTATGGTACAAAAGTTGACCAAGCTACCAAAAAGTACTCCATATTTGTTTAAGAACCAAAAGTTGATTGGCTCATTGTTTTTTTCTGCTTTACCGGGTCATTCTGGAAACAAAATGGCGGCGCCGTGACAAAGGCAAATTAGCCGTTTGTTTGCTGCTGTATGAGATCACGACATGCTCGTGGTTGTTTTACGTGACACAATGCGCATGCTCGATGCAAACCAGCAGTCATTTGTTAGACTTACAATCAGGACGAAGGCCATCTTTATGCCTAAATATGGACGACTGTGAAATCACTAAAATGGAAGGTTCGTTGCAGTGATCTTTCTTACTCTACCTACAATCACAACAAAATCCATCTTGATGGCGGTGATCTCGATAAAACTCGAATTCGCTGCACTGATTTCGTTCTCGCTCGCTTACACTCAGGACAGAAGCCATCTTAATGTCCTAATATGGACGACTGAAATCACTAAAATGGAAGGTTCGTTGCAGTGATCTTTCTTACTCTACCTACAATCACTACAAAGGCCATCTTGATGGTGGTCTAGAATTCACTACACTGACTTCGGTCGGCTTACACTCAGGACAGAGGCCATATATATTCTTGAATCTTGATGGTGGTGATTTTAAAAGAATTGTCAGTTAGTGCAGCGATTTATTTCTCACTCGCTTTGACTTGCAACAATGAGGGCCAGCTTTATTCCTGATCTTGGTTGTGGCGATTTCATTGAAACCTCCAATTCCCTAAAGTGTTTTTCATCTCACTAGACTTGCACTCAGGACAGATACCATCTTTGTTCCTGAATTTTGACGATATTGATGGGGCGAAAAAAAGCCACCTCGTCGCAGCGGAACTCGCTCTATCCCTCGGCCTCTATTTTAATAAAAGAAAGAAAATATCTGTAACACATCCGTCTTGCAAATATGTTGAAGCATAAAAAGGTTGCGAAACATTGATAAATGGACTAAATGCAAGGCCTTGTCTGATCAAAATTAGTATCTAGAGTGCGATTCAAATGTTTGCTCAGCGCAAAGATTATTTTTTATTACCAAAGAACATTTTTGACATTTCTATAGCGAGAAGTATTATTTATGCATAAAATGCGATATTCAGTATATTTGTTGAAATATCTTAGAAAGATAGTTTATACTTAATACTATTTAAGACTGTCAGTTGTGTGACTAGTGGGCAAACCACTCGGCTGATGTAGTGACTGAGTTTTGATACGTGTAATTACAAAATTAGAGTGATAGAAAATTTCAGTTGTCTTCGGGATGAGGTGGGAGTGCTGGACGTTTAAAGTTATGATTAGAACAGAGTGGCCTTGATGTGACTGTCGTTATCAAAAAAAGCCATCGTCTCCGATGAGCGTGACATTATGCTAATGAGGTTACGTTACAAGTCATGAACTCAACCCGTTTAAATCGCATGGAATTTCGATACATCCTGGTGTCTATCATAACATTGTCACACCCATCGGACACTGGGTCTTTAATTCACAATGAAGATTATTTTACTTGATCTTTCATTGGCTACTCATGCTTCTGGCAACCAATCAAATCCCATTTGTGAAACCAAAATAGATATTTATTGCCAGATAACTTTTTTAAAGAGCATACGACATGAAATCAAACTTCTGTTCTACAAAACGATCAGGTTTCATAAAATTCTCATTCCAAATTTGAGCACAGTCCGATGAAATTTAACTACAGAAAACCAGTGAATTGTAATTACTTCAATAGACACCATTCCTGGTCCAAGTTTTTACAAGAAAAAAAAAACGTTTTCTTTACTTCACATGGCCAACAGTCAGTGTTAACCCAACATCTGAGTATTACAAGGAGTTTGATAATGAGATTTTGGCGCCGTCATAAATTCCATTTTATTTCTAACAATTTAGAGATTAGCATTCACTCTTGTTCTACAGAGTTGCAAAATGAGCTGGAAAATGTCATTTTAAAATAAAGAGCCATGTTTTAATGGCGTTTACATTTTAAAATGGTATTTCTGTTTTACAAGCGAGTTCATTTCGCAAGAATTAAAAGAGCCGGTTCACCCTGCCCATAATGCATTGTTTCGCCGCCTTTTTCGATGCCAACAAAAATGGCGGCTTTGACGAAAAACAGTTCAAATTTTTGGCCCTTTTGGACATTTCACCATACAGCCGATTGCGTTTGAGCGTTTTACCCTAACAGTTCGCACGTTACGTTTGAAAGTTTGAAAGTTGCGTTGTGAGACAAAAGTCGAACGTTTCCAAGGGCAACCGCCATGTGTATTTTTCACTGACCAATCAGAGAGGACAGGACTCTTTGGTACGCCATAGAAACGTCTCGTTTCATCTTAGAAACGCAACTTTCAAACGTTCAAACATAACGTGCGAACTGTTAGGGTAAAACGCTCAAACGCAATCGGCTGTAAAAAAAAACCGATTCGCAAAAGTACGATTCCTCTACATAAGTCCGCATTTCTGGTGCATCGAATCATCTAAAAAAAATCAATGCAATGCATCATGGGTAGGGTGGTTGTCTCCTTTAAGTTATTTAGTTTTCTGTAGAAGTTTAGGATTTAGTAGGCGATCTATCATGAGATAGGAGTGTGAAAACATTACATATAAATAGGCCATGGAAATTACAGTGCAGTTGATTATATACTACCATGGTAATCAACAAACGGAGAGTAGGATTTTGTAAAGCAGGTTTGTATAATTAGAAACATCTCTAAATATAAGCTAGATTAACCAAATTATTTTTCATGATTATAATTGTTATATTCGACAAGTTTGAAATTAATATATACATCTGAACATGTAATCATATTATTTAGGTGAAATTTCATCAAAAGTGCATAAAAATCATTTTTAGTTTACCATATTTAGATTGTTCGTTTTAAAAGAATGAAATATTTTGTGGAAAAAGTGGATCTCTCGCGGGTAGCTCGCACGTGAGCTTTTGCCTATATGACCACCAGTTATTCCTCAAATATCTGGGCTGTATGAACCAATATTTACCGTGTGACGATCAAATATAAAGGAATTTTCAGGGTCATAGATTACCCCCTGTGATATTTAGACTATAAATCAGAAAAATCCCAAAAAGGAAAAAAAAATATTAGGAATTTGATGTTACCAGCATGTCATAGTTTTGTTTACATAGTTTTATTTACGTGTGTCTATCATGAAGTCAAAGAAATCCAATGGCAAACTCGTAGCTTTTAGAGTAGATACGCTTGCTGAAACCAATGCAGTTTGTGTAGAAATATGGATAGACATGTGTAGTTCCATAATGTATCTGTCCACCAGGGGACGTGAAAAATGTCTAAGGATGGGGAGGGCACATTTCGTAGAGAAATACGAAACTTTCGCAAATTTCTCTCTTATCGTCTGATCAGCTTCGCTGAGATATACCAAGAGCTAGAAATTGCTGACGGTTATCCTACGTTGTCCGGTCCAAACGGACAAATTTCCGACCAGAATTTTGATATAGTCAATTTCAATGTCGGACAAATGTAAAAAATGTTCACAAAATGTAACAGAACAGAGGCATGACCGGACAAAAACTATTTCTAGCTATGGATACTGTCTCTGGCATAATCACCGCTAAAACCGTGCAACATCATATGAACAAGTATAGAAACGTCATTCTGTTTTTGTAGCAAGGAGGTTTTATTGCGTTTAGCGACGCATTGTCGTCCAGAGTAGAAACAAAAAAAAAAACAGAAATACAATTTCAAGCTATATATATACAAAATACATGATCTACGTCGACCTGCGACTTGCTGAGAAAAAGATGGCTCGTGGTGAAATCTGATTGGTTCATTGCAGCACGTGACAGAACACATATCTCAGTAAGGCCGATCAGACATGAAAAAACTGAGACGTATAGCGGCTTGAGGGGACCAATGGATTGATATTTTCTGGAAATTCACAATTTTTCATAGTTATTTGTAAATAAACTAGTTATGGAATACATTCAGATAGCTTGAGCTTTTTTTTTCGCAAAGAATAGTTTTGGTGAAGTTTTGAAAAGAAAAAAGAATCAAATTTGTATCTATTTAAAATGTATTGCTGCAATACTAATATAGTTCCTTCTTGCTCGAGTAAGAAAACAAAGATATAAAGATATATGCATGTTAAACAACCAATTATTTACGGCTATTAAGGAATTTATATTGAATTGCTTATTCGGGTCGAAGAAAAAGAAATTATCTTAGTCTATTTAGTAGTATAGCGTGAGACCATTTTCGTATATTATTAAGAATGATTAGTATTTAAAAGGTTTACTATGACTGCTTTTGCTCGTGTAATTTCATGAACATGAGGAAAATATATAACATGGTTTTCGCTAATCGGAATGGTTGGTTTCTTTTACTTTTAAAATGATAAATAACAAGCAAACAGTGATCGAGATCTGTTTGCAGTTTTGTTCTTTAGTATTAGGTATAGCTTTCCAATCAATCAGCCAACTTTGCTTGGCTAAATAAAAGTGAATTCAGTTGACGGTGAGAAACTCGCCACAAATAGTGTTAGAACTAGCCAATCACCAAAATCAACCACGGCAAAACGCATTTGCCATGCGCTAAAGATTCACTTCCTGTGAAATAAAAACAAAAGAAACAATCTACATAACAAAAATATTCGTGCTGTCTTGGAAATTTGGAAAACGTAAGCTCCAGACACGAAACGTAAGGCCAAAAATTGCAGAGCAGCTAGAATATGATCATATCTTTCTCTGAACTTTTGCACCTCGAACTTTAACCATAAAATTGTGGTTTAAAGTTAAAATTTATAGTTCGCTGTTGTTATGTAGATTTTTTCAATTGTCTTCATTCACAGGCCAGTGAATCTTTAGCGCATGTGAACTGCGTTTTGCCGCCGTATCACCAAAATCAGAAAGAGTTCAGTGCAGTAATTTCGTAATTTCTATCGATTCTGAATGGCTAACAGAAAAAAAAAACCATTCAAGTGTTTGGTGTAAGTTCTATTGTCTGTGATTGGCTGACAGAAAACCATTCAGCAGTTTCTTTTTATTCTCGATGTTTGATTGGCTAGGAACACAATTTGTTTCACGACAGTTAACTGAAATTTGCCTCAATGTAATCAAAAGAGGATATTACTAAAAATTAAAATATTTGCTTGATTATTATTACTAGTAAACAAAAAAATGGAAAATAGTCTCGTTTTAGGAGATTTGAAGAAATTTATTACTTATTTAATGTACTAACTTCGTGTTAACCTAGAATAGAAAATGATATTATATTAATATAGGATGTAGTATGCTCTGGTAGCGCCTATATTTTTGTAATAAAGTGACGTGCAGTTTTGTAATCTGTAAACGGAAAGATGCATGTAAGGAATTGATTAAAAAAGGTATGAGAATGATTAATATTGTGATCGTTGCTGTTCTATTTCGGAGGTAAAATTATACAGGGTAGTCTGTCTGTCTGTCTTTTTTTGTTGTATAAAACAAATAGACCTCATTTGCCCGTGCGTCTGCACTGTAATAGATGCACAGATGACGTCATAGTTTGACATGAACGATAGCGTGACGTCACATGCTGGGACGTCATCTGTGCGTCTATCACAGACGCACGAGAAAATAGGATCTAATTGCTAAAGAGCCTGTGTCAGCCGCCATTTTGACAGCATAGCAACATACCAAGTCGGAGAAAGCATCCATTTCCATCGGCTGATATAGAGCAATGTTCTTGATTGAATTTGATAAATCAAATCTGAGACTTTGTTTTTAGATGTTTATTAAGAGATTTCTACGCGTAATTCGTCTTGCAATATCGAACAAAAAAAGTGACTGACACGGGCTCTTTGAATACCAGTTGTTACTGTCGCTCTAATCACCTCCATCCTAGACATTCCTATACATTCGCCTTTGTCTTCCGCGCTCACTAGACTCCCGATTTTTATACAAAGAAAACAATTATTGAATTCGGTTTTCGCATGATAGTGAAATTTGTCAACGCCTTGAGTTAGTGTTATCCGCCTCAGCTTCGCTCCAGTCAATCTCACTATCATGCTCAACCTCATCCAATAATTATTTTAAAATTGTTATTATTGCTCCTATATGGGCAATCTGGGTGATGGCGGTAGCATGTTATGTCTCAGTGATTCCTACAAGACAAGTAGAAGCGTGATTATGGTTACGGAGAGCTGGATGAGCTACAGACAGACTATCAGAATTGAGCAGGCGCCAAAAAATAGGAAAAGAAATATCCGCACCCTCTTGTTTAAGAACTGCGATTTAGCTACCACACCGCGTGTACACACCTGGGACTCTTGAAATAATCATATCCAACCAAGAGACGTAGCGATCCGATTCGCGCGTGCGTACTTGGAAGTTTCAGGAAATATAATACTTTTTGTCGAGTATTTTTGTTTGTGAGTTGCATCTGCATTCACAAGCCATAAATTAATTGTAAAGTGTAAAATAGCAAACAATTTGGGCTCTTAAATTTTCTAGAGTTGACAAAACCTTGAAAGGATAGAAAAATGACTTTGAATTTGCTGCAAAAAAAATAAAGTAAAATAAAAAAACAGGACCATACATCCAGACATCTCCCCGAGAGCTGAAGCATCGTATGGCGACCGTACAGTGCTTACGTCCACGCCAGAGATTTCTGCCCTGACAGCCGCTATCCTGAAGGAATTCGGCCCGGGGGGGGGGACTCCCATATTTTTTGACCGGGGATGATCGTCGGAAATTTTCAGTTTCACCCCTAAAAGATACCAACATGGCGGGCCATAGCGTGGCTCAAAAAAATTATTACCCTAAAAGATACCCTAAAAGATGAGGTCTTATGTGCCAAGTATGTAGGCGCGAAGGACACAGGTAACAGGGGAAAATACCCATAAAGACATTTCCGTGTTTGTTTCTAATTCATCGTCTCTCATCGAATAATCTCTCTTTCTTACACGGTTTTTAGAAGCACCATCATGAGAAAAAGCAATTTGGACACGTTTCGGCCCTAAAAGATACCAATCTGCCTAAAATTTATTGGAGATCAAGATCACCCCTAAAAGAGACCAAACCAACGTGATTTTAACCCCTAAAAGATACGACGATCATCCCCGGTCAAAAAATATGGGAGTCCCATATATCTCACGCGAACTAATAACTAATAACAGGTTGTGGCATCCATGTGGGACCTTTTTATCCTCATCTTGCGAGTTTATGGCTGCGCGTTCAATTCAAAAGTTTATCCATTTCCCCATAAATCAACGTTTCGAAACGTCGTATTGACAGAATTAACGTAAATCCTATATTTGACCACGACTCTTTTTTGCGCATGCGCACTATCAAGTATTACGTATTTTCATTTTATCTCAAATTCTCGTGTTGCTTCGTGTAATCATGTTGCGTTCTGTATGCCCAAGTGCTAAAATATGAAATTCAACATTGGGCTGTTCCAAAAAAGAAAACGTACCCCCTATCGAGGAACACCAAATTTTCAACAATTGCTCTACCCCTGTGGAAATTGCAGACTCCTGTACAACCACTGTGGAAATATGAAGCATCCCCTGCGCTAGTAAGAGTTCTGGGGGGGGGGGGGAGGTGGCTAGGACGCTGTTTGCGAAGTTGTAGGAGACAAGGAGAAATCCGCTCGCGATAGCTGGTTGAGAAGTTATGATGTAGCTTCGTATGAGATCTACGAGTGGTGTATTTCCCAGTAAAACACTCGTGTCTATACAATAAACATTATTAGTATATACCAAATCAGTGAATAGTCATTTTCGCGCGCACTGATTGGTTCCTGAAATAGTAGATATCCAGCACTATTTACTGTTTTGAGAAAACTCTCTAAATGGCGGCTCGTTTCGCGCGCAATATTGCGTTTTGAATCTTAATCCACCGTATTTTATTCTACTGAGTTGGTATATACTAAAACAATTTTCCCCCTCAGGGTCGGTGCCTGGCGTGGATATATACCTCGACACTTCGCGTCTCGGTATATATCCACCATTATTGTTCAAATCGGCCGAAAACATTCCACGGGCACTGAGAAGCACGGAAACCACTGAAATGTGAGCTATGCTCACCTAGAACACAATAATAGAGCGAACAATCCTATTGCTCACTCTCTTCTCGCATTTTGCGAGTGCTGGCCGGATTTGCTGGTGTTTTTTTCCGTGATGGCTCAAGTTCCCGTCCGCCCCGCCACCCCGTTGTAGCCCCAACACCTGTTCTTGGTTCTTGCTGTACCAACCGCCTCAGCTCAGCCCCAGCCGTTCCTCCAGCTCCTGTTGTTCCAGCGCTGGCTCAAGCCAACCAGCCACTTAGAGCAGACCACACGTAGACTTTACCTTGAGTCCTTGGTGGTTAAGTGGCCGATTCCCTCTGTCTATCTTTGCACATTTTGCTGTAGCCACTCGGGCTTCGCAAGTGTTTAATTGGTTGTGTACTGGACTTCGGTTCGGTACGAAAAAATTTCCACTATTTATCATGGCCATTCGGGCGGGCACGATTCACTGGAAGCATATTTCAGGTGCCCTGTAGGAGTTTAATTGGTTGTATACTGGGCTTCGGTTCGGTACGAAAAATTATCCACTGTTTATTATGGCCATTCGGGCCGGGCACGATTCACTGGAAGCATATTTCAGGTGCCCTGTAGGAGTTTAATTGGTTGTATACTGGACTTCGGTTCGGTACGAAAAATTAGCTAGTGTTTAGGGACTGTTCGTTAATTACGTCGCAGGGGGGGCTGGTGGTTTTTTCTGCTTGTAGGTTTTCTGAAAACTTACCCCCGTACAAAAAAAGTAGTTTCAATTTCTACCCCCTTCGAAAAACGGCTATTTGAAATTTTACCCCCCTCCCCTGCACGCTAATCCAAAGCTAGTATCAGTCTCCTATTTTCCAAATGGCGTCTAAAGTAAGTACGATTGTTGACGAGGATGTACCGGTAGAACAAGCTCTAAAATGGCAAGAAAAGAGAAGAGAAGTTCAGCAGAAATCATCCGGATTCAATACAGTGTTCTGCGTTTCACGCAATCGCACTCAATCTCAATCCTAGCCTGTTGAAAATTTGCATGACACTAAAATGCACCCCCCAAAAGTTTCGCGTGTTCTAAAAATTTACCCCCCAATTTTTCGACGTTCTGCAAAATTTACCCCTCCTATAAAACCACCAGCCCCCCCTGCGACCTAATTAACGAACAGTCCCTTATTATGGCCATTCGGGCCGGGCACGATTCACTGGTAGCATATTTCAGGTGCCCTGTAGGAGTTTAATGGGTTGTATACTGGACTTCGGTTCGGTACGAAAAATTAGCTAGTGTTTATTATGGCCATTCGGGCCGGGCACGATTCACTGAAAGCATATTTCAGGTGCCCTGTAGGAGTTTAATTGGTTGTATACTGGACTTTGGTTCGGTACAAAAAAATTATCCATTGTTTATTATGGCCATTCGGGCCGGGCACGATTCACTGGAAGCATATTTCAGGTGCCCTGTAGGAGTTTAATTGGCTGTATACTGGACTTCGGTTCAGTACGAACTTTCTCTTGTTTATTATGGCCATTCGAGCCGCGGTACGATTCACTGGAAGCATAGTTTCAGGTGCCCTGTGTTTATTTGGCCTTATATGGACCTCGGTTCGGTAGGGACACTGTTGTCTGTTTAGTGCCATTCGAGCCGGGCACATGACAATATAGTAATGGGAAAAAGAAAAGACAAGCGTGGAATCTGTGATTTTACTTGCGGAATTGTCATCGCATAATTGCGTAATAAGGAAAAAAAAGGCATGAAAGAGAAAACGTAAGCTTTGGGTGATTTAGGGTTCACAGTCCCAGGGTCATCTAAGGCCCTTCGTGCCCGACTCTTGCAGTTGCGCCGGGACTGCGTTCTCCTACTGATCCCAGGGAGTGTCGCTCACTCTACAGGCTTCGTTGTTTTCTCTTCTATAATGGACGATTAGCCGCCAATCAAGCGATGACGTACACAATATTTCGTCCTTCCAGAATGGGAAGGGGTTGAAAGATTTAATCGAAACGGCGGCCTGTCAGGTATCTCAAAACGGTGAATCATGGGTGACGCTCCCGGGACCAGCTCGGGGGAACCAGTCCTGGCTGATTCTGCTCTTGGTTCCGTCGGGAGAAGTCTATCCGAGATTGTAGAGGAGCAACACCCGGTAGCGGAAACTGTCTCGACAGAGGTTCATGATCTCCATTTAGTCATTTGTGTTAGCTTTCCCCCTTGCGAGAACAACAAGAAGCTCAAGTCAGACGCACAAAGGAAATCGTACAGTGACTGGCGCCGTGCTGTGCTCTTACACAAATTATGCTATATACTTCCTATTGATAGTTTATAGGGGGTATGGTGACAGTATTGGGGAATGAGTAGAGGGTGGTAAGATATGGATGAGATATGGGGGAGCCATATGGCTCAAATATTCCCTTGGGCAAGGGCTGGGCGCGGGGTGCCGTCGGATGTGGGTGCATTGGACAGCGGAGTGATCCACACCATTGCTCAGGTTACTGGACAATGGAGTCTGTTGTTCCCATCTCTAAATCAGTGATCCGTGGAACAAAGGCCGGTTTGGATATAATACTATTCAGCACATCGATGCACTGCCCAAATACGGTCATTGGAACGCCAATAGCTGTCTTCTGTACATGACAGCTATCCTGCGATGTCCGTCTCTGAAGAAAATATGATGTTTTGAGTTCGTAAATAATACACAAAAGTCATTTTTTTCGGGGTTTTTTGTGCTATCGATGTGCTGAATAATAAAACCATTATCCTGCTCGATTTTGCAGAATATCGTCTGATTTTAGCCAACTCGGGACTTCGTCCCACGTCGGCTAAGTATCAGACGATATTCTGCGCAATCTCGCAGGATAATGGTTAACTATTCACCTCCCCTTCGGGTGATAGTTGTTAAATATCTTTTATAAGCTCTGTTAATTTGACATTTACTCTGTTAATTTGACTTTTTAATTTGAAGGTTGTAGCTACTTTTACAATTTCATTGTGTTATTAATACGTTCTTGATGTTTAATTTGAATAAGAAGTTGTTAAACTTCTCGCTGCTTGCACTAACAGTGATAGATGATAGTTTGTAAGACAGCTAAGAAGGAAGATTGCTGAATCCCAATAAAGGTCAGTTGTGTTATGCATGATACATTCAGACATTTGAATTTTAAAAGCTTAACAATGAAACAATGTTTTTTTTTTCCTTTGCTTTGCTTATGGATTTTCATAAATTCTGGTGCACACTGGTTCAGTCAATTCTGTCTTGGCCAATGTAAAGGAATATTGATACCACTGATTTCACTGACACGTGGTAACCGTTTTCATGTTGAGTATATAGTATAGTTGGGTAATAAGTTGAAGCTTGCAATTCGAGGGATGGTAAGTGGCCTTGGACACTGGTCACACATGGATGGACGCTAATGATACTATCGACTTTAAAGGATCACGCCTGACCCGTCTTGACTGTAATTGTGATTCAGTTTTTCTCGCGCAGGTTCGCTTATCTCCATCGGGCTGCCTGTGGTCTTAATTTCGTCTCAGGCCCTTTGGCCGAGAAAAAGAAAACAAAATTGTGACCAAGAGAACGTTTTTTTTTCCTCGAGATCTACTCTACTCTTATTATATAGGCATAAAGGTGCAAATACAGTAGGAGCCTCAATTATAAGCCGAATTTTGTCTCAATTCAAGCCTCTCGGTTCGTAGTTTTTTCGTTATCAAGTCAAGGCTCCCACTGTTTTTATGCGCCGTTAATTTTGGCGCCTATTCAGCGATTGAGCATGAGAGAATTTGAAACTGGACTTTTCGTCGTTTTTATACACAAAATAGCAGATAAAATGCGCAGAAACAGAAATGTTTTAGGAGGTCTAATTGCGTAGAAAGGCAAAACCGCAGTAAAATAAACATCAAGTGGTGTACCAGAGCATGCGCAGCACTGCCAGTGCAGCGAGGACTGGGTGCAACTCCCAGCTGGGTGATTCTGTGGTTGCAGGAGTAAGATACAGGAAACCTAAAGGGAGATAGGCGAGAGGAAAAGACTGAAGATATCAAAATGAGAGATACCGGTTTGTTTTGCATATGCTTGTTTCATAAGGCCAAAAGTCTCGTAAATGAACATTTCAGTTAATCTACAATTTGAAGCTCTAATACTCGCCCCTCTTGCAGTCAAAAGAACTTGTACTGAATTACAGGGACGCTGTTCAACGTGCGCAAGAGGACGCGCAGACAAATGCCTAAACTATACCACCTCTAAAATAAACAATGACATCATCGCATTTCTCAAATATGACCACAGACCTTGCGGATAAAGAATATCACCCAAGGTAAAGAGTCATAGACCATTAATCCGGATAAGGATTTTTGAAAACGCGTAAAATAAAAAATGGTTTATGTCAAACTGTTGTGAAGGTAAAGTATTATTTCTTGTGTAAATCTGATATGATTTCGTTAAGATTTGATAAAGTTATAGCTGTTTGAATATTTTCACAAGAGACAATGAGTGAGAGGTTTAGCAGACGTGATACGAAGTCTCTGCTAAACCTCTCACTCATTGTCTCTTGTGAAAATATTTAAACGGCTATAACTTTATCAAATCTTAACTAATCATATCAGATTTACACAAGAAATAATGCTTTACCTGTAGGACAGTTTGGCATAAACTTTTTTTCCATATTACGCGTTTTCTAAAATTCAGCATTTTCCGGCTTTTTCGACCAAAAAATCAGGTCTTTCATTTATAAGTATCAAAACAAATTTTACATAATTAAAAAGAGTATCAAAAATTTGACATAATATCTAAATATAGCCTTGATCAGATGGTTATTGACCGAATTACAGTGGTTTGAAAGTTTAAGGGAACTCGACTAAAATCAAGCCAGAAGTGTCAGGCATTCCTGGCGAAATGAAATGTTAATATTCTTAGTTTTTTTTCTCGCTGAATTCATGATGAATTGAAACTTGGTTTAAAATATTACCAATATTATCGAATATGCTTTTGTACCGCGCGCTTCAGACGTCACAATGATTGAATTATGATGTTGATCGGATATCAATACTGACCGAGATACAAGTTGACAAGTTAGAAGAAACATACCAAGACATTTAGCTAGGAACGCCTGACACTCCTGGCTGAATTTTAGTCGAGTTCCCCTAAGGTTTCAAACTACTGTAATTCTGTCAATAATGATTCAATCAAGCCTATGTTTAGGTATTTTGTCAAAATTAGCATGCTCTATGTTAAGATATAAGTTTTGTTTTGATACTTATAAAATCGAGAGACTTAATTTTTTTGCCCAACAGCCGGAAAATGCTGAATTTTAGAAACGCGTAAAAAAAAAAGTTTATGTCAAACTGTTGTGAAGGTAAAGTATTATATCTTGTGTAAATCTGATATGATTTCGTTAAGATTTGATAAAGTTATAGCCGTTTGAATATTTTCACAAGAGACAATGAGTGAGAGGTTTAGCAGACCTGATACGAAGTCTCTGCTAAACCTCTCACTCATTGTCTCTTGTGAAAATATTCAAACGGCTATAACTTTATCAAATCTTAACGAAATCATATCAGATTTACACAAGAAATAATGCTTTACCTGCAGGACAGTTTGGCATAAACTGTTTCCCATATTACGCGTTTTCTAAAATTCAGCATTTTCCGGCTTTTCGACCAAAAAATCAAGTCTTTCAATTTTATAAGTATCAAAACAAATTTTACATAATTGAAAAGAGTATCAAAAATTTAACATAATATCTAAATATAGGCTTGATCAGATGGTTATTACAGTGGTTTGAAAGTTTTAGGGAACTCTACTAAAATCAAGCAGAAGTGTCAGGCATTCCTGGCGAAATGAACTGTTAATATTCTTAGTTCTTTTTTTCTCGCCGAATTCATGATGAATTGAAACATGGTTTAAAAGATTGCCAATAATCGAATATGCTTTTGTACCGCGCGCTTGATGAGACGTCACAGTTTTGAATTATGATGTTGATCGGATATCAATACTGACCGAGATACAAGTTGGACAAGTTAGAAGAAACGCATACCAAGACATTTTGCTAGGAACGCCTGACCACTCCTGGCTGAATTTTAGTCGAGTTCCACTAAGGTTTCAAACTACTGTAATTCTGTCAATAATGATTCAATCAAGCCTATGTTTAGGTATGTTGTCAAAGTTTTAATTACATTTTTGAATATTGTAAATTTTAGATATATTGTATTTATTAGTCCACACGCCCCTTGTGGAAATCAGCTGAGGTTGTCGGGGCAAGCGTGTTGAAATAAAGTGTTACTGCTACTACTACTACTATGCTCTTTGTTAAGATATAATTTTTATTTTGATACTTATAAAATCGATAAACTAAGATTTTTTGCAGAAAAGCGAGAAAATGCTGAATTTTAGAAAACGTGTAAATAAAAAAAGGTTTATGTCAAACTGTTGTGAAGGTAAAGTATTATTTCTTGTGTAAATCTGATATGATTTCGTTAAGATTTGATAAAGTTATAACTGTGTGAATATGTTCACAAGAGACAATGAGTGAGAGGTTAAGCAGACCTGATGAGATCTCATTAACGAAAACTCCATATAAAAAATATTCATAAATTCGAAACGCGCTAAAATCAAAATGAAATCTCAGTAGATTTATTTGAAACACAATGTCAGACTTGCGGCAGTAAATTATTTTATTTTTATTTTGCGCATCTTGGAGCGATTCAAAGATTTCTACCGCGCGGCCAAAAACTCTCTCAATTTTAAAATCCTATCTTGCATAACTAAAAAGAGTATCAAAAGTTTGACATAGTATCTAAGTACAGGATTGATCAGATAGTCATGAGGGGCGAGTAGAGCTTCAAAATGTATTGATTTATTCAGTACAAAATGTTCATTTACGAGGCTTTTTGCCTTGTGAAACAAGCATATGAAAAACAAACCGGTATCTCTCTTTTTGATATCTTCTCTTTTTCCTCTCGCCTATCTCTCTCTTTAGGTTTCGGTGTATCTTACTCCTGCAACCACAGAATCACCCAGCTGGGAGTTGCACCCAGTCCTCGCTGCACTGGCAGTGCTGCGCATGCTCTGGTACACCACTGGATGTTTATTTTACTGCGGTATTGTCTTTCTACGCAATTAGACTTCCTAAAATGTTACGTTTCTGCGCATTTTATCTGCTATGTTACTTTTTAAAAGCTATGTACATCAAACGTTCATCACCCCACCCGCGCGCCGGTCACAGAAGAGACATCGGCTTTGCGGCCGATTTGCCTTATTTTCGGTGTGTAGCTTTCATTCGATATATCCTTTCGAAATCAAGGGACAAATATGGCTGAAATCGAAAATTTTCTTTTTGTGACGTCATCACTTTAGGACTCTATAAAAAGATAATAGGTGGGTTCACACTTAGTTAAGTAGGTCTTAAGTCGTGAAATTCTAAAGTAGTACTTGGGAAATAAGCGTTTACTTGAACGAGACCAGAGTTCACACAGCTATCCTGAAGAGGCCTCGACTGAACGACAAAGCCGGCAAGAAACATGAAGAAAGACCGCCAAAACGCCAAAGCGAAGCAATTGCAACCTAGCCTTCAATCACATGACACACGGCGAATGCATAATTGACAGTTTTGAGTTTTCGAAAAGGGTAAGGTTAACTGTACTTATATTTAAAGTATAGGATGCGTTATACTTTAGATCGTACTTCGGCAGCTTTGAAGACGCGGAATTACCATAACTACAAAGTATCTTACTTGAGCAGCCAACATGGCGTTCACACTGAAAGTATACCCTAAGCATACTCAAGACCTCCTTACGAGCGTTAGTGTGAACCCATCTAATAACAACACACTTCTGTGCACCTTCCTCCAGAAATAAAAAAAACAAAGCAATTCCACAGCAATTCAACAATCGGACTATATATGTCGGTCGTTTTACAGCCTATAAACCGGGTAAAATCATGAAGTCTGGAGAGCGCTATACAACGAAGGCCGCTTGAATAGTCCCATTGAGTCATAGTTAGTAGAGGGTCCCCTCTACTAACTATGATTGAGTCTAGCACTGTTAAAACTCGCACTTCGTTTGTCTATTGTTGATTTGCAATCATTCCTTTGGGAATAAAATAACAAAAGCGGCCATGTTGGTGCCCTGAATAAAAGGAGCAAAGGAACTTTCTTTTGTTCTGCACCACCAACATGGCCGCCAGTGACGTCACATGTTGGATGGACATCTATACATGAACAAGGGAGAATATTTATTTGCGCAGTTCCTAGCCGACGTGAAATTAAAGCGCTCTGCAAGGTGTAAATCAGCCCGCAGCGCAGTCAAGAAATTCGGCTGTTTTCAGCCACTTAAAAAACGGCTCTTTTCAGAGCCACCCACATTTGAAAAGTCACGACTCTATTGCTTCTGGAGTAAAATTAAAGTGTTAATAAAAGATAATAATAACACACTTTTGTGTAGAAATCAAAAATCCAAAGAGCCACAGCAATTAAAATCGGTCTATATACCTCCGGTCGTTTCCAAGCCCAGCTCGAAAGTGATTGAGTTTGCTACTGCGCTTTTAGGGTTCGCGTTAGTATAAGGTAATGATGTTCATTATGTTAGTAATTGACGTTGAAATGTGCGCGATAATTAAGACTACAATATATTTTACATAGGGTATAATATATATGTTCCACTGCGGACTGCGGTGACACTCGGTAGAGTGTTTGCATAATTCAGTAGAGTGTTTGCATTCATAAATATCAAGACCGATGTAAGCACTTCACTGAGTGTCACCGCAGCTCGCAGTCCGTAGTAGAAATGCATACATTATTTGTAATTTATTCTGTGTGACTGCGGCCTGCGATGACAGCGTTTTTGGATATATCCAGCGATGGGCCGGGTATTGTGCAAGTCTAGCCTTTAGCTTCTGTTGTATAACTGATATCTATGACACTGCAAGGAGAAACATGCTAAGTCAGAAATAAGGATTTATTGATTTACTGTACACAAGCATGATCCAACACTTGATTATTTTTTCTGCCAACTAAGCTGGTGAAGTCTGCAAAGAGGACACTACACTCGCTTCATAGAAGCAGTTGAGATGTATGTGAACATAACGGAAAACAGTATCTTATTGAATAGCAAAACAGACTACAGCAGTTCTGCCCAAGGCACTTGGAGTTTGTTATGACTGTCTAATTGATGAAACTGCTGGTAAAGTAGTTACTGCCATACCTGCCCACTCTCCAGGTTTCACCGAGAGTCTCCCGGTTTTTTAACAAATCTCCCGGTCTCCAAGTTAAAGCATCAAATCTCCAGGTTTTTCAACATATTCTGATTCATAGTCACTGACACAAAAAAGTCAACCGATACGAAGTCTGCGCCATCGGCAAAGATTCGGAGAGTTCGGACGTTTTCGGAAGGGATTCGGAAAGGTTTCGGGAAATACTCTGAAAAACGAGATGGTTCCGACGAATTCTCCAGGTTTCAGAACGTCTGAGGTTGACAGATATGTACTCCATCCTTCCCTCAGACTTTCTTGTTTTAGATGTTTATCATGTTTTCAGCGTTTTTTGTTGGATCTCGTTGTAGGGATATTGCAATATGTTGACAGTCAGCATTCTTTATGCTCTGGCAGCAGTGTTGCTTCGTTTATGCAGTTTTATTAGGAGTAGAACATGATGAGAAAACATGGCTTGCACTGCCTCTTGTTGATATTCAACTAAATATTGCTACATGAAATTGCAGTCTTCTGGGAGATGTATAACCTGCGTAAGCAGCCGCCAGGTCGTCCTTTCCGGCGAGCGCTAAGTGGCGGCTGCTTACGCAGGCTAGGAGATGTATTGGTTCCATGTGTAATTTTGTTTGCTGTAGAATTTATTTAGTGCCCAAGAGAGTCCATCTGCAACAAAGTAAAGATATAATTAGTTTACCTGATAGAGCGGGTTTCACATGACTGTCAAGACTTGTTATGTAATTGCGCGGATTGCTTTGCGTTCTCATTGGCTACTCGTTTTTCTCAGCCAATCAAATTCTGCAGTAAATACAATTGTGTAATTACTTAGTAATTGATTCCGCTTGCAATTGGCTAAGAAAAAAGCCATTTAGGAGCAAGTTGATTTCTCTCGATTCTGATTGGCTAGTGATTGCTAATTGCAATTGTTTTCACGACAGTCATGTGGAAACCGCGCTATGAAGTGAGAACAATGCACATGTTGCTTCTTGAGGTATCCTTGCTATTTAACAATTAGACCTCAAGGCCGAATGTGCTATGATGAATAGACCACGAGGCCGAAGGCCGAATGGTCTATTGATATCATAGCACATGAGGACGAGAGGTCTAATTGTTTTAGTATAAACCAACTAGTTGGTCGGTTTTGGCAATGAATCCATTATTTTATGTTGAAAAAATCAAGTTTTTTGCAAAGAAAGGTGGTGGTTTTGCCAGGCACGGTCTATCACTAATAGACCATTAGTAGCTCAGCCAATCAGAATGCAGGATTTGTAATAGACCATTAGTTGGTTTATACTAAACAAAATAGCCTAACAAAACTTTTAGAAATGACACAAAAAAATTACCTAAAATTGTCAGACAAGGAAACAAATCTAAATTGTAAGATGTGGATTGATTTCCTTTTATATTTGGAATGTAGTGACCTGGAGAGGATATTAGTGCTTTGCAAGTTTTTATGGACAGCAAACTAATTAGTATTGACAATGTTTTCTGTAGCCTATTTTCTTCTTCTAGACGATACTGTAAACGGCTGTTCCCCCGTTTAAGAACCTGTAACAGCTCACAAGCTGCGTCACAAAAGCTTCCTTCGTTTAGTAGAACGAATCATGATGAAAGGAGAGCTGAACACAAAGGTGTCCTCTGGGAATGGTTCTTACACGGTGAAAGACCCCTGTAAGGTTCTTACATGGAGAATTTTAATTCCATTATAGGTAATGGAAGGGGGAGCAGAGTGAAATGTTTAACGAACTGTGGGAAGGCCGGAAACAGCTCGGATGATTATAATTCTCCCCAAGACACAACTCAGGAGACATATAGAGGTAATAAGTCAACTTTATTTACTAATAATTCGCCTGGTCTGCATGTGGTACCTTTTAGGGGTGAAAATCAACTAAGCCACGTCCTTAAGGTACCTTATAGGGGTAAATCGAGAGCCCCCCCCCCCCCCCCCCCCCCCCAACACACACACACACACATAGACATAGACATAGAGATATTTTATTGGTGAACTGTTCGTACATTGGTATTTGTTCCAATAATTTTAAACATGAAAAGGGAAAAAAAAGGACAAAAAAAAAAAGAAAACGTATAAAAGGCGAACATCGACAATACTTTCTAAATTTGTATGCAATTACCCCAAATCACTTATATGTCAATTGATAGCGGAGCTCCTGCGCGGGCCGAAGGCCCGCGCAAGCGGAGCACCATACCTAAGGGAAAAACGTATAGTATACTATCGAGTTGATTTTTGAACGTCACGGGCATTTTGGATCATTTTGATGACGTCATTGATGACGTAAGGGCACGTGACTTTGGTGTAGGGCTCCTCTTATGGTCTTTGAAACTTTGTCCAAGTTTGGCTTCTATAGAAGCTTCCCTTCGGGAGATATGATTTTTTCTTTATTGTTCTGGTATTAAACCTATAGCGTACGCCGTCCGTCCGTCCGTCGTCCGTTCGTCCGTCCGTCCGTGTACACATGGGAACCCTGTGGTATGCAAAGAAAAAATTATATCTCCTCAAGGGAACATGCTAAGACAACCATACTTGGGATATTTTGTCTATGCCACAAGGGGGGTGCTGTAACACGGACACGTGATGTGACGTCATCGATGACGTCATCTATGCTTGAAAAATCAATATCTCGTGAAGGGAAGACTCTAAAACAACCAAACTTGGGTAGTGTAGTCTAGGCCACAAGATGACCGAAATGAGGTGGTCACGTGATATGACGTCATCGATGACGTCATCTATGCTTGAAAAATCAATATCTCGTGAAGGGAAGACTCTAAGACAACAAAACTTGGGTAGTGTAGTCTAGGCCACCAGATGAGCGAAATAAGATGGTCATGTGATATGACGTCATCGATGACGTCATCTACGCTCGAAAAATGAATATCTCACGAAAGCAAGACTCTAAACCAACCAAATTTGGGTAATGTAATCCAGGTCGCCAGATGAGCGAAATGAAGTGGTCACGTGATGTGACGTCATCGATGACGTCATCTATGCTTGAAAAATCAATATCTCGTGAAGGAAAGACTGTAAAACAACCAAACTTTGGTAGTGTAGTCTAGGTCACTAGATGAGCGAAATGGTGTGGTCACGTGATTTAACATCATCGATGACGTCATCTATGCTTGAAAAATCAATATCTTGTGAAGGGAAGACTCTAAAACAACCAAACTTTGGTAGTGTAGTCTAGGTCACTAGATGAGCGAAATGAAGTGGTCACGTGATGTGACGTCATCGGTGACGTCATCTATGCTGGAAAAATCAATATCTCGTGAAGGAAGACTGTAAAACAACCAAACTTTGGTAGTGTAGTCTAGGTCACTAGATGAGCGAAATGATGTGGTCACGTGATGTGACGTCATCGATGACGTCATCTATGCTTGAAAAATCAATATCTCGTGAAGGGAAGACTCTAAAACAACCAAACTTTTGTAGTGTAGTCTAGGTCACTAGATGAGCGAAATGAAGTGGTCACGTGATGTGACGTCATCGATGACGTCATCTATGCTGGAAAAATCAATATCTCGTGAAGGGAAGACTCTAAAACAACCAAACTTTGGTATTGTAGTCTAGGTAACTAGATGAGCGAAATGAAGTGGTCACGTGATATGACGTCATCGATGACGTCATCTATGCTTGAAAAATTAATATCTCGTGAAGGGAAGACTCTAAAGCAACCATGTAAACCATGTACACATGGGAATCCCTTTCATTCACAGAAAATTTTATAACCAGGAGCTCCGCTTTTAGCCAGTGGCTAAATCTATATATTATTAGCCTAATTTTAGTTAATGTAGGTAAGCTTTATGAGCAAGACTGCCGATTTTCGTACAAATTTTAATGTAACTTTAATGTAAGTTTTCAAAACTGTACAACGCGGCAAAATGTCAAAAACTCGTAAGATGTAACAATCCGTTTCCATCCACTCTGTAATAGGTCCATGACGCCTACACATGTGGCTAAATGCAATTTAGGCGATATATGTTATTTACCGGCTGGGAGGTCCGGATCGTGAAATACCGTGACCGAGGTCTTGAAAATACTGACCGAGACCGGAGGTCGAGGTCAGTATTTTCAAGGCCGAGGTCACGGTATTTCACGATCTGGATCGACCCCAAGCCGGTAAATAATATATTTATTTTTTTGCTTTCACTGAAACAGCACAGAAATTAGCGCGCGCGCGATTCATCCGGACCCGGGGTCCGGATCGTAGGATTCCGGCCCGCTCGCGAGCCAATCAGAGCGCGCGATTTGATGGATACCGGACCGCTGAAAAAATAATGCGTGACATTGACCACCGAGTGGACCTTGGTGTTTTAAGGGGCGACCCATGTGGGTGTATCATATGTCATCGGCGCTTAGGCTTGACAGCAACCCAAGGGCTTTAGTATGCTTGCCACTGAGCGCGTCCATCAGTTATTTGGATGTGTGTGCTAAAATCATGACACCGCTTCTTTAGCTTGTATGTTTTTCAATTTTTACTCCATCGGATATGCTTACATGTAATATATCCCGCAAGGTTTCACAATTGACTTCTGGGGACTATTTAAATAGACTGTCACGATAAATGTTTTGTCTCCCTTTTTTATTTAAATAGACTGTCACGATAAATGTTTTGTCTCCCTTTTTTTACCCTTGGGGGAAATTACGATTACACTTCCGGAAAACAAACGAGCACACGAACACGTTAATAGCAACTGTCTAAAAGGGGACTACTTATACAGTTATCGTGTGTCCTTGCAATCGGACCTTTCTTTGAGTGCTTGAGTCATTCGTACCAAAAAAAGCGAGCGAGCGGGCTTCCTGTGTTTTACAAAATAGACAAAGGAAAACTATCATTAAATCAACCTTAGATAACATTATCGAGACAGAAATGTTGAAGGTCAGTTGCGATATGACGTCATCGATCCCCGCCAGACACTCTCTCCCTGCGAGAGCATATGAAAAATATGATTTATAGCTCTGGCTTGACAGAACTGCATGAAAAGCTAGTGTAATACAGTCCATGCAGACGCATACTCATAACATGATTTATAACTATGGAGCTCCGCTAGGGCTGAGCTCCGCTATCTTGGCTTGACAGAACTGCATGAAAAACTAGTGTAATTTGAGTAATACAGTCCATGCAGACGCATACACATAACATAACGTGATTTATAATTATAGTGCTCCGCTAGGGCCAGGGTACGGGTGAGCTCCGCCTTGGCTGGACAGAACTGCATGAAAAGCTAGTGTAATTTCTGTAATACAGTCCATGCAGACGCATACACATAACATGATTTATAACTATAGTGCTCAGCTAGATGTGAGCTCCGCTATCTTGGCTGGACAGAACTGCACGAAAAGCTAGTGTAATACAGTCCATGCAGACTCATACTCATAACATGATTTATAACTATGGCGCTCCGCTAGGGTGTGAGCTCCGCTATCTTGGCTTGACAAAACTGTTAAGTCGTGAAAAGCTTCTGTAATTATTTTAGATTGGTTTATAACATTGAACAAATTTCCGGAGGCATTCCACTATTAATTGCTAGACTACCTGTATTTCAATGGCATTTTCCGTTTTTGGCGGAGATGTCTCAGGTTGTTGTCAATTTACGTCGCAGCGACCACGTTTTGAAACAGAAAAGCGCTAATGAAGCGAGGAATACAAAATGTTTCAGGCCAGAAGCTCAACCAAAATTACCGCTGCGCTATTGTTTGGTTGGTTCACCATCGAAAACACTGTTTCCAATAGTCCTCTTTGCAATTCCCTCGCTATATTGTGAAGTTTAAATTGCAATTACTGCGACTTTCATAATTCTGCGAACTCTACACTGACCAGCAAACCGCGGTTTGGCTTCCGTCAATCAAACGAGTGAACATCACAGGGTGATTTGACGAAGGTTTTGTTGGATCTTGTGAACTGATAGGGGTTTGCTTGGCTTCAAGACATAATTTTTAACTGTAAAATGCAAACTAAACTTAGAAAACATGCGTAGACTTGACTCAAAGGTTGATTGACGGAAGCCAAAACGCAGTTTGGCGTTCGGAAATTTCAAGTGGGATTTCGCAGAATTAGGAAAATAGCAGTAAAGCCTTGACTCGTGTCTACAGTTTCTACCGATATTTTCTGCTCTTTTTCTGATACGCCGTTCACGTAACGGTATTCTAATTGTTTAAGCACGCAACGGCTTTATCAGTGTCCGCATGAATTCTAGCGGTTTGTTTGAAATTCGTCAACGGCCAATGGCTAGACGAAGCCATACCTGTTCGGAGTCCACTCGATTTCAGGCTACAATTTTCAATCATAACATTGCGAGTGACTGTGAAGAGGGCTATTCTATATTGGCTAGACCAGAATTCAATTCCAATTTATTTTGCCATTTCTTTTTACAGATACAGTTATACATTCAACGTCTAGGTAGGGTAAGAAAAAAAGAAGATGGCGAGAGCACCTCAAGAAACATTATTTAAAGTCCTTAAGTGTTTTCACCATGACGCTTTCGATCCCTATATTTTCCCACTTATCCTCCGGCGATTTCTAATTCCAGGGGTGTTTCACCCTAGTTCAGTACCGGTGGCATAGTCAATTCTTGCACATGTGAAAACTTTCACACGTAGAAGTGATCAGATCGCACTTTCTCCCTTCAACAACAATACATATTCTAGTGAAAACAGGACCACGAATGAAGATGAAGTGATCGCCTACAAACTTCTCCTATCCAACATATTATAAAGTGTATTACAGCATGTAAGGAGAATTACAATCCCGATATTAGCAGCAAAGTATCCCAGATAATTATCTGACAACAAAATTCTATTTTCCTCCATTTTCAGGTTATTGCATTTGCTTATCGCTTACCTCATCTAAATTCCTGATATAAATTAATTCACTATCGAAATCAGAATTAAAACGAAATTAAATATCGAGACATTCTCATGAATAATATGCTCTTTCAGACTCATTTCACATTAATAATTACAAGTGGTTTATTTTGTCACACTTCCCATGCCTGATTCCTTTTATGCGTATGGGTTGTTTTAATAAAGAACCTATAATTGCTATTCACCACAGCCACAATTATTAGTTCCTCGTGAAACTCAGTGATCTTTAATTGTACATGAGTTTCAAGTAGCTATCATCTATTCCTTCACTGGACATACTAATGTCCCAGTTTTTATCATAAGCTTTTCCATTCCAAGGTAAGTTTAACGACAATCCCTCCTTGATTAAAATGGTTAATTTTTGCAGCTTTAAGCATGTTATGGAAAAACATAGCATTTTATTTGAAGATGTCTGCGTTGAATTCCAAAACATCGAAGTTGAGTTTATGGATTAACTCTCTTGCTTGTTCAAATAAAAATTGGTTTTAGAAATGTTTTCTGGTTCAGGGAAAATATTGAAAACTGTCGGTAGATGCATACTTGGAAATACCACTATCAAGTTATAGTATGACTCTTTCTATATAGGAGAACAGCAACATACACCATAAGGGCACACATATAACGTATGATTATATGTACGACCTATTATTATTATCTATTTACTCATTCGTCTATACTCTTACCTCACCTGCAGTCCAGGCTGTTGCCTGCGAGAGGTGCAAAGAAACATATAAATGATTGAAAGACCATGGCAGATACCATATCTTTGACAATCACAGAGTGACATTTCTGCAGAAACCCAACTTTCCATGGCACGGGAAGTGTTCGGCTTTCCCATGGACAAACACATAAATGCCCAAAAACATTATTGAGCCATGAGAAATGGCTTTTCCCATGGATGGGTTTCTGCAGAAATCCCGTATGAAAGTTGTTCGGATTTCTCAATAACGTATCTAAGGAAACAACTTTTCCAGCGCCTGGAAAAAATCGCCGCCATCTTGGTTGATAATCGCGCAGTCCTTCGGCGAGGCATTGCTCAAAGTAAAGATTATTAAAAAACCTAATTTTATATTATATTATATTTATTTAACTGATTAAAATAGATACAAGTAGGGAAATTATTCCAGAGTAACGGCCTGGGTCTCGCAGGCATTTCCTACAAAACTGCTCTCACGATTACATATTACTGAAAACACCGAAGCTGCACACGAAGGTCCATCCACTTCTGAATCAGTATTGTATAGCGGCCGTATATTTAGCTTGCTTGGATTTCCCTTACAATTAGGGAATACCCTTATTGTTAATATTAATACTATTGTCATAATGTAGATAGCAACCCACGGAAGATTATGGATAAAATGATTAGCACAATTTGCGCAAATTTTACAGCAATCCCTCCTCCTACTCAAACCCCGAACCTCGTTGAGTCGGTAGCGAAGCTATGACCACCTCATAACTTTTGTTACCATTCCGTAAGATGAATTTCGTAAAACAAACATTAAAACATGAAGAAATCAGGCAACAAAGTCTGGATTTTGATGTAAATGTTCAGCTGTTGACAAAATTGTTCACGCGCGCGCTGCTGACGAAGATCACGCCACTTTCAACACAGCGCGCGCTCAGCTCTGTTTTGAAAAACAATGTTGCTGAAAACTGAATAAAATATTTAAGCAATTTTCTGATTGCCCTTCGCTTTGATTTTCAACGGAACTGTCTGACATTGTTGAAGAACAAATTGTGCTGAACTGATTTAAGCAAATAAACAATTAACAGATATGAAAAAGTCAGCAACAAAATTATAAAACAAGGTCGCCCATTTCTCCTCAAAAACATGCAAAAAGATCGAGAACAACCTCATTTCTTGAAACTTCACTCTTATTGTTCAGTGTGCTCCAAAATGAGCCATATCAATAACGAATAAGAGGCCTGGATGCTCAGGGGGATAAAAGTGCGTCACGATTCAAAACGAGGCTGCTATAACCGCTGTCATTTTTAATTACAGGCTCGTATTTTGGAACATAAAATTTTAATGGCGGACGAAAAAAACCGTACTTTTCGCAGACGTTTTTCGTTGTATTCCGGGCGGAATTTTTCGCTAAAATCCACTCAGCAAGAATGTATTGTGGAAAATTAAAGGCCCATCACCAACCGAGAGCCTTTGCGGGCTCTTAGCAAATCAGAGCACCCGAACAACAATGGATCAATTTGAAAACAAAAGAAAACGGGGCGCAAAGGCTCCCGGTTGGTGATGGGCCTTTAAAGTACTAGGCCGGAAAAAATGGTAAAAAAAGAAGTCAAATTTTGGTCATACTAGCACTTTAACAGCGTGTTTCATCAGGATTTTCAAACACTTCGAAGACGTATTTGTGTTTGGAAATCCTAATGAAATATCATTTGTTGAACAATGTTTAAAAATTTAAAACATAGTTTGCCAATCATTTGTAATGTTGTTATTTCAAGAAGACAAGCCACATGTAGAAATTTCAGAATTTATAAGTCGTTTTTTCTATAAAACTCGCTTTTACTCACCTTTACTCTCGAGTGTTTTCTGAGCCCCAACCTATGTCTGACAGCGCAAAATTGCGGAAGGAAATCACGGATTATTGGCTTCGGAATATGTCGCGATAATGTCGATCCGATTGTAAGCGCAAAGAACATGTAGCAAAAGACGCTACCAGATGATAGTAATAATGCAGCTTTCAGAAATAGAGGATATATTACAGGGTGGTCAAGATATGAGTATAATCGTCACTAGACGACCACTGTTTCCGCGGCCCTCGAACCTCCCGCACAACAGACTCGCACTCTACCTCATCATTAAAAGGGCGTTGAGCCTGTGTCCGATAGGTGTGACAATGTTATATGCCATTGGTTTGTTGTGTTTATCTAATACGGTAAGAAACTATAACACTAATAACACCATAAGTTCGTTGTTCTATGACTTTGTATCACATAAATCAGCTTTAGACCAAAGGATGTATCGTAATTCCACGAGATTTAAACGGATTGAGTTCACTATTTTTACCGATACCACATTAGCATAGAGTTTTATGTGCTACGAAACTCGTATGCAACTGATCTCCAAAATAAAAACGAAATTTTCTACTATGCTGGCTCTTAAACTCGTTCGAGTAGAGCAGGAGTTCAAGCATCGGGAGCATCTATCTTTCTTTGAAGTTGAATGTGGCATGTGGTATGCCCGCGTGGTCTATTTTTAGAACAGCTTTTTTAACTGTTACACTTGTCGTCGTTTCCTTAGTTATTTATGTCTAAAGAGCTAATAGCTCTTTCCGTGTGTATTTTCTTTCACAGTAGCAGTAATTTTATATTAAAACTATAGTGTAGGAAAATATTTCTAAAAATAGCTCACCTAATTTCACGAATGGTGCGAATGAGACCTCTTGTCACAGCGAAGAAACAAAAAGCCAATTGGAAACACGCGGGGAGTTACATTACCAGCAGTGTGGTTGACAGGCTGGTAAAAGATTAGCACGTTAGAGAATTTAAGAAAAAATGGAACGGAAAAAAAAAAGTTAGGGAATCACAATAAAAACAGGTATAATGACTTGTCAATTACTCGACGAAAATCGAAACTGGAAATTGCGCCTTTTTTGTGACTAAAACATTTCAGATAGTCGAAACTTTGCGACCAGATTCGCTAGTATATTTAAAAAGTTAAGATTTACCAGTTTTTGTTTTTCTTGATTACTAGTTGTTGTCAGTTGTTGTCGTTACATTTGCTAAAAGAATCCCAAGCTTAGGCAAATTCATGACCTTAAAAAATTGCCACTAAAATGTGGGTTGTGTGTATTCGACTTACTACGCGACCTCGAAATTCAATGTTGCTTCAATGAAGCTAACGCTGGATTTGGCTGCTTGGGACGATATTGATCGTAAAATCAACCGAAATGGTTTTAAGCTATCCTTTGGCTTCCTTGCCCAGAATGTTCAACTTTCTGTTCAAGAAAATTGATATTAAAATATTCTTGCGTAAAATCGCCAATCGCAACAGTGAATTTTGAGGTCGCGTAGCAAAGCATACAGTGGTAACGTGTTTTTTTCGTTCACTTTCCAGCCCTGTTGATGGAACACATATTGTTAACAAAAAATGTTGTTTGGTCTACTGGATTTGAAAAATTTGTCGAGGACAAGTTGATCTTGTCACGCAAAAGATAACTACATGTGTAGACTCGGCGTTAAGTATCCGACCTCGGGAACTCAAACTGGGCGAAAAGGTAAGGACACTAAAGACTACATATAGCTCCGAAAGAGTATCGGGCCTCCAGGATGTGTACTTCTTGTTAAGCCAATAAATAAAACCTCAGTGAAAAACTGAGTGTAATCAATTTTTCATAAGCGTCAAGCAAACTTTCCTCACTTTTAACCAAAAACTCTTAACGTTTGCACATAATTAACCGTAAACACAGTTCCTAAAAGCAAACTCGTGTAATAAAAAACTGAATTTAAAATGATTTTCCCATAAATGTGCTATTTTTGGACCTGTTTTAAAAAAACTCAAGAAAAACGGAGGTTGTTGTGCATTTTGCGTGCTCGTGTTTTTGCTTAAGCAGCTTAGCTACTGGTTCTCAATTGAGAAAATCCGAATAAATACAACAACTGAAAATCCGAATAAAATTATTTCACAGTATGTGAACAAGTAACATGGACTTCGGTTCACAGGTGACCCACGGCAACTTGAATAGATCCGTGTAATATATTCACTCTGGACGCAGATTCCCGGCAAGTGTATTTATGAATAATATGGTAAGTGCTAAATGGGCACTTACTTAATGTTGAATAAACGGAGAAGACTGGATGATTTAGGACGGAAGTTGGCGGAGCGATCTCGACCCGAAGTTTCACTTATCTACTCCTCAGGTAGAACTGAACTGGTTATCTTTAAACCACCCGAAGAATCGCTTTAATTTTTGTAATAAGATAAAAAGTGGTTACACGGGATTAGCATTAGTTTGAATTGTCAGGGGAAAAAACGGAACTATTAATAATTCTACCGGCTTCGCTTTACTTCAAAGAACCTAGCTGTTATTTTATGACAAACAAGCTCTATTTTACTATTATTATTTCAAAACATTGTAAAATCCGTGATGTTTGGTGATCTTAATGCAGATATTTTTAACTTAACGTTATGCTATCCATGGGTAATTAGGTAGGAAATTAGACAACGTTATATTTACTATTAATTTCGTTTTGCACGAATCTAGTTTAAGTTCAATTTATATTTACTTTATTTCTAATACAACATCAGTCTAAACCAGTTATTATAGCTTATCTGTACCGCACTTAATTCAAGTTGTAAGTTTGATATTTTTACCGCGTAAATCTTTGTAAGAAAATGGAAATTTTTCTGGATGGAAAGTGTTGTCCCGGTATCGGTACAAATGCTAATTAGGAACACGGCTCACAGCATAAAATGACTTCCCTGCTTAAACATTAATGGACCAACAAACATAGCTATTTCCTCTCCATAACCGAATCAACTCTTCATAATCAGTTATTGGTATCAAACAACGAATGGCGTCAGAATACAAAAAAATCTGTGTGGAAAATTATTTTGCTTCATAATAACCGCACTAGTCGAATCTATCATTTTTATATATATATATGTTTGGAGATTTTAATAAATATATTTTACTGCTAACCTGAACAAATGTCATGTCGAATAGACAGTTACCTAGGACTAGCTATATGTATTTATTTGGTTATCATATACGATATGCATCGGTTCAGCGTTAGTTACGTAGGATATAGCTCAAGTAGAAATGCATAACCTAAACTATACAACAAATTTTCAGCCATGTTTTTTTAAACAGGAACAGAAACGAAACAAAAATGATATCAGTTCAACAATGTAAGAATGTATTTATTTGGTCCTTTTTTACGATATTCATTTGGTTCAGTTTTATTAACGTAGTTTCTGACAGGTTTGACTGGTTTAAGGCTTAAGCAACCCAATACAAATCAAATTTTCAGGTATCTTTTTAAAACAGTAGGCTAAGTTGGCAGAAGGAAGCAAAAAAAAAAAACTTCTCACAAAAACATTGTAGGTAACAACGCCGCTGTTATCGACAGCCCGGCTACGTGAAAATGGCGTACGTGCGGGTTGTTTACCATCTTTCTGCCGAACTAATTAAATTCTTGTAATTCACCGTTATCCACCGAAAGTAAACAGAATGGGATAGGAATCTGAAAATTGAGAGAATTCAAAATTAAAGAATCGTTTTCAATTATGTGACATATTAGTTCGAATACAAATAGTTTGCATATAAATTACTTTCAACAAGAAATATGAATAAGAGACGAGACGAATGAGTAGAAATAATCAATACGAAAGCATGATGATATTGAAACGTAAACATCTTTTTATTGCTGAAATAAATAGTTCAAAGGAAACTGCAGCTCACTTTGAACATGTTCAATTTCAACCTGAGAATTGCTGACAATAAATACTTCAAAATTTATATGGTTTCTAAGCATAACGATTGAGATAAGCTTCTAAAACAGAGAACCGATCTCAATGACAACTTGTAACCAAAACAATTAAATAATAGAAATTGCAAGAAATCCACAAAATTAAAATTCTACTATACTTACAAAGTATTTTATTGTGCTAACGTCAATCCAAAAATACAGAAGCAATCATACTGTTAAGGAAACTAATCTAAAAATCAAAACAAAAAGCCACTATACTTGACAAAGAACCGCAAGAATCACAACAAATGAACAGAAAATAAGTTTACCTATCCGGGGGATATTACCTTAATTATATCCAAATAAACAGCTTGAATTCTTGCAATAAATAACAAAATAAAATATCATTAACAGCAACGTTAACTTTCTGATAGACACCTCGGCCTTGTTTGACTATTTTTTATCTTAATGCCAGTGTGCACGCTGTCAGAGTAGATGGATTAAATTCTTAGATGATGGACTTAGGAAAAGTTAAAAAGAAACCTGGCGTGAAAACCTGATAGAAAATGAGCGGTGGATCAAACGATTTATTCCCAGTGGGTCTTCCCGCACGATATCTTCGCGTGAGAAGCACCTTAGAACTTTTGGCGCCATTCAGCTAAACAGAGATGTTTTGGTTCGTGTTTTGACAAGGACGTGGTAGGGTTGCTATCAATGGATGTAATTAACACATAGCAGCTTGATACATAAAAAGGCAATTGCCCAAATGAGGTGGCGTAAAATGGCTTTGCAAGAGGTCAATTTTTACAAGCGGAAAGTTTTTCACACGCTTTGGTGAAATTAGGGCAATCAGCAACAGTTATTTCAGTAAAGGTTTTTGGCTTTGTGAACGCTCAAACCTACACGCCTAGACCGAAAGGCACTATGGGTAGAGGCAAATTATCCTATTTGGATGAAACATCTGAAATATATCAAACACGAGACAGCGTGTTTCATCAGGATTCCCAAACTCCGAGAAGTGAGCAAATCTTTTAGTTTTTTCAACTGACTTCGAGGTGTTTGGAAATCCTGAAGAAAAATAACGTCGAGTGTTTGATATAGCTTCTCAAAAGAATCATTTGTTTGTTTGTCTATCTCAAAAATCTATGTAAATTAAGGACGGTGCCTACTAATGTTACCGCGCATCCTGCTCGCGCATTGTATACGGATGTCTGTATATGTAGCATTTTTCTCAATCAGATTTTCAGCTAAGTTTCGATGGCGCAAGTGCTTAGCGCGCTAGATGGACTGCAAGTACTCCAGGTTCGGAGCTCACTCGGGGCCGTGGATTCTTTTTTCTCCTTTTTCTTCTTTTTTTCTTTGTTTTTCTCTGTAAATTACCTTCAGTTGGAACTTCTTGGGGAATATCCTACAAAAGTTTACATTTTTCTCTGAGTAAAAGTAGCCGTACGTTTGATACTAAAAGTCTAGATATCTTTACGCAAAAAATACCACAAATGAATCAGAAAACTTAATGTATATTTATACTTTAAGTTATATGGCGTACATGCCTTTTCACTTCAATAATGATTGTCAAGACTCGCTTTGTAAATGACAAAAAAGTCGTTGCTATCGTTTGAAATAGAACCTGACTTCGTAAGTTCGCCTTGCTAATTTCAATAATCTCGACCTGCTTGTTATTAATTGTGGAATCAAATATACTACATTTTTGTCTAAAATCAATATTTAAGTGATTTTTAGTCAATGTACCACATAGTTACCTTTATTTTTCCACTTTTCCCCTCTTGCTTAAATAGTCGCCATTTTGAGTGTCAATTTCTACTCACAGGGGAGGGGTGCGCAGATTTGTCACTTAACCATTCTACCTGCTGTTAAAATGCATGATAGTTCTAAAAATTGCGTGGCTACCCCTATATTTTTTTACATCAATCGAAAATATGAAACCTCCGCATCGTATTTGCAAATTTTTTACGTGCGAAAAATATTCTGAGGCTGTTTTTTAACGCATAAAGTAGCGGGTGTCAGGGCAGATTTTGGGCTTTCTGTAGAAAATTTTAACCCCTAAAATACCTTTAAAAGCCGAAACTGACAATTATTTGTTATGGAATCCAACAAATGTAATAACGGCTGCTGATTTTACGAGCGAAAGTAGAATTTAAATAAAACTATCGAGAAAAAATAATTTTTTTCGTAATTTCTAAAAAAACGCTTTTTTAGGGTGTTGGGGATGGGTTATCTCGAAAACTTGCGTGGGTACCCTACCTTTTTTTATCGGAAATCGATAGCCTTTCAGATTACCTTTCATTGCCACATAGTCATTAAGTGCGAAAAAAATACTCGTTTTTGTAGGCACCGTCCTTAAAGTCGCGTAACCACGCTTATGATTGTATTTGTTTAAGGGACCTGTGTCACGGTTGTTTCAACAAAATTTTATAAAAAAGACCAGTGATCTATATATTAAACATCTCAGAATCCTACATTATACTATTGTTTAGTGTTATAAAGAAAAAGAACTGAAACTTGCATTATGTAGGCATTCTTACATTAGATTGTATAGCTTTCGCTATCAAATTTCCAAGTTTGAAAACTGTTCAGCCTGAACAAAAATCAAAAATGTCTTCGTAATCCAATTCCATCCGCTCGATAACACATGAACATACTCCAATTTGTGCTCATGTAGCAGTTGAAGGGTTACAGTAAAAACCCGCATAAAAGAACAAGTGGTTTAAGAGCACTCAGGCTGAAATTTGGTCAAACATGTACCTTATACATAAGAACACATGCAGCCTGAAAAATGAAAATTGTTCTTGTATAAAACAATTGCTGCCAGTTAGATTCAAGTACAGTAACCTACTGTGTAGTAGAGTACCGAGGAGAACAATATAATGTGCTAGACCATGCACACACAGTTCTACAGCAGGAATCCCAGGGTACATTTAGCAATTGTTTTTTAGACTTGACTAATTGTTGTTACTAAATGACTGTCACCTTTCTACCAATCACATATTTCTTTATTTGACGGTTGGTACTGTATGCAGTATTTCAGTCAAGAAACAACTTTAAGAACACCTTAAGAACATTTTTAGGCTGATTTTGCAGAAGACACCCAATATACAAGAACAAAATCAGCCTGAATCCCCAAAACACCTGTTCTTTTATGCGGGTTTTTACTGTATTTGACAAACCCTAGATGATTATTTTGCTCATTTCTTTTTAATGTGACTACATTTAAGCAACCTAAATTTGCATCAAAATCGTTACACTGCCTCTTTAAGGCGACCAATGGCTAAATTAACATTTTGTCGATATGTTTGATATTTTCGCAACGATTTCACTTTGCGTTTGCAGTGTTTGTGGGATGTTGTACGGCTTGCCTACTTGTCAAAATGGCGGCGGAAACCGCGATAAGGCCTATTAGGTTAAATTGATGACGTCAGCTTTGACTAATTATAAATTCTGTATAACTTCAAAACAAACATATTAGCGAATTCCAGTGCACGTTATCTTCTCCTGTAAAATGTCCATTCTTGGATGTATGGGACGGTTCGTTTCCCAACCATCCCTGTCAGTTCGGCATATGAAAAAACGGCATAGCAGATGATCGCCGACAAGTCCCGACATAAGATATCGTCCCGACGTTTCTTGACACAATGACAACCAGCTTTAGCAATAACAGGAATTACAACAGAAACCCATTCATGGGAAATGCCGACTTTCCCGTTAAACAAGAATGGGAAATGTTCGGCTTTCCCATGGCTGTACAAGGGACTTCCGAACACTTCACATTCTTTAACCCTGGGAAATTCAGCTTTTTCCATGAAGGGCTTCTGTAGTCATTCTCTGTGAATGCATCTGTTTATTTCAGAAAGGGGGTGAAAGTTAAGAGAATTTCAAATTATTATTATGCTCTAAAAGTACATGGAACTGTGTAGTTCAGCAAACTTGAAGCTACTCGAAGTTAAATACTTATAATTGTACACTAAAGGTGATATATTATAGCGGAGCTCCTTAGCGGCCGAAGGCCGCAGAGCGGAGCACCATAGGTATCGCAGGAAGAATACAATAGAACTCCGGTATACGATCAACTTCATTTTTCATGGTTCAGCGGTATTCCCATTTGGTTCGGGGGCGCGTCCGTGTCTGCGCGCCCCTACCACAGGCAACCCAACAACCGTATTTCATTTCGGCGGGAAAATACTGCGCGTCCGTTAACAGAAAAATATGTAACCTGGAGCTCCGCTTTTCGCCAGTGGTTAAATCTATTTACTATATAAACATCAATGAAATACCAGGTGATCTCCCGCGCGAAAACTTGATATCTTCACACGTGAAAATATCATGTTATTTTCACATGTGAAAATATCACACTTGCCTTTGCTGAATGCTCGATATTTAAGCTTAACTCAAATAAAATTTGAATTTAGTATTTCATTGATTTTTATATAATAAACAGAACATTACATGACCGCTTGGAGATACGAATTCTATCTTCTCGTGTTAAAATTTATCTCACTCGTTCGCTGCGCTCACTCGTGAGATAAATTTTCAACACTCGAAGATAAAATTCGTATCTCCGCGCGGACATGTAATATCCTCTTTATATTATACAAACCTATTTCAGAAAAGGTTGCTCCGTCTCAACTACCTGTTGTAGCCCGCGGTGCATCATGGGAGAAACTAAGAAGAACGAAATTCTCGTGTTTACCCAGGACACAATTGATGTGAGCAATGTAATGAAGAATCATTTGACAGAAGCAGGGTGATAAGTATAGCTATCTTAAAAACTAGTGTCCATGACTTTGTTTTGGTGCACCTATTTACTCGCATAACGCATCGCGGGCTTAAACAGACAGTTGTGACGTGCAACGTTTTCTGAAATACGGACGTTTGGGCCCGAGGGGGGGGGGGCTTCCCTTTTTTTTGGTCGGGGATGATCGTCGTATCTTTTAGGGGTTAAAATCACGTTGGTTTGGTCTCTTTTAGGGGTGATCTTGATCTTCAATAAATTTTAGGCAGATTGGTATCTTTTAGGGCCGAAACTGTGTCGAAATTGCTTTTTCTCATGATGGTGCTTCTAAAAACCGTGTAAGAAAGAGAGATTATGCGATGAGAAGACGAGAATTAGAAACAAACACGGAAATGTCTTCATGGTATTTTTCCCCTGTTACCTGTGTCCTTCGCGCCTACTTGGCACATAAGACCTCATCTTTTAGGGTATCTTTTAGGGTAATATTTTTTTCGAGCCACGCTATATATGGCCCGCCATGTTTGGTATCTTTTAGGGGTGAAACTGAAAATTTCCGACGATCATCCCCGACCAAAAAATATGGGAGTCCCCCCCCCCCCCCCCCCCCCCGGGCGTTTGGGAACTTCTGCTCCCAATAATCCGAAACGTCTATGTAGATAACACCTTTAGTACTTAAGTATTTAACTTCGAGTTGCATCATCATAAGAAAAGAAAGCCAGTCCTAATAACTGCAAACCGAGCCCATTAACAAAATGAAAATATTGTCATAAAATATGCACGCATTTTAACAAAGGATAAAGTATAAACTGCAAGTTTTTTACTCTAACCAGACGTGCTTAATGCAATTTTGACAACCATATAGGTAATTTATGAACTTGAAGCTAATATTGTGGAAACTTGCCGAACATAACGAACAAATTTTCTCACGACGGACACGACGAATATTAATAAACTGTGATGTTAAAATTTGAGTACCGTCTATTGACGCTTAATGTCTTTTCTCACATGAATAATATATTTAGTTTGGCAAATTTGACACTTCTCAGCTCGATTAGTTTCTACTCTCATATGTAATAAACAAACTAAATTAAAAACAAGTCAGATATATATACGGTTGGGTCTCGTGCTGTCATATTGTCACAGCGTATCACATCTTAAGTTTCCAGAGGTTACCCAGCTTGCATTGTTCCTAATTTTCATATCTAGGCAAAATTCCATAGTTTCGATACTGTTTCCTAGGAAACCTTAACGGACTAAGGTAAGTCTACCCAAACTAAAGCGCACACATACTGCTCCCCGTAATAAATCACATGGAGAGAAGCAATTTCGCCTTGTAAACTGAATAGCAGTTTCATGTTTCGTCTAATTTGGTTGTAATTACCCGAGGAAGCAATTCATTTGAAAAACTTTAAAGGTTGGTCATCTTACAGACGTTAGTTGTTTATAGTACATTGCTAATGGATTACAATTATATTCCTTTCAAAATCTTACTTTTAAAAGCCTGTAAATGTTATACATGGAAAAAGTATTGGGTGAATTAACTTACGGGGGCGTGTAAAGGTTTACGATCGGTACTTTTTAGGGTAAGGGTTGGCAATTTATCAGACTACTGTGGCAGTTCGGGACTTTTGGCGAAACTTATTATTGAGCTTGAGTGCGCGGCAACATTAAGATGAATTTCTACTTGAAGGGAAACGAATCCCCGGAACTTTGCATATTATCTTCACTCATGGAAAGACATATACATATAGGAAGAAACCTAGAAAAAAACAGTACTGACAACATATAAAAATTATTCTTTCTTTGTTTCAGATCCTTCGTTTAACAACATTTATCGTTGAAGACGAATTGCCTGAGGTCGTCTTTTCCTTGAGGCCAAACAACCATGACAAAATATTTTATCAAAAGTGAAGAAGATTAAAGTGGGATTCCCGATTTTGTTTTCCCTTTTGAGGAGAAAATTGTTAAACAAAAGGACAATCGCTGGGGTGACCGCATCACCGAGTGAATACTGTTAACAAGCGTCCTGTGGACAAGGAAGTAAACATTGAGAAGGAAAGCAAAGAAAATAAACACTCATTACAAGGGTCGGCTGGTACTTACACAAGAAAAGGAAGTAAAGACAATCGCAGGAGAAGTCATAAACAAGGAAATTGAAATTGAATTGAGGGGTAATCATGAAAAAGTGAATAAAATAAACAGCGGGAGTGAAGAACATCTCAAGAATCTGAGAAGAAGTTACCAGGTTATGCGAAGTAAAGTTGATCTGGTCAATAATCTGGTTTAAAATGTTCTACTTAGAATTCACAGGGATTTCACAGCATGGACGTCTGTTTGAAGAATGACAGAGGTTTAGACGATAATGATAATACTAAAAGACTATGCTAGTAGCCCCGTAATATCTTCTTGAACACTGGCAGAGATAAAGGTAGCTACTCAATAATGAAAGAGTTCAGAAACTCACAGCCTTAAAAAAAGAAGTGCGAGCATTATAATACGGAAAATATAGAAGGTCGTTCAAGAAACAGAGTTGTATTTGAAGAAGTCATGGAAGAGGAAAATACATTAATCTAGTAACACCTGCTCCGTCACCGCAAAACTTTGTATAACTTCCCCGAGGGTATTTTAACATTATAATCGCCTATGCTTTTACTTACAACGACACATGACAATCAAATTCGACGTAAGTTTTGTCTATTTCTGAGATACTGGAGTTTTTCGAGGGATAACGGAAATTGATAAGTCAGTTTTTTTGTCGAAAACGCGAACGTTCCTCCACGAAGTTGAAGTTTGTCAAAAAATTGCTAAACGAGCGACGTCTGGGCGCGCTTTACGCATTAGCATTGTTTAGTCCCAAGGACTTGAACTATTTCAGGATTTAAACCAAAAAAGAAGTCTCAAACTGGCAAGTCAACTGAAAACCAGTTATAAAAACGAGAAGAAACTTTAAAATAAACGAAAACAGCTAGAAGGCGCACGAAAGAGAAATGACTGATAAAAGCGCCACTCCGTGAGGTTGAAGTTTGTCAAAATATTACTAATCGAGCGACGTGTGTGGCTGCGCGTTTTGTAGCATTATCTAGTCACAAGGAACTGTTTCAGGATAAAAACACTAAAAGAAGAGTCATACAGCTACAATAAAGAAGGCGTATGACTGAGTAGTCTAGAAGAAATGTCGAAAGGAAATGGTGGTCCTGGGAAGGTATAAATAGCACAGCGTAAACAATACATATTTAAAACGATAATCAAGGCGGCCGCATCCAAGACACAGGCCGTTTTACCACTATGCATGCGACACATGCAGCAGGGGTTGCTCTTTTGCAGAAGGAATTCCAAAGACGCTCAAGCTGGACTCCAAGGGGGAGTGTTTGTATGGCGCAGATAGCGCCGCAGGGTCTCTACGATTGCCAGACACGGAAGAGCTCCATTTACTCCGAGCAGCAGCGCTCACTGGTCGGCACTGCAAGCGCAGCTACTAGTCAAGTCAGCCTTTTTCCGAGCAGACCTACGAGCCGTCTCTATAGCAGTCGGGCAAGCTTCGTGTCTGACGACGGCGTACGAATCAGTGTCGCTCCGTCACCGACGGACGATAGAATTCGAATCAGCATCAGAGGCGCCAAGTTCGAGACATATCGATCAACATTAGAGCAGTTCCCGGAGACGCTACTCGGTTCCCCTGGTGGGAGGGATAGGTATTACGATCAGGCTCGAGACGAGCTCGTCTTTAACGACAGGGATCCTGCGTCGTTTGATGCAATTTTATTTTTCTACCAATCAAAGGGAAAGATCCTTTCGCGACCGGAATCGGTCGACGAGCACATTTTTACCGAGGAAATGAAATTTTACGGGATTTTAGATGAGGAAGATGATCAAGAAACTGAGATTTCAACGCCGACGCGGGGTAGCGCCTACACCGGCCGTTGTGGATATATCAGGAATGAGATCTGGCATGCCCTGGAACACCCCTCTAAAAGCAAGTGCGGGAAAATAATAGCCAGGGTGTCAATGTTCGTTATTGTACTTTCTGTCATTGCATTTTGCCTGGACACGGTACCAGAATTCGGCGGTAACAGTCTAGAACTAAAGGTCGATCATATGGACCAAGAAAATTCCACAAGAGGTGAGAACACAACTGACGCCCAAAATGAAAATGAGGCCCACCGTCGAGCAACATGGTTCACAATAGATACCATATTTGTTATATTCTTCACTTTGGAGTACTTAATCAGACTTTTTGCAGCACCGAATCGTTTGCGATTCTTCCGTTCGTTTCTGGCTTTAGTGGACTTCATTGCGATAGCCCCGTATTATATCTCACTAATGGTCACGGACGGGAGATTGCAAAACGTTAAATCCTTCAACGTGGTACGCGCCGTGCGCCTATTCAGAGTTGTTCGACTATTCAAATTATACAGATACAGTGATGCGTTACAACTGCTAGGACGTGCTCTTCTGCAAAGCAAAGAGAAAATGGGGACGTTAATCCTGTGCGTTTTGATGGCAGCTGTTTTATTCTCCAGCGCGCTTTATTATGTTGAAGGATTCGAGAAAGAGCACAGTGAATTTCAGAGTATCCCTTCGTCTTTTTGGTGGGCAATAGTAACCATGTCCACCGTGGGGTACGGCGATATAGTACCCGTGACAGCACTTGGAAAATTAATCGCAGCATTTTGTGCGTTTACGGGTATAATATTACTATATATTTTACCCATACCGGTTTTCGTGACACATTTTAGTAAAATTTACGAAAAGTGGAGAAACAAAAGAAGGGGCAAAGATAATGGAATTGGTCTTAAATTTAAGTTGACCCTTTGGTAGAGCGGATACCAGATGACTGTCGAAAATAAATCAGACTTGCGTTTTCTACACGTTCTTATTGACTGAGGATCTTTGTTCAGTCAGCCAATGAGAAGCCGAAAAAAAACATACGGTCCCCTGATCGACACTCACCTGGAACTCGCTTGAGCATGCAAATCACCTGCTATGGCGAAGCCTCTCACTGCAAAGTTTTCTCGATAAATTCAAAGCCATAAACCAAAGTTGGTTTACACCTTGTTGCCACTCAGTTCGGATCATGTGATGATTTCTTTGGTTGGTAGTCGTTTGTTAGTTCTTCACATATACTCGTGCACTCAACTGTAACCGCCGAAAAGAATCATCACGTGATCTGAATAGACCAAATCGGCTAACGGTGTTTACACCTTGTTGCCACTCAATTCAGATCATGTGATGATTTCTTTGGTTGGTAGTCGTTTGTTAGTTCTTCACATATACTCGTGCACTCAACTGTAACCGCCGAAAAGAATCATCACGTGATCTGAATAGACCAAATCGGCTAACGGTGTTTACACCTTGTTGCCACTCAATTCAGATCATGTGATGATTTCTTTGGTTGGTAGTCGTTTGTTAGTTCTTCACATATACTCGTGCACTCAACTGTAACCGCCGAAAAGAATCATCACGTGATCTGAATAGACCAAATCGGCTAACGGTGTTTACATCTTGTTACCACTCAATTCAGATCATGTGATGATTTCTTTGGTTGGTAGTCGTTTGTTAGTTCTTCACATACACTCGTGCACTCAACTGTAACCGCCGAAAAGAATCATCACGTGATCTGAATAGACCAAATCGGCTAACGGTGTTTACATCTTGTTGCCACTCAATTCAGATGATGTGAGTATTCCTTTGGGTGGTTACACTTACTCATCTTATTCATATACTTGCATGCGCTCGGTCGTGTGTGAGAAATTGAACAATTGTAACCACCCAAGGATAATCCCATGATCTGAATTGGGTGGCAACAAGATGTTAACACCGTTAGCCGATTTGGTCTATTTAAAAAGAAAATCATTTCGAAATGGCACAATAAAAAGTTACCAATCTATTTAAATGAGATTCGTACATTAAAAATGCATTAATAGAAAACATAAGAATTATTGCAAATGCTGCAAATATATTTTAGACGACGATATATCACTACATTGAGGTAACCGTTGTATTAAAGTTTTCAATAAAGAAAGAAACAAGCGCTGCATCAGTATTTTAACTTTTAGAGAAACTTATTAGAGAAAAATGGATGACATGAAATGTTAGCAATAGGCCAATTACACTAACAGGTACACGTGACCCAAATCCAATACATTCTGAGTAAAAACTTGAAAATTCAACTCGCTGCCATTTGCTCCAGGTTAGAGATTTTATGCTGAAACTTCAGTTCCTTGTATTCTTTGTATTCCTGGAATTGATTTTGACAAAGGAGGTAGTTAGGAGGTAGTTGGGGTCACGTCCCATATTTTTGGCCGGGGATGATCGTCAGGAATTTTCACCCCTAAAAGATAACGTGGCTCAAATGATTTTTTACCCTACAAGATACCCATCAAGAAATTTACGTCTTTGATTGAGGTGCTACCTTAGATGTTGTGTAATTTATCGTCTGGTCAACAAGTACTCTCTCTCTTTCTTGAAGGTTTGGTGCTGTGTTAAATCCATAAACGATACCAATCTCCCTTCAATTTTATTGCAGATCAAGGTTTCCCCTAAAAGAGACCAAAACCAGTGATTTTAACCCCTAAAAGATACGACGACTGAGCACTTTTTTTTACAGCGTTCAAGATTTTCGGTAGTAGCCATTAAAACAAACGTATAGAATGTGTGCCGATAATATAGAATATGTGCGAACAATTGTTGGAGCCATTTGTTCGTACTTGCAAAGGCAAACATTGAACTTCAGTCGAACTTCTTCTGTCGAACCTTTCCTTTTTCAAAGGATGCCGCTTCATTAGACTTTATAATAGAAAACTTTCTATTGTTTTGGATTGGAACGGCGCGACTCTGGCACGGCGTTTGCCGTAAGCCTAAGTCATTCCTAAAAAGTCAAGTAGATTTACGCAAAAAGACCAAAGAAAACTGCAAGGTACTGCATAAGGAGAAAACTTTCGTTAAATATGGTTTTAATGCGTCCAATCATTTTGGCCGGGTTTATCCGAAGCCTCCCAAAAATGTACGCCGAATTGCGCCCCCTCCCGGGGGGGGGGGGGGGGGGGACGCCGAATTGCGCCCCCTCCCGGGGGGGGGGTACTTCCACAACGTTTGTACGGGGATGCTCGGCCCAGATTCTGGACCCCTTACCCTTCTTTATACCAATTTTAGAGCAGAAAAGATACCCCTTTCTTATACCAAGCCTGAAAAAGTACCCCTCAATTAATCAGTTTGACTTTGAATCGGCTTTGTGTTTTGTTAAAAAAGAAACGGTTTTGCGGATGAAAAATCGGTGAAATAAGACCCTTTTTATACCAAAATTGGTATTTTCCCTCCCTTCTTTATACCCAGTCCAGCCTGAAAACCATACCCCTTTCTTACACCTCCAGCCTGAACCCCTACCCCTTCTTTTTCCCAGCCTGAAAAGTCGACCCCTTTCTTATACTTCCAGCCTGAAAACCCTACCCCTTTCGGGCCGAGCATCCCCGTATAGTCCAATGTAGGGAGTACCCCCCCCCCCCCCGGGATTGCGCCCTATCCCCAATTCCCACATACTCATCAGGATTTATAAATTGAAGTTAAAGATGCCAAAGCGTAAATGTTAAGCCAATGCTATTCGATAATGTGATTTTGCTTTTAGTGAGATCAAGGAATAACCTCCATTCCATAATACTGCTTTTTGCAGGTTACACGTTACAAACATATGAGATAAATGCTCGGGGCATTCCTCACTCCGAAGGGCACTCTTGTCATTTGGTTAAGGTGGCGCGGGGTGCTTATGGCAGAAATGGAACCCGTTTATTTTATGCCAAAGATAACACGTTGATGGCAATAATAAAATGCTCGTGTTTCCTATGAAAATACATATACTTCATTCATCTTTGATGAATTTTTAACAACTTCCCTGTCTTTCAAGATGAATTGAAACTTTACTGAACGCAGTTTACAGTCATGTGTTGTTGTTAGATATATCATTATGTAGTGAGTACTGTGGCTGTTTAACGCCCCTCGCGTTCTGGTTAAGGTGTAGTGGACTAAGAGACGGGACCCCGATTTGCTGTCTCATCCAGACGTGAATGAAACACAATAGAAATGACGAATCACTTCAACCCACGATTAACACAAGGTTCAAAACAACAGAGAAAAAAAACAAGTTTACTTATTCCTTTTTGGAATCGAGCGTGGTGGAAGTGTTCTAAACGCTGCGCCACCCGTGCTTCCCTGTAAGGCCAGCACAGAGTAGGGGACAATAGTCCCAGGGACTATAGTTGCGGGGATCAGTCCCCTAGTGTGAACGTGTAAGGGACAAATCCCCGAAACAAGTCCCACGTACCGTACACACCATCTTGAATGAGATCGTGAATGTTTTCTTTGGCTAGAATTATCTTGGGACGCGGGAACAAGCCCCGCCAACCATACACACCGGAACAAATGCACCAAATGTCCCTGGGACAAAATTTAGTCCCCGCGACTAAAATTTCAACGCAAAAAGGGAATACACACGAGGGTATTCCCCGAAGCAGGTTCGTGGAACAAGTCCCTGGGGCTTGTCCCCTAGTCTGTGCCGGCCTGTAAACTTCTCTGTGACACTTGTTATTTTCACTAATGCTCTGAAACTACAAAAAAAATGAAACTTATTTACCTCACGCTGGGAGACGTTTCTTGCTAAATTAAAATTGCAAAATCAGAATTTGTTTTGTCTGCATTCCAAACAAAACCTGACATTCTTAGCAACTCAGTTAAGATTGAGAAATAAAAAGCCACTTTCTTTTGAAATCATACTTCTTCATCAGCAGAGTCGAGAAATTGTTAATTTAATTGCGAACTTCTCTTGAAACCTTAACACAAGAAATCATTAATACATAATTGAAGTATAACATATCTTACGCCGATCATTTCGATGCTTTCAATTTGCTTATTTACTTAATCTCCCGTTATGAAGTATAAAGTGATAAATAATAAATTTCAACGCCCTATGATATCTCTAGGAAAAGAAACAATGTGTTATTTCTGTAAGAACCTCGTGTTGAAATATTTAAGTCATTTAGTTCTATCGATAGCGCAATGACGTTAATACGCGAGAACCCATCAGTGCAAAGAAAAAATATTTGGAAGTTCAGAGTGAAAAGCTTGAAGGTTAAAAGCAAAACCAAAATAATAACACGATGATAAGTAAATAAGCGTGTAGTGAATGATAAGTAAATAAGCGTGTAGTGAATGATAAGTAAATAAGCGTGTAGTGAATAGGCAGATATCCAATCGGTTTTATTACTTCATTTACATATATCTTATTAGATGTTTTTTCATGTAATACGGGCGAATTTATTACGAGTTGCGGACGTATTTTTCCGAGCCCCGTAGGGGCGAGAACAAATGCACACAATGAGAAAAATGTCCGCCAGTATTACATGAAAAAAACATCTAATGAGTTATTTATTATACGAGGAACAAACCTTTTTTCTTTTCTTTTCAAGTTCGCTAGAAAACGTACGTGATTTGACCAGCACACGATCGGGAAGCCATTCAACTGCGCGCGCAAAACCGGTTCGTAACCGGTTTCCTACAGTGTAATACAGCGGCCATATCTGCACTCACTTTTGACCTTATATGGTAAAATTACGCCACAGTCGTATAGTAATGTTTGTTATTAGGGCCCGACATTGCGACGACAGATTTAGGGTTTGGCAAGCAAACATTTCAACCTAGTCGCCAATCACGTCGACTTACTTTTCCAGAAGGTTTTAAAAAATCGCCCTTCTCAAAATTAGCTGTCAACAGCATTAATTCGGGAGAAAAAGATGGCGACCAGATTTCTATTATGGCGACCAAACTTCACAATTTGGCGACTTCATTTAGGCGCCAATGGCACCACGCGAAGAGTTAATGTCGGGCCTATTAACACTTATTGGATGAGGTTGAGTATGATAGTGAGATTTGGCAACGCCGAGGTTTGTGTTATCTGCCGAAGCGAAGCTGAGGCGGATAACACTAACTCGAGGCGTTGACAAATCTCACTATCATGCGAAAACCGAATTCAATAATTGTTTTATTATTCAGCAACCAAGAATTATTACTTAGCTAAACGAAGTCAGCGATGAGGCCGTGCACGGCGACACGGTTTTTCAACTTCATCTTACGTCCATTGGGATTTTCCTTTTTGTATTCAATTCAGATAGCCATAGTTGATGTTTAGATATCCTGAGCAATGATCTCTTGGCAAAAATCATAACAGATTCAACGAGAATATTCGCAAAACCGGCTTTCAATTCGGAAATGAAAACCAAGATGGCGGCCAAACCTATTGGCTTGCGTTATGACGTCATTAGAGTGCATCAATCCTAATGTCTGTAGTATGACGTCAGGCACTGCGCGCCAACAAGGTTTCGCTGCGTACTCTTAGCCAATCAGAACCGAGATAGTGGCATGGCTGAATAATAATGCATGTTAGCTGTCGAAGTGGTCATTATTTTTGAGTTAATGTCTCGGTCAGGGTAAATAATTAAAATCCATAATACGACTTTTTTCCTGGAATTCAGTTAATAGAGTCTTAAAGTATATTTCTAAAACCCCAAATGAAGCGTCAACCGTGTTCCTTGGTTTCAATAGCCTATTCGTTTGTATTGCCCGCCACTCATTTTCTGTATTTTATTAACTTAACACGCTTCTTCTAGCCCTTAAATTTTAGGTCAAATTTTCACCTTCGCGAAGCTCCTGACCTCGCACGATTTAAGATATCGGCGTCAAATTTTGTGCTGTTAGAAGATGATAACGCTTAAAAACCGTGTGAGGATTTTTTTATTTTTTACTTGAAAAAGTTTTTATGATCAATTATGCGGCAGCAAATTGAAAAAAAATGCGACTTTCAACTTTGCGACCTTATATTTTCGTAAATATGCAAAATATCAAATATCGCTCACACGATTTTGCAGTTAATTTCTCCAAGATTAAAATCCGACAAAGTTTGAAACTGTGCAACAAATCACTAATGGTCTGGAGCTTCTCAGGTAAACAAGGTAGTTTTTAGTTCGGGGTCGTTAAAATATAATAAAAATCTAGACTCTGCTAAAATGAACAGCATCATTAGATAGAACAATCTTTTAGCTTTAAAACGATATATAACTGATTATCATAGCATAAATTGAGACGCGACGAGAATTTTTTCCCGTAAGCACGTCGTTTTCCCTGACCGAGACCTTAAGGAGGCCGTGTCAAGGTGGTTTTAATGAATTAGCAATTAAAGCTCTATATCACTTTATAAACATTTTTTTTAAATAGTAACAAATGAAAGATTTCAGGTATGACGTTTCGCAATCCTGCATTTATCAATGTGAATTTCAGGATAAATTTGACCTTGGACAATAATTGGCTATCTAATTAAATTATACAAATAAACAAACTGATAACCCAAAAGACAAATCATTAACTAATGATTTATAGGTTTCTGTGTCATTTTCTTTTTAAGTAACATATTATCTGTGAAAACATCTGAAACAGAATAGTAACAGTCTATAAATTTTTTAAGAGGGTACACCATAAATAAAATATGTGGCGTAGAAAAAACGCGTGCGATAAAAGTACACACAATTTTTTAAGCAATTATTGAAAGAGGTTGACCGTGTTATCTGCCGAAGCCGAAGGCTGTGGCAGATAACACAGGCACGAGGTTTTTCTAACTCACAATGTCATGCGAAAACCGAATTCAAAAATTGTTTTATTATACATTTTATAGAAGACAAATTGATACAATGCCGAATGACTTTATTTAAAATGGCTTTTGTTGAAATTCAAGATGCAGACACGGACAAGGGGCTTGGAAAGAACTTGACATGCTAAGTGCAATATCTGCTGCAGATATTACATTTAGCATGTCAAGTTCACGCGCCATTGAGTATTGATTGTTTGCTCTCGACCAATCAGATTTGCGATAGTGAGTTCAATGTATAATAATGTAATAATAATAATGTAATACGACTGTGACGTCATTTTACCATAAAAGGTCAAAATTGAGTGCAGATATGGAGCCGTATTACACGGCAAAAGCCGTATTACACGGTTGAAAGCCGTATTACACTGTAGAGAACCGGTTACGAACCGGTTTTGCGCGCGCACTTGAATGGCTTCCCGATCATGTGCTAGTCAAATCACGTACCTTTTCTAGTGTATCTTGAAAAGAAAAGAAAAAAAGTTTTGTTCGTCATATGATATTAGCTCATTAGATGTTTTTTCATGTAGTACTGGCGGCATTTTACTCGTTGCTCGCATTTTTCCTTACCCCTGCGGGGTTCGGAAAAATACGTCCGCGATTCGTAAAATATCCGCCTCTACATTTCTTTACAAATTGCCCTTTCCCAAGGAAAGGCGGTTTCCATATAGGGGGCATACGAAACGTGCTTTGGTTTTACTCGAATTTTGTAGCTTGTAACCGCTAATATCAACCATTACAACTAATTTCTTGGAGTATCACATATACTCTTAAGAATAAGAACCCCAACTGGCAGGGTGGCCAATCAAGTCGCCGTCGAGGAACCAGGGGCTTTCAACGAGTAGTGGTGTAAAATAGCTAAACATGCCAAAAAGTCATTGATGAGTATACAAATGACTGTAAATTGGCTATTTTAAATCCCTACAAATTTTGTATCTGTTCGGATTTAGTAGCTGAAAGTTATTGGATGCGAAAAAGTTAGAGAATGAAATCAAGTCTTCCGAAAATGCCAGGGAAAAAACTCTATTCTAGGTGAACTCTTTAACGGCAAAAATAACCCACGAACTAGTAAAATGTCAAATGTCACCTTTTGTGCAATTCGAAAAATCCAGGGGATGTTATAAACTTTACATACGAAAATTAAAGCTTGAAATTCTGAAGCGAAAATTTCAGCTCTCGTAGCGCCATCCAGACATTTTACCGAAAATGATCGTTGGATGCTCCTGAAACCAAGTCGCCTATGTACAAAGACTGGTCGAGAAGCCATAGCGGGGACTCGAACTCGCCTCATCGGGTTAAAAGGATGACTCGGCCACTCTGTCCATCATATACTATCTGTTCTTTTTGTTTCCCCACGAAAATAACTGTAACTAGAATAAGTTTGGTGAAATGCGAACATATTCAAACTAACCCAAACAGAAAACAATGAAGTACTAACACAATCTACCTCGTGACGCGTCGTACACGACCCTTAATTTACTTGTTTCGCGGTCGCGTCTGATTATGGTATGGTGGGGCAGATACATATGGAATATTTCTTAAATAAAATTGCACAAATTTAGTAAATATTAATTTTGTCAATAGTCTATTTTTGTCATTCATTGTTTTGGCATATCATGTTTCAGAATTTTGTCAGAACTGCACTATTTTATAGTGTGCATTGTTTAAATTGTTTTTCACCGAAATACCGTTTGTTCGCTATTACGATCTTAATACCTTACTCCACTTTCTTGCCGTAACTAACCTGGCTAGCATTTTATACCTTCAGTATTAAACTGAAGTCTAGTATTTTAAAAAGATTGTTTGCGATTTTTGAAAACTGCACTTATGCACGCCAAAATGTGGTTTAAACTGTGTCACTGCTCCGTCATATCTTGAAGCTAACATGGAGACCATACACTAAGTAGAAAAGTTGCAAAAATAAGAAAAAAAGAAAGAAAAAGATATAGCTTACAAAAGGGACAAAAAGGGTTACCCTGATGCAGTCATGAAAAAAAACCTCAACATTGATTTACTAAAATAAACAAACTTGATATCTCAAGAGGAACTAATTATTATTGTCGACTCATAGCCGATCTTGCCGTACCACATATTAAATCATTTTTTTATTATAACCAAAAGCTCTCTCAAGTTGACCTCTAGATGTGTTGTCAATGGAAATCTCCACTTAGAAAGGAGTTCCTTAAGCACTTTGGTTAGATTAATTAACATCAAAGATGCGACTCATCTGTGAATTATTACAACTTCAGAAAGAGAACATTCATCTCTAGTTGAAGTTGATTCCAGAGAAATCCCAAGTTTATTTTGTTACAGCTATTATGTCATCGTACTAAAAAGCTCAGTAAACCCTGCGCTTTTAGAAGATTGGACTCGTGGTTTCGTTCTAACCAAGTCTACACTGACGTAACATCCACCTTGCTCTCATATACTAATCCAAACACGGTTTACCAAGATATGCAATATACGAGCTTTATCCTTTTTGACTCTTTTTCCGGAAAATTCCGCAACTCAAAAATAAGTGAAATCAGCAAAGTTGATTATTTCGCTTTCCATTTGGGTACGGTAGCGGGACCGAAGCTTATTTCTGAAACCAAATAGTTCTAGATAAACTTCACAGCATTATTTTTAATATGGATATTAAAACCTCATTTAAAAAATAAATATTGCTCCTACAGAATCTTTTACAGCGACACCTGTGTATAGCTTATACCAAATTTATTAAGAAAGGAAATTCGTAACACTTTTTCACTTTAAAATCAATATTTTCACGAGTTCACAACCGTTTTTTTCTGAATCACATAAATCCGACGTGACATTTTTTCATCGACGGCTTGTTCTTGGAATAAGAGGTAACTCCGAATTGTCGGAATTCGGTTCCGGTACGTTTTTAAGTGTTCGCACGACTTTTAGCGTTGTTGATTTGGGGGATCGTCCATCGCCACTCAAACCCTTGTCCTTTAATTGTATCCCTAGTAATTTGCAATAAATGTTATTGAAGTGTAAAATAAAGACAGGGGTGGGTAAACAGACCATTACTACGACCCCAAACACTGCGCAACAAGCGCCTACGAGTCTTCCGAGGGGAGTTATCGGGCACACGTCCCCGTACCCCACTGTCGTCATAGTGATAATGCACCACCAAAATGCTGCCGGGATGCTGTAAAAATCCTCTCCGTTGTCCTCATGTTCAAGATAATACATAACACTAGAGAATAAGATTATCGAAATGACCAGGAGGATCATTAAAGCGCTCAGCTGATCCTGGCACGATTTGATTGTGTAGCCGAGGATGCGCAACGCGGCGATATAACGAGTTAGTTTTAGGAGGCGGATAACGCGGAGTAGTCGGAATATTCGAAGCACTGTGAATGTAATCGCATGAGTATAGTCTGCGTCAAGGCCAAGTGAGATAAAATATGGAATAATAGCAATTAGGTCGATAAGCGCTAGAGTGGAGAAAGCAAAGGAGAGTTTTTTCGGAGCGGAGACAAGACGAGCGAGGTATTCGAAAGAGAACCATATAATGATACATGTGTCTACAATGAACCAAGTCATAGGTCGACACAGTTTCGTCTGAGGAGTTGATGAAACGTTCTTAGAACCATTGATCGCGGACATGTGATGAACACTCGAAGGACGAACATATGCGTCCACGTCGAGTGTTTCGACGCAGAAGGTCACAATGGAGAATATTATCACCGCCATCGACATGTGAGCGAACCACGAGGCTTGACGTGAAGATTCTGGCTTCTCGAAAAAAATCCATGCTTTTCGTTGCCATTCCATTTGTGGAAGAATTTCAGGTTTCGGGTCCTTCGTCCCAGGTATGCATTCATCCTTTTCAATTTGAATACCATAAAATTCCAATTCCTTTTCAAATATTTCCTCAGAGACACTTTCAGGTCGAGCAAGAATTCCTTTGGATTGGTAATAAAAGAGTATGGCGTCGAACGATACTTTGTCCCTGTCAAATCTATACTCCCGCAGTTCTGGTATGTAGTATTTCATTCTTTGCGACTCGCTGCCGAGTAACGTCTCCGGAAATTCCGCAAGTGTTCTTTCGAAAGTTTCAAATCGTTCTCCCCTTACGTTGAGAACAATACGTCTGTTGTTTTGCTGCCTGTAGATTGTACAGTTAGTCTGTGGGTCCATGGCTCGCTTACAGGGCAATGGCAACCCAAGAGATTATCCACAACCGAAACCTTCATGGCATGTCAGATGTTCTAATCACAAACCCAACTCACCCATCCGATAATCTTGCCCTCTTCCGGCAAATTGATCCAACGGTTTCTTTCAAAACTATATGTTTTGAGTTTGTTAAATTGGATGAAAGACACATTTACATCAAATTGTTTTTCGTTAATTAGCCAATCGATATAACTCGCGCATAAAAAGGTGCTTTTTTTTAGTTTGTTCACCCAAGATTGAAATATCAATTAGGCGAACGGGATCATTATCAATTCAAGCTAAAACAATAGCCACTGCTTGAGACACGAATTAAAACGTATGTGCAAATTATAAACGTCCCTTCAGACTAGAAGTAGCTCTTAATGTCTTCCACAAACAAGTACAGCGAAACGAAAGCATATATTTCTATATTTCATTTGCACTATTTCCTCAGACACAAAATAACAGAAATTTAAAAATTCAGCATCATCAATTATTGACACTTCTTGTATTATTTTTTAACGCGGAGGGGGAAAACCATACCGCAATTTGCAATAGAAGTGGGAATAAAATCACTAAAAACTTCATGAAAGTGGCCTACAACGGCATCATGCTATCTGCATGTTGGTCCTGAATTGAATATTATGACTAAGCCTTTGCTGCGTGAGTCCATTTTGAACAGATAAATGAATTCCCCGAGTGGAAGATTCTTGGTAATTTTTGTGTGTGGCTTACGGTTTCGCACTCACCAATGGCGTTAGATTCATTGAAATCCCGCCCGAATGCTGACCAAGGAGTGGAAGAGAAATTGATTAATCCAATTTAGCTCAACGTGTTAATAAAAATCTGCTAAGACAGACATAAAATTATTCTGACGAACAGTGACTTATAACTGATTCACCGTCGACACTATTGAACAACTACAAAATGAGAAACCATTTAACTGCAGAATTAAAATTAAAGTAAAAATAAAAATACCGTGTTTTGGAGTGAAACTAACGGTCAACAGTTACTAAAATGGTAAACATAATTAGTTTTCAAAAACTTAACTTACTTACAAGTTGTTTTAGATTAGTTTGAGCTCTGTAACAGAAAGGTGGAACGATTTACGGAGTACTTTCAATGCGTTTCATTTCATGAAATTAGACTCCAACTTTCAGTAATCCAGAAAGAGTTTTCAGGTCTCAGTTATCGCTAAAAGGCGAAAACACATCTTCTTTGGGAATTATCTTTGTCGTCAGTCAAACAGCCCTTGTTTAGTCATAACAAACTTTTGTTTTTATTTCCAAAGACGCTTAAAGAAACAATATTTCCACAAGGAGGAAAAACGAGAAACAAAAAAAAAATTGTAGGAATACAAGCGGAAGGGGTTAGAATTGCGGTTCGCTTCGGAGGATACTCAATTCAAGTTTTTGTTCATGTTAGTTCCAATTGTGCAGATACATGAAGAGTAACCAGAACTAGAGAAGAACCGTTTTGCCCCCTGGGGGTTTAGAAATAACAATGTAAAAAAAATGGGGAACGCTTCTAGAACGTTTCGGCAAAAATTGAAGACGTTTTCAAAAGTCAATCAAGTTTTCAAAACTATTTGAGAGAGAGGAAAACATACGCAGGTGTTCCGAAGGCTAAAAATGTTTCGGCTGTTTTATTCATTTTCACTAATAACAATAGCTCTATACACTGCGTTATCGCTATATACTCTTTTGTCGGCACTATTAATATGCTAAAGAAACGAAAACCTCAGCTTTATGATAGCAACAATGAGAGTTAACGAGAATAAACAAATAGTTGGATACTTAAAATGGGACTTCATCGTATTGGAGTTAATAGACGAGATGGCAGAAAGACCAGAAATAATTCAGAATCGTAGGAGAAAATGAGCCTGGAAATCGTCACTCAAAAGTCTAAATCCAATCCAGAAATGTCCTACAAGTGTTAAGAATCATTCCAAATCAAGCCCATAGCTGTTTCTATGAGTTTCATTTCTACAAACATTTTTCGTTGATTTCTGTATTTTTACAACGGCTAAATTAACAAGGATTGTATGAAAGAATGCTTCTTTGATAAGAATCCACCAGAAGCGGCTTTGGACTGAAAATCGATAGCATCACTTATCTTTGCATTAATATGAATTTAAGAATTCTAGTGAGAATTCCAAGCTTGTCTTTCCCCTACGAATCTGAACTATTTCCGCCATCTAGCTCTCATTACCCATGATGCATCTGGGAGCGCGAACTCTCTGTCTATGTGACAAAATGTTACGTATAGGCGGTGTTCCACGGGACAACTCGCAACAAAAACTTCCCGCGCAACATTGTTGCGTAGTGAAAAGTTGTTTACCCCTTTACCGTTGTCTTGTGGCACAAGACAACTTTCCGCGCAACTTACTTGGCTTAAAAAATTCGCAACACAAAATGACGAATATCTGAAAAGTTGTCTCGTGTAATATCTGTCCAACAACTTTCCGCGCAATATTTCTATCATCCTCGCGCGACAGGGTCCTCTCGTCACCTCCCCCTGGCGCATGAGGATGCATTTCTATCTGGAAGCAAGGCAATCGTGAAATTCGTCAGCAGCTCGCGCTTAAAAATGTTTTAACGGTCGTGTGACAGTTGCTGTTGCGCTAAAAGTTGTCTCGTGTAACATGCCCGTTGCCGAATAAATCAAAGTCAACAACTTTTCGCGCAACAATGTATCGTGGAAAGTGTTTGTTGCGAGTTGTCCCGTGTAACTTTTAAGCGGCAGTGTTGTGATTTTAGGGTTGATTCAGTAGCTTAAATGCAGTCGAATTCTCAAGAAATAACAAAATAATCCTCAATAAAATGGCCTCAAAATGACGACAAATTTGGAACATTTTGGGATTGCAATTTTGACTTTTTTTTATTTCTGTCCTCTCCAGGCAGCTAAACGGCTTTCCAACTCGGAAAATTGATAGTTAACAATCTCCCGAAGGGGAGGTGATTATAGTGGTGGATATAGCGTCGAGGTATATATCCACCGCTAGGCACTGCCCCTGAGGAGGATAGTTGTTTTATGTATACCAAATCAGTAGAATAAAATACGGTGGACTCAAAGATTCAAACCGCAGTAACGCCTCCGATACTGTCGCGAAACGTGCCGCCACTTTGGGAGTTTTCTCAAACAGTAAATAGTGTTTGATATCTACTATTTCAGGGACCAATCAGAGCGCGCGAAATTGACTAGCCACTGCCACAGCCAACAGGCTTAGCCAACCTGAGGGATCTGACGATTCAAAGTCCGCAATGTCCAGAGGGACAAAGCGCGACAACCAATGGTTGTATTAATTTTTTTACTAGCTAAAAACGTGAAAATACATGGAGTTGTTGACGATATCTATAAATAATTGAAGATGATGCTGATAGCGCGTGAGTTTAGTCCATCCATTTTCCAGCTTGTAAAAGGTGACAAAACAAAATTGGTTGTCGCGCGTTGTCGCTCAATTATACAACTCTACAATTCCTTGGACATTGCGTTCTTGGTTGGCTAGGACTGTTGGCTCAATTGTGGCTTTCACTTGCCGCATATGAATCGCTCTCGATCCAGTCATGGCTCCAAAAGTCACTTTATCCTTGAACAAGCTGGAAAATAAAAGCTCACGCGCTATCAGCACCATCTTCAAATTTATAGATAGCGTCATCAACTCCATGAATTTTTTAACTCGTTTTTAGCTGATAAGGGGCGAATGGCCAAACGTTCTAAAGTCCCTCAATTATTCAACTCTCTATATATTATTATTTATTATATAGACACGAGTGTTTTACTTGGAAATACGCCACTCGTAGATCTCATATGAAGCTACATCCGGGACCTGAGTGACATATTTTCCATATCCTCACTAATTAGGATATCGGTCAAAACAAAAGTGCTTGGAAATCAATTTGGAATATATTTTTTTCTGGTTTGTCTATATAATAAAAAGAAAATTGCACGGTTGCTTGAAGATATGAGTTTTATTTTCTCGTGTCAAAAACAATATTTTACTCATTCGCTGCGCTCATTCGTAAAATATTGTTCTTGCCACTCGAAAATAAAACTCATGTCTTCTCGCCACCGTGTAATATCCTCTATATATATTATTATTATACACTATGCACTATATCATATACATCATTTGTTCTTCATTGTTTTAGCCGTCAATGTTTTTGAAAAAAAAAGTGTATATATAGAGAAAAATACATTGGCGCACGGGGATATGGAATTTATCTTCGAGTGTTCAAATTTTAATAACTCTAGTGAGCGCAGCGAACGAGTGAGATATCAAATTTGAAGACGAGAAAATACAAATGTGGTTCTTGGTGTTCAGATGACGTCATTAAAATCCTAACTTTGAAACTATGGACTCTGTGAAACTGTGCTTTTCAGACCAGTTACAGTTCCTCAATAGGAGTCTTCGCACCAAATTTAAACGAACTCCCCTTTTTAGCTCCTGATATATCGGTGCTGCAATTTCTGTCACGTTACACTAGTCACGCTACTTTAGGCATTGATTTCTCGCCATATTTCAGGTAATTCTCCCGTTTCGAGCATTCGGTGAAAGCAAACATGCTTAATAAGAGCAAATTAATTACATTTTGAACAGTGCTAGCTCATATTGTGGCCTTACGGCACATTTGGTAATTTGGCCGCCATGTTGGAGTCCTTCCGAGGACTCCAACATGGCGGCGCCATACATTTTACAGTAAACAGTTTGCACATTCGTTCGCTTATATCTCGCTTGCAATATAAGATACCAGTCTAAAACTTGGCAAATCTATTGAAGATATAGTTCTCTTTCAGAATATTGGCTTTTTGGTCTAAATAACCCGCTAAAAAATCAAATGTCTCCGGAAGTGAACACCAAGAATTAAAAATAGAATGTACATGTATGCCCAGACTCGTTAATACCCGTCGTGTTTCTTTCTTTCTTACCGATGTTGCGTTACTTGAGAGGCGAGCAAAGAATTCTGGGAAGGGCACACTTTTTTACCACTTTTCTGACCGTGATGCACCGCGCACCTTTTTTTTGTATTTCTCAAATTTTTATTGCACTTGTTACATATAACCGCGCACCTTGAAAAAAGCTCGTCTGACCGAGATGCACCGCGCGCCTGCAAAAAGGCTCGTCCTCACCGAGATGCACCGCGCGCCTCGAAGAGAACAAAAGGCGTCTGATAGCTTCTGATATCTGCAAACCTTGTCATGAACGGGAAAAAATCATCAGAGTTGTATCGTGGATTTTCAGTAAAATTTTGAATTTTGTCTACGTTTTGGTTCTGTAAATATGCACAAAGGTATTTCACGTAGATTCGCTTAATACCCTGGGTACCAGGGTCTCCAAGCTTCACTCGTTTACCGACGCGCTCACTTTATGTTACCGAAACCCTGCGGCCGGTTCCTGAAAGGTTGGATAAAGTTATCCACGGATAAAAGTTATCTGTTGTATAGGTTTTGTTCAGGATTTATCCGTTGGATAAGCGTTTATCCACTGATAACTCTTAACTGGCCTTCTAGGAACCGGCCCCTGGAAATCTCACCATTACATGATGGATAGGTATGTGTATAGCGCTTTTTACTGTTTATTATACATTGTACTCACTATCTTCTGATTGGCTAAGAGGGCGAATCATGTAATTTGAGGGTCTGATTCTTGAAGACCCTCAAATTACATGATTTGATTCTTGATTCTACGCACGCAATGCATCATGGGCCTAGCTGAACTTTGAAATTTTTATGAAAAAAAAGTATTTTTATGGACTCGCCTGATTCCACTTGTCTCGACATTGTTTATTCTGGATATCACAAGAACCTCATCCAATAATTGCTTATTATCAACATTGTCACTCATTGAAAAGCCCTTTGTTTGGTCAACCAATTGATCACTGGTTGGCACACATTAATGGGTGACGTCAGTGTGAAATAATACACAGTAGAGTGGTTTTCAAATGACTGTTGTGAAAACAATTGCAATTGAGCAATCAATAGCCAATCAGAATCGAGAGAAATCACGACTTGCTCCTAAATGGCTTTTTTCTTAGCCAATTGCAAGCCGAACCAATTACTAAGTAATTACACAATTGTATTTACTACAGAATTTGATTGGCTGAGAAAAACGAGTAGCCAATGAGAATGCAAAGCAATCACAATTGCATAACAAGTCACGACGGTCATGTGAAATCCGCCCTACATAAATGGGTGACTTCAGTGTGAACAGGGCTAATACAGTATCGGACACAAAATCATTTACCCCAACATCTACACACACACCAAGACAACAAACGTGGGCACAAACACTTGATTGGCAGTTTGTGGCGAAGGGCTTCGATGTGATTGACAGTTTGTGATGTCTCTCTGCAGACATCAGGATTGACGCACTGTAATGACGTCATAATGCAAGCCAATAGGTTTGGGTGCCATGTTGGTTTTCATTTAGGAAGCCAATTTTGCCAATATTCTCGTTGAAGCTCTTATTATTTTGGGGGAGAGAGCATTGCTCAGGCTATCTAAACATCAACTATGGCGGTGCCATTTGAATTGAATATGAGGAAAATACCATGGATGTAAGCTGAAGTTGAAAAACCATTTCGCAATGCAAGACCTTATCTTCGACATGTTTGTTTAGCTAGGTGAGAATTCCTGTTTGCTGAATAATAAAACAATTATTGAATTCGGTTTTCACATGATAGCAAGCTTTGGTCAAAGCCTTGAGTTAGTATTATCTGCCTCAGCTTTACTTCGGCAGATAGCACAAACCTTGGAATTGACAAATCTCACTATCATGCTCAACCTCATCAAATAATTGTTAATTATTAGGTGTTCAGCTGATCTTCCTTCCAGTTGAGTTCATGCAACTGATATCATCCACTCTGCAAGGGTGCTCAAAGAATGTGCTAATGTCTTCAGTAAGAAGAGGCAATCCCTGAAGACTGGTGTAAAGTGGATAATGCCCAGAGACGTTGAATTCACAAATTTTTCCTGAGCAAAGCCTTCTGCGCCATGTTTATGGGACGAGCGAAAAATGCAACGGAGACACTGCAGATTGAGGATTTCCAGTAAAAAAAAAAACATTTACAGTATGATTTGACTAAAAATATTTATGGACAACCTTTATTGCAAAGCTGTTTATCTCTATGCTTTGAGCAAAGCTTTTGAAACTTGCACTCAGTCAGAGCTACCTATGAGCTACAACCCAGGGAAAAACCTAAGCAGGATCCCAGCATATAAAGATCTATGAGACGTAGGATCTAGATCGTATACAACGTTTTCAGTGTTAAAACATATTTCCGCACACTAAATTCAATCATTAGATGTATCTGAAAGAGGACTAAATACTATGTTTGGTATACGAGATGTATGTGTTTGAATATGCATTATATTTACAATGAAATTGGGCTACTAAACAAACAGCCACAATTAGTTACGAAATGCAGGCATGAGAACAAATTCTATGCAGCCAATCAGAGTAAGAGCCTCCGTGGCATCACCATCAAGTACCGGTAGTTCTAACATGTAAATTTTTAACTTAGTCTGAAGATCGCTTTGGCATGAAACCTTGTGGGTTAATAAAAATTGTTCCATCTTCACTATTGTATATACGCTCTGCTTCGCATTGAGCAGACAGGGCACATGAATTTTCTCTTTGTATTTACAATGAAATGTATGGCACCATCATCATCATTACCAAGTTTTATAAAATAAGTAACCATGAATGTTTAGAGATAAGAAATGAACCATATTCCAGAGCATCTAAGCAGATAGTGCTCAATTTACAACAACAGCACTGGTACTCACCCTATTCAAATGGCGACCGGTGACTTGGCTGTTGCCCTCTGAGCTGTAATGCCAGATCAGTAGGCCTGCTATCAGGTATAGCATATCGTCCTGAAGTCAGGGCCCTATACTGGCTATCGTCATCCATTTCACCAGTCAGCACAACATTACGCAACTCAGGCAGCTCATTAAATGGGAGATAAGCCTCGCCGTAAGGTATACCTTCCTCTTTTCTCATTTTCTCAGTCTCAAAAACTGTTTCATGCTCTTCCCAATGTTTATCACATGCACAGCAGAGAAAATCAGAAAAGAATCTCCCGCAGCCACAATTTCGGACACGGCACTGCCGCATTCCTGTTGGTACATGCTCCTCATGTGTATGCTTACACTTGCACTTTGCACGCCATGTTTTGGGATCAAAGTTGCGGCGCCTCTGCAACCACCATTCTCCAACTTCCTCAGCACGAGCTGGTACAAATGTAAACGCCTTGCACTTACAACCCGTCACACCACAGGGTACCCGCACACTGTGGCCATTGTAATCGGCATGCTCAAGAAGAACATGGCCGCAAAAACATTTAGAGCTTGAGCCAACGCGGATGCAATCATGTTTAAAGCTAGGAATACGCCATCCAATATACACACCGCATTCTATTGCTTCTATGGCTGCTTCGCGTTCGGGGTCAAAAAGCTTCTTCACTCTCGGAGCGAAATCCTCTCGATGCATTGCTTGAGCGACGGGCAAAAGTTCAGCTCTGTCTGCAGGAATAATAGGCCGACACGTATACCCTTTAGGTACAAGCATTTCCGCAGGTTTACAAGCAATATTTCCTTTTGCTTTTCGTGCTACAACCGCCGCATTTCTTGGTTGTTGTTGACTTTGACTTTGTCGAGTTCGGTTGCTACGGCTTGTCACAGCTCGACTAGGCTGGGGCGAATAGCGCGAGTATTTATTCCTTCTTGGAGAAATATGCCCTGCTGTATCTGCGTTCTCTGTAGAGCCAAGTTTAAGATTATCTAACGGACTTGTCAGGCTGTCGGGCGACAAAGAAGACTGTTTGGATATGTTTTGACTTTTAGTAGGTCGAAAGTGCGCCATTTTTAGAAAATGGGTGCCCGCCATTCTTTGGACAGCGGTTAAAGATTTAGAAGCCACAGGGAACCCGCGAGAAAAGTCGCGTTTGACGACCGTAAACTGACTGCAAGTTCAATACAACCCGAACTGAGCCCCATTTAGACAAATTTAGACGCAAAAACGGTACAGGAGGACAAAATAGAGCGTAGAAAAGAAAGATGGTACACTCATCTTGTGTGTTTCCAGAGGCGCGTTTCTCTTTTAGGCCAGCGCCAACTGGCTCACACGACAACACGACAACCGCCAACACTGGCTCGATTCCCACTCACGACAACTCATTTCCTGTTTTTAGGGGGAGGATTTTTTTTTTTGGGGGGGGGGACCGCTTCATTTTAGGGCGAGCGAAAGGGGGGATCTCTCAAAACCTGAGCCCTGAAGGGGGACCACAATAAATTTTCTAAGTAGTTATTCCAGCAACTTCTCTATCATTTGCATTTTTCTACTTTATTTCACTCAAACATAATAAAAATTATATATTATATCATCTAATATAGTCTTTGGTAACTCGCGCAACGAAGACACTACCTTCGCCTCAGGGAGATTAAGGCATGGGTCTCATCATCCTTAGGAAAAAGTTGGGGGGTGGTTAAAATGTTGTTTATGATGCGTCTTGCTTCATGAAAGTTTCGATATTTGTTACTTTGCATAAAATGATGACGTCAACGGAGACTTTGCGTGTGTGACATTTAACCTTCTAGTGTCACGCAAGTATCACTTCCAAAATGTTTAGCTTAAAATTCCGAGTTGAAAACCTCATTGAACGTAAACACGTTTTACCTTTTAAGGTGTCTAATAGCAATGCCTTCACAACTGCATCTGGATAATTAGGACTTTATTTATTCTAGCTTAGAAATTAAATAATTACTTACTCGACCCAGTCCCCTGAAAAATATAATCGTGAATATTTCACGTATTTTAGAAAAATCTTCAAATGTCCAGATGACAAGTTTCAAATGTTCATGCCTTTAATCTATTCATAAGAAAAAGTTTCAAGAAAACTTGCGTTTAGGACTCGGATTCTTTAAAAATATGTTGACATTTCGAATTTTTGGTGTTAAGAAATTCGATAGGTCACGTGATGAGTTGATGAAGAGTGGACATTATTTTTATTGAAGAGTTTATCCATACCGATGTTATGGACAAGTTATGCTCTTGATATATGCATTTTCCAACAGAGTTGACCACCCCCCTAAGTTTTAGGACAAAATTAAAAGTATTGACCCATGCCTTAATCTACCTGAGGCACCGTTCACAAGAACAAGTGTATCTTGGCGAAGAAAAACAAACTCTACCAAAAATGCCTGCAGTGATAGGCCTGGCGGGCAGTTCGAAAGAAGAGTATAAGCGTGAGTTCGACGTTACAGGCCTAGAAATTCGTCATTTAGGCCGCGCTACACGCAAATGAAATAATAATAATTTCGTAATTTCGGCAGGATTTGCTTACTATACGTAAAAAAAGGAATGTTCATCTACACTTCCTCTGAGGCTTGATGAAATGCGTTTATCAAAAATCGGGCGCGCCTTCGCGCGCAACGAAAGAAAAATGCGATCCCCTCTATCTGTAAATTGTCTTCTACTAGGTCAAATAGGGGGCGGGGGGATCCCGGTCCCTTACCATATTTGAAATTCCAGAAGTTTTCCTAGCTTATTTCTTACATATTTACCCGAGGGGGACTAATTTCTTACCCCTAAATTGTCAAAGTCAAAACTTGCAGATTTTTGAGAGAAACGCTGTTTGTTTTGGTCCTCAGCCCGAGGAGTGCGGAAATACCTACACAGCTAGGCTCGCGTTGCGCACGGTTTTTTTTTATCAAGTCTGTTTGGTAATCCATTTATCATTCAATGGCTATGAATAACGGTTTTTTCGTGGCCTCAAGCAAAAACTAGGCACGCAAACAAACGCAATGAAAATATGTTGCTAAAGATGAACAAAATAATTTCTGACGCCAAGAGAAAATAAAAGCGTGTTGTTTGAGAAAATTTGAAGGCAATTTAGCGCGTTTTCCAGCCGCGATGTAAGCGAATAAATGCGCGCAACATGCTAAACATGGAGTGAAAAATATTTCGTCGGGTTCTCAAAGCTTGTTCATGAAAAAAAGTCAAAAATAAATAAACGGACTGGCCCGCAGGTAGTACAAACTAATCGAGGTGCGCCAGTCTTACAGATTCTCAGAGTAAATTAAACCAATATCCAGAAACGGGAGGTAGACTGAAGCTGCCATAAATGACCTTGAATTTCTTTTCTTTCAAATCGGCCACTTCTTTTATTCGTGACAAATTATTTCACAGCCAAGCCTCTTTCTTATGGCATCAATCCGAAAAAAAGCATCATCACTATGGTTTAATCCCGAAGGTTAACTGATGGCACGGGTGGCAAGAACACGCTGGAAGTACAAGGAAGCGTCTCATAAAAGAGAAAATGCGAAAAGCCAAATCCAACAGGACTATAGCTGTGATCCTACTGTGTTTTAATTCATTGGAAGGTGTCGCGGTTTTTAGTACACGATAAAACACCTGTTCACGGCACAAGTGTTCACTGACTAAAGGTCTTTCAGCTTGCGACGACTGGTATCCAGGATCTACGATAGTTTTTAAAAACGCTACACTTTATTATCAGTAGTGAGCAACAGCTTCTAAAGTCTTTTTGAGGTGAAGTCCTCGACATTACCACTGAATGGCTTCCTGAAATCCGGAAAACATCCTTATCAATCAATACTTTTTTTTAAAACCTCCATGTTTTCGCTCCACTCCCTCTGGTTGATTCGGCCTAGTTCATGGGAGCCCCACAAGATAGCGTCCTGAAATTTTTAATCATGCAGAAGTTGTATTTGCTTCAGAAGTTGTGAAGAGAGAAGAAAGAGGGAAATTTTGAATGGCTTCTTGACATAACATCGAGCGGAATCGTTCATCCTTCTATTTTAAGAAGACAGGAATGCTTCAGCAGTTCCAGAAAACCTCCCGCACAAAATACGGTAAGTTGAACATCCCAAAACGGCAATTACGCTGTTATGTATTTTATATCAGTACTCAACGGAAACTTTTTTATGATTTTATATAGTCTTTATGGGTTATTTGCTTTGGCGTCGACGTGAAAATATAATAACAAATCTACCTCTTTGTTGTGTTTGCCTTGTAAATATTTTAATCACCTACTTCGCAAGCCTTTTGGCATTAGCTTTTTACTATGGATTTCAACATCAAAGTGTTGGTAGGTTTATGATAATAATGACCGTGTTGTTTTTCTAAGCATGAAACATTATGGGATTATTCAAAGCTTCAGGAGGCTAGATTCCGCTAAGAAAATAGCACGAAAAAAGCGATATCGCACGAGTCGCGCAGCGACGAGGGCGATATCGTCTTTTCGAGTGCTATTTTCGACGGAATCGACCGACTGAAGACTTTGAATATACTTGAATTATCGTATGATATCTCGTCTTCAATTTCCACAAAAAAAGATATATCGTACACTATAAAGCATGACTCAACAAAACACATGGTGAGTAAATAAAATATTGAAATGGCACTCGGCGAACTGAAAGCAATCGTGCGCGTTATTGGGGCATAAAAAATTCATAAGTTGGAAAATGCTCAGATAGTCACAGCCAGATAAAACATTGTTACTAAACTATTCAAAATTTATTCCTTTGTTATAAAGTAACTTCTCAAAAAAAGAACATAACAAAGGGATTTCATTACAAACAGAAATTGTTCTTAGCAAAGAAAATCAATCCCAGAATGCAGGAGATATCAGAAGTAGACGCGCTTTTCAAATCAGTTGGGGGTCTTTAAGAAAAGAGGATATTTTTAGTTGTTTATATCAAAACGTTATCGATCATGAAGTCAATCTTACAACACCCTGGGAAGAGGGAATTCTTTTTCAGTCAATTTAACCTTAATTGGGAGGTCCTTCAAGGTCCTTGTACAGTAAATGTTTGGGACTGTTTTGCCGGTCGAAACATTTTCAATTACAAGTTTCGATCGTCGAAAGTGTCAATTGATTTTAACTCCAATGTCCCTCAAAAAGTCGAACGCCAAATCAAAATATGCTGAATTATTTAAAAACAGTTTAAGTGTTACTAGTATTGCGCGAAATCTTTGCCTTGCTGTTCCACAATCTTGGTTTAGACCACATAAGCTACCACTTCGCCCAAGCGGTTTTTTCTTGAAGTAAAGTTGGCTATAGCAACGCACATTAATGCAAATAAGTCCGCCATTAACCGCTCGTGTTCCAGAATCTGTCTCCAGTTGTGATACACTCTTTTTTTTTATAAGAACCTTTTTTATAAGAACGTTCAGCCTGAAATTTACCCAAATTTTAAGAACATGTTAAGAACATGCCTGAGCCTCAGATAGGAGCAAAATAGATTTATTTTCAGTGATGCGTTCTAAAATCCAGAATCAAATGTGTTAACAATAACGACCTTAAATACTTCATTGGCATGTATCCTTCTATAAGATCTATCATATTTCAGGTTCCGACGTCACTGAAATGTCAAGAACATCCGTAAGAACATTTCCAGCCTCAAATTGCTCCAAAAATAAGAACGGCCCAGCCTCAACTGAAAATTAGACGTTCTTATAAAAAAAAGAGTGTACCCCCTGTGATAGCCACAGGGACCACGAGGCCTCTTTCTACAACTGGAGTACTTTGTTTTGCTTTTTTAGTTGCTTCTCATTCACGCTTTTCTTTAAAGAATTAAAAATTCTTCTTAGGGGCCGACCATTTAACTTTTGAGGGGGGGGGGGGCTTTTTTGTCAGTGCAAGAATTTTTTTTATACCTCGTTAAGCGGTGAGAATTTTTTTTCCAAAAGAAAGAAGGGTTTTAGTCACCATTTTGCTGTGCAGGAATTTTTTTTTCAAAAAAGAATATGGTTCCCTGTTCTTCTGTGATCACGCGAAAACAATTTTTTTGAGGAAGAAAGTTTAGACAGATAACAAGCAAGTGTTTCTGAGTAGAATTGACATAAGACAGGATCTTTTTCTGACGAGAAACTCGTCTCAGACGAGTTTCCGTCTCTAGTGTGAATACAGCTATTCTCTAGTCTCTATTGCATAAAATGCTGTTACTGATAAGCTACGGCCTGAAATTAATACTAAAAGCTAAAGCCAGCATGGCCAATCTGTTGTCGCAGCCTTTAGACTAACACATGTGTCGGTAGTAAATGCATAAGTGTGGTGTCAGATTAATCGATGTGCGATTGGAATACAAGCGGTTCTAAGTTGGGGGATGTATACTTGCAAAATTACTGTGTAGATCGCGAGTCACCTTAACAATAATAGACACTACATATAACTACAGTCCGTGACATTAAAACTTGAGTCAGTCTGCCGCCAAAAACGTAAGCACGCTTGATTATACTTTCTCTTCCCCTTCCTCGCACCTCCCCCTTCAATGTTGGCCCGAAATAACCTCCCAAGTCGCTAGTACGGTTCATTAAACAACATTGGAAGAGAGGGAGCTGGGGTCGAACGGGCAAGTGTCTCAAGTTTTATGTCCCTGATTGTAGCTTGTCATATCACAATGTACAATGAATATAGATATAGCTTGTTATATCACAGACCGGTCATTTGGGCAAATAAAGTACTGGATACCTAGGGGGGGGGGGGGGGGGGGGGGGGTTGGGGTGGTAGTACCCGATACCCACCTCTTCCCTTAGCCGTATTCACACTAGAGACAGCGGAAAACTCGTCCGAGACGAGATTTTCGTCCGGACGGAAAACTCGTCTTAGTGTGAAACCGGGACGAGACAGATTTTTGACGGGAAGTCGTCTGAATTCATATCAAACGGAAAACTCGTCAGACGAAAAACCCGTCGAAGGAGTTTTCCGTCCTCTAGTGTGAATACAACTAATCTAACTGGCATTGTTTCGGTGTTTTTTCTAGGCCATCAATTACAACAAGTGGATTAAACATTAGCTGTATTCACACTAGAGACGGAAAACTCGTCTGAGACGAGTCTCTCGTCAGAAAAAGTTGATCCTGACTTATGACAATTCTACTCAGAAACACTTGCTTGTTATCTGTCTAAACTTTCTTCTTCAAAAAAATTGTTTTCGCGTGATCACAGAAGAACAGGGAACCATATTCAAGGCTCGTCTCAGACGATTTTTCCGTCTCTAGTGTGAATACAGCTAATAACAAAAAGCTTTGAAGGAACAGATTTTAAAGGAACACGTCCGTTTTGTACCACTGACCAGAGTTTATTTTTGGGGACTTTTGTCTTGACAAATTAAAAAATTCTTTAAAAATATAAAATGCTCAAATTGGCTTCTTTGTTAAATACAACCGCAATGCCCCTAACACTGTTTTTAATAACCGCATTTAAAATATTCAAGAGATTTTGTTATATAAAAAAGTTTCTGTATATATAGTCAGCTTTTTGTAATGCGACAGTGGCCTGTTGGCGGTATAGATTTTTTTATGTATTTCTAAAAACCCGAAATATTGCTTTTGTACTCCATGATGTCGGCTGGAACTGGATTTTGAACTATTATTAAATTTATCACATAACACAAAACACCCTAAAACCACTAATAAAACAAATATTGTTTAAGCGTCTGGTGGTTACATCAATTTACAACAAGTAAACATCCAAATAAGAAATACGACAGTGTAGCATTAACATGAATCGTTGTATATCAAACAATGTGATCGACTACGAGTTCGAGTTTTTTATGAGTCATACGCGCGGAGTTGAATATTTGACTCATAGAACTGACGAGAACGAGTAGTCTAGCATACTGTAATGGTTTTGGAGAGTATTACCGTTATAGCTTTAAATTTCGCTCTCACTACTAAACAATTATTCCTCGAGAGCCCGAATGGGCTCAGAGTCTAATAGCCCATGAGGCCGAATTTAGTAAAATCACACTAGTAGGCAAGTTCGTATAGCCAAAAACGTTTCTGGTCTGGTCATTTGCCATTGTTTTGCTTTCAAAACCGATACTTTTGGCTACTAGTAGGCTATTAACTTCTACCCTACAGTACTAGTAGCTCAACCAATCAGAACGCGGCATTGACAATAGCTCTTAGGATTCCGTTACATGGGACGATCAGTAATTCAACAATAAAAAAGTGCCCGTATGTTCGTGCGAGACAATAGGGAATCATTATTGAAGACAATGGGGATTTAGTAGGGAAGACAATAGACAATCAATATGGAAGACAATAGACAATCAATATGGAAGACAATAGACAATCAATATGGAAGACAATAGACAATCAATATGGAAGACAATAGAACATCAATATGGGAGACAATAGACAATCAATATGGAAGACAATAGACAATCAATATGGAAGACAATAGACAATCAATATGGAAGACAATAGACAATCAATATGGAAGACAATAGACAATCAATATGGAAGACAATAGACAATCAATATGGAAGACAATAGACAATCAATATGGAAGACAATAGACAATCAATATGAAAGACAATAGACAATCAATATGGAAGACACTAGAACATCAATATGGGAGACAATAGACAATCAATATGGAAGACATACACTATCAATATGGAAGACAATAAACAATCAATATGGAAGACAATAGACAATCAATATGGAAGACAATAGAGCATCAATATGGGAGACAATAGACAATCAATATTGGACACAATAGACAATCAATATGGAAGACAATACACTATCAATATGGAAGACAATAGACAATCAATATGGGAGACAACAGCCAATCAATATGGAAGACAATAGACAATCAATATGGAAGACAATAACGTAAAATTCAGGTAAAACGTGGCAGTTTTCAATCCAAAACGGCAACGAGGGAAATACTCGTATTCTCAAAGGAAAGAAAGCCTTAAATTCAAGATTTTCCTTCCCATACGTAAGCACTATAGCGCGCTAAACAAATTGCATTCCACTTTCAACCACCTTTACGGGCCAAAAGGCGACTGCGAACGCCGTTGGTCGCCAAATTTGCCGTCTAATTAGACTTAAACCAAACAAGCGCCTTGTGGTCTTGACGTCACAACGTGTCAAGCCGCAGGCCTGTTGTAGCGTGGGCCTTTGTTTACTGTCATGCGGAGGGAAACAAAGGGTGTACTGATATTATTTTAATGAGCCTCATATTATGCAATGCTATGTTACGGTTTGGTGGGAAATATTGTATGAAACTGGTGTAGAGCGTAAATGATATGTTGGTTGGATTTTGAGTGGACTTCCTTCACACAAGAAGGTAAAACTATTCATTAGGTACCATTAATTGCACTACTTAAATAGTTAATTTATAAATCAGCTAAAAATTGGGCGGGCTAGGATTTTATTTGTTGTCTAACTTCCAAATCTTTGTCTTTGAACTTTCTTTGTCTGGAATTCTCACAAATGAATATATGTATTTACTCAGTGCTATGAAATTGGAGTTCACGTATAACTTTCATCTATAGTTCACGTATATCATTTATCTACCAAGCGCAGCAAACGAACTAATAAACTTTCCAGAAGAAACGTTTCACATAAAACCCACCAGCACCACAGCAACCATAGTTTTGGTGATAAGCGCTATTTATATAATTTAAAGATATAATAAATACTGTCAGAAAACATAGATCAAAATCTTTAGCAAATCGACTGTTTTTGCTGCTGCGTACGTTTGGCATTTAGACAGGCAGTTCTGTGAATAAAATATTCCACATCGCTAAAGTAGCATTTGAAATACTAAAACGAAGATAAACATTTCTTAAATTAATCGAGTGCTCATTAATTGGTGTCGAAACCTGTTTTCTGACTTCATAAATCCTTGCCGATATAGTTTCAATCCGTTCACAATCACCTGCAGGACATTTGGAGTAGATTTTATCGTTTGAGAAGTAAAAAGAAAGAGTGATGCTTACCCGGGGGGGGGAGACTCCCATATTTTTTGACCGGGGATGATCGTCGTATCTTTTAGGGGTTAAAATCACGGGGCCTTGGTCTCTTTTAGGGGTGATCTTAATCTTCAATAAAATTGGGGAGATTGGTATCTTTTAGGGCCGAAATATGTGTCCAAATTGTTTTCTCTCATGATGGTGCTTCTAAAAACCGTGTAAGAAAGAGAGATTACTCGATGAGAAGACGATAAATTAGAAACAAACACAAAAATTTCTTGATGGGTATCTTTTATCTTTTAATACATGAGCGCGCGGGGATATGGAATTTATCTTCTCGTGTTCAAATTTTGATTTCACGAGTGAGCGCAGCGAACGAGATACCAAATTTGAAAACGAGAAGATAAATTTCATATCTCCAAGCGCCCATGTATTATTCGGTTTAATATATAAAGTTTTTTCTTAAAATTTTCGATTTGATCAATTTCGCGATAGTGGGCACTATCGTACTTTTTCACACGTGCGAATTACGATACTACTAAGTGACCGAAATCCTGATAAAACATTAAAGTTTATATAATAAATAGGTATATAATATGCTACTGGTTTGTTTCATATTTATTTTAAATAAACCTCTACGCGGAAATAAGTAAAACAGACCGTATAAAACTTTGTTGGTGTTTAAAAATATTATGTTCTGAATTCAGCCAGTTTTGTTCTTCTAACCAATCAAAATCCGTTTCAAGGCTAAATGGAGACAGCATTGACGTTTGGGTATCTCAAGGGCATATTTATTATAGAAGACCGACGGAAATTTACGTCAGATTGACGGCCGAATAATATTAGCAAGAAATGAAACAATTGATCTCACACTGGGCAGAGATTACGCGTGAAACGAGTGGTTTTAAGTTTTAAGATAAAATACACAGTTTAAATTTGATGACAAATTAGGGTCTAGTAATGTCAATTTTTTTTTTCAATCATCTTTATTTCGAAAATCACGAAATCGACGCCACAGTTACAGTATACATGAACGGGGATCATTAGCTCCCTTTTTTACTATTTCTTTTTTGCATTTCTTAACAGGTTTTTTAACATAATTTTTTAAACATAATTGACGGGGACCATAAGTAAGTAAGTACTGACTGAGCTTCCACTGGAGTCACTTGATTTTTTGTCTTTGTATCTGCGAAGGAATTACAGTGCGACTACACCAACCAAGTCCACCCAAACAAATCTTCAACAATGTTTTAGTGACATGTATATTTTCATGATTTACATTATTTTTGGCAAATTGTACCGTAAAAAAATGTTTTCACGGCTTTTCTTATATACAGTTATACGTATTTTCAGATTTCAATGAAAATGGGAAAATGTGTGTTGCGTCTATTGCTCAAATACTTGATCGTGATTGGTTAGTTTGTAAGAAACTTTGTTTGTGTTGCCTTGGTTGGGGTAGTCGCGCTTTAAAGAGCCTCTGTCAGCCTCCATTTTGTCATCCTAGCAACATACCGAGACAGAGAAAGCATCCATTTCCATCGGCTGATTTAAGGAATGTAGTGCAATATTTGCGATTGAATTCGATAAATGAATAATAAAACTTCATTTTTAGAAGACTATTTGAAGATTTCTACACGTAATTCGTGGTCCCATATCGACTGAAATCAATAACAAAGGAGTGGCTGACAAGGGCTCTTTAATTCCTGTGATTCGTCGCGGTAGTATTGATCTCGAGGAAGCTTTGCACGGAAACATACATAGGCTGTACACACAGGCAATTTCTGCAGAAACCCATCCATGGGAAAAGCTGAATTTCCCAAGCCACACACATGGGAAGTGTTCGGAATTCACTTGGATAGCCATGGGAAATCCGAACGCTTCACATTCTTCTACCATGGGAAATCCAGCTTTTACCATGGATGGGTTTCTGCAGAAATTCCCTGTGAAAGCCGTCATTAGCATCTCATATAACTTCATAATACTCATTTCTCGCATTCGTCATGCTACACGGCCACAACTTTTACGTTGAACGTTTTACGTTAAACAATCGATATGGCTATACGAGGGACATACAAGCGGAAGTAAATAAATATCCCTATATTACTGCAGATTAAATCTCGGTTTTTAAGCTCCAGTCGTAGGTTATTTGTAAGTTTATTTATTTAGCACAAGGGCCCAGATTTCTATAGTTGCGGTTACACTAGCGCCTTTTCCCGTGTGGAAAGGGCATTTCGACCGCGTTGAGAAAATTATTTAGTGTAACCGCTGTTCCCAGACCGAAATCTCCTAGTTGAGGTTTCCAAGGATACGTCAAAAAGAACAAAAGAATTTCACGACCTAAAGAGCTCAGGAAATACAGCCCCGAGACGCCTAGGCCAATCACGTTGCAAGAAAATAAAATATCACGGAGGGCATGTCTGTACAGTGTGACCGCTGTACCATAGGCAATTTCAAACCCGAGACGAACCCAGCCCCACACCCTTGGGTAGACCCAAAACCCAAGGTGTGTGTAACCGCAACTTATGACTTTATAGCCGAAATAGAGCACGCGTGATGTTGGAAGACACGCTGTAAAACCACGAGCCGCAGGTGAGTGTTTTAACAACGGTCTGAGCATCTCTCTCGTCATCACATGCGTGCTCTATACACCAAATCCAACAGGATCTCAAGATTAGAATAAGGATTATCCTTACCACTCTATGCATTGCTACGTGACCTTTGCGCATTTGCGCATTTGACATGCGCAAGTGTCCCACATGTATGTAGGTTGCAGTAGTACACTTGTGTAGAGCGCTCTGAAAGGGTGGGGTTAGGGGATGACTTTTTTTTGGTTCGGACTATTTATACTATTCATTTATACACATTGCTTCGTTTTATACATAGTCTATGATCTGAACTGGGTGGCAACAGGATTTAACACCGTTAGCCGATAAGTCAAAGAAAATTGTGCCCTAATGCTTTTATGATATAGCTATTACTTTAATCGGTGAAATAGAGCATAGCTTTTAGCCAATCAGTGCGCGCGTTATATCGTAGCTAAATTACAATACGTTATATATATTTAACAATTAGACCTCAAGGCCGAATGTGCTATGATGAATAGACCATGAGGCCGAAGGCCGAATGGTCTATTGATATCATAGCACATGAGGACAAGAGGTCTAATTGTTTTAGTATAAACCAACTAGTTGGTCGGTTTTGGCAATGAATTCCTTTATTTTATGTTGAAAAAATCAAGTTTTCTTGCAAAGAAAGGTGGTGGTTTTGCCAGGCACGGTCTATCACTAATAGACCATTAGTAGCTCAGCCAATCAGAATGCAGGATTTGTAATAGACCATTAGTTGGTTTATACTAAATATGGCAGAGCGGAAATGACCTGCTTAGACCACTAAATTTCAAATAATAAGGTCAGGTTAGCTCAGAGAAGCTTGATTTTTGCATACAGACTCCTTGTCGTATTAGAAACAAAATATCAAAAATGACTTTTTTCTAATGGATCCGTCTTTGAGATATTAGGCTTTAAACTTTGGTTTCTGTGCCATTTTATGGGAGAATTGGTACTTTGATCAGGAATTCTGCAAACTTTGTTCAATCATATCTAAAATTCATATTCTTCAAATTTCTTGAAAATTTGGAATTATGCTTTTGGTCATAGAAACTCTTTGTATACGGAATCTTGAGCTTATATATTTAAATATGGCGAAGTTAGACATTTCATTTTTGGTCATTTCCTCTCTGTCACTAAATATATATATTCCCTACAGCGGGAGGTATACATATCCGACGGCAAAACACATGCAAAACCATGTCATCAAAAGAACGCCGATGGAAACGCAAAATAAAGCAAAAAAAAAGGAAAAGAAAACAAATATAAGATAAGCAAATGTATGATTATCTTCTAAAATCGTTGTACTACAGTGAACCCCTTCGGGAAAGCCTTATCATGCGCGCGATTTTCATAATTCTCCGAGCTTTACGCCGATCGACAAACCGCGGTTTGGCTTCCGTCAATAACGAGTGATAACAGCTCTTGGTGATTTTGCGAACGTTTGTGAGAGATTTTGTTTAAGATTGAGGGGTTAGCAAGGCTTTAAAAACAAAATGTAAAATACAAACGAAACTTGTAAAACATCAATGGGCCTGTTAAAGAGCCTGTGTCAGCCGCCATTTTGACAGCATAGCAACATACCAGGGACGTCCCTGAACATACCAAGTCCGAGAAAGCATCCATTTCCATCGGTTGATTTAGAGAATATAGAGCACTTTTCTCGACTGAGTTTGGCAAATCAAATCTGAAACTTTGTTTTTAGATGTTGATTTAGAGATTTCTACACGCAATTCGTCTTCTAATATCGAAAGAAAGTAATAACAAAGGAGTGGCTGACACAGGTTTGATGTACGGAAGCTAAAACGCAGTTTGGCGCTCGGAAATGTCAAGTAGGATTTCGCAGAATTATGAAATGGCAGTAATAAATACCAAGTCTAGCGTCGGCTAATTGCTGATTAACACGCTGCAATTTGTCGGGCCGACTTCTTGTAAGCTTTATTTTCGGTATCGGCCCGACATGAAAAATCGGTGATAACGCAGCAGATTTTTACGTGTCGGGCCTGATTTTTCTTCGGGCGAAACAAATACGTCGGAACGAGCTCAAAGTACAATCGGGCCGACAAACCGTAGCATAGATGTTCGTGCAAAGTTGTATAAGAGTGAGTCCTGCTTGTGGTGAGCCTTGTAGAGTTTGCATGGGTTGAGAGCATTAGGATTTGTAATGTAGCCTGATTAGCGCAAACCATAAAGACCTTGTATGATTGATCTAATTCAGCTCGCCTTTGTCTACATTTGACCATGCCGTGCTAGGCACACGATCATTTGGCTCAAGCAGAGGCATAATACAAGTTCATAAACTTCCCGGCGAAGTTAAATACAAACTGTCATGGGGAGAGACTAGTGATAAATCGTTTCTTTATCACATGCAAGTCAGCGAACCGAGAAAATTGATTGTAATTTCCAGAATCTACCTAAAGATCTATTTTTTCACATCTTCCGCAGTATGTTTAAGATAAGACGCTTTCGGCGTTTAGACAAACTCAGTGGAGTTTTGATCGGGCGTTTGTTCGACCGGACCTCATTATGAGTGAACTTCAATAGCGGCCTCGTCGAAGCTAAGTAGGGAGAAGATCTTCCACTCGTAAAGTTTACACTTCAAAGTTTTAATCCTAGTCAAGCGTTAATTCTGCATCCGACGATTACGAAAAAAAGAGAAAACCTGGAACTATTTCCATCCTTGAGGTGTTGCTTCGCTTTCGTACGAATTCGGTAAATATTCTTTTGAAAAACAAGCAGCGAAAAACAACTTTTTCAGCGTTCAAAGAACTCAGCCGCCTTAAACTGGAGCTGCTTCAAGCCTTGAAGCGATACTTCGCTTTCGTATCAATCTGTGATTATTCTTTTGTAAAACAAGCAGTGAAAAACAACTTTTTCAACGTTCAAAGAACTGACTCAAACTGAACTGAAACTGACTGAACTTCACTCCAAGGCAGAATGGAGAAACTTAATTACAGGGAGAAATGTGAACAATTTGATTTAAATTTTAAGTACTTAATGCTTTAAGGATAATAATACTGAACGTTTAGCGAATTTATTTCAATATCACTGCTTTCTGACACGCAATATTTTTCATTTCAGGAACGCCGAAAGTTTTATCGTCTGTTCTCATTTTACCGCCCAAAACGCTCGTTCCCACCAAACGTTGAGAAGCATGGACCATCAATCGCCGTCTTATAAAAATGCGTGCAACTGCGGTCGCGGAAACAAGTGAGTCGATAAAGAAACACGTCAGCAATGCAACGGCTAAATCCCAACGCTAGTTTGTAATAAATAATTCACAATACAGGATACCTGTCTTGGGGCTAGCTACCGCCGATACACGATTAACTAGTAAATAACGGCAGGCGGCAACTACACAAGGCTCTACACATGTTGAAAGGGTTTGCGCTCACGCCTAACACGCAAATCCGAAAACCACAATTTTACTCTAAACACAGCGATGGTACATATTCGCGGCGAATACCTGCATACCGGAGCCCTCGGATTACGATAAATGTCAGCGGTATGCGGTATGAGACTTACGAGGAAACTCTATCAAACTACCCGGATTCGCTACTCGGGTCACCCGTCAAGCGTAAGCCTTTCTACAACGCGACCGCGGGCGAGTACTATTTCCATCGAGACAAGTACCTTTTCGACGCCATTTTGTTTTATTACCAATCACGTGGGATACTGGCAAAACCCGATGGGGTCGACGATGAGGTTTTCATGCAGGAGGTTTATTTCTACGGTCTTAAAGAGGAAGAAGAAATAGCAGATGAAGATGACGAAACTGGGTTCGTCGTACAAGACAGTGATTTGAGGAGGAAAGTATGGCTGTGTTTAGAGTACCCGCGATCTTCTCTTACCGCTAAGGGTCTTGCATTGTGGTCTGTGTTTGTGATTTCAATATCGACTATAACATTCTGTATCGAAACCCTTCCATCGCTACAACACAATCGGCTGTATGAACATCGCCACAGCTCTCCAGTTATAAACACGACGGGAACGCGCGATTTTGGCGCGACTACAGAAAATCGAACAGCCTTAAGTCTGAGCTCCGTAAAAGAGAATCGGACTACAAGAAATTCAACGGGGGCAGAGATTTATTTCACAGATTACTGGTTCATTATTGAGGCCGTATGCGTTGGGTGGTTCACAATAGAGTATTTCGCCCGCGTCTGGTCCGCCCCAAAGGCTCTGAAATTTGCAACATCAACAATGGGGATTCTGGACATGGTAGCTATAATACCTTTCTTCATTACATTAGCGTTTAAAGAGAGCACTTACGACGTGCGATCCTTCGCCGTTGTTCGCGCGTTACGTTTATTTCGCGTTATAAGGATATTCAAGCTCTCGCGTTATAGCAGCGCCCTGAAACTCCTAGTCAAGACTTTATACTCCAGCAGTGACCAACTAAAGAGCTTATTCTTCTGCTTCTTCGTGGCCGTGGTTTTGTTCTCCAGCGCCATTTATTACGTGGACAACAGGAAAAACATTCCCAGCATCCCTCACGCGTTCTGGTGGTGCATCGTAACTATGACGTCAGTAGGGTACGGTGACATGGTACCGACAACCCTTGCGGGCAAATTTGTTGGGGGCGTTTGCGCCATGAGCGGAATAATTTTGTTCTGTCTACCGACACCGGTGCTGGTGTCGAATTTTATTAAGTATTATCTTATTGCTGGGCAAACGGACAGGAAAAAGAAAATATTCGCTGAAAATTTGAAGAAGCTCTTCCTCAGCAGAAAAATCAGGTGACTTACTAATTTATTGAAGCCGTTTTCGTGAAGTATCTGCACTTGCTAGTTTGGTCGATATTTTTATCTCAAGACAAGACCCGGGTTCGAACATCATTCTGGGAAAATACAAAATAGCGAAGAGGCAGGTAGAAATACCTCCTCGCCTTGGGCGAAATGTTTTTCCATTTCAGATCAGATGTGTTCCCTGAGGGTTCTCACTTTCTTTTTTGCTACGCAACGAAGAATAAGATATGAATATTGAAGCACTTAAAACAGGAGAGATTATTTTTTGGAAAACATTAAGCGCAAGACGAGGAGGTCTATTCTAACGAGTACAAAGCATTTCGATAAGGAGAGGTAGACTGAACCATCCCCAAAACAAGATAGATTGACTAACTACTTTCACTGAATGCAGCAGCCAAAGCACTTTTAGACAACTTCACAAATACTCTCAACAAGAATTGTAGAGCCTGTGTCAGCCGCCATTTTGACAGCATAGCAACATACCAAGTCAGAGAAAGCATCGATTTCCATCGGCTGATTTAGAGAATTGATTAGATATTAATTTCGAGATTTCTACGCGTAATTCTAATATCCAACGAAAACAATAACAAAGGAGTGTTTAAAAACATTTTATACAACAACACTAGTAAAACGCGCGCTCTGATTGGCTGACAGGCCGTGTGTTATTAGAGTACACACGCACGATTGACGTCATAGCGCGCGCATGCAAGCAAAACCGAGTTTGAAATGCGCGCACTGTTTGAGTTCATTCATCTTTAGAAAAATCGCTTATGTTGTTGTATAAAACAAATAGATCTCGTTTTTTGTGCGTACGTACTGTAACAGATACACAGAAGACGTCACAGAATGTCATGAACAACAGTCACGCAACTCGACTGCGTCTCGTTGCGTACGTTTTTGTTCATGACATGCTGTGACGTCATCTGTGCATCTATTACAGTACACACGCACGCAAAATGAGATCTATTTGTTAAATAGCGCTGTTCACGCTGACGTCACCCATTGTTATAAAACCTGCCAACTAGAGATCGATTAGTTCACCGAACAAAGGGCGCGATTCAATTTACGGTTGGTACATTAGCATTAGAATGGCAATGTTGATGAACAGTGAATAGCTACAGAAATCACAAAGGTCTATTAAAGTATATTTAATTGACATTATAATTATATAATAATTATTATACAATTCTTACTGTATAAGTTATTTCGCAGCAAAGATATAAAATGGTAGTGCCCAGATTCAAGAGACTCGTTATCGCTTTTTCTAATATACGAATCAGTTCACAGTACCCAGCCTGGCCAGCCGACAATTTAAAGAAACAGAGAACAGGCTCTTGTCATTCAAATACCTTTTCACTACTATTCAACTCCGCGCACTTTTGTTCACTGTTGGGCTGCGATAGTTTAGTAATAAACCAAAATATCGCCTCTTTCAGCGACAGTTTTCTTCATTTTTGGCGAATATCGCCATGAAGAAACTAACTCTATTTGGTTTATCGTTTGGTCTCTAGTTCATAGAACATTGTTTATCTGAACTGTACTTGACACTTTATAGTACAATCCTGTTGGATCTGTTCAATGTTATTGGATATCAAGCGATAGAAGAATTGCAAGATGGATGATATGTCAAAGGAGAGTGACAGCACTTTATACTACAATCTGTTGGTTTCGTTCAATGTTATTGGATAATTTTCCTAATTACAACAGTCGAAAAATATCTAACAAACCGCTACATCTGCCTCTGCAATGTTATGCAAGAAGAAACTGCAAAGCATTTCAAGGGCTGCGGTTCACACATAAAAAACATTGCAACAGCGATGTTCGGACATTTTTCAAAGAGCTCAAAAAGCCTTCGGATTTCTTATAGTCCTCGTGTTTGTTGGCTACTGTATTTACATGAAACACGGCTCGCACGAAAACGTTTCAGCTCTGCCCGTAGGGCTGTACCGGTTGTACGAATATGACGTCATTCATTGTCAACTTTCATACTGTCCCTGATGTTGTGATAATACGATATGCGCATGCTCCAGGAGCGATCATTGATTCATCCATTCTCGTACCCAGAGTTCCCCAGCTCGTCTGCTCGCAGGGGAGGCTCTGGTGACATCCATTTGAGGGCCGTTGCTGATTGGCTGGTTTTGAACGTTGGTGCGTGCGCAGAAAGATCTTTCTCTCAGCGGCTCTGTATTAAATCTCGCGCATGCGTCAGTGGCTGTCACCAGAGCCTCCCCCGCGAGGAGACGAGCCGGGGAGCTCTGGGTTCGAGAATGACTGTCCCTGATCTTGTGATAATACGATACGCGCATGCTCCAGGAGCGATCATTGATTCATCAGTAAAACTCATTAGACCATCCTATCAGATAACTATTTAAGAATATTCAAAGCTAAAAAGCATTGTCCGATGGATCGAGAAATCTCTAGATTATATACGATTTGTTCTCGAGGTTTTAAGTCTTCGCTGCCTATCGTTACGGAACGATACTTCCCTGATTTGAGATGCACAGAACAGCTACGCAGTACATGACAGGCTCCCTTTTTAACAGCAGACTTTATACTGTGTGCGCCTTGTTTTAAATTATCACAATATGCAGAGGCTCGATACGAAAAAGTTGAAAATGACATAAATGACGTCACGCACTAGCGCCTGCGCTAGACAACTACGGCATCCCCTCGTCCCAGACCCCCTACCGGTACACTGCCATTTGACTGCGAGGTGGCATGGGAATAGGCGCTTTCTGACGTCGTTCTTATCTGCTTGCGTACTTCAAAAACCTGCAAAAAGGACGTTCTCTTTCAGAGCGACTGACAGTAGGTTACCATTGTTTATTTTGGTCACGCGTGCAATAATTTTCAAGTTATCCAATCTTTGACGTCATCGATGGGATAAGTCGCTCGCTTTTCAAAACATCAAGAATTCGCCGGTGGCGCTCAACCAATCAGAAACGGGAAAATATGTTGGATGAATAATAAACAGCCGATTAGGTCTATTGTCTCTTGTTGTAACCTACCTCAGAGATGGCTTGGCGGAAGCACTGGAAGTTGTAGTCAATGAGACCTTTCTTTTCGAAGTTGTCTTCTCGTAGGATACACACAAGCGCCAAAAATCTGTGTGAAATAAACAGTCAGCTATAGTGCTGTTCACGCTGACGTCATTCAATAGCCGAATTCACACTAGAGACGAGTTTCTCGTCTTGAACGTGGTTCCCTGTTCTTCTGTGATCACGAGAAAAAAAAGTTTGTCGATAATAACCCGACTAGTTTCCGACTAGAATTCACGTAAGACAGGAAACTCGTCTCTAGTGTGAATTCGGCTATTGTTACTGTAATGTACCAACCAGAGATCGATTAGTTCACAGAACAAAGGGTGCTTTTCAATACGGTTGTACATTAGCATTAGAATGGCAATGACAAACAGTGAATAGCGCTGTAGAGGACAGTTCTAGCTCATTAGCATAAGCAATGTTCAGAATCAGACTGTACGAGGGAGCTATACATTGATTATTCTGAATATCAATAGAGGACAGCGAATGGAACTTGATTGGCAAATTCTGGTGCGGTAGAGAAAACATGCGAGTTAAAGGGGCACTCGCACGCTTTTTTGACAAGCAAATAATTGAAATCGCAATCCAATTCCATCCTCTCGACAATAGACAAAAACACTATAGATGTGTATTGATTTAACAGTTCCAAGTTCATTTAACAAGCCTGGACTGTTATTTTGGTTATTCCCGGTAAACTTAAATGTATATATATTGGTGATTAGAATTAGACTTATTTTTTGACAGGTTGTACGACAATTAAGCGTGCGAGTGGCCCTTTAACTGAGTTAGCGTTTCGATTGACGACAACTTCAATCTTAGGAGTAAAATGTTACCTCACCTGTTTACTTCTCTTAGGTAGAGTATGGTACTGTTGTTAAGTTTGATAACTGAGGACGTCTCAATATCATAAGCACTACCATCTCCATCCTCTCGTAACCTGAAAACACAAGTAACGAATGTCACTCCGGTGGATCCTGACAAGATCACGGGAGGCAATTCATAACAACTCCCTGGCTAAATCTTACACTTTCTTTCTGCTGATAGCGCGGATTGGTATGTTGTTGAATGGCTTCCGCTCCTGATTGGCTAGTTTTTATGGTTATTATTTGCTTTCCGTTCTCGATAGTCATCTGAAATCTGCTCTAAGCTGACATGCATAAAATCCCTTTTAAAATTCACATCAGGACAAAAAATTCACATCAGGACAATATAAAACTGACAACACGGAAGTAAGAAACTAATTGCACATCTAAACGTGCTTTCCTTGTTGATGATGAACTGGACTGGTCCAATAAAATCTCGAACAGGAAACTCCAAAACATCATCGGATTCCAACCAGTCCAGGAATTCTACAACATGCAACATTTGAAGTATCTCGCACATGTGTGCAGGATGACGAATGATGCGTGCTGAAACAGGTTCTTTTTAACCGAAGGAAGAACTTGAAAAACCTAGAAAAGATTCTTGGGATTGATAGAGGGCAAATCCTCGGACTAATGACACGAAAAAAACGACTTCATGCTGCTGTTGGTCAATCACTTTTCATCTACCAACTGCCCCCGAGGCTGACCACGAGGGAAAATATGATGATGTGCACATACAAATGAGTGTGGAAAACTAAAAGCAATGAAAATATACTTAGCCAATCAGAAACGAAACAAATTCAAGAACTGACCAATCAATTGGCTGAGTAAACAAAGATCCAAGTCTTCAACCAATAGAAACGCGTACAAAACGCAAGTCTGATTTACTTTCGACATTCATCTGAAATCCGCTCTATCAACGTAAACGTTGACATGACAGTTGAGTTTGCCGGTATTCAAAGTGCTTTGTGTCCAATGGAGAGATAGCACAATAGAGCGGATTTCACATGACCATCGTGAAAACAATCGCAATTGAGCAATCGCTAGCCAATCAGAATCAAGAGAAATCAAACTTACTCCTCTTATGGCTTTCTTCTCAGCCAATAACAAACCAAACCAATTACAAAGTAATGACAACTGCATTTACAGCAGAATTTGATTGGTTGAGAAAAATGAGTAGCCAATGAGAATGCCAAGCAATCGCAATTACGTAACAAGTCACGACGGTGTGTGAAATCTGCTCTAATATGATGTGAGATGTTATTATTCATGTTGATCACTTACCCATAGATACAGGAAATATCAATGACCACATCGATCATATCACAGCAGAGTTCATAAGACTGCATATCTACGGGTGAACTGGGGAGAGACAAAAATGTCACCTTGGGCACAAGGTGAATTAGTGGCATAGAAAGGGGGGAGAAAAGGGTCAAAAAATTGTTTCAGATGTTATTATAAAACATATAAAAAGACAACAAAATTATGCCAAAAATGGCCTTCGTCTGCTCCCCCCTAAAATGACACTCCCCCTAAATAGCACTATGCACAGATTCTAAAATAAGATCACAAGAATCAGACAAACAATCCCTCTGAAATCCCATTCAGAAGGATCACACTCGAAATACGAGTCAGGGAAGAAGTACATACAAGCTCTGCTATAATGAGTGGAACTACCAGTTTACCAATTCATTTAGAGAGAAAACTGAGAAACTGGGAGAAAAGTATTTTTGCTTGTCTGAGTTTTTTAATTAGTGTGACGTCATCTGTGTGCAATGCTATTGAAGAGCAATGCTATTGAAGAAAACTGAGAAAATGGGAGAAAAGTATTTTTGCTTGTCTGAGTTTTTTAATTAGTGTGACGTCATCTGTGTGCAATGCTATTGAAGAGCAATGCTATTGAAGAAAACTGAGAAAATGGGAGAAAAGTATTTTTGCTTGTCTGAGATTTTTTAATTAGTGTGACGTCATCTGTGTGCAATGCTATTGAAGAGCAATGCTATTGAAGAAAACTGAGAAAATGGGAGAAAAGTATTTTTGCTTGTCTGAGTTTTATAATTAGTGTGACGTCATCTGTGTGCAACGCTATTGAAGAGCTCTCTGTGCCATGCCACTGATATGTATTGATTGAGAAGAGGATGTTCAGTTCTTTGTACTCTATTGTACTTACCTATCAGTGGCAACATAGATCTTGCTAACCACATCAAATAAAAAGGCCTTTTCAATGGCAGAATTCTGAAAGACAACAACAATTACATACCACACTGAACATTGTAATAAATGAAAAATAAAATGAAAACATGCGTTTGGTATGATGCTGCCTAGAAAATAACTTAAAGGTAAGAGATAAGGTGAAGTGCAAGCTGCAAATTAATGTGTTCCTCACAATACCAGAGATGCTAGCCCCTAGCCAGAATCGGGTATTTTGGCCAGTCTTAAAACCCTATGGCCGATGGGTGTGACAATGTTATGATTGGTTTGTTGTGTTTAATATCTCAGGGCCCTTTTTTGCTAGGCACCATTGGAAACTAATTAAAGAAATTCAGTCACCAAAATGCAAAGATTTAGTCTATAAAAATGCAGGGAGTCAAAGTAGGGAGAGGAAGCTGAAATACGGGAGTCTCCTGGGGTTGGCATCTGAAATACAGCATCACCAAGACTGAGAAACTTCCATTTGACATCTCACCATAATCAGTATGTTAAGAAGGTTTTCCAGCGTAGGGAGCTGAGGTACAAGCTTCTGGACCACTTTACTAAATGCCTAGAGAAAAACAAAAGACAACATCAGAGTTTGAACAACCAGCTCACCATTCTCGAACCCAGAGCTCCCTGGCTCATCTCCTCACAGAGGAGGCTCTGGTGACAGCCACTGACACCTGCACAAGATTTAATACAGTTTGGACGAAGTGCAACAGTGTTTCCTGAAGGTACTGTATGGCTTATTACTGATCTAAAATCTGCTCTAGACTTACCTCAAAGATGGAATGATCATAAATACTGGTAAGATAAAAGCTCAGATGTAATCCATCAAGTCCTGCATCTGTCAACTCATCTGTAGCTCTTTGATGGATATCTCTTTGTGTTTCTAGAAAACAAAATTGTATGGTAAACAAAATATTGTTTTCCTATTCTGTTCAGCTGGATAAGATCACATGAGCTGTTTCTAATGCAAAATTCCTCTTTTTACAGGAAACAAAATTTACAGCAAAAAGAATTCAGCCAATACAATGTACATATGTTTAAGTAAATCACAAGCAAATGACCTTGAATATGATATTATTTTCAAACCTGTACTGAATGTTTGACAGCTCACATGCGACCCATCTTGCAACCCGGCCTGGACACCCAAAAATCTAGGTGTCTTTACATACTGATACCTCAGACATGACAGGAGTGACATCGCAAAAAATGTTTTATTGTGGATGACAATTTTAAAAGTGACTTACCAATTTTATGATCATCAGAGAGACCATCAACTTTATGAATAAACACTTCAAATTTAATATTTGGATTAACCTAAAAAAAAGATAATGGTCACAAGGGGAAGGGAAAGAACAGAGGATGACAATAAGGTACCTCATTGTTATTGCATTGCTACACAGACTGCAATTCAGTGAAACAAGCAAGAACAAAACTATGCTTTATACCTTGTATGCTCTTGTTACTGTCATGTGCAGTTTTGCTAGTGCCTCCATGTAATCATCCTACAAAATAATTTTCATAAAAGATGTTTATTACATTATACCCATAAGCGTATTCTAATTAAGCATTAGAGCACAACTTTCTATGACTTTATCGGTGCAATAGAGCATGCGTGATGTTGGGAGACACGAGAACGTTGTAAAATCATGTTTAAAACATTTCGAGTGTCTCTCTCAACATCACAAGTGCTCTATTCACAGATAAAGTCAGAAACTTGTGCTCTTATGCTTTTATGATATGGCGGGGGAGAACTATTACTTTATCTGTGAAATAGAGCATAGATTTGGACCAATCAGAGCCCATATCGTAGCTATATTCTAACATGTGATAAAGATGGTCAGGCAAATACAAGGTAGACTCACTAGTAATTACCTGTGCATCAATGACAAAAACTAATGCTCCACAGTTTCCAAAAATGGTTTCTGAGTCAAATGCAGGGTCAAAGAAGTCTATTTGTCCTGGGAAATCCCAGATCTGGAAAAAAAAAGCACAAGAGGAAATTTTAGGTTGATCACCAGGAAATAAACACATGGGCAGTGGTGTACGCAGCCTACCGGTATAGGCATGCAGGCATGGGGCTGCAAAGTTTTGGGCTGGCTGAATTTTTGTGTATGCTACTGTTCCTACCTGAAACTGTACAAAGGAACTGTTGGAGATATCTAGGGGCTTTTATTAAGGTGAAAATACACTGTCAATAGTATCAAGAGTTTATTTCTAATTTATTAAAACTAAATAATAACTGAACCAGCTTTCAAGGGAACATGCAGACTGTGAAATATTGAAAGGATACCATCTTTGACAATTTTACTAGTGCTTTCCAGGAATAAGGTTTCATTTGGAGACATCTTGTGAAAGACCACTTTCTGGATTGAAGACTTCCCGCTCCTTAATCAGAAAACAAAACAAAGTAACATTTCAGTCGACTTCACCACACACTCATTCACTATCCAGATTTAAGTCTTGGACATCAGTAAGATGTGTCTGATGTTGCAGTGTACTATCCGGAGTTCATGGTTATCATGTTGGTACTTACTTATTGTAAATATTTATTTTATAATCCATTATTGTAAAAAATTATTATTATTATTATTATGGTTGAGGCCTGCCAACTTTTAAAAATATTTAGGTAAGGTACACACATTTTTGAATCTGGTAAATAAATTTTCAACATAACCCAACAACGTTCCAACTACCCCCCTGAGACCATCCCAAGACCATCCCAAAGACATCCTGAGTACATCTCAAAGACATTCCAAAAGAACATATCTCCTTGACAATGCCAACAAAATGTACGGGAGCAGATTTTGTATGGCTGTGAAAAGTACCGTGACACGGTGCAGTACTGTCACGGTGGTGGTACAGAACCTGGCCTGCTGTAGATACTGAATGAAATCACAGTATCTAGTCGCAGTATGGTCACGGTCGCGGCGTGGCACAACTCTTTCGCAGCACTTTTCACAGTCATACGAAATCTGCTCTATTATGTACTTTATTGGTGGAAGTGAAAAATTATAAAATAAAAGAAATACACAACACTTCAGATGGCTGCAAAAATGTGTTTGGGTTTTGAGTTTTATAGAAATTTCCCATGCAAGTATCAATAATCTAGGGAGGGAGAGAGGGGGTCAATGTTTTGATGTGTGTTACCTTCTGAGGCCCATAAGTAGTATCCTTGGCTTGTTCTCATTTGAAGGTAGATCATCTGTATCATCAGGGCCATAGCTGAGTAGTAAAACAAAAATATTTCAACAACTTCTAAAAATCAATATGAAGCTTACCATTGGTTGTAGCTACCCATTTACACACACATCAAAAACATGTTCTGTCTATACACACGAAACTTCAAAGTTTTGACAGTGAAACTTGAATGTTTTGACCGGAAAACTTATTAACCATTTTTGTCCGCAATTTCGTTTCAACAATAAACATTAAAAAAAGCTAATACTCTGGTAGCTCCATAGTTTTTCTGGTCAGGAAGAAATAAAGCAACTGAACTTGTTAGCCTTTCCACTCACAAGCTTCACCAAAGTTTCGTGCATGGGTGGGCAAGCTTTGAAGTTCCACTGTCAAAACTTTGAAGTTTCATTTGCAGACAGAACAATGTTTTTGTCAAGCGTGTAGATAGGTAGATACAACCGATAGTACTATTATCACAGGGAATTTCTACAGAAACCCATTTATGAGTATAGCTGTATTTCCCATGACACAATAATATGAAGCGATCGGAAATCATGTTTGTCTGTGGGAAATCTGAAAAAGAAAAACACTTCTCATTCATGTGCCAGGGGAAATTCAGCTTTTCCCATGGGATTTTCCAGAAGTTCTGTGTGTATGACTGCAGAACTTCTTATGGAAGATACAGTAGAATAAAAACTTTTCAACAACTTCTAAAAATCAAGATGAAGTTTATTATCACAGGGAATTTCTACAGAACAGCATTGATGGTCAAATCTGTATTTCCCATGATACAAGCATGTGAAGTGTTCCGAACGATGGGAAATCCAGACACTTCCCATTCTTGTGTCATGTGGGAAATTCAGAAATTTGCTGTTATATGACTGCAGAACTTTGGAAGATGCTCTACTTCAGAATCCATCTGAGGCAGTCATCTGTTTTTATAACACTGTGTGGTCATTGGGCTATCGCATTTTTTGTCTGTACCCCCCGGTGAGGACCAAGGAATTTTTCAGGGGTAGCAGCCCGAAGGTTGAAAGAGTTCTTGGGGGTAGCAGAAATCAAGACTAAATAATTATTGGGGGCCAAGGCCTGAAAACGCTGAATTCTTGGGGGTGACTGCTAAATTCTTGGGGGGGGGGGGGGGGGGGGTGACTGCTGAGAATTCATCAAAATTAAAGAATTCTTCAGGGTGAGCACATGAACTAAAGAAGTCTTTGGGGTAATCGCATTTAGTAGGTCCTCAACCTGTGGGGTACAAATTTTTTTATGGCAGAGCCCATAATTTCATAAACCAACAGACAGCAAACTAAATAGAGAATAATACATGGGCGCGCAGAGATATGGAATTTATCTTCGAGTGTTCACATTGATAGTCGAATGAGTGAGTGCAGCAAATGAGTGAGATATCAAATGTGAACACAAGAAGATAAATTCCATATCTCCAAGCATCCATGTATTATTCTGTTTATTATATAAACAAGAAACGCTGCCATGCTCCAGGGAAGCGCCTGTTATTTGCCACGAGGAAGAAAACATACCGGCTGATATTTTCACATATAAAAATATCGTATTTTCACGGTTTTTCTCAGTGGCAGAAATCCCTGTAAAAGACTGAAGTTATATAATAAATAAGCTTATATGCCTGTTGATAATTCACAATAGAAGTCTGCAGGAACATCACGTGCGACACTTTTCTGTCACGTGAAATTACACAACACAACATTCATCTAACTTCAAACCTTAAACTTCATTAATATAAACGAACTTAGGCTAATTGGTCCAGGATTTCAGAGCAACTGATATTAAATACATACAAGTAAGCCATACACAAATCACAATCGTCCAAATCCAGCACGATTTGATCACTCGCTCGAAGTAGTTCGTGACTTCAAAATTTCAAGCTCATTTGAACAGAAGGGCAAATCTAGATATGTTCTACACGTTATGTAACAGCAGTACAGATATTTATCAAATATACTTACTCAAAATCTTTAGGGAAGGAACCTACAATGCTATAACTTCCACCAAAATTGTCATCGTCTTCGTAAGACTGAAAGTAAAACAAGCCGTAGAGAGGACCTAAGAGAGCTTGCATGTTACACGTCTTTGTCAGTTCACGTACAAAATGACAGCAATTAGAGAGCGCTATTCGAAATAAATTTGTACGGTAGATAGACTTTACAACAGAGATTATGTTGAAGTTACTTACCGTCATTTTCAGCCGCTATTTTCTGGAGCAGTTCTTCATGTAGAGTTGATACAAATTTCTGAGTTCACGTAAAGTTGAGTCATGTGATTATCACATAGATAGACCGCTGGCAAGGCAACGCGGGCGGAATCAAGAAAATTAAACAAGAGGCAATAACGCTCAAGGGGAATTCATTGAGAACAGCGGCGTAGCCAGGAATTTCAGAAGGGGGGGGGGGGGGGGGGGGGGGGGGGGGATAGTGAAAACATGGGACGAAAATGCTCAAATTTTCTCCAGCAAATACAGTAAATTTATGGGAAAATTTCGAGAAAGGGGGGGCTACGCCCTGGCTACGCCCCTGGCTACGCTTCTGAATTGTACTATTTCTTGACACTTTGGTTGTACCCCGTACATTTGTTACGTCACACACTCCTATACCCGTACATTTGTTACGTCACACACTCCAATACCCGTAAATTTGTAACACGAGGCTGTTTCTCCATACCTTTCTAACCTACAATCCGCGCCAAAAACTGTTTTACTGTTGTTCTGAAAATTAAAATCCTTAGCAAGAATCTCCCACCAACAAGCCCCTTTCTCACCTTACTATACCCGTAAAATGTTACGTCACACACATCTTTACCCGTACATTTGTTACGTCACACACTACTATACCCGTACATTTGTTACGTCACACACTACTATATCCGTACATTGTTACGTCACACACTACTATACCCGTACATTTGTTACGTCACGTATTCGATTCATGCCTGCACCAAATGCAGACTATGTATTGAATCTATAAAGTTCAGTGTTATCAATGTTTTCCTTTCATCAACTGACGTGCCACCTTGCTCGCAGGGGAAGATCTACTCCCATCTGTGAATCTCATTATTTGGTACTTGTGAGGAAACCTCGTTACAGAGGCTTATGTTAAGGTATCGCTGACGCAGAATAAAGGCGGCTGCTTTTGGTTGCCTCTGTCGAGTTAGTACCCCTTCCTGTTACCATTCACTCGTGTGACACCTGAAACATTTGGAAATCGTCATTGTTGCAGAGCTGTAATACCAAAAACATTGGTTTGCTGTGTTTCCCTAATACGGTAAGAAACTTTTAAAATAGCACCATTAGTTTGTTGTTCTATGACTACATATCACCACGAGATTAAAATGGATTGAGTTCACTACTTTTACCGTTTCCTCATTAGCATAAGCTTTTATGGGCTACCTATATGTGACGTCCATCGGACACAGGATCTTTAATAGCCTCTACCTTGCTTGGTCATGAAGTCTGCAAAGTTCCAGATCATCTCCCCGACAAAGAATTCCTTCCTCAGTTTGTCAAAGATCGGAAAGTACTGTCGGATGCTCTCAACCTGTCCGAGCAAAAAGGCAAAGCGTCATGACGTCTTAAATTCATTCACGGATTAATCCATCAAAACCAATGACATATGTAGTACCTGATACTCCTCAGTAAACATCACTGGCGGGTCCTAAGAAAACAAAATGTGAAAAGAATAACATTTATACACGTCAGCGTCATGAGTACCCATTATTCGTCATCAACAGCAGCAGCTATGACGCTATCATCATTATCGCCCGCACCACCATCATCATGACAACAAAAAGAATCTGCATCGTCATCATCACCATCATCCCTAAGCTAACACCACATTGATCATCATGGCAATTGGACGACGTCATGAGTCACAGTAGACTCCTCGTAGCCTCGTAGGGACGAGCGCTGCGTGACTTAAGCCTGTGAGGCTGCACAAATTATACTCCCTTCGCACCGGCGCTTTTAAAAAAACTAGTAATTTAGTTAAACTTATCTTCTCCGATCGAGGAAAAAAACTGAATAAACTGTATTGTAAATGTTACACATATTTATTTTTTGTTGAGAGAGGATCAGAAGGGATTCGGACCAAGTATAGGCTCTCACCGTATGGAATCCAGCTATGGTACCAGCGCCATACTCAGACTGCATAACTGGTTTCTGGAACTTGTTATACCAGTCAGTCAACTCTCCTTCAAGTTGTCGTGAAATGAGTTCAGTATGGCCCGGGTCTTGGTACCACCCGTAGTACCGATTACACAGGATCACATCAACAAACTGCACCTGTAAAACGGAATGTCCGAGTTAGAGTAATTCCACACATTTGTTATAGGAAATGAGAGGAATGAAGTCGGCCTCGTTGTAACAGGTGAGAAAGTGTCACGCCATCGTCATAACTAATTGAGGAGTTAATGAGGGGGTCAATTTAAAGTGCATGTTTGCTTGCTTGACTATCACTTTACTAGTTGACGTTTAGCAGTTTATGGTGTTATCTCGGACTTCAGTGCGCTTAACAGTTCAGTTCAGCTTACCGTAGTCATTATTAACAGTACTTACAACAAGATCGTTGTAGGCATTATGGTTTGTCACGAATGTTACAGGGCGTGTCGGGTCGAGCTTTCGAGTCAGGTCGAATATGGGCCTGTGGAATGAAAAAAATATACTTTGGCGTGGAATATATCACGGTTCGATATTAAGGAATAAGATAGTCGAAATTGTTCGCCCTGTGCCTTTCTACACGTTTTTGTGATGAACTAGAGAAATATTGCATAGGCAGCATTGCTAAAGCGAGAAGTAGACTACTTACTTGAAATAATTCGGAGCGTCTTTATCGTCGGAGCACGGCTCGTTAGCCACCGACCACATCACGACGGAAGGCCGGTTTTTATCGCGACGGATAAGTTCCCTCATCACATCCAGATGGTGGCTCCGTGACTTATTGTTTAGGTTCTTCCTGAAAAGAAATATGAGACAGAGACATTGAAACGATAACTAATGCATGAACCTGCACTCAGCAATGGAAGATATTATCTACTTTATTGTTAAAAGATATGGACCAGTTATTTCAACAGTATGACACAGTTTTACGGGAAAACTAGGTGATCTGCGTCGGCGGAGACGTGAACATGAACAACAACATGAACAACCCAAAAAGGTTGAGATTTATGTTAAACGCCGTGGAAAAATGGCGTTTTGCTGACGTTTCGAGCGTTAGCCCTTCGACGAGCAAAGAGGTTATTTCAACACTACCAGGGGTGTTGGATTGCGCCCGATATCTGAGTAAAGAAGCCGTGTGCAGCAACTAAAACGAACTCCGAAAATAACGGCAGCCACAAATAAGGGCTACTATACCCACGTGACAGTAGCATCTGTAGAAAATCAAACTGGAGGAAAGATATCTGGAAAGATTTACCATCTCGGATTAAGGATTCTAGCATCTTTGCTTTTCCAAAACTTGCTAAGCATCATCTACTGTTTGTTCAATGACTAAATAGAGAACCATAAACTTATTTATCTGCTGTACTAATAACTGGATAAGCTCTTATATATAATTTATTTTTTTTGGGGGGGGGGGAGGGTTCAGCGTTCTTTTTCATCTGCTCAAAAAAACAAACTTTTAATAGCTAGGGAGGCTAACTAGATAACTGGATAGTTAACTTGGTCTCCCTGCTCGCACTTTTTTTTTAACCAAAATATAAACTCACTCCAAACCTATACTCTGTGTATAACTCCAACTGATAATAGCCTTATGAGTAAATAAAGTTCATTTGATTTGATTCTACCTGAAAACTCAAAGGGAACGCCTACTACTTATAACATGAAAGTCAAAGAAACTCACGGGTGGATTCCAACGCCAGGACACTCGTCCACAACTGCGATGCCTGTCTGGTCCGCCATATCCATAATCTCCTCCGCATATGGATAATGACTCGTCCGAAACGAGTTTCCCCCCAACCACTTGATCAGGTTGAAGTCCTTGGCAATTAGAACATTGTCAAGACCCTTGCCACGAAGCTGAGAAAGTATAAAAGGAAATTTTGAGAAAAAAAAATCCTTTTTTTTTGTTTCAAAACGGGAGAAATGCCTGCATTGTGGGTACTCACGTCAGCATCCTCATGCTTGCCAAACCCCTTGAAATAAAAGGGCTTGTTGTTAATGAGAAATTTAGTCCCTTCAACTTTCACAGTCCTAATGCCAACAGGTATGCGATACACATCGTGAATGCCAAGAGATCCAGCTAATGTAGTTATCTAAGGTAAAATATAGTATAATGTTAGGCTGCTTGGGCGAGGCTTGTTACAACATGGCTTGTAAAAACAGTATCCCTTTGCTCCTCAGAAAATAGAGAGATGATTTAATATGCGATTGTCATTCTTTTGTTGACATACTTAGATGTTGACAACAACCAAATATTTGACATGAATTTATTAATTCATTCATACTTTTCGGGTATCTATTCTTAGAGAGACTCTTTGAAAGTTCCTAGTGAGTTGTATGTCTCAGCTATGTCTTTAGCTTTTGTACTGAAAACAGAAGATAAGAGGAAAACAGTAAAAAAGGAAACGAAAAAAACCCACGGAGGATTGATGTTTACAGTGAGCAAGTTAACTCTGTATGAAAGCTATATGCAGTGAAAACTTTCCATTTGCCAGATAATTGCCAGGGATAGAATACAGCTAATATCACAGGCTCCCCAGGATCATTGAGCGAACTTTAGAGTTGATAGTTTGCAGTTTTATAGTGTCGCTGTGTGAAGTTTGACTGAGTTCGCTAAAATATGAGTATCTACGAAAAATAAAAAAGTTTGAAAAATACCCTTATCTAGTCCTTAAGTACTTCAATAAATCACTACTGGGTTTATTCGGTCCGAAATACACTTTTAAGCGAGTTTTAGCCAATTTTATTGTCACCTCTCACACTACTATATGTTCTGGAAGGCCGCAAACTGCAAAATTCAGAACGCTCAGCGATCCACAAATTTCCCTCGATTTTTTCCCAAAAATCATCGTCGCTTGCTCAAACAAACCTCGCATAATAAAAGTAAAACTATTCAGCTTTGTTGTTTACCTTTCTCGTGGAAATCAAACCCTCTCTGGCTGATATAAATGGCGAATCTTTTCAGCCTCGTCCATTCGTCCTGAGAGCAATGGCCGCCCCGCCAGTAAAGTCCGCACCAAAACACAAACCGTTGAGACATTTTTTCTCCAGTCGAGGGGTGGGCCAGACATTGTCTCAGGCTCTAGTCACTTTCCGTCCTAGACCCGGTAAAACGTTTGTTGCGCGCGAATGCGTGACCGGCGAGACAGACTTGATTGATTCAAATCCAATGATCACGCGCAAAAAACATTTTACCGGGTCTAGGACGGGAAGTGACTAGAGCCTGAGACAATGTCTGGCCCACCCCTCGACTGGAGAAAAAATGTCTCAACGGTTTGTGTTTTGGTGCGGACTTTACTGGCGGGGCGGCCATTGCTGTCAGGACGAATGGACGAGGCTGAAAAGATTCGCCATTTATATCAGCCAGAGAGGGTTTGATTTCCACGAGAAAGGTAAACAACAAAGCTGAATAGTTTTACTTTTATTATGCGAGGTTTGTTTGAGCAAGCGACGATGATTTTTGGGAAAAAATCGAGGAAAATTTTTGGATCGCTGAGCGTTCTGAATTTTGCAGTTTGTAGCCTTCCAGAACATATAGTAGTGTGAGAGGTGACAATAAAATTGGCTAAAACTCGCTTAAAAGTGTATTTCTGACCGAATAAACGCAAGTGGTGATTTATTGAAGTACTAAAGGACTAGATAAGGGTATTTTTCAAACTTTTTTATTTTTCGTAGATACTCATATTTTAGCGCCTATCGAACTCAGTCAAACTTCACACAGCGACACTATAAAACTGCAAACTATCAACTCTAAAGTTCGCTCAATGATCCTGGGGAGCCTGTGCTAATATTTACCTTGAGTGTGTACAGATATGCAGTTATATCATTCATGCCGATGGGCCACCACAGGGTAGGATTCTCAACAGACAACGTGCCTTCAAATTTCCCTGTCCTCCTAGTGCGGAAACTACAGTACCATCTTTATCCATTAACTCATACTTCATGGACACATCTGGTTGATCTACAGAATCCAGTGCACCTACAACACTGACAAACTTCACTATCCCCTCATTGCCAGAAAATGTTGTTGCTATGGTGATATCTGATAAATAGACCACAGGTGTCGTGTAGAGTTTGATGGGGCGATGAAGGCCCGCATAATTGAAGAAGTCAAATGAATATGACTGTATAAAATAACCTGGGGGATGCCTGGAATAGGAGATAAAGGAAGTTATTAAGATACAGCTTCTTTGTTTTAGAAAAAAAAAAATGCACATATCAGTGCCTTACACAGACTTTGGGCCTGCAAATACTGCACTGCACTTGATTCATGAGCTTTGCCTGTAGATTTTCAAAATCCTAAGCCCAAGGCTATGCATGCAACTTTTTAAAATCCTGCCTATGCCCTGGCATATACCTACCAATCACCTCCACTGACATATTGAATTTCCCCTGGAGGGAGGGTGTAGGGAGTAAGTGTGTTGTTAACTGCTGCTGTGATCCTATTGGATTGGCCGTAAATGAGCAGATCACTGACATCGGCTTCAAAGGGCAGATGGCCTCCATCATGTGTCATGGCTTTCATGCCATTTACCCACTAAAACAAATAATCAATGAAAGGTGTTAATAGTAAATCTCACTCATCTTGCAAGAGATCAACATGTTTTTATTGTAATGTTGATCTGCTTCAAACTTATCTACTATATTGTATTTAAACTCAGGATAATTATGCTTCAAGATTTTTCCAGGGGGAGGGGGATTGTCCCTTTTCCCATACATTGTTTGAATTTGGCAAACAAAATTTCAAGTTCTGCTGCATCTTTTTTTCACTTCATCGTGCTCATACCCAGTCTTGGAGATTTCCTGGCCTGTCCCTGATTTGTCCAAGGGATTTATTTGGCCTGTTCAGAAGTATTGTTTTGTAAGTTTACTACAATTTTCCTGGACTTTGTGTGTGATAGACTTGTTTATCGCAATTAAATACCTAGGCGGAATCCCGTACATTCCTAGATAAGATCTAGTGTATATATCGTGTTGTAAAATATAGCGTGTTCAGTGTATGGCATATAGTCAGCTCGCGTGCTTATCGCATAAGTGTAATTTTTTTTATCCCCCTAGGGGGATTTGCTGGTCTGATGGCAATAAACAGACGTTTTGATCATTTGTAATATTATACATGTTTTAGCCTCTATATATTGTCTATTGTAGCTATATTTCTGTATTGTTGCCTATTACAGAATGATATACTCACCACAATGCAATAGTAATGTGCACTCTCAAACCTCAGAACCACTCGAGTCTTACTGTTATTCCAGTGGTTGGGAACAAATGTCTCCCTGTCATACCACACCCAGCCAATAAAGTCCCTGATCGCCTTTTCTTGAGTGATGTCATTGAAGCTTGCAGGAACAGGCATTGGAATGACATTCCCGTCTAGAGAAAATAATGATATTGTTTTAAGAGTGGACAAAGGGAGATATATTTTTAATGTAAAAACTAAAATACAAATGAGAAGTACTTGTATATCTAAATAGAGAATAATACATTGGCATGCAGGAATATGGAATTTATCTTTGAGTGGTCAAATTTCGATATCTCACAAGCAGTAAATGAGTGAATTTGAACATGATTTGATGAATTTTACAACAGTCCGCATTATGATAATTTTTCACACACATTTCTCAGTGGCTGAAATCCTGATAAAACACTATAGTTTATGTAATAATCATATAATCTATCTACTAGTATAATTATATATACTATGGTACTTTAAATTAATGTGATTTATGCCTGCTGGATTTAGGGAGCGTTCATAATTTATCTAGTGTGGGGGCTATGATAATTTTGAGGGGGGGGGGGGGGGGGGGGGGTTTCTGGTTTTCCCTAATATGATTTAGAGGGGGCTATGTAAAATTTCCAACAAAAATAACATTGAGCATAGGGGGGCCAACCATTTTTTCCCAAAAACAATTATACGAAAATAGTAAAACCTGCATATAAGAACCTGTTAGGCTAAAATTTTCATTTTAATCCCCCTCGACATAATAACCTAATAAGGTTATTAAATAAATGTTAAGTTAGCTTATCAGTGGATTTGCTGTAAACGTGTGTAGGTAGAAACTCCTGAATTGGAAGAATATCATTTGATTATATTTAAAAGTAACTGGACATTCATTTTTTTTCTTTCTGAAAAAATAGATAAGTTTAATAGCAATCTTCAGGATCAGTAACTATCACAAGACTTTAATATATAATGGCTAAGGGTGGGTTTGACATGTATATGTGGTGGTGGTGGTGGTGGGGGGGGGGGGCTTTGATATTTTTCTTTGATTAATTGACATCTCTTGAGGGGGGGGGGGGGTCAAGATAAAAACCCTGAGATCATCAGGGAGGGGGCTTCAATAAATGAAAAGAAAAAGATTAGGAAATCATCATAGGCCCCCCTCTAGATAAATTATGAATGCTCCCTTAGGCCATGAGAAGTCTAAAACATGTCCATGGGGTGAATTTTTAGCAGGGAGGGGTGGTTTGTTTGCCCTACCATGCATGCTCAAGGATCATGTGCTAGAAATGTCATGCAGTCCAAAATATGAGTATATTGCTTTCACAGTCCACTATCTGAACTCCCCTACAGGGCTTCACGACAGACTGGAGCCTCATAAGAAAGTTCAGTTACTCGAGTGGTGCTTCGTTCATGCGGGTTCCGCTGACAAATTAAAGCTGCTGCTAAACCACCATCCCCTCGTCAGTTTTACAAATATAATTTTTAATGGTCTGTTATTGCAGAAACAATTATTTCTTTGCCCGTTTTAAATAAAGTTGATGTAAGTATGTATATGTAACAAACTGTCAGACCATCGCCACATTTGTTAGTGGAGCGTTAAACCACGATTTTCGAAAGCCCTCGTTTCTATCGCTGCTCATATCGGCCGGAAGTTCCACATCCCGCTCAAATCCTTCATCTCTCTACTTTCCGACTCTCTTGGCATCAACATCCCGGTAAATTCAGTTGAATTTGAGTCAACATGCCTCAGAGAAAGGAAAGAAAGACAGAAAAATGCTGTAGCTGGTACAAAACTCCGCATGATTTCTCGGCACGAAGAACTTTGTTCGTTGGTACGAGATCCTTGTCCACGGCTGTTCAAGAGCTCCCTGAGCGGACTTATAGTTAGTGATCACTGGAGCGCGCAATTTATGCAAAACTGTTCCATTTCATATTATGCAAGAAGCACAGGAAGAAATGAAATGCACAGAGATAAAAAGCTTCAGTGATATGGTTCAAGAAAATAAATTCGTATCGCAAAATTAGTGAAAATAAAGCGGTTTTCAATGACATTTAAAAAAACTACGGACACCAAGGCGTTGAAGCGTAATATAATTTTCATAATGAGGTTTAAATTAGGAAATTTAGAGAGCCCACAAAGCACATAACGTTCGAAACCTTTGTTTCACGCTACTTTCTTAAAGCGCGGATTTAAAAAATTATAGTGCGAAAACGTGATTACTAAACATACTAAACTACGCAATTAGTTCAACAAAATGTTTCTCACTGACGTTCTGTTATTCATTGTCAAACCACATTTGCGCATTAGCCTTGAAACATCGTACCATGCGAGGTAAAGATGCCACAAGGTCTCGAGGGACTTATTGAGAACGTGTAGTGTGTGGTGATCGCTTAAATAAGTCAGGAGTCAATAAAACCGAGAGAACAGTCGACTGTGTCGAATACAAAAGACGAGTTGTCTCGCGACTAGGCATCAACTCTATACCACGAAAAATGATAACGAAACTCAAACCAGCGTTTCTGTTCCTCGTGAAAGCTTTCTTCGACAAGAGAACGCGTTTTCTGGCAAATGCACGGCAAATACACGGCAATGAAAACTGACGACGCCTGTCCCAAGGACGTGGCGTGGCGGACGGATAAGAGAAAGCCCTAGGCTGATAAAGCATTGTTGTAAATGCCTTGTTTAACCATGTGACTGCCCTGTGTGTCAAGTTCACTACTCTAGATGATCTAAGGGATCACTCATTTAATGTTTTCTTTTTTTTTTGTGGGGGTGGGGGGAATTGGGCAATACAGGTCAAAATTAAATGATCACCCCTCTAATAAGTAATATGATTTACATGACCCCCCTCCCCCCTCTTCGAAAACAGATTTACTATTATTCATGTGTGTGAAGACAGCACCTGTCAAATTTCTATGTAATGTTTACAAAACGAGCTGGAGTGTTTTATCGGCAGATAGAAACACGAGCAGCGGCGTAGCCAGGAATTTCTGAAGGGGGGGCTGGATAGTGAGAACATGGGACGAAAATGCTCAAATTTTCTCCAGCAAATACAGTAAATGTATGGGAAAATTTCCGAGAAAGGGGGGCCCGGGCCCCCCTGGACCCCCCCCCCCCCCTGGCTACGCCCCTGGAGAACCTTCGCAGCTCAAACGGCTTTTAAAAAAATTGTTTTCTTTCATGTAGACAATTAGTTTTTAGAACCTAATTTCGATTATTATCAGGGTGAAATACGGAAATACAAAATTTTCAGCTCGTATCAGTATTTTCAATCGGCGTTTCTCGACAAAACCCTGGTTGACAAATCGGCGATAAATCGATAACCAAATAAAATCGATATTTATGGCTATTTTAATCAAGAGCGCGCTGCAGGGGAGAAACCGCCATCGTCGGCTCTCGAGTCAGTTTTTGCGAAACCGCGTGGGTTGTCTGTGGTATTTTATACATCTCGATCCAGGCCTTCTGGCCAAGGAAAAACAAAATGGCGACCAAAGAGAACGATGTTTCTTGAACATCTGCAAGTTTGGTGAATTTCTCTGCTACATTCCCTAAGATATGAGGAAAAAATACTTACAAACCTTCCAAATTAGGTAAGGGGATAGTTTTGCAACGTCGGCAATTCGACAGTTTGGGTGAAATTTTCTTGATATGTCGTTTTTTCACGCGCTCGTTTTAACGGATGTTCGCCAAGCAGGGACGTCCCTGGCCAAAGGGACTGCAAGCAGTCTAGCAAATATCGATCAGTTTTCGATGATCAATTTTTGTCTCGATTAGTTAGGTACCCCGGATAAACTTTGTTTGGTAGTTTGGAGCTGATTACTCATAATGAAAACAATAACCAAATGTGGGCCGACTTTAGGTTGAGGCTTGGCTGACGGACTTCGAGTCACGTAGACACACAGGCTCCCCAGGATCATTGAGCGAACACCAGAGTTGATAGTTTGCAGTTTTCTTGTGTCGCTGTGTGAAGTTTGACTGAGTTCGATGAGCGCTAAAATGAAAGTACCTACGAAAAATACAAAAATTGAAAAACGCCCTTATCTAGTCCCTTAGTACCTAAATAAACCACTACTAGCATTTATTCGGTCAGAAATGCACTTTTACGCGAGTTTTAGCCAATTCATTGTCTCCTCTTACTCTTACTATATGTTCTGGAAGGCGGCAAACTGCAAAATTCAGAACGCTCGGCGTTCCACAATTATGGCCGCGATTTTTTCCCTAAAGTCATGGTCGCTTGCTCAAACAAACCTCACAGAATTAAATTACAACTATTCAGCTATCTTGTTTACCTTTTTCGTGGAAATCAACCCTCTCCACCCTCTTGAATGATATAAATGGCGAATCTTTTCAGCCGCAAAGCAAACAAAAACCTTTCAAATAAAAATTGTCAGAATCTAGGTCAAATGTTGTTTTCAAATAAAAATTGCTTGCAGGCGGTGCTTAACTTTAGTCATTATGGAATGGTTTTTAGTAGACACCTGTATTTTTCTGCAACTTTCAATTAGCTCACCTGAAGTATTAAAAGTACTTTCCGCCAGGGGCTCATAAGTTCCTCTGATATATATTCCTTGATATATATAGCGTTCCTCTGATATATATTCCTTGATATATATAGCGTTCTTCTGATATATATTCCTTGATCTATATAGCGTTACTCTGATTTATATTCCTTGATATATATGGATGGGATTGTAAGAAGAAGCCGAAGAACTCGGAGTAGAGCCCTCATAAAATACTCGGCAAACCATCGAAATACTATTCTTTGACTTTTGAGGGGAGGAAAATTAAACATGGACAACCTTTTTGAGATCCCTCAGATTCAGAACGCAAACCACAGGGAGCTCACCTTCACAGTACAAATCAAGGCAAACTTTATAATTTCCGCAAAATAAAGCGAGAGAATGATGTTTCATTGTTGTTTGTTTGTTTGATTGACTGGTTGATTTCCAGTTATCGATAAAACCTGAACTGATTGACGGACTGAATGAATGTTCGATCGCTCGATCGGTCGGTTGGTTTGTTGATTAATTTGTTTGTTTGTTTTTGGCTAGCTGGGTGGTTGGGTGGTTTGTTTATTAATTGATTGGTTGGTCATTCAGTCAGTCATTTTGCTGGCTGGTGGGTCGGTCGGTCGGTTGATTTATTGAATCTATCTATAGTTTCTGCAGCTGTAAAAAGATTTCAAGTTTTACTTTTCACGACTTCTTATGACGTCGCTCGACCAAAACGTGCACTGCGTCTTGGGGAATAGCACCATCAAAATCTTGTAGGCCTGGTGCTCGTACGAACTTGTACTCCCGTAACACCTTGGCCATGGTCACTTTTATCTCGATGAGCGCCAACCTCATTCCGATGCAGTTGCGCGGCCCTCCTCCGAAAGGCATGAACTGGAATGGATGGCGGGACTCGGATTGGGGATCGCGGAATCGCTCGGGGTCGAACTTCAACGCATCTGGCCAGGCCTCTGGGTCGCGATGTAGAAGATATATGGGTATGATTACCTCAGCTCCTTTGGGAAAGAGAATCCCTTCGATGACACAATCTTCAGCGCAGTATCTTGTGATTGAATTTCCGGCTGCTCCTCTCCCTTGGCCAATTCTCTGACTCTCGCTCAGAACGCAATCCATGTATTTCGCTTTACCAAACCAAGTCGTACATCGAATCACCCGGGTTTTCTTGGAATACCGCCTCGATTTCTTGGAATACCGCCTCGATTTCTTGGAATAACTTTTCTTGGATATCCGGATGCAAAACTAAGAAATACGTCAATGCTTCAAGGGCACGGGTTGCCGTGTGGTATCCCGCTACCAAGAACGTGCGCGCTTGCGCAGTAACTTCTGCCTCGGTAAGCCTGCTTATCCCTTGATCTGTGGGCTCATTCGCATTCAACATCAGCTCCAGGAGGTCTCGATATCCCACAGTGCCTTGCTGGCGTCGCTTGTGGATAATTTCCTTCGCGAGGTCGATGAAAAAAGTTTGCTCGCTAAGCTTCATGGCGGCGTTAGCAACACATGTAGGTAAGATCTGGAAGAGATACTTAAACTTTAGTTTGCCAAAAGCGATTCTAGCCTCTTTCAGAAGCTGAGGGTCAGCATTGGTTTGAATTTCTCCTTCGTAACCAAACGAAGTCGACATGACTACATCCAGGACCAACAGGCCATAGAACTGAAACACTCTGATTGGCTCACCTGGAAGAGACAATTCATGTGGTCATTTGACACTTGAAGACAAAAGAATATAACGTCATCTAAGACTTTTCCCAGGCTAAGAGTATCCTCTGGGATAGAGCGGATTTCAAATGAATGTCGAGAATGAAACGCAACAAAGTCAATACAAGCCAATCAGAAACGAAACCCATTCAGCAACCAACCAATCAGGGGACGAAGTAAGTACAACTTGCGTTCGATGCGTTTAGTCGTGACCCAAGAAAACGAAGATACATTGTGTGTTTGGGGGGGGGGGGAGTAGTTGCTATGCGGCTCCGCACCGGAAGTGAGCTCCTGCTCACCCAAAAAAGGGCTAATTCCATGCCTACTATACTACTAACGTTGTGCCGCAATTCAGTGATAAAGACAGTTTATTTTAAAATCTTTACTTAAACAATAAAAGTACTTTCCGCGTGCTCTCTGCTTTCTTACAAACACGAGGGGGATGTTGGGAGAACTGATCAAAACTTGAAAGACACGAGCCGAAGGCGAGTGTCTTTCAAGTTTTATCAGTTCGACCAACATTCCCCGAGTGTTTGTAAGAAACCAGAGAGCACGCAGAAAGTATTTTTATTGCTTTTAGAAAATAACATACACACGCGCGACAGCGTTGCGTGACAATCGTGTTTCTCACGTCTCTTTCAAACACGCTTTTTACCCAATCAGAATGCGCACATTCACAATACAACATAGGTGTTATTTTCTAAATGATTAACAAACTCGCTTTCATTGCGACCAACTGGACCACCCTGGTGACTATCTTTAGGTCTGCGGTAGGGAATAAAAAACGAGGATTTTGGTCTCTGACAGGGTCAGGTCAATGTCCACATACCTGAATCAGCAACCTTATCCAGTTTACCCATCAAAGTATCCACTGCTCTTTCGATCTTTGACATCATATGTTTCAGTTTGGATGCACTAAATGTCGGAGTCAAGATGGTTCGAATTCTCTTCCAATTTTCGTCCTTGGCAAAGAAGACTCCTGAATCGCGTGGAGCTGGTGGGATGATTGGGGTAGAACGGTTACGAAACTTCTGAAAATCTTTGACGAGAATTTGCCTTAGGATTTCTGGATCCGCCACAACAATAGATGGCGTTCTGCCGTAGCAGATAGAGAAAACTTTGCCATATTTCTTAACGCAGTGCTGCTGGAAAGCCAATGGTCCGCCATGTTTCTTGAACTCAAGTATATTTCCAAAGTAGGGTAGCGGTTTGTATCCCGGTACATTGAACTTGTCAAGCATCTGATATTGGTACGTTCCAAGCCAATAAAGATAGTAAATCACGAGAGTTACAACTATTACAGCTATAGAAGCATTTGTAGCTACTTGCGACTCGGATATCGAGTTAATTACAGATGAAAATGGCAACGCCATAATGTAAACAGCCGAAGTCTTTCTGTGCAAGGTACGCTTTCGCGAAACGTTTTTTTCGCAGACAGTACAATTCATGAGTGACTCAAGGTTAGGTGTCAATCTCGTTACTATCTCACGTCTTACTATTGTTACTGAGCTTCGCAGTGCGCATGTAAAGTCAACACTAGTAGGCTATTATTCTCATCGAATAATCTCTCTTTCTTACACGGTTTTTAGAAGTACCATCATAAGAAAAAGCAATTTGGACACAGTTTCGGCCCTAAAAGATACCAATCTTCCTAAAATGTATTGAAGATCAAGATCACCCTAAAGAGACCAAACCACCGTGATTTTAACCCCTAAAAGATACGACGATCATCCCCGACAAAAAAATTTGGGAGTCCCCCCTCCCCCTCCCCCCGGAATGTTATATGAAAGGTCATTGCAAAAGGACGTAAATCCGTCTGCCACAAAACAAAATATTAGTTGTTCATCCGGGCGGAGTGTTCATCCAGTAATGACCGAGTCGGAAAAAGTACATCCATTTCCATCGCCTGTACTGGCGAGGGGATTAGTGCGATGGAGCGGATTTCACTAGTCTCCTCGCAACCGCGCCCGGACCGGTGTCACGCTACGCGCGCCGAATCGCTTGAGTAATTATACTAAAACGCGGATATGACTCAAAGTGGCCACCGGTTATACGTGTTCATAAGAAGCGTAGTCGAAATGAGGCAATTTCGTAAGCCAAAGATTTCAGAGGAAAGCAAAAACTGCTCGAAGGTGCGTACCATCTAATACAAACTACAGTACAAAGTGGTCCGTGAATGTGTTCCGTGAGTGGCAGTTGCAGAGAGGCAATCCGATAAACGAAGAATTTTTATTTGATTATGATGTTTGAATATGCTCAGTTCTTATTTAGTGTAAGTTTCTTCTGCAACTTTATTTACAGGCTTTATCATGGAAGAGGAATTCATCTGTGTATCCTAGAAATAAGAACATGTTAGCGCCATTGAATAAATCGCAGGTTAGTGTGGGGCTGATGTAATCAATTCACATTCGATTGCATTTTAATGGCTAAATGTCTTTGGGATTGTGTCTAAAGTTAAAAGTTGTCATACTGAACTTAAAATTACGTCGGAGTTTTGTCTTCGAGCTCTGCATAATAGTCATGAGTTTTGTAACCTAACGTTCATGAATTTTGTATGTCTGTATCAGATTAGTTAGAGAACTCATGTTTTTTAAATAGTTAGTTACAGAACTCATGATTATCAGTTACAGAACTGATGACTATTAATGAGTTTCGAATCAACCAATCAGCCTACAGCAATCAGCACGTGAATATTACATCAGCCCCACACTCCCTTGGGATATACTCAATTCCGCCCCCATGCTTTTAGTTTGTTGACCTGTATTGGGATACACAGATGAAATCACATGATCATTTGAGCGTTCGTGATTGGTAGTTTCGCTCATTTACAATTCATGAGTTTTAGAAGAGCATTTAACATCACCCTGAATAACAGGTACCACGCCTTACAAGAGGACGAACCAGAGTTGGAGCAAGGTGAACGTGGTCGAGAGGGACTTTGAAGCATTGAGGAGAGCATAAACAGAGACCGCGGAGACTGTCTTGGGTAGACCCAGGGAGAAGAAGAAACCATGGATTAGCGAGGAATCTTGGCAGCTAGTCGATCAGCGGGAGGCAAGTAGTAAGAAGATTCTGAGTACTCGGTCTGAGAGGATGAAAAAGCAATTTAGAGCAAAGTATGTGGAAAAGAATAGGTAAGTAAAAAGAAGTATGATAGCAGATATAAGAAGAGGGCTGGACAACATTGCAAACGAAGCTTAAGAGGCAGCGCGGAACCAATATATGGAGACCCAAACAAAGCTCAACAGTAGTGGATAAAGATGGAAACATCCTCAGAGGAAAAAAGATATCCAAGATAGATGGACAGAACACTTCAAAGAAGTATTGAACAGGGACACACCAGACAATCCGATAACCACTGTCGATGTCGAAGAACTCGATCTGGGTGAAGTAATTCATGAAATAGCTACCAACGAACCAACTCTAGGCGAAGTGAAAGAGGCAGTCAAGAAATTGAAGAGTGGGAAAGCACCAGGGATTGATAACATCACAGCTAAAAACGGACATAGTATTTTCTGCAATCAGAATACACGAAGTACTGACAAAAGTACGGCGGTTCGAGGCAATCCCAGACGCCTGGAGACGAGGTTTGATTATAAAACTACCCAAGAAGGGCAACTTGAAAGACTGCAAGAACTCTAGAGGCATAACATTGCTATCGGTAGTTGGGAAGATACTAGGGAGAATTGTCATGAGACAGGGCGAGGAATGGAACTGATAAAAGGCCAAGGAAGGAGCAAGCAGGTTATCGGCAAGGAAGAGGAACAACGGACTTAGTCTTTATTCTAAAGAACGTCATAGAGCAGGTGAATGAGTAGCAGGCAACCCTAATAGAGTTTGGGAAGGCGTTCGATTCCATCCAACGTGAAAGCCTGTGGATGATCATGCGGTAGAACGGGATCCCAGAGAAGATCGTGAGGATAGTGAAATTAAACTATGAAGGTTCGAATTTGCAGTAGAAGACCAAGGAGAACGAGAGAATGGTTTGAGATAAAGACTGGGGTCAAGCAAGGCTGCAACATGTCGGGATTCCTATTCCTGCTTGTAATGGATTGGATTATGAGGAGGACGGTTGGCGGGAATATGCTCGACGACTTATGCTGATGATGTAGCAATTTTTACTATCTTCTGAAAGAAAGCACATTCAACCAACAGAATGAATGAAGCAGCCAAACAGGTCGGGCTAAAGATCAATCTGGGAAAGACCAAAGTCTTTTAAAGAATTAACGCTAAACACCTTATAAGACCCTGGTGCTACCCGTCTTGCTGTATGGATGTGAGACATGGTTCCAAAATGAACCAAAGGAGACTAAAAATCAGTGGATGTTTTCCAGAGTAAGTGTCTGCGGAGGATCCTACGAACTGGGATGAATCCATTGAGTCATTTAATAAACTCAGGCGATGGAAAATAATTGGACATATCCTGAGACAAGATAAGGATAAGGCACAAACCCGTATAGCTCTTGTAAGGGAGTACCCACCCCGGGGGAAAAACGACTGCCATGTAGCAATGTCGTGGGCGCCTGAGGGCAAAAGACGAAGGGGGAGACCCAAAACAACATGGAGATTAAGGACAGTGGAGAAGGAAAGGAGAGAAGGCGGCTGGAGTTCATGGAATGAGGTGCGACGGATTAGATGCGGCGGATAGAGAGAGATGGAGGCGATCTGTGGAGTCCCTATGTGCCACGAGGCACGAAGCGGATAGGTAACAGGTATATTTCACCTGTAGATAATAGGACCAACGAATTCGCTGTTTTAACGGTCAAAATTCCAATGAAATTAAAAGAAAACCCGCGCCATAAGACTGACAAACAATCCATACAAGCACTTGCATTTGCCGCTGTTTTTGTCGACACACTTTAGGCGAGTCTGTTAAACCGAAAGTCCTAGAATCGTGGTCTGACAAATATTCCCCCAGAGCCTTGAGCCCGAGGACTGAAGGCTCTGGGGACAAAATTCATTTTGGTCGTGGCTAGATGGGATATTCACAGTGGAGGTGATTAATAATTCATAGGCATAAACAATAAAACAGGGTCCTGAAGGGGTAAAACGGGAGCCGGGATTCGCCTTTTTTTAGGCCGGGAAAACGGGATTTGGGTTACCGGGAGCGGGATTTGTCTACCGGGAGTGGGAATCAAGATGCTTCAACGGGAACGCGATTTTTCAAATCTCTCCTTGTATATCCTAATAAAAATCGTCAATTTATACCATTTTTCCCCTTTTTAGACTGTTTAGAGTATCCTAACAGCAGGGGTGCTTACCATTGGTCAAGGAAAACCGGTTGGTTTGATCAGCGTCCAATGGTACAGAACATTTCGGTTGGGATGAAATACCGAGTGGAATGGCGCTTACCATTCGCTTATTCGCATTTCGGTTCGGATCGGCTACCTTATTTGGTCATTAAAGAATTAAACCGGTTGGAGTGCCAATGGTACAAACCATTCCGATCGGTTCGTTCCAACTGGAACGGCGAGACAACCTCTGAAGCTGAACCTCTCGTACCAACCGGAATGACCGAAATATCGACTGTACCATTGGAATCCCAACCGAAACTACCGGTTTTTCGTGACCAATGGTAAGCACCCCAGGCTACCTGAAAATAGAATTTCACTTCTCGCCCCTTCTAAATTAAGGCCCTCGTTTTGCTTTATTTGGTCCCTCGGAATCTGTGAGGTTTTGGTCAACTTGATAACTTTGAATAGAATCGTATGATATATCTTTTGTATCAAAATTGAGGACGAGATATCATACGGGCAGAGGATCATTTCATTTTGGGGTGAGCGAAAGGGGGGAACTCTCGAAACCTGAAGCCCTGGAAGGGGGGATCACAAGAAATTTCCAGTGGAGTTATTCCAGCAATTTCTATATCAGTTCTCTTCTTTCAATACGTTAAAAATTTCGCATAAGGAAGAAACATGTAATATTGCGTTTGAGATCTCCCGCAAACGAAGACAATATGCTTGTGCCGTTTAAATGGAATGCCCATTACAAGAACATTTGTATCTTGGCGAGGAAAAACAAACTCCCCCGAAAAGTCTTCCAGTGATCGGCCTGGCAGGCTTATGTATCAGTCAATTCCAGCGCTGACCATGCCCCCCCCCCCCCCCCCCCCCCCCGGGCAACCCCCGGGATTTTGGTTTTCTAAAAATAAAACTGAAAATTTCCCGCCCCCGGGCTAGCAAAAATGCAAAATACCCCACGGCGGGGAACACAAATAGCGGAAAAATGCCCCACCCCCGGGACGAGAAAAAGACCGTAAGATTCCATCGACTCTGCGTGACAAAGCTTCACAACAAAAACTTCAACTACATTTATACTGTCCGAGCATTTATAATTCGTTTCAGTAAATGTACTTTAGTTTTATTTGAACGAGTTCTCATTTCACTGAAAGTGAGGCAAAATGTAAATAAAGAGTGAAACTAACAAGGTATTAGTACAAATCGGTAGACATTCCTAGCCCATTCGCCGTTGTAGCCATTTCTGCAAATTGTCTCCGGAATCTCTCAATGCGAAATTTTACCTTTATTCTATTTGCAGTGACTATTTCACAGTTATGTTACTTGACTTTTTGCGAAATTGGAACTTTTTTATAGTGTCAATTCATTTTTAAGTTTTTCCACTGAGACGAAATTGCGAAATTTGTTTCTTCTCTATAGAAGACGTTAACTGCGAAATGTGCAAATGTGTCTTCCCCAAACGTGTGGTGTATACGGGTCATGCTCTGCATTATATTTTATGTGGCGTTATTTTCTGTAACTGGGACTTTGTAACTGCCAAACGATAGTTATTGTAACTGGTGTCGTAGTTCGCAAAACCCGACGCGCTTGAGATGAGAAAACCAAAACTCCCCACCCCCCTCTCCCGGGGAAAAACAATTCCCGACCCTGGGGTCAGCAAAATTTTCAAAATTCCCCACCCAGGAAAGGCAGTGGTGCGCAAATGCCCCATGGTGTCCCGGGGGGGATGGTCACCGCTGGAATTGACTGATACATTACTACTATGTTCGAAAGAAGCCCGTAAGCGTGAGATCGACGTTACAAACATAGAAATTCATCAGTTGGGCCGCAAATATGACGATTTCGTCATTTGCGTCGTGCACGAAGAATACAAACTACAGGCACACAAAAAATGCAATCTTCATCTACCTTTTTTCTGCAAAAAATGCAATCTTCATCTACCTTTTTTTCTGAGGCTTGATGAAATTCGTTTATCAATTAAAACAAGGCGCGCTTCACGCGCAACAGAAGAGAAATTCTTGTAAAATATATCCCATTAGTTCAAATAGGGGGATCACGAAAAGCCTTAATAGTGATAGGCCTGGCGGACAATCACTATGTTGGAAAGAAATCGCAATTACAAGCATAGCAATTCGTTTTGTTGCGATAATAACAATTTCGTCATTTGCGGCGTGCCTGAACAATAAAACCTACAGAACCAAGAGATAGTACCGACAAAAGCAGGAATCTCAATTTAACATCACAGTTTTCGTGCGCCGGGATTTTACCGAGTCCTACCGGGAACGGGATTTTACCTACTGGGAACGGGATTTTGCGAAAAAGACGGCCGGGAAACGGGATTGGGACCCCCCCTTCAGGACCCTGATAAAACAAAGCTACATGGCATAACATGGCACGTTCGTTCTACCGTGAAGCCTATGAATTATTACTCACCTCCTTCTGAGTTATCCCTTCTAGCCATGACCATTAATTTTACGTGTTCTTCATTTCCTTGTGAGCGTTGTACATTCAACATGTTCCTTCCGTGGACAAATCGACGCGAGAACATTATTTGGCGGAAGTGACCCCGGCTCACCAATAATCGGAAATTTTCACTTACAAGCAATACCTCCTCTGAATAGTCTAGCACATTCTATTGATCTACTCAGTACTTTTCCACAGTAGGTTACTGTACTCGAATTTAACTGGCAGCCATTTTTCTTATACAAGAACAACTTCCATTTTTCAGGCTGCATGTGTTCTGTATAAGGTATCTTTTTTACCAAATTTCAGCCAGAGTTTTCTTAATCCACTTTTATGTGGATTTTTACTGAAGTGTTTTATATTTTCATCGGGAAAAGCTGAAGAATTCCAGGAGAATTCATAAGAAATTTGTTTTTGTTTGTACTTTGTATTGCTCGGACATTTTGAATTCCACTGAGAAAAACAGGTCATTGTTCGGTCGGTGGTTAATCAAACGAAGTTGGGAGTTACCTTTATTTATTTTATTTTATTAATCTTTATTAAATTTTCAATGCAAGTCCACATTCATAAATAATCGGAGGCAAGGACCTTCTCAGGAACACACAGTCTTTCAAGGGTTTCTGAGAGGGTTTCTTGGAGAAATGCCATGTCGATAAACCGAGGGATAAGGGCACACGAAGGGCAAGAGAGCTAAAAATGGCTCTTCTTAACTCGCTATTACGTCAACTAGGGAGATAAGCAAGAGACGCACTAACGTGGTTTAAATAACCCGTGTAACAAGCTTAAGTGTTTTAGTTAAACTAGAACAAATGCTGCATTTCTGTAGCCACGCTACCAGGCTACCAATAGACCTTGTTTAGTAAATTGGCGATTTTATAGAACTTTCACGCGTGGATCTAGCAAAAAGGCAAGTGTAGGAAAATTTCATTGTAACTTTTCCCACGTTAGATGATCAACTTTGCAGTGATTTCGATAAAGAGCTAATTTCGAAATGGCCTTTCTGACCTTTAAAATACGTCCCAAAGGCGAGATAACTAGATAACAATTAACAAGGGCTTTTATTGAGTAATTTGTCGATAGTAATACTTTTATTCCTTCCGTTCTCTAACCTTTTTAAAAATAATATCGTGTTGAATTTCGGATAAGCACGTGCAATCACCCGTACGTTTAAAAGTGTATCAGTGTCGTGCACGTCTCATGAAAACTAATCTCCGGCTAGACTGAACGGATACTTCCAAAATCTACTTTACCACCGTTTGCATTGCTACGCGACCTCAAAATTCACTGTTGCGATTGGCGATTTTACGCAAGAAAATTTTAATATTATCAATTTTCTTGAACAGAAAGCTACAATTCTAGGCAAGGAAGCCAAAGTATTGTTAAAACCATTTTGGTTGATTTTGCAAGCTAAACATCGCCAATCGCAACATTGAATTTTGAGGTCGCGTAGCAATGCATACAGTGGTTTTACTGTAAAAAAAAAACTTGCCAAACCATACGGCCTTTTGTTTGCGCCAGTCTCCCTTCGTGTTCATTTTTCGCTATCAAAAATACTCCACATTAAAGGGCGTAGCAGTTCCTCCAAATTCCGGAAAGTTAAGAGAAGAAAACATTGCACGTTTTTGACTCTGCGGAAACGCGTGCGAAACAACGAAGTTGCAAAATTATCAACGAGGCACTCTAGGAAAAGCCACAGCCACCGATGATAGTCGGAATTCAGAATGTGGGATAAAATTTTCCACGTCTTTCAACCACACAGAGGTGAATCTACCCAATAGGACACCGGCATGGAAATGTGGAATGCAGTGTAGTGCCTGCACAGGCTCAGTTGCAACTCTTGAAAAAAATGTCAAATCCAGTTAGGTGTGTTCTCAAAACGCTCCACACTCCAAGTGGTTTTGGTGACAGTCCCTGCGTAAGCCGATCTCCGGTTTAACTCTTAACTACAGACCTTCTACAGAGCAGAAAACCAACCACACTGAATTACATGACTCTTTCTCCCCTAAAATTGTCAAGCTGATTCCTTGTGCATTCTCCGTAATCAAGGTAAGTTCAAGAAGGAGTTTGTATAGATGAAAATGTGTGTTTAACTACGTAGACAGTCTCGCAAAACTACTTTTACCACATGGAATGCACTCAATGACGGATCGCAATATTCTCACGAAAAGCCCACGCCATAGTGATTTCACAACTTCTTTTGCCTGGGGAAGTATTCCACCTTCTGAAGAATCCAAGGAACCAAATATTGAAACGTTACAGTTGCAATTTTCGAGTTTGTGATTTCCCAAGTCGAAGACTTCCGCACCAAGCGAAAACAAGTCCTTCAATACACTCGTTTTGTGCGACTGCATTCAAGTCGGAGACCTCTCGAGCGCCTGTTTTTGTTTATGAGTGTACTTGTTTTTCCAGAGGCACTTAGACATATCCCTTTGTATTAACTAGTATTAAGTTAGAGCGGCTTACACTAAGTAAAATCGCTTTAAACACGTTGTGGTTTTTGTGAATTTTGCAATCTTTTGACTAGACATTTCGTCACGGCAACTAATTTCCGTTGCAGGTTCTGTCCTTTTTGCTTTGAATTTTTTCAGCATCGATTTAGTTGGCATAAAAGAATTCAACTCCCAATTTAGGCAAAACAATTTCAACCATCTCCTTCGTGTTTTTTGATATCTAAACGGGCTATTTTATCTGTTTATCGTTCGTAGTGGCAGACTTTCTATCTGCGCTTGGGCCTCTTCAAATTGCAAACTCTGCTACGCTCTTTATCAACTTAAAAACTTGATTCCCATCTTAGAATCAACATAGCAAAAAATGTCTGCTTTTAAAATGGACCTATCCCGGAGCAGGGCCCCCGAATTGTTTTTATGTTCCTAGCGATAGATGTTTCAATATTTTCTGCATTGCGGTCGGTTGCTCTGACATGGCTTGCACACAGCAGTGCCTGGGGCCTGCATTTTCTCACAGGCGCTTTGCTCGCGGTAGTTTAAGCTACCTTTGACCTCTTGAGCTATATTTTCCTCTGGGGCTATTAATTTTAATCCCCCAGGAACTCTCATACAGTTCTGATGTTAGTCAACAAAACAACACAGAAAATCTCAGCTTCAGAATTTCGAAGAATTTCAATGTTCAAAGGACTTGCGCCGAGCCCATTGAGTAAGAAATTCCTTTCCGATGAGATTTTATCTGTACACTCTATTTGAAGTGGATTTAGCATAACGATGTGTTTTTTGTCTATTGACTATTCTTGAAACGTTTCCTGATTAAAACAAATAACAGTCGGTGCTCAAAAATTGGCACAATCCATGATAAAACTAAATATGTTTGAAATGACAAAAGCCACAGGTAGACCACAAATTCGAAACGAGGTACTGCGGTTAACCTCGTCCCCAGGGTCTTCTCGGTCGTTTTTCAAAATGGCGGTTCACTCGAGAGAAGACCCTGGGGGAGGCTGAGTCACATGACCGTTTCGAAACAAAGGACAAACCTCATTCTCATGTCCTCAAACAATAGTCACCGGTGACTCAGCCTTCCCCAGGGTCTTCTCTAACCGCCATTTTGAAAAACGACCGAGAAGACCCTGGGGACGAGGTTGCTGCGGTTTCAATAATTCCAAGCATGCGTCAACATTTTGCCTCATTAGCATAAATGTTGGATACCTATCCAACCATTGCTTTCTGATTGACTTAATTTTCTGTTAGAATGGCGTGGAACAACAGCCATCCCTTGAGTAGAATAGTCCAGTTTCGAGAATTCTCTAATCTACCGCTGAATAGGCATCAACGGCGCATAAATCGGCAGGTCCAAAATGCAGACTGAAAAATGCATACCGGAAAATGCATACCAGGTCTATTCTCTCTGAAAACTCAAAAGAACAGTTTTATTTCATTGTGTGACGGTATGGCTAGCACATAAATTATATTACAACACTGACAAACTGCGGTAAAAGGCAGAATATGTAGTTAAAGAGTTTTGACTGTCAGGATCGATGCCGTTACTATGTAGACGATTGTTTTATCTTTTACATCTCAAGGTCATTTTCATCTCCGATCTTGCACGCAAATTTCAGGAATTTCCATAGAAAAGAAACGATATTATTATTTTACCGCTATGTTAGCTTACATTTGCCTTCGCTAATTAACAGAAAACTACAACTACGACTCAGTATGTTTCAGAGGTGTGCTTTTGATACAAAATATCTATCGGGGATACAGCAGAGCTGTCAAAACATAAGCCGGGCTACTTTTTGCCTAATGTGAGAAAAGTTCGAACCACAGAACTTTGTTAAGTGCAGCCTGAAGCTCACCTCATTGTTTGCTAAAATAAAATAAAACTGGAATCCATGAGTCTGAGTCAGAATTGGCTAGGCGAGGAAACTAAACTTGTTGCTTTGAAGTACGAAATTTGCATTTCGGCCATCGGGTTTTAATTATTTGCAGCCTGCTACTCTTTTTGAGCAGCCGCCTACTTCAAAACATTATATCGGGAAATGAAAATCTATCTGGATGTAAAAATCTATCGGGCCAGTGACAATCTATTTGCATTTTCCGATCTGCACTTTCCAGTCTGCATTTTCCGGTCTGCATTTTCTGGTATGCATTTTGGACCTGCCGGCGCATAAATACAGTGGGAGCCTCGGTTTGAACCCGAAAGTTGCGAATACCAACGAGTCAAAAAAGTTTTAGTCTATTGTCTCTATTCAAGCTTCAACAGTTTCTCGTTGGTATTCACAATTTTTTCTACTTCAAATCGAGGCTCCCACTGTATTTATGCGCCGCCGATGCCTATTCAGTGGTAGATTAGAGAATTCTAGAAACTGGACTATTCTGATCTACATTCTTGGTTAGGCATTTTGGAAGACCTATAGCAATTTTCACCGTGTATTTTTAGAAACATTTCTGAACCATTGATTAAGTTTATTGCGGTTTTCACAAGTCTGTGAACTCTGCATGCACCAACTAATTATGTTTTCAAAGCGTTCCCTGACTAAAACATCTAAGCATACCCCCGGTCGCTTTTTGCAATACGAGTGATGTTTGTGGTTACTCCCCGGGGGGCGGACTCCAATATTTTTTGGTCGGGGATGATCGTCGGAAATTTTCAGTTTCACCCCTAAAAGATACTTCCCTGCTAGCAGAGGCCTCTTTTCTCTGCATTTCGCTGGCTGAGGTTCGCGAAGAAAAGAGACTTCTGCGCTGGGTCGACACTTGCTTTGTCCACAACCTTGGACGGTTTGCTGACCGTTTCTTGAGCCCACTATATGCGCACGCATATCTACAGACGTTTTCCGCTGATATTATTTGAGCCCCACAGCGGAAAATGTTTGTAGATATGCGTGCGCATATAGTGGGCTCAAGAAACGGTCAGCAAACCCTCCAAGGTTGTGGACGGTGCAAAACAAAGCGAGTTTCGACCCAGCGCAGAAGTCTCTTTCCTCGCGAACCTCAGCCAGCGAAATGCAGAGAAAAGAGGCCTCTGCTAGCACAACCTCGTCCCCAGGGTCTTCTCGGTCGTTTTCAAAATGGCGGTTAGCTCGGGAGAAGAACCTGGGGGAGGCTGAGTCACATGACCGTTTCGAAACAAAGGACAAACCTCGTTCCCATGTTTTCAAACAGTGGTCATGTGTTGGTCATGTGACTCAGCCTCCTCCAGGTTCTCTCCCGAGTCAACCGCCATTTTGAAAAACGACCGAGAAGACCATGGGGACGAGGTTACTGCTAGCAGGGGAAAAAGATACCAATGACGTCGCTCAAATAATATGTTATACAAAAAGCCCTAAAAGATACCCTAAAAGATGAGGCCTTGTGTGCCAAGTAGGCGCGAAGCAGACAGGTAACAGGTAAAAGATACCATCAAGAAATTTCCGTGTTTGACTAAAATACTGCCTTTAATGTTGTCTAATTTATCGTCTTCTCGTCGAGTAATCCCCCTTTTTGCACGTTTTTTGGACGTCTTCATGAGACAAAACAATTTGGACACAGTTTCGGCCCTAAAAGATACCAATCTCCCTAAAATTTCTTGAAGATCACGATCACCCATAAAAGAGACCAAACACCCGTGATTTTAACCCCTAAAAAGATACGACGATCATCCCCGACAAAAAAATATGGGATCCCCTCCCCGGGGGGGGGGGGGGGGGGGGTACTCAAATTAGTTACGGCGACCACGTATCGATAAAAGCTGCTTAGTTAAATCTGTTTTAGTTAAACTGCAAAGTTTCAGAAGAACTACTTGAAAGTTGGCTGAGATATGAATTTCCAAAACTTTTTCCAAAGCATTGCTGCTCTCCCAGCCTCGACTTGACGTATTTGCCCATAAATTTCTTTGTAAAAAGTATGCCAGATTATGAAGTTTTGGAAATTCATATCTCATATCTTCACCACACTTCGCAGTTTTACTAATATGGATGTGTAGAATCGAATAGTGGGTTCCATTTACTGATAACTATTATATATTATTAATCAAAATTAACGTGATTAAAAGGCCCATTTTGAATATCGCAGTAATATACCACACAAAAAAGTAATATTCGCTCAAATAACAAACCGAAACGTTGGTTTCTATCACTTATATTTTTTGTCTCATGTATTTAAAATCCTTATCTTATATCCAAAACCAATAAAATAGCATCTAGGTTTCAAATAAAGAACAAAAAGTATGACAATTAGGCGTAAAAAACAAAGAACGCATTGTTTCTAGAAATAGGACGGTCTGTAAAAATACCCATGATCCATGTTCTAGCATGATAGAGGTAAAGCTCCTACACATGGACCCCTCCTGGAAACTAAAAAATGGTTGTATTTTCCTTCTATTGTAATAGATTGTAACAAAAAATAATGCACAATAAACTGAACTATCACAGTCAATTGAATTTTTTGTCAGTGCTGGCCTGGTTAATTAGCTGTCATTCAGCCCAAGAGGATTACGGGCTCATGAGGACATTACACTGGAATTATTACTAGAGTACATACGTCAAAAGCCAAAATGTTTTATTAGGTATAAACCGCAACGGAAACATGGGTCGGATGAGTTTTCAACAGGCGAAATAAGCTCATAGCTGAACAAGAGTTCAACAACCCTATAATTCAAATAATGAGTTTGTCAAATCACGATCAAAGAACAGGACACAAAAGAATAAGCAATGTTGGCGAAAATCGAATGTTTTCAAGTTGCCATTCCTCGATTGGCCTGCAATAAAGCAACCGGCGCTACCAAAAGAGACACGCGCAAAGATGCGTCTTCACACCGAGAGAAAAATTCCATACTGATGACGTAAATGTTTGACATGGCATCTGGTCAAAAGCGCGGGACGAACAACTCGAATAAATGTCAATTCTAGCACCACTGCAATCGTTGTATAAGGAGCCCTATAACGTGGAGGCGAAACCAGTTGGCTACAACCGTTGCATCGTGACCCACGTTTTCAAAAACGTCAAATTATGTTTTTATTTTCGACTTTGCTGTTCCGCCAATCAAACTATCTGAGCCAATGAAACTCTTGCCCTGTTTCGCCTAGTGCAGTCAACTGGCTCCCCTCTGAACTCAAACCAGACAACGTCGCGACGGAAAACCAGGCGACTGCACTAGGCAAAGCAGGGCAAGAATCTGATTGGCTCATAAGATTTGACTGGCGGAACAGCAAAGCCAAAAACAAAATATTTTATTCAAATTCTATTGTTATTTTCAGCATGAAATTCTCAAATATGCTCAGTACATACACAACAATTTTCAAATCAGTTAAAAGCAATGGATGAAAAATAGCACTTGTAGAGATTTGAGTCACGACGTAAACCTTGTTTTCTACGGATGTTTTTCACAGATGTTCAGGGACGTCAACTCATCTCAAGATTTTTCACTTCGTCTCCCGGGGAAAAAACAAGACTGCCATACATTTACTGTATTTCTCCGGGAGAATTTCAGGAAATTTCGTCATTACAAGGCCAGTCTGCAGATTTTCGAAGTCCTGGTTGACGTCCCTGGATGTTGAACGATTCAACATTATTGAACATGATTCAACACACTGTCCAACAAAGTCAGCATGATTCAACAGTAGTATAATAATATATAGATTTAGCCACTGGCTAAAAGCGGAGCTCCTGGTTATAAAATTTTCTATGTGAATGAAAGGGATTCCCATGTGTACATGGTTTATATGGTTGCTTTACAGTCTTCACGAGATATTAATTTTTCAAGCATAGATGACGTCATCGATGACGTCATATCACGTGACCACTTCATTTCGTTCATATGGTGGCCTAGACTACACTACCCAAGTTTGGTTCTTTTAGAGTTTTCCCTTCACGAGATATTATTTTTCAAGCATAGATGACGTCATCGATGACGTCACATCACGTGACCACTTCATTTTGCTCATCTGGTGACCTAGACCACACTACCCAAGTTTGGTTGTTCTAGAGTCTTCTCTTGACGAGATATTCATTTTTCAAGCATAGATGACGTCATCGGCGACGTCACATCACGTGACCACTTCATTTCGCTCATCTGGTGACCAAGACCACACTGCCCAAGTTTGGTTGTTTTAGAGTCTTCTCTTCACGAGATATTCATTTTTCAAGCATAGATGACGTCATCGATGACGTCATATCACGTGACCACTTCATTTCGATCATATGGTGGCCTAGACCACACTACCCAAGTTTGGTTCTTTTAGAGTTTTCCCTTCACGAGATATTATTTTTTCAAGCATAGATGACGTCATCGATGACGTCACATCACGTGACCACTTCATTTTGCTCATCTGGTGACCTAGACCACACTACCCAAGTTTGGTTGTTCTAGAGTCTTCTCTTGACGAGATATTCATTTTTAAAGCATAGATGACGTCATCGATGACGTCACATCACGTGACCACCTCATTTCGCTCATCTGGTGACCTAGACCACACTACCCAAGTTTGGTTGTTTTAGAGTCTTCTCTTCACGAGATATTCATTTTTCAAGCATAGATGACGTCATCGATGACGTCACATCACGTGACCACTTCATTTCGCTCATCTGGTGACCAAGACCACACTACCCAAGTTTGGTTGTTTTAGAGTCTTCTCTTCACGAGATATTCATTTTTCAAGCATAGATGACGTCATCGATGACGTCACATCACGTGACCGTGCTACAGCACCCCCCTTGTGGCATAGACAAAATATCCCAAGTATGGCTGTCTTAGCATGTTCCCTTGAGGAGATATAATTTTTTCTTTGCATACCACAGGGTTCCCATGTGTACACGGACGACGGACGGACGGCGGACGGACGGCGGACACTATAGGTTTAATACCAGAAAAATAAAGAAAAAATCATATCTCCCGAAGGGAAGCTTCTCTAGAAGCCAAACTTGGACAAACTTTCAAAGACCATCAGAGGAACTCTACACCAAAGTCACGTTCCCTCACGCCATCAATGACGTCATCAAAATGATCCAAAATGCCCGTGACGTTCAAAAATCAACTCGATGGTATACGTTTTTCCCTTAGGTATGGTGCTCCGCTTGCGCGGGCCTTCGGCCCGCGCTGGAGCTCCGCTAATATAGTAGGAACCGTTCAGTCCTGGTTTTTAGTTGAAATGCGATGATCACTAAATATAGAAATATCAATAAGTGATGCATATGGTGTATAGCATAGGTCAACATATACGCTATGAATATTTATTGTCGCACTTCCACTCCCTAGAACTCTTTTTCACTCCAAAACCCGAATCGAAAGGTCCCTACTATCTATACTACTTTCAAAAGTTACGCTATCAGGAATAATCAATAATAGATATTATTATAACATACGGTAGGGGTATTAAGAAAAATGCAATAAAATCGCCCCAGGAGCACTTTATTTGACAACTACAACATTCGAGGAGATGTCACATGATTTTATTTCAATATTTACATTTACGTATAACTTTTACAGCGACAACGTTGCATGTTTCCTTCCATTCTCGTACCCAGAGCTCCCCGGCTCGTCTGCTCGCAGGGGAGGCTCTGGTGACATCCATTTGAGGGCCTTTGCTGATTGGCTGGTTTTGGATGCTGGAGCATGCGCAAAAAGATCTTTCTCTCAACGGCTCTGTATCAAATCTCGCGCATGCGTCAGTGGCTGTCACCAGAGCCTCCCCCGCGAGGAGACGAGCCGGGGAGCTCTGGGTAAGAGAATGGTTTCCTTCACATTACCCACATCACCAGAGCTTGGATCGCGTGTGTTGTATCCCATGCTTCAACGACAAATTTCCATAAAGCAACATTTATTGAATTATGTATGTTTATTTGTCCTCTTTTAGCGTTTGATAAGATGAATCCATGCCCGGCAGCAAAATGACTTATCTGACGAGGACTCCTTGAAGCAACTGCAACAAAACTCCATTGCTGGACATTGGTCGCGTGGATCTTGCCGTCCTCTGATTGGTCGCCACTGGTCACGTGGATATTTTACTACGATCTGATTGGACAATTGTTGTCACGCGAAGAGCATGAGAGTTAGTACGTTGTCGACTCTGCTAGCGTTTCTCTCGTTGCTGGGTATTCTCTCAGGACAAAAGAGCAAAAAGAAGTAAGTAAAGGCCTTTCTACACTTACGATTTTTATTGCATTTGTCGCGGCGATTTTTCTCGCGCGAGTTGCAATTCCAACTCTCTTGTTTGTATAAACGAGATGCAAATGCGGTGCTATTTCTGTGCTCTCTTTTCTTCAAATCGCATCAAGTTATACAAAGAGTTTCGAACATGTTTGAAATCTCCGCGACAAAAATTGCGGCAGATCGTGCCGAGTTGCACCTAGTTTACATTGTGTGATTTTGAGTTGACGCGTACGTGCGAGAAATCGCTGAGACTCGCGCGACAAAAATTGCAGCAAAATCACAAGTGTAAACTGGCCTTAACAGGGCTTCACACAAACGTTATTCAGGCAGTGCAGGAGTTCATCACCAGGAGTGTCAACCTGCAACCAAAATTGCTCACCATCACAGTAGAATTTGTGCTATTTTTAGAATCCCCATTTCCAGTGCTGTAAACCTTGTATTCATAATCAAGGTTATATAATTTTAGCCTAAACTGTTGACCTTTCGTTCGTCTTTATTTCCATCATTCATCTTTTCTGTTTTTGAAACAAGCATCCTTTTGGATCCAGAGTCGCCGCTGTTTTGTAGTTTAGCTAAAGTCATTGTGTGGCGCTGCACAGAAAAAAATGCAAACAACCCATGTGTTGGAAATGCTGACCAGCGCGAAACAACAATAACATAGCATCGCGACCCGCGTTTTCAATTTGGCTTTGCTGTTCCGCCAGTCAATGTTATATGAGCCAATTAGATTCTTGCCCTGTTTCGCCTAGTGCAGTCGCCTGGCTTTCTGTCGCGACATTGTCTGGTTTTAGTTCGAGGGAAGCCAGTTGACTGCACTAGGCGAAACAGGGCAAGCGTTTCATTGTCTCAGATAGTTTGATTGGCGGAACAGCAAAGTAAAAAAAAATTAAAACATAAATTGATGTTTTGAAACGTGGGTCGCAATGCAACGGTTTAGCTGTAACATAATTTTAACATGCAAATTTTAACATGCAAGCGACTGGTTGTTGCAGCGGCATCAAAGATTTGATTGATCATCCTTTATTTCTTTGTCTTCGCTAGGGATGCGTTAAAGTATTTACATAGAGGAAGAGAGGTTAGTATTGAATCTTGCTATACGCTTCCACTTTGGGGGTTTGGGGCTTTTCTGCGTAGTCAATGTTTTTTTTTGTAAACTTGTGATTTAGTTGTTTGTGGCTAGCGTGGGTAAATAAAACTTTATGTATGTATGTATGTGTATGTATGTAAACCGCCTGAGGAAATCAAGGTTTTGCCTTGTTTCGCCTGGTTTTCTTCGTGAGACGCCAGGCGACTGCACTAAGGCCAATCTCTCCAACACAGCCGGAAACCGGAATTCCTATAATCTAGTAGCCTGAATTTCAGTCGTCTTTTCTTCCTACACTTCAACGTTGCGGGAGAAAAAACGACTGAACGCCGACTTCCAAAAACGTGCCCAGGAGTTGCGTGATTCTCAAGATCTTGAGAATGGATGGTGATTGGTCCGTTTTTTTAATGAGCTATAGTTATGCAAACTTTTCAGCGACAAGAGAACTGCACTCAAAGGCAGAGACATGGCAGCCACAGAACGGCTAAAATTTATCCAGAAAAATATACCTCAGCCCGGTAAGAATATTATCTAAAAAGGTTGGGATGCTGTTTTGGAAATCATTTTAAGGACGTTCTGTGTCTGGGCAGTCGGATACAAGCAATACAACTGAATTTGTCGAATTGTCAAATTGCTAGTTCGCGCCATTAGTTCACGAGCCTCGAGTAAATCCAATTTTCTGCATGTTATGTGTTTCTAAGATCGCTTGGCCTTTCGTAACAGGTACATAATATTCTTACCGGGCTGAGGTATATTTTTGTGGATAAATTTTAGCCGTTCTGTGGCTGCCATGTCTCTGCCTTTGAGTGCAGTTCTCTTGTCGCTGAAAATTTTGCATAAATATAGCTCATTAAAAAAATTGACCAATCACCATCCATTCTCAAGATCTTGAGAATCACGCAACTCCTGGGCACGTTTTTGGAAGTCGGCGTTCAGTCGTTTTTTCTCCCGCAACGTTGGAGTGTAGGAAGAAAAGACGACTGAAATTCAGGCTAATAATCTAGGACATCCGGCTTGTTACGATATGATGACCATCATTTAATAATGTCGATTAATTGTATGTCAAAATGGCGGGCGTCAGGAGCCCATCAACAGGAGCCTATCTACCCCAATAGGTATTGCCATGCGCATGCAACGCATGCAATCATGAAGAACTTCTCTGTTTAAAACGAAGTAGGACTGGATCCTCCACCAAACTAACCTGCCCTTATCCTGTTTATAGATATTGAACTGAAAACTCAACTAGAAATTGTTAATGCTTTCTAGGCCTACGATAAATTGGAGCAAAGCGTAAACGGAGGTGCACTATTGGGCTTGAGTGAATGCCAAATACGGTTCCAGTACCACAAATGGAATTGCTCAATAAACACGAAAGGGAATGCATTTTCGAGGAAACAAAAGCCGTTGCTAGTAGTTTCAAGTATTCCACATTGTGAGTAGTCAATCATTCATTAAAATACATTTTGTGATTGTCCCTCGACGAGTGAATTTTATTGCAGATCAAGATCACCCATAAAAGAGACCAAAACCCTTGATTTTAACCCCTCAAAGATGACGATCATCCCCGACCAAAAAATATGGATTCCAGACAGTGTTGACAATTATTTTATGTTTATCCAACTATTCATTTGTTGAATACTAAAACTATTCCGTTCCCTAAAACAAATTCCCCTGCTATAAATACCTGATGTTTGTCAACAACGTCTGTTATTGTTTTTTTTTTTTTAGCGACACGAGAAACAGTATTTGCGTACAGTATAAGTGCCGCCGGCGTAACCTACGCATTGACGAAGGACTGCCGTATGGGGAAGTTCGAGGATTGTTCATGTGTCCACGGTAAAAAGTTTAAAGCCAAAGGAAACTGGTGGGGAGGATGCAACGAGAACGTCAAGTTTGGCGAGGTCATAGCCAAGCATTTCTTGGAAGCGGTCGAGAGTGGAAAAGATATGAGGACTTTGATAAATGTGCATAACAGTGAAGTTGGAAGAAAGGTAACTAAGAGTGAAAATTTACTTTACATTCATACACCGCAGTTAGGGGCGTGGCTAGAGCCTTTTTGTAAGGTACGCAAGAGAGTAGTCTAATGACTACTTGTATTATTCATTGTCTTGGGGGGGCAGAGGATTTTGGGAGGGATCACTTCATTTTGGGGCGGGCGAAAGGGGGGATCTCTCAAAACCTGAAGCCCTGAAAGGGGAGATCACAAGAAATTTCCTAAGGAGTGATTCCAGCAACTTCTATATCATGTGCATTTAAAAATTTCGGCGCGCTTCGCGCGCATAAAGAAGAAACCTAATACAGTTTTAGTAGTTATTCCAGCAACTTATCTACCATTTGCATTTTAGTCTACCTCACTTCACTCAATGAATAATAAAAATATGATCTGATATAACTCTACCAACATTGCCTGCAGTGATAGGCCTGCCGGGCAGTCAATATATACGAGAGAACAGTAAGCGTGTGTTCGACGACGTCACAGGCATAGAAATTCGTCATTTGGGCCGCGCTTCACGCAAATGAATAATAATAATTTCGTCATTCCGGTGCGCAATTGCGCGCATGAATAATAAAAACAACAGGATTTGTTTATTATACATAAAAAACATGTTCATCTACTATTTCTTGATGAAAGTGCTTTTATCAATATGGGTTGATGAAATGTGTTTATCAAAATTCGGGCGCGCTTGGCGCGCAACAAAAGAAAACTGCGATCCCTTCTATCTGTAAATTGTCTTCTGCTAGGTCAAATAGGGGGCGAGGGGGGGGGGGGGGATCACGAAAGCATTTAACTGTTCTGAGGGGGGATCACTTTAATCATTGTACTTATAGAGGGGGATCACTGCATTTTGACATTTTATTACCCAAAATCCTCTGCATCCCCCCCCCCCCCATTGTAAGCAGCCAATCATAAACGATGAATTACAAGAAATTGTTTCACCTTCTATACGTTTTAAACATGGTGCTAAGTAATGGCTGATATTTTCTTTCCGCACTGGGGGTCGAGGACCCTGGACAATTCTAGGGGAGGGGTCTATCTAAGCACTGGAAATTCCAAGGGGAGGGGGTCTAGCTGAACCCTGGAAATTCCAAGGGAGGGGGTCTAGCTGAACCCTGGAAATTCCAGGGGGGAGAGGTCTGTATAAGCTGTGGAAAAGAGGGGTGTTTAGGCAACCTGGAAATGCCAAGGGAGAGGGTGTTCAAATTCCAGAGGAAGGGGGGGGGTGTTTAGGTGTTTAGGACTCCTGGAAATTCCAAGGAGGGGAGGGGGTGTTGACCAACTCTGGAAATTCCAGGGGAGGGGTATCTTCAAATGGTAGGGTCCTCGACTCCCGGAAGTGGAAAAAACTCGATCAGCCAATGCCGAGTTACCTAAATCTAATCCTTGCCTTTCAGGCTGTACGAAAAAACCTCAAGCGAGAATGCCGTTGCCATGGCATCACAGGTAGCTGCTCAACACGAACTGCTGGCGAAAACTCTCTTCATTTACAGAAATTGGTTTGGACTTGAAAGAGAAATACCGAAACGCCAAGCGCGTGCACTTTAAAAATGGCAGATTCTTCGAAACTACAGCGCTGGGCACAAAGCCTTTACCAAAGGGAGACCATAGCTTGATATACAATGAATTCTCTCCAGACTACTGTCTGCGTAATATGTCCGTGGGAGCAACTGGGGTACTGGGACGAGTGTGCGAGGGAAGTAAGAGCGTGTTAGATCGCTGTAAAGAACTCTGTTCATCATGCGGATTACAAACTGAAGAATTCGCAGAGAACCAGAAGAAATATTGCCACTGTAAATTTGAATGGTGCTGCACAGTGAAATGTCTGACATGTGAACAGAGCGTGAAAAAGACCAAATGTGTTTCCAAGAAACACGTCTAGATCACGTGACCAGAGCTCGCATGTATATCCTTGTTATTAACTCTATAGCTGTTTGCTTCTGTAAGATTTAATTGTCTACGGAAAGCATTCGAAGAATATTGGAGCCAGGTCAGACATGAAAGTTGGCGTATAAAGGTGGTAAAAGGGATTGACGAATTGCATTTCGAAGAAGCGCCGAGTTTCCGAGAAAAAGGAATGCACCAGAAAGTTTCTGTACACAACGTTCTTTATGTCACTGGTTATTGACAAACGAAAGAGATTTACAATTCCAAAAAACGTAAACGACCGCGAGAAATCTTGTTTCTCGGAATATAACAGACAAACATGTTGCCAATAGAGTACTTACTGAAGCTACCGGTTATAGGTTCAAAGTTACAGTAGAGTTAGTAAGACTAGCTATAATTTGACTTGTGCTTCCCTTATTACAATGCCTAAAATTCACTATGGACGATTCCAGCTTTAAGCGCGTACGCTCTTCTTTATTCAGAAATGCCCAAGCCGTGTTTGTCCCACAACTACCAGAATGCAGCGCGCGCTTTTATAACACTTTTGTTCGACAAATGTCTACATGCAGAGCGCGCGTGCGCTATAGCTGGAATCCGTCCCACAACTACCAGAATGCAGCGCGCGCTTTTATAACACTTTTGTTCGACAAATGTCTACATGCAGAGCGCGCGTGCGCTATAGCTGGAATCCGTCCCACAACTACCAGAATGCAGCGCGCGCTTTTTAACAGTTTGCTCGACAAATGTCTACATGCAGAGCGCGCGTGCGCTATAGCTGGAGGCGTCCATTGGGGCTGTATAACACAATTACAACTTGTAAGCAAATCAAAAGAATCACGAAAATAATTTCATGGAAGTATTACTGTAATATTTAAAAAATAATTAAAATAAAGCTGTTGTGGGTTCGCAAACAATGGATGAGGTCTCGTCTTCCACAATAATCGTCAAAACAAACAAACCTTTATTGTGGTGGTAGGTGGAGGTGGTAGGTGACGGGTTGCATAACGCTGCCCACCCCTCACCGGTTTTTACGGCCCATTTTCTCGATGTATGATTCAGTGGTAAGAGATTTTATTGCGTCATTCTCGTTTTGTAGAAGCCGTTGGCAACTCGTCGCTGCGCGACTCGTGCGATATCGCTTTTTTTTTCGTGCTATTTTCTTAGCGGAATCTAGCCTCCTGAAGCTTTGAATAATCCCATAGTATCGTAAATCAAACGTGCGCAAAGGAAATACATTTGGCCAATCAGAAACGAAACCAATTCAACAACTAACCAATCAGGAGACGAAGTGAGTACAACTTTGTTCAGTCGTGAAAAAAGAATAGAAATACATTTGGCCAATCAGAAACGAAACCCATTCAACAACTAACCAATCAGGAGACGAAGTGAGTACAACTTTGTTCAGTCGTGAAAAAAGAATAGACATTATTATATACCAAATGTCAAAGTTCACTTTTTATAGTATCACATCGCATCACAACCCACGTTGTCGATAGCCACATAGTCTAATTCCTTGTCACACAAGAACAGCACCATATCATCATCGCCACGATTGTGCGATCGCTAGTAGAATAGGAGGGGCCGAATTAGCCGTCTTTGTGCGGCGGAATACATAATGAGCTTTGAGCCTGAATTAGAGCATCAACACGCGGAATTAATGAGCTTAGTATTCCGACGCAAAAAACTGCTAATTCTGCCCCTCCTATACTACTATCGCTCCGACACCAGTCCTACTAGCTAATAAACACCAGCCCTCCGACCGCTAGTCATGCAAGTCTCTAAAATGACATGCAACCCAAGTCAAAACCTTTGTAACGCAACTGTAGCACCAGATAATAAAAGCGCATCCGAAGTGTCACGATTGAATGTTCGATACCTCTGGCACCTCCCTCTAGTGAAAGTCAAAGCTATCCAGACGTCACAAAAGAACCTAAAATGTCACGCAACCCCCAAATCTTTGTCACCCAACTGTAGCCAGTAGCACCAGATAAAAAAGCATCTGAAGTGTCCCGATTGCATCAAAGCTATCCAGTGATCCTGCAAGACTCTAGAATGTCACGCGATCCAAAACTTTGTCACACAACAGCAGCATCAGTTGAAGGCCCCTGTGACGCGTCACGCTCGTGTGTTCTTTTTGGCTGTTGTCTCGTAGCAGACGCAACTCTTTTTACACGAAGTTCATGCGGCAGTTCGGGCGTGTTCCACCTTTTTTCCTCGCCTGAGCCCAGTATTGTAAATGCCACAGCACCAATTGCGTAGATCGCGGCGGATATAAAGAACACTTTTTGCCATTGAGTACGGGTTGGCTAGATATACAAAGAAAGCTTTCAGTGCTGTATGAAAGGGATAGGTTTAGCATCTACCCCCAAAGTATCTCGATAGAATCAGTGATGTGTTGCTTTTGGGAAAATAAACCAGAAACGTCCTCAATCAATTGATCAATCAGGTTATAGCGCATCCACACTTCAGAGTAAACAAATTTCAAAATTTGTGTCGTACATTTGCACAGATTTGCAGCTGCCAATGTGTTATTTACCTCTACTCTGTATCTATGAAAAATTTCACCTGAGGTTTAAATTTATTGAGTTCTGAATATTTAAGTAAACTTTTTACTTGACGAGTGTGAACGAACTGTTATTCAATCACAACAAGCAGATAAACGGACAAAGCAACGACCCACAAGTATTAAAATTCCACTTTTTGTGAAATTCGAAACATCCAGGGGATCTTTCAATCTTTCGCTTCAAATTCTGAAGCGAAAGTCTCAGCTCTCGCCCAGGATCACCGCCGCCATCTTAGATTTTCGAGTGCGCGCAGTTATCTCCTCTCCCCGGGCCCCTTCTTTGAAGACGGCGCGCTCCAACAAATCCAATATGGCGACCATGATCACGAACCCCAGGGTTTCGTGCGATAAAAACACGTTCTGCAGGCAGGCTATTCGCCCCTCGCTCTATCTTCGCTCTGCCAGACGAACGACATTGTTGGCGTCGCTTCTCTGCTCTCACAGGGCATTTCCCCTGGGAGTTCACCGGTTTACCGAGTCAAATCCGAGTCCGAGTAAAACCCGAGTCAAAAGTCCGAGTCAGTGACATCTTTGTTCAGAAAACGAGAGTTAATTAGTTTCCTTCCATGCTCAGATTCGAAGCTTTATCTCTGGCAACAACCATCGCCGATGGTGTTATTTTGAACAGAAAAGTGGGTATGTCGCCATGACCGCCATGGATCGCTTATAACATTATCAGCAAGCAACAAAACAACTGTATTAACGAGTTTTAGAGAGCCATAATATAAAAAGGAATGACATTTTTTATAGCGGTAAACAGGCGTTATTTTAGACAGTTGAGGCAAGTCTCCAAAGCTTATTTGTTCATTCTCGAGGCTTCCCGTTACCTTGTGTTTGCGTTTGTTTCTACTTTTTCAAGCGTACAAAAACGCGTAAAACAACACTATAGCATATCAATTATAATTAATTCTTTTATGAGAATGAAAGCTTGACTTGCAATGCTAGTTGGTATTTTAAAAAGACTTCTAGGATAAGCCGTCAGGCAAGAGGGCAAACGGCGGACCACAATCGTCAAAGTGTTTTATACGGTATCGAGAGTATGTATTCTGTGTAGTTACTTGGATCCCTACACCCGGGGGGGGGGGGGGGGGGGGGGGGGGGGGGGACTCCCATATTTTTTGACCGGGGATGATCGTCGGAAATTTTCAGTTTCACCCCTAAAAGATACCAAACATGGCGGGCCATGGCGTGGCTCAAATAATTTCTTACCCTAAAAGATACCCTAAAAGATGAGGCCTTATGTGCCTCGTAGGCGCGAAGGAGACAGGTAACAGGTAAAAGATACCCATCATGAAATTTCCGTGTTTGTTTCTTATTTATCGTCTTCTCATCGAGTAATCTATCTTTCTTACACGGTTTTTAGAAGCACCATCATGAAAGAAAACAATTTGGACACATATTTCGGCCCTAAAAGATACCAATCTTCCTAATTGCATTGAAGATTAAGATCACCCCTAAAAGAGACCAAGGCCCCGTGATTTTAACCCCTAAAAGATACGACGATCATCCCCGGTCAAAAAATATGGGATTCCCTTCCCGGGTCCCTACATTCAAATTCTAAATCAGTTATATATAGATAATTGCAGTTTTTATCATTGACTTGTAAATTTGCCTCGGGCTCGGATGTGACTCGGGAAATGGATTTACTCTTTCCCCTGGTATAAGAATGGGAAGTGTTTGGATTTCCCATGGCTGTCCACGTGAATTCCGAACACTTCCCACGCGTGTGCCTTGGAAAATTCAGCTTTTCCCATGGATGGGTTTCTGCAGAAATTCCCTGTGTCTGATAACTCTATTCTGATCTGATAACTCTATTCTGATACCACTACCATACCTGGTTATTTGTTAACAACCCAGCCACATAAGGAGCTATTATCCCGGTAGAGTCGCAAACCCATTGGTTATTCCCATAAGTACCCCAGCATATCGGGGAGCAATGTCCAGATGATTCACGTTGAATCCCGAGGAAGTTAAACCAGTAAACCCCAGAGCTAACGAGAAAAGTCCCACGACAAGCTTGTCTCTTTGCATCCCGTGTAGCTACTTGCCACTAGGAGACAAGCTGGAACCACGGAACCTGAAATGTAAAAAGAAGAAACGCCTTGATTGAAGGTTTCACGAACGCGCTCCGAATTAGATGAGTTCGGGTCAGCGCTTGCCAGTCTGTGCATCAAGCGTTCTCGTGTTGTTCAGAGAGTTTCTAACCAAAACCAGGAGAAACCCATCCATGGCAAAAGCTGAATTTCCCATGGTAGAAGAAGGGAAGTGCTTGTATTTCTCATGGCTATCCATGTGAATTCCAAACCTTTCCATGCGTGTGCCTTGGGAAATTCAGCTTTTCCCATGGCCGATGGGTTTCTGCAGAAATTCCCTATGGGGGAGCTCGAGAGAGATGAAACAGATATTCGCTTCTCTAGCAGCATCTAGCCCTTCTCTGCTGCCGCGCGGCTTTTTTGCTATCTCACGACGCGTGAGTATCGAGTTTGCGATTGGGAAAATACTCAAGCTTTTCCCACTTTCAATTCAATGATTGAGTTTCTGTTTTATACTCCTCCTATAGTTCTTTGCGTATAAAACGTTTGCGTGAAGAGAGAAGTAAACGTGCGGTCGAGCCTTTTATCTAAAGGGTGGCGGTTACGCGGCGGTTTCTGGGTTGCCTGTGGTATATTGGGCAAGCAAACACGCACGGACGCGGCCACCGGTACTCATATGGGAATACCGCTTAACCATGACAATTGTATATCTGAATAATACTTTGAGCTCCGCTTAAGATGTATATGGTCTCTCGAGTGAACTATACTGTGATTTACATGAGTCCCCTCAATGAGTACAGGCCAGCTATTGGGACAAATATTGTTTCCATAATAAAAATATGCGGTACTTACCGGCAATTGTTAAAACTTTCCGTACATCGCTTGTTGTAATATGATTTCGGCGCAACCAATCCGCCAGTTGTCCTCCAAACACGATGAACGCCCATTGTACGAGATAGGGGACTGCAGAGATCGCTCCGTTCTAAAATTGAAAAAAGTAAACGACAAACAGATTTTTGTAACATAGGTATTTTGCGATAAGCTCGGGTTCCTGTGGTCAATGGACCATACCACAGGATGACCGCAACTGCGGTTCTCACCTGAGAGATGCTAAAGTTCAAGACATCTTTTAAGTACGTCGGGAGTAGCGTGAGGAATGTGTAGAAGCCCCAGTTATTACAGAAGTGTGCAATGATTATAGCCCAGACTGCACGTGAGCTCTAAATAGCAGCCCATGGTGTACCGTGGCTCTGGGAAAGAAATCAGAGGAATAGGCAACAAGTTTAAAGATCATAAGCCTATCAACAGGAACCTACATCTACTCCACTATGTCTAGCCATATGCACAGGAGTAGAAGAATCAGGAGCCCATCAATAGGAGCCTCCATCTACTCCACTAGGTCTAGCCATATGCACAGGAGTAGAAGAGTCAGGAGCCTTCATCTACTCCACAGGTCTAGCCATATGTACAGGACTAAAAGAGTCAGGAGCCCTTCAACAGGAGCCTCCATCTACTCCACCAGGTCTAGCCATATGCACAGGAGTAGAAGAGTCAGGAGCCTTCATCTACTCCACAGGTCTAGCCATATGTACAGGACTAAAAGAGTCAGGAGCCCTTCAACAGGAGCCTCCATCTACTCCACCAGGTCTAGCCATATGCACAGGAGTAGAAGAGTCAGGAACCTTCATCTATTCCACAGGTCTAGCCATATGTACAGGACTAAAAGAGTCAGGAGCCCTTCAACAGGAGCCCCCATCTACTCCACAAGGTCTAGCCATATGCACAGGAGTAGAAGAGTCAGGAGCCTTCATCTACTCCACAGGTCTAGCCATATGCACAGGAGTAGAAGAGTCACGTTGTTTCGTAAACATGTTATATTTTTCTTCTCTACACCCCACACATCTATTATTGTCTCTCAGTATTTCTAGCATCAAGTCAAAAAGGGGTTCTTCAAAATAAAACACCGAGTAAAACTATTAGAAAATAACACCAATGTTGTATTGTGAATGTGCGCATTCTGATTGGTTAAAAAGCGTGTTTGTAAGAGACCTGAGAAACACGATTGTCACGCAACGCTGTCGCGCGTGTGTATGTTATTTTCTAAAAGCAATAAAAATACTTTATTTTTTTCCTCGAGGGCACGGTAACGAATTCTGCATTCTGATTGGTTCTCAAGGCGCGCGCGCGGGGGCAATATTTCCTATCTCTGACCTAGGTCACGGTAACCATTTGCGCGCGCTTGTTTTCATCGAAAAAATCAAATTTTAGAGTTGGAAAAAAATAAATAAGTTATTTACCGGCTTTAGGTCGGTCCGTATAGTGAAAAACTGTGACCTCGGCCTGGAAAATGTTGACCTCGGCCTTCGGCCTCGGTCAACATTTTCCAGCCCTCGGTCACAGTTTTTCCCTATACGGACCTCCCAGCCGGTAAATAACATATATTTCTGCGTGCTCTCTGGTTTCTTACAAACACTCGGGGAATGTTGGTCGAACTGATAAAACTTGAAAGACACTCGCCTTCGGTTCGTGTCTTTCAAGTTTTGATCAGTTCTCCCAACATCCCCCTCGTGTTTGTAAGAAAGCAGAGAGCACGCGGAAAGTACTTTTATTGCTTAATTAGAAAATAACTAAGATAGTACACGCGCTCTCATTGATCGACAGGTGTGTTTAGATGAGAGTATATAACACGGTTGTGACGTCACACCGGGACGATGTTTGCGCTCCCTTCTTTTTCATCCTTACATTTGACACTAAATTTATGCAAACACTGGAAGCAAAATGAAATTGTGAAAACAGTGCTGTTCTCTCTGAGCTATCATTTGTCGTCCCATCATTAACCACAAGTTCAAAGAATTGGCTTGTCTTCGATCTTTTAATCAAACCCACGCGTGTAAATTTTCACGATTGTCAACATTTTCGCACGATTTAAGGTAATTCCCCTGAAATAAAACTTGTCGTAGAATTTTTTTCTTAATTTGTCTATTACTATTTAGTATATAAGGAATAAAACTATGAAATAAAAAGAGGGGGTGCCCATGCTCGTTTAGAACCTGTGATGGCGCAAACATACCCCATTTTTAGTGTCTGAGGGCTTCCTTCATTGACATTCACTTATGTTTCAATTACCATCAACACCATAGAAGAGGTCAATAAAGTCGTCAAATGTTTCTTAGAAAGCAGTTTTCTCTCGTCTCCCCTTCGCGAAACTTGCAGCCAACTGAGTGAAAAACTTGAACACATGCGATATAACACGCCCTCTGATTGGCCCATTCAGGCCGTCGCGCGGTAAGGAGAATTTACATGTTCACACAGAATGTTGAAATAAATTCATTTTAAATCTTAATATCTTAATAGAGATATTAACTTAATAGAGAACTTTTTCCCAGTGTCAACATACGCTGATGCAAACACTCGGGTAGGTTGGGAGAATTCTCGACTGGTTATGCAGCCACTCGACCTTCGGTCTCGTGGCTGCATAACTGTCTCGAATTCTCCCAACCTTCCCTCGTGTTTGCATCAGAGTATGTAGACACGGAAAAAGTTCTCTATTAAATGCTGTTTCGTGAGCATGTTATTATTTCTTTTCTACAGCCCACACATCTGCTTTACATATAGGTGCACTCCCAGTATTGTGTCCTAGTATTTCTAGCATCAAGTCAAAAAGTCGTTCTGCTTGTCCTTTTGTAGCGACACGCGGATAGTAAACCAAGCTCCAATGAAGTCGCCCATCTACTGTTATCATGTTGCTGAAGAAATTAGGGCCCAAAGTGGCCGTCTGTACAGCACTATATGCACCGGCAAACTTGAAAATGCTATCCTCTTTGAGCTCAGTTTTAGCCGCTCCACCATTAGTGATTAAGAAGATTGGCTTTTGTCGGCCTTCGTTTCTCTTGTTGTACGATAGGCGACAGTAAGTAGTGGGTTTAAAACAGTGGTACATCTTTGGAAGCATCCGATGTTTCCCAGATTTCAACTCGTCATGAACCTTACGCGTGCAGGCGCGCGCAAACTCCCAGAAACCTTCTCCGTCGTTGGGATCCAACAGAGGCACAGGAATCCTCAAATTGCTCATACTGACATAAAGGCCTAACTCGTAATTCGCTATCTGTGGTTGGCAGCTACTGCGCAAGCTCACGGTAAAAGCAGAATCTAGGGGTAAGGGATGATCGAATGATTTCTTTTCTCGGATGAGGCGTAACGTTGCTTGATACTGCGCAGCCGTAATGGCCCCATGGACGGTACACTTATTTGCCTTGCAGCTCTCAACTAACCTCTTAGTTTCCTCCAGAGACAAACTACGACCGATAACGCTGGTTTTCTTTTCAATACTCGGGTCTGAGTTTGCTGCCGGCGGATTCGCGGACAACCATGGATTCGGCTGCCGTGGCATCACTCTACTTTTTGCAATTGTAAGAAAAAACGCGCTTCTCAGTAACAGTTTCTCCCTCCAGTCTGGTTCTAGTAAGCCTCAGTAAGCGCCTCTAATGAGCCCCTAACCGGATGTCTGTTTACTTCAATTTGTTCCCCTTTATGAAGGGCGTCAAGTATCTTCAGGAGATTCGTCTGAAGGTGAAAATTGGACAATCTATCGCATATGACATGGTGGGTCGTGAATACCAATGCGTTTCTGAATTTTCCCTCGTGTGAAATCTCTGAAGTCTCTTTACTTGCCAAAGAGGACCCTGCTCGATATTAAACTCGTAGTTATTTATTTCATCATCGAAGGCGTCATTCCAGTTGAGTGCTTTAACTCCATTCAGAACTTCAAAATTAACTTCATTAGAGTCTTCCATTTCTTCAAAGAAGGACTCGTTTGATGGGCCTTTTATAAGCATTCGCAAAAACGGGTAGATGTTTGTCAGCATCTTCAACGCCTGCAGCAAGTAACTGTCGTTTAATTCTTCCGTTGAATCTATCAACAGAGCAGTTGTGACGGTTCCCATTCGATGCAGCCTCTCTCGCTCAACCATCACTTGTTCAATCCTCCCTAGGGGTCTAGTAAAAGGGATCTCTTGTCTACTAGTTTGACCGTGCTCTGACTTGGTAGATACGTTGCAGCCTTTAACTAGCTTGCATGGATAAGCGAGGTTTATGTGCTGGAACGATGACAGCGTTTTATACTGCGAATGCCATAGACTGGAGTATAAGAAATGAGAAGGATTTCTCATACAGCGATGGAACTTCATCCAGTGCGTCGCCTTGCTTGCAAAGAGCATGTTAAACGGTTTCTTTCGACTGATCTGCCTGAAGTTATGCTGTTCTAGTGATCAAAGGACTGCAACAGCTCGTTTGCATACCGTATGGACTTTAAAGTTAAAATTTAAATATGTTTTCCGTGTGGCTAACCAAGTGTTACTACAAAACACACTAGTGATCCACTTGATTTGCATGGTTTCTAATCTATCTTGACGAAAACTGACGAGGCAATAACAAAACATGGGAACACTAAGAAATAAGGACTAAGTTCGGAGACCTTCGGTCAACTCAAGTTTTCGTGAGATTGTGAAATTCGTCCATTCTATCTCTTTTAAAAAACCAAAAACAGGCCGAGATAAAAATCAGTCTAATACACATGAAACAAAATAACAAAAGCTAAAGGAAGTGAAACTAATTAGCTATTAGCTAAATATATAGAGGATATTACACGGTGGCGCGAAGATATGAGTTTTATTTTCGAGTGGCAAGAACAATATTTTACGAATGAGCGCAGCGAATGAGTAAAATATTGTTTTTGACACGAGAAAATAAAACTCATATCTTCAAGCCACCGTGTAATTTTCTTTTTATTATATAGACAAACCAGAATAAATATTCCAAATTGATTTCCAAGCTCTTTTGTTTTGACCGATATCCTCACTAGTGAGGATATGGAAAATATGTCACTGAGGACCCGGATGTAGCTTCGTATGAGATCTACCATTGGCGTATTTCCCAGTAAAACACTCGTGTCTATATAATAATACTAATTATTATATAGACACGAGTGTTTTACTGGGAAATACGCCACTCGTAGATCTCATACGAAGCTACATCCGGGCCCTCAGTGACATATTTCCATATCCTCACTAGTGAGGATATCGGTCAAAACAAAAGTGCTTGGAAATCAATTTAGAATATTTTTTCTGGTTTGTCTATAAATAAAAAGAAAATTACACGGTGGCTTGAAGATATGAGTTTATTTTCTCGTGTCAAAAACAATATTTTACTCATTCGCTGCGCTCATTCGTAAAATATTGTTCTTGCCACTCGAAAATAAATCTCATATCTTCGCGCCGCCGTGTAATATCCTCTATCTACTCACAAATATTACTAACTACTCACAAACCGAGAGTGAGGGCATCCCGAGAAATATCAAACTTTTGGCGTATCGACCGAGCAATAGCAAGAAAAGGAACCGTGAGAGATATTGTCTGCTTACTTTAGTAACCTTTTGTGACGCCCCTATAGACGAGATAATGTAGTTCTTTTCCTGCTCTGATACTACCGAAACAGGTAGAGCGTTTATCGGGCTCGACAAAAAGCGCTCGTCTCCAGACAAAAACGTTGGCGAGTCTGATTGCATTCTTTCGCACGAAATCAATCATGCGTTCAGTCGCTGCCACAGAAAATCGTTCAAATTTGGGAAATAACACACTGATTTGTATTTCTTACCTCATAAAATTAGTAGAAAACACGAGCAGATGCCTTTTCTTGTGTTTTAAGTTGAACATTTTCCAAATTAAAATATTTGAGTTGCACGCATCGCTGACCTCAGTAAAGGAATTCAAACTAAATCGTGAATGTTTTTGTCTGGAAACGAGTGTTTTTTCTCGAGCCTAATAAACGCTCTACCTGTTTCGGTAGTATGGTGGGATGCTCGGCTGGCTTTTCGTGCACTAGTAACGCCCACACAATAAACCACAGAATACCCACAGCACCTGAAACGGCAGGGAAAATCAACCTAATTGATCACATGTTTCATCCCACCTTCTCCCCAGGCTACTTGGCGGACCTGTCACGCTTTGCTTGGCTATGACGTCATTGGTTTAGCTTGAAGAGAGGCCGCCATATTGCTGGATTCCGAATTTCAAAATTCACAAAAAGTTGGATTCAGTGGATTAGACAAAACCGGCTAACGGTGTTTACATGTTATTGCCATCCAATTCAGATCGTGTGGTGATTCCTTTGGGTGCTTAGTTGTCAAATGTTTCTCCCTCGATCGAGTGCACGAGTGTATGTGCTGAACTAGCAAAAGTATCAACCCAAAGAAATCATCACATGATCTGAATTGGGAGGTACCAACAGGTAAAGTTAAACTGTTCTAAGAAAGTTCTTAGTTTATCATAGGAATTTTTAGAGAATATCATTAGCGCGCGCTCTGTAGTAGGCAGTGCCAGGTGTAAGTTTGTTCAAACTTGAATGAAATTTTTCTCAGCTCAAATCTTTCTCGAATTAGAATTATCCCTACACATAAATGTAAGTAATCTGTAATAGAACCATTTAGGTTTGAATGTCTATGGTGCTATCGGCTAAGGGAACTGTGTTCTTTTTTAGTTTATGTGGGAGATTTCAACATGGCCGCGATGACGGCTTTGTCCCTCGCTGAAAAAATCGCTTGAATTAGAACTTAGCCAAAGGTGAATCTTTTCCAACAAAAACACGCCCACTGGAGAGATTTCCTCCTTCTCTTCTGGTTTGTGTCCTTCGTTTTGCGATACAGCGTCAGGATTTATACTTAGAAAATATTATTCATGGCTTTGTGGCATTTCGCCTTAGCGTGCTTCCAGAAAGCAAGGCGGTGTACGGCGGTGTACGTTTGTTCAAACTTGAATGAAAATATTTCTCAGCTTAAAGCTTTCGAATAATAATTATCCCTGCACATTCCTGCAAGTAATCTGTGACAGAACCATTTAGGTTTAGATGACTATAGTGATTTCGGCTGTGCGAACTGAGTTCTTTTTTAGTTTCTGTGGGAGATTTCAAAATGGCGGCGATGGCAGCTCTGTCCCTCGCTTAAGAAATCTCTTGAATTAGAACTTAGCCCAGGGTGAATCTTTTCCAACCAAAACACGCCCACTGTGGAGATATCCACTTTCTCTTCAGGTTTGTGAACTTCGTTTGGCGAAACAGCTTCAGGGCCAAGCGGAGTGAGTGCGGACGATTTAGCCAATCAGAAACGTTTGCGCAGACAACCCGATTATAATAGTATAGATACTTTCGCCTTTTATTCGTTTTTATTTTTTCTCTTTTTTTTCCCTTTTCATGTTTAAAATTATTGGAACAAATACCAATGTACGAACAGTTCACGGTACCAATAAAATATGTCTATGCCTACGTCTACGTCTACGTCTACGTCTACGTCTACGTCTACGTCTACCTCTACGTCTATAACAATCATCATCATCTTCATCATCAGGCAAACATCGCTCTTAGAACTTTATTTTCACCTGCATAACTGATGGTTGCCAGCTTGCTTCTCTCAAGAGGAGGCGCCCAACTGCTCCAGATGGTGTGCATGGCTGGAGATGTTACACCCTGTAAAAAGATAATAATCTATGTCATTAATGGACGATTTATTTGAGTGAGGGACGTTCTGGTTGGCTGACATCCCGGCCGTAATTCCCGCCAATTTTGGCGCCCGCGCGTGTTGACACAGGAAGCCCACAATATAGATAGGTATTTTGCTAATAAGCTACAAAATTGAAGATTAGGAATTCTACTTTTATTTCTTTTCTGTGAAAAAACAAAATGAAGGGCAATTCCACAGAACTGGCACATTTCTGTCGCGTGAGTCACGCAATTATTACTAGAATGAGAACATCAAAAGCACTTTTGAAGAAATAGCAATACCAAATTGGACAGTCTACTGTAGGATATCAAATGAAAACTCGCGCAAATCTTTCGGGAAGCTAGAATTTCGTCACGTGAGTCACATGGAATGGCCAATAATTGAAAACATATCAAGAAAACATTGTCGTCTTTCTAGAGATAGAGCGGGCTTCCTGTGGTGTCTTGTCTACCTTGTTTCCAGGTTCGTGACCGTGAAAAACACAGCGGAAAATGCACATAACATATTTTCTCGAGTGTATTTGAGTTCTGGTTGAGTTTGAAGTATTCTACGTCAATAAAAATAGTGAAAAACTTACTGGGATTCCAAATATGGTATGCAGATACTTCCTTATAAGGAAGTTGAAGAAAGTCGACAATTTTTAAGGGAATTTTCTTGATATGGGCCCAGTCGAAAGCCACGATATTTGAATAAATGCAAGGCTGGTTGCAAAACAAGGTACTCATTGTAATCTTCAAATAAGTAAGCAATATATATATTTTTTTTAATATTTAGGCCTTGTATTGCGGACGCGCGCTCAAAAAATCGCGAGAAGGAAAGCATTTTCGTACCCACACTTCGCCGGCCCCTCTCCTCGCGGGGGAGGCTCTGGTGGCAGCCACTCGAGGGACTTCGCTCACATTTTGTCACGAATACGTGAAAGGCTGTCATCAGAGAGCCTCGCAAGGCGCCAGCTCCGTTTGTAATATGGCCCCTCTCAGAATTGCTAGATCGACCCAGGACAACATAATAATTTTCAGTGATATACATACCTCCCCTAGTCCTTCTAGGACCCTCAGTGCAATTAGGACACCCACACCCTTGTGTGCTGCTATAGGTGTTAGTAGCGATAAGACCGAGGTACTGAGGACACCAAAGCCAAATAAATGTTTGCCACCAAAACGTGAGGCCAACCATCCTCCAGGTAGTTGAGTGATGATGTAGCCATAGAAAAATGAACCAAGTACAAGACCTGAGAGTAAAATGAGTTTATCAGTATTAAACCCAGTCTGATTCACATCCGCTACGGTAGAGTACGCCAGTACTTCCTACCTTCGCGTGTGATCAAAGTCACGGTTATCATGGCCTAAGCAAGGTTAGTCGGGTACCCTGTGGAGAGTAGCCTGATTCTCATCCGCTACTGTAGAGTACGTTGTCACATTCCTACCCCCGCGTCTGATTAACCGGTGTCACGGGGTGAACAATTCTGGAAGAGAATCACGCAATCTCCTATTTCTATCGGCAGATGAGAAAAATCACTTGGCAAACTGCTATAACTTGGATATGATATCTTCACTTGTCATCTGGGCAAAGGGAATGTAAATTTACTCGGCAATACGACCTGGCAGAAAACTTGACCCCGTAACGCTGATCACACGCGGAGGTAAGAAGTGCCAACCAACTTCACCGTAGCGGATGAGAACAATAGGGAGTTTAAGATGCGACAACGGCAACGGGAACGGCGACGTCTCACTAAAATTTGTCTACTTGTTTCCTGACATTTCCCAATATTCATCAACCGTTTCCAATTTTCCTTTGCATTTTAACCTTGATAAAGGCAGATCCGCATCCATTCTCAATCATATGAGACAAAAATACAACAAAATCGTCATCCACGTTCCCGTTCTCACCAGAGCGCAAAACATGACAGTTTCACGTCGCAGTTCAGAAGAAAACGGTTGAAATGCATTTGACTTTATGGATTTGCACGTGCAAGCATTGTACTCTGCAATCAAGTGTATTGTTCTTTGCCGTTGTCATTCTCGTTGCCGTTGTCACATCTTAAAGTCCCTAATCAGGCTATATTAGACGGAGAGAAACATATCAAAAACGTGCATGTTAAATTCACCTTGAGTCTCTTGATCCCAGCGGAACTCTCCACTCTGTAAACAACAACGGTTTAAAAAAATAGATATCGTCAGAAGGTTTAAGGCAAGGCACTCGCTAGGATGGTCACAAAACTTAGGGGGTGGTCTATATTCGATACGTTTGAAGATATCATTACGGTAAATATTTCAGCTTGTAGGGAATATCAAAATTAGCATATTTACATTAACGTTTCTATGACAACGTCAAATATGACCTTTGAACTCACAGTTTAAACATTTTCACAAACTGCCATTGTAGACAAGGAAAGTGCATAGCTAGTGAACATTTCTCTATTGCGAATAAAGGGACTTACCTAAGGGTTCATTAAGCTAATTGGAAATCGTGCACAGCATTTATAATTACAAAGTTATTAAAAGGATATCAAATTTCACTTGTCCTAAAATAGGGTTCCTATTGAGAAAGTCAACATATCCAATTAGATCAATGATGCCTGCCACAACCTGAATCACTTCACGTTTCAAAATTCTCAGCAATTTTAGCCTTTCCTTGTCCACAAAGGCAGTTTTTAAAAACCCTTGAAATGCAGAGTTCAAAGGTCACATTATATGTTGCCATAGAAACGTTACCGAAAATATATCAATTTTGTGAACCTCTACAACTTGAAGTCTGTTCTGCAATGATATTGTTAAGACTTTGGAATATAGACCACCCCCTAAGTTTTTTCGGCCAATTTTTGCGACAACCTTGCCTTAAACATTCCGAGAGAGCCACTCTTTATTTGATCAAAGCTGAGCTATTATGGATAACTTGTACATATGGAGGATGATTGGAAAGTAAATGATTATCGCAGTAAAGGAACACTAAATTAGAAGACCTGAAAAAAGAGTTCAGGATTCAGGCTAAACATGGTGGCTAAGGTCAAATGTTGGGGTCTTAAACCCTCGAAGGGTAAGTGATGCAATGTATCCATGGTGGCTAAGGTCAAATGATGGATTCTTAAAGCCTCAAAGGGTATATAATGATGCAATGTTATAACGTTTACTGTGGTGTATGAATGGAACGTAAATGATCATAGCAGTAAGACGCAATCTAAATGATCGATGTATGTACCTGAGGATTCTCTCGTGTATCGCCGGCAGGACATTCCGCCCGATTTCGCTCATTAGAATCGCTTTTATCGTACGTAGAATTCGCCATCACCACTAGGGCCACACTCAGATTCACTCGCAACCCATAAACAACGCAGAACCCAAGACTGGCCAGCAAAGCGAGCAAGTACCGGCGCGGAAACAAGCATCTGTTGTTGTTCTCGGTATGTAGGCTCTCACAGTCTTGATAGCGGGTGCCCGCGACGTCTTCGAGGTCATTACTCAGCGTTCCCTCGGCTACGCACTCTCTCAGTATCAGTTTATCTGCCTCAGTTGTTCCCATTGGACGCGAGCTAACCCAACGTGGGTCAGGAACTCTTGTAGAATTTATTCAAAATTTGAGCAGTTTGCATATGGGAAATCACATTTTAGTTGACTCGGTGAATACTTTGCTATTAAGTAGCAAAAGGAAAAATGCTATAATGATAAATACAATCGTAAATAATAATAAAGATTAAGAGAAACAATATAAAAAGTCAACTTAATACATTTGTATCTAATATTGATAACTAAACATTGCAAAATGTCGAAAAAGTCAATACAAATTTACCAGTTTAGCGACCATAAATAACAGAGTGTTTGTCCCAGAGTCCTGCCGCTTAAAGGTTAAAATCGCTAATAACTTCCTCGATTTTTGAGTTTCCTGTTGATAACTGCTGATTAGGATCGACATCAGGAAATTATCTAATTATTTGAAAATAGGATTTCTTTTTTCTTGCCTTCAGCTTTCGGTTTTTGGAAAAAAAAAAGCCACCGTTCTGCTGAAGGTATTCGGAGATCCAGTTTCCTGCCATTTGTACCACTATCCTGCCATGGGGAAAAGCTACAAAGTAGGCAAATGCAGGTCATTTACATTTATTCTACATGTACAGCAGTGCTTTGAACACAATTTTAAATATTTGTTACAAGGAAAAGTTGCCAAAATATAAGATACTCTACAACGTGGATATAATACTTTTGTTTGACACTCGTTGCTAAAATGAAAGTGTGTGTCGGTTACATTACAAAGAAACTACCATGAAACTGAAAACGCAGTCAATATTTCTCCAAAACCTCCCAAATGAACAAGGTGTAAACACCGTTAGTCGATTTGGTCTGTCCGCTAGTCGAGTGCCGTTATTTTACATCATGCCTACAGTTACCTAACCTGCTTGCAGGGGTTTAGATGTTTTTTTTTTTAGCGAGAAACTCGAAATCCGAAAGTTACACAGGTTTTTGCTCTCCCCCAATTGCCGCGCGTCCACAAAATCCAAGATGGCGCCCAACAGGCCCGGATTTCGAGTTTCTTGGGGTTTCTCGCTAAAAAAACCCTCGGGCAACAGTTACCAGGAAATTTCTAACTGGGACAAGGGATTTTAAAATCCAACGCCACCGATGACGTCATATCATGTGACTACTTTGCCCGTCCCCTGTTTAATATACTCAACCGTGGGACAGTTTTCTAATCCGGGTCAGCTCAGCGCTCACCCCGGGGTTGTCTGCCAGTGTTCTCTTACTCTGAGACCATACTATTGAAGCTCTGTTGACCTGAATTTTAGGAGGAATCTCTCGTAAAAAGGGCAAAAACTACACAATGATTGCGTCCACATCTGTATTTCTTTTATTGATATCAATTTGTTAACTTTTGTGTGTCATAATAAAAGTTCTTCATTTAATATATCTCATGTACAAATTTGGGAAACTGACTTCATTTCTCGTAAAATTTAAAGATTCTATAATTCTACAATTAAGGGATTCGTAATTCTATATAAAACTATATTTATTCCCAAACCTGATTTCTTAAAAAATGTAATGAAAATATTATCTAAATTCATAGTCTGCTTCATATAAACCAGGCCGCCGCGAGTTGTCACAGGTGAACAATTACAAATGAATGTTTCTTTGGTTTGAGTTTGTATTAAGGAATCCATTAATTAGGAGTCATGTCTTCACAATGTAACAGCGTATTGGAAAATGAAGCCTGAATGAAGTTATTTTTAGTTTCAAATTTCACGCATTCGCTCAGCCAATGGGAATGGAGGTAGTGCACGCTTTGTTCCGAGAAGTTTATTCAAGCGGCAAATCTGTTGTTCCAAAAATAACTTCAGACCTGCTTCATTTTCCAATTCGCTGTTACACCTTCCTACCCCTAGATGGACGCTCCTAGGTAATGGACTACTGTAACAGATTAGTGTTGCTCTCCGCTCACTACGAGCAATAACTTCAGACCTGCTTCATTTTCCAATTCGCTGTCACACCTTCATATCCCTAGATGGGCGCTCCTAGGCAATGGGCTACTGTAGCAGATTAGTGTTGCTCTCCGCTCACTACGAGCAATAACTTCAGACCTGCTTCATTTTCCAATTCCCTGTTACACCTTCCTACTCCTAGATGGACGCTCCTAGGTAATGGACTCCTGGTTTTAAGTAATAAGACGGGCTTCCTTTGTCAGTCACTCCTTTGTTATTGTTTCCGTTCGATATTAGAAGACAAATTACGTGTTGAAATCTCTAAATCAACATCTAAAAACAAAGTTTCAGATTTGATTTACCAAATTCAATCGAGAAAATTGCTCTATATTCTCTAAATCAGCCGATGGAAATGGATGCTTTCTCCGACTTAATATGTTACTATGCTGTCAAAAATGGCGGCTGATACAGCCTCTGTAAGGCACCTATGGCGTGCCAGGAATGTCCAAACCCTCTGGTACCTCTTTGTTGACGTTACTTATAGCCATGCCGCAATAGGTCATGTTGTCACGCAATACGCTATTATGTTACGTAACCATACCTGATGCAGGTACATCTCCCGTGACAGGCTTGTCCGATCTATTTGGCTTACTGAAAATCACCCGGAGATGTCAAGTTAAATTCGAGGATCATGTTAGATTCTTGGATGTCATGCTATCCAAAACTTTGTCACACAACAGCAGCACCAGTTGCGCCGTGTCACGGTCACGGGTCACGGTCGTCTGATCACTCTGGCACCTACGTAAAATTTAAGAGCTATCGAGCGATCATGCAAGAATCTTGGAGGTCACGCGATCCAAAACTTTGTCACACAACAGCAGCACCAGATCAAGGTCCATCTGACGTGTCACGGTCGTCCGATCCCTCTGGCACCTTCCTTTTCCCAAAATCACCCACAGTTTTCAAGTAAAATTTCAGAGCTATCCAGCGATCATGCAAGAATCTTGGATGTCATGCGATCCAAAACTTTGTCACACAACAGCAGCACCAGTTGAAGGTCCATCTGACGTGTCACGGTCGTTTGATCCCTCTAGCAAATCCCTTTTCCCAGAATCACCCGAAGATTTCATGTAAAATTTCAGAGCTGTCCAGCGATCATGCAAGAATTTTGGATGTCACGCGATCTTAAACTTTGTCACACAACAGTAGCACCAGTTGAAGATCCATCTGACGTGCCATGGTCGTCCGATCCCTCTGGCAAATCCCTTTTCCCAGAATCACCCAAAGTTTTCAAGTACAATTTCAGAGTTATCCTGCGATCGTGCAAGAATCTTGGATGTCACGCGATCCAAAACTTTGTCACACAACAGCAGCACCAGTTGAAGGTCCATCTGACGTGTCACGGTCGTCCGATCCCTCTGGCAACTCACTTTTCCCAGAATCACCCAAAGTTTTCAAGTAAAATTTCAGAGCTATCATGCAAGAATCTTGGATGTCACGCGATCCAAAACTTTGTCACACAACAGCAGCACCAGTTGAAGGTCCATCTGACGTGTCCCGGTCGTCCGATCCCTCTGGCAACTTTCTTTTCCCAGAACCACCCAAAGTTTTCAAGTAAAATTTCAGAGCTATCATGCAAGAATCTTGGATGTCACGCGATCCAAAACTTTGTCACACAACAGCAGCACCAGTTGAAGGTCCATCTGACGTGTCACGGTCGTCCGATCCCTCTGGCAACTCCGTTTTCCCAGAATCACCCAAAGATTTGAAGTAAAATTTCAGAGCTATCATGCAAGAATCTTGGATGCCACGCGATCCAAAACTTTGTCACACAACAGCAGCACCATCTGAAGGTCCATCTGACGTGTCACGGTCGTCCAATCCCTCTGGCTGTTCTCTCGTACCAGATGCAACCGTTGGAACACGTGGTTCACGCGGTAATATGACCTCCTGGAGGAGATCCTTCTCGGGCGTGTTCCACCTCCTTTCCTCGCCTGAACCCAGTATTGTAAATGCCACGGCACCAATTGCGTAGATCGCGGCGGATATAAAGAACACTTTTTGCCATTGTGTACGGGTGGGCTAGATACACAAACAAAACTTTTAGAACTTAAATAAGTTAACCTAAAGTAACTTTCGCTTATGTCTAGGTTGGCAACTAGTGATCTAAAGGCGCCGTAGATGGCCAGGGATCCGCAAGGATCGAATGACTGGCAAGGCGCTGGTCTTGAAAGATTCTAATGATGGTGAGCCTGCCACCTTAGTTGGTAACATTCTAACAGTTCTTGAAAAAAAAAATAGTAGCTATGAGATAGTACACTAGAATACGTCTGCCTGTATTGGTAAGGATTTCTTCTAGATGGTCTTCGGTTTGGTAGGATACTCTGTGGGAGGTCAATTCAGAACTGTCTGAAGGAATACATCTCAAGCACCTTACTTTAACGAATCGCTGACAATGTGTTTCTTTTGGAATAATTTTGCATAGAGAAAATATTTCATTATCAAAAATACTTAGAAAAACCTCTGGCAGGGCTTTCTATAGCCTGAATTTCAGCCGTCTTTTCTTCCTACACTCCAGACGTTGCAACGTCCGGAGTGTAGGAAGAAAAGACGGCTGAAATTCAGGCTACGCTTTCTACTGTTGCTATTTTGCTCGGAAAATATTCACGAACAAAAAATAAAGCGAACGAACAAACGAAGCAGAGAAAGCCATTTCACATTCGGCCAAACACTAGACCGGGAGCCTGTATCTAATTTGGTCTTCTCTGTTCTGATATCACCTCGGGATCATTTGATACCACTGCTCAATGCCTTACCTGGTTATTTGTTAACAACCCAGCCACATAAGGAGCTATTATCCCGGTAGAGTCGCAAACCCGTTGGTTATTCCCATAAGTACCCCGGCATATCGGGGAGCAATGTCCAGATGATTTACGTTGAATCCCGAAAAATTAAAACCACTAAAGCCCAGCGCTAACGAGAAAAGTCCCACCGACAAGCTTGTCTCTCTACATCCCGTGTAGCTACTTGCCACTAGAAGACAGGCCGGAACCATGGATCCTGAAACGTGTAAAAGACAACGACTTTCAACTAAGGTCTAGAACATACGCCGGCCTAAACATTAGCCTTTCCTAATGGAAATAAGGAAACTCTATTGCCTAAGTTCATTTACATTAGGAACGGCTCATGATTAGACAGGCGTTTCCCTGCTAGCAGCACTTAGCCTGCTTGTAGGCGGTACTGGGTGTTTTATCGCGGAAAACCCGGCGCCATCTTGGATTTTGAGGCGCATGGATTTTTGCGGTCATCCTGTGGTATGATCCATTGACCACAGGAAACCCGAGCTTACCGCAGGATACCCATGTTAACATGATCTTTTTGTCTCCCCCGGAACGGTGCCCCTCAAAAATACAAGATGGGTTTTCCGCGATAAAAACACCCAGTACAATAGGGTGCCCAGTTCCGTGCCACTTCAACTTTAAATTACTCTATCTTTTTAGCTGTGACGCCATTTTACATTATTTTTACTAGGAATAATCCAAATTTATCAATTGTTATAATCAACAAGAAACTGACTACCAGTTCCGAGCCACCGCGTACCAGTTCCGTGCCACTTACAACTTCGCAATTTGCTTATGATTTAAGAATCATTTTAAGTAATAACTGAGACAAAAATCATATCCTTGCTTTCTGGTTGCTTTTTTATTCTATTTACAGAATTTTAACTTCACAATACGGCAGTTGAATTCTTTAAAATAAACCATTTACGAGTTTTGCTTGTCTGTCGACAAAAATATCATTCAAACTTATGTCAATTAGTAAATAGTAAAGAGTATCAAACGTCCCTTTATTGTAACATATAATTGCGCCAGAAATGATGTTTTGGCGAGAAGAAAGAGAATGTGGGATGCAATCTTTAGCAGAATCTCACACTTTCCCTGGAAGAACACGCGTGAACGTAAAATACTGACAGAAAGAAACGCTCACGGAAAATAACTCTCTGGCATGGATCACTGGCGGATAATTCTGAAGCTGTTAACTCCTGTTTAATTTTTTTATTTTATCCAACCCTTTTAAAATACTTATCTTACCAAACAGTTTTGTTTGGTAAAATAAGCTGCAAATGTTTTGAAATCCTGGCCTAAAAAATCCAGCCTCTCAATTATAGTGATACGTAATTTTCATCGACGTCACGATTGAATGAAAGAGAGGGTTTATATTTAAACAAATAACTGAGTTTCGTCTTAAAAACTATAATTGTCGCTTAATAAAATCAAACCTTATTGAATACTGATTGATAAAGAAATCATGTCATTTAGAACTCACACAAATATACTCTTTCTGTGACCTCAATTGTGTAAACAGGAGAAACAAGAGAACTTGCGCGAGGTGGCACGGAACTGGTACCACTACTAAAAAATCGCACATAAAACTAAAGGCAACAGAAGATTAAAACCACTGCATCAAGCGAGAAAAAATATCAGATAACGTCGCTTTGACCCTTTTTTAAGTAACTGTATCAAAATTGGAGTATTTCGTACAAGATATGTGACTTTTACACTTCACTTTCGAGACGAGGTCAGTTCACTGTGCAGTGAAAACTGCAAATTTTAGTAATGAGAACGAGACCTGCTTCTAAGTAATTGGACTTTCTTAACCCTTTGGTGATACAACCCGTTATTTCGCTTTCTAAAAGTCAAATAGTCACACTTTGTTTATGTATTCTTAGTTTGTTCAAATTCGCAATACTCATGGTGAAAAGAGAGATTAGTTTTTACGTGGCACGGAACTGGTACTGGCACGGAACTGGGCAACCCACTGTACCGCCTGCAAGCAAGCTAGGTGGTACTAAATGTTAATTTTCCATTGTTTAGTTATTCAGAGGAATTGTCTCGAGCTCATTTGCATTAAGAAGGGCACTATCTACCGTGGCAAGGCCGCGCTAAATTGCAATTTTTAATTCTTCCTACGCTCTTAAAATCAGGGTTGAGATCAGTAGTCCAGTCATCTTACGTGAACACCCGGAACAAATTAGTATAGAAGAAATTCCAACGGAAATCAAGCCTTAGCTTTTTATTGCCTAATAACCGCTCAGACCTTGAATGTAGAGAGCTAGAAAGACTCCAGAGTTTTATTGACGTGCGAATGAGATGTTAAATTTATACCCCCTAGGGACCGTTCATTTTTTATCAGGGAGGGGGGGCTGGTGGAAAAGAGGGGCGCCCAACTTTTGATAACCGCTTTCCCACGCTGTTATGTGTTTGTATTTTTTTTGGGTGACCCCCCCCCTTTAGGGGCGTATTTTTTTGGGTGGCCCCCCCTTTGAGGCCGTATTTTTTGGGTGACCCCCCCCTCCTCATTTCCACCAGCCCCCTCTCCCTGATAAAAAATGAACGGTCCCCTATTTTAATCCTACGCAACTTTGGATATACCTAAAAATTATCATGGTCAAAGGTGGAATGCTATATTTCTTACACTTAAATGAATACTGAAGTGCTACCCCAAAAAAGCCTCCATTCAAGCTAGTCCCACCAAAACCATGACAAATTTTCGATCCCTAAAAACCCCAGAAAATTCATATCTTCTGGAAATCCTTCGCACCTTTCCTACACCACGTTTTTGGTTTCTCTGCAACAGTTAACAGTCCGTATTTGACCATTTAACATTTCTGCAGAAACCCGTCCATGGGAAAAGCTCACACACGGAAAGTGTTCGGAATTCACAATGATAGCCAAGGGAAATCCGAATACTTCCCATTGTTCTACCATGGGAAACTTTCAGCTTTTCCCATGGATTAGTTTCTGCAGAAATTCCCTGTGTTGTGTGCCAAGCGTTTGCAACCTAGCAACAAGAGGAGCGAACTCATGAAATTTTCCTATAAGCTGTACTCACCAGCAATTGTAAAAACTTTTCGTACATCGTTTGTTGTACTGATATGATTTCGGCGCAACCAATCCGCCAGTTGTCCTCCAAACACAATGAACACCCATTGTACGAGATAGGGGATTGCAGAGATAAATCCGTTCTACAATGGAAAAGAATAAACGACAAAAAGATCATTTTAACATGGGTATCCTGCGGTAATCTCGGGTTTCCTGTGGTCAATGGATCGTACCACAGGATGACCGCAACCGCGGTTCTCACCTGAGAGATGCTAAAGTTCAAGACATCTTTTAAGTACGTCGGGAGTAGCGTGAGGAATGTGTAGAAGCCCCAGTTATTACAGAAGTGTGCAATGATTATAGCCCAGACTGCCCGTGAGCTCCAAATAGCGGCCCATGGTGTACCGTGGCTCTGGGAAGAAAAGAACAACAATAGCCCATTTCACGGTTAAAAACGTGGCACTGTGGGAAGCCTGTATTTAACACCAAAGAGAGGCTCAAGCGGGCACTGTTTTTTTAAGCGCGCGTGTTGTTCAAATGGCGGGAAGAAAAGTTGAGAAATACATTTTCGCCACTACTGGCAGGTAGATCAAAATGACTTGCTACAGTATTTTGGCAAAGGGAAGTGCCCACAGAAAACATTGCCCGCCTGAGCCTCTCTTTGGTGTATACAGGGATTTTAACCGCGAAATGGGCTATTAAATTCAACTGGAGTCGAATTCAAAATATGATTGGTTTATAGACATAAATGAGAATGCAAAGTAATCGCAAATATAGATCATTTTCGACACCCATTTCTAAGGGGAGAGGTCAAAACAATGGTACTCTAAGGGGGGCCCGATTTAGGGGGTGGGGGAAGGGTACTTTGTCCCGCCACCCAACACCTCCCTGACAAAATCGGGCTCCTAAAAAGTACCATTGTTTTGACCTTTTCCCTAAAGAACTATATTGGCAGTTTGTTTGCTTACTTTTGTATGAACGTCTTGTGAAATCCCTATAGACGAGATGATGTAGTTCTTTTCCTGCTCTGATATGGTGGGATGCTCGGCTGGCTTTTCGTGTACTAGTAACGTCCACAGAATAAACCACAGAATACCCACAGCACCTGAAATGGCAAGGGAAATCGATCGATTTTGAAATCACAAAATAAAATCAAAGCACGTCGATCGCCATCTCGTGGATCTGAAAGGTTAAGTCAGGTGGTTGTTTACATCAGTGACCATTCGGTTTCGCAACAGTGAATCTCACCTTTGTTGTTGTTTCATATCAGACATATTAAAGAGCCCGTGTCAGCTACTCCTTTGTTATTGTTTTCGTTCGATATTAGAAGACGACAAAGTTTTAGATTTGATTTTTCAAATTCATTCGAGAAAATTGCTCTATATTCTCTAAATCAGCCGATGGAAATGGATGCTTTCTCCGACTTGTATGTTGCTATGCTGTCAAATGGCGGCTGACACAGGCTCTTTAAGAAGGCTGTCGTTTTTTAAGAAGTCCAGGCGGGCTACCTGCTGTTTTTCAAATCTCGACACCAGGCTCTTTGGCCGAGAAAAATCAAAAACAAATTGGCGACCAAGAAAACGAAGTCTCTCCAATATCTGCAAGGTAAAATACTTACAAACCTCCAAATAAGGTAAGGGGGATTTCCTAATAAAGTTTTCAAACGTTGGCAAGTCTTTATATTTTTACTTAAACAAGCTTGCAGATGTCCGAGAAAAAGCGTATTCTTGGTCGTCATATTTTTTCTCTCGGACAAATGGCCTGACGATATTTAACACTATATCACAGTGAGCCCGCTCGGATTCGCAGAAAACACCAAACTTTCTTGATATGCCCCTCCCCTGGATCTACCCCTGGATTATTATTAGGCGAAGTAAACATCGGCAAATAGTCACCGATATTTACGGAGCGTGAGGCGACTAATTGTTTTAGTATAGTTACTATCAAGATTTTTGACAAAAAATTCGCTTTTAGGGTATGTTTTTAGTTTCTCGTAATAAAGTGCGTGCGCGATCCCCGATGCTTCTAATGTTATATTCACCTATAGGTGAATATAGTAAAATATGACGAACGTCTCGACCAATTAGCGCGCGGAATGGCTTGAGTAATTACACTAATAATAGATAAGGCTCGTTACCAAAGATGTAGAACACTGAGGGCCATCCTCCTGCTATGTTTGACGCACAAAGAACTCCAGACAACGGGAAGAAGATTATATTGCCAAACTGGGCACCTGAGAAGAAAATCCACAGATGGGATATTAGTGTATCTTCATCACAGGGCTCTTGTTGACAGACAGACATATTTTGTTTGAGTACCGGGTAAGTCTTCACTTTCATATTGTTTTGATTAGAGTACTCTCCTAACATTGTGAGGAAGTCTTGCAGGCCTTCACTAGTCTCTGAGGTCGATCAGAACTAGGTCATCCGCATATAGCAAGCAATTTAGTTTAAAGGGGCACTGTCACCATTTTACACGATTTTAGGGTTAATTTAGGTAGCTTAAATGCAGTCAGATTCACAAGAATTGAACAAAATAATCGTCTAGGTTTGTTAAATAACCTTTCAGCTACAAGATGAGTACAAATTTGGAGTATTTCCGTGTGCTATCGAGCGGATGGAATTGGATTGTGAAATGACATTTTTAATTTCGTATCAGGCTGAACAGTTTTCAAACTTGGAAATTTGATAGCGAAAGGCTATCAAATCTTACGTAAAAATGCCTATATAATGCAAGTTTCAGTTATTTTTTCTTTCTAGGACATAATAACAGTATACATAGGATTCTGAGTTGTTTATGTAGATCACTGGTCTTATTTTATAATATTTTGTTGAAACAACCGTGACAGTGCCCCTTTAAGATTGCCTATGTTATGTCCTGCTAGAGAGTGCGATAGTAATTCTGGGAGATCGATTAGAAAAATATTAAAGCGAGTCGGACTGATCATACAACCCTGCTTGACTCCGACAGTTGAAATCAACTGTTAATTGGTTCCCTAGTTTTACTGTTACTGCATCGCTTGTATACATCGAGCGAATGACTTGATAGCAGGGAGGCTTCAGCCCTCCTACTCCCTGCCCTGACTGGACTACACCATACATTGTAATTGTAATTGTAACTGTTAAGTAACTGCGTCTTGAGGGTGTGGCCATCAGATTTACGGTTGACTCAGAGTTTACGCCGCTGGGTAAGCACTTCATATATGATACTTCCAAGTGTACTTTGATTGAATCTCTCTCAATGTTTTAAAGAACGAGGATATACAGTACAGGAAGTACAGTACCATACATGAGATACATACACGGCGATGACCTCTCACCGCTGTGATCCGGGATCGACTCCTGGCCGGGACAGAAGAAATTGTCTTTGTGTTCTGGTCTCGGTCGACTGGTGCATATTGTGAGTTGAACTTTGTTCTACTGTGTTTCGCGTCTTTCGGATGAGACAATTAACCGTGGCCCTGTCTCGCCTTTCTACTCTACCCAGTTTCAGGGGGGACGCTAAAGAACCACTGACAATGTAATAAACCCTCTGGCAGTGACCACCCTCAGTGTGTGTGCTTATGGTTGTCATTAGCGCCATTGGGGACCCAGCATAATTCAGCTTATGAGCTGCAAGTCAGGGGGGTTGACCTCTTGAACCATCACCATCGTCATCATTAATTCATCATTACCAATATCATTGTTGCCATGGTTACGTATACGATCATCGTTGTTAAACTTTCAACCATTATTGTTATCTTGCAGTTGGCACTTAATTTTCCAAGATATTTAATTTTCACCTGCATAAGTGATGGTTGCCAGCTTGCTTCTCTCCAGAGGAGGTGCCCAACTGCTCCAGATGGCGTGCATGGCTGGAAATGTTACACCCTGTACAATACAAAAAAAGAGAAAACTATGAGAGAGAATCCACCAAGAAATCGGTTAATTTTAGAAGAATGTGGAAACAATTATTTGACAGAGAAATTTCAAGTCAACTTTTTTTTGTCAACAAGCTTTTGCTTGAATTTCAGTCGTCTTTTCTTTCTTCACTCCAACACTCATTGCGGGAGAAAAGACGACTGGACGACGACTTCCAAAAGCGTGCACAGGAGTTGCGTGATTCTCAAGATCTTGAGAATGGATGGTGATTGGTCAGTTCCTTAATGAGCTCTATAATATGCATAATTTTCAGTGACCCAAGCGAACTACACTCAAGGCAGATTCATGGCAGCCCACAGAACGCTAAAATATATCTCAGCCCGGTAAGAAAGTCAGTTGTACTTAGCCAATCAAGTTCGAGGCACGTACAGAGATAGCTACGTCACGAAAATCGTAAATTTGCCAATGTTGTCTAAATTAATACCTTCATTATTAATAAAATGAGCCAAAAACTGATTGTCTCGCTTGACCAAGTTCTAGTCCGGCAACTATATCGAAACCGGGCCTAAGAAAGAACACACAACATCTGGCATAACATTTATTGCTGTAAAAGAATTTTCAGAGATGCCTCTCTCAATGAAAAATGACAAGTACCCTCTCAAGTCTCATCCTGGAAAGTTTCATTTATTTTTCACCATTTATGGGTTTCTGCAGTGCAAGGCTGTATTCATTTTTGCCTTAAAAATATTTCATCGAAATTTGGAATTTATATTTGGCTATAAGGACTACTGTAGAACAAAATAGTGACCTTCCTTTATATATTCATAAACAACGAAGTTAGAAATTCGTAGAAAGCTCATTTCCGCACTGTCTCTCGACGTTCGATATCAATAGCTGGAAATGATTTTCACTCAATTCAATATGAGATGTCTATATTCAACGAGCTTTTAATCAACCACTTCCTAAAGTTAGTGGTATCGGCAGTGACAATCTGATTATTTGCGAATCAGACCTACTGAATAAATATAGCGATAATCGTAATGATAATTAAATTTTTGACATTTGATATTATAATTTTCATTATAATGTTCAAACTAGTATTCTCTCACGTTCCCTTCACTGCCTGCCTCGACTAACCTTCCTCGACTACAATTGCAGCTTACTATTTCGCTTGCAGTGTTTCACTAATATATAGATTAAGGCACTGCCTAAAAGCGAAGCTCCGAATGCTCCCTTCCCAAACCTTTTCTCGTTTGACGTCATCGATGACGTCATAACACGTGACCACGGAGTTGCACCCCCCTTGTAACTTAGATAACTTCACCCAAGTTTGGTTGTCTGTCTCGCTTCCCAAGATAAACTCTTGGGTTGCCTATGCGACGACGGACGCACGTACAAACCGGAAGTCCATGAAAGTCAAGGTCGATGCATATACACTTTTTGTGTTGTTTCCTTTCCTACTGCATGTAGCTATGGGCGCCCGCGGGAGCTCCGCTATCAATAAAATTGAAATTGAAAAATAATATATTTTTTTTTACCCTGCTAGCAGAGGCTTTTCCACTGTATCTTTCTTTTACGTTGACCTAATTTATTCGCGATTCGGTGTGCGCATTGTTTTTGTTGTTGTTCTGTGATCTCTCGGGCAGTAAACAAACCTGAGCTACGCGAAATACACAGAGACGCGAATGACTACATGACAAAAGACTCACAGGAGAAAGTTCTGCTAGCAGGGTAGTGGTTTGAACAATGTGTGCCCAAAAATCATGTTAGTAAAAATTATTAAACCTTTTGGCCTTATTTTAGTATCTTTTGAAAGGTTTGCAAGCAAATAGTTACTAGTGCTAGTCCCTTGATATCTTGCTGACATCCTAGGGACATTTATTTCAACTGTTTATACCATTATAAGTGTTTTTCATAGGAGGCATCCTTCCGTTTTTACTGCCATAATAATAATGGAAGTTTATTTACACACCATCCCATTTAAAAATGAATTAAGATATATTTACAACATGCAATAAGAAAATTTCAAATTACATACTTATACAAGCACTAGTAATAATAATGATAAAGATTATACAAAGGTTGTTCTTGGGACAGGGGTCGATAGAAATGATTGGTTGATGGAAATGAGAATGCAAAGTAAACGAAAATAAAAATTATTTTTAACAATCATCTGAAACCAGTTCCAATGGTCATATTTTTAGCTTTTTCAATTGTCAGTCACGTCTACGCAACGCCAAGGTATTACTTTCAGTTTTAAAACAGATGCACTCTCTCGATTTATTTTAGGCCTGCGTCATTTGATGAATAGAGATTGACCTTGAGATCTTTTTTATTCACGAGTTTTCGTCTCATAGCGCGAAATTTAAAGACATTTATTGCATTTTATTCTTGCTGAAGTGATATCTATCACTTCATTGAAAGCGATTTTTATTCACGGCTCTATCACACGGTTGTCCGGTCACAGTATAATAATCTCTATTGATCTTCAATTGATCTTCAAGTCTCGCTTACTTGCAGATCAGAAAAAGAATATAAAAGAAGTGAAAAAGGTTTTGCTTTCGCTAGCCTAGTTGTCGACTCCCAGAAACGCCCACTTTTTCTAGCAACGTTTTACATATTCATCTACTTTAATGCACCGCCGAGTTTTTTTGACCTTTTAGGGTTTCAAATCAGGCTTCTGGTACCTTCTAGGGGGTAAAATTCGAAAACTTGCAATTTTTTTTCAATAGAGGTCCTTTCTAGCAAATCAAGCAAATCACACTTGTTGGTAGACAAAATTTCAGACGTATTTTCCCTCGTAAAAAAATGCGAGAGAAAATTACGAGGGAAAATGTCAAGTCGATACCTTTTAGGGGTCAAAATCAACAAAGCGACGCCACTTTAGGTACCTTTTAGGGGTAAAATCGAAAGTTCCCGACGAGCACCCCGCCCCAAAAATAGGGGAGTCCCCCGGGACTTACCTACATTGCTTATTATGCTAATATCAAGTGATTTGGATATGGTTTCATGCAATGTTAGAGCTGTATTTACGAAGTTGTTCAAATGACCGTGACACAGCCCCTTTAATGGTTGGCTCATGTTCACGACTAAATTCCCGCCATTTCTGTCGCGCGCGCGTCGACATAGGGAGCCCGCAACATTTTTTTTTTTTGCCAAAAGCAATACTCAATTTCATAATAGTCAATGTCTTTTAAAGTTCGTCATATACAGGAAGGCTTTTAACATTTATTATGCGACTTTTGCAACACTGATGTGTCCACCACTCTTCGTTTAGGACAGCAATTCATTCGTCGCTTCATTTCACGTGCTATGTCTGTCTTCATACAAGCATAGACGATAAAATTCGCAGCGGAATTGACGAAAAGCAACAACCGAGCGACATCAACTGTCCAACGTGGTGAACTGGTAGCTTCGAACAGAACGTAGTTTGTAAATGCCTTGTAAAACAATAAAGAGAAGCACACCTCAAAGACAAGAACAACTATGCCGATCGCATGAATCTTGGATGTTCGTATGAGCCACCCTGCTTTCGGGTTCCTCATCATATTAGTTTCATAATTAAAGTTTACTTGCGCTACTTGTTGGGTCAACCTTCTTTTCTGCACTCGTACAGCACAAAAAATCTTTAAGTATGCAATTAGGAGCAGAATAGCGGGAAGTAGAACACAAAAAATTAAAAAGCACATGTGTAAAACACGATATGATTTGTAATCTTCGTAGTAATAAGCAATGTAGCACGGCAATGGCGCGAAAACACCAGTCAGACAGCCAAACGCGTGTATGGCGAGTCGACGGCGCTTGGTCATGAAATCATCGTATTTAAGAGGATAAATCACGGCTACATATCTATCCAGAGTCAAAGCACAGAGGTTGCACACGGAAGTTAATAGTAACATGTCGGCGATAAGTTTAATTTCCCAGGTAAAAGTCTCCTCAGGTCGTTTCGCGCGTAAAAAGGCGACAACTTCGGTCACTGCAAGAATAAGGTTGAAACAAAAATCAGACACGGCCAGAGATAATATAAACCAGTTCACGTTGTTCTGTAATCTTCTGCAGGTGGCGATTAAATATATCACAATACTATTCCCAGTGACCGAAATCACAGTAAGCACGATTAACAGTACCCAGTACCATGTTTCAGAAGAATTCGGCGGAAGATATGGTTTCTTCATGGCAAGAGATGAAGTATTCCCACCTTACAGAAAATGTTTGAGAAGAATTCAGTGGAAGATGGTTCCTTTATGGGAAAATATGCAATTAAGTGTTCCCACTTTTACACTGTAAAAGTTTCAGAAGAATTCGGCGGAAGATGTGGTTCCATTATGGCAAGAGATGTTGTTAAGTGTTGCCACCATTGCAGAAAATAGCCGACAGTCATTTAGCCGATTGCAATTTATATTAAGATCTAAAACAGGTGCTTAATAATAATATTGTCGGACTGTCTATTCTAAAAGCTCTTACACTGTAGTCATCATTTCACCTGACATGTTGATTAATTTTATCGTTGTATTGCTCAATAAACTAAATGGTTATGCAAATTTTAGTTAGTGATGACGCAAAAAGTGAGCTCCTTTTGAAAGCTTGGATTCTTTAAAATAGCATATTTCTCTAGCCTAGTTCTCGCGGCGAGAGTTCGGGAAGCTATTTGAACAGGGGCGTAGCCAGAGGTGGGGCTCCCGGGCAACCCCCCCCCCCCCCCCTCTTTGAAACATACAATACTGTAAACATGTGGGAAAATTTAAAACATATAGAGAAAATAGCAACAAAAAAGCCTACCTCCCCCTTTTTTTATTAAAAAAAACTGAAATTTATTTTCATTTTTGCAAGTTCAATTCTTCGCCATCCCCTTTATGTGCGCAAACATGATAAAACACATCATTGCTTGTCATCGTAAAGGTTATGTATACGTTGGAGAAGTGTCCACGAAAACAACTAATAGGATGAAGTTTTTGGACGTATAAACTATTTAGTGAAATTTATTGCCAAACGAAAGATTTTGAGCCACAAACAAACATCAGTGTGCTTGCTGTAAGAGTTCCAGACCGCTGAATACTGAATTATAATAACAGATAAAAGTTCTAAAAAACCGTGTGGGGGATTTTGATTTTCTTTTCCGAATGGATTTTATAGTAATTTTCCAGTAAGAAAACGTAAAAAATACGAAGATAACGAAGAAAATCCATCACACAGTTTTTAAGGACATTTATCTATTATTACAATCCAGTTTAGAACGGTCGTGTTTATTTAATCCCAAACATCCTGCAACTCTTACATCAAATACACTGACTGGAAGCAGCGAGGTGGTACTCACTACCGTCACATGCGAGTTTTCCGACGTATTTTTCTTTACTTATAACGTTTTGCATTTGGCTACTTTGTACTATGGTTTATAGAGAAACACGTCGAATTATCTATTTTTCAACTGATTTTGATCAATATTTCTGATAATATGAGCAATTTTATCTCCTTACCGGGTGGGGTCTGGTAACTAGTCAAACGCAAGATTCCTTTCTTTTGCAAAAAAAAAAACACTTGCACTCTCCCAATATCAAAAATTCGAACGGTACATAACAGTTGGAAAAATCACCAGTCACAACGTTTATAATAAAAACCTTTCTTTTAGAAATGCCATTTGCAAGTGTTTCTGATAACACCTGACCCTGTAGGTTCAAATCTAGTGAGCCTTTGGCAGTTAAGTTGGCTGCGTAGTCAATCACAATCGTGTGAGCCAATCGGATCCTTGTTCAGTGCACTCCTTTGGCTTGTTTTTCGAGACATGTCGCAACAGACATGTCGCACTAGGCGAAACTAGGAAAGGATCTGATTGGCTCACGAGTTTGATTGACTACGCTTGATTTCTTGACAAAAATGGTCTTCGAAACGCTCTTGGCCTATTTCTTCAAACTTATAGTCTGACCTCATTGGCGTTGGTATTGCGAAAAGTTATCTTGCATGTCTGGGTGGATTCTTCAACTAAAAAAATGGAGGGCCGCCATTTCGTTGCCATGGAAGCGTCAATTTAAACAAAACATGTAAACACATAACGATCAATTGCATGTTTCTTGTAAAGTGGCTTGCCTTTCTGTGTATGTATAGCACGTGAGATACAGGCCATACCAGACCGAAGAGTCAACTAAAAACTGCTATAAGCCACCTTAGAGTGCAAATTTTCTTAGTTTTTTTATTAATAACACACAATGGCAGTGGTTCAAAATGCCTATTTTTTTGCAAAATACAGACAACACTTCAAATCTACTAAGATACCTATTGTCTTGAATAAATTCCCGTTGATTTGCGATAAATGTGAAACTAATCGCGCGCTAAAATTATCTGAAAAACAGAAAAATGAAGAACTTTTTCTAAACTGTAATGAATTTCTTCCGAATTGCATAAATTACAAAAATAACATAGTGAGTTTTTAGTGCAATAAGGCTTATGGTTATCTATATATTAGAGGAAATGCAAACCCCGGTCGTATTATTATGCTTTAAATTTTGGTGGGGGACAATGCTTTCAGTAAACTTCGAAATTTTATATTTCAAAGAACTTATTTCCGATCTCAGTCAGAATGCCACATTTCGACATAAAAATCTATAGACCACAGTTGGCTCAGTTTGTTTCATTGCGGCGTTGCTTATTTTGACAATAAATCTAAAAAAACTGAAATACGCTAAAATTATCAATTTTTTGGGACACGAAAATGGCAAAGACGTTTTCACTAAAATATCGAAGAAGATGCATATATTGAAGAAACTACCATATAAGTTATTTCATTTAGGATTGGAACTTCGATTTATGGCAAATTTTGCGTGTTTTATCCATGATGTATGTTTTATCCATGAAGAAATAAGTAAAAATATTTTTACACCAGGCGCTGAACGTGTGACGCTGGGACATGCAAATTTGCATAAAAACAGAGATATTTATAATGATTTTTCGATCCTAAAAAACTCTTTTTCACAAAAATTATTTTTCCAGGGAGAGATGAGTATTAGGTGCATAGACTTGTGCTTAGAGAATGAGCTTACTGCAAACCGATGCTTTAAAAATTGATTTTAACGGCAAAAATTGGCGACTGCTTCCAGTCGCAGCTCTTTCGTTTGCGGTCCCAAATCTTAAGTTTGGCAATAAATGTCACTAAATAGCTTTCAAAAACTTCATTCTTTTAGCTTTAAAATGACACCTATGTTAGCTTTTTTTAGCCTCAATCCATGCGCGCGACACGATTTTTTTCGTGGACACCTCTCCAACGCAATGGAGGGATTTTAACGAAGAAAACGAGCTCTCTGGTTTATGGGACCACGACTGACCGAAAAAGAACAGTTAAGCTATTTGAACTTCATGCAATGGCGACCGATTCCCTGAGAAGGTACAAGAAAATGCATGATAAAATATAAAAATTTGGAATGTAAAGCGCTTTAAATATTAAACAGACGTTTCGTGGCTCCTGCCACTTCATCAGTTAACCAAGAATGCGTGATCAAGAAAACCTACTACCATGAATGTTTTTCTGTTTAAATTGGATGCAAAAATAATGCTTTCTAAACGTGTTTTCTGGGGCGTAGATAGAGCCTATTTGTAAGGTAAGCAAGAGAGTAGTCTAATGACCTCTTCATGAAATATTTTCTAATATTCTTTCAGCGGTCCGGTATCCATCAAATCGCGCGCTCTGACTGGCTCGCGAGCGGTCCGGAATCCTACAATCCGGACCCCGGGTCCGGATGAATTCGCGCGCGCGCTAATTTCTGTGAAGTTTTATGCTGTTTCAGTGAAAGCAAAAAAATAAATATATTATTTACCGGCTTGGGTCGGCCCAGATCATGAAATACCGTGACCTCTGCCTTGAAAATACTGTTTTTTCAAGACCTCGGTCACGGTACTTCACGAACCGGACCTCCCAGCCGGTAAATAACATATATGTATTATTCATGTCTATTGTGCATAACAAATGACAACACCTATCTATTTTAGTCAAATCACACTAGTGGTCTATTGTCAATGCTGCGTTCTGATTGGTTGAGCTACTAGTAGGCTATAAGCTATAGCCTACAAGTAGCAACAAGTGTCGGATTTGAAAGCCAGAAAATGGCAAATGACCAGACCAGTTTTTGGCTATACAAATTGACCTACTAATGTGATTTTACTAAAACAATTATTCCTCTCGCCATCAAGGCCTCTGAGTCAATAGCCCATGAGGCTATGTCAAGTAGGCAGAGTTCGTGGTATCATGACTGTTGCCGCCAGTCTGTTTGCTCCAGAATTTGCAATATGGGAAACATCCATGTGCATGTCAAATGCAACGTCAATAAATATTTTAAAGAGAAAGAAAAATGTTTTAAAAAAACGTTTAGTGCGCAGCTGCGTCCTTGGTAGCCACGCCCCTGATAGTTCTTGAAAATAGAAAGACGTTAAAACATTTTGCTGTATTCTTACACTCTCTCGTGCATTCCTGGTCTAGGATACTAAGATATTTGCAGCTTATTTTATTGTATTTACTTATCTTAGGTTTCTTTTTAAATAATATTGTAAAGTGCTATTGAATTTTTAGTAGAAAAGCGCTATATTAAATGTAAATTATTATTATCATTATTAGATATGTCCAAAGTCTTGATACTAAGATATGTACAAAGTCTAGCAATGTCTTGATTGAAAGCTGCCAGTAGGAGATCCTCAGGATGAGGAAAAGATCCACCCCCCAACCGCACTCCATCCAGGGGACAGTTTCTCAAATTCTCGAAAAGTTTGTTCTCCCATTTTAACAGATTCATCCTCAAGTTTTTCGTTTTCTTTAAAATAGTCTAGAACCTCCTATTCATGGATATTTATAATCAATATGTTTACATTACAAAAAAGAAATTTTCAATTTCATTCAAATCAGGCTCAAATTAACAAAAAATCAACTGAAAAATCTCAGGGGAGCAGCTTCTCCAAAAACTTTTCATTGTTTTTCTGTGTCTGACAAATTTGGTTAAAACTAATGTAATGCAGTATAGGGGTAGACTTTCAGGCCCGATAATTCTCATGTGTTTGAGAAACAAGCCTGAGGCTTGTTTCTCAAAGGCTTTCAATAGTATATAATATTGAGGCTTTCAATATTATATACTACATGTACATACCTCTCCTAACCCTTCAAGGACCCTCAGAGCAATTAGGGCACCCACACCCTTATGTGCTGCTAATGGTGTTAGCAATGTGAAGACTGAGGTACAAAGGACACCAAAGCCAAACAAGTGTTTGCCACCAAACCGTGAGGCAAACCATCCTCCAGGGAGTTGAGTGATGATGTAGCCATAGAAAAATGAGCCAAGTATTAAACCTAACATAAAATAAAGTGGTTAGTATTGGACACTATGCCATTAAGAAAGATGACAATAGTCAGGTTTACTTCATCACAGATTTACTCCGACAACATGGCGGCCATGACCAGGACCATGAACAGGGATAACATGTCACGTGGCCGCTGACCATGAGGTGGATTACACAGGGTGCCCAGTGCCTTACTAACTATGCTATCTAATACAGCTATACCATGGCGCTAGGCATCATGACACTAGGCATTTTGACAGAAGAGGCTGGTACCGGTATATGACCCCCTGACATTTCCAAATTTCCAGAAGGGAGTGGGTACGGATATTTTCTGTTATTATACATTGTACTCACTATCTCGATTCTGATTGGCTAAAAGCGCACGCTTTACTTTGGGAATCACGCACTTTAAGGGTCTCCAAGAATCAGCATGCTGATTCTTCAAGAATCAGCTAGCTGATTCTTGATCCTACGCGCGCAATGTATCATGGGACTACAGTTCTCGAATGTTTCCCCTATTTAACAAGGCGCTTGTGTAAAAGAAATTGCTTGACAGAAAAAGAAGTATTTCTACTGAATCAATGTATAATAAAAGAATTATTGAATTCGGTTTTTGTGATTTCCAGAATAAACAATATCTCGCCAAGTGGAATCAGGCTCGGCCTTACGGCCTCGCCTGATTCCACTTGTCTCGACATTGTTTATTCTGGAGATCACAAAAACCTCATCCAATAATTGCTTATTATTAGGTACTCACTATCACAATTCTGATTGGCTAAGAGGGTGCACTTTACTTAGGGAAATGTGCACTTTGAGGGTTTTCAAGAAGGGATTCTGTTGTCATGTATCCTTTATTTATTCTATGTGTGCAATGCATCATGGGACTAGAGCACTTGAATGTTTTCCCTATTTAACAAGGCGCTTGTGTAAAAGAAATTGCTTGACAGGAAAAAAACTTTGTATAATCACTATTTCTGATGAAGGCCGGTGGGGTTCCTGGCCGAAAGCTTAGGTAAGCTTAATATTTCGCTTGTGTGATTCGGTTATTTAAACTTTATTCGATATAACAAAACAATTATTGAATTCGGTTTTTGTGATATCCGGAATAAACAATGTCTCGCTAAGTGGAATCAGGCTCAGCCATCTAATAATTGCTTAAAATCACACACAGAACGTTGGTTTTACCTGAATTTCTCAGGTACCCAAAAACTTACTAGGCAAAAATCAATGGAAAGTTTATAGCGAACTGCCCTCCACAGATCTTCTGGGTGATTTTTCTTAGATTTAAACAGGTTTAAATGACATCAAAATTTTTGAAACATAATCATTATAAATATCCACAAGTTGTAGACTATTCAAATCAGTAGGGTAGAAAATAAAATATTTTGGGATCAATCTTATCAAATTGCAAAATATTTTTTGGGGGCCTTAGAATTCTTGGGTGTTTCAAGAAATGGGCCCTGTGGTAGAAAAACCACCTTGGTGATGCAATTACCTTGAGTCTCTTGATCCCAGTTGAATTCTCCAGTCTGTAAATAACAATAACTCAGAATTAGTCAGTATTACAATGGCCTTTTGTTCATTATGACAACTCAATCAAAAAAATTGTAAAACATTATGTAAAACCCGAAAAAAAACCTCCCCTGTGTATACATATAAGCCTCCAAATATAGCTTCTCATGTTTTGAAAATGAAAAGAAAAAGACATCCAGTTAATAAGCCTCCCCGAATATAGGACCAGCCTTGTTAATATGAAACTCTAACACTTTCGATGCAAGAATAGCAGGCCAATAACATTAAGTTTACATGTTTTTACGTGTTTGTTGGCCATATTTCTGTTATTTCGGATGGTTTTGTTTTGCCTCAGTGATTCTAGTCTTGCTCTGTTTCTTGCTGAAACTTCACCCTGGGGACAGTTGCTATAAAATATTGAAGTATTATCAATCAAAAACACCAGTCCCAAAGGTGGAGTTTCGGGGCCTTGTATCATTGGATGATGAATTTAGTGTCTCTTTGGCAGCAGGATTCGTTCCGGAACGAGATTGTGTTATTCAAAGAGAGGGGTGGATTAACGAGCAAATTTTGTTGATGCATTTACATACAGCAATAGGATTTGGAGGGCCTGTGGGAACAGAACGCCACGGGAATAGGTCTTGCTCGATGCGCAGGTCTACCCTCTACCCCTTCTGTCCACTGTCTATACTTCTCACTCTGACAAGTTTCGGTATTGTATAACATGTATTACAAGATATTTTGTGCGTGTGTCTGGAAAAAAAAAAATTTGTACATGGCCTTCGAGTCCGAAAAGAAATTCTTGCACAACCTGATCCCCGAAAAAAAATTCATACGCAAAAACATTGCCACCCCCCCTCCCCCAATTTCTAATGGTCCACCCCTTAACACGCGCACATGGTGTTGACGTACACGACGAGTACCTGGGTATTGTCTTGTGTGTTACTACCAGGACATTCTGGATTATGCGCGTTAGAATCGCTTTTATCATACGTAGAATTCACCATCGCCACTAAAGCGACACTCAGATTCACCCGTAACCCATAAACGACGCAGAATCCAAGACACCCCAGCAAAGCGAGCGCATATCGGCTGGGAAAAGTGCAACTCTCGCTGTACCCGCTATGCAGTATGACTGTCGTGTCTTCGTTATTTCTTTGTGATGATTCTTCGTTAATGCGCTGTTCGGGTATCAATTTATCCGTCTCGGCGGCTTCCATGGGTCGCGATCTAGGGCAGCTATCAGTACGAAGAGATATAGGTGAGGAAATCCTGGAAATTTGTCCAAGATTCAATCAGTTTGTTCTGCAATGAATGAGTGTCACGGGACGATCTGGAAAGGACTCGGGTCCAGGCTCACGCAGCCATGAACATACAGGTATCCTGTTTCATTCTATAGACCTTTTTCAAAAATGGCGGAAAGCTGCATGGAAACGAGGCTGGAAATATGGGCATACATGACAGCTGCCTAGGGAAGCCTTAGCTGGTGAATAGGGACCGATAAGAAAAGAACATCAGAAAACACTACACATTAAACGGTTTTTCGGTCTCCATTCACCAGCTAAGGCTTCCCTGGGCAGCGGTAATGTATGCTCATATTTCCAGCCTCGTTTCCATGCAACTTTCCGCCATTTTTGAAAAAGGTCTATACGCCAGTACGACGCCTAGTTCATTGACTGGTTGCATTTTTAAACCACACCGCGGGGGGAGGACCTACAGAACATTTTCCAGGGAGGTTGTTTTGGACTCTGGAAATCTCACGGAAGGGAGTGTGTCTGGAGAATGGAAATTAAATCCAAAGGGGAAGGGGTAAAAAAGGTGACTTTCCAGGGACATTTATCCAAAAATAGATTTTCCATATATAGATTTGAGAGATGCACAGAACATCTGCGCATTGCATGACAGGCTCCCTTTAAAATTGGGATTCTATAAAAAGCACAAATAGCCGTATACTAGAGACGAAAAACTCGTCTGAGACGAGTTTCTCGTCAGAAAAACTTCCTGCAATTCTGCTCAGAAACACTTGCTTGTTATTTCTCAAACTCATTAATTATTCATGAGGGCGTAGACCAATGGGGTTCTTGCATTTGGTCAGGTGTATGACTTTGGAAACCCAATGAAACACCAGTTGAAAATCACTAGTGTTTGGAAGCGATTTCCAACACTAGTGATATGAGTTCTTAATTAGCATATTCATTTCATAGACTACTCAAACACAATTCAATAACATGTTGAATTGTCTTGATCGGCAGCTTCTTCTCTTTCTTGTTCTTTGGCGCCAATCCTGCCCGCTCGTCCCGTCCTTCCCTTCTGCGTTCAGCAAACGTCTGAAGTGAGCAACAAAACAAAAATGTTATAAATAAGACTAGTGTTATCAGAACATGCAAACACCAGTTCGTTGTTGCACTCGAATCTTGTTTTGCCCAAAAGACCCAAAAATATTTTCAGCAATCAAAACTAGCAATCCATTTCCATCCGCTTTAATTTGAACCAAAACGCTGCAAAGCGCCGTTAATTTATCAGTCGAAAGCTTACTTAACAAACGTAGGCTAACATTTTGGTTGCTCCTAGTGAATTCATTGCTTTCTAGCTCTCCAAATTACACTGATAATATCGTGGCTAATGGCATGCTTGGATCAGAAACGTGGACATATAAACATATAAACTAACCTTTGTCGTTGCCATCCAAGAAATTGAAATCCAGGTTGGGCTTTCGTTCCAGCACGTACCGACGTATCTCGCACACGATTTGGTAGAGAGTTTTGGGCGGATACCGCTATCCTTGCGGCCGCAAATACTTTCTTTTTCTTCCGCAGTCAGGCGGACGAAACCTTGACTGCGCCATGTTCAAGGTGAAATGGCGATTCAATTAGCATATACAAGGTTGTTTAGATGGCATGTTCTTTGCCTGAACAAAAGGGCTGATGTAATCAGCTAATTTGGTGTCGTTGGGCTTATGTAATCACGTTTTTGTTCATTAACATTCTAAGCGTGATTGCATAACATGATTTAGAACATGACAAATGCCACTCAGCCAATCAGCAACCGGCATTTGCGTCCCCTATATCCCATAGAAACTGAAGCGTCAAGCGGCGAGGGCATTGAACAATAGGGAAAATTAGGGGTTTGTACATAGTCATTAGTATTCATGCTCATAGTCATTAGTATTCATGCTCATAGTCATTAATATTCTCTGGTTGCACCTTGCATTTTCATTGTTCTCCTGAAGAAGAACAAAGAAAACCAAGGTGCAACATAGAGAATACTAATGACTATGGGCATGAATACTAATGACTATGTACAAACCACACCCTGTTCTTGCCTCGCCGCTTGACACAACCAACTCTGCAAAAAAGGAAAACATTGACTTCATTGTCATCTTTTGCAAAATAGTAATATATTTTCACTTGGTATCCCGCAGAACAATGCCACCTCAGGAGTAGATTAAGTTATGGGAGCAGCAAGCCCGAGGCGGCAGAGAGCGGGAGCTCTCGCGAGAGCGCCCCTTCATCGCTGCGGGGAGGAGGGTGGGGCGCAATGTTAACTACGGCGCTCTCCCGGCAGTGGAAAAGACTAACTGCGCCAGAAAGATTGTATTTTGGCTTCTTATAAAGCTGGAATGGAATGCTATTACATAACACATTCCAATGCTCACTATGAGAGAGTTAACGATGAGGTAACTAGTTGATTTTAGGCCATTGTCAACGGAAATACCAAGTGAGAATAGTAATATATTTTCACTTGGTATCCCGCAGAACAATGCCACCTCAGGAGTAGATTAAGTTATGGGAGCAGCAAGCCCTTCGGCGTATGCTCCCTGGAACTCAGCATTAAGCGCACATAAAGGGCGGAAGGAAACTGGACATGGTATATTTACACAAATTGGTACTCTTCCTCCCAAAACTCAGAAAACCCTAATCTCTCTTATCCCACAACACACAAACAATAAAATATGAACACAATCGTTTATATCGATGAATACGGTTATTACAAAATAGTAACATGTGCGAAAGTGAACTATGACCTACTCAATCGCTGGGAGAAAATTGGAGAGATCATCAAAAGACTTGTACGATAAAGCAATATCGGCTGATCGGTTTTTCGCTGCGCTCCGCGCAAGAGTTGCGCCGGGAGAATCCGGCCTTGTGACGTCCTTTAAATCCGTATAATGATGTAACATAGCTGTACTAGACCATCCGATGTGCTTTATGATAGCATCCTCAGGTACTCCCAAGAGGGATAACGTGATAGAGCAACCCGCGCGCAAGCTATGAGGTGTTTCGCCGTCATCCAAACCGAGAGTGCGAAGATGAAGCTTAAGCCTGTTATGCACTGCGGATCCTGTGAAAGGTTCCTCTGACACGCTAACACCCTTGACGAGCCGGAAAAGGTGTCCACTTGAGAGGTCTATATGTAAGATTTTACAAACGGACTTGTAACGTTCAAAGTTGTAAACAGGGCAGACCGTTAGATTATCACAACGGCGGACGCTAAAGGTATTATGCGTACCACCCCTTAGGGTTTTACCATAAGTATGATTAAAAAGGATACCCGACTTGTCTGGGAAAAGCAAAAGCTCCTTGGATAAGGTCCTTCCCAGATCTGCTGCCCGGTCCCCAGCAAAGAAATCAATAGAAAAATAACAGAGATCACGACTGAGACTATAAAGGGTCAAGGGTGAAATTTCAGGTTGGCGCATTTGGGACAAAATGTATGATAATACTTTCTCTAACTTTTCTAAAAACAAAGGAGTGGCCTTCTTAGCGCAAACTCTAGACTTTGCCTGCTCTTCCTTAACTGATTTTAAGTACTGTTTTACTGAGCTGTGTGAAGCAGGGTTGCCGGTGCCAAGTCTTTCATCCCATTCGCCACCCATGCCAGCGCTGGCAAAGATAGCTCTAAGCTTGCCTATTATAGAATCAACCGATCCAGCTGCCAGTCGGGTTGGACATTTACACGACGCGCCTTGAGTTTTCCCCATTTCCTTACACTTGGGGTTATGAATCTTGGTGTGGCCTGACTTATCCTTCCAAACTAAAAACTGAATGATGTCATGAGAAGAGGCAGACGCAAGAGTCTTTGGTACTTGCAAAGAAGCTAGAAACGACAATAACTGTGTCTGTAATGCAGACTTTTGCCTTTCGTAAGGTTTCCCCTTTTTAACTTTACTAAGTTCGTCTATTCGCTTATTAATCTTGACAAAATCAATAGAGATGGGTGTCTGTGGTCTGTGTACTTGTTCCCTTCTGAAACCGCATCGTTGACAAAAGTTAAAGTTGTCGTCGTTCGGATACGCACACTGAGGACAACGGGAAGCAGGCCGCCAAAGACGAAGACACTGAAAAACGAACAAAGTACATTACTGTTCGATTCTGTAAACATGCAGGTCCCATTGTAATGGGCGTGTTTTGAAGCAACCTTTTACAGAAGGGAATAGGAGAACACCCTTCTCCCCTTTAAGTCCTAGCGGATGGACGGATGAGGAGACACTTTTGAGAATTGGCCACCAGAAGGGAAGAGGAGAAAGCTTGGGCGCAACGACACTAACAGGAACCTGGGCCTTCAACAGGAAAGGGGTGAAATGTCTCAAAGGCTTGTGGTTCTCATCGAGTTGGACATTAGAATCAAGAGCCATCAAGTCGACGGAGTGTGGGCCAAACCATCCCTGAAGTTTAGACCACGCCGAAGGAGATAACATGCAGTCTATATCCGAGAGTTCTCTGGATGGGGCGTCAGCAGGGTTAGAAGCGGAGGGGACATAATAAAGGTTAAGGTGGACGTTGTAGCGCAAGAGAATTGCATGCAATTTCTTGAGGACGCCGTTGAGCTCAGTGCTTTTACCCCCTTGTTTGTTCCAAGAGTGAACTAAAGTAGAACTATCAGTGTACGCGTCTACTCTAGAGTTAGCAATAAACTGCTCCCCTGCGGAGAGGACATTACACAGTGCGAGGGCTTCTTTAATAATGATTGGCGCGTGACGTACTTCGTGAGACCAATAATCTCGGACAGTAGAAGGGGGGGAGCCAGGAGCTTGAATCACCCCTCCCCAAGCATAATCGGATGCATCACTAGCGATCTTGATAACCACGTGATGTTCCATTGGCCAAGGGAGGTGCTCCTGCCAGGTATCCAGAAAACGTCAGAACATGATTTCCTCTCGGAGTAAGGGGTGGATTTTTACCGGTCTTGAAGACCTCGCGTAACCAGGAATGGACTTGTATATCTCCCGACAGTACAATTGAGCTGCGGGGACTGCCAAAGAGAAGGAGGTTATTTTCCCTGCTAATCGCTGGAGGGTTTTTACCGAGGTGGCTTTGCCGCGAAGAATAGACTCTCGTAGGGTAGCAAACTTTTCCTTTTTCTCTTGAGGAAGGATAAAGGCACATCGTTCGGAGTCAACAATGAATCCAAGAAACTTCACCTGACGGCTAGGGGCCAGGGACGATTTTCCGAGGCCGATGTAGTAGCCAAGGGAAATGAGGAGAGAGGCCGCAATAAATATAGCCGCCTCAGCCAGCTGGAAATCTGAGCAAGTCTTAGCTTTCTCCGCGACCTCTGACGGGGGAAAGAGCTGACCCACGTGGCGGTCATCTATATATTGGCTGCATGGAACACCAAGAGACCGGATATAATTTGTAGCCCCCATGCCGATAGTGTGGTAGAGGTAAGCACTGGATTTCCAACCGAACGGAATAGTGTGGTATACGTAATAAATTCCTTTCCATTGAAAACCGAAGAATTGTCTACTGTCTTGGGTGAGACACACGTGATCATACCCACTCTTGTCGTCCATGGTAGTCTGATATGAATTCTTACATACGTAACGTGGGAGATTAGAAATGTAATCAAGCGACAACGGCAAATCTCTGATCCAAAGATTAAGGAATCTCTCGTCATGACAAAGTCTAGGCTTGGATGGTTCAACGGTCAGTGGCATGACGAGGTGAGGTGGGGAGCATGCGCCAACTGTACCCCATACTGAAATTGAACCGTCTTTGAGGCGCCGGTGAATAGTAGAAGTGATGAAATCATCAAAGCCATTACAGGACTTGTTATTTGGGAATATAGCCTTAGGGGGAGTAAGCGTGTTGTAAAAGTTTCCCTGGAAGTCCCCTTTAAAAGGGGTGAAAAAATCATGCACATTAACACCATGTTTAATATATTGAATTATTTCATCGTGCTTGGCCCTTCGAGCACCTGTTCCCATCGCTGAACATGATTGTGCAGTTCACCTGCCCGGAAGCAGTCCGAATTTCTGAATCTAAGGAGTCTCACGGAAGCTTTGGTTGACAGGCGCGCGCTCAGGAGAGTTAAGGCCTGGGTCTCATTTGCATTCAAAATGGCGGATCAAAAACGTTAGGGGGTGGTCTATCTTCAGTGGCTTTGCTACTTCCAAGGTCAAACATGGTTAAGGTTGTTAACGGTCATGAAACAAGTAAATGTTGTGTTTTGTTTCCATGGAAACATGGAATGTGACCTGTGAACCTTACCTTAAAGCAATTTTCAAAAAAGCCCTCGGCAGGTCGGGAAAAGTTTCAAACTCTGAAGATTTAACAATGTGATGTGTTTAAGGCCATCACAGGTATATCTGATCCAATTCGAAAACGTGACCATTTCATTAGGAATCCTATTTTAGGACATCTTGAAATTTGATACCCTTTAATAACATCGAAATTAAAAATGTTGTGCAAGATCGGAAATTGGAGTGATAAATACTACCTTATTCCCTACCATTTCCATCTGGTGGTTTTAAGAGTGGTGCGAATTTTCTGAACCTGCGGAGGCTCTGAAGTTTCATTTCTTTAAGTGGAGGTCATGAAGGTTAGGATTTGGTTCCCATGGAAACAACAACAACTCAAATTAACAAGAATGATGATTTCTATGACATTATATCAACACAAGAAGCCTATCTTTAATTTACCCAAATTAAGGCCTGATTGAATGTTTTTAAGGGCGTGGCCGCATGGAGCCATGCCTTAACTCACCTGAGCGACTGCTTCAGGAGGGGATACCGGGGCTGCTGGACCTGGGGTCACACCTTCCCAATCTGTCCACTCCTCCTTAGAGACTTGGGAAACCGGGTCTTGTGGGTTAGGAGGATAATGGACGAACTTGCGCTTTTGGGAGACTGCAAAAACGAAAAAATTTGAAGGAAAATTATATATGTGGAAATAAAGAAAGTTGTGACCCCTAAGTCGAGCAACCCCGGAATACCCCGCCCGAGGGCAGAGTAATTAAGGCTATTAGACAAGCCCTCCGAGGTGCGAAAAGTTGAACGGGAGCAGCGAAAAATTGGCCTAGAAATGGGGGACAATACAAGGGTGATCGAAATCTTTTGTCGAATAAGCGCGCAATATAGAAAATTGTCCTATATCACTATGACGACGTATCAAAACATTCTATTGTTTTAGCGCTATGAATCATGGTCGCCAGAGAGGGGACAGCAGCATTTAAAAATAACCAAAACATAATGAAAATGCCATTATATTGTAAAGCAAGGTCGTACGCTAGAATATAGGAAATCACATCCAGAAATGGAACTTTTATCATTTTAGCTATCTTGGTCATTTAAACAAAGCATGACGTCATAGTGATATAGAGCAAATGGTTACCATAATGATGCACGAGAACGGAAATGACCCATTTTAAATACAAGCTCAAAATTCCGTATACAAAAAATTCTATGATCAAAAATACTAAATTGAATTTTTTTTTTTTTAATATGGGTATAGATAATAATGGAACAAAGTTTGCATAATTCACGAACCCGCAGTAAATGTAATACCCCTAGTTGCTGTAGCTATGTCGGACAAGCCAAATTGTATCTTTTGCATAAAGCATGGAAAACAAAATTAAAGCCTTGAATTCTAACGTAATCAATACAGCAGCTTTTAAAAACCAGGGTGACATTTCAAAATCCTGTGACGACACGGATAAATATTGCAACCAATTGAAAAAGCCAGCGATACAGCTCGCTTCCAAACTGGAAAAATAGTAACAGCGTGGAAACGCAAAGCGGAAAATACTAGGGTAGGAGTGAGAATTAAACGTACCCAATACGCCAGCGAAACTATGGAAATTATAAGAGCATGACCGCATGCAAAACGGGAAAAAACAATTCGCTTCCAATGGCGGGATAAATCGCTTCCAAACTGATGAAAATTTAGGCAATCAAACTGAATAGGGATAACAGATACTTTTAATGTAAAAAATACGCCGGCGAGAGAACTCGTTTCCAACTGGGGGACATTTAACCAACGTGACAACACGCAATGCGGAACACACTTCGCAACCAAACTAAATAGGAATATAGGAGAGATAATTTTAACTAACCAATACGCCAGCGAGAGAACTCGCTTCCAACTGGGGAAAATTTAACAGTGTGACGACACGCAATGCGGAATGTACTTCGCAGCCAAAGTGAATAAGGATAGGAGAAAATAATTTAACGTAACAAATACGTTTGCGAGAGAACCCGCTTCCAAACTGGGGAAATTTTAGTACGTGAAAACACGCCATGCGGAATACACTTCGCAGCCAAACTGAATAGGGATAGGAGAGCTAATTTTAACGTAACAAATACGCCCGCGAGAGAAACTCGCTTCCAAACTGGGGAAATTATAACAGCGTGACAACACGCAATGCGGAATACACTTCGCAACCAAACTGAATAGGGATAGGAGAGCTAATTTAACGTAACAAATACGCTAGCGAGAGAACTCGCTTCCAAACTGGGGGAATTTTAACCGCGTGACAACACGCAATGCGGAATACACTTCGCAACCAAACTGAATAGGGATAGGAGAGCTAATTTAACGTAACAAATACGCTCGCGAGAGAACTCGCTTCCAAACTGGAGGAATTTTAACAGCGTGACAACACGCAATGCGGAATACACTTCGCAGCCAAACTGAACAGGAATAGGAGAGCTAATTTTAAACGTAACAAAATACGCCAGCGAGAGAACTCGCTTCCAAACTGGGGGAATTTTAACAGCGTGACAACACGCAATGCGGAATACACTTCGCAACCAAACTGAATAGGGATAGGAGAGCTAATTTAACGTAACAAATACGCTCGCGAGAGAACTCGCTTCCAAACTGGAGGAATTTTAACAGCGTGACAACACGCCATGCGGAATACACTTCGCGGCCAAACTGAACAGGAATAGGAGAGGCTAATTTTAACGTAACAAAATACGCCAGCGAGAGAACTCGCTTCCAAACTGGGGGGAATTTTAACAGCGTGACAGCACGCCATGCGGAATACACTTCGCGGCCAAACTGAACAAACTGAACAGAAGATAGGTAAAAACAAGGAAGGAACACAAACTGGCAAGACTACTCGCCTCTAAACTGTGGGAGAATGGAGGAGAAAGCCAAAAAACACAGAGATTAAAGATAAATACTCACAGGGGCTTCTGGAACAACCGGCACAGCGGCGGCAACAGCAACTGGCATCTCAGCGGCCAAGACCGGGGCCGGCGGATCAACGGCTGCAACAACTTCTGGAGCGGGGGGAACAACGGGTATGTGGGCCATGGCGCAGCGATGAAAATATGAACCAACTAGCAATGTGAACTACGGCGCTCTCCCGGCAGTGGAAAAGACTAACTGCGCCAGAAAGATTGTATTTTGGCTTCTTATAAAGCTGGAATGGAATGCTATTACATAACACATTCCAATGCTCACTATGAGAGAGTTAACGATGAGGTAACTAGTTGATTTTAGGCCATTGTCAACGGAAATACCAAGTGAGAATAGCCCTTTATTTCAAGTCTCTCTCCAACATCTTTCTATAACAAAATAAACAAATCAAAATTAGTACATTATCAACATTGCAATTTGTTTATGATAACCACGTTTATAAGAATTCGAAGTTTTATTAGGCAAAAAATTAAGAACCTTAAGTTAAGTAAAATAGTAACCGCAAAAACACATGCATATTTTCCCGTAGTAATAAAAATAATCCTCCAGATTTATAGAAAAACCTTTCAAGTGTTGGACAAATGCAATTCTAGGTTGTTTTGACCAGTTATCAAGACGATGGAATTGGATTGCGATTTGAGCTATTTTCTTGTCAGAGAAGTGGCCAGCAAGCGTGCGAGAGCCCCCTAAGAACATAGCTTTTTGTTCTGTAGTTAAGCATAGCAAATACCTAAAAGTTTCTCCACGAACATTTTGCATTTTGATGTTCCCTTTTCATGTATAACGTACTGTATTTTTAAGGAAAAAACTTCCACCTTTCACATCGGTTTATTGTCTGATTCACTCAACTCTTGGCTTTCTCGAGGCATTTGAAAAACATTTTGAGTCTCAAATTGCTAAAACAAACTTCGAATTTTGCCAGCCTCGAACATCAGCGCTCTTGCAATTCTCATAAGAAAGCCCCGGGAAGAAACAGATTGTCAATTCAAAAGTATGTTTTACCAAATGTTCCGCTGTAATGCTGTAATGCGACTTCTGAGTTCAATTTCCGGTCTTCGATCAAAACTTTACGGATTTACGAATTCTGATAACGAGACCGAGATTTTATGTACGCTTTCCTGTTTCTCCCTTTTCCTTGGGCCATAGGAGTCGAGGAATCCATTACAAAAGCTTGCATAGAATATTTTCATTTCTTACCTGACTTCGGGAACGAAACCTGTCAGCAACTCCAGTATGGCCAGTTTCAACTGCTATCGTCCCAAAACAAACACTTGGAAATTAATTAGAACAATTCATGCACTCAAAACAAACCGCTTTGTCGGTAGATCTTTTCATTCACACACACAAGGCTTTGATTGACACTACTATTGTAAAAAGCCTTGGATGAAGTATGGCTCTGAACAATGCTCTGTAATGATGTTGATATGTCAATGACAAGCTAGCACAAAAACTTTCAAAATACTTTCTTCGTGGCATTGGTCATGTTCTAAAACAGTTAGAGAATGGACGCTCGTGTCCTATGGGAAATAGACCACTAATGAACAAAAATCTGCTCGCGCTGACGCGCTCGCAGATTTTTGTTCATTAGTGGTCTATATCCCATAGAACACTCGCGTCCATTCTCTAACCCTTACATAAACTGTTTTCACGTGATCACAGAAGAACAGGGAACCATATTCAAGGTGAGAAACTAGTCTCAGATGGAAAACTCGTCTCTAGTGTGAATACACCTAATTAGCTATTAGCTGTACTCACACTAGAGACGGAAAACTCGTCTGAGTCGAGTTTTTCGTCCGGACGGAAAACTCGTCTTAGTGTGAAACCGCGACGAGATGGATTTTTGACGGGAAATCGTCTGAATTCATATCAGAGGGAAAACTCGTCAGACGAAAAACCCGTCATGACGAGTCTTCCGTCCTCTGGTGTGAATACGGCTATTCTACCTGCAATGGCGAAAACTAAGTAACAACGCAACACTACCCATCAGGCAGGGTATAACGTTTAGATATTGTTTTATTGGAACACGGTGGTCTATTACATAAACCTTAGCGTTCAACTAATTATTTACATTTCATATCTTTACAATAATTGCAACATTATTTGCGCGCTTTTTATTTCGCTTGTCTATTTTTTACGTGCGTTTCGAGTTTCCCAACTGGGCGAGTGCATATAAGACGGTAGACTGCAAGCATCCCTATGGGCTGGTTTACATATGGACGCAAGCGCTAGTGCAGGACGCAAGCACAACGCAAGCGTGAATCATGACGACACAGGCGCAAGCCTAAAATCAACATCGATTTGTTCGATTGCGCTTGCATTCGCTTGATTCCCACTAGACGCAAGCATAAGCGTAAGAGAATAAGGCTGGTTCAGAAACGAACGTAAGCGCAAGGCAAGAGTGACAAGCTCGTACCAAAAGCCCGTCATCTTTGTGCCTGCGGCAAGATTCAGGGCTTAGTGGGGGAATCGATTTTTTAAAACCTAAATTCTGGGTTTCCGGTTTGAAAGGATGTATGAAGGTTCGTTATGCTCTTGATTTACCACGCATGCTCACAAATCGGATTCTCTCAGAGCTCTGAATCTTGCCGCTGGCCAAAATCTGACGGGCTTAGGGTACGAGATTGGCAAGTGTGAATAACAGGGCAAGCCTAAAATCGCAACATTAATTAGTTTGCTTACGCGCGCGTTCACTTGATTCACACTAGACGCAAGCGCAAGAGAACGCAACGTTCCGATTTACTTGCGTCTGCGCTTGCGTCTGCGCTTGCGTCTGCGCTTGCGTCTGCGCTTGCGTCTGCGCTTGCGTCTGCGCTTGCGTCTGCGCTTGCGTCTGCGCTTGCGTCTGCGCTTGCGTCTGCGCTTGCGTCTGCGCTTGCGTCTGCGCTTGCGTCTGCGCTTGCGTCTGCGCTTGCGTCTGCGCTTGCGTCTGCGCTTGCGTCTGCGCTTGCGTCTGCGCTTGCGTCTGCGCTTGCGTCTGCGCTTGCGTCTGCGCTTGCGTCTGCGCTTGCGTCTGCGCTTGCGTCTGCGCTTGCGTCTGCGCTTGCGTCTGCGCTTGCGTTCTAGTGTGAACAACAGAAGGGAAATATGTCTTTAATGCCGATTTTAGGCTTGCGCTTTCGCTTGCGTCGCTGTGATGTACACAGGCCTTTAGCTAGTGTCCTGCGCTTGCACTTGCCTTCGTGTGTAAACCGGGCCTAAAGAGAAAGATACTCCAGCGAACAAGAGAGTGCACAAGAGTTGAAAGCGCGCACACCACCCGTGTCGAGGCGATGCGTGAAATAACTCAAATGAGTACGCGCGCTTTTCAACTCTTTGCGTGCACTATTCGCTGAAGTTTTGTCTCTCCCTTTATTGTTTGATAAGTCTGTATTGAAGTACAAGATCTCCGCCTCCTTTCCAGATAAGGTGCTTTACAGTTCGTAAATCCATACCAGGATCGAGAACCTAAAGGAAGAATGAAGAGGAATTGTTATCAAGCTCAACAAGTAATGTAGAATCATGGTCAGAGACAAAAATAATCAACTCCTAGCCTATACGTTTTGGTTAATTTTTGCGATGTCACGTCTTACGAAGATCCGCTGACTATTATACCCAGAAGACTAAAGAGGCGTGGAAAATAGCGACTGAATAATCGAGCAAGCTCCTATATCGATCGCATAAAAGATGCACAAAGCACGCTAGAAGTAGCTAGTATTTTGATCCAGCGGAGGAGAAAAATATTCTCCCAGAATATTGATTTGTATAACAATAGAGTAAAGTGTGACGTCACAAACTTGAAAATTTAACAAATAACAGATTTTAGAACACGAATAATGACAGACGAACTCTACAGAACGTTGCATGCAAAAAATGAGGTGAATCGGTTGAAACCCGACCGAGATATGGCCCGCTGAATACATAATTTTCTTTAACAAATCACTGTATTTTAGACACATGTCAAAACAGTTCAAGCTCCTTCTGTCATACTTGTTCGTCAGTCGTGGTCCCATACCTGGTCTTGGCATAGTAATTCGACGCGCGCCTCCGCTAGTATGGCCCGGTCGTCTTCAGACTCGTTCTGATGAGGAGAATGAGGGTCCTTGTCGCCCGAGGGGGTGGAGGGTGCGCTGCCCCCGTGTGATGAGTTGTCTCCACCAATCATTTTGTCGTACACGTGCTCGATCACCTTGCGCACGTGCAGCATGTCACTAGCCGATAAACGATCCCTGGTGGCAGATTAACAGTCAGGGACGTGGCTAATATTTAACAATTATTGGATGAGATTGAGCATGATAGTGAGATTTCTCAACGCCGAGGTTTGTGTTATCCACCTTGCACACGTTCAGCATGTCACTAGCCGATAAACGATCCCTGGTGGCAGATTAACAGTCAGGGGCGTGGCTAATATTTAACAATTATTGGATGAGATTGAGCTACTCATGATAGTGTGATTTGTCAACGCCGAGGTTTGTGCTATCTACCTTGCGCACGTGCAGCATGTCACTAGCCGATAAACGATCCATGATGGCAGATTAACAGTCAGGGGAGTGGCTAATATCTAACAATTATTGGATAAGGTTGAGCATGATAGTGAGATTTGTCAACGCCGAGGTTTGTGTTATCTACCTTGCGCACGTGCAGCATGTCACTAGCCGATAAACGATCCCTGGTGGCAGATTAACAGTCAGGGGCGTGGCTAATATCTAACAATTATTGGATAAGTGAGATTATTGGATAGTGAGATTTGTCAACGCCGAGGTTTGTGTTATCTGCCGAAGCGAAGCTGAGGCGGATAACACTAACTCGAGTCGTTGACAAATCTCACTATCATGCGAAAACCGAACCAGGAATTCTTAACTAGCAAAACAAAGAAGTCGAAGATGAGGCCTTGCACGGCGAAACGGTTTTTCAACTCCAGCTTAATACGTCCACGGAAGTTTCCTCCTCGTATTCAATTTTAATAGCCATAGTTGATGTTGAGACAGCCTGCCCAATGCTCCCTTGGGCAAGAAGCATAACAGTTTCAAATAGAATATTGACAAAATTGGCTTCCTCTTCCGAAATGAAAACCAACATGGCGGCCAAACCTATTGGCTTGCATTATGACGTCATTACAGTGCATCAATCATAAATGTCTGTAGAATGACGTCACGAACTGTGCACCAACAAGATTACGCTGCATACTCTTAGCCAATCAGAATCGAGAAAGTGGCATGGATTTTGTTAATAATTTGTTCAACATATCCAAGTACTCACATGCAGCACATACCTCTTTAGTGTCTTGGAAGAGCTCGGTTGTAAGAAAAACGCTATTTTATGAAATTTGGGTGTTGCTCTCTGAAAGAATGAAGAAAAAATAAGAATAATCAATCTCAGAATGCACGATTACAAATACACAGCATTTTGCATCAGGAATTGGATACTTTTGACAAATAGATCTATTTTTTCCATGCGTCTGTACAAGAGAAAATGTTCTCTTGGTCTGGACTTTAATTTTAGATACATAGAAGACGGACAACTTCTAAGAAAAAGTAAGAATAATCAGTTTTAGAATGCACGGCTGCAAATACACAGCATTTTGCATCAGGATATACTTGTAGTATTTGAAGTCGTGAATTCTAATATACTAATATTCATTTATCCAGTACCTTGACAGTAACGTCAATAACCCAATGTGGAACCGTCTCTGCTAGTAGATATCCCTCGTTTTCTCCTGACGCGTCGATAGCCAGTAAACGGAACAAGGTCCGGCCTGTACCCCCACTCTCACTAAATATAAGCGGGGTGTGGTCGGGAATGCTGTAGAATCCATTACCTATACAAACTCTCTGAAATAACAACAGAAACACTGCTTCAACGGATTTTTTCACCTAACGACATAACGGCATTATGTCAAAACCACGAAAGTGTGGGAAAATAATGCTCAGCATTTTCAATTTTCTATAAGGCACCGTCCACACTACGCCGGCTAAATGTGAAAACGGCTAATATTATTTGTACGGTTGTGCTTTCCGTCCACACTACGCCGGCTAAATGTGAAAACGGCTAATATTATTTGTACGGTTGTGCTTTCCGTCCACACTACGCCGGCTAAATTTTCCCACCTAAAACGGAACTTTTCGAAAACAAAAGTGGATAAATTTGAAAACACCGGCTATGCGTTAGTGTGGACGGCGAAAACGGAACTTTTCGAAAACGATGATGCGGGCTCTTATTTTTCTTCTTAGCGCATGCGCTAAGCTGGCGTTTTTTGTGCGTTTTCAAATTTAGCCGGCGTAGTGTGGATGCAAAACTTTTGTTCCGTTTTCCGGGCAAATTAAACGTTTTCAAATTAAGCTGGCGAAGTGCAGACGGTGCCTAAGAACACGTATCTTACCGGTTCTACGTTAATATTTACATCACTCGCACTTGCTTCCCGTCCGTCTTCTGGTAAAATAATGGAACATAATGTTACAGAAATGCGGTGTCTGGTGGGATAAACCTCTGTTTATCTAATTTTATCTTAGGCCTGTTTCAAATGTCGAATTTTTGCCGCGTCGAATCCAATTCAGCAGACCGGTTTTCTCCGTTTCACAACCAACGGAAGAATAAACAAGAAAAACAAACTTTACATTCCTTTTTGTTCTACTATGGTTAATCTAGATTTGCCTTTCGCATGAGACAAAGTGTCCTCTAAGCTGCAAATGAAATTTCTTACAATTAGATTTGACGCGGCGCAAAAGTTCGACGTCTGAAACTGGCCTTACTTTGACAATGAAGTTCATGAAGGCAAAAAGAGTTATTTTCAAGAGAGCATTTTAATTGTAAATTTGATCTTAAACAAAGCAGCATGCAACATTTGGGTTAACTCCGGTGTAATAACCATTCCCAGAGGACACCTTTGTGTTCAGTTCTTATTTCATCCTGATTCGTTCTACCAAACAAAGGAAGCTTTGTGACGCAGTTCGTGCGCACTCACAGGTTATTACACCGGAGATAAGCAATATCACTTCTGATCTAACTTTTCGTTAAAAACAAGGATCCCTTGACTCAGCAATTCAACAAAACACGCACGCACTCCCAGGGGGTTTCACTTCAGCACGTTTCCGCTTAATGCTTTTCTTCCTCTTTTATCTAAATTCCTCTTTTTCTCTAAATAAGGATTGAAAAGGAACTTGTTTCAAGCATATATAACCAGCGTAAAACCTTCAAGTTTCAACAATTCATCAACGCAAGTGAACGCAAAGCAAAGAAGCGAAGACAAATTTGTGGACTAGACGATTTCGATCATCGAAATGGCTTCCGGAAATGAAATGGTGCGGTACGAAGTTAAAGCACTCTCCCCTAACATGCTGCCGAATAATTGTCCGTATTACCACACAAGGCAAGAAAAAAGAGGTATAGTCGCAATGGTGAGAGTGGTTTTGCATTATACAGACGAGGATGGGGACAGACAAACGGACTCTAAAGAATGCTGCCGAGATCACCAGGATGATGCTCTAGAATATCTCAAGGAATGTAATGACATTGACGACTGAGGAACTCATAATACGAAGTTTTCTGGCAAGATGACAGAAGAATATTTTGTAGTTTGTTTGCATTTTGTAATTCGTACTGTTGTACTGTAAGACGTAAAATTTGATGTCCAATAAATCGACCTTTCATTGTGCAACTTTGTCATTGCCTTTTGGAATTAAGTAATCATCCATGCAAGAAGGAACCGAAACTCCATTGTTCTACGGCATTCTGGTTTCCCCACATAGGATGTGTTCCATTCTTTTACCACAGAAAGTTGTCATGACTAGTAACATAATACAAGTGAAACAATTATTGATTTCGACTCGCTTGAGAAAATATGGCGATAATAACTCTCCAGACCAATCAGATTAAAGAAAAACAAAGGAAAGAGAATTACTATTTTACGCTAGGTTCCCCATATACGAAGTCTTTAAAAATCGTATATCCTGTATATGAGTACCACATGTGCTTATATCTTACCATAATTCCAGAGAAAAGTCTTTCTTTCATGGTAATTTGACCAATTTTTGTGTCTAAGCCAATGAAATCGCCGATATTTTCAATAGAAAATAATTGCATTCCAGCATGCTCTGCCGTTGGCTTGGGTAGTTCTTATACGGACCATTACTTAAAGGCTAGGACCAAACGACGACATTTGTTGAACGCGCCATGCCATAGTGAGCAAGAGGGTTGTCAAACCAGTTCAACAGGTTTGTCAAACCTGTTCCACATCGTTTGAACTGCGACTTTGAACGAGCAGTGATCCATGTTCATGGCAGTTCAACCCAATTCAACATGGCACGTTTGATAAATAGTGAATGACGTAGCTCCGATTTGCAGGAAAAAAACCCCAATAAGATCAGTGATTGCCCTCCTATCCTTGAAAAGCTGAAAAACTCGAAAGATATATTTCCATAGATGAACAAAGCGACGCCGGGTTTGGTCAATTTGCTTTGAAAAGTTTATTTTCTCCGCCATTTTGGTAAACCTATTTTCCATTTCTGTTTATTTTTATTTGTGCCGTTTGCTATCGTGCGCCCGTGGAAATTCTCTCATATCACTGATATCACTATCTTATCCTATAAACACAAGGTTCGGAAGTTTAACGTGAATTTTAAAGTCGGCGGAAGGAGACAGGAAATCGCAACACGTGATATTGGCTGCCACTTTGTGTTTACGCTAGCGAGCACGACACGTTCTTGAGCTAGCTAAACATATTGGAAAACAAAGTTCCGCGTATTCAACCTATTGTTATTTCCATACGGGCTCATACAGCTGAGATGCGCGCCGCTAATACGGATTCATTATAGTCCGGCGGATTAGAGCATATTACCGAGGAAATTTCGCATTTTAGGCATTTTGCCTAGTGATAGTTGTCAATGTGTTTTTACATCATAGATATGGGGCCACGCTAGAATTTATTCATAGCGAAAGCTAGAGAAATTTTAGCGTGAACAATTGTATTGCTCAACAGCAGCTCGCATTGTTGTTTAATAGTGTATTCAATAAGTTCGGCTTTTTGCTGGACTATCCTCCACATTGTTGTCACTCTTTTCTCTCGTTGTGTAGAAAATAAATGTTTTCTATTCGCCTGAGCGCAGCGAAAGAGAATAGTAGAAGGAATATGCACTCTTTTTTAATAAGAACGTCTTATTTTCAGTTAATAATAATAATAAGTATTTGGAGCATTATATTACCTCAATGCTCTTACAAATGTATATTAGATATATATATATATATAAAGTATCATTAAAATATATAAAATACATTAAAATTGTATTCAGGATAAGATGATAAAAAATAAAAATTGAAAACACAAATTAAACAAAATGTTTACTAAACAGGTGTGTTTTAAGTTTAGTTTTAAAACCTGAACACTTTCACTGCGTCTAATGTCCATTGGAAGATCGTTCCACAATGTGGGAGCGCAGTGGGAAAAGGCCCTGTCCCCATAAGTTTTTGTGTGTGATCGTGGAACGCGGAGCAGGAGCTTGGAAGACGATCTGAGTGAGCGACAAGGCGTGTACGGGTGAATGAGTTCAGAAAGATAGGTTGGGGCCAATGAATGAAGGGCTTTGTAGGTGATGAGAAGGATTTTGTAAGATATCCTAAGACGGACAGGAAGCCAGTGGAGGTTAATTAAGACGGGAGTTATGTGATCGGATTTTTTAGAGAGAGATACCAGGCGAGCTGCAGTATTTTGTATCCGTTGAAGTTTTGAAATAGTTGAATCGGGAAGACCAAAGAGAATGCTATTGCAGGAGTCAAGGCGCGAAGTAATGAAAGCGTGAACAAGACGTTCGCAGTCACTCTGTTGCAAGTGTTTTCGGATGCGTCCAATACTTCTGATAGCGAGAGATGCGGATTTACAGATATTATTTACATGTGAGTTTAATTTTAAGTGTGAGTCAAGAGCAATTCCAAGGTCACGGGCGGTTGGAACAGGAGAAATATTGGTACCATTTATAGAAATACCAGGAATTTGCTCGCACTGCTTGAATTGCGAAGAAAAGCTCAGAATTTCAGTTTTTTGGGGCTGGGCCGTTCTTATTTTTGGAGCAGTTTGAGGCTGGAAATGTTCTTACGGATGTTCTTAAATTTCAGTGACGTCGCAATCTGAAATGTGATAGATCTCGTAGCAGGATACATACCAAATTACAAATTGAAGGTCGTTATCATTAACACTTGATTCTGGATTTTAGAACGCATCCGCACTGAAAAAATATTTTTTGCTCCTATCAGAGCCTCGGCCATGTTCTTAGCATGTTCTTAAAATTTGGGTAAATTTCAGGCTGAACGTTCTTATTAAAAAGGTTCCTATAAAAAAGAGCTTTTCGGATGTGTAGAGGGCATGTTACGCATGACAAGTACAGAAAATTACTAAAGTGGGTCAAGCTTCAATAACTGTACGCATTATAGGACACAGTTACTTGAGCAGGAAACGCAATAAGAGAAACGCGCGCGTAGTGTTATATTGCCTTCCGCATGAAAGTACATATCCGTGTGAAAATGTTCCGGGGTGAGAAGTGAAAGGGGACGTATGAACAACAAACAAATGCGAAATATTCCTCATGTGCTCCGCATTAGGATAAGATTGAATATATTTAGCACTCTATTTTGCAAGAAAATATTTGACAAAATTATTATAGAAAAAGAAAGAGCAGAAAGAGTGCAAGCCACTTCCTTGGAGGTAGTTATGAGAACAAATCGAGCCAAGTGGTTAAGCTCAGTAGAAGCGACATAGCTTTATTTTGTAGAATTATAGGAGAACACATCAATACAACACTACTATTAAGGAACAGGAAAACAGGATAAACAAAAGTGTAAAAATAACTCATTTTAACAACACGGAACAAAAGACGAGATGAAGGAAATTTCAATAACTATGTCCAAAAGATGGTAGAAGGTCGTGTAAAAAGTTCGCTTATCCGGCATAACTTTAATATAATTTTATCGTTTATTATCTGAAAGCCTTGTCGTGCTTTAACGCTATGCTCACGAATTACGAAACCATTCCTACTGAATCATGCTCGAGGATCCAGGGATCGAGCATTGACTGAATACACACTTTTGATGGAGTCTCTAGGAATCTGACCTATAAGTTTGTATTTATGTCGGCTGAAAAACGTTCTGCAAAACGACCGTCTTTCTTTCCGCTCTGTGGTCAAGATCTCGATATGGGCAAGGGACAAAAAGAATGTGCAAAATACTTTGAAAAAATCCTTACAACATTAGCTTTAACAAAACCGTTAGAAGTCTGACGTTCGAACAAACATTGGAAAACAATCACTCTCTTTCACTGCAATGGAAAGATCTTCCATCACTTTTCAAGGACCTTAGCATATGTTCATTACACAAGGAAATTGAACATTATCTACTCTCCCAACAGCAAAAAATTATAATATATTATTTCTTTTTCCTCAAATAATATGTCCAAGTAGTTCTTCCAATGTGTATCCCTTCTTGTTATCTCTATGACCTACCTGCTTTTTACTTATTATTCTTTGATCTTAACTGTACGGCGGGAAGTTAACAAGATAACCATGGTTCATGTATCTTCCCCCTCGCATCTTTTTTCTCGAACGTCAACTATACACTACCCACGGGATACGATAAAAATACTGTAAAGTTATCAATAATTATTTTATCACGAGGTGAAATTGTTATGATCATTATGTTCGTTCCTAAAAAGTACGGGGGCAGGTTAAGTGAGAACTAATTGTAACTGGTTATAGACGTATTTTATGAAAAACAAATTCCGCTCTTAAAATAGTCATCAATGCCCAAACTTGGGTCTAACAGGAGTTCGTATAAGGTATATAAGCTGATATAAGCAGTGCAAGCTAGCACAACGAGATTCAGCACACCAACATCACAAGGAAACAAGAAGTGGATTGTCTGACTGAAAGTGAATCAAAAACTACATCATGTCTGGCAACAAGTTTATAAAAGAAATACTAAATCCAAAGTCCAACGAAAAGATCAGGAATACTTGCTATCTTTGTGAAATTGAGAAGAATACCGCGAAAAAGATCATGATTCAGTTGATTATGTATTATGAGGACGAGGACGGTGAAAGGCAGACGTACTCCAAAGATACCTGTCAAGGACATCGAGAGGAAGTGTCGAGGAATATGAAGTGGGATAAGGGTATTGAAGACGATTAATAAAGCAAGAAACATGTATTAACCCAGGCTGGAATTTTGACAAAGTCTTGTAAGGCTGAAAATGTTTTTGACAGAAATGCATATACTAGAGACAGTAACAAGGGACAAGAATACAGCTAACTGGACGCACTCAAGACTGTACACCAATGGACTTTGAGTAAACTTATTAAAATTAATACGTAAATGAATACATGTAGAGTACGTACATGAATACATGTAGAGTTGTGGAAAAAACGTTTGTAATTCTAAGGGCAAATATAGTAAACCATTTTCACTGATCTCATTGTGCTCTATTAAGTTATGGGAGGAGACACGGCGGAGCCCAAAAGGCTAGGACAGAAAAAGGAAAGTGGGAGGGAGGGAGGGGCAAAGAAAGCAGCCCCGCCAGGTTGGGTGAGCACAAAGAGACCAAATCCCAACATGATCACCCACATGTTCGCACACAGGCTTTGAGAGTCGGCCTGCCCGCGGGAGTCGGAACCAAAGTGATTATGCTAATGAATGGATTCCTTTATATTCGCACTAATTAGATCAGTGAAAATAGTTATTCATAAAAAATGATGACTTTTTTTTATTTCAAAAGTAGTTTCAGTCAGACCCCTGGAAGACTAATGTTCGTCAATAAACTGGCTTCGGTTGTTGACGGTTTCCGAACTTGTCCCCTCTTTTTTTCCTTATTCTCTTTGTTTTTCTTTTCCCTGAAAACACACTGGAACGCTTGCTACGCAGACTATCCCTTTCCCTGTGTTTCTTAACCCTTTCCCAGCCTAGTTCCTGGCGTTCCAAAAGGGTTGATGAAACAAAATCATTGGGCGTATTTATCGACAAAAATCTGTGTTGGGACAAACACATGAATGAGATATCGAAAAAAATTTCATCTGGCATTGGCGCCTTGAAACGGATTAGGCCGTTTGTCACCTTGGACACTGCTGTCAAAATCTATAAAGCGCTCATTGAGCCACATTTCGATTACTGCAGTCCAGTGTGGCATGGAATAAACAGCAAACTCAATGATAAATTGCAAAAATTACAAAACCGCGCTGCCAGAGTCTTAACAAAATCGCCCTTTGACACTAGCTCAGCTCTTCTCCGTAATCTTCTTGGTTGGGACGACGTGTCCACAAGAAGAAACAAACACCTAGGTGTTGCAATGTATAAAACCCTCAATGGTCTTTTTCCCTCATATTTACGGGATCTGTTTGTTTCCTGTGATTCTCATTATAATCTAAGAAACCAGGATAATAAGTTGGCACTACCGATGCCGAAAACAAACTACCGAAAACGGTGTTTCAGTTACAACGGGGCCAAACTTTGGAATAGTCTACCAGATGAACTGAGACAATCAGATTCACTGGGGAAATTTAAGAAGGGTATCACCCAATTTTTGTAGTTACCGAACTCACACACGGCAATCATGGAAAACAGTTACATGTAATCATTTTATCTATATGTTTGTATGTTATACTGATGATTTTTAACCGTGTATAAATAGATGTGTGTATGTATGTTCCGGGTGGGCTTCCTGTGGTTGGTAAGACATGTGTGACGTGACGTCACAGGGGACCCTCTCCCCGAACGACTAGTGAAATTCGCCAAATCCAAGATGGCGGATGCCACGCCAAAACCTTACAAATAGCAAGCAATGGCGAATGGAATACATTTTTGTTTTACTGTTAAGGACCAACTTGGTTCGCTTTGCTACAAAGATGTAAATTTTCTACGTTTCGAAGTGGATTTTGAGGCAGGGTAGGCTTTCGCCAATTCAGGGTAGATTTTGGCGAATTTCACTAGGCGTTCTGCGGGTGAGCTCGGCCCAGTGCTCAGGTATCCTCACGGTTCATCTCCAAGCACAGGAAGCCCACCCAAAACGCCGGGGACTAGGCTGACCATTTCACTGAATTCCCTTTCACTTTCTCTTTCAATTGCCTCCCATTACCTGTTTCTCCGCATCCCAGGTGATCCATCTCATCTGTCGTCACTTGTGTTTCAGGCCAGTGCTCCAGTAAAGCTTGCAGCAATAACACGCCGTAATTAACTAGCAGGATGAAATATATCGAGATATCGTTGTCGTTTTCTGTGAATACGCGCGGGCTACCTGTGTTTTGCCCCAGGCCCTTTGGCGGAGACAAAAACAACATGGCGGCCATGAGTACGATGTTTCTCGAATACCTGCAAGTTTTGGTGGATTTCTCTGCTTTTTTCACTAAAATATGAGGGGAAAATACTTACAGACCTTCCAAATATGGTAAGGGGGAATACCTAATAAGGAAAGCGGCAAGTCGACAAGGTTAGGCTGCAAACGTCTTGATAACAAAACAATTTGCTTAACGTCTCACAACATGGTTCATACAGAACTTTCAAGATCACATTCCACTGGAATTTCGAGGAGATTTTAAGAACTGTACACTATCAAAACAGGTAGAGTTTCAATCACGCCGTTGAAAATATTTCGAACCAACGGGTCGCTATTTTATATCACGTGATGACCAAACATTTGACATGTGACTAAGCATTGACTATTCAATTCACCGATCCCGCATTCATTGTTATATCCCTAGTTACTGTTGCTACGTCGGACAAGCCAAATTTTATCTTTGGCATAGAGCGCGGAAAAAACACCGATTGTAGGGAGGTGTTAGAAGTTGTGGCATGCAATTTGGATTTTATATTTTTATCTTGAAAAGCTGAATAATTATTGAAAAATCTTCGATATTTAAGTTTGTTGCTCGGACACTTTGAATTCCGTAGGGAAAACTTCCTATTGTTTGCTATGAGTGGGCGGAGCTATCGTCAAAAATAGGGATCGGTCTATTGGCTCAAAGACATCAAGCCTAGGTCACGTGACAACTTTATAGACGTCACGTGATAGAAATTTGCAACCAACAGGCTTGAATTGAAACGGCTCGATTGAAATTCTGCCTGTTCTGATAGTAGGAATTTTCAAGAAGTTCCATGAAGTTCGAAGAATAGGCAATGATTGCTAGAGGGTCCTCAATAATATAGCGAATTTTGAAATACCCAGAAGGGAGCGCAATGTTGACAGGAGCGTGTTTATATATAAGATTCGAAGGGAAAAATATTTGAAGAGAAAATAATACAATTTTCAACTGAAAAAGTGGACAAAGCATCAATCTATACCCCTGTATATTCGTGTGTTGCCATGCCAACCATCACAGTGCCGTGGCTGAGCATGTCAGCTTGCGACTGTTGCATTTTTTAACTTAGGTCAAAAAATAATAATAAAGATTGATTGATTGAGATTGATTGATTGCATTTGTCGCGGCACTTTCTCTTAAGTTGCAATTCCAAATCGCTGATATAAACGGAGATTGGGTGCGAACGAAAGATTGGGAGAGAACGGTAGATAGGGTTGGGTTGCATTTCTATGCAATCTTTTGCTCGCATTCGCATCAAGTTGGATTGCGTTTTGAACTTGTTGAAAAAGTCTCTGTAAGAATAGGAAGAGAATAAAATATCTCCTTACCATGTTTACAGTCTATAACCATAGCTGAAAAATAAATTTTAACATATAATTAGAGTGAATTAGTTGGCGTAAATATCGGAGCCTGAGGGACTAATTGTTTTAGTATGATTACTCAAGTGACCCATAAGAGTGGTTAGAATAAAACCAAATACGTTCAATGTTTGTTTCTTAAACTAAATATTACAAAGTATCAGGAATTCTGAAGGGAAGTGGGGTAAGGCAGTCTCATAAATCAGCTTGGGGGTGGGGGAGGGGGGAGACCTTGTGCCAGCTGTGCCAGCTATTTGGTAGGACCAAAGGACATCACCGGACAGATCGGAAACTCAGACCTCTTCGGCTTGGGCGTAATCTTTTCCCACTTCATATCACATGGCATTCTTTTAATAATCTTTCTTTGTTTGGAAGCTTTCATATTCATATATCCTTCAGTGCGCAGCAGAAGAAGAAAGAAAGAATACTCATGGGAATGCCATGTGATCTGAAATGGAAAAATATTACGCCCCAGCCGAGGAGGTCTATTGAGGCTATGATTGAGGATACCCACAGGTTGGTGGTAGCTTTCCTTTGATTGTCTGGTACTTACGTCTCCCATCCACTAGTTTAGGCTCCAGGCCAGGGACGTCTGAGATTGATATCCAAGAAGAGAAGGCCTCGGATTCTTCTAAAGTCACTGTCAGCATCTAAATCACGAGACACGTAAGAAAATAAATCGTGTAAAGAAATCATCTAAGGCCATTTATAGTGGCTTACTTGCGGCCTATTCTTGTCTCTTCTCGCCTTCTTCTTGCTTACATACAACATAACTTTTAGGCCCTCTCCCACCTCTTCTTGCCTCTCCACCAATATCTGACAGGAGGTTTCAGCTTCTCGCCCACCTTTGACACAACTTTCCAACCCATCCTACCCGAAAAGCCCTAGGAAAAGCGAAAGGAAAATCCTCCTCTACGCCGGTGTCAGCCGCCACTTTGACAGCATAGCAACATACCAAGTCGGAGAAAGCATCCGTTTCCATTGGCTGAATTAGAGAATATGGAGCAATTTTCTCGATTGAATTTGCTAAATCAAATCTGAAAATTTGTTTTTAGATGTTTATTTAGAGATTTCTTCACGTAATTCTTCTTCTAATATCGAACGAAAGTGGTTGACACGTGATCTTTAATGCACTACATTATACACTTAATGACTGCTTCCGAGGGAAACAGCGAGTTTTGTTTTCTCGAGAATCTCGACTTCGTCTCGGGAAACATCGAGATTCGAGGGAAAGCAAAACTCGCTGTTTCCCGAGGATGCAGTCATTAAGTGTTTTATTATATAGCAAAAAGAAAATACGGTAAAAATAGTCCGCCGAAATTTCTCGCTCTAGCGATGTCTACATTGGATTTGTAGCCCGCCACGTGACCATGATAGAACCAATCAGAGCGCGCGCTTTGATCGAATAAACACGAGCTATATAATAATTACTGTTGTTACCTCTACTTACCCCTGTTTTAATATCTAAACTAAACCAGTTTGGTACATAAACTTTCTGAACTCTTCTCTTGATTTCCTCTTCGAAATCCACTGGTCCAAGATCTTCTACTTTTCTAGCCTGGGAAAACATCACAATAACCACATGAATTAACTTAATTATTTAACGTCAAACTGTGTTTTGGCGTCCCTCCATCAAACCGTTTAATGTGGGTGCATGGATTTTTCGTTTGTTTCGATTTTACTGCCATTTTTATAATTCTGCGAATTCCCATTTCCAAACACCAAATCATGTTTTGGCCTCCGTCCATCAAACCTTTTAAGGAAAGTTTCGTTTACATTACTTTTATGGTGGAAAATGTGGTTTTGAAGCCAGTCTAGGCAATCCTTGTAAGTTCAAAAAACTCAAGCTTTTGTTAAGATGTTTTTCCTGCACTGTCTCCTCTGATAAGGAGGCAGGTCTCGTCTCTCACATACACGTTTGATAAAGTTTTCCATGAAAGATGACATTCCTCACTTCATTGACAGAACACTTTACCCTGTGACGTTGATCAGACGCGGAGATAGGAAGTGCCAACGAAATCTACCGTAGCGGATGAGAATCAGGCTAGCCTCAACCCTCCCTCCCTCCCTTATTTTTACCTTTAATATATCCCATAATGCAACACAGTCATCTGTATCTTTGCTGAGTACATGTCGTCTGTCTTTCAACACATAAAACTTTTTGATACTTGGAGCCCCTATCATGTAGCAAAAAAACATTAACAAATTTATCCAGCATGTAAACTTACTTGTTTGGGGATAACAAGAACAAGACAAAATGGGAATTAATAAAAGTGTTAGTTCAGGTCCATAATTCCCTTATGTGTTGGGGGCACGTTTTTTCCCATCAAGAAATAATCATATTATTTTTACACCTTCTACCATCTTTATAGGTCAATTCAGACTTCCTGCTTATGGCACAAACCCAGGGACATCGACTTGCTTGGTTCTGCCAGGAGTCTCAAGATTTTTCGCGTCGTCTCCCAGGAAAAATTCAAGATGACTACCATACATTTACTGTATTTCTCCCGGGAGAATTTCAGGAAATTTCGCCATTTCAAGGCAGTCTCCAGATTTTTGAAGTCCTGGGGTTGACGTCCCTGCAAACCCTCCATCCTTTATTATGAGGCCTACTACAGTTCTGTAGCCACTTATAGGTAGAACTTTCTTCTGGATAGTAATAATGAAAACATGATGATGAAGATGACAATGTTACTATGTTTGAACTTACCTTTTATTACCATACGTGGTATTGTTGGTCTGTGGTCCGCATCATTATATCCTGTCTCATTGCTAACATCACTGTCATAGCTTGGAAACTTAATTGGCTGGAACCAAAATAACACAACTCACTTACAGGATTACCAAACAATGCAAGGGTTTAGAGCTATACAAGCTAGGGTGATCAGTGGCAGATCCATGATTTTACAAAGGGGGGTTTGATTTCTTCTTCAATCCTAAGACCAGAGCAGTGGCGGATGCAGACCCTTATGAAGGGTGGTGGCTAGTAGAAAGGATATACTACAGAGTTCAGACCAAGGGGGTGGCTAATCTTAAGGTTTTTACAAGAAATAATGAGAACAAGAGGGGTAGCTAGCCACCCTATCACTCCCCTATTTTTGGCGCAGGGGTGCTCGTCATACCTTTTAGGGGTTAAAATCAGGCCTCTGGTACCTTTGGGAGGGTTAGACTAAAAAGGGTTGCAATTTTTTCCAGATAGGTACCTCTTAGCGGTCCATTCAAGCAAACCAAGCAACAATGGTTTTATCAATATCACACTTGTTGGTCAAAATTAACTATGCCAAGCCCTTTTTGGTACCTTTTAAGGTTAAACTCGAAAATTCCTGACAAGCACCCACCCCAAAAGTAGATATGAAGTGGTGATATGATAATGATGGTGATATGAAGTGGTCCTAACTATGGTGCCGTCTTGTGGAATGATCTACCACCTGAATTGAATTGCCACTGCCTCACTGATAAAATTCAAGAGGGGTCTCAATCTCAAGAAGGGTCTCGATCATGCTTTCTAGACCCAGCTCTCCCAATGGTAATCCTGTAAACAGTGTTCAGTGTATATTTTGAAATGTCATTGTAACTATCTGTACTGAGTTTTTTTTCGGTGGTAAAATAAAGTCTACGTTGCACTAGTTTCACTGTCAGACACTTTTTCAGCTTTACACTTACCCAATTGTTAATATTAGAATTAGTTGTTGCTACCCATAAGGAATTTGAATCAGGATACAGTTCAAGCTGCAATTGAACAAAGAAAAAATATTTATAGAAGTAATGATGGCTGCTAGTAATGATGGCTGCTAGAAGCTTCAAGGTAAAATAACAGATGTTCATAAAATTAAGCATGGGCACTCGCTAGAGGTAGCTAGAAATGACACAAAAAGCACAAAGGGGCAGCGATCATTTTCAAAGTTAGAAATTGTATGATGTCACATGAAAACGATCTATAGGCCCACAGCATCAAAAAACTTTACAATAGGCAAGAATAAGGTGTAAATTAAATTATCAAACTGCATACCCTTAACACAGGTGCATCCTCTGTAAACAACAGGGTGGAGCTATCGTTCCGCGTCATGTCTGTCCAAAGTACATGCTTATCACGACCACTGGAGTAAAACTCTGTGAAGGACTCATTTGCATTTAGTGCCCAGACTCCCTCCTCGTGTATTCTATAAACTGCAATGCAACGCTGCTGACCAAGTGACCACAGGCGCACAGTTCCATCGGAGCTGCCAGATAAACACTACCAAGCAAAGTAACAAATAATAATTAATATATAGATTTAGCCACTGGCTAACAGCGGAGCTACCGGTTACATATTTTTCTGTTAACGGACGCGCAGTATCTTTTCCGCCGAAATGAAATACGGTTTTTGGGTTGCCTGTGGTTGGGGCACGCAGACACGGACGCGCCCCCGATACCCAAATGGGAATACCGCTGAACCATGAAAAAGGAAGTCGATCGTATACCGCCGAGTTCTATTGTATTCTTCCTGCGATACCTATGGTGATCCGCTTTGCGGCCTTTGGCCGCTAAGGAGCTCCGCTACAATGTAAACAGCTAGAAGTATTAAAAACTAAATTGTGGATTGCAGTAATGCAAACTGTCCCACTTTTTATGGAGTCCCCCACTTTGGGGCCTTGTTTGTTTGCCAGCCCTATACATTTACTCCATTTCTCTTTGCAGAATTTTCCTTGGATTTAGAATAGCCTCATCCCAAGTGTTTTGTATCAGCTATCTGTGTCACGCAAGTCTACTTTTAAGCTGCCTCATGACACCTGGTATTTTCCGAATGACAACTCGCCACACTCCTTATTGTGTGGTACAACAACAAGAAAAATAATTTGGATTCAATTTTCCAAAGTTCACACCTGATTGATGGATCTGTGGACATTACAAAGTGTTGTAGGCAATGAAAACTTACTTGAGTTCCCTCAGCATCGATAACCAAGGCTTTCACATTGTCCATGTGGCCTTTGAGCTTCATAATTTTAGCACAGGTACGTGGATCCCATACTCTCAGAATCTGCAACAATATGAAATTACTACCTAGTTACTAAATGAACCCCCCATTACACCCTGGGGGGTACTTCATGGTTTAAATACCCTAAGGGGTACTTCATGGTTAAAATGGTAGGGATGACTGTTGAGAAGGCTGAATTTGCAATCTCAAAAATACCTGTCAGAAATAGTTTCCATCCTAAAAAATACTCATCAATCCTACTGTAAAATACCTTCTTCAGCATGCCATTTTAGACAAAAAACTAATAAATACCAGATTTTCTTCTGTAGCATACCCTTTCGTTCAAAGAACCCCTAAACAATACCAGATCGTCAATTTTAACCCCTACAAAAATATGACGGCTATCCCCGGGCATTACACTTGACCAATGTTAATAATAATAACAATTTATTAAGTTGTTGCTTTTTTACATGATCAAAAGTACAATGTTAAGTCCTGACCAAGCAAAAAGCAAGTTCATGCAAGTTGTGACTGTCACAGATTTGCATACACTTGGTCAAACAAAAGGAAATTTTGATGAGGGTTACAGTAAGTGTTTCGCTCCTTTGCGTGTGCATGATCACCCCATTTTAATTGCAGCTTTTGCAACTTCATAGTTTTTTAAGGCAGTGCTTCAAACCTTCTCTGCAGATCCTGATATCAGTACTGACTGCCAGTTGGATTCATGGCTAAACTGTATAGAATCCTTCTGACCACTTAAGAGATAAACATATTTTTCAACTTTTTGCAACTTCATAGTGTCTTAAGGCAGTGCTTCAAACCTTCTCTGTTGATCCTGATATCAGCACTGTGCCTGTGGGATTCATGGCTAAACTGTATATAGAATCCTTCTGACCACTTAGAGATGATGCTGTCGAAACAAGAAAAAAAAGAAAATTACCAAAATTAATTCTTTTAGCTATCCCCTCTCCCTTATTTTTAAAAAGCAGTTGCCGGTTTATCAACCCATAGACCTTGTCAAAGTTTTTTGTATTTTAAAATTACTAGGCCAAATTATTCCATCTGCAAAGAGCACCAAAGTGTAAAACTGCCAAGTTTCAGAGCAAAAACATTACAAATTGTGACAAGGCTTGATAAGTTTGTAAATGTAATTATGTCAGTTTTTTGGAGGTTTGGTGGCTGAGCCTCCAACATTGTCTACTCAGTAGGCAAGATGTTTTTTCCTCACTGAACAAATGGACATAAAACTTGCAAAGTTTAATAAGCCATTTCTTTGCCATTCTAAAAGAATTACTCTTAAACTCACAAACTTACGAATTTTAAGGATCTATAGTGGATCCCTGATTTTACAATCCTCGATTTAATGATACCCTGATTTTACGATGACCTTTTTGGGTCCGGGTAAAAATAACTCGCCTTTAAAATCCTTGAACAACAACAACCAAAGGTTGAGATTTATGTTAAACGCCGTGGAAAAATGTTGTTTTGCTGACGTTTCGAGCGTTAGCCCTTCGTCGGAGCAAAGAGAGAAAACAGAGGGAGTGGGGCTGTATATAAAGTAAATGTAGAGCCGTTGCTAGGCAACAGATAAACATTCGGAATGACTAAAGGTGATAATTGGTTAAGAATAACAAAGGATGCCATGGGCCATTGAAATCGTAAACTAGTGATAAAAGTAAAGAAAGAGGAAATATGATGAGATGTAGAAAACTAGATATAAGAGAAAAATTCATTGATGCCGTGGGGTGATCGGCAACCGAGTGAAAGAATAAGTCTATTCTCTTTCTGGAAGCGAGAATGATTAGACCCGTTGTGAAGGGAAACACCGCAAACAGTCATATGATCTACAGTATGACCGGGAAGATTGAAGTGTCGGGCCACTGGTTTGTTGCGGTCATTTTTGTTCACATCATTGCGATGTTGGCAAAAGCGCGTAGAAAGCATTTGACCGGTTTGTCCTATATAGATCATGCGGCAAAGGGAGCAAGTAATACAATATATGACGTTGGCGGTGGTGCATTTAAAGTGATCCGTGATGTTAAAAGACTCGTTAACGCCCTTAGCCGCGCCCGTTCGATCGACAGAACCACAGCCCTGCTGCCATCAGAACCCACTCTAGAGGATAGGATCCCCTTCCCCCTTACTTTTCATCCTACTAACCTAGCAATCAAGTATTTTGTATCCAGGAACTTTAAGATCCTACAAAGGGACCCGGAAACAGCCGCAATTTTCCCCAAGCCGCCTTTGTTCTCTTTTAAGCGGGACCGAAACTTGTGCAATTCTCTTGTTAGAGGCGTTCTCACGCCTGGCGGTCTACAGCCCGGCACTTTCAAATGTACTAGAAAATGCACAACGTGTGATCATGTCGTTTCCACCACCCGGATCCTCGGCCCTAGCGGCGAGTCTTTTAACATCACGGATCACTTTAAATGCACCACCGCCAACGTCATATATTGTATTACTTGCTCCCTTTGCCGCATGATCTATATAGGACAAACCGGTCAAATGCTTTCTACGCGCTTTTGCCAACATCGCAATGATGTGAACAAAAATGACCGCAACAAACCAGTGGCCCGACACTTCAATCTTCCCGGTCATACTGTAGATCATATGACTGTTTGCGGTGTTTCCCTTCACAACGGGTCTAATCATTCTCGCTTCCAGAAAGAGAATAGACTTATTCTTTCATTTGGTTGTCGATCACCCCACGGCATCAATGAATTTTTCTCTTATATCTAGTTTTCTACATCTCATCATATTTCCTCTTTCTTTACTTTTATCACTAGTTTACGATTTCAATGGCCCATGGCATCCTTTGTTATTCTTAACCAATTATCACCTTTAGTCATTCCGAATGTTTATCTGTTGCCTAGCAATGGCTCTACATTTACTTTATATACAGCCCCACTCCCTCTGTTTTCTCTCTTTGCTCCGACGAAGGGCTAACGCTCGAAACGTCAGCAAAACAACATTTTTCCACGGCGTTTAACATAAATCTCAACCTTTGGTTGTTGTTGTTCATGTTCACGTCTCCGCCGACGCAGACCACCTAGTTTTCCCGTAAAACTAGTCATACCACTTTAAAATCCTTATATCGAGAATTGTTTACAATGATACCCTGATTTTACAATGCAATTTTGCTGCCCCAGAGTGGTAAAACTAAATCGGGATTCCACTGTACTGCAATTCTGGACCAAAAACCACCCAGTTTTCCATAATGAGTAAAAAGAGTAAACAAAATAACACTGTTATTACTTACTTGTAACTGTGTTATTTGTTGCAGTTAATGCTGTTAGAGTATTGACATCCCATAAAAATATCTGCTTGTCAAGACCTCCTGATGCGACCTGCTCTCTCTCATGTGCGTATGCCAATGCTTTGACATAATCCTTGTGCGTACGGAGAGTGGACATGCAGAAGCCCCGGGCAGCATCCCAGACTTTGACAGTAGTATCAGATGATGCTGAGAGAACTATATGAATAAGCACAAAATCATGAGTTCACCCCTATCACGTCATGTACTGTACATGAATTCAGGGATGTCAACTCTCCCATATACTGGATATTTTCTTGAACAACACATTTCTCCAGGGAGAAATTCAGGAAATCTGGTGTCCAGATTTTTGTCCTGGGGTTGACGTCCCTGTGAATAATCATTCCTTACTTCCGAACATAAACTAATAACAATGACTACCGTAGTGTGAATGACCTACTTGTTCGTCCATTTCTGCACAGTACAATATCATTCACCCAGTCAGTGTGATGCTCCAGGGATACAAGATATGGATCCTAAAAAATGGAATAGAACTGAACAAAAAACTTGCGCAATTTCAAAATGAGGGGGAGGGGTGGAGGGGAGCTCAAAACACACCTACAATAACCTGGGAATAACCCACACATTTTGTTTTACTCAATGATTTACATTTAAAATTTCTAATGTGGATTGACGTGTTCAAATAACTGTATGTTCACAGTGAAAAATAACTGTTGTTATTATATAGCTCATGCTTATTTGATCAAAGCGCACGCTCTGATTGGTTCTATCATGGTCACGTGGTAAAGTACAAACTCAATGTAGCCTGTGCGGGCTACATTGAAAATGGTTGCCCATGCGGGCGACATCACAAGAGTGAGAAATTCAGGCGGCAGACTATTTTTACACCAAATTTTTTTTTGCTATATAATAAAACACTTAATGACTGCACCCTTGGGAAACAGCAAGTTTTGTTTTCCCTCGAATCTCGATGTGTCGAGGGAAACATCGAGATTTCTCGGGAAAACGAAACTCGCTGTTTCCCTTGGGAGCAGTCATTAAGTGTATATTATTTTGAGCATTCCTTCAAATGCAATTGAAATAATAATAAGTTAAGTTAGTAGATTAATTAGTTCAATGGCGTTTTTAGGTCTATCGAGTAGTTAAGTGTAGTGATATAACTGGACTACAAGCTAGTGCACTTTATGAAGAATAAAAGAAAAAGGAGGACTGCCTGAAATTGTAAGCAGCATCATCATGTAAAAAGTTACTTCCAAATTCTATACTCACCTTAACTCTCTCATTTCTCACGTTCCAACACCTAATTATTGAATCTCTTCCTGCAGAATAAAGCCTTCCTGAGCTGCTATCGAATTGTAGAGCATTAATTCCAGACCTATGACGCCTTTCCTCTTCATCTCGAATCACAAAAGAGACAGAAACCTTTCTTCTGTGGCCGGTTTGACTTGCACTTCGCCCGGCCGCCATCTTGGTTTCTTGTCATAGAACAAATGGAGCCCAGGCCACTCAGAGTACGATTCAAAACAAACGGTGGGTTACCTGTGGTGTAATTTTGAGCCGATGAACAGAGACTGCAAAACGATCCCATTTTATAAGACTTTAAATAACGCGAAAATCCGAAAAGGAATTTTGAAATAGACATTCTTTTGTGCTCAAATTTAGACACATAATCTAGACACAAAAATTCCACAAGATATTCATTTGTAACTTGATTGCTTCGCCCGTCGCCCCACGAGAGGAAACCCCGCAAGCCTCGCCCTGATGTTTTAGCATGTAGTGAGAGATTAAACATAATTAAGCTAATTTGAGTAAACAAGCGTGTAGTTAACATAGTGTCATTAAAATTGAATAATTCTTGGCGTTGGAGCTGTGCACGTACCGCTGAGCGGGTGCTGATATATAACGATTAAATCTATATCTTTAGAATCACCATTGACGTCACACGGTCATAATATGAGATACGAGAGAAAGATCTGCTTACTACAGATTTGATTTGTGTCTAAGTGTCTCATATGAAACGAAGGTTAGAGCTGAAACTAAGGGACTCAGGCCCGTAGCCAGCAAGCACGAGGCGAGCGATCGAGGTAAAACATTTTCTATGCTTATCATCATAACTTCATTCATAATTTGGAAGAAAATTGTACTGGATTTTTTTCTCCAAATCTGACTCACTCTTTTTTTCTGGCTACGAGCCTGGTCCTTAGAGCGACGGCTCTATGCAGCATATGCTTTTTGGCTCTTGTCAATTTTTTGTATCAGGAATTCTGTTTATTCTTCTCCGACAACAAAACAAAAACGACAAAACAGAAAGCGAAACACCTGCAAACACACTCTAACTAGAAAGAAACACAAACAAACAACCCAATCGGACAAGACAAACAAACAAACAAACGCACACCTACAAAAAGACAAATACCAAAGCAAGAAGCAAGAAAACGAAGCCTACAAACAAACTCAACTAGGAAGAAGCACAAAAACAAGCAACTGCAAACAGGCAATACAAACAAACAAATAACCGCAAACGGACAAGACAAACAAACAAACGCAAACGGACAACAACTAAGATTATGACGCAATTTGTTCGTCTTCACTTGGATTTATTTACAAAGTTCATAAATTATTTACACTTTCAATCTGGGTTGTGTTATCCGATAATAAATAAATACTTTTGCATTTGCAAAAATGTTACTATCTTGCACAAAGGAATTTATCTTGTGAATATTTGTTCTTCCTCTTCTCACTCTTACTTCTTGGCTTTTCAGTCTTGGGCGTGGTTCGGTGGGTTGTAACCCTACTGTTCATACTAAAATAACGTCCTCTCAGTTGAGACTCTTGCTGTGTTAGTAAGGGGTAACAACAGATGTCTCTCTCACAATTCAAAAAGTTCAGGCACTGTGCCAATGTTTTGTGTTTTCAGTCTTGTTTTCTTCAATCAGCGTAGCGGGGAGCCCTCCACGACCCATATCTCCAAATCGTCAAGTACATACTTTACCCTTCATGAGATCTTGTTTACCGCCACTTCAAAGTGTTTTTGTAGAAAAAATCCCTTCTCCGAATATTAAAAACGCTCGTTCTCAAAGTTGTAATTCTTCTAGACGTGTCCCATGTCGCTCCACTCTGCACTGAGCTGACGTTGCTGAGCTAACCATGCCCGCGTAAATGCCAGTAACATAAAAGTCCCATAACAACAATCACCATACAAAACTCCGTAACTACCTCTTGTGTGGAGTACAGTCTGTAAACTCTTGTACTGCGTGTGTAACAGGGGATCAGTATTTCTCTCTTCGGGACGATTTTTCGTGATAAAATTTCAGCCATGGTTTTGGAAGCCTCGATTTTTTTCAGTGCGCGGCGAGTTGGTCCTTCTTCTCTAGCTCAAGTTAGCTCTTAACAAAGTTGTTTGGACGAGCCGCTTTTATAGAGCCGGGATGTAACTGAACCCAGCACTGTAAGTGAACCGGAAGTAAGATCACAGCGGGGCCAAGAGTTCATCCTCATGACGTCACATCCTGTCTATATCGACGACACATTCTTGTTGATGCTATTTCAAAGCTCTCTCTACTTGTAAACTCTCTCTCTCTTAAGTAAGGCTTCCTTAAATTCTGTTTCCAGGAATGACTGCAGTTTTCTAGAATCAAAGAGCTGAAATTGCCAAGTCTTTCGAGGTCTTCCGAAGTTCCCATCAGCCTGTTCGCGCCTGCGATGATCACGTACGTATTCGCACCCACAAAGAGCACAATGTCTCCGTTTGTGATTTCGAAAATAGAAATTATTGATAAAATCGGCAATATCACTGTGTGGGCTATAAAATAACTTCATGAAAAATAGCCTAGTGAATTTTAAATTCTTTGTTAATGTCCAAGGCTGATAGAATCCAAGAATCTATTGAACAAGGACAGTAAAAAGTTTGAAGTAATTGCAGGACCGCTTACAAGGCTTAAAAGGCTTTGTGTCGAAGAACATGTACATGTATTTAAGCTCTTTAGGTTCAGCATAAAAACGCAAACAACTCAAGGCAGAAAATTGCACAAAATATAAAAATACGCCCTTAACCGGTTTGCTTTCATGCAGAGTGAATTTCTGGAATTTGTTGGCAAACTTTTCAAGGAAAAATAAATAAATAAATACATTTGTAGACGTATTGAGTTGTGCGGGCGGCAAAAACCGATTACGAATAAACAGCACAAATCCAGGAGAGGGGGAGTGGAGGCTGCTTTTGACGTTTTACCGCTTCCTTCCGCTTGTTGGTGAACAGCGTCATTTCACTGAATATGTGTAAGATATGACGCTATTTTTATGCTTTTATCTAGGGCGCAATTAGAGCGTTTTAGGGATTAACAGTTCGATAGCTTAAAAGAAGGGTACCGGCTCGTTGGTGGTAGATATGCCATTTCTCCCTTCCATATCCGCCAACTTGTATGGGCCACCGCAAATCCCTAAATAAAATTTAATTATCGAAACATCTGTTTCATATCATGCGCGTAATAAAGTCGCTGGTCCAGTGGTCCTTTATGGCGGCACGATACCACAGCCTACCCGAGCCGCAAAGGAGAGTCCAAGGACTGGAGTCGTACCCAGACGTTATTTTTTTACGTCTCTTGTGGTGATGAAAATTGTTTTGGAGCCACACTAGGAATGAGTACAGTAGCGTACAATGAATTGTACATGTAGGACAGGCGATTATTTTCAAACCATATCCCATAACTCTCTGCGCGCCCTGTTAAAACTATCCCACAACCCTTTGCGCGCCCCAACAAACCGGGAAGAAAAATTCAAGACTGCATGTGTTAGTCCTCCCCTTTTCCTTTAATTCCCAGAATCTCTGCTGCGTCTCACGGCATACGGCACACGATGCGACAACAGAGGCACAGCGGCCGACGTCTTTCCGATTGTCATTCCGACCGGTTCCGGCCGTCGGTCGGGAGTATTTCCGTCAAAATCTGCGCATCTCCTAGCTTTAAGTTACGATTCCGTCTCATGATTAGAGCGAGTTTCAGATGAGTGTCGCGAGTAATGGGTTATCATTTTGCTATTCAAAGTGCTCTCGTGCGTGACGGTCAGTATTTAAACCAACACAATAATAGACCGTGGCTCAGTTCGTTCAAACCGAGGCGATGGTACATTCCCTCTGTACAACTGCGGGTAGGGGAGGGCTGGAGCCTGGAACGCCTCGCCTCATTGTCTTCGGTATAGTGGTTCAACCGTTTCCCACCCTCATCCCGTCAATCTTTGCCAACTAGCGACCTCCCGTCTCCTTGCCTACAGACTCGCATCTACCCATAGCTCACCCTAGTCCGTGAGCAAAGAGAGCAATTGGAATAGAATAGGCCGTTATCACGCAAAATTGATTAATAATATTTATTAGTATAATTACTCAAGCGATTCCGCGCACTGATTGGTCGAGACCTATAGGTGAATATAACATTGAACGCATTGGGGGTCGCGCGTGCACTTTATTACGAGAAACTAAAAAATACCCCTAAACCTGATTTTTTGGTCAAAAATCTTAAGTCGCATGAGTAATTATACTAAAACAATTAGTCGCCTCAGCCTCCGTAAATATCGGCGAATAGTCACCTCAACTTCGTCTCGGTGACTATTCGCCGATATTTACGTCGCCTTTGGCGACTAATTGTTAAATAGTTATCAGAAAATGAAATCCAATTCTTCACAATTCTACACATCCGTATTAGTATTAGTAAAATTGCAAAGTTTGGTGAAGATTGCTTGAATTACTGACTGAGATATGAATTTTCAAAACTTTGTGTTCTGGCTTATCTTTTTTTGCAAGAAATATATGGGAAAATATATCGAAACGAGACTGGCTGTCATGGATGCCCAATCAGAACCGGCCTGATTGTCTGGCGCCAGAGTCTACGACAAATAACAAACAGCAGAGTAAGCTCTGGGAACGAGACCCCATTCACACCAACCATGTTTAGTTAAGGGTTCCCCCCCCCCCCCCCCGGGCAACTCACCTGCATTGAGGCGGGTGCCACAAGATTTTCAAGCCTGTCACGCGCAAAATTGTAATACATTTACTGTATTTCACCCGCATTGTCACTCTCTGGACGTTTTCTGCATTTACCAGCCATGTGAGAGAGAATCTCAAGATTTTTGGGTTGGCAGGTATGAGATAGAAAAGGAAGTAAACCGTATTATCAATCCATGCCACTATCTCGATTTCTGATTGGCTAAGAGTACGCACGAAATCTTGTTGGCGCGCAGTTCGTGACGTCACTCTGCAGACATTAGGATTGATGCAGTAATGACGTCATAACTCAAGCCAATAGGCTTGGGCGCCATTTTGGTTTTCATTTCGAAGCCAATTTTGCAAATATTCTCGTTGAGTCTGTTATGATTTTTGCCGAGAGAGTATTGCTTAGGCTACGGCATCCGTCATCAACTACGGCATCGACATAAGCTGAAGTTGTCAAGTACAGTTTTTCTACAGCAATCTGTCGATAACAACTGTATTCCCTTTTTTTGTGACGAGCTTGCTCGTGTAATCTCAAATCGCTAGGTCTATAAAAACTACATAGCAGAGTTGACAAGTATGTGAAGAAGGTGAAATGATCTCGGAGGGCTGTCAAGTACAGTTTTCCTCCGGCAATCTGTTGATAATTATTTTATGGGATTTCTCATGTAATTCCGAATGTTTTGGTCTACTAAAAACTGCATTACACATTTAATACGTATACGACGTAGCTTGAATGCTCTCAGAAGATTACTGCGTACTGTTCTGAGTAGGCGTGCATGTCTCTGAAATTTCTACCTCATGGAGTCTTTCGTGGTAAACCAAACCTTGGCGCTTCCTAAAACAGGCTTTACAATATTTACATGTAAACGTTCTCTTGTTCTTGTGAGCTTTCAGGTGTATTTTTAGCGCATTTCGCCGCTTAAAACACCTACCACAAATCTCGCAGTCGTAAGGTTTCAAATCTGAATGTTTATTAACCACATGATCCTTTGCTGACTGCTTGGACTTAAATTTCATGGAGCACTGATCGCAGCCGTAAGGGCGTTGATCCGAGTGCGTGCGTTTGTGTATTACCAAACTTGTCCTTCGAGGGAAAGTCCTCTGGCAGTCCTGAAAATCACATTTGTATGGCTTTTCGTTGGTGTGTATTCGAACGTGCATTGCAAGGGAATCACTCGTGAGAAACGCACGTCCGCAGAATGTGCATTTATGTCGTTTGTCGCCGGCATGGTTCATCAGGTGGAGGGCGAGGCTTCTGTGTCGATCATACCTCTTATCACACTGATCACAGCGGTAAGGTTGTTCTCCAATGTGCGTTCTTAAATGACAAAGGTAGATGAACTTTTTCTCGAACGCTTCATCACAACAAGGACACCGCTTGTAGATCTTCCCGGTGTGATTATCTTTAAGGTGTCGATTGTAATTGCTAGAAGTCATGTAAGTCCTGCCGCACTGATTACACATGTAGGGTCTGTCTCCTTTGTGGTATATGTAGTGTTGCGTTAAATGATGCTTCATTTTGAATGTCTTGTTACAAATCGTGCATCGGTGGGGTCTATTCGGGTCGAAAGGAAGGTCACTTTTTACACTACATGTTGCTCTGTCTGGAAATAATTGTTTACGTCCTCCTTTCGACCCTCCAACGGCTAGATGTCCGGCTGTGGAAACGCCTGTTCCGCTATCAGTATTTTCTTTGGTATTTGTGCAGGAAGCTTGGGCGCTCTCGTTTGCACATTCAGTGGCTGCGTTATTATTCCATTCTTCTGATGCTCTAAAACTTCCAGACTTCCGAGCTTTTAGGAACGACCCGTTCATATCTTGTAATTCCGCATGAGCTTCTTGGAAAGCCTCATTCTTTTCCTGCGATCCCGACTGTGCTTCTTGGGACATCCCATTCATGGCCGACTGAGCTTCTTGGAAAACCTCATTCTTTTCCTGCGATCCCGACTGTGCTTCTTGGGACATCCCATTCATGGCCGAATGAGCTTCTTGGAAAGTCCCATTCTTTTCCTGCGATCCCGACTGTGCTTCTTGGACATCCCATTCATGGCCGACTGAGCTTCTTGGAAAGTCCCATTCTTTTCCTGCGATCCCGACTGTGCTTCTTGGGACATCCCATTCATGGCCGACTGAGCTTCTTGGAAAGTCCCATTCACACCTTGCAATCCCGAGAGAGCTTTGGTTCTCGATTGGGGTTCTCGGCCACGCTTTGGTGTTCTTCTTACTTTTGAGCGTGTGTTCTCGCGTCTGGCATAGGAATGCTCTCTCGCAAGGGCGAAGACCTGTTCATGGTCAACAGTTTTAAGCATACTATTAGTTTTAGGCACGTTTCTAGAATTTTGAATTGCTGCATTGTTAACAGGTTGAGTATCATTCCTTTCAAGTTGCGGTAAGCCTTCAGAAACTGCAACGTCGCTTTCGAGACTTTCAACATCTACACGCAACCCTAAATCTAGAGTAGCTGCGTTTGAAACCGTATCGTCAATATCAATATCGTCCAGTCTTGATTGAGTTGCTTGAAAATTCTCAATTATATCTGTCATCGTGTTTTTCTCAACAATTTCACCCAGAAGCAAAGAGTTTTGCATGTGTTCGTATTCAGCTCTTTTCTGGGAATCTTCAATTTCATGCGAGACCAAAGTGCTGTGTGCCTTGTCATTTGTATCCACAAGACAATGAGCATTTTGCGGAAAACCTGTAGCCGTCATCGCGTCACTATCTGTATCTTTTTCGTCATTTGCAATATCTTGATGTCCTTGCTGAGTTTCTTGGAATTTGTTTTCTAGGTGATTATCAGTTTCACCTGTCGTATACTGTCCGGCTGTGTTATTATTACTATCATTCACATATGCAGCATCTGAATCCTTGGCGGTTACGTTTGCAATTTTCTCGTCATCAACAATTGCACCCAGAACCAAAGTATTTTGTAATTGTTCACGTTCAGTGGGATCATCAATTTCTTGCATAACCAGAACGTTTTGTGCCTTCTCATTTCCGTTCGCAAGACAATGCGCTTTATGCGGAAATCCTGTAGCAGATATCACTTCATTGACAGCAGCCTTTCCGCCATTTGTCACTTCTTGACAACATTGCTGAGTTTCTTGGAACTGATCTTCTCGGAAATTCTCAGCTACATCTGTCATCTCCTGGTCGGTTGTTTTATTATCATCACTATCATTCACATATGCAGCATCTGAATCCTTGGCGAATATATTCGCATTTTTTTTGTCATCAACAATTGCATCTAGAACCAAATAATTTTGTATTTGTTCATGTTCAGTGCTTTTCTCGGGATCATCAATCTCTTGCATAACCAAAGCGATTTGTGCGTTCTCATTCCCACTCGCAAGACAAAGCGCTTTATGCGGAAATCTTGTACTTGTTATCACGTCATTAACTGCAGCCTTTTCGTTGTTTGCCATTTCTTGACCTCCAAGCTTTCTTGGAATTCCAAGAGAATCTTGGAACTGATGTTCTCGGAAGTTCTCAGTTACATCTCTCATCTCCTGCTCGGGTGTTATATTACTCTCAGTCGCAGTATTTGAATCCTTTACTGATACGTTCGTGGTTTTTTTCGTGATCAACCACTTCATCCAGGATCAAAGAGGTTTGCAATTGTTCGTGGTCAGAGCTTTCTTCGCGATCATCTATTCTCTCTTCTTCGCCATCGGGTCCACATTGAGCATGCGAAACACATTGAACATCTGAATCCAGTTCTGCAGGGTCATTGACATTTTTCTCGTGTTCAATGTTTTCTTGCAAGTCCCCAGACGTTCCCATTACCTCCTTATTTTTGTCAGGAAAAGTGCCGGCATTCGTGAATTCTTGGAGCCCTTTTGCAAGGAATTCCAGCGTCACATCTGAAATCTCTCCCTGTACTATAAAGACAGTATCCTCTGGGCCTTCGCTTTCTGGGTTTTCAAGTTCATGATATTGTTCATCGGGGGGTTTATTCAAATTACAGATAGATAATGCACTCTTGAACAATGCCCTCAGTGTTTTGTTAGCGCCTACGCCTTGTATATCAGTTCCTGAACCTTTGGAGCAGTACTGCTTTTTCTTTACCATAACATCTGGCTTCACTTGTATACCTATATCTGCCTTCTCTACCGGGATACCTGTGCTTTCAGTTTGGGTTCCAATTTCTCGAGAGCTTATTCCTGTTTGTCTGCTGACGCAAGCAGTTTCCATCACAGTCCCTAGTGTTTGTGTACCTCTCTCTAGATTGGGACATTGTGGTGAAGCACTACATTCGCCGCTGTTTATTTCCATAGCCTCATCATTTCCCAATTCTTCTGGCTCTGCAGCCTGTAAATGAAGAAAAGGAAATTGTTCAAAAAAAAATTATTCGAAATTTGCGACTAGATATAAAATTTTAATTGCAAATTAATACAAAATTTTAGTCAGTTTTTTAAGGCATGAAGCATCGTGATAGCACCCCACCACAGGATGCCAACACTTAGTTTGTAAAGCGCTATGGACAAATATAAATGCCATTTATTATCATTATTATAAGCTTGGGATTCTTTTAGCAAATATTGCTGCGTCTGACAGCAATTAATCATAAGGAAAGACAAAACCTGGTAAATCTAAATATATCCTTATCTGCATATTACAAATTTGTATCATCAGCGAAGAAAAAAAATTTCTAAACCCTTTTACACTATTGTATACAATATTTTATTCACAGTGAAATTCACTTTAATAGAGCATCCCTAAAAAACACCCTGGAGGTGATGGATTTTTCCTAATATAGGAATATCATGTGACGAAGTCTATAGGTTTTAAAAAAATGCCCTTCTCAAATTTGATCTCAAATAAGCCAATCAGAATGATTTTTGTAGCCAAGCATTCCAAACACATTCTGAAAAAATATCACAGTTGAGCAGAAAAACTTTTCCATCTCCTCAGAAAATCTTTTGTCATTTGGGTTTGACTTGTTTGATGATTACATCTAGTTTTTGCTTCCCAAACTGCCAAAATTGTAGGATCTAGGGCCATTTCGTTTTGACAAACAATCCTTTGTGCACCATGAGGTTAAATCAGCTGGCTCCAGATGATTTGTAGAAGTCCTGGGGCCGGTTCCTGAAAGGTTGGATAAAGTTATCCATGGATAAAAGTTATCTGTTGTATACATGTGGGATTTGTTCAAGATTTATACGTTGGATAAGTGTTCATCTACAGATAACTATAAACTGAACTACTAGGAACCGGCCCCCAACATTCACCTTTGTCATGTGCCGCTATCTTGATCATGGAAACAGGGCCAAGCAGAGACAATCGCTTTTTGGGTGTCACACTTGTAATTTTCGGCACGTTTTTCAAAATTGTGTTTAAAAAATCTTTGCTTTCTGTCATCTTAACATTTTCAGGGCAAAATCTGTGTTTATCTTGCATTACATTATATGCTGATCCTTGGTGACGTCATTGTCTACATTCACAAAATTTTAAAACGCTGCATCTAGCTTTGAAAATGCATTTTTTATTCTTAAAACATTCTTGACCTGTTTCCATATCATTTTTCAGGCTAGTTGTTACATTTTTTGTACTAACACTATTTTTAAACAGCTAAGCTGAGCAGCATGTAACAGAGTGATTCAACTTACGCCTGGGTGTAGTTTTCCATCTACAAGGACAGGCCACCTGTGTTCTCCTGTTTTCTGGTTATAGAAGAACAGAGTTTCACCAGACTTGCACTTGTACTCCCTCCATTCGCAACTTTCTTCTGTCTCCATTAATGACTACTAAATCAACTGTTATAACCAGGAAAAAGAGCATGTGAGGGCCCACAGACAACTTTCTTCTGACTCCATTAATGACTACTAAATCAACAGCTATAACCAGGAAAAAGAGCATGTCAGGGCCTACAGACAACTTTCTTCTGACTCCATTAATGACTACTAAATCAACTGTTATAATCAGGAAAAAGAGCATGTCAGGGCCTACAGACTGTGGGGGTGCATTGCAAGCATTTGGAAAAGGGAGACGGTCACAGCTACTGAAACTGTATGGTATTTGTTCATTGTGTGGTTCCAGAAAATATCAAATCCACAATGGAAGGGTGTTGGAAAGTGACCTCCCACCCCAAAAATACAGTAATTGTATGGAAGAAATCAGGTAAATTGACCCCCCCCCTACCCCTCTAGAATTTCCAATCCCTTCTGGAGGAGGGGGGGGGGGGGGGGGTATTTTCTGGAGCCACACATTTTTCCTTTCATGTTCACTTGATCCAAAAGAGATTGGTCAAATTCTGCTAACCCTGCAAGCAGTGGTTTCCTCCTCTCTTAGGCCGATGACAAGCAAGGCAAAGAAACCACTGCGAGCAAGCGTTGGTTTTCCATTGAGTAAGTGAGAGTTACATCTGGCACTAATGGACTTTTCACATAAAAAAAAAATATAGATATAGCATTACACCGTAGTTTCAATGCTTTACATTTCAGTGCTTTTCATTAACGGATAACTCATCCTATAGAACCAGCTTTTATAAACATGAGTGTGTGTTAGCATTGTGAGTTCTGTGACACTGAGGTTGGGCAACTTCCGACGGTCCTCGTGGTTCTTTAACGTCCCTCTGGTTCCGGTTAGTGTAGTGTATGTGAGAGACGGGGCCTACGGTTTAACGTCCTTGTCCGAGAAGACGCGAAGGTCTAACCATTTGCAGATGTTAGAGCAAAGGCAGCACCTTCTCCTCAATTATTAGAAAAGACCCTGAGTGTTGGCCCGGCCGGGGTTTGAACTCCCAACCTCCCGAACATAAGCCCGGCGCTCTACCACTGCACTAACCGGTCGTCGGTGGGATTTGACCTTTCGTGTGACAACTTCCTGCTAGATTCTCAGCCAGTTTTCCATCTCCAAAGTGTTAGAATTTCCCCCATAATATAAAGAAAAACTCGCTGTCAGCCTATTTTAGAGAAGAGGTAACCACTGCTCACAGAACAAATTCCTCTATAACATAGCACCACAAGTTATTTCAACCCCCAACCCCTGAACAAACAAAAAACTGAGAACAAAACAGGCGACTGAGATCAAGGCCAGAGACACAGGTCAACATTTTTCCTACAGAGTGACCTAATAGTGGTACCGTATTTACCTGTATATAAGACGCACCCGTATATAAGACGCAGCTTGAATTTTGAGGTCATTTTGGCAAAAAAATTAATTTCTAAAGATTTTCAATTTGTATTGCGTTCAACAGCACTTCCATAAAGAAATTCCATGAGAAATAGACCGGCAGTAAGTGGAAAATGACAATTTAAACATGAGGGCAAATGTTTTACGCCATGAACAGATTCCGACCGTTTCTTCATTTTATTTTGTTTGTTTGAGATAAATCTTGTGCTACACACAATTTCACACAAAATTTAAGTAGTTGTGCTATATTTCTATGCATTGTAGCCTTCTAGCAGGCGTTTACAGGCTGATTTTATCACAAAAATCCCGGAGTTTGTATCGCGAGTGCCGACGAGCGCCATCTTGGATTTTTTGGACGTGCGTCCTGGGCCGAGTGACAAAATCCAAAATGGCGCTCGCGACTTCGTGACTTCGAACTCCGCGATTTTTGCAATAAAAACAGCCTCCAGTTTCACGGATAAAAATCCTAGCTTTATTATGTGCAACCGAACCACACAACCATGAATCAGCAAATTTGTAAAGGATCTTTTGTATTTGTTGTTATGCAAATTCCCAATAGTGATGTTCCGTGTATAAGACGCACCCGATTTTGAAGGTCATTTTGGAGTGAAAAAAGTGCGTCTTATATACGGGTAAATACGGTAAATGTTTTTTTCTAAAATTGGATTTTATGGAAATGCACTCAAATCTGATGAAAACAACCATGAGCAAATGGTTACTTTGACTGTGTCCTAGATCAGAGCTAGAAAAATATTACCCAAGAGATCTCATTCTTAGAACCAAGCGAACATAGAATTTGCTGCTCTGCCCTCTAGGAAAATAAAAAATAAATATTTACTAGCTCATGACCCCTTAATTAATTAAATGTTTTTTTTCTGCCACCATTTATGTATATGCAGCTGTTAATATTGTACAAGGAAATGCCTGTAAAAGAACTGTTGTGCAAATTTGCGTTGATTTCTGTGGATCATCATAGAAATGTATTAAGGGTTTTTTGTTTGAGCTGAGCAGAAAAAGTCTAACCAGTGGAATTAACTGCTCCAAACATTTTATAAACCTACTGGTATTGCATTCAATGCATTTTCTCTCAAAACAAAAATCAAATATTTCTTGTTTTAGAACTACAGTCTATGAAATGTATTCAAAGAGTGGAGTTCAAAGTATTGAACAACTCATTAATAACAAGGCAAGTATGGGCGATGGAAGCACAGGGCCAGGGGGGCACTGGCCTCCCCAATAAATTTAATGGGGGGGAGGGGGCAGGTCCCCAATAAATTGATGGTTACCTACAAAAATAAGCAATAACCTGTATTTCGCAAAATAATTATTATCCAAGTGCACTGGACCCTTATGCAGTTTCACATCATTTTTTCATGTACGGCTGCTTTGCTACACTTTTAACTGACGAAATTGAGCCAAATACTAATCTAATAGACCCTTATCACACTAATATAATAATGATATAGTTATTGGAAAACAACATCCAGTATTCAATTCAGCACATCCGAATTAGTAAAAATGCAAAGTTTGGTGAAGATTAGTTGAATACTGACCGAGATATGATTTTCATAAATTGATGATTTTTACAAAAAAATGTATGGTGGTAGCGCATCGATGCGCTACGAGCCTCATTTTGATGTTTTTGCCCATACATTTCTTTGTAAAAAATAGGCCAGAAAGCTAACCTTTGAAAATTCATATCTCAGCCAGTTTTCAAGTAATTCTTCCCAAACTTTGCAGCTTTTCTAATACGGATGTGCTGATTTAATTTATGGACTTCTTTTCCTGATAACTAGATATTATTAATCTATATTAACTAATTGAGAATTCCTACTGGACAATTTGCGTACCCTGCTACAACTAATTGAACCTTATGGATTTCCACAATCCGCATCCGTGCTCTAATTTTCATGCCACACGTTCCGCCATGAACACTATTCATGTGACACATCCGAAAACAGCGTCATCTTTATGCTTGACCGCAAGGAGCTTGATCCAGAATCTGAACGTAGCTGGACATGTATTTTGGATTAGATCATTCTTTTCATTTTGTTGGGCTTCTCTGTCAGAGTGGTTCATGATCTTTCTTCCTTATGAATTAAGGATTTAGCCAAAGCTAAATAAGACATCTCGAACATCTCAAACTTTTGCATGTTTATTGACCCGTGCATGTACTGCAATGACCGTCTAAAAACTGCGATCTGTTTTATTTATACAGCTGCTGAATACAAAATGAAGTCTACATACCAATGCAATGCTTATATTTCGCAAATCTGGAGGATCTCTACACATCTACGCGCGCAAAGAAACTTCTACAATCACTTCAACTCCCGCAGGCAGAAGCAGAGTTCCATTGCAATGTGATTCTCGAATTATTTAACAGCCCGTTGTAGACGACAGAAATCTCTAACATTGCATAACCAAATAACCCAAACAACTTAGCACTCACCTTATATATGACGTTAAGGGGTTATATGAAGGATATGGGCTTAAACCAACGCAACGATGAACAAATATAAACTACAACAAAACAAGAACAAAACAACACTCTCCTCGCAAATGCAAGCCGAAGCACTTCGACCGCGTGACTCAACTGGAGCTTGGGGTCCAAATTACCCACCCGCCGCGGACCATTTTAATTTTTTCTAGCTTGTTCTTATTTCGATCATATCCACTGGAAAAATTACATTTACCAGTCGATTGAATTTTATTGTTAGCATGATTGAACATTTTTTCAATGATACGAAAAATTTCGGGAAAGAAGTAACCAAGAAAATAAGACAAAGAAACCTGAAAAACAGGTTTTTCGTTTCGCGCGCTTTCACGTACTTGTGCCCAAGCCTCTTAGAAACGCTAGTAACGCCTGTCAAATTTGACTCAGGTGAAATGAAAGAGACCACAGTCTTTTCAAATATGCTTTCTAGGATATTCAATTTGGATTCAGAGGACCCCAGAGTACGATCAAATAAGACAACAAACTGCACAAAACAATTTTTGGACTCGAGAACAATTCTGAGAAAGTTCAAAGCGCTGATATATGGGCCTCATGAATGCGGGAAAACTTCTCTCCTTTTCGCCTTGGCCATCTCTCTTGCAGAGCAGGACCTAAACGTGCTTTTCCTTTGTCCAACAAAGCTATCGAAACTTCCAATTCTGCTTGAAGGGAAGGAACAACCATCAACCGCGGTTTTACAACGTATCCAGTTTGTTTATCTGAAGTCTAAGGAGGAATATTTGAAGTATATGAGTTCAGTGCACGTGGAGCTCGCAGACAAGACATTTCATTGTGTTATTGCTGATGATTTGGGAAGTTATATTGTTGGTGCTGCAAAGAATGAGGATGTAACAATACTGGCAAGGCTGCTTACATATACGGTCGATGCTTTTGATGTGATAAACAAACAGTATGTATATATTACACACTATGTCGTGGTTGTGGGGGGATGGGGGTACTCACAATGTGGTGGGTGTGGGAGGATGGGGTACTCGCATAATAATTAAGGGTACCAGCTCAGTGGCCTGTTAGAGGATATCACTTTTGCCAAAGGTATGTGGTGGGTATTTTAACTTTGTCTACATACATATATACTTTTTTGCAAAAACATTGATACCCTAGATATATATGTATGTTTTGTCTTCTTGTCAAATTTGACAGCTGAAACAATGGAGAACAAAGGATGTATGTATGTATTTCTTGGGACAATGTTTTTGCAAAAAAGTGGCTTTGGAAGTGCTATATCCGTCTGGGAAAGGGTAATTTTTTTAGCAGCTTATTTATTCATTTTTACAGGCTGCTTTACAGCCAAAGACGCTCAAGCATCCCCTCTAGAGTGTTATAATGAGTTGAGTCTTGGAATATTGGATCCATTATTCGATTCAATAATGCATTCGGCTTGGGAAAACGTCTTTCAATTTCAATTTGAACTCGGATTTCGGCTAGATTATTTACCTGACACCACGCTCCGACACTCTTAGGTCACTGACTTTGTGCGTCTGGGAATATCCCTGATAATATTAATCAACAACTTCTCTAAATGAACGAGGGAGAGATTTACCAGGCTCGTAAAGTCTACCAGGCCCACCATATTGGTAACAAAACTCGCAAACAAAAGGCTCCCTGTGGATTTTTCCATATGTGGAAGCGCCTCCGTTGTCTATCACCCAATCAAAAAGCGAAAACCCAGTTCAAATCGAAAGACGTTTTCCCAAGCCGAAAGTATTATTGAATCGAAAAATGGATCCAATATTCCAAGAATCAACTCATTATTGCGCTCTACGGGGGGACGCTTGAGCGTCTTTGGCTGTAACAGCTACATGGACAGGCAGGTTTTGGAGTCAGTATGAGTCTGTTCTTGGTTATGAGGTTATCAGTTAAGTTATGTTAGTTAGGCCAATTAACTAACTTAGCGGTGCCTCTCTTGAATTTAAAAGGGGAAAACATCTCGTACAAACTGGTAAGAAAAAAATGACTGTATTTAGGACTAGAAAAACAATTGAAAGTGTGCTTGGAGTAATTTTTAGCTGTATAATGAGCCCATTTCAATCGATTTATTTATACACACAAGAACTCTTCACAACAAATAGAGTTTCCACAATAATGCTGATGTATACTATCCTATATTCAAGGTAGACATTGTTAAATAATTTCATATTAGTGCAAAGTGTTCTATTCAGTTGTTGTCTGCATTGTCTGCTTTAACAAACCCCTTGAGAATACAAAAATACTGTAAATCCATGATCAATAATCTTGATAAGTTTGCAGCATTTTTAAGTGTTCCTGGGGTGCAGTTTTAAGAGTTTCCTTGATTTTGTACACTTAGAGTGATGCAAAGGTGAAAATCCATACCTCCCCAATGGAAGGGATTTGGAAATTCCAGGCAGGTGGGGGAGGGGGGGGGGGGGGGGGGTCACTGTATTTTTTTCACTGGAATTACAGAGGGGGGGGGGACACACATTATGGGAAATGTCCGATTCAGGGGTTGCCTACAGTACTTAATGCCACTGATCAAAATATTGTGTTCATTTTACACAGAAACAAGAACAGTAATGGAAATCCTAGTGTGCTACTTGTATCTGCTGCCATGCCTGAATCCAACCCTGTCATTCCTAAAAGAACTCTTCACATATACCAAAGGTGGCTTGAACATGTTCTCAGGATAAGACCCTTAAAGCAAAAAGAACTACAGGAAAATAAACAATACGAATTATCTGTTCTTTCTTCTGAAGGAGAGAACGAGTCTTCCCCATTTATTCATGTACACTATGAAATGAGGAATACTCATTTCAGTGTTTGTGAAGTTCTGGATATGACATAACCAGAGAAGATTTGAGAACATTGGAACAGTTTCATGTTTGTAATGAGCTTTACTGCAGTTTATAAACTGATGTTGATCAATATTGTACATCAAAACATATCAAATTTACCTCGCTGATAACTGGTAACATTTTTAAATCTATCGGGGTTAGTAACTATTTTTCCCCTGAAACAAAGGATGCAGGAATTTCTTTTTCAAACCCATCCCCTCAACAGTCAAATGGTTGGAATGAAATACAATGTGTGGTTCCAGAGAATATCCATCCCCCCACCCCCCACCCCGGAAGGGATTGGATATTCCAGAGGGGTGGGAGGGGGTCAATTTACCTAATTCCTTCCATATAAATGTGTGTTTCCAAAAAATATCCATACCCCCCTACGGAAGGGATTGGAAATTCCAGAGGGGTGGGGGGGTCAATTTACCTGATCTTTTCCATACAAACACTATTTTTCTTCGGAAATTCCAGAGGGGAGGGGGGTCATTTCGCAACACCCTTCCGTGGGGGGGGGATATTTTTTTGGAAACACACAATACTGTATTTTCCTTTGGAAATTACAGAGGGGTGGGGGGTCACTTTTCAAGACCCTTCCGTGGATATTTTCTGGAACCAAACAATGAACCACCAACCAGACATGACAAAAAAACAATCCCTGCCTAGTATTCCCTGTGATAAAGCAATGCCAACAATGAGCATGCTCCAATGAGTACTGAGCTGACCATTAAGCCTGAGCCTGCATTACAATAGTCATCAGAACAACATGTCAAGTCACAATGAACTGGGTTGCCATCGGAGTCCTTGCCTTGCTTGCATAAGGTTACATCCATAGGATCGCAGGTTTTGGCGCACCCTTTTATGTAGAGGGAGAATTTTGATGTTTTGACCATGGACTTTATGCAGTGATTTGAAAATAAGCACTCCACATACTTTCTCTTGTCTTTACAATCTTGCCATGATAGGGTGCTCTGACAACTGTAACATTCCCTTGTAGAATAAACTGTGTATTCAAATGAAAAAGAAGTTAGTGATGGTGACAAAAGTCATGATCAGGGGAGGTGCTTTGGGTGAGCATGCAACCCCCTTTGCCAGGGGTGTAGCCAGGATTTGAGAGGGGGGGGGTCACACCTGTAGAAATGGTGGCTCTTTCCAGCATTCCGATTTTTTCTTAATGTTTACTGTATTTTTCTTCTAAAAAGGGGGTCACATGCACCCCAGACCCCCTAGCAACGCCCCTGTTTGCGATTCAAAAATGGTTTAAAACAGGAAAATGTAGTCCTAACGACTAGGTTCTAGTAGGGAGTTGACGCGACTAGCATTGAATTTTCAATTTGCTGAATTTCGTAATGGTGGGCATTTGTTTGTTCGCCGTATTTGACTTATTTCGTAATTTCCTTAAGGCCATGTTACACGGGGCAATTTTTCTTGCAACTCGAAACGCAATATTTGTTGCAGCGAAAAGCGCGCGTGTAACATCACATTGCAATGCAATATTTGTTGCGTTGCGAGTTGCAGAAAATGTAGAACCGAGCTCTACTTTTCGCAACGTTGCGAGATAAGTTGCTACGTGTAACATGTCTTGGCAATTTATCGCGCAATGTTTCCCTGAATGAGCCAACCAGCGCACTTGATCTTGATAGTGCCGCTGTAATTTATAATTTTCCATGCGGGCACATTGCAGGTTGCAAAGAATATTGCGAGCGTGTAACATCCCGCGGCAACTACCAATGATTTTTTATTCGTCATCGTTGCGTTGCGAGTTGCAAGAAAAATTGCCTCGTGTAACATGGCCTTTAGGGTCCGGAAACCTGCAGCCATTGCGATGAGTACTGATAAGGATCCTGTGGTCATCCAGCGGTTTCTTTTGATTTATTCCCCTGAGCCTCGGGCTCAAGTAAGAATATTAATATATCGAAATTGATCTATTGTTATTGCGTCACGCTAGCCTAACGCGGGCTAACGCGACACCATACATTTGCAGGAAATTTGAGTTACATATAAAAAGTATCTGAATAAATTAATAGAGTATCATAAACTTGAACCTGATCCCCAGCGCAATGTCCTGGTACTGTTTTTCAAATAACCTGATCAATATTAGGTTTCTCCACAAAGACGTCTGCTCTTGCAAGTACTTCTAGTTTATAACCGCGTATAAGTAGTAGTTGGGACCATTCTTTCCGTGTTCAGGGACGATTGCAAACATTCCGTGCGCGGGCTTCAAAAATACCCAAATTACAGTAATAGCATTCCTTAGGTATGAGCTAAACTTCAAAAATTATTATCTAGTGTTTGGCTTACGTGAAGGAAACAGAACAACGCAAAATAATAAAGTAAAAACGAAGTACATCCTTGATACCCATTGCTAACGACAATGTAGATTTTAATCCAGATTTTCATTGCATATTGGTCCATTATTTCGCCTGAGCTTACCTGTGAATATACACAGACACAGGAAAACGGCAACACATACTTGTGCATTCATTTCACCTCCGTTTGAAGATATGCTAGTCAGCTCTCTCTGAAGCTCGTCCCTTGAACACGGAGCTGTTAGTCTTCGCTGCTGGAAAGGCAGTCTTTTCCGAGTCGGACAGGTCACATGCATATTAAATCCAGACTTGCGCACAGCAGGGTCCAAGATGTTTTGTTCGTTTGTCAAAATATGTGTTGTGTTTATGGTGGGCATTTGGAATTTGCGCCTTGCGCATTCCCCATTATTCCCCCTCATGCCTATATATTTAGCTAATTACATTCCCTTTTGTTGTTTTCCTACCCTGCGAGCAGTGGTTTTCTCCTGTCTTCGGCCCGGCAGAAAACTACTGCTCGGAGGGTATTTCCGGGCTTAATTTTCTTTTTCGCCCATTTAAAAAAAAGAAAACGTTTTCAGTTTCATTATTTTCTTGCCTCATAATAAATAATCATGTTCTGTATAGTTAAAGTTTGAATACAATCCATTGGCAGTGTACTTGTAATTCTGTTTGTTTTTTCATCTCCAATAAAACCTAACTTGTTCGCGTCAGTCTCCTCGCACCTTGTGTGTTGTTTTAATGTAATAAACAATATAAACATTTTCTGTGCGAAGGATCGTAGAGACTTAGCACAGAAGGGGTTTGCACTTCCCCCTGTTAAGGACGGAATTTCACGGCGGGTAACGGTTGCGACAGGAGCCTTTGCCATTCATTGAATGGCGCAAGGTTGCTGCCGCGAATGCAGTGGCGGATGCAGGATTTTTTTCAGAGGGGGGTTGCAGCACTAAGTTGGAGTTATGATCTGTACTGAGTTCGAATAACTACTAATCTATCACTCTAACAAGAAACATCCATCACTTCGTCTATTTGTCTAGTAAAAGGTTTTAAATTCTAGAGCTTTCGAAATAGAGAATCCATGTTTTGTTTTTTTAAAAGCACATCCTCGTGATGTACGTGACTGAGGGCACAAAGCTGTGGTCAGGGAAGCCATTTCAGTGTTTACGTGACTGATAGGCACGTAAACACTGAAATGGCTTCCCGGAAAGACTGATTTAGCCAATCAGAAACGTTTGCGCAGACAACCCGATTATAATAGCATAGATAGGGGGTTGCAACCCCCACAACCCCTCCCTAGATCCGCCCCTGAGATGCCGCAATGAAGGGGGCGGGCTTACAGTATGATACGCGGTGCACGTACGCCCCACACTTTTGGGGTCTTTGAAGCACCCGGGCAATTTTTTTATTTACTTATTCCTAACCCAATGTCTTACACATGAGCTACGAGAGAGTTCGCAGGTCAATTCTCCTTAATTTCATTCACTCATAGAACGAGAATATGTGAATCATAATTAATATTTATATCTTTTATACTAGCTAGCCGCCATCTTGAAGTGGGCGTATCGAAGCCAAAAAAGCCCAAGGCCCCCTAGAAAAATAACAAGACAAGATTTTTTCCTTCGAGAGTATCAATCCCCCCAACATAATTTTGCCTCCGCCCAGTAGTAATCAAGACATATGATACTGCACTTTACGAGCCCCCTGCCTCAGTCGTTTTTTACGAATCCGCTCGGGCTGCCTGTGGTATTTTTAAATCTCGATACAGGCCATTTGGCCGAGGAAAAACAAAATGGCGACCAAGAGAACGACGATTTCTCGAACATCTGCAAGTTTTGGCGAATTTTCCTCCTACATTCCCTAAGATATGAGGAGAAAAATACTGAGACCTTCCAAAGGTAAGGGAGATTTTCTAATAGAGGAGGTTTTGCAACGTCGGCTATTCGACTGGCGAAAAATTCTTATTAACGGCACATGACAATTATCACGGCTTGGTCAAGTCCCGTGAGAATATATTGAAGTGAACATCATTCAAAAGCATGACAATATTGTTTTATGAATTGTAAGGCCTCATACAAATAGAATCACGCGTGATATGAGAGACGTAAATATACTTATGCGACGTGACCTGTCATCGGCTGCCGAAATATTACACATGAAAGTTAATATTTAACTTGCAACGCCAGTCCCAGAAACAACATTTCGTAATTGAGAAAATTGCCAATGTTCATGAGGAGTTCATGACTAAATGGCTGTGGCCTCGGGAGAGTAATATTATCGTCCAATATCAAAGATAGAACGAGTGAGAAGCTAAGCAGCTAACAGAATTCAGAGGTAGGTGTATAACATCGAGACCAGACTGTAATAAACGTATTTGAATGAAATTGTTCTAACATGAGAGCTACTGTAGATTGTTCGAGGGTACAGTAAATTTAGGCCTGATAAATTCAACAAAGACTATTTATGTATGTATTTATTATAGTAACACCTAAGGGTTGTTATGTTTATCAGTTTTAGCTATGTTCAGTATTATAATTTTAAGAATGTGACATCCCGTAAACACTGGAATTTGTCCAATTTAATCGTAATGTCTATTACTTTGGATGCAATTTTACTGCTGCATTTAAAATACATATTAATCTAAAGTATCTTATTGAATTAGTTGAGCAAGCCACGCTTGTTGTTAGTTTATGGAAGCCTGAAATAATATGTCACAGTGGAGCGTGTAGTGTGTATCACCGTGAACCCTGGCGGTACATATGACTTTTGAACAGTTCTGAAGTACATTCTTATCCCCAAAGTACGTTTTAGTTTTTATCAAACTATGCAAGTGATTTATCGGCCCATGCAATACTAATTCATTGGATTCTGACGTAATATTACGTCTATTACTGTAGAAGTGGAAAGTCAAAACGCTGCTGCAAATCAATGTCACGAACATTGTGTTGCGTGACCAAGCATGGTTTTCTTCGGTTTTGGTAATGCAAAAGAGATCTCAGCTTCCTTCCAGTGACCGGGATAAAACCTTGCTTGCTTATTTCCAGATTTAAGTTTTAAATGGAGCACCTTGCCTATCGAAGCGAAACGTCTTATGGTGCTACGGGACACACCACTGCTTCGGGAATCCCGCGGGATCTACAATCACAGGCTACCCAACCCGAAAAGAGATCATTGGATAAAGCGCTTGTCGGGGATGGGAGATCAGAAAGCACCGAATCATCTCGAACTTCTGAGTTATCTGACAATAACGACAAAGAACAGGGGTCGCCATATAAGGAAGGTGTTTTGTTATTACGAGCTAGCGCCACTTCATCAGATCCAAAGCAAATGGAGGAAAGAGATTCTGATATTGATCTCCAATTGAACACAAATGAATTAAGTGGAAATGATTTGAATGCATCATTTGATGAAGAATTTATGGACGCTAGGGATTATTTTAATACACCTGCTAGAACTTGTAGGGAGGATATAGAAGGTATTAATGACAACAATGGGCTAATCGATCCCAATAGAACTGCCAATCAGATTTCAGAAAATGGACAAATTCCACAGGGAACCAATCATGAAACAGAGCATGAACAAATTCCACAGGGATCCCAAGAGAACCACAGGGAACCCGTCAAGAGTCCACAGGTTTCCCATGAGAAACACAATAATGGGCTAATCGGCGAGAGTCCACAGGTTTCCCATGAGAAACACAGGGAACCTGTCAACGAGAGACATGAACCTATGAATTCAAATGATCAGATTTTGTTAAGACCCTCTGAACGGCATGTATCGTTTTTAAGATGTGCCAATGAAAAGGAGAAACAAAACGGAAATGATTCACACAATTCGCTAAATGACAACATCAATGAACCATCCCATTGCGCACAAGATCTAGATTTGTCAAACTCGTTGTCACGCAATCGCAGCGTGACAGCTCAAAGCGGGCATCAGACTCATAGCGAGGCTGAAGAGTGTAACGAAAGTGACATGTCTGTCTTAATGTCAATTGATAGTGTCTCGTTTTCACGTCGTCATTCAGAGACAATCCGTGTTACTCGAACGCCACGCCGTCGGCGTTTCCGACGGACATCTCGTCACGGTACTTTGGTCACGGACTCGTTCGTCAATGAATGCATTTGTTGTTGTAACATTCTGTAATCTTTTCTCCTTCAACATGATGTCAGTACAGAAGTCTTGAAAGATTCCAAGAAATCGCCTGTTTCTTATCGATGGATATGAGCCAATGAGAATTCGTGATACGCAGCCGTTGTTGGGGTACAAAGGTCTCTCTTTTCTCTTTTCTTTTCACTAAAAGATTTAATAATTATGTCACTCAGTTCGCTTCCAGTAATGTATGTTTCTGTGAATGTGTTCCTAGCTCATACTGTAATAATACTAATACTAATACTGTACTTAGGCCCGTTTCAAACGTCGCGCCAACGTCGTGCCGAACTCAATTCCTCAATTAGGTTCGACGTTAGCGCGACTCAAGCACGACGTTTGAAACCAAATTTGAATTAGGCTCGACTATTCTATTAGGCACAACTCTGGCTCGACATGTGTTGCCGTGCTATCCGACTGAAGCGCGACTTGGCTTCAAATGTCGTGCTATCGTCGTGTCGAATAAATTACAGAATGAATTAAAAACTTACCAAACCGGTTTATACGTCGTTGTGTGCAGTCGCAAAAAAGAGAGAGAGGGGGGTTGTGCGCAGTCGCAAAAAGAGATAGGATAAAAAGGAAAGAAAGATTGCGGACTCGTAATCTTCTGAATCTTTCCCCTAAAAGGAGAACCAAAAGAAAGGCGATAAAACAAGAAGGGCCATAAAAGTGTGTGGACAATTCAAATTTGAGGGCCATAAGTTAGAAAACTACTGTATGGTTATTATGAAACCCTCGTGAAATACAGTTTATTGTATTGTATTGTATTGTATTGTATTGTATTGTATTGTATTGTATTGTATTGTATTGTATTGTATTGTATTGTATTGTATTGTATTGTATTGTATTGTAATGAAGGAAGAAGACGATGTAGCAGATATTATTGCAAACAACGGAACTCATCTTTCAGAACACGAAAAACTCCAAAAATACAGAACTTTACGGGAACGTTTTGCAAGACATGAAGGCACGAAATAATGGTGAATGGCGTTATACCTTTTTTCAATTGAGAAACAACTTCAAGTTTCGCCCGTTGGCCATGTGCCCGCCCGCATTTCGGTTCGACGTTTGAAACCACTGTCGTGCCAGAGTCGCGCTAACGTCGAACCTAATAGAATTGAGTTCGGCACGACGTTGGCGCGACGTTGGAAACGGACCTTAGACTCTCTAAATATCTGAAGCAATTAAATTGAAAACCAATTTTGAAATTTCATGCAAAAATGATAGCACAATTTTGTTTTAGAGATGTTTAAAGAGGAAAAAATGACACCTACTGTCCTCCAAGTTTGATGTCCGTCACACGAATATTATAAAAGTTATTTACAGAAAATGCTCTTGGACTTTTCATGGAGTCACCTTAACAAGATATAACGCACGTGCGTAATTGCGTAAAGGGGGCTATGCGCCTGATAAATTGTATTTTCCGCTTATGAAGTTCCACAGTATCGCAGATGCAAACTTGACGGCGGTCTTACAAGATAGTACAAATAAAATGCGCCACAGTTTCTAACTTGGATATTCGTGCTCCAGCTACAGCAGCTGCTGTACGAGAAGCAAACCTTGCGAATGACTACTCCGTCACCAGGATTTGGATGAACACCATTTAACCAACCAGGGGCGTTGGCACCACAACGACCTTTTTGGATACATTGTGTCGGCATCTTTGTCCCTAGACAGAATATACATAAAATTGTGTTTGGCTTGTCTTACAAAGAAACCAGACTAACCAGTCTGGTGATCAATGCATGTGTACGTGAGTGCGTTTCTGAAGAAACCCATCTATTGGGAACAGGGCGGCGGAAAAGTGGGGAACAAAGTGGGGGCTCAGTAGGTTTTGCGAAGTGTGGGGGTGGGGGCTCCGCCGGCTCCGCCGTCCCTGGGGAAAGCTGTATTTCCCACGGCCCACGCATGGGAAGTGTTAGGAATTTCCATGGATAGCCACGAGAAATCCGAACACTTTCCATCCTTCTACCATGGGAAATTCAGCTTTTGGGTTTCTGCAGAAATTCCCTGTGGCTTGTGGTCTGAGGGGGAAACCATTTAACGGCAACACTTTATTGTGATTCTCGTTTATATTGGTTAGGTGTGTATTTGATCTTGCTGCAGTCGTGTTTATTGCTGTGTTGGTGAAAAAAGCTCTGCTGGCTTGAAGAATATTCCTTTTTAATCATGGAACGGTTGGCTGAATTCTCTTACTTTCTTCGGGATGCTCGTACAAGCTTTTGTTTTTCGATGTTCTTCATAATGCCAAAGGGATATAATTATTGATAGACAGTTCCTGAAGGATATTGAAGTAAGATACTGCTAAACTAGGACACACATAGCGCGCAACATTTATGTCCTGCATATATGTTTCTCCGAAAGGGCCGAAGGCTAAGTAGAAAACATCGCACAGCGTGTCTCGGAAACACAAAATGTTTCTTAGCCTGAGTTAACAGACGCCCACTCAAAACCAAAATCGTTTGATTTTGAGTCGGCGTTTGTTAACTGAGGCTAAATGTCTGGCGAATAAACATCTTTTTTTGTCCCAGCTACAAAATTTGTCGCGCGCAACAATATATCTCGCGGGGCTAAATTGGGAAACATGAAGGAAACAATATGTGTCCGGTTATAAGAATGTTGCGGGCTACATATGTCCTAGTTTTGCCAGGGCTGTAGTTTGAGTAAACAGCCCGCGTCCTCTATATAGTTAGTTAGATAGTCAATCAAATGATCTGTACGTTTGATTTCTTCCTACGACCGTAACAAACACCATCGTTATGTGAGTGAAATGAACAACCATATATAGTTCCGTGAATTTACCCCTTGTCAAGGGTGGATCTGAGAACTTCCGAACGGACGGCCATTACTAACGAAAATTCCGTTCGCAAATACAGTAAATGCATGGGAAGAAGAGCTCTCGAAAAAGCGCCCTCACCTCCTAGATCCGCCCCTGCTTATTAAAAAGTCAAATATTAGCTAGAGTAGATTTCGTATGACTGTGAAAACTACCGCGAAAGAGTTGTACCGCGACCGTGACCGTACCGCGACTACGCGGTTTCATTCGGTATCTACAGCAGGCCAGGTTCCGTACCGCCACCGCGTCAGTACCGCGCCGTATCACGGTACTTTTCACAGTCATACGAAATCTGCTCTATACGCTACCTGTATTTCCTTGGAACCTATACCATCCTGGAGTTATATAGTAGTCTCTCGATGCAGCGGTCGTTTGGTAACTCGTGTGTCTGGTGCGATCGTCAATAACAGAGTAGTGAGGTGTCTGGCATTCCACAGCTGTATCAACAGAAGCAAATAAACTGAACAACAAATGTTGACCAAGTCATAATAATAATAATAATAATCCTGGGTTAGCCAGGGATTCTCAGCCGTTTTGGCGCTTCCTTCCTCGGACAATCAAATGAAGGAATTTCTGCAGAAACCCATCCCTGTGGGAAATGCTGAATTTCATGGCATAAGTATGGGAAGTGTTCAGAAAAATTCACATGGATAGTCATGGAAAAGCTTTCATTGTGTCTGTAATCAAGTGTGTTGTTCTCTACCGTTGCTGCAATTGTTTATGTCAAACAAAACCCTGCGGGTAAAAAACAATCAAAGCGCGGGAAATTAAGGCATCTTCGGCGCTCTAGTCAAAAGCGGCGCGAATTCGACCAGGAGTATAGTCTCCCCCGCAGCCCAAGCGGTGACTCTACACAGGGGAAAAGCTTAATTTCCCAAGGCACACGCATGGGAAGTGTTCGGAATTCACATGGATAGTCATGGAAAAGCCGAACACTTCCCATTCTTCTACCATGGGAAATTCAGCTTTTCCCATGGATAGGTTTCTGCAGAAATTCCCTGTAATAGCCATGGGAAAGCTGGACACGTCCAATTCTTGTGTCATGGGAAAATCAGCACATCCTATGAATGGGTTTCTGCAGAAATTCCCTGTGAAAGTCACAGGATGAAGTTCTCGATGAGAATCACAATCGTTTGGCAAAAGAAAAGCAAATTTTCAGTGATTTGAACAAATAAAAGACAAGATTTCTCCCTGTAATAGCCATGGGAAAGCTGGACACGTCCAATTCTTGTGTCATGGGAAAATCAGCACATCCTATGAATGGGTTTCTGCAGAAATTCCCTGTGAAAGTCACAGGATGAAGTTCTCGATGAGAATCACAATCGTTTGGCAAAAGAAAAGCAAATTTTCAGTGATTTGAACAAATAAAAGACAAGATTTCTCACTAGTCGACCTTTCAGAACACTTGCCTACATCCATCATACCTGTTGGAGTGTCGCAAAGTGTGCCAGTAAATCCTTCTACGCATGTGCACATGAAGGCATCTGAGCCAGTAGTGTTACTGCACGTGCTTCCGTACAAACACGGGCTTGACAAACACGGGACAGCTGATGAGGCTAAGAAGGCAATAAACACATGATAGTGACCTGCAACTAGGAATGGAGGAACTATTCGGAGAAAAGGTTTTCGCGTGCTCGCGTATTCTAGTGTACGTTTTTGTGGACCGTGTTATTGCAACGCACTCTCGTACCCAAAGCTCCCCGGCATGTCACCTCGCGGGGGAGGCTCTGGTGGCGACCTTTCGAGGGCCTTCGCTGATTGGCTGATTTTAAATGTTGGGACATGCGCAGAAAGTTCTTCCCCTCAACGACCTCTTTATCATGTATCAAATCTCGCGCATGCGTCAATGGCTGTCACCAGAGCTTCCACCGCGAGGAGACGAGCCGGGGAGCTCTGGGATCGAGAATGATTGCAACGTAATGTCGCAGAATTATATAGAAATCCATTAGGTACAATTTGCAACAATAAGGGAACGGATTACAGATGATTCTCTGCGAAAATAGTGCGCATTTCGGCTGAAGAGCCCGTGTCAACCACTACTTTGTTGTTGTTTTCGTTCAATATTAGAAGACGAATTACGCGTGGAAATATCTAAATCAACTTCTAAAAACAAGTTTTCCGATTTGATTTACCGAATTCAATCTAGAACATTGCTCTCTTTTCTCTAAATCAGCCGATGGAAATGGATGCTTTCTCCGACTTGGTATGTTGCTATGCTGTCAACATGGCGGCTGACATAGGCTCTTTAACAGAGGGCGATAAAGCCCCATAGTCAACCGACATCCTTTGCAGTCCTAGTCAGGGTAAGGGTTGACTTACCATATATGAAAAGTCGATGCGAATTTGTAGTCTGAGCTTGTGAAATACGAAAAAACAATACAGTAGGAAGCCCTTTGGGAATCGATCAGCTAAACACACAGTGGTCAGTAACAATACGTCCGAATGAAAATAAAGCGAAAAGGTTGCTGGTTGACTATGGGCCTTTAAATTTAGTGGGTGCATCCTTTGTAGTTACGTACATTGCTGACACGTTTGTCCAGTGTAAAGTTCTTGACAGGCGCAGTAGTAACCATCCATGAAGACCAGACATGTACCATTATTTGCGCAGAAGGAATCTGGACAAGCTTCTGTATTCTCTGAAATGATAGGTTTATCTTGCTGAGGCGGTGGTACTATTTCTCATACAAGCGCAGGTGTCTAGTGGCGAAAATAATGAGCTGAGAGACTCTACTCAAAAGGGGCGCGAATTCGACCAGGAGTGTAGTCTCCTTCGCAGCCCAAGCGGTGACTCTACACAGGGGAAAGCTTAATTTCCCAAGGCACACGCCCGGGTAGTGTTCGGAATTCACATGGATAGCCATGGGAAATCCGAACACTTTCCATTCTTCTTGCACGTGTGGTATTGTGTCTGTAATCAAGTGTGTTGTTCTCTACCGTTGCCGCCAATTGTGTATGTCAAACAAAAACCGTGCCGGTCAAACAAAACAGATCAAAGCGCGGGAAATAAAGGCATCTTCGGCGCTCGCTCGTGCCTTCGGCACTCACGCCGTCTCGTCGCCGGCGAAACTCCCCCCGTGTCTTCGCCAAAGAAGGGACTGCAAGTCAGTCTAGCAAAAACGACACTGATTCATTGATAGAGCGTTTTCTACACATTTCTGTTGGTTGACATCTTTGGCATTTGTTTGGTCAGCCAATCAGAATTCGAAAACGAACCGTTCCCAAGATTAATTGTGCACTCGCTATCTGAGCTGTGCACTCGCTAGGTTTCGCTGTGGCGATGACCTTTCTCTGCTCCTACTAAACAGACACGCCTAGGGACGACGCCGCAAAACACAGCAAAGTAACTCTTGTTAATTTTCTTTGCTCACGAGTCTAGTCACAAGTCGTATTTACTTCGTCCCGGCCTGATTGGTTAATTGTTGAATGGATTTCGTTTCCGAATGGCTTATAAGTATATTTACTTTGAGGAAATCTACACTCGTCTGAAATCCGCTCTGTGTGTACCTTGCATGTCGCAGAAGACGTGACGTCTCGAGGCGGTATCATCCAACCAATAAAATGTCGACACAGCTTTATGTTTTGTGTCATCCTTTATTTCTCGACATGATGAGGCTGGGAGCTGTGGGCTGACGCCTAGCTGACCTGCAAAAACCACATGGTAATGGCTGATTGCATTTTTAAACCGCACCGGGAGAGTTGAAGACCTCCCTTAAAAAGACCCCGTCCCCAGGATTTTCCACTCGTGAAACAGACCCCCTCCCCTGGAATTTCCAACCTCATAAAGGACCCCCTCACCTGGAATTTCCATTTTTTTTTTGGCAAAATACCCCTGGAAAATCTATTTTTGGATAAAGTGTCCTTGGAAAGTCACTTTTTTACCCCTCCCCCTTGGAATTTCCAGTCTTCAGACCCCCCCCCCCCTCCCCCTCCCGTGGAATTTCCAGAGTCCAATACAACCCCCCTGGAAAATTTTCCGTTGGTCCTCGACCTCCCCCCGGTACGGTTTAAAAAGGCAATCAGCTAATCAGTATGCAGTTATGCCATACGGTAGCCTGACTCATAACTCGTGCGTGCTGAGTGCCTGTAATAGTTCCAGGCACTCGGGCCGGGGGCCAAAACAAAGATAGCGACCTACACGAGCAACCTTTTTTTCAAAATTATGCAAGTTTTTCGAATTTCTCGGCAATAGGGCAATTTAGCGCATACGGTACTGCCAGTTTTCATACAAATTTTGACGTATCTTCAAACTTTGAAAATTGTTTATCCAAACAAAAACTCATTGTTGCAATCTGTTGATGTCATACCCCCCCCCCCCCCCCCCCTCCCATGATCACTTTGCATTTAAACGATTATTTAACAAATCTAGACTAGTATTTTGGCTATCCATCAGTTGGATGTGCTTTTACATCAACAAAATTGGACACCGCTGGTTGAGTAAGTTTGGCATTAGAATCATCGTATCTTATTACCTCTATAAGGATTTTCGAAGTACATGGCATCAGGGTTGTAAACAAGATCCGAGTCTCTTCCAACAGCCGTTCGGTTGTTCACTTCACAGATCCCAGATGTTGTGAAATAGTTCAGGCTTTGACAAACGACGTCATTTGCTCGACAAAAGTAATAGCACGATAATGGAGACTCGTGATTGGACACTTTGATCACGTGACCTCGTAAGGCTATCCCTTGGGTAGAGGTTAAACAGCTGGTAACCACGTGACTTGTCATGACTGACCATATAAGGACGGCAGCTGGACTCATGTTTCGTGGAATAAAGTATTCTGAGAAATTAAAGTAGCAACTGGTGACGTATGATTCATATAAACAACGAGAGAAGTAATATATCAAACACACACGATAGCGGGTGTTAATCAGGATTTCTAAACACTTAAAAGTGGGATGAAAAAACTAGGCAAAGCGGAGTCATGTTAACCGACTTCGAGGTTTGGAAACCCCGATGAAAAACACTGTCGAGAAAAATATGGAATAAAAATCTAAAAAATCTATGCAAATTACGATCGGGTATCAAAACGTCCTTCATGCTTTGATGATTTTCTTTCTTCGAGGTGTTTGGGACTCTTGATGAAAAAGAATGGCGAAAAAAAGGGGAAAATTCTCAAAACACTTGTCCAAACCTCCTTCCCGGCTATGATTTTCGTGGTTAACTAGCTTGAATTATTAATAGTGTGACGTTATCATATCAAGCCTTAACAACAAACAAATAGATATTGTGTCCTCTAAATGACAATTTACATATTTCATATAAAGATTATGGAGTGTTGGAGAACCCATCCACTTAAAGAAATGGCCTATAGCCGGCATAAAGTGAGCATTCTAGGAAAGCCTGCAGCCATATTCCAAATTCCAAAATGAGCTAATTTCAGTTGCCGAGGAATTGTAGCAACTTAAACTCGATCGAAGGTTTTTATGATGAGTTTTTTTATTTGAGAGCACATTTATCAGAAACCTTAAATAAATACTCCAAGTAGTTATCCGTTTTTATTTGATTAGGTCTTGAGTTAATTTCATTTCGTTTCTTTATGAAATAATCTAATGTACTCATACAAATAAAGAAACATGACTGCGTTATATATTAGTCATATCCTCAGCTTTTTGCAATTGCATATTATTGCAATTTTCAAAATTCTGTGCATGAAACCTCAGTTCAAGTGCCACCAGCATGGCTTCCATGAGTCAAACTTTTGCACAAAGCATGATCTCGGCATGCAAGGGAAAGTTCTTAGTCATATCCTCTGCTTTGCAATTGTATATTATTGCAATTATCAAAATACTGTGGAACCTCTGTTTAAGTGCCAGCCGATTGGTTCCATCAATTTTTGAACATAGATCTCGGCAAGGGAAGTTCCAGAAAAGTTAAATTAAAATAATTCTAGACATCATTAGTCCATGTTCAGTTACTGTTGTTTGCAGTCGGCAGAAATGCGCGAAAACTATCGTAGCGACTTTCGGGGGTTTGTTTGACAGAAGCCAAAACGCTGATTGCTGCGGGCTCTGGCGCTCGACTCTGAAACCCCACAGAATTATAAACAATTCGCAGTCACTAATTTCGACCGATTCCAGAAAGATAGTTCTGAAGAAATTAAACGTCTATGCAAAAATTTTCGTTAACTTCAAACTCAAATTAGCTCCAATTGAAAAAAATGCTAATAAAGTATCAATAAATTAGGAACAGAAGAACGAAAATTGAGGATCATTTATTCAGTGATCTTTTATGCTTTTTCGAAAAGGCTCGTGCAAGCTTCCCTTTCTCTAAACTGATATGGCGAGATTTGTCCAAAAAGACAAGACGCGAATTTTCGTCCTTTTTACATATCACTCTTCGGTTTTGGCTGGTAAGCTTCATGCAGGGCTTCATGGAATTCTCCCGATTTTAAAACAATCCCATTTCGCTTAATACTTTCTTTGTATCACTTTAGACAAGCTGGGCAGAAGGCAATTACTAAGGATGGCGAATGATCAATGCGTCCGAGAACACGAGAACGCCGTTTTCAAAATCCGAGACCGAGATCAAAATCCAAGAACTCGATTTGAGATACGCCATATAAGCACAACAAACGGGAAATTTAAAAATCCGAGAATTCGAGAATTCGAGAGGCGCCTAAACTTTCGCGAGAAAACATTTTTTTTCGATAGACCATTCGCCACCCTATTACTGATCACATTTTTGAACACTCCATGCACAAGAGCTACTACGTTAAAATGTCTGAGAACTCCGCACCATCTTATTTTATTTCTAAAGCGTTTCCTGAATTAAACTTCTAAGCAAACCCGGTATGGTAGCAAGTAATTGGTGCGATCGAAGGTAAAACACGGTTTTACTGTTGCTTCACAGTTGTAGAATTATAAAAACAACTTACCTAGCTTCATCACTATTAATCTTTTTCTTAAATCCAAAAGGAGTAAATGTATCCTTATCCTCCCTTCTCGGACCCTGTCGCTGTTAAATTCGCTGCTGCTTTGACTTTTCCAAGTCTTGAAAGCAAAGGGAATGAATGAGAGGAGTTCACAGTGAAACCTATCGCAAAGTGATTACACCAAATCTGAATAAAAACCTATAGGAGTGATTACAGTAATAGAAAACCCGCTCTGGATTTACATTAAGGAAAAATTAACGCTTGTTAAACAGTTTTCACTAGACTTTCATAAAAAGTTTGCACCTGTGCTCTCAGCTAACTCGGGTCAAGCTGATTGCTCGATTGATTGTTTTGTGTTCTGACAGTGCCCTCTACTTACAGCTGCTGTAATAATTCGATAACTATTGGTGTGGGGTCGGGTGGGTGGGAATGGGGGAAGGGAGACTTGGCCCGTGGGGGTCGTATTCCCTTTCTTTATTCGAGCAACGTGTAATCAAAAATCTGGTTACTATGAAGTCTATATTGGCTTAATATTTTAGCATCTTTTGAAACGTTTCCATACAAGAAGGTCAAATTTTATAGCAGTTTCACTCTCTAAAATTTTAAAAGTTTCATAACTTTTGAACTAAACAAAACCAAAGAAACGCAGACGGTTTTTCAGAGAATTAAAACAATGTGTTACTTGGGAGTCAAGGTCCAGCAGTGCGACGGCGTTAGCTCGTTGAAATGACACACCAAAACATTTTATTAATCCTTAAAAATTAGATTTATTAATAAGTTATTGCAGACAGTTTTTCAGAGGATTAAAACAATGTGTTACTTGGTAGTCAAGGTCCAGCAGTGCGACGGCGTTAGCTCGTTGAAATGACACACCAAAACATTTTATTAATCCTTAAAAATCAGATTTATTAACAAGTTATTTCTTTTTGTCATAGCCCGCTAGTCCATTCTATAAGCTTTTCAACGATATATAGGTTGACATATTTGGTTAAACTAAGGACATGTATGATTGTTTTTCCGAGGACGTGCCGCGAAGGTTCTCAGTAAAGGTATAAAATGCATTTCAAAGATCACATATACAATATGTGGTTGACATGGAATTTTCTTATTAAAGTTCTCCTGGTGGTGGCTTTCATTTCTCCGCTTTCTGTGAGTGTCAAAATGAAAATTTTTATAATGCATTCATTAAACTTACTATACCATATATTGGGGTTTCTATAGAATTACATGGTGGAAATCGGTCGATTTCTTATTACAGTACTCCAGGAGGGGACTTTTGAAGTTTAATTTATCCGCTTTCACTGAGTATTTCATGGTGGGATAAACCAAAGTCAATTGTTACAAGGCCTACTCTAGGAGATTACCTCGCCTTATATCACATAAACTCGAATAAACTCGCGGCTAGATAAGGCCGCCAGTCGTGATGAGTACTTCATGACGCAATAGCGCGCGCTCTAATTAGTCTTGCAGTAACAGTTTATATCTTAGATAACAGTTTTGTATCTTGGATCAACTCGGTAAAATCCTTACCAAATAGGTTGCCTCGTAAATCCAATTTACGGCATGGTCCTTCGAGCCGGATTCGAACCAGCGACCAGCGACGAATCCAAAGTAAATGGTTACCAGGCCTACTCTGGGACCTTATCTCGCCTTATCTCGCAGCTCCTAATTGGCACAATTTTTCCTTATCTCGCTTTATCTCGCCTTTCAATTGGACCCTTTTCCCCTTATCTCGCCTTATCTCGCCTTATCTCGCCCTATCTCGCAGCTCCTAATTGGCACAAATTGTTCTTATCTCGCCTTTATCTCGCCTTTCAATTGGACCCCTTTCCCCTTATCTCGCTTTATCTCGCATAAAATCGCGACGAGATAAGGACCCAGATTCGGCCTGGTTACATGTAGTCTTCCAAAAGTAAACAAAATCAACCCAATAAGCTCAAATAGGTTCAAAACGTTTGAGTATAAACTTGATTTTTGACCACTCGAATCCTGGTAAATCTCTCTTTAGCTGTCAATATAGACTTCACGAGCGGAAACAAAACAAAACATACATATTGTGAATTCAAATATATTTATTTCAAAGATATTCACCCTGTAAAACTATCTACAATACTTCATTAGCTATGCAATATGTCAAACCTACACTTAATTTAAAATTTATAGTAAAATAGTTCTTTCGAAAATTGTAACATTTTTATAAATATTCAAAAATTGCAAAATTCGTACAAATCCTAATACCACAAATATCTAGAATATTGCAAAGGCTAGGAAATAGGTAGGTAAAAGGTTGAACCTACACTTTCAAAATTGTTAAATATTTATCTCTTCTTAGAAAAATTGCAGAATTCTAAAAAATCCGAATACCAAATAAGTGGAAATATGTTACAAATGCATTATAAATATAGGTGCTTGAAAACGTTTGGTCAATTCTGAATGCTCGCAACCTATTTTCTTAGGCGCGCAGTTTTCAACACAAAAGATGAGCACCCGAATTCATTATCTACCTGAGTATTCCGTTCTTAAAATTACAGCTTTTACATTCGCTTCTTGAAGTTACAACTTTTATAACAATTTTCATAATTCTGTGAAACATAACTTCAGGCGCCAACCGCAAAATGGCTTTCGCTTTTATCAATCAAACATTTAAATAAACTCCAGTCCAAGAAGTATTTTACATAGAATCGTAGAATCTCTTTTTGGTGGAAATTGAGGACGAGATATCATACGATTCAAGTATATTCAAAGTCTTCAGTCTCTATCGCGTTTTTCGTGCTATTTTCTTAGCGGAATCTAGCCTCCTGAAGCTTTGAATAACACTATAATATATCTGAGGCATCGCAAGTCGAGTGAACGGTGAACATTCGCTGTAGCGAGTTTCGGACGTTTGACTGGGTTTTGACTGGCGGAATCCAAAGCAGTTAGCGATTGTCGCTCAGCTGAAAAATTCCACAGAATTATGAATGATTATTTTAAAATAACATCTTCTCGATCTAAGGACATACATGGTTTGTGATTTGGTCCTCGGAAAGATGCGGCAAGATCATAGACTTGATCATCGCAGCCGTCCAATTCTTTTTGCGTAGATTGCAGATCATATTTCCCTCAGCAGGGGTGATGTCAGGCAGGGGCAGTCCTTAGCAGTGATGGCCGTCACTTGTGCCGGCGTCAGCTTACCATTCATCTTCTTTGACGCCTCGTCTGCTGTCATTCCGTCTTTATTTACTAAGCTGAAGATAAGAAGAGGACATTGTGACGTTAGAATAAGAAAATCATGTCATATTTTACTGACTTTTTGTAATGTGGGTTTTCATGATCATCAGGGTGAAAAAAGTTCGGATACGCGATCTTAATTTGCATAGATTTTTAGAGATTTTATTCCTTTTGGTTCGTCTGAGAGGCTAGGGCTATATCAGAAATTTGACAGTGTTTTTCCGAAGGATTTCCCCTACGTCGGTTATAAAAAGTTTGATATGAAACGGGAAGTTTGACTTTCAGTTACGTTGCTACGAGAGGAAGTTTGCCAACCATTTGTTCCCTTTTTCTTCTAGACTTCCCGTAACGTCAATAGTCTCCTTCGCAACCGCCTGTGTACGTCCCGCCTGCGAAGGAGGCTATAATGGTAAGCTCTACTGCGCATGTATAAAACCTACCTGCAAGCTTCTCTTTTGTAGTCAGCGTTGTTCAGTTTACAATCAAAGTTGAAGCCTTCATTGGCTGCTGTTATCTTCATAGCATCCGTAGCGTCCGCAAGTGAGTAGTACGTCATATTTGTCTTTGACAGACATTCCTGCTCCTCGGTGCTCCAGGAAGCAGAACCCGCAGTCCAGATGTCTGGGAGATCTTTGTTACCTGTTGACATACAAATAGCACTTAATATTAATATTGCAATAATGACGACAATCAAAAAACTACACATGACGACCAATCAGATTGCACGCAATTCTCAAACAATCAGTTGACACTAACCTGCCTTACACTCCCTGACGATGTAGTTATACAGCTGAACCTTGTTGGTGTAACATTTATAAATGTACTCGACTTGGCTCAGCCCGTCAATCAGCTTGGTGACGAGGTCATAAGACTCTGCAAGTGTTGCGGTTTTGATCTTGGTAATGTACTCCTTGATAAGAGCAGCGGCGTTCTTGTTGTTCTGGCTTTGTGACGAGGCACCTTCCAGGAGAGTTTGGATGCCATTGAGGGTTTCTAGAAGACTGTCGTTGCGGAGTTCGCCTGTGATGTAGTCGGCACCCTAACGAATAAGAAAATAGGTTGAAAAGGTATTCAACTAACATTCTAGCGATTTAGAAAAAAAATAGCTAGCCCCTCTTCGTTGGTGACCTCGGCAGCGATTTTAAAAACTTGATTCAATTTTAGGCGATTAAGGAAAAATTATTTTAGGTCCTGTGGTGGGCATTTGCCTTTCCGTTTTCCCGAGAGCGTGACATACATATAGGACATAGATATATTTTATTGGCACTGTGTAGCGCAAACGGTTACATGGGCTCGTTTGCCAATAAAAATAGCAGTTAAAAAAAGAACAGAAAATGTTCATTCATTGTTCAGTGTTCGTGACATCAGATGGGTCAGATGTGTTCCCGTCAGTGGCGGGGGGGGGGGGGGGGGGAGTTGAAGTCGCGGTAGTCTATCCCTTCGATCCTTAGGGACGTGTCCTTTCAGGGGGAGCTCCCAGGAGGAGCTCTTTCCTTTTCGAACACCCGCTCCCTCCCCCTCCTGCATGGCCCTGCATGGTCCAAGGCACCTCCCTGTCAAATTCCTGGCCACACCTCAGCTGGCCTAAACGCGCACAATGCCTGACTTAAATGTCCTGGTAGTACTCACCACTTTGTTCAGGAAGACCACATAGTTTGTCACGTTAGTCTTGAGTTTCGTGAGCTCTTGGTTGGCGAGCGTGATATTTGTAGAGGCAACCCTAGCATTATCCTCGTACAGTTGGCACTGCTCAAATTTTTGCATGATGGAGTAAACAGTCAAAGCTGCAAACAAATAGAAATATTTCTATCAGATCGGTAAAGACAAATAACGAAAAAAGATCACAAGGGTGCAAGGCTAGAACAGTAACGCTGATTCATCCGTGCTTCTTATGTGTCCTTTATACAACAAAAGTAATTAACCGCAAAGACTGCTCGGTATCAAAGACGCTAACCTCGACAAACTGCACATGCTCGAATATTAACTTACCACCGCTGGCTATAACGATAACTCCCGAGATGGCCCATCCCGCGTACTTGAGTCCCGTAGCGTACTTGCCGGTACTACCGTCTGTATTCTTGATCTTGGCCTCGATCTTGTTCTGTCTTGCGGTATCAATAAACTTGTTGACTCCAACTCTGTCCACTCCCATGACTTTAGCCGCTTTGGTGTGACGAGCGTTCACCAGGATTTTGTAGTTAGCGCTGTTCGGGTTACCCCAGTCTGCGAGATTCTGTTTGAAAACAACAAGGAATCGTGTTTTTAGCAATCTATGCGCAATATCTGTCTGTCTGTCTATCATCCTTTCTGTCTGTCTGTCAACCTTTCTATCCTTTCGTTCGCTTGTTTGCCCTTTTATCTGCCTTACTGTATCTGTCTTATTGCCTGTCTCTTTATCTGTCTGTCTCCCTTTCTGGGTTTCTGTTCAGTACGTATCTTTGACTGTCTTTCTTTCTGTGCGTGTCTACCTGTAAGTCAGTCTGTCTGTCTGTCTGCATCTTGGACTGTAGGTCTCCTTGACTGTCTGTCTGTCTGTCTGTCTGTATTCTTACCTTGTTAATTTTGTTGATCCTGTACTGCTTGAAAGCCAATGTGACTCCTCCCTGAATCATGGTGGCGGCTATTCCTCCCATAGCCATCATGGAGCCTTCCAACGAGTCAAACACAGATTGGAACTCTGTGTGCAGCTCGTCGATCGTGAACTGATTAACCGTTTGGTTCTTGGCTCGTGCTGCGGCCTATAAAATACAAATGCAATCCAATTAAACAGTGAGACAAGCGGTTCACTCTTAGAAATTCTTCAACATTACCTTCCACGCGTAACTATGGGACAATCCTGCGTGACTTAAATGGAATATAAGGGTCCACTTACCACAATAGCGCTCATCTTGGTCTGAAAGTCTTTGACCACTTCTGGTCTGATTGCCGTTAGAAGTTCCTCTTGTTGTTTCATTATATGATAGATCTTTTGTCCGACTGTCTGGAACTGGCCATTACCCAACTCGATATCGGTCAAGAGATGTTGAGCTGTAATTTAAAAAGATAAGACAGTTTATTAGATTTCCCCTGAAGGTCCTCGGTATGTTGTCTCATCCGAAAAACGTGAGACAAAGGGGGAATGACGAAGACGACAAAAAAAAATCCGAAACACGACCCAAGCAAACTTGGAGGTCAGAGGCGAACTGCTAATAACATTGAGCTACCTGTGCTTTCATCTAATGTGAGAAATAAAATTATTATCTCGGGCTGCCTGTGGAACGTGAGCGCCTCCCCTTTCCCAACCCGGCCTCCGCTGCCATATTGGAACCGGGTTTTAACTTCGCAAAACTAACTAACAATTTTAAAGATTATGTTAGCATAGATGATGAAAGGCCAAAAGCGGACAAATGGTTGAAACCTGTGTTTCAATAATTCCGACAAGGAAATTTCACAACATCTTGTTTCGAAGATTTTCTTAACCTATCACAAATGTCAGATGACTGTAGTGAAACCAATCGCAAAGTGATTCCACTAATTCTGAATAAAACAAAACCGCTCTAATATGCATATCTACGTGTTTGTCAATTGATATCTTTGATAATTTACTTACCCTCGAGGACTTTGGCGTCGACGTCTTTGTTGTTCTGTTCTAGCAAAGCCTTTTGGGTTTTATATGTCTCCGCGTATTCGCACAGCTTGGGATTGGCAATCTTTGTACAACACGTATTTAGTTTCAAGTACAACTCAAACCCAAGTTCTGCCAAGGAGAAACCAAGCGCTACTCCAAGCAATACGAGACCGAGGCTCCCTGTTGAGGAGGAAAAAGAAATTGCAGAGGTACGTCAGTTAGACAGAGATATGTAAGTGTGCATCTGAGAGTGTGGGGTGCATGATGTTTGCTACTCTCGTCCAATTTTAGAAACAAATTGGAAATCTCGGCATACCATACTACTTGATGCGTGACAAATTGCGTGACAAATCAATTCAGTCATTATATACAGTGTGATAAATATAAACCTAGTGAAAACCATTCTTCCCCCTTCCCTGGTTACTCTCAGATCCGTTTTGTGCTTAGATTATGGGCGTGCAGCGTTTGCCATTGACGTCATTGCTAGGCAAGCGTGACAAGTTCGCCGAATAGCCTGGGGACGGGGCTATTGTAGATCTGCACTTTGTTGGTTTTCCTATCGCGCGCCTTTTGCCTTATCGATCGAGGGGTCATTCGACTTGGTTGGGTCATTCAACATAGTCCTTGAACATTAGAATTAACACAGGAATTTCTGCTTTCAGCTGCTTTCAACTTGTTATACTAGGACTTGTTATAAAAGCAATTTAAGATGACTCCGGAGGAAGTCCGTAGCGTATCCTTTAGAATGAATTTTGGGCTATAAAAGCACGCGGAAGTCTAAAATTAACATAAGTTGTTTCTGTAATTGAAGGCGCAAAATATAATTCCACTTGGGCTAAGTCACGTTAAAATACTCTAGTTTTTAATGACTTACGTCGTCTTCGCACCGATCTCGTGTGATGCCGAGCAAGACCTGGCAAGAGAAAGAATAAGAGAAAGTTTTTGTTATTAATGTACATATGCAATTGTTCTTGACTTTTTCGTTTATCTGGCGCATGGTAAAACGTCCGATTCGTAGAGGTAAAATTACTAATATTTTCTTAGGCGTTTGAAAAAATGTGTACTCATTTAAAAAAACGCAGATTGCGTTTAATATAAGAACTTTTAAAACTCCGATAGGGTAAAAATGTAAGAGATGCTAAATCAAGGGCGTAGGTAGCTCAGGCTGAAAGCTCGATTTGACGGCAAAATATCTACTGTTAAGAGATTTTAGCAAGCTTCATTCTACGTGTAGATGTAGTCTACTGTATTCAGAGAGTTAACACGTTTTTTCTTCACACATCCTGCGTGATCCACCTTAATAGAGGCACAAATTGCCAAATAAAGATGATTTGGAATTTTCTCAGCCTGAAAGAAACAATAACGCTCTCACAAAAAAACTTAGTGTAACTATTCTTACCTCGTTCGTGCTCTGGGTCGCCATGGCCTTGATTGAGCTCCCTGTGGTTGCCGCCAACGGGTGCGTGAATGTATCTCGCTACACTAAACTCTTGTCCCAAGACAAGTAACACAAGGAACAAGGCGTAACGGGCTGCTGCTTTACCTCTCATCTTTGCGCTATCAAATGCGAATTTATTTTATCTGTAAAGTGAAATCAGAGAAATGATGAGCGCTCGGCGATGAAAATATTAACTTCACGTGAATTTATCGTCTTTGCGGGTTCTTTGTGTGTATTCAAAGAGAAGTAAATTTTTTTTTCCACCAGAAAACTTCCATAGTTTTGTAAAACTTCTACCTTTTGCTCCCTTGACTATTCGGTAATTGTCTCTCCCAATTTCAAATTGGAAATATATCATGTGCGAAAAACATTACCGATTTTTTGCAGTTTGTTAAACATTCCATTAGAGGTAGCATCTCTCAAAAGACTTACTGCAGAAAAAATGAAACAATTGCACTCACCAGTGTTAGTTAATAAGTTTCTGCGATTGGCTTTGGCTCAACTGCTAGATTTAGCTTTGTGTCCCTCTACTTGGATCTGCGTCTACTTCTTCCGTTGGTTTCAAAACTGACTACTGCTCCACCATAACCCCGACTCCTTTATAAGTCCCCCGAACCTCATCCGACGTGCCTCGATCACCTCTCCCAAACCGCCGTGACCTCATCGGTGAGTTTCCGGAAGGTACGTAACTCAAGTGACCTACGAGTGCGTCATAGAGTCGAAATTTAAGAGAAGTATTGGATCTCACATACGTCACATGTGCTTGAAGTCGATAGGGATCTCAAATAAATCCCCTAAGTATCTATAACAAATCCTGCATTTCTATTGGTCACGTATGTATTAGTGATAAGACCATGTGTAGGACGACATTTTGCGAGTTTGTTTCTACTGTTCGGGTGAAAAAAAAGCGATATTTTCTTTTCTATGATCGACATAATTAGTTCACGTTATTTGTACTAAAATTATTAGACCTCTGTGGCCTCTTGGACACGAGTATGCCCCGGTACGTGCACGACCAGCCGTTTGTTCGTCTTCCCAAAGTCAAGTGCTCTTTGGCACAATATTTGAAAAGCAGGATATGTTTTTTGTAGTTTTTGAAATATTCGTGCAGAAACACAGTTCAAAAGCAAATACATTGCGCAACCCGTTGGGGCATTGTGAACCAGGACTATCAGAAATGGCCGGACCAGTGATTCGCTAATTCTTATGCTTCATTCAGAGCATGTGTGAAAAGCAATTTTAGCCCATAAGGACCTTATATTTTGGTTCATAAAAAGCCTGAAAGAAAACGGCACACAAGCGACTGCGAAAGAGCCTAGTTTCTTGATAGGCGTTTTAAGGGCCGGTAATATGTATTTGGGTTGCTGAGTCTCGCGACACTAACAGAGGGTTTTTTTCTGTCATTGAGTTAGCATTAAGTTGTTCGCGTGTCTGGTATGTCGCGGGTGCAAATCAAAACAACCACGCGACAATGACAATGACAATGACAGAAAAAAACCTCTGCTAGCAGGGTACGCGACACAGCACTCGACACACTTACTCCGCAGACAAAAAGCCAAAAAAATAATCAAATAACAAGACCAAAGTTTGCAAATCTAAACACTTTAGTTTCTATTTTTTTTTTTATTCTTGCCTTTTTGGGGGGATTTTACGAAGAAAAGTTGATGTAGGACGTCGAAGCGTCAGCGAGAACTGTGCGGGAAAAAGCGGAGAAACGACTATTTACCTCGACCTTTAATGTTTACCTCGTTTGCGCTTTTTACGTATTTTGACCGCTTGGAGTTCCCTCGCCGTGGCGACTGAACCATTGAAATGTGAAAAAGCTTTTCATTGTTCATTCGCCAGATGATAATTAAAAATTCAAAACATCCCCGAACCATTTCATGATCTATCCTAAGGGATATTGTGTTCATCAATCTTCAATTCACATCGTCGCAACTTATTTTACTGCGTGACTGAAGTATGACGTATGTTGAAGATTGCCTTTTCTAAAATGATTGCACAATTTTAGACCCGAGACATGAAGGCCTTTACCGGAAGGGGGAGAAGGGGAGAAACTCAAGAGGGATATGGGAGAGAGTCTGAAGTATGTTCCTCTCCTCTCGTAATTGTGGGTTACTTTTGAAGTTAGGGATTCTATACTTTAGTCATTGTGCCCTTCAATCCATTGAAGAAATATAGAAGAAATATAAAGATGAACAGGCCGAAAGCAAGCCAAAAGAACGTTCGAGAATGTTCAAGTGTCCTGCATGACCACGGCACTCGATTCCCATCGTTGTCCTGACAACTGACGGCAAATAATAAGAAGGAAAAAACAACACGTATCAGAACCACATAAGCTCACGAGCCCTCTTCGTAGAGCATCCCCCATTTTATTCTTGACACATCTTTCAATTCATTTTCATAACCTTAATTGATGGAAGCCAAAGAAAACAGTCCCAAAATACCGTCTAAACACGTTGCTCAAGGTCTTTCCTCCTCGACACTGTTCTCGAGCTAAATGGAGCTAGAGATTTTGACCCCGTACGTCACCCCAGCACTCTTATCAATCCTCGATCGCAGAGGTCAATCGTAAAGATTCCCTTTTCGTTGCCATCGTCAAAAACAAATAATTACGACGGTTTTAATTTTGCACGTGCTTGCACTATGAAGAAAAGAACAGTAAAGACATGGCCATATTCCTTACTAGTGACAAATATCTAGAACTATTTCAGCAGCATAGTCACGTTTAGTATAGCTGTCCCAATTCATCTTACATCTCGGCATGACTTCGCCCCCTACTAAATAAGGTGGCACTGAACTGTTTCCTCAGTTCCTGTTATTTGTATTCTTTTTCTTTTCGCCACCTTAGATTTTGCGTTTAAGATAAGGCATCCTTACTCAGGCTTTGTCCTATCTAACGTTTTACTCTTTCGTGTGAGGATGGTTTCTAAAGGATGGTATTAAGGTAGAACTCCCATTTCAAAGATATTTGGTAAAGCCTTAGGACCCAATAGCAAGGCGAGGGAATTTTAATCCACGCGTCATCGTCCAATCGTAGCCTGAGTTTTATCTGCTGCTATTACCTTGTTGCAAATCGATCGCTGATGAGGTGTCCGAAATCAAAAGTACGCTGATAGACGGAAGCAAGCTCTCAGATGACAACCTCTTTCAGGATGAGCGGATCTCATAAATTCTCTCTGATTGAATGTCAATCTTTTATCACAATTGTTCAAGACACGTATAGCTATCTCTATACAAGTACCCAATGGGTGCTCGTGTGTATAGATAATAAGGCTATATTTTCAAGTAAAAAAAGAATGAAAATGCCCTCAATTACCTGCGCCAATTTCTGGTTTAACGGAGTTTGCAAACGTTGTGATGAACTTACTAGAGTGCAATGAAGACGGATATAGACGGCTAGAGAAAAAGTACTTTAGCTATTAAACTGTACAACTTTCTTTCTCTCTCGATCTCTTTCCCACATGCAAACGAGCCAGGCCAGAGTTTCTGGTGCGACCCCGGACGAAATGAATTTACGTACGGTCTCTTTTTATCGAACATCCTGTTTAAAAAGCTTTTTCCAGATCAGCAAACATGAATTTTTCAGTCATTTTTAGCAGTTTAGTTCAAAACTTTGTTTGCGCTTGTGAGTTTCAACAGATGGCATCACCGACGGAACACGGAACTTCAGGACTCTGATAGATACCGTGTGAGGCTTTGCGGGTAAAATTGGGTTGGGGAGGTTGTTTCTTGGCTGGGTTAACAGGCTTGAAATCTGAAAGTAATCTAATCTAGTTATCACGTATTTGATGTTCGATGTGTTGCGAAATTATAAATGTCAATGTCGATCAAGTTTTTGTTAGAATCAGCGCTGTAAAACCACATCGCTGCTATTTTATGCATTATGCAATGGCCATAGGTTTTATCAAACAAGTTAGGAAAGACTCTTCTCAGGTAACTCAAAGATTTCTCTACATCGCGTGTTAGGGATCTCCAATCTCAAGCACATATGACGTATGTGCCCTTCCGGAAACTCCGATGATGATGTCACAGCAGCTCACGGCGGTTCTTTGGGAGGTGGTCGAGTCACGTCGGATGGGGTTCGGGGGTCTTATAAAGAAGTCGGAGTTATGGTGGAGCAGCAATCAGTTCTGAAACCAGCAACGGAGTAGAAGTAGACGAAGACGAAGTAGAGCGACACAAAGCAAGAACTAGACGTTGAGCCAAAGCCATCGCAGAAACTTACAACTAACACTGGTGAGTGCAAGCATTTCTCTTTTAGTCACTGCTTTCTTTATCTATTTTAAGTTTTTTTATGCTTCTATTTGGAATTTTAAACTTTTCTGCTAAAGTTCGGGAATATTTTCACTGCTGGCATTAAAAATGCAACGTGCAATTGGGAGAGATAGTTACTAAATTAGATAGGCCCCAAAAAGAAGAGGTTATATAAGACCTATATTTTCAGGTGAATAAAAGAATCTTCACTTCCATTTGAACCTGCAAAAACAGTAAACTTAATTTCGTCGCAGAGGTCCCTATCTTACAGATCATTTTACCTTACACATGCACAACACAACGAACCCACTAAGACGAATAAATTCACGTGAAGTTATAATTTTCATCGCCGAGCGCTCATCATTTCTGTGATTTCACTTTACAGATAAAATAAATTCGCATTTGATACCGCAAAGATGGGAGGTAAAGCAACAGCGCGTTACGCCTTGTTCCTTGTGTTGCTCGTCTTGGGACAAGAGTTTAGTGTAGCGAGATATATTCACGCACCCGTTGGCGGCAACCACAGGGAGCTCAAGCAAGGCTATGGCGACCCAGAGCACGAAAGAGGTAAGAATTATAGTTACACACGTTTCTTTCAGGCTGAGAAAAATCCAAATTATCTTAAATTGGCAATTTGTGCCATAAATGTTCATATACGATGGATCACGCAGAACTTGTGCGAAGGAAAAACTTTTTTGTAGAACGTTAATGGTTGGTTCAGTGAGGCTTATCAACCTATCGCAGCTCTAAGTTCTTATGAGCGCAGTCTGGGCTTTTGAAATGAGTACACACGTTTTCAAACGCCCAAATAAAATGTCAAAATTTGTATTTTTTCACTCTACCTACGAAAGCTTTTTCATCATGCATGAGAAAACGATCGAAACAACAAAGATAAATAGTGAAAATATATGTCATAGTTAGCTGGCACTAACAACAAAAACTTCTCCCTTCTAACCAGGTCTTGCTCGTCACCACACAAGATCGGTGCGAAGACGAAGTAAGTCATAAACAGGGTTAAGGTGAATCTGAAGGAAGTCGTCTTAGCGCATCAACAGGGATTATATTTTACGGCCATAAAATGTACAACAACAACTTCTTTCCATTTTCAAAGGATTCGCTTCGACTAGCCTTGTTTCAGATTCACCTTAAAATTTATTTTATGCATTAGGTCCTAGTATATAATACAGAAACAATCGTTTGAAATGACACATGTTTTAAAATTGGAAGCGGTTAAGAATTCCTATGTTCGAGGTCAAATGTTAATTCAACCATGTTGAATGACCCAACCAAGTCGAACGACCCCTCGATAAGGCAGGATCGGCACGCAATGTTGAGGGAAACCAACAAACTGTAGAGGTTTTCTCTAGCCTCGGATCCCCAGGCTATTCGGCGGGCTTGTCACCCGGGGACTCCCATATTTCATCGGGCGGGGATGCTCGTCGGGAATATAAAATCTCAACAATTGAGAAAATTGCTCGAGAAAATTGCTCTTTCTAACTGCTCTTTCTAACTGCTTTCTCCGACTTGGTATGTTGCTGCTATGTGCTGTAATTTAAATGGCGGATGAGAATGTGACGAGTTGGTTATTAATCACACAATTTCAGTGTGACACTGTCTAGATTTGTCACGCAATTTGTCACGCATCAAGTAGTATGGTATGCCCAGATGTTCACATTTTTATAGGTTTCACTCTCAGATTCACACGCACATATCTCTAACTTACGTACCTCTGCAATATCTTTTTCTAAACAGGGAGCCTCGGTCTCGTATTGCTTGGAGTAGCGCTTGGTTTCTCCTTGGCAGAACTTGGGTTTGAGTTGTACTTGAAACTAAATACATGTTGTACAAAGATTGCCAATCCCAAGCTGTGCGAATACGCGGAGACATATAAAACTCAAAAGGCTTTGCTAGAACAGAACAACAAAGACGTCGACGCCAAAGTTCTCGAGGGTAAGTAAATTATCAAAGATATCTGTTGACAGACACATAGATATGCATATGAGAGCGGTTTTTTTTTCAGAATGTATAGTGGTATCACTTTGCAATTGGTTTCACTACCAGTGATCTGAAATTTGTGATAGGTTAAGAAATTATTCAAAATAAGATGTTGTGAAATTCTCTTCTCGGAATTTAATTCCGAGAAGAGAATTTGAAACACAATTTTGTCTGCCTTTGGCCTTGCAGCATCTATGCTAACATAATTTAATTGTTAGTTAGTTTTGCGAAGTTAAAACCCGGATTATCTTTTTTATTACACCAATTGCTGAAAAGGTTTCAATATGGCAGCGGGGGCCGGGTTGGGAAAGGGTAGGCGCTCATATTCCACAGGCTGCCCAGGCCAAAACAACAATTTTATTTCTCACTTAGATGAAAGCACACAGGTTACCCAATGGTGTTAGCCTTTCGCCTCTGACCTCCTAGTTTGTTGCTTCGGTCGTGTTTCGGATTTTTTTTTTGTCGTTTTCCTCATTATCCCCCTTTGTTTCACGTTTTTCGGATGAGAAAACATACCGAGGACTTAAGGGGAAGTCTAATAAACTGTCTTACCTCTTACATTGCAGCTCAACATCTCTTGACCGATATCGAGTTGGGTAATGGTCAGTTCCAGACAGTCGGACAGAAGATCTATAATATAATGACGCAACAAGAGGAACTTCTAACGGCAATCAGACCAGAAGTGGTCAAAGACTTTCAGACCAAGATGAGCGCTATTTTAGTAAGTATTCCATCTAAGTCACGGAAGATTGTCACATAGAAGGTGATGTTGAAGATTTCTGTAAGTGAACTGTTTTATTGTCTCACTGTTTAATTGGATTGCATTTGTATTTTATAGGCCGCAGCACGAGCCAAGAACGAAACGGTCAATCAGTTCACGATCGACGAGCTGCACACAGAGTTCCAATCTGTGTTTAACTCATTTGAAGGAACCATGATGGCTATGGGAGGAATATTCGCCACCATGATTCAGGGAGGGGTCACATTGGCTTTCAAGCAGTACAGGATCAACAAAATTAACCAGGTAAAGACAGACAAACAGACAGTCAAAGAGACCTACAGTCAAAGATGCAGACAGACAGACAGACTTACAGGTAGACACGCACAGAAAGAAAGACTGAAAAGACAGTCAAAGATTCTGAACAGAAACCCAGATAGAGAGACAGGCAGTTAAAGAGGCAATAAGACAGTTACAGTAAGGCAGATAAAATGGCAAACAAAAGGATAGAAAAGTTGACAGACAGACATAATGGATGACAGACAGACAGACAGACAGACAGACAGACTTACAAAAATAGACAGATATTGCGCATAGACTGTTTAAAACACGATTCCTTGTTGTTTCCAACAGAACCTCGCAGACTGGGGTAACCCGAACAGCGCTAACTATAAACTCCTGGTGAACGCTCGTCACACCAAAGCGGCTAAAGTCATGGGAGTGGACAGAGTTGGAGTCAACAAGTTTATTGATACCGCAAGACAGAACAAGATCGAGGCCAAGATCAAGAATACAGACGGTAGTACCGGCAAGTACGCTACGGGACTCAAGTACGCGGGATGGGCCATCTCGGGAGTTATCGTTCTAGCCAGCGGTGGTAAGTTAACATAAGAGTATGCGCAGCGTCTCGAGGTTTGATGCGTTTCTGTTTCGGGCGCCCTCTGCACTTCAAAATTCCCTTTGTTGTACGAAGGACACATAAGAAGCACGGATGGATCAACGTTGCTGTTCTAGCCTTGCACTGCTGTGATCCAAGAAATCTTTTTTCTGTTATTTGTCTTTACTGATCTGAAAGAACTGTTTCTATTTGTTTGCAGCCTTGACTGTTTACAACATCATGCAAAAATTTGAGCAGTGCCAACTGTACGAGGATAATGCCAGGGTTGCCTCTACAAATATCACGCTCGCCAACCAAGAGCTCACGGAACTCAAGACTAACGTAACAAACTATGTGGTCTTCCTGGATAAAGTGGTGAGTACTACCAGGACATTTATGGGAGACATTGTATGCGTTAAGGCCAGCTGAGGTGTGGCCAAGAATTTAACAGGGAGGTGCCTAGAGCTATGCAGGAGGGAGAGGGAGGGGGGTTTGTTAATTTTATCAACCACTTCAGTGTTTGAAAAGAGAAGGCTTCACCCCTGGGAACCCCTCAGAGGCCATGTCCTTGAGGGTCAAAAAAACACCTGTCTGTCCCCCCCTCCCCCCTCGACGGGAACCCATCTGATGTCACGCTCTCGGGAAAACGGAAAGGCAAATGCCCACCACAGGACCTAAAATATTTTCCCCTAATTCGCCTTAAATTGAATCAAGTTTTTAAAATCGTTGCTGAGGTCACCTTAAGGTGACTCATTCGAAATTCAAAATGCACCCAACTGTGTCTAGAGCGCAAATCTGCGTCGTCAAACTAACGGCTATAACTTTTGTGTCTTTTCCTCTATTGTTATAATTATTTTTTCAAATCCTACTTTAATGATGTATAAATATGCTACTGGGAACCGATCTTCTTGAAAAGATTTTTAGAAGTCACAATCTAAATTTTTGTGAGGCCCTAATTTCATATTCCGGTCGTACTAGAAAAAAAATTTGCCGGTTTTTTTGGCTGAAATTTCAGGAGTCGATTCCAGTTGTAGTGATCTCGAATCAAGCGAAGTTACAGAAAATTCGTCGGAACAGAAACGCGGTAATAAAAATACCGTCAGTTATGGTCAACTGTGACCAAAATAGAACGCTGATTCTGGTTGGCTTGAATTGAATTTTAATAGTGCTCCGAAAACTCATTTTTTTGGGCTCTTCCCTCGGCACTATGTTGTATAGCAATGTATTAAACTTTATCGAGGGTCCGATTTCAAATACCATGAACTACTAAAATGTTTGAACATTATCTACCGAGGAAAGGAATTGTGAAAGACCAATGAATTTATTACAAGAATGTCGCATTAAAATGTGTCGTTATTAGGTATTATTTCTTGCTAAGATTTATATAGACGAGAAGTTTGTGGCATTGGTAAAACTTAGTTACCCGGTTTGACCATTATATTTGCTTATTTGGCATAGAAGAAAATTACAAAGTTACGACATTCGCCCTCTGGTTTTGCACGCAGATTTGAAGCTCTCTTGTTTATGAACGATAATGAAATCTGAAGTTTTTCCAGGGGGAGCTCATTAGGCCAAATCTAATCAATAGCAGTCACGCTCCGAAATAGCAATTGTCTGTTAAGTCCCTATGGAACAAAAAAAGAGTCGACGATAAACGTTTTCTTTGTTCGATGATTAGAGTTGGCCTACTGTGTCCCCCTGGCAAAATGCGAGATTTCATTACCATTCATAAACAAGACAGCTTCAAATCTGCGTGCATGACCAGAGGGCGACCGCCGTAACTTTAACAATTTTCTTCTATATCAAATAAGCACGCAAGATGTTCAAACTTGCTTACTAAATATTACCAATGCCACAAGCTTCACGTCTATATACGTAATAACAACACATTTTAACTCGACATTCTTGTAATAAATTCATTGCGCTTTCACAATTTCTTTCCTCGGTAGATAATGTTCGAACATTTTAGTATTTCATGGTATTTACAATCTGACCTTCGGTAAAGTTTAATACATTACTATACAACATAGTGCCGGTGGAAGAGCCCAAAATAATGAGTTTTCGGAGCACTATTAAAATTCAATTCAAGCCAAGCAGAATCAGCGTTCTAATCTGGCAAAAGTTGACCATAACTGACGGTATTTTTATTACCGCGTTTCTGTTCCGACGAATTTTCTGTAACTTCACTTGATTTGAGATCACTACAACTGGAATCGATTCCTGGAATTTCAGCCAAAAAAACCGGCAAAAATTTTTTCTAGTACGACCGGAATATGAAATTAGGGCCTCACAAAAATTTAGATTGTGACTTCCAAAAATGTTTTCAAGAAGATCGGTTCCCAGTAGCATATTTATACATCAGTAAAGTAGGATTTGAAAAAATAATTTTAACAATAGAGGAAAAGACACAAAAGTTATAGCCGTTAGTTTGACGACGCAGATTTGCGCTCTAGACACAGTTGGGTGCATTTTGAATTTCGAATGAGTCACCTTAAATGCGAACGAAGAGGGGCTAGCTTTTTTTCTTAATCGCTAGAATGATAATTTTCAACCTATTTCCTATTTTCTTATTCGTTAGGGTTCCGACTACATCACAGGCGAACTCCGCAACGACAGTCTTCTAGAAACCCTCAATGGCATCCAAACTCTCCTGGAAGGTGCCTCGTCACAAAGCCAGAACAACAAGAACGCCGCTGCTCTTATCAAGGAGTACATTACCAAGATCAAAACCGCAACACTTGCAGAGTCTTATGACCTCGTCACCAAGCTGATTGACGGGCTGAGCCAAGTCGAGTACATTTATAAATGTTACACCAACAAGGTTCAGCTGTATAACTACATCGTCAGGGAGTGTAAGGCAGGTTAGTATCAACTGATTGTTTGGGAATTTCGTGCAATCTGATTGGTCGTCATGTTTAGTTTTTTGATTGTCGTCATATTGCAATATTAATATTAAGTGCTATTTGTATGTCAACAGGTAACAAAGATCTCCCAGACATCTGGACTGCGGGTTCTGCTTCCTGGAGCACCGAGGAGCAGGAATGTCTGTCAAAGACAAATATGACGTACTACTCACTTGCGGACGCTACGGATGCTATGAAGATAACAGCAGCCAATGAAGGCTTCAACTTTGACTGTAAACTGAACAGTGCTGACTACAAAAGAGAAGCTTGCAGGTAGGTTTTACATGTTGAGTAGTGCTTGCTCTTATAGCCTCATTCGCAGGTGGGAAGTACATAGGCGATTGCGAAGGAGACTATTGACGTTAGGGGAGGAGGGTCTAGAAGAAAAAGAGAACAAAAGGTTCTTTGGCATTTCATTCAAACCTCCTCTCGTAGCAGCGTCTCTGAAAGCCAATCTTCCCGTTTCATATCAAACTTTTTATAACCGACGTGTAAGGGGAAATCCTTCGGAAAAAACACTGCCAAGTTGCTGATATAACTAACCTCTCAGACGAAGCAAAAGGAATAAAATCTTAAAAATCTATGCAAATTAAGATCGCGTATCCGAACCTCTTACACCCTGATGATCATGAAAACCCACATTTCAAAAAGTCAGTAAAATATGACATGATTTTCTTATTCTAACGTCACAATGTCCTTTTCTAATCTTCAGCTTAGTAAATAAAGACGGAATGACAGCCGACGAGGCCTCAAAGAAGATGAATGGTAAGCTGACGCCGGCACAAGTGACGGCCATCACTGCTAAGGACTGCCCCCTGCCTGACATCACCCCTGCTGAGGGAAACATGATCTGTAATCTACGCACACAGAATTGGACGGCTGCGGCGATAAAGTCTATGATCCTGCCGCATCTTTCCGAGGACCAAATCACAAACCATATATGTCCTTAGATCGAGAATGATGTGATGTTATTTATATATAATTCTCTCGATTTTAATAATTCTGTGGAATTGGCCTTTCTGAGTCGAGCGCGAACCGCCATATAATACAGTTGTGAGTCTTCAGAATTGACCAAACGTATTTCAATCATATATATATTTATAATGCGTTTGTAACATGTTTCCACTTATTTGGTATTAGGATTTTTCGAATTCTGCAATTTTGCTAAGACATAAATATTTAACAATTTTAAAAGTGTAGGTTTGACCTTCGACCTACTTATTTGTCCTAGCCTTTGTAATTAAATATAGCTATATTTCATATTAGAATTTGTACGAATTTTGCCATTTATCTAAAAATGCTACAATTTCAAGAAATAAGAACTTGTATTATTATTTTACTATTTTAAAATATACATTTGATATATTACATAGCTAGTTTTACAAGGTGAATATCTTTGGAATAAATATATTTGAATTTCGATCACAACATGTATGTTTGGTTCTGTTTCCGCTCGTGGACTCTGGTACCCTGGGTACCAGAGGACCGAAGCTTCACTCGTTTACTGACACGCTACAACGCTAAGCGTTGACGAGTGAAGCTTCAAGACTCTGGTCAGGGAGATTTTACCAGATTTCGAGCAATTTGCCTTTGGCGAAAAAGGGCCCAAAAATCAAGTTCATATCAAGAAAATTTCGCCAAAAACTGTCGTTTTGCCGACGTTGCAAAACTTCCTTATTAGAAAATTCCCCCCTACCTTATTTGGAAGGTCTGTAAGTACTTTTCCTCGTATCTCAGCGAACAAAGCACGGAGATTTTGCCAAAACTTGCAGATACTCGAGAAACATCATTCTCTTGGTCGCCATTTTGTTTTTACCCCCCGCCGAGGGGCCTGAGACGCGATTTGAACACCACAGGCAGCCCGCGCGGTGTTTGCCATAAAAACGACAGCACTTTCTTGATATTTATACTCAAACGTTTAGAACCTATAGGGAGCCCGTCACGCTGTGGTATAATTAATTGTTCGATCCTACGCTGTGGTACAATTGTTCCTACGCGTGTATCTGCATGCTATGTTGTTGGTTGGGGGTGTCCAGGCCAGGCTGCAAAATGGGTCATGCACACTCTGTGGTTCTCAGCAAGGGCAAGGATATCGAACGCACACATTTCCCTCTGTGGTTCGCACTAGAACGCAAGCGCGAGAAAATCCAGACTTTGCGCTTGTGCTCGAGTCTAGTAATCAAGTGAGCGCAAACAATGCTGCTTTTAGGCTTGTGCTTGTGTCTCTATGATTCACACCTGCCTTGCGCTTGCATCCAGTGTTTGTGCCACGGCAGTGAGAACGCACGCAAGCGCGAGCCTACAGCTATTTCAATAAAGGTTGTCGGTCTTATGAGTGCTAAGCCTGCGCCCAGACCTTAAAAGCAGTACGGGTAGAAACTAATAAGTGAGTTGAAGCGTGCAACAGCGCGATAACCTGCGAACAACTCGCGATCAATAAACACCATATTTGGAAAGCATCAGGTTCTTCGTTTAGCCAATCAGCAACGGGAGATTTGATTCGTCATATTTTCTTAAAATAACGCGCGTGAACTCCTCGCAACAGAACAAAAGCACAAAATCAGTTTAGTTTACTGTTTTACTTTTTGCTCAAAACCAACAAAAAGATTTTTATCATAACTTTAATTGTTATCGTAATATGATTGGCTGATTTGCCATGGCAATTAAGAGTTCAGACAATGCTGTTTGCATCAACACGCGCGCGCGCTTCTAAACCAACAGTTCGAATGCGCGCGAAATCCCAAAAGAAAAGTCTTATGTGAACTTTGATTGGCTGCACGCAAGTCGCAAGGGCATTGTTTTCCAAATATGGTGTTTAGTGATCGCGAGTTGTTCGCTGGTTGTCACATTAGATTCATTCGTCTGTTACACGTTTCAACTCTTGCTCCCATCCATGGGTAGCGCATCACTATCAGCGCGCGAGTCCTCGTATATAGCACGTGATGTGTAATATGGTCAAAAATTTACTGCGGACTGCTGCGCCACGCGAGTCCAAATTTTGACCACTTTTAAACTAGAAGTATCTATTTATATAGTGATAACACCACAAGAGAAATTTTGAAATCTTGACTCCACCAATATTTCAACTGTCTTGTACAGTTGAAATATTGGTGGACAGTTGAAATATTGGTGGAGTCAAGATTTCAAAATGTCTCTTGTGGTGTTATTATTATTAATCGAGAAATAGTCTGTTGACGTTTAGGATACTTGTGAGTATTTTATTTAGATAGTGAAGTGCTCGAAGGCAGGAAGCTACTCTTTCTAGAACGGGATTTGTTTCCTAGTGTTTAAAATTTAAAATACACTATTAATGCACCTATCAATGTTAAGCCCGTGGGAGCTCGACAGGCCTCCTTTTGCCCCGTGGTGTGGACTTTGACCTTCAAGGCTCACCCTAGGGTGGGCCCATGTGCTCAATTCAGAGAGATAATTGGGCACTAAAGAAATTCTCTGCATGTTCAAGATGGCATGCAGACGAAAAGGTATGCATGCATATTATCATGTATAGTGAATGCATAAATCCAGAGATGTATTATCAAGAACATTCATCCAACCTGATTAATGTGTATATTGCCATTATTTGTAAGCTTCTGCTTCCTTTTTGTAAGGTTTTAATTTTGAATGAAAAGATTAATAAAGAAAAATGAGATTCCGTTGCAAAATCGACTGTAATGCATACCAACGTGCAAAGCAGCAAGATTAGACTTGCTCTCCGCTCGCTCCGAGCAAATAGAGACAGAAACAGCGCGCGCAACCAAACGTTCCGTGGGGGGGGGGGGGGGGGGGGGGGGGGGTTACACCGTCCGTCGCTGTGGTATAACTTACGTCGTCGCTGTGTCCAATCTCGTTCAGAGAGCCTACTTTGTTGTTTGTCGTAGGCTCTGGCGGCAGACAATCGTAGGGCGATTCTGATTGGCCGAGATTCCTGCTCGCCATTTTCAAATTTGTCCTATATTCTTGGACTTCCGGTTTCGTCTGCGTGCAGAGCCTCTGAGTCAGCATGACTGAGAGGCTCTGGGAACGAGCATGCGCTGTGACGTGACCGGAACAAGTTTTTGCTTGCGTAATAGTAGTAATAATTCCAAAATGAAACCAGCAGCACTGTTCTCAGCACTGTTTATAGGATTGGGTTACAATATTTATTTCCGTGGCGGGGTTACATAATTCTCAGGGTGTTATGAGAAAATTCACTAGAATTTCAGGGTGGTCAAGGACTAAGATTGCCAGGGTGGGTAGTTGAGCCTCCTTATTATTTTTGCCCACACTGTCTCCAATGAGCCCGGGCTGTTCCGAAAAAGTGCTGGGGTGTAGCCAGGGGGGGTTCCAGGGGTTCCGGAACCCCCCTCGCCTCTGTTCTGGACCGACTTACTACTAAAATTGTAAATATTTAATAGACAAATAAAAGCTCCAATAAAATGTAGCAAATTTCTTCGAACGCTAGTTTTTCCCCGAGATCTATGTGGAGTTTTTAATTTTTTGAATTTTGGAACCCCCCTCTCATAAGTGCTGGCTACGCCCCTGAAGTGGGTCGAAATTGATTGCAGTGGGTCGAAATTGATTGCAATGGGTCGAAATTGATTGCATAATATCAATGAAAATTGTTCTAAGCTATCCTTTGGCTTCTTGCGTCGAATATTTAACTTTCTGGTTCAAGAAAATTAACATTTGAGTTTTCTTGTGTAAAATAGCCAATCGCAACAGTGAATTTGGAGATCGCGTAGCAATGCACACGGAAGGTCGGACCTGTAATGATTATAATAGGGCAAGCTATTTGCGGACGGGACGCTTGCTCGTTCGTTTCATTCTTGTAATTGATGAATACTAGACACTTCTAGAAACATTTATTTTATTTATGGCTAAATCAGGGAGATACACAGAGGTAAAAATATTAAATTTCATTTTCCAAAAATCCACATCGTCGACTCTAGTAGTTATTCTACCTAAATTACAGAGAAGAAAAATCAGAGATGATTTCTAGGCTAATAAAAAATGAACACACGTGAAGAATAATGTTGTAAAACTAGGCTACATTCCCAAAAATTTTGTACAAGGCACGATTGGGGTATATCACAGCATTATTAACTGCACTCGAAAGTGCACTCAAACACCGCCCTATACGATGACTAAATACAGGGAACACAACTGTCGCTAAACCCTTTACAACCTCAAGCTGGAGAAGAAGAAAAAACATAAGGTGTTAATCAATGTGTGTTCCAGGTAACACTTAGCCTCCCGCAGACTCTCTTTGTTTCTTGTGTAGCGCACGCCGGGAATATTGGCTTCCCTTGACTCTGCATGTAGATTCATGGTAGACGTAAGCTCTCAAAAAAGCCCCAACCGAAAAACAAGCCTCAAATCAACGCGCGCGCGCTTGCCACAGTTAGGCCGCCGCGTGTGTTGAGGGCGCTCGTCCGCGGAGCATTTAGAAAAGGAAAACTTTACGAGAAACAAAGAGAGCCGTCGGGCAGGCTAGGTAACACGCGACCAAAAGCATTTACAGCTGTTTCAGGTAACACGCGACCCAGCGCGTTCAAAACATTTGTTGCCAGTTGGGTTTTTCTGCGACGTCAATCAAATCGCCTAGTACAGTGAATTGGCTTCTGTCGCGACATGTCTCGCAAGAGAAGCCAAATAAATGCACTTGGCAAGAATTTGATTGCCTCACACGGATTGCATTGATAACGCAGAAACCCCAACTGCCAAACTCTAACAATCTGACAACGGCGAAGTCGCGTGTTACCTGTAAGACATCGAATTGGCTTTTGGCAGTTGGGTTTTTTCTGCGTTGTCAATCAAATCGTGTGAGCCAATCAAATCAGATTTTTGCCCAGTTTCGCCTCACGTCTGGGATCGAAAGTAAGAGATTAAAAATCAAAGTTTTAATTTTTCGCCTTGCCAACATTTTAGGCGTTAAAACTCTAGGCGTAAATCCATTAGGAGAACAACCGTTGTTTTGACCGCGGGCTCACAACAAGGGCTGGGAATCGAGAGAACCTCTAGAGTTTGTCCACTCGTTCCAACCAGAATGACCAACAAATTGACTGCTGTATGGGTTTCGGGAAAATTGTTTAGGTTTCCTGTGTTATTGATAGCACGTGGATGTGTGTTCAAATGGAGGGATCGAAAATGGAGGGATCGAAAATGAATTACGTACCTCAAGAATGCGCTAGCCAATACAAGAAGTGCAACTGGGGCAAAGCTGATTGCTACAAAGGAAAAGGATAAGGATAAGTTCAGGCATTAATTCAGTAAGGTGTTAAACCCGAGCTCAGATATTGAGCCGTTTCAGATTAGAAACTACCCTGGTCCCGGGGTGAAGTTTCCGTGTTTTCGAGCTAAGTTCAGTCGTATTTTGGTTATTTTAATGGTAGTTCGTTTTGCCTCAGTGATTCTAGTCTTGCTCTGTTTCTTTCTGAAACTTCACCCTGGGACACTCACTAGGATTCTCAGTTCTATCAATCAAAAACGTCATTCCCAAAGGCGGAGTTTCGGGGCCTCCGATCATTGGATGATTAATTTTAGCGCCTTCTCATTTGCAGCAGGATTAGTTCCGGAACGAGATCGTGTTAATCGTCGTTAACTACGTATAAACTAACAGCTTACCTCCCGCGGTGGGTCCCATCGTGGTCCCTGAAAAGTAAACATCATATGTTACTCTTTTTTTTGCGCATACCGGAATAATACCATAATCAAATGCATTTCTTATCATGGCCCCTGGAAAATGGGATGTTGTCTATGTTTTAAGTTCAGGGAAGCAGCGCGTCGGGTCACTCGGATAACATGTCTGTAGGTCCTCACCCCCCCCCCCCCCCTCCCACCCCCCCTCCCCCGCTGTGGTTGCCATCAGCCTATATAATTTATCCACTGCATCTTTTTCTCTCGTATCTATGACTTGTTAGCATCGGTATAATAGTGGTATTGACCATCGAAAGCTTATGCTACTATGGTCACTGCATGCGCAACTTTCTTTTCTTCTATTGTAAAGATTGCACAATAAACTGAACTGAGCTAATGGCAAGGACAAGGGTCATTCTGTATGCACAAATATTCAATGTACTTACCTTTAGGTTGCGCCTTTGGTGTTGTAGACATTGTCTTGTTTGGTGCCATTGCTGTGACTGAACAAATATGGTCCAACAATTAAGTATACAGTTTACACAAACAAACAAATTAACCATTTCTGTTTTGACAGTTCTTGAGAGACTATTTTAAATCAATAATGGCAATATAACTATAAGCCATCCCAAACCAGCCACAAAGATTATTGATCTTTTTTTATATATTTCGATTGACCCCTCAGTTAGCTTTGCGTGACCATTTAATCAATCGAAATGATCACAACATTAAAATTGCATACTAAATGAAAGAATTTCTATTTTCAACGCTGATTTTGAGCAATTCTGTCAAAAAGTGGCAAAAAATCCAGAACCTACGTAACAGAACTTACTTTGGTTAGTTCTGCATCAAACACTCATGGAAGGTGGAGAAATTAAATTTCAAATTTCACCACCTGGAGTACATTAATAGGAAACATTCCAGCAGGTCAAATGAAATTTTATATGAATCCCTTATCCTGTATAAAAACTTAGATTTTACTATGTAAAAGATAATGTATTTTACTACTATGAAAATCAGTAGAGTGGTAAAACATCTTTAATCTTTTATTGAGATTATTGCGCAATGGGTGGTCAACTACTAGCATTCATTCGAACGAGTCCCCGCCTTAAAGGCTGCTAAAGAACTCGGCCTTAACAATATTGGAAGGCAAAGCGTCCAGTCCCAGGACAATTGGATCCAGTCCCATGACAATGGTTTTATGTACTATCTTGCATGCAAACCTTCCACAAGATACTACGTAATAAAACCAATAGGTTTCACACTTTCTTAGTAGCCAGTTTTTTGGCCACACATGCTTGAATCACTAAAATATATGTCTTAAATTATCTTAGGCAAGATAAAAAAACTGATTTTAGTTTAATTCAACTAGTAGTGTATGTCAATTTTTGTAGACAAGCTAGAACTTAATACAGCTGGTACATGGAAAGTGTTCTGAATTCACATGTTTATCCATGGAAAAGCACCAACACAATTCCCTTGCTGGAAATTTTGCTTTTCCCATTCATGGGTTTCTGCAAAAAATTCCCTGTGAGCAACAGTGAGGGTTCATTTTGGATCTGAAACTCTGAAAATTTACTGTACCATCTGTGCTTACTTATAATGATGTCTTACCTGTAGGTGAAGCTGCAGCTGGAGATGATGGGCTTGGCGATGGCGTTGATGCTGGTGCCACCACTGAATAACAAAATATAAATGAATGGTACATAATCTACTTCCCTGCTAGCAGAGACCTTGTTTCAATGGGCTGTGGGTTGCGAGGAAAAGAGACCTCTTCAATGGATCAAAACTCATTAATGGCTTACGTAACCACACGGTTCATGACTCTGGAAAGTGATTCCAGAACACGTGCCAAACATTGATTACTGCACCTTGTCTACAGCTCACGTTTAAATGTATTTGGATGCATGTTTCTAAGACCACACAGTTGAAAAAGGATTGACAACTGTCATAAGAGGCAGAGAAAAGTCTTCACCTGTCACTAAAGCCCCATGTACATGAAAGGGATTTTTGGCATGGCTCACATAAAAAGTTACAGGTACCAAATTTCATGGCACGGCTTGGGTATATTTGCACTGTGTAAATGCCGGCTTTGCCATACTTAATTATCAGAGCCCAACAGAAATTTCATCCGTGACGGGACTACATGGCAAGAGTCCCAGAACCATTTTTATCCAAGCTGTGCCAAAAATGTCTATCGTGTAAATGGGGCTTAAGTAACAGTTGCACATGCTGAACAAAGTGAGTGTTGACCCAGCTAGTGCAGAATAATTGTTTAAATTGGCCATTTTTGCAATAAATTGATTGGATGAGGTCAAGAACTGTCTGGCCATTTTAATGCAATTGCAAATTTCTTTAAAAAAAGTCAGATCACACTTTTACTCAAGATTACCACGAAAAAGGGAAATTATCTTCAAAGGAAATATTCTTTGTATTTAATAAAAATAAACCTACCTGAAGTGGTCGCATCAGAGTACACAACTGAAACAAAATGTTTTGGTTATTATAGTTTGCAAAAAACATCTGGTAATATTATAAGTATTGCATATGTCCTGCATTTCCAAAGGGAAATTTATGATGTTGACCCCCTTAATAATTATGTCCCTACTTTTGGAAAAGGCAGATCCAGGTTTTTGGAAAGAGGGTGTGTTTCTGGTTTGAAGAGCCAGATTTTGTCAATTCTTGGTGTTCAGAATTCACGTCCCTGTGAGCAAGACGAAACGAGCGCAGCAGAGTTTTATCATCGCAAATTCGTTACACCACTAATTGACTTTCATAGTTTTTAGTGAGATCACCCATTTTAAAGTAGTTTTTGATATTATATATATTATTATAAATTTTAATCTAGTTTTCATTTTATATGTATATAATTTTGTAAATAGCCATAATTCAGCCTTCGGCTGCCAAGGTTTTTATTAAAGTCTATCTATCTATCTCAGATGACATCATCAAAATTGTAACTTTGAAACTCTGGACTCTGTGAAACTGTGCTTTTCAGACGTTACAGTTCCCCAATAAGAGTCTTCGCACCAAATTTAATTGGATTCCCATTTTAGCTCCTGAGATATCGGTGCTGCAACTTCTTTTTAAGTCACACTTCTTTAGGCATTGATTTCGCATCATATTTCAGGTAATTCTCCAGTTTGGAGCATTCGGTGAAAGCAAACTTGCTAAATAAGTGCAAATTAATAGCTTTGGGCAGTGCTAGCTCATATTGTGGCCTTACGACACATTTGGTAATTTGGCGCCATGTTGATGGCGCCATACATTTTACACAACCTTGTCCCCAGGGTCTTCTCGGTCGTTTTTCAAAATGGCGGTTGACTTGGAGAAGACCCTGGGGGAGGCTGAGTCACATGGCCACTGTTTGAAAACATGGGAACGACGTCTGTCCTTTGTTTCGAAATGGTCATGTGACTCAGCTTCCCCCAGGGTCTTCTCCAGAGTCAACCGCCATTTTGAAAAACGACCCAGAAGACCCTGGGGACGAGGTTGCATTTTACAGTGAGCAGTTTGCACATTTGTTTGCATATACCAGCCTAAAGATACCAGCCTAAAACTTAGCAATCTTTCGAAGATATAGTTCTCTTTCAGAATATTGGCTTTTTGTTCAAAATTACTCTCTAAAAAACAAATGTCTCCGGAGGTGAACACCAAGAATAGAGCTACTAGAACCTAGTCTTTAAAGGACTACATTGTTGTTTTAAACCATTTTTGTATTGCAAGGGGGTGTGTCCACACCCAGTGCCCCTCCCCTGTATCCACCAATGATGTTTGCTTGCTTGCTTTCTAATACTTTCTATGTGTATGTATAGAGATGTCAACTTTCACAGTTTGCTGGGAGTCTCAAGATTCACTCCTGTCTCCAGGTAAAAATAATGTTTCTCCCTGCCAAATTACGTACAAATTCACCGGACCATGGTGCACACTGAAAAAAATGTCAACATCTATGATTCTGCCCACTCGGCCCACTCATGTTTTTTCTGCATTCCTTTCTTGTGAAATCGTGAAATCTGAAGTATATCATTATTTTCTGACATATTTCTCCTGTTTTTTCAGGTTTTGGAATTTTCTCATGTAACTTTTGTATTTCCCCTGAAATCCCACGGTTTCCTCAGTGAAGTATAAAGGTTGTCATCTATGGTATTTTTGAGAGCCAATCAACTAGGTTTGTGATAGTATGCTTGTGTGCTTCCCTGGGCTTCCACTATGTGTGATATTGATCCTGGGGGTGAGAGGGGCTCAGTCTGCAGAAAATATCAAAGTTCTCACAACAATATCAGTACAATACCAAGCAATCATGTTATAATTAAATATATTATGAGCTGAGCAATAGCAAATCTGTCTAACACTAAATTCTCCTTTCCAATCCATAATGGAGAGGGATTGCTTTTGTAATGAAAACAGCTTTATTTAGGCATTGCACATGAAAACTTACCACAGGCAAGAACGACAAGACAAGCTAATACAATCTTTTCCATCTGAAATAAAATATGAAACAAAGTGGTCACTTTTTATGATCATAATATTCACCTAATAAGAACACAATACATAATAATACTGTTTTGTTACAGAAAAAATCCATAAAGTTCTGACTCAATTTCAACTACAACGTTTAGGAATTTTAGAACAATGTAACGCATTCACTTATTGAAAAGCTGAAGACGAACATGTCACAATTTGAGAAGTGAAAGTCGATGATTGTCTGGATCAAATTACGGCGTGCTCTAACAGAGAATGCAAACAACAACTTGAAAACCACGTTGTCCTTATAACGTTTTCCTTATGCGGCTTATTTCCAAGCCTCTTTTTACAGAGATTCGAAAGAATGCGTCTGCATTTGATTCTGAAGAAATACTAAGATGACAGACTGAAGACAGCATTGCAAAAGGATGAAACCGCGATCTCAAAGACTGGATTATGTTATTTAAATTCAATGTGGAAATTCCACCAGTTTGTTGTAAATTCCCGATCTATTTTACGATTTTAACGCGTTAGCAGGATTTTACAGCAACGAAATTTCTAGCAACATTTTGCATGCTTAATGCTTAATGAATTGTAAATTATTCACAGACAGGCGCGATAATATTGCTCAAGTCTAGGTATACGGAGTGGCGAAGAGAAACGATTTTTGCAATAAGGATTTGGAAATAACAAATATTCAAGTCTTGGCATGTTGAAACTTCCTGCTGCATTTGGTTGGACTCGAATAACCTAGGTCAAGCCCATTGTTATCAGTAACAACGCCCATCGAACACGCTTTGGCAGCCATATTGAAGCGTATTTTGTTTGAAAGGTGATTTATTTAATTATAGAGCTGGAGCATTTGGCTTTTTTAGACGCTGAACAGTGTAGTTTCGATACAAGAACCACTTTCGGAAACCATTACAATGCAAGAACGCGTCGAAGCAGCGAGGTGGCTTCCCGTAAAGCAATAAAACGAGAAAGGGGTTATTTTTATTAATTTGTACATATGAAGAGCATTGTAGTTCGAAAGCTTTCGTTTCTTATTCACTAATCAAACACGGAGCCACTATAAAAGAACTGGCCGTGCTTCTAAACCTAAAGTTTCACGATGTTTCTGTTTTGCATGACTGAACTGAACTAGAAATGGGCGTTGTAAGTAACTAAAAGAATTGTACTAAGTTGCTGTAATAATCCAGATTTCAGTCCAGAACGAAAAACTTAAATTAATTTGTAAGGAGACGAACTAAAACCTGTGCAAACATTGCAACATGGAATAAATTTAAGACGGAATAATTATTCTATATAACCGCCAAATGCATCCCTCTTCCCCGACCGCAATATGATGAAATAACTTTAGCAACGATGGATCAACGACGGATAAGCAATACGAACACAAGATCATTTCTTGAAAAGATCACTTTGTTGGTACTTTACTTTACGAATTTTATTTACTGCGAGTCGTGGGATGAAGAATTAATATGGCGCGCGCGCTAAGCTTTGGTGACTCAATACAAAGCTTCCCGAAGCATGCCTTAGCTTGCCGCGCCAAGCGAGGACACAAGTTGTACCTGAATTGAATAGCTCAACTACAGCAACTATAAAACGGGCGTTAACAGTTGCAACTTTCCAGAATTAGTTCTATTCGAATCGAACGCGTCGGGCAACAGATATACGGCTCAGAAGGCACTTTGATTAGAAAGCACGATTTTTACAACATGGATCCTATTTGATGAAATAAATAATACATCACAAGGCCCTGAGTTTTTCTTAATAGGAATAACAGCAACATGTGAAAGGATTCCTGATACAGAGGGTCTTTGTTCGCTCTTGTTTGAGCGTGTTTTCTAGGCAAGCCACTAATGGCGGTCAAAGCCGTATTTGAGTGGGCTGTGGCTAAGAGCTTTGGAGTATAGCTCTTTGCAGGAAGCATCCATCATTAATAATGCACGCGAAATGGCTTGGAAAGCAGTTCGCAAGTCAGAAATTCCCCTCACGAAATCAACAAGCCGAAACAACGAAATCAACACGCGAAACGCCACACGAGGGACGCGATAAATGAACCGCTAGGTGTGTCGATTGCACAACAAGAATAAATCCAGAAATTCTCCAAAAAGCGCCTTCGTACCTAGCTTAAATCGTTCCACAAAGAAATACTATCTAACTTTGCATACCTTACAGCCTTAAATTCTTACCTTTCTGTCGTAAATTAATGAAAATACGATTTAGTAAAAGCGCAACGTCTTGATCTACGGCGCACCCAAACAGTCTGCTTTAGGGTCAGAGCGAAGTGAGAAAGAGGTCTGGCTTAGTGGCTGAATGCTGTTTTTGAGTGGCACCTCATGGCTCGCACGTGATTGGCGCAGCTATAAATTACGTCTGCGTCATGCCCAAAGAATGTCTGATTGACATTCGATAAATATTTATCTCGTGTCCAATGGTTATAAAATTCCTAGTATCTACGTTGATGTGTAACGCAATCTGCGAAGCATTCGCGCGCCATTAGTTTCGGTAAAGCCCGATGGGCACCGACCTTGCTGTGCACTGATCCCGGGGGGGGGGGGGACTCCCATATTTTTGACCGGGGATGATCGTCGGAAATTTTCAGTTTCACCCCTAAAAGATACCAAACATGGCGGGCCATGGCGTGGTTCAAAATATTTATTACCCTAAAAGATACCCTAAAAGATGAGGCCTTATGTGCAAAGTAGGCGCGAAGGAGACAGGTAACAGGTAAAAGATACCCATCAAGAAATTTCGTGTTTGTTTCTAATTTATCGTCTTCTCATCGAGTATTCTCTCTTTCTTACACGGTTTTTAGAAGCACCATCATGAGAAAACAATTTGGACACATATTTCGGCCCTAAAAGATACCAATCTCCCTAATTTTATTGAAGATTAAGATCACCCCTAAAAGAGACCAATGCCCCGTGATTTTAACCCCTAAAAGATACGACGATCATCCCCGGTCAAAAAATATGGGAGTCCCCCCCCCCCCCGGGCACTGATAACACAACACAGCGACTTTTGCGGGATGTCCTCTGAGAAACACGCGATCGACTCAATGCAATGCCTGGTTACAAAATGGCGACGCAAAACCCCGAAGCGCTCTGAAGCAATATCATCGAGTCGCATCATGCAAAGAAGACACTGTATCTTTTACAGCCCTTGATGGCCCCCCTTGCTCATTCCAAATATGACCGTTGTCACGAGAATGGTCCCTTCTTCCAAGAATATCACATATGATATGAAGAATGGAGCGCCAATAAGAGCTAATCGTTGCCTGACGTCGGCAGTGATTGCTAGTTATATTCATCTAGAAAAACAAGTCTCTATTATAGTCCCCTACTGTATTTATTAAGTGGAATAAGGTTTAAGGCGAGCTACACTCCACGCACACGCGCGCTCATCCCGGCGACAGAACGTACGAAAGAAATATAAGAGAAAAAAACGCGTTTACCGCACAATTCTTATTTTTGTCTAGTCGATGATATCACGCTAGGCATGCCGTTAGGGAATTTTCCAGACCTTGGCCAACAAAAGTATTTATACTCAGTTGATCAGGCGCTGAATCCTGAAGCCTTCAATTCGAAGAAGATCAGGAAGCTGAAGCTAACAGCTTATTTTCTTAATTTAGCCTGAGCAACCCAGAAAAACATGGCATCACAGACCGGAAATGTGAAAGTGTCACAGCATGAATGCGGAAAGAAGAACTGAAGGATGTTGAACGGTCACGAGAATGTTGAAAGTCTTGAAATGCTCTGGTTGAAGTGCGCAGTTAAAAATCCCAAAATCTCATCAACAGGACATTGACCTTATACAGCTATTTCAGTTAAGGTTGTCGACCTTGTGAGCGTTCAAGCCTTCGCGCTCAGAGGGCAAAGCAGTTTGGGAGTAACGAAATTTATTTTTATGATAACCTCGCTGACCATTAAATTCTACAAACCAGAGCTTTGTTTAAAGCTAGTAGTTAGCTAGTAACTCGCGTTCTCAAACAATGAGACGATTCAAAGGACTTCATACCCAGACAACATTGCGGCCTGGGCGCATGCGTCTTTTCTGTCAAGATTTTTGGCTCTTTCTTGGTGTTGCAAGGCACCAGGCATAAAGACAATACAAGACCAAAGAACGAAACAATAAGATGGAATACAATAGCTCCAATCAAAACTACAATACACCTTGCAACACCAAGAATACCCAGATTTTTTGAAACTGCTGTAAAGATGAGGAGGTCCCTTTATCTCCAAGAGTTGTGCGATTCCGGAATATTTTTCACTGACCATTTTGGGTGCGTTTATTGTATTATCCAATCATGGGAGTTTCGTTCCTGAATGTGCAGCAGCAGGAATTAGTTGTAAGCTGCAATCGGACATTTTTGAATTTCAGTGAAGACAGCGTGACTTGATTGATATACTGACCCATCACTCCAAATCTATTGTTTATTTATGACAAAGTCCACTTTGGTATTCATCCCTTGTTTTCTCGAGAGAACTGAGAACAACCCTTATATCAGGTCATATGCTTAGCCTTGGACGTCGGCCAAAAGTCCGAAGTTTTTAGGCCGTGCGCAAACAACGTCGCGACAACAAATACACAGTATTTCCGGCTGATAAAACTCGCAATGGCCTACCGCTCACGCAAAATGAGTCACTGTATGTGATTCATTATGTGTGATTCATTATTGTGGAATGGGTGTTGTGTATTAGTTTCGTTTGCTTTATACAGTGATTTTCATAATTCTGCGAACTACCACTTCACATTTCAGTGCACCAAACTGCGTTTTGGCTTCCGTCAATCAAACAAGGGAAAAGTGATCCGAACAGGCGTATGGACTTTTCTGTATATATATATATATAATTTTTTGCATTTTAAAGTGGAAAATTTTCGCTTTGAAGTCTAGATAGTCCTTTAGTTCAAAAAACCTCTCAAAGCCTGTATGAAATAAGCCATGAGAGCTGTTCACTCGTTTGATTGACGGAAGCCAAACCGCGATTTTAGCCGACGTATAGAGCTCGTAGAATTATGAAAATTGCAGTAAAAAAATGACGCAATATTAGTCTGTTTGGATGAGTCATAATGTTGCAATGCTTCATGACAAGTGGCTTGAATACAGAGTCCAAAATCAAAATCAGCACATCCACATCAGAAGAAAACCGCAGAGTTTTCAAGAGTTTGACAAAGATTTGTAAAGATGACGATTTTTTTTAATTTGTGCAGTGCCGTGCGCAGGGCATGAACGATGACCCGTCCAGACCCTTCGCATTCATTCTCAAACTCAGACCTCCCCGGCTAGTCACCTCGCGGGGGGAGGCTCTGGTGACAGCCATTGACGCATCGCGAGATTTGATACAGAGCCGTTGAGAGAAACCACTTTATGCAAATGGACGGGGTCTGAGAAGGGCCGGGGAGCTCTGGGTAAGAGAATGCGTTGCATTGTGAGGTTCTACCCGTTTATTCCCTTGTACATTTCATTATAAGCTGTTTGGTAATCAACCATTCCATTTTATATTCCCTTTTATAATATAGCCACGATATAACGCGCGCTCTGATTGGTCCAAATCTATGCTCTATTACACCGATAAAGTAATGGTTCTCCCCCGCTATCATCACTATATTATCACTTCCTATGACTTTATCGGCAAATAGATGACACACTTGTGATGTTGGGATAGACACTCGAAATCCAAACATCACGCGCGCTCTATTGCGCCGATAGAGTCATAGAAAGTTGTGCTCTATTTCCCAATCCAGATCACGTGGCATTCCGCCGAGTATTCTCTAGCTTTCTTTTTATCCGCTATGCTCGACCGAAGAATATATATAAGAATATGAAAGCATCCCAAACAATGGAAGATTATTGAAATGAATGTCACATGACCAAAACGGTCAGAGACATTTTTTTATCAAACATTGCAGTTTTACTAACATGGATATACCAAACGATATTGATGCTGCCAGCGCGTAGCAGGCGTTTTGTTCGCATGTGTTTTTAGAGGTCAGACAAACTTGCGAGTAGGCATAAATAAATTGTGCTAGTAAATTCAGGGAAAAGTTGCTTGACAATACGCCCAAAGTTGCTTTGAAAGTTGCTCAAATATTAAAAAGTTGCTACCAAAATTTTGAAAAGTTGCTTGTTTTCAGGGTCAATGTCTAAATTATTTTCATTTTCTTTGTCAGAAATTTCATCTGACTGCGATGCCATGATTCGCACTGCAGCAAATGCCAAGATCGCCGGCAACAGGCACCGACAAAACACTGGCTTTAAGCGTCCGTCAGATAGAAAGATAGCTGATGTCCAGATTTTGTGGACATGTTATTTTCTTTGTATATCACTTATCGATCAAAAATCCTTAGTTTTGACCAGTTTTAATAAAATCCTTTAGAACAGTTTTATACCAATTTGTTGCTGAAAAGTTGCTAAGGAAGGCAAAAGTTGCCTTAGGTTGCTTGCACTACAAAAAGTTGCTCAAAACACTAAAAGTTGCTCAAAAGTTGGCGAGCACAATCTATTTATGCCTACTTGCGAGAGCTTGCGAGCGAATTTTCGGTTTCCTTTCTTCTCGCCTCTCCCCTTCTACACTTCGTCGAATTCTCTCATCTTTCAGGCTTTTCTCTGAGACTAATTAAGTCCAAAGAAACTCTTGCTATGTAGGTTATCGCATCAGCTAAATGCTGCCATGAACTTAACCCTGAAATAAAATTGATTTATAAAATAGCTAAGATGGTAGGCGCGCTCTGATTGGTTGAGAGCTGTGCATTCTCACATTATAAACGCATGGCAGATGCAAAGCTATTTTATAAAAGCAATAAGAAGTGGATTTCCGTGGTTTATATAAATGTCAGAAACAAACGAGGGATGCTGGAAACATGAGAAAAGTTTGAAACTCACAAGCCCAGCGATAAACTTTTCTGTGTGGTTGTACCAGAGAAAAGGGGGCGAGTTCTGTCCAGAATCTAGTGAATGGTAGAATATTTTGGCGGCGCACATGGCCGGGATTAGGGACCTTTCATTTTTTATCAGGGAGGGGGGCTGGTGGAAATGAGGGGGGACCCTGTTTTTATTGGGGGTGTCCCCCCTTTCATGGTCTGTATTAGCTGGTCCCCAAAATCCAAAGTATTTTTTTTCTGATGACCCCCCCTCTTAGTTGATATGAAAGTGAGTGTAAATATAAAAGTGACATAATGTAATGCCAAGCCTTTAGAATAGACATTGAGGTGTAGATGTACCATGTATTATTTTCTTGCTTGTATAAAAATACATACTTGACTTGGCACTCCTAATTTATCCTTTCTATGATAATTTGTTGATGAAGAGTTGTTTTACTGTAGTGCCCTCCCTGGTACATGCCTGTTTTTTTTTTTTGCTGACCCCCCTTTAGGGGCAAATTTTTTGGGGGGTGGCCCCCTTAATTTGAGGCCATATTTTTTGGGTGACCCCTCATTTCCACCAGCCCCCTCTCCCTGATAAAAATGAACGGTCCCTTATGCAAACTTTTGAGAACTTTATGCGAACTCATGCGCATAGCCCATCATGTGATTACAAGCTAATATTGTGTGTTTCCAGAAATTATCCATACCCCCCCCCCCCCCCTACGGAAGGGATTGTAAATTCCGGAGGGATGGGGGGTCAATTTACTTGATCTTTCCATACAAATACTGTATTTTTCTTCAGAATTCCAGAGGGGTGGGGGGGTCACTTTTCAACACCCTTCCGTTGGGGGGGTATGGATATTTTTGGAACCACACAGTAATGCAAATCAGTCTAAAGGTAAATGCGCTGTCATTTGGGTCTGCGACACGAGTACTCGGGCATGAATATCTAAATGCTTGCTATTCTTGGGTTTCACATGACGTCACCAAAATATTAATTCTCTGATAATTGATTTAATATGTTTCAGCTATGGTACCGTTACAAACTCCCCCTTAGGAGCATTTATTCCAAATGTCATATCGTTTCATTACTTAAACACAGAAATATTGCCAAAGGTAATTCATGTCACGCAACACCCGGTCACGAATTTCGAACAGTCGATTGGGAACTTTAACAGGAGGTAATGGTCTAATTTGAAAACTAGTAGAGAATATATGGTTATAGAATAATTACAAGTGTCATTCAATGTTATTCCTATTATTATTGTGCACTTTTGAGGGACTTCGTGATTTGGCCGCCATCTTGGTGTCCCTCAAAGGGGCACCAAGATGGCAGCTCCATACATTTTGCTGTAATCTTGACACGTATTACGTTACTCATATTTCATTCAGAAAATGACATATCTCCCTGCAATTTGGTCAAAAAGAGCACTTGATCTTCTTCTGTTAGTCCATACTTTTTGTGTGTGAATTAGATGTTTTCAAAGATGTCATAACAGAAGTAAATAAGGCATCGAATCGCAAGGTTCCCATACATTTCTTACTAAAATTGTATTTTCCAGAACTCGACAAATATTTACTTGGTTGACCCGAAACTCGCATAACCACAAATATATGACAATATCTAAAGGGTTTTGTCCTTATTTTGTTTATTGTCTTGGAATAAAGGCATATTTAGGGAGTTTTAGTTTGGTCACGTGACACGTGAAACCCAAGAATTGCACTAAAAGTAGCTGTTCAGACGGCGAAGCAAATTCTGGCTCTTCCTGTTTGTATCAACTCACCAATGTGTGGTGTGTCTAGGGTCACATAGGAGAGCCCAAATTCTTGACTTTTGCCTTCCAAAAGTCGCCTAGAAATTTCCGACGTTGCGAAACATCCCATATTTAGGAAATCCCCGGCTACCTTACCTTTTTTGGAAGATCTGTAAGCTAGTATTTCCCTCATATCTTGGGGGACCAAAGCAGAAAAATTCACCAAAACCAAAACGTGCAGTTGTTCGAGAAACAACATTTGTTGGGTTGGCGTGGTCGCCATTTTTTTTTCTCGGCCAAAAGTGGACTGGTGACGATTAAACACAGGACGTCCGCGTGAACTCGCGGATCTAAAAAATATTTTGTCTCATCCGCGTTGGATTGCTCCGCCCCGTTGGGATCCCCAAGTCAGGATTAGGGCATGGATTACAATTTGTATTTTTGCCTAGGAAACTTAGGCCTAGGATCGAACTGATCGAAACTGGATTGCTGGGTTCAAGAGGGGAAGGTCGACAAAACAGCGAGAACATTGGCACGCTAGTTTAGCTAGCATAGCTTTGTAGCTGCAGTTCCGTTGACAGGGGGAATTAGTGGGTTTAGTCCATACGGTGATGAGAGTTGACTATCATGCATTCGCCTTTGTCACGCGCCGCCATTTTGTTTCCAGAATGACCCGGCAAAGCAGAAAAAACAATGAGCCAATCAAACTTTTGGCTCTAAAACAAATAAAGAGTACTTTGTGCACTTGGTCAACTTTTGCACCATAAATCCCAGCATCAAGCTTCGCTTTCCAACATGAGCAAAACTCGCACCCTGCTTGACCTCGCTTCCATGCTGAATAAATGAGTCCTAAAGTGTGACGTCACAAATTTGAACATTTTCGAATGTTAGATTTTTGTCCTCGAATAATGGAAGACCAACTCCAAAGAACGTTGCATGCAAACAAATGGGCCCAATCGGTTGAAACGTGACTGAGATATGGCCCACTTAATACATAATTTATTTAACAAATCACTGTATTTTGGGACTCAAAATGTTTGGAACTGAAGGCCAAAACCAAAAATACAGTGATTTTTGTCTCGGTCGCGTTGCAATCGATTTGCCTCATGTTTGGTGTGTAGCTCTCATTCGATATGGCCTTTCGAAAGCAAGAAACAAATATTGCTAAATCGAAAATTTTTGTGACGTCATCACTTTAGGACTCTATATGGGTTTGCATTGAGACCAAACAGGTAAAACTATCAACAACGTTCAGATCATGTGAGGATTGTTCAAATAAATGAGAGTTTACGAAAGTGCATGAGAGTTTGAGATCAATGTGCGTGAGAGAAGGACTCTTTTTACGACTTTTATCATCACCGTTTGATCCCTAGTTATTCTCATCGACTCATTCGCGCGACCAAACGCTAAAACCAACATCAACTCCTGTCAATCTTGGGCATGTTCAAAGTTGCAAAGGAGGGAGGGAGAGTCTCGATGGATGGTGCATCATAGTGTTGATCAAACGCGTTCTTGAAGGTTGAAAGCCTCCACAAAAATTTTCAGTTTCACTATTCATTGTATAAAACCCTTAGTTAGGGTAAGGTTTTTTCTAGTTGTGCACCCAAACTAGAGTAGACTCACACAGCAGGGGCCGATTTTAAGTGGAGGGGTCTAGGGGGTGCGACCCCCCTTTATCGGGAGATTTTCCCATCATTTGCCTCAAGCTGATTTGCTGCTCTCAAATTATCCAATCACAGGGTCCAGAAGGGGAGGGGGGGTCCCAATCCAATTTGGCCCAGTGTAAATTTTCTCCAAATCCCAGTCCCAAGTCACCAAATCCCAGTTGTGTGTGACGCTGGCAAACCGAGCTGACGGAGCTGAAGCGTAGTATGGCGACCGTACGGTTCTTACGCCCACACCAGGGGTTTCGGCGACAGTCGCTATTCTCGGTGTTAATTGCTCAGTAGCGACTCAGGGACTCGATCCAGGGACCTAGGTGAGGGACCATTAAATAGACCAGACCATTAAATAGACGCCCCTTGTAAACAACTATAGGTCTGGTTGAAGATCGCGTGTTCCATGTGGGACACTTGTTTTTAGTGAGTTCGTGGTTGCGTTTAAAACTTCATCAGTTGTCGACTTGATTCATTATCTAAACTTTTTGGGTCGTTCGGTGATGTCTTTTTGAAACAATCTGAATATAAGGCGTTCAAATTCGATATCTGGATTTCTACGCATGCGTACTCATATTCACGAATTCTCACTTTTATATAGTGATTTGGTTTTACTACTGCCACTCCTGAAAGAAGATCAAAATGAAATTACTTTGATGACATTCTCGAACCTAGAGCTCCGGCTCGTTCATCCTCGCAGAGGCTCTGGTGACAGCCACGTAACCCTAACCTAACCTAACCCAAAACCCATCAGCCAATCAGCGACGGCCCTCAAATGGATGTCCCCAGAGCCTCCCCTGCGAGCAGACGAGCCGGGGAGCTCTGGGTACGAGAATGCACGGAAGACGACGAGAGTGCGTACTAGCGTACGCTGCCACGTTTGTGTGCGCACATTGAGAGCTTGGTGCGCCGTGTGTTGTGTAAGTTTGGGTTATACATTACAGAAACTTACAGAAGTCAAAACCCATTCTGGTTCTTGTGCAAATCTCTCAATGTGAAGGAAAAAGCTTCGAGGAAAGAGTATCGGAAATCGAAATGGAACCGGAGAATTGCCATTACAGCATGTTTGTATATATCGTTTCCGCTCCGGGAAACGTTGTCACCCCAAAAGCCTATAAGCTTGAAGCGCAAAGGTAACGGGTGCATCTTAAACTGCTACTGTTTGATCTGAATTCACAGGGGCGTAGCCAGGGGGGTCCAGTGGGGGCCCGGGTCCCCCTTTCTCGGAAATTTTCCCATACATTTACTGTATTTGCTGTAGAAAATTTGCGCATTTTCGTCCCATGTTTTCACTATCCGGCCCCCCTTCAGAAATTCCTGGCTACGCCGCTGATTCAGACAGTTTTCTCATGCACAGGTAAAATCATTAAATTTCAGCACATTTCTAAGCATGTTTGTTTCAAATATTTTGCAGAAATTCAAATAAATATTTACCCATACTCTCTAGCGCACCAAGCTTTGTTGCTTTTTCCAGTGTATCCCGGAAACGGTATATATACTTTCTGATTTGACTGATTTGAAATGCCTAGTGTCTAATTGAAATGGAAAGTTTTCTAGTTCTAGTATAAGAGCCTGCAACCAGTCTCTGAATCACTCTGAAGGCCATGTCTGTCCTGTGAACATGTAATGAGTGTGTCCCCGTTTCTGAATGTGCGTTGTCAAACGTCCCGTTCCCTCATTTCTGTGGAAAAAAATCTGGGAGGGGGGAGGGGGGGGGGGGGGGGGGGAGACACCTAAAAACAGATCAACCAACGCCTAGATGCTGTAGTTGTAGCTTAACGTTTTGTCCACATGAGGCGATTGCAAAAAACGTTGCGCAGGGGCTGCAAAATGAATTATGTGGTTCAAATTTTCTTATAGAGCGGTTTTCATTAGTGAAACCAATTGCAAAGTAACTAACACCAATTCTGAATCAAGCCTATAGGAGTAAGAGGGGCTTCCTGAGGCGAAGTGGACCAAAATACTAGAGAATGTATGGACCAGATGTGAAAACAGGGGGCTTTGTGCGAAAAAAAAAAAGAAAAAGTGCCACTGACCCCGACGTGATTTGAACACGCAACCTTCTGATCTGGAGTCAGACGCGCTACCATTGCGCCACGGAGTCAATTCATGAAGATGAAGGAGTACAAAATGGTGTGTCCACCAACAGCTGATACACTGTGCTCGTAAAAAAAACATTTCCTTTTCACTGAATTTCTCGCACGGTCGCGGACTGCCCTCGATCATGTCCTGATATAATTAGCTCCGATCCAAACCTCTCTATAAAAGAGGTGCTGAGCGTGCGCAAGCAATATGCACTAAATGGAGCGGTTTTCACATGACTGTCGTGAAACCAATCGCAAAGTAATTGCACCAATTCTGAATAAAACCTATAGGAGTAATTACAAAGTAATTGCGAATTACTCGCGCACGACAGTCATCTGAAATCCGCCTTTTCAGTTCAACCTCGATCCCAGATCGAGGTTGCTTTCAGTTCAATATATCTTGTCCTAGCGCCCGTGCTCGTACAAGTCGATGATGTCATTGCAAACGAGTTGTCATAATGATCAAAATGGCGGACAAAACGACACGATAATGATCGCTTGGTTGTTGTTAAAGAAAAACCACAAACAGGGAACTCTCAAAACAACAAAAGGACACCATTATGTCTCTCTACACATCTATGATTTCTCCTCAAAACAAACGAGTCAAATTCACCCCAAGTTCAGTCGACGAAACGCTATTTGGTGAGCTTCGCAAAGCAAGGGAGCCAGAATCTGTTCGAAAATTTGAACCACCTTGGGTAGACAACGGGAAAACGCGAATAAAACCAGAAGAAAAACCATTACTTTTTTACACACCTACAAGGCCTTCACCTGCGAGACCTGATTCGGCGAGTTCAGCAAGATCAAGCCCCAACGAAAGTATAAACCTGTGAAGTTTTCACCAACATATGTCGATGAAAATTTATTTGGCGAGCGTAAAATAAAACGCTCCGATTCGCCTCCGGCATCAGAGTTCGACCCTCCATGGGTTAAGGAAAATGAGAAGAGAACTGCTAAGCCGTTATTGTTTGATTTTAGAGGAACTGAGATTATGTTGACAACAGGGAAGCACTAACAGACAGATCTAAAGCGTCTAGCAGAAGTTCTAGCAGGATTTCACGACCGTCAAGTAGCGCATCCCAGGGGAGACAATCTGTTGCTGGAACTTCTAGTAATAAGCCCCCATGGAGATGAAACATGCGGCGGGGACAGCAAAATTGAGGAATAAAATTTTAAAGAGGAATGTGACAGTCACCAAGCAAACATACTTCTCTAAAAGAATCTGCCAAAACCTGGAGTTATCTTATCTAATGGTCAAAGTACTTTTCAAAGTGTCCAACTTTGATGGGTTTAACTATCATGATTTTAGAGAGTTTTATGCTAGCGTTTTCACTACTCACTGTCTATTTATTACTTGATAGATAGTGAGTAGCGGAGCCAATCAAATTGTAGGATTTGTGATAGACTGGGTATAGTCTGTGATACATTTTACTTGACTAAGAAAAAAGATGAAATAGATACAACTGAGAGTTTCCCAGATTATTTAACAATTAGTCGCCAAAGGCGATGTGATTATGGGCGAATAGTCATGTGATATGTATAAGTTGACAATTTCATTGTAACCCCTCCCTCCTAGGTTTAGATATACCGGTATGTTACACACATGCGTATGAAGTGTCAAAGACACGTGGAAGAAACACAACGCAATGTAGTCCAAGTCTACAGAACAAATAAACCCCTTGGAGAAAATAGCAAGATTTTGGGTTGTTACAGTCACAGAGACAAAGTCAAGGTGACTATTCACAATAATCATGGAGCCTGAGGTGACTAATTGTTTTAGTATAATTTCTCAAGTGATTCATAAGGTTTTTAGACACAAAATCCTGCTTTTGTTGGATTTTTTCACAATCATAACAAAACTTGTGCATGCACTCCCAATCCTTTCAATGTTGATAGCAAGAGAAAACGAACCTCTTGACCAATCAGCACACAGAATTTTTTTATGAGCAATATAGTCAGGAACATCCAGTTCAGCAGAGCTGGTTTAAATGGAGGCCTTAGGGAAGAAATTATTATAATCACTTGAGTAATTGTACTAAATGCAGTTATTGGTGTGATTCCAGAAATTTTTATCCCCCATGGAAGGGATTTGAGTTCAATTTTGAAATGTGTATGATTTCTGACCAATTGCACTCCACTCCGGTAAATAGTTCTCTAATCTACCGCTGAATAGGCATTGGTGGCGCATAAATACAGTGGGAGCCTCGGTTTGAACTAGAAAAAGTTGTGAATACCAACGAGAAACTGTTGAAGCTTGAATGGAGACAATAGACAAAACTTTTTGGACTCATGGGTATTTGCATCTTTTGGGTTCAGATCGGGGCTCCCACTGTATTTATGCGCCTTTGATGCCTAGTTAGCGGTAGATTAGAGAATTTGACATCATTGCTCCCAGGAGGCACCTTATATACTCCCTGTGTATATAGAGAGGAAGAGGGAGACTGGGAAGAAGGGTGGTATTTCCCAAGTGTAAAGCTGTAAAAAAATATCGGTTTGATTGCTGCACACCCGCAAAGTATCGATGTCGACGATCAAGAAAAGAGGCATGTGCGTGAACGATTGTGGGATCAGAGTCTTTGCCACAAGGTTCGTCCTTGGTTTAGGTCTTGACTGCATGCATGCCTGAAAAGCGTCTGATTTTGCCTTCTTACAGTCAAAAGACATGAAGCATGCCCCCCTAGAGTTGAATATTCAATTCATTATTCCATTATTGATTTCATTATTCAATCCAAAATGCAGTTTTCAATTCAATATTGAAAATTTTGTAATCTAAATAATTACTCTGGGTGAGCAATTGCTTATTCAGAAATCAAAATTTGAACATTTTACAATTTTAATATAGAATTCAAAAATGCATTTTTGATTGAATAATGAAATCGATAATGGAATAATGAATTGAATCTTCAACTCTAGTGGGGCACGCCTCATGTCTTTTGACTGTAAATCCCTTTTGAGTGTTTCCAAATAGTTCCCACTAGAGCTGCCCCTGCCTCTTGGAAGTCCGAATACTGTGATTGAAGCCCCTGCCTCTTGGAAGTCCGAAATACTGTGATGAAGTCTTTCTGGCGTGACGAAAGTGAACGCTCAAACACAAATCAATGTTGCAATAATAAACCTCAACCGAAAGACTCCTCCTCTGTCTGAGGCAGCGCAGATGAATGTTGAGCTGTCGAGAATCACTTCCCCTTTCTCCTACCGCCCATGCTCTCACCTACCCATGAGCTTTTGCGTGATTCCATACGGCGTAGGGACTGGGAACAAACAATCAGCCATCATAAAATGGCGGACAGTGGGGGTGAAAGAAACGATGGCGAGGCACAAAAACAGCCTTCCCCCACCGCCGATACTAAATTAATGGACGCAAAAATACCACAGAAAAAAAGAACCAGGGACCCAGCTAAACCCTGGAGAAGTTCCAGACTCAAGCATGTCCAACGAACTGTGGAATTCGATGTCGTATTGGTACTATATGCAGTCCTATTACCAGTATTATTACAGCGTTTGTTATTTTTATACGTATATTATTGGCAAATGTTGTCTTCGTCAAATAATGGAATACCGGGAGCGAGTGCAGGAGGAGCTAGTCCATTGGTTTTCAACAGCAAGGACAGAACATACAAGCACAACGGATAAGCTTGAGGCCTCAACAAGCAACTCAGCTGACAAGTAAGCGCGTCCAGCGCCAATTTTGTTTTATATTGTTGTTGTTATACTTAGTGTTGATTCTGTTTATATTTCTGCATGAAACAGTGTTGCTTTCGAATGCAAATATGGCGATGGGGCAATGTTTGATGTTCCTCCAATTTTCTTGTAATTTCTTCCAATCAGTCCGGATAGACAGCAGCTCCATTGCGTGACCGACACAAAGCTTTAAGGATGAGCTTCTCGGGAGACTAGATAATAACAGCAGAGTTGGAAATAATTTCGTCAACTGTATTATATTCTCACAACACCACAAATTTAAAAAATTATAAAAATAAAGAACAGGTGACAAAGAATTCCAGAAAAGGAGTCTTACCAAAAAGTTGCTTTTTTCAGAAACTCACTTGTACTATAAGGGCTGGTTAACACATGAACAGAAGAGGGGAGATACAAGCTCAGGGCATGTGTAAATCAAAGTGACGCAAGCGCAAGCCAAAAATCAACAATTATTTTGCTTGCGCATGCGTTCGCTTGCCAGGGAATGCAATATCTCTATTTCCCTGTAAACCAGCCCTAAAGGCTTAGAAATTTGTATTTTGTTGGCTGATGTTTTGTATAATTTATTATACCGTAGTACAATAGTACTATTTAAAATAGGGTCTCCCTGATTAGTAGTGCACTTGTTCACAACTATAAGATTGATAATAATAATAAAGTATCCAATCCTATTCTATTTTACAGATTAGTGGAACATGGTTGTTAACAGAACTGGTCACTCTATGGGCAGTTGTTTACAGAGCTTTGACTGTAGTTACAGCCAAAGACGCTCAAGCGTCCCCCTCTAGAGTGCAATAATGAGTTGATTCTTGGAATATTGGATCCATTATTCGATTCAATAATGCATTCGGCTTGGGAAAACTTCTTTTAATTTGAACTCGGACTTCGGCTAGATTATCTTCTTGACACCACGCTCCGATACTCTTTAGTCACTGGCTTTATGGTTCTTTGGATATCCCTGATAATACTGATCAACAATTTCGTCTCTAAATGAACGAGGGAGAGATTTACCAGGCTCGTTAAGTCTACCAGGCCCGCCATATTGGTAACAAAACTCGAAAACAAAAGGCTCCCTGTGGATTTTTCCATATATGGAAGCGCCCCCGTCGTCTATCGTCCAATCAAAAAGCGAAAACCCAGTTCAAATCGAAAGACGTTTTCCCAAGCCCAAAGTATTATTGAATCGAATAATGGATCCAATATTCCAAGAATCAATCATTATTGCACTCTATAGGGGGACGCTTGAGCGTCTTTGGCTGTAATATAACTAAAATGATAATATTTATCATTTACAGGTTGTGAGGCCAGATTAGTTCTATCCAGAAGAGAATCATAGCTGAACTTTTAGACTTCTTCTTCCTCTTTTTCACCAAATTGTTGTGTTTTCAATATTTTAGTAAGTATTAGAATAATATAACTCTCCTTGCCAAAATTCCCTTCAGAAAAACTTAAATTTAAATTGTGGACCCTTTGGGGTTTATTGCTGATTTCGTTTTGAATTTTCTAAAAATTTAATTTTTAATGTGATACATTTTTGGTATTAGCAGGGTATAGTAAGTTAGGGACAAAAATTGGCTAGATAAGGCAAAAAAATAAATGGCTTGCACTTTATAGCTCTTGTGCTCCCCGCCAGAGCAATTAGTCCCAAATGTCAAGCTAAAACGTGTCAGCATGCTTGGACAATTTAGATCTTTAGCTAATTGTTTAGTCTATTCACAGTCCTCCTGTGTGTCTGTGGTCATGAAATGTTGGAAAGCATTGTCTGACTGACAAACAACAGGCTAAGTGGAGGACTATTAATTAACAATTAGACCTGGAGTCTGAAAGGGCTATGGGTCAATAGCCCATGAGGCTGCAGGCCGAATGGGCAACTGACCTGTGGCCCTTGAGGGCGAGAGGTCTAAATTGTTTTAGTACATTTAACTAGTTGGACAAAAATAGTGAAAAATTCTCTAAAAAATCACCAGAGAAACCTTGACAAAACAAGAAGCAGCCGCCATTTTATTAATTATGTTCAAAATAGGCACTTTTGCTAATCTATTGGTAATAGTCCCCTAGTAGCATAGCCAGTCAGAATGTGTGGTTCCAGAAATTTCTCGGTCAAATAATGTTTTCCACATTCTGCTAAAATTACTTGGTTCTTGATGCATGATTCTCTCTTCTGTTGGTTGTTTCAGTAACAACATAGAGAAGTACACACAGCTTCAGTACACACTGATTATTGATGAGAATACCAGTCTGAAACAGCTGGAAGAGATTTTAGTACAAGCACTTGTCTATCGACTAATGGTGTTTGTCTATGAGGTAAGTCCATGGCATTGCAAGCTGCCGCATGTTAAATTTTACAGAAAACCCTTTGTAACATACCATCTTGGGGAGGGAGGTAGCCTGATTTCATCCGTCCCTTCACTGTCGACCATACTTTTGTGAGAGGAGACAAGATTTTGAATATGGATGAGGTTTTCTCATCCATTACGTAATTAATTACCCAGAATCAATCAGGAGAATCTGATTGGTTGCCTTTCTTAGTTACAGCATGCAGTTGAATGATTGTATGACAACGTACACTTTTCTCAAGCAAAAAGTGTGTGAAAAAATCCAAACCAGACAACCAGCACCACAACTGTCGAAGAAGGCATGTGTTGTCTTGGAAAAGTCTAAGAAATGAACGTTTTTTGCTTGACTTTGATTACATAATGGATGAGAAAATATTGTGGTGAATTCAGATGTCTCCACTCGCAAAGTGAGGTATGATCAAGAACGATCAAGGTGGGGGGTTGTGCTGCATTTAGAGATAAAGACAATTTGTTTTTAAACCTTTTCATGATTAAAAAAATCTGCTTTACCGTAGTCTGCAGTATCCATTGTAACTTAGGTCTATGGTAGGGTATAAAAACAAGGATTTTTTTGTCTCTGATAGGGTCGGGTTTTTAAAACCTCTGCGGCACACCCATACCCAAAAATAAGTGGAGTACACCCCTGGGATTTGGGCCTAATGCGGGACATGAGGCAGTGACGGCAAATTGATGACAATGCAATAAATGGGAAGGTCTCTGGTTGTGATGCAATTTTCCCTTTCTCCCTTCCCAAGCTCCAAATCATTTTTCCTGAATTTCCAGCCCTGGTGCAAGGCAGTAGTAAAAGTGGTGCTTAGATTTTCCATGAATTGGTGCATAAACCTGCTCCTACCTTGAAGGGGATAAGCTTTTCTCTACAAGCAGAGCCATTATCATACAGTATGATACCACACATGTACAGTAATTAGATTATAAAATATTGTATTTTCATTGTGTTCTTGCAGACAATTTTTATAGTTGGTGGCCTGTTTGGCAGTCTAGGGGGTGCCACACCTGGAAAGTACTTCATGGGTTTGTCAGTAGTCTCAGCAGATTGTATTCAACTGCACAACATCAATGCCAGGGGGGAACAGCTTGTTAGGGTTTCTCCTGGCGGCAACCCAGGATGGTGGAGGTGAGTTGTTGTTAATGTTTTGGTTCTGCTGCTGTTGTTGCAGTTACTTATACACAGACGTCAACCCCAGGACTTCAAAAATCAGGGGACCACCTTGAAATGGTGAAATTTCATGAAATTCTCACAGGAGAAATACGATACAGTAAATAATGTATGACAGTCGCCTTGAATTTTTCCTGGGAGACGAAGTGGAAAATCTTGAGACTCCCATCCCAATCATACCCGATAGTTCCCGGTGATATTTTGTAGAGTATGAAAACCAGCTTTTATTGCTGTTGCTGCTATAACAATAATAACTATTAACAATTAGTCGCCAAAGGCAACATGATTATTGCTGATTTTTCATATAGTCCGAGGCGACTAATTGTTTTAGTATTATTTGTCAAGTGATTCATAACGTTTTTAAACAAAAAAATCGTTTTGGTGGATTTTTTCATGACCATAGCAAAACTCTCGTGTACACTCCAATCCTTTCAATGTGGATGGTTCGATGACTTGTGAAGTAAACATACTTCACTCAGCGCAGAATTCAACTCAACTCAATTCAACTTATAATTATTAATGCAATAACAATCTCCTCTCTTGCATGCAGCTTCAATCATTTACAGCTGTTTCAGGTAACACGTGACCCAGCATGTTCAAAACATCGAGAGAGCTTTTGGCAGTTGGATTTTCCTGTGTAGTCAATCAAACCATGTGAACTAATCAGATCCTTGCCTAGTTTCGCCTTGTGCAGTGAATTGGCTTCTGTAGCGACATGTCTTGCAAGGGAAGCCAATCAAATGCACTGAGTAAGAATATGATTGGCTCACACCGACACAGATTGAATTGATGGACAGCACAGAAAACCCAACTGCCAAACTGGCGGCAACGGCGAAGTCACGTGTTACCTGAAACAGCTGTAACATATGTTCATTGATTACTGTTGTACTTACAATAAGCTATACTTGAATCAGTTTAATAGCAGATGATCAAGTCTCCTCTACCAACTATACTTGAATCTTGCATCATCTTCGAGAGCCTCACTTTCATGTAGCGCTCTCATTGGTCCGAGCCCATGACTGTGTTTTGCTCGAAATGGCAGAAAATAATAATAAAAAACAGAGCAGAATTTATAACTTGGGCTCTTCCTGCAGAAGCTAGAGTAATTAATGATAATGTCATGATGATGACGAAGAGTCTGACTGGATGACGAGGATGATGACCTACATGCAGGGACGTCAACTCTCCCAGCAGTTTTGCCGCGAGTCTCAAAGATTTTTCACTTTCTCTCCCGGGAAAAAAATCAAGATGACTACCATACATTTACTGTATTTCTCCTGGGAGAATTTCAGGAAATTTCACCATTTCAGGGCAGTCTCCAGATTTTTTGAAGTCCTGAGGTTGACATCCTTGTACATGCAGCCATGCAGTATCTATCATGTAAAACAAACATTGATCATGTCCTATTATCTTTCTCTTTTAGAGCATCCATTAGAGCACTGGTGAAGAACTTCTCTATGACTTTTCTGTTCCCAATCTTTATAACAGTGTTTTTTTTTCAACACAACCAGACAATTTATGACATCATTGCTGGAACGGCTGTTGTCGAGAATGAAGAAAGACACCAACGACAACGCTAACAAACCATCATGGAATTTGACTTAAACATTTATCAGCTTTTAAATTCATTCTATTTGCCTTAATGAAACATGAACAAGGATCATCTGCAAAATTTTAAACACTGAAAGATAATAATATAATATAAAACTAGAAGCATTCATACTTATTGGATAATATTGTAAGATAGTATTCAGAGGACAAAATGTGCTGTAATTTTCCAGGCTAAATTATAGTCTCAGTATTAAACATTCTCATTTTTAACCAGGCTAGTGATGTGTTCTTAATTTATAGCTTCCCATAAGGCCTAGTGACCTCTATCCTCTAGAATTTTGAATAAATGCTAGTCCGCACCATAGCAACATATACATGTACAAATGATTGGGGCTGCCTGTAATTTACTCAAATCAATAACCATATTTTATCAGGAATGCCCAATTATTGGGAGGAGAGGGGACATTCTATGGAGGATAGATATTTTTGTTTGTAACCTCAAAATCTCTCAATCCTGATAGCTGACAGCTACCGTATGCAGAGGGAAAGGCATTAATTACACAAAGTTTTTGTATTTATTAATAAACAGAAATTATAGATGACTACAAGAACAGTACCCTCTCTTCAAAGTTGAAATCACAGATTTGAAAGTGTTTTTTTACATAAGTGTATTTTTTAGAAGTACCACAGAACAAAAATAAATTGATGTGTGGTACCAGAAAATATCCACCCCCTCCCCCCAAGGAAGGGCTTGCAAATTCCAGAGGGGTGGGGGGTCAGTTTACCTGATTTATTCCATATAAATACCGTCACAAATATTTTTTTTGGGGGGGGGAGGGGGGGAGAGTGTGGATATTTTCTGGAACCACACAATATATACAACTAAACAAATTTGTGCTACAGAAGAAATATGTTGACTTTGCTTGGGGGGGGGGGGGGGGGTGTAACTCCACTGATATTTGGGTAGGGGTGTGCCGCCAAGGTCTCCCAATCTTGACCCTATCAGAGACCAAAAATCCTGTTTTTTATACCCTACTTTGTAACCATGTAAAAGTTTTAAAATAAACTGTCTTTATTGCTTATTAAATGCGGCACAACTTTGATCGAAATTTGTTTTTACCAAACAAGAAAAAACTACCCTATCACACACCAAACTAGTGAAAACCAATACCCTACTGCAGACCACAGGAGCCCAACAACCATAAGACAAGAGTTAAAAAAACGGTACTTCATAAGTATCCAGTTTGTGGGGGTGGGTACCCGAGACCCACCACCTCTCTCGATTTTCCTAAAAATCGGATTTTCAACTGCCGATATCTCGATAAATAAATGATTAATCATAATGAAAACCCTACCATTGTGCTCTACATGAAGAGAACAACACATTTCTGCAATAAAATCGGGTATCCCTTATTTGTGTTCGAGAAAAAAACACTGGATACTTATGGGGGTAGGTAGTACCCGGTTCCCACCACCTCATTCACCATCCCTGGATACCTATCGAGTACTGTTGTTTTGACCTCTTCCCTAACCTATAGGGCAGCACATACCTGTATACCATACATGAGGGAATATTACCCCCCACCACAAAGAAAATTAGAACTTAAATTCTCCTGTAACCTGATTTTTAGTTAGTGTTGTAGAGTTTGTTTGCATTGTTGGTTTGTTGTTACCAGAGCGACTGAGAAGGCTATGAAATTTTAATCTAAACTGAGATCACGGCCCTCAAAAGACCAGCCTTTTTCTGCACCAGGAGGCCTGCTCCATGTTATAGAACTGCAAAATCGGAAGAGGGAAATAAAATAAAAACGATCCCATTTTTACTTGAACACACCAATAAATTATTTCTCTTGAGTTTCTCAAGATTATACAAACTTGGACAAACCTAACTAGCTCCTCAGGGTTTGTCTATCTCCATATTTCCTAGCATAAAAAAGAAATGTACAAAATACATTATAATATCATTGTCATTGTTTGATTTTTTCTTTAATCCCATTAATTTTCCTGTCCTCTTAGTGTAAAATTGACAGTGTTCCTTATTTGTATGTTTTTTAATATTTATTTTGTGTTTGTGCTTTTTTTTCGGTAAGTAACTTGATCTCTAAAGGTCCCCGGGGGGAACCCCTATTTTTGGGGTGGTGCTTGTCGGGAACTTTTGATCTCACCCCTAAAACGTACCTAAAATGGTGTGGCTTAGTTGATTTTGACCCCTAAAAGGTACCAACAAGACATATTTTCCCTTGTAATTTTCTCTTGTATTTTTTACAAGGGAAAATATGTCTGAAATTCAGGCTACCAACAAGAGTGTTATTTTGTTGGATTTGCTAGAACGGACTCTAACAGGTATCTATCTGGAAAAAATTTCAAGTTTTCGAATTTTACCCCCTAAAAGGTACCAGAGGCCTGATTTTAAACCCTAAAAGGGAAAGGTCCCCAATTATATACTAGTTCATTGCTGACCACAAAAATGCAAAATTATTCCTAGAGTTCAGGATCTGACCAATATTTTGCCTGTTCTTTCTTCTTCTTTATAACCTTGTAAGAGACATAAGCTGGCACAATGATAACTCCAGCCCCTAATGCAATACAGCCTGCACTGGCAGCCACACCAACTACAAGTGGTAATGCCAAGATCTTAGCACTGAGTACTGCACATCGTGCTGCCATACGCTGAGTGGGTTGATCAGGCTTGAAGTTGTACTTGCATCCAAAAATACTCAGCTGGTCATGATGGTCACCAAGGAAACGGATACCACGGAATCTTCTTCCGCACTGGTAGCAAAATTCTGTCATGCATCTGAAAAGGGAGAACAACTTTCTTAGTAAATGATTTCAGAATCATAAAGAATGAGAAAAGGTCCCTGCCTGGGGCAAAGCCAATATTTTTATTAAGAGGGGGCCCAAGAGGCCCTTAGCAAGACATTGTCTCATGTATTTGAAATTTTGTCCCCTCTATTTACTGTATTTTTGGTTTTGAAAAAGGGGGCACACTACCCCAGGCTACACCCCTGCCGCCTTACCCATGCATCCACCCTCATCCCTGGAATGCCTTATTTCCTCCATGGTGGGGTAGGGACCTTTTCTGGGATTGTGTGATCCCCCCAAAAAATCCATACCTCCCCATGGAAGGGGGTAAAGAAGGTGAGATATTATCCCCACCCCTCTGGGAGGGGTAATTCGATCCCTCCAGGCCTGAAATTTCCATTCCCTTGCATTAGGGGTATGGTAATTTCTAAACTTGTTCAATCACTTGCAAAGCCATGAAATTTAGTCTTGCCTCCTTTGTTTTGCTACAATATTATTTGCTTTCAAAAGTAGCAACATATGCTTTTTGGTGGGCAAAGAAAAACAATGCCTAGGATAAATTAGAGCAAAAATTAGCACAAATCCAATCCCCTTATGTTAATATTGTAAAGCTGTCACTAATTAATTCTTGGCCTAACTATTTGTGATTTATTTGATTTATTAAAATGGAGAATCACATCCAATCATAAAGTGTCAAAATATTATCTCTCCATCTTGAATGAAGTGTGTTATAAAAATTACGGCCTGGGGACAGAAAAAAAAACTTCTTGGGATTTCATATTGTAGCACTGAACAAGGTTGGAATTAGATTTTTGGAGTTACAAATGAAAAATACTAGATTCTCACACTAGTCATTTTTCCTGAAGCCATTTTCAGGAATGTAGACCCTGGTTTTGCTGGGTCAAGTCTTAAGATTTTTCACTCCTGTCTCCCTGACAATAAAGTTCCCTGACAATATTTCTCCTGTGTTTTTTGTGTGTGTTTTTTTTGTTTTAATTTCCATGTAACCTTTGTATTTATCGTCTGACATCCCAAGGTTGACAGCCCTGCATTTCTTAAAGCACAAGATTTATAACATACAAATACAAATGACAGTAATTGTTTGAAAATAACAAAAAGTTGGCATGTACAAGGTGCATATAGTGAAAAACATTAAAGGATATTGGTTCAAAAAGTAAAACATAAAAAAGTAATAAAATTATATGGATTTGAAATTTAGTAGTCATTTGGTCTCTAAAGTTAATAAGAAACTCATTTTGTTATATTATTTCTATTGTTTGTAAATGATGTAAAAGTGTCCATATAAAAAAACTGAAAAAATATTCTGCCATTGAGCTGATTAGCAAGGCTTTACAAAAATATCAATATTGAACTGACTGATATGCATGAAATTATTTAACAAAAAAAACATGGCAAAATTTTAATTCGTAACAATTTATATCATTCTAGGAACCTGAAATTGAAATTAAGAATGAAAACAAATTCTATAATAAGCCTACCTGGAACAGGTCATATGATCACAACCGGAAAATTTCTGGATAAACACATGGCATTTGGGGCAACGAGTTGCGTTTCTGCTAATTGCCCCGCGGTTTTTTGCCCAGATTTTGAGCGACTTATCCCCTTTGCGGAAATCTCTGCATGAGATGCCAGAATGCCACGGGGCTTGGCAATCGTAACACCACACAAATTTACAATCTCTACAGACTACTTTCACTTCCTCGTTAACCGCAGCATTACGTTGTTTTTGCTTTTCCTTTTCATCATCTCGATTCTTGTTTTCCTTGTCCTTCTCGTCACTCGAGACCATCAACGTCGTCTGCAGCAACTCGCGGCGATAATTCGCGAGCAATTTGGACATGTTTTCACGTTCGGGTTTTGCTCTAAGTCAATTTTAAATTTCTCATATCGCTTCCATGCAGACTCCGTAGCGAATTTCTCGACCTCTATGTCTTGCAAAACGCGATCGCAGTCTTCCAGCGGGCATATAATCTTTACAATCCCCTGTGAAACTTTGACGTTTATATGGGATTGTAGACAATTCTTACAAATCGTTCCTCTGCAACAGTGGCGAAGCAGGACTTCATTGTTTGAGCTTCCATGGAGGAAACACACATAACACGGAAAATCGTACGTCCCGATTGTACAATCATACCGAGGTTCCATCCCATAGTAGTCGAAAAAATCCATCTTCACGCTGCTTTTCGATACCCAAACTCGTTGCTACAGACCTCGTTCTACTTCCCTGTTCCGAAAGGGAAGTTGATGTTGCCGTTCTTCTGCATTCAAATGGCGGTCGAACTCCTTCGATTCGATCCTAAGCTCTATCTAAATTGACTCCTCTGCCTTTCGAAGGTTTGATCGGCCGATGGCAGTTGATCAAGAATCGCTGAGTTTGTTACTTTTCGCTCACGCTTCACTCTTTATATCACGTCGAATTTTTTTAGCCACTACGTAACTCATGTTCCGCTTCGCTTTTCAACCGCCAAAGATCACCACTTCTGTTTGTATCCAGTGATTATGAAAGAAAAACACAATGGAGACTTCTCTAAACCTTCGAAAAATCAACGCAGTTGGCTAAATATTTTATCGTGTTAGGTAATACTTGATTTGCAACTTTCAATGGACGCGTTTCCTTCGAGGAAGCGCCGATGTTTTGATCACAGATATTTTTCGGCGCTTTTTGGGCAACACCGCTGACTACCACAGCCAAAGGCGCGCGCCTGCAGTGTGTGGCGCGCAAATCTGCGCAAAGCACACGAGGTTAGCGAGCACACTTGCTCAAAAAATCTGTTCCTAACCCACCTTTTGTTGGTGGAAAAGAATAAAATGGTAAAAAAAGGGAATGAGATGCAAACTTTTATCGTGCTAAATCGATCAAATGCAGTGGCTGAAAGAGTTAAACCGAAGTTAAACCGAGTCGAGGCGTCGCGGTGCAAGTCGGAGGCATGCATAGGTTGAAAAGACGACTAGGAAACGAATGCCAGTGTTATTTTAACAGATACGTTTTTATAAAGCGAGGTTAAGACCGTGATACCAACCTAAAACCCCTGGCCGGCCGGGCCTGACCTAGCGCTGTTCACGCTGACGTCATCCAAAGGGTGCTATTCAATCTACATTAGAATTAGAGTGACAATATTGATCAACAGCGCTACGAGTTCGAGTTTTCTACTGAGTCTCTACTAGTCAATAGAGTCATAGCAGAAGCTCATAAGTAGTACTTATGAGCTTCTGCTCATAGACTATTTGACTCATAGAAAACGAGATCGAGTAGTTTTCGTAGAAACCCACTAGCATCTAGCATACTACCTTCGAGTTGTTGCTAAACGTTATTTATTTTCATGTTTTTAGAAAGTTTTGCGCTAGCGTTTTGGTTACTCAATATAATTGCAGGATAAGATTGCAGGATTTGTGATAGTATGCGAGTGGGTTTCTACTGAATGTGACGGGAAAATAACGTTCCGGATAACATGAGATAATTTATTCCATATTAATACAGGGTTCGTGATAGTTTCTACTGGTTTCTACTAAAACTAGCATAGTTTTACATATGTTCTTCTGGGAACGTTTGCACGATACGCTGTGTTATACGTTAGAAAGCGCGCGTACGCGGATTTCGTATTTTCTTAGTAATTTTTACAATTCATGAAAATAATTTATACTTTTTATCCGATATTTGTTTGCGCTGTAAAACACGAAAACCCCGAGGTAGGGACTCCCATATAAAAAATCAGGGCTGATCGACAGGAAAAAAAATTACACCTTAGAGATACCACGCCAACGAGGGCGTGGCTCTGGTAAATTTTGCCCTTAACAGACAAAGACAAAGCGAACAAAATCTCGTAACCATATTTCCTGGGTACGACGTCTTTGACGACAGGAGCCAATCAATAGGAGCTTTCACCTAACCTATATAGTTGAGGCAGCGCATTTCCTGGCCTAGTTATTTTTAGATACGAATGTGCATTTTAAATTTGTTGCTGGTTCCCCAAGAGGTCCGCACAGTGCCGAAACACAAGCGATTTCTCGGGGGGATTACTCGGGGTGTTTAGAGGTTGGGATTTCTGCTGTAATTGTTATCTCAGATACTGAGTGATGGACTACTTTCGACATTTACAGAGGAATTTGACTCGCAGAGTTCCTCGCTTCTTTCCGCCATGTTTATCGATGGAGGTAATCTATACATATTGAGATCGGAAGCTGACTGGATACTGATTGGACAATTTCTGTAACGATTCGCGCCAAATTTGTTCTAAAAAAAATAGGTCAGGAAAAACGCTGCCCCACGGACCCAGTACCAAAGCTCTTATTGACAGGCTTCTGTGACGATTGTTCAGTTTTCTTTCTTTTAGATTATTCGTCGTGCTCGTTACAAAATAGCTGTGGGAGGGCTGTGGTGTGGTGCATAGGCTGGTACCGAGCTAGCAACCTTTGGTGGTAGCACTGTCGAATGCTGCTGTGAGCAGTGACACAAATTTATGGACGTCTGTAAAACTGTTGTACAGCGGTGCTGGGGCTAGGCGCATGACATCTGGTTTCCTGATATCCATCTGAAACAAAAGTCACAAAACACTCTCATTACATTAAAAGTCCTGTTTTTTTTTACGAATCCGCGCGGGCGGCCTGTGGTATTTTTGAAATCTCGATCGAGGCTTTTTGGTCAAGGAAAAACAAAATGGCGACCAAGAGAACGATGATTCTTGAACATCTGCAAGTTTTTGGTGACTTTTCCTGCTACATTCCCTAAGATATGAGGAAAAATACTTACAAACCTTCCAAATAAGGGGATTTCTTAGCGAAATTTCACTTGATTTCATTTTGTCTGAATGCCCGTCAGGCCATCTCGAGCGAAGGGACACTGGGAAGTATCTATTTTAATTATATAGCCAGCTCGAAATCCCATTGTGCCGGCAGGTTGATTTTTCTTGAATCGTCCAATTATTTTTAAATTGGATCGCGCGCGCTCTAATTGGACAGTTCGCACCTCAAATTGGACAGTTTTTTTTTTAATTAATTGAATTAATTAATAAATAACAGGACTCCATGCTTGTCCAATTAAGAAAAAAATGGATGATTCCTCGGAACTCCAATTGGACTCGGCCTGCGGCCTCGTCCAATTTTGGAGTTCCTCTGAATCATCCAATTTTTCTTAATTGGACAAGCATGGATGGAGTCCTGTTATATATACAAAGCGCCATCAAAGCACCGAGAAACATTTTCGTAAAAAACTAAATTACTGTCGTTTTCTATGAATCCGCCGAGAATTTGCCGAGAAGAAAAGCAAGACGAATATGGCGACCGAGAGTGCGGCATTTCTCGGAAATCACGAGATTTTGCAAAACGCGCGGCAAGTCGAGAAATTTTGCCTTTTTTGGGGATATGCATATCAGTAAAATTTCGCCGAAGGTGCAAAGCGTTCCGTTATGGAGAAAATCCTCTTACCTTATTTGGAAGGTCTGTAATATCTTTGCGAATAATTATAGACGACAGAGAACCATCATTCTCCTGGTCGCCATTTTGTTTTTTGCTGTCCAAAGGGCCTGGGTCGTGATTAAAAAACACAGGCAACCCGCATGGATTCCTATCGCGGCGACTAAAAAATCGAAGCGCTGGCTGCTCAGTTGTAAAGAATATCAGTTACCACCACGCCTCGCTTGCACAGTTCCCTCGAACACGACATCAACTGGTACCGAGAATTTGACAGACAGCTGGCATCCGCGATCCTTTGGGTCAGCAGGCGTGATTATGCTGACGTACGGCTTTTTCGCAATTGGTTCGTTTCCCGTGACGTCATTGTCCTCCGGCGGCACGAAGTAGTGAAGAAGTAAAAGCTCAAGATAGGCTGTATAGGAAAAAACGGATGGCGTTTTTAATATATATCCCAGAATTTACGCTAACTGCGGATAGGTTGGTGACCTTATCCTCACTAGTGCCGGAACTCTAACTCTAAATCCGAATGGGAATTAAACAAAAGAGTAGGATGGTTTTGTCTTACTTACCCTAGACCTCGAATTTTAATATATCGAAAGTGGTCTAATAGAAATGCTAACTACAAAATGATATCATCAAGAAATAAATGTACACACTTATAAAAAGAAGAGAAAGGTTTAGTACCTGTTAGAAGATCACCCTTTGCACGAATATCTTTTATAGATGTCTTCTCAAAAACCTACAAATTGAAACAATAAAATCTAGCTTTCCTGATCAACAATGAAAATGCCTGTGAAACTTCAGAAACTTACATTTAAGCTTGCTTTTAAAATCAAGCATTGGAAGGCTGGTGGATTGGAACATTGGTAGCCATGTGCACCAGGGATCTGATGAAACTCTGTAAAATGAGAAGATATATACATGTAACCTCATGATAAGTAGTTAAATTCCGTACCACTGGTACAACTGATTGCGGGCATCATGTCGTCATCCTCCTCTCTCCTTCTCTCCTTCCTCCACCTCCATCCATCTTTACCTCCACCTCCACCTCCCCACTTCCATCTTTACCTCCACCTCCACCTCCCCACTTCCATCTTTACCTCCACCTCCACCTCCCCACTTCCATCTTTACCTCCACCTCCACCTCCCCACTTCCATCTTTACCTCCACCTCCACCTCCCCACTTCCATCTTTACCTCCACCTCCACCTCCACCTCCCCACTTCCATCTTTACCTCCACCTCCACCTCCCCACTTCCATCTTTACCTCCACCTCCACCTCCCCACTTCCATCTTTACCTCCACCTCCACCTCCACCTCCCCACTTCCATCTTTACCTCCACCTCCACCTCCCCACTTCCATCTTTACCTCCACCTCCACTTTTTCCTCGCTCAAATTTTCTTTTCAAGATCAGTGTTGTTTCAAATTTGAAGTATTCGCTTCTCAATGGACGTATGAACCTACTTTTACTCATTTCAAATCTCTTGTCCTTATCTGTACCCCACCAGCCTATGAATCTGAAAATATAAAACACAACACCATTTAAGCATCTTCACAAACTAGCTGACGTCTGCTATCCATTTTACGCCGTCCTTCTCCGACAGAGATGGTGGAGACAACTTCGTTGTTTAGCGTTTGTATATTGTTTTCCATTTCGCAAGGCTAATATTCTTCTATTTGTAATTGTTGATAGGATGATCTTTGTTTACAGTCTGAATTATTTGCATAAGCAGGGTTTAGATTCAGAATGTCTGAAGGAGCTCGAAAAAAATCAGCACTGAATATAATAAATAATGCCTGCTCCGAAAATTGACAGTTATACATTCAGTTGTAAGGGCGCAGTTAAATGTTCATTTAGAGATAAAATGAGGGCTAAATAGCCTTTTGCCATCCAATAATCCACTCATTGGGTATAGCCTCAAAAAAGTTATAAAAGAGACAAACGTTCTTGGGAATAATAATTATTTGTTGGGTGGCAAGAAGCTCATAAGCCCGTATGTTTTCTATAAATAGAACTTCCCGAAATGCGCTCATAACTACAACTTCCTAATTAGACTTCATTCGCTAGACGCTATTGAAATTCAGAACATTTCTTTTTGTAGCTCCGTTTTGAAATCCTGCTTGCTGATTTTCACTATGGCTTAAGAGGTCAATTTAGAGATCGAGCTATTTGATGTTTTGGTGGACAAAATATTGTACCAGAGAAATATCAAAGATATTCAAATTCTGTTTGCATTTTCTTAAAGGTATAAATGTTACTCATTTACTGTAGTAACACCAAAAACAAATGCCCATTGGAGCCTGTAAAAATAATGTCCAAACTGAAAAAAGTTGTTGTCAATTTCATTCCACTAGCATTTCGCATTGTTTTGTAAGAACTTTGAATTTCGTTTTTTAGTGTTTTGGGTTAGAAGAAACGGATTCTTTTCACAAGATATTGAAACAGACCCAACGAAGTTTGCAATACAATGAAAATGATCTTGGTACAAGATATCTTGACGTCACAAAATATACTATTGGACACTTACTTTGGAAGATCGAAATTGTAAGCATGTCTTTCATGTATAAATGCTCCAGCGATACCACCAGGCCCAGAATTCATGTACTAAAAAAATAGAGAAACGCATTCGAAAGAGAGAGGGCAAGGAGGTCAGTACGTAGAGGTGTCTATCTGCAATGTAATCGCTGCACATAACCACCCCTCTGAAAGCACGGGAGGCGTAGCGTTACGGCATCTCACCGCTGTCACCCGTTTGAATTGTAATTAAAAAAAATAGATGAAATCTCTTACTTCACAAGAGAAGTTTGGAAAAACTCATGCAAAATTGGTTACGAAAGGCCGCCGCACACGGGCCGATTTCTACAGGATTTTCTGTCGTAAGATTATCGCGCGCCGCGCCGCCACACACGGGCCGATTTTCGTCGCGAGACAAAATATCCTGACTGATCGGCTAGCATGCCCGCTCGTTTTATCAAACATGTTTGATTTTCAAATCGTCGCCGACAAAAAATCGTCTCGTGTGTAGCGGCGCGCGATAATCTTACGACAGAGAATCCCAGCTTGTCGCGGGACCCCACACGAGCCGATCAATCAGGATTTTTTGTCTTGCGACGAAAACTTGGCGGTGTGTGGCGGCCTGATGATGATACATTTAGGTACTTGATGAGCTCACGATCGAGTGGAGATTTGCAGAGCAAGGGCAACTGCATGAAGTTCCATTAGCTGTTCTTGAAAAAGAAATAGCCAAGGTCTAGTAAAAAATATATATGTTTCTCGTCCGGATTTGTGAGAAAAACAGAGCGAGCAGGCGTATTTATAATAATTCACTATTTCAAAAATCGTTCTCGGGTTAGATAATTTAGGCTAGTTTTAGGCTAGTTTTAGACGTTGAACTTAATTCTTGTCACACTAAATGTCAATTTCCCATTGTTTGGTTAGTAGAGCTATTGTCTTGAGCCCATTTGCATTAGGAACGGCACTATCTGCGGTGCCAACGCCGTGCTACTGCCGTGCTAAATTAAAATTTTGAATCCTTCCAGCGCTTTTAAAATCAGGGCTGAGATCTTCTCAATTCGCCAGACATGCTATACTAACCTCATAAAATCACTCCTATCGAAATTACTTGTTTTTACTGGCTAATGAACCTAATCTATTTAGCGCGACAGAATTACGTTCGACGTCTAAAACTGGCCTTAGACGTCGAACTTAATTCTGTCGCACTAAATTGATTGGGTTTATTAGCCAGTGAAAACAAGTTATTTCGGTATGAGTGATTTTATGAGATCAATATAATCCGTCTGGCAATGGAGAAGATCTCAGCCCTGATTTTAAAAGCGCTGGAAGGATTCAAAATTTTAATTTAGCACGGCAGTAGCGCGGCGTTGGCACGGCAGATAGTGCCGTTCCTAATGCAAATGAGCTCAAGACAATAGCTCTAACTAACTAAACAATGGGAAACTGACATTTAGTGCGACAAGAATTAAGTTCGACGTCTAAAACTGGCGTTAGGTACAGATGACTACTAGGTCTAAAGTGTAACTCTCCCTTAGAGTTCTATTACAGCTAAAATCGTTGCATCGCGACCCACGTTTTCAAAACATCGATTTGTTTTTGGCTTTTCTGTTCCGCCAGTCAAATCTTATGAGCCAATCAAATTCTTGCCCTGTTCCGCCTAGTGCAGTCGCCTGGCTTTCTGTCGCGACGTTGTTGGTTTTAGTTCAGAGGGAAGCCATTTGACTGCACTAGGCGAAACAGGGCAAGAATCTGATTGGCTCATGCCGTCGGTTGCAGCTACCCGTCTACACTCACGTCAAAAACATGTTCTGTCGGCACGCGAAACTTCAAAGTTTTGACAGTGAAACTTTAATATTTTGACGGGCCAAACTTGAACGTTTTTGTCACAATATTCAAGTCCGCACTTTCGTTTCAACAACAAACATTGAAAAAGGCTTATATTCCGATTACTTAGTTTTTCTGGTCAAAAAGAAATAAATCAACTGAACTTTTTACCTTTTTCCACTCACGAGCGTCACCAAAGCTTCACGCTTGGGCGGGCAAACTTTGAAGTTCAACTGTCAAAACTTCGAAGTTTCACGTGCAGACAGAACATGTTTTTGTCGAGCGTGTAGACGGGTAGATGCAACCGACGGTAAGATTTGACTGGCGGAACAGAAAAGCCAAACACAAATCGGTGTTTTGAAAACGCGGGTCGCGATGCAACGATTTTAGCTGTAACAAAATATTAATCAACGCAAGTCAGATATTGCTGAAACTAAAGTTTTTTTTTCTACAATTTGTTGAACATCTTAGTAGAATCCGTTTTTTCTTGCTTTATAGGTATTTATAAGTAAAAAATAGTAAAAATATTGATGCGGCCAAAAAGGTGGGGACAAGAAACATGTATTTTTTTTTACTTCGCCTAATCGTACCTTATATGTACACCAACAAGCAAAGTCCACATTCCAATCGTGTAGACGTAACACCACATTACCAACAGCATGAGCCAAGTCCCATCCAACAACACAACCCTGGACAACAAAGAAGTAAACCAGATTAAGGTCAGATGGGGATAGGTTCGAGGGCTCCTTTAGCCTGTCCGTAGGCTCTCTTTGTTTCTGGTGAAGTTTGCGTTTTCTAAATGCTTTCTTTATTAGGCGCGCGGCGGACGAGCGCCCTCTACACTTGTGGCAACGCGCGCGCACGTTGTTAGGCTTGTTTTTTTGGTAGAAGCTTTTTGAGAGCTTTCGTGTACATGAGAGTCCACAGGAACCCCTACAAAACGAGAGTGTGCAGGAATCGCATACAAACGTGCGCGCGCAAGCTACAAGGCAAGCCAATAATTCCGGCGTGGTCTACACCGGGCTCCTTTGGCAAAATGACTGTCATTTCATAAATTATGTTCTCGTTTTGGTAAATTCTAGCCCATCAGATTTTAATCTATCCACTCTGTTTTTAATCATAATGCAAATGAAACTAAAGTGGGCTCCATAAGTGTGACAGCGTTTTTTGGGGATCTAAAGAATTTTAGTATATACCAAATCAATGAATAGTCATTTTCGCGCGCTCTGATTGGTTCCTCAATTAGTAGATATCCAGCACTATTTACTGTTTTGAGAAAACTCTCAAAATGGCGCGCGATATTGCGTTTGAACATTTTAATCACCGTATTTTATTCTACTGATTTGGTATATACTAAAACAACTATCCCCTCAGGATCGGTGCCTAGCGGTGGAAATATACCTCGACGTTTCGCGTCTCGGTATATATACACCGCTATTCACCTTCCCTTCAGGGGATAGTTGTTAAATATTAATCGAGAAAGCTCGGACTGAAACAAATATTGTCATAAAATTAGAACAAAGTAGTAATTAGTAGTAGATGGGCCTTTTCAGGTTACCTTTTTCTGTGCTGCCTCTGTAATTGTCTTGATATCAAAGTACTGACCTGTATAATACTGGACACCTATAGAGATCAAAAGGGCAGAAAGAAATGTTGAGCAACTGCACAGGAAAATTTATATCGCACGTTATGGTTGTTTTAACAAAATATTTTAAAATAAGACCAGTGATCTAAATAAACAACTCAGAATCCTAAGAAAAGAAAAAAGCTTTCGTCATGAAATACCCCAATTTGAAAATTACTCAGCCTTGGTAAGATTTCGCAATCAGGTTCCATCTGCTTGATAACAAGGGGAGCGCGGGTGTGGGAAAATGTATGGGAAAATCTCCCGAGAAAGGGGGGCCTCGGCCCCCTGTGCCCCCCCCCCCCTCCCCCCACTGGCTAGGCCCCTGCGTTATCAGCGCTTGCCTCTCATCGCTGTCACCCGAAACATATACACTTACCAGAAAATAAAACCAATGCAATACTCTCTCCCTGGTTTTCTATGACAGCTAAAATATCTTCGGTTCTTAAAGTCTCCTCACCCTGTTATTTGAACACATATTATTTGATTTCATGAATGCAAATATTACCAGCATCATTTGAAGAAATGCAAGAAAGCATGATGGCTCAGCGTTTGGTGCTGGACTGTGCTCAAGGATCGATTCCCAGGAGGAAAATTTATTTCTGTTCGATTCATGATAAAGACTGGCTTATATTGTACGTTGAACTTCATTATGTGAGGCAACAAACCAAGGTCCTGTCTGCCTTCCCTTCCCTTCCCTAAAAGCAATATGCATCACGTTTTTGCCCACTGGTGCTAGTAAGGTAAATGATGGAATCACCAGTTTTTGTATGAACTACAGCACTAGAGGCATTAACTTTCAATCTTTACAATCTCAACGTGTAGGACTAATTAACAATTATTCCTCGAGCCCGAATGGGCTCTGAGTCAATAGCTATTGTCTCAGAGGCCATGAGGGCGAGAGGAATAATTGTTTTAGTCAAATCACACAAGTCGGTCAATTTGTATTGCCAAAAAAATGTTTTTGTTATGGTCATTTGCCATTTTCTGGCTTTCAAATCCGACACTTTTCGCTACTAGTAGGCTATAACTTATAGCCTACTAGTAGCTCAACCTATCAGAATGCAGCATTGATAATAGACCACTAGTGTGTTATGACTAATGATTAATATTGCAGTGTGACCTCTGTAAAAAATCACTTTTATTACCTTTCTTGGAAAAACCTCTATGATATCTTCATCAGGATCAAACCCATGAAAGTGGACTTGTGACTGAGCTGCATACTATGAGAATCGAATCGAATGGAAAGTCCTTAGTGTACGTATTCTAGTGGAGGGTCACTATGGACGATTCCAGCTAAAAGCGTGCATGCTCTTCTTTATTCAGAAATGCCTAAGCCATGTCACACAATTACCAGAATGCTTTTTTAACAGTTTGTTCAACAAATGACCCACATCTAACGAGATGCACCTCGTGCATGCGTTATAGCTAACTTACTTAAGGTGGTTATTTTTTTTTTTTTTTTGGGGGGGGGGGGGGGGTGTATCTCCCCAAGAATTTTAGTACTGGGGTATGGATTAATTCTGGAATCACACTGGGTTCTGGATCTGGATTTCAAGTAGATTTCAAATTTATGTGACACTCATGCTTAGTGTTATACTAATGCCTGTTTAAATGTTGTACACAGATACACTCAATTTTTGTTCAAAATGGCTAATTTTTGGTACGTATTTGGACAATTTACATATATCTTCCTGCGCCTTTACCTGATCTGAAGGAAATGCCTTTCCCTCCATCAGTATTTTCCTCCGTTCTTTAGTTGGTCGGTAGAAGGGAACCATTAGCATGTGAAGATTGACTGTTAATGTGTTCATGACTATAACCTCAATATCCTTGGCACCTAAGTACAAGATACAGCATAATTTTAATAAATAAATTACAAAGGAATTGCTACCCGAATCACTAAACCATCCTAAACCTGCCACGAACGATTGATCTTTTTTTTTTCGGATCGATCATTTTTATCCCTTCAGTTATTGCATGACTATTTAAATCAACCGAAATGATCACATAACATAAACATTCATTTGTTTTCTAATATGCGATTGCAATGTCATGTGATCAATTCAATTAATTGAAACCAAAAGGGTAAAACCGATCGATCAAAATATAAAACGATTGATGATTCATGGCAAGTTTGGGACGATTAAGGGATTTGAGAGTAATGACCATGAAGGAGTTTTGATTTGCATACTAAGTTAAAAATGGATTTCCTTGGCAAAATGTCCATTTAACATGGAACTTTTTGTAAAATATGACTTTATTATCTTAGAAATTTGATAAAATAAAAATCAGATAAAATATGAGCAGTGCTGTCAGAACAAGCCAGCGACCGCCAGAGCTCCGCTGACTACTTAAAGGGACATGGTCACTGAAAACATCAAAAATATAATATCACAAATAATAAATTAAAAAATAGCAAATCAAATTTGTAAGAATGCTTTCAACTTGACATGTTGAAAATTTGAGGTCATTTTGATGTAGGATTACAAAGATATTATCGGATTGTAGTTACAGCTTACATGAGAAAATCCAACTCTTTTGAAATCGGTTTACCTCAATCTTTTTCAAACATACTAATTTTGCCATCTTAATTCGCTCATATCTCAGCAATCCTTCATCATAATCCAATGAAATTTTCCGTACTTCTTTCTTTAAACTGACTCTTGCAATTTCAAAGAATATTTTTGTATTTTGTGACAATAATTATTTTAGCACGTTTTCTAGGTGACCATGTCCCTTTAATGCTATTTTATGTTTCACTGCCGTGGCTACTTTTTCATTGAATCCCAGACAAAAGCATTATTGACACACTCAAAGTAATTAGTCAAACAGGGCCAGCTACTCTTTCTGAATAACCGCCTGCTCATGGGCGTTTGTTGGCTCTGGCTTGTGTCTGGTAAAGTCAAACTCTAGTTCTTTGATACAACTCATTTAAAAATTGGTCTACCATTTAAGAAAAAGGTCTATTTTATTTTTGAAAGAAATTCCTTGTCAAAAAAGTCTTGTCAAAAGGAAAGTGCACGTAATAATGATGATGACATGATCAGGAGACTTTCCATATACATGCACACCAGTACTTACCGACTATTTTTGCACTTGTTTCTGTTAAAATATCTTCAATTGGTTTCCATGGATACTCGCCATTTAAATGACCATGCACACCCCTGCAAGATCATAATGAAAAATGTTACTGAATAAAAATAATGTGTTTCCAAAAAATATCCATACCCCCCCTACGGAAGGGATTAGAAATTCCAGAGGGGTGGGGCGGGGGGTCATTTCTCAACACCCTTTTGTGGGGGGGGGGGGGGGGGGGCATAATAGGTTAGAATTGTTGCCACCTTTAGGAGGCGTTGAGCACCCTTAACATTGTATCCTCCTCCATGGTCAGCGTTCACGTGACCAAAGACTTCATTCCATGTGGATTAAAGGGGCTGTGTCACGATTTTAGCACACTTTTGGTGATGTAAAAAACATACAAATAACTGATGGATAGCAGAAATACTAATCTTGGTTTGTTAAATAGCACTTTAACTACAAATTGATCATGATTACAGGCTTCACGGACCTATTACAGAGCAGATGGAAACGGATGAGTTTTTGAAATCTTGTCAGAATGACAAGTTTTCAAAGTTTGAATTTACATCACTTCAACATTTGCTTGTAAATCGGCAGTCTTGTAGCTAAAACTTTCCTACATAGCCTATTAGGCTAATACCAATTGAAATAAGTGATTTGGGGGTGATTACATAGAAATTTTAGAGCTGTATTTACCATTTATTCAAATGACCGTGACACAGCCCCTTTAAAACTGTCGTGAATGCAAACCTGACTCATCTTAACTCAATGACATAGCCTGTGAGCCAGCTCTCCAGTGTTTTTTTCAGATATTTCAGTTTTTTTGTAACACAGGAATCCCACGTGCCAAAAGAGTTTTTTTTCGACACAGGAATCCGCCGTGCTAAAAAATCAAATATCTGAAAAAAAATCAGAGAGAGAGTGGGCTCACAGGCTAGGATTCTAAAGATCAATTATCTTTGATAGCGTGACGCTAATGCAAGATATTTTGGAGTGCACGCTTCAAAGGGGCGGTCAACTTGAACGCTTCGATGGTGAGACAGGACCTCACTTCTTCAGGCAGCAGATTCCATGATCTGATCGTTCTTGGGAAGAAGGAGGTCCCATATGCGTTCAAGTTGGACGGTACTCTGAAAAAAACAGCTCTTGTAGTGGACATGTTGCGAGTCGAAAATTACCAAAGAAGGACTTACATAAAATACATATGACTTACATGTGGGCCCACTTGGTCAAGTTGTAATCGATTATTTCTTTGCAACCTCTTGGTTGAAGGCCGAGTGAATTCCCACAGAAATAAACGCATTCTTCATCTCCATCCACTAGTGATAGATCAACTTAACACAGAAAAAAGTAAACAGCAGAATGTTATACTAATAATATTACAGATCAGAGGGAAAAAAATATTTAATATATAAACTAGTGTTTTATCAGGATTTCGGCCACCGAGAAATATCGTAATTCGCACTTGTGAAAGTTGATTAATTAATGTATCAGTCAATTCCAGCGGTGACCATGCCCCCCCTGCACAGGGAAAAATTGCTTAACACATTAATGGTTTTGGTAGCGTGTTTCCATTAATGTGTGAAAAATGTTAATGGGAAGACCACACTTTCCATTAATGATGTTAATGGAAGACCACACTTTGCCATTAATGTTATAGTACATTAATGGAAAAACGCTACCAAAACCATTAATGTTTTACGAAATTTTTTCCTGTGCTGGGCAACCCCCGGATTTTGGTCATTTTTAAAATTAAAACTAAAAATTCCCCGCCCCGGGGCAGAAAAAGATGCAAAATACCCCACAGTGGGGAAGACAAAAAATAGACAAATGCCCCTCCCCCGGGACCAGAAAAAGACAAATATTCCATCAACACTGCATTACAAAGCTTCACAACAAAATATTTCCGGTCAGAACTTCAACTCCATTTATTCTGTCTGAGCATTTGTAATTCATTTTTAACTGTAATTTAGTTTGTTCTCCTCTCTGAATGAGTTCTCATTTCACTGAAAGCGAGACAAAATAGATAACACGTGAAACAAATCTGTCAGTCTCAAATCGTAATTGAAATTCTTCTTCTACTAAGGTATTACAATAGTAGACACACCATCAAAAGTCTCCACTATTAAATTTCTCTCTGCCATTCGCGGTTGTAGATGGCTACAAACTCCATTTTTGTTGTGTCCGCCATCAAGAGTGGTGTATACGGGCCATGCTCGGCATTTTATTTTGTGTGGACGTAATTTTCTGTAACTGCGACATCGTAAACTGCCAATTGATAAACTGATCAGGGAAGTGAACTGGCGTTGTAGTTCTGCAAAACTCAACGCACTAAAATAGAAATAGAACCAAAATTCCCCACCCCTCTCCCCTGGAGAAAAACAAATCCCGACCACCGGGCAAGCAAAATTTTCAAAATTCCCCACCCCGGGGAACACAGTGGTGATTCCAGTGGGGGAGGGGGGCGGGGGGGGGGGGCATGGTCACCGCTGGAATTGACTGATACATAAGTTAATTGATTGTCAGATTGAAATATAACAAATAGACTGTTCGGCTACACAAAGCAACGGCAGGCTTACATCCTGGCTATATCTTAAGGCTTTAAGAACTGTCCACTTGCTTCAACCTACCGTGTGGTAACTCTTTGATCTTCGGGTAGAAAAATTCATCTCGCATATTTTTCAAAGGGTCAATATCGTCCATACAACTCGCAAACTCATGCGAGAGAATGTCCAAACCTTTGGCCTCAGCAATGTTTTTCAGTTTTCTAGCAGGCTCGAATTCAAATCTTGCACGCTTGCTTGAGTTATCGCACATTATGTTTCAGATGAGGGTGTAAAGTTATTAAAGTTTTCAGCTAATTATATTGTCCAGATATTGCGATACATATCCGGCGCTTTTTTGGCAGTCTCAAAGCCGCTGACCAGCAGCGACAGAAGGCTTTTTTGGAACCAGCCCCTCGCGCGTGTAGGTGTGCGTGATGAGTAAAAACCAGTGTGACGTGCGCGGTACAAGACATATGACATGACAAAAGAAAAAGCTTTCATCTGAAATAATCATACATTTCCTATAAATTTACTCTTGGAAGGGGGGAGCACCGGCAGCTCATTGCGCCAGTTTCGCAACGAACTGAACAATTCTGAAGGGAAGTAAGTAATAAACCACAGAGCTGAAAAAAATATTCCAGCACTTGAAATCAGATTAAAAAGGTAATTAATTGCTCCTTTTATATGTTGCAGCCCCGTAGCCAGGGATTTTTGTGGGGGGTGCTAATCTAGAGAAAGCGGACCAACGTGGTATGAATTTATTCTCTAGTCAAAATTCACTAGAAAAAGCAAATATACAAAACTGGCTGTATGCCAAAGTGACTGCAGTCTTCTGTTTGGCCCATTTAGTCACTAAAACAGAGTTATCCATGAGCACCCTTAAATGTGGACCTTTTTGTCACCTGGGGGGGTGCTTGCGCACCCCGGAACCTCCCCTGGCTACGGGATTTGAACGTGATTTATATTGAGTGGTGGTGCGTGTAGTTCTGCTACGAGATACATGTAACAACACTGGATTTTAACTCAACAAAAATCCCCTTCCCCCCCCCCCCTCAAATGTCAAACAGACAAGACATCAGTGTTGGTCCAAGAGGGGCCAACGTTTTTTTTAGGAATGACCTGGGGGGGAGGGAGGGATAAAAACAGTCTCTTGTATTTTCACCATTCATGTGCAATTGACGCACGTGCATCGACATAAAATGACCTATCATATGATCCCATTTATAGGGTGGGAGACAACCGGCCAGCTGTCAAGCTTATGCCGTGATTGTCACGCCCAACTACAAATCGGGTACACTTACTCATGCCAGAAATGATCCATACCTCATGGAGGGGAATTTACCCAGGAATCCCCAACCCCCTGAAATTAATGTCCGGTACCAATAGGAATAATTTTTTTCTTCAACAGTCATCTGAAGTCCTCTCTATCATACCGAATTGTTTTGAGGGTATCGATCCAATAAAATAACAGAGCAGGAGACCGGAACCTTTATCATGACTCTACTAAAAAAAAATTTCTCTGTTTAAAATCCAAATGGGTTGGGGATTTGAGGGCTAGCAGTCTACCCTTTCATTGAATCCAACACTGTTTCACTGATGAAAAGAAAAGGACATTATCTGCATATAAAACAAGCTTTATTGACAAATTCAATACTCAATACAGCAGCATCATAATCAGATGCAAATTTCTATACTTTTCCCCAGATAACAATATTGCCTTTATTACCAAATTCCCAACTAATATTTCTGAGGACAAAGAAAATGTGCCTGTGAGGAAATCAAACTTTTAATATAATTCTTTCCATCAATATCTAAATGCTCCCTGTTTTCTATACAAGTAGCCGAGGACATTGCAAAGAAAGCTGTGTTGCATTTCTATTCCTTCTACAAAATACTGTTACTCATCACACAGTGCAAGCAACCATTATCAGGAACTCAGAATTTGAATACACAAAAAAATATAATCTACCGCTTTGATAATAGACAGAATAGATAGGATTTGAAACTAAAAGGCTTAAGGAGGGATCAAACAGATAGAGTTTCTAGTTTCATGTTTGATGGCAAACTTGTACACTCCTATCGCTGTTTGATCCCTGCTCTATCAACTATCACAAGACTGCTAATTTTAGTAAAACCTCAGGGCTCTAATGAATAACAAGAAGCAAATTAACAGTCATAATATTATTATGTGTTTGGTCGATTTAGTTACAAAATATAAATTATATTTTTTTGTGACTACTTGTCTACAATAGCTGCCAGTTTTTAGTTGCAAAGTGTTATAGTTGCGATGTTGTGCCCTGAAGTTTGACTATTAATCCAGATTCAACAGAAAAAGCTACTTCTAAATTACAGTGACATTAAAAAATGCTCCATCCAGATAATCCTACATAATACATAATAATCTTTTGCTAAGTCTCAGCAAATAAAAACAAGTTGTAGTTTGTCCTTTCTTTGTGGCTACAGAATTCTATTCGTTTTGATTTATTTCACTCTCTCATGGAGAGAAACCTTTCCTACACCCTATTCAGAGTATAATAACACTTGGAGTTATTCACAGCATACAATGTGCAATTGTATAACTCTGGACATTATTGACAACTAATAATATATCTCTGTATGGAACAACCAGCTATACAAACAATTAAAAGCAATACTCCATAAAAAATAATTATTCCTCACAGGCCATTCTTCTTTTATACAAAATCTGAACCACCTAATACACCATAATACACTGCACCAATACACAAGCATTCACTCAAACATGAAATTGTTAACTTAAAAATTATTAGTGTCAATTTCAAATAAACATAAATGCTAGATTGTATTCAATATTAGTTCATAATATCAGCTACTTGTAGATAGTAGCAGTTTGCACAATAAAACATTCTGAGACTCAACAGCCTGCATAGTAAAATGTTTCCATGGATTTTCAGAGGACCGAATCCAAGAAGAAGCCATGATCATAAGGTTTGATTTTGCAACAAATAGTGTGGAAAAGGGAATATAATAGGGGTAGTGAGTAGAAGTGAACTGCAGGAAGGAGAAGAGAAAAGTAAGGAACTATCGCAGGCAATTACTGAGTGCGACTATGTCAACCGCGCCATTTTGTAAGAAGTTAGCCAATCAGGAAGTGAGAACAAAAGATCTTGACTTTCTTGAGATCTCAGACATCGAAGTATTAGTTTTTCTCTAAAAATTATGAAAATGAGCAGAAAATATAACTTCAAAACACCTTTACTGATCACCAAACGTATTGCAGGTATTAAATTTCGTTAAAATAGTCTCTAAATGACAAACTTTTTACAGGATGGCCCGGTTGACTTAGTCGCACTGTAAGCCTTAGATAATGAAAGGAGTTTTGTTTCTCCTCTCCTAATTTTTCTCCCATCCTGGTATGCTAATATAATATGCTGTCGAATATGACAACTAGGAAAGCCTACCCTTCATCTAGCAATTACAGCATATTGCAACATGGTACTTCCAGGCTGCTCACAACAGGAGAGCTGAATCCATTAGCTGGTTGTTGTTTTTTACACACAGGACGCAATAAGTCCAGTTAACAACTGCTTGTCAGCATTTGGATTCTCTTGCATGATGCGCTCAATAGTCTCTTCTTGATTAGGAAAAACAGTTTTCAGCTCATTAAACAGGGCCAAGCCAGCAGTTCCATCAGACTGGTCATAGTTCATTCGACGTTGTGCTGCTTGAGTGTGATATTCCACCTCACGCTGCCCTGGATAACCAGCAGTGGCAGCACCATATCCCATTGGCATTCTGTATTGTCCGTATGGGTTTTGGTGGTATTGTGGAGGTAAAGCTTGTCGCAGCGGCATGTTCATACGCTGGAAAAATAAAGAGTTCCATTTACTGTAAACACAGAGTTGATAGCACAATGCTAGAATTGGCATCCTCATTATGCTAGGCCCATCAAAACACACATTAATTTCAAAACCTAAAATTAATTGTTTGGGTAAAACACACACATTTATTTCAAGAACTAAAATTATTTTTTGGGCTTCAGAATTTCAGAGATTTTTTCCCCTCTAGAACAGAGTCAGGTTTCCAGAGCCTCAGCCGTACAGTCATACTCCAACCCAAATTTCTAGAAGCCCCTCCCCCTGGGTTTTTCTAAAACAGGCACATTGATTTTAATTTCCATTACATGTACCTACCATAGGCTGCTGCTGCTGTAGTGGGTATCCTCTAGAGTTCAAATCCCTAGTTGTCGGCCGAGAAGAAGGGTCTGGGACCCCATAACGAGGCACTGTCGCTGATGTAGGCACCTGCCTTGTTTGAGGGTCCTTATCAGGAGCAGGCTCCTTCCTAGCAGGGTCTCTCTCAGGATGGTAAAACTTGCACCTAAGTCCATATGTACACCGTCGCAGGTAGGGGCAGATCCTGGGATGTGTGGTAGTTCCCTTACGAAGGAAGTCGTCCAGCGTAGGACCATGTCTACCAAGAGGGTCATCAGGTACCATAAAAATGTCTCCAACAAAAGAGTACATAAGAATCCTTTGCTCGATTACTTCTTGCCATTTAGGATTCTCTTCAAATAAATCTCTAAAATTGTCATTAGATACAATAATTCCATCCGTTTCTGATGCCAGCCTGACAATAAACCTGTCATCATAGCAAACAATTCTCCTCCCATTCACTTTTCTTGATGGTGTAAACACAACAGAACCCTTTTGTTCTAGTTCCAACAAGATTTCTTGGTTTTCCATAGGTGTATCAGTTCTGGGAGTTTCTTTACGCCACTGAGGCACAAACACAGTAATTTCTTGGTGTCCCCGTTTTTTGAACCACTCAATGCACAGCTTTATTCCTTGGCAAGAGAATGTTCTTTGTTTTCCATGGCTGTAAAGATAACAGGAAAAAGGAATTTTAAAATTAAAACTTATCACACAACACTAAACCAAGTTCCTGTTTGTGAATGCAAAACTTCAAATGATATTGATTTCACTAAACATTCATCAGCATCCTGTGTGACTAGCCAACTGCATAAAGAGGCACCAATATTTGCAATTCATAATGAGTGATAATGCATATGGCATTTCACCCAACATCCTGTAAGTCTGGTTAGCTTCAGATTTCAGTCTATAAAGATAATTTAGTTCAATATTTTGCAAAAGTCACATGATGGTCATATATTTTTTTCTAAAACTTGGGCATTCCAGGAGTCATTCTCCATTCTATAGGAAAGCTGAAATAAAATCAACCAATAAAAAAGAAATCCTCTTTCATTGATCATTTTTACTTATAGATTTTTTTAAGTCTGCTATAGAAGGTTGTATTTTTAAGGTCTACATCCAAATTAGTGTCTGAAACATCTTTAGGGTGTTCCAAGAGTTCTTTTCCACCTCTATAGGTACAGTAGCTGAAATAACATTAACCAATAAATAAAAAAATACTCATTAATTATTAACAATTTATGTAGTTCTTTTAAGACTACAGTAGATTTAAAACAAGTGTCTGGAACGTGATGTTACAAGGCATCCTGAGGGTGACCTCAAAACCCTATGCTCTCATTATGCAACCCAAGCACAGCCTGAAAGAGGAAGTTGCTGTCAATCAAGTTTCCTGTTGCACAAGCTAAACAGGTAAGTTAATATAGAGCCCACATTCTGATTGGTTAGTCAGGAGGAAATACAACAGAACAGCTTAACAGGAAGCACTGTACTCCAATCAAGCATAACTTTTTTTTCACAAAGAGGACTTTTGTTCATTTCTTAGAAATGAGATTTCATGATAATTTTTAACTAGAAGCTTGAAATTTATTCCTGGCTGAGAGTTTTAAAACATTTTCTTTAGGAAACAATTTGGACAAGAGTTTCTAATAAAGGACCTTTGAACTCGGTTCAGCAACATAAACCATGCAAGACTGAATCCCATATTTTGGTTCACTTACGTACCCACTGGCAAATACATACCAGACAATGAAATTAAAAATTTACAAGCAAAATGAAAACCTCAGATCTATATGATAGTGGCAACATATGGTATTTTTCTTCCTTTCATGAAGTTCATTTGCTTTTTCTACTATTCTGAAACTGATTTTCAAAAAACTTAAGTCTTCCTTAATGGCCTCCTGCTATTTTTGCAGTTTAGATCAATTAGCTAGAAGTAAAAACCTATACATCCTGCTGATTTACTAGAAACAAATCCCAGAGGCAAAAATTGCAAAGCTGGGGACTAGCTCTATGATAATGTTTGACAAGGCCAGCAAACCATGTTGAAGAGAACATTATTGGTTGCAAACCGATTTATCCACATGCAAACATCATAGAACATACTGACCAAAGAAAATTTTAGATTTATAATCTTTGGTAGTATAGTCCCCTGACAAAGTGACAATATGAAGGAATACACAAATCTCTTACCTCATAGCAACATTGCTACCATCAATCACAATATGTCGCAGGTCTGAGTCCTTAGATGTCTCCTTCTGACCAACAACTTGCTTGTATACTTGAGTTTCCTCTTCAAGAGGTCTGTCCGACACCATATTTTGCAACTCTGGAGCCATTGCTGCATAACCTGGAACATTTTCAAGTATTGACGTCCTAGGCATTGGCACAGGCATCACAGCTGATGAGCCACGTGCTACTACATTACTTCTTCCTTTGGCAATCACAGCTGGGGATGCTGGAGTGACCGCTGTTTCTGTCTGCCGTGGCCGCATGGGCGTTGATACTTTTATGAGTTCGTGAAGTAAAGTATTTTGGTCAACTTCTTTGCCTTGTTTTCTCACCACTTGGTCTATATCCTCCTTTGTGTACCCAAGCTTCATAGCAAATTCCGCAAGAGAGGGATCAATGTAGGCTTTTGTTTGAGGAATATATTGAGTTGGTTGAGTTGGCTCCTGAATAGCCCTCTCTGGTGTCCTGCTATTTCTCTCTCTCATAACATTTTCAGTAAAGGAATGCTCCAGACCAGCTCTAAGTTCCTTTGCTCGCTCCTCAATAGAAGAGCTTGCAATTGCTACTGCTATTTCGCCACCTTGAATAAGTGCTTCATTTTTGCCAGCAAACATCACAACAGCCCCAGAGATTTTTCAACATGTGTCCCATAGTTGCGAATTGCCTCATATAGTCTTTCATCAAATCGAACAGAAACTCCTTTAACTTCTGGGTTGCACAGGGCTTTGATATAGTCCTATAAACGAGAACAATATCTAATTTCAGATTTATTGAATACTTTCAACTCGTTATATAGACAAGGAGTTAGAGACTTGAAATTAAGTTACATTACCTGTAAATAGCACTTTTTGAAAACAAATGAAAACAACGCTGAAGAAATTAAAGAGTGAAACCATTTATTGAAATCATGACACAAGCAAACGTGCTGACTACCATTCGCAACCAGTTTTATAATTAGCTTTCCAACTAAAACTCTACTTCAGAATAACATTTTCTTGGAAATGGAATACAAGCAAAATCCCTTTGTAATCGAAACCTATAGATTCTGGTTAGAGTTTTATGCCCAAACTATTCAGGTTTGTTATCCATTAGTGTCCAGAGGCGCAAATGCAAGGTTATTAATAAAATGTATACGAAATTAATACAGCGGAAGTTGTATCGGGGAGGACATCGGGGAGAGGTTTTTAGCTACAAAAGTGAAACCTGGCCCACCATTGCTTAAATGTCTGAATTCATCTCTGAGTGTGGCATTTTTTTTGCGACAAACGAACATACATCCTTGGACGATTATTTTAGATCATACACCATATTTCCACTTCCCATGACACAGACTTTCATAACACAATAGATAGAACAACAACGAACCAAGGCCTTAGTTTCGGTTTTGGCATGCTCGCTTTACAAACCTTAGCTTTTTCCATCCACTCCTTCGGTCCCTTTAGCTGAACCCATTGATATCCACTGGATTCAGGAGAAGTAACAATAACTTCGACTTTGAAAATAAACCGTATCCTCTCTGCGGCTTGCGCTACAAGAGCTTTCTTGTCGTTTTGCACAGCAATTTCGTCTTGTACAACATCCGCCATATTGGATGACTATGCTCACTTTATATCGTGCGAAATGATTTCGAAAATCCTAATTCAGTTTCTTTCGTGCATTGCAGCTTCATAATTCCTTACTGCTATCCCTTAGGAAGTCTGTTTTAAATATAAAAGACGTCTTCTTCCTTTCTACTCGCTTGTTTGTGAGTGGACGGTTTTGGGAAGCCACTTGACGTCACGCGTACTTTGAGCGAGCGTCACGATTATTGCTGAAACACGATATCAAAACATCAGGGGGAGGGGGCAGAATCTGGTTTTTAAAATACTCAAAACTTGCAATTTAAACCACATTTGGAAAACTTAATAAGCCATCTCATTTATTGGAACTTTTTAAACGTCGAACAACTCCTAAAAGACTCTGATAATGTAATAATAATGAAGTATAAGGTCTGATTTTATGTAGTTTTGACCCCTCCCCACTGAAATATTTCTAGCCTCTTCTGGAAAGTTCTCCTGACCGTGACGTCATGGAAACAGCAAAGCGACGGTAACCAGGAAGTCCAAACGAGATGCGAGCACAAATATTCGTTACATTTTCTAAGGAATTAGCAAGGAAATCAGACAAACATACTTATGCTTTGTTAAAAATAATTTTTTGATAATTTTACTTTGAGATTTTAAAAAACTGGAAGCTGGTACGCATTTTGTTCTAGGTGGCTGTGGACTATGTTCTTGAACCGACCCTTTGCTTGATTGCGTCAGTGCTGTGTGACACCAACTACGTGACTGATGTATTCATTGCATTTTGAGACATGACCTTTATTACCAGGGAAGGTTTTAACGGTGTAACGGGATGTTTTATCAATGGGGAATAGACCTCTCTACCTACGCATGCAATTTTTTTACATGAAGAAAAATCCGTTGTCTTTATGAAATTTCTTCGTCATTTCAAGTGGATATGGAACCATTTCAAACAATGAAATGATCACGTGATTTGAAATGGGCAATTTGCCTCGGGGGGTAACAAGTACTTATGACATTTTTCGGTTCAGTGTCACGTGGTTCAATCTTGATGTACAAAAAGTGATACGTATGACAAAGGCTAGACACCGGACGACCGGACGAGTGCTGGTACTGGGAAAAAACACAGATCACAAGACTCGCGCAGGGACTAAAAAGGCCCCCACATTTCCCGGGACAGGAGATAGTGCAGTGGGGGCTATTCCTAGAAAGTTAGAGTATACAGAAAGCCTAGAAACAATATTTAGAGTATCTAGAAAGCCTAGAAACAATATTGGAAAAGATCTTCCGTTGGTCTTGTTTCTGGCAGGTGCGTTAGCAACAATAACAACATTATTAATAATATGTGTGCCCTGCCCTGTAAAATCTTAGGATGCTATCTACTGGTGTTGATGACGAAGTGCGCGGAAAGTTTTCCCAAAGTCGCCGGGCGGGACCATAGACAATTCCGTGGGAGGTTTTTCTCGCGTAGATATCTTTTCCTGGCTCAGGAATGCGGATTTTTTTTTTGGTGCGTGAGCCGAAGCAGTTATTCTTGCAGCTCAGAAACTACAATCAGAAAACCCCTTAGACACCGCTCAATTTTTAGGTGTTTTTGTGTAGGGACCTAAATTTAGACAACCGAACACCAACAAAATGCAACAAAATAAAATCGCCCCAAGAGCACTTTATTTGACACTAGTTCCATTCACGTATGCATGCATGGTATGATAGTTTTCCACCTGATGTGGATCTTGAGAGGAGCCGAAAAGCCCGAAGCGTGTTTTTTATCAACCTCATGCAAAGAAATTTGTGTGTTAATATTGCTTCAAAGTTCACTGATCGAGTGTAAGATAATTTAAGCCAAGGAGGGGGAGGGGGTAGTCCTCATATATGGTACAACAATATATAACAACCGGGTTGAGAGGAGCCGAATGCGTGTTTTTCATCAACCTCATGCAAAAAAAATTTGTGTGCTAATATTGCTTCAAAGTTCACTAATCGAGTGTAAGATAATTTAAGCCAAGGAGGGGGAGGGGGTAGTCCCTCATATATGGACAACAATAAACAACCGGGTTGGGCTCCTGAGGTCTGCGCGGTAGGGTATCGTAGTCGTAGGCCTATTTAATCAGTATAGCTACCCTAAAAAAGTTTATAAAAGTTGTGCCGCATTTTATAGTAAGTGATGTCAATGTGTGTATGAGTGTTCTTTTTCATTTATTTTATAGTGATAAAGATAGTTATTTTAAAGCCTTACATAGTTAACAAAAGCCCGCTTCGATCGCGACCAACTGGACTACCCTTTAGGTCTGCGGTAGGCCGTAGGGGGTAATCACAGTATACCAGGGAGCCTTTCTACCTCATGTTATAGGTCAGTATGATAGGGTATAAAAAATAAGGATTTTGGTTTGCTCTGAATGTCTGATAGCAAACAGCAGGTTTTTGAGACCTCGGATCGGCGGCACACCCCTACCCAAAAATCAGTTGAGTACTGTTTTCAAGGAAGTTTCAAGGAAAAAGAAAAAAAAAATGTGTCAGAAGTGGGATTCGAACCCACGCCTCCATTCGGAGACCAGAACACTCACCCATGCATCATGGGAAGGATTGAACCTTGAGTCTGGCGCCTTAGACCGCTCGGCCATCCTGACACCGCTGACAAATGATGTTAAAAATATTATATATAAAGGCAACTTCTGTATGAATTTAATTAAACATTGTATTCTACAATATTGAAAGCAAAATCATGTAATTTAAAGGAAATTTCTTACTACAAAAGCTCTTTAAAGTATATATTACTCAATAAAACCACGCTAAACTCATCCAAAGGAAACAAAGCGAATCACATCGTGCCCAGACTTCCCAGCATGGGTAGGAACGCCTGGTAATTTTCGCTTATTTCAAGATGGCGGAGGAATCATGTTCTTGTACGTGCAATAAATCTGGGAAAATTCGGATAACTGCAACGATTAAGAATCCATGGATATCAAGAAATATACACAGAAAGTATTTCCGTTGTGGTGTTATCAAGAAATACTCATCAATTAATTGTTTTTGTAAACATTTGCGGCATAAACTTTTGTGTGTCCAGTTGAATGTTGACCCAGCGTTTGCCGGGGTTCTGTTAAAATGTGTCAAGGAATCAGAGAAGTTTGCTGTTGGCTTTACAGTCTGGGTATTTGAAAAATGGAAAGAGATAGGACTTCATAATGGTAAGTGTGTTTTTATTTGTTACCGTGAGCAGAGATATGTATTTGTCATCCATTTGAGCCAATTGAGATATGCCTGTTTTCCAACGAAAGGGATGCGAAGAAAATGGCCACCGTTTTTTTTTTTCAGGTAATCCTAAAACTATAAATACATATCTGTTCATAATATTCAATGAGAAACTGAACAAGTCAACATCTGGGTTTAAATCAAGACTTACACTAAGACTTCTTCCTGCAAGACCACAATCTATAGAGCCTGATTTGAAATGGTGAGTTTTATTGTATTTTGTAATAACTATAATATAATGCAATTGCTGATTAGTCCAAAGCATTAGACCACAAGAATTGGTGGAAGTAATTGTGTTATTTATTAATTAATGTGTTTCATTTTTCTTTCATCTTTTCATGTCGTTTATACTAGGTGTGAAAGACTTGCTCCACTATTAGTAATTTTCATCAAGCTCTCAGACGTCATGGCCTGGCTTTCTACATTAGGTGGAGCATATTCCTCATTAGGAGAACACAGCTCAATGTTTGTGAGTATCGTTTTGCTACCACCGCCTCTCCCTTCTGGAATTTGAGGGGTCTCAAATAATGGATGTGGCTATACTAGAAGGCAAGACAAGCTGCCCCAAATCAGTATACCACCAGGCAACCTCCTCAATTAGTTAGAAAAGACCCTGAGTGGTGGTCCGGCCGGGGTTTGAACCCCCAACCTCCCGCACAGAAGCCCAGCACTTTACCAGTCATCATCACCAGCCTGCAACACTGCTCTGTAGAACTGTTTAAATAAACACATGGCGACTACTGACACAGCAAGTGTGAATTATTATCATCAATAAGAAACTAATCTCTGCCCCTCACCACCAGTCTATTTTAGTTGATGTTTATCTGTTTTCTGTTATAGTCCCAGAAAGCTTGTGATACATCCTTGCGACAGCTGTTAGTTGCTCGACAACTGAACAATCCTGTTTTGGAAGCACAATGTCAAGTCTTCTTGGCAATGAGTCTTGTCCAAAGGGGTCACCTCAAGCAAGCAAAAAAGATGATAAGGTAAGGTAATACGAGGGGATAATATTATTTAATTTGCCCGAGATAAAAATCAAAACCTGGCATCTACCTACCGGTAATCCAGGGATGTCAACCCTGAGACTTCAGAGATCAAGAGAAATTTGGGATTTCAGATGAAACACAATGGCTAGTATGGAGAAAAATGCAAAACAGAAAACTGGGAGACATACAGTTAATATATGGTATATGTCAATTGAGAAAAATCTTTCCAGGAGACAGGAGTGAAAAATATTGATGCAAAATAGGGAGAGTTGACATCCTTGCTAATCCCAGCTGCAGAGCTGCAAACAGCCCTCTGACCTTCCAAATGCAAGATATGAGGTATTTTTGGTTCATAAAAATGTCTTGCTGTGAAAAGCTAAATAATACAAAACTGCAGTCTATGAAACTGCTGGAGATTTGGACTCAAAGGAGGGCAAGACAAGGCTGAAAAGCAGGAGTCTCCTGCAAAATGCAGCAGAGTTTACATCTCTGTAGTCTCCTGCAAAATGTGGCAGAATTGACTCTCTGCAGCTGAGTGATTCTAATTTTAATTTTTGAGTTGGGATCCAGGTAGGATTCCATCTATCCCATGTGGGATTCCATATAAACCAATCTTACATAGTGGAATCCCAAGTGGCTGTCCTAGCAGCGAAACCTTGTAACTCAAAGTATCATGTTTTTCAACTGCTCTTACAGGAAACAGTACTCCTATGCTTTATCCAATGGCATCAGAGATTCTAAGGTATTAAGAGATTCCCATCAAATGGATATACTGTTATTTTCATTTTTCTTGAACTGTCAAAAATTGCTGATTGTTTATAATGTCTTGTTTAGCTTATTGCCTCATGTCAAGCTGTTTGGACAAAAATCAAGTTTATCAAAGAACAAAAACAGGTAAAACTAAATTAAATTATACCTTTGAAATTACTCCATTTGTGAATTACTAAGAATGTGCAATTTTGTACTAAGAGTAACCCAACAAGTTCAGGGCTGTAGTCACCAAGTATGGTGTGTCCAGTTTCGATTGTACTTCTTGCATCTAAACAATTCTAGTAACAGTCACTCAACATTTACAAAACCGGACAACTCAAATATCCAACTCTGAACGGGACCACTTGAAAATCTGCGTCTAGCCTACAGCCCTGAAATTACATGATCTAATTCAAGATGTTGATCAACATTAGTATCAAATTTATACATTTGCCTTAGAGCGGATTTCAGATGACTGCCGCAAGTAAGCCAGACTTGTGTTTGGTAGTCAGTGTTATTAGAGCGGATTTCAAATGACCGCCGAAAATAAGCCATACTTGCGTTTGGTAGTCAGCGTTTTTATTTTCGAGAGCAATCAAATTGCGAACTAAATAAAAAAATGCGCCAGTGCAAGTCTGACTTACTTCGCCTCCTGATTGGTTTGTTGTTGAATGGCTTCCATTCCTGATTGGCTAGTGTTTTTTTTATTTGCGTTTGGTTTCCGACACTCGTCTGAAGTACGCTCTATTTGGTTTACACTAGAACGCAAGCGCAGACGCGAGCACAAGAAAATCGAAAACCGTTACGTATTGTGCTTGCGCTTGTGTCTGGTGTAAATCAAGGAAACGCAAGCGCAAGTAAACTAATTAATGCCGATTTTAGGCCTGCGCTTGCGTCGCTGTGATTTACACTTGCATTGAGCTTGCGTCCTGCACTTGCGCTCGTGTGTACACCAGCCCTAACTGTAGCACACTTTCTGTGTTTTTTTCAGATGTCAAAAACAATCCACTCGAAGTCATAGAGATGACCATAGTAGTAGAGGTGATAATAGAATTGACGCAAAACCTGAAGTGATGCCTACATAATTCATTATACTTGTGTTAATATAAACAGTTATGACCCCCAGTTTTATACTCTGCTAGTTTGTTGTGTCACATCAAAATATAAATACAGTTTATATGACAACTACCATCACGGTAGCGTCTCTGAGTTATGCATCAGCCAATGGACAATTCCAGCTACAGATGTGCGCGCTCTCTTTTCATTAGAAGTGCCTTTGGGATATAGTACGTCTACCAGGATGCAATGCGCGCATACAAGGCACTTTGTTCGTGAAATGTATCACAACTACCGTCCTGCGCGCGCATTCATTATAGCTGGAATCATCCCATTCAACCTCGTCCCCAGGGTCTTGTGGGTAATTTTCAAGATGGCGGTTGGTCGAGCACAAGACCCTGGGGGAGGCTGAGTCACATGACCGCTGTTTGAAGACATGGGAATGAGGTTTGTCCTTTGTTTCGAGATGGTCATGTGACTCAGCCTCCCCCAGGGTCTTCTCCCGAGCTAACCGCCATTTTGAAAACGACCGAGAAGACCCTGGGGACGAGGTTGCATCCCATTCTCGAACCCAGAGTTCCCCGGCTCGTCACCTTGTGGGGGAGGCTCTGGTGACAGCCATTGACGCATGCGCGAGATTTGATACAGAGCCGCTGAGAAAAACAACTTTCTGCGCATGCCCCAACTTTCAAAATCAGCCAATCAGCGAAGGACCTCAAATGGATGAAATCTCATTCCGAACCCTATTATATGTCACGCAAGTAAAGTAGACCACAATGGTATTCATTTAAATTTATTTATCATGATTTTTTGTACGTTTTACATCAACATGATCTCGAATTTTCATAAATTCTCAAATGGCCTTAAAATGACGATTATCACCACTTTGAGGACATGACTATTCCAATTATATTCGTTCTACCAATAGAACGAAGTAGTGTATAAATGAACATGATCCAAAACAGTGCGAACCAAAAAACGCTTCATGCAAGTTTTCCACCAATCTCGTACCCAGAGCCCGTCATCTTTTGGCCAGCGGCAAGATTCAGGGCCCTGGGGAATCAATTTTTTTTAAAACCCAGATTCTGGGTTTCCGGTTTGAACGTTGTATGAAAGTTCGTTACGTTTTGACCTACCATGCATGCTCACAAATCGGATTCCACCGCAACGTACTGAGCCATGTGGGACACTTGCGCATGTCAAATAACTATGTCACCAAAATGACGATAATCGTAATTTTAAGGCGGCTATTTGACAATTTATGAAAATCGTATTTAAGAGTTCGATATCAACTTGTTTTACATTCACCCCCTTATGAACTTTGCATAGACATCCACACAGACCCGTCCCTGGTTGTCCTCTGCAGCATAGTTCTTGAGATCCTCGCCATACCAGATTCTCAAGTTTCCATACTTGGTGAGGTAGAAGGGGTTGCAGAAGTCGGTGAACACGAGCTCATTAGAGTGAGTTGGGTCGACGAAGGGCATCCAGTACCACAGGCCAGACTTGTGCCTATAACATAAAAAAATATAGTAACTCGGGCCCAATCAGTAAAAGATTATTTTAAAACTTCACTTGCTCAGTCTGTACGGGACCGAGGGTCTTGTAGTACGGACCGAGCAATACGTACAAAAAGACCAGCGAGGTCTGATATTTCCCGTACAGACTGAGCAAGTGAGGTTAATAATTCTTTTATATATGGCTCATTTGAATTTGTCCAACTTCCGGCCTTGGTGGTTTTCTTCCGTTCACGCGCGCGCGCCACGCGTTATTTTTATCTTCGTTTTTCAGTATTTGAGTTTTAGATTTTGCGTGAATTTTTGTTTATTTCCCTGCATGCACTTTTTGCAGTAACTTTAAGTAGTGAAAACTTTGAAGCGAAAAAAAAGCTAGCGTACAGCGCCAGTCAATTACATCAATGGAACCCAGCATTCAAGTCTACACAACCATATTAGTGAAAGTGGATTGGTGAAGATTGTATGAATACTGGCTGAGAGAATTTTCCCCGGGGGGGGGGGGGGAGGGGGGGGACTCCAATATTTTTTTGTCGGGGACGATCGTCGGAAATTTTCAGTTTCACCCCTAAAAGATACCAAATGGCGTGCCATGGCGTGGCTAAAAAAATATGTTACCCGTAAAAGATACCCTAAAAGATGAGGTCGTAGGCGCGAAGGACACAGGTAACAGGTAACAAGATACCCATCAAGAAATTTCCGTGTTTGTTTCTAATTTATCGTCTTCTCGAATCGAATAATGCACCATCATAAGAAAAAACAATTTGGACACAGTTTCGGCCCAAAAAGATACCAATCTCCCTAAAATTTATTGAAGATCACGATCATCCCTAAAAGAGACCAAACCATTGTGATTTTAACCCCTAAAAGATACGACGATCATCCCGACAAAAAAAATTTGGAGTCCCACCCCCCCGGGGAATTTTCAAATTTTGTTTCAAATTTTGTTGATATGTAAATGAAGCACAAAATAAAGTTGCCCTACCAACCTGATGTATTTTTCCACTGGATATATGACTTCGTTATGCCTATCGGTGACCACCACGTTGAGGGGGTATTTATGGTATTGATAATAAGTATAGTCACACCCCCAACGACTATTATAGGCGACATTGCTAACACATCTCACATAACCAGATCTATAGACAAGCTTGATCGCCCCGACAAGCCCGCTTGGACCCAATGTCTGTAAGTTGCCATACATATCTGTTAAGTTTGGCTTCGTAACAGACTGGCCTCCCGTTCAACTTTGTCCATTCCTTCTGCGTTCCTGGAGATTCACATAAAAAAAAAACAGGACGTGGATACTTAGCCTGCTCGCAGACTCTTGTACTGCAATTTTCGCTGGTAGAATTTTCTTCAAACTTGAATGACAAAACAACGAAGGTCGAATGACCCAGATCAAAAGTTTGACAAAAATTGCGCGAAGATTTTTCGGAAGAGGGACTTTTGTAAGAACACTGTTAGAATGTCTGCTCGCATTTAAGCAAATGCGGCTTTTAAAAATAAATAGTTAAAAGTGCCAATAGTCGAGGTTTAACATATCCAGAGCTCAAAAATATCCGACCATTTAATTTTTGACGCGATGCGAGCGAGTTAAAAAATTACTGAAAAACGCGTCTACATTTGTTGGAGTCACCTTAAACTCAATATAATGGTTTTTGGGAAGAGGTCAAAACAACGGTACTCGATAGGTTTCCAGGAACGGTGAATTAGGTGGTTGGTCTCGGGTTAATTCCCGACACCGGCCCCGGGGTTCCCTGCTAGCAGAGGCCTAAATGCAAGAGAAAAGAGGCCTCTGATACCCCGGGTTCCCGACCCCCGAAACTGATAAATTACCTTGTTTGACCCTTAAGTGTGTCCTAAACCTTCTACATACCATAAGCGGTGGCTGCAGCCAGCACCGCCAGAACAGAAATTTTCAGCATCTTGAACGGTTCAATTCGTAAGAATGGAGCTCTCGATGAAGGTATGTGTTTGACGGCGAATTAGAAACTGCATCAGTAGTTGACAATGCGGTTTGTTTTATAGGACGAGTGGTTTCAATATTTGTAATCTTGTGAAAGTGGCAAATTGGCCCTAGTTGTCCAGAGAATAAACATAATGTAACGACTCGGGATCGGTGTCTATTCAACTGAACAATCTTTTCATACTACACTGTACTGTATCTTTATTCAACTTACAAGTACGCTTTATATAGGTGCTGGCTCTCGGAAGGTTCCCATGGGAGATTAGCCTGATAAGGGGTGTTTTTAGTGCCAAATGTAGGAATGTCCGGCCAGTGTCTAGAATTCGGACTTAGACCAAGACTATCAGATCAGAGCATGTGCACTAACCGTGGGAAAAGGGATTATCTTAAAAAGGGGAAATACCGTTGAATTCCAATGGGAAGTTCCGAGCACCACACTTTTATAAATATCGTAATCTACAAAAGTGTACTTATGATGTAGACGTAGGGGAAACTACAAATGACCACAAATATATAATAATTCAAATGAACTAGTATGAATTTACTAGAATCGCTTCGTAACAATAATTCCGAGGTGACGGTATGTAAAGTTATTGGCAAACAGTATAACCATTTTATTGGTTTCTCGCAACGAAGGGGCTTTTATATTCCAATATTAACTGTTAGAATAATTAGTGCCTTTAGAGACCATTTTAACGAACTTGGCAAAATCCTACTCAAAGAATGTACAACCCATCTAGTCAGGTCGTCATTAAAATTCCTTGAAAATCTAATAACCTTTTACTTTCATATTTTAATTGTAATTATCTTTTTTTCTTTTCTTCTCGAAAAAAGGAAAGATATCCCAAAATGGTTTATAAAATCTAGTCGGCGGGCCGCTTGTACCGTATATTTAACAATTAGTCGCCTCTCTGGCTCCATAAATATCGGCGAATAGTCACCTCGACTTCGTCTCCACCTCGACTTCGTCTCGGTGACTATTCACCGATATTTACAGAGCCTGAGGCGCGGGACGTATTGTTTTCAGTATATAGGGTTCGTACTCTTCCTGGAAATCCTGGATTTTCATTTCCTTCCTGGAAAGTCATTGAAAGTCCTGGAATTTAAAGGAAAATCCTGGAAAACTCCTGGAAAGATGTTTCAACTCAAATGTGGTTGAATGACTCAGTTTCGTGAATCTGATTTTGGGCTGCAAATCATCACATCCTCCAGACTTCTTTTATTTGGGGGGGGGGGGGGGGGGGTTGGGGCATTTCTGCCCAATAAAAACTCCTGGAAAAATAACTAAAGACTTCCTGGAAAATCCCTGAATCATGTTTTGTCATTCAGAAAGCGTACGAGCCCTGTGTTAAGTGACTTTCAAGATTTTCGACAAAACATTCGCGTTTTAGGGATATTTTCTTTAGTTTCTCGTAAAAAGCAGATAAATTGCGTGCGTTATATCCCCAATGCTTTCGATGTTATATTCACCTATAGTTGAATATTAAACTGGTGAATATAATTGGTGAATATAATGGAGCTTTACTTAACAATTAGAAGAAGTCGAGGTGACTATTCGCCGATGTTTACGGAGCTATTCAAGCGATGCTAAAATTTTTGACAAATAAAATCGGATTTAGGAGGGGTATTTTTGGTTTTTCGTAAAGTGCACGCGTGTTCCCCAATGCTTTCAATGTTATTTAAGCATTAGAACATAACTTTCTTTGACTTTATCGGCAAAATAGAGCACGCGTGATGTTGGGAGAGACACGGCGAGTGATTTTAAAACGTTTCGAGTGTCTCTCCCAACATCACAAGTGCAGAACCACTACTTTATCGGTGTAATAGAGCATAGATTTGGACCAATCAGAGCGCGCGTTATATCGTAGTTATATTATAAATTCACCTATAGGTGAATATTTAACAATTAGACCTCGAGGCCGAATGTGCTATGATTAATAGACCATGAGGCCGAAGGCCGAATGGTCTATTGATATCATAGCACATGAGGACGAGAGGTCTAATTGTTTTAGTATAAACCAACTAGTTGGTCAGTTATGGCAATGAATTCCATTATTTTATGTTGAAAACATCAAGTTTTCTTTCAAAGAAAGGTGGTGGTTTTTGCCAGGCACGGTCTATCACTAATAGACCATTAGTAGCTCAGCCAATCAGAATGCAGGATTTGTAATAGACCATAGTTGGTTTATACTAAAGCAAATTAGTCAAATCACACTAGTGGTCTATTATCAATGCTGCGTTCTGATTGGTTGAGCTACTAGTAGGCTATAAGTTATAGAGCAGATTTCACATGACTGTCAAGACTTGTTATGTAATTGCGATTGCTTTGCGTTCTCATTGGCTACTCGTTTTTCTCAGCCAATCAAATTCTGTAGTAAATACAATTGTGTAATTACTTAGTAATTGGTTCGGCTTGCAATTGGCTAAGAAAAACGCCATTTAGGAGCAAGTCTTGATTTCTCTCGATTCTGATTGGCTAGTGATTGCTCAATTGCAATTGTTTTCACGACAGTCATGTGAAATCCGCTCTAGCCTACTAGTAGCGAAAAGTGTCGGATTTGAAAGCCAGAAAATCGCAAATGACAGACCAGAAAACGTTTTTTTTTGTTACATACATTGACCTACTAGTGTGATTTGACTAAAACAATTATTCCTCTCGCCCTCATGGCTTCTGAGTCAATAGCCCATTCGGGCTCGAGGAATAATTGTTAAATATTCCGAGCGTCTCGACCAATCAGCGCACGGAATCGCTTGAGTAATTATACTAACAACAACCATAAAAGACACTTCTCAAAATAGATTAAGTGCTTCTGAAATACATAGGGACTGCTGGAAAAAAAAACATCGGGGGTCCCGGGGGAGCACAAGGAACATATTTTCGGGAAAGCTTGAACACATTTGGGGACGGCAAACTAAAAAAGAACTCACAAGCTCAAACAGCCCTTCAGTGAAGCCTGTAAGAAGTAAAGACGGCTGGAAATTCAGCTATTTTTCTGGCACAAAACCCGCGATTCGGTACCAATTAGTATTAATCAAAGGAAGCAAGAAGTATTACGATACGAAGGCATTATTTGCATGTTTTGTTTACACGTTTTATATAAGGATAATATATTTATTTATTGAGTATTTATTGAGCGCTGCTTATCAAAACAGATACTAATATTGGAAATATAATCAACAAACTTAAAAGCTGTTAGCTAATCAGTTTTAACTGATTAAAATCCGTTATGTCAATTTTCATGTTCAACTTTGGCAACTCCCTATGTAAAAGTCGTGATTAGGGACCACGAGGGGAAGGGCCCTTTTGCGTCGCTGAACTTCATGTTCTTCAGAATTCTTTAGTATAACAACTGTCGAATGAAAAACTCAACGATAACACGATTTCTTGGCGCGTTATGGTGCACATTACAAGTTCAGTTTTTTCAAACGATACCGGCCAAATAAATAATTCAAACAGTTGTTTTGGCCACATTCTGCTATAAGAAGTACTGAAAAGTAACTTCACTTTCATTTTCTAGCCTTACAGTCAAAACCATTGTTACGCGCTCGGGATTCTATAGGATTATTCAAAGCTTCAGGAGGCTAGATTCCGCTAAGAAAATAGCACGAAAAAAGCGATATCGCACGAGTCGCGCAGCGACGAGGGCGATATCGCCTTTTTGAGTGCTATTTTCGGCGGAATCTACCGACTGAACGCTTTGAATATACTTGAATCCTATGATATCTCGTCCTCAATTTACACAAAAAAGAGATATCATAGGATTCTATAGTGTTATTCAAAGCTTGAGGAGGCTAGATTCTACCGACTGAACGCTTTGAATATACTTGAATCCTATGATATCTCGTCCTCAATTTACACAAAAAAGAGAAATCATAGGATTCCATAACATGTTGCACTCCAAACAAGACCAATTAGTGAATTCTTCGTGCAACATTAACAGAATTCTGATTGTACTTTAGCTACTGTGTAGCCTAGCACAATCTACAATTGTCAGAACATGCCTTATTCCGCCAGTCGAACCATCGAAACCAATCAGCTCCTTGTCCTGGTTTCGCCACAGGCGATCCAAGCTCTAGTCATGTGGGGTACTGTGAAAGAAACATGCAACGTTGTCGCGGTAAAAATTATACGTAAATGTAAATATTGAAATAAAATCACGTGACATCTCCTTGAATGTTGTAGTTGTCAAATAAAGTGCTCCTGGAGCGATTTTATTGCATTTTGGGTGTTTTTTGTGCCTTTTTCTTAATACCCCTACCGTATGTTATAATAGATTGACTATTATAACATACGGTAGGGGTATTAAACTATTATAACATACGGTAGGGGTATTAAGAAAAAGGCACAAAAAACACCCAAAATGCAATAAAATCGCTCCAGGAGCACTTTATTTGACAACTACAACATTCAAGGAGATGTCACGTGATTTTATTTCAATATTTACATTTACGTATAATTTTTACCGCGACAACGTTGCATGTTTCTTTCACAGTACCCCACATGACTAGAGCTTGGATCGCCTGTGGTTTCGCTTAGTGCAGTCGACTGGGTTTTCGTCGCGACAGAAAGCCATGCGACTGCGCCAGGCGAAACAGGGCAAGGAGTAAGGGCCGATCATTTGACTCTGAGGGGGGGGGGGGGGGGGGGGGATTTTGAAAAAAAAAATTTCCTGCAAAAATTTCCTGCACAGCATATTTGTCATAATCCTCAACTAATTTTACGAAATAAATATCCTACAATATCTTAGAGACGTAAAAAAAAATCTTGCAAAAAATCCCCCTCCCCCCCCCCCAACTCAAAAGTCAAATGGTCGGCCCCTAAGGACCTGGCGGAACAGAAAAAAACCAAATCCTCCCCCTCTCCAGATTTTTCAGTCTTGTCAGAATGAACACATATATTGTTGCAATTTTCGACCCCGGAATGGTTGCTATGCATGCAAAGTCCCTTCAGAATTATTCGCCAAGTCAGATAGTACAGTGGACTATATCCAGTAGATATTTATTAGAAAAAAAACACTTTCATTTACTATAATTTGTACATTTCGTTTTCATAATTTCCTAAGACGATTTCTATTTGCAAAAATCATAAGTTCGAGACTCACATAGCCCGAGTTAACGGTGTCACGTACTGGATGGCGTGACACTGTAAATAACTGGATAATGGCGCCACGTCACACTGACCAATCAGAATTACTACCCAAATTTGTGCAGTGTCATGCCATCCAGCACGAGTGACAACATGTTTCTCAAACGTCTCACTCAAATCGTGAGAATTTGAGTGGGCGTCGGTTTTAAACATGATTATGATTCACAATTTTCTTTCTCGCGGTATTCGATTTTCATTCACACAACAGATTTTTAAATTTCAGTCCATGTGGATTTACGAAGTTTTTTCCATTGGAAAAATCTATCATCAATTTCCAGAAGTCATGAAGATTATAATAGATGTCTGAGCTTATGGATATTTGAATAGCCTCCAATGCATCAGCTAGTAAGATGCCCGTGTCGTCCACAGGGACCCCAATCAAAGCGGATGCGAAGGAGACTATTTGCTGGCCTTTGTCTATCGCGACTTTTAATCAACCAACCTGAGAATATTCAACAGGAACAACCGAAATAAACTATTTGATGGCTTCCCAGGTGACAGAAACCATTGGCAGTTGATTGCAAACAAGAAAAACCGTTTAGAAAGTATTTGGATACCATTAGTAGTTATTCGCTAACAGGGAAACCAGTCAGCAAACTGGGAATCCAATTTAGTGTTATTCAATTACGTTTATAATTTTAATTCAATTCTAAACTGATTCAATTTACAAATTAGTTTCACATTAGTACCGCATTCCCACAGTCTCTCACAAGTCATTATCGAATTATCATTAGTCGAACCAAACGATGTTTTCACACGGCTTCCACTCCTGATTGGTTTATTGTTGAATGGCTTCCACCTCCTGATTGGATAGTGGTTTTGTATTTGCGTTTAGTTTCCGACACTCATCTGAAATCTACTCTATCAAACTAAGTCATTGTAAAGTTGCATTAAATACATATAATAATCAAGACGTTGAACGCAAATACTATTGACGGTAAAAATAAATTAAACTTTGGACTACTCTCTACATTAATGTAGCAACTGAGATATCTCGAAAGGCAATATATTATACGACATGAATACATTTCTGAGAAAATATTCCAAGAAATCAAGCGCTAATTTGTCCTTATCCCTCTCTCGTGCCCTCTCTAGTGCTTTTGGCACTTTTCTTCTCACCGACCAATTTATTGAAATTCATTTTTGTTGAAATTCATCCACACTAGTCCAGTCAATCTATGAAAAAATAGGGTTCAACCTACCACTAATTGCAAAAGAAAGTTTCACAACGGTTTTAGGGCGAGAAAAGTCATCCTCAAAAACATACCAAAATCGTAGAAGGGGAAAGTACTTAAATTTAGGAGTTTTTATTTACTTTACTTTGTTTACTCATTAATAAAAAAGGGCAAGATGGCCGCCAACAAAAGGAAATATTGTTGTCTTTTTAAACACATATTGTGACATGTTCCCCTACATGGATTTTTTTAGGACTTTTAGCATGCTTACTAGGCTGACTTTCTTGCCCTAAAGCCGCTGAGAATCTTTCTATTGCAATTAGTGGTGGGTCATTACACAAATTGACTGGACTACACGGCTTAAAACTTTTAAAAAGTTACCATCCATACCTAATGACAGGGAATATTATTAAGCTTTCAAAAAATTAGGAACAGAACCTGGTATCGCGAACAACTGTAGTTTCAAATGGCGTCCTCTTATCAAGACCTAATTGCAGATCACCTGATGTCTGAAGACTCCCTCTCGCTTGTGAGTACTCCCTTAAAGGGTGAAGGTTTACATCTCTCAAGACTCCCTCTCAGTTCTGGGTTTACATGTCTCAAGACTCTCTCTCGCTCGTGGTTACTCCCTTCAAGGGTGAAGGTTTACATCTCTCAAGAATCTCTCGCTTGTCCGTACTCCCTTCAAGGGCGTAGGTTTACATCTCTCAAGACTCCCTCTCAGTTATGGGTTTACATGTCTCAAGACTCTCTCTCTCGCTCGTGGGTACTCCCTTCAAGGGTGAAGGTTTACATCTCTCAAGACTCTCTCGCTTCCCAGTACTCCCTTCAAGGGTGAAGGTTTACATCTCTCAAGACTCTCTCGCTTGTGAGTACTCCCTTCAAGGGTGTAGGTTTACATCTCTCAAGACTCCCTCTCAGTTCTGGGTTTACATGTCTCAAGACTCTCTCTCGCTCGTGGTTACTCCCTTCAAGGGTGAAGGTTTACATCTCTCAAGACTCTCTCTCGCTTGTCAGTACTCCCTTCAAGGGTGTAGGTTTACATCTCTCAAGACTGCCTCTCAGTTATGGGTTTACATTTCTCAAGACTCTCTCGCTCGTGGGTACCCCCTTCAAGGTTGAAGGTTTACATCTCTCAAGACTCCCTCTCGCTTGTGAGTACCACCTTTAAGGGCGTAGATTTACATCTCTCAAGACTCTCTCTCGCTTTTCAGTACTCCCTTCAAGGGCGTAGGTTTGCATCTCTCAAGACTCCCTCTCTCTTGTCAGTACTCCCTTCAACGGCGTAGGTTTACATCTCTGAAGACTCCCTCTCGCTTGTGAGTACACCCATCAAGGGCGTAGGTTTCCATCTGAAGACTCCTTCTCGCTTACGGGCGTAGGTTTACATCTCCATAGACTCCCCCTCCCTTAGTACTCCCTTCATAGGCGTGGCAGGGGCGTCAGAGGGGGTCGTGGGGATGTTCCAACAGACGTCACTCGTAGTCCGACCGTGGTTTGATGATCCACTCGGCATGTGGATTAACCTTGTAGAGCGCCATCATTATAGTCTCGTTGTCAAGACAACGCTCACCTGTACACGACATCAAGGTGAAGTTTAGTACATGTGGGAGCACAAACAAACAAACAAACAAATAAACAAAAAACAAACAAACAAACAAACAAACAAACACAAACAAACAAACAAACAAACAAACAACAAACAAACAGTACAGTTCCAACTCACCTATATTCCCTCCGACCTCATACAAGTGATGCCTGTCATGGGCAAACTTGTTGTTATCGTGTGGGTTCACACAGTTCCGATATTCAGGCGACATTATCTCCCTTTGTCTATGTCTCCTCTGCGAGGGCACTTCAATGCCGGTAGCGCCCCGCCGACGGAATTTGGCCACAATGTCACCAGCTTTCATCGATGCTGTCAGCTGGATAGCCATGGCGCATTTATTCAGCATCGGCGCCTTCACTCGAATAATGTTATTCGCCAGGTCGGCCTGTGGTATAAGTAAACCAGAATGTCGTTACCTTGTGTCAAAAACTAACAGTTGAGCTTTGTCAGGAGCCCATCAACAGGAGTCTCCATTTACTACACTAGGTTAGCCATATGCACAGGAATGGAAGAATCAGGAGCCCATCAACAGGAGCCTCCATCTACTCCACTAGGTCTAGCCATATGCACAGGAGTAGAAGAATCAGGAGCCCATCAATAGGAGCCTCCATCTACTCCACTAGGTCTAGCCATATGCACAGGAGTAGATGAGTCAGGAGCCCTTCAATAGGAGTCTCTATCTACTCCACTAGGTCTAGCCATATGCACAGGAGTAGAAGAGTCAGGAGCCCATCAACAGGAGCCTCCTCCATCTACTCTACTAGGTCTAGCCATATGCACAGAAGAGTCTATTTTTAGACTGCAGATTTAGAATTTCCGCTAAAATTAGTTGAGTGTGAGAATGTGGGATTCGTCGCGCGCAGTGCGATGGCGGCGCGGATTCTGCCATCTTTCTTTACGGAGAGGTAACATAATTTGTAATTAATTTGACAACAGTTTCGAAAATTCAAAAAATTCAACCTAAAATAGATTAATTGTACTTCTGTGCTTGGGACACCCACTTCTAGGTGATGGAGGCTTCTGTTGATGGGCTCCTGCACACCTTCCTTGGGATGGGAACCCTTATCTGATATTGGCGGAGCTCCTTAGCGGCCGAAGGCTGCAGAGCGAAGCACCATAGGTATCGCAGGATAAAATACAATAGCTCAAAGTATAAATCAGATATACGATCGACTTCGTTTTTCATGGTTCAGCGGTATTCCCATGAGTACCGTGGGCGCGTCCGTGCGTGTCTGCTTGCCCAATATACCACAGGCAACCCAAAACTGTCTCTCAGTTTGGCAGGTGGCTTTTGGCCAGTTGCTAAATCTATATATTATTTCAATTGCGGCTGATAGCTGGTGAGTTGGCCCCCAACATTTATCTACATGTACATACCAAAAACTTATATATTCCATATCCTATAAAATCACACAGGTCCTTAAACTCGCACATCGCAAATGCCCTATCTTAAGGCCGGTTTACACTTTCAATTTTTGCTGCAATTTTTCTCGCACGTACGCGTCAACTCGAAATCACTAATGTAAACTAGGTGCAACTCGGCGCGATCTGCCGCGATTTTTGTCGCGTGATGTCGCGGAGATTTCAAACATGTTCGAAACTCTTTGCAACTTGATGCGATTTGAAGAAAAGAGAGCACAGAAATCGCACCGGATTTGCATCTCGCTTACACAAGAGAGTCGGAATTGCAACTCCGCGCGAGAAAAATCGCCGCGACAAATGCAACAAAAATCGAAAGTGTAAACCGGCCTATAATATAAAGATAAGTAACGTACCTCCAGCACGTCGATGGGTATCTCTGTGGTCGAGTGCTTCTTTTGGGGGAACCACCACTACTTTCGCGGCTTTTCTTGAGCAACAGTTTACGGACCTGTTGTGGGCATAACAACATGATGGTTACAGTGGGTTACAGATGAGTGTCGAAACTAAACGCAAAGTAAATACACTTAGCCAATCAGAAACGAAACCCATTCAACAACAAACCAATCAGGGATGAAGTAAATATACTTAGCCAATCAGAAACGAAACCCATTCAACCTTCTGATTGGCTGACTAAACAAAGACTCAATACCTCAACCAATAGGACTAACGAGTAGAAAACGCAAGTTTGATTTACTTTCCACTGTCTGAAGTCCAATCTAATGTATTGGGACTTAACTTAGCAATTACTCTTGGTAGGCATGTCATAGTCACCACCATAACCGATCCCCCGCCATCCACATCGGCACCATCTTCCATAATCATTCTCATCACAACTACCGGCACCGTTATCATCACCTCACCATCGTCATCGCCACCACCACCAACATGAGCTTTAAGCGCTGGCTAAACTAGGACACATGTTGCGTGCAAAATTGTAGCCGGACACGTTTCCTTCATGTTTGCCAGTTTAGCAGCGGCAAATTTTGTAGCCGGGACACAAAGAAATGTTTCTTCGCAAGACACATTTTGTGTCCGAGACACACGCGTGCGAAGTTTCCTAGTTTAGCCACGCGAGAAACATTCTTGCGCGCGACACATTTTGTAGCCGGGACACAAAGAAATGATTCTTCCGAGACACACGCGTGCGATTTTTTTGCAGGACACATCTGTTGCGCGCTACATGTGTCCTAGTTTAGCCATAGCTTTATCGTCGCGAACGTAGACAACATCTTAATTGTGAACAACAACACCACATCACAGGGCAAACAATTGCTACCAATATGTCGCCAGTACGTCTAGAGTTTTATCTCGACGACAAACTTTAATCTCCAGTCGCCATCTCGCGACTTAATTTGATAGACCAACAAACTCCCTGAGACAACTTCGGGACCACTTATATCCCTTCTTCGGGCTTTGCATCACTATGATTACTAAAGACAACGTTGATCGGCTACTTACTGCCTTTGTATCCTTGATCTTTCTGTTGCCTTCTGCCTCGTACAAGTAACGCACTTGCATCACCATGAAGCGGGTATCTATAGAAAGGACAGAGAGTAAGTAGGGTACTCATAAAGCGGTGATTTGATGGTAAACATTTATGTTGTGCTTGGGCGACTTGTGTATTTTGGTCTGACCATCTTCGTGACACACGTCAAAGTATGATATCTTTTAACTGAAATATATTTTTATGCGCTAGTGTATATTGCTGTCTCGTAGAATTATATATATATATTTATAGTATATTTTTATCTATTTTTATAATAAAGATAGTTATTATTATTATTATCTTTTAGTTTTTTTATTTAGATATTAGCAGGCGAAGAGCCACTTTTTAGTGGATGTACTGCTAATTATTTCATTATTATTATTATTATTATTATTATTATTATTATTATTATATATTATTATTATTATTATTATTATTATTATTATTATTATTATTATTATTATTATTAAAATCATTCCCCAAAAATTCGGTTCCTTTTTCTTTGGCGGTCTCTCAGAAGAACACGGTCTTTAATTTTTACCAAACAACGACGACAACACATGAGCTGCGATTCTATATCCAGCTTCAGATAATTTTCAAGTTGAAAGAAACATACCATTTTGGAATAATTGCAGTGTTTGGACGGTGAGTTCGGAGCAAAGGGAACACGGCCCATGTGTTCCTTTTTCCATAACATTAATAAAATTGATGCACTAAAAGTTCACCATTCCTCTTACCCACTTATCTCACCTAATAGGATGTTCTTTAATAGTCTGAAACCTTTTCCTCTCATTAGAAAGTAATTCTGTCAGGTGGGAAAGGTGGAGAATGCAGGGACGGTGGGGAAGAACTTACAGTTTTGACATTCTGTTGTTGTAATGATAAGATCATAGTAAACTGCAAGTATTTTACCCACCATTCCCTCATTCCCCACTGTTCCTACTTTAAATAATATCTTTTTACACGAAGGAAACCCTTGCCCTCATAAAACAAATATTCAGTAAGGTGGGAAAGGTAGGGACTGAGGGAACGGTGGGGAAGAACTTACAGTCTTGATTTTCTGTTATCATAATTTAATTTGTTTACATATTATTATTATTAATATATTAATATATAATATATTAATATATAATAATATACTAATATTATAATATTAATAATATATTAATATTATAATATAAAATATGATTAAATTAAATTACATAAGTATCCCCACCATTTCCTCATTTCCCACTGTTCTCACTTGGTAGAATATTTTTTTCATGGAGGGAAATCTTTTTCCCTCAGAAAAAAGTATTAAGTCAAGTGGCAATGGTGGGAAATGAGGGAACAGTGGTAAGTACTTACAGTCTTGACTCTCTGTTGTCATAATCATATTACACACTAGTAAACTGTATGTTCTTCCCCACCGTTCCCTCATTTCCACTGTTCTCACTTGGTAGAATATTTTTTCATGGAGGGAAATCTTTTCCCTCAGAAAAAAGTATTAAATCAAGTGCTAATGGTGGGAAATGAGGGAACAGTGGTAAGTACTTACAGTCTTGACTCTCTGTTGTCATAATCATATTACACACTAGCAAACTGTATGTTCTTCCCCACCGTTCCCTCATTCCCCACTGTTTTCACTTGGTAGAATATTTCTTTTAAGGAGGGAGTCCTTTTCCCTCATAGAAATATTTTCTGCCAGGAAGGAATGGTGGGAAATAAGGGGACAGTGGTCAAGCACTTACAGTCTTGACTATCTGTTCTCATAATAATATTACATAATCAGCAAACTGTAAGTTGTTCCGAAATGTTTTCACTCTGTGAAAATATATTAATTGAGAATAGTGGGAAATGAGGGAAATATTTATAGCTTTGATGATAGGTTTCTTGGAATATTGCAAGGCAGGAGTCATGTAGAGCTAGATCAAACTAGCACATCACCATACAGTTGTCTGGTTTATGTTCCAAAACAAGCTGTACTTTAGAACAATGGGCGCACAAAGACGCTTTTTGAAACTACAAATTAGTCAATAGATTGCATTTTGCAAGCTGGTCCGTTGTCACGTTGTACGATTAAAGTGCCTATTCATAAGATGCCTGTCTTAGTAGAACTATGCAATCCCTTAAGTAAATAACTTTCATAGAACAATACGATTATGCAACCTGTTTTGATAGAACATTGGCACACAAACAGCTATCGGAAACAATGAATGTTTAACTAGTTAAAATGCTGCCATTTCACAAGGTCCATTCTCACGTTGCACGATTAAACTGCCTATTGATAAAATTCCGGTCTTAGTACAACTATGCAATCCCTTAAGTAAATGACTTTAATAGAACAATACGATTACGTAAGATGCAAATGACCAACGCAGTGGACAGTATAAAACCCAAGAGCAAAGAGTGGCCTTCGTCAGTTCACACAAATTAGGTCATGGCGAGCCAACCTGCAAAGGGCTTGCGAAGCAAGGTAAGTATATTTCTGTGATTCATGTATTCAGTCTACAAAAGTGCGTTTGTCACATAGCTGTTAGTCTGAATCCGAACACTTAAAATCAATGTTTCTCACTTTTACAGGCAATTCGAAGCGCTCTTATCAGTCAGGTTTTACCAGCCGCTCAGGGTTGTTCACTGATAACAGCAAAAGTTGCTTGCAGCGGAAATGAAGACAACGAAGGGAAAAGTCTTGATGATCTTTGGCTACAAGTTTGCTCAAAACGAGATGAATGTGACCAAGCTCTTAAGAAACTAAAAGGAATTTCATTTTTCTTCTCGTCTGTTGCTTCAATTGAAAGAAAGGTCAAAGCTCGCAAAGAAAGCACTGAAGAGGCGGGAGAACAAGACGCAGAAGTTAAGCGAGCCATGTTTTATCCAGCAATAATGTACTGGATTGCGATTAATTCAAAAAATGGAGCGCGAGTTTCAACAGTGCCTATCCATTCTGCATTCCTTGAGGTGGGAGGAGTTGAAGCGGACCCTAAATATTTACCAAACTGCATACTCGGAAAGGAAGAGGCATGCGTAGGACCATTATGTACTACAGTGAAGGATCACAAGAATGCGTTTCTTCAAAAAAAGGTGGATGACTCGTTTATGAACGATATGAACATTCTAACCGACCAACTTCTCGACGAGCCATTGGCATCTCCTCGAGGAAGTGAACGTGTGGTTCGCCTTCAAGTCGTATCGCCTCACGTCACGTCAACCATGAGAAACAAAGTTGTCCCTACCCTGACACGTGCTGGGCTAATTCTTGATGTTTTTGGCATCGAAGATGTGGATGACCACGGCCCGATGATGGAGAAACCGCGCGAACTCGCATCGCCACTAGTTGTCGCGTTAAACGACGTGGAGAGAGCCATGGCTAGGTTAGACTACGTGTTATACAGAGGAGAAGTGTTTACGAAAGCCCAAGAAGCAAAGTATACTTACATACACTGTTGTTCTGTCAAGCGTTTTTTGTCCATCCTTGCGACGAATCCACGATTTAAGGAAAGCATTATCAAGCACATGCCGAAGCTCGAGTCATTACTTGGCGACCCAGTTTATGAATTCACAAGGCAGCTAAAGATAAACTTTGACTTGATAGAGGTGTCTGGTGGATGGTGCTTTTCGCTTAAGGAACGACGCTTTTTGAAGGAGCCAAATGAACTTTCTGGTATGGAATCACCACGCGCGTTCATTCCCTACGACCACAGCAAGTTACCAGAACCAGGCTTCTTTAGAGAAATTCTCGAAAATAGCCTTGATCCCACAGACCTGGGACACTTCTGCGAGTACTACCTCAGACTCCTGAACCATCGTGGCAAGCAGCATAAAGAAAAAGTAATGTGTCTTGTTGGGGAACCAAATAGCGGTAAAACAAGCTTGTTTACCCCACTGACATCAATAATCCCCAACCGGTAAGTAGTAACGCATGCTCTCGACTATCAAAACCATCAACAGAGCCGTAATTGTCTGGTTTTTTTTTTTTTCAGATACATCGCCTTGATCACAAAGCAGAAATCATTTAACAAAAGCATGATCGATCAGGATACCCAAGTGATCTTCCTCGATGAAGCCTACGTCAACTTGCTTGATCCGGATGACTGGAAGGTATTTGTGATTTTCTGTACCTAACTAAAACATAACTTCGTCACTCAAAAATGTATATGAAAGCCCCCAGTGATCTGCAAATGATGAAACTATTTGGAAATATTTTTTTCCTTTTGCAGACACTTACGCAAGGGGGGCTATCTGCTCACGACAGAAAGTATAAATCAGCAACCGCAGTCGAGATCCATTGTCCAATGTTCATAACCTGCCAGGCCGACATGGATTTTGGACAACAGCACAATGCCGCGATGGCGATTCGTCTCCGAAAGTTCTACTTTAAGACGTTGAACAAGACACCAGTGGCAGGCGTCCAAGAGTACCTGAAGAGCCATGCCATGGACTGCCTGGTATGGGTAAGCCAACTAGCTCAGAAACCAGACGATGAACTAGCACTGCAGATGAACGAAGCGCCCTTTAACGATGACATGATGAACGACACAGAAAAAGAGCGGATCCGAACCATGGTGATAGACAGCGACAATGACGATGCGACTGGCTTGCCCCCCTCAAGTGCTTCTGAATCAGAGGATGGCGAAGACGCGGCATACGAGGAACCAGAGTCCGTGCCAATTAGTGAGGAATGGGATCGTAGCTTACAACGAATCAAGGACATCCGCGACAAACAGCCCAAACTTAGCCTAAAACAAAGGCAATTAGAGATATTGGGAGCAGAAGTCCAGCGAGTCGTGAACAAGTACGATGGAGAGAGGGAAGAGATGGAGGATGCTTTTCTTGAGCAAACAAAGACGCATTGGATAGAGCTCGGAATGATAAGAAAAGAAGATGCCCATCTACTGACCTCAGTGAAAGAGCCGTTTCACCCTGCAATTGAACAAAGCAGAGCAGATTATTTCAATCGAAAACGCGAAGAAGAAGAAGAAGCGTTACGACAGAAAGGAGAAAGTTATTATCTCAATGAATGGGTGATCGACAAGGAAGCTGAGCTTAGAGATCTGCAAAAGCAAGAACATACCTGCCTTGACGAGAGCGTGAAATGGTCTCTGCGTTATAGAATTGAGATTTCCTCAGATGCTCTGCGCCTTCACTTCGGGAAAGAAGAATCGCCCGGGCTTAAAAAGTACGTGGTGGCTGAGCGAGCAAGACGAGCTTTGCAACTGAAGTGGATATCAAGGAAGCAATCAAGTGAGGTGAAGAGTGTGTGGAGTCCACTTCCGTATCCAAAGGAAGAAAGCGACGAAGAAGAAGAGCTATTTGAAACACAAGCGAGCCAGTCAACTCAAAGCTCGACGCGAAGCTTCATCATCCACCAATCATCGCAACGGAAGAGGAAAACGCCAAGCAAAAATCCGGCAACACCCGTGCCCAAAAAAGGGCGCATTACAAATTTTTTTTCGAAAACTTGCTAGTAATAATGTAATAATATTGAGTGCAATAGTGAGTTGAATCGGTTTCAGGTGTGTTAAGGCTTGACTTGGGGCTTATAAAGATACCTATCAATATATTAAGGATGACACAATTAAGATACCTGCCAAGTTTGGTTACCTCAGCTCTATCCCTTCACGAGATATTTGGGAGATATGATTTTGATCCGCGTATAAGCCCCTCTCCGTGCTAGTCGAGCCCTAACATACCTGAGTTATTGATGTATTCCAAGAACGAGATAAACACTGTAGATCGTCTTTCATGAATTAGTAACTGTGCGATTATTCATTAGTAGCTATAAAACAAAGGGACAGAGACGGGGAATGTAAAACCCAACTCTTATAAACTTTGGACAGGGTGCATTCGCCACTTTGTAATAATGATGTCATTTACAAACAAACAACAGAATAATTGAAAGGAAGTGTAAATTGTACCACTTCGAGCTATTTATTGATATTATAAGGAATGAGGAATATGTGTTTAAATTTATTCTTATTTATTATTTACTTTGACGAGAATACTAATCTACATTACAGCGCAACCTTGCATTTAGAGTCAAATCAAGTCAAACTGTTCCAAGGGCCTCCAGTTCACTCATTCGAGCACACAATATTAGTTAACTAGTATCCCATTAAATCGCGGTATTCCAAGGGCCTCCAGTTCACTGAGTTTAACACATTGAGTTCTTCTTCGATCACGTCCTCTCTTTTGACCGGTTCGGAGACAATGTCCATAAAATGGCCGTTTCTTTCGTGATCGCTGTCTTCTATTTTGATAGCAATAAAGAGACACCCAAGGATAAGTTCTCTCAGAGTTGTTCTTTTCCTATCCTTAGTGCTGTTTAGATGACGCCACATTAAACTTTCCGCCAATATGGCCGTCATGACTGGATAGTTGCATTTACACATGTCTTGAAAAAAATCGCCAGCAAATATGATGTCCTTGGTTGCAAGTTCGGGGTGGTTCTCTAATATTCTGTCCATGTTGACTCGTTCGTGTCTTGCAAAAAAGAGAGCGAATGCTCAGTCGGTTAACATTTAATGGTAGTCCAATATACCCAGCATGCTCCTAGATAAAGCTGCAGTTTTATTGGTCAGCGACCAGTCCATTTTGTTTTACGTTTTGCAGTATGACGGGAATCGTCGTGACGCTCGACATAGCAACGAGTTTGCTGTCCTTCCCTTTTGAAATTTAAATTCGGGATCTCCGAGGATGGCTTTCCACTGGCCAAACCCATACCTTTTAAGTCCAGCCTTAAGATATTTGTCCTCTTCGGGGGTATACATGACATTCTTCCGTCTCGAGGAGCTTAACGAGGTTTCCCTTTTAATGCATTTTCGCGCTTGAGCTTTGGCGTACAAGCGGGGAGTTCAGGGGGCGGAACTTCCTTGATTGTTTCGACCTCATCAGTAGAAGAGCTGTCTGCTTTCTCGTCTTGCTCTTGGGAGGATGCACTAGACTTGTCAGAGAGCCGTGCGCGCACATCGTTTTCAAGCTCTGAACCCTTGTCACCTTGCAATTCCTTGATAAACATGTGCGCCTTTGTCGCAACGTCGCGCGATCTTTGTTTTTGGTAGTGTACCCTGGCCACAACAGAAGTGTGTTTTTGGTCTTCCGAGATGGTGCTTTGCGCAATGCTGTCCAGGTTTCTCGAGCTTGCGGTCTCGACGATCTGTCGATAGCGGGTGGGATGAACGTATTTGCCGGTCGCGTCAAACACCAACTTGCTCATTAATTCTCCAAGTTTGCTGTGCTGGCCTCCATTTCTTGTCACGAGGACGTAATCACATGTTGGCTTTAATTGCGGCCGAATATGGGTGATGTATCCTTCAAGTACTTGCATGTTTGTGTCGGTTAAATAAATAGAGTCAAACCCATACTTTCCTGCAGTCTTAAACATTTTCTGGTCAATAAATCCACCGTTTGTCTTGGCTTTTGTGACCATGTCAACAGTCAAATACTGATACGTCATTGGGCGAGAACCTTTAACTTTGATAAACAAATACAGCGCGAGGAATTTGGTGGCAAATGATAAATCTAGCGGCGATGCTGCGCGTGGACGTTCCTTACAGGTTTTAAGCACATTCTCGTAGCGCGACAAATAATGACCAACTGCTTCCAAGAGCTCCTCTAATGTTGCCCAATGTCCCTTAGCTTCTAGTGCGTCTATATCGAGGTCGCTAGTGCACTGAATGCGCATCATTTTAGAAACTGTTCTGCGTACCTTTTTCAAGTAGACTTCCGTGGTAGAAAAATTGCTTAGCACCTTTGCCGACGCTCCGTTTACCTTTCTAAAATCTATAAGTTCTGCAATTGCGTCGATGTACCCCACCCGCCCAGCATGCCCAAGCTTCCATTCATCCTGAAGCACGTCAATAAACTTAAAAAGCAGATTAGAGAGCACAAACTGAAGTCTATTATCTCAAATGTTAGGTCTTCTTCGTCTTCGCAGCAAAATTTCAAGAACTTCAAGCACCTGCTAACTATTTGCCGAGCTTGGCGATCACTTTTACAGCCACCTCCAGTGCCAGTTAGCCACGAAAAAACTTGCTGAGCAATTTTACTTGAAATGTCATACGTTGGCATTGATCTCAAATTACGCGCAGAGTTCCCAGCAGCTTCACGTTTTACAGAGGTACTCACATTCTCTTTAGCAATGTTGATATCAGGCTTTTCGTCAAAGTAATAAAACCAAAGATGCTTTTTCTTTACGTGTTTTCTGCATCCTCGCTGTGTGGCGAATCCATCGTGTTTGCATTCTTGAACAGGACAGTGAAAAAGGCCATCCACTTCGTCTTCCTCTAGGTGAAGTCTTTTAGGCTTGAGCGAAGCATTCGGTAATTTCGACCAGTTGATTACCTCTCCTCGTTTGCTCATCTCACTCAGAAGTCAAGACTAAAATGATTGAGTCTCCAAACGACGCTATCTTTTTATACTAGTTTTTGTTCCCAGGAGACGTATGTTTGGGCTAGCGAATCACAGCTCTTTGTGATCATATCTGCACAAACATGCCCTTTTGGCAATACCCAAGAGAGCTTAACAAGCCCAGGCAGGAAATGTTGATGAAAAGAAAACGTGACACTTTGCTTGGGCTTGTCAGAAAATGACAATTAAACATGCCCATGATTACGTGTTAACACAAGCTGGTTAATCTGCAAGTTTAGACGTGCCTTCAATATTAGACAAAACCCGCATTGTTATTGTTTCAGAAGACTTACACTATTAAAAAGGAACAACGCGTTCCCTTTTATAGTTAAACGAATCGTTCCTTTAAGGTGTTAATCGGAACCGTTTGGCAATTGAGGAACAAAAATAGCATTGTTCGGACCTGGTGTTCCTATATGACAACTAATTGGGAACAATTGGTCCGAATTTTTAGATAGGAACAGTTCACACAGGAACTATTGTTCCTATTAAGTAAAAAGGAACGCAGTCGAAAGGAACGATTGGTTCCTTTTAACTTTAAAAGGTCCTTATGTTCCGTTTATTAGTCAATTGGTTCCTTTCACACCTTAAGGAAAGGAACAACAGGGCCTTTCTATGCAATTTTAAATAGGTCTTTTCGCTGTTAAAAGGAATGAAATCAAAAACGCGCGGAACACTGGCGCTTTGAAAAACTTCTCAGTTTTCATGTCGCGTCAGTTTAAAAGCAAATATCGAATTATGGTAATCATAATCAGGTCCAAATTCAAAGACAGAATTTTTTATGGCGATAAAGAGAGTAATTTAGGTCCACTTATAAGCTATCATCACTTTTGGGGAATGGTAATAATCATTCCCCAAAATTTGTGTTCCTTTTGCACTTAAAACCTTATTGAGCGGAAGCACGAGAGTTTTCATCGAAATAGCGAAAAATCTATGTTAAGTTGGACCTTTGTGCACTTATTGACATGACTCAAGCAATTATCGAAAAAAATGTGTTTGCTATATGCTATTTTCTTCAGCGAGTCACCAAAAATGTAGGAACACTGCAGTAAGGTCCAAGTGGTCCCAATATGTAGCAACGTTTGCAATTTATATAACGCTAGTTTTCGCCAAAGCTTTCTAGCTCTAGTCAATTAAAGCATGCAAATATCTAGAATCAATTTTCAAAAACCTCCAAACTGCCGATTTCAATTCATTTCACACACAATCCATTATCATCGAGAATTTGCCGGTTATATACTGACTGCAAGTCCACTCACAGTCGTTTCGGTCGCCCCTGATGTATGTAGCATATATTTACACTGTAGTAGCGAACTTACAGTCAGTTATATGTGCAATACATGAATAGTAAATTAGACGCGGTCGACTACCAGAGTCAAAAGATACTAGATAGATCAGGGACAACCGAGAGGACCGCGAATGAACTTGCAGTCAGTTATATCTGCAATATCTCAATGAACTTGTACATTGGTCCCGGTCGTCTGGGTTGTCCCCGGTACTGTTTGAATATTTTTGTCTAAAAAGATGATCATCGAGGTTTAATAATCCTAGAGACAGCAGGGACAACCGTGACAACCGGCAATGCCTGAAAGGAAATATTTGATATCTAATGTACTTTTATCAATATTATAATTAATAATATATTATAATTATATTTATAATAATAATAATAATATAATTATATTTATAATTATAATATATTAAATTATTATAATATTTTGTTATTAATAATATATTATAATATATTATTAATTATAATATTGATAAAAGTATATTAGATATCAAATATTTCCTTTCAGGCATTGCCGGTTGTCACGGTTGTCCCTGCTGTCTCTAGGATTATTAAACCTCGATGATCATCTTTTTAGATATAATATTCAAACAGTACCGGGGACAACCCAGACGACCGGGACCAATGTACAAGTTTATTGAGATATTGCAGATATAACTGACTGTACGTTCATTCGCGGTCGTCTCGGTTGTCCCTGATCTATTTAGTATATTTGACTCTGGTAGTTGACCGCGTCTAATTCACTATTCATGTATTGCAGATATAACTATCTGTAAGTTCACTACTAGTGTAACTATGCTAAATAGACCAGGCCCAACCGAAACGACCGCGAGTGAGCTTGCACTCAGTTATGTCTGCAATATCTCAATAATCAGTCCATTGTTCCCGCAAATATTCTTGAGTCCACTATTTACTATGTACAATAGTAATTATAATAGTAAAATTTTTACTGTGCAGTCATACTTCTGAGAGCCGCTTAATTATTTGTTTTGCAAGATTCAACTATCCTCCCATGAATGGTTAGAACCTGAAAAAGCGGCCAGCTTTGATTACGAAACAAACGAAAATATTCTATGTTTGAAGATTCTTATCATTCCAAGTATGTATTTAAGAAGTAGTATGCGAATATCTGAATAATATTGCATAACATCCTTACGTTCATTGTCGGCTGACTTAGTTGCATAATCCTTCGCATAATTCCGTCACTGGCACCTTCATTTTTTTCAAAACTTTGGATGGAATGTTTAGCAGACAAAAGATTTTGCGAAAGTTTATCAGACATTTGATATATAAGGAAGGGTAGAAACCGGACCGCTTGTCAGTTCACAAGTCAAGCCATGGCGTCAGGACCTGCTCGAAAGCTCGAAAACAAGGTACAGTGTTTAAACTCACTTAATTTTGATTCAAAAGTTCCTACCATCTTGATTTTTGTTAGCTGTTTTCTTAAAGACTACGCTAAATTGTATACTTTTTTTCCCGCAGAAAATCAAGAGCGCTGTTATCAGCAAAGTTTTGCCAGCAGTAGAGGGGACATGTTCATTATTATCTGCAAAAATTACGTTTAGTAAAGATGAAGAAATAAGCAAGAAGGGTTTCCAGGAACAGTGGAACAAAATCTGTGAAAAGCGAGATCAATGCGACGAGAGCATTAAGAATATGAAAGGAGTGGTCTTTTTCTTCTCCTCGGTTGCCGCAAAAGAGAAAAGGGCAAAGCAAAAGCGGCGCGAAGGACAAGGATCACAAGAAGCCCACGTCGAGAGATATTGGCCTGCCATAAGCTATTGGATTGCCTTGAAGTCATTCAACGGTGCAAAAGTCTCCACTGTGCCTTTGCATTCTGCCATTCTGCGAACAGGCATGGAGTTCATTACAGTAAAGTCCCTTCCGGCATACAAGACAGGGAAAGAGGAACAATCGGCCTCCCCTCTGACGATCACTTTGAAGGATCACAACAACAGTTTCTTGAAAGGAAAAATAGAGATGTCCTTTGAGCAAAGCCTTGAACAACTGCAGGAAGAGATATTGGCAGATGATACAGTGACGTGCAATGGAAGCGAAAATGTAGTACGTCTGCAACTGGTTTCCAATGACAAGATCACAGCTACGCTTAAAAGCAAAGTAATCCCGGCTCTGGAATCTGCTGGCCTTGAATTCGACGTTTATGGAAAAGTCGCAACCACAGCGACAGAATCAGAAGTACAAGTGACCAAATCGCTTGCTTCGCCGCTAGTGGTGGCTTTGCACGAGGTCGAGAGAGCGATGACCAAATTGGGCTACGCCCTTTACCGGGGGGACATTTATCAAAAAGTTCCTGCATCCAGATTCACATACCAGTATTGCTGCACAGTGCGCAAGTTCCTTACAATTCTCGGCAGCGGAGAGTCGCTCATGGAAACAATTATCGTTCATTTGAACAAATTAACCGAAATAATGGCCGATCCAGAATGTGAATTTGTGAAACAACTGCGAATAGACTTCGACTTAATCGAGGTGAAAGAAGGCTGGTGCTTCTGTATCAGCAAGCGAGAATTTGTGTTTGACAAGAACCAAGAGAAAGACGTTGGCAAAGTGTCGCCACGAGCGTTTCTCCCCTGGAATCACTTAGACGAGCCAGATCCAGTTTATTTCAGACAAATACTGGAGAACAGTTTGAACGATACCGAGATTTCGCACTTCTGCGAATATTTCCTGAGACTTTTGAACTGCGGGATAAAGCAGCACAAGGAAAGGGTACTCTGTCTAGTAGGTGCCCCGAATAGCGGAAAGACGAGTCTGTTCACGCCACTCACTCGCATTATTCCCGAAAGGTAAGTTTGAACGTTGCATTCTACAATCGATTGAAATCATGACCTTGTCGTTTGCCTTGTATTCTGCACTTCTTCAAATGAGCTCTACAACTCTTGGAACTTATCGTTGTAGGTTAGAAAGGGGGCAAAGGAGGTTTAGGTTTTACTCCGTCTTTTTTTTTCTTCAGGTATATCGCTATGATCACTAAACAAAAGGCATTCAATAAGAGCATGGTTGACAAGACGACACAGATCATATTTGTCGATGAGGCCTTTGCAAACCTTCTAGATCCTGACGACTGGAAGGTAAACAGAAGCGCACATTATAACTTTATTTTGATAATATAACCTATTCTGTAATTAAGACAAGTGGTGGTTGGCTAAGCCATGCAGTTTCAACAGTCTATAAATTACAATAATGCAAGTTCTGATGAGATTATTTGTGTGTCTAGATTCTGACACAGGGTGGACTAGTGGCGTCGGACAGGAAGTACAAGCAGTCAACGTGCACTACAATCCGCTGTCCTATGTTCATCACATGCCAGCAGGAACTTGACTTCGGGAAGGACCACAATGCTGCGATGGATGTGCGTCTAAGAAAATTCTTCTTCAAAACGGTAGCTGGTATCGAGCGTGCTCCTGTGCAAGACGTGCAGAAACGCCTCAAAGACCAGGCGATGGAGTGTATCGTGTGGGCGAGTCAGAGAGCCGTGACCCCCGATGACGAACTCCCCCCGCCCATCCCAGGAACAGCACCAGAGGGCGACATGATCGACGACGTAGAAAAAGAAAGGATCAGAAACGTTGTGCTAGACGAGATAAGCAGCAACAGCGAAGAGAGCGATGATCAAGGTGAAGTTCAGGAGCCAGTGCAGACACAAGAAGAAGTAGAAGAAAACACCACCTACGCCGACAGATGGAAGGCAGCTTTGCAAAGAATATCGCAATTGCGCACCGAACTACCAAAGGATAGCTTAAAGGGGCGACAGTTGGCTCTGTTGGCTGCTAGCATGGATCGCGAGATGGAGGAAATGAAGAGGGCCGTCGAGGCACAGCTGGAGGCCACAAGAAGAGAATGGTTGGCGTGTGGAATGATTAGAGCCGAGGACGCCCATCTGCTTACTAGTGCGCGTGGCCCTTACCACCCCAAGATCCGAAACTCGCGAGACGAGTACTTTGCAAATGCCAGCAGAGAGAACGAACAGCGACTGGAGAAAGAGGCAAAGGAGTACTTTAAAGACAAGTGGATAGTAAGGAAAGAAGAAGAGCTTTTAGATCTCCAGATGCAGAAGAGTTACGCTGCAAACGACAACGTCAGTAAATCCCTACAGTACATGATAAGCGTGGCTGCTGACGCCTTAAAGCTTAAGTTTCAGCAAATAGAGACACCAGGATTAAAGAAATATGTCCTTGAAGAGAGGAAGCGTCTAGCCATTCAGATGGGGTGGATTTCGAAGCAGCAAGCCGACCAGATTAACTGTGTCTGGGAGCCGCTTCCTTTCCCCTGTGCAGAAGATAATGATGACGACGATGACGATGATGAAGATGAAATGTTCATCACGCCCATGCCTTCAAACACAGTGATCATGTCGTCTCATCAAGAATCACAAGAAAGCGGGTTTCTTTCCGAAGAGAGTGGTTTCCTGATCGATCGTCCATTCAAACGACCTGCCCCCGAATCAAGCAGTGTAAAGTCTCATAAGAAAGGAAAAATTACAAGCTACTTCACTCCCAGCCAGAAAGCATGAACATAGGATAAGTGTATTGGACAATACATTTGATTGTAGTAGCGCGTTATAGATGAATGTAGCAAATATCAAGCAACTTTTTCTCAATCCAGCAAATAACTTGTGAATTTGTTTGTTTGATTAGGAGTTCAATGAGCAAGAAATTGAAACATTAAACTTGACAAACGTTAGAGATGCAAATGAAGCGAACCTTTTGTTTCCACTTGATTCTGGTCAACCGGAAACAAAAGGCTCGCTTCATTTGCATCTCTAAGGTTCCTACGCGGAACAACTCCAGTGTATAGTTTGTATGAAAGGATCAGAAAGTTAAAGTTTCTTGCTCATTAAACTCATCAGTTTCAGCAATCTAAGCGTGATTGTTTAGCTAAGCATTTATTGTGAAAGAAAAAAGAAAAAATACCCTCTCAGATTGTCATATTTGATATTTATTATTAAATTGCTTTGTCAAATTTGCAGTATCAAGAACCACAATTATATTGAATAATTGAATTTGCTTTGATTATCAAATGTCAATAAATACATTACTGTCTTACGGTCTGTGAGTCAATTATAGTCTATGTTATACCAGTGTCAAACATAACCCCCACTTGTTTTCGTTGGAACATCCACCCTAACGTTAACCTCTTTCCATCGCATTTGGGTATTCTAATGGCCTCCAGTTTACCGACTGTGAAACATTAAGCTCCTCTTCAATTATACTTGACCTTGGCACTGGATCGGAGACCATGTCCATAAAAATGGCATTTCTATCAGAGTCGCCGTCCTCCAGTTTTACGGCAATAAACAGGCACGCTAATATCAATTCTCTTAGTGTTGTCTTTTTCCGATCCGAAGTTTTGTTTAAGTGCCTCCAGAGTAGGCTTTCTGCCAATATGGCTGTCGTCTTTGGGTAATTACACTCGCACATCCCAGGTAAAAACTCTGCAGCAAATTGCAAGTCCTTCAAACGAACCTCAGGGTGCTTGTCTACTAGGCTGTCCATGTTCACTTGTTCGTGTCTTGCAAGGAAAGGGAGCAAATGTTCTATTGATAGTATTTTATGGTAGCGCATTTTACCCGGCGTGCTCCTTGATAAGTCCAACTGTTTCCTATTGGTTCATAACTGCTTACTTTTTGGCATATGAAGGAAATCTACGTATCGCTCGGCATAGCAAGGAGTTGGTGGTTCGCCGTTTCTCAAAACGAAACTCGGGGTCTCCGAGGATGGCTTTCCATTGTCCAAACCCGTATCGTTTTATTCCCGCTTTAAGGAATTGGTCTTCGTCGACAGAGAATGGAATATTTTTCCTTCGTAGTGAGCTCGGTGTTTTCGTGTTTAAAGCATTCTCTCGTTTCAGCGGTGGGGTTTTTACTGGCCGCTTATGCGCGAGCATTTCCTTTTCGGATTCCACATCATCTGTCGAAGAGCTCTCAGATTTTTCGTCTTGCTCTTGCGAGGATGTCGACTTGTCTGAAAGGCGTGCGCGAACATCGTCATCAAGTTCCGTCCCCTTGTCACCTTGTAATTCCTTGAGAAACGTGTGCGCCTTGGTTGCAACTTCGCGCGACCTCTGTTTTTGGTAGTGTACTTTGGCGACAATAGAACTGTGTTTCTGGTCTTCCGAGATGGTTCTTTGCGCAGTGCTGTCCAGGTTTCTCGAACTGGCCGTCTCTACAATTTGTCGAACGCGCGTGGGATGAACATACTTGCCGGTTGCATCGAACACTAGCTTGCTCATCGATTCGCCTAGCTTGCTGTGTTGGCCGCCGTTTCTTGTCACCAATACGAAATCGCACGTGGGCTTTAAACGAGGTCGGATGTGAGAGATATAGCCATCCAGTACTTGCATGTTTGTATCTGTCAGATAAATAGAGTCAAACCCATATTTCGCTGCAGTCTTGAACATTTTCTGATCAATAAATCCGCCGTTTGTCTTGGCCTTTGTGACCATGTCAACAGTCAAATACTGATACGTCATTGGGCGAGAACCTTTAACCTTTATAAACAAATAAAGCGCGAGGAATTTGGTAGCAAATGACAAGTCCAACGGAGAAGCCACGCTTTGTTTTTCCTTGCACGTTTTAAGCACGCTTTCGTAGCGTGGTAAGTGTTGCGCAACTGCTTCCAAGAGCTCTTCTAACGTCGCCCAGTGTCCTTTAGCCTCTAATGCTTCTATGTCAAGATCGCCATTCCACTGAATGCGCATCATTTTTGAAACGGTTCTGCGTACCTTTTTCAAGTAGATTTCCATGGTAGAAAGGCTGCTTAAAACAGATTTTGACGCTCCATTTACCTTTCTAAAATCCACCAGCTCGGAAATGGCGTCGATGTATCCCAGTCGCCCAGCATGTCCTAGGTTCCAGTCGTCCTGAAGGGTGTCAATAATTTGAACAGAAGATTAGGAGAACACAAACCAAAGTCCACTATGTCAAATGTAAGTTCGTCTTCGTCTTCACAGCAATATTTTAAAAACTTCAAACACCTACTGACAATCTGCCGAGCTTGTCGATTACTTTTACAGCCGCCTCCCGTACCAGTAAGCCAAGAAAACATCTCGTTTGCAATTTCACTTGAAATGCTATACGAAGGCATGGACTTCATATTACGCGTGGTGTTCTCGTCAACTTCTTGTTTCACAGAAGTGCACGTAGTTTCACCACTTTTCTTCGTGTCCGGCTTTTCGTCGAAGAAATAAAACCAAAGGTGCTTTTTCTTGACGTGCTTTCTGCACCCTCGCTGAGTCGCAAAACCATCGTGTTTGCAATCTTGAACTGGACAGTGGAAAAGACCGTCTTCTTCATCGTGTTCTAGGTGCAGTCGTTTTGGCTTAGGCGAAGCATTCGGTAATTTCGACCAGTTGATAACCTCTGCTCGTTTGCTCATCTCTCACAGACGTCGAAACTGAAATGATTGAAACTCCAACACGAGCTGCCTTTTTATACGAGATTCGCTCCCTAGAGACATTTGCTTTGAGGCAACCTATCAGAAATCGCTCTAGGCATACCTGCCCAAACATGAACTATTCGTCCATGCTCAAGGGAATTAAACAAGCCTGAACACGCTGCTCGTTGAGCAAATTCCGGCGTGGCGGGCATAGGCAAACAAATAGTATAGCATGTTTGAACCTGCAACAGTTTTAACAAAAGTCACGTGGCATGTTCAAACTTGTCGGTAACCTGTTTGACCAGACAAGCTTAGCTTGCTTGGCCTGACAGGCCTACCCTGTTTGGTCTGATAGACCTGCCCTCTTTGGTCTGATAGGCCTGCCATGTTTGGTCTGACAGACCTGCCCTGTTTGGTCTGAGAGACCTTCCATGTTTGGTCTGACAGACCTGCCATGTTTGGTCTGATAGACCTATCCTGTTTGGTCTGACAGACCCACCCTGTTTGGTCTGATAGACCTGCCCTCTTTGGTCTGATAGGCCTACCATGTTTGGTCTTACAGACCTGCCCTGTTTGGTCTGAGAGACCTGCCATGTTTGGTCTGACAGACCTGCCATGTTTGGTCTGATAGACCTGCCATGTTTGGTCTGATAGACCTGCCATGTTTGGTCTGATAGACCTGCCCGGTTTTGTCTGATAGACCCACCCTGTTTGGTCTGATAGACCTGCCCTCTTTGGTCTGATAGGCCTGCCATGTTTGGTCTGACAGACCTGCCCTGTTTGGTCTGATAGACCTGCCCTGTTTGGTCTGATAGACCTGCCCGGTTTGGTCTGATAGACCTGCCCGGTTTGGTCTGACAGACCTGCCCAGTTTGGTCTGACAGATCTACCCTGTTCGGTCTGACAGACCTGCCCGGTTTGGTCTGACAGACCTGCCCCGTTTGGTCTGACAGATCTACCCTGTTCGGTCTGACAGACCTGCCCGGTTTGGTCTGAAAGACCTACCCTGTTTGGTCTGCTGAACCAACCCGGTTTGGTCTGATAGACCTAAACTGTTTGGTCTGATAGACCTGCACTCTTCGGTCTGATAGACCTAACCTGTTGGTCTGACAGACTTGTCCTATTTGGTCTGTCAGACCTAACCTGTTTGGTCTGATAGACCTACCCGGTTTGGTCTGATAGACCTAAACTGTTTGGTCTGATAGACCTGCACTATTCGGTCTGATAGACCTGCACTCTTCGGTCTGATAGACCTAACCTGTTTGATCTGACAGATTTGTCCTGTTTGGTCTGTCAGACCTACCCTGTTCGGTCTGTCAGACCTGCCCTGTTTGGTCTGATTGACCTGCCCTGTTGGGTCTGATAGACCTGCCCTGTTGGGTCTGATAGACCTGCCTTGCTGGGTCTGACAGACCCACCCTGTTGGGTCTGATAGAACTGCCCTGTTCGATCTGTCCGACCTGTCTTGCACAGCAGCCTTGTTTTGTTTGGTCCGATGTGATCTGACCTAGTTTGACAGAATCCATACTTTTCTCTCAAAAAGGAACTAAAATTCCTTTTTGATTAAAGAGGACCTTTAGTTGAGAGGTTCCTTTTGTTTGACGAGTTAATGTTCCTTTAGAATGCATTCGGAACCAGTTTTGGTTGTAAAGGAACAAAACGGACAATAATCGGAACACATGTTCCGATTTTTGCACGTATTTAGGAACAAAAGATCCGAATTATGCCAAAGGAAAAAATTAAATCAGAAGAATAGTTCCTTTTTTTCCAATTAAGAACATTTAGAGTGAAAGGGAACATAGTAATTAAGAACGATTAGTTCCTTTGTGAGTTTTACCGGAACCCTCTGTTCCTATATTCCATTACTTAGGACCCATGCAAAAAACAAGGGTTCCTGTTTATGCAACTATTTAGCGTTCTCTTTGTTGGTAAAAGGACTAAAAACAAAAATGCGCGGAACATTTGCGATTTAGAAAAGACTTTGTTTCTCGTGTCGCATAGCTTGAAAATTAATTTTAAGATTTTTGACGTCAAAAACAGGTCCAACTTTGAAGTTAGCAAAAATCCTAGATCAACTAGCGCTCATTTAGGTCCAATTTCAAGCGATCATCACTTTTGGGGAACGTATATAATGATGTCATCAATACATTTAAGATTACCATCAACATTAGCGACGTTAAAACCATGACCTATGTTCTTATTTTCACCACCATCATAACCATTGTACTTATTGTAAATGTAATTAAATTTACATCCGAAAGCAACTGTAGAAAATAATAATAATAATAAATTTTATTTATAGAGCGCGAAATCACTAGAACGTCTGCTGTAGAACTCTTTGTGTAATGTTCGCTTTGTGTAATGCACAAGATATTGATCTATTCAGTCCGCTTTTTTTTTCAGCCTGTATGTGTTCTTGTGTCTAAGGTACCTTTTGACCAAATTTCAGCCTCAGTGTTCTTAATCCACTTGTTCTTTTATGCGGGTTTTACTGTATATCATTATAATTTCAACATAGTAAACACTATCAACACAAACAGTCATTGTTGTGACAACAGTGAACTCGTGTGGTCTGTGTCGGCCGCCAATTTGACAGCATAGCAACATAACCAGTCGGAAGAAGCATCCATTTCCATCCTGATTTAGAGAATATAGAGCAATGTTCTCGATTGCATTTGGTAAATCAAATATAAAACTTTGCTTTTAGATGTTTATTAAGAGATTTCTACACGTAATTCGTCTTCTAATAGAGCGGATTTCAGATGTCTGTCGTGAGTAATTCGCAATTACTTTGTAGAATTACTCCTATAGGTTTTATTCAGAATTGGTGCAATTACTTTGCGTTTGGTTTCACTACAGTCATATGAAAACCGCTCCATCAAACGAAAACAATAACAAAGGAGTGGCTGACACAGACTCTTAATTTTCGCTTGGCCTGTGAACCTTGATATACAGTACATACCGTCCAGAGTATGTTCTGATACTTGATGAGCATGCGCACAATGTTGACGGTGGCCTGCGCTTGTTTGACTTCTTGGATGCTAGGCATGGACTTGGTGCTGCTAAAGTGGAAAAGGTTGGGCGCCATAATCATGGACACGTTATTCAGGTTCATCTTGTTCTGCTTCTCGTGTGATATTATCCGACTCAGGAATGTCAGCAGCACCTTTGAGGCAAAGAGAAGCAGTTATTGAGTTGAAAATTTAGACTTCAAAAGCCTCCTCCCAAGAGTCTAGGCAGGGGTCCGACATTGCGACAATATGGTCGCCAATGGCGACTAAAATTGGGGGATTGGCGACCAAAATTATAATGCTAGTTGCCAAATGACGCCCCGTCTTTCTCAGTTCAGCTGAGATCCACACTTACGTGGCGACTAAATATTGCTTTCTGGCGACTATTTTTTTGAATTGGTCGCCAATGGCACCTAGCGAACAAAGTTAATGTCGTGCCCTGTTAGGGAGTGTCCTACTGAGAGCATTGATCTGCTACTAAGTTCGCAATGAAGATTTTGTTGACAAGCATAAGAGTTCTGATGCTATTAAAGGCCCATCACCAACCGGGAGCCTTTGCACCCCGTTTTCTTTTGTTTTCAAATCAATCCATTGTTTTTCGGGTGGTCTGATTGGCTAAGAGTCCGCAAAGGCTCTCGGTTGGTGATGGGCCTTTAAACAGCACATAATCTACAGTGTTGGTGGATAGACGGGATGCGATTTGATTACCCGACCCCAAGAGAAAATATTTTAGAAATATCAACCAATCAGTAATGACGTTATTCGCCTCGCAAATCAGCGGGAATCGACTCGATTTGTGTATATAATAAACAGAATCATATATGGACGTTTGGAGACATGGAGTTATTTTCTCATGTATTATTCTTTATTTATTCTTAAGCGCACTTCGGTGGATATATGGTATTCAGCTTTGTTATACGGTATCTTAATTTCTGGTATCTTAATTTCGTCTTCTGTAAGTATTTGAAATATTGTAACCTTATTGTATTGTATTTAAATATGATGTAGTATGTAACAAGTGAAATAAAAATAATAATAATTTTAAAAAAATATTAATTTCTGGTTGTATCTAAATTTGGACTATAGCTAGTACGATGTCTGCTGTTGTTGTTTAAAAAGCCTCCTGTGCATCACACACACAAATTCTTTTTGCGCACAACTAAGAAAAAACGCAGTACGGTACCTACCCTCAAGCAGTCGCGATGGATGGGCGGTAACAAGAGTATAAGGAGATTGAGCGCTTGGAGTTGTTGTCTTCTGTCAGGTATTCCTAGAATACGAACAATATTACTCAGGCTTCGTACGCCCAGAAACGTTTAAGGATATTTATCAGGTGTTTTCATAGTTTCTACTTCAAGCGACAATATTAGTAGCCGGTCGTGTACTAGTTTTGTCTTGGACAAAATTCCTGTCTTCCAGGAATTGTCCGGGAGTCTCACAAAGAGCTCTCTAGAACAACAAAGACCCGGGACTTTCCAGGAACGGTACGAGCTCTAATTTCGTACTTATTATCACTTGATTTCAAAAGGTACATACGAATGCTGTTCCGTAAAATCAATAGCCTGCGTGTTTTCATGAAAAGAAAAGGCCGGAACTCCAGAGAAACAAGGGAAAGCAGCGAGAAGTCCGACGAGCGAGTTTTTGGCCGACCCTAAGGCGAGCGCAAAAAAGGACGGTTCTGAGTTTCTTTTCTCTGAACACAAACGGGAACGGTTGCTGCGCAGGCTATAAAAGCAATAAGAACACTTACTTTCCACAGAAGCGAAAGTCGGTTGATATTCATAAGTGAGGAGAGGCGAAGGTAGCTCTCTGCAAAGAAGAAAGACAAAAGAACGTTTTATTATAAGTGGTGGATCCAGGATTTTTTCAGAGGGGTTGCAGCACTAAGTTGGACTGGTTATGATCCGTACTGAGTTCAACTAACTACTAATCTATCACTCTCATAGGGGGGGTTGCAACCCCCACAACCCCTCCCCTAGATCCGCCCCCACGTACGCGTTTCCCCCATATCACAGCACTACAAACTTCTATGTATAGCTCACTACATTGTTCCATGTCGCACAGCCTAAGGGTAATGAGCGTTGCTGTTTGGTATGGCAATAAGTTTAGCTTTCATAAGTGGTCGTCGTAATGTTTTGAAAGGAAACATGGAAATTTATACGACAAATTTTAAACCAGTCGACCACTATATTGTTCGTGGTTTTACTTATACCCTATTCACACCAAAACCATGTTTAGTTAAACAAGGCTTTTTAACGCCTCACATCATCCCAAGCTTCTTACTGCGATAACTTCTTGTTAGCTAAATGATCACTTAGTAACATGTACAGTGTAGTCTATTCAGTTTTGTCCTTGAAACAGTCTTATTGAAGATAAGGATTTAAAACAGTTTAATAATTAAATTAAGCAATAAAAGTACTTTCCGCGTGCTCTCTGCTTTCTTACAAACACGAGGGGGATGTTGGGAGAACTGATCAAAACTTGAAAGACACGAGCCGAAGGCGCAGAAAGTAATTTTATTGCTTTTAGAAAATAACATACACACGCGCGACAGCGTTGCGTGACAATCGTGTTTCTCAGGTCTCTTACAAACACGCTTTTTAACCAATCAGAATGCGCACATTCACAATACAACATAGGTGTTATTTTTTAATCGCCTTTAAACTAGTTTACGCACCGGCGTGAATAGGGTATTAGCTTGTGATTGGCCGATGCGAAAACCATTCAGCAGCAACTTATAATTCTCTCGTTTATGATTGGCTAGGTGGATTTGGTATTTGCTCTTAAATGGTTTACCTGAGGAACTGTTTTAGTAGTCCAGCCATGTCGTGTGTCCGTCGTCCTTCCCAAGAGAATGTTCCCTCATTAAAAATCTCTTCAAGCTCTTCCTTGATTACCTGAATAATAAAGGAATTCGTGGATCTTAACACAGGGAATTTCTGCATTAACCCATCCATGAGAAAAGCTGAATTTCCCATGGTAGAAGAATGGGAAGTGTTCGGATTTCCCATGCATGACTATCTATGAGAATTCTGAACACTTAAAAAGAGCCCATGTCAGCCACGTCTTTGTTATTGTTTTCGTTCAATATTACAAGACGAATTACGTGCAGAAATACAACTAAAAACGTATCAGATTTGATTTACCAAATTCAATCGAGAACATTGCTCTATATTCTTTAAATCAGCCGATGGAAATGATGCTTTCTCCGACTTGGTATCTTGATATGCTGTCAAAATGGCGGCGGACACAGGCTCTTTGAGGATCAATATGCTCGGTTGATTTCGCAGAGAAAAACGGGTGCTAGGGTGTCGTTACGATAACTCCTTCCCTCTTATTTAAAATAAGCAGTATAAATATTCGCGGTATACAAGGGCAACATCAACACAGCATTTTTTTTTCGATTCTCTTCCACCTTTTAGGCTGCACAACTCGCTTCCGTGTCACAGGATTGTCGAGGATTGCCAGTCTCGTATCCAGACGTTATTTTTTTACGTCTTTTGCGGTGATTTCTCTTTCTCCAATCGATCTCTCTATGAAAATTGTTTTGGAGCCGTAGGGACTGGGAATGAGTACTAGACATGGCGCGCAATGAATTGTGGGACATGCGCTAAATAACTCTCTGCGCGCCCTGTTAAAACTATCCCATAACTCTCTGCGCGCCCTGCTAAAACTATCCCATAACTCTCTGCGCGCCCTGCTAAAACTATCCCATATCAAGATAGTTCCCTTGAAAAAGTGTCGACTTTCTCCAACTTCCTTATAAGGAAATATCTTAGAATCCCAGTAAGTTTTTCACTATTTCTATTCGCCTAGAAAGCTTAAACCTCAACCAAAACTCAAATATACTCGAGGAAAGATGCTATGAGCATTTTCCACTGTGTTGTTCACGGTGAAGAGCCTGGCAACAAGGCAGACAAGATACCACAGGAAGCCCGGTCAATCTCTAGAATGGCGACACTGCTATCTTGATATGCCATAACTCTCTGCGCGCCCTGCTAAAACTATCCCATAACTCTCTGCGCGCCCTGCTAAAACTATCCCACAAATCTTTGCGCGCCCTAAAAAATCCCCAGAAAGCGTCTGGGTACGACACTGCAGGATTGCACAAAAGCGTGTAAATGGAGTAAATGAGTATTTCATATTCGTACCTTCACCCTAGATGTAGCTCCACCAACTCGAAGAATACCTTCTTCACGAAGGCCATTTCGGTCCAGAAATCGAATAAGCTGGAACACAAATATTCATTCTCCTTAAAACACCAAAGCCGACAGGACCCAACCATGGTTTCGAGATTCTCCGTCTTTTGATAGATGTAAGGTTTCTGATTTGCAAAATTTTTGCATGCCCACTCTTCTAGTGACCAAAAAGAAATATAAACGTTGGGAGAGGTGATACTATAATCAGACAAAAGTTTCTTTTGCAATAACTTTGCAAAACGAATATGTATACTCGTCCAAACTTACATAGTTTATATAGTTTACGAGCAGTAATTTCCAGCTCTGAGTTAGAGCGGATTTCACATAACTGTCGTGAAAACAATTGCAATTGAGCAATCACTAGCCAATCAGAATCGAGAGAAATCACCACTTGCTCCTAAATGGCTTTTCTCTCAGCCAATCACAAGCCGAACCAATTACTAAGTAATTACACAATTGTATTTACTAAAGAACTTGATTGGCTGAGAAAAACGAGTAGCCAATGAGAACGCAAAGCAATCGCAATTACATAACAAGGGTTGACAGTCATGTGAAATCCGCTCTATACGTCATGCCGATATCAACTAAGGTCTGCCTTACCTCTTGTAAAAAGAGCGGTACGTTATGTATTGAACCTCTCAGTTGATCGTGTTGTACAAGAGTTTGTAAAGGAACCTCGAATATGCCAGTTTCTACAATACAAAACATTTATCAGCTACAGATACACCTGGGATTGCTATTAAGACAGATTGTTTTACTGATTCGAGCAACGCGTGGCCAAACATCGAGTTCCTACAAAGTGCAAAAACGTATTGCCTTTGAAACGTTTGCATGTAAGAAGTAACTCAAGTTAGTTCCATCAAGAAATCTTGAAGGGAACCTATAGTATGGGATACTGGATTTCATTTTCTGATAACTGTTAAATATTATTAATCAATTTTGCGTGATAACGGCCTATATGCGTGACTGGCGTTGCGTGATATAAATATACCTCTGAATTTTTTCTTTGAGGGTTTCCGTCGATGAAGCGCAAGGCCATGTTGATCAAACAGCGCTGTCAGCTCTATAAGCGCTAAAGATCGAACCTTGTCCATGTCCTCCCTGTTAATGTCCGATATATGGGTCACACCCAGCTCGTCTTTAGTTAACGTGTAGTTCTGCAAAGAGTTGAAATGGTCAGTTCTTTAGACGAATCAATGGAAATGGTCAGTTCTCAGCGGCGTAGCCAGGAATTTTTGAAGGGGGGCCGGATAGTGAAAACATGGGACGAAAATGCTCAAATTTCTCCAGCAAATACAGTAAATGTATGGGAAAATTTCCGAGAAAGGGGGGGCCCGGGCCCCCTTGGACCCCCCTGGCTACGCCCCTGGTTCTTTAGACGAGTCAATGAAAATGGTCAGTTCTTTAGACGAGTCAATGGAATGGTTGTTCAACATGTGTAAAGGCGGTCTCAATTTTAAGATGGGAAAATATGGGCCAGAAACAATCTATCCAAGACAAGCCCAAGCAGAACGTAATGGACGATTCCAGCTATAAGTGCGCGCGCTCTTCTTTATTAAAAAATGCCCATTCTCGGATCCAGAGCTCCCCGGCTCGTAACTTCGCGGGGTAGGATCTGGTGACAGCCACTGACGCATGCGCGAGATTTAACACAGAGCCGCTGAGAGAAAGACCTTTCAGAGCAATATGCTCCAACGCTCAATTCAGCCTATCGGTGACGCCCCTGAAATGGATGTCCCCAGAGCTTCCCTTACGAGCAGGCGAGCCGGAGAGCTCTGGGTACGAGAATGAAAAATGCCCAGCTGTGTCCCACAAATACCAGAATGAAGCGAGCGCTTTTTTAGCAGTTTGTTCTAGAAATGTCCTTCATTTAGCGACATGCAGCGCGCGCGTGCGTTATAGCTGGAATCGTCCATTCAGGCTTACCGGTAGCCTTGGAAACTGCGGAGCAGAATAAGATTTCATGCCATTGTTTCTTTCATTCTAAAGAAAAAGAATACATAGTTAAATGTTTGTACACATAACAATAGCGCTGCGCACAGATGACGTCACACTAATAAAAAAAAACAGAAAGCAATTACACGTTTCTCCCACTTCCTTAGTTTTCTCTCTAAAGAACGATACAAATGAATCGGTGAACTGGTAGTTCCACTCATCATAGCAGGGCTTGCATGCACTACTACCCTGGCTCGTATTACGAGCGCTATCCTTTTGAATGGTATTTCAGATGGATTGTTTGTCACAGCCTATTCCAACTGCACGGTTTACTACCAGCCAAGCAATGACTAAGGCTCATTTACACGACAGGGAGTTTTTGGCACGGCTCGGATAAAAATGGTTCTTGGACTACCTCGCCACGTAGTCCCGGCACGAATGAAATTTCGGTCCGGCTCTGACAAAATTTAGTACGGCAAAGCCATTTACACAGCACAAATATACCCGAGCCGTGCCATTAAATTTGGTACCCGTGCCACTTTTTATCCGAGCCGTGCCAGAGGCTCATTTACACGACAGGGATTTTCAGGCACGGCTCGAATAATAAGTGGTACGGGTACCAAATTTAATGGCACGGCTCGGGTATATTTGCGCTGTGTAAATTGCTTTGCCGTACTAAATTTTGTCAGAACCCGACCGAAATTTCATCCGTGCCGGGAATACGTGGCAAGGTAGTCCCAGAACCATTTGAGTCCCTCATCATGTTAGTTAATTCTTGTAAGATTTTTTACGTATATTTTGTTGTACAAGGCGTGATGAAATCTACTCAATAAAATAATTAAAATAAAATAGTGTCTACCAAGTGCATGCAAGTGTACTGTAGAGCCACGGCGACATTGCGTAAAATTGATTGAGCCATGTAATGTCATGATGATTGGGAAGGATTGTGAAGAGCCAGTGAAGGTTAAGCGTCTTGATTTCTTTGAGGCTCATTTACGACATAATTTTTTGGCACGGCTCGGATAAAAATGGTTCTTGGACTACCACGCTACGTAGTCCCAACACAGATGAAATTTCGGTAACGCTCTGACAAAATTTAGTACGCCATTTACACAGCACAAATATACCCGAGCCGTGTCATTAAATTTGGGTATCCGTACCACTTTTTTTTCGAGCCGTGCCAAAAATTTCTGACGTGTAAATAGCGCTCGGATGAGTGCGGCCCACCCGGAGAGTCGGAACCAGACTGCTTAATATGTTAATGAATGCTGTACCTTTTGTTCGCACTAATAACTGAATACGCAGTATTAAAGTAGCCTCGGCGGGGAAGACACACACAAAAGGACTTACATAATGGCGGCATCTCTTATTAACTCGTTGTACGAGTCACAAGTAGCTACAAATGCTTCTATAGCTGTACTAGTTGTAGCTCTCGTGATTTACTATCTTTATTGGCTCGGAACGTACCAATATCAGATGCTTGACAAGCTCAATGTTCCGGGATACAAACCGCTACCCTACTTTGGAAATATACTCGAGTTCAAGAAACATGGCGGACCGATTGAATTCCAGCAGCACTGCGTTAAGAAATATGGCAAAGTTTTCTCTATCTGCTACGGCAGAACGCCATCAATTGTTGTGGCGGACCCAGAGATCCTGAAGGAAATTCTCGTCAAAGACTTCAACAAGTTTCGTAACCGTTCGATTCCAATTTCCCCACTTGCTCCAGGTGACTCAGGAGTCTTCTTTGCCCAGGACGAACATTGGAAGAGAATTCGAAACATCTTGACTCCGACATTAAGTGGGTCCAAACTGAAACATATGATGTCAAAGATCGAAAGAGCAGTGGATACTTTGATGAGTAAACTAGACAAGGTCGCCGATACAGGTATGTGGGACAATGTTCAAGCTGCGTGACGTTATTAAGAAATTGTCTTTAGTGTTTTTCAAAAATTCGCACAAAAGCATTCATAAATCGAACTAATAGAGAATGCAGTAGTCAACTAAATTGTCACGTGGTTGTACTGGGAGATACATACATGACTGATCTGCAATCTTTTTACCTTATACCTGCGCGTAAAGAACTTGGTCAAATCACTTCGAATATGCAGCTTTTTTTTCGCGCAAATTTCTTTGAGATTCGTAAGCAACTATAAAAGAACCACAGAAATCCGCTTGTCGTTTGCCGTCTAGGCCTAACTTTACTTTACGGTTTTCACCGACAAGTCGTGTGCGTCGCGATTCTGTCTGTTCGGGCTCATGTTTTTGACTGCATTCCTTTCTCCACGGGACTGACCATGAACGCACAGCAGAACTGTTGGCTTTTTCCTTACTAGTTCGCTAGACATTGCCAGTTTTCAGGTCTTTCAGAGATGTTTTAGAAAAAAATGCCGGCCCGTGGAGAAAGGAATGAAGACAAGCCCCGCGTTTTGAGACGTGCACCACGGTTCGGTGAAATGCGTAGTATAAAGGCCGGCACAGACTAGGGGACAAGATCGGGGACAAGACCCCTAGTATGTACTCCCGTTTTTGCGTTGAAATTTCAGTCGCGGGTACTAAATATTTGTCCCCAGGGACAAGTCCCGCGAATCAAACTGGTTTGATTCCTGGGAGTATCCCTGGGACAAATTGTGCATTTTTTCCAGTGTGTATGGTCGTCCCAAGATAATTCTAGCCAATGAAAAACACTCCATTCACGATCTCATTCAAGATGGCAGATGCTTAAACCGTCTTTCTTGAAGGTGGTGAAGGAGGAGGTAGAAACGCCTTTCGGAGTCAGCGGGTTCGACGAGTTCCCGCTCGGTGCCCCCGAATTCTCCCGTAGTGTGTAGGATATAACGTGGGACTTGTTTCGGGGATTTGCCCCTTACACGTTCACACTAGGGGACTGATCCCCACGACTAGTCCCTGGTCCCTAGTCTATGCCGGCCCTAAAGGGTTTGGGCCCTAAAGGGGACTGATCCCCACGACTAGTCCCTGGTCCCTAGTCTATGCCGGCCCTAAAGGGTTTGGGCCCTAAAGGGGACTGATCCCCACGACTAGTCCCTGGTCCCTAGTCTATGCCGGCCCTAAAGGGTTTGGGCCCTAAAGGGGACTGATCCCCACGACTAGTCCCTGGTCCCTAGTCTGTCCCGGCCCTAAAGGGTTTGGGCCCTAAAGGGGACTGATCCCCTCGACTAGTCCCTGGTCCCTAGTCTATGCCGGCCCTAAAGGGTTTGGGCCCTAAAGGGGACTGATCCCCACGACTAGTCCCTTGGTCCCTAGTCTGTCCCGGCCCTAAAGGGTTTGGGCCCTAAAGGGGACTGATCCCCACGACTAGTCCCTGGTCCCTAGTCTATGCCGGCCCTAAAGGGTTTGGGCCCTAAAGGGGACTGATCCCCACGACTAGTCCCTGGTCCCTAGTCTATGCCGGCCCTAAAGGGTTTGGGCCCTAAAGGGGACTGATCCCCACGACTAGTCCCTGGTCCCTAGTCTATGCCGGCCCTAAAGGGTTTGGGCCCTAAAGGGGACTGATCCCCACGACTAGTCCCTGGTCCCTAGTCTGTCCCGGCCCTAAAGGGTTTGGGCCCTAAAGGGGACTGATCCCCACGACTAGTCCCTGGTCCCTAGTCTATGCCGGCCCTAAAGGGTTTGGGCCCTAAAGGGGACTGATCCCCACGACTAGTCCCTGGTCCCTAGTCTATGCCGGCCCTAAAGGGTTTGGGCCCTAAAGGGGACTGATCCCCACGACTAGTCCCTGGTCCCTAGTCTATGCCGGCCCTAAAGGGTTTGGGCCCTAAAGGGGACTGATCCCCACGACTAGTCCCTGGTCCCTAGTCTGTCCCGGCCCTAAAGGGTTTGGGCCCTAAAGGGGACTGATCCCCACGACTAGTCCCTGGTCCCTAGTCTATGCCGGCCCTAAAGGGTTTGGGCCCTAAAGGGGACTGATTCCCACGACTAGTCCCTGGTCCCTAGTCTGTCCCGGCCCTAAAGGGTTTGGGCCCTAAAGGGGACTGATCCCCACGACTAGTCCCTGGTCCCTAGTCTATGCCGGCCCTAAAGGGTTTGGGCCCTAAAGGGGACTGATTCCCACGACTAGTCCCTGGTCCCTAGTCTGTCCCGGCCCTAAAGGGTTTGGGCCCTAAAGGGGACTGATCCCCACGACTAGTCCCTGGTCCCTAGTCTATGCCGGCCCTAAAGGGTTTGGGCCCTAAAGGGGACTGATCCCCACGACTAGTCCCTGGTCCCTAGTCTGTCCCGGCCCTAAAGGGTTTGGGCCCTAAAGGGGACTGATCCCCACGACTAGTCCCTGGTCCCTAGTCTATGGGTTTGGGCCCAGATTCGCTGTACAAAAGTTCGTTTGGATTGTAAAACAAGGTGTTTTCGTTTTGGGATTTGACCATTTTATAGTCCTAAATGTCTCGTAAATTCTCTCTTCCAGGTGAGCCAATCACAGTGCATCAGTTCTATGGCCTGCTAGCCCTGGATGTAATCATGTCGACTTCGTTTGGTTACGAAGGCGAAGTTCAGTCTAATGCTGACCCTGAGATCCTAAAAGAGGCTAGAATCATTTTTGGCAATCAAAACTTGAGGTATCTTTTCCAGTTCTTGCCTATAGGTTTTGCTAAGGCTGCCATGATGCTTAGCCGACGAAATTATTTCATCGAACTCGCGAACGAAATTATCCAAAAGCGACGCCAGCAAGGCACTGTGGGACATCGAGACCTTCTGGAGCTGATGTTGAATGCCAATGAGCCAACAGACCAAGGGAAAAGCAGGCTTACCGACGCAGAAGTTACTGCGCAAGCGCTCACTTTCTTGTTAGCGGGATACCACACCACCAGTCGCGCCCTTGAAGCACTGACGTATTTCTTAGTTTTGCATCCTGATATACAAGAAAAGTTATTCCACGAAGTCGAGGCGGTATTCCAAGAAAACCCGGATGATTCGCTATACGACTTGGTTGGTAAAGTAAAATACATGAAATGCGTTTTGAGCGAGAGTCAGAGGATAAGCCAGCAGAGTGGAGGGGCCGGAAATTTAATCACAAGATACTGCGCTGAAGATTGTGTCATCAAAGGGATTCACTTTCCCAAAGGAGTCGAGGTAATCATACCCATATATCTTCTACATCACGACCCAGAGGCCTGGCCAGATGTATTGAAGTTCGACCCCGAGCGATTCCGCGATCCCCAATCCGAGTCCCGCCATCCATTCCAGTTCATGCCTTTCGGTGGAGGGCCGCGCAACTGCATCGGAATGAGGTTGGCGCTCGTCGAGATCAAAGTGACCATGGCCAAGGTGTTACGAGAGTACAAGTTCGTGCGGGCACCAGGCCTCCAAGCCTTAGATATGTTCCTCAAGATGCAGTACACGTTTTGGTCGAGCGACGTCATCAGAATGAGTCGTGAAAAGTTTAAGGACTGAAGATCTTTCTACAGACACAGAATCAATCAATCAAGGCTTTTACACGACAGACATGTTTGGCGCGGTTCGGATAAAAATGGCTTCGGCACTACCCCGCCACGGATGAAATTTCGGTCCGGCTCTGACAAAATTTAGCACGGCAAAGCTTTTTACACAGCGTAATTACACCAGAGCCGTGCCATTAAACTTGGTACCGGTACCACTTTTTATCCGAGCGGTGCCAAAGAATCCCTGCCGTGTAAATGAACCTTAGATGGGCCTTAAATAGCATTGCCGTACTAAATTTTGTCAGAGCCGGACCGAAATTTCATCCGTGCCGGGACTACGTGGTGAGGTAGTCCCAGAACCATTTTTACCCGAGCCGTGGCAAAAAACGTTCTGTCGTGTAAATGGGGCTTAGTCGCTACTTTTTTATTGAATTTGAAATTGCCGCGTTTCTAATAGTTTTGCGTATCCCCAACATTCTGGGGAAAAAGGCGTGACCTTAACAAAAATTGTAACAGTAGCAACTAGACATATATTAGTGCATGAAAACGACAGTTTTTCTTTTAAAAAAAACTCTTACCAGTTTTGGAGAAAGACAATCGTTGGGTACATCTACCGCTGCCTCGTGGAATGACTCAACCGGTTCAGCATCTGGGGGGGAGGGAGGGGACAAGTTCATGTCCTTGACTTTTAATCTCGAGTCCTCGAGATCATCTACTGAAGATTCCTTAGTTTTCTCCGCAGCATTGAAGAGCTCCTGTTTACTGAGGCCCGTCACGTAGAAGACTGAACCATGCTGGGTTTTGGTTTGCTGGACACCTGGTTATAATATGAAAAGAAAAAGTCGTAATTTTGACGACCAGCAGTGCTCAAAGAAGCAATGCCAGCCTTTCAACTGTCAGATAAATTACGAGCCCGAAAGATTTAGCCTAACCTGACGTCATCAAATTTGCATGAAATTAAAAATGGCTGTATCTCTTGGACAAGTTATGATACTAAAACAAAAGAAACGGCATTCCCCTACTTCTTGTCATTTCATTTTCATGTTAAGGGTGATATTTTTAGTAACACAGAATAACACACAGAATAAATCTTTTTGAAGAATGTTCATGTTGATCTTCGTTGGCACTTGCTGGGAGACACTCCTTGTCTGTATGAGGTCTACCCTCACAGGAAAAAAAGTATTGTGTACAGTCGAAGCTCTCCGTGCGACCGCTCTCGTAAGCGGCCAGCTCCCATAACGACCATTTTCCCGAAACCCCGTCTGAAATGTCACATAAGCTCTGTTATTTCAAGCTCTCGTAAGCGTCCGCCTTATCGATGCGACCAGCTCCGTTAGCGACCACAATTTTAAATCACAAACAGAGATTTTCTATTGTTTTTAAGCTCTCGTAAGCGACCATAGTACTTTTTGTCTTTAAAACATCAGTCATCGCCGCATAAATACCTTAAATGATAAAAGCTGCACCGTTGAAATGCTATTTTCTATGTACATATTTGCGGTTATCTATTCTTAATTAAAGTCGGGAAATAAATCAAACTATTTTAAGCATTATTATCACATGATATTTTCTAGATTTATTGTACTAAGCTCTTGTAAGCGACCGACGCCTATTGTTCAAGTAGAAAGCCGCTTGGTGGTCGCTTACGAGAACCGTTCTCGTAAGCGACCAGCTCCGTTAACGACCGCAATTTTCAGTTCCCAAGGTGGTCGCTTACGAGAGCTTCGACTGTATGTACAGTACCTGAGTGCAGGCGGATATCTTCACTTCCTCTCCTATCCACTCTTGCATGTAATGGCTGTAACTGTCTAGTATTAGAACACTTCTCTTTCGAAAGACTTTCTCCATTTACATGTATATCAGCCAGAGAAGTGTAATTCCCATGAATAGCCTTCTCGATTCCACTATCGTCTCTAAATGGCTGCGGTTTTATCAAGTTCACTCCTTCGCTTACTGCGCGGCGTGGCAAGGAGGGCCTTCTAAGCTGAGGGTGTCCCGCTCTTTTAGGGGGACCCCAAGTCGGGCTTGAAGGTGACGTAGGAGACCCTGAGGATCCTGAATATGAACTACTAGTTGAGCCTCCAGTAGCATTACTGGCCTGGCCAGTGGTCTGCACAGGGAAAATACTGCGCACATCAGCATGTCCATATTTGGACGTTGTATGTACGATGTTTACAGGTGGGGGTGGGCTATCTGAGCCGCTAAGTCTTTTCTTGGTAAACTCGTTAAGCGTGTCGATTCGTCTCTTGACTGCTTCGGCTTGTTTTCTTGTTAATGATGACGTAATGTTTTGCACAGCTGCATCTTCTGGGTCAATTTCTTTGCTATCTGTGAGGTTAGAAGGGAGTAGAGCAAGTCAGAACATGAATAGTCTACTAACAATAGCTCTCCATCTCTACAATTACTGCTGGTCACCAGACGTTGTCTGATCAAAATCAACAAAAATGTGATATAGCCTGCGTAGCAAGCATTCCCTTGTGTTTTCAAGAAAAAGAAACACAGATAAACAGGAGAGAAAGCGGCAGGAAGTTCAACAAGTGAGTTTTTGGCTGCATGAAGATGGGGCGAGCTACATTTTATGCCTTTAAAAATTGCACCTAAAACTTTGTATTCTGCAACTAAAATTTGAAATCTAGTCGCAAATTTTGACTTTACTTGTTTTTTTTTTAAGTTTCCAGCCCTACTTACCTCGGTAATTCTTGACAATCTCATCAAAACCAGCCTCCTTTAACCATTGAATTTCTTGGTCACCCTCTGTTGGAAACACAAAAATGGCTTTAGAAATTTTTCTTCTCGCAAGGATGAAAAAATAAAGCACAGTATTACCCATAATCTAACTGTACATCTTGTAAGATCTCTGTACTGATCTTTAGCAAAAATAATTTGATCACAGGAGTACTGAAACCCACAATGGATGGAAAATGAGCCTACCGGTAAATGAAATATTCAATAACAACAAACCACACTTCTTGCAAGCTAGTGAAAGTAACAGCTCATAAAAAATTACAAACGTTTCATGTTTTTATGTTGCTGCTGGCTCAAAAGTAAAGTAGCCCTTTGTTCATCACCAGTAGCTGCCTTCTAAAACCCATTATACTTGGTTGTGAGCAGATGAAATGGAGCAGGCAGTGACATAATGAAATGGAGCAGACAGTGACATACTAAGTATCAGGTAGATTCCCTGCAGCTTTGATAAGCCCTGATGTGAGACCATGCCATCAATGGCTGTCAGTTTGGTTTCTTAGACCATCATAATGTCATGTTCTCATGCAAATTACAGAATGAAACACAGTTTGAATTTGCAATCAGCTTGACGGTATCTACTTCATCGCTGAATGCCATATAGTCGTCTTCTAATAGAACGAGGCATAATCAAACAAAAGGACCATTCATATTCAAATAAGGCGACTATTGTGACATTCAGCGATGAAGCATATACCAGCTTGACACCAGTACAACTAACATTATGGCTGCCCCAAGGGGGTACTCGGATATAAAAATGATGGGGGGGGGGGGGGGAGGTCTGACGGAGCTCCAAATTTGATACCCAAAAAAATACCTAGCCATAAATTTTATACCCCCAAAAATACCTGCTCCCAAAATTTGATACCCAAAAAGACCCAACTTTTTTAGCCTAAAAAGGCCATTTTAATACCAGCATTGTCTTTTTTCTTTGCCTGTCATCACCCGTGGTGGCCATGCCCATCCCATTAAGTTTCCTGGAAATAGCTCCAGAAGGCAGTATCTTTATGATCAACTAGCCTGTCAGAAGTTTCAACCCCCCCAAAAATACCTGCTAGAATTTTCAACCCCCAAAAATACTTTTACTACAAATTTCATACCCCCAAAAATATGTTGCACCCCCTGTCATTTTTATATCAGGGTACCCCTGGGATGGCTGTAAAAATTTGAGTATTATTGAAGTCAGGTTTGTCAAAAAACAATTGCAGGCCTCGAAATTGCATCAGGGGTAGAAGTGGAATATTGAATATTAAATAATATATAGAGGATATTACACGGTGGCGCGAAGATATGAGTTTTATTTTCGAGTGGCAAGAACAATATTTTACGAATGAGCGCAGCGAATGAGTAAAATATTGTTTTTGACACGAGAAAATAAGACTCATATCTTCAAGCCACCATGTAATTTTCTTTTTATTATATAGACAAACCAGGAAAAAATATTCAAATTGATTTCCAAGCACTTTTGTTTTGACCGATATCCTCACTAGTGAGGATATGGAAAATATGTCACTCAGGACCCGGATGTAGCTTCGTATGAGATCTACGAGTGGCGTATTTCCCAGTAAAACACTCATGTCTATATAATAACAACTTTTACATTAGTTTCAATATTGAAAATTGGGTTCTGATTTTCTGATTAGTATGAATATATTATTTAGAAAACTAGTTTGAATATTTAGAAATCTAGTTTGAATGCTTAGAAATCTAGTTTGACTTTTAGTTGGAATATGAATAGGTTCATACTAGTGAGGAATACCAGAATATTTTTTGGAATATCAAAGCTTTCCTGAAGTAGGAATAACAAATATCAAAAGCACCAAAATTGCACCTGGTAGAGGCATCAATACTGTCTCTAAAAGTGTTGGTTTTAGGCCTTACTTGGGTGCAAAATAAAAGAATGAGCTTTCAGTTTTTGCAGCAGTTACGCCCCGATTTTTGATTTTTGAACACCTATAATGATGCTTTGCTAAGTTTGGTTCATCTAGGCTGACAAAATGGTGGGCTCTATTCCCTGCAGGAGTAGGGCAGACTTACACAAACAATGGCTGAAATGGAGCCTAACAAAATGGAGGCAGCCAATGAATTCAAATGCTATACCTCCAGCTGGCTCTTTCTCTTCTGGTTCCTCTTCAGGCTGCAATGGGACACTCTCCGTGATAGAACGATACTCTGTCCAAAACACATCATACTCTACATGCATCTGGTCCAATGCAGGGCCAGCCATCACACGACTTTTCACCCTGACAGCCATCTTGGCACAAACTACATTGGGCTTCCTACAATGTCAAAATCAAAGTGAAAAACAGCAGCAATTATATTTGCACCAACACATATACCACTCAGGCATAATAATTGTGCATAGCTTTGATTTTTACAATATTTCTAGGGAGTAGCCAGCATTTGTCAATACTATTATTTAAATTTTGAGATTTCCTGTTAATACAGACAGAGCATGGCTTGTGAATAAAAAAGTAGTAGTCATTAGTCATCTGAATAAGATTCTGAACATGTAGTTGCACCCCTTGTAGTCTTTTAAATTAAAAAAAAAACTTTGTACAATTAATATCATTACAAAAGATATAATACATACAGTACATGTAGGTTCGGCACATACTGTATGTAAATCAGAGCGATGATTGTATGTCTTGATTAATCTCCCACCACCCTCCCTTAATGCTCAAATTTGCTCATCCCCTCCCCACAGTAATTGCTTGCTTGTACCAAAGGAACACACAGCTTGATTGGCTTGTTCAACAATATTATGGTCCGATGATGGGCCCTGGCTTAACAGATTTCTTCCACAGAAACTATAACATACTGAGACAGGGCAGTCTAAGATCAGAACTAAGAAATCATTTCAGGAGCTTAAAAAAAAGTGTACACAAAGTCAAAAATTGGGTCATTTTTTTTCAACTTTGACATTCCAATATTTTTTGGAGCCAACATGGCTGACATTTTGCCATGAATCAATCATTTATGTCAAACAGAACTACCCCTCAATGATCTAAAATACAGCTGATTAACCAAGAAAAATATGAACAGTATCATTAACAATCTTAAAGCTTAACTTCTTTGCAAGTAGAGTTTAAAAATTGTCTATAATTGTAAAGGAACATGTGATGGAGCTGTTGAATTTTATTTTTTATTTCTCAAGATGCTCTATTTTTAACAATCATAAAGTTTTAAATGGATCACAGTGACTTTTAGGGAACTGTCATCTACTACATGGTGTATTGTCACTTGTAATTCCAAGAACAATTAAGCTAAAAATTGCAATGCATTATAAAATTGTCACAACTTGTTCCCTGATTAAGGAGCCTGTGTCAGCCACTCCTTTGTTATTATTTTTATTCTGTATTAGAAGATGAATTATGCGTAGAAATCTCTAAAACAAAGTTTCAGATTTGATTTACTGTATTCAGTTGAGAAAATGCTCTAATATTCTCTTAATCAGCCAATGGAAATGGATGCTTTCTCTGACTTGGTATGTTGCTTTGCTGTAAAAATATCGGCTGACACAGACTATTTAATTAATTTGGATGAGCACTGTGTGCACAGCAGACAATAGCCAATCAATTCATCAGTCACAAGCTTTCAAATGACTAAAAGCCAGTCCAAGTTGTCAGAGAAATGTAAACACACACAGATTTCCATGGAAATAGCAAAATATAGAGTGGTTTCTAGCATGTGAGCTAACATACCATCTGACAGAACTGTCAAGTCTGGATATATACTAATTCAAACTGTATTTTAGTGTCAATAATAGAGATGTCTTGATTTTGGTTTGGGCCCTTGTTTTAAAATTTTGAGAACTTCCTCTTTTAGTATCTTTTAGTATTTACGTAACAGTGACAGAGATAATAATTACTTCAACAAAGACATAAATCCTGTGCATAAATTAATAAATACTTTATCAAAGATTTTTCTCTTTCTTCCTTATAATATTCCATAACAGAAAATGTGATCATTATTTTCTAGTCTCCATTGTGTTGTTGTTTGAGGTTCACATTTATATTTTTTTAATGGCAAACATAATAGGTCAGAACTCAATCATGCAAAAACTTGGAATTTAAGCAACAAAAAGATTATGCTTTATCTGTGAGAAAAAAAAAACGATCCATGAATAAAACAGAATGTATATTCCCATTGTGGACTATCTTTTATCATAATGTTAATGTTTCTTAATTAATAAGAGCGGTTTTGCTTGTACAAAGGCATGCACAAAATATCATACAATTTAATATGTGACGTTTCGATGTAGCCATTACGCCATTATCAAGCCATTGCAATTCTAGATTTAAATCAGTTATCTAGAATTGTAATGGCATAAATTTTACAATGTTACTGTAATGTTGTCTGACATTTTATTTAATGAGGTTTCTGGAGTGTATATTTAAGGATAGCATTATTGCTTGGCATCACACTTTTAGCTGAGGGAAACAATTTTGCTTCTTAATGAAAACACTGTGAGAAGGAAAACAGATTTTGTTGTGATTTACATATTTACATAGTGCTAAAGTTTAGGGGTTAAGGGATGCACGTTATCACTCTAATCACTATGGTCAAAACATTGTTAAACTGGATAAGCCTGACACTCCTATCAAAGATTTTATGTCCATACCCCTTATCAACTTAGAAATGAACCATTATACTGTAGTTAAAAGCCAGATGGCTGTCTGTTACTATTTCACATGCACCCTACAGTGCAATTTCTCCAAATACAACCTATATTGGAAACTTTGGGGAGTAGTTTTTACTCCACTCATACATTACAACATACATACATATAATAATGCAATTAAAATTGTAAACTTTGAGGAGTAGTTTTTACTCTACTCATGCGTAACCATACATCATGTATTATGGAGACTTTATTTTAACTAACAGGTAGCTCATTTGTAAGTACCAGTAGTTCATGTGAGCTAATATCTCTGAGGGCTAATATTATTGCTTTAGAGAGAGCACGTAGGAACCTCAAAATTAAGTAATGTATTGTTTGCAGAGGCAGATCCAGGGGTGGTTCCGTGGGTTCAATAGAACCACCCTTTTGAGACGAGAAAAAAAAACACATTAATTCACCCTGAAATAATAATATATACAAAAATATTCAGAGGCAGTAGTTGAGAAAAATAGAGTCGTGGTTACCCTGTGCTCAACCATTATGTCATGAACCCACCTTGCACTGAGGTTTTTTAAGCAAAATGATGCTTGTCCTTAGGGGGATAACCAATTTGAGGGGTTGGATGACTTTGGTAGTTTTCTATAGAACCACCCTTTGAAAAATCCTGGATCCGCCACTGGTTTGGCCTAGTAATGTATTCTTACTGTCTTTATACTTCAATGTTTTGTTGATATTCAACATTTTTTTGCTGTTTTGACTATGCATTACCCTGTATATGTATCTCTGTGGAATTTGTATCTGTGTGAAATGCCTTGTCTACTTGTCAAAATGTGGCCGAAAACTGTGATAGCTTATGATTTGACCTTGGGGACTGCTATGTTGATACATCAAAAAAAAAGAAAAATGACAGTACCCATAGCTTAAATTTCACATTGATTGAAACTATTAATTTCAAAACATGCCAGAACAGTGGGGCTGTATTTATAACATACAGTGGAGTTGGATCAAGAAATTTGTTTTCTTGATCCATTTGCAGAAAAAGGCACTCATTTTAACACAATGCAAAACAGAAAAAGTGTAATGATACAAACTACACTGTGATTTCCCTGCTAGCAGAGGCCTCTTTTCTCTGCGTTTCGCTGGCTGAGGTTTGCTAGGAAAAGAGACCTCTGCGCTGGGTCGAAACTCGCTTTATTTTGCCGCCGTCCACAACCTTGGACAGTTTGCTGATCGTTTCTTGAGCCCACTATATGCGCACGCATATCTACAGGGAACACTGTGATGTCTTGTTTTAGATATTAAAATAAAATTAGGTCAGAAGTACCTTAGAATGCACAAACATTTGCATGTAACAGCAAACATTTGATGCCATTTGATTACTAAAGCACTTGAAGAAAGCTAATTAATCACACACTGTGTTTGGTTAAAAATACTTAAAGTGGGAAAACTTCAAATCCAAACAAATTATATGCAAAGTGTATATTTTTGTTTCAAGGGATTTAAGCAAGTGGAAGACTTGTACAATACACAAAATGGTTGTAAACATCTAAACTGAATTTCTAAGTTAAAATGTATTACTAACCAAAACATGCCGGGGACCTGTCTATGCATAATCTGTTGTACAAGACGGGCTCTTCCGAGCATAGCTTTCACAACACAGTTGTCCAAGATGTGAAGTAAAAATGAGTGTCATGATTGTACTTAAGGTTTAAGGGTTTGAGGTCATTAAAATTCCATATCGCAGAATCATAAATAGAAGTAACTATATCTTAATCTACAGCAACAAAATAAATTACCATTCCTCAAAATGAGTCATAAAATCTTTTCCTAGAATAAAGACTCTATGTAGGAGTTTATAGCAGGGGTACACACCCTTTGATTCCCATGTGTGCTGGGTTTAGAGAAAAACTGATCAATATATCCCTGGCTACCCACTGTTCAGCTAAGCCGACCCTGCTGAGTTTTATTCATGGAAAAATGTCACTAAAAGAATCGTGACCAATTGAGCATTAAATCTCAAACATCAATCTTAAAGCTGTGTTGCCCTTTTCTCAGCTCTGACAGATGAACTTAGAAAAGTGTGTGTTATCAAATTTGTGAAGTTTTTTGAAGGACAAACTGTGAATTTTTTTAGTTCTTTTGAGGTGCCAAAAGGATTCTCTTGTTTCAAAAGGTTTGTTTATATAGAATCTGATTAAGTTTCTTAGGACATCACATATTAAATGTTGATTAAGAATGGGAAATAACTGCTGTAATAAATGAAATTGTAAAAGAACTTTGATTTGCAAAGTGTAGACATTTTAAAAGTCAATTAATTAACTTAACTTATTATCAAAAACTGATATTAAATTCCATGCAATAAATATTAAGGATATACCAGTTTCCTGCATAAATATACAGATAGCAAAAATAATACAGCAACAATAAAACAGGAACTTGGATTTAGATTGGCAAATAATAAGAGCCATTAGTGGAAACTCATAAACTTCTAAATTCTATTTTTGTCAACAGAAACCACTTCAAAACTTTCTACGTAAGCTTAGTTATTTCGCGCCAAATTCGTTTAGCTTGAATAGTATTAGGTTGTTCTATGGGTTGAAAATGGTGGTTTCAAACAGCAAAGAAAGTAAAATTTCAATCCGAATATAAGAGGGGTTTAAATTAGTTAGAACGTACGTTTGATCAAGTGTTTTTACGTCGGCTCGGTCAACTGGAATACAATTTTAATTTTGTTATTCATGGTATAGGACCATAGAGCCGCTATCAACAACACTTTAAATCACCGAGCCTCGTGAAAAACTGATTTAATAGACTAAACTAAATCAAAGTGATTCCCAGAAAACCGTAAAATTCAAACATAAACACCCAACACGACTCCACGTCTTTCTATCGAAAGGAGAGATGTTTAAAGAATCGAAAGTTTTGGAAGTTTTCGGTTGGAGTTCCAGTGTTAAAGTGGCCTCATTTTGGTACCAATTGAAAACGTTCATAGCAATTTATGTGTCTTGTGGTGTTAGAAACAGCTATAACGATGTTATCAGCTCGACTAGAACAAGCAAACTTTGTCTTTGGCTAAAAGATTCCCGAAGATAACGCCATAAAAGCAGACACATTTCTCGAGTTTCAATCCAATTTCGACACTGATTTAGCTGACTTTTCAGCTATATTCAATGATCCAGCAAATTTCTCGCATTCGACAAGAATTGATATCCTCTCGTTCTATAATACGGGTTCATTTTATGAAGTAGTCAACGAGTACACAAGATTTGAACCGGAAATTCGCGAAACATGAGTATTTCGAGAACTTCATTTTTGCTCCAACACAACTTCTGCATGTTGACACAGGCGGGAAATTCGTAGTAAAATACGTGCAGTTCTAGCAAAAATTACCTTCAGATGTCACGACATTCAACACCAGAATCCTCCCAAGTGTTTGCTGTGCTCTATTTTACTGTACTTTCGCTTTAAATCCAAATCATAGCGGCTGTTTACGAGCTTCACGTTTGTTTTCAAGCAGCTTCGGTAATCACTTCGCTCGAACAAACACGACCTAAATCACGTGACAGCGCGTAGCTGGAGGGGAGGGGTGGTGTAGGTATTGTCACGCCTGTCACAAAATCGCGTCCTATAGTTTTCGTTCACGCGCGCGTCACTTGAAAACCCCCGAAAATGCATCTTATCTTGGCAAATAAATCGTTCTCCGCTCTGGTAATTTATATTTGATTTCAAGAGGATAAAACAAAGGTAGAAATGCTGGTCTACTAGCGGCTGGCAAGAATCCACTACTTCAAGTTGGCGGACTGTTTTGTTGGACATAACTTGACCTTCGGTTAAACGAGTTGACTCACTGCATGAGAAAATTCCATAAATAAAGTAAAACGTGCGGTTAGAGCTTTCTTTCTTTGATGGTTTCAACTAGACAGTGGCTACTTACTGAAGTGACCTCACTTTCATAGTGGCTAACTTGCTACTGCAGTTGCCAACGAGTTACCTGTAGCGCCTTCTCTTCGGTTGTCTTTTGGTTGCTGGTGTTGTTGTCCTTGATAGTATTGTTGTTGTTGTTCGTCCTTTTCTTCTTTTTCTTAATATTTCTTCTTCGTTTACTCTTTCCGTCTGCAAGTGTGGTGATCTTTTTAAAGAACTTCTTACTTCTAATGGGATGTCAGTGGGACGTCACTCCCCGGACTGCAAAAATCTGGAGACCGTCTTGAAATGGCGAAGTTCCATTAAATTCTCAATACAGTAAATATGGCCAGTCGTACTGAATTTTTCCCGGAAGACGAAGCACGGGAGGCCGTATCTGGAGACTGAAAATTCCAAAGGTGGAGTTGACGTCCCAGGCCTATAGTCAGAGATTGGGAGAAACCTTGGGATTTCAGACGAAATACATGAGAGAATGAGAATACTTCAAGAAAGAAAACCAGGAGAAATACAGTAAATATGGCAATTCAGGAAAATTTCGCCACGAGACAGGTGTGAAAAATTGAGACTCCCGGCACAACCGAGAGAGATGACGTCATTGCTGCTGTGTTGTACTGTTAGCAGTATAGCGGTGTCTCGGACGTTTTATTCTTTGATTTTTTCTTCCATAGTGCGGTTTTCTAATAATTCTGCGCCGAACTTCAACTTTTACTTTCCAATTGTCAGCCAAACTCCGGCCGTACATTCGTCCGTCAGAAAGTTCTAAACTTCAAAACAATTTTAATCGCATGACTTCTCTCACAAAAACCTGCACAGGGTCTCTTGATCGGAGCCGTTTTAGACAGTTTAGATCGATGTTTGATTGATGTTTGATTGACGACAACAAAACATGGTTTGCGCATTGTTGGAAGAGAGTTCGCAGCAAACGGCAGTAAAGGCCACGCCTCCCTCGTTAACCAGCTTGATCTCTATGTCACTCAGCACAAGAGCGTCTAAGAGGGCCGCCAAGACACTTGAATAACAAAATCGCGGTGAAGAGCAAGTTTATATACCCCTTCACGGAGCCAAGACACAGAGGAAACAAAATAAGAGACGTAAAAAAATTCCATGACAAACTACTATTGGTGAAACACTATTAAAATCAAGGCCGTACCTATACGGGACTTTTTGGCCGAGGTCGTGGGGAGTGGGGCAGATTTTTATTCAGGTACATCACTGTTTCAGTATTTCATGCACAGCCACCCCCGGCAAAGAAATTTGCAACGCAAAGAGTAAACGCAGTGCGTATGAAACAATGCAGTAAACTGAGGGGCTTTTGATAGCGAACTGATCAGCTGACGTTGGTCCAATAAAAGACAAGTACTACTTGCACGGCAACACTAAACCCACCCACCTCCCCTACGGCCTTGAATCGAAAATTGCGAATCTGCGAGCAAATTTGATTTGCTTTGAATGCTTCTTCAATGGCCGTTTATTTCAGGTTGTTCTCCTGTTTCTTGCAACCGGCACAAACATGCCGTCTCTAGGTTGTCAACGGCGGAAGGAAATCTTGTTTTCTTTCCTTTTCCATTTCCCCATGTTTTCTTTTAATTAGGTAGGATCCGGAACGCTTGCAGCGTTTAATGGCCACATGATCAGCATCATGGCCACATGATCAGTAATCGCAATAAACGAATGCCTTTTATATCCGCCATAAAAGGAGGGGCTCATCAAGCTCAAGTTCATTTTGTATGCAGACTGACATTAAGTCGTAGTCAAAGCAAATAGATCCCCATTCAGCCTGTCCCCCGCTGACGGATACAGGCCTCTTATTATTGAGTGTCTCAGAGCTTATTATCTCTCTTGTGGGCGCGCATGCCGCACAACGAACCGTTGGAGTTTCTTGTTGAATCACTGGACTGAAAAGCACCTGTAGGATCGAGCTAGGGGGGCCGCATCCTCGCGCGCCAGTGTCCTTCCCTCACCTCCCCCCAGGGGACAGAGGAAAAGGACCCTGGAATGGTCTGGCCACGTGTCACCCAGATTTCCTGTCCCCTGGGGGGAGGTGAGGGAAGGACACTGGCGCGCGAGGATGGGGGGGCCGGGATGAGGGTTGGCCGCGAATTTGCGCGTGCGCGCCCCTCGCTCACCTAAAGGCGAAAACAACTTTTTTTAGACAAGATTTCTTGTTCACTATAAGTTATGTTGTTTGCTATCGTATCAAGCATCAAAAACATAAGACATTGTACAGGCAATTATTTGGCATCATTTTCGTTAAGTTCTTACCTTGTAAATAAATAAAATAGATAGTCAAACTTTCCGCGTCGCCTGCACACCTCTAGGACGTGAAAAACATCAAAATGGAGTCGTGGACGCGCCGCGAAAATGGCAAGAGGTCGGCACCGGAAGTAAAATTTACGATTCGTCAGCGCTCGCGCACCCAACTGACGACGTCCCCCCGACGACGTCACGGATCTAAATCACGCTAAAGACGAGATTGCAGGTACATTTCTATTCTCGTAAGCAGGACTCTGGCGACAGCCATTGCCGCATGCGCGAGATTTGATGAGCTAGCCTGCGTAGCCGGCTCTGTTTGTTTTCTAGAGGAGTCGTTTTCCTCGAAAACACCCGAGAGCCAGCTACGCTGGCTATACAGAGCCGAACTTGAGAGCAATCTCGCACTCCCATGCGCATATTCACGCGCGCAGAACGAGTGCGCATGCGTACGCGCCTTCCCGCCAAAATTTGAAAAATAACTGTTTCGTGATAGCTGTGGTTTTAGAGCCCACAAAACTGCAAAAAATAAGAAAACTACTAAAAAAATAAGCTCCAAACTTGGTGAATAGCAAGTCTAGTATATTTTCCTTGTTTTGTGAGTTTAACTTTTTATAATTTTCTTTAACATTTTTATTTTCGGCATTTGAACTGAGAAACCTCGTAGTGGCATCTGGACGGCTGTGGTTTTGGTATGTTTTGTTGTTGATCTAAGATAAGTCAGAGGGCAAAATCACTCTCCAATCCTCGGCAAAAACAGTCAGGATGCAGTGAGAAACCAGCGTGGGATCAGTTCTTGGCTTGGTCTTCGACACAGAAACGAAGTGAAAACCCGATGTTGTCAATTTTCGTGAGATGCAAAGTCAAAATTCCCGGTCCGAATGATGAAACCATCAAGATTTTTTCGTTCTCGAAGATTTAGAAAATACGAAGTACCAAATCATGGCCGTGTACACTTTGCCAAACAATGAGGGAGAAAAGTTTAAATATCAACCCATGTACTGTCCTCCAAATTCACTACCTTCAAATGAATAAAGGTACGTCCACACTTCGTGATTTTGATCGCAAAAAGCGAGGCACCAAAACACATTTTATTTTGATATTAAAAATAAAATAATCACTGTATTATTCTGCTACATGAACTTGAACATGAATCAATTTCCTTCTTCATTAATTAATACGATCTGGTTTTGGCTGGTTTCTTTCAGGGTTGATATAAAAAGGACATGAAAAAAATCGATTGACACATGGTCCATTTAAGATGTTTTACATGCTTGAAACAGAAATGTAGTCCCAAGTAATCTTATTTTGGTGTGGGCAATGTGAGAAAGTTATAGAACATCTATATAATACATTTTTAACCTGGTACCTATTCACATAAGGTCCATAAGTGTTCACATTTCGTAAGCAACTGTAATGTATGATTTCGCCAACTAAAAGTACAACAATTATTGCTTCAAATTTATTTATTTATTTTTTGACTACTACTCAGTGACATACCTCACTACACCAGATCATGTGATCCTGCAGAGCCACTTTTCATAAAACCTCCATTCTTGATTTTTTAAAATCGCACCTGCATACCACATTTTATAGACTTCAATATTTTTTTAAAGTTTGAATCATAAAACAAGAACAAAGTGTACCACTCTAGAGAGTTGATCAATTGATCTATAGTGTATACAATTTGTTTTTTTGGGAAATGAGCAATTCCAGAAAATATATGAATGAGGAGGGTAGAGGGAGGGGTTTTTGGAAAAGAACTGTCAGTATATCTGTTCTAAAACGTAACAATAAAAAGGTAAAAAGAAAATAAAAGAAAAGAAAAAAAGAAAATATATGTGCCCTGGGGAGATGAGCTGCACTAGTTTTTTACCTTCCCCCCCCCTCCCCATGCATCCAGAATTTCCAAAATGGCTTACCCCCCCCCCCCCCCCAAATGCATATATAATCCCAGTGTGCATGTAGAATTCCTGAGAGGTTAAACTAACTTCTAGCTCTGAGAGCCCCGATGCAGACAGAATTTAAACTAACTTCTAGCTCTGAGAGCCCCGATGCAGACAGAATTCCGAGCTTGAAAACCCCCCTCAGATTCAGAATTTCATAATGCCACCCATCCAAGTGTGACCAGGTCACCAATCAGGAAATTGGTGGTAGGCTTACTACCGCTTAAGTTCAGTTTATTTAATTAATTTCCTGTTAGCGGCAATGGGGCCTTTGATTCAGTCAGCCTAAATTAAGGTTGGGTTATTTTAATTACTGGTGCGCTGGTGCTATTCACATTCTTATAGTTAGAACAATTTAGTAATGCGCGTCGTTTCCGGAGGAACTATCCTAAAAGCTAGCGGCAAGCGTCCTTTAGCTCAGTAGAGTTTTGGAGTTTGTGTTGAGAAGAACTGAGTTGGAGCGAGCAAGCACAAGAAGCTATGTATAAGGGAGGCTACAAGATAATATTTATAACGAAGAACTACTTCTGGTAGTAGAGGTATGAGAACTTCCCCTATATTACTTTTAGTTACTCAACTCAGGTTTAGCTATTTTTCATGTGTTCAGACTTTGTTGGAGTTTACCGCTACACGTGGCATTCGTGTCAGTTTTGCTTGGAAAGCTTCTGTAGTTTTGTTACCATAACCAGCTCGGATCTTAGATAACTTTTGTTTACAATTCTGTGCACTTCGCGTGTTGCACTTTTGCAAGATGTTGTTGTTGTAATTCACTCGGGGAATAATTTCGGCTTAGAGTTGTTCATATGCTTCTTAGCTCTGTTATCCGTTATCCATTTTGTTGTAATCTAGCTTAGAGTAGTATTTCTTAGGTTAAGCTTTCGCTATTTTAGTGTTCTCATTCAGTTTTGAGAGATTTTCGGGTTTTGTAAACAACAATAATTATTCAATGGACACGTGTGTTCATGGCTGAGTTCCGATAGATTTATTCGTAGGTTAAAAGGTTATTCTACATTCTTATTCCATTCTTAGACTTAGTGAGCTCACCTTTCATGCAGGAGACTAAGTTAGTATTACATTTTCTTGGAGTTTCGTCTTTGTACAGCGAGTTATTGCCAGAAAGTAGCGCTGGGAATCACCGCATTTCGCTTCGGTAGTTTCTGAGCTTTCTGTCATTGGATTGCATTACCCATGAGCCTCTCCGCGCTTTTGTGTGATGTAATTTCCGGTGCTATTAATAACTTTCTGGAAAGAGTTTTCCTTTTGTTTACATAGTTTTAGCACAGTTTCTTTATAGTATTTTGGGGAAATATGTTTTGTAGGTTTAGTAGACTCTTTCTATAGATCATTGTTACTGCATCTGCTATGCAGTGGACTTATATTCTTCTATAATGGTATATTTTGGAGCCATTTATATTCAGTATATTTTGGCAGTATTTTCATGGAATTTTGTAGTAAAGAAGGTTTATGGATTCCTGCGAGCTCAATTCAATTTTAGCTTTCAGAATGTAATTTAGGAAGAAGTTATAAATAGTTATTAATGAGAAACTGTATTAGAGTTAGTTGTTAAATTGTTCTATCTATTTTGTGTACTATAGGTTGGGTCCTAGCTTGTTGGTCCCGTTTCTAGTGATAATAAAGTAGTTTCATATTCAGCTCAGACCTATTGAATCTTGCGCCGCCTGCCGCACGGTTACATTTTGGTACCAGGAGTGGGGTCTGAGTGATTTTTGAAGCTGCTTAAGTTGAGTGTGGGAAACGGGATCAACAGAGCATGTCAGCAGAGGACCAGATGAAGGCCTTGGAGGCTAAGCTGAAGGCGTTGGAAGAGCAGCTCCAACAGGCGTCCATTGGCAGCAGCAGCAGCAGTCAAGGCTCAGCCCAGGCGCAACCAGAGATCAGAGTGACCGTTCCAAGGGAGCGTCGGTTTGGCCGATATGGTGGAGTTCGGGATGATAAAGTGTTGGAGGACTGGATAGCGGATGCGACGAGAGCAGTAGCTGGCCACTCCGAGGCAGACGCGGTAGACAGCCTTGTTTACCACCTGGACGGTGCAGCGAAAGATGAAGTGCGGCTGAGGTCCCACACTGAGTGGACAACGAAAGATGGGGTCTTCGCCATACTGAGGGGGGCATTTGGGGAACACCTGACGCAGACCCAGACACTAAGGCGTTTCTTTGGGAGGCGCCAAGGTGAACGGGAAAGCGTTCGGGACTTCGCCCAAGGATTGATGGTTCTCCTGTCTAGAGTTGAAAAGCCAGCAAGTGAGAAAGACCAACTCCTCAAAGATCAGTTCATTGAAAATTTGAAGAGCTCAACCCTTCGCCGTGAAGCACGCAGGTGGAGCCGGGACCATCCCACAAAGACCTTTCAAGAGGTTCGGCAGGAAATTGAGCTCTGGGCCGCAGAGGAAGAGGGACCCACCCGGCGCGCAGGTGTACATGAAGTCGAGATGAGCGGGGCTGAATGCAACAGAATATCTGCCCCGGTTGACCACCAAAAGCTACTTACTGACCTCATAGCAGGACAGAAGCTGCTGGCAGAGGGACTGGGCAAGCAGCAGAAGGCACTCGCTGACCATGTTGCAGAACAGCAGGTAGTTCTCAACCGACAACAAGGTATTCTGGACCGCCTGGTGCAGCACAGTGGCCTTGAGGGGAACCAGCAGGGGAGACCGCAGACCAAATGCTTCGGATGCAACCAAACTGGCCACATACGAAGGAACTGCCGGATCTCGCCATGGCCAGAACAAGCACCCCAGGCCGGTAGGAGGGAGCAGCCGGCTTTAAACGAGCAAACTCCGCGGCAGTGAGCCCACCTGCGGAGGGAGAAGACAGTGGCTCACATTCACCAATGAACTTGGTGGGGGGTACCCCCACCATATCCGTAAAAATGGGAGGAGAGGAGGTGATGTGTCTCGTGGACACAGGCTCGACTGTGACACTTATATCGGAGGCATTCTACCGAGAGAAGCTACAGCCAAGGTGTGGGAGAATCCAGAAGATGGGTCACCTGTTCCGCCTACATGGAGCCAATGGGCTAGAGATTCCATACCTTGGCTTCCTGGAAACAGAAATCGTGATTGGTGATGTGGCCGTGCCGAGGTGCGGGGTGCTTGTCCTCAAAGACACACCGACCACTGTACGGAAGAGAAGCAAGGTCCCAGGGTTGCTAGGCACCAATGTGCTGGCGAAGGTGCCACAGTTCAGTGGGGTGCTACCTCCAGTGCATGAGACAAGCCAAACCCGGGAGAGGACAGGATTCGTCAAGGTGGCAGGAGTGCACAATGTGTGGGTACCACCCCATACTGAGATGGATGTTGCAGTTACTGGCCCCATGTGGGGTACTTGTGCACTCGTAGAACCCTTAGACGTCCCTATACAGGGAAACCTAACGGTGTTAAGTACTCTTGTGGACACTAAGAAGTCGTGTTACGTGATCCGGGTAGCTAATGAAGGGTCAAGAGATGTATGGCTACAGCCCAAGGCAAGGATCGGAGTAGCGCGAGAAGGAGCAACGGTTGGAACAGGAGAACAGCTGCAGCTCTTGCAGGAGAGCAATGAGGTAACAGTCTCCCTCAATCCTAGTGTTAACCCCAGCGAGCCACCCTCACGGGAAGCTGAGGAAGATGCACGAAGGCAAGGGGAGGGGGAGCTCCCAACCGGGATTACCGAAAAATGCTTTCCTGGGACCGAACTGCAGAAAGCTCAAGCTCAAGCTTTGTTTCGGAAATACAGTGGTGTGTTCACCAAGGACTCTAAAGACCTAGGATGCACCACTGCCACATACCACAAGATAAACACCACCGACGAGATTCCAGTCGCCCAGCGGCATCGGCGGATACCACCAAACCAATTGGAGGAAGTAAAACAACACCTGCAAGACCTCCTTCAGAAGGGTGTGATCCGTCCCAGCAAAAGTGACTATGCGTCGCCGATCGTTCTTGTCCGGAAGAAGAGTGGTGCCCTGCGTCTATGCGTGGACTACCGGCAGCTCAATTCCAAGACTAGGCGTGAAGCATACCCACTACCCCGGATAGAGGAGTCGCTCGACGCACTTCGGGGAGCGAAGTTTTTCTCGGCGATCGACTTGGCATCGGCCTACAATCAAGTTGAAGTCCACCCAATGCACCGACACAAGACCGCCTTCACCACACCCATGGGACTGTTTGAGTACAATAGGATGCCTTTTGGGCTGTCGAACGCTCCCGCCACCTTCCAGCGACTAATGCAGGGGATATTCCAAGACGACATGCTGCAGACTCTGATGGTGTACTTGGACGACATAATTGTCTTCGCGTCAACCATGGACGAGCACCTGAAGAGGTTGGAGACAGTCTTCAGGAAATTACAAGACCATGGCCTGAAGATCGAACCAAGCAAGTGCAATTTCTTCTGCAGTGAAGTCACCTACCTTGGCCATGTGGTGTCAGCGGCGGGCGTGGCAACAGACCCAGAAAAGACAAAGGCAGTACAAGAGTGGCCGGTTCCAGATAGTCTGCGCGACTTGAGGTCGTTCCTCGGGTTTGCGTCTTACTACCGGAGGTTCGTCCCTAAGTTTGCACAGACTGCTGGACCGCTACACAAGTTGGTAGCCGACCTTGGGGATGGCGGAAAGAATAAGAATCCAAAGAAGAAGATTGAAAACAGATGGACGGTAGAGTGTCAACAAGCTTTCAACAAGTTAAAGACACTGCTCACTTCGGCACCAGTACTGGCATATCCAGATTACTCAAAGCCCTTCATTCTGGAAACTGACGCCTCAAACGAGGGATTGGGTGCTGTGCTATCTCAGAAGCAAGAGGGAGTGGTCAAGGTCATCTCCTACGCAAGCCGAGGACTTCGAGGGGCTGAGAGAAATATGGAAAACTACTCGTCACGGAAGTTAGAGTTGCTGGCTCTGAAGTGGGCAGTGTGTGACAAGTATCGAGAGTACCTGATCGGCAGCAAATTCGTGGTCTTCACAGACAACAACCCGCTGACGTACTTACAGTCGAAGAGCAAGTTAAAGGCTGTGGAGCAACGCTGGGCATCAGAGCTGGCAAGCTTCGACTTTAGTATCAAGTACCGCCCCGGGAAGCATAACCAAAATGCAGACGCTCTGAGCCGCATCGGGCAAAAGGCTAAGACAGGTGATATTGAAGTTGCCACTGTATTAGCGACCAGTACTCAGACCACTAAGATACCGGAAGAGGTGAGGCAACATCTTCTTACGGCTGCGGCTTTCCTGGCCGACACCTGTCCTGGCAATGTCGAGGAAGTTCAGGCTACGTCACTGCCAACTTTGCCTGCAGGGGACTTAGCAGAGCTACAGAAGGAAGACCCCAACATCAAGCGTCTCATCCACTATCGTACCCTAGGCCGGCAGCCCACCAGGGAGGAGCGGCGTCAAGAGTCAAAGCCAACACTGAAGCTGTTGAACGAATGGAAGAAGATATGTGAACAAGAAGGAGTGCTTTATCGGCGTACAGGGGACAAGGAGGGAGGAGAACGACTACTCCTAGTACTCCCTAGGACACTACGCAACCAAGTATTAAAAGGGGCTCATAACCAAAGTGGACACCAAGGCCAGGAGAGGACTGAGCAGATTATCAGACAGAGATGTTGGTGGCCTGGTCTCCATGGTGATGTCAAGAGTTGGATTGGAAACTGTGAGAGGTGTGTTGTTGGGAGAGGGATCTATATACCAGTTAAGACCCCCATGGGTAGCATCACAGCAACCCGCCCACTTGAAGTGCTCGCGATGGATTTTACGCTTCTCGAACCAGCGTCAGATGGGCGTGAAAATGTGCTGGTACTGACAGATGTTTTTACCAAGTACACCATAGCGGTACCGACAAGGGATCAACGGGCGCCAACAGTGGTCAACACCCTAATCAAGGAGTGGTTCCTAACCTATGGTGTCCCGGAGCGGATCCATTCAGACCAAGGAAGGAGCTTCGAGGCGGAGGTAGTCCAGGAACTGTGCCGGACGTATGGGGTGAGGAAATCCCGGACGACACCCTACCATCCCCAGGGAAATGGCCAATGTGAGAGATTTAATAGGACTCTCCATGAGTTGCTGAGGACCCTTTCTCCAGAGGAAAAGAGGAAGTGGCCCCAACATCTCAAGGAGTTGTGTTATGCATATAATGCTACACCCCATTCAACAACTGGTTATTCCCCTTATTACCTGATGTACGGGAGAGATGCCAAACTTCCCCTGGATATACTCCTACCAACTGCTCCCTTGGAAGATACCCGTAACCAGTCCTGGGTAACTACCCATCAGCAACGTCTGCGCAAGGCATATGTGTCAGCTGGCAGCCACCTGAAGGAAGCAGCCATAACCAGGAGGAACCGACATGCAAGAGGGAGGGAGTTTGCACCTCCACTGGATGCTGGGATGCGAGTGCTCCTACGTAATCACAAAGTTAGAGGGCGCAACAAAATACAAGACAACTGGGAGAGTACCATCTACAAGATTGTGGAGAGTCTGGAGAATGGGACATATGTAGTCCAGCGAGCAGATGGCAGCGGAGGAGACAAGGTTGTGGGACGGGGTGAGATCCAAGTCTGCCCTGCTGTAATTGCGGAACCACGCCAACGACCAAGGGCACACAGGGAGAGAAATCCCACTACTCGAGCTCAACCTGAGGAAACATCGGATGATGACAGCGAGGGACCTGGTGATGTTGAAATCCAGGTTGCCCTACCACCACAATACCAGGAGACTGATTCTGAGCGTACTGTAGAGGATGATATCCACTCTGATGTTGAGGACCCACCACTTCGGCGGAGTAAGAGAACAACAGCTGGTCGTCATGGAAACATGCACCACCAACCGCAATCAGTGTTGCTATGACAGCATCTGTGAACTATATATGAACTGATCTAATGATCTAATTAGGTAGGCAGCATATATAGTAGTACAACATATGTTATGTTTCATTGTTAAGCTTGCCGCAGGGGCATGGCAAGCAAAAGAGGGGGTGGGTGTGACCAGGTCACCAATCAGGAAATTGGTGTGGTAGGCTTACTACCGCTTAAGTTCAGTTTATTTAATTAATTTCCTGTTAGCGGCAATGGGGCCTTTGATTCAGTCAGCCTAAATTAAGGTTGGGTTATTTTAATTACTGGTGCGCTGGTGCTATTCACATTCTTATAGTTAGAACAATTTAGTAATGCGCGTCGTTTCCGGAGGAACTATCCTAAAAGCTAGCGGCAAGCGTCCTTTAGCTCAGTAGAGTTTTGGAGTTTGTGTTGAGAAGAACTGAGTTGGAGCGAGCAAGCACAAGAAGCTATGTATAAGGGAGGCTACAAGATAATATTTATAACGAAGAACTACTTCTGGTAGTAGAGGTATGAGAACTTCCCCTATATTACTTTTAGTTACTCAACTCAGGTTTAGCTATTTTTCATGTGTTCAGACTTTGTTGGAGTTTACCGCTACACGTGGCATTCGTGTCAGTTTTGCTTGGAAAGCTTCTGTAGTTTTGTTACCATAACCAGCTCGGATCTTAGATAACTTTTGTTTACAATTCTGTGCACTTCGCGTGTTGCACTTTTGCAAGATGTTGTTGTTGTAATTCACTCGGGGAATAATTTCGGCTTAGAGTTGTTCATATGCTTCTTAGCTCTGTTATCCGTTATCCATTTTGTTGTAATCTAGCTTAGAGTAGTATTTCTTAGGTTAAGCTTTCGCTATTTTAGTGTTCTCATTCAGTTTTGAGAGATTTTCGGGTTTTGTAAACAACAATAATTATTCAATGGACACGTGTGTTCATGGCTGAGTTCCGATAGATTTATTCGTAGGTTAAAAGGTTATTCTACATTCTTATTCCATTCTTAGACTTAGTGAGCTCACCTTTCATGCAGGAGACTAAGTTAGTATTACATTTTCTTGGAGTTTCGTCTTTGTACAGCGAGTTATTGCCAGAAAGTAGCGCTGGGAATCACCGCATTTCGCTTCGGTAGTTTCTGAGCTTTCTGTCATTGGATTGCATTACCCATGAGCCTCTCCGCGCTTTTGTGTGATGTAATTTCCGGTGCTATTAATAACTTTCTGGAAAGAGTTTTCCTTTTGTTTACATAGTTTTAGCACAGTTTCTTTATAGTATTTTGGGGAAATATGTTTTGTAGGTTTAGTAGACTCTTTCTATAGATCATTGTTACTGCATCTGCTATGCAGTGGACTTATATTCTTCTATAATGGTATATTTTGGAGCCATTTATATTCAGTATATTTTGGCAGTATTTTCATGGAATTTTGTAGTAAAGAAGGTTTATGGATTCCTGCGAGCTCAATTCAATTTAGCTTTCAGAATGTAATTTAGGAAGAAGTTATAAATAGTTATTAATGAGAAACTGTATTAGAGTTAGTTGTTAAATTGTTCTATCTATTTTGTGTACTATAGGTTGGGTCCTAGCTTGTTGGTCCCGTTTCTAGTGATAATAAAGTAGTTTCATATTCAGCTCAGACCTATTGAATCTTGCGCCGCCTGCCGCACGGTTACACAAGGGATACATATATTTTCTCGAATTGTACAATATATGACACGTGAAACTCTGAAGGTTGCCTTTAAAGCAAAGTACTTTAACATGAATACTGAAATTTGCAAAAATTGTAATGCAGGGACTGCAGAGCTGGGAGGGGGGGGGGGGCATGAATACTGAAATTTGCAAAAATTGTAATGCAGGGACTGCAGAGCTGGGAGGGGGGGGGGGGGTTATGACTAAATAATGTTAGAAACCCACTTGCATACTGTCATCAGTCCTGTAATCTGATTGGCTCCACTACTCACTATCTTCGTAATAGATAGCAAGTAACGAAAGTGCTAGCACAAAACTCTCTAAAACCATGAAAATAAATATGTTTTGGCAACATTCCAAGATAGTATGCTAGTGGGATTCTACTAAAACAATTAGACTACTCATTCTCCATGCTACGCACCTCATTAACTAACTATTGAATCACAGAAAACTCGAACTAATACTTTAATTATTAAATATGAGCAACCACTATATGAACCTGTCCAGTTTCATAAATTTACAAGCACAAATTCTATTATTGGCATTTCGTTGAAATCATGAAGCCTGCCATCTGATTGGCTTTCCACTACTCACTATATATCTCTCACAATGTGAGAGGAGAACCCACTCATAAACTATCACATTCCTTCACATTCCTGATTGGCTCAATTACACTGCTTAAAAATTAACAAAATGTTTATCTTACTAAGCGCAAATCAGCCAAAAACTATCCGACAGCCCAATAGTTATTAATAAAATTTTGAATTGAAAAGGCTGTACTCATGAGTCAATCAGTCAACTCAGCTTGATATGTACCTTGTTATCTATCTTGACTATTGGCTCATAGGAAATAGTCAATTGTAATCTAATTTATTTGTAATTATAGCATCCGCCATTCAAATTCAAATATTTATTTTGAGAACTATTTAAATAAACATATATAGATAAACATTTGCCAATTCAGATTCCTAAATTAATTAAGGTTTATATGAGGCTGCATTCTTATGCATGCTCCGGTTGTGTACTTTTCTGTTCACAAATCTATATTGTGTTTAGTTTTTAATTATGCTGTAAATCAACTAATTCACCTGAGAAGAGTTTTTAAGTTCCTTCCTTCATCCAGTCTATTCACTGATCCATGATAACTCTATTTTCTTTGCAAATTGCATACCAGTCAACCAAAATTTTCAGATTCTCCCTCATATGGCAGGTAAATACAGAAAATGTATGAAAAAATCCAGAGTGACAATGCAGGTGAAATACAGTAAATGTATGAACATTTTCACAATCACTTTGTGGGTGACAGGCTTCAAAATCTTGTGACACCATGTGGGTGACTTGACAGCTATCAAATTGCTTCAGATGCCACATTGATGGTATCAATCATTCTTGATGGTATCATGGCACAGGCAACAATTCTCTGCAATCACTGCATAGAGCTCATGGGAAATCAGCCAAACTACACTTCCCGTACATTTCTCTGCCATGGATGCAGCAGCAGACATGTAACAAGACCCTACCATTTCCAAGTAGTTGATATAACATTCATGTAAGATGCCTGTGACCTTCAAGGACAGGCTGTGGAGTCAGCTAGCCATAATCCGCTGACCACGGCACATCATTCTTTTTTTAAACCACCCGCACTTTGTTGAAACTTTTTTTGCTACACCCACACTGCACTGCACTAAAGCCCAGAAGAATCTTCAAGATAGAAGGAGATGGGCCCATGGCCCATATGGAAGAAGAAGAAGAACGTTCTTCGGAGTTCAAGAGTGCATTACTGGGATGAAAACCACTCAGCTGTTGTTATCCTGAATGGCATGACAATCTGTTTTGTTGGCCATATGCTGAAGACATTGTAGTCATGGACATCCATCAAAAGAGTGAACGTAACTCTCTCATCTGGCAAGAAATCATGCAGTCTGGTAGTGAACATGTGTAGCTAAATATTTGTAGTCTTCCACTAAAATGAAAAACAGAAATGACAAGGATAGAACCAACACCACACTGGATTAAATATGCTATGCCAAAGTTCTCTATGACACCAAGCGACTTTAACCACCATCCACAGAAATGTTTAGAGAATCAAATTATTATCATGAATACAATAATTCTATCGAAGTTTCACTTCTGTCGCGGTAACCCCTGCCATTTATCATCCCTTTTCAAGTTCAATCACTGCAAATCGTCAGCTGTTAGAAAGATTAAATAAAAAATGCATCCTTACCTACCTTGAGAATTCTTCGTTGTAGCTGAAGATACTGCATTGGCAAAGAAACTGCCAATTTTGTTCCCATAAGTGCGACTAAAAGGCCGCCATCTTGGAATTTTCTGCTGTCTCGATTTCGCGCATGCGCAATCATTCTGCGCGCGTGAAAAATGCGCATATCTCAATCTGCTCATACGCGCGGGCTACCTTGTGTTTTGCCCCGGGCCCTTTGGCCGAGGCAAAAACAACATGGCGACGAGGCGACCAAGAGGAGGTTTCCATTGCAAGTTTTGGTGGATTGTCTGCTTTTTTCGCTAAAAAAGTGTTGAAAAGTATTTACAGACCTTCCAAACAAGGTAAGGGGGATTTCCTACACGTCTTGATATGTTCCCAGAACCTCAGAGCCCTGTATTTTTCTGGCAACGCATGCTCTGGGGACGAGATTTCCTTGAGAGAAAGAAACTTTCTGCCCATACTTCAACGTCAAAAATCAGTCAATCAACGAAGGCCCTCGAATGTCACCTGCGAGGTAGGTGACGTGCCGGGGAAATCTGGGGTAAGAATGGTGATTTCCGAAGCTGGGAAAACATGATAGGGGTTGAAAACGATGGTAAAAGTTTAGAGACGAACATAGGGCATCTAAGCGGGGTATACTAATTAACAATTAGACCTCAAGGCCGAATGTGCTATGAGGAATAGACCATGAGGCCGAAGGCCGAATGGTCTATTGTTATCATAGCACATGAGGACGAGAGGTCTAATTGTTTTTAGTATAAACCAACTAGTTGGTCGGTTTTGGCAATGAATTATATTATTTTATGTTGAAAAAATCCCGTTTTCTTGCAAGGAAAGGTGGTGGTTTTGCCAGGCACGGTCTATCACTAATAGACCATTAGTAGCTCAGCCAATCAGAATGCAGGATTTGTAATAGACCATTAGTTGGTTTATACTAATATTGTTATTTACCGGCTGGGAGTTTTATTACCGGCTGGGAGTTCCGAAGGAAAAACTGCGACCAAACAAGCATAAATACGGCTTAGGCAGAATGCACAACGTTTCCAGACAGAGGTCACAGGGAGTGGACTCCCTGCCTTATATTTTAGTTCTCTTTTCGCACTTCTATGTCCAGCTTTTTTTTCTTTTTCCGTATTATCATTCTTTAAGGCAAAGTTTAATAAATAAAAATAAAATATTTCCCTTTGATGGGATTATAGTTTAATGTAATTTTATTGGTACACTCTTCTCAAAATAAGCTTAGCTCATGTAGCAGAGTAGCATACAAAAGGTACGACGAAGTATGACATTGAATATTATCAGTCATAATCCAGTAAAAAAAAGTGATTTACTCTCATGCGTTCACTTCGAAGCAAAGTACTGGCGTTATTCTTGTAAAACTGGCCTTACAAGCCAAGTACGTCCACGATTACCCTTGACGAGGTTGTGACATTTGTGCAAGGGCGGATCCAGGAATTCCAGAAAGGGGGGCCAGATAGAGATAATATAGGGACCAAAAATTGAAAATTTCCATCAGCAAATACAGTAAATATATGGGAAAATCTCCCAAAAAAGTGCCAACCCCCCCCCCCCAACCCCCACCCCTCCGTAAATCCACCCCTGTTTGTGTGCAGAGCCACTTCAAAACACAAAACCAAAGATAGAAGTGGCCTCTGCCAGCAGGGAAGATCCGTCTCCCGGAATCTGTTTCTAAATTCGACAGTTTCCTGTCAGTATCGGGAAATCAGCATAACGTGCTGTATTTCGACTCCAAATAGTCCTCCTCCTCGTCATCTGCCCACGAGGCGGTCTCCCAGTCTTCTCTCTCGTAGCTGTGAAACGTACAGAGCGGATCTTGGAATCGGACTGCCTGTGTGCTGCTGCTCTCCGAGGTTGAGCTCGCGGACTCCACGCTACCTGGGGTGTCTTCTGCGAGGAATGAAAACATAGAAGCAAAAAGACCGCGCGTTAATTAACATTTAGCCTCCATCTTGTCAACTTTGCGATTTCTATATACCCCACTGAATTTCTTGTAATAATGAGATAGTCCTTCAACTTTGTAAAAACGTGACGCTCATGTAACTTACCTGATAGAGAAATAAGATGCGTCGATAAGTACAATCGAGGGATGAATCCTTCATCTCCTTTTGGCGTCACCACCCACCACCACTCCTCATCGTCTTTGTTCATAACGCTCACTATATCACCTTTAAACACACTAGCATCATCCTCATCGCGCGCTTGGAAATCATATAATACCATCGCCTTGAAGTGCGGGCATTTTCGGAAAGACGTCGTAGGTAATGTCTCTCCAAGATTCCCGAACCCCTTTCGAAGCGTCGCGACTATTGCGAGTTCTTCTTCGGGGTTACCGAACGCTGTACGACTACCGTTTGTAACCGAGTCGACGTTTCGGAAGCCTTTCCGAGTAGAATGCAAAAATATTGATTCCGAAGCGTTTCGAATAATATCCGAATGATCGTCGAGCGATACTTTACTTGCAGTACTTGTAACTTCACGTTTTACTTCGGTGCTCTCGAATCCTGTCCGACTCGAATTCGTAATGGAAGCTAATTGCGAAGCGTCCCGAAGACTTCCCGAGTGATGACCCAGCATTCCTTCGTCAGTTCCCGAAGAACTCCGAACAGGAGAAGGAACCACCCAATACGAATTCCACAGTTGTCCTGGAACCATTCTTTGTGGCGTATAAAATTGAAACTCCTCATCGCTAGACGAAGAGTTAATTCCGAGTATTACATCATCGCTTTGGCTTCGGCGTGTTAGTCCGCGGAAGCCTGGCAATGACTCTAATTTCGTTGCATGGACCTTTGTCTCTGATGAACTTCTTGTTATCCTTTTCATTTCATCAAAACCACGGCGAAACCCTTGTACTTGATCCTTATTTTGTTGGTCCATAGATTCGGTAAATGACTTAGAAGAATATTCAACTTTTCTCAAAGGCAACGAACAGTAATTAAACGGGACTAAACCACGCCTTCCATTACAATTCACAGCTACGACCCAGTCATTCTGCCGATAAAGAACTTGAATAAGTTCTCCTTTCGCAACGCGGAGTTCAGATTTCTCGACAGGTTCGAAGTCCCATAGCGCCCTTACTTTGAGTCTCGCCGGGTTTCTTGGGCTTGCTGTGGATAATTTTGTAGCGAGTTCAGTTTTGAAAGGTCAGGTGACGCACCTGAGCCCGCTGTACCATGACTGCTGATACCGCTGTCATTATCGTCGTCATCATCGGGGTCAGCGGTTTTGTATCCTCACCGCTGACCAGTAGTGGTCTGAGTGTTTGCAGTCGCCTCGTTCTTGCCCTTTTTAACGTGTACACTGTAAAGTCAAAACAAAGAGTTTAAAACTTCAGACTATAGATGGCCAAGAAAGATCTGTGGAAAATTATCGTGCGGCCAGAGCTTACCGGCTCGTCGCATCGCAGGGGAGACTTTAATACAGAGTCGCTGAGAGAAAAAAAATTTCTGCGCATGCTCCAACGTGCAAAATCAGCCTGAAGGATTCTCGTACCCAGAGCTCCCGAGCTCGTCACTACGCAGGGGAGGCATTTGAGTGCCTTCGCTGATTGGCTGATTTTGAACGTTGGAGCATGCGCTGAAAGGTCTTTCTCTCTGCGGCTCTGTATTAAATCTCGCGCATGCGTCAGTGGCTGTCACCAGAGCCTCCCCCGCGAGGAAACGAGCCGGGGAGCTCTGGGTTCGAGAATGAGCCTGAAGTGACTGCCCTCAGAGCCAAAACAAGTTGATTGGTCAGGTGGTAAAATGCGCAGCATCGCTCTTCAACTCATTTTGCAACAATGTTGTGAGACAAGTTGGGGGTTTTTGTTGCCCGTTTTACCTCGCCTTTAAGCAAGGAAAATACGAGTCACAAATAACTCAACCTCAACTTGTCGCGCAACATTGTTGCGTTGCAAGTTGATGATCGATGTTGCGCGTTTTTCATCTCGCGTCACAACTTGCCTAGCAAGTTGTAAAAACGTGTTGCACGAAGTAGAGCGCGTCTACCTTGAGCCACAAATTCTGGCTTTGTTGCTCGTTTTTCATCGAACACATCTTCTTGCGCAACATTTTTATCCTAAAATTCAAGTTGATTAGTCAAAAGAAATGAGGTGCTAAGGGATAAAATCCGCCTTGGGCTCGCATGTGTGATCATCAAAACAAAATGCAGCGCGACAAGTTGTTAATTTGATGAAAAACGAGCAACAAACATTAGACTTGCAACGCAGCAATGTTGCGCGACAATTGAGGGATTTTGTGCCTCGTATTTCCCGGCTTTATGCAGGCAAAAATGATCAGGTAAATTTTTGCTAGCAGTTCAGAAAAGGCCAGTAGCTTGCTCAAAATACGCTGTTTTAAAGGGAGACTCGTTGTGTGCGTTAAACTGGTAAGCCTGAATAGAGACGAACAAGACGAAGTCAGGGGCGTAGCTACCAATGGACCAGTTGGCCATTTGTTAGATCGAATCGGCAAAATGGAAAGAGCTCACCCAATGTAGTAGATATGCCAAGTTGTAACACCATAGCATGCACACTTTCGAAGATATGGCTTTGCAAAAGTCGGACATTTTACAGAGGTTTGTATGGTGAAGTGCAAACATTTGCACCAGACCTCACCATATAAACCAATGTAAAATCTTTGAATATTTGGGGATCATATCTTCACTAGTTTTCATCCTATGGTGCTATGAATTGGCATACCTACTAAATTCGGGATGCTCTTTCCACTGATGGCAAAAGATTTCTGCGAAATCGCTCCTAAAAAATGGCGTAATTAACCGACAACTGGTCTATACGCAAAGTACGCAACTGCGTACTAAAACGATCCCTTTGTTTTACTTTTTCTGATGTTTTTCTGATGATAATGTCTATAAGACTACGTCTCTTGCGTCCTTACAAGAAAGCTCCTGGAAATTGATATAAGTCGACACTCGACACAGGTTTTTCGTGATGGGTGCAAGGTATACCCCCGAGCACTTTCATAAAACATGAGCTTAAAAACATGAGGCTAAAATGTTTTGTCGTGTGCTAAATAACAAGTATTTCTCTTACCAAAGCACGACTTCCACATTCCCAACTCGATTTTCTATCACAAAGAGAGCTTATCAGATTATCGACGCTCTTTTCTTTGTTTATCAGAACTATTCCGTGAGTGCCCTTCGACGATTAAGCACAAAGCGCAGATTATACCTGCTAATAATTTCATTAAAAGTGAATCGACTTTTATATACACAACTTTACCTCAGGCGTGTTGCCATGGAAACATTTTACTCTAACTCAATGTGTTCTGACTCGATTTACTCACGCATTCAGGAGACAGACAAACAAAAACAGAACTTCAAGTTTTGGCTGTCGATCAGTATGTATTTTTGTTCTCATGTGTGCGATTAAGTACTAGAGAAACAACCCAAAACATCTTTGGAGGCCAGCTACCTTTCATAAACGGAAAAAGGTGGTCCATGCTTTGAAAGCATTTTAACTATGACTTTATATAGTCGACGAACGTGATGCGAATATCATATATCTTTTTTTTCGTGCTATTTTCTTAGGGGAATCTAGCCTGAAGCTATGAATAATCTTTAACAACTATCCTCCGAAGGGGAGGTGAATAGTGTTTGATATCTACTATTTCAGGAACCAATCAGAGCGCGCGAAAATGACTATTCACTGATTTGGTATATACTAATATAGAATCACTTATAGGTTTCTGATAGAATATCGTATGATATCTCTTTTTTGAGGAAATTGAGGACGAGATATCATACGATTCAAGAAAATTCAAAGTTTTCAGTTGGTAGATTCCGCCGAAAATAACACTTTAAAAAAAAGACGATATCGCCCTCGTCGCGATATCGCTTTTTTCGTGCTATTTTCTTAGCGGAATCTAGCCTCGATCCTGAAGCTTTGAATAGTCCTATAGAAACGACTGCAATTGACGCCGATCGAAGCTCGCGGACGACGTAAAACAGTGAATATACTCGGTCGATTCCTGAAAGGCCCGTTCACACGGCGCGATCTTAGCTGCGATTTGAGGTGCGATTTTTACGGCGATCGTCGGCGTCATATTGCGCGGTGTGAACGGCTGGTGATTTGGCTCTGCGATATTTGTCAGTTTGTAGGCGATCTGAAGAAATCGCACCCGCATCGCGGCGACATCGCAAGTGAAACCGCCATAAGATCACCGGCCGTTCACACCGCGCGATATGACATCGCCAAGGGATCGCCACAGAAATCGCACCTCAGATCACAGCTGAAATCGCGCCGTGTGAACGGGCCTTAAGCAGCCAATCAGAGCGCGCGGAATTGGATATCCACTGATAATTCAGCCAATCGCATCACTCAGCTAAATTAGTCCTCAGCTAACTTATAATGTTTATCAAAAAAGGAACTCTGAGCTATAAAAATCCTAAGCCAGCTGGTGTATTTTAAATTCCTATCACCACAGACGAAATAATTAGACCTTAATCCAAGGGGATCTGAGTCCTTTACAAAGTGTCAAAAACTTCAATGTCCACTGACAGATACAAGCCTCGGCGATTTTTCGTAGGCTTTCGTTAATTAACTGTGTACTAGCTAAATGACACATCCGGAGAAAATCCTGTCCGCTCCTTCGCTTATTTCACCAAAAAAGTAAACTTTAATCTCAATAATCTCACTGGGTTCTATCCATTTTAAGAAAAACAAATGAAGTTTCGCCCCGCTACTATTCTAATATTGACATTTTTTCTAAAGAACACTGCATAAACCTTTTAGTTTAACAAACAACTACTTGTAGCTTAAGTTTCGGGTTTACGGTTTTCATAAGATGTATTATTACGTTGCCGCTGAATTTATCACAAGATAAAATATACATTGCGTAAAAAAAATAATTATAGATACTGTACCGTGAATTTAGGAAATTAAAGACACGGCGCCCAGAAAACACATTTCAGAGCACAATATATTTAAAGAACATGGCAGTACATGTGGCTGGTTTTAATCGAATTCTAAACATTTATGTCACACTGATCTCTCTTCCATTTACCGCAATGATATTGAGTTCAAGGTTACCGATAGCACGGCAGACTTGAAGGGACAAATGTCAAAGTTATACAGTTCCTCATTTTATGTCGAGACATCATGAACTGCGCTGAATTTTCGATAAAAAAAGAACCACCTTGCTGGTGGCCACATAAATTTGTTCTCCGCCTCCAGTGTCTTTAGACGCTTAGAATTCAACAGTCTCATTTGACCCTCAATGAATTAATAATTATTAAGGACAAGTAAGTTAACTCAAACAAAAAAGACCTGAAAATACAATCATGGTTTGAAATGTTCTAAGCTATGAAATGTTTCTTACCGCCCCATTTTCGGATCATCAAGCCAAACCTCTGGGCTTAGAATATCCAGGGACTGGAATATCCGAAGGTTTCGATCTGTGATCCCTGCTCATTGCCAATGGTAAGTCATTTCGCTATTTTGTTATGTCGTTGTTTTTGTGTTTATGCAAAACATAAATCATGACAAGCAGTTTAGAATAAGCAACATATGGTACAAGAAAACATCGAGCCACTACTGATGCCCTGATTGGCTGAATTGCCAATAAAGCATTTGACTTGCTTCCCATCCATATTTGGAACTGCTAATGAATGCCATTTTCTTTGCTGATTGCTTTGTAAAAGATAATTTCTTTTGCCATTTCCGCTGTTCCAAACCACGCAATTCATTTGTTTTATCTTGTTTTTTTCCTTGAAAAGATTATTTTGATTTTTATCTCCGTAATGTTCCAAGGGCTATCAATTAAATTCCAAACAAACAGAAGAAATGAGAAAGAAAAAAACCTTTCTAAAACAATCATTTTGAAAATCGGGGTTCTTTTTCTAGTCAACCCCGGGGGGGGGGGGGGGGGGGGGGGGACTCCCATATTTTTTGGTCGGGGATGATCGTCAGAAATTTTCAGTTTCACCACTAAAAGATACCAAACATGGCGGGCCATGGCGTGGCTCAAAAAATTTGTTACCCTAAAAGATGAGGTCTTATGTGCCAAGTAGGCGCGAAGGACACAGGTAAGAGATGAAAGATACCCATCAAGACATTTCCGTGTTTGTTTCTAATTTATCGCCTTCTCATCGAATAATCTCTCTTTCTTACACCATCATGAGAAAAAACAATTTGGACACAGTATCGGCCCTAAAAGATACCAATCTCCCTAAAATTTATTGAAGATCAAGATCACCCCAAAAAGAGACCAAACCAGCGTGATTTTAACCCCTAAAAGATACGACGATCATCCCCGACCAAAAAATATGGGAGTCCCCCCCCCTCCCCCCGGGTAGTCAACCCGTCTTTTTCTGAATAAATGTGTCGTATTCTTGGAGTACGGCTAAACAATTGTGTCCTGCGTGTATCCCCAGTGGCTAGAAAACATCGAACTCGTGTGTCTCGCGGACATGTTTCTTGTCTTGCAAACAAACGTTTCGATCAAAGTTGTGGAAAGGTGGTTTATTTTGAAACCTTTTCATGATTATCAAAATACCACTTTAATTGCGACCAATTAGACCACCCTGGTGACTAACTTCAGGTCTGCGGTAGGGTATTACAATTTTGACCGTAGGTCTACGGTAGGGTATAAAAAACGGTAGGGTATAAAAAACTTGGCGGCACACCCCTACCCAACAGGGCCATTTTTGCAGAAATCCATCAATGAGAAAAACTTAATTTCCCATGGTAGAAGAATGGGAAGTGTTCTGATTTCCCATGGCTATCCATGTGAATTCCGAACCCTTCCATGTATGTGCCTTGGGAAATTCAGCTTTTCCCATGGATGGGCTTTTGCAGAAATTCCCTGTTGGAGCCTTCCTATATATTCCAGTCCCTTAACTCTCCATCGCGGCTCCAGGCAACAACGGAGCCGAGAAGGAGAGTATCTAAAGGACCATGGGGACTGGACTAGAGCCTTCCCAGCTTTGAAAACGATGCTAAAACATTGTAACTTCTTGACGCGAATAAGCAAAGTCTCACACACAAGTTATTTTACAACGCCCACAATGCGTTTTTAGTGGAAACCAAGGGTTTCCCAAGGGTTTCCTGATAAACATATCCGAGAACATAAAGTTTTTCCGGTCTGCAATTATTTGGTATCGGAACTCTGGTCATGGTGTCACATCACACTACGTGCGGCGTAAAGAACGAACGACAGATCTCTTACATTTAGTGCCGAGAGCACTTCATTGTCCTTTGAGAGGTCAAAAACCAGTGAAACACTATTCCGCTATTGAAAACTTGAAAATTCTTTCAATTGAAATATTAGACTGGTCATGAGTGAATAAAGCAAAGAAAACCCTCGCGACGTTCTGCTGGAACCTCGAGTTTGTACATCTGTACATTAAAAAAATGTAAATTTGATTAACAATTAAAGTTCACAAGTACAGGAAAAGAGCTTTCATTATAGGAATTGATTTTATTCAGTTTAACAGGATATGAGATCACACCTTTGCTTTTGGACTTTTGAGTTCTTGACGATTTCTTGACGTGTTTGCATAGAAACATTCATGAAGCGCCAACTGTCTTATCTCATTTTGTTAAAATAACTTCATAGTAGGCTAACAATATTTCTACTTCTCAAAAACCAAATAGGACTCATGGGTTTTTACAGGTCTTATGTCAAAAATTTAAAAATAGTATCGTTTTATCTTCAAAAACCTTGACACAATGAAATTACAAGCGACCTCTCTGAAGGTGCTAACAACAGCGGCGAAACACAAAGAAAACATATTTCAAAAGTTCCCTTGACAAAAGCGTAGTTTCTATAAAAGGTTACAAAAGCATTTGGGTAAGTGTTATTTCGACGCAATAGCTACATCGTTGAAAATTCCAATACATTTCTGTGTTTGCAAAAGAGATAATGTCTAAAAGCTGCAAACAAGGTTGTCGTATGGATTACGTAGATAGGAATGCAACCAAAGAAAATTTAAAAAAAAACTTGAGCCACCAAATTTCAATGATAGTAAGTGGCGGCGAGGCGAGATCAGAAGCCGTAAAATTTATTAGGCTTTCCCACTGTGCCCTCTCGGGAACCCAATAAAAAATCGTGTGGCTCGGAAGCAAGAAGATGTACAATAACAAACTCAAACAAATCAATCCAATCAAGGCTTTACCGGTTTGTGACGGCTGGCGCTCTGGGACCATTGGACAAAGAAACGCCATTAAGAACCATCAAATTCTCCTCCAATTTCCGCAACCATTTCATACGAAAGCCTCACAGCTTGCCGGGGGCCAAGGAACAGTTGTGGGGACTCGCTCTTATAACGCGATTTCCATATGGTACATTCTCCGGACCAACTGAAGAACAAATCTAAATTAAACTGCGTCATCTACAAGCTAAGTGAATATTTCTAGGTATCTAGTAAGGGTGCTGGTATTAAAAATGTCCCAGAGAAATCATTAAGTGATTTAGAAAGAGGGCTTATGGAAAACGCATTAGGATTCGGTCTTACCTTTGGCGAGGGTTTATCAATGGGTTGTAAAGTGTAGACAGAGTATAATAAACGGAAACACACTTTGTTTTATATAAGCCCAAAATTGCTTATAAAGCTTACCTTGTTATAAAATCATTAAAATGCATTAACTCAGCGCTTGTACGAGTTTCGTGCCACCGTCTTGGACCACGCGGTTTGGAGATACAAGGAGTTTAGCAGTGCCCTCGGTTGCCCCTCTCTCCGGTTGTCAATAAACTGGCACCGTAACTGATACTCGAGATTTCAGTACGATATATTTCAATCTAATTTGCATTACAATCACATCTGGTTGAGAGGCTGTAATATGATCTCGTAATGACGTCAGAACTTTGAGGCCTACTCGAATTACAAGCATGTGAAGGGATACCAATGCCACTCTTTCGCGCCAGAAATGACAAGCGTTGTCAAGTTTGTTGTGCAAATTTTTCAGTAGCTAGTCCGAATGACCATCTGCCTCGGAAACGAAGAGTTTAGACCAGTGTCAAAGTTTTATTTTGTCAACATTTGCCAGAATGTACTCTTCAATGCAGTAAGGAAGTAAATACGGCAGCTGTGTCGAGCGTGGTTTAGTTCTGCGCGCGCGCGTTATTCCCTTTCCCATGTTCGGGTTTCCTGTGGTATTTAGTTATGTAATACTTGTCGCAAAATGGAGGATACAAACCAACCTCTGGAATCTCCGTCCTCTCCAGGTATTTTTGCCCGCGTTTTTCTGGCAGAATTACTTTTAACAAGGAAATGATTAAGAGCATCGGTACACTACATCAGTATAGTCCGGCGGATTAGTGTAAAAATTGCGCACTTTTGGCTAAAGACACCAAACTTTGCATGTCAATAGTTTTTAGTAGTTTATTGAAGATAAGATATGGAGGCACGCTAAATTTTATTCGTAGCGAAAGCTAGAACAGTTTTATTGTGAACCATTGTTTTGCCATTGGCAGCCATCTTTGAATCCTTTGTTATTCATGAGCTCTGCGGCACTTAGTGAAATCTTCTATCGTCCTTGTGTATAGAGTATAGCACAGTACGTAGGTAGAAAATATCATGTGAAAGTTTCAGAGACAAGCTTCTTTTTACATATTCGACACATGGTACCAATTATCTTGATATTTTTTTAGAATTTGTTGGTCATTCTTGAAACATTTTATCAAATCTCAGTCAGGCTATTTTTTTACAATAGAAATTATAAACATTCACAATAAACTGATCGTGACATTTAATAGATCACAAAAAAAACTCTAAGGAGACGCTCAGCCGAAGTCAGTCAGCTCAATCCATAGTTCAGAATTAGCAAATGTTGAGCTGCTATGGCTGTGTAGTCTAGAGAACAACTTGAATGTTCACAAAGCTAAGTTCTAAACCTCATTTGAATAACAAAGCATTCAAAATGGCTGCTATTGAGCTAAACAATAGTTCACCCTAAAACCTCTCTAGCTTTCGCTACGAATGAATTCTAGCGTGCCTCCATATCTACGATTTAAAAATACATTAAAAACTATCACCTGGTAAAAAATTGCGGCTTTAGCCTGAAATGCGCAATTTCCTCGAAAATTTGCTGCAATCCGCCGGACTAGTACTGGGGGGTTCTTGCAAGAGACAAAGACGAAAAGACGGTTATTTTCCTCCACCACCTCGATATGAAGATATCATAGAAAGGTGACATTTGGGATTGTAAGAACCTGTGTTGTTCACAAGTTGTGGCACAAAGCTTCTTTGTTTGGTAGAACGAATCACGAGGAAAACATAACGAGGAAACCATACTGAACACAAAGGTGTCCTCTGGGATGGTTCTTACACCGAGGGGAGATGTTGAATCCACCCCCCCCATACTTTAGCTATTCCCAAAAAAATCAATGTTAATAAAAATGAAGCTCATCCTATAAATAAATAATATAAAAGGGGAACAAGGATATCTTTTTGCTATCCACAAAAATCCTTATTCAGGTCCAAATGGAAATTTCATGATACCCCCAAAATCCCTGGCATCAAAAAGCCATCCCCCAATCTCCCCTCCCCCTGGATCCACTTAAAACAGTGGGACGTGACCTTATCATTGATGCTCGGAAGACCAACATCACACTCCCTTCATCCAGGATTTCAGCAAGCATTACTTGAGGGTAATATGAGTCAAAGCTCAAGGATGTCATTCTGCTGGGCTGAATTCAAGTAGGTGCTTTAAAGTAGTGGGTGAGGTACCTCCTGAATGGTTATCTTATACCCTACTAGGGCGGATTCAGGATCTCCAAAAAGCTGGGGGGGCCCAAAGTAAAACAATGGAGGCCAAAGTTGAAACCTTGCTCTTGCAAATGCAGTAAATGTATGGGGAAATCTATCGAAAAAGAGAGGGCCCGGGCCCCCTGAGCCCCCCCCTAAATCCGCCTATGCACTAGAGCAGAATGCATGTAATACACTTAGCCAATCAAAAATTAAACAACTGTTGACCAATGCAATCAGGGGATAAAGTAAGTGGGACTGGCATTTAGTTTTGACCAAAGAAAACAAGAGACATTGCAAGGATGTCAACTCTCCCAGTTTTGCCTGGAGTCTCAAGATGTTTCGCTCCATCTCCCAGCAAAAATTCAAGACCACTGCTGCCATATTTTACTTATCAATGCTTTCTTTGCATTGATTGGCTGACTAAACAAAGATCCAAGCCCTTAGCAACCAATAGGAATGTGAAGAAAAAAAGTCTGATTTACTTTCGACAATCATCTGAAATCTATTTATTTACAATGTATTTGCAATTTAGCCAGGCGAGCCCCATTCAGCAATTCTGGTTTAAATGGGGGCCTGGAAAACTACATTAAGTAGTTCAAAGTCAAGGGGAGGGAAAAAGGAAAAAAAACAGGAAGACAGCCTTGTGCCTGCAGTGTCCCTCTGCCTGTGATGTGCTTTTTACAAGCTTGCCCCATGACAGGTAATTTCAAAGAGGTGCTGGATTCTGGATCCTGATGTGTGGATTCCGGATTCCACAAGCATGGATTCCGGATTCCAAGTACTTTTTTGGGGGGATTCCGGATTACCTTTCATGGGGCGAACAAGCAGCTAATTCAGAGAGCTCACTGGGAACCTGCTATCCTTATAGCTTCTTCTAATAACAGCTAGTGCTTTATTTGTTTTGTTTTTTCAGGTGATATGCAAAGTACATAGTTCCTATAGTGCTAGTAAATGCTGTAGTCATTGTGCTCTTGGTGATGTTAATATAAAAAGACCTGATGATTGACCTACAAGTGGAGGTAATAAGCTCATTAACAAAACAAAACTGTCATGGGACATAAAACCTTGTGGAGCAATCAAGATGCTTGGTTGAGATCTTTTAAGCAGATCAGATTGAAACTCAAGTATAAGTTTCCAACCTTGATGAATATGATGAAACACCAAGGTTGAGTGTTTGGTTGAAAAAGTCATTATTACTTGAACAGTAAAAATCTGCTGTGAATGTAGCTTGTGCAAGGATTATTTTGCAGTGCTTTACTTGCTCACATAATGCATTTTATTGAGTCCTCAATTGCTAGTCAAAGTTGGTTGGAGTGGTAGCAAATGGTTGTGTAAACAATGTTTTGTTAAAAATGCAGTCTACATCTTAGAGATCAATTACACTCTCACAAACTGTAAACTGCATTGAGCATTGATATGAAATATTGCAGTACAATTGACACATTATTAGGAGGTGGTTTCCTTGGTTTATGCAAGAGCAGCACAAATGAGATTATGACAGACACACCATAAACTGCTTAAAGGCAGCTGTTGTGCCTTGATGAATTTGAGAGTGATTGCTGCATATACTGTACACAATCTCACTTCAAGAGTATAGCTGTTGACATAATGTTCAGTTTGAGTGAAGAAGACATTTTTCAGATAAAATTAAACTATTTTCAAAGGATGAGCTTGTATGGTCTAAAAAATCAAAACACTACACATTGTATCATTGTGTGGTTCCAGAAAATATCCATACCCCCTCCACCCACCCCTCTGGAATTTCCAATGAGAAATACAGTATTTGCATGGAAATGATCAGGTAAATTGACCCCCCCCCACCCCTCCGGAATTTCCAATGTCCTTCCGTAGGGGGGTATGGATAATTTCTGGAAACACACATTCCAGAAAATACCCATACCGGTACTCCCCCAAGGAAAGGGGGTTTAACTGAAATAACCCCACCCCTTCTGGAATTCCAGTGAACCTCTATGAGTTAATGAAAATGCATCTCAGACAGGATAAATGCAACTGAAAATACAACTGACATAAGTACTTTATTGTCAAGCAACAGCATTATTATTATTTAGTCTGCAGGTTATTGTCTCTTGCACTGCTCCTACCTTGCATGGACTTTTGTTTCTTGCTACAGAGCTGGATATTACTGCCAGTCAAAATATGCAAATGTCCGACCAAAATTGTGATTGGAGGGGGGCGTAAGGGTTCGCGGTACTACGATTTTCGAACAAATTTGCCTCAGTATTTCGGTAAAACTGCGCGATATTCAATATTCTAACCCCGCTCGGTATGGGGAATTTCACTTTAAAACACGCGTTTTTTTCGGGGGAAAAATCTGAAATGACGGTAATTCGGTATTATCTTGTCTACGGTGACCGGTATTTCATAGACCTGAAAGTTACAATTTCTTTTTGGTCGTGTTGAAGTTATACCATGCGAAACATTCTGCGTTTGGCTTCCTGAACCAGTTTGTTTACACGGCCAGTCAAATGCAATGATTATTATATAGTGCTGCGAATTCTAGACACGATATCGCGGTATTTGCGAATTTTTGACCCGATATTACGGTATTTGCATTTTTTGGACACGGTATTAGGGGTCCCCTACGCCCCTCTGATTGGTCATAATGTCCGGTCGGTCGAGTTTTTCTTTCTCTGTTTAAGTTTGTGGTGACAATATAATATGGGAGAAATAATGTGAATACCCAAGACAACAAGAGATGGTAGAAGAAAATACGAATTCAATATATCAGCAAGAATTTTCATAAAAAGCGCAATAAACAAGCGTTACTTTCAAATTAAGGTTTGCAAGTTTGTGTCCGACCAATTTTCTGATATGTCCGACGAATTTGCAAATATGTCTGACCACACTAGGAGCTTCTTCGGACACTTGCCAAGTCAAGTGAAAAATTATTTCCAGCTCTGTTGCTATGCAGGTCGAAACTTCATCTCGCTGCCGACAATTGACTGATTTGTCCAACTCTTCCACTTCATTGTGTTGGCGTTCAAGTCAGATGCACTACATTCGTCGTTTTTTCCATCAAACCACCATGCCCCTGGCAAGCGCTCAGCGCATGCGCAGACTTTGCAGTCATCATTGTCGGCGCCTTTGGTAGAGAATTTTTACCGTTGTGGTGATGGGTAAGGGAATCCCCTGCGGTACCCCTGGGAAACAAAAAATATAATTTGTTACTGAATAACTTTCGGAAAAGTGCCACGAAGGCACTTTAGGGGGAGCGGTGGGAGGGGATTTAGGGAACGTAACCAGAGGATCCATTGGGGAAGACTTCAGGGGAATTTCGTAGCGTTAGAATGAGTAGCCGCCCTGATGAAGGATTGAAAGTAAAATCCGAAACGTTGGCATCTCTCGGCTCCTGTTTTGTCTGCTTTTTACCTTATTTACTTATATTTTGCGGACATTGTATCCTATTGGATCCAGAGACATCGCTGTTTGAGTTTCCTATCTTTCCCTTTACAATGAGCTGTTCCAAAAAAACCCTATTTTTCAAGAATTGCTGTACCCTTGTGGAAATTCCAGGTTAAACAAAGACCCGTGTCGAAATTCCAGGCTTCTCGATTGGGCGGGGGCACCTAAGATTACAATTGCGACAGTTCAATGAAAAGTCCCCTCACCTTCATAAGTTACGTGCAGTCTGTATTTTTCATTTGCGTTCTCCACCAGAAGCCTGTATATAAACTGAAGGCTTTATCATTATTTGCGCCCGTCAACTCCACTCTTAGCCTCATATTCCTTCCAACTGTCAGACGATGCAATTTATCCAGTCCAAGCCAGAACTCATTAGAGAATGATCCAAAGCCATCAGCATATTTATTCCACAGTTTAAAGAAATCCAGCGTGCCTGTGGTGGTTCGTCTTTGAAATACTACCCAGCCTCCTCCATCTGTATCCTGATCGCAGTAGACTGGGATCGAGGCGCCTCCATCGTTCGGGTCAAGTGTATAGACATTGCTGACCGTTTTGCCTGATTGGTAGACATCAAAACAGTCTTGCAAAGAGAATATTAAAACATAGTTTACAGTCAAATGTATTACATTGCGGAAAATTTTAATATTTTGATGACCACACCCATTTTGCTATCCCTTAGGGTTATTTAAGAAAACACGGGGAAGGCTGATACTGCGCAAAACATCTTAACAGGACAGTTGGCATGATAGCATCCAAAGTGAAAGTCAATAAGCAAACCGTGAACAGCTGTTTCGACCTTTTGGGTCTCTTCAGCACGGTGTAGCTAGAGCAGAACGGTTAGTCGGCCGCCTACTAGAGCAAATGGTTATGACACAACAGAAGGACTCAAATTTTAAATACTCACCTACCCCATAAGGTCGCATATAAAGCGCGACTCTCAAAACAGTTTGTGAAGAATCTCAGTGTCATGCCGCTGCCCTGATAAGAACTAAGAAAAGCCATGACTTTTCTTTAGTGAGATCATAGTTAATGAAGTGGAATGGTTAGGAAGCCTGGCAAACTTCAAAGGATCAACACAATAGCGTGGGCTGGATGTTGAAAGGGTCGCCCCATGTAAGGTAATCCAGAATCCGGAATCCGATTTTTGTTAGCTTTGGAATCCGGAATCCGTAGAATGGAATCCGGAATCGATAAAGCAGGAATCCAGAATCCAAATGCCTTGAGAATCCGGAATCCAAGAATTTATTCAGATAAAGAATCCGGATTCTTTGAGAGTTATGAAATCCGGAATCCACTTGTATGGAATCCGGAATCCAGTAGGTTGGAATCCGGAATACAAGGGCTGGAATCCGGAATACAAGATCTGCTTGGATTACCTTACATGGGGCGAAAAGGGGCTCAATCACGTGCAATATTGAAACTGCACAATCTTTTGTTTCACTCTTATCGAATATGCATGTCTGGTTGTACACTGAATGTTACTGGCTAGATTTTGGTACTTATGTACCGTGACCCTGCACAAACAAAAGGATTCCTCAGAAAAAGTGAACAAAGACATATTACAATAACAGGGTGTCAGGTTTCCTAACCGATCTCGGTCATGAGAATCAATGGTCGTTTTCACACTAGGAGACGAACAAATCGTCTGGACGGACAAATCGTCTGACGATTTGTTCGTCTAGTGTGAATTTAGGACTTTAGGCGATTTGTTCGTCGGAAAAATCGTCTTCTTAGACGGCCAAACAGACGAACAAATTTAGACGATTTGTTCCTCTGAAAATTTGTTCCTCCCGTTTTCACATCAGGCGATTTGTCTTGAGACCATTTTGTTCGTCTCTCACTAGTGTGAAAACGGCCAATGAAGTTGAAATAAAATGCAATGACCGTGGACGAAATATAGCCAATCAGAAAAGACCAGAACGCAGGGCAAAGAAAGTAGATTTCCTTTCGCTTTATTCAGCGAAAAATGGAAAGATTTTTTATATTTTCTTGATTTAAACTGTAAAGGTGAGCTCCCTGTGACCATACCTCGTAATACATGTGACGGGCTTGGTGGGGTTTTTGGAAACCAAACGGTGCATTGTACTCCTTCCTGTTAGATGATACAAATAATATTTATACTTTATACCGGGACCATTCTCGTACCCAGAGCTCCCCGGCTCGTCTGCTCGCGGGAGAGGCTCTGGGGACATCTATTTGAGGGCCATCGCTGATTGGCTGATTTTGAGCGTTGGAGCATGCGCTGGAAGGTCTTTTTCTCAGCGGCTCTGTCGCCAGAGCCTCCCGCGAGGTTAGGAGCCGGGGAGCTCTGGGTTCGAGAATGTACCGGGACAACCAACACGGCGGCAAAATGCATTGGCCATGCGCTAAAGATTCAACTTCCTGTGAAACATTCTCGAACCCAGAGCCTCCCATGCTCGTAACCTCGCGGGGGAGGCTCTGGTGACAGCCACTGACGCATGCGCGAGATTTAATACAGAGCCCTGAGAGGAAGATCTTTCAGCGCATGCTCCAACGCTTAAAATCAGCCAATCAGCGACGGCCCTCAAATGGATGTCCCCAGAGCCTCCCCTGCGAGCAGATCAGACAAGCCGGAGAGCTCTGGGTAGGAGAATGGACTTCCCACTTCCCTGGCCCGATTTTGCCGGCCTTCCAAAGAGACTCAAATATCCCTCCTGTCAATTAAAATAACGGAGACACAGCTCGGACAAGGAGAGAAAATGATCACAATTTGCTTTTTTTTAAATTTATCGTTACAGCTAAAACCGTTGCATCGTAACCCCACATTTTCAAAAACATCAAATCATTTTTGGATTTTTGACTTTGCTGTTCCTCCAATCAAACTATCTGAGCCAATGAAACTCTTGCCTTGTGAACTGGCTTCCCTCTGAACTACAATTACCAGACAACGTCGCGCCGGAAAGCCAGGCGACTGCACTAGGCGAAAAAGGGCGCAAGAATCTGATTGGATGATAGGATTTGACTGGCGGAACAGAAAAGCCAAAAACAAAATCGATGTTTTGAAACTCGGGTCGCGATGCAACGATTTTAGCTGTAAATTTGTGTAACAGACGGCCAAGATATTGGAGAAAGAAATTCTAGGTCATAAACCCTATGGAAATTCCAGGTTCCTCAATTGGGGGATAAATGAAAATTTGATTTAACAGCCCAATAAAAGTATTTCATAAGTGTTTGAAAAATCTCTACAAAAACTTCTAAACTCTTTTTTATTTCTTGCTGCATTGGGATTGTGAATGATATTTCTAAAAAAAAATTGGTTTTGATTCAAACGGGAAAAATATATATCTCCTCGAGATTCGAGAAAAACAGAAATAAGCAGACGTTTCAAGCCCAATTAATTTATCTCTGCACACCTTTATTAGTCTAAACAAAGGAAATTTCATATATAATATAAACATGCAACTTCTATGTTAAATTAATTACATTAGAAAACTGCCATTTCTATGTCAAATTGTAAATTATATATAAATGGACCTTAGGTCAGTCACTAGATAATATACCAATTTCATTTTTCTTGTCAATGTTATTTGTTTTCTGGCCGGATAATTTCATCTAAGCTGCAACGTAGCTAGTAAATGGACAGTCGTAGGTAGTAATGAAGCGAAGAAAAAAACACCAAACACCGAATAGTATAGAACTCTATTGCAAACTCTTTTTTAACTTGTGGAATTGAAAAAAAAAAACCTTTAATTATGAAATTAAATTGAGATTTAATTAAACAAACTTTCATTATCATATAACATTATTATTATTATTATTATTATATCATCAGCGTATTTAGTATTAAAAGAAAGTCATTAGTCACGGAGTTACTTAGTACGGTTACTTAACCGTGGTTCGCGTCGAAAAAAAAACGTCTATATGATTCTGCCCGCTCGGGCTCATGTTTCTGCCTGCATTCGTTACTCCACGGGCTTATGTGTTCTTCAAAATAACCGTCACGAGAAGTCGAAATAAAAAAACTCCTCAATACAATCTTGAAATGACATGAAGCGAAGCGACTTAAAATGGGCCATAGCTGAACTGATGGCTTTTTCCAAAATATTTCATAGACATTGCCAGTTTTCAGGTATCTTCAAAGAGGTTTTAGAAAAGCAGGGAATGCAAACAAAAACATGAGCCCGAGCGGGCAGAATCGGTTTGGTGAAGTAAGTTAAACCTACTCCTTAATCTCAAATTTTACCCTACATCCATATCTAGCTCATTCATCCGATAAATCCCTCGATTTCCCATGATGCCATAGTGCCCGTGAGTCTGAAATTCTTTAGAAAATAATTGGTAACAATCTCAACTACAATGACTTTCAAAGAATAATGTTTTTTCTGTATTAAATATTTCTCCTGTGAGTTTTTCTATCGATCGCTATTTAGTTTGCTTCCCATTAAAGAGGCTTTCAGTGTGTAAAATAATTTGCAACAAAATCTGAAAATGTTTTAGTACGAAATAAATCTAAGAGAAAGTACTTTTTCTATTGTCAAATAATTACCTCAACCTTAAAATTCACTTTACTAAATACACACTTACCTTTTCTTTCCTTACTTGCTGAAAAACAAATCCTTTTTGTATAACAGATAATGTTCTCCCGCGCAATCCGAGTTTCTAGCGCACCGCAGAAACTCATTTCACAAGACTTGTCCTCGAGATCCCCCACGCCATAATTATATGAAGCACACTTTTCTTCCTCGAGGCATTTTTTTAGGCAATGCAGCCAGTCAGTTTTTCTAAGCGTCTCAAAAATCCCCATTGTTATTATTCTATCACGAAAAAACAAGTCTTGGCCATAGACAAAGCTTCGCCACATACGAAAAGAGTTAACAACATTTGAGACATAAAATACATGGTTGGACTCAGAGCAATGCTTGTATTCGAATTTCTTCTCAAGTACTCGGGTTTCGATTTTTTGGACGCCCAAAATATATGTCTTCTTAGCCAGTATTCATTGCTTGGCTGCGTAAATGGCATATTCTTTTAATGTCAACAAAATATCACGTTTTCAAGGGTACCATCACTATTGTGTCTAATCAATTATCTTAGCAGCGTCTTTGTTACTTGGCAACTTCCATTATTCGATCATTTTCAATCTTTACCATTGTTTTTCTGTTCTGGTTCTCTATAGCAGAAAGGCGTAGACTTAATGAATTAAACCATTCCAATCTTATTCTGGAACAAAGTAATGTGATGTCTAAACTTGACAGTGTAATCAGCCTTTGGACGTAGATGTAGATATTCCTTCTCTTTACACCAGAGCTACGGTAACCAAGTAACAACTTATAAAGAGGTCGTCCAATTTGCGAGCCTCTTTGCGAGCCCCGAGCCTTTTCGCGAGCCTTTGAAAAACACATAAAAAACCAGAAGGAAAATATAATACGAACATATAATACGTGGTCATTTTCAAGATACCAAATGCAAGGATTTTTATTTTTTCTCAATTCTCAAATTCATAGATTCAACACAAGAAGCTCTAAATTATTTCACATTCCTAGAGTTAATACAAATATCCGTAAATTTCCATTAACTATCAAGGTCCTAAATTTTTCAATTCTCTACCTAGTGAAATTCAGTTTGCCACTTCAATATCATATTTTTCAAATAAGCATTACACATTTCTCTTGAGAATTATTAGTTTCCATTCTGTGTTTGTGTTTCGTTTGTATACGTGAGTGATTTATCTTTCTTTTTACATAAACCTTAAAATCAAATTTTGTAAACTTTTGAGTTGTTAACGAATCCGTCGTGACTACCTTCCTGATTTAACCTGCTATTTATTGTGTAATTAATTATGAGGAGAACCATCCCGTATAAGCCTTGTGGTTTTTTATGGTTCTCCTCGCCATATATATTTCTCTTGTGATATTTGTATTGTTAATTATAATGTAAATTGTATGTATGTGGCGAAATATTAAACTTGAAACTTGGATTAATATTCCACTCTATTCGACAATATTATTATTATAGTCTAACGAAGAAATGCAAAAAGCAAAAAATCTCAGTTCCTTCAAAAGTATCAATACCATGGCTTATAAATTGGTTACCACGTAGCTTAGCCTGCAACTTTTCTTACTCGGTTTATCCAGCATGGCAAGCAGTCATGAGGGTTGTCCAATACACTGACAAATTTATGCAAGGCATTGTCTAAAACAATGGAGTGTATTATAGAACGAGGCAATACAAAGGGGGAGAACAATTAATACCATGCTTAAATTTGTCAGAGTATTGGACTAGTATGGGAGTCATGGAGATTGACCATGACTCGCAAAATAGCAACCCCACTTATAAACGAGTTCATTTACGTAGACAACTCGAGATCTTATTCTTGAAAAACGTTATTGTGATTTTTAAACTTGGACGGCGTAATCAGCACCTTTTGGACGTATCACAATATGCTGGAAATATTCCTTCCTTTCAACACCAGAGCTACGGTAACCAAATGGTGAATTCAGACGTCTGAAACTGGTGCAAAATGCGACGAGAACTAAGACATATTACAGTCCGACTTATTTGTTGGAGAGCTGCCCTAAAAATAGGAAAAAAACGCATTTAAGATCTGCAGTTCGGGCTCTCTGTCCTGGGCTGAGATCATGTGTCACGCGCGGGGTACAAATTTGGGGTGAAAATACGCAGGACAGTACCGTGTGGTCACGAGGAAATACTTGTTTTAGCCAGATGAAAGTATAAACATTATTACGATGATCACCAAGGTAGGAAAGTGGAATATGGGGGGGGGGGGGGGGGGGGGGGGGGGGGGGGGGGGGGGTCACAATTCTTGGGCTCTCTTTTGGGGAGGGCATTTTCTGGGCTCTAAACAGGGGAGGCCCAAATTTTTGGCCTTTGCTAATCTGCAAATTACCGGCCCTCCCCAATTATTTAATGACCGCTCCCTTACAAATGCGAGTCTTATTAACCAATGTTCTTTTGGTTGTGTATTGAATCTTTCACAACGGATGCCCATTTTGCGAGTGTTCTAGCCAAAAAATCGAGGAATAGTGGAAAACAAAGACTCGGACAATGAATAATACAAATTATTGGATTCAGTTTTCGAATGACATCGATAATTGCCAAAGGCCTCAGTTTGTTTTATCTGCCTCAGTTCGCTTCGCAAACTCGGCCTGACAATTCACCGATCCCGTATTCATTGTTATACCCTAGTTACTGTTGCTACGTCGGACAAACCAAATTTCATCTTGGCATAGAGCGCGGAAAAGACACCGATTGCAGGGAGGGTTAGAAGTTGTTGCATGCAATTTTGATTTTATATTTTTATCTTGAATGTTGAAAAGCTGAATAATTATTGAAAATCTTCGATATTCAAGTTTGTTGCTCGGACATTTGAATCCGTAGGGAAAACTTCCTATTGTTTGCTATGAGTGGGCGGAGCTATCGTCAAATAGGGATCGGTCTATTATCGATGACATGCTCAACCTCATCCAATAATATATTAGCCGAGGACGTATGCGTGAGGACGAGACTAGCACGAAAGGACTTTCTGATATGGCGGATCCATTTGCATCTCTTATAACTCGTTCTACGAGTCACAAGTGGCTGCAAATGCTTCTGTAGCTGTAATACTTGCAGCTATAGTGATTTACTATCTTTATTGGCTCGGAACATATAAATATCAGATGCTTGACAAGTTCAATGTACGGGTTACAAACCGCTACCCTACTTGGAAATCTGCTCGAGTTCAAGAAACACGGCGGACCGATGGCATTCCAGCAACACTGCTTTGAGAAGTATGGCAAAGTTTTCTCTATCTGCTACGGGAGAGAATGCCATCTATGTTGTGGCGGACCCAGAAATCCTGAGGCAAATTCTCGTCAAAGATTTTCAGAAGTTTCGCAACCGTTCTACCCCAATCATCCCACCAGCTCCACTCAATTCAGGCGTCTTCTTTGCCAAGGACGAAAATTGGAAGAGAATTCGAACCATCTTGACTCCGACATTTAGTGCATCCAAACTGAAACACATGATGTCAAAGTCGAAAGAGCAGTGGATACTTTGATGAATAAACTGGACAGGGTCGCCGATTCGGGTATGTGGACAATGTTCACTTCCATATTAACTCATATTGGCTTCAATATTGTAAATAATACAGAATACAAAAGTAGACTAAAATTTTACCCTTTCTTAGTTGATTATTCCATATCCGTGCTTTAGTATAAATTTTCCTTTCTTTTCGTAATATGATTGAAGTCATGCGTATGTATGTATGGTTATGATAGTGCTTTTGTTGACATAATCATAGGCCCTATGAGCCAGCCATCATGTATCGAGTCATGCATTAAAGACCCCGTCCACACGCTTACGCGTTTTCGTTTGAATCCGTATACTTTTTGTTACGTTTAGGCCTTCCGTCCACACTAACACGCTCATCGTTTTCATCGAATCCGTATCAGTTTGAAAACGCTCTCGGAAGTGAATAAAAACGAATCCGTATCGTTTAGTGTGGACGGTCGAATCCGGATAAAAATGAAAACGATAACGTCAACTGTACCATTAATTTGAGACTGTCCTTGCACACGCCTACATCAAAGAAAAAATTGATCGCTTGTTTGGAGCTATATCTCCCGTCCACACTAACACGCTGCGAATCCGTATAAAACGAATACTTTTGAAAACGGGTAGTGTGGACAGGGCCTAAAATGATCTGTATACGGATTCGTTTTTATTCACTTTGAGAGCGTTTTCAAACTTACACGGATCCGATGAAAACAATCAGAGTGTCTTAGTGTGGACGGAAGGCCTAAACGTATCAAAAAGTATACGGATTTAAACGAAACCGCGTTAGTGTGGACGGGGTCTAAATGTCCAGCGAAGCCATTGAAAGCTAAATAACTCTTCACCTGCTCGCTTCTCGGCTCGAACTCGTCACCGTAATAAGCATAGACCAATTAAAGTGGCGCACGCGCTTGTGCGTGATAATATCTTTCTGTTTCAGGGATTAGTCAAATCACAGGTCTATTGTCAATGCAGCGTTCTGAATTGGTTGAGCTACTAGGCCATAAGTTATAGCCTGCTAATAGCGGATTGTCGGATTTGAAAGCCAAAAAACGGCAAATGGCCAGACCAGAAAATATTTTGGCTTTACAAATTGACCTACCAGTGTGATTTGAGTAAAACAATTTTCCCCTCGCCCTCATGGCCTCTGAGTCAACAGCCCATTCGGCCTTATAGGCTATTGACTATTAGTCAAATCACACTAGTGGTCTATTATCAATGCTGCGTTCTGATTGGTTGAGCTACTAGTAGGCTATAAGTTATAGCCTACTAGTAGCGAAAAGTGTCGGATTTGAAAGCCAGAAAATGGCAAATGACCAGAACAAAAACACTTTTTTGGCGATACAAATTGACCTACTAGTGTGATTTGACTAAAACAATATTCCTCTCGCCCTCATGGCCTCTGAGTCAATAGCCCATTCGGCCTTCGGCCTCATGGGCTATTGACTCAGAGCCCACTCGGGCTCGAGGAATAATTGTTAAAGAGCCCATTGGGGCTCGAGGAATTGTTAATTAGTCACGGATTCTAAACGAAGATGTTCTTTATCAAAAATAAGGATTGCATTATTTTTATATCGCTATTTATAATATAGCTATGATATAACGCGCGCTCTGATTGGTCCAAATCTATGCTCTATGACACCGATAAAGTAATGGTTCTCCCCCGCTATATCATAAAAGGATTAGAGCACAATTTTCTATGACTTTATTGGCAAATAGAGCACTGTTTTGTTGCTTTGTTGTGAGAGACACTCGAAACGTTTTAAAATCATTCGCCTGCGGCCCGACGTTCTCGTGTCTCTCAACATCACGCGTGCTCTATTGCGCCGATAGTCATAGAAAGTTCATTCTCTTACCCAGAGCTCCCCGGCTCGTCTCCTCGCGGGGGAGGCTCTGGTGACATCCATTTGAGGACCTTTGCCGATTGGCTGGTTTTGAACGTTGGTGCATGCGCAGAAAGATCTTTCTCTCAACGGCTCCGTATCAAATCTCGCGCATGCGTCAGTGGCTGTCACCAGAGCCTCCCCCGCGAGGAGACGAGCCGTGGAACTCTGGGTTCGAGAATGTAGAAAGTTGTGCTCTAATGTTTAAAAATAGAATACTTATGAGGCAAAAGGCTAATGAGCTCATACATTTTTCTTTAAAAAAAAACTGGCGATTTGACGCGTCCACACGTTTCGTTTGAATAAACTTTTTTGTTATGGATACGGCTGTCGTCCACACGTATACAATAATAATAATAATAATAATAATAATAATAATAATAATAATAATAATAATAATAATAATAATAATAATAATAATAATAATAATAATAATAATAATAATAATAATAATAATAATAAATAATAATAATAATAATAATAATAATAATAATAATAATAATAATAATAATAATAATAATAATAATAATAATAATAATAATAATAATAATAATAATAATAATAATAATAATAATAATAATAATCTCTTTAAAGATTAAAATTCAAAGTCTCGCAAGTACATTGCTAACTTTACAGGGATTCTTTGTGCTTTAAACTTACATTCTATTCATCTATCATGACATTATACTGAAAGAACAAGCGATTTTATAAAGCTGTTTTTGAAACGTTCTGTCCTGACTCTTCGGTCATTGTAAACAACTAGCTGATGCCCGTGAAAAATTCACGGAGTGCAAGGGGGAAGCAGATGGCAAAAGGGGGAAGCAAATGGAAAAAAGAAAAACTCACAACGGACATATGATTTGCTTTCTGGTGTCATTTCCATTTAGCGCGCGCTCTGCGAAGAAAGGCAGTGGTGTACGTTTGTTTTTGTAAACAATGACGAAAACGCAACTCGGTTTGTAAAACGCTTTCCAGGGTGGAAGTTTTGCAAACGATACCTAGCGTATCCGTGTACGCCTAAAAACGATGACGAGCGAACACTCACTGCGCATGCGTTGCACATGCGCAACACGGCTTATTAGCGTTTCAAAACGATACATCGTATTCGTGTGGACGGGCAAAAACGATTCGAAAACGCTACGTGTGGACGCGATTTTCTTAACGCAACGAAAAAGTTGCGTTTTCAAAACAAAAACGCAATCGTGTGGACGGGGCCTTGATTACATCGCACCAAGAGAAAAAAGATAGAGGGCTCAGCTTAAAGATAGAGGGCTCAGCTTAAAGATAGAGGGCTCAGCTTAAAGATAGAGGGCTCAGCTTAAAGATAGAGGGCTCAGCTTAAAAGATAGAGGGCTCAGCTTAAAAGATAGAGGGCTCAGCTTAAAAGATAGAGGGCTCAGCTTAAAAGATAGAGGGCTCAGCTTAAAAGATAGAGGGCTCAGCTTAAAAGATAGAGGGCTCAGCTTAAAAGATAGAGGGCTCAGCTTAAAAGATAGAGGGCTCAGCTTAAAAGATAGAGGGCTCAGCTTGTCTTAGGTTTTACTTTCCCTGCTTGCTCGATAACCAGGACATGATGGTGTACCCCCCCCCCCCCAGATGTAGGAGGATGCCAAAGTCTTCTTGAAAGCAATATCAAATGACATCATACTTTTCTTGAAATCATACTCTTTCTCTTCCAGGTGAGCCAATCAGAGTGCATCAGTTCTATGGCCTGCTCGCCCTGGATGTAATCATGTCGACTTCGTTGGTTACGAAGGAGAAGTTCAGTCTAATGCTGATCCTGAGATCCTGAAAGAGGCTAGAATCATTTTTGGCAACGAAAACTTGAGGTATCTTTTCCAGTTCTTGCCTATAGGTTTTGCTAAGGCTGCCATGATGCTTAGCCGACGAAATTATTTCATCGAACTCGCAAACGAAATTATCCAGAAGCGACGCCAGCAAGACACTGTGGGACATCGAGACCTCATGGAGCTGATGTGAATGCGAATGAGTCCACAGATCAAGGGGTCAGCAGGCTAAGCGACGCAGAAGTTACTGCGCAAGCGTACACGTTCTTGTTAGCGGGATACCACACGACAAGCCGCGCGCTTGAAACACTGACGTATTTCTTAGTTTTGCATCCGGATATCCAAGAAAGTTATTCCACGAAATCGAGGCGGTATTCCAAGAAAACCCGGGTGATTCGATGTACGACTTGGTCGGAAAAGCGAAATACATGGATTGCGTTCTGAGCGAGAGTCAGAGAATTGGTCAGGGGAGAGCAGTACCCGGAAATGCAATTACAAGATACTGCGCTGAGGGTTGTGTCATCAAAGGGGTTCACTTTCCCAAAGGAGCTGAGGTAATCATACCCATATATCTTCTACATCACGACCCAGTGGCCTGGCCAGATGTATGGAAGTTCGACCCCGAGCGATTCCGCGATCCCCAATCCGAGTCCCGCCATCCATTCCAGTTCATGCCATTCGGGGGAGGGCCGCGCAACTGTATCGGAATGAGGATGGCGCTCGTCGAGATCAAAGTGACCTTGGCCAAGGTGTTACGGGAGTACAAGTTCGTGCGACCACCAGGCCTACAAGATTTCGATGTTGCTGTTCCGCACGAAGCAGTACACGTTTGGTCGAGCGACGTCATAGAAGTCGTGAAAAGTAGTAACTGGAAATCTGAAGATCTGTTTACAGCTGCAGAAAGTATGAATCAATAAATCAGCCAGCCGACCGGGAGCAATTCGCTAACTATCTAAAGGCCCGTTTACACGTGTAATTTTTGCTTCAATTTTTGTCGCGGGAGTCGAGGCGATTTTTCTCGCACGTACGCGTCAACTAAAAATCACTAATGTAAACTAGGTGCAACTCGGCGCGAACTGCCGCGATTTTTGTCGCGTGATGTCGCGGAGATTTCAAACATGTTCGAAACTCTTTGCAACTTGATGCGGTTTGACAAAAAGAGAGCACAAAAATCGCACCGGATTTGCAACTCGTTTACACTAGAGAGTTGGAATTGCAACTCGCGCGAGAAAAATCGCCGCGACAATACAACAAAAATCGAAAGTGTAAACCGGCCTTAAAAAGAAGTTTGCGCTATCGTGGTGCAACTGACATTTGTTACAATTTATATGATTGTACATATACGGATTCCATGGAAACCAGTTTTTACATGACTGATGTATGTATGTAATGAAGTGTCCCAATTTTTTACATATAGAGGGATCAACATTATTTAAACAGGAACATAATTTTTTAAACGGAGCTTTTAAGCTTAAAAGGGATTAAATTTTGCATATAATTTAGTTACATCATCAAAAATAATTTTCTAAGATTGGTTTTGCTCCCGCGTTGCGGTTGAAAAATCGGTGAAATACAGACCCTTTTATACCAAAATTGCAATTTCCCTCCCTTCTTTATACCCAGCCTGAAACTTTACCCCTTCTTATACCTCCAGCCTGAAAACCTACCCCTTTCGGGCCGAGTATCCCCGTATAATCCAATCTAGGTAGTACCCCCCGGGGGAAAGGGATGTGTTTTTCTGACATTGCTAGGATGAACACTCCCGGATGAACAACTAATATTTGGATTTGTGGCAAACCAAGATTTAAAGAGCCCTTGTCAGCCACTCCTTTGTTATTGTTTTCAGTCGATATGAGACAACGAATTACGTGTAGAAATCTTGAAATAGTCTTCTAAAAACAAAGTTGTATTATCATTTATCGAATTCAATCGAAAATATTGCACTACATCCCCTAAATCAGCCGATGGAAATGGATGCTTTCTCTGTCTCGGTATGTTGCTAGGCTGACAAAATGGAGGCTGACAGAGGCTCTTTAAGTCCCTTATGCAATGACCTATTCATATAAAATTGCGAGGAGAAAAGAAAAAAAATCACGTTCCCTGTCTGAAGTGCGCGTGCGCGGTGCGGAAGCCCAGTAACAATAGTAGGAGATTGACACCGACCTCGGGTCACTAATGTGGATTGTTTACCGTCTGCGAAAAACAGTCTCGCGAAGGCGCAACCTTGCACAAGAAGACTTCAGCTGTTTACATTATGGCGTTGCCATTTTCATCTGTAATTAACTCGTTCTACGAGTCGCAAGTAGCTACAAATGCTTCTATAGCTGTACTAGTTGTAGCTCTCGTGATTTACTATCTTTATTGGCTCGGAACGTACAAATTTCAGATGCTTGACAGGCTCAATGTACCGGGATACAAACCGCTACCCTACTTTGGAAATATACTCGAGTTCAAGAAACATGGCGGACCGATTGAATTCCAGCAGCACTGCGTTAAGAAATATGGCAAAGTTTTCTTTATCTGCTACGGCAGAATGCCGTCTATTATTGTGGCCGATCCAGAAATCCTGAGGCAAATTATGGTCAAAGATTTTCAGAAGTTTCGTAACCGTTCAACCCCCTTAATCCCGCCACCACCAGGTGACTCAGGCGTCTTCTTCGCCCGGGACGAACATTGGAAGAGAATTCGAAACATTTTGACTCCGACATTTAGTGCTTCTAAACTGAAAACACATGATGTCAAAGATCGAAAGAGCGGTGGATACTTTGATGGGTAAACTGGATAAGGTTGCTGATTCAGGTATGTGACCGGGATGTGTGTGTGTGAGGGGGGTGGGGGGGGGGGGGTAGGGGTAGGGGTGTGCCGCCGTTATTAAAGAATTGTCCCAATTCATGAATTTTCCCATATTGTTTTGGGTCGGGGATACATTATAGGGTTGAAATCACAGGTTTGGTCTCTTTTAGGGGTGACCTTGATCTTCAATAATATTTTGGGGAGATTGGTGTCTTTTAGGGTCGAAATTGTGTTGAAATTGTTTTGTCTCGTGATGGTACTTCTTAAAACCGTGTAAGAAAGAGGTTACTCGATGAGAAGACGATAAATTAGACAACATTAATAATGTTGTCTAATTTATCGTCTTCTCATCGAGTAACCTCTTTCTTAAAGGCAGCATTTTAGTGAAACACGGAAATTTCTTGATGGGTATCTTTTAGCTTTTTTTTATTTGAACATTTATTTCAAACATACATGCTACATAAACGAACTCACTACAAACTTACTAACAATACTATACAGAGATTATAAACACTCTTACATAACATAATTAACGTACAGCACATACAGAAAAAGGACAGAATTAGTGGAGCCACCTTTGGTTTTTCTGGCTCTCCATTTTTAATAATTTTTTTTCATAACTTGTACTTTTTTTTCCGTTTTAATTTTATTTTCGATTACTATCCCAGTTGAGAAAAAACGGTATCTTTTACCTGTTACTTGTTACCATGTTATTCCCCATGTCAGGGAGACTTTTCTCCCTAATATAACTCTGGTTTAATGGCCCGAATTTAGAGCAGATTTCAGATGACTTTCGATAGTAAATCAGACTTGCGTTTTCGCGCTCCTATTGGTTGTTTTCTTGCATTCTCGAACCCAGAGCTCCCCGGCTCCTCTCCTCGCGGGGGAGGCTCTGGTGACAGCCACTGACGCATGCGCGAGATTTATACAGAGCAGCAGAGTGAAAGGCCTTCTCAGCGCATGCTCCAACGTTCAAAATCAGCCAATCAGCGGAGCCCTCAAATGGATGTCCCCAGAGCCTCCCGTGTGAAGTGATGAGCCGAGGAACTCTGGGTACGAGTAGACTAAAATATGAAAATCCGCGAACGAGGTGTTTTGCCAAGCTCTGGATCCTGATAAACGGACCTGTCAACCAGTTGAACTAAGAAAAATATATAATGAAAGGTCGACAACAGCTTAAACGATGATTATTTAATAACGATATTTCAATCGGCCATTCAGATTGAAGAAGATCGGTAATGCCCGATTGAAATATCGTTATTAAATAATCATCGTTTAAGCTGTTCGTCGACCTTTCATTATATATATTTTCTGGGTACGAGAATGGTTGTCTTACATCTTTGTTTTGTCAGCCAATTAGATTGCGAAGAAAAAACAAACACACAGTGGCTCTTGCTTTCTTGGTAACGACTAAACGCATCGAACGTCATTGTACTAACGTCGTCGCCTGATGGTTGGTGTTGTGAATGGGTTTCGTTTCTGATTGGCTAAGTGTACTTCGTCGCCTGATTGGTGGTTGTTGAATAGGTTTCGTTTCTGATTGACTAAGTGTATTTACTTTGTCCCCTGATTGGTTGGGGTGTTGAATGGGTTTCGTTTCTGATTGGCTAAGTGTATTTACCTCGTCCCCTGATTGGTTGGTTGTTGAACGGATTTCGTTTCTGATTTGCTAAGTGTATTTACTTCGTCCCCTGATTGGTGGTTGTTGAAGAATGGGTTTCGTTCTGATTGGCTAAGTGTATTAACTTCGTCCCTGATTGGTTGGTTGTTGAAGAATGGATTTCGTTTCTGATTGGCTAAGTGTATCTACTTCGTCCCTGATCGGTTGGTTGTTGAATGGGTTTCGTTTCTGATTGGCTAAGTGTATCTACTTCGTCCCCTGATTGGTTGGTGTTGAATGGGTTCGTTTCTGATTGGCTAAGTGTACTTACTGTGCGTTTACTTTTCGACATTCATTTGACATCCGCTCTATCACAGAGGATGGCTCTTAGCCTTCTGGGAATCATTTTAGATGACGTCATATTGGTCTTCAAGTGTCACACGAGTAGCTGCCTGCAGGCTCTCTTGGTTTCTGGTAAAGCTTTTGTTCTAAATATTTTATTAGGCGCGCGCGGGCGGACGAGCGCCCTCTATACACTCAGCGGGCTACCTGTGGTGAGTGTGTGCACGTTTTGAGGCTCGTTTTTTGGCTTTTTTGAGAGCTTTTCTGTACAGTCAGAGTACACAGGAACCCCACAAAAACGAGAGTGTGCAGAAATCCCGTACAAATGTGCGCGCGCGAGACAAAAGGCAAGCTTATATTCTAGCGTTCACTACACAAGAAACAAAGAGAGCATGCGGTGAGATGAGACTGGTACATTTTTTCTTCCAGGTGAGCCAATCACAGTGCATCAGTTCTATGGCCTGCTCGCCTTGGATGTAATCATGTCGACTTCGTTTGGTTACGAAGGCGAAGTTCAAACCAATGCTGACCCTCAGCTCCTGAAAGAGGCTAAAATCGCTTTCGGCAATCTTAAGTTTCGGTATCTCTTCCAGGTCTTACCTACAAGTTTTGCTAACGTCGCCATGAAGCTTACAAAACAAAATTATTTCATCGCTCTCGCGAACGAAATTATCCAGAAGCGACGCCAGCAAGGCAAAGTGAGATATCGAGACCTCATGGAGCTGATGTTGCATGCGAATGAGCCCACAGATCAAGGGATCAGCAGGCTGACCGACGCAGAAGTTACTGCGCAAGCTCTCACGTTCTTGTTAGCGGGATACCACACCACCAGTCGCGCCCTCGAAGCACTGACGTATTTCTTAGTTTTGCATCTGGATATCCAAGAAAAGTTATTCCAAGAAATCGAGGCGGTATTCCAAGAAAACCCGGATGATTCGATGTACGACTTGGTTGGTTAAAGCGAAATACATGGATTGCGTTCTGAGCGAGAGTCAGAGAATTGGTCAAGGGGGAGGAGCAGCGGGAATTCAATCACAAGATACTGCGCTGAAGATTGTGTCATCAAAGGGATTCACTTTCCCAAAGGAGTCGAGGTAATCATACCCACATATCTTCTACATCACGACCCAGAGGCCTGGCCAGATGTATGGAAGTTCGACCCCGAGCGATTCCGCGATCCCCAATCCGAGTCCCGCCATCCATTCCAGTTCATGCCTTTCGGGGGAGGGCCGCGCAACTGTATCGGAATGAGGTTGGCGCTCGTGGAGATCAAAGTGACCATGGCCAAGGTGTTACGAGAGTACAAGTTCGTGCGAGCACCAGGCCTACAAGAGTTTGATGGTGCGATCCCTCAAGATGAAGTACGCGTTTGGTCGAGCGACGTCATAAGAAGGACTAAACGTCTTGGGAATGAAGAACTTTTTACAGCTACAGTGAAATTATAGAACAGTACACCACAAGTCTTTTATAGATCCGATCTCCTAGACACTTATCTAGGGTTTTTATTTCTTAAATCACTATTCGTGTAACATGAAGACTGTGCCGTAGTTTTTTTTTTTCGCGGAAGATCAAGAACAATTAGCTGTTAGTCGCGTAAAGTGGCCAAAGGAGCCAGTAGCAGGCCTGTTATTGGTCCAAAACTCTTCCCGCCTACCTTCAACAGAACTTTGAGGCTAATCTCGCCTCATCTTACTTCTTCTTCTTGCCCTTCCAGTCCACCTCTAACTCCACTATTTCCGATGTCGAGTGGAAGAGAATTCCAGAGCACACGAGCGCAAACAGCCAATGCCATGTTACCGTATGATTTGGTGTAGGATAACCGTACAAATAGAAGATTGTGACTGGCTGATCTCAGGGCACGAGTAGGCAAGGCTGTAGCTAGAATTTTTGTCTGGGGGGGGGGGGGGGGGCAAGCCTTAGTCATCCTTTGTTTTTGCTGGAGGGGCAAACGGATTTTTCCTCACATGTTGACACTAAAATGTTTACTTGCTGTGGGTGGGGTTGGGGGGGGGGGGGACTGTCCCTGCCTCCCCGCTAGCTACGGCCCATGGTAGGAAAATAAGGTCGGAGAAGCTCAGAGGCTAATCTCACCTCTTCCCACACACCTTTTTGACACAATTTGTTTGCTCACCCCTTTTTGTGGCCGAAATTTCTATTATCACCTTTTCTTGCCCTTTTATCAGCGGTTTACCCTAGAATTCATTCTCGCCTATTCTTCCAGCGGGAATAGGCGGGTTCCCAATAACAGGCCTGGTAGCTTTCGCGTTGACCACTGTTTTAACAGTGTTTTAAAAAGGTCCATCATCAACCGAAAGCCTTTGCGGGCTATTGGCCAATCAGAACACCTGAAAAACAATGGATTAATTTGATAACAAAAGAAAACGGAACGCAAATGCTTCCGATAGTGATGGGCCTTTAATCAAATAGAGTGTGGAAAAAATTAGTTTAATATTTTGATTATTTTAATATTATCGTGTTACCTTGTATGAACTGTGCCGGAAACGCTAGAACTGTCTACGATTGATCAGAGAGAAGTACAGGATTGTACCTTAGAATTGAAAATAAAAATTAAGCTAGATTCCCTGTATATGGTGGACGTTTTAAAACTTACTACAATTTATAATATAAACAACAATGAAATACCGGGTGATCTCCCGCGCGCGAAAACATGATATCTTCAAGTGAAAATAACACACTCGAAGATAAAATCCGTATCTCCGCGCGGTCAACAACTCAGAGTGTTCAAAGTGCATGAGAGCGGATGAGAGTCGATGAGAGTTCGCGATCAAACGGGAAAACTCTCATTAGCTCTCATCACCGTTTGCCCTGCTTTAGAGATCAGAGATCTCACAACTGTACTGCATTTGATCATATACATAAGGGAAGTGGTCAAAACATCTGTACTCGAATGGGACCCGATGGGGTGGTGTATGCAGCAACCTTCCTTTAGGAAAAAATGGCCATTTTTAACTGCGAATATCTCGTAAAATAATAAATGAATACAAAAGATTAGCCCGGCACCGTCTTCTTCATAGCGAGAGCAACACATCCATGCAATAACATCCAACATCCCTTACTTGAGCACGGAGAAAATGGGCATTGAAAAAACGGGTGGGTAGGTACAGCCCGGGACCTACCACCTCCCGTGATAAAATCGGGTTCCGTTCGAGTACAAATATTTTGAAGCCATTCCAGTGTTGCTCTCGGGCAGACTGATTTAGCCAATCAGAAACGTTTGCGCAGACAACCCGATTATAATAGTTAGTAAGTTTATCACTATTTTCATTGACCCAGAAAGCTTAAAACTCGACCAGAACTAAAATTCACTCAAGAAAGATGCTATGTGTATTTTCCGCTGTTCTACACTGTCGAGGAGCTGGAAACAAGGAAGAAAAGACACCACAGGAAGCCCATAGATCTCTAGAAAGACGACAATGTTATCTTGATATGTCAATCAGCGAAGGCGCGAGCAGACAAGCCGCGGGAGCTCTGGGCTCGAGAATGTCTTTACGCCCTCGTATGCAAATGCCCATTTGACAAACCACGTGACATTTACATCATGAAGATTACTTTATCTTTCTTAATTTTACATCATATCAAGAAAATGTCGCCCAAAACTGTCGTTTTGCCGACGTTGCAAAACTTCCTTATTAGGAAATTCCCTTACCTTATTTGGAAGGTCTGTAAGTACTTTTCCATATCAAGATAACGGTGTCGTCTTTTTAGAGATCGAACGGGCTTCCTGTGGTGTCATGTCTACCTTGTTTCCAGGTTCTTTACCGTGAAAAACACAGTGGAAAATGCACATAACATCTTTTCCCGAGTGCATCTGAGTTCTGGTTGAGGTTTAAGCTTTCTAGGCCAATAAAAATAGTGAAAAACTTGCTGAGATTCCAAATATGGTATGCATATATTTCCTTATAAGGAAGTTGAAGAAAGTCGACACGTTTTCAAGGGAACTATCTTGATATGCCTCCTATCTTGACGAAAAAAGCAGGAAAATTTACCAAAACTTGCAGATACTCGAGAAACATCGATCTCTTTGGTCGCCATTTTGTTTTGCCCCCCGCCGAGGGGCCTGAGACACGTTTTGAACACCACAGGCAGCCCGCGCGGATTTGCCATAAAAACGCAACACTTTCATGATCACGTGGATAACGAACCATTCTAGACTGCTAGCAGCCCCTACTTTGGTTCGTCGGGGGTTCGCGCGCACTTCTCTGGGGAAGCGCCAAACTAGGGGCTGTTAGCAGTCTAGAACCATTTGAAAATATGAAAACATCATATGATTTCAAATTAGCAATTTGCATATGAAAAGTCCACAACAAAAATGTATTTTTAGAGACAGGAAGTTCTCAACGAGCGCTGTCACATGGTCTAACGCAACAACATTTTCTTTTGGTAAAAACACGCGTATAAGAACCTTCAATTTTCAAGGTCAGACAGAACAGGTTCTTATAGTTTAGGGTAGTTTTTCACAATTCAAGCCGATTAGGTTCATAACAGAGTTTGATATGGTGTAACCATTGGGTAAAATCAAGAGAATATTGTACTACTACAGCCTGTTTCAGGTAACACGCGACCCAGCGCGTTCAAAACATTTTTGGCAGTTTGGCTTTTCTGCGACGTCAATCAAATCACCTAGTGCAGTGAATTGGCTTCTGTCGCGACATGTCTCGCAAGGGAAGCCAAACAAGTGCACTGGGTAAGGATTTGATTGGCTCACACGGATTGCATTGATTGACAACGCAGAAAACCCAACTGCCAAAGTCCAAGAACTCTGACAACGGCGAAGTCGCGTGTTACCTGAAACAGCTGTAATGCATAGTTTAAAAAAAATACTTGCAAAACTCGATTGATTGAATGGTCTGAATGATTGATTGATCGATCGATTGATCAGTCGGTCAGTTAGTAGCTTGATTGATTGATTGATTGACTGTCCGATTGATTGTAAGTTTCTGTAGTTTTCAGTCCTTCTTCTGACGTCGCTCGACCAAAACGTGCACAGCCTCTTGAGGGATCGCACCATCAAACTCTTGGAGGCCTGGTGCTCGCACGAATTTGTACTCTCGTAACACCTTGGCCAAGGTCACTTTGATCTCGACGAGCGCCAACCTCATTCCGATGCAGTTGCGCGGGCCCCCTCCGAATGGCAAGAACTGGAATGGATGGCGGGACTCGGATTGGGGATCGCGGAATCGCTCGGGGTCGAACTTCAATACATCTGGCCAGGCCTCTGGGTCGCGGTGTAGAAGATACATGGGTATGATTACCTCGATTCCTTTGGGAAAGTGAATCCCTTTGATGACACAATCTTCAGCGCAGTATCTCGTGATTGAATTTCCGGGTACTGCTCTATCCTGGCCGATTCTCTGACTCTCGCTCAGAACGCAATGCATATATTTCGCTTTTCCTACCAAGTCGTACATCGAATCATCCGGGTTTTCTTGAAATACCTCCTCGATTTCTTGGAATAACTTTTCTTGGATATCCGGATGCAAAGCTATGAAATACGTCAGTGCTTCAAGGGAGCGGCTTGTCGTGTGGTATCCCGCTAACAAGAACGAGTGCGAGTGCGCACTCACTTCTGCGTCGGTCAGCCTGCTGATCCCTTGATCTGTGGGCTCATTGGCATTCAACATCAGCTCCAGGAGATCTCGATATCCCCCAGTGCCTTGCTGACGTCGTTTCTGGATAATTTCGTTTGCGAGTTCGATGAAATAATTTCCTGGCCTAAGCATCATAACGGCCTTAGCAAAACAGGTAGGTAAGATCTGGAAGAGATACCTGATCGTTAGGTTGCCAAAAGCGATTTTAGCCTCTTTCAGAAGCTGAGGGTCAGCATTGGTTTGAACTTCTCCTTCGTAACCAAACGAAGTCGACATGATGACATCCAGGGCGAGCAGGCCATAGAACTGATGCACTGTGATTGGCTCACCTGGAAGAGAGAATTTACGAGACATTTGAATAGAAGTATATATGATGAATACTCAAGGCTTTCGTTGAATGGACCTACTGTAGGAAATGGGCTCAACAAGGTCCATATCAAGACTGAAAATTTCGCCAAAAACCACAGGGAATTTCTGCAGAAACCCATGCATGGGAAAAGCTGAATTTCCCAAGGCACACGCAAGGGAAGTGTTCGGAACCCAAGGATAATCATGGGAAATCCGCTCTATTGTGGATAACGATTCCTGCAAATAAAATGTAAATTTTTAAAGAAATTAAGCAAGGAAATTTTTGGGCAACTTTACGATAACTTTTTCAAGCAACCATTAACAGGAATTTTTTGGCAACTTGAGGAAAAGCCTTCTCTCTGATCTATTTCACATTGCTTTGTCACGCGAAACCCCCAAACTCAGTTTCCTCCGGTGCCGGTGGGTGGCGTCAGGAAATGTTTAGTTTCGGGCTTCAGGATTCCTGTGATTTTTTCATCGCCACAGGAATCCTGAAATCAGAAAACAAACACGAGAAAATAGGCCCTTTGCAGTTCGTCTGACACGTGTGATTGTGCTGGAACGCAAAAGAATTAGCAACGTTACTTGGTCTGTAATCTTTTTACCTGCTCATAAAAAGCTTAAGGCAATTCGAATGCCCCTTGTTCAGTCAAAATTCTCTGCAATTTCGTAAACAAGTAAACTAAAGTAAGAGTTTGTTTGCTCTCCGCGCTCTGTTGATTTACTGTTGTGAATCTAGAGGTCTATTCATAGGCTCGTAGCGAAATAACAAGCACAAGACTGCCGGGATGACTGTCGTCAGCTGCAAAGACTAAATTTTCCAGATCAAATGTCAGCAATTTTCATCGGAACCCCATGCTGCTTTCTTAAACTAACTCTTTCAACTCAGAGAATACTTCTTTGTTTACGAAATTGCAAAGAAACGCGAAAAAGTAGCATATTCGAAGTGATTTGCCCAAGCTCCAATATTTTTTTTGTCGGGGATGATCGTCGGAAATTTTCAGTCTCGCCCCTAAAAGATACCAAACATGGCGGGCCTCGGCGTGGCTCAAACAATTTATTACCCTAAAACATACCCTAAAAGATGAGGTCTTATGTACCAAGTAGGCGCGAAGGACACAGGTAACAGGTGAAAGATACCCATCAAGAAATTTCCGTATTTGTCTCTAATTATGTCGTCTTCTCATCGAATAATCTCTCTTTCTTACACGGTTTTTAGAGGTACCATCATAAGAAAAAGCAATTTGGACACAGTTTCGGCCCTAAAAGATACCAATCTCCCTAAAATTTATTGAAGATCAAGATCACCCCTAAAAGAGACCAAACCACCGTGATTTTAACCCCTAAAAGATACGACGATCATCCCCGACCAAAAATATGGGAGTCCCCCCCCCCCCCCCCCCCCGCCCGGGTTCTTTTTGGGCAGGTAAAAATATCTTAAACTTGTTTTCTCGAACATCATCCAGACACCATTACTTTACCCGTTCTGTGTCCTCCCAAAATTTCAACCGACAAAATGCGCGATTGAATATACTAAAAAACGGCTTTTTCACGTGTTGGGGTCAAAATTTGGAATGATATCCCCTGAACCTCAGGCATCTTCCCAAAACAAGATTCAAAAGAAAATTAAGAGAAATTCTATTAGATATTCTAATGTCTGAAAATCGGTATAATATCGATGCAGATGAAATATCTGTATTGATTTCAAAGAAGACATAGATTATGCTCACTTTCTCGTTTCTTCTTCTTTTTCCTCACTTAATTCTTACCTTATTTTTTTAAATTTAAGTCTTAAAGCTATATGAAATATAAACCTCTTAATAGTCACATGTAATTTAATTACTCTGAGAAATCTGTAAGACTGGCCCGCCTCGATTAGTTTGTACTACCTGTGGGTCAGTCCGATTATTTATTTTATACTTAGAAATATCCCAGTAAAATGAATGAATGAATGAATGAATGAAATATTACAGATCATGCAGTCACGTTTCTAAGTGTTTTGCGTCCAAGTACAGTCACGTGACAGACTGACTGCCAGGTACTTTTTATGTCAACAAATGCACTAATCCATATAACAATAGTTACATTCGCATACGATAAGAAATAAATAATTAAAGCATGGAACATAGCAGCAAGATTGAACTCAATTAAAAGAAATATATGAAATTTTAGTTAACTACATGTGGCATTCTTTATTGAAAGCTATTTGTACGAGTTTCTGTAACACCAAAGCGTGAACGTTTTCCCCCACGTACCTGTATCGGCGACCTTATCCAGTTTACCCATCAAAGTATCCACTGCTCTTTCGATCTTTGACATCATGTGTTTCAGTTTGGATGCACTAAATGTCGGAGTCAAGATGGTTCGAATTCTCTTCCAATTTTCGTCCTTGGCAAAGAAGACTCCTGAATTGCGTGGAGCTGGTGGGATGATTGGGGTAGAACGGTTGCGAAACTTCTGAAAATCTTTGACGAGAATTTGCCTCAGGATTTCTGGGTCCGCCACAACAATTGATGGCGTTCTGCCGTAGCAGATAGAGAAAACTTTGCCATATTTCTTAACGCAGTGCTGCTGGAATTCAAGCGGTCCGCCATGTTTCTTGAACTCGAGTATATTTCCAAAGTAGGGTAGCGGTTTGTATCCCGGCACATTGAGCTTGTCAAGCATCTGATATTGGTACGTTCCGAGCCAATAAAGATAGTAAATCACGAGAGCTACAACTAGTACAGCTATAGAAGCATTTGTAGCTACTTGCGACTCGTAGAGCGAGCTAATAAGAAATGCAAATGGGCCCGCCGCCATTATGTAAGTCCTTGTGTGTGTTCCCCGCTGAGACTACTTTAATACTGCTTATTCAGTTATTAGTGCGAACAAAAGGTACAACATTCATTAACATATTAAGCCGAGTCTGGTTCCGACTCTCCGGGTGGGCCGCACCTCATCCTTAGCGCTTCAGAAGCCCCATTTACACGTCAGAAATTTTTGGCACGGCTCGGAAAAAAAGTGGTACGGATACCCAAATTTTTAAATTTAAATTAAAATGACACGGCTCGGGTATGTGCTGTGTAAATGGCTTTGCCGTACTAAATTTTGTCAGAGCCGACCGAAATTTCATCCGTGCCGGGACTACGTGGCGAGGTAGTCCCAGAACCATTTTTTATCCGAGCCGTGCCAAAAATGTCTATCGTGTAAATGGGCTTTAAAGGCTCATTCACACGGCAGGGATTTTTTTGGCACGGCTCGGATAAAAAGTGGTAAAATGTGATCGCCGCCATTATGTAATCAGCTAAAGACCTTCCGTGAAATCTCATGCACACACGGCTATTTTTCGAAAGAGAAGATATCTTCCCCAATACAAAACAATAGAAATTTCTTGACTATAAAGTATAATGAAGCGGCATCCTTTGAAAAAGGAAAGGTTCGACAGAAGAAGAGCGGCTGAAGTTCGGCGTTTGCCGTAGGCCTAAGTCGCGCCGAACAATTTAAATTCACAATTGGTTACGAACTGCGTGCATTAAACGAGAAGACTTAGTTCGCATCTTGGGGTCTGCTTTATATGGACTGAGCTAGCTTGAGACAACAAATTGAGGGTCTTGCCTGATTGGCTTATTTTGAACGTTGGAGCTCATAAGCTACTGATGATATACAACCCCACTCATGATTCGGTGCCCCTGATGATTGTAAACTGCACTGTAAAAAAAAAACGGCAGTCCGTATCTTAGAGATCAGACAATTCGCAATTTGTAAAGTGCTATACAGATAAATAAATATTTAACTATAGCAACCACAAACATCTCCCTGGGGGTTTGTAAAATCTATCGGATTCTTAAAGAGCCTGTGTCAGCCGCCATTTTGACAGCATAGCAACATACCAAGTCCGAGAAAGCATCCATTTCCATCGGCTGATTTAGAGAATATAGAGCAATTTTCTCGATTGAATTTGGTTATTCGTCTTCTAATATCGAAGGAAAACAATAACAAAGGAGTGGCTGACACAGGCGCTTTAAGACGTTTGACTCAGGACACCAAAACGCTGTTTGGCGGTCGACGGAGAGTTCGCAGAAATCATAGTAATAAGTCTTTCTGTTTTAATTTCATTTTCTGCTCATGAATTTCAGATGTTAACTTTTAATAATGGGAGCTTGCCGATACGCCGAACTTCACTCTAGCCGAACTTCACTCCAACTCTAGCCTGTTATTTTGTCACAACAAAGGAGAAATCAACTATTCTAGTTCAGCTTGTTAACTCACAGAAAGATTCTTCGCCAACTTGGAGTGTTTTGTCAACTTCAATTGTTTGAGAAACAATGTTTTGATTCCTTTTCTAAGGGACACTTACTGTAAATATATTATGAAGACTTCCATTCAATTCTCATCTGAGAAGCTTGGAGAAGATTTTACCTCTTATACAGCGCCAAAAAGGGTGAGGCACCCCTTAAACATTTATTGGACATTTATTGATACACTAGACACTTTTGATGTGATTTCGTTTCAGTTCAACTTTCGTTTCGTGGCTTACAACTAATTTGCTTCGTTTTCTTTTGATTTTAACATCCGAATTCCTGCTGTGGTGGTCCACGAAAACAAACACTGAGAGGCTACGTTAAAAAGTGTTGTTTTCATTAAGAAAAGAGAAATCATAAACAAAATACTGGCCGAGCCTAATTAGCTTAGCCTACACAGCTGCTTGGTTGTAGGACATTTCTTCAGTTCGAGGACTTGTTTTCAAGCAAAGACAATCAGGTAGGTTCTAGGGTTTTCTTATCAGCTCGTTTATGTTCTATAAAATGATTAATTTTAGGGTATATCTTGTACTACTTCAGGGAAGATAATATTTTGATAAATCATTGTTGTTGCTTAACTTGTGATTTTAAAAACAAATTGAAGACTTTTGAAACAAAATTCAATTATATTGGAGTAAAAACATATAAAAAAGAAAACTAAATTATTTTGAAATACATAGGTACTATGCATGGTATCATATAAGGTACTATAGGTGTATCATATATAGGTTTTATCATACGAATTTTCATCTACACGATTTCAATCGTAATTGATAAAGAGACTTCAATGACGTATTAACCAATAATAGTCATGCTTTTAAAAACATATGACAAACAAACAACAAACAGTAAATTTCTTCTTTTTCTTTTCTTACAACCGGGTGATTACAAAACAGATTGCAAATGTCAAATGTTGGATTATCTAAAGGGCGCACCATGACCCAGTTCGTTATCCCCGAGTTGACCGATGCCTGATTTAGTAAATCGATCAGAACTTGGAGATGGCCTTTGCTAACTACAAGGGCAAGACTCACTGAAAGGGGGAACATAAGCTCAGTGCAGAACGCCGAAATGAAAGCAGCGACTGTATTTAAAATTCTGGTAACTCTCTACAACATTGGTAAGTTTTCTCGTGATAGATGCCGATAAATGACTATAGGTGATTTCCGGACTAGCGGTGATTTCCATCGACAAAATTGAGTTATCTATCAAAATGTCCTGAAAGTGTCTCTGACAAATGTAATGTTTAGGAGATTTAAATGCGAACCAGATGGGGTTGCGAACCAGTAATGACAAACTTAAAAGAAGAAGTACTTGGAGTGAACGTAGGAAATGTTTTCAGATTTTCATTAAGAGAATAAAACAGAATGAATGATATTTGTAAGGAAGGAATTATTTCGCAATTGTGACATCTGCTGAAGATTCGACATTTGTATTATGTAGTATTTTTAGTACAGCGTTACTCATGTATTTCTTGTTAGAAACATTACCACATAATATACAATAACAATTCATTCATTCCTTCACGCGCTAAAGATAAGTTAGTGACCTTCAGACAATTTTTTCCAAGATAACAGATGTCAGTAACTTAGCGGGAGAAAGATTTTTGGGATTGAGACTCACCAGATTCTCTATGACAAGCTTCCTTGAGTTTTTTTTTTCTAAAAATATGCGACGTCGTTTGTAAATTGTTATATCCCTTCATCAAGTTTTAATCTGAATACTTCAGATACTATCTATGAAAGAGAGCAAGAATCTTGATACTTGGTTTTTCGGGAATTTCGAAAAGTTAGAATAAAGTTTTTGAGAGTTTCTCGTTTGAAAATTGTTATATCCCTTCATCAAGTTTTAATCATATTTTCGAAAAGACTGCATGATTCTTGAAAGAAAAGCAAGAATCAATGATGCTTGGTATTGTTCGATAATCGTGTTGAGCACAATTCTACTGCTTTTGTCATACTGCGAGCAGCGACACTCACGAACTTCCCTGTTAGCAGAGGCCTCTTTTCTCTGCATTTCGCTGGCTGAGGTTCGCGAGGAAAAGAGACCTCTGCGCTGGGTCGAAAATCTACCCTTTGTTTTGCCGCGTTTGCTGACCATTTCTTGAGCCCACTATAAGCGCACCCATATCTACAGACGTTTTCCGCTGATGTCACATGATCAATGGACTGGAGGGCTGAAATAAGATCAGCGGAAAACGTCTGTAGATATGCGTGCGCATATAGTGGGCTCAAGAAACGGTCAGCAAAACGTCCAAGTTTGTGGACGGCGGCAAAACAAAGGGGCTTTCGACCCAGCGCAGAGGTCTCTTTTTCTCGCGACCTCTCAGTGCTAGCAGGGAATGAGAGCAAGCATGTTCCATAAAAAGTTCAAGCCTCTGTAACTTGAAGAAGCTGACGGAAGAAAAGCCAACTTTAGAAAAAATGTTTCTAATACCAAAAAAACAACTCCAATCTTCTTGGGATTTGTTATTCAATGCCCAGGAATGGGAAGTGACTGTTCGAATATTACAAGGTTGGGATTTTGCATGGGAATTCACGATATCTCTATGACAAATCCCATGGGTTTCTGCAGAAATGTCCTGTGCTCAGTAAGAAATACCAAAATGTGTTTTTTAGAATATATATGGAAGCCTTTTGGAAGTAGGAATATTGAAACAAATCCAAATATTCAGCTTCTTTGTTTTTATCAGGTTAATTCTTGTTATTTCTTTTCCAGGAAACATTATATTTTGCGAAGGCCAGATTTACCAGAAATTCACAGACAAGATGACATGGGAGCAGGCAAAAAATAAATGTATCCAACGAAATGGTGAACTTGCCGTGCTGAGCACGGCTCTTAAAATACTCACCGCACAAGCAGCGATAAGGGGCGATACAAATAATTCGTACTGGGTAGGTCTGACATGTGACTCCAGTGGTCAGTTGTATTGGTCTGATGGTGGGACGGCGCCTAGTTGGGTCACCTTAGTAGTGGATTCCAAGTCGCAGCCTCCTGTTTGCTACTATTTGAAGGCGTCCTGGCAGGTATTTGCTAAGGAAGAGTGTGAAACAAATCTTGGTTATCTGTGCGAGATTAGTAACAGCACTCAAGGTAAGGTTATAAACTGGAATTTATAAGATCTTGAAACTTCATTGCTCAGAAAATGTCCTTGCATGATGATTATGCCATGCCGATGAGGTAATGTTGGGTGATCGCATATCACGAAAGTCATATGGAATATCAAGAACATTTGAGCATTAGCATTGGCTCTGTTCCTAACAGGCGGGATCACTACAACTATTTTAATAAAGATTGTCACTCTTGTGCTGAATCTTGTGCTCCCAGACCGAATGGCATGTATGGGTAGACATAAAACTTCCTACTTTGATGATACCTCACTGCTCGGTTCTAGCTTCATGAATAGTCCTTTTGTTTGATTATGCCTTGTTCTCTCAGAAGACGACTATACGGCGTGAAGCATATACCCATGCAGTGGTTTGGCTGCTAAATTTTATACAAAACAGAGATTTCTTTCGGCTAGTATGTCCAGTATTTAACTAGTAACTCACACAGTGAGGCTTTCTACCCATACCTCTTTGCGGTCTGAGCGTGTACGACTTCCAACGATTTTTGAAATAGCTGTATAAACATATTCTTGGGATAAAAACATTGTTGGGTAGTTGTAGAAATTGCACACGCACCCCTAGGGTCGACTTATCCCGCCTTTAAGGAATGGGGGGAGGAGGGGGAAGAGAGGGGGGGGGGGGGGGGGGGGGTTGGTGGAGTAAAAATGTCTGCCTTGATCGTACCTGTTTGAATTCCTTAATATATTTACGTCAGATGCACTCGTACCTTCACAAATAACAGATACAAGCACCAAACTTCTTGTATCGTCTTCTGAAATCACAACAGATACAACAGACACAATCTTGCCTACACAAGCACTAACAGATGAAAGCACAAGTTCTCTCGAAGCTTCTTCAGAAATCACTGAAATCGCAAGAGATATTAACAATCCTCGCACAAGCCTTATTGTGTATTCACAAACAATAGATATTGCAGGCGTATCTTCTTCAGAAATCACAACAGACATTTCTAAAGACACTATCTTGCCTTCACAAACAATTACAGATGAAAGCACAAGTTCTGTCGAAGCTTCTTCAGAAATCGCAACAGATAGTTACAGCCCTCACACAAGCCTTATTGTGCATTCACAAACAATAGATGTGAATAAAATTGCTGTCATATCTTCTTCAGAAATCACAACAGATATTTATAAAGACACTATCTTGCCTTCACAAACAATTACAGATGAAAGCACAAGTTTTGTCGACGCTTCTTCTCAAATCGCAATAGATATAAATAATATTTCTGTCACATCTTCCTCGCAATACACAGCAGATATATATAAAGACACTATCTTGCATTCTCAAACGATAACAGATCAAGAAACAAACACTGTCGTACCTTTATCTGGAATCACAACAGATACGTACAGTCCTCCTCATGGAAGCACTGTGGTGTCTTCACAAACTAATGTCAAGACCACAGTTGTGCCCTCACGCACAACTATAGATATCTCTACGCGTCTTCAAGCTCCAACATCAGAACAAATAGTAGACCAGAACTTAAGTTCTAACATAATGCCTTCCTGCACACTTCCCGAAATGTCATTGCTACCGTTTTCTTCAGATGTCATAGTACATTCAACCTCCTTAACGTCTTCATCACAGCACAAACGCTTGGCAGTCACATCTCTTTCTACGGACACTGTTCAAACAGAAACTTTATTTTCTCGAATAACAACGTCCACTGACTTTGCACCACCCACATCTCCAGAAAGCACAACTGATATTATTACAAAACAAGAAGGTAATTAGAGGTAATACAAGCGCTATCTTCATTAGCTCTCACCTCTGTGCTCCGGGTAGTCGACTCCCGTCCGGAGCAGAAGAAACTTTCTTCTGTTCGTGGTCGTGGTCGAAACTGGTAAATGAGTTGAACTTTGTTCTACTGTGTTCACGTCTTTCGGACGAGACAATAAATCGAGGTCCCTTCTACCTTAACTACCCCAACCAGTTCCAGGTGGGACGTTAAAGAACCACTGGGGACGTAATAAACCCTCTGGCAGTGACCACCCTCAGTGTCTGTGCTAATGGCCGCTTGGCTGTCAGTGACGCCATTGAGTCCCAGCGTAATGCAGTTTCAGAGCTGCAAGTCTGGAGAAGGCGTCCAGTAAAAGTGATGGTAACTCCAGCTCTTAATAACACATTTCTTGTGATATCTTTAGTACTAACAGATGCTAACATTGGGCCTTCCACAACAGTTCTTTCTTCGCCAGACATGAGCTCGTTTTCTCAAAGCATATCATCATCATTTCACCCAGACGTCTCCATAAATAACTCCTCAATAGCTTCTGCATCTCCGTACAATCATTCTGCACTCCCAGTCCTCTCTGTTACCACCGATGCTCGAACAGAAACTTCTGCATCGTCTACATCTCGAGTAATGACTGACTTTTTATCATCCACATCTTCAGAAATAATGAATGGTTTAATCGCTCAGAATGAAGGTAATTGCTGTTAAAATCGTTCCAGCTGATCTCGCCTCACGGTACTCAAAGGATTGCTTGTCAAAACGAAACGTTCCTAAAAAAAGGTCAAGCGAGTTTTGGAAAGCAAAAACTAGATTCAATCATCGTTCAAGTCAAACGCAGCTTACATTTGACATACGAAGATTTTCTGAGGGCATGGAAATTAAGGGTTAATTTAGGTAGCTTAAATGCAGTCAGATTCACAAGAATGGAACAAAATAATCGTCTAGGCTTGAAAATAACCTTTCAGCTAGAAAATGAGTAAAAACTTGGAGTATTTTCGTGTGCTATCGAGCGGATGGAATTGGATTGTGAAATGACATTTTTAATTTCGTATCAGGCTGAACAGTTTTCAAACTTGGAAATTTGATAGCAAAAGCCGTTAAATCTTACGTAAGAATGCCTATATAGTTCAAATTTCAGTTCTTTTCTCTTTCTAGGACATAGCAACAGTATACATAGGATTCTGAGTTGTTTAATGTAGATCACTGGTCATATTTTATAATATTTTGTTGAAATAACCCGGGGACTCGGTTACAGTGCCCCTTTAACACTGTCTGTCCTAGTGTTTCCCTTGTTGAGTCCCCGATGCAACGATTGGATGTAAAAATATGATCTAAACCGCTTTTCATTCATTGTACCTTCTTGCCCTTCTTCTTTTACTAATTTGCTGTTTTACTTTCTGCAATGTGACTTTCTTGCTAGTTTTTTCAACGTTTTTGATGGAAACCCCTTTTTTGCTGAACAGCCTCAACAATACAACCTTCTCCAAGCATCTCTGGATCCAGATCTTCATCATCAACGAACACACAACCCAGGACCACTCCTACCCTTACTACGTCATCCTCGGTTGCTATGGTTACAGGGCGTACCTACAGCTCAGTAAGCGCTGTAAAACCAACGAGTGCTTCTTCAAGCAGCGTTGGTGTTACGAGCTCCATTCCGACAGCGACAAAAATGGTTAGTCCAAATTTCGTCAGCACCCTCATTAATTATTGTGCTTCACAAAAGCGGCCACCATGAAGCAATCCACACCTCCCCTGATGAGGACTTCTAGCAGGTCGTCCTAGAGCAGTATGGGATACTTGGGGTACCTTATTGCCGGAGTGACATTGCAAAGTGGTTTTAGTATTCCCGAATAAATGTTTTTCACCGGGTTTCTTTATATTGTAGATACAAGAGTTTGCAGAGCAGACAACGCAATTGCAAGTGGAGGATGCAAGCTCATTAGAGGTAATAAAGTGTTGTTTAAACCCAAACACTGCATTTATGGGACTTTGTAAATATCATCATCATCATTGTTCCCCGTGGCTCCGAATCAGAACATCAAACGCCGAGGCTGAACAGTATACGGCATGTGCCCATTCCCCTTTGTCGCCACCTGCCGATCAGATGCAGATTGTTTGTCGCTAGTACTAATTCTTGTCGCATTGCTGATCGCTTGCAAACCTGGATGAAAAGCGTAGATGGTACTGACTTGCCATCTTTCATTTTAGACACTGGCCTCCAGAGGCTATAGCGCCACCTGGCGACCAGATGTAGATTTTTGTCGCCAGTACCAATTCTTGTCGCACTAATCACTAACCAATCTGGGTGGAAAGCGTAGATGGTACTGACTTGCCATCTTCCATTTTAGACACTGGCTTCGAGAGGCTATTAGCGCCACCTAGCGACAAGATGTAGATTTTTGTCGCCAGTACCAATTTTTGTCGCACTAATCACTTTCCAACCAGGTGGAAAGCGTATATGGTACTGAGTTGTCCTCTTTCATTTTAGACATTGGCAAGAGGCTATACCCAAGTGATGAAAAAAGTGGATGACCTGGATGATGGCGATGATGATGATGATGCCAATGATGAGATAGATAGTAGCTCCCGCATGTCACTAGTACAGAGGATAGAGTCATTCGCCATGGACTACGCCAAGCTGCACCTTAATTCCAACAAAACACAAGCCATCATCAAAACCGATAGGATTGGTAAACAAGTAACCACCTTAGCGTGGGGTTTTGTAAAAGAAATGGTGTAACCAATATCATACTGGATAGGATAGTGCATAGAGCGTTTTTCAGATGACTGTCGGAAGTAAATCGGACTTTTAAAACGCGTTTTAAACGTGTTGCCATTGGTCTTTGTTTCGTAAACCAATAAGAATGCGAAGAAAAACCCCAAAACACAGTTCACTCGTTTTCTTGGGTCACGTCTAAACGCAAGTAGTTCTTCTTCGTCCCCGGATTGGTCAGTTGCTGCATTGGTTTAGTCTCAGATTGACTAAGTGTTTTAACATTGCGTTTACTTTTATAACTCGTCTGCAATCCGCCTTAAATGCAGCAAAAAACAAGTAGTGTATTTTTGTGGAGGTAGATCTTTCAAATCTCCCAACAGTCGAGTACTTTGAGATCATGGCGCCTTCGCTTTTTACTGCCTTCTCTTTGGACAGCGAGGCCAGCGTACTTCTTCTTTTACTTTATCCTTTTGTGTTGATCCTTTAAAGTTTGCCAGGCTACCTCTAACCATTTTTCACTCTATAAACTGTCTATACTCAGCAAAGTACCCCAGGTTGAATATGTTAGCTTTATAGGGCACTAGCATTATTCAACCTGGGTTACTTTGCTGAGTAAGTCGTCTGCAATCCACTCTAAATGCAGCAAAAAACAAGTAGTGTATTTTTGTGGAGGTAGATCTTTCAAATCTCCAAACAGTCGTGTATATTTGAGATCATAGTGCCTTCGCTTTTTACTGCCTTTTCTTTGGGCGGCGAGGCCAGAGTACTTCTTCTTTTACTTTATCCTTTTGTGTTGATCCGTTAAAGTTTGGCAGGCTTCCTCTAACCATGTTTCACTCAATAAACTGTCTAAATTCAGCAAAGTAACACAGGTTGAATAATGCTGGTGCCCTATAAAGGTGACATAACATTCGCGATTCCTGTCTCTATAGTATTTGACATGGCGTTCATCAAAGCAGACAGAAACGCCACAGACTTAACATTTCCAACGGACGAGGAAGACAGGGCATCAGGTCAAATCACTATACCAAAGGCTCTGTTAAAAGGTAATGTATAGAATCGGGAATGGAAGTGTCTAAACTCGAAAGCTTGTGCTACTTTGGCCACCACGCACAATTCCATGATGATTTTTTTTCTACTTCCTAATCTGATTTCTTCTCTTTTTTTTCTTATTTGTACTTCAAAACAATGTAAGCAATGAAGGTAACGAGTGTGCAATAACTGAATTGAGTTGAATTAAACTAAACTAAACTAAGCTCCAAAATCCGCTATGAAACTCCCTGGTTTCTGGCAATAAAAGAATGCTCTACCTTCTCCAAGCAGTCTAAGAATCGATGTCCCAAACTCACGTGCACCTGCAGCCAACTAAAACCCGGACCATCCAAGAACTTTTAAAACTATCTGCTTGAAATGTAATTCTTCAAGGTCTTTAGACCTGGAAATTAATTGTTGTATGTAACTTTTTGATACTTCTTACACTGGGCCCGCCACTCCCAATTTCTGTATTGATTCTTGTTTGTTATTCTTGTTAGTGTTTGTCTCACATGACGAAGTTAATAAAATAAAAGTAAATAAACGAAGTTATTAGGCTATCGGGTATTGTCTTCGGTTCGATTTTACGAGCTTTTTTCATTCTTTTTTGCAGAAAACAGGCTCATTGTGACCATATTTTACAACGATACCGTTATGACTTCAACAATCACAGAATCCAACAACAGGTAGGTTTGACAACACCAGGAGTCTATTACTAGGAGTGGCAACCTCTCACATTAGGACTGTCTGCCGACACTTTAGAGGTTGTGCTATTTTTAGCACTTGATGAGCAGGAGTCCATTAATAGGAATGGCAACCCTTTACACTAGGACTGTCTGCCACCACTGTAGACGTTGTGCTATTTTTATCATTTTATTAGCAGTGGATTCCAACAACAGGTAGGTTTGACAACACCAGGAGTCCATGACTAGGAGTGGCAACCTCTCACATTAGGACTGCCTGCCAACACTGTAGATTGTGTGCTAGTTTTAGCACTTTATGAGCAGGAGTCCATTACTAGGAGTGGCAATCCTTTACACTAGGACTGTCTGCCAACACGGTGTTCTACAGACAAAAGTGATAAGATTAGAGAAGGAAACGAACAGCGGTGAGCAGCTCTCGATATCTCTATAAATCATTCGCCTATATGCGCTCTTTTTAAATCTACCTCTGGAGTACTGAAGTGTTATATCACCATGAAAACGAAAGCTTTGATTTTGTCTCATTTTTTCACAGACGTCTGAAGATAAACACAAAGATAGTCTGTACCACGATACATCCTCCGATTGAAGAACCTTTCGATGAACTCGTGACGATGGTTATGATCCATTTAGAGGTACGAACAATAGGTGTTACGTCTCATTGCATTAATCGCTTGTCCCTGGCTTGTCTCAACACAGAGACAAACAAATAAGGCATCAAGCAATCAGAAATAGTAAAATAAAATTTGGAACAGCCACGACGAGTGGTGGACAACTTGTCAGAACCAGACTATAAAAAAAGAACCAGACTAAATCGCCGCATCGACTATAGTATGTTAAGATGTCTCTGATATTGTAAAGGCGATATTATAAGCCTTCCTGCCTTTCTTGATGATACTCGACTTTTTATCTGTGCAGATAACCAAAGCGAGCAGTCAATGCGTATTCTGGAAAGCTTCTACAGTGTAAGTTGAATTCAATGTCTGTCGATGAATTAATTAGATACCACTACGGAGCCGTTTCGAGGCAGGTAAACAGCAAGACTGGCTACAATGATAGGCTCAAGGACTGTTCAGCCAAAAGCAAAACGATTCATCTGGTCTATTCTCTTTGTTGCTCGGGGAACGCCGGAAAGGGGGACGAGGGGTCTGGAAAGTGGAGTGCCTGATAAATTAGTCACACCGGCGAGACTGAAAAGCACTTTCACGGGTGACCGGAATGTATCGTTCGTAATTATCATACGGCTGTTAGAAATATTTATCTGGTTCATGATACTTTTTTGATGAGCCATAATTACTGAAGATGCGTCCTCTTGACGCGAAATGCTGGAGAAAAACCGCGGGAAAAGTCGCGGCAAACTCAGTGTCGCGATAAAATGTGGCTTTATATCCTCTTGAGCACGATAATAACCAAGATGCTTGTACTTTCAGGCCGAGCGCTCCGATCAATCTCACGTCAATTTTTTTTTTCATTTCTTTCCTTGAAACATTTCGATTCACCAACATTTTCTTTTCGAAGGTCTGATCAAGTGGGCTTCTGGTCAGATGAGGGGTGTCATGTACTGACGTCATCAAAAGAACAGACTACCTGCGCCTGCGATCACTTGACCAACTTTGCGGTTTTGATGCAGCTGTCTTCAACACCGGTAGGCTACCTATCCCGACTGGATTTTAAATTTCTTTAAAAAGTGATCACGGAGTAGTATGTGATTTTATAAAACATCACTTTTCTTGTATAGTGCAGTAGATAGGGGCTCCTGTTGATGGGCTCCTGATTCTTCTACTCCTGTGCATATGGCTAGACCTAGTAGAGTAGATGGAGGCTCCTGTTCATGGGCTCCTGACTCTTCTACTCCTGTGCATATGGCTAGACCTAGTAGAGTAGATGGAGGCTCCTGTTGATGGGCTCCTGATTCGTCCATTCCTGTGCATATGGCTAGACCTAGTGGAGTAGATGGAGACTCCTGTTCATGGGCTCCTGACTCTTCTACTCCTGTGCATATAGCCAGACCTAGTGGAGTAGATTGAGACTCCTGTTGAAGGGCTGCTGAGTCTTCTACTCCTATGCATATGGCTAGAGATAGTGGAGTAGATGGGGGATCCCGTTGAAAGGCTCTTGTGTCTTCTACTCCTGTGCATATGACTAGACCTAGTGGAGTAGATGGGGACTCCCGTTGAAGGGCACGTGATTCTTCAACTCCTGTGCATATGGCTAGACCTAGTGGAGTAGATTGAGACTCCTTTTGAAGGGCTCCTGAGTCTTCTACTCCTGTGCATATATGGCTAGACCTAGTGAAGTAGATGGGGGCTCCCGTTGAAGGGCATGTGATTCTTCTACTCCTGTACATCCTGACTCTTCTACTCCAGCGCATATGGCTAGATCTAGTGCAGGAGTAGACGGGGGCTCCTGTTGATTGGCTCCTGATTTGTACCACCTCACTACAATAAACCACCTCTCAGTAATAATATGAGTAAGTCCATTTCTTTCAATCCCAGATTTCGCCAGAACACACAGTTGCTCTCACAACTATTTCATATGTCGGCCTGTTGTTGTCGCTACTTGGCGAAGCTATAACAGTGATGACATATCTGGTGTTTCTGTAAGTATACTGACGAAATGTTACGTTATCTAAAGGGTAGCACTTCCAGCGCCAACCATACACCTCAAGCACCTCTCCCTATACGGCTAGCCGTTCACACTACAATAATTTGTTTTTAGTAACAGGCAAAACGAGAAAACCCAGATACGCGTGAACCTGGTTGCTACCATGGCAACTGCGCAAATTGTGTTACTGTCCGGAATAAATGCCACAGCTGATAAGGTAGGGGATATCCTTGAACTTAATTTTGTTATTTGCTATTGTGTTTGCTTCGGTCCAGCTCCATTCGCTCAATACTCTTTTTTGACGCTTTGAATAAATCGAATAAAGCAGCCCTAATCACAATTTTTTAAAACTTAAGAATTGACCCCATTTGTAGGAAATGTTGTTACCATTCCAACTATAATGTATGCGCGTGCTCTATGTAGGTAAATAGGTAATATTTGCCAAACAAAGCGTAAAGAGCACGTACGCTGCACCCGGGTAGATATAAAACACATATCAAGAGCATTTCTAAACTGAAGATAGCTCGAATGGTGGATTATACTTCCCATATATATCTGAAAATCTTTGCTACGTTCAAGGGAATTGGTTTTCTTTCCCTGTCAATAGACCAAATCGGCTATAAACGGCGTTCACGTCTCGTTGCCACACATTTCAGATCATGTGATGAATCATTTGGGAGGATACAATTGCGCAAGTGTGTACAAAATAAACAATGGTAACTTCCCAAATGAATCGTCAGGTGATCTGAATTGGGTGACAACAAGATACAAACACCATTAGCCGATTTGCTCTATCAAAAACGTTGTTTATAATTATTTATTATCTATTCTCAGGTGATGTGCGTTATAGTGGCGGCCATGATTCACTATTTCTATCTGGCGTCCTTCTGCTGGATGTTGATCGAGGGCGTCTATCTTTATAGACTCGTCGTCAAAGTGTTCCAATCTAGCATCAAAATGAAGTACTGTTATGATTTTTGTTATGGTGAGTTTAGAGCGAAAGTGTGGACACCAAAATGAAGGCCTGCCCCGAAAACGTGTTAGCAAGAAGAAGTTCGAGTCAGAGAAGCCATTTATTTGAATTCCCGAGTTAAACACTGTTTCAAGATCATTTTTTTCTGGCGCTCTATTTTTCCTTTATCAGGGTCCAGTAAAAGATGCTGAGCTCAACGCCGTGTAGTAACAACAACAAAACAACAACAATAGCAACAACAACAAAACAGTTGATTGTGTCCTCCATAAATCTATAGTGCGATGGCGGCGATCATTTCATCCATCTTTTTTTTTTTGAGAGAGGGGACATAATTTGTAACCATGACAACTAATTTTTGCGGGATTAAAAAAATAGATTCATCTACTTCTGTGTTTCGGACGCACACCACTAGGTGATGGAGACTCCTATTGTTGGGCTCCCTGTGCTTCGGACGCACACCACTAGGTGATGGAGACTCCTGTTGTTGGGCTCCCTGTGCTTCGGACGCACACCACTAGGTGATGGAGACTCCTTTTGATGGGCTCCTGATACAGGGGTTTCAGTAGGAATTCTATAGCACAAATGCTACTGTGATTGCGGCTAACCTAGTAGCAGATCAACACTCTTACAAATGGACTCTTGCTTAGTCACATGTCATCTGGATCTTCTACTTGTAGGTTTTCCTGCAGCGGTGGTGGTTGGATCACTGTTTACTGCAGCGTTTGGTACCGGCGGGATAAAGACATACATCAACCAAGACTTGTAAGTTATCCTTAATTTTCGTATAGAGCAGATTTCGTGTGACTGTGAAAAGTCGTATTCACGGAATGAAAATCACCGATTGAAAGCTACCTTTTTGGTTTCAGCTGTTGGATATCTCTGCAAAATCACCTTATTTGGACATTCGTGGGTCCGGTTCTGCTGATTACGATGGTAAGTGTTTTAATCTCTCCGAAAAGAATTGCACAAAAATAAAAAACACACTAATGTGATGGAAACAAACCACTTGAAATTTGATTCTTCTCAAACTCATAAATAATTCATCAAGTTTAAACAAAGAAAATCATAAGAGTGAAGGAGAGTTTGATACGCGCTCTTAATTTGCAGAGATTTTTGAGATTGTATTCCTTCTTTTTCTCGACATTAGATGATTCGTTTGAGAGGATATATCAAATACTCGACAGCGTGTTTCATCGGGATTTCTAAAGACCTCGACGTCGGTTAATAAAATGGCTTTGCTTCGTTTTTTTTTCAACCGACTATTTTAAGTAAAGGCAGGCGAGATTTTTCAAGTATAGTTTTAGCTGTTTAGTTCTTACAAGGGGTTTACCCGCGCATGCTGATGATGACACAACTGCCCCCACTATAACTCTAATGGCAATGGCTCTCCGCTAATCAGAATATAGAAATCCTAATATATAGATTTAGCCACTGCCTAAAAGCGGAGCTCCCCGCGGTTACACATTTGTCTGTGTCAGTTAGAGAAAAAGGTTGCCATTGTACATATATAGACTTGCACCGTTAATCAGAATATAGAAATCCTATAACTGGGCTGATAATCAGGAAGACAGTAGGCCCGCCACCCGGTTAGATCAGTTAGTACAGTTGAGTGTCGATTTTGCTCTGTTGTTCGCAAGGTTGGCCGGGATTCTGACCGGAACAAGACTCTTAATGCTTGCTGCCTTTACTGTGACATCTAAGCAAAAACCGCTAATAATAGAGCTTTAGAATTAGGAGGTATAGAAACTGAAAAGCACAGAACAGATCAAAAATAAGCCGTCGTTTTTGCAAAATGCCTATAAGGGGACTGAGGCGAGCCGCGCGGGTTCCCTGTGGAGTCTCAAAATAGGTCAGGCCTGGCTGCTAAGCTAGATCCAACATGGGCGACGTTTTGAAAGATCAAGTCGCTAAAATGTCTGGAAGTTCTCGTTCAAAATTCAGTGTTTTTCTGGCAAATGTCGCCCAAATTCTTATCAGAAGGGGATCTACCATCACTCAGATTGTTTAAGGCAAGGCTGTCACAAAAATTGGTTGAAAAAACTTAGGGGGTGGTCTATATTCGGCAGTTTTGACAATATCATTACAAAACAGTCTTTAAGTTGTAGAGGTCCACAAAATGGATATATTTTCAGCAACGTTTCTATGGCAACATATAATGTGACCTTTGAACTCTGCATTTCAACGGTTTTTGAAAAGTGCCTTTGTGGACAAGGAAAGGCTAAATATCCTGAAGATGTTAAAACGTGAAGTGATTCAGGTTGTGGCAGGCATCATTGATCTAATTGGATATGTTGACTTTCTCAATAGGAACCCTATTTTAGGACAAGTGTAATTTGATATCTTTCCAATAACTTTGTAATTACAAATGTAGTGCACGATTTCCAATTAGCCTAATAAACCCTTAGGTAAGTCCCTTTGTTCACAATAGAAAAATGTTCGGTAACTATGCATTTTCCCTGTCTACATTGGCAGTTTGTGAAAATGTTTCAACTGTGAGTTCAAAGGTCATATTTGACGTTGCCATAGAAACGTTATTGTAAATATGGTAATTTCGATAGTGTCTACAAGCTGAAATATGTACCATAATGATATCCTCAAACATACCCAATATAGACCACCCCCTAAGTTTTGTGACCATCCTAGCGAGTGCCTTGCCTTAAACATTCTGAGCACTTCCAAATAAGGTAAATACTTCCAAATTTGGTTTTGGACGTGAGCGTTTCAAGACGGTTTTGATCAGGGTATTTTTGATATGACTTTACTTTTTCAGGCTTTGCAAGACACGTCTCGTTAGTAATGTTTTACATTTGTCTCATATTTCTTCTCTCATTATCTCTTCACAGATTAATCTTTTTCTTCTTGTGACCGTGATAAGAGAAATGTCCGGTATGCAGTCGGTCAAAACAGTGAACTCTTGTGACGTGACAAATGTCAGGTGAGGTGTTTCATACTGTACTGTTCTATTTTTCTTGTTCAAGTGTCGTTCGAGCGCGTTCATTTGCAGATAAGCCTTATCATTTGAAGGAAAAAAAATGTAAAAAAAGATGTAAAAAAAGTGTAAGAGCCATAATCTATACTATTAAAAAAATAAATTCTCATTGGTCCCTTATTTCTATCAACCAATCATATTTCGAACTAAACTCAGCCGTGTATTTAGCGACCACGTGTTCATCGCGTGAAAGTGATTGTACCTGGCTTGCCTTACAAAGAAACGACACAGTCACGTGTTCAAAGAGTGGTTCTACTTGGCTTGTGATTTGCTGGCGGGGAAACCATTCAGCAGCAGTAGTAGGGACGTTTGTACTGCGCATGCACGAATCCGCTGACCAATTCAACGTGATTACGGGCTACCATCGCCAATTTCCATTGTTTTAGTGGGAATTGAAATAATGGCGCGAAGTTTTCAGTTTGCACTTGTCTTTTTTCTTTATTTGGTAATTCAAAATATTTACGGTAAGCTCTAGAGTGTTCTGTGAGCAACAAACGAGATGTCGACAGAGCACGTTCTGACTCCACTTTTAAGCCATGTTACGAGCAGTGTCACGGAATTGTTTCAAACGACGATGATAGCATGCAGCTTGAACAGCATACGATATACTACCACAAAAAAAAGCCATTGCTGAATTCAGAAGAAAACGTAATTCATGATAGTATACATATACAAAGTTAACTTTGTAGACCCCCTCACCCACTCCCATCGAAGTTTATAGCCTTGGACGACAGTGCCACGATCAATATTACGACATTGACAACGAACTACAAATGGAAATGTTTATTGAGTTTATTTCTTGGCAGAACAAGTCATTTTTAAGACGTTAGAGAAACACTTCCAATTACAAAGAAGGTATTCACTCAAAACACCGACCCCTATCTTGCCTAGAGGCCATCCCCATAGATCTTTAGTTTCTTAGTTTCATATTCCGTCACAGGTAGTATCACAACCTTGATGGTGTGAAAATGCCCCTGCTAACAATTCGGAAGATCTGGAAAAAAAAGAATAAAATATGTCAACATTACTGATACTTAAAGTCGTTAAAGACCTGCACGTGCAACAAAAATCACAAAAGTACTACAACGAAAAAACGTTTTAGTTATGTTGGCGAATTTTGAATATAAGAAAATGTTAAAAAATAAACAGTTTGATCATTTCTGGTTGAAATCATGCTAAAACTAAGATGGAGAAATGAGCTCGATATTTTTCTACAGCACATAAAAGAGGAGGCCACCATTGCAAATTATGCAACAAAAATTGATGGTGAAATATTGTTATTTAATACGTATTTAACTCATAGCGATCTTTGCTTTATCTGTACTTTCATCAACCTTATAGTATTGCGACATCAGTGAAATACATAAATACGATATATTTGTCGTTCTGTGGCGGTATCGGTTTCAACAGTGTTACGCATAAGTTGAATAGGTTCAATAGTCATTTGAGTTCAGAAGTATAATTCATATGATCGGCGAATTTTCATGGCTAGTTTTATGGTTTCTTGATGATACCCTTGGTTGGTTGAGTACAATCCACGAAGATTTAAGATGGAGAAATGGCCTTGCTGGAATTTTAGCGGGCTCGGGGCATTCAATATAATTTACTTGTAAACTGTAATTAAACAGAATTTTCACTGGTGTTCTCGACAATCACAAATGCGAATTATCAAGATTGACTTCAAAACATGCCCAATGCTTACCATAGAGAAACTTACCATATGTGAATTGATTCAGCTTCTCCTTTAAAATGAGCAAGCAACCTCCAATTGCGGGACGTAACAAGACAACATGGCTGCGATATTGACGAAGCTTGAGTTTCTTTGAACGTCGCTTGATAACAACTCGAACCTATTGCATGTTCCTTTCCATAGAATAGGCAGCAGAGACATAGATAAAAACTTCTAGGTGAATTCTGGAGTAATTCATTTCAATTTCGTTCCACATATCAGGATCAAATCCCGTAAACATTGAGCTATCATGACCCTTCTCCGAGGCATGAGCGAGTTTTATAAATGTAAGCCACGCATGCGTATGCAAATGTCCCTGCTACTTTCAGCAGCCAATTGTAATTTCTGTTGCTTTTGATTGGCTAGGTGTATTTGCTCTTACTGCTGTCTGTGATTGGCTTGCGGTGAAACCATTCAGCAGCATATTGTAATTTCACTCGCTTATAATTAGCTACAGTCTTACTACAGTCTGTGATTGGCTGGCGGGGAAACCATTCAGCAGCAAATTGTAATTTCTCTCGCTTATGATTGGCTAGGTGGATTTGCTCTTACTACAGTCTGTGATTGGCTGGCGGGGAAACCATTCAGCAGCAAATTGTAATTTCTCTCGCTTATGATTGGCTAGGTGGATTTGCTCTTACTGCAGTCATTTGCAATTTGCTCTATTGTTATCGTGGCGTGTGATTGGCTGGCGGGGAAACCATTCAGCAGCAAATTGTAATTTCTCTCGTTTATGATTGGCTAGGTGGATTTGCTCTTACTGCAGTCATTTGCAATTTGCTCTATTGTTATCGTGGCGTGTGATTGGCTGGCGGGGAAACCATTCAGCAGCATATTGTAATTTCACTCGCTTATAATTAGCTAGGTGTATTTGCTCTTACTACAGTCTGTGATTGGCTGGCGGGGAAACCATTCAGCAGCATATTGTAATTTCACTCGCTTATAATTGGCTAGGTGTATTTGCTCTTACTACAGTCTGTGATTGGCTGGCGGGGAAACCATTCAGCAGCAAATTGTAATTTCTCTCGCTTATGATTGGCTAGGTGTATTTGCTCTTACTACAGTCTGTGATTGGCTGGCGGGGAAACCATTCAGCAGCAAATTGTAATTTCTCTCGCTTATGATTGGCTAGGTGTATTTGCTCTTACTGCAGTCTGTGATTGGCTGGCGGGGAAACCATTCAGCAGCAAATTGTAATTTCTCTCGCTTATGATTGGCTAGGTGTATTTGCTCTTACTGCAGTCTGTGATTGGCTGGCGGGGAAACCATTCAGCAGCAAATTGTAATTTCTCTCGCTTATGATTGGCTAGGTGTATTTGCTCTTACTGCAGTCTGTGATTGGCTGGCGGGGAAACCATTCAGCAGCAAATTGTAATTTCTCTCGCTTATAATTGGCTAGGTGTATTTGCTCTTACTGCAGTCTGTGATTGGCTGGCGGGGAAACCATTCAGCAGCAAATTGTAATTTCTCTCGCTTATGATTGGCTAGGTGGATTTGCTCTCACTGCAGTCATTTGCAATTTGCTCTATTGTTATCGTGGCGTGTGATTGGCTGGCGGGGAAACCATTCAGCAGCAAATTGTAATTTCTCTCGTTTATGATTGGCTAGGTGGATTTGCTCTTACTGCAGTCATTTGCAATTTGCTCTATTGTTATCGTGGCGTGTGATTGGCTGGCGGGGAAACCATTCAGCAGCATATTGTAATTTCACTCGCTTATAATTGGCTAGGTGTATTTGCTCTTACTACAGTCTGTGATTGGCTGGCGGGGAAACCATTCAGCAGCAAATTGTAATTTCTCTCGCTTATGATTGGCTAGGTGTATTTGCTCTTACTACAGTCTGTGATTGGCTGGCGGGGAAACCATTCAGCAGCAAATTGTAATTTCTCTCGCTTATGATTGGCTAGGTGTATTTGCTCTTACTGCAGTCTGTGATTCATAGTTCCGATGAAACAATGGAGCCATTTCACGCTATCTGGAGATACCAATCAGAGCTGGAAAGATTCTCCCTCGGGAACTGATCTTGTCCCACAAACAGTATTTCAGGACTTCCGAAATCAGTCCGATGTGCAGCACTTTTTTGCCTTTTATGACAGTATAAACTGAGATCATCTGAAGATAAGGATATCTGGTAATCCTAAGCGGGATCGGAATATTTTTGGACTTTTTTTAAGGAAAACCCTGGTTTGTTTGTGGGACATAACAACAGTAACTATGGCTTTGAATGACAGGTCGGAACTATGAATTGGCTGGCGGGGAAACCATTCAGCAGCAAATTGTAATTTCTCTCGCTTATGATTGGCTAGGTGTATTTGCTCTTACTGCAGTCTGTGATTGGCTGGCGGGGAAACCATTCAGCAGCAAATTGTAATTTCTCTCGCTTATGATTGGCTAGGTGTATTTGCTCTTACTGCAGTCTGTGATTGGCTGGCGGGGAAACCATTCAGCAGCAAATTGTAATTTCTCTCGCTTATAATTGGCTAGGTGTATTTGCTCTTACTGCAGTCTGTGATTGGCTGGCGGGGAAACCATTCAGCAGCAAATTGTAATTTCTCTCGCTTATGATTGGCTAGGTGTATTTGCTCTTACTGCAGTCTGTGATTGGCTGGCGGGGAAACCATTCAGCAGCAAATTGTAATTTCACTCGCTTATGATTGGCTAGGTGTATTTGCTCTTACTGCAGTCTGTGATTGGCTGGCGGGGAAACCATTCAGCAGCAAATTGTAATTTCTCTCGCTTATGATTGGCTAGGTGTATTTGCTCTTACTGCAGTCTGTGATTGGCTGGCGGGGAAACCATTCAGCAGCAAATTGTAATTTCTCTCGCTTATGATTGGCTAGGTGGATTTGCTCTTACTGCAGTCTGTGATTGGCTGGCGGGGAAACCATTCAGCAGCAAATTGTAATTTCTCTCGCTTATGATTGGCTAGGTGGATTTGCTCTTACTGCAGTCTGTGATTGGCTGGCGGGGAAACCATTCAGCAGCAAATTGTAATGTCTCTCGCTTATGATTGGCTAGGTGTATTTGCTCTTACTGCAGTCTGTGATTGGCTGGCGGGGAAACATTGTACATTGTACTTCCTCTTTATGATTGGCTAGGTGGATTTGCTCTTACTTCAGTCATTTGCAATTTGCTCTATTATGTTGTTGTTTCTCACTCGATTATTATTTTTTTACACATTCCAGAGCTAGTGTTCGCGCATGCGTCATACTACTCCCATTGTTCGGAGTCACGTGGTTGTTCGGTCTCCTGACGCTGGGAGGGGTAGGGATAGCTGGGCAGTACATATTCACCATACTCAATTCTACACAGGTAATGTGTATATCGTGGCTCGAAATGAAGAGAAATATGAACGTTTTTGTATAATGCTTTTTCCCTTCATTTTTCAGGGTTTTATGATTTTCATTTTTCACTGTCTCAGAAGTTCTGAAGTAAGTAACTTTTTGTGGGACTACCACAAATTATTATTGTTCATTGTGGGTTCCCCAAATAGGAGATGTCCCATTTTTAGCAAAAAAAAAAGTTGTCATGAATAGGAACATAATACAAGTGAAGCAATTATAGCTTTCGACTTGCTTGAGAAAATTTGGCGATAAGAAGTGTCCAGACGGCTCCAGACCAATCACGCTTCGTTCTGTTTATACTAAGTCTTTATTAATCGTATATCCTGTATCCATGAGTACCACATGTGCTTATATCTCCCCATAAATTCTGAGAAAAGTTTTCTTAAATGGTAATTTTACTGATTTTTTTTGTCTAAGCCAATGAAATCGCCTATCTTTCAACAGAAAATAATTGCATTCCAGCATGCTCTGCCGTTGGCTTTGGTATTTCCAAAACGGACCATTACTTAAAGTGCATATCACCCCTAAAGAGCGAAATGGGAAGAATTCTACGCGTTTCAAGCTTTAAATTGGTGTATGATACGTGCGATTTGGATAAAACCCCAGCTCAGTACGTGCAGCCAAAAGTAGCCGATTTTGCTCTTTTGGTCACCCTGTGGCTAACAGGCCGATAACGGGATTACCGGGTCGAGCTTTCTTGTGACGTGTCCGGAGGTATTGTTTTCAGCTGTCACTCAAATGTAGATTCAAGAGAAGTGCACTGCAATATATAAATTTCCACGGATGCATAAGAGAAACTCATTTTGATACGCTTGTCAACATCTATATATGTAAATTATTTCGTATTTTGAATGTTTGAAATGTTTTTTCGACACTATAAGAGAAACAATGCCTCTCGCCACGTCATTCGACCCAGGCTCTTTTCAGCGCGGCCGTCTTCGTCGAAGGAAATAATTCAAAAATCTGTAAAATATTCATTTTTCAATGAAATCGAAAACAGTTTTCGGTAAGTTACTTCTAATGTCTTATACTATTTGTCCCATTTCGCTCTTTTCAGGGTGATATGCACTTTAAACTGATTTTCATTTTTCAGCTAAAAGCGGCAATACATCTGCGAATACAGAAATGGGACAGTGCGAGCAGCAGAAGTTTTGAGAGAAGCGAAAGTAATGGACCAACAAAAACAAAGAAACAAATACACTCTATCCCGGCAGCGTCTTCGCCCAATAAAGTAGTGCCACTTGTAGCTCTACAGAATCGCGCCCAGGCGTACGTACGAGAGCAGAATCGCATTACAACACAAATGTAATCATATTATCTTTCAACAAGAGTCCATCATCGCCCACTTAAGTGGTGCCACTTGTAGCTCTACAGAATCGTGCCCAGGCGTACGTACGAGAGCAGAATTAGCCTGCTTGCAGGCGGTACTGGGTGTTTTTATCGCGAAAAACCCCGGAAAACGCGGTCCGTTCGATGATCGGGCGCCATCTTGGATTTTTGAGACGCGCGGTCCCGGGGACGCGGACGAGACAAAAGATGGCGCCCGATCATCGAACGGACCGCGTTTTCCGGGGTTTTTCGCGATAAAAACACCCAGAACCGCCTGCAAGCAGGCTAGAGCAGAATCGCATTACTACACAAATGTAATCATATCTTTCAACAAGAGTCCATTAACAGGAGTGTCAACCTGATACTAAGTTTGCCGGACGCCATATCACAGTACAATTTGCGTTATTTATAGACGTTTTTCAAAAATGGCGTGATTTGCATGGAAACGAAGCTGGTAAGAAAAAAAAAACACATGGCCACAGCTCAGGGGAACCTCATCTCTCCTTAACCGTGTTGAGCAAAAGACAAAAAGAAAACAGGCACAAGAAATTCACAAATGTCTCTTATCCGACTCATAGTATGAGTGTAAATTACAAACGTGTATATCACATAAAGGTCTATTGAATTATTTTATCATACCTTTCCGCCTGCACTGGCACCCTGTGGTTTTGCTAGGCTTGTTTCCACAACTGGCAAAGGGCAATCATACATTCTAACTTCTTGTTTACATACATATTAACAAATTTGCCCGTGCGTTACGGGGAAAACAAGGACCACAGGACTCCCGCACAAGCGGAAAAACTCTCATAGATTTGAAACTTTGAAAACATTTATTTAATTTACCACTCCCGAACTAAAAAAGGAACATTATGCTATATAAAAACACCTGCAACACCATAAGCAAGGTAATCCGACAGATTTTAGTGTTACGAGCCACATACTAGTCCAATACTCTGACAAATTTATGCATGGTATTGTTCTTCTCCATTGTATTGCCTCGTTCTATAATACACTCCATTGCACTCCATTGTTTTAGACAATGCCTTGCATAAATTTGTCAGTGTATTGGACAACCCTCACGAGCCAAACATCAGGTTACTAGAAAGTACGAAAACTATTGGCTTAATTGTCCCATTATTGTACTCCTTGGGCCGGTTCCTAGAAGGTCAGTTAGGAGTTATCTGTAGATAAACGCTTATCCAACGGATAAATCCTGAACAAATTCTATACAACAGATAACTTTTATCCATGGATAACTTTATCCAACCTTTCATGAACCGGCCCCTGGTGGTGAACTTTGAAATGTGATTTGTCCGCTTCCCACGAGAATTTCATGCCTACACGAACCAAAGCTCATGCATACATTGTGTTCTTCCAAAACAAACCAAAATCAAGCCAAGACTAGGGTCTCAACTTTTGAGTAACTAGATATTTCGCCACTTTTTGTCAAAACTGCAGGAAATCCTAGTAAAATTTCTCTTGATTAAGCCACAGGGAGATCTCAAGACCCGTGGGAAGAGTTCAACCTACGTTCATGGCACATTCACTTGCAGGGAGGTATATTAAGTTTGAAATAATGCCTTACTGAAATGAAATTTCTCCGCTTGCTTGAATTTCATGGCGAGACGAACCCAAGCTCATGCATACATTTAGTTCTTCCAAAACAAAGCAAAATCAAGCCAAGACTAGGTTTTCAACTTTTGCGTAACTACATGTTTGGCCACTTTTAGTCAAAATTGCTGGACATTCTCTAAAATCTTTCTCAACACTCGTGGGAAGAGTTCAACCTACACACACATTCCATTAGTGAATGTTTATATTTAGTATATTAGGCTGGGGCGAAAACAGTTCAACATTTGATTCAACAGTCGTAAATATTTTTTAAACACAGTTTGTTTTAAGGTGGTGTTACACGGGACAACTTGCAACAAAAACTTTCCTCGCAACATTGTTGCGCGAAAAGTTTTTACCGTGTAACATGTGGCACAAGACAACTTTTCGCGCAACATTTCACTCGGCAACATGTTGCGAGTTTTTGACTTGGCTTCAAAAACTTGCAACACAAAATCACGAATATCTGAAATGTTGTCTCGTGTAACATGTGTCCAACAACTTTCCGCGCAATATTTTTGTCTGGAAGCGAGGCAATAATGAAATTCGTCATCAGCTCGAGCTAAAAGTTGTCTTAACGGTCGTGTATCAGATGTTGTTGCGCTAAAAGTTTTCTCGTGTAACATGCCCGTTGCCGAATGACTCGACGTCAGGAACTTTTCGCGCAACAATGTTGCGCGGAAAGTTTTTGTTGCGAGTTATGCGAGTGAAATGTTGCGCGAAAAGTTGTCTTGTGCCACATGTTACACGGTAAAAACTTTTCGCGCAACAATGTTGCGAGGAAAGTTTTTGTTGCAAGTTGTCCCGTGTAACACCACCTTTATGCAAACCGAGATGTGGTTGGGAGAATTCGAGAGCAGATCAGTGGACCTGTTCGAGAATTGTTTTATAAAATAATTATCTAGAAAAATAAAATGCGCGTGGAATATAGATAGTAAGTTTTTGAAGCGGATGAGATTCTAAATTCTCCATACAGATGAAAAGGCTGTATCAGCCAATCAGAGCGCTCCTTCTATCGCATGATTTCTCTCTGATCGGACTGCAAGTTTGCCGAGTTGGCGGCAAGCGAGTGGTTTTAAAATGACATTCGTGGCTTAAAATGGAGCCTATCTTCCATTCAAAATATAAAATAATTATGACAGAAGGCGAACAGAAGACTTTAGTGCAGAAGCCGTTGCTTTACATATGTGTGTTGGCCGAGTTTCTTCGTCTATGAAGCCGAAACAAAATCTCTCCCGACAGCGGAACTATGGCATGTGTAATGTTGTTACTTTAGCAGCGAAGAGCGAATTTGAACGCTTTCTTTATGGCAAACATGACAAAGCAAAAAGGAATCCACCTATTTGCACCTGGGCTTGTCAAACATTTAATACTCGAGGATCCAGAGGCAGAATTAGTTAAGATTTATAAAATGAGACTGCCGAACTGACTTGTGTCTGTGACTGTCGAACTGTGTGCCAAACTCAGCTCAAACAATTTTTTTTACGAGTCTCATGCTTAATGTGAATTCAATGTGCTTTGTCAAATATCCAAGTAATATTGACTTCTCAATAACTGATTTTGCCTAAAACATGTTACTTTTCTCTAAAAGTAAAAGTCTTTGAAATTACCGGCTCGCCAATCACTCAAGTGTGTGACGTCACAACCATGTTTTGCACAGGCAAATGCAAACATGGCTCTAAGCCAATCAGAGCGCGCGTACTATCTAAATTATTTTATAAATATTATTGTAACTAGTATATACATATGCACCCTGTATTTTAATTGACCGATCCCGCTTCATTGTTCTACTCCCTAGTTACTGTTGCTACGTCGGACAAGCCAAATAAAAATTTTACTTTGGAAAATACACCGATTGCAGGAAAGTGCTAGAAGTTTGCTCATAGTATATGGGTTTTATATTTTCGAAAAGCTGAAGAACTCATTAAAATCTTCGAATTTCGAGTTTGTTTCTCGGGCATTTTGAATTCCATAGGAAAAACTGCCCATTGTTTGGTGATTAATTAATGCGAAGACGGGATCGGTGTATTAGTCTGATGATGGCATAGAACTTTGCCGAAATATAACTACATTCTACGATCTTGTTCTTTTGTCTGTTATAAAAGATATGAATATACTCGGCCTTTCGCTAATTCTGTATATGCTGAAATCAGCGGGAAAAGGCTTATGAACAGTAATGGTCCAAGTATCGAGCTCTGGGCGACGCCGCATTTGACAACCTGCTCATCGGAACAGGTATCATTAAAAAGAACATACTGTTTGCGATTTTGAAATAACTTCTGAGCCAATCTAAAGCTAGGCCACGAATACCGTAGTGTTCAAGCTTTTGAAAAAGAATATTATGATCGATCGTATCAAAAGTTTTAAAAAGAAAAAGAAATAGTGAATTCGCTACAATCAATAAGTCTATGTTACATACATATGACTTTATTTACCCACGGGACTCTTATCAGTCGCTACATGAATACAGAAGCATCTGATTTCCATAAGAACCGTGCCTAAATATATGTACATTACAATTATATATAATCAAATTATAAATGACATGATAGGTAAAATGGATAGTATAATAAAAGAAAATTAAGCATGACTCGAGATACATTTTGTTACCGAGAGCAGTGTTTTGAACCCAGTCAGAGACCCAGCATGACGTAACTCCGCCCCCAAGCTATTCCATAACTTAGCCCCTCTATATCTCAGGCTACGCTTAAAAAGTTCTAGGGCCTAGGGCCTGGTAGCGCTAGTTTCTTAGATGCATCTCTAACTGGGTATTGTTGGGTATATGTATATTGTTGGGTATATGTATATTGTTGGGTATATGTATATTGTTGGGTATATGTATATTGTTGGGTATATGTATATTGTTGGGTATATGTATATTGTTGGGTATATGTATATTGTTGGGTATATGTTGTGATGTAGTTGCCTGCGAAATGATGCAACGATCATGTTTTGGTTCTGTTCGATTTTGCATTGAATGAATTGAATAGGCCGTTATCACGCAAAATTGATTAATAATATTTAATGGTTATCAGAAAATGAAATCCAATTTCATTTCTACACATCCGTATTAGTAAAATTGCAAAGTTTCAAAAGAATTACTTGAAAACTGGCTGAGCTATCTAGTTTCGATGTATTTTCCCATACATTTCTTGCAAAAAAATAAGCCAGAATACGAAGTTTTGAAATTTCACATCTCAGTCAGTATTCAAGCAATCTTCACCCAGTTCACCAAACGTTGCAAGTTTACTAATACGGATGTGTAGAATTGAATACTGGATTTCATTTTCTGATAACTATTAAATATTTTTAATCAATTTTGCGTGATAACGGATTATTGTTTGCAGTATGAAAATACATTTCACGGCATACGCAATCACATCAATCATTTGTTGGTCATTCTTTTGGCTGCAACAAAGAAAACAAACTTAGCATCAGAAAATGTGTCAGGCGCGCCCAATGGTGCACATTCATAACTGAGAACCTCTAAGCCTGCCGAATCCAGGGCCTCCATTACTAACTCTTTGGTGATATAAAAGGTATGATGTTTCTCTGTTTCATTGTGGTACTGAAAGTAGGTTTCTTCGCCTCCATCGGAATAAAGCAGATATCCACCGGGTTTGATGAGCTCTGTTACTTTACACAAGGCCTCTATGTACTTTCCCTTGCTGTTGGTGCAGGCGTTCAAGCAAAGATTAGTGGACACGACATCATAAGGGGGGCGTAACTCCATCGGAAGACTTGCAGTATCGATGATGTCTTCTTTGTGGATATCACAATGGACAACAGCTCGAATTTTCTCTCGGATCTCATGCTGACGCCCAACAATTTCTTCGTCGTCGTTGCCTTCAAGTTCGGTCACTACGTACTTGACAATCGGCGTCCAGTCGAACGCTCCCTCTTCCTTCTTGCGCCAGGAATCAATAGCTTTTAGACAGTTAAAGTCATAGTCACTGAAGACGATGTGTTTTAAATGTGGAGCGGCACTGATGAGTGGGTAAATACTCGGGCCTCCCCCAAACTCGAGAAACGTGAGATTGGTTTCTTGACCTCTTTGCCAAAACTTGTGCATCTCTTTAGAAAGAAACCGGAAATAAGGATAGTGGATATGACGTAGGTAATTCGTTACAGAAGTAAAAATCTTGCACTAGAATCTCTGGCTGCCATTCTTCAAAAGAAGAAGTTGCGTGTTCGTGTTCGAGATGAAAAGTGCAGGATCTGGTCTGAGCAATATAGCAAAATGTAACGTACTGGGTGGCGTGACACTGCACAGATCTGGGTAGTGATTCTGATTGGTCGGCGCGCTTTGTTTGTCTCGCGTTTATCTTTGGAGTTTAAGATGTCTTCGATCTACATGCTGTTGATCGGTCGATTTGAAATAGACTTCTTGCAGTCTCTTCTTTGGCGAACGTCCGTAAAACTCGCCGCGAGATTCGCCAGAGGAGCGCCGAAGGTGCGATTCTCGTGAGTTGGAAATATGAGCGCGCAAACAAACTGCAATGTAGGACTAGGATTCTCGATATTCTCGATTTACGGACGTTCGCCAAAGAAGGGTTGCAAGCAGTCTAGATTTGAAAACTCTCAAAGAAGTGGTTTTATCTTGTTGCAAGCGTTTATAAGTTGAGAATTTATACAAATACCAGTTGCTGCACTGTTTACACTCGGAATTTTTACTTAGGAATTTACTTCAGCAAAGTTTTCGCAAGTGTCAACACCGTCGCTAAACCTCAGTAAAAATCGATCGGGAACAATAGAAAATTTACCTACATAGGTCGAGTAACATTTACTCTACTATGAGGCGGGGTTGGAGCGACTCAACTGAGGTAAATTTGACAGCACGTTCGAATTCCCGTGTCCGTGTTCAAAACACCCTGCCTAACAATATAAATAACCTAAGGAAAATTATCAGTATAAAAACACTTATCACTTACTGCGGTAAGGTTAACTCGACCTCAGTAAATATTTACCTCAGTAAATCGCCAAATGTAAACACAACATGTTTGTTGACCAGGTTATCACTCGAGCTTGGCGTTAGCCCCGCATTACATTCGTTAAGTAAATTATGCATCTAGTAAACGAGTGAAGCTTGGAGACTCGTTATGCATCTAGTAATCGAGTTTATTATATGGCAACGATAGTACGCGCGCTCTGATTGGCTAACGAGCGGGCGTAACTCTCCGTAATGCCCACGGGCATTATGGAAATTCTTAATGCCCGCTCGCAGTTCATTCATCTCCTTGAAATAACACAAATTCAAAAAAGATTTTCAGCGAAATTCACAACAAGGAATACATGACACAGTATAACACAAATCTAACTTGTGACAAGAAGAAAATTAAGGCCTGAATATCAGAAATGACCTGTTTACAAAAGCAAACAGAGCCAAAAAGTTACTCTAAGAAATTCGAGTCTATCCGGAGAAAATGGAGAACTTAAGGAGTCAAAATAGCAGCAAAAGATAAAAGCTACATGTAGGTCAGAATTTAATGGGAATTCAAGAAACTTGAGAACTAAAAATAATAACAGAAAGCGAGTTCAATCTTTGTGCTTACCGATACTGATAGTGAAGTCGTTATTTCTTTTCTCTCTCTCCATCTCCTCGAGTTAAAATTTCATTCTTACTTGACGTTTGCTTTTGCACAAAAGCCGGCTAAAATAACCATTGCAATTTTCTGGAGGATAGCTTGTGAAGTATCTTCTTCAGGTTTAACTCTTCTTCAGTATTTATTAAAGGCCTTTTCCTAGTGCAAAAGGAGCAATGTTTTCCCCAAATGGTGCTAAAAAAAGTTGAGCTGACGTCGAAGACTTGCTTCCCGGTTGCTTGCCGTTTGAACCTTCTGTAACTCCCTCAAAAGTTTCTCACAAATGACTAAACAACATTATAAAATATCTGTAAAAGAAAGGATTCCGAAGTATTTGACATCCATAAGAGATTGATTAAATTAGATGAAGTCTGGCGTGGTTCGCACACACGGGTTTGTTCTATCAGTTTGACTCAGAATGAAAAACTCTGAATGAACTCGAGCGACGCGGGCGCGTGTCTGGAGTTATTTCGGCGGGAAAATGAACGAGGCGACTTCCGGGTCGTAAAAAGTTTTTAGAAAAAGTGCCATATAATAAACAACTTACTAACCTCGACCGTTCGGGCATTACGTGAAATATCAAACCTCGGTTTTGGCGTATCAACCTCGCTATCGCTCGGTCGATACGCCAAAACCTCAGTTTGATATTTCACGTAATGCCCTCACTCTCGGTTAGTAAGTAGTTAGAATTGGAGACACGGTCCGGATAACGTTGCCGCGGATCAAAAAGACAAACATTTTAATTTGGTGTTTATGCCCTGGGGGGTACTCCCTTACAAGAGCTATACGGGTATGTGCCGCCAAACGGGTTCCCGATTTCTTCCTCCAGCCGATAGAACGGGGCATCGTTTAGGAACCGTCCTCTAGAACGGGGTATGATAATGAAGACCACCCAGTAAAATCTCCAAGGAAGCGGCCCGGCGGTCACGTATTGTTTTATTAATGTAAAGAATTCAACAAGCTTTAACATTCTATTACAGATAAAACCGTAACATGTAAACAACAACAATTTTGATGAACAGGTATCATTAGTTTCTTTTTAGAACGGGGTCTCATTTTGGGTGCAAAAATTGAACGGGACAGCTTTTCTCCAAGAATCATTTAAGAACGGGGTCCGCATTTGAAATTCGCAGCGGCACATACCCACCCTATAACAAGCCAAGTACCCCCCCCCCCCCCCCCCCCCCCCCCGGGTGTTTATGTCTCTAATGTCCACTCTTGAGGAGTGTGAAATTGTCGAGTTGGAGTTCGAGTTTAACATCACATGTTCAAGTGACTACATTGCAGAAGATACATGGAGTTATTACCAACATTATTGATTGATTTCTGAGGCCACCATGAGCATGGGCCAGCTCCATTTGAACGAATGGTAAAATTTGAAATATGATTGACTTTCCCGATCACGTAGGCTTGTTTACAGGGACTCTTGTCCGTATAGAAATATGTACAGTGCTTGCAACTGGTCTTCATATAAATTCTCAACTTTATAAGCCCGCTCGTTCCACGTGATCGTTTTTTTTCGTCCAAAAATTAGAAATTTCTGTTAGCCTATTTTCAGAATAGACCCTTATCACGTTAATATGGATTAATAATATCTTACAGTTATCAGGAATCGAAGTCCATAAATCAAATTAGCACATCCTTATTAGAAAAGCTGCTAAGTTTGGGAAGAATTACTCGAAAACTGGCTGAGATATGAATTTTGAAAGGTTAGCTTTCTTGCCTATTTTTTTTTACCAAGAAATGTATGGGAAAAACACCAAAACGAGGCTCGTAGCGCATCGATGCGCTACCACCATACATCATATTGCTTATTGTAAAAATCATCAACTTAGAAAAATCATATCTTGGTCAGTATTCAACCAATCTTCACCAAACTTTGCATTTTTACAAATAGGAATGTGCTGAATTGAATACTGGAATGATAACTCTAAGATATCATTAAGCCATATTAGCGTGATAATTAACCATTATCCTGCGAGATTGCAAAGAATATCGTCTGATACTTAGCCGACGAGGGACGCAGTCCCAAGTTGGCTAAATCAGACGATATTCTGCAAAAATCGAGCAGGATAATGGTTTTATTATATCCATTTTGAAATCACTGTCAATCCCTGCAATCTGATTGGCTTACAACAGTGCGATTTATTCCCAAATCGCATCCTTTTGAGTCTAAATCGCATCTTTTTCTCAGCCAATCAAAATGAAGCATCAAGACCAATCAGCCAATCAGATTTCAGGGTTAAAAGGCACTGACCAATCAGATTACAGGAAAATAATGACAGGAAAACCATCTTCCTGAAATTTTTGGGGGAAATTCTCCCCTTTCTTCTTCTGCTTGAAAAGAAAAACAAGAAACAAAGACAAAACTACGGATAAAACTTTAAATATTTACAGTACCTTTTTATCTGTCGATTTTCCAGAGTATGATATCAGTTTCACGACAATATGTATGATTTTCAAGGGAATAATCCAGCACGTCTGGTGCAAAATTCCGGTCCCGAGTCCAGGAATCCGAGTCCACCGAAAAACAAACAACAGCAAATTCCACAAAATGAAAAGATGATGATTTTACATGCTTTCCGGTAGACAATGTGGTAGAAGAGCTGAATTCTACAGTGATCAATAAGAACACTTCCCAGTTAACACAAAGCTGGATGAAAGTGTTCCGCAGATTCACAGCTGATAGTGAAACGATGCCGCCATCTTGAAAATCACCTCTGCTCCATACATATCTATCAAACTCCACTCTCTTCAAACACGAAGAACACTACCATCCACAGCCAGATGCAGCAAGCGATGACATTTAGCAATACAGCTCATGGCTTCCAAGCATAATTTGAAGTCAAGTTTTGGTTTTTAAGCCATCGCAAGTCAGCTTTCGCCCAGCAAAGTCAGTTCCATCGCAAAACTTCAATAGTTTCTACGTCTCCAACTCCACTCTTCTACTCCATCTCCAAGTCCAAGGCTGCAATAAAAGCGACGAGCATTCCTTCCTTGTGTCAGACAATGACAAGTACTTTGTTGAATTGTGTATGGTGTGATTTTAAACATGAGTGATCTCAACTCTGAATGAACTTTGCAGATGAGTGATCGAAATCGTTTTGTTTGTCACATGACAATTTCTGCATATAATGAGTTCGATTTGCATACAATGTTATTGTGAGGCATTTCCGGTTTCGAGAAAATAAAATGAAAGAATCCTCTGGGCCTCTAGAATCGGATTTCAAAATGGATATAATAAAGTGGTAATTGAACTTCGTGTCGTGCAATTTTGGTCTGAAATCATACTTGCGATTTCAAATCAAACTCGCGCTACGCGCTCGTTTGATTTTGAAATCACGCGTATGATTTCAGACCAAATTGCACTCCACTCAGTTCAATTACCATTATTTATTATTCCGCACATCGATAGCACAAAAAATACCAGAATGATTTTCAACACATCATATTTCCCTCAAAGACGGATATCGCAGGATATATGTCGTGTACAGAAGACAGCTATTGGCGTTCCAATGACCATATTTGGGCAGTGCATCGATGTGCTGAATAATAAGGGTCTATATGCACGATCCCCTAGTGCCTTGTAGGAGTAGTTTAGCATTAATGAGTGGTTTGAGCGTAGGCTATATCTACTACTAGCAACGTCTCTGATCGATAAGAGATCATTAATATAACCATGAATGGGTTTGAATGTTATTTTAAAGCAATTTGAATATTATTTTTAGTCACAAAGTGAACAATTCTGGTCGCTTTTGCGACCGATACGATCGCAATTTCGAGTCCTGCTTAGCTAGGCTTTATAAACCACATTTTCCACGATAAAATTTAAACTAAATTCAAAAAAATTCATGCGCCTGTCTCAAAAGATTTGATGAGGAGAAGCGAAAACGCACTTTGGCGTTCGGAAATCTAAAGTGCGAATTCTGAATCGCAGTAAATGCACATGTCTTACTGGACTGACCAAAGCCTCAAAAAGAAGTAACTATATCCCAATGGTTGAGAACGGCTCCTAAACCTTTTTCAGAAACGCACTTCATATTTCTGATTCTGAAATATTTCTGATTCAAACCTGTACCAATATCATTATAAGCCGGAGACTCTAACCACTAGGCCACGAGGAAGTTTGCTGGTTTAAGTCAAAAGATTTCATGGACGGACGTCAAAAAGCAGTTTGGCGTTCGGAAATGCAAAGTGGAGTTCGCAGAGTTCATCAGAGATCGCAGTAAAGGCGCATGTCGAACTGAATGGCCCCAGCCTAAAAATAGAGCATAGGATTCCGTGCTTCACCTTCGGTTCATGTAACTGCAGGAGTCTTTACAGAAAATTCATTAAGCACTCACTACAAAGTGTTTCTAATAAAAGCGGATCACATAATGAATATATCCACACAAATATTTCGTTGAGTATTTTGTGTAGCGAAGCTACACAATCGAGAAAAACTTCATGAATAATTGTTGACAATTCTATCAAAACGCAATGAAAGTGGAAAAGAACGCAAATAGAAAATTAATGAATTGCGGCACTGAAAAGGGGATAACCGAAGTTTCAATAAAACAGAAAACGAAATTTTATTTTTAATGGGGATAACCGAAGCTTCAATAAAATAGAAAACGAAATTTTATTCATAATTTTTGTTCTTACTCAAATGTAGGACCACATACCACGTCCGGAACATTGGGTAACATCGACACAAATTTCATAAGCCTTTATCTTTGTCGCCTGGCAACGCACGGTACAAATTTTAATTCGATTTTTTATAAGGTGATTTGACAACGGTTATAAAGGATTTGTAATTTTAGCATTCGGGCAAATAAACCGTCGCCGACATTGTGGAACTACTATTTGTACAACTAAACTAACGATTAATTCGGCGTGAAATTTAATATCCATCTTGTCAAGCATCAGGATTGTACAAGCAATAATGTTAGAATCCTTCATAGTATTTCTTCTCATTGTTGCCGGGATTATTGGGAACTGTACTGTATCATTTGTGTTCTTCAAAACCATCAAACGTCGCTCGGTAACATGTATCTATGTCACAGCCCTGAGCTTTGCCGATTTGATCAAGACTTTCTTCTGCATGCCTCTTGCAGCCATGGCACTGCTCTACGGCTATTGGCCTTTCGGCGTTTCGATTTGCCATGCTTATGGTTTCTTGTGGCATTACTTACAAGGATTTTCAACTTGTACGATGTCCCTCATCGCCCTTAATAGATACATTTGTGTTGTAAAGACAACTCTGTACCGAAGCAAAGTGACTAAACGCTTCGGTGTTATTACAGTTCTGGCAATGATGGTACTTTCTTTGGCGCCAGTAATTACCCTAGAAGCAACTCAATCAGTAACCTTCAACTTCACACAAACTACTATTCGCTGCAAGGCTGTTTTCGCGACCAGACAAGACGCAATTGCATTTTCCATTTTCCAGGTCTTTTTCCAGATAATTTTACCTATAGTTATAATGGTCTCGTGTTACTATAGAATCAATAAAGAGCTCAAAAACACATTGAGCGCGCAAAGAGAACATTGGAGAACGATTCCAACAGGATAAGCAAAGCGGAGATACAACTCTCTCGCGCGCTTCTTGGCATAGTGTTGGCTTTTGTTCTCTGTTACACACCTGTGACAGTCATTTCTCTGGTCGAAGCCGTTCGCTCGCCCAAAACACTGAGTTGGATTGCTTATCTATTAGCAATGTACCTAGAGTTTCTCTCGTGTGCTATTAACCCTATTGTGTATAGTCTACTTTGCAAGGCGTTTCGAGATGAGTGCAAGAGGGCATGTTGTTGTAGGAATGTTCTTATTCAAGTCGAAGCTGGAGCCGGTGAGAGGAATGGCGCCACAGAAGCTAATGACTAATTATAACTGAGGGATTTGCCGAGATCAAGCACGTATAAAATGAAGTTGGAAACTGTTGAAACCGAATTACTGCAATTTCCATAATTCTGCGAACTCTACGCCATCTAACAACCACGGTTTGGCTTCCGTCAATCAAACGAGTGAACAGCTCACTGCGTTTGAGTTTTTTTTTTGAACTAATAAGGCGACTAAGCACGTCTACAAAACCAAATTTTCCACCACAAAATGCAAACAAAACATGAAATTCATCGCCTGTCCTAAGGTTCGATGGACGGATGCCCAAGCGCAGTTATGCGTTCTGTAATATAAAGTGGGAGAATTGTGAAAATCCCAGTAAAACGGAATAACCAAGCAATCAAAAACTCCCCAGAAAACTCGACAGATCTCAGAATGAATAGAAAAGTGTAAAAGACCATGAAGACACTTCCATCTAAGGTAAAAGAGACATAATCAAAAGAAGAATTGAACAAAACTCTATTCAGGTGAATGTGTGAGCATTTATCCGAAATAATTGTAATTAGTTTGAAAAACCTTTCAAAGGATGTGAAAATTAATATCATTAAATTCCAGGTGCATGCAGTTTCAGGCGCAGATCTACAGTTGAAGCTCAGGGAATGTAGTTCTCTACCTGTACCAAATTCCCCCCAAAAATTGCTGGCCTATAGCCTACGTACGCCACTGAATTCAACACTCCAGATAGAGCAGCGAGAAGAAACTCTAATTTGGGCTGGCCCCAAATAGTTTTCCAATATTCCACTATATAATTGATGACTGCTGTATTTTTTTTCGCTGTAAATAGAGCAAAACGACAGTTTCAGATTTTTATATTGACTAGAATAATTTCGTTACGTGTCAACATGCAAATTTTATGCTGTCTTCATGGAGTCAAAATCAGGAACGGCGTTTTGTCTTCTGTCCATCGGCGCATGGAATTTTTCTAATTCGTTTGCAATTTATGTTGCAATTTATGGGGTTTAAGAAAGCCTATACTGATTTGTACAAAAAAATCACCCAGAGAGTTCACTCTTGATTGACGGAAAGCCAAATCGAGGTTTCTTAGTTCGCGTAGAGTTCGCAGAATTATGAATATTGATGTTTGAAAGTAGGGAGAAAAGACGGTAGAAAATACGTTTATTATTAATATTTTTTTTAATAAATTGGAAATTTGTTGTGTGATTCTAGAGGATTAAACATTTTCTGGGCAAAAACATCAATTTCCTAAAATAATGTGCGTACTTCAAAATGTCATACATACATTTGACATGCTATTTCTATAATCAAAATCCAGGATCTGTTGACAATTTCATAAAATATAATATGAATGATAATCCGAAAAGTGTGCGTTTCATGTTGATAATCACCAAATTCTGTAACATTTTGGCATTCTTGGCCTGGTTGGTTTGACTAGCGAAACAGAAAAAAAAAATCCAAATCCTCAGCACGAAACATCGGATTTTGCTGTAAAAATGTGGCACAGAAATGTAACATGCTGCGATCAAATTCCGGAACAATTTGACATTCGTAGTGGCCATGGACAATTTAAAACAAGGAAATTAAACTTTGTGCAAACTTTGATGAATTGTCTATATAAGAAATAATACATGTAAGACCGTAACTTTATCTGCTTCCTTTCCATTGCAATTTACAGTGAAAAAAGTAAATGTAAATAAGCTAATTGAGATGTTGAGTAAATATTCATGGACGGTTATAATTCAAATTTGAGGATGGAGGTTTCAAGTGACACGTTCGTCTCAAGTTTTTTGTGGGCAGGAAATTTGAATAAATTATAACACTTCGGAAACACAACAACTTCAACTCGACAGGATTCCCACGCGTCAGGGAAACAATTCCACTTGAGCGGGGATCCTGGCGTGTTGTTTCTCTAACTAGCACTCGAATGCGAAACAACAGGCCACTTGCACTAACTATAATAATAATAATCAGTTTAATTACTCTTTTCGTAGCTTAACAGCTAAATTACAAGAGTGGTCAGGATTCAATTAATTACAAAAAAATTTGGGTCACGTGATCCAAATCCAATACATTCTGAGTAAAATCTTGAAAATTGAACTCGCTGCCATTTGCTCCAGGTTAGAAACTTCAGTTTCTGACTAATATCAATTGGTTCTTTGTATTTCTGGAATTGATTTTTGACAAAACATCTTGTTAAGAGGTAGTTGGGGTCACTTGACCCAGATTGTGCAAGTGGCCTATTTCTTTGTTTGGTTACATGAATATCAAAGAGCTTTCTCGAAAAACAAATGATTAAGGTAGTTAGGGAAACAAACAGACCACAGAACCCACGTTTAAGCGGAATAGATCTATTATACCCTGCTTGTTTCTTTTCTGTCTGTCTTTTATCATTTAGCAAATTTGTTCGCGTGTCATGGTATTGGGCGTGCACCCAAAACAAAAACAAACATACAAAATACCAGAGACAGCAACTTACATGATTAATATTACTACATGATTAAAAGACCCACGGAAAGAAACCTCTGATCGCAGGATATTTGATATTGGAAACCCATTTATTAAAGGCCACACAATTAAAACTTATTGGAGTGGCAGGTGCGTGAGTAGGAATAAGCATCGGCTTCTTTATAAGAAGGTGCCAAAGAATTACATTTGTAGATCAGTTTATATAAATATATTTATACAATCATAAATATGTCTTCTGCACAAAATACCATTTATATAAAGTTCTGATTAGTATAGAAAAATGTTATGTTTGTCTTCCCTATCTACGTTGCTTGTCCAACGAAAACCTACTAATTGACATCCAGTCAATATTGTTCAATTAAATTCCTAGACAACGCTGAGATGGAAGCGTCGTTTTATCCGTCATGGGCTATCTGTGGTAGTATTTCATAATAGCTCGTGCTTAGGCTCTTCGACCGCGACAAACATGACGCATCGATTGCCGATGGAAGCAATATTCTCTCGAATTTCTGTAAGCTCTTTTTTGCGCCGAGAAAAGGCAGGTGGAAGTTATAGGAATCCAAATTTTGTAAGTACAAATTTGTATATAAGAAAGCTTGTGGAATTTGGAAAATGACAGTTCGCCGACGATTTTTCTTGGTATATGGGAATTTATCTGTGTATGATCCTTCAGAAGTTTGATCAAAATGATCTCAAGTCGTAAAAGGATCGCTCTTGGTCGCACGGGTGATCCCGGATGAACTACACACATCCTCAGGCTCGATTCACACACGTCGTGGCGAATCTAATTGCCTATTTCGGCCTCGGTCGACTTCAATGTAATAGAATCGACTCTGAATCAGACGTCAAATTTAATGTGCCCATCCCAATAAGCAAAACTCCATAGGCCTTTCTTGAAATAGTCGTGGATTGCAATGCACTGTGGTCTAGCTTCGGTGCAAACAAAGACACGGGAAAATTTGACATTGGAAAAGTTTCAACATTCAGAAAAAATGAAATTCTTATATTATGGATAATCACTTATCTCAAATGAAAAATTATGAACTTGGTGCTTTTCTACGAAAACGAGGACTCGATCTATTCATAAGATTTCAGATTTTGAGATTTTCAGCGAAAATTAGTCGTCATGTTTATAATAAGATGGCGGACATTAACGCCGCCGGATCCTACATTCATTGTTCTACCTCCATAGTTACTTTAGCTATGTCGGACAAGCCACAATGTTTCTTTGGAATCGATATTTTCATCAGAAAAAGCTGAGCAATAGCGCCGTGCACAGATGACGTCACACTAATTAAAACTCAGACAAACAAATACACGTTTCTCCCATTTTCTCGGTTTTCTCTCAAAGAACTAAACAAATGATCTGGTAAACTAGTAGTTCCACTCATTCTAGCAGACCTTGTATGTACTCCTACCCTAGCTCGTATTTCGAGCGCGATTCTTCTGAATGGCATTTCAGAGGGATTGTTTGTCTGAGTCTCGTAACCTAATTTTAGAATCTGTGCGCAGCGCTATTGATTAGAAATCTCCGAGTTGTGTTTGTTGCTCTGACATTTTTGAATTCCACTGGGAAAAACTGCCAATTGGTTGATGGTTTGTTTGTACCGAAGCTAGACCATAATGCATTACGATACGCGAATTCCGGTTTATATAAAAAAGGCCTATAACCTTATAGGAAGACCAAGGTGGTTTTATTGCGAGAATAAAATAAAACCTCCTTAATAAGATATACCGCTTTCCTTTGTCCTTGCACTATAATTTATACATAATGTATGCATCCAGTTCGGCACAAGACAGAGCTCGACGTTTGAAGCGTCAAGCTTGTGCTGTACGACACAGCTGACACTGTGGAGCCAACTTTGGTTCGCACCTAATTTGCCCGCCGAACTTAATCAGATTCAGACGTAGCGCTCCTCATGTGAAAAATACTCTCATTTAGTTGGACACGACGTTGGCGCCACGTTTGAATTAAACCCAAGAATGTTTCCAGTATCAAAGTATCAAAATTTTTGTCATTCAACTGTTATACCTCACGAGCGGTATCAATACCACAATTTCATCACAGCAAAATACTGCTATATGACGTACCTCAGTCTCAGAAAAATACATTATAATTTGTATAAATTTGCTCTAAATCTATGGGTTACCGGAAGTCATTGTCAGCTCGGGAGTTCCTTGATAATATGAACTCGTACTAGGCCTGCTCCGCCGCCAGTCGCTAGCCACGTACAGGCATGTCTATTTGGATTCCATCTTACCTGGTTAGAATAAAAACATGACGCCTAAAGGCCGGTTCTCACTGGAACGCAAGTGCAGACGCAAGCACAAGGATATCAAACTCATACTTTTGTTGTTCACACTAGAATGCAAGCGCAGATGCAAGCACAAGCACAAGCACAAGCACAAGGATATCAAACTCATACTTTTGTTGTTCACACTAGAAACTCATACTTTCGTTGTTCACACTAGAATTCAATCACAATCACAATCACAAGCACAAGGATATCAAACTCATACTTTTGTTGTTCACACTAGAACGCAAGCGCAGACGCAAGGTTGTTCACACTAGAACGCAAGCGCAGACGCAAGCGCAGACGCAAGCGCAGACGCAAGCGCAGACGCAAGCGCAGACGCAAGCGCAGACGCAAGCGCAAGAAAATCCCTTGCGCTTGTGTCCAGTGTGAATCAAGTGAACACAAGCGCAAGCAAACTTATCAATGTTGATTTTAGGCTTGCGCTTGCGTCGCTATGATTCACACCTGCCTTGCGCTTGCTTTCTGCGCTTTCGTTTTAGTGAGAACCAGCCCTGGTGGTGTTACACGGGACAACACGAAACAAAAACTTTCCGCGATACGTTTAGGTTGTTGCGCGGAAAGTTGTTGACTTCGAGTCGTTCGGCAACGGACATGTTACACGAGACAACTTTTAGCCAAACAACAACTGGCAAGTGCTACTCAAAGCTGAAATTTTAATGACCTATTTGATTGCACATTCAAATAAGGAAGAATGTCGCTTATTTCGCGTTCATAGCTCTTTTGGTTACAGAGATATTCAAGATTTATACTTATGCAAATTAGCAAAAAATGACGTCACAACAAGACAAGGGCAAAAGACGTCAACAATGTTTTATGTATAATTCTGTTTGGGATAATTAGATTCACTTCAAACTTGGTAATAACAAAGAAGAACCAAGACCTCATACATTCATATGCTAATTAGTGTTTCCATGGTAACACGTTTGGCTATAGAAGTGATTCCTGGAAAAATAGGTAAAATCTGTGAAATATTTCCTAAGTTGTGAAAGTCTTCGAAACTTCCTGATTTGTTTGTCAACACAACCCAGAGTATTTCGGCAAAGTATTGTAGTACTTCACTTGTAGGTGAATAAGTTTCAGATTTTTCCTATTTTTTAAACAGACAGTCCTAGTGTCAATAGCGTTACCATGGAAACAGTAATAAACATGTCAGAGGTTGTGGTTTTGGTCCTTCTTTGTTATCACCAAATTTTAAGTGAATCTAACTATCCCAAACAGAATTATGCATAAAACATTGTTGGCCTCTTTTGCCCTTGTCTTGTTGTGACGTCATTTTTTGCTAATTTAAAAATAAGCCATTAAAAGTTCAGCCTTGAGTAGCACTTTAAAAACAACTTTTAGTTCGAGTTGCTGACGAATTTCTCGCTTCCAGACAGAAATGTTGCGAAATGAAACACATGCATCCGATGGTATCCGAATTCACTCCATATTGGTTTATTCCGCGGTAAGATAATTAATTCCTGTAAGAAAAATTCGTTAAACTATAGCACATGTAGCGGCCAACATTGTAGCCGGGCACCTTTCCTTATTGTTTCCCAATTTAAAGAGCCACGCGAGAAACATTGTTGCGCGCGGCAAATTTTGTAGCCGGGACACAATGGAATGCGATGTTTCCTAGTTTAGCCACTCGGGAAACATGCAGAACACAAATGTTGCGCGCTACAGTTGTCCTAGTTTAGCCGTAGTTTAATCGTGACTCGGCTTACATTACCTTGTGAATTGCCTCTAATGGAGTAGCCAAGAGCGGATCAGTTACTTCCATTTCTTTATTCCATTGAACTAAATCTTTAAACAAACACTAAAATGGGAAATACAAAAACAAACATTATTAGATCAATTCACGTGTGAGCTCGCATTGCAAAGCCCCTGCCAAATAAGCTGTCAAAATTCTCCGAATGACATCGAAGACCATTGAAGCATTTGATCATTTAGCCTGATTCGCATCCGCTGCGGTAGAGTACGTTAGCACTTCCTACCTTCGCGTCTGATCAACGTTACGCTTATCATGGCCTAAGCGAGGTTAGTCGGGTACCCTGTGAAGAGTAGCCTGATTCTCATCCGCTACGGTAGAGTACGTTAGCACTTCCTACCTCCGCGTCTGATAAGTCACGCTTATCATGGCCTAAGCAAGGTTAGTCGGGTACCCTGTGGAGAGTAGCCTGATTCACATCTGCTACGGTAGAGTACGTTGCACTTCCTACCCCCGCGTCTGATCAACCCGTGTCAAGGGCTGAAATTCATTTGGATATAAACCACTTGGGGGATATGGACCAATTACAACGAAGCTTTGATTTTCCTCCAACTACCATCAGCCAATCAGAGTTACGGCTATATCTTACCGTTACAAGAGTTTCGCCGATTCAACTGCTAGAGGGAATTTTCCTTTATGGTGCATTTTTTTTTTCTCTCGAAAGAAATCACTCGGCAAACTGATATAATATGGATAATTATGCCTTCACCTTCTCGTATGGCCAAAGAAAAGGTAACATTTCAGCGATTTGAACAGATGGAAGACAAGATTCCTCGACTAGTCGACTTGGCAAAACGCTTGACTCCGTAACGTTGAACAGACGCGGTAGGAAGTGACAACGAACTCTGCCAAAGTGGATGAGAATCAGGCTAGAGCTCCTCTGGCCAAAGGTAACCCACAGAAAACCCTCGGCAAATCGACCTGACTCCGTGACGTGGATCAAACACGGAGATAGGAAGTGTCAACGAACTCTACCGTAGCGGATGAGATCTGGCTAGAACTCCTCTGGTCACAGGTAACCCACAGAAAACCCTCGGCAAGTCGACCTGACTCCGTGACGTGGATCAAACACGGAGATAGGAAGTTTCAACGAGCTCTACCGTAGTGGATGAGAATCTGAATATCGCGATCGCGATGTTCAGCGTAGATTAACTGGTTTGTACTCTACGAACAGTGTTCACTTGTATCTCTGGCGAGCAAACTGTTTGTTGCAGCGCTAAACAGTTCTTGATGGCAGTGGCCCGCAGGGAACTTCTGCAGAAACTGATGAGGAAAGCTGAATTTCATGGCACCAAAATGGGAAGTGTTCGGAATTCACATGTATAGCCATGAGAAAGGCAAACACTTCCAATTCTGGGGAATGGGAAATTCAGCTTTTCCCATGGTTTCTGCAGAAATTCCTTGTGGGCTTTTTCTCTTGTTTGTCATCAGTCTAAGACGGAATACTTTCTTGCTCACTTAACAGCGTTCAACCTAAAATGATTGCTTTTATACAACAGCATCGTGAAGACTAATACAGTAATTACAAAAACTCTACTCACTTTATTTGAGTCTTCAAAAGTAAGCGTGTATTTCTGATAATCAACTTTGTCTCTTGTATCTTGCCGTCTACCAGAAGACGTTTCTCTTCGCTCTTCATTTACTGCGCCCTCTTCTGATAGGTGTTCTAAATTAGATTCCTTTTGAGTTGGCTTTTCTAACTGAGCTTGGGAATCTTCAGGTCTCTTCTCAGCACTTAGTTTGTAAATTACCTAGAAAACAAAAGGGGATGAAGTATAATGATTAACTCTACCAGAGCTGAAACTGAGTTGCTTGTCAACTTGGCACTGGTGGCTGAACATTGCGACTATACAGACGCGAAAGAGCGTTGCAACCAGTTATAAGTACAAACTAGATGCCAGCTGGGTGGTTCTTTTTACCACAGGCTGGGACCTTTCTCAAAGAGCCCGTGTTATCCACTCCTTTATAATTGTTTTCGTTTGATACTAGAAGACAAATTGCGTGTAGAAATCTCTTAATAAACATCTTAAAACAAAGTTTCAGATTTGATTTAGCAAATTCAATCAAGAACATTGCTTTATATTCTCTAAATCAGCCGATGGAATTGGATGCTTTCTCCGACTTGCTATGCTGTCAAAATGGCGGTCTGACACAGACTCATGAAGCTGCCGTCAGTCTCTTCACTGACGGTAGGGTCCATTTTTGCTTGGCGACAACATCAAGAAAGTTAGCACAGAATGCTTGAAGCATCACAGTCGTCTCAATGTAATATTTGGTCGCTTTGCAAACAGCAGCCTTTACATTAGGTAGACGCGAACCATTCTACAAATAGCATGATCACGGAAGGGCTTCATCCGAGTCAGTATTTACGGAGTTTGCTCTAAATAATGTGCAATTGATATTATGTGATACGAATACAGCGGATTTCAGATGAGTAACGAAAATTATTTGTGTTTACTTTGCATTCTCATTGGTCGCTCATTTCTATCAACCAATCATATTTAGAGCTAAGCGCAGCTGTCCATTTAGTGCTCACGTGTCCACTACGTGAGAGTGATCGTACTTGGCGTGACTTACAAAGTAACCTGTCAAGTGTTCACTAAGTGACAGTGGCTTTACTCGGCTTGTGATTGGTTGACAGGAAAACCATTCAGCAGAAACTTGTAATTTCTCTCGATCATGATTGGCTAGGCGTACTTGGTCTTACTGCAGCCATCAGAAATATAAAGAAACCAGTCACGTGTTCAATGAGTGACAGTGGTTTTACTCGGCTTGTGATTGGTCGACAGGGAAGCCATTCAGAAGCAACTTGCAATTTCTCTCGATCATGATTGGCTAGGTGTAAAATTCGCTGTCTTACCGTGGGTGTGTTTTTTGACCGGTCGCGCTTGAGCGCGCCCTTGCTTAGCTTGACGTAGCCTTGGCCATCTACAGACGCACATAACTCAGTCCATGGGCTATAGGAGAAACTCTACAAACACAAAGAGACAATACTAGCATGGTGAGAACCTCTACAAACACAAAAAGCTAGCCTGATGAGAACCTCTACAAACACAAAGAGACAAGACTAGCATGGTGAGAAACTCTACAAACACAAAAAGCTAGCCTGATGAGAACCTCTACAAACACAAAGAGACAATACTAGCATGGTGAGAACCTCTACAAACACAAAAAGCTAGCCTGATGAGAACCTCTACAAACACAAAGAGACAAGACTAGCATGGTGAGAAACTCTACAAACACAAAAGCTAGCCTGATGAGAACCTCTACAAGCACAAAGAGACAAGACTAGCATGGTGAGAATCTCTACAAACCAAAAAGCTAGCCTGATGAGAACCTCTACAAACACAAAAGCTAGCCTGATGAGAACCTCTACAAACACAAAGAGACAAGACTAGCATGGTGAGAACCTCTACAAACACAAAGAGACAAGACTAGCATGGCGAGAAACTCTACAAACACAAAAGCTAGCCTGATGAGAACCTCTACAAACACAAAAAGGCAAGACTAGCCTGATAAGTGTGTCTTCTCATAGATAGGAGAAAACACAAAATCCCCTAAACTACCTTTGAAAATCTCTACAAACACAAAACGACAAGACTAGCATGATAAGTGTGTCTTCTCATAGGTGATGAGACATCGCAAACTACCTTTGAGAAACTATACAAACGCAAAACGACAGAACACTAGCGTAGAAAGATCGTCTTCTGCAGACGAGAAGAACTTCAACTTCCCTAACTTCCCTAAAAAGGTCATTGTTTTAACTTTCGCGATTGGGGTCTTTTCGCAGCGAGATTTACTCACCCATACAATAGTGTTATGCTCTATAAGAGATCTAGCATAGCGAAAGCGCAACGAGGGAGGGAGATTCTGAAGATCGTTCTCACAGTACAACCAGTTGGGGGATTGAGCTGGCCATGTCATCTCACAGATCACAGCTAGTTAAAGCAAAAACAAAAGTACGAAAGGTTTTAATAAAGGGGGATGGGCAAGGGGGGGGGGGGTAACATTTCAAAGAAGGGGCTCAGTGGAACGGGTTTACTAAAATGGGGCATTAAGCCTAGTTTCCATATAGTCTTATCTGTCGTATCAGTCAACCGTGAAACAAAAGAATAATTCCAATTTCCATTGTTTCACGGTCGACTTGTTTAACGGTCGACAGATAAGACTATATGGAGGGGGGCCTTAGTGGAAAGGGGTTTACTGGAGGGGGCCTTAGTGGAAGGGGGTTTACTGGAGGGGGGCCGAGTAGAAAGGGGTTTACTAGAGGGGCCTTACAGTTGAAAGAGGTTGACTAAAGTGGGGGGAAGTAGAAATGGGGAAGTAGAAATGGCTTAATATAGATGGGCGTCAGAGTGTCTCCAAGCCAGGAATATGCTTTACCGTACATTTACGAAGGTTTTGAACTGGGCAGCTGTCGACTTGAGGTTCCATACTCTAAACCGTTTCTCATTGCAGGCTGAAAGACACAAAATCGAAGATAAAAAATGGTTACATCGGGCAGGGCAAAACTTTGATTGACCGCAAATTGCTGTTTCTTCTTACCGTCACCTTATCACCTTCGAATCCCTAATAACTACTTCAATACCCCCCTACCCTAGGTAAAATATATAAAATTGTCATTCTAGCCACGTAGCAAGATGTTTCACTTCTGCCTATAACAGAGTTCGTACGCTTTCTGAATGACAAAAAACCAGGATTTTCCAGGAGGTCTTTACTTATTTTTCCAGGAGTTTTCCACGAGTTTTTATGTGGTAGAAATATCCCCTCCCCTCCCCCCCAAAAAATACCCACTTTAAAAGAAAGCTGCTTTATTATATTGGACCGATATACGACAATTTACATTTTTCTATTCACTCTTGTTGCAATATGATAACAATGCTGATGTCATAATTTGCAGCCCAAATAAATTTGCGAGATGACTCATTCAACCACATTTGAGTTGAAACATTTTTCCAGGATTTTCCTTAACAATGCAGAACTTTCAAGGATTTTCCAGGAAGGAAATGAAAATCCAGGACATTCCAGGACGCGTACGAACCCTGCTGTAAATAACACGAGACCCAAGAAAACTAACGTCGCTGTGTGTTTGGTCTTTCTTTGCATTCTGATTGGCTGACTAAACAAAGGCTCAAGACCTCAACCAATAGGAACGCATAGAAAACGCAAGTCTGATTTACATTCGACCGTCATCTAGACATTTGACATTCTGATTGGCTGACTAAACAAAGGCACAAGACCTCAACCAATAGGAACGCGTAGAAAACACAAGTCTGATTTTCTTTCGACAGTCATCTAGACATTTGACATTCTGATTGGCTGGCTAAACAAAGACTCAAGACCTCAACCAATGGCAACGCGTAGAAAACGCAAGTCTGATTTACATTCGAAAGTCAACTGAAAACCGCTCTTGTGATATATTTACCGGTGAGTATAAAGTTTGGATCACTTTCACACCAGGCCACGTCGCGTATAAAGTGAAGATGCGCCTGGATTTGTAAATACGGAGCAAGACCTGCAACAATGCCAATAGCAACAAAATTAGTTTACACAGTCAAAGGGGAAAAAGTAAACAAAGGACACCTTTATAATGATTAAAAAGAATTAGTGGCGTAGCAAAATAGTTGACGTTGGGGCCCTGTTATGAAGTAAAAGCCAACAGGGCCAGTTAAATGTCAATTTCCCATTGTTTAGTTAGTTAGAGCTATTGTCTCGAGCTCATTTGCATTAGGAACGGCACTATCTGCCGTGCCAACGTCGCGCTAATGCCGCGTTAAATTGCAAGTTTGAATCCTTCCAGCACCCCTAAAATTAGGGCTGAGATGTCCTCCATTCGGAGAAATTACTTGTTTTTTACTGGCTAATAAAACCCAGTCAATCTAGCGGGACAGAATTCAGTTCGACGTTTAAAACGGGCCTTAGAGACGCCTGGGGTTCCTATCTGTAAAACTTACGCGTTGTCAAACTATTACTGTCAGGTGACTTGAGTAATGGCGACTCCGTCAATATGTTCCATATACACACCGTACCTGGGAATGACATTTTGAAGAATGTGACCAGGACAGCGATGAGTACACTATCATCGGCAAACAGGACTTTCCTGGGGAAACTCTAAGTTCTTTACAAATGGTAAATTAATGGAAGTAACTGATGGATAGCCAAAATGCTAGTCCAAATTTGTTAAATAACCCTTTCACTACAAAGCGATCATGCTTGTAGGCTTCATGGACCCATTACAAAGAGGATGGAAACGGATTGCAACAATGAGTTTTTGAAATCTTGCTGGGATGAACTGGGATGAAGCTACTTCAATATTTGTACGAAAATCTGTTGTCTTGCTGATAAAACTTACCTACATTGTTTATTAGGCTAATATCAAGTGATACGAGAGCGATTTGGGATGCGTATATACAAATTTAGAGCTTTATTTACGAATTCATTAAGATACCGTGACACAGCCCCTTTATTCCAATGTAGAACCCAATGTATAAGCCTCCTTGTAACAAGCTTACCATCTGAATACCCAGACAGAATCTTTCCTCGGTTGGAGTCTGGGGACCACTTTGCAGCAAAGGCCTGGCCACGTCGCCCATCGTACGTAACACCGACAGGGCCTGGCACGAGCACAAAGTGTGGTGTGGCCTGCACCATCACTAGAAACGCAAAGAAAACAACTGTATTTATGAGCCGTCGATGCCTATTCAGTTGTACAACAGAAAGCTGGACTATTGTGGACTAAAAAAAACGAAGCGTTAGTTGCCGTTTCTTCTGGCAAATACTGACCTTTTGAATAGCCATCACCCTCTGAACTGTCGGTGTCAGTTAACTTCTCCAGTAATTTCTCGGGATAAGGAATACTTCAAAGCAAAATTATACCATTAAAAAAACAGAGGGTTAGCCTGCGAAAGCCCCCACCACTTAGCGCTCGCCGAGAGAGACTCTCGCAAAGAGGCGTCTGCGCGCTGAAGGCGAACATTCCAAATGGCCACGTAATTCATCAGTATGTAATGTTTGTATTGAGCGCGCAGACGCCTCTTTGCGGGAGTCTCTTTTGGCGAGCGCTATAAGTGGTGTCGCCTTTTGCAGGCTAGTAGCAGTGTTCAATCACTCCTAAAAACAAACAGACTTTTGGATACTCATTCATCATATTTTTTAGTATAGGCATTCGGCACATCAGTACAGCCATGCATTTACGTAGGGGAAAAAAAGGACCAATCGGTTTTGTTTTTACAATATGGGTCTGAATACAGGGTACCAGACCGCTCAGTATAAATGTGCAGCTTCGCGACTCTGAAACCTAAGACAAACAGCTAGAACGGATTTCGCATGACTGTGAAAAGCACCGTGACAAAGTTGTTCCGCGCCGCGACCGTGACCGTACCGCGACTACGCGATTTCATTGGCGATTTCATACAGCAGGCCAGGTTCCGTACCGCCACCGCGACAGTACCGCGCCGTACCGCGGTACTTTTCACACTCATACGAAATCTGCTCTATCTCGCACCTTACAATCATCAAGAGAAATGTGAAACAGCGAAAACGTATAAACGCCCAGAAAAATTCCTGACTTGAGATCTCACCTTATGATTCGTACAAGCCATCACCACAAGCGAGGGCCACTAAACCAAGTCGCGCTAGCTTCCCCTCTGCTGCTTTAGTATCGGCCCTCTGCCACGCCCCATCAGGGCACCAGGACGCCTCCCAGACCGGTCCATACTCGTGTGTTATGCCCAGGGAGAAATGAGGGGTGGCACCCGAGCTGAAATGCACACATGAAATGCCGTATTATTAAAAGATCACGGGCTCATAAATAAGGGTGTCCCTCTCTAGTATTGCCCTATTTATAACGCATTTTGACAGACCTAGTTATTTTTAGAACGGTTTTACCGCCAAAATTGTAAAGCTGTCATTTGCACGATATGCACGTGCAAGCACTGATTTCTTGCTGTTCTCTGCTATTGTTATTCTAAATATACGTGAACGCAGCGGCATAGAAACAAGAGTAAATACCAATTTAAAAATAACTACAATCTTGGACAATTAGTTGGCTACTTTTTGCCGCTTCCCCTACCGAATGTTCTGTGTATACGCGCAATAGACCTTTTTCCAAATGGCGGCCAAAAATCAAATAGATTTTTGTTAAAAATGAGCACCAGCACTAGAACACACATCATCACTTTAGTAAAACTCCAAAATTTCCCTGCATTATATCTAATATCTTCCGAGAAAATGAACGTTGAAAATCTGAAAATTTACAGACGTTTGTATGACTGGGGGTATGCATACCCCCAGTCATACAAATCTCTGTAAAATTGTCAATTTTCAGACTCTACTTTCTCAGCCGACATGGCATTTGGCATAACGAAAATTTAAAGTATTACTAATGTGAGGATATTCTTTCTAGTGCCAGTATTTGATTTTCAGTCAGTTTAATTTTAAGACTGAATTTCTGGCGGCCATTTTGGAAAAAGGTCTATTCCCAACATTGGGAGGGGAAAAAAGAAGCGCGCAGTGTGTGTGTTGTGTGTGTGTGTGGGGGGGGGGGGGGGGAAATAAAACGTGCGTGATTCAAAACAAAGCATGGGGGAAACATGCCCCATGAGTAGCCAAGTTAATTTGTCCAAGATTGTAGGTCTGTCAAAACGCCTTGTCAAGAATATATATCAAGGAACGCCCTACTTAGGGACAAACCAATACAATACAATACAATAAACTCTATTTCACGAGGGTTTCATAATAAAAAAATACAAGTAGATACCACCGGGAAGGGGTTGCAAAAATCCCGAAAAAATAACGCACAAACTTGAGTTAGAAAAATGAATCCCTGCAAGCCGGTCAGGCAGAAGAAAACAACATCATCGACTCACAAACAAATCCGGCACTCATCTGAGCCAGGAAAAAATATCCTGCACAAGAAAAACCTGCAACTTTCCCCGGAAACATCTAATGGTCCGTCCCTTATGAACCCCTGAAAATATACAGTCGTATAATAATGGTCCTATGTTTTTTGACTATGACATACAAGCGAATCCTGGGCCAAATTGGTCGTACCTTATACTTGAACTTTTCAGTTTTCCGAGATTCCATAGTTGTACAACACCTTTCTCTTGAAAGCTCTCTGTCACCACATGAACCTGAAAAATAGCTTATCTTCAAACATCTGGGGCCAGTTCCTAGAACGTCAGATAAGAGTTACCAGTAGATAAACGCTTATCCAACGGATAAATCCAGAACAAATCCTATACAACAGATAACTTTTATCCGTGGATAACTTTATCCAACCTTTCAGGAACTGGGCCATGCTCGCTATATCAAAGAGCCCGTGTCAGCCACTCCTTTGTTATTGTTTTCGTTCGATATTAGATGACGAATTACGTGTTAAAATCTCTAAATCAACATCTAAAAACAAAGTTTCAGATTTGAGTTACCAAATTCAATCGATAGAATTGCTCTATGTTCTCTAAATCAGCCGATGGAAATGGATGCTTTCTCCGACTTGGTATGTTGCTATGTTGTCAAAATGGCGACTGACACAGGCTCTTTAAAAGGTCGAAGAAAAGTAGTTACAGGGTTCCGGGTCAAACTAAAATTCAAAATACGTTATAGCGTTATTCACAGTTTATCAAAATGGCCATTCTAATGCTAATGTGCCAGAAGTAGATTGAATAGCGCCCTTTGTTCTGTGAACCGATCTCTGGTTGGCACATTAATAACAATGGATGACGTCAGCGTGAACTGCCCTATAGGCCATTTGCAGCTCAACAGTCGATCATGTGCTTGTTATTTCGCTACTAGCCTATGAATAGACCTCTAGATTCTAGCCTGCTTGTAGGCGTTGTTTTTTTATCGCGAAAACCCCGAAAACCAAGAGTTCGTCGTGGCCGCCATCTTGGACGCGCGCCGGAAATGCCTGGAGCGAGTGACGCGAAAACCCCAGAGTTCGTATAGGCATTTCCGGCGCGCGTCCAAAACTCTGGGGTTTTCGCGATAAAAAAAAACAACGCCTGCAAGCAGGCTATCTAGATTCTCAAGGGTAAATCAACCGAACATGACTGGAGGGTAAAAAAACTTTTGAGTTGACTTGTTTTACCAAATTGCAAAGAAATGAGACTGAAAAAGTGGCATATTCGAAGTGATTTGACCAGCCACATATCAGTCACATTTCTGATAGACCTCCTCGGCTTGGGAGTAACGTTTTTCCATTTCAGATCGCGTGGCATTCCCATGAGTATTCTCTTTCTTTTTTTTGCTACGCACCGAATATGAATATGGAAGCATCCTAAACAAAGACAGATCAAATGAATGGCAAACATTACGCCAAAAGCATCCCAGTACAACCACGTGTAAGACGGACCGCAAGGGCCTATTTAAAAACGGGCAAATGAAAAACCTTGCAAATAATCTTACCGAATTGATGGATTTGTGGGTGCTGATCATCAAATACTGATCGTGGTCTTTGCAGCTATCTAGTGGAAAATCACAGAAATCTCGAATATGGTTACTCACAGGGAATTTCTGCAGAAACCCATCCATGGGAAAAGATGAATTTTCCAAGGCAAACGCATGAGAAGTGTTCGGAATTCACATGGATAGCCGTGGGAAATCCGAACACTTCCCAATCGTCTACCATGGGAAATTCGCCTTTTGTGGTATGTTTCCCTTACTGGCACCCAATGGAGAAAAATATTTTGTTTTTTTTCTTTCCCTTCACGCACGAGTTTCGCACGAGTGCCAGGGTAACAAACCATAGAAAAGGTCTATCGAGTAACACTCACCAGGGACTGGGCACCACTCAATGGACCACACAGGGCCCCCAACATTGAGCGTTAAATCACCAAACGAACCACCTCAACAAAAGGAATACACAAGCAATTGATTAGGATGGTAAAGTAGAAGGCAAATAAATAGAGGATATTACAAGGTGGCGCGAAGATATGAATTTTATTTTCGAGTGGCAAAAGCAATATTTTACGAACGAGCGCAGCGAGTGAGTAAAATATTGCTTTTGACACGAGAAAATAAAATTCATATCTTCAAGACACCGTGTCATTTTCTTTTTATTATATAGACAACCAAGAAAAAAACATTCCAAATTGATTTCCAAGCACTTTCGTTTTGACCGATATCCTCACTAGTGAGGATATGGAAAATATGTCACTCAGGACCCGGATGTAGCTTCGTATGAGATCTACGAGTGGCGTATTTCCCAGTAAAACACTCGTGTCTATATAATAAAAAAATGTATGTGTTTATATTGCCCATTACAACGAAGAAGCGAAGGTCTAAACATTTCCAGATGTTGAAACATGAAACAAAGCAGTACCTTCTACTCCATTTTAAGACAGATTGTGTTTTAGTGAACGCGTGGCCAAAAATTGGATTCCTAGAAAGTACAAAACCTACTGGCTTTATTTTAGCATCTTTTGAAAGGTTGACATGCAAGAAGTAACTCGAGTTAGTTCCATCAAGAAATCTTGAAGGGAACCTATGAAAATACATTTCGATGTTTATATACAAAGGTATAGGCATTTGGGAAGGAATTGCGCTTGACGTGGAGTTTTCCCATTACTGTCCTCCAGGGGCCAGTTCCTAGAAGGTCAGTTAAGAGTTATCGGTGGATAAACGCTTATCCAACAGATAAATCCTGAACAAAACCTATAGAACAGATAACTTTTATCCGTGGATAACTTTATCCAACCTTTCAGGAACCGGCCCCAGGTGGTAAACTTTGAAATTTAATTTCTCCGCCTTCCGTGCGAATTTCATGGCGGAACTAACCAAGGTTTTGCCCCTTAGCACCTCATTTCTACTGACTCTTATCAACTTGAATTGTAGGCAAAATGAAAACGAGCAACAATGCCAGTATTTGTGGCTCAGAGTAGACCCGCACTCTACTTCGCGCAACAAGTTTTTTACAACTTGAAACAAATGTTGTTGCGTGACAAGTTGTGGCGTGACAAGTTGTTGCGTGACAAGTTGTGGCGCGAGATGAAAAACGTGAAACATCGATCATCAACTTGCAAACGCAACTTGCGCGACAAATTGAGGGATTTTGTGCCTCGTATTTCCCCGGCTTTGCCAACTGAGCTAACCGGGAAGTGGTTAAAAAATCTCCAACGTGATAATCAGGGGAACAATTATTATGTCAGCATATTAGATTAACATAACTCTAAAAGAAGGAAATCGTCCTGCTCAAAACACTCACTTTCAGTTCTCTCCAGCCCCGTGAACAACGGTAACTGATGGTCAGCGGTGGGCTTCTCGCCGTCTCGATTAATACGGAATAATGGCGACGCATGCGCAGTAGGTATGCACTCCGTGATAATGCTAACAACACATTAAAAACAAAAGAATGTCAGTTAACCACATGTAAATTGTCAGTCTTCAAACCACAATATCTATCACAATACCGGTGACCACCCGTACGAAGTTTTGAGCCTTTAGAATGAATGTACACATTTTTAATGTTTGACCTGAAATCATGAAACTTTTTGCACTATTCTCACCGGTCTCATTAGTGCGAATATAACTATGCAACGCTCGGTACACAGTGCAATCTCACCTTTGTTCCGCTTTGGTCCAGTGTTCAAACGTTGGCATCACGTTTTATGGACGATATCCTTTCCTACACATTTCTTCCTCCTATTAAAAAAAGTTGTAATGTAACAGAACTGGCTGCTTTGACTCGATAACTAGCGGAACATACGCCGGTCTAATCTTTATCCGTTCCTATAGCCCGGCTTACATATCTTTTCAGATGTCGCAGCAGTCGCGAACAAACTTCGACTTTTACGACACCTGCAGCACACCGGTTTCCATATTAGTCGCAACAGTCGCAACCAAATTAGTGGCCCAGGTTTCAATTAAAATTTGTGTCGCAGCAGTCGCGAAACTCCAGTTGCAGCTGTCGCAGAGATAGAACACGGGCGATTCCTGTAACACGAGTTGCAGAAGTCGCAAGAGTCGCAGCAATCACGAACGCCACAGTGTAAACTAGACCGACCGTTACCGTGACCGTTACCGTGACCGTTATCGTTATCGTGACCGTTATCGTGACCGTTATCGTGACCGTTACCGTGACCGTTACAGTGACCGTTACAGTGACCGTTACTGTGACCGTTACCGTGACGGTTATCGTTACCGTTACGGTGACCGTTACCGTGACCGTTATCGTTATCGTTACCGTGACCGTTATCGTGACCGTTATCGTGACCGTTACCGTGACCGTTATCGTTACCGTTATCGTGACCGTTATCGTGACCGTTATCGTGACCGTTACCGTGACCGTTACAGTGACCGTTACAGTGACCGTTACTGTGACCGTTACCGTGACGGTTATCGTTACCGTTACGGTGACCGTTACCGTGACCGTTATCGTTATCGTTACCGTGACCGTTACCGTTACCGTGACATTGACCGTGACCGTTACCGTGATCGTGACCGTTACCGTGACCGTTACCGTGCCGCAACTACGCGATTTCATTCTGTATCTACAGCAGGCCAGGTTCCGTTCCGCGACCGCGACAGTGCGCGCCGTGCCGCGGCACTTTTCCCAGTCATAAGAAATGTGCTCTATTAGCGACTAATGCACTAACCACTTGGTGTGAAAATCGACGTTCTGCATGATGTCTTCAATGCAAGTTCTAATCAAGAACCTTTCTTTTCCATGTACGCGGCGGATGACGTCCTGTTTTCTCGTCCTACCACCTGTCTTAGTATTACTACCACCACTACTCCTTTTGATGTACCTCTGAAATGGAAAGGAGAAACGCAGGAAGTCAACTACTAAGTTTATATCGAAACTATAAACGCGCACAGATGACAATACGCGGTGAGAGATGTCCTAGATTAGCCAGGGCCTAACTCGCACACCAGGTCATTACCACTGAATGGCTTCCCGTCACGAAACACCTGAAAACATCCAATAATTACATGGAAATGAGCACTCCAGATCATCTCTTCGATCTCCCCTTCTTCGCCGTCGAGTTCATCATCGTCTACTTCATCGTCGCCAAGCTCCTCCACCCACTCCTCATCGTCTTCCTCCTCGTCTTCCTCCTCCTCCTCCGCATCATCATCCGGGACAAAGTCCCGATCGGTGTCGTTCTCGTCTCCGCTGTAGGCCAAGGTCTGAACGACGCCATCCCTGATCAAATGCAAAGAGTTTTCCTCTTCCTGTAAAAAGACGTCGCCATGTTTGAAACTTTTTAACTTTTTAACTTTTGTTAACAGTCCATTGACATTTTGACATTTTGCACAAAGAATTAGGAGGCCTACTCTGGTACCTCATTTCGCCACGAGTTTATGCGAGATAAAGCGAGATAAGGCGAGATAAGGGAGAATGGTCCAATTGAAAAAGCGAGATAAAGCGAGATAAGGTGAGATAAGAACAATTTGTGCCAATTAGGAACTGCGAGATAAGGCGAGATAAGGTGAGATAAGGCGAGATAAGGTGAGATAAGGTGAGATAAGGGAGATAAGGCGAGATAAGGTGAGATAAGGTCCCAGTGTAGCCCTATAAACGGAAAGCAGCTCATTGATTTCATTTCAATCAAATAAGATAAGTTGCCTCCCAGTTTCTTTGAGTTGTTTAAGCAGTATTCGGCATTGTTTTTTTGAAGTTATATATCTATGAACTATAATTTAGTATATATGTAGAATTGCTATCCTCGCGGCTTTTACGTAAACCAGTGATTCTCGCTGATATGTGGAAAACTGGACCTTTTATAGACGTTTGTAAACTAGAGTATACCCATTACCCCCAGTGTACAAGTGACTGTCTTTCCTTGTCTCTACTACATGGATAGAGGGCCTTTAGGATTTTTAGGTTTTTTAGGATTCTTAGGATTTTTAGGTTATCGTCATTTTAGGTATATTGACGGTTTTTACCGTCAAACACTGAAGGGCCACAGCTGAAGTAAACATGACTGATCATATAGATGTTTGACATATAGCTACATGAAATGCTAGAAATCAGTCGTTCAGTTTTTCCAATTTACACATACGTTTATAGCCCTTATAACCAAGATGTTCTGAGCAGTTTCCAGAATCACGAGATTGTAAGACGGAATAGGAAAGCGGACTTCATATGGCTGTGAAAAGTGCCGCCACAACGTTCTGCCGCAACCGTGACCGTACCGCGACTTCGCGATTTCATTGGCTCTCGTCCTATAAAGAACCGTAAGTTTCTGGCGCGACCACGCAATAGACCTGCGCTTGGGCGTAATGTTGTCCTATTTCAGATAAAGTGGCATTCTCATGAGTATTCTTTCTGTTTTTCTGCTACGTACCGAAGGATATATGAATATGGAAGCGACCCAAACGAAGAAAGATTATTCAAATGAATGCCAAGTGATCTGAAATAGGACAACATTACTCCAAAGCGAAAGAAGTCTATTTGATTGGCTGTCTGTACTTGCGTGCACAAATCAAGTACTGGCATGCCGCGACAATGCAATCTGATTGGTTGTCCGTGACAAGTCTTGCCGCGACAATGCAATCTATTGGTTGTCCGTGACAAGTCTTGCCGCGACAATGCAATCTGATTGGTTGTCCGTGACAAGTCTTGCCGCGACAATGAAATCTGATTGGTTGTTCGTGACAAGTCTTGCCGCGAGGCAGAGAAAGCGAGGTTCGAGGTTCCGTATCTACACAGCAGAACAGGTTGCCTGCCGCGCCGCGACCGTGCCGCAGCACTTTTCGCAATCATACCAAATCAACTCTACGTGCAGGGGCGGATGCAGGAATTTCAGAAAGGAAGGGGGGTAGTGAAAACATGGGACGAACATTTGCAAATTTCCTTCATCAAATACAGTAAATGTATGGGGAAATCCCCCCCATCCGCCCCTGATGTGTGCCGTTGGTACTGACCACTTCGCTGTGGTGGACGACACGTGCTTCCTGGCACCTGTCAGGGTAGTAAAGTCGGATTCACACTTGGTGCAGACATACTGGCGGTGTCAAACCCGCAGCTCTCGTAATGGTACTTGATCCCGTCATACGTTGAAAAGGTGGAGTCACAGTCCTGAAAAGTAATTTTACCATGTGGTTACCATAGTTACACTTTTCTTTGAAGGATGGCGTGGAAGGGCCCTCCTTGCGGGACTGGAAAAAATGTTTGAAAATAAAATCCAGTGCACGCCTCTAAAACAAGGCCTGACACTGAGATCATATGGTCGCCAATGGCGACTAAATGCGGGGCTTGGCGACCAAAATGACCAAAAGAGCTAGTCGCCAAATGACGCCCTATCTTTGTGAGTTCAGCTGACATCCACGTTTATGTGGCGACTAAATATTTGCATTTGTGACTAAAATTTTTGAATTAGTCGCCAATGGCGCCTAGCGAAAAACGTTAATGTCGGGCCCTGTAAAATGACGCTCGAACCCTCCCATAGTGCGATTGAATTTGTTAAATCAAATCTGAAATTTTTTAGATGTTTATCAAGAGCCCTCCTACACCGAAAACAATAACAAAGTAGTGGCTGTCACGTGCTCTGGGCAAGTTATCTCGCCAGACCCTTCATTGCCAATTTCTTCTTCTTCTTCCTCAACCCTTAACCCTAACCTGTCTCATCTTTTCACATGATAAAACCCTCGGCCTCTGTTTTAAGATGCACTTATCCAGATAAAACCTACATCTCTATTTACCTTATTTGGGCATGGTATTTCGCCAGACTTTGCCAGTTTCTTCCAATTCTGTCTCATCTTTTCGGTGATAAAATCTCAGGCCTCTGTTTTATCCAAATGAAACCTAAATCTCTATTTACCTTATTTGGGCATTGTATCTCGCCAGACTTTGCCAATTTCTTCCAATTCTGTCTCATCGTTTCGGTGATCAAATCCTCGGGCCTCTGTTTTAAGATGTACTTGTCCAAATAGCACTCCCCATGGTAAAATCCTGTCATTCTCCCAGCCGTGGTCACCAAATGGTCTTTGTTAATAAGGTCTTTCACTTTTTCACGTGCTCTAGAAAAACAAGCAAGAAGGATCGCGTTTGCGCAGAAAACATTTTTACGCAAAATAATGATGAAAAAACATTATCCAAAAGTGTTTGCGTCTTGGGAAGCAGATTGGCGTTTCCTTGGTCTCCTTATAATTGGCTTTAGCATGTATATGGGACTCCAGGTTGACCAGGCATATGTGTCCCGGGAACCAAGTCGAAACATCATAGCGCGACCTCTGCAAATGAAGTCAGCCTGGAGCTTTACGGCCGCCATTTACATGGCCCGCATGCAGGGATGGAGGGACTGAAGACGCCTCCTTATATTTCATACCGCAATGAAAAGTCTGAACCCAATAGAATGAATGTTATACGACACCAAATACGAAAATAGGTACCCAAAGAGTACACAAGTCTACGGTGCATGGCAGATGCAATGGCAGACTAATTTGTGAAAGCAAAAATTGTAAGTGTCCAATGGCAATACCCGTTGTAATTCCAGGTGATTTTTTCTGGAGCCAAAGATAAGTTGCAGACTTTCAAACTTCTTATTTACAGTCGCGAGTCGTAACATAACAACGTAAGCATAAGAGTGCATCATCAAATCAAACGTATTCGAAAATTTGTACATGATCAATGAGGATTCCACAGCGTGGCTTTGATTTTTCTTACGGAGCGTTGCGTGAAGTACATTGCGTGACTTCCCAGCTCAGTATTCAGGTACGCAACATACCTTGTAGCTGATTTTCTTTGATATCTTCCGGAGGCGCCAACTGCACTACTTTCAGGTGTCTCAGGGACATTTGTGTCTTCTGATTTCTCTACTACGTTAACCTTCGAATGTAAAAGAGAAATCACACTCAGCAAACATGAACCGTATGGCAGCTCTGCATGTTGTACTTGGAACTGGATGCCTACCCTTTCAAAGTTATTGTTGTTGTTGTTGTCATTGCTGTTGTTATTGTAGCTATTGTTGTTGTTGTTATTTGTTTTGTTTTGTTGTTGTTGTTGTTGTTGTTACTGCTACTGTTGTTATGTATTTTGCTTGTTGTGTACTGTTGTTGTGTATTTTGCTTTGTTGCTGCTTTGTAAGGTAAGGTCAGATGAAAGATTACTTACAAAGCAACAACAACAATATTTCTTGCGTACAAACAGTGTTGGTTGCTATTTGGGAGTGCTCTAGCGGTAGCACAGCGGGTATAAAAATTTCCTTATAAGAAGTTCAAAATCCTGTACTACGCAAAAACACAAGGAAGTAAAAGTATCCTTCATCTTATATGGAACACTAGACCAAAATTTTTGTTTGTCTATTTGTTAGTATTTGTTCACGTTTTTTTGTTCATGGCCCCACAGGGGGCTCGATTTGGCGGCTCTATAAATCGCGGTGTTAATTCCACTCGAAAAACTAATTTAGAACAAAATAGCAAACACTCCCTTCCTTAGAATAAAATAACCTGATTAGCTTACCGAATAACTACGTCAAAATATAAGCCTGTTAAGATAATAGCATGATTTCGGGTCGTGGCTAGATGGAATCCTTCAGACGTAGGTGACCGAGCGGGACTGAGCCGCAATCTCCTTTCGGACTCATTCGACATTCGGGATCGCCTCGGAAGTGTGGCCGCAGACTTACTTGTATTCGTTATGAAACTATGTTTAGCAAGCTCGGTTTATCCTGTGTTTGTGTTCCTTATCGACTAATAAAGAGCTGAGCACTTTGGAAGAATACAATTTTATGGCTTCGAACAATAAATATAAGTCCGATGCGTAGCAGAAAATAAAAGAACTGTGAAGTTGCATTGCATATTAGTATATGTCCCGTAGAGTTATAACCCGGGAATAAATATAATCGCACTAAATAAGAAGTAACGCTACCGAAGCACATACGTTTTTCGTTTAAAAGCAGCAATACGAGTACTTAATCGATGAAGGTAATTAAAAGGGTAAAACGGTCGTGCGAACATGCTTCCTTCTGCATGGAATCCTTCAGGCGTATGAATGGAATCCTTAGGACGTAGGATGGTATCGCGTGACATTGCGAAACATGTTAACTGCTAGAGAAGACCTAAGGTCAGAGCCGGAGGCATGGCTGCTGCTATAAGCACATGGGATTCTCCGTACGAAGGTTTCGTAAGTACGAAAGAGGCGGTACAGCAAACTATACAGAAATTCGAGGAAGAGAGCTGTACCACTTTTATTGTAGGCAAAAAAGAAAAGCTATATGGCTGCTCTGTCGAAGGTAATATAAACATTTATTTCATTTTTTTTTTACCGGGGAATCGCAGGTCAATTTTCGCGAAATAATATAAAACAACTATAAACAACTATTTGCAGAATACTTCAACCATCAAGAAAGATCTCGCAAGGTTTACTTTGAAAGTTCTGAAAAAAATGAAAAGACGCCAAGGATAAAAGTGACGGTATCCCATATGTCTATGTCGCGACTGCCATGTTTGAGTGCCACCAAGGATGAGATAACACGTCCACGCTAAGAGGAGGTACAACGAAGAAAAGAACCGCCAGCAGGTTAGTAAAACCTCCAAGTAAACGCCGACACACACCGCGTGTAAACGGATAAGAAAAAAGGTGCACGATACAGGGTCGCGGGATCTTCGGGGGGGGGGGGATGATTGAGGGAAATGAGCCCCCCCTCCCCCGAACGACATTTACATGACATAACGGGACATGGTTCTTATTGGCGCCGTGCAGAATATTACATTGGCGTTTGTCCAGTAACGTGAACTAAAAAGGGTATATTATTTATGGCAGTTCTTATTTGTTTTCTATAATGACGTGGCTAAGGGGATGGGGTGGAGGGGGTGGGTTGGCAGGCCCCTCAATAATACGGGTTGCCAACAAGCAACAAATGTGCAAATAACCTATAGAGCGGTTTCATATGGCTGTAGTGAAACCAATATGTCAAAGTAAATTACACCAATTTTGTTCAGAATTTGTGTAATTTACTTTGACATTGGTTTCACTACAGTCATATGTAAACCGCTCCAGTGAAGTGTTCTTTTGTAGGAGGGAAGGGTGTAGTGAACTATAAAGGTGTTACTATGTTTTTAGAGAGCTTACGAATGAGATAGCGCGAGCAAATGACGTTGTTAAGTGGCCTCTCGCGGCCCCTCAGAAACACCTACGAGAGAGTGCATTTCAGTCCTGACCCCCCTCAAAAACACACAGAAGAGGGTCAGAACCCCCTCGGAATTAGTCAACCAACCCCTCGAAAAAAGTATTTCTCCTTTCCCTCTCTGCAATTTCCAGATATTTAGGAACCGCATTTATTGATATTTAGGGTATCCGCGGCACAAGTCATATGAGGCAGTACATAGAGTACTATGTCACGCAGGAGCTATTTAGCGGCGCCGACCACCAGCAAGAACAAGGCGTCGTTACCACCCCACTGACAAGGATATCACAAACTACATACAGAGAGCCAAGTTCCGTCAGCGTCACTCGAAAAGCGATCAAGTAAATTTGGAGCGCCTCATCCCGCAATGGCAATCAGACTTCCCAGGTTGCAATGTTTTCTTCCTCCGTACTCCGAAAGCTCTTCGCCATTGTTATTCTGCTATCAAAGTAAAGAGCAGCAATGTCTTCTTGGGATCTATGGAAACCAGATGGTTGGATGCCACTTACAAGACAACGAGATACGCGTTACCTCTGTTTTTCCTGTGCGTGCGTACCAACGTATCGTACCAAGTTGTTGGCGCTTTCGTGGTGCAGAATGAAGACAACTCCAGCATCGTAGAGGCCCTCAAGGTGTTCCGGGAATGGAATCCTGACTGGAATCCCGATTTTGTATGGTCGATTTTGACAGTGCAGAAATCCTAGCTGTCGAGGAAGTTTTCCCAGGCAAGTTACACGCACATAAGTTATACTATAAAAATCACACGTGCACGTGCGTCCCTCTTGAACAGCTACGGTATGTCTTACATCTTTAAAATTGGTTTCCTACTTCTCGCTTACACTGCAGACCCTACAACAGGCTCCACTTTAAGTAATATGTACCTAGTAAATTATGTTTCTCTTTCAGAATGTAGTGTCTTGTTGTGTGACTTTCATCGAGAGAAATCTTGGGGGAGTGGCTAAGCAAGGGCGACAATGGCTGTGTTGACGTGAAAGATGACATCTTGGCGGCTTTTAGATGCATTGCTTCGGCCGCAACAGAAGAAGAATGCCAACATGCAATACAGTCTCTTCACCAGAACTACATCTGGAAGACCTCAAAAAGGCTGCGCGAGTGGTTTGAAAATACGTGGATCCCTGAAAAAAAGGTTATTATTAATACTTTTAATATGAAACTTGATTTCAACATTGATATTAAGGTTTTTAGAAAGATTCGTTATGCGAATGATAGCAAAAGGTATACTTTACGTTTGAGTAATACCATAAACATTACAATAAAAATAACACATGTACCAATATAAGAGGAACTGCTAAAAAAATCATTTAATATATTTTTTGATACATTTAATGTTTTTTCCCTTCTAACGCATTTCAGGGGCACCTCCTTTCTGGTACCGAAAGCGTCTCCTGAGTAGACGTTTCAGTGCATACACCTATTTAAAAAACCGTTGCTTCGGGATTTGGTCGTTGCGATGCTTTGCTTGAGTGGCCACCAAACAATGGCGCTTGACGACACAGAGACCAATTTCCAAAGCACGGTTCATTGAAACAGATATGCGTTATTTTTATATGCCAGAGAATACTCGAAATACGCAACTTTGCTAATACATGGAATACCTCGGACCAAGCCCCTCAAGGAGCAAGTAACAAACAAAGAAAACCACGGTAGAATGTGGCCGGTTATTTCGTTCTCTTCTTATTTGTCCCTGAGGAGCATGGTTACTAGCATTTTCATGCATTAGCAAAATCGAGTATTGCGAATGTTGTATTTTGACAGCGATGGTGTCAAGCGTACCGCACAGAGGGCTTCATCATCGCAGTGCATACGAACAATGGCTTGGAGAGGCAGAACGAGGCCCTCAAGTACCAATATTTTGATGGGTACAGAAACTGCAGTCTGAGCGAGATGCTGACAGTTCTCATAACTAGGTTCTTGCCAGACTCGTACAGGAAGTAAGTGCAAATGTTCGTAAACATGCAAACATCACAAACAAAACCTACAGTCTAAAGTTGCCTGAGTAAAAACGTGATATATATATAAACTGATGCATTTATTAACATTTAGAAGTAACCTTATATGAAACACATTTTTATGCTCTGGCAAAAATTAATGTCAAAAAATTTAGACGAAAAAACCCTATTGAATATTCTTATTGCGTATCGCGTGCATGATGTCACCAATACCACTCCTCGAGCAGCAAGTACCACACCTCCCGCCACCAGTTCCACCACCAATACCATTCCACGAGCAGCAAGTACCACCCTTCCTGCCACTGGTACCACCACCAATACCACTCCACGAGCAGCAAGTACCACCTCTCCTGCCACCAGTACCACCACCAATACCACTCCACGAGCAGCAAGTACCACCCCTCCTGACACTGGTACCACCACCAATACCACTCCACGAGCAGCAAGTACCACCCCTCCTGCCACCGGTAGCACCACCAATACCACTCCACAAGCAGCAAGTACTGCCCCTTCTGCCCCTTCTGCCACTAGTACCACCACTACTTTCTTAGTTGTCAGCTGGCAACCAAGTGCAAAAAAGTGGTTGCCTGAAAATACTTTTGGTCACCAGGTGGCATCAAGAATGAAAAGAGCAACAAAATATTTTTTGGTCGCTAGCTGGCACCTATGTTCAAATTTTTAGTTGCCTAGCTCTGATTTGTGGTTGCCCAGACGAACATTTGCAATTTCTTTAATAAAAGGAAATTTATATACATGAGTAATCTACACTCAAATGTTACTTCTTTTGTTTTGCAGTTTGCTGAGAATTTCAGCCGAGGCATTAAGCCAACATTTAGACAGGTATGCAGTTTTGCAGACTATTATTTTATAATATAGTAGCTGCAAACTATCTAATTTTGATATGCTATGCAACAGAACTTCTTTTAATAATGGTTCTATATTTGCATAATTTCAGAGTGACATCCCAATGCTGAGGCAATACATGAAGCATTCAATAAAGAAAAAGAGATTGTGAAGTTTGCTTCAGTGTAAAGAATATCACCTGTAATCTGTAATGCATTCTCATGACATTCTCAAGTTCAAATAGGCCAGAGGGATTCCATCTTAAAAATACACAACAGTTCAATCCTACGCCTGAGGGATTCCACAAGTTCAACCCTACGCCAGAGGGATTCCATCTTAAAAATGCACAACAGTTCAATCCTACGCCTGAGGGATTCCACAAGTTCAACCCTACGCCAGAGGGATTCCATCTTAAAAATACACAACAGTTCAATCCTACGCCTGAGGGATTCTATCTTAAAAATACACAAGTTCAACTCTTCGCCTACCCTATGCCAGAGGGATTCCACCACAAGGTCAACCCTACGCCTGAGGGATTCCACAAGTTCAACCCTATGCCAGAGGGATTCCATCTTAAAATACACACGTTCAACCCTACCCTGAGGGATTCCACAAGTTCAACCCTATGCCAGAGGGATTCCACAAGTTCAACCCTACGCCAGAGGGATTCCATCTTAAGACACAAGTTCAACCCTACCCCCGAGGGATTCCACAAGTTCAACCCTATGCCATCTTAAAATACACAAGTTCAACCCTACGCCTGAGGGATTCCACAAGTTCAACCCTACGCGAGAGGGATTCCATCTTAAAATACACAAGTTCAACCCTTTGCCTGAGGGATTCCACAAGTTCAACCCTATGCCAGAGTGGTTTCATAAGTACAACTATATGTCAGAGGGATTCTACAAGTTCAAACCTATGCCAGAGGGATTCCATAGGAAGAACTTTGTATGAAACCATTCCACAAATGAACCCTACGCCAGAGGGATACATCTTTAAATAGTTCCATAATCTTAAAGTTAAGATAAAATAAAAAGCAGTAAGACAGAAAAAAATATCATATCATATTGCTATTATAAATAGTACAGCCTTTCTTGGGGCATTACTGTTATTATTATTTTTGTTATGCCATTATAAAGGCACCTACCTCCGAGGGATTCCATCCGTGCAATTCCTACGTCTGAGGGATTCCATCTGTGTGACGAGCGTAAGTGTTTATCGTTTTTGTACGCTTGCTACATATTACTAAAAAATTAACACTAGAAATATTCAGAAAAAGCCTTCCCTTGTTCCACGATACAGTTTGTTTTCCATTATACGAGCTACAAGTCCTCATTATAGCAGTTTTTGCAAAGAAGATGTACCAACAGAGTGTCCGCCATATTGGATTTTCCGAGACGAGCCCGAGTTCGATGCAGTCTCAGTCCCGCTCGGTCACCTACGTCTGAAGGATTCCATCTAGCCACGACCTTTTAACATGTTACAGGTAAGTCATGAGTTACCTTAACTCTCGCGATTGGCATGAAAATGCTAATGCTCGATTGACATCGCGTTATGTTCACTCAACCAGAACTTCAAAATGGCTCTGACACTACAATGGCTTTGCTGCAATCTGTCCCTGGTATTTTCCGCTTTATTCAAGACTATTTCACTACTTCTCGCTCAGCTCCATAAAGGCAAAGAACCAAAAGGGATTGAAGAAGTTATCGACCGCAAAACTGGGCGAAAAAGGCTCCGAAAACTCGAAGGTGAATTCAAGGAGAAACTCCACGATGATTTCTATTTCTTTGGAGGTCACGCTGTTTTTGCCAGCGCCGTGTTTATTGAATCAAGCGTCTCGTTGCCGCATGACTTGATTCGAGACGCGTTGTACGCGATTGCAAGAGTTCACCCCCTTCTTAGAGTAAAGCTGAGTGGGAATTGACAGAAAGTGGAAAATCTTTGAGATATTTGACTGAAATCACCAACTTCACTAGCCACGATGTAAACTACCTTGAGGAAGACACAGAGGTCAGTGAGTGGAGAGAAGTTTTTGAGAGGGAGTTATTGCAAGGGTTTGATCTATCTACAGGGCCATTATGGCGCGTAACTAGGCTAAGAGAGCATTATGAGTCTTCTAACAGCATCCAGAACACTTTGATTGTCGTTTTTCATCATTCAATTTCTGACGGCGTCTCTGTTGCGAAATTTCTTGAGCAACTCCAAGACAACCTGAGCCAGCTTCACAGGGGTATGACTCCCGAGCTGCAAGATGAGATGCCCTTTTTGTGCCCCTTGCTTGAGCTAGCTAGGGACCATATTGAGCTGCCTTGGTATTGTGCCTTGTGGTACCAAATAAAGGCTATATGGAGAAACACATTTTGGCCTCCGAGAAATGACTTCATGGAACGATTTCCACCAAGGGATCTTATACCATTGACATTGATCACAAAACATGCCTTTTACACCACTCGCTGAGTGAATCAGAGACAAAACAGCTGCTTAAAAACTGCAAAGCTCAGGGGGGTACTGTTGGGGGTGCTTTGGCAGCTAGTGCAGCAATGGCAGCTGCAGAGTGGCTGCAAAAAGGTGACTCGTGCCTCCCCCCTGGAGAATTTAAAGTAGGAATTCCTGTGAACATCAGGAATGAGCTCAACCCCCCTGTACGCCCAGAGGAAATTGGCTGCTTCATTGGTTTAATGTTTATACCATGTAGCTTTCCTAAGCTTGCCAATGAAAACCTGTCAAACTTGTTCTGGAAAACTGCCAGAGAAATGACGACTGGAATGCGTGAGAAGATTAATAAAAAAGAACATCTTGAGTTTCTACGAATGATGAAATACACACCAAATGATGTGTCTGAGAGTCTAGCCATGCTAAAAGGGATGTCAAAATGCCGGTCGGTTTCCAGGGGTGATTGAAGTGACTAACATTGGTAATGCCCGGTTTAGAGAGGGTCTAGAATTTAAAGTAACAGGATTGCATTTTGCAGTTGCTTCACATATTATGGGATCAGTTGCCACCATAAGCGCAGTGTCAGTCAATGGAAAGTTGTTTTGGGGTCTCAATTATGGAAGTCGTGCCATTACACATTATCATGCATTGCAATTCTATGAGGCTTTCAAAAACACTTTACTTAATATGGGGCAGCAAAGTGAAAGATGACCCATGAAGAAGGATGCCTCATTTTCAATTGAGAGTCTCTCAACAGAGACCAATGTTAACTTTTTTCAAGAGATGCCATTGACATGGTTAACATAAAAGTCTAGTAGCCAAATACTGAAGTTTGGTCACTATAACACACACTTAAAAACATACATCCAGCCTGTACTGTAGAAATCTGGTTGCCATATTTTTCTCCCTTATTAATGTAAGTCTCAATCTGGCAACAGGTTGAAATTTTTGCTTGCCAAACTTGTAAATCTAGTCGCCATTGGCAATCACGTGGGAAGAGTAGTATTGTAAATTGATCATTTTTGCATGACATCAAACTCAATTGACCTTGAAGTAATGTCTACATACCTTAGAAGCATGAATTACATTTGTGTGATACTTCAGTCCTTCTTTAGACCCATAAATCTTGCCGCACTCTTCACAAGCAAACACTTCCTTCTCTTCCTTCGACACCCCACACCTGTCGACATGATACTTGTAACCGAGGGCTGAGCCGAAGCTTTTTCCGCATCCTGTGGGACAGGCTAGTTTTTTCTTACTCCTTATCAGCTTTTTAAGGTCCTTAAGCTGTAGAACAAGCAAGAAACCAAACATGTAATCATTTACATGTGATTCCAGAAATTATTAATACCCCTCCATCCAATGGAAGGGGTTTGAGATGTATGACCCCCTACCCCACTGGAATTTTCAGTAAAACCAACATTTCATTGTATGGAAAATAAAAGGCATTTGACCCAACCCTCCTCCCCCCCCCCCCCCCCCCCCTTCACCCACATTTTTCGGACCATTAGTATTCACAAGTTTTTCAACTTCAAATTGAGGCTCCCACTGTATTTGTGCACCGCTGATACCTTTTCACCAGTAGAGCTGAGAAATTGTAGCCTGCATAGCTGGCATTTGTGTGTGTTTTCCGGAATGATTTCATCAGCGAGAGCGAAGGTTGTTTATCTTGAGTGTGAGTTGTTTTATATAAAATGGCCACATGAAGAACACATGGGGCCTGGAAAAAAGGGTTCAAAAAATGCCCCGATGAAATTGTCCCAGAAAACACACCAAACCGCCAGCTATGCAGGCCGGGCGAATTTATTTTTTACGCCCACTTCAAGATGGCGGCTAGCTAGTATAAATATTCATTATGATTCAATATTCTCGTTCTATGACTGAATGAAAAGGAGGATGTTGACCTGCGAACTCTCTCGTAGCTCATGTGTAAGATGTTGGGTTATGAATAAGTAATTTACACATCGTTGAGGGTTCGCACCACCATGAATACTTTTTCCTTTTTTCTCAACAACTTGCCTGAAAAATTTCTAAGTGCCATGAAGTGGGCGTAAATAAAAAAATCGCAGGCTAAGAACTCAAAACTAGAGTATTCTGTCACATTGCAAGGTTGGTTGCAAAGTTCCCTGCTAGCAGAAGCCTCTTTTCTCTGCATTTTACTGGCTGAGGTTCGCGAGGAAAAGAGACCTCTGCACTGGGTCGAAACATGCCTTGTTTTTGCCACCGTCCACAACCTTGTACGGTTTGCTGACCGTTTCTTGAGCCCACTATATGTGCACCCATATCTACAAACGTTTTCCGCTGATATTATTTGAGCCCCCCAGCGGAAAACGACGTCTGTAGATATGCGTGTGCATATAGTGGGCTCAGAAGATCTTTATATGGAGGATCTACCAAAGGCGGCAAAACAAAGCAAGTTTCGACCCAGTGCAGAGGTCTCTTTTCCTCACAAACCTCAGCCAAAATGCAGAGAAAAGAGGCCTCTGCTAACAGGGAAGTTGCAAATATTAGTTTTTGAAAGTTCTCTTATTGAAATTACTACCTTGAGAGGCTGATCCTGATCAACACTTTCATTGTCTTCAGTTTCTTCTGTAAAAACAATACACATATTAGTATCCTCTTCTGGTATGAAATTTACATGTATGTTTGAATTTTACTGGCCCCTTTTATACTGGGTGTAGCTTGTTAGAAACAAATAATATCCCCTCACTCGATGCTGTTTTTAAGGATTTCCGGGGAGAAATCTTGGCTACACTAAAGTTTTAAAGAAAATAATAATAATATAAATATTACTTCTTCCTCTAAATACATCTCTTTCGCTGTTTTTTTCCCAGTACCACTTACAGACAGACATACATTTTTATTTGGCATCATATATATGAGTGTACATTGATGAATAAGGTTATTGATAAAACTTATTTTAAAAGGGAGAAGTGTAATTAAGATGTAAGTATGTTTGTGATGTCTTTCTGGAGGAGGGGGCATTCATCTACAAAATCCAGAAGATATCCATCTATCCATCCCCCCCCCTGAATTTCCAAAGGAAAATACAGTATTTGTATGGAAGAATTCAGGGAAATTGACCCCCAACCCCTCTGGCTATTCCCATCCTTCCATGGGGGGGGGGGGGGGGGGGGGGGAATTATCTGGAACCACACAATAGCATCTTCATTATCATGCATGGTTTGTGATGCATTACACCATACCTTCCTCTTCATCCTCTATCTGGGATGTTTTTCTCTTTCTTGGTTTCCCTCTACGTCCTTTCTTCACTTTGTTCTTTTCTTCACTTTGTTCTCCCACTTTTCTTTCTTCTTCCTCTGTTTGCTCACCATTTTCAGTTTCATGTTGAGTAACAACTTCTTTCTTGCTCTTTCTTGGTCGACCTCTTTTCCTCACACTTTTCTTACCGTCTGCAACTTTTTCTTGCTCTTTCTGTTCAATATTGTCAATTTTCTTAGGAGGAATATCTTTGTCCTTTCCTTTCTTTCTTGGTCTTCCTCTTTTCTTAGCTATCTTCTTCTCAGGTTCATTAACTTTTTCGTCTCTCACCTCTTCCTCTAACGTATCCAGCTCAATCTCTTCCATGGTTTCTTTCTCGGATGTTTCTCCAGGTTCTTTATCTTCATCAGTTTCACTCCTGAATGAATCTTCAGCATCCTTGTCATCTGATTCTTGTGCTTTTCTTTTCTTCTTGGGCTTGGAGTTGGGTGCTCAAGTACTAAAGCCAATTCAGAGCAAAAGTTTTTAAGAGAAAGAGGATTATATATAATATGGGACATACAGTACGCGGGGGGGGGGGGGGGGGGGGGGGGGACTCCCACATTTTTGGGTAGGGGATGATCGTAGTATCTTTTCAGGATTAACATCATGGGGTTTGGTTGATTTCAGGGGTGACCTTGATCTGCAATAAGATAAAAGGGTATATTTTAGGGCTCTAAAACAGTGGCAAAATGCAAGACACATCGTAAAAACCTTGTAAGAAAGAGAGAGGGTACTTGATTACTAAGGCAGCATTTTAATCAATGATGAAAACTTTTGGATGGGTATCTTTTAGGGTACAAAATATGAGCCACATCCTTTTTGGTATCTTTTAGTGTGTAAACTGAAATTCCCAATGATCATCCCCCAAAAAATATGGGAGTTGCTGAATAACACTGGGCTGCAAAAGAGAATTGAATTTATACCTATGAGTTTCCTTGGAGTTCTGACTCTCCCACTTCTTCTAACAGTAGTTTGGTCATCTGGAGTCAGCTTGCTTCTTTTTCTGGTTTGCTTGTTAGTATTAGGAGTTTTCTTGACTTGGTTCTGACTGGTCTCTTCACTTTCCTGTAGCTCCACAGATGTAGCATTACAATTCCGTACTTTGCATCCTTGTTTTGAAAAATGAAAAGTTTAACATTTCAGAGGTGACATTTCAATTGACTCAAATATATGAATAATTTAAAATTACTTCCCAAAAAAATAACAATTGAGAAAATTTATAGTCATCCAAATAAAGGTTGCTAAAAAACAATGTCCACGTCTGGAAATACTCCAGACATGAAAGTGACTACTTCTGAAGTCAAGGAAAAAAACTAAAAGAAGTCCATTAGATGTACAGTACAGTGCATAATTTAAAGGTTGGATGAAATTTTGCCAAAAAAGTTTTGCGGTAAAAGTTTAGTAAGGCTTGAGGGTTTGTTTGTTTTGTTGACCTGAACACAATACCAGTTATTGCTCGGAGTGAGCGTAGGGAACGTAGAGCAAGTCTAATTTTGTGCAGAGGGGATTTGATTATGCATGATTTCACTGTATAGGAGAAGGTTGTTTGGGTTTGGATCACACTCGGGACCATTCGGAACATTTCCGGTTTTAAGCATTCGGGTCATTTTTGGATCTTTGTGTTTTACGAATGGCATTGGTCAGCGGTAATATGGCATCGCACATGCGTGACATTTTTATATAGTGGGAGAGTTTATTTGGTGTTTGGATCACGCTTGGGACTTTTCTGGGCATTTCCGATTATTACGAACAACGTTCGAGTGACAATTACACGACGTCACTAAATTTTGTTGAGACAAGATCGCACTGCAGCCGACAATTATACTAAATGCCAATCTGGTGTTTACAAATGTGCAAGACTGAATCAATGACTACAACCAAAATGTTGGAGAGAAATATGTTTTTTCTTCTTCTTTTCGCGTGCTAAAGTTATTGTTCGTGTTCGAGTTTTAAAATATCTTTATGGATAAAATTCACCCATGTTTGAACTCGATTGATAACAGGAAAGACTTGTGATCCGTAATAATTGTATGCCGGGAAACCGCCATGCGCCTCTTGGGAAAGAATATTTTCAGATAAAAGAGTACAAGGTCTGCTTTGGGATTCATTGCAAAAAGGCGGAGATCGAGAACATGAGCTACAACCTTCTCTTAATATTTTTGACCTCTGTGGGTCTCGCTCATCAAATTTGACAACTGCAAATGATGTCTTTCAGCAAGCTGTCAGAGTACAAATTGGATTGATGCAGCTTTTATTTAACAAAATTTGGGGTGAAACGGGCTATACGAAATTTGAAATCGGGTGGAACGCCAAAATATTTGACAAAATTTGGTAATGGCAATTATTCTATAAATGATTTTCTTTTTTCAATTCATTTCCAGATATTTCTAGTTACCAGATCTAATCAGCTAACAGTATTGGCATCTTGTTCTCACTCAACTCAGATTCATAAATGTGATGATTCATTTGGAAGTGCACAGTGTGCCATTTTTTTACACATGGCTGCATAGGCTCAAGCACATGATACAAAATGAACATGGTAACCTCCCAAATCCAAAGATGCCAGCCTACAACATTTAAAACATGAGAGATGAGGTGTATTGAACCTACAAAATCACGGAAGAGTGTGAGTCAAGCCTCAAAAGTGGGAATCTCCCATTTCTAGAAATCAATCATCACATGATCTGAAGGGTGACAACAAGACATAAACAATGTGTAGTCAATTATGTCTATCATGCACAATCAGTGCTTTGTTTTAAGTATACTGTTTACTCAGGCAGGTCAGTTGGTCTCCAAGGGCAAGATGCCAACTGCTAATATATTTGACAAACCTGCAGAATGTTCCTGAAGAGTTATTCTTGTAGGGAAACCACACCCACAGTCGTCACACTTAAACCTAGCTCCTCCACAAGTGCTCTTCTTAAGGTGGAACTTTAGCCCCCAGATGGACTTGAACTCCTCTTCACATCCTTTTGCTGGACAAGAGATCTTGCCATTGGTTTGCAGCTCAGCTTTAAGTTCATCTACATTCAGATCCACATCTGACAAGCTCTCTTCATGCTCGGTGGAGGACATAGCTTATACAAAAAGAAGTTATGTAAGGCATGGCATTATCTGCAGGGGATGAAATTATGCAATCATGGTTGCAAATTTAATATGCAAGTACCGGTATCTGTGACCATTTCAAACTGCTAGTACTCTAGGATTTTGTGCAAGTAACTTTTTGGGATATGAACAAGAATTCAGAAGGAGTTCAAAGTTAATAAAAAAAAATAGTAAAACAAGATCCCTTCATTGATCATGACGTAAAAATAAAACGTCCCTCCCTGATAAGTGTTTACAAAGTCTATGGTACTAAATTATCTATACTGCTACATAAAGAACATTGCATTGCACTTTTGTATGCATACCAGTATCAGGGGATTATAAGTTTTATGTAAAAAGAAACCTTTAATTTCCACTTAAATCTAGATGAACTTTATTATTAAAATGGGATTTGGGGGTTGTTCAGTTTGGTCTTTGGATCATGCTATTTTTTGCTCGAAGACTCTCTCCTTTATGTTATGACACGAAAACTCGTGAATAAAAATGATATCAAGTTCATGTATAAATAATGTAGGTTTTATTCGAAGCAAGAATTCATAAGATAAAAACGTTGCAAATTGGAGGAAAATGTACATTCAGAGTGTATTTTTATCAAATTTTGTGCTGTTCATAAAGAAAAATCAGCCCCTTCATGTGCGCTTTGGGTGCCTATTTTTCACACATTGAAATTGACAAGATGATGAAATTTTCAACAGAAATTCACACAATTTATTTGCTGCTAATTGTTTTCTGAGGACGCATGCAAGCTTCAAGTTATCAAAGTGAAACAAGAACAGAAACTCTCCAAAGAAAAAAAGAGTTGACTGCCCATCTACGACGGCTCGGCCACGACGCGAACTCGCGACCCAAAGGTTCTTCGAGTTCCAGCTCCAAGTCTTTGCCACTGAGCCACACAAGAAAAAAGATACGTCACAACAAATCGCGTCATTGGCTCGAAAATTCAAACTCTCCAAGTCAATACCTCTTCACAAACATCCCATTGTACTTTATTTTCACTCGCTTTCGTCAGTAAAATCCCAGAACGGGCAACTTCAAGAATGTGAGCATTTCGAATTCGTGCCCACTTTCCTTCTTCAGTAGCATTCTTCGAGTTCTTAAACCAAAACCGTGTCAAGAACTCATGTTTCTGATTCAAAAACTATCACAAACTAGCAGAATGATGCACGGATTATTTTGGTATATGTATAAGAGCTATTTTTACCTTTATCGTGCGTAAAAGGTCTCAACGGGAAAGATTCCTTCGCTTCATCCTCGCGCCATTTTGTCGTTGTTCATGGGAGCGTCCGCTGACCGCTGTTGTCTGACAAGTACACGCGCACCGCGCACGAAAGAGAAGCAAAACGCACACCGACACCCGAATCCGTAAATCCTATTCGATGGTTACACCAGGAATGAGGATATTTTGCGGCAAACCCTTTTAAAGGCTCATAGTAGTACGTATAGGTAAATGAAGAACTGAATAACAGAAATGTGTTTTGTTCCGATAGTGAAATGTATGGAAAAATCTCATAGAAAGGGCCATTCCATTTTTTATCTGCACCCCCCCCCCCCCCCCCCCCCCACCCCCTTATGGAAGAGTTTTTCCGAGGGGTATAGCAAAATGGCCTTTTCCGAAGGGGTCAAACTGAAAAAAGGCTTTTCCGTTTGTTCTTCCGAGGGGTGCAATAATAAAAAGCCTCTTCCATGGGTTTTTTCCGAGGGGGTGCAACCCCAAAAAGCCTCTTCCATGGGTTTTTCTTAGGGGTAGAGCATGAATTTCTGAGGAATTTCCAAGGGGTGACTATAGAAAATGCAGCTAAAAAATGGAATGGCCCAAAAGGGACCCCTGGGTTTGGTTACAACACTGAACTTACTTCGATTCTACACCCATGAAGGTACTGTAAACATATCTTTGCAATTATTTTCATTTTTTAATCTTCTTTCCATACAACTGCACACATCATGAAGAACAAAGTGAACATAAACCTACTGCAAAAAACATTTTACAGTCAGCAGGGATGTCAACCACAGGAAAAATCTTGAGACTCCCAACAAAACCGTGAGAGTATGTTGCCGTCCCTGGTCAGGCTACCAAAACCATGAACACCTGAAATATGCCAGGAATCATTTCAGTAATAAAAACTTATCCCAAACGAGATCTACTAAGTCTTGGTACAGTGACGGATCCAGGCTTTTTTTCAGGGGGGGTTGCAGCCGTAAGTTGGGCTGGTTATGATCTGTACTACTAGTTCAAATCACTACTAATCTATCACTCTCATAGGGGGAGCCTTACTGTAAATGCAAAGAAGAAACTAAAATCCAAGGATCCAAGGGGCCCTCCATGAGACATTTTCTCATATCTTACATGTAAATGTGTCCAATACATTTGTTATTTTTGGCTTGGAATTGGGAGTCCTCCCCCTAGCTACACCCCTGTGAGCCCCATCTCCTACTTAAGAGTTAGGGTGAACACTACAGGAGATTTACTTCTTGGATTGTCAACACTATCTGGCTTATAAACTAAATTGAACTTTGGTAGTAAATGTGATAGAGCTAGCTTTACAGTAGCATTTACAAAGTCCATGCCTATGCAATCTTTCATACTAGGACCAAACGGCATGTAATGCATTCCAAACAAATCTATATTTCCCTCCTTGAATCTATCTGGAATAAACTCATCAGGGCTTTCCCAGATTTCAGGATTCCTGTGTAGAATGTAAGGTAAAATCTGCATTTGGGTCCCCTCTGGGATGGAATAGCCTCCAACCCTCTCCTCCCTGGCATTAATATAGGAGACACTAAAAACAGGGGGGTGCAGGCGTAAAATCTCCTTCAAGGCTTGATTGCAACAATCCAGCTTCTCTAACTCAGGGAGTTTTGAAGAATGCATGCCTTGGACCTCATCAGTAATTCTGTGCAACATAAAAAAACAGTGTAAAATCATTTATACAATAATGTTCTTCTATTACTGATCTAACTAGATATTAGGCAGATTTAATCTTACTTTCTTGTAACATCTGGATGCTGAGATAGCTCCGCCAATACTGAATGCAATACAGAAGTAATTTGTTCTTGACCTGAAAGTAAAATCACGATTATCAATTTTAATTTTGTTTCTAAGACTAAAACGAGGTTCTACTTGCTAGGATAAAGTCATTCTACTGTGTTTCCCTAGAAGAATATCCCATTCATGGTATGCAAAAGATTGTTTGTGAAAATGAATGGTTCCTAAAGCCTAGTTTCCATATAGTCTTATCTGTCGTATCTGTTGTATCAGTCAATCGTGAAACAAAAGAAAAATTCAAATTTCTATTGTTTCACGGTCGACTGATGCGACAGATATGACAGATAAGACTATATGGAAACCAGGCTTAAGTCCAACAAGGAAAAAAAGATTTCTTCACGCTTTTGGGAAGCAAAAACTAGATTTAATCATCATACAAGTTCACATTTGATATGAGGCAAGATTTTTGAGGAGATGGAAAAATACGTTTATGCTCATTTGCAATATTTTTTAGAATCTGTTTGGAATGCTTGGCAATGCAACAAAAATTGTTTTGATTGGCTAATTTGAGAGCAAAAATCAGCTGGTAGTCTATCAGATGAGACAATAAACCAAGTCCCATGTAGCCTTCTCTTCCAATCTGCCTTCCCTTCGAGGTGGACAGTAAAGAATCCATTGCACTCTTATAGTAAGAGTAGGAATGGGGAGTTTGCAGGTGTTGTCTGCAATAGTGGGGTTTCCATTATCGGAGATGTCCACAATGCAGGAGTCAATTTTTCAAAAATGCAAGATTAGATTGCAGACCATTTTCAGGAAAATAATATAAACTTTGACTAATAAAAAATATAGAAAATCTCAAAGTCTTTTAGAAAAAGTAGTGCTGTCAAAATCAGGGCTTGAAATTGTGCCCAATACAGGTGTAAATACGCCTAAAAATGTTCCTTTTATGCCTAACTTTTGTGACTTAGGCGTAAAACAGTGACTGTGTTTTCAGCTTCTACATTGTTCTCCTAGTGGATTTAGGCCTAGATGTTTGATTAATATCACTTATAATGTTGGTACAAGGCGTCAAATTACGACTATGATTATTTCTTAATTTCGAGCCCTGGAAATGTTTTGAAGTATATAATTGGAGTAATTTGTAGTCCTGAAAAGTAGCAGCTAGACAAATGAGCTAGATAAATGTGTAGCAGTAAATGTTAAATGTGATCTGATGAAAAGTAGCTGGTGGTGAAACATGAAGCATCCGTTGGAGCTCCAGCAGTTTGTAACTATTTTGACAGCACTGGAAAGGATTCAGTTTACGAATAACCTTACCAATGAAAAACACGGAAACAAAGTCATCCAAAGATCATCAAGTGTGATTTCTTCATTCTGCTCGGCAGCCTTCAACATGCTATTCAAGACATCATCTGGTACTTCCTCTCCATCATCCATGCAATCTCTTCTTTTGTCGATCATTTTCTTGCCATAGTCTCGCATATATTTGACAGCCTCTTTGATGTTATTCTGGTATTCAAAACTTGTTACGTCCCACTGATAATAAGGGTGGTCCCTGGCCCACTTGGTCGCTAGGCGGCACTCTGCTAGTGCATTACAGAATGGTGTATTTTGGTCATAGAGTGACTTCATGTCAATGCCAAATGCCACCTTTTAAAAAGAAAAACAAACAGATGTTCCAGGAAATTCAATTATCTGCCTCAATGTAAATAGGGTTTCCCTGCCACTAGGGAAATCCCAACTTTCATGTAAACTCAAGTGGGATAACAATCAGGAGGATTAACCCCCAGGGAGTACTCCCATATATTGACTATACTGGGATGATCCGGACTGAACAGGGTAGGGTTTTGAGATTCTGGTCTCATTGTATATTTTCTGGATTTTCGAGTCTGCAGACATAAACAGGGTCTGTTGATTTTGTCAAATTTCCAGTTTCATGTCACAGCAGCAGTTTTTCAGTCACAAACAGGGTCACATTTCACGAGCTAGACCCAAACACCTATACCCAACTTTGGGTCGAGTACCCCCAGGGGTAATCCTCTAAGGAGAAATATTGGCTAGACTACAGACCCCCCAGGGGGGGTACTCGGATATAAAAATGATGGGGGGGGGGGGGGGGGGGGGCGGTCCGACATATTTTTTTGGGTATGAAATTTGTAGTAAAAGTATTTTTTGGGGTTGAAAATTCTAACAGGTATTTTTGGGTTGAAACTTCTAACAGGCTAGTTAAGCTGAAGCTATTTCCGGGAAACATATGGGACGGGCATCATGTGTATGCTGCTATAATAAATAGCCTTTTTAGGCTAAAAAGGTTGGGTATTTTATTGGGTATCAAATTTTGGGAGCAGGTATTTTTTTGGGTAGCAAATTTATGGCTCAGGTATTTTTTTGGGTACGAAATTTGGAGCTCCGTCGGACCCCCCGTCATTTTATATCTGAGCACCCCCCTGGGACAGACCCTCATGTATAGCTATACCCTTAAACCAAGACATCAACATACACATAGCCTTATTATACACATAACCTCATTCTACAGTGCACTTGAGAGAGCAGAGACACATTGAGAAGTTTACCTATTGAACCATTTGACACGTTGATGAGTTCATGCATTTAATGGGTTGACCAGTTGACATGTTTTGGGGAAGGTATAGCTATACACGATGCGGTATTCTGCAGTTGCTCCAAAATATCCCCTCTAGGAGAGATATCCCTCCCCATGTAAACGTCCCCTAAACCAACCTTTCCAACAGTATCCAATGCAAATCTCCTCAGCTGTTCCATCATATTAACATCTGTTTTTTCCCTCAGTCATCTCTGTAAGCTTCTCTATTAATCCCTCGCAACAAAATTCAATATTTCCTATCAAATCTCCCAGACAATTCTTGCTGAAACCTCTCTCGACAACAAGTTTTTTTCGCACCCAAGCATCATGTTTTGTCTCAGTGGCAAAACCACACCCCAAAAATCTTTCCCCAAAAATAGTAGACAAATTGTTGTAAATCTTCGCATCCCTCGGGAGATTTGATGGTGTTAGAGCATGCTTAACTAGTTCTGGATCTGTGATCATCACGTATGGCTTATGCATTTCCCAGGTGACAAAGATTGGTCCATGCTTCTTTGAAAGTTCTCTAAGAATTTCTTCCTTTTTCTTTCCCTTGGAAATTTCCCGTTGAAATTCCGACGAGTTTCCCCAGAAAAAGCTCCCGCGTTTGGGGCCTGGAATGCGATCATATTTCTTGTGAAGGTTCTGAAGTATGACTAAACCGCATAAAAGCAGTGTAAAGGCGGGAAAAGAAGTGTTATTGCCAACAAATACAAGAACTGTCCAATTTCGACGGCCATCTTGAAAATGTGGAAGAAGAAAGCGAGGAAACTGGAACGAGTTGAGGTCAACTTGTGGGGGAGAGGGTAGAAAAAAATATTTTAAAGACTTTTTTGAAGCAAAAAAGAAAATATTTTCCTTTCATATAGAATTCAAACTTTAACTTAACATTTTAACAATACTTATCTTGAAGAGTTAGGAGGAAATAGGTCTAAAGTTTGCTAATAATACATTTTAGCTTTTTCTCTAACCACCCCTCCCCCGCTGTTTCGAGAGATAACTTTTATCACGCGGGAAAATCGATTCTTATTTTCAACATGGCCGCTCACATTTCACAGCTCGGCTACGACAAAGATCAATTAGAACGGCTTTACGAGCATTTGCCATGCAGAAAGACTCAAGTCAACTCCTTAGTTTCTCTGTTTGGAGCCAGAGAAAGTATATCCTGTCCTTGTATCTTTGTTTTTGGCCTCACGGGAACGGGCAAGTCGTTTGTCATCAAGAACATGATGGCGGAATTTGAGGTACGCTCGTTCCACTGTGGCATGTAAGGTTAAGTTTAGTTAAGCTTATGTACATCTATTCAGGCAGGAAAATACAAATCGTTGGGAGTAAAGTTAGTAGTTTGAAGCCGACGTTGCTGGTCGTTTTGTGACTTCAGATAATCTGAAGTCACAAAACGACCAGCAACGTCGGCTTCAAATTTTAAATAAGTGAATCAAGAGTTGCAACGACAAGGTTGTTTCAGGGTAAAAATGGACAATCACAAATTCTTCCCTCTCCTCCCCTTCCCTGGCATTCCAGGGTGAATGTTCCTAGAGCCGCCTGGAATTTTGGGGTGGGTATTTTTTTAAATTTGAATTCCAGGGGGACCTAAATTCCAGGGTTTACACAAAGAAATTCACTGGAATTCCTGTGTGGATAACAGGGATATGGACAGCTTAACATTACCAGGGTGGGTAGCTGAGACTGGGGTCCTCAACAAGGGGATGCAGATTTTTCTGCAGTTATATGCACTATTCATGCTGACATCATTCATTGTTATTTATGTGCCAACCAGAGATCGATTGGTTCACAGAACAAAGGGCGCTATTCAATTTACGGTTGGCACATTAGAATATGGCAATGTTGACAAACAGTGAATAGTGCTATTATAAAGCAGAGGGCCCTAGGCCCCCCTTTTAGAAGCCAAAAATGCAGTAAATGCATAGGACAAATTTCAAGTATTGTATACAAGAAAATGTCTTACGAAGGGTCCCTCGGGCCCCCTCCTTATAAAAATCCTGGCTTCACCCCTGAAACAGAAAGTGGCACTTCAGTTAATAATTATTATTAATTATTAACTTAATTTACTTCAAGCTGTACTTTACATGCACTCTATTTTAAATTTTATCTTGCAGTTCCCACATATCCTTGTCAACTGTGTAGAATGCTTTACTGCAAGACTCCTGTTTGAACACATTCTCTGTAAACTACAAGAGAACGCAGATGAAACTACATTTGCACCACGTTGTGATTGTATGGTGGACTTCCTAAGACTTCTTAAACAGCAAGTCCTTCAAAAACAGCAAGAAAATGAAACCATTTATATTACTTTAGATAAAGCTGAAAGACTTCGAGACATGGAGCCTAATGTCCTACCAGCATTTCTGCGTTTGCAAGAACTTACTGGCTTGAATATTTGTGTTATACTTCTGAGTGAAATTATATGGGAAAGTTCTTCACTGGAACTGGATTTTTCGAACCAATTGTGGTTCCATTTCCAGACTATTCCAAAGCTGAGTTACAAACAATCATGTGCTTGGATCGACATGAAGAGCATTCTTTGGAATTCTATGGTGCATATTGTCAGTTATTGTTGAGTGTTTTCCATACTGTATGCCGTGACCTTAATGAGCTGAGACATCTGGTAGGTACAAAAAGTTATCTTGTTAACTTCAAACGCAAAGTCTTACAGTGAAGCGGAAAAGTCGAACATTAATGTCGACACGCTTTAGTCCGCTGAGCATGTTTGCATACTCTTGATCTCAGCTCGATAATTAGGTAGAAATCTGCGTGTAGTTTGCTGAGTGTAGTACACTCAATCCCACACTCCACCCACACTACACGAAAAAAATGTTAACATACATCCAGACTGTACTGTACTTTGTAAACTTTCCATCATAATATAACATAGTCAGAGCAGATTTCAAATGACTGTGAAAACATTGCAGCTTCTAAAGCTGCTAGAATCTAGGCACCTATATTTTGGATTATTATACATTGAACTCACTATCGTAAATCTGATTTATCGAGAGCAAACAGTCAGTTCTCAATGTTGTGTGAACTTCACTTGCTAAATGCTATATCTGCAGCAGATAACACATGCCTTGGTATTGCTAACTCATGATGTCATGCTCAACCTCATCCAATAAGTGTTAATTATCTGCAGCAGATAACACATGCCTTGGTATTGCTAACTCATGATATCATGCTCAACCTCATCCAATAATTGCTTAATACAGTATTGTTGGTTCATAGTCAAGAGGTCAAGTGGAAGAAAAAGTATAGACAGCCACCTTAATTCCTCATTTTTTATCAACAGGCATCTCTGCATTTATCCAAATATTGTGAGCCAATCGCTAACAGAGAAGCAACCTATGAGGATAACCACAAGTTATGGCGAAACATAGGGCCCACCTCAAGCGTGCATTAAACACAATCTACTTGCGTGAAGTGTCTAGTGATAAGTGGGAGGCCATGTTAGCAGAAGAGGCTCACACAGAACATGGTTCACAATTACCAGGTAATCTTTGAAATAGCACAGAATAGTAAACCGCTACTCAAAACAGAAATTTTACTTCTCCATTTAAAATTGGTGTTTTGATTTTCTTGGTCATTTAACAGCTGGGGGGTCTACCTCTACAACTCTACAATGACAGAGCGCAAATTAGAGATGGCCTTACAAACATCACAGAATACGAGATAGGGACTGAATGCTATTTATAAAGTAACTATGTTTACTATCACAGTTTAGTACTCGCGGCAGATGGAAACCACATGTTTGAAAACGCCCGGAGTGTGGGAACTGGACATTTTCCATGAGGACTGAATACACCTATTTCAGAAAGGTTGCACCATCACAACTAGGTCTGTTGTAACCTGCGATGCATCATGGGAGCAAATAGTATACCATAACAGAATCATGGACATTGGTTTTTAAATCGTGGATACGCGTAGTGTGAACATGAAATACCAAAACCGAGGCCTTGCATGTAGCGAAATGGGATGTCTTAAAATGTCTTTTTTCATATGGTCAAAAATTTCATTTGGGCTGTAGAATGATAAATGAATGATATGTTTATTACTTCCCACTCGCAGCTCTATATAGAAGAGACTGAATTACTGGGTTCTGGAAAGGGAAAATACAAATATGGAACTACTTACAATATTTTACAGAAATAAAGTCATTGAGTCTATTAGTTTTGGCAACGGTGACCCTTTGCGTGGCCCCCGATCGCAAGTTGTAATTTGAGGGAATGGCCACTGTCCTTGATTTAATCAGCTCAAACACAGGGTTGCCAGGCTTTAGGTCATCGATGTATCGTTCACATAAGTTGTGCCTGCGGGCTTCTAACGAAGAAAGACTTGCCATGTCTAGCGCAATGGCATAGTCAGTTCCAGGGTATATGATATTCAGGGCACAAGAACCGCTAGGACAATGTAGGCATGGTAGGACAATGTAGGCATGTAGGTAGGTAGGACAATGTAGGCATGAGTCATGAGAGACAAGCTATATCGAGGCCTTGACAATACTAAATTGGGCAATTCCAGAAAATAAAGGTACCCCCCACGGGCGGCACTAGTTTTTGACCCCCCCATGCATCCAGAATTTCCAAAATGGTTTACCCCCCCGTGCATATAGAATTTCCCCTTCAGAAATTTCAACTTTTAACCCCCCCCCCCCCCCCCCCCCCCCCCCCACTCCGGAATCCAAATAATCACCACCTTGTTTATTATTGCGAGAAAAAGTAAAAATTTGCGAGAGGGAAACGTTGCAGAGAAAAAGGCAAAAGTTGTGGGGGTTGTTGCGGGAATTTATTAAATTTGCAAAGAAAGAAAACACAAAAAGCGTATAATCTTGTTTCAGAATATTAATACAGAGCATGATAGTTTGATTTTGAAGAAAAAAATACCACCGGCATTCACAACATCCACTGAATATGAGCTCTAAATTTTGAGCGTGTTTTAACTAGTAGCTAACTGGCTATTTTTTAAGATTTGAATTGTAGGGGCAAAATCGGATGATATTATCACGGAAAAACTTGAGACTTTCGCCATTCGATCGTGAAATGGGGGAATAGACATTTCAAATGGAAATGGAAGTGTGGAAGCTATTTACTTGCAACACACATTTTCAAACCCTTTCTAAAACAATTTTTCCAAATATAACCAATAGGAAAACACATTAGAATGAGCTAGACCAAGCTTGGAAAGCCTAGTTGTTACTTTTTGCGGATCTTCGAATATTTGAGGCTTAGGAAAAACCCATATAGAAACTCTAAAAAGGAGTAAAGAAAAACATGTTTTTCAACATGCAATGGGGAATAGACATTTCAAATGGAAATGGAAGTGTGGAAGCTATTTACTTGCAACACACATTTTCAAACCCTTTCTAAAACAATTTTTCCAAATATAACCAATAGGAAAACACATTAGAATGAGCTAGACCAAGCTTGGAAAGCCTAGTTGTTACTTTTTGCGGATCTTCGAATATTTGAGGCTTAGGAAAACCCATGTAGAAACTCTAAAAAGGAGTAAAAGAAAAACATGTTTTTCAACATGCATATTTAACATGTACCATTTTTGAGAAATGTTTATTAAACTATACCGTGTTGTTCCGGGATTTCATTAGATATGTTAGGGAAAGTTGCGGCGGGTTTGGTGATAGTTGCGCGTCCATGCAAGCTCAACTTATCCCGTATCGCCAACATCCTTTATATTAATTTCAATGTGTGATTGTACAAAGTTGAACCTGCTGCGTGATTGAACTAACAGTCGAAATCAGTAGAAAATTATGGAGATTCTGTCTTAGAAGGGACAAGTACGAACTGGCAAACATTCTCTATCTATCGAATGGCGGCGAAGACTGTTTTTCCGCGTGAAATGACGTTATTTTCTTTCTGAAAAACACTATTTTAGCAGACTAAAAAACATGCGAACTCCTTCAGAAGTTGGGCATCTTCAGACCCCCCCTTGTGACAAGAAATCCAGCTCCGAACCCCCCCCCCCCCCCCCCCCCTTTGCAATCAGAATTCCGAGCTCTTAAACCCCCCATGCCTTCGGAATTTCCAAATGCCGCCCGTGGGGGGTACCTTTATTTTCTGGAATTGCCCATTCAGCACACATGTGACCCATCCAGACCAATCCGTGAGACAGTCAGAGAACAAATTTGATGGTACTCTGTGAGCAGTGTTTCCTCCTCATTCTGGATGGCTGAAAAAATAATGTAATTTACTTGAGGTGATTGTCATTTCCACTTCAGGGGCACCACAGCGTACCCATGTGGAGTTACCCTTCTACTCCAAGTACCTCTTGATAGCATCGTACATAGCCTCCTATAACCCCGCCCGGACAGACAAGAGGTTCTTCTCTAAAAAGGCCCCACGCATGAGCAGTAGGGGTAAGGCTGCTGCCAAAACCAACAAAGGAAGGATAAACAGTCAGCTAACAGGTACATAAGTGACAGAGTTGTGGATGTAATCTGTGATGCAAGTTAAGGTGGAGTTACACGATGCAATAGATGCAATGTTTCCATTGCAAGACAAGCTGCAACAGCAATTGCAGTTGGTATTACCTTACCTTGCAATGGTCGCTCGCAACATATCAAACTATTTACTATTTGCGCACCAATTTCGAAGTCATCCGCCATTTTGATATGGCACGCATACGAGCAAAGATGCTCAAGAGGGCTTCTGGGAACGAAATTACAAAACAAGTTGCAAGATTCGCTGTTACACGCTGCAATGCGAGACAAGTTGCTGCAATCTGTTGCGTGAAGTAGAATCGTATCCTACTTGCTGCAACGGTTGCAGCAACCTGTCTCGCAACGTTACAGAGGGCCAAATAGCCTTTTTTGTTTCATTTCTAGGTCCCAAAGCCTTTACACTTGACCGCCTTATGGCCATTTTCTACACAATAGTTGAAGAAAACGTGGCACCATCGGCAAGTATACTCTCGCAGATAAGCTCTCTCGTCTCCTTGAATCTTCTTTCACAAATATCAGCTGATGATCAAATAGATGCAGCAAAATATAAATGTCTTGTCAGTTTTGACTTCATCAGAAACATTGCCAGACAGTTAGAGTTTGATATTGTACAGTATTTGTTTGATTTTGTGTGACCCATTATAAATGAAGAACATGTGCAAAAATGATGAGAAGGAAGAAGCGAAATGTGACTTTTTCACCGGAATTTTTGCATGATGCTGTGTGTTAGCACAGTCTATACCATTGCTGTAAAATGTCCTCCTGGTAGGAAACTTTCAAATAAAATATGGCGGACTTGGAAAAGGACATTTCTTTTGACCGTATCTGTCGCAAAAGCGGACAGAATTTTCAATTTTACGACAAAAAATGTGTGGATGATAAACATGTACGCATGGACAATAAGAACGGTGGTAAAAACAAAGATTGTTACGTGTGAATGATAAACATGCACGCGTGAACAATTAGAAATGTGAGATGAGAACAAAGATTGTTACGTGTGAATGATAAACATCCACGCGTGAACAATTAGAATTGTGAGATCAGAACAAAGATTGTTACGTGTGAATGATAAACATGCACGCGTGAACAATTAGAATTGTGAGATCAGAACAAAGATTGTTACGTGTGAATGATAAACATGCACGCGTGAACAATTAGAATTGTGAGATGAGAACAAAGATTGTTACGTGTGAATGATAAACATGCACGCGTGGACAATTAGAATTGTGAGATGAGAACAATGATTGTTACGTGTGAATGATAAACATGCACGCGTGGACAATTAGAATTGTGAGATGAGAACAAAGATTGTTACGTGTGAATGATAAACATGCACGCGTGGACAATTAGAATTGTGAGATGAGAACAAAGATTGTTACGTGTGAATGATAAACATGCACGCGTGGACAATTAGAATTGTGAGATGAGAACAATGATTGTTACGTGTGAATGATAAACATGCACGCATGAACAATTAGAATTGTGAGATGAGAACAAAGATTGTTACTTGTGAATGATAAACATGCACGCGTGAACAATTAGAATTGTGAGATGAGAACAAAGATTGTTACGTGTGAATGATAAACATGCACGCGTGGACAATTAGAATTGTGAGATGAGAACAAAGATTGTTACTTGTGAATGATAAACATGCACGCGTGAACAATTAGAATTGTGAGATGAGAATAGAGATTGTTACGTGTGAATGATAAACTTGCACGCGTGAACAATTAGAATTGTGAGATGAGAATAGAGATTGTTACGTGTGAATGATAAACTTGCACGCGTGAACAATTAGAATTGTGAGATAAGAACAAAGATTGTTACGTGTGAATGATAAACTTGCACGCGTGAACAATTAGAATTGTGAGATGAGAACAAAGATTGTTACGTGTGAATGATAAACATGCACGCGTGAACAATTAGAATTGTGAGATGAGAACAAAGATTGTTACGTGTGAATGATAAACATGCACGCGTGAACAATTAGAATTGTGAGATGAGAACAAAGATTGTTACGTGTGAATGAGAAACATGCACGCGTGAACAATTAGAATTGTGAGATGAGAATAGAGATTGTTACGTGTGAATGATAAACATGCACGCGTGAACAATTAGAATTGTGAGATGAGAATAGAGATTGTTACGTGTGAATGATAAACATGCACGCGTGAACAATTAGAATTGTGAGATGAGAATAGAGATCGTTACGTGTGAATGATAAACATGCACGCGTGAACAATTAGAATTGTGAGATGAGAACAAAGATTGTTACGTGTGAATGATAAACATGCACGCGTGAACAATTAGAATTGTGAGATGAGAACAAAGATTGTTACGTGTGAATGAGAAACATGCACGCGTGAACAATTAGAATTGTGAGATGAGAATAGAGATTGTTACGTGTGAATGATAAACATGCACGCGTGAACAATTAGAATTGTGAGATGAGAATAGAGATTGTTACGTGTGAATGATAAACATGCACGCGTGAACAATTAGAATTGTGAGATCAGAACAAAGATTGTTACGTGTGAATGATAAACATGCACGCGTGAACAATTAGAATTGTGAGATGAGAACAAAGATTGTTACGTGTGAATGATAAACATGCACGCGTGGACAATTAGAATTGTGAGATGAGAACAATGATTGTTACGTGTGAATGATAAACATGCACGCGTGGACAATTAGAATTGTGAGATGAGAACAAAGATTGTTACGTGTGAATGATAAACATGCACGCGTGGACAATTAGAATTGTGAGATGAGAACAAAGATTGTTACGTGTGAATGATAAACATGCACGCGTGGACAATTAGAATTGTGAGATGAGAACAATGATTGTTACGTGTGAATGATAAACATGCACGCATGAACAATTAGAATTGTGAGATGAGAACAAAGATTGTTACTTGCGAATGATAAACATGCACGCGTGAACAATTAGAATTGTGAGATGAGAACAAAGATTGTTACGTGTGAATGATAAACATGCACGCGTGGACAATTAGAATTGTGAGATGAGAACAAAGATTGTTACTTGTGAATGATAAACATGCACGCGTGAACAATTAGAATTGTGAGATGAGAATAGAGATTGTTACGTGTGAATGATAAACTTGCACGCGTGAACAATTAGAATTGTGAGATGAGAATAGAGATTGTTACGTGTGAATGATAAACTTGCACGCGTGAACAATTAGAATTGTGAGATAAGAACAAAGATTGTTACGTGTGAATGATAACTTGCACGCGTGAACAATTAGAATTGTGAGATAAGAACAAAGATTGTTACGTGTGAATGATAAACATGCACACGTGAACAATTAGAATTGTGAGATGAGAACAAAGATTGTTACGTGTGAATGATAAACATGCACGCGTGGACAATTAGAATTGTGAGATGAGAACAATGATTGTTACGTGTGAATGATAAACATGCACGCATGAACAATTAGAATTGTGAGATGAGAACAAAGATTGTTACTTGTGAATGATAAACATGCACGCGTGAACAATTAGAATTGTGAGATGAGAACAAAGATTGTTACGTGTGAATGATAAACATGCACGCGTGGACAATTAGAATTGTGAGATGAGAACAAAGATTGTTACTTGTGAATGATAAACATGCACGCGTGAACAATTAGAATTGTGAGATGAGAATAGAGATTGTTACGTGTGAATGATAAACTTGCACGCGTGAACAATTAGAATTGTGAGATGAGAATAGAGATTGTTACGTGTGAATGATAAACTTGCACGCGTGAACAATTAGAATTGTGAGATAAGAACAAAGATTGTTACGTGTGAATGATAAACTTGCACGCGTGAACAATTAGAATTGTGAGATGAGAACAAAGATTGTTACGTGTGAATGATAAACATGCACGCGTGAACAATTAGAATTGTGAGATGAAAACAAAGATTGTTACGTGTGAATGATAAACATGCACGCGTGAACAATTAGAATTGTGAGATGAGAACAAAGATTGTTACGTGTGAATGAGAAACATGCACGCGTGAACAATTAGAATTGTGAGATGAGAATAGAGATTGTTACGTGTGAATGATAAACATGCACGCGTGAACAATTAGAATTGTGAGATGAGAATAGAGATTGTTACGTGTGAATGATAAACATGCACGCGTGAACAATTAGAATTGTGAGATGAGAATAGAGATCGTTACGTGTGAATGATAAACATGCACGCGTGAACAATTAGAATTGTGAGATGAGAACAAAGATTGTTACGTGTGAATGATAAACATGCACGCGTGAACAATTAGAATTGTGAGATGAGAACAAAGATTGTTACGTGTGAATGAGAAACATGCACGCGTGAACAATTAGAATTGTGAGATGAGAATAGAGATTGTTACGTGTGAATGATAAACATGCACGCGTGAACAATTAGAATTGTGAGATGAGAATAGAGATTGTTACGTGTGAATGATAAACATGCACGCGTGAACAATTAGAATTGTGAGATCAGAACAAAGATTGTTACGTGTGAATGATAAACATGCACGCGTGAACAATTAGAATTGTGAGATCAGAACAAAGATTGTTACGTGTGAATGATAAACATGCACGCGTGGACAATTAGAATTGTGAGATGAGAACAATGATTGTTACGTGTGAATGATAAACATGCACGCGTGGACAATTAGAATTGTGAGATGAGAACAAAGATTGTTACGTGTGAATGATAAACATGCACGCGTGGACAATTAGAATTGTGAGATGAGAACAAAGATTGTTACGTGTGAATGATAAACATGCACGCGTGGACAATTAGAATTGTGAGATGAGAACAATGATTGTTACGTGTGAATGATAAACATGCACGCATGAACAATTAGAATTGTGAGATGAGAACAAAGATTGTTACTTGCGAATGATAAACATGCACGCGTGAACAATTAGAATTGTGAGATGAGAACAAAGATTGTTACGTGTGAATGATAAACATGCACGCGTGGACAATTAGAATTGTGAGATGAGAACAAAGATTGTTACTTGTGAATGATAAACATGCACGCGTGAACAATTAGAATTGTGAGATGAGAATAGAGATTGTTACGTGTGAATGATAAACTTGCACGCGTGAACAATTAGAATTGTGAGATGAGAATAGAGATTGTTACGTGTGAATGATAAACTTGCACGCGTGAACAATTAGAATTGTGAGATAAGAACAAAGATTGTTACGTGTGAATGATAAACTTGCACGCGTGAACAATTAGAATTGTGAGATAAGAACAAAGATTGTTACGTGTGAATGATAAACATGCACACGTGAACAATTAGAATTGTGAGATGAGAACAAAGATTGTTACGTGTGAATGATAAACATGCACGCGTGAACAATTAGAATTGTGAGATGAGAACAAAGATTGTTACGTGTGAATGATAAACATGCACGCGTGAACAATTAGAATTGTGAGATGAGAACAAAGATTGTTACGTTTGAATGAGAAACATGCACGCGTGAACAATTAGAATTGTGAGATGAGAATAGAGATTGTTACGTGTGAATGATAAACATGCACGCGTGAACAATTAGAATTGTGAGATGAGAATAGAGATTGTTACGTGTGAATGATAAACATGCACGCGTGAACAATTAGAATTGTGAGATGAGAATAGAGATCGTTACGTGTGAATGATAAACATGCACGCGTGAACAATTAGAATTGTGAGATGAGAACAAAGATTGTTACGTGTGAATGATAAACATGCACGCGTGAACAATTAGAATTGTGAGATGAGAACAAAGATTGTTACGTGTGAATGAGAAACATGCACGCGTGAACAATTAGAATTGTGAGATGAGAATAGAGATTGTTACGTGTGAATGATAAACATGCACGCGTGAACAATTAGAATTGTGAGATGAGAATAGAGATTGTTACGTGTGAATGATAAACATGCACGCGTGAACAATTAGAATTGTGAGATGAGAATAGAGATTGTTACGTGTGAATGATAAACATGCACGCGTGAACAATTAGAATTGTGAGATGAGAATAGAGATTGTTACGTGTGAATGATAAACATGCACGCGTGAACAATTAGAATTGTGAGATGAGAATAGAGATTGTTACGTGTGAATGATAAACATGCACGCGTGAACAATTAGAATTGTGAGATGAGAATAGAGATTGTTACGTGTGAATGATAAACATGCACGCGTGAACAATTAGAATTGTGAGATGAGAATAGAGATTGTTACGTGTGAATGATAAACATGCACGCGTGAACAATTAGAATTGTGAGATGAGAATAGAGATTGTTACGTGTGAATGATAAACATGCACGCGTGAACAATAGGCCAATCTCGTCTTCGCTTAACTAAACAATGGGCAAGAATGGACGGTTCCAGCTATAACGCACGCGCGCGCTGCATGTCGGTAGATATGGGATATTTGAAAAAGCGCGCGCTGCATTTATACGCTGCGATTTGTCGGGCCGATTGTCGGACGATGCATTTACACGCTGCGATTTGTCGAGCCTCTGCTTTGATCTTGACAAATCGGCGCGTGTTGTCGGGCCCGATTTTGTTACGTTCGTTCGGTGTCGGCCCGACTTCTAAAAATGTGATGCGATTCAACAGATTTTTGTTGTCGGGCCCGATTTTTCATTTCGCAGATCAAAGCAGAGGCCCGACAAATCGCAGCGTGTAAATGCACCGTCCGACAATCGGTCCGACAAATCGCAGCGTGTAAATGCACCATCCGACAATCGGTCCGACAAATCGCAGCGTGTAATGCACCGTCCGGCAATCGGTCCGACAAATCGCAGCGTGTAAATGCACCGTCCGGCAATCGGTCCGACAAATCGCAGCGTGTAAATGCACCGTCCGACAATCGGTCCGACAAATCGCAGCGTGTAAATGCACCGTCCGGCAATCGGTCCGACAAATCGCAGCGTGTAAATGGGCCGTCCGGCAATCGGTCCGACAAATCGCAGCGTGTAAATGCACCGTCCGACAATCGGTCCGACAAATCGCAGCGTGTAAATGCACCGTCCGGCAATCGGTCCGACAAATCGCAGCGTGTAAATGCACCGTCCGACAATAGGTCCGACAAATCGCAGCGTGTAAATGCACTGTCCGACAATCGGTCCGACAAATCGCAGCGTGTAAATGGGCCATTAGGCATTTCTGAATAAAGAAGCGCGCGCGCTTATAGCTGGTATCGTCCATTCAAAATGTCCGAGCAACAAACTCGAAACTCGACGATTTTTGTGAATTCTTCAGCTTTTCCTGATGAAAATATAAAACCCATATATTAAGAGGCAAGAACACTTTCCTGAAATCGGTGTCTTATCCATGACAAGGAAACATAGAAACTGGGGTGGGGGGAGGGGAAGAAAACAATGAACGCGGGATGGACCAAAACCGTTGTATGGGATACAAGGTTATGAAACTGTAATTGCGAAGGACAGCGGAGTGACTTGCCTCGTATCCAGGGCGCGTTCTAGTCATTTTCGAAGTGTAACGCGGCCGTCTCCTTCTCTCGTTTGAGCCCTCTCTTGATCCTTTGCATCAACGAACCGTTCCCAAGATTTATTGCGCACTCGCTACCACAGCTCACTCGCTTAGTGTTTCGCGCTGTGCGACGTCCCTCTGCTCCTACTAAATAGAGACGCCTACGGACGAGGCAGCGGAGTGATGTTTTGTGCCGTTTGTATATGCGGGTGTTTGCTGTGTGTTTTACTTTTTAGTAACAAGATTTTTGACCGCTTCGTGTTCAAATTGATCGAAGTTCTAAAACAACTTGACTAATTATCCCTTCTTTATTCATTTTGTTCACACGTCATTTTCATGCTTGTTACACTTTCTTTTTCACCATACACATAAGCCCGCCCTTCATTCTCGTTGTGATGACTTCCTCTAACTCCAGTCCATGACGCGGACTCATAATAACATCAAACCTCTGATAAAGCTTCGCTAACAACACCTTAGACTCGATCTGAGCCAGTGATTTCCCAATACAATTCCTAGACCCAGCAGAAAATGGAAAATACTTGGCGCCGGAGATATTCCCACTTCCAACGCCACTGCTTTGAGCCACTGGTGAAAATCTATCGGGGTCGAAAACTTCAGGTTCAGCCCATACTGCGGGATCCCTGTGGGTTACAAATTGGCTTAGAATGATATCCGTCCTGGCGGGTATCCTGTGTCCACCAATCTCCGTGTCTTGTGGTGTTATTCGAGTGAATCCTGCGATTGGAGGGTGGAGTCGTAAGCTTTCTTTGAGGATTTGTCCAAGATATTGGAACTTGTTGAGATCTTCGAACCTGACGTGTTGTCGGTTTTCTAAGACGTTTTTGATTTCATCTGTCAGTCTGCGAAAAAGGGTAAAATTAACTGAGGACAGATCTATGTTATGGAAAACGAACCCGATTTCGTTCAAGCTAAGCTGAAATAGTTGAATTATTTTTTATTTTATATACCGTTTCCTGGATACGCTGTCATTGGAAAAAGCAACAAAGCCTGGTGCGCTAGGGAGTATGGGTAAATATTTATTTGAATTTCTGTAAAATATTAGAAACAAACTGGCCTAGAAATTTAATGATTTTACCATTGGTTGCGACACCTGTCTGAGATCAGATCAAACAGGAGCAGTTTCGATGACCCCATTATCTTTTGCGCTTCAAGCTTATAACCCTTTTGGGTGACAACGTTGTCCCGGAAACGGTATATATATTTTTTCCCAAGAGAGCACGGTAACGATTTCTGTATTCTGATTGGTTCTTAGAGCGTGCGCGCATGGGCCGGATTTTACCATCTCTGACCAGAGGCCTCTACTAGCAGGGTAAACGATCACGCGCGGGTATCAAGAAGACCAAAAAAGAACCGTATTATTTTGCGACGAAAAAGTTCAGCTACTTTAGCTACGGGCTTCCTGTGTTGCGCACACGCGCACCAAAATGGCGGGAGTTTACCCGGGAACATCAGTTAATCAGAAACGTTCCCAGACACACCGCAAATTAAGACAGGTTATTTTACAACTTCGAGCAACGTTTGGCCAAAAATGCTGTTACTCAATGATTTTTATCCTAAGTTGCAGATTTGTGGTCCACATTTCGAAATATCACAAAAGGCAGAGGACTGGGTTCGCGCCGCCACAGAAATAAGCGTTCAAAAATGGAAAAATTCCGTAGAATCTATATAGGCTGTGATTGACATCACCATTTCAGGTGCGAAAAATACACCTATCTGTAAAAACTAAAATTTATCTTCTTAGCTTTCTCTGGAAATGTTTTACCGGCGCGATAATACACGAACACTACCATGAAGACCTTTGAAATGAGACAAACTTCAAAGCAACAACTTTTTTTATTTCGAGTAACAAGATTTTTTGCCGCTTTCTGGCAAAATTGCTCGAAGTTCTAAAAAACTGTCTTAAATCTTCATTTGCATGTGACGTCATTGGCAGCCATGTTGGATGTACAGAACAAAAGAAAGTTCATTTGTTGCCCTTTGTTCTGTCCACCAACATGACCGCCGCGCTTTTGTGATTTAATTCCCACATTGTATCTTACCTGTTTGACACTTGTGGGTTTTACATAGCTCGTACACCGTGAAGGCGAGCTGGTTCGATGTGGTTTCTTGTCCTAAATCAAGGAATAACATTGAATCACTTGATAGAAATTTTTGAGTAGTTTACGATGGTTTCCCGATGACTTCCCTCTAGAATTTAACTGCGTTAATCTCATTCTCGCTTCTCTGACTCTGCGAGGAAGGGGTTTGGTCATATTCTCATACCAGGAGCTCCCCGACTCGTCACCTCGCGGGGGGAGGCTCTGGTGACAGCCATTGACGCATGCGCGAGATTTGGTAGTGTCATTGATAGGCGTATGCCCCAACTTTCAAAATCAGCCAATTAGCGAAGGCTCTGGTGACAGCCATTGACGCATGCGCGAGATTTGGTAGTGTCATTGATAGGCGCATGCCCCAACTTTCAAAATCAGCCAATTAGCGAAGGCTCTGGTGACAGCCATTGACGCATGCGCGAGATTTGGTAGTGTCATTGATAGAAAGAACTTGCGCATGCACCAACTTTCAAAATCAGCCAATTAGCGAAGGCTCTGGTGACAGCCATTGACGCATGCGCGAGATTTGGTAGTGTCATTGATAGAAAGAATTTGCGCATGTCCCAACTTTCAAAATCAGCCAATTAGCGAAGGCTCTGATGACAGCCATTGACGCATGCGCGAGATTTGGTAGTGTCATTGATAGAAAGAACTTGCGCATGCCCCAACTTTCAAAATCAGCCAATTAGCGAAGGCCAGCAAATGGCTGCCGCCAGAGCCTCCCCCGCGGGGAGCTCTGAATACGTAAACGCTTTTCCCTTGAAGAATATTATTAATATTGCGCAGTTTTGCAGTTTGTTTCTTCTATAATTTTGACACCATTGTACAATAATAATTTCTAGTATTCTTGTTCGGCCCGGGGTAACTATTACAAACATCGTTTACCCAAACTTCAAAAAATTCCCAACTTCGAACGCTGTGGAACAACACATTTTTTGACACTACGAAAGCAAACGTACAGCTGCGATAAAGAATGTGAGGAACTTATCAATGAGTTCCTCTTCTGTAATTTACCGGTCAGTATTTCCATTAAAACATCGGTTCCCTGAACCCAAAAGGCCAAACTTCGATCCTGTGGAACTCATCATTTTTTGACACTATAAAAGCAAACGTACCTGCTATGAAGAATGTGAGAAAATTATCAACGAGTTCATCTTCTGTAATTGACCGGTCAGTATTTCCCAAATGCACTATATATTCCAGTACATCTATCGATGTCGTTTTCCCGACTCTTTAGCTTCGATTCTCTCGGTAATAACTTTCCTCCCAAAGTTCCTGAGGAATTTAACAGCTTCTCTAGCCTTGCGCTGAAAGCTGAATCTCGAGATTCTAATTTTCCAAAGTGGGTCTGAGAAGCTCTCTTGCATTCCTTGTAGGCACACGTAGATAGCCTCGTTAAAGGCGCAATGACCATCTTCTAGCGCGTTGACTTCCAGGCCGAACGCCACCTTTAGAAGACATAAATAAATAAATTATTCAAGGATTAAGAAGGAATACCCTAATTTGACGCAAACTTTATGGATTCTTCACGGCTTAAAGGGATCCTGTCGATCGCGCGCAACTGCGCAGCTGTTCTGTGAATCTCTCAAGTCAAAGAAGTATCGTCCCATAACGATGGACAGCGAAGGCTAAAAACCTCGAAAACAAATCGTATATAATCTCGCTACTTCTCAATCCATCCGACCATGCTTTTTAGCTTTACATATTCTTAAATAGTTATCTGATAGGATGGTCTTATTAGTTGTGCTGATAATTCAGTGCTCGCTCCTGGAGCATGCGCATATCATGACAGGCTCCCTGTAAGCTTCAATATGATTTAGAAAATAACACCTATGTTGTATTGTGAAGTGCGCATTCTGATTGGTTAAAAGCGTGTTTGTAAGAGACCTGAGAAACACGATTGTCACGCAACGCTGTCGCGCGTGTGTATGTTATTTTCTAAAAGCAATAAAAATACTTTCTGCGTGCCCTCTGGTTTCTTACAAACACTCAGGGAATGTTGGTCGAACTGATAAAACTTGAAAGACACTCGCCTTCGGCTCGTGTCTTTCAAGTTTTGATCAGTACTCCCAACATCCCCCTCGTGTTTGTAAGAAAGCAGAGAGCACGCGGAAAGTACTTTTATTGCTTAAATATCATATGAGCGAATTCTAATTTGAAAATTGATTTTCTGCATCCCTTTGTTTCAAGGAACAAAATAGTCAACTACAGCAAAAAAAAACTTGCACGCCAAAGGCCTCTGAAAAAATATTTCCCTCCCCTCCCTCAAAAGTCAAATGGTCGGCCCCCCTAACATGGATAAGACTAGGTTTTGCAACTTGAAACCTGCAACACTATCTATATTTAATATGTAACATAAAAAACATTCATATTTGTCAACACACCTTTCCTATGATATCCAGGGTTGCCCTCGAGAACAGATCTGCCAAGTCGAATATCTCTTGCGACTCTGCAAATCTTTCAACCTTCGCTAAAAACCTATCACAAATTTCGTTGAACGCTGACATCGATTTGCTTAGAAAGTGTCGGTGAAATGCCGGGTTTAGAATCGCCCTCTTTCGATGCCAAATTCTCGGATCGCACTCGGTTAGGATCCCATTTCCGGCGGCGCGTTCACCGAATACAAATTTCACATTTGCATAGGACAAGTCAGATTTGGGCAAATCTAAAGTCAGCAAGACTTCCTTGGTAAAGCTATGGCCGAAAACCACCACGAAGGGAATGTGATAATACCAAGTAACACAGCACCTCCGTAGTCATGGAATAAATCTAGCAATATTTCATAAAAAATCTTCCCTTCTGCTCTGCCTCTCTGAAATAAGGTCAAATGCCCGCTGATGAAGCTCTCGATTTTTGGCCCAGGGATGTGAAGCTTGTAGAATTTGCGACGAAGGTAGTAGATGTACCCAGCATAGGCGAAGACCGCACAAATAAGGAACCCGGCCAGTGTGAATGCTGCCTTTAAAACCAGCATCAGTGATGTTACCTCGCCCATCGAGCTGCTCGAGTAGGGAACCGGCAGACCTATCTGACCGAGAAAGGAGATATCCCAGCAGTGCTTTCTCTGCTGAACGCCAAGCTGCGTTTTGGCTTCCGTCAATCAAACCTTTTAAGTCAAGTCCACGCATGCTTTCTGCGTTTGGTTTGCATTTTAGAGTGAAAATTTCTGTTTTGAAGCCTTTGCCCCTGTGAGATCACAAGATCTATCAAAGCCTCCGTGAAATCACCCAGAGTTGTTCACTCGTTTTATTGACGGAAGCCAAACCGTGGTTTGTTGGTCAGTGTAGTTCGCATAATTATGAAAATCGCAGTACATTTTTGAGGAGAGATTTGAACCTGTTGACTTGATGTCAATCGTCGTTTCTCTCTGTGTGTGTGTATTGTATACTTTTTGCTATCCAAATGTACTTGTAGATAGTATTTTATTAGATTAAACTTTTTATTATATACACCCCAGCGTTTTACAGGGATTTCTGCCACTGAGAAAAACCGTATATTTTCACATGTGAAAATACGATAATTGAAAATATCAGCCAATATGTTTTCTTCCTCCTGACCAATAAAAAGCGCTTCCCTGGAGCATGGCAGTGTTTCTTGTTTATATAATAAACAGAATAATACATGGACGCTTAGTGTGCTCACTCGTTTGATATCAATGTGAACACGAGAAGATAAATTCCATATCTCCGCGCGCCCATGTATTATTCTCTATATATACATTAATTTTCATTTTATTTTGTCACCGGTTGTCACCCCGGTTAGTCCGCCTCGTGTAACCAGGGTGTTAACCCACTTGCTTTTATACGGGTGTTTATTGACATAAAACTCGTATAGTTATTGCATAGTAGCAGTCTTATATCAATGCCATGCGCCTCCTTGGAATATCTGCTAAAGCTGTTGAAGATTGCAAGCGTTTGTAACAATAGTGAGCTGATAGCTCTGATAGCTGGTTGGTGGCATAATACTGCGTTTTTATTTCTCTCGATTGATTTCGAACCATTAATCCGCCTTCTGACTACCACAAATCAGACTTTGAGTGTTCCTCAAACATCTCTCGGACGGCGACCAAACAGTTGTCAACCGGCATGCGGGATTGTTTTGGAAATAGACGTGAGAGCGGAATTATGAAAAACGCTGTAGTGCTTTGCTGCGAGCTCTTATAGCAGGTCATAAGTGGTCAGAAGTGACGACAGGTTCACTCGAGCAAGCCATGTGTTGCTATGTTTAGAGACAAGGAAGTCCTTATTAAAAGAATGCTTAAGTTAAGGCAATATATAAGCCAGTAGACATACCTGCTACCTTATCAATTTCAATTTTTGGCACTCACGAAAGGTATTGTAGCTTATTTATGTCAATATGGTTGACAGGCATCACTAGGGAGGAGAGGGGAGTATTGAGGAGACTGAGAGGGGAGGGGAGAAGAGTATCGAGGAGACTGAGAAGGGAAGGGATGGTAGCAGAGTATCGAGGACACTCAGAGGGGAGGGGAGCAGAATATTTAGAGGAGACTGAGAGGGGAGGGGAGAAGTCTATCGAAGAGACTGAGAAGAAATGGGGAGGGGGTGGGAGCAGCGTATCAAGGACACTGAGAGGGGAGGGGGTGGGAGCAGCGTATCGAGGACACCAAGAGGGAAGGGGATGGGAGCAGAGTACCGAGGAAAGAGAGGAGAGCAGAGTACCGAGGAGACTGAGAGGTGAGGGGAGGGAATAAGAGAATCGAGGAGACTGGGAGGGGATGGAATGGGAAGAGAGTATCGAGGAGAGACTAAGAGAGAAGAGGGGAGGGGAGGGAGGGGAGCAGAATATCAAGGAGACTGAGAGGAGAAGAGAGCTCTTTAGATACGGCAGCTTGTCAAAGGACATAATTTGCCACAAGAAACTTTTCATGTGCGTATGGCAAGACTATTTTACTCGCCAGGTGTTACTTCAAATTCGAGTGTTTTGCTACACTCACTAGATGCAGCCATCCACATTGTTAGGCAATATGCCACTGGAACGCCTAACTCCAAGCCAAAGGGTACCTGTAATTGACCTTTTAAAAATATCATATCATAGCACTTCAAAGAACAGCCCACTTTTACAAAGCTGGGTGGGGTGTCATAGCTGTTACTGTGCGTCAACTACCTCGACCGAGCCATCTTGGAAGAAGTTAGCCTAAAAGTCGCCCTCTTAGAATTGTGAGATGAGAACAAAGTTTGTTACGTGTGAATGGGAAACTTGCAAGCGTGAACAATTAGAATTGTAGGATGAGAACAAAATTGTTACGTGTGAATGATCAACATGCACGGGTAAACAATTAGAATTGTGAGATGAGAACAAAGATTGTTACGTGTGAATGATAAACATGCACGCTTGAACAATAAGAATTGTGAGATGAGAACAATGATTGTTACGTGTGAATGATAAAGTAGTTGTAAAGTGGCGCCACGAGGACAAATTCATTTTTATATCAAAAATGACTTTTTCAATTTTATCAAAAAGGGTTTGTGCACCAAATCCTGTCAAACCCTTTTAAAAAGTTCCCTTTAAAGATGCGCACACCTTTAAAAAATTTTCCTGTCAAATCCCTCAAAAAAAGTCTCCCTAACACATATCTCTGACAGTTGTGTAACAAGGTGACTGAAATACCCTCTCTTTCGAGAAATTTTAAAAAATGAAAAAACGGTTTAAAGAGATAGAATTTATAATAAAAATGAACAATCAAACAGTGAATGAGCTGAGAGCCCTCGCCAAAGAGCGACATATTAAAGGCTATTCTCGAATGCTAAAAGCCGAACTCACCGAAGCTTTGGGTATAAAAATGAACAATCAAACAGTGAATGAGCTGAGAGCCCTTGCCAAAGAGCGACACATTAAAAGCTACTACAAATTACGTAAAGCTGAACTCATCGAAGCTTTGGGTAATATACCAGTGCAAAGACCCATTCCAACACCAAGGACTAATATACCAGTGCAAAGACCCATTCCAACACCAAGGACTAATATACCAGTGCAAAGACCCATTCCAGCACCAAGGACTAATATACCAGTGCAAAGACCCATTCCAACGCCAAGGACTAATATACCAGTGCAAAGACCCATTCCAGCACCAAGGTCATTGAAAAGCCTGACTTCGAGGGCTGTTGAAACAGTAAAGAAAGAGATTAACAAGTTCAAAGACTGGATATTATCTCATGTCCCAGATCCAATTAAGAACGACGCAAGCAAACGAGTTAACGACCTGAAGGAAAAAGTAAACCGTATTTTTAATAGGCATGATCACTTTACTCCAAAAGAACAGCAAACAGCGCTGAAGGGGTATCTCAAAACACATAGGATAGACGGGCAGAGTGGGTATGATACCAAAACATTTCTCAATAATTCCAAACCAAAAGTTCTGACTCTTATTAACCAACAAAAGAAACCTATCAAAGTAAAGTTCATCTTTACCTGCAAGTTCATAAAAAAGAATCCAGCTACTGGTCAGATAGATGAAAATTCAGGGTACTTTCATTCCGACGTTGAAATAGTAACTGAATCGACCGATTTCTCCGACATTTTCAATGTTATGACAAATCGCCTACTTGAATTGATTGGGCAATTTCAGAACCAAGGCTCTGGTTGGCAATTCAACCAAGTCGAACACTTTGATATCAGCATTGATCCATTTGAGCCGCTTTCTGGAAGCTCCTACATTCAACTCCCAAAAACCTTAGCTTCCAAGGAAGCAATCATCAATGTTAAGAACGAGAACGATCACGAGTGTTTCAAATGGGCAGTAACGTCTGCTGTATATTCACAAGATGTTCATCCTGAAAGACTTAATAAACAAATGAGAGAGAACTCTAAGAAGTTCGACTGGTCAGGCATAGAGTTTCCAGTCTCCCTAAGACAAATCGATAAGTTCGAAAAGCAAAACCCATATGCGATTAACATCTTCGGATTTGAAGAGGTTGTTTACCCTTTGAGAATCAGCAAGAAGTATTTATCAGCTTACCAAACTAATGTTATCAACTTACTTCTCATCTCAAACGATGAAACAAATCACTACTGCTGGATAAAGAATATGATGAGATTAGTATCTACTCAAATTGATAAATTTCATCATACTCGATTTTTATGCTATAGATGCCTAAACTCATTTCGATGCAAACAATCACTAGAAAAACATATTGAATACTGCGCCACAAACGAAGAAGTCAAGATTGATATGCCGGTTGACAAAGATGGCAACCCTCGTTATTTAGCTTTTAAGAACGTTAACAGAAAAATGCGAGTTCCATTTGTTGTTTATGCTGACTTTGAGAGCTTCACAGAGAACATTGACACATGTTCACCAGATGAAAGTAAAAGCTTTACTAAGCAATATCAGAAGCACAAACCATCAGGCTTCTGCTATCTCATCAAGTGTTTTGACGACAACATATTTCCACCTACGCTTGTTCGATACACAGCTGAATCTCCAGACGAAGATATCCCACAGATTTTTATAGAAAATTTAGAGTCGGATATTAAGGATATTTACAACAAATTCAAGTTCTCAAAGAAGGTGAAGATGAGTAAGAATGATAGAATCGCTTATAAGAATGCCACTCACTGTCACATCTGTGAGGGTGAATTAAGAGAAGATAAGGTATTGGACCACTGCCACCTCTCAGGAAAGTTTAGAGGCGCAGCTCATAACGAATGCAACCTTCAATTCAAAATTCCAAAGTTCTTCCCAGTCTTATTTCACAACCTATCTGGATATGATTCACACCTATTTATAAAGAACCTTGGTACATCAAAAGGTAAAATAAACTGTATACCTAATAATGAGGAAAAGTATATCAGTTTCACAAAGCAGATTGTTGTAGACACCTTTACGAACAAAGAGGGAAAACATATTGACATTAAGCGGGACATCAGATTCATCGACAGCTTTAAATTTATGGCAACAAGTCTTAACAGTTTAGTCAGTAATCTACCACAATATTCTTTCAAAAATCTCACTGAAAGTTATGAAGGAGAACAATTACAACTATTGTTAAGAAGGGTGTTTTCCCATACGATTGGTTCGATAGCTTCGAGAAACTCAACGCAACTCAGCTTCCACCAAAGGAGGCATTCTTCTCTAGACTCAATGACACCGACATATCAGAGGAGGACTATCAACACGCTCAAAAGGTGTGGGAAACCTTTGAGATGAAAACAATAAGGGAATACCACGACCTCTATTTAGATTCAGACGTTCTCCTGTTAGCTGATGTCTTTGAAAACTTTCGAAACGTGTGTCAAGAAAACTATGGATTAGACCCAGCGTGGTATTATACAGCACCTGGATTAGCCTGGGATGCAGCGTTAAAGTTAACGAAAGTGGAGTTGGAACTTTTGACAGATCCTGACATGCTGCTCATGGTTGAGAAAGGCATTCGAGGTGGTGTATCTATGATCTCTACTAGATATGGAAAAGCCAACAACCCATACATGAGACATTATGATCCAAATCTACCAAATAAGTATATCACTTATCTAGATGCAAACAACCTGTACGGCTGGGCAATGAGTAAACCACTCCCTACTCACGGTTTTAGATGGTTGACTGACCAAGAACTCAAGGGCTGGAAAAATCTCCCATGTATACTTGAGGTTGACTTGGAGTATCCTCAACGCCTTCATGACTTGCACAACGACTATCCACTAGCTCCAGAAAGACTTGTGGTTGACAAGGTTGAGAAATTGATCCCAAACCTCAACGACAAGGTAAAGTATGTAGTTCACCACGAGGCGTTGAAACATTATGAAAAGCTCGGACTCAAAGTCATAAATATTCATAGAGGTATCACATTCGAAGAGTCTGCATGGCTGAAACCATACATCGATTTGAATACCAACCTTAGGGCAAAAGCATCCAACGACTTTGAGAAAGATTTTTTCAAGTTGATGAATAACTCTGTCTTTGGTAAAACAATGGAAAACATTAGAAACAGGGCAGACATTCGATTGGTTACGAATGAAAAAGACGCGAAGAAGTTCATTTCGAAACCGAACTATCAACACCGCACAATTTTTTGCGAGAACCTTGTTGCTATTCACATGAAGAAAACAAAGTTGGTTTTCGATAAGCCAGTTTACTTAGGCATGTCCATTCTGGACCTAAGTAAAACATTGATGTATGAGTTTCATTACAATTACATCAAGCCAAAATATGGTAAAAAAGCCAAGCTGTTGTTTACCGATACAGACAGTCTCGCCTACGAGATAGAAACAGATGATTTCTACAAGGATATCAGCTCAGATGTGAAGTCTATGTTTGATACGAGTAATTACCCCAAAGATCATCCATCAGGTATTAAGTCTGGAGTCAACAAGAAGGTGATCGGTATGTTCAAAGACGAGGCTGGAGGTAAACAGATATCTGAGTTTGTTGGTCTACGAGCTAAATTATACTCGTATAAGATGGATGAGGGGTGGGAAGCAAAGAAATGTAAGGGTGTTAAGCAAGCAGTCGTGAAGAAAAGCATCAGTTTTTATGATTACAAGGATTGTCTATTCAATAAACGAAATAAGATGAGAAAGATGAATGTAATTCGCAGTCACAAACATGAAATTTTCACTGAGACTGTTAACAAGGTCGCCTTATCCCCATTTGATGACAAGAGAATCATTTGTAAAGATGGTATACATACATACGCCCACGGACATTATCGTTCCAACACAGAATTAGGAGGCAGCTCAGTGTCTGGAGGCACAACCTGAAGCTCTTCCCTAGTAAATCCGCGCCTTGGTCCATCTTCTAGATAATACAACACAGGCTGATTTGGTGATACAACGCTACGTGATAAATTGTAAACCTCCAGACTCCAGATAGGATCCGTTGCTCGACGATTCTCTCCGCCCTCACCCTCACCAGGAGCATATAAATATCTAATTTTAACACCAGGAGGTAATCTCACTTCATTTACTCCGACAGGACGATTGTATTCTACACCCTTAATATCAACCTCTCTCATTTTCACAGCTTTCTCAGGCTCTTTGCCAGTGATTCTAATCGGCTGGCTATTCAGAGTTTTCAAGACAGCAGGCAATCGTTTCACCCACACTCTAGACCTATCATCACTAATCATTTCCTGTGCATATTGATGACTAAATAATTTCTCACCCAAAGTCCGATTCGCCCGCTCTACAAATGCCTGAGCTCTATGATTTCCTGTCTCGCTGCGTTGGATAGTAACTTTATATCTTTTCATTATAGTCGTCACATCTCCCATGAATTCTTTACCAGGGTCAACAATTAATGTCTTTGGCCACCTTAATTTTCGAGAATAAATCTTACTTAATGCTTTTGCTACTTCACCACTTTCTTTTGAAGTTAATGCTTCGGCATCCTTGTATCTCGAGGCGATATCAATCACCACCAACGCGTACTTATACGTTTTCCTACCAACTTTATCATGAGGTAGAAATAGCAAGTCTGCTTGATGAATCTGATTTGGTTTATCAACAGTCCAATGTGGTCTGGGAACATACTTTGGAGCTGGTAAATAAATTTGCCACAATGCTTGTTTCTCAAGCCACCGTTTAGCCTCAGCTTCACTAACTTTAGCTACATTAGCTAATTTTGGAATAGCTGAATAACCTTTCCAGTAACCTTCTGTGGAATAGTATATTTTCGATAACATTCTTTCGTTACTCATTTAAAGAATAATCCATCTATTTTTTAATAAAAGATGACACAAGCTATATCAGAAAACATTAATCCAAACAGGGTCCTACGAGAGCCTTTCGGCTTGAAGGCTGAATCGTCACTGAATCGAATTACATTAAATCCCTCTTCAGCTAGTCCCGGAGAGAGACTCTATATTAATATTCCGAAACTGGCTGATAATTTGGTTATTGTTCCAAATACCCTAGCGCTGACCTTTAACATTGCTCTAACTGGTACGGATAAGCATGTGGATAATAGATTTGTTAACAATTTGGCAGCATGCTTGAAATCAAGATATAAGATACATTTTGGTGGGAAACAGTGCAGGATACTAATAGGTATGATTTATATAAGCTATATAGTGATCTTCATCTTTCTAAAAAGGAACGAGAAACTAGGCTCAAAGAAGGAATTTCCAGTCTCAACATGCGTAAACTGAGGGCTGGTGCAAATAATAAAGCAGATACAGATGCAGCAGAAGTAGCATTATCAGATGTATATAACACAAAATATAGACTCCCTCTTGAGCATCCAATTATAGACAATCATGGAGTATTTTATCCAATGGCACTTGCTCAAGGGTTTATGTTTGAGGTTACTCTTCCAGAATCAAAAGATCTTACAATCACTTCAGATAAAACAAAACCATTTACATATGCTATTTCCAATCTTGAGCTAGAATACCAAAGCATTTCAAGTGACTTCCTAGCAAAAGAGGCAAAGAGCGCTTATCAAATTGGGAAGGGATTCTATTATGAAAATATTCACCTTCATAAGACTTTCACAATTACCAAAGGGACGGATAGCATATTAAATGAAAATATTAACATCCCTCGTAGAAGTATGACTGGCATCCTAATGCTGTTTACAACACCACATGCAGATGGGGCACGTGATAGTGAAAGTTTTGTGAATCCAAGTATCACAAGTGTTAAAATTAACATCGATGGCGTACCAAACCGGTTATATAGCAAAGGTATGGAAGCCTCAGATTTTTATGATGCAGCTGTCAAACGGTTTGGATCGAGTGATAATATATCAATCAAGGATTTTTATAATGATAAATTTGCAATATGGATAGACCTACGAACATATCATGATGACTCTATACATGGTAATGGCTTACACATCAGTAATACAAGAGATGGAGTTCATCTAGAGATGAAACGAAAAGCTTCAGGGTCTGGTACCATTACCTGCTATATGTTTGTGGTGGCCGACGCGTTGATGACGGTCATGAATTCCAACTTGCATTCAATCGTGTATTAAAAAGAACAACTGTTATAATACAAAATTATGGAAGAATTACGAGATAAAGTTCCTTTTCACTGTATTATAACTGGACCGACAAATTGTGGTAAAACAAAGTACCTCACGGAACAGCTCCGAGGACCGTTCCGAAATGTTTTTGAATACATTGTTCTCATATGTCCGACTTATGCTAAAAATAAGACCTATCATAGATTTGCTCACGGAGATAAACGTTTCTTGGTATTATCACCAGATGCCAGTAACATTGATGAGATTAACGAGTTATTGAAGGATTGCTCACAACTTTTTTCTGGTACAAATACGTTACTTATTTTGGATGACTGTGCTGTATCGAAAGATCTTAAGCAACGCTCGAACAAGTTTATAGACCTTGCCTTCTCAGGGAGACACGATGGATTATCAGTGTGGGTATTGACGCAACAATTAACATCCATAGCAAAGCCCTTTCGTGACAACGTCGCCTGCGTGGTTACATTCCATAATCCGTCTCAAGTCGGCACAAAAACTCTGTTTGAAGATTACGGAGGAGATTTAGACGTTGAGACTCGTAAAAAGTTTGCGGAACTGCTTAAAACTGAAAAATATTCCAGACTCTGTTTCTGTTTACGATATCCATTCCAAAGTTATTTAGAGATTCCTACTACGCAGTGATTTAAAAACATCTATGTTTTATTATAAAATAAGATATGGCAAGCATTGAAGATTATATCGAAGAAAAAGAGGTCGCTGAACCAAAAGAAAATGATATTGAAGTCAAACGAGAATCACTGGCTATTCTCGCGTCTCTTGGGACTACAAAGGAATTTCTAGGTGTTGAGATGAATCTTGGTGATATCAAGAAACTCTCATCAAAAGACGTTGAAAAATATTATAATCGTTATCAGACAGTCTTAGGCAAGCAGGTAACAGGTGGATTAGTAGAATCTGCACTTCAAGCAGTGTCTCACATCATCTCCTACGTGGTTCCTGTAGATGACGCTGAAGCGCTTTGCAAAGACTTGCAGAACGATGAGTTGGTAAAACGTGAACTTTCAAACTTTGCAGGTCTCTTGGTATTGAAGGGTGGAAGATTGGTAGCACTTGCTAGCGGTCTCTTTCAGGTTGCTAAGCATGTTAAACTAACACCTTCACAGGAGACTTCCAACAAAATTCAAGAACTTCCTAGCATAACTGAGCAAACTACTGAGCACACTCTTGAGCACACCTAAGCAAATTACTAAGCAAATTACAAGGGGAGCTCGAGGGGCTTGCCTCTCGAAGCATGATATGATTTAAAGATATTTTATTATTGAAAATAAAGAATCATGTCTGAAGAAGTTGTTGAACAAATTACAAAGGATCCTCTTCCTCAAAAGAAGAGTGTCACTAAAGAGAAAGACCCTAAAAAGGTTTCCGCTGGTAGGAAACTCGCAGAATATAATAAGAAGGCGAAAGAAGCACTTGCTAGGGAAATGAAGCGTGAAGCGGAGACGAATCCGAATCCAGAAGGAGCTTCGGCGGAAGAATCTGGATCACAAGCTTGGATTCCAGAGCTATCTTTTACAACTGTACTGTCTATAGTTGGCATAGGGTTTACGGCATTTGATATGTTTATGCGGTACTACAAAAACAGAGTAGTTGATTTATCGAAAGTTCCGACTCATGTACCAGAATCTTTTAAAGAATCTTTTAAAGAACATCAACCTTCGAAAATTCCTATCCCAACGGGGAGCTCGAGGGGCTTGCCTCGCGAACCGAGAATTGGCATGTTGTAAGTAATTTAAAGATTTTATTTGCGTATAAATAAAATCATGTCAACTGAAAACAAACTTGTGAAAACGGTTACCGATTCAGCCGTCATTATCGGATTAGCCGCTGGAGTCGGATACCTTGGTAAAAAGGCTATGAAAGAATCATTTATAAACGACCCTTCATCTAGTGTTACAAACTATGCTAAATGGGTCGCTGTCCTGTCCGGTAGTATGTATTTGAAAGATTATCTGGAAACACAAAAGATTTTACCAAAACCACTTTAAAGATTTTATATATCGATTAATAAATGGCAACAATAGCAATGATGATTGGTGGAGCTATATTGAATGCGACAACGTTCGTTGGTGGCTCATATCTCGCAAAATATCTTTCTGGAGGTAATACAGATGCTGAGAGAGTAAGACACGACAAAGCAATAGAAAAATATCAAAAGATTATGCCTCATACCAGGAAAAGAGGCAGAAACTCATTGATTGGTACTCGCAACAGCAGGATGCTGAACACCGGGCTTCACAGGATTTGTCGAACACCGATGAAGCTTTGAAATTGTATAGTCAAACACATCATGATTTCCAACTAGATGAACCAAAATTCTCTGATTATTATAGACCTAGTAGCAACCAAAAGATGGGGGAGATGGCATATGTAGGTGGTGGTATGTTGGCAATGGGTTATATGGCTAGTAAATTCTTTTAGAGGTACTAATTTAAAGATTCTTTATTCTAAAAAATAAAGAATCATGGACATTGACCCAGAAATACCGGATAAAGAAAATCCTTTTGACCCAGTCTATCCAGGTGATCCAGATGACGGGGAATGGATTCCTATGCCCTCCACTTCAACTTCAACTCACGATCATCACACCACAGATGAAACTTCATTCATACACGGTGTGGACGAACATACTCCTCTCATTCCTGGAGAGGAAAGACTTAAAGCGAGAGAAGAAAGAGTTGGAGAGGCGTGGAAAAGAATTAGCGAAAAATTTCGTAACGTAGGCAACCCTAAAGATTATACCTTCACAGCTGATATAGATGAATTTGATCAGGTGGTTGTCAAACTCGGTAGAAGTAATGCTAAGAGCTGGCCCTTGTTCGAAGGTGATAAACTTAATGCTAAATTACCGCCAACGGTAACTAAGAGTCTAGGTCCTCTTAAGGTAGATGCTGTTATAGCTAATGAAGGGGCTATTTCAGAGCATCAAAGGGAAATAAAAGATTTGGAAACTAGACGTGAAACAGTTCCTGAAAATCAGAGGGGTACTATAGATCACCAGATTGAAGAACGAAATGAGGAGATTGAGCGATTGGAAAGAGAAAATGAAGAAATAGAAGAGGGAATGTCTCTTAGAGATAGAGTTAAAGCAATCTTTAAGAAATATGGTTTTACAGTCGTTGCTGTCGTTTCAGCGGTGGGTGTTGTTATCGGTGTTATTGTCTCAAATCTAAAAAAGGGTTTGACCAGTGTTGCAAAGGGTGTTGGCAACGGGTTGAAAGCAATTGGAAAGAGAATTGGTGAGATATTACCTGGAATGGTAGGTGCTATTGCTAGTTTTATCTTCAAAACAGCGGGGGAGGTTATTGGATTTTTAGGCAAAAATGCTTGGCTGCTGATAGTGGCCGTGGTTCTCTACCTTGTTGAACAATTTAAAAAGAAGAGACGCTAAGTAAAAAACATGTCAACGTTTCTATCTATCACGATGCTAACTCCGGAAACGAGAGTTTATCTGGAGCCACCGTTGGAGCGAATAAAAGAGATACAACTTTTAGATTGTCACATTCCTAAACCGTGGATAAAGTTCAAGGACCCACAAAAAGTTTATAAGTTTTCATCTCAAGAAAATGTGTCGGAAAAGGTATTTTTTACTATTCCACCAGGGAATTACACATTGAAAACACTTCAACAAATCTTCCTCAGAGATGAAGAAAGCTCCAAGCTTACAATTCTAATGGCACAAAAAGGATATTATCTATATTCCAATAAGATCATTAATCTTAGGCTTTCTGAAAAACTCTCAAAAAAGCTCGGTGTACCTGAAAAGATATTACCCAATCGATATTATCCAATAACATGGATACCTGACAAGCCTTTGAGTTTGTTTTGTGATCTCATAGATCCAAAGTCTTCATATTCTAACAGGATTCCTGGTGATGAAAATGTAGAAGTTACCCCCTCACCTTTGTTGGCTGTTGTGCCATCTCAAAGTCATCCTTGCATAAAAGTCCAGCAAACCATTAATCCAGTCAACTACTTTACTTTGTTGCTTTTAGATGAAAAGGGAAGAAAGCCCAACTTTAATAACGAACCTATTCGAATTCATTTAAAGATTTCATGTTGATTAGTAAAAAATGGAAGACTACAATAGTATTTATCCACAAGTGCCTCAAAATGGGGAAAATTTCAGACTTCAAAAGTCGTGTGAGGTTCTACAAGGTCTTGAAAGAGAGGTTACGCATTATGAGCGTGTACGTAAGAAATACGCAAGATTGAGGAAACTGATCGTATGGTCAACAGGTGGAATCTCTGTCATATTATCCGGTAGTGGATTAGCCCTCAGTTTGACGGGCTTTGGAGCCGCTGTAGGTGCTCCTATTGGTGGAGTTGGGGCTCTGTTCGGTATTGTTTCTACCACTGTTGGAGTTAAATTATCACGAAAGATATCTAAGCATGAAAAAACATCACAATTAGCAAGAGCAAAGGTGAACACCATACAGGATCTCGTCTCAAAGGCTCTTCGGGATAACACAATTTCTGATCAGGAATTCTCTCTAATCCTAGCAGAAATGGATAAGTTTGAAAAACTAAAGTTTGATATTCGTCAAAAGTCTCGGCTGGAGGAGGGAAAAAAAGAAGATTTGACTCAGATACGAAGGGAGGTTCGTGCGGAAATTTTAAAGGAACTCACCGTTCCCGCACGGTAAAACTATCATTTGAGAGGACACCGGTAGGGTGGATTTATGAGATTGGTTGCTTCAAGGATCGACGGTGATTTAAAAACATCTTATTCTACTTACAAAATAAGATGTCGTTACTCGATGAATTTAAAAAGGTATATCCAAATGCGGATTTATCAAAATTCCATGAAGATAAAGACTGGTATGCGGAGGGCTTATTTGACTCGAGATATATCGGGTGGTATAATATGAATCATCACTGGTATGGAATTTGGGCAAAAGATCCAAACGCTGCTGCCGTCACAAAGTTTATAGATATTCCGGTGGATGACCGTAAAGATTTATTCAATGATTTGGGTTTAGCGGCTCCACAATTATCATTCCCTGACAGTTTGAAATTAACAACTAAAAAATACCCTATTCCAGCGATAGATTTTGATACCACCGCTTCAGATATCACGTCCTTGTTAACAGATCTGGATATTTATGTATCGCCTAAGCGCGCTTTCAGTGTCAAGATGATAGACATTTTCAAGGAGACTACCATAACTTTCAAGTCTGCAAAACAGTCGAGACGGTGGCTAAATGGCCCTAATTTTAGTTATTGGCCACAACAACTCAACTTTGCTGTTTGGTGTGCAACTAGCGGCTGTGGGGTGAGCCTACATGAGGCTGAGAAATATCCCCCTGTTGTGCGAAGTTTTTTTAATTTCCATGTCTATTTCACTGTGAGGAGGATTCTAAAGGAATTGGGATGTCCTCTACCTGATGACTCAATTTTTAGTCAAACAGACAATCAATATAACAAAGTTGTTTTTAAAAGATTATGCCATGAATTTGGCTTAACAAACCATGATTTTAGATGTAAAGGAGGGAGAAATTTTGGACTTGGGGATATTTTTGTTTACTATCCTGGTAGCGGGCGCGGGTCGGGTTATCAAAATGTACATGTTATAAGAGGTTATGACAAAGAAGCTGATAAATGGCCTGATAAATTGAATCTTTTCTCTGATGAGGGTGGAACTTACAATAATGGTAAATTAGTGTCTTTTATAAGAAATGATTATCACGGTGGAAGGCAGTACAATTGGTTCGTCCCTGTGAATGGTCATGGTTTGACTAGAGCGGGTCTAGGTCGGTTGAACAGATCAGTCGAAGCGTTTGTTTACAGTGTATTAGGCGCTCAAGCAAATGTTAGGTCTAGTATTGTAGGCAATAGCGGTTCAGCGGTTGAAGCACAGCAGGAGTTTTTGACCTTATTTGAAAGTGCCGTCATTGAAGAAAATATATCCAAAAGCGTGCAACGCTATCAGCTCGCTGTCCAAGATGCGAAGTTACGATTGAATTTGGCTATTGGACTGGGAATTTGGCTCATGCCGGCTAATTTGATAATCAACACTGAAAGCGTGACCGGTTATAATAACAAGTTGTTGAAAGCTACAAGTGATATGAGTTTTGGGGTGAATGACTTGCTAAATGAAGAATCAAAACATGTTGGAATTAAACATAACTTAGGCTCTTCAAAGGTAAAGTTACCGCACGCGTCTACTGAGACGAAACCTAATATACACAGACCTATTGAAAAATCAAAACCAGACGTGACTAAGCCTATTATTGAAAAACCCATGACCTCGCAGCATGAAACTAATCTAATATTGTTGACAGCTGTCGCGGGTGGATTAGCATGGTTTCTATTTCGATAGTCACGAGAGCACAGTCTGATGCAACTGACTATTTCACGTGGGCACTAATTTACATACAATCAAAATCACGTGGAGAACAATAGATTGCATACTTTTACGACATAGCAACAAGCAAGTTGAAAAGTGGATTTGATGTTTACTTTTTAGAGGCCTGTATCTAACGTCGCTCAGGAATGTGATTACGTCATAAAGTGTCTTATGACCGGAAAACAATTCCAACTAGATGAGTCACAAGGTAAATTTTCGTAATGTAATTCTGACTTGTGTTTTTAATAAATTAATCTTCATAACACGGTTCATGTTATGAAATCATTACAAACAATGACATGTTAATTTTGAAAAATGGCTTAAGGAGATAAATATTCAATAATAAAAGATGGAGTTTCCAACAGCAGAACAATTCAACAAAAGTAAGAGTCAACGACAGACAATTACAAAGTGGAGAGATGTGTCTGAGGGTATTATTTACCGCATCGAAAGTACAGACAAGATTGAGACGAAATTTGGAGAGCAATTAGTTGCTGTCTTGAACGACAAAGGTGGTAATGAATTTAAAACATGGCTTCCCGCTCGTCTTTGCATCGAACTCAAAGATTACGGTTGGCAAGGTAAAATCGCCTTTGTCAAACCGATCGGGCTGAAACCTAAAATAACAAATCCTAGTCAGAACTATTGGGACTATGAGATTATGTGGTTTGATGTGTAAATTGTTTGTAATGATTTCATAACATGAAACGTGTTATGAAATTTCAACCAAAGTTTGTTCGTGTGTGCTTTTTAAATTTCTAGCTCACCTTCAGACATTCTGTCAGCACTCGGCCATGAGAGGCTTTCGGTAGGTTGTTGTAGTGTTGTGTGACATGATTTACACAGAGACTTTTGTTTGTTGTGTTCGCATATTTGAGACCCTCCGCATAATTTACAAAAGAATTTCTGGATTCCATGAATACATATTCCTTTCCCGTTGCAGTCTTTGCAGATATATCTCGCTCGTTTATGTTCACAGAAGCTACCGCCGTTACATTCCTTACAGCGTGACTTACGACGGTCGTGAGGGCAAATTTGTGATCCATGACAATCTCTACAGATATATTTAATTTTACCATGTAGACATTTGTAATCATTCTTGCGAGTTACGTCTGAGGATTTGTTAGAAGCTGAGTAGTTTTTTGGATCTTGCGGTGTATTGCCTAAAATAGGTCTCCTCAAAGCTTCGATAAGTTCGGTTTTTAGCATTTGATAATATCTTGGAATGTCTCGCTCTTTGCAATGGTTCTTAGCTCTTTCACTTTTAGTTCTTTCACTTTTAGTTCTTTCACTTTTAGTGTCTCCATTTAATTGAAAAATCCATGTCTTTAAACCGTTTTTCAATTCTTAACAGAATTGAAACTATGAATTTGTAAATCTCTTTCATACCACATCAGACGTATCCAGAACTAATGCAACTTCTTTTGCATGTTGTTTTATGACCGACTCGGAAATGTCTGTCTTTGGGGCAAATTTCTTAAGACTAATATTCGAGAGGCTTCCCTCTCGAGCTCCCCCTCTACTATCCATTTTCTTTTTACATATCCAGTAATATATCAGAGCTGCTGCAACGGATTGAGGACGGGCACGGTTCAACTTGGAAGAGCGGTTTTTTGCCAAAGTGTAAAGGCGAATTACTTCTTGCTTCTGTGCGGGAGAAGCTGAGAATTTATCCATCAAGTCATTAATGTAATGTACGGCGGTAAGAGAAGTTGTGTGTATTGGAGAATCTTTAGGTGAATTGACATTCACAATTTTCAAGCCTTTTAACCCGCTCTTGTTGCTCATCCCAAAGATTTCCATCAAGTTCTTTGCTGTTTGATATTTGCCAGTCATCTTATAGGAGTGATAAATACATGCGAACACGATCCCCTTACGTATGTTTCCGCGGTAAATCCGACCTTTTGTTACCTGAGTGTAAATCTCGTTAGCTTTGGACACGATTGTTTCACTGAAACCCATATTCTCAACATCCTTGTAAATATTCCTATCCTCAGACTTGCGCATTTGAACCCGGTTTGGATCTGAAGACCGTTTGCTGTCTGAATGACCGTAAAAACGCCATTCCTTTTCATGCATAATTGTACGTTGTATTTGTTCTCCGCATTCCAGGCAAATTGTAATCCCGTTTTCTGTTACGAGGTCACTGTGGTCACAAGAAACGTCGCTATCATTCTCTTCTGACGTTTCTGAGGTTCTAGTAGTCTCATATTCAGCGAGGGCTTGGTCAAAAAATGCAAATTCTGACATGTTTATTAATATGGAAATTCTATCTCTTTAAACCGTTTTTTCATTTTTTAAAATTTCTCGAAAGAGAGGGTATTTCAGTCACCTTGTTACACAACTGTCAGAGATATGTGTTAGGGAGACTTTTTAAAAGGGTTTGACAGGATTTGGTGCACAAACCATTTTTGATAAAATTGAAAAAGTCATTTTTGATATAAAAATGAATTTGTCCTCGTGGCGCCACTTTACAACTACTGATAAACTTGCACGCTGAACAATTAGAATTGTGAGATGATAACAAATATTGTTACGTGTGAATGATAAACATAGCTCGTACACCGTGAAGGCGAGCTGGTTCGATGTGGTTTCTTGTCCTAAATCAAGGAATAACATTGAATCACTTGATAGAAATTTTTGAGTAGTTTACGATGGTTTCCCGATGACTTCCCTCTAGAATTTAACTGCGTTAATCTCATTCTCGCTTCTCTGACTCTGCGAGGAAGGGGTTTGGTCATATTCTCGTACCCAGACCTCCCCGGCTAGTCACCTCGCGGGGGGAGGCTCTGGTGACAGCCATTGACGCATGCGCGAGATTTGGTAGTGTCATTGATAGAAAGAACTTGCGCATGCCCCAACTTTCAAAATCAGCCAATTAGCGAAGGCTCTGGTGACAGCCATTGACGCATGCGCGAGATTTGGTAGTGTTGATAGAAAGAACTTGCGCATGCCCCAACTTTCAAAATCAGCCAATTAGCGAAGGCCAGCAAATGGCTGCCGCCATAGCCTCCCCCGCGGGGAGCTCTGAATACGTAAACGCTTTTCCCTTGAAGAATATTATTAATATTGCGCAGTTTTGCAGTTTGTTTCTTCTATAATTTTGACACCATTGTACAACAATATTTTCTAGTATTCTTGTTCGGCCCGGGGTAACCATTACAAACATCGTTTACCCAAACTTCAAAAAACTCCCAACTTCGAACGCTGTGGAACAACACATTTTTTGACACTACGAAAGCAAACGTACAGCTGCGATAAAGAATGTGAGGAACTTATCAATGAGTTCCTCTTCTGTAATTTACCGGTCAGTATTTCCATTAAAACATCGGTTCCCTGAACCCAAAAGGCCAAACTTCGATCCTGTGGAACTCATCATTTTTTGACACTATAAAAGCAAACGTACCTGCTATGAAGAATGTGAGAAAATTATCAACGAGTTCATCTTCTGTAATTGACCGGTCAGTATTTCCCAAATGCACTATATATTCCAGTACATCTATCGATGTCGTTTTTCCCGACTCTTTAGCTTCGATTCTCTCGGTAATAACTTTCCTCCCAAAGTTCCTGAGGAATTTAACAGCTTCTCTAGCCTTGCGCTGAAAGCTGAATCTCGAGATTCTAATTTTCCAAAGTGGGTCTGAGAAGCTCTCTTGCATTCCTTGTAGGCACACGTAGATAGCCTCGTTAAAGGCGCAATGACCATCTTCTAGCGCGTTGACTTCCAGGCCGAACGCCACCTTTAGAAGACATAAATAAATAAGTTATTCAAGGATTAACAAGGAATACCCTAATTTGACGCAAGCTTTATGGATTCTTCACGGCTTAAAGGGATCCTGTCGATCGCGCGCAACTGCGCAGCTGTTCTGTGAATCTCTCAAGTCAAAGAAGTATCGTCCCGTAACCCTGGCGTGTCGTCTCGAACCAAATCGAACTAAAAAGAGCTCGAACCGGATCGAACGCGGATGGTTCGATACGGTTCGAGCTCTTTTGAGATCGAACCGGATCGAACTCTACAATTTGGGTGAGTACGATCTCCGAACTAGAATAAAACATGTCAGAATTCGGGGCTACGCTATCTGTGCACTCTGTTCAGTGTTATCTAATCGGGAAACTATAAATTATTCAGCTTTTAGTGTCTCGTAAATAGTATTTTCATTTATTGAATTGATATAAACTTGACCAAAATGGGACAAAACACAATCCCCTGACTGGTGTTCGTCGGCTTTCGTAATGTAAGTCTCAGAGTTCCTTCAGTGTCAACTACTTTAAAAGCCGGGCCTCGATCTCCAATTTTCCTCATCGCGACGCATGTCCCCAATCCTTGTTTCAAAAGGGCAGTTTTGGTAGCCCTTAACAACACACGTGACGTTTACGGCGTGTAGTCATAGAGCAGATTTCGTATGACTGTGAAAAGTGCCGCGAAAGAGTTGTACCGCGACCGTGACCGTACCGCGACTACGCGATTTCGTTCGGTATCTACAGCAGGCCAGGTTCGGTACCGCCACCGCGACAGTACCGCGCCGTGTCACGGTACTTTTCACAGTCATACGAAATCTGCTCTATTGACACTGTTGTTGAAACTGCCAGGAAGGTATCAGTTCCGTGTGGTGTAATAGCTACTTGATATAAATTCGTGTACGCCGCAACAATTACGTCACGTCACATAAGTAATTAATTTTATTGTTCGATCTGGTTCGATCCCCAGATTTTTGAGTGAGTACGATCCGGTTCGATCTCTAAAGGGCTCGAACCAGACCGGACGATCCGAGGTTCGATCTCCGAATGTTCGAGACGACACGCCGGGCGTAACGATGGCCAGCGAAGGCTAAAAACCTCGAAAACAAATCGTATATAATCTCGCTACTTCTCAATCCATCCGACCATGCTTTTTAGCTTTACATATTCTTAAATAGTTATCTGATAGGATGGTCTTATTAGTTGTGCTGATAATTCAGTGCTCGCTCCTGGAGCATGCGCATATCATGACAGGCTCCCTGTACGCTTCAATATGATTTAGAAAATAACACCTATGTTGTATTGTGAAGTGCGCATTCTGATTGGTTAAAAAGCGTGTTTGTAAGAGACCTGAGAAACACGATTGTCACGCAACGCTGTCGCGCGTGTGTATCTTATTTTCTAAAAGCAATAAAAATACTTTCTGCGTGCCCTCTGGTTTCTTACAAACACTCATGCAGGGAATGTTGGTCGAACTGATAAAACTTGAAAGACACTCGCCTTCGGCTCGTGTCTTTCAAGTTTTGATCAGTACTCCCAACATCCCCCTCGTGTTTGTAAGAAAGCAGAGAGCACGCGGAAAGTACTTTTATTGCTTAAATATCATATGAGCGAATTCGAATTTGAAAACTGATTTTCTGCATCCCTTTGTTTCAAGGAACAAAATAGTCAACTACAGCAAAAAAAAACCTTGCACGCCAAAGGCCTCTGAAAAAATATTTCCCTCCCCCTCCCTCAAAAGTCAAATGGTCGGCCCCCCTAACATGGATAAGACTAGGTTTTGCAACTTGAAACCTGCAACACTATCTATATTTAATATGTAACATAAAAAACATTCATATTTGTCAACACACCTTTCCTATGATATCCAGGGTTGCCCTCGAGAACAGATCTGCCAAGTCGAATATCTCTTGCGACTCTGCAAATCTTTCAACCTTCGCTAAAAACCTATCACAAATTTCGTTGAACGCTGACATCGATTTGCTTAGAAAGTGTCGGTGAAATGCCGGGTTTAGAATCGCCCTCTTTCGATGCCAAATTCTCGGATCGCACTCGGTTAGGATCCCATTTCCGGCGGCGCGTTCACCGAATACAAATTTCACATTTGCATAGGACAAGTCAGATTTGGGCAAATCTAAAGTCAGCAAGACTTCCTTGGTAAAGCTATGGCCGAAAACCACCACGAAGGGAATGTGATAATACCAAAGTAACACAACACCTCCGTAGTCATGGAATAAATCTAACAATATTTCATAAAAAATCTTCCCTTCTGCTCTGCCTCTCTGAAATAAGGTCAAATGCCCGCTGATGAAGCTCTCGAGTTTTGGCCCAGGGATGTGAAGCTTGTAGAATTTGCGACGGAGGTAGTAGATGTACCCAGCATAGGCGAAGACCGCACCAATAAGGAACCCGGCCAGTGTGAATGCTGCCTTTAAAACCAGCATCAGTGATGTTACTTCGCCCATCGAGCTGCTCGAGTAGGGAACCGGCAGACCTATCTGACCGAGAAAGGAGATATGAGATATCCCACTGCTTTCTCTGTTCAACTCCTTAAAATTAAATTTCCGTCCAAAGCGTTCTAGCATTAGAAAATTAGTCACATAACGACTTGAGGTTGACCTCGCATAATGCGGGATGTAATCCGTTAGTTCATTCTTGCATTTGGTTTTCAACCAATCCCTAAAGCATCAAAAGACAATGCATGTTACAATACATAAGTGCTGGTACCACAATGGACGCTGGTTACACTTCTTTTGTTAACCATCCACCAGAACGTATACTGACGTCATTGCTAACGAAGAATGGCCTTACGTGGCTCCATCCCGGGTTCATTTTCTAAACATTTTGAGAAATAATAATTGTATAACGTTACAAGTGTTCCTTAGAGTAAATCCGCTTATACGTGCTTGTGCTTAGCAGCCTCGTCGGGATCCCGCGCCTTGCGTGGCCCCCTTGGTTATCAGAGGTCAGAGAAATGTGTGAGCGAATTTTTGGGGTGTTCCGGCATGTACGAACCATTCCCAGAGGACACTTTTGTGTTCAGCTCTCCTTTCATCATGATTCGTTCTACTTAACAAAGGAAGCTTCTGTGACGCAGTTTGTGAGTTGTTTTAGGTTCGTACACGGGAAGACAGCCGTATATTTTACTTCCACTACGGATTCGAAAATTCTAGGGTTAAAAAACAGGTTGTCCGAAAGAGAGAACTTTCTTGGATTGCAATCATTCCTTTTGGGAATAAAATAACAAAAGCGCGGCGGTCATGTTGGTGCACTGAACAAAGGCAACAAATGAACTTTCTTTTGTACTTTTCCACCAACATGGCTGCCAGTTGATGTCACATGCAATCCAAGATTTGTGGTATACCTCCGTGTAGGAACCATTCCTACCCAGAGGACACCTTTGTGTTCAGTTATTATTTCATCATGATTCTGCTAAACAAGAGGCTTTGTGACGCGTGAACAATACACAGGTTTTTTCACGGAGGTACACGTAGAGCCAAGAATTTAAGTCCGTACATTTATTTGAAGAAAAAAAAAGCGCAAATTTCACGCTTTTATGCAGTTCGAAACTCCTACGGTACGAAACAACTACAGAGAGAAAAATCACGAACACAAGTTTCGAAAGCTCAAGCTATCGAGAGAGGACTCCGAACAGATATTTTGCCGAAAATTTCCGTTGGGTGCCCTTGGGTATTTAACACCTCGTATCGATCAATGATCTTTGAAAACTAGGCGGTACTGGGTGTTTTTATCACGGAAAACCCGGCCCCCGTAAAACACCCAGTATATACCGCCTGCTAGTAGGCTATTGAAGAAAAGGTTGCATAAACGCCAACAGTCAAATTTAACAGTTTTTATTCAGAGCTCAGTGATATCTCTCGGTCACCCTAGTCACCCGGCGGGAAGCACGGGGGGCGCTTGCCTTGCACCTCTGTGCATGCACCGGGTCGATTCTCAGCTGGGACAGTTGAGATTTGTCTCTATCTGCTGAGTCGAACCTTGTGTTCATCATGGGTTGAAGATATTTCATCATGAGATGAATTCGTCATTTCTCCGTGCTTCACGTCTTTCGGATGAGACAATAAACCGAGATCCTGTCTCTCAGTCCGCTACAAGACTACAAATGCGTACTGTGGCTTCACGAGAATTAGGGGAAGAGTTTCATGCCATGATGTCATGTTGCCAAGACGGCGCGTTATAGTTTCCGTGTAGCGTAGCTTTCTCCAAAATTGATGCAAAATAGTTGTTTACATATAAAATAAACATTTCAAAGAGAACGGCTTTGTGAAAAATGCACTGTTCAAAGCTTAGAAGGACTGTAATAAAACAGGAAATGAATCTATCATGAAACTTACTGCGATTTTCATAATTCTGCGAACTCCTAGCTTGCCCCTATGAGATCACAAGATCTATCAAAGCCTCCGTGAAATCACTCAGAGTTGTTCACTCGTTTGATTGACGGAAGCCAAACCGTGGTTTGTTGGTCGGTGTAGAGTTCGCAGAATTATGAAAATCGCAGTACATTTTTGAGGAGAGATTTGAACCTGTTGACTTGATGTCAATCGTCATTTCTGTGTGTGTGTGTGTGTGTGTGTGTGTGTGTGTGTGTGTGTGTGTGTGTATTGTATACTTTTTGCTATCCAAATGTACTTGTAGATAGTATTTTATTAGATTAAACTATTTTATTATATAAACCTCAGCGTTTTACAGGGATTTCTGCCACTGAGAAAAACCGTATATTTTCACATGTGAAAATATCAACCAATATGTTTTCTTCCTCCTGGCCAATAAAAAGCGCTTCCCTGGAGCATGGCAGTGTTTCTTGTTTATATAATAAACAGAATAATACATGCACGCTTAGAGATATCTCCGCGCGCCCATGTATTATTCTGTATATATACATATTTTCATTTTATTTTGTCATCGGTTGTCACCCCGGTTAGTCCGCCTCGTGTAACCAGGGTGTTAACCCACTTGCTTTTATACGGGTGTTTATTGACATAAAACTCGTGTAGTTATTGCATAGTAGCAGTCTTATATCAATGCCATGCGCCTCCTTAGAATACTGCTAAAGCTGTTGAAGATTGCAAGCGTTTGTAACAATAGTGAGCTGATAGCTCTGATAGCTGGTTGGTGGTATAATACTGCGTCTTTATTTCTCTCGATCGATTTCCAACCATTAATCCGCCTTCTGACTACCACAAATCAGACTTTGAGTGTTCCTCAAACATCTCTCGGACGGCGACCAAACAGTTGTCAACCGGCATGCGGGATTGTTTTGGAAATAGACGTGAGAGTAGAATTATGAAAATCGCTGCAGTGCTTTGCTGCGAGCTCTTTAGCAGGTCATAAGTGGTCATAAGTGACGACAGGTTCACTCGAGAGCAAGCCATGTGTTGCTATGTTTAGAGACAAGGAAGTCCTTATTAAAAGAATGCTTAAGTTCAGGCAATATATAAGCCAGTAGACATACCTGCTACCTTATCAATTTCTATTTTTGGCACTCACGAAAGGTATTGTAGCTTATTATGTCAATATGGTTGACAGGCATCACTAGGGAGGAGAGGGGAGTATTGAGGAGACTGAGAGGGGAGGGGAGAAGAGTATCGAGGAGATTGAGAAGGGAAGGGATGGTAGCAGAGTATCGAGGACACTGAGAGGGGAGGGGAGCAGAATATTGAGAGGAGACTGAGAGGGGAGGGGAGAAGTCTGTCGAAGAGACTGAGAAGAGAGGGGAGGGGTGGGAGCAGCGTATCGAGGACACTGAGAGGGGAGGGGATGGGAGCAGAGTACCGAGGAGACTGAGAGGGGAGGGGAGGGAATAAGAGAATCGAGGAGACTGGGAGAGGATGGGATGGGAGGAAAGTATCGAGGAGACTAAGAGAAGAGGGGAGGGGAGCAGAATATCAAGGAGACTGAGAGGAGAAGAGAGCTCTTTAGATACGGCAGCTTGTCAAATAACATAATTTGCCACAAGACACTTTCATGTGCGTATGGCAAGACTATTTTACTCGCCAGGTGTTACTTCAAATTCGAGTGTTTTGCTACACTCACTAGATGCGCGTACTCCACTATAACGTTAGAGCGGTTTGTCATCGGACAGAGCCTGTGTCAGCCGCCATTTTGACAGCATAGCAACATACCAAGTCAGAGAAAGCATCCATTTCCATTGGCTGTTTTAGAGAATATAGAGCAATTTTTTCGATTGAACTTGGTTAATCAAATCTAAAACTTTGTTTTTGGATGTCGATGTAGAGATTTCTACACGTTATGCGTTTTCTAATATCGAACGAAAACAATAACAAAGGAGTGGCTGACACGGGCTCTTTAAATAGTTTCTCTGCACATGACCAGAAACCTCCACAACTGTTTGTTAGCCAGTGGTGCGTCACGGGAGCAAATAGCTATACCCCTCCCCCCTTTTTTTCGGGACATTTTAATGTGATTACTGATGGAAAATTTGCAATTTTCTTAGTAGAAGTTAACTTAGTAGAAGTTGCAAAGGAGGAATAAAGGGAGAATAAGCAGCCAAACAAAACAAGTCTTGCTAAAACTAAAATCCCTTTCTTTGATTGTAGCCCTTGTCACAGCTACAATCAAGTACAAAATATTGGGTGTTTCATGCCCTAAAACGAGTGTTATGGCGACTAACGGATTTTGCTACTACTGCGGTTTTCAGTTGAGCGTGGAATACCCACAGTTTGCCGGTCGATAAATTGAACGTTTCGTGTGGAAAATTTTTGTGCCTCAAAAAGCACGTTGTCAGAGTGGAGTTCGCAATGTTGTCAAGGAAAAACTGGTGATTTTGAACCTTTGTCGCGACATTCCTTGACAACATTATGAACCGCCTTGCTTTTTGAGACACTATCCAAACGAAACGACATTCCACGCTCAACTGAATAGCGCAGTAATATTTTAGAACTAGTCGCAAATTTCGACTTGAAGAGTTTTTTTTTTCCTTCAGCAGCCCTCAGATTTCAGAAGTCAAATGTGTGCTTATTTTACATCACGCGCGGCGGCCTTCCATTCAATTATTGGAACTTAACTGAGACCCCGTCCACACTACACCGTTGTCAAACCAAAACGGATACTTTTTGCTCCGTTTTCAAAAAGATTTGCGCCCACACTTATCGTTTTCGTATTGTTTTCGCCGTTTTCGGTGATCGTTTTCGGCGTTGTAGTGTGGACGATAGCCGTATCCGGAGCAAAAAGTATCCGTTTTCGTGTGAAAACGGTGTAGTGTGGACGGGGTCTGAGAGTGCATACTCTTCATGCCCTCCATTGGGAGGGGAAGGAAGGACTAGATGCTCCAACAAATGATGCATTTAATAGTTTTGTAGGCGTGGCCCCCTCGGTTTTTCCCCGCGGTCATGGGAGACCGCGGTTTCAGCATGTGCGCCAGAATTGACTGCGTGTTTTCTTTTTCCGACTCTTGAGCAATAGAACTTCCTGTAATAAATAAAACCGGGCATACTATTTTCTTTGGACTTCAACTATCGATCCCTGACCTGTCTCGTAACTTGACTCCTAAATAGGAAAAGATCATCGTATCTAGCCCCAGGCACTGAATATTGAATCATGACTGGGTGTTTCAGTTTTGCTGCTACTTTTGTTGTCTGTGTCACTAAAAAGGCAGTAGTAGACTCCGGGCTGGTAATTGCGTCTGTAGGAGTCGCGCGCTTTTGCGATTTCCCTCTTTGCGACTAAAAAAATTCAGTGAGTCGAAACTTTGCGACCAGGTTCTTAAGCTAGCATATTTTAAAAGTTTCTAAGATTTACCAATTTTGTCTTTCACTATGACTAATTGCTGTCAGGCGCCGCAAAATTTGCTAAAAGAATCTCAAGTTCAGCGCTGACATAACGTTGATGCCCTAAAAATGGCGACTAAAATTCGGATTTTGCAACTTATATTTTAGAACTAGTCGCAAATTTCGACTTATAGGTTTTTTTTTTCAGCCCTCAGACTTTTACCTAGGATACCAGTTCAGGTTTTCCAAAACTCCAAATTTGTGCTTATTATACATCACGCGCGGCGACCTTCCATTTAATTATTTCCTTTCGCGGGAATTTCTCAGCTTGAAGCCCCATAATTCTGCAAATGCATCTCCTAATATAGCAAGGAAGCCCCCAACAAGAGCACTATTACTTTATTTTCGACTGTTCCCCGCCAATCAGCGTTGTAATAAACATATAATATTGAAAGTGTTTTCCACCATCTCACACTCAGTCTAGACTTTGGTATAGGCTACGGGTTTGGTTCGTGTGGTGAAATTTTCTCTCGGGAAAGGACCTTTCCGCCAAACTTCATTAACTCGCATTAAACTTGGGGGTAACAAACTAATGAATTCGTGCCATATATCCTACACCTTTGCACGTCTTCAAACAAACTATTAGGTGAGAAAAGCCAGCGACTTCCGGTGTCCAAAAATGATATAACTATTCTTTTCTCTCTCATTATTCACTTTCAATCTTTCTTTTTTTTTCAATAAGCATTTTGATTCTGGAAAGAAATTATTTTCACGGTAAAGAGTTGAGTATTCAAGACAAGCTTCAGCATCTTGAAAGAATTTAGGCAATTCGCTTGCTGCAGCCAATTATTTCATCACACTTTTTTCAAAGTCCAACACAGGAGAGGTATCCATATGTTGTTCATTATAACATAAAAATGGAAACATATCTTAGCAAGCTCGTCTGAGCTTTTTTGCCAGAAAATTGCACTGACGCTACCACGCGCCGACTACCGACAAAAGATATTTCAAAGAACTTCGCGTTGGTGTTGACGTACGTTTAGATCCCCTCATTTCAATAGGCTCAAAGTTTCTATCGAGAACCGGATTTCTTAGGTTGAATTGATGTTGGTCTGGTCTTTTATTTCGGTGCACAAAAACAATGTTTTGCCTTCACCCATCCGGCTATAAAATTACTTCGCGGAACGCCCCTGTAAAGAGTTGAAAAAATTAGCGATTTTTGTTAGAAGTCTCAAAAACGTGATTAATCTGAGATTTAAAACCCCTAAAACCCACAAGAGCTGCTCCCCTGAAAGCAAGATCTCAAATGTGTGCTTCTTAGAGATAAAATCACAATGATCTTAAAATAAAGTTCATCGGTCATAATTTAACAGCGCATTTGCATTCTGTACGGGAATCATTGCTTGTTGTGCATTAACATTCACACAAAAATCACTACGTTCACTGCAAAAACTAGCAAACAGTTTATTAAAGTACAAAATTTCTACATGATACAGAGGTTTTTACTACAGTTAAGGACTAGAAATCCAGTCGCACTAAATTATTCATAGTTTTGTAAAGAGTGTTTCTACGTCTCAAAACCCCGGCTATAAATATTGTCATTCTACTTCATTCTTTTCTTTTTTGCTTTAATAAAAATGAATGAAACAAAAAAAAACACGACCAAAACATTTATATATATATGGATTTTATATTACAAAAAAATACGGAAATTTCTAAATCTTCGCGGCTGAAGAAACTAATAGTGGCAGAATATTACTCCCTGAATTTACAAAATAAATTGTTTACGGATGACTGATTTCGTCGTTTAGCAATGCATGGGAATTATACATTCTGTCTAAGTACTTCGTGTGAAACAAGTCGTTTTACCTTAGCAGTTAATATTTTTGTTCCAGTTTTAACATTAGGTATACACTTTAATGGGTTTAGACGTCGTACATTTTTGTATTTGCAAATCTGTCACTGAAGTTGCCAAATTCACGCGCAATCAACGTGATGTTTATCCTTTGTATATTCGAAACCGCGCACTATTGCCTCATAAATTAAGCCGTATGTATGATTTATGCTTCATTTTTACCTCTATCAAATAACTTAAGGCATGGAAATTAGTTTCACAGCCTTATTTGCCAGATTAGAAATCCCTGTCAAACGTTACTTAATATAAACTCTCGGAAAACCATTCGAGTGTTATTCATATTGGCGCTCAATCGAACTACAGCATTGCTGGTATTGTTGTTAAAACTTTCCTAAAACTGATAAGAAAATACATTTTTGCGGTAAAACTGAACTGATAATAAACTCTATTTTATCAAAACTGGGTAAAACCACCAATTTTGAATACTTAGGAGTTAAATTGGTGAGATTTTTAGGCGAGTGATTAAAATCCTTCGTATCGGGAGCGCGCGAAGGCAATATTTTGTCACCTTGAATATAATACCATGTGCCGGCCTTCAATGCGGTCCTCTCGACCAAACCGGCGTATCTTTTCTCTATACAACATAGTTAACCAGTTGAAAAGTTCCAACAAACAAATCCAAGTGCTCTTGTTAAGTTATTTTCTCAAAAGTTTTTTTTCCAGTTTTAAACGAACGCTTCCTTTCCGGGATCGCCTCGTAGTTTATTTGTGTCTTTGTAGGAATTGTCCGTGAGAGCATAGCTCCCCTCATCTCTCTTTCTCAACCGATAGACCAAGAAAGCGATCAAAATTATAGCACAGACTCCTCCAACTACCACAGCAGCAATAACTTCGACTGAAAGAATTTTTGCTGTCTTGCGAAACTGCTTGTTAGCTTGAACGTTGCCTGGGTCGTTTGTGGGTTCATCTTCTGGGTCAGTCTCCAACATGTCGTCGTCCGTTGTTGCTTCGACTTCTCCAGTAGGTTCCAGTGTAGAAGCATTAAGCTTATCTGTCTCGGTAACTTTACCTTTCTCTGTGACTAATTTCCCTTTAGTCGTCGGTTCTTGCGTGTGAACAGCTTTGGTTTTGGGTTGAGTTTTAGGCCGTTGTGTTGGTTTGACAGGTTTAACTCCGTCCCCGCTACTGATAGAAGCTACAGCATCTCCATCACCAGAACCGCTAGAATCCCCTTGTATAGCAGAGCCTTCGTCTTCATCGTCCCCATCCCCAGACCCAGCCTTTGTAGGTTGTGCTTTCCTATTTGGCGGCTTAATTGTCGAAACATCAATGTCTATCGCGTCTTCATCTTTACCAACTTGGAGTGCCGCGGTATAACCGCAAAGGAATACAGCGAAAATAATAAGAGACACCCTCATATCGGACTAAAATTATCGCTAAGAATGTTCCTTGGGTGTAAGTTTCCCAGAAGAAGTTCTAATTCCTGTAAAAGAGCGCTCTCTTAAGAGTTATTTATCAAATTCCAAGCCAACTTCAAAATGCTTACTTCTCGATTCCTTCGGTGTGTTTCTTCCAAACGCAGTGAAGGTAGCATTGTGCTTAATACCCTGTCAATCAAGTGACGTCATGTGCTCATACGGAAAGCCAATCAACTGCTGAAATCAAATTCCCGAAATATGCTGTGTATTTCCGATCAATCAAGCGTCACATTTCTTACAAAAACAAACTTTCACTCAATCTTGCGCCTCGAAAACGCTTTTAACACAACTCAATAGACAGTGCTTGAAATAAATCCCCTATCTGTTAAGATTTTTAGCTGACTTCTCGTGAATTTTAGCCTATTTTTGGCTGTTTACAAACGTTGCTGTTCAAATCGATAACCATTCGAAAGTCCGTCATGACGTGCCGATGACACTCCCGTCTGGCCTGCCCGCGCCTCAGCCAATCAGCACACAGAATTGTATTTCCGTCATGACTTCGGATTTCCCGAATGGAAGCCGAATATAGCACCCCGCAAAAACGTGCTAAGCGGGTAAAATCCCATTTCCCATGTCTATCTCCGAAAATGATTATGAAATTCTTGAAACTGTCGCAATTACATAAGATTAATAGTTCAAGATGAGAACACGAAAAGCCATTTTCGCTCGTCTCAATCTAAGCGCACGTTGTTTATTTGAATTCTGGCTAACTAACGAGGGGTAATGATGTATAAAGATGTTTGTGATGTCTATTTATGGACTTTGACTATATTGTATCTAATATGGAACGGCCGCACTGCTGTTAAAGCAACTTAAACCAACGGGGAAATTTCAAACGGAAATATTTCAGTGTTTTTACCAAGTCAAGGCACAGATCAGCAGTCCTTGACTATAAAAGTTATGTTTATTCAAATACTCTTAACTAATTTTGACTAGTTTTCTACCCGTTATCAGTCACAATACATTAGCTCTATTAGATCCTTCATTTATACAATCTTTTCAAAACAGATTCTGCAAATCGAAGAAAAAAGATATTAGATGGCTAAAAGATACTCACATAACAAATAGCAACTGGGGGAATGCCCTTTAGCCTTTAGACTTTTAGCTTTTTCAAAATAGAAACTGATCTGGAACACTCTGGAACTTTCAAGGATGCAGCAATAGCGGAAGTTTTTATCAAAACGGTGTTAAATCAAGTAATCAAAACGAAGATATTTTGGAAATCATTTGAAGACAGACTTGCGGAAAAGTGCCGCAGTGTGATTGTTTTGATGTTTCATTTTACAACAAACGCGACACAACAAGTACATTTTACCTTGGAGAAAAAATTGTTGGAAAAAAGGATAAACAAATCGGACTTTTATTTCGATTTTTCTCACACAAAAAGCCGCTGCCTGATACATCCAGATTCTTCTAACAGATTAAAATACTATCAATAAAAATAAAGTACTTTTTGGTAACAACTATTCCTTTGTTCCTTGGACTTAAGTTGCCGGCAAAAAAGCATAAACGAAGATTGTATTTTTAGAATTTTCTTAAACAAACACTGCCTGATACTTCTACACTTTAACGGAAAAAGCGGGAATTAATAAGTTTATTTTAAGATGATTAAGATGCTCTTGTAGTAGATCTTTAGTCGTCTTGAGAAGTTGCTAATAAAGTAAAGTACTTTTTGGGGTAACAACTGTTCCTTTGACATATTGCCGGAAAAAGCAACACTCCAAAGCTTTATTTTTAGAATTTTCTTGCACTAGTAACACTGCCTGATACTTCTAACAAGTACGGAAAAAGCGGGGATAAATTAGTTTATTTTGAGGTACTCTTAGTTAGTAGATCATCTTTACTTATCTCGAGAAGTTGTTACGTAGGTGTACGGACAATACTGCCTAATGTGCGTTAAAGAGTTTCGAGAATGGCCCTGTCTTATGCGGTACAATCGAGACTATAGACTATATTGTGCTGATTTGTCACCCACTCATTAACTCAGACGCCTTTTTTCTTTAGACCTTGCGTGGTTTGTCTAATAGCCTCTTGGTAAAAGAAGTGGGAAGCAAATATTGCTTGTTGATCGCATCTGCCTTGAAAGTGTCATTTTTGTTTGGGCATGGCGTTAAACAAATTTAGTCACGCAGCAGGTACAGTGGAACCTCGATATAACGATATGGCAAGGTGACGGAAAAAGTGCATCGTTATATCGAGATATCGTTATAAAGATACTCTCGATATGTTGGGAAATAGACGAATAGAATCGTTAAATCGAGAAAAAGTTAATATATATATTTTATCACTGACCAACCGCCCAAAAAACCCTAAAAACTAAAGAAAAATACAAAGAGGACAAAGCGTAATGTGCAATGCGGGTTTATGCAGAATTGTTGTCGACAGGAGCCATTTGATGATACTGTAAAATACAAATGAGCAAATATGTGACATATATATTGGCTTCGCTTGCGCGTATATCGTTAAATCGAGAGCTCTGGTGACAGCCACTGACGCATACGCGAGATTCAATACAGAACCAACGCTCAAAATCAGCCAATCAGCGACGGCCCTCAAATGGATGGTCTCCACAGCCTCCCCTTGCGAGCAGACGAGCCGGGGAGCTCTGGGTACGAGAATGCGCTGTCAGAGATTGATTGTTGGCATCATTTTTTTCATCAAGATTATTTACTCCATTTTGGGCTTTCTCGCGAAAATTCAACAAACAATCTCAGACAGCGGTATTTGGATCATGCGCACTAACAAAAAACAAGTTATTGGTCAGTTCTAGCGCATGCGCATGTAAAGGTTTCTGGACTCTCCTTTCTGCGACCACAGGCAACAACGGAGCCGCGAAGGAGACTTGAGGGACTGGACTACATATCGCAACCTGTCGCGCGAGGATGAGAAAGCTGCAGTTTGCTACCAGAATGTTTTGCGCGCCCGGGCGCCGATCATGAGGCTATGCAACAAATGGTCTTTATTAACGCTTGAAGCTGACGAACCTTTTTTCAAAACTGAGCTATGATCCGGTGTTTGACAAGCCTCTGTATCATCGCACACATTATTTCTATTTGGCGTTTGTGACAAAGGTCACTTGATGAGTGAGAAACTTGGAGGCTGAACACATTTTGTTCTTCCTGCATTTCCTCTCTTGAATGACCGCCTGTAATTCTTAAATTCAATAGCGCGCGCATGTTCGCGGGAAATGTCTTTCGGATGAGACAATAAACTCAGGTCCCGTCTGCCTTCCCTTCTCAAGGGCGGATCTAGGGGGAGTGATTAGGGTGGCTAGCCACCCCTTTGTTCTCATATTTCTTGTAAAAACCTTAAGATTAGCCACCCCCTGGTCTGAACTCTGTAGTATATCCTTTGTACTAGCCACCCCCCTTCTTAAGGGTCTGCATCCGCTACTGCTTCTACCCCTTTTTAAGGTGGATGCCAAAGAACCCATTGCACTCTTTGTAAGAGTAGCAATGGCCCGACTCTCGGAGGCATAATACTATTAAACAGCCCTCATGATTGTAAGCTGCGCGGCAGCAATTTGCGCCATCTGATACAGACCGTGAGTCCCACAGCAGATAAAATAAACTTGATAAAAATGTTATGCTCATTGCAACAGCTTTTTAGAATATGGAGGACGCCTTGCGATGCAACAAATATCGTTCTGATTGGCTTATTGGAGAGCAAGACATTAGCTGGGAATTTTCAAAGAACCGGCGAATAATAAGCGACGCACTTTAGGGCACTGAAAATTACAAATTTGGCCCCGGCTTTTTCCGACCGAGATATAAGTGTTTAAACGCATGCGATTTGTTGCAGTAAAAGTATGCCGCTGCGTAGTACAACTTCTTGTGCCCTTTTATGCGGGTTTTTACTGTTCTAGACCACCACAGGTATCCTGGATCCTTGACTCATGTTGACCAACCTCAAGGACGTGGTACCCAAGATAGAGACAATTACGTCCGGGACAGCTGAATCGAGGTGACATACCCTGTTGCTGACATGGAAAGCTTTATTAAAAGCCTACAGCTTCACTACAGATCAGTCTAAAGAAGCCCTGACCGAAACAAGGACATTTGTAACTCCTGCCGTTCCTGAGGTAAGAAACCCATCCACGGGAAAAGCTGCATTTCCCCAGGCACACGCATGGGAAGTGTTCGGAATTCACATGGATAGCCTTGGTAAATCCGAGCACATCCCAGGGGAAATTCAGCTTTTCCCGTGGATGCGGGTTTCTGCAGAAATTCACTTAGCAGGTCTGGCGTGGATTTGCATGAAGCGAAATGTAGAAATAGCTTGACATGTTTTTTATTTCTGCGAGACTATTACTTTGGGACTTAACATTTAGTTTCCCTTTCTGTGTTTTTGTGTTCGTTTGTAAACGTGAGTGCTGTATGTTTTTTTTAACCTAATCATCTTTATGAATTGACGTCACGGCCACTTGTTTATTTTAAACCTGTTATTCATTGTTGGCTATTATGTAATTTTGAGGAGAACCATCTCGTATTAGCCATATGTTTTTTTATGATTCTCCTCGCCATAGATATTCCCTTTGTATATTTTAATGCGAGTAGAAAGAGCGCTCTATAATTGGCAAAACCATTTATATCTAGTTTGAGAACGCATTGTACGTCACAAAAGGTTAACGTGGCTCCGTAGAAAGTGCAAGCATTCATGCACCCTCCGACAGGTAACCGCGGAGCGGGGTGGCCATCATTTGGCCACCATTTTGAAAATATTTGACCATTCTGGCGCTTCAGACTCTCCCAAGTTGTCCCATCCCCCAAGTTGTCCAGAAAGTGAAAGTAGACTTCGTCAGACAATAAATTAAATTTTACATTTTCTATTTCTTACGTTTTCTAGAACATCTGGCTCTTCGGACATAGACATAGATAATCTTTATTGTGACAGTACAACCCTAGGGCGCATGTGCCGTATATTACAATAACCCCCCCCCCCCCCCCCCCCTTCGACCCCCCATTCTAAAGTATGGATCCCCTCTCTTGATAAGTTTACGATTTAGCTGCTTTCGTCGCTTGACTATTGACTATCATTACAAAATTCTTCTTGCAGCAGAAAAAAAATCGTTCGCCATCATGCTGCGCGTCCTCCTGTTGTACGCACTGGCGATCCTTGCCTTTGCCGAGGCCTCACCTTCCGAAAGTGGTCGGCATTCCGCCCGAAGCCGGCGTTCGGCTGGCAGATGGAGCAGTTGGAGCAGCTGGGAAATTGAGTCTCCCGACGATGTACCGAGGTACGATATCCGCAGTCCATTCCGGACTGGTCATTAGTCTCGATATTGCCGCGAAATAAAGGCACTGACGCATTTAGGGAAGTGGTCAAAACGTCTGTACTCGACCGGGACCCGAGATTTAGGGGAGTTGGGTGGTGTATGCTGCAGCCAACCTTTTAGGGAAAAAGCCCATTTTTAACTGCACATATTATCTCGTAAAATAACAAATGAAAATAGGATCAGTACCGTCTTCTTTATAACACATCCATGCAATAACATCCAACATCCCTTACTTGAGGATGGAGAAAATTATGGACATTGAAAAACAGGTGGGGGTGGGGGGGATGGGGAGGTACTAGCCAGCGTAGCCTTTACCGTTTACTTATTGAGTTTCCAATGAACACAGTCTCCAACCTGAAGACTATAAAAGAAGTGTAAGTGAAGAATTTGAACATTGTGTATCCAGGGCGCCGTGTACTGTCGCACTTTGTAATAATTGACGCACTTTGTAATACCCGACGCACTTTGTAATAAAGTTGACGCACTTTGTAATACCTGACGCAATTTGTAATAAAGTTGACGCACTTTGTAATAAGAAAGCTGCAGACGCAATTTGTAATAAGCCACTGTCGCAGTTTGTAATAAAAAATTGCTGACGCAATTTGTAATAGCCCCTGTCGCACTTTGTAATAAGCGTATTACAAATATGTTTGGCTTCTCAAATTAAAAAAAGATTAATATTTGTAAAATTTATTATTAGTATATAGTATAAAATGTCAGAGTTGTTACAGGGTCCTGAAGGGGTAAAACGGGAAATTTTTGTCTGGGGGGCAAGCCTTGGTCGTTCTTTGTATTTGCTGGGGGGGGGGGGGGCAAGCAGGTTTTTCCCCACACGTTTGACACAAATTTTTACTTCGCTTCGCTTAAATTCGTTGATTTATCTCATTTTTCGCATTTTGAGACTGTTCAACGGACTTCAACCTGAAAATAGAATTTTACTTCTGATCCCTCGCAGTCTGCGAGATTTTGGAAAACGGTTTAATAAAATTGCATAGGCGTTTTCAAAATGGCGGATCCACTATTCGTATGATATCTCTTTTGTGTCACAATTGAGGACGAGATATCATACGGAGGATTTGGGGGGAATCATTTATTTTTGGGCGAGCGAAAGGGAGGATCTCTCGAAAGAAGCCCTGAAAGGGGGATCACTAGAAATTTTCTACGTAGTTATTACAGTATCTTCTATACCATTTGTATTTTTCTAGTTCCCTTCTTTCATACGCTAAAAATTTCTGCGCGCTTGCGCGCATAAGGAAAATTGTATTGTAAGCGGTGAGATCGACGTTAAGCATAGAAATTCGTCATTTGGGCCGCAATAATTACAATTTCGTCATTTGCGGCGTGCATGAAGAATAAAACCTACAGGCTTTATTGACTATATACAAAAAATACAATGTTCATCGACCTCCTCTTTGAGGCTTGAAGAACTGTGTTTATCGAAATCAGGCCTGCCTTAACATTCCCCGAGTCACCAACTGCTTATAGACATTGAATTCGTTTTATAAGTTTCGATAAATTGAGAGTACCAAGAGATAGTGCCCATAAAAGCAGAAATCTCAATTTCAACATCGCAGCTTTCGCGCGCCGGGATTTTAACTATTGATCCTACCGGGAAAAGGATTTTACCTACTGGGAACGGGATTTTGCCCAAAAAACGGCAGGGAAACGGGATTGGGACCCCCTTCAGGACCCTGTTGTTAGAGGGCAACGCACACAATGATCGGCAAGTCCACATTGTGTGTCCCCAAAAAAAAAAAAACGTAAGAACATAAATTTATATTATGCAGTGGCCATACAGGAGGAGATGTTTGTAATATATAGGGTTACCTAATTAATGCCCCCTGCACAGGAAATAGTGCCCCTCCCCCAGAGGTTTACTCACTGTTTCTTTGTTATCTTTTCCCATAAATGGCAGCAAAGATAAACCAACTATGTTTCATGTACATGAGCCAGAGGCATTGGCCCATTGGGATTGACTTCGCTTGACTTCACGAAAACAACTTCGCTAGAAGGCCGGACCGTGGTGACTCATAAGCTTTCTTACACTTACGAGACCAGTATCGCCACCATTGCGAAAGTATATAGCTAGGAGATTATCACGGAATCGCCTGTTTACGTTTTCCAAATTGTTCGTGTGATTAGGCCAGTACAATCCAAAATTGCGTTAGCTTTTTTTATTACAAACTGCGACAGGGGCTTATTACAACCCCCCGGGGGTGGGGGGTGGGAGGGGGTACTCCCCATATTGGACTATACGGGGATGCTCGGCCCGAAAGGGGTAAGGTTTTCAGGCTGGAGGTATAAGAAAGGGTAGGGTTTTCAGGGTGGACTGGGCCTAAATAAGAGTAGGGAAAATTGCAATTTTCGTATAAGAGGGTCTGTATTTCACGGGTTTTTCAACCGCAACGCGGGAGCAAAACCGTTTCTTTTTAACAGAGCACAAAGCCGATTTTTCAGGCTTGGTATACGAAAGGGGTACTTTTTCAGGCTTGGTATAAGAAAGGGGTATCTTTTTTGCTCTAAAATTGGTATAAAGAAGGTTAAGGGGTCCAGAATCTGGGCCGAGCATCCCCGTACAAAAGTTTTGGGGGATTCTTTATACCAATTTTAGAGCAAAAAAGATACCCCTTTCCGGGATTACAAATTGCGTCAGCATTTTTTATTACAAAGTGCGTCAACTTTATTACATATTGCGTCAGGTATTACAAAGTGCGTCGTCAACTTTATTACAAATTGCGTCAGGTATTACAAAGTGCGATTTCATGCGCGCCTGGAGTCTGTCTCGGAAAACGACTCCTCTCGAAAACAAACAGAGCAGGCTACGCAGGCTAGGGAGGTACAACCCGGGAACTACCGCCTCCCGTGATAAAATCGGGTTCCGATCGGGTACAAATGTTTTGACCGCTTCCCTTACATATTTGTCATTGATCGATCATAGACTAAGACCTTTATTTGCTCCTATTATTACATAAAAGTATAGATAGAGCGGATTTCAGATGACCGTGGTGTTTGCAATTGGTTTGCTTTCTCATTGGCTGCTTATTTCTATCAACCAATCAAATTGCGAACTAATTACAAGCAAGGAATTACTAGCCAATTGGTTCGGCTCCTGATTGGCTGGGCTGGAAACCAGCAGTAAGTTGTAATTACTCTTGTTTCTGATTGGCTAGTGATTGCTCAATTGCAATTGTTTTCACGACGGTCATGTGAAATCCGCTCTATCAGGACTCCTGATATTTATCCTACTGATGTGCTGAGCACATCAGTAGGAGCTTTCATCTCTCATACTCGACTATTGAGGCAGCATTTTGACTGACCTGGCTATTTTTAGAAGCAGTTTTCTATTGTTTTCCAAAAGTCTGACTCCCTAGAAGGGCACAGAAATCTTCATTATGGTCGGATATTATTCTTTTTGCAACACTGCTACTCTTGTAATGTCTACAGGAAAATTTCTTTTTTGAGAAGTAAACAGTTTACATATTCTTGGATAGGAAGTTGTAGAGTATTCAAATCGTCAGGTTAGAAAAAAAAGAAAAACTTGGGGATCAATCTATTAAAATTTCAACAAACTTTTCGGGCTCGAGAATTCTCGGGCGTTTCGAGAAACGGGCGCCTGGAGGCAAGACGGTGGGTGGCCTCCGTCAGGCTGTGCAGCGTCTCCATGACAACGGGGCCGCGCCTTACCACCCGGTACCTGTCACACTGAAACTAGTTCTAAGTGGAGTACCTACCAGCTACCTCTCAACTCTGCTATTGCTGGCATCCTAACGCGCGCAATGCCAAGCATACTAAAGGCCAATCAGGTTGCTGTCAAGCCTAAAAGCCTCTGACATATGATACACCCACATGGGTTAAGGGGGCCGTCCGGCGACCAGTGTCACGCAATACTTAAAGAGCATGCACAGTCTGGGTTTTTAACTTCGCCTAAATTGCATTTATAGCCACATAAAACTGTTTCTAAAAGAAACTGAGTAATACTGTTTGTGTTGTATTTAGCTATGACCAGCACACATGCTGTGGCTGTTCCAGTGGATGCGGTCCAGTCGCGTGGGCCATGGTACTAGGGTACTACGACCGTCGGGCAAGCTCATCAAGCGACTTTGGGTACAATTTCTGGACCTGTAGTGACGGTGGGGGGTCGTCATCGTCGGGCGAATGTAAAGCTCCTTCGTCAATGGACAGCTATGTGAGGAGCTACATTGAGAACATCCGTACAGTGTTGGGGACGTCATGTTTTTTCAAAGGTGAGTCAATGAATCAATGTCGTTTTCTGCACTGGGTCGAGTCACGCGCGGGCTAGCTGTGGCCTTTCTAGCGTGGTTACCAAGCTAAAATCAATATTTAACAATTAGTCGCCTCAGGCTCCATCGGCGAATAGTCACCGAGACGAAGTCGATATTTACGGAGCCTGCGGCGACTAATTGTTTTAGTATAATGACAACATATAGGACAACCACAGTCAAGAGAAAAACGCTGCTAAAATTACTGAGCTGCCCCGACGGGACGTAATAAAACGTGATCCTCCCGTAAAACGTTTTTGACCCTTTCACGGATCGCTCTCAAACGACGAAAATTGGCGTTTTTCAACCACATTTTGAATCATTTACCTTATGAGGAAATGACAGAAGATCCTCTTATAAGAATGTCGACGAATGTAGCGAGAAAACGGTGAAATTCTGAATGAAAACTTGCAGGAATTACAGAGACTGAAGTTCTCGATCTATCCGCCATTATTATAACCTTGGCGAGCATTGTGGCGTATTATCCGGTCTCTAATAAACATTTTGGCGGGCTTTAACAATATATTAGAATGCTCTCCAAAGTTATAATAATAGTAATGTAGTTGATGTTCTTGGCCGTAAATATGTTTTGGGTCCTTCTCGGTGCTCATTTTTACCCTCACTGCGCTCGAGCTAAAATGAGCCTGAGTCGGGCCCAAAACATGTTTACACCCGCCACGAACATCAACTACAGTATATTGTTTTAGTTCCGCTCGCTGATTGGTCGAGAAGTTCGTCATATTTTGCTATATTCACCTATAGGTGAGTATAACATTGAAAGCATTGGGGATCGCGCGCGCACTTTATAGATTACGAGAAACTAAAAAATACCGCTAGTCACTTGAGTAATTTTTGGTCATGGTGGTTATCGCTGAATATTTTTCAGGTGGATTAACCACAATCGGTGAAATGAAACAAATCACAAACTGGAGAAGCCTATCCTCCTCTGCTACAGTGCAATCGTATGACAGTATCTATGTGCCAACTAATTGGGCCCTTAAAAAGGCTATCACTTTCATCAAAAACGGCTACCCCACCATAGTCGGTTACTGGTTAGACGCATCTAAACATGGTTACCTCAAGGGCCATTACGCTGTGGCGACAAAATACAAGGACGGAACAGATGGGTCAGAAAATGTGTCAGCTCCGGTTACAGTGGGAGGAGGCGTTGTTCCTGGAAATTCGAAAACAAGCGAATGTTTTACCTGAAAAAGGGATGGGGCGGGTCTGGAGATGGATATGAAGATATCACACCTTGGGCTGCAATCGCCCTTAAAGAAATATAATGGTTATATCAACACAAACGATTTGTACATTCATATACAGAAAACCGAAAGTCTAACTTGTCGCTCCCTTTCCTACGGTCGGGCCGCTGGCCCCACACCAATTTTTCTGATAGGGGGCCTGTCCCCATGAAAAATGTTGATAGGGGGCCGACCCCCACCAATAATGTTGATAGGGGGCCTATCACCACCAATAATGTTGACAGGGGGCCGGCCCTCGCCAATAATTTTGATGCTTACCAAAATCAATAAGCAAATAACCTAGTATTATTAGCTATTATTATCCAAAGCAGGTGCGCCGTTTCACATCACGTTTTTCATCTACAGCTTCTTTTCTGGAGATTAGATTAGCACTTATTTTGATGTATTTCTAGCCGTCGCACAACTGCGCAGGTGTTCTGCGCATCTCTTAAATCAAAGAAGTATCGTCCCTTAACGATGGCCAGCGAAGGCTAAAAACCTCGAAAACAAATCGTATTTAATCTCGCTACCTCTCCATCCGACGATGCTTTTTAGCTGATAGGATGCATGTCTTATCAGTTTTGCTGCTGATAATTCAGTGATCGGATCGTATATCGCGTATCATGACAGGCTCCCTTTAAAGGCCCATCACCAACCGAGAGCCTTTGCGGACTCTTAGCCAATCAGAGCACCGGGAAAACAATGAATCAATTTTAAAACAAAAGAAAACGGGGCGCAAAGGCTTCCGGTTGGTGATGGGCCTTTAAACATAATCGTAAGAAAAACGAACACGTCCGATCCTTATGACACTAAATTATGACGCTCTTTTTTGTTTTTACGATATCATTTGATTCACACAGTCTTAACGAGCCTGTGTCAGCCGCCATTTTGACAGCATATCAACATACCAAGTCAGAGAAAGCATCCATTTCCATCGGCTGATTTAGAGAATATAGAGCAATGTTCTCGATTGAATTTGTAAATCAAATCTGAAACTTTGTTTTAAACACGAGGTTCCGGTATAAAAGGGATAACTCCTCCCACCCCGGGGCTCGAGAACAATCAGTTATTAATCAGCTGTCAAAGAGTGAACATCTCACTTCGTCTCTCTGTACCGCGAAATTCAAAATTTAGAATTCAAATGCGAGCAAAAACGCCAACAAATGATTTCCTACCTGTTTAAACTTGTATTCCTTCTCATTTCTTGCAAAATAATTTTATTCGAACATGATTTGGTTCGGATAAAAACGCTTTTCTTCGCAGCACAGAATATTATTCGCTCTTTTGAATCCTAATTAGTCTCGCTCTCCGCTGAGAATAAAACATCGCTTTTGTTCGGTCAGAAATAGGTTCGAATAAAATTATTTTGCAATAAATGAAAAGGCACATGGGTTTAAAGAGTTAGGACATTATTTATTTGTACTTTTGCATCGGTTTTGAATTCTAAATTTTGAATTTCGCGGTAAAGAGAGATGAAGTGAGATGTTCACTCGTTGACAGCTGATTGATAACTGATTGTTCTCGGGCCCCGGGGTTATCCCTTTTATACCGGAACCTCGTGTTTAAGATGTTTATTTAGAGATTTCTACTGGCTGACACGGGCTCTTTGTGGAAGCATAACCTTACCCCCCGACCCCCCCCCCCCCCCCCCCCCCCCTCCCCTCCCCCTAGAACATTTGCACGTGTGTCGCCACTTCACACAGTAGAACATAAATTGGGTTTCCTGTGCCTTGGAGCATTGGAGCGAGGGGTATTCTGTCGCTGGTATACCAAGTTCCCAGTTCGTATTGGCCACTTTTATTCATCAGATTAACAAAAGAAATGAAGGATTTTCGCCAATTGAATATTTGAGAAAATAAGTCAGATTCAAACGGGTTTTTAATTAACAGATTTGAAGTGTGTCCGTTTATCTTAATAAGGTCAGATTGTTGCTGAGTTGTAGGATATTCAAGATTGCCGAGATTTATTTAGCATGCGTTTTAGCGGTTTGAAGAACCGAAAATGCCCTTGTTTCTTCGCGTTTTCTTTGTCTTCCTTTTCCTCCAACGAGCTGCATCAACATCAAAAGCGCAGAAGAAAGCTCCGTTGATTTTAGTTTCCCTGGATGGACTCGGATGGCAGTTCACCGAGAAAGCTGAAACGCCAAACTTGGATTTCATAGCCAAGACAGGAGTGAAAGCCAAATACATCCAGCCTGTGACACCCTCTGTAACTTGGCCAAATCACCACACCTATCTCACAGGTTTATATCCAGAAAGCCATGGAATAGTATCGAACAGATTCTGGGACCCTAAGTACAATGAGACGTTTTTATTCGAGTACGACTGCTCGAATTACGATCCCAAGTTCTGGAATGAGTCGGAGCCGATTTGGCTGAGTTTACAAAAACAAGGTCATGCTACTGGGATGTATTTCTGGCCCGGGTATTTGAGCTACAAAACTAAGCCGAGTTATTATGAAGACGTGATTTGTGACTTGAATTGCAGTGCAATACCGTCGAAAGATTTATGGAAGTATAGACTGAAACCACGCCCAACATGGCCGACCTACGCTCATTGCTACCCAAATTTCACAGAGTCCTTCACGGATAGAATTGATAAGGTCATGCGATGGCTTCAATCGGATACCCCACCTAAGTTCGTGGGGTTTTATTCTGACCAACCGGACTGGATTGGCCACTCAGACGGCCCAAATTCGGACAAGTTTTTAGAGAACGTTAAAGACGTAGATGAGAGGGTTGTTGGTTATTTGATTGAGAGTCTCAGAAACGCAAGCATGTTGGATAAGGTTAACCTTATCTTTGTTTCCGATCACAGCTTTGCCGAGGTCAACGCCAGCAGGGTTATCTTCTGGGAGGATTTTCTTGATTTGTCGTCCTGCAAGTTCGTTGAAGTTTCGACCTTTTCGCATATTTGGCCCAAACCGGGCATGTTTGATGAAGTCTGGAAGAACCTGACCAAGATGAAAGAAGCATACACTCATATGAATATTTACAAGAAAGAGGAGATCCCAGAAGATTGGCATTATCGAAACAACCGGCGCATCCCTCCCATATATGTCGATCCCGGATTAGGATGGGTCACTAAAATGTCACGCAATACATTTAATGTCACGCAGGATTGGGTCTATGGTGGACACGGCTATCCTGGGAGTGAGGCTATGGGTGCAATTTTCTACGCGCGCGGGCCCGCCTTTAAAAAGGGGTACAAAATAGAGGGTGCGGTCCAAGCGGTGGATGTGTACCCCCTGATGTGTGAGATTCTTGGACTGGAGCCACGCCCTAATAATGGGTCCCTTGAGAGGATGAGGGATTTTATCGCAAAAGAAGACCCCAGCGGGGTGGGTTGTGTCACTTCGTTTCTTTTCATTGTTGTCCTGAATATTCTGTCTGCACAAATGCTTATGATATAGCTAGCTAAGATAGCCTCCTTTCAGGCGGTTGCTATGTTTTATCGCGGCAAACCTGGTCTGCTCGCTCATCGGGCGCCATCTTGGAATTTGAAAAACTTGCGGTCCGGGGCCGAGCGAAAAAACATAGCGAGGCGATCAGCAAACGGACCGGGTTTTCGGCCGTGATAATAACAACGTCCTGCAACCAGGCTATTACCAGAAAAGAATCCCTCTCCACTGGTTCCTCAGGAATGACCCTGCTCTTTCTTATAATGAATTCTGTATTAAAAATTGCTGGAATATAATAAATGCTCGTCAAATCTCTCTTGGAGTTTTTTTTATCAATTTCGCCGATTGTGATTGGTTGAGCCGTTAGTACTGGTTTCCCGATACGTTGATGGAAAACAAAATAAATAACAATGACCTGATGTTTTCCAACGACCCTGTGCTTTGAGATCGAGCCAAAATCAAATTTGAAACAATTTATTCTGTTGCTCACTGAATTTCTAGGTCACCTTTGATGTGAAACCCCCTAAGGGATAGCAGATTCTTCGCACACCCTAAGAGATAGCAGTTGAGTGAATTTTATACCCTAAAGGGATAGGACGAGCACCCCCGTCTATGATTATGAGGAGTCCCCCCCCCCCCCCCCCCTCCCCAGGCCGTTACACCTCTCGATTTTTCAGCCCGCCGACGGCTGTGTTAAATTGATCGCGTGATCGCCTTTTCATGTACCACGTGATGAGTTGTTTATGTACCACGTGATTAACATTTGTGGGCGTAGACTTCGTTGGAAAGCAGCAAAACAATGTGTCACACTAAACTCCCAAAGTTTACGCCCACACTGATCAAGTGGTACATAAACAACACCACGTGGTACATAAAAAGGTGATCACGTGATCAATTTAAGACAGCCGTCGGCGAGTTGTAAAATCGAGAGGTGTAACGGTCTACTGGGAAGAGTAGTATGTTGATCGACTTAGAACTCTACCGCAGTAGGTTACTGTACTCGAATCTAACTAGCAGCCATTTAATTTTTTATACAAGAACAATTTTCATTTTCAGGCTGCATGTGTTTATATGTCTAAGGGCCTTTTTGACCAAGTTTCAGCCTTAGTGTTCTTAATCCACTTGTTCTTTTATGCGGGTTTTTACTGTAACCTTTAGATGTCACAATTCGATTTACGGCAGAAGTATATAGAGAGGATATTACACGGTGGTGCGAAGATAGATATGAGTTCTATTTTCCCGTGGCAAACAATGTTTACGAACGAATGAGCGCAGCGAATGAGTAAAATATTGTTTTTGACATGAGAAAAAAACTCATATCTTCAAGCCACCGTGTAATTTTCTTTTCATTATATATAGACAAACCAGAAAAATATTCCAAATTGATTTCCAAGCACTTTTGTTATGATGAACATATGTCACTCAGGTCCCGGATGTAGCTTCGTATGAGATCTACGACGAGTGGTGTATTTTATAAGTAATACCATGATCGCCTCGGTTTCCTTTGTTCTCCGAGGGACATTTACTAGCTAAATTCCCTCATATAAATGCAAGGGAAATTTAGTAGACAAAAGAATCCTTTGTCTTTTACTAAATTTCCCTCTCGTAACGTCACGAGAGAGAGGGAAATTTAGTAAAAGACAAAGGATCTTGTCTTCAACATATCTCCGCCAACTTGTTGAGAGAATATAGTTGAAGACAAAACCCTTGTCTTCTAGGAGTAGTCGAACCAAGTGCTGCTGTTACACTGCGCGTATTGGATGACTCGCCCAAGTGATCAAAATTCGAATCTCGTTAGCTCTAGTCAGCGTGAGCTCGACTTACATCCATGTGGGTTAGCTGCTTACGAAATGCGCATGCTCGGTTTTAATGACGTCACGGTTCTTGTTCAATTTTATATTTTTTGGACCTGAAATTCTTTTTTTTTTTTTTCGCCTTCTATAGGCGCCGGCTAGCCTGAATTTCAGCCGTCTTTTCTCCCTACACTCCGAACGTTGCGGGAGAAAAAACGACTGAACGCCGACTTCCAAAAACGTGCCCAGGAGTTGCGTGATTCTCAAGATCTTGAGAATGGATGGTGACTGGTCAGTTTTCTTAATGAGCTATATTTATGCATAATTTCAGCGACAAGAGAACTGCAGATCAAAGGCAGATGACAGCCCACAGAACGGCTTAAATTTATCCAGAAAAATATACCTCAGCCCGGCTAGAATATTAATTACCTGTTATTAAAGACCAAGCGATCTTAGGGAACCACATAACATGCGGCACAATATCATTTTCTCGAGGATTTCACAGACTCGTCGTTCGGTTAATTCAGATCGGTAAACGTGCATGTCGATACTTTCACCTCCAAACCCCTAAATTTTCACTCTAGATGTCTTAAAATTGTTATGAAACTGCCAATCAATAAGAAGCGAATCTGGAGCCTGTAATGCTATAGCGATTTCTTCGAAATCAGAGTCAGCGTGATGTATTTGACAAGAAAGCATTTTAGTCATGCGAATCCGGGAAAACCCGTCAGCCGCCGTCAGATCAAAGCCATTTCTGTTCCTACTGTGCAACTCTTTGGTGCTTCAAAATTATGGAATAATTATCTAAAAAAGTTGGGATGTTGTTTTGGAAATCATTTTAAGAAAGTGTGGTCTCTGAGGAGTCAGACTTACTAGCACAATTAATTTGTCGAAGCTTAGTTTGTACTCATTCGTCGAAGTGAATTGCTAGTTCGCGATGAGTTCACGAGCCTCGAGTGAATCCAATTTTCTGCATGCAGTGTGTTTCTAAGATCACTTGGTCTTTAGTATCAGGCACATAATATTCTCGCCGGGATGAGGCATATTTTTCTGGATAAATTTTAGCCGTTCTTTGGGCTACCGTGTATCTGCCTTTGAATGGAGTTCTCTTCTCGCTGAAATTATGCATAAATATAGCTCATTAAGAAAACTGACCAATCACCATCCATTCTCAAGATCTTGAGAATCACGCAACTCCTGGGCACGTTTTTGGAAGTCGGCGTTCAGTCGTTTTTTCTCCCGCAACGTTTGGAGTGTAGGAAGAAAAGACGGCTGAAATTCAGGCTAGGCGCCGGCTGGTTGTTACACTGCGCGTATTGGACGACTAGCCCAAGTAATCGAAACTGATTACTCATTTGCTCTAGTCAGCGTGAGCTCGACTTACATCAATGTGGGATGGCTGCTTTGAAGCGCGCATGCTCAGTGGAACTTCAATGCCGTCAGATTGTTCAATGTTTCAGTTCTGTAATCACCAAATTAACAAATTTGCTAAGCCAGTAATTTATTTCTGCTACTGTTATTTTCTCCAAACTAGGAATTGAAGGAAACTTCTCATTTTCTGGCTCAAAATCTTCAAAGCACTCTTCTCTTGACTTTTTCCAGGCATCGTAAACATTTGTAGACCACTTGGTATGTCTTTTCGTGCTCATTGGAACTCTTCCTTCCCTAACATTTTCCACTTCTTTATCCGATACTAAGGCAAAGCGCGCTGCCATGTTTAGGATAAATGTGACCCTGAATATATGATCAATCCAGTTCACCCAACTTTAATGATATGCGAATCTCTCGGAATATGCTGCATTGAAAACTACTGTTCCGTGACTGAGGCAACTGAACTAAACTGATTACTGAAGCACTCGAACTACGGGTTTATTTCCCCGGCAATCATAGTATTACAAAGTAATAACATGGTACACTCGGGAAATTAGGGATTAAATTTCCCCTAGACCCTCGGAAGAATTTTTAAAAGCCCTTCTCGAGTTCAGAGTGGTGTAACCACTAGCCAATCAACGTGCCAGGATTTCAAGTGGTAACCAAATGCTTATAGCACTATCAGTATCAGAAGAGAAATCTACTATTTGACCCCTGTCCACTTCTGAAGTGCGCCCGTGTAGCCAAGCCGCGATGCTATGTTTGTGTATATTTCTCGCGCTGTTATTATTACGCAATCGCTGTTATTATTACACAATCATTGCTATGACAGTGATTTAGCTTGTACATATGCTCATGGAAATGGGCATGTTGTAAAACATGGACTGGACTGAGAAAACATGGACTGAGAAAACATGGACTGGACTGAGAAAACATGGACTGAGAAAACATGGACTGAGAAAACATGGACTGGGAAAACATGGACTGAGAAAACATGGACTGAGAAAACATGGACTGAGAAAACATGGAAAACATGGCCAAATGAAATTAGGGCAGCAGTGAGTATTAAAGGGCAAACATGATGATATTCACTTATCAATTGCTCGTTGGCACTTTTAGCGAGAGCTACAACTAGTAGAGCCGTGCGAGGAGAAAAATTCTCGAGTTCAGAGTGGTGTAACCACTAGCCAATCAAAGGGCCAGGATTTTTAAGTGGTAACCAAATACTTGAGCACTATCAGTATCAGAAAAGAAATCTACTATTTGACCCCTGGTCCACTTTTGAAGCGCGCCCGTGTACCCAACGCCGCGAAGCTGTTATATTTCTCGCGCTGTTATTATTACACAATCATTGCTATCACAGTGATTTAGCTTATGCTCATGGCAAATGCCTCTGTCTCTTGAAGTACGGCGCGACAGCAACACCGTCCGTAAAGTAGCCAAGTTTTCCACTGTAACCACTCAGTTCAGTTATGCAGAGAATGGCGCGATCTGCTTGCTCAATGGGAAGCATCTTTCTACAGATATTTTCCTTCGCTGTAGTGCTTGCAATCGACACATCAGCTGAAAAACCCGGTAACGTGGCCCCTGTTATTCTTGTCTGCATCGACGGCCTTGGCTCTAGATTCACCGGAGGCCAATTCGCCAATACTCCACATCTCGATTATATCGCGGAAACCGGTGTTAAATCAGAATACATGATTACTACAACACCAACGAAAACATGGCCGAACCTTCAAACTTACGTGACAGGGTTGTACCCCGAGAGTCACGGATTAGTAGATAATAAATTCTGGGATCCTCTTTATAAGGAGGCCTTTTTCTATGATTACGATTGTTCGAATTACGATCAAAAGTTCTGGAACGCGTCGGAACCCATTTGGTTGACAATGCAGAAACAAGGGCGCGATACTGGAATGTACTTCTGGCCGGGGGTTGCAAGCTATGATCAAACGCCAACACACTTCGAGAAGCCTGTGTGTTATGTCAACTGCAGCGCTAGAACACTATTCGAAACGACGGGTAACATAGAAAAGGTAATTGTTTAAGCTATTTCGACATAGACACGCTGAATTGTACAAAAGCCTCTAAGGATCTTCCTCTTTATAGAAACCAAACTCGCGCCGGCTGGCCTGCATATAAGCACTGTTTCCCTAACTTCTCCGAGCCATTTCCGAACCGGATTGACAAGATGATCAACTGGTTTAAATCAGAAAGACCACCTCAGTTTGTAGGCCTGTATATCGATCAACCTGATTCGGCAGGCCACGTCAAGGGACCTGAATCGCCGGAATTCAAACGAGAAATTGAGTTTGTCGATCGCGAAGTTGTAGGCTACCTGACATTACAGCTTCGAGAGAATCAACTACTGGATAAAGTGAACTTGATTTTCGTTGCAGATCACGGTTTCACTTCTGTCAACAAGAGCAGGCTTATCTATCTCAATGATTTCATCGATCCTTCAACGTACCGTCTCACGCAGGGCTGGACCCTCGCACACATTTGGCCTAATCCCGGACAGCTTGAAATATTTACCAGAATTTAACAAAGCTCGTTAAACAATTCCCACAAGCAAAAGTATACAAGAAAGAAGATATACCAGATGAATGGCACTACAAAAACAACAGGCGTATTCCTCCAATAATAGTGGATCCAGGTTTTTCATGGGCCGTGGATCGCACTTTTAACGTCTCGGATGACTGGGTTTATGGCATCCATGGATATCCGGCAAGCAAAAAACTCTCCTCGATTTTCTACGCGCGTGGTCCCGACTTCAAGAAGGGGTACCTTACTAAGCGGGTCCTACGATCTGTCGATGTGTACCCTATGATGTGCAAGATTCTTGGCCTCGAACCACGCCCTAATAACGGGTCCTTCGATAACATGGCAGATTTGATGGTTAACACCAATGGGATTGGGTGCGTTGGGAGTAGTTTCGTTCTTATTATGCTGCCAGTCATTTTTACACTTCTGTAGAGAAGAGAACATAGATTTTATAAACACACTATTAAAAATTAGGATAGCGTATTTTGACCGAAATGCGGTCCCGAGGCTAGCGAAAAATTCGAGCGAGGCAATCAGCAAACGGGCCGGGTTTTCCGCGATAAAAGCCAAGCGAAAGGAAGAATCTCTCCCCGCTGATTCTTCAGGAGTGATCTTGTTCTTATAAAACCAGCAAAGAGTAGTTACAGAAGTTTCTGGTCATTATGAATTCTGTATTAAAATTGCTGCAATAAATGTTTGTCATTTATTGAGAGAAAAACCTTTCAGCGCATGCCACTATGCTCCAACGCTCAAAATCAATCAATCAGCGACGGCCCTCAAATGGATGTCCCCAGAGCCTTCCTTACGAGCAGACAAGCCGGGGAGCTCTGGGTACGAGAATGGCGATGGCGCTGAGAGATTGGGACTCATAGCTTACTACGCATGCGCATAATCTAAAAGTAATCGACAACACTAGAAAAACGCAAAAAAAGAGGTCGTCGATAAGTTATTAGTTGTCGACAGCAAATAATTTGGCGTTTATTACTGCCGAGAAATAAATCCGGTTCTGTTTTTCTGCCGTTTTCGAGCACAACGCAGGTTCAAGTAGGGTTAAGTATGAGGAGAACGCAGTCACGTGGGCTCGGACCAATGAGAGCGCTACATGAAAGATGATGCAATATTAAAACATAGTTAGTAGAGGAGACTCTCCTCTCTACTAACTTATGATTCAAGTATAGCTTTAATCGTAGGTACAACAGTAATCATTGAACATATGTTAAAAGATTGAAGCTACATGAACGTGAGGAGATTGTTGCTATTGCATCAATATCACGAACGTGCAATAAAGTTTGAATTGAGTTGAATTCTGAGTCATCGAACCATCCACGATCAAGTTTTCGTGGAAAATGCGTGTAAATTTATTGAATGCAGCCCTGTGTAAACTGAGCTGAAATATTTCGTATTTGACCTAGTGTGTGAGCTCGAAGTCAACTGGTATTGAATCCACCATGGATTGCGTGACAAATCAAGGCCGCCTAACAGTTATGCGTCTAGTTCGTGAAAAATGCATCTAAAATAATCAAATGTAGCCCTGAAAATGTTAAGAAAGTGTTTTTTACCAAAAATATTCCCCGAAAAGCTTTTCCAGGTCTCCTAACATTTTCATTAAGAAAAGCAGATATTAGTGACTGTGTAGTTGGGCTTCTAGTCGTTTATAAGAAGGGAAAAGCGAAAATACTACTATCTCTGAGACCTCTTGTCGATATGATGATAAGAACGAAATATTGTGCATCTGTTTATATTCGAGATTAATTTGATTCTATGGGATAGCGCTTGAACACGCGAGCGCTTAGAAATGTGTAACTATTGGTTTCCTTTTCTTACAGATACACAATTACAAACTAGTATTCCTTAAATACTCTGCATTTATTTCAAAACTGAAATGCATTGTTTAAAGCAACAGTAGTTTTAATATTACACTTGACCTTTGGGTCACTAGTATTTTATTACGATGTTTGCTCATCTGTTTTGACAACTGCCTCTACTTTTAGACGCAGGGCGAACAAAAACAATTATCGTTCCTTACAAAAAAACAATAATGAAGAGAAAGTTTTTTTAAAGCGAGTTTGATCGATTTATTTTCAGCGACAAGCTTCAGCGAGATTCTATACGCAAATAAAAATAGACAGGAACCCGAGTTCACGCAGTTATGCGTCTAGTCTTTTTTTATAAACAAACGTCAATATCCAGTATAGAGAGTAATTCATTTGCATTGTAATGAGATAGTTATAAGTAACGAGAATTGGTTAATTTCCACTTCTCGCAGGATTTTGACAGCTTCGGGCTATCAAACTTTCACCTTTTTCTGCAGAACTGTATTGAACATACGTTTGTTAAACTTGTTAAAAGCATGTGTGTTCCAACATAACAGGAAAAAAAGCTATCCTATTTTGTTAACATATGTTAATAAATTCTGAGTTCTCTTCTTGTATTTCACATTAAAGAAGTGTAAACATGACTGGCAGCAAAATAAGAACGAAGCTACACTCAACGCACCCCCCCCACTGATGTTAACCATCAAATCCGCCATGTTATCGAAGGACCCGTTATTAGGGCGTGGTTCGAGGCCGAGAATCTTGCACATCATAGGGTAGACATCGACAGACCGTAGGACCCTCTTAGTAAGGTACCCCTTCTTGAAGGCGGGACCACGCGCGTAGAAAATCGAGGAAAGGTTTTTGCTTGCCGGATATCCATGGATTCCATACACCCAGTCACCTGAGGCGTTAAATGTGCCGCGAGCCACGGCCCATGAAAAACCTGGGTCCACTATTATTGGAGGAATGCGCCTGTTGTTTTTATAGTGCCATTCATCTGGTATATCTTCTTTCTTGTATACGTTTGCTTGTGGGAATTGTTTAACGAGCATTGTCAAATTCTGGTAAATAATTTCAAGCTGTCCGGGATTAGGCCAAATGTGCGCGACGGACCAGCTCTGTGTGAGACGGTACGTTGAAGGATCGATAAAATCACTGAGATATATAAGCCTGCTCTTGTTGATAGAAGCGAAACCGTGATCTGCAACGAAAATCAAGTTCACTTTATCCAGTAGTTGATTCTCTCGAAGCTGTGATGTCAAGTATCCTACAGCTTCGCGATCGACAAGCTCAATCTCCCGTTTAAATTCCGGCGATTCAGGTCCCTTGGCGTGGCCTACCCAATCAGGTTGATCGATATACAGGCCTACAAACTGAGGGGGTCTTTCAGATTTAAACCAGTTGATCATCTTGTCAATCCGGTTGGAAATGGTTCGGAGTAGTTAGGGAAACAGTGCTCATAAGCAGGCCAGCCGGCGCGTGTTCGGTTTCTATAAAGAGGAAGATCCTTGGAGGGTATAGCGCTGCAGTTGACATAACACACAGGCTTCTCGAAGTGTGTAGGCTTCTGATCATAGCTTCCATATCCCGGCCAAAAGTACATTCCAGTATCGCGCCCTTGTTTCTGCATTGTCAACCAAATGGGTTCCGACGCGTTCCAGAACTTTTGATCGTTATTCGAACAATCGTAATCAAAGATAAAGGCCTCCTTATAAAGAGGATCCCAGAATTTATTATCTACTAATCCGTGACTCTCGGGGTACAACCCTGTCACGTAAGTTTGAAGGTTCGGCCATGTTTTTCGTTGGCGTTGTAGTAATCATGTATTCGGATTTCACACCGGTTTTCGCGATGAAATCGAGATGTGGAGTATTGGCGAATTGGCCGCCAGTGAATCTAGAGCCAAGGCCGTCGATAGAGACAAGAATAACTGGGGCCACGTTGCCGGGTTTTTCAACTGATGAGTCGACTGTTGCAAGCAGTATAGCGAGGGAAAATATCTGTACAAAGATACTTCTCGTAGAGCAAGCAGTGGGCACCATTTTCTGCATAAATGAACTGGTTACACTGGGATAAATACAGTGGAAAACTGGACACTTTACGGACGGAGTTGCTGTCGCACCGTATGAAGACAGAATTTACAAAGGCACTCCCCAGACTGATACACGTCTGAGGGCAATGTAGCGTCTGAGATCAGAGACGTTTGATTGGCTTCTGGTGCTGTTCTAGTTTTAGTTTTAGAGCTGTCAAATAAAAGCACGTCAGATCACTGACTTTAAGTTTTAAAACTAACATAAATGTTTTCGCCCAAGTTTAATATTTGTGGATATTTAAGCATTAGAGCATAACTTTCTATGACTTTATTGGCACAATAGAGCACGCGTGATGTTAGGAGAGACACGAGAACGTTGTAAAATCGTTGTAAAAATTTTAAACGTTTCGAGTGTCTCTCCCAACACCACAAGTTCAAGTGCTCTATTCGCCGATAAAGTCATGGGAAGGGAGAGCGTGTTCTCTCGGCAAAGTGTTCCAACATTTTGCATTTGGTTGTAGCTCAAAAGCTAAGAATAGCACGTCACGGTTTCTGTCTGAAATGACAACATATGATAAACAAATTTAACTCGATTTTAGCAGGGAGCAAGACATCCTCGCGCGCCAGGGTACTTCCCTCACCTCCCCCCAGGGGACAGGAAAGGACCCTGGAATGGTCTGGTCACGTGTCACCCAGATTTCGGGTGATAACCAATCTCGTTCCCAGAGCCTACTCCGCTGATGTTGTTTGTCGTAGGCTCTGGCGGCAGACAATCTTAGCCCATTCTGATTGGCCGATATCCCTGCCCGCCATTTTGAAATTCGTCTAACCGACAAAGACGGTCACCATATATGGAAAACCGGATGTCCTAGATTCTAGGATATCCGGTTTCGTCTGCTTCCAGAGCCTCCGAGTCAGCATGACCGAGAGGCTCTGGGAACGAGATTGGGTGATAACAAAAATCAAAACTTGGGGTGGGGTCCCAACGGAAAATTACTGACAAAAAGAGACTGAAATCACGAAAATCAGAAAATATGGAAAATAAACTTTCCGTTGTTTTCCCAAGAACTTTTGAACTAATCCCCAGGCTGACGGACCCATTATTTCCTACTTGAGAAATATAAATAAACTTTAAGGGACCGATCGTTTATTACGTCCACGGGGTGGGGGGTGGGGGGGGGGGGGGGGCGGTGGTTTTCTAAATTTATTGAATGTTAAAATTCGCACCCCCACTCATTAAAAAGGCGATACAAAAATAACCCCCACATAACATCGATGTTCTAAAAAGCTTACCCCACCCTGTAACCAGATCCCCGTTTGAACTAATGGAAGACAATTTACAGAAATTTCTCTTTATGTTTCGCGCGAAGCGCGCCCTAATTTTTATGCATGATATGAACGCATTTCACCAAACCTCAAAGAAAATGTAGATGAATATCCATTTGCTGTGTGTAGTAACAAAGATCGCAAATGATGTGCGTAAAGCAGGGTCAAAATGACGAATCTCTATCCTCGTAATGTGGAACTCACGCTTGCCTAATAATTAGGTCTTCTTTTTCGAACTGAGACAGCTCCGATGCTTATTACTGCAGAGCGTCTTTTTATGGGGAGAGTTATTTTTTTTCTCCTGGCTAAGATATATTTTCTTGTAATGACATTCGTAGCCGTTCCATTCCGCACGTACTCAAAAACTATTTTGTACATTCCGTTGCGCGCGAAGCGCGCCGAAATTCGCGTACTTGCTATATGGTGTAGCGCTGTATGCCACGACGCGATAGCTTGTACATATTATTATTTAGTTTGAACCACAGTGTCCCTGAAAAATTTACCCCCTCTTTTGAGAGAGGGTGCCAAAAAATTACCCCCCTAAAATCTATGTCTTCTAAATTTTTACCCCCACCCAAATTCCACCGCCCCCCCCCCCCCCCCCCCCCCCCCCCCCCCCCGTAGACGTTATAAACGATCGGTCCCTAAGTCAAAGCAAGACAACACGAGCAGAAACGGCAATGATATTGACATTTATTTTAGCGTGCTAGTTTATTTTATGTACATTCATTCAAGTCAACTTACCTAAGAAGCAATCTATACTACTACATGCAGTATTTCTTGTCAGGATTTGAAACTGTGTTACTGTTTGTTTCGCCAGGAAAACGAGTCTTTTCCTCAAAATAAATGTGAGTATTGCCAGCGTGTTTCGGCGACAAGCGGTTTTTTTGCTATCTAGTTTTTTCCACTTGCTTTCTAGAGTTTGCGAGTTTACTGTCTTTACCGAAATATCTCTTGGACTCAAACTTTTAGCCGAACAACCATGCAGACGAGCGGTAGTTTTCCCAGCGTGTAGGGTAGCAAAAGTAAACATTTCCACCTTGCGAAGAACAATCAAGACGAAACAACGGCCAACTCTGCACTCAAAATCTGGGTCACAGACGAATGTTCTCGGGTTTGCAACCATCTTTTCCACTTTTTAATAATTGTCTTTATTGGTACATCTTAGTCTTCGAGCTTGCTGCCGGACAAGCTGTTTTTTTAGACGGCAAAAAACGTTTTCAACTTTGGAGCAAGCAATGAACCCTCGAAGGACTGCCAGTAGAAATAATGCACCAGTCAATTGACAGCCCCGCACCCCCCCATTCGCGCATTAGCGGGGTACTAGCGGGGCTTTCGTACATAATTCACACTACATTACTGCCCCGTTGGTCGGGAGATGCACTTTCTTTCACGGCTTCCACACAGTACATCGAGCGGGGAGTCACTCTCTTCCCCGGGACACAACACAACAGAAACCAGCCCGCTTTCCGGGCTGCTTCACCTCCATATGAACACCCATTTACTTCACAAAAGACACAACAAATACAGATTTTTGTTACTTGAATTACACGTATTAAATTTTAATCTACACTAGCGAAAGTACATGCAAGTAGAAAAATATGGTTTTATTACGCTTCGCGATCGGCTGCGGCTGCATTGAAAACTGGGCACCATTGACACGACTCTCAGTTTCAGTGAGTAAAAATCCTTTGTGTTATCTTCTAAATTCATTGGGCAAGGAGCGCATTCACTCTTAATTATTACCCTGGGGACGGTGCATTCACCTCTCAGATTGTCCCCGCAAACCGAGGCGCTCGCTGCCTTTCATTTGCCAAAAAGTGAATGCCCCGCTAATGCGCGAATGGGGGTGCGGGGCTGTCAATTGACTGGTGCATAACACGAAACTTGAAGCCACTCATGTACTTTGCCATAGCAGGATATAAAAGCTCTCCATCCAGAAATCCTCTGCAGAAACACTATGTTTTTTAGCATTGGAGGAAAACTAAACTGTTTCTCAACAAAGTTACATGTTTCGCAGTGTTTTTAGTCGCCGTTGCTAGTCACAGTCACGAGCCGCCATTTTTAGAAAACGCAAGGAGCAACGTGCGCGTATCCTACCCCCGCTTGGGAATTTTTGTTATCACCCGAAATCTGGGTGACACGTGACCAGACCATTCCAGGGTCCTTTTCCTCTGTCCCCTGGAGGGAGGTGAGGGAAGGACCCTGGCGCGCGAGGATGGGAGCAAGAGAACAAGGAGTCTGTGGTGGATGCAGACACTTAAGGAGGCTGCCTACAATTTTTTCTGCCCTCAACACCCAATCTTTGTATGCCTGCTGTTCACGCTCAAAACCTGTACCAGTCTGAACTTTCACATGGTTACCCTGGAGGGTTTGAACTTTATTGTAGTGTGCATTTTGTTGTGTTCGGAGTTGCTATAGCAACGTTATAACCACACCCTTGTTTATAATTAGCAGCCATCAGACGCGTTGCGCGACCTAAACTTTTAAAATGACACCCCTCGCACTAATCCCTGAGTAGCTAACATTAATCACAGCAAGTTTGGAGAGCATTCATTAGGCCAATTTTATGTTATTCGAACGGACTTTTTCAGGCTCCAAAATGTCAAAGTTATAATTATGCCGCAAAGTATTTCCTTTAAAAATAATGGCTAATATCTGCGGAATTAAGAAATCCTTGCCGCCCGAATAATCTACAAACCCAAGGCAATGTACCAGCCAATTTTCACTTCTTAGAATGCTTCCGATTTTGTTTGGCATGTGTTCAAGCAAACCGCAAAATTTGAGAAATTATATTATAAATCTTACGTTTGTTATAAAATTTACACTTTTCGCCTCTGACAAAAATCTCATATGTTAATGTTTTTGATACTTCCGTAAATTAATCTTGAATATATACCAAAAATAACCCTCCAAGTCTCGAGTTCATTGAAGTATTTTAAGGCACCGAGAAAAAATGCTAAACTTCACCACTCTTTCGGTTTGCTCGAGCCAGTTTTTGTCATTGTACTTTGTTTTGTCCTGTTGTAGCTTTCACGTGGTTTTCCCTGTAATCAGTGAAGCGAACCACATTCCAGCGTGTTGTAGTTTTCATGGGCCATTGACTCTATTAAAATACGCTTTGCCGCTTCCCTAACAAGCGTGACGGCAAACTGCGCGGAGAAATCATAGAGCCATAGAAGCAATCGTTTGATTTCCATGATGGAATGTAGTTCGCTTCACTGATTCGTTCGAGACTCTGGAACCCAGGGTAGCAACGCGTCTGATGGCTGCTAATTATAAACAAGGGCGTGGTTATAACGTTGCTATAGCAACTCTGATCACAACAAAATGCACACTACAATAAAGTTCAAACCCTTCAGGGTAACCATGTGAAAGTTCAGACCGGTACAGGTTTTCGAGCCTGAACAGCAGTCATACAAAGATTGGGTGTTGAGAGCAAAAAAAATTGTAGGCAGCCTCCTTAAGGAGGGGGTGACAGGGTGGCTAATGATTATACCAGAAATATGAGAAAAAAGGGCCGGGGCTAATCATGCTGTCACCCATGGGGTGGGGCTAATCATACTGTCACCCATGAGGTGGGGCTAATCATTCTGTCACCCATGGGGTGGGGCTAATCATGCTGTCACCCATGGGGTGGGGCTAATCATGCTGTCACCCATGGGGTGGGGCTAATCATACTGTCACCCATGCTGTCACCTATGGGGTGTTCTCTCGCAACATCCATGCCACCTTATCGCCTTGCAAAAAAAAATGTGTTGCCAAATTAACCCACGATTTTGACTCAATCTCGTCTGTCAAATGCGCAGAAAAACAGCTGTAGGTAACAAATGTGATTTGAAACGAAGAAAAGCACAGCGTCGTTGGAAAATATCAGCCAGTTCTTGCTTATTTATTTTGGTAATCATCAAAATTATTGGGGAACCAGTTGCAAAATGGACGATTCTTAAGTCATTATTCAAACATAAATTAACCATGAAAGTAAAACCCCGCATCTGAAACACTCAAGCGCACAAATTTCAGCCCGGATTTAGCTCTCAGCTACTTGCCTAATATTCAGTGAAATAGAGAGCGGACTTCACTAGGTGACTGTCGTTAGTTTGCAATCACTACTCCCTAGAGGGTTCAGTCGGTATATGCTTCATCGCTGAATGTCACAATAGTCACCTTATTTGAATATGAATGGTCCTTTTGTTTGATTATGCCTCGTTCTATTAGAAGACGACTATGTGGCATTCAGCGATGAAGTAGATACCGTTCAGTCACTTTGCGATTTGTCACTACAGTCATTTTTTCTAGTAAAACTCGTGTGCGCGTGAAACTTCATGGCAGAAAAACGATATACTTTAAAATTAGAGCTAAAAATATAACATTCGAGAAGATATTTATGTTACGCCAGTTATGTGATGTGCTGACATCTACCCAGAGAACTTAATATGTGTTCTCGAAGATATTTATGTTACGCCAGTTATGTGATGTGCGGACATCTACCCAGGGAACTTATGTGTTCTCTCAAAAAAACTGAAAGAGAGATAAGTCCATATTTGACAGCGCTAAAACTAGAAGAACATGAGAAGAGCACAGAAGCCAATCAAACGCCTCAGCTCTGGTCTCAGATAACGCTGCTTTGCCCCCGGAAAGTTCATCAGCCTGGGGAGTGCTTTGTCAATTCCGTACTAATTCTACGGCGCGATTGCAACGCCGTTCTTACTGTAAACGTAACCAGGTTTCCATTGTAACCAGTTCGGTTATGCAGAAAATGGCGCGTTCTGCTTGCTCTACGAGAAGTATCTTTGTACAGATATTTTCCCTCGCTATACTGCTTGCAACAGTCGACTCATCAGGTGAAAAACCCGGCAACGTGGCCCCAGTTATTCTTGTCTCCATCGACGGCCTTGGCTCTAGATTCACCGGCGGCCAATTCGCCAATACTCCACATCTCGATTATATCGCGAAAACCGGTGTAAAATCAGAATACATGATTACTACAACGCCAACGAAAACATGGCCGAACCATCAAACTTACGTGACAGGGTTGTACCCTGAGAGTCACGGAATAGTAGCAAATGGATTCTGGGATCCTCTTTATAAGGAGGCATTTATCTTTGACTACGATTGTTCGAATTACGATCAAAAGTTCTGGAACGCGTCGGATCCCATTTGGCTGACTATGCAGAAACAAGGGCGCGATACTGGAATGTACTTCTGGCCGGGGTTTGGAAGCTATGATCAGAAGCCTACACACTTCGAGAAGCCTGTGTGTTATGTCAACTGCAGCGCTATACCCTCCAAGGATCTTCCTCTTTATAGAAACCGAACACGCGCCGGCTGGCCTGCTTACGAGCACTGTTTCCCTAACTACTCCGAACCATTTCCAAACCGGATTGACAAGATGATCAACTGGTTTAAATCAGAAAGACCCCCTCAGTTTGTAGGCCTGTATATCGATCAACCTGATTGGGTAGGCCACGCCAAGGGACCTGAATCGCCGGAATTCAAACGAGAAATTGAGCTTGTCGATCGTGAAGTTGTAGGGTACTTGACATCACAGCTTCGAGAGTATCAACTACTGGATAAAGTGAACTTGATTTTCGTTGCAGATCACGGTTTCACTTCTGTCAACAAGAGCAGGCTTATCTATCTCAATAATTTCGTCGATCCTTCAACGTACCGTCTCTCGCAGGTCTGGTCCGTCGCGCACATTTGGCCTAATCCCGGACAGCTTGAAATTATTTACCAGAATTTAACGAAGCTCGTTAAACAATTCCCACAAGCAAAAGTATACAAGAAAGAAGATATACCAGATGAATGGCACTACAAAAACAACAGGCGCATTCCTCCAATAATAGTGGATCCAGGTTTTTCATGGGCCGTGGATCGCACATTTAACGTCTCGGATGACTGGGTTTATGGCATCCATGGATATCCGGCAAGCAAAAAACTCTCCTCGATTTTCTACGCGCGTGGTCCCGACTTCAAGAAGGGCTACCTTACTAAGCGGGTCCTACGATCTGTCGATGTCTACCCTATGATGTGCAAGATTCTTGGCCTCGAACCACGCCCTAATAACGGGTCCTTCGATAACATGAAGGATTTGATGGTTAACACCAGTGGGGTGGGGTGCTTTGAGTGTAGTTTCGTTCTTATTTTGCTGCCAGTCATTTTTACACTTCTTCAGCGTTAAAAATTAGCATAAAGTTGATAACATGGCGGGTTTGATGGTCAACCCCAGTGGTGTTGGGTGCGTGGGATGTAGCTTTGTTCTTATGTGCTGCCACTCATTTTTACTCTTCTAGTTTGAAATGTAAGAGACCTAAGACCCCCAACAAACCATAAGTGTGGTTCAACCACGTTTACTGATTCAACGACATTTGAGATGCGACATTTTTCCAGGATTTTCTTTAAAATTCCAGGACTTTCAAAGACTTTCTAAGAAGAAAATGAAAATCCAGGATATTCCAGGACGCGTACGAACCCTGCTAAGAATTTAGACACGCAACGGTATGTATAGGGTAAAGAGTGGATTAACAAGAGTTAGAATCTTTCACTACTGTATTTGTCCACATCACAGTCAGAAAAGTGTCTATTCTTAGATTTGAGTTTCGCGCGCGAAAGTATTCGAATGCTCAGGCTCGAATGCTCGTATACTCAATACACAACAAAATAGAGAATATCCTACCTTATCTTTGCGATTTTAACGGTTTTTCCATTGATCTGCGATTTAATTTTAGGCTGGATCTCACAACTGTTCGTGTGGCGAGAAAGTGGGAACCCTGTGGATGACGAATTTTCGCGGGCATCCTAGTTCTAAAATAGACACTTTTCTGACTGTGATTCGGGCGTACATAGTAAATATGGGAAACTTTGGTAATCCACTCTTGGTAAAGTCCAACTCCGGAGTCGAATTTTATTGTTAGTCTCCTCGCGCAGTCGTGTTTCGTGATTTTGCCGGGCCCATGAGCCTTCGGATCCGAGGAGACTAGTATTTCACTGGCTCGCTTGTTGCAAGTTGTAGCTCGTTTTGCCTGACAACTGGTCGTGATTTGTATTTCGCTGATGCTACTTCCGACACTAACTATTTACGGGACTATGCCAGCCAAACTGCGCCGAGAAAATGGAGCTTCACTGAGGGTCACCGTGAACACGGTGTGAGCATTAAACGAAGAGCAGCGCTGATGCATTACCAAACAAAATCATAATCATTCCGGGTTTCCTGTGTTAAGTATACTGCTCGTAACCAACCTCGTCCCCAGGGTCTTCTCGGTAGTTTTTCAAAATGGCGGTTGACTCGGGAGAAGACCCTGGGGGAGGATGAGTCACATGACCGTTTCGAAACAAAGGACAACCTCGTTCCCATGTCTTCAAACAGTGGTCATGTGACTCAGCCTCCCCCAGGGTCTTGTGCTCGACCAACCGTCATCTTGAAAATTACCCACAAGACCCTGGGGACGAGGTTGGCTCGTAAACTGGGACCAGGTCACCAGGTTTCTCGAGTCATATTTATCACAGGAAACCATGAAACTATATTTACCATCCATATACCGTGTTTGTGGCTCATGAGATGTTTTTGAGACAGAATATATTACCAACTTAAAATTTGTAAAGATGGATATGCTTTCTCTGGCAAACACTTTTCTTACATACAATATTTACAAATACAACGACAGGTATCAAAATGTCTATGTCTTATTAGAAAATCAAATAATTTGAAACGCAGTCGACTCCGTTTTCAGTTGATAATTATTGAGTTTTATCTGAAATGCACACTTGAAACGTCTCTGATAAAATCCTTGTTGCAAATAACTCAGTTTTGCCACAAATCCCGGATCATGTCACGCAACGCAAATTCCGTAACGCCAGTTTTATGTCAGAAATCCTTTGCTAATCATGTCACGTTTTGCGTAACGCCAGTTTCAGGTCACAAACTATATACCAAAATCACGTCACGCAAAACATGTTACGTGACACATTGTGGCTGTATCACGCAGGACATTTTTCGCCATCCGGGATACTGTTATATCCAATCACGTGACCGTCAGAATCTTGGAAACTTTTTACATTCACGTGATCATTGACTTCTGTAAGCTTCTGTAAGTTCGTCGGTTCTTTGTGTCTCTGTTCATTCGATAAAATGTCACTGGTTTTACTCGTGCGTTCTGGAGATATACTGAGCGCGTCTTTATGGTCAAGGTGAGTTTCCCCATTAATATCTGAAGCGTGGCCAACCTCTCCAGCATTATTGCTTAGCTCAGTACTAACAGGCCCATTAATAACACCTTGTAGCTTTAGCTCTGAGCCATTGTTCGACAATTCCCCATTCATGGCTTGTACTCCATCATCAATTCCATTTACAACAGTCAAGCTGCTTTTCCCGGTATCTAAGATCACCGGATAATTTTCTGATGATAATAATTTGTTGACTGGATCTTCGTTAGTTTGATCACTGTTGGCTTCCAGTTCTGAAATTGTGTTTTGGTTCTCCAAACTTGTTGGCAATTCATTTTCACCCGTTTCGCTTCGAACATCCACTTCTTCTTGAGGTAATTCTGATTCTGATGTTACCTTTTCTTCTGAATTTGTGCTCAAATTATCATGGTCAGAATTTTCCTTCACAATCCCAAAAGATCCATTTTGTGCCCAATCATTTCGCCAGCTATCGGTGTTTGAACTTCGCTGTGATTCTGCGCTGTCACTCGAAGGGAGGGAGGGGAGAGACGGGAAGTCTTCGCTGCTGATGGACGAAGCTGTAGAAGATTCCACGCTTACTATTGCACTAGGGACCTGTCGATTGGTTACATCTGCTACGGCAGAGGTGTAAAGCTCCTAAGACAAAGAGGAATCTCGTCTTAGAAGAGACCGGAAATGAAATCTAAAATGACCCAAAATGATATATTTAACTTCGTTATATTTTAACACACAAGCTCAAGATTATATGATCAAAATGTTAAGAAATTTGAAGAATATGAATATGGAGATTTGAGTGAACAAAGTTGTCATAATTCCTGATCAAAGTACTAATTCTCCCATAAAATGGGGGAGAAACCAAAGTTTAAAGCCTAATATTAACCTCACCTTACTATTTGAAATTTAGTGATTTTAGATATTTATACGAAGGACACTACTATAGTGTACCACGGCTGGAAACCGAACCTAATGCATGAGAACGCGTGCCAATCATTCGTATTTCGTAAAATCGCATATTTACAAGTTGTCCGACATGCGAGAAACATATTCAGAGTTTACGATTAATAGCTGTGCTTTGATTTGATACTTGTCATTTAAATTGAAGGCCGCCATTTGGGGGAAAAAGGACCATAGCAACAAATCAAGGAGTTTTACTCACTGTTTTGGCCTGTAGTTCGCCAAGCACCTTAGGAATGTCAGCAGCAGTAGATGGCGGTACGACATTGATGAACATGAACTGTTCCACAACATGTGGATGGTGAACTATCTTTTTCAGCGTCTGGAATAATATGACAAGGGGAAAAACAAGTGAATGGATAATATAATAGAGCGGATTTCACATGACTGTCAAGACTTGTTATGTAATTGCGATTGCTTTGCGTTCTCATTGGCTACTCGTTTTTCTCAGCCAATCACATTCTGTAGTAAATGCAATTGTGTAATTACTTAGTAATTGGTTCGGCTTGCAATAGGAAATTTTCATTATTATCATAAACTACAAATATCATGAATGTTAAGCATCAGACATAGGGTATGTTTATTTGTCGTTATTATGATTGATTTTGAAGGAGATTGGTTGAGGTGATGTGCTACTGTTAAGAGGGTTTTAGCATTTACAAGGAGTTTTGTTTTCTCGAAAAAGGACCGTGAAAAAAATAGCGCTACTACAAAGAAGCATATTTCTTCTCAATATCTACGCTTTTTTCACTAAATTTATCTTTGGACTTGTCTTTTGCTTATACGTGGCAGTAACTACTTATAATTTTTTCATCCTGATTCCCGAATAATTTTTCTGCTGTAGTTTCGCACGGCACGTGTGACCTTCCAGCCATCTTTTTTGTCTTGATCTTGTGCCAATTTGGTACATTTTCCCAGAATGCCGCGCGCGGCGCCACCTTTTCCGGAATCGTGGATTGTTTTCACGACAGTCATGTGAAAACCGCTCTAGAAGTAATCAACGAGCAAGACAGACGTACAGACAGACTCTTATATCTTACTATGGATTTCACCAAACCGTGATGCACGTCGAAATAAACGTCTACGATTCTACCCGCTCGGGCTCATATTTTTTACTGCATTCCTTTCTCCACGGGCTTATGTGTTCTTGAAAATTACCGTCACGACCGAGTCGAAAAAATAAACCTCGCCTGTACAATCTTGAAATATAAAAGCACAGCGACTTTACAGCAGAACTGATGGCGTTTTCCAAAATATTCCATAGATATTGCCAGTTTTCAGGTCTTTCAAAGAAGTTTTAGCAAAGCATGCCGGCCCGTGGAGAAAGGAATGCAGACAAAAACACGAGCCCGAGCGGGCAGTGAAATCCGTATTAGCGAAAACAACAGGAAGCCCGAACGTGCAGATGTTGGAGGAACATCATTATCTTGGTCGCCATTTTGTTTTGTGTTTTTTTTTCGCCCAAAGGGCCTGGTAATGGGATTGAGAAAACCACAGGCTGCCCGAGTGGATTCGTAAAATACGACATCACTTTGTAGAGAGTTGAATTAAGGAGGACTAAAAAATAGAACAGAATGGGGAATGTTGAAGAACCAAATTTGCACGAAAGCTACAGCCACGTCAACCAGGAGCCCATAAGTAGGAGCTTTCATCTAACCTATATAGTTGAGGTAGCGCATTTCCTGACCTAGTTATTTTTAGATGCAAATTTGCATTTTAAATGTGTTGCTGGTTCCCCAAGAGGTCCACACAGTGCCGAAACAAGATTGCGGCGGAGACCAAAACGCGATTTTTCGGGGTATATTAAGGTTAGAACTTCTGCTATAATTGTTATCCCAGATACCGAACTGAGTAATAAACTACTATAGAGATTTACATGAGGAATTTGACTCGCAGAGTCAGTCTTCGCTTCTTTCCGCCATGTTTATCGATGGCGATAATTTATACAATATCAAGACTTGGAAGCTGACTGGACGCTGATTGGACAATTTCTACAACGATTCGCGCCAAATTTGTTCTAAAAATAGATAGGTCAGGAAAAACGCTGCCTCACGGACCAAGTACCAAAGATAAAAGCTCCTACTTATGGGTTCCTCACTCGGGTTCCTGCGTCAACCCAACAGACCATGGACTAGAGAAGCACGACCAACAGAGAACTTTGGAACATGTTTTGGGCGTCTCAAAAAAACTTGTATTGAGCAGGCATTCGGATTGGCCTTTGCAAATGTAGTGAACTGCAATCCATAAACTGAAATCGAGATAGGAATACACGATAGGTTTTTCACCTGCATATACGTCTATTACAATAATTATGTTTAAACTGGTGCAAAATGCGACGACTAGAACCGGAGAACTAAGACATATTACAGACAGACTTATTTTTTGGAGAGCTGCCCTAAAAATAGAAAAAGACGCATTTACGATCTGCAGTTCGGGCTCCCTGTGCTGGGCTGAGATCATGTGTCAGACGCGCTGTGTATCTTGGGGGTTTGAATTTCACTTTGAGGTGAAAATACGCTATTTTCCTTTCAACCTCTGGCAAAATAAATGGACTACATTGCTAAGACAAATTAGGAAGTGACAAATTAGGTTCCAGCAAAAGAAGCCTACCTCTTTCCCTAAACTCTTCCTGTTCTTTTTGCTGCCCCTTCGAGACATGCGTCTGCCACGCCCAGCAGGGGTCTCGTCATCATCTGTCTTGCGTCTCAGGAACACCCCATCACTAAGCCCGGCACCCTCAACTGTAGAGAAGAAGCATATGACAAACAGGTGATTATCATATTTGTCCTTTACACAGTTCCTCGCTTGACCTTTTCCACTTGAGTGGGGATCCTGTGGTTCATATCAAGACAGTTCCCTTGAAAAAGTGTCGACTTTCTTCAACTTCATTATAAGGAAAATTATCTGCATACCATATTTGGAATCCCCCCAAGTTTTCCACTATTTTTATTGGCTGAGAAAGCTTAAAACTCAACCAAAACTCAGATACCTTCGAGAAAAGATGTTATGTGCATATTCCACTGTGTTTTTCGCGGTCAAGAACCTGGAAACAAGGTAGACAAGACACCTGTAAAACTCACCTGTATCAATCGAAGAGGGCTCGGGTGAAGACAATGTCTCTCCAGGGGTAGTGGGACGGTCTGGCTGATGTGTCGTTGATAGCCTCTCCATGTACTCCACCAGAGTGGCACACGTTGTCAGCTCTTTTCATAAGGCTGCGGAGAAGGCGATCTTGCTTTCCTGTTGGTTAAAATAATGATTAAATTATAAATTTAATGATAATGATTAAAATAATGTTTTGTAACAGAAGAAATAGATCCCCCCCCCCCCCCCCCCCCCCCCCGGGTTTCAATAGTAGGCGGCTACCGGCGGTGTACCGCCGTCTACTTCACTGCTGACCCCCGGCAACTTTCGTGGACTGTATATAACTGATCAGTTTCAAGGAAAACATTAAAGCAATAGAATACATGAATATGGCAATTATTCTTGCCCTCAAAATGCAGGAAAATGCCTTTTCTGCTACGGAAATTTCAAAAATCCCCCGGGGCATGCCCCGTACCCCAAAAGAAGACTTGTGCATTATGCCTTTCATATGGGACCCCGAAAGCCAGCCGCCTACTTCCAATACTTAGCCTGCTACTTCAAAACTTACTGGTGCCCCCCCCCCCCCCCCCCCCCCCCCAACCCCCCCCCCAATAATGTTCTGCTTCTGCCGCTTATGAATTCAGTGTTTGTTTTCAACATGGGGAGGGAGACAGGAGAGGATCCACGATCTCCAGAGATTTTTCCTAGAAATTTCCCTGAATAAAAGATTGGCTACGGATTATCTGCCATTAGCTGAGATTGATTCAATGAATGTCTAAGGTAGCATTCCTTTTAACCAAATCTCAATCTGGATATTTCAATCTAAAATCAGATTTTGCGTTTCTTTACCCCCAATCTAATCTATAAGATTGCAATCTAAACGATCCAACCCTCAAGCTGGATTGTTCGGATCGATCCAGCATACCCCCAAAAAGGAATGGTTAAAAGGAATGCACCCTAAGTGTTGCTGATTGACGGATACTGGTAGACCAGGGAGCCGTTTCTCAAACACCCAAGAATTCTCATGCCCGAAAAACTTTCCCTATACATAAGTATGTTAGTTTTGCCCAAATAATGACCAAACATAGCCTTAATTTGGTCTGCTGATAATGTTGATAATAATAGCCCAAATAGGGAAGGATCTCTTCCTAGATTATCACCTTTCTTTCAATAATTCTCTCCGTTTCTCTTCAGCAAGTCGATGTGCTTCTTCTTTTTTTCTGCCACATGTGTTGTTTGGCTTCTCGTATAATGTTGTAATATTCCTTCCTTTCCTTGTTAAAGGTTGCTACCAGTTCTCTCTTGCTTTTATAGAGTTCATCAATTTCTAGTGTTTAAAAAACATCTAATTTTAGAAGTATACAAATATAGATAGACAAGTGGCAGTGATTGTACTGTGGATAATGTGAGAGCATGATGTTAGCATAAGAGACTCTAGCTAACAGTGATTCTTGCTATAACAGTGAGTGCTCTCATCTACCCAAGATACGCACTGCTATATAGACACAATAGTCCAGTTTTGAATTCTCTGCTCTACCTCTGTATAGGCATCAACAGAGCATAAATACAAAGGGAGCCTCAAGTTGAAAAACTTGGGAAGACCATCGAGTCAGAAAAGTTGTCCATTGTCTCATTCAAACTTCATCAAAGTGAGCTCCTCAAACGGAGGCTCCCACTTCATGCGCCATTCATGCCTATTCAGTGGTAGAGTAAAGAATTTCAAAAATTGACTATTTCATAAGTATTGACAGTTTTGGTTTCCAAATAATCATTTTGGGCTTGAAAAAACTCTCTTTTCGTAACAATTCAGCTTTGTCTTGGATTGATTTTCCCGCATCTTACTTTGGCATTGATATATTCCCTAGCGACATGCATATATCTCAAGTGACGTGTATATCCGAATCTATATATTACATAAAAACCAACAAATTAAAGTATGTGATAGAAAGTGGCTGGCAGATATGACAAGGCGGCAGGGCAACCCACTGTATACAGCTATTTCAAGAAATGTTGTAGGTAAAACGCTCACAAATGTATGCAGCAAGATCACTAGGGAATATGGGTAAACATCTAACAAAGGTATAAAAGTATTTGTAGATATCTCAAAGCATACATTTAGTACCTTATTCTCGATTCTTTTTCTTATTCTCTCAACATTTTGCACCACTTTCCCTGTAGTGTGGTCATGTTTGATGCAATAACCTTTATTGAAATAGCTGTATACATAGCAGTGTACCTTTTTTCAGGGCCATTCTGTCTGACTCTGTTTCCCTTTGGATGCTACGAATTTCATCAGCTTTTGATTTTTGCTCATCAAGAACATTCTTGATCTCATCTTCCTTGGCTTTGAAACCATTGATTCTCTTGGTGCAAGACTGTCAACAACAACATAAAGAACAAAATAACAACAGAACTTGAGATCACCTTATGCAATCAGTTCTTTTGGCCTACCGGCAGCTGCTTCAAATTGGTCGCATGATCAGCTTTGTGGCATGTGATGTGTTGTTGGTTACTGGTATGGATAGATAGATAGATAGTTTACCAAACGATCAATATTTGTGGGCATTAACTTCAATTGAGAGGCAACAAAACAATGGATGCTCAAAGTTAACACCCAAAAGTATCAATCATAACAAGCGATCACACATTCAATTAGAAGCAGCCGTCGACAGGCAAAAAAAACAACGGTTGCAGTGGTCTACTGGGATGCAAAGAATGCCCAGCTGAATCTCCTGAAGTACTTTTTGTCAATGACATGCCTTGAAAAATAATTTTGAATTGAGGAAGGAATATACTTACATCTCTCTGAGTTCTCAGTGCCCGTTGTTTATCCCGTAGTTCATCAAGAAGCTGCTTTAAGGCAATAAATTCACTGGAGAGGAAATGACATTTTAGAGCATTAGTTTGATCACTTATTTGCTAGAATCCTAGGATGTACCAGTAAGATATATGCGAAGTATGAATGCTAGGGATAGGATGGTAAAAACAAGGAGCCTTACTTTCCAAACATAACGTATTTTTGCCCAAATACTGTACAATCCTAGAGGCTCATCCCTTGTGAAAAGAAGGATTCTATGGTACTATGGCTATAGGATGTTGGGTGACAAATGGATGAGCCACATTGGTCACATGTATATAAGTGTTTCTAAATATTGATTGAATAAATATATAATAGACACTCTTGGATACCATGTCTACATATTCATATGTGATACATGGTCTGTACTTTTGATGTTGGTAGTGTCTTAATTGGGATTAGCACATTTAGACACTTCTAAGTGTATGGGGGTGTAATGATTGGACCCTTGTCAACCCAGGGTCAGAACTGCTGATGTGCACTTTCTTTACTGACCCTGCAGCCTAATCTTTAATCTGGTAGCAAAAACATGCTAAATAATAATAATAATAACAACAAGAAAATTGTTGCCAGAAAATATATACATATTAAGCAGCAATGACACAGATATGGTAAAAATGTAATGTAAATGATTTATTTTAAGTCAATAATGTGGGGAGTAGTCACCCAATCTCCCGAGCTAGAAGCTCATGTATGAAACGCTTGACCATGTTAGTATGAGTGTGAGCCCTATACACTGGGGATGGTCACTCCAGCGTCCCTGTGGTTCTTTAACGTCCCTCTGGTTCCGGTTAGTGTAGTGTTTGAACTCCCAACCTCCCGCACATAAGCCCGGCGCTCTACCACTGCACTAACCGGTCGTCGGTTACACCGCTAACCGGTCGTCGGTTACAGTATGTAAAAGATATTCTTACTGTATGAGTTTCTTTGATCTTCTGAGAGCATCTATTTCTGTAACTATTCTTTTCTCATCTCGTAGCTTTAACTTCTGCACCCTCAGCTGATGCTCAAGCCTCCTACAACAAGAACATGTTGTGAGAAAAAAAAGCACACTGTTTTTTTTTTATTCTGCAGTGTTGTGGAACATGTACATGTACATGTACATGTAGGAGGCTGCACCTTGACCATGTGTAATGAAAAAAAAAGAGTGACTCATTGGCTCAGATAGTTTGATTGACGGAACAGCAAAGTCAAAAGTCACAGAACATAATTTGATGTTTTTGAAAACTTCCAGGGTCACGATGCGGCATTTTCCTACGTAATTGGCATATTCATGTATTCTATTGCTTTAATATTGAAACCCCTGTGCCCAAGCCAGGTCTTGAACTCTGGTGACAGTGATGAGAGGCAAGTGTTGTAACGGTGTGCCATCCGTCCTGCCCCTTGTAAAGACTGATATGTCAGATCCCGCTCTGATCTAGTCTTCGACGCAGCCTGTGTTGTGTTGATCATGCAATGCTGCCCTCCTCACACACGGCTGCTTGCTTTTGCTTGCTTTTCATATGTGACATAAATGCTTGATAAAACGCTTTCAAAATCAGTTTTCTATACTTAAGATGCAAATATTTTAAAATAAACCTAAGTAATCCCCCCTCCCCTATTCAATGTTGATCACCAAGGTTTCTAACCTCATTAAAGTGGGGCTACGATCTAATTGTTTCCACCGCTCTTTTCTGACAAATCACTTGTTAATAACCTAAATGACAAATACCTGCAGTTGTTTTCAAATTTTTTCACAATAAACAATGACTTTTTGAGCTCTAAATTTCGAATATCGCGCCATTTTGCACTGGGCCGGTGTTCCAGCGGCGTCGGCCAAAGTCTGCGGGGTGTGACGTCACAGGCGTAACTCGAAACAAAACTCAAAGTCACAACAGTAGTTGTGACGGCACATTGTGAAAGAAAAAGTGAAGAAATGAGGATGTATTTGCAGGAAATGTTGTGTTTAAAAGTACTTCAGCATTATTGCTAACAGAAAACGTGGAATTTCATGCACAAAAATAATTGAAATCGAACATGTCTTCGATGCGCTACACAGAAAAAGGTTCGATCGTGGTGTGAACAGATTTCCAAATCCTCTGCTCACTTCGCATATAAATGTTTCACAAGGATGTCTGACTAATCTAGGTGTCAAGTATGAAATTCAGGCGCAGCTGTCAAAATCAAATATGGTTACGGTACCTGATAAATCAAAACCAAGTCCATCAGCGAGAGAAACGCAAACGACAGAAAGAGCGCAAGAAGGAAGCAAGTAAGGTCAATTCTCAGATCGGGAGCGCGATTTGAATCAAAGACATTCCATGTAACCGAGATGTAACTTAAAAAAGTAACTTAATAGGATTTGTTGGATGGATAGATGCGAAATTCTAGGGTTAAGTACTAAATTCAAGGCTTCGTAACGTTCAAGAACTGCCGCCGTGTAAAATGTCAACTTACATCCGTGTCTCAAGGGCAAATAAAAAAGCATAGATCTGGAGTTTTCTGCGCATTCTTATAAATATAGATCAAGTTTCAAGTCTGTCGTAGGTCGGTGGGTTGTGGTGAACGGGTAGGTTTCTTTGACTAGTGCAAAGTACTTACACATATCCTGCATAAATCAAATGCTTCGCTTTGTTTTGAAATTTGCTATTTTTCTGAGAATGAAATTTAAGTCCTTTGAAGCATTCAAATACAGTTTTATTTGACAAACTTGTCTAAATGCATGGGAACAAATTGCAGCAGAGCCGCACAGCCACAGCTGAGCAGTTGTGAAATTCTAGCATTTCCTATCGAAACATTAAAAACTTAATTATCTAATGTTCTAAAAAGATTTTTAGCTTACAAGGAGACAAAATGATTTTTCTGTTCATTAGTACTACTAGATGTCAAGCCTACCACAGGTCTTCAGACAAGATACAAATGTTAATGGGAGATTTCCAAGAAAGAAAACTGGGAGAAATATATAGTAAATATATGGCAGTTCAGGGAAATTTTGAGACAGGAGTGAAAAATCTTGAGACTTTAGCAAAACCAGCAGAGTTGATGTCCCTGGCGTCATTACTATAATTATCTACCTCCATGGATTCTCAAATTCTTGAATTCTATTTCCAAAACAGCTGTGCCAGTTGTTTTTTCAGTGTTCACACAACTTCTGGAGAAGACATTTAACATAGATCCTTGAAGTTCCAGTGAAAACCCTTCTAGCTCTGGTAAAATCCCTTGCAATTCCACAAACTCCCTGCCAGTTTCATTGAAAACCATGTTCTAAGCCATGTTCTAACTTGTGGCAACAGGGAAATTAGAATGCAAATGCAAGCCAACAAAGAAAGTAGTCCAAATATAACATGTTTATTGGGAAATGTTAAGATACGCCCCTGCCCTGAGCCCCACCCTTCTATAAATTCCACCCCTAGGGGACAGGAATCAATATTTTTGGTCAGGATTGTCAAATATTTTAGGGGTGAAGAGACTGGGGTCTGGTCTCTTTTAGAGCTCTGAATGGTCCAGCACCTCTACAGCAGCTACAAAATTTAAAAATACCTTGGTAGAAAGAAAATGCAGTCAAATATTCCATTTTACAGTTGCACAACATCCTTTGTTTCAACAGAGCTGATAGATACATCAAAATGCATTAGCATCTGATTTGCATTTCAAGAGAATGATAAGGTCTGTTTCAATGATGCAGCAATTCATCATGTGGTCAAAGCCAATATTTTCTTTCATCAAGCAGGATATGATCAACTAACAGTACAGTAAAAAAAAACCTGCTTGTACGAACCTAAGGATTTAAAAACCTGTTGGCAGAAATTTTCTATTATAATGCTCCAAAAAATATATAATTACTGTTTTAGCCATTCAAAGTCAAACAGGTTTTTATGATGTGGGGTTACAGTTACATTTTCATGTATGCAATGTAAATGACTTTTTTGCATTTTTATCTTTTCCATTTTTGTATTATTGTGTGGTTCCAAAAAATATCCATACTCCCCCTCCACGGAAGGGTGTTGAAAAGTGACCCCTCCACCCCTTTGGAATTTCCAAAGAAAAATACAGTATTTGTAATGAAAAGATCAGGTAAACTGGCCCCCTACACCTCCCGAATTTCCAATACCTTCCGTAGGGGGATTGGATAATTTCTGGAACCACACATTTTATTTATCAGTTCTCTTGGACTTTTGCCAATATTGATGTGAATAAAATGCTTGTAATGAAGGGCAAACCATATTTTATCTTATTTCTGGTAATCAGCAACCATGTTTTCTCAGTAGAAATTAAGAACCTACTTGGAAACCCTAAACTGCCAATACCGCAAAATATAAGAACCTGTTTTGGCAAACTTTGAAAAATGTAGGTAATCTTACACACGGGTTTTTACTGTACTTATATGATAATCACAAACGCAAACAACTCGAGCAAACGCAAAGTTCAAACTGTTCATTAATTAACAGTTCAGCTCTTAGACCGTAAATAAGAGCAGCTCACGTTTAGCTTTAATCTTTTTGCTCCATCAAAAATTATACAGAATGACTTTGATCCCCGAGAGAAAGGAGCAAAAGCCTTTTCACTAACCGGTAGCAACATGGCGTAACAACACACCGTAAAACATTTGCAAACAGCATCTAATAAATCGATACAAATGTTCTTGAAGTCCTTCAATTCATTATTCACACTTTTCTTACCGACTCCCGGGCTCTATATATTTTGAAAATCATCTATCACGGGAAATAATAGCAACTTGCAACTCTTGTTGTTGTCTTTTATATCAACACAGCAACGACAGGTAGCGCTTGTTGGGAATGTGAATGGAAATATTCCGCTCAGTCTTCTTTCCACGTGCGATAGAAACCCGCTCGTTCGACTACATCGCAGTAGAATCTCATTGTTTTTCCTTCTGGTGCGTTTAAACTACCTGATTTGCTAAACAACAAGAACAATTTGTCATTTATCAACTCTGTTTCTTCGTACTTCTGCACTAAATCATGTAAAGCACATTTGCGAGTTACGCCTGTGACGTCACAGTTCTTCTTTGAACTGATTAATATGCATAAATCGCTGGAACATCGGCCTAGCAAAAAGCGCGAACTTCAACGTTAAATATTTCTTTCGCGATCTATTTTGACACTTTAAAATGCTCAAGTTACGTAGCAAAATGTCTTAAGAGTTGTTTACGGCAGAAATTTTGCCAAATAAGCTCGTTCAATTTTCGTCGTAGCCCCACTTTAAACAACATTGAAATGGGGGGATGGGGGTTTATGAGTGACAGAGACCAGTTTTAAACTGGTTGATATAACAAGACTTAGTTTGTGATTCCAACAGAAAAGCAGCTACGTAATTTTTATCAACAATTTTGTCGCTGATTATAGCTCTGATCATCCATTATCTATTAATGGTTTCCATTCTTGAATATTTACCTTATTGATTCATCTGTTTTAGCTTCAGTTTTATATTTTAGTCCTGCTTGAGCCTTTCCACAGGCGTCATTCTAGAATATCAATTACAACAAGTAAGTACAGAGGACAGAATGGCAATAAGAATAAAACAGCTTATACATGTATAGTGCCTATACATTACTGTTCTACAGGGCCCGTGGTTTGATGTGCTGGTGCGGAAATGCATAATTTGGCTTTCTCCGCATAATGCGCATAATCGCACATAATTTCCCAAAATTTTGTGAAAAACATCAACAGGCATCATTCCTTGGTGAATTTCAAACTTTCTTTCCTATTTTTTCTCACAAGAGTGATACATTTTTTCTGAAATCATCTGTCCAACGTCAAAACAACTCAATAGAAATGAGATTAACAAGGCGTTCTATGCTAATAGCGTCGCACTGGGAACTGATATCGAAATGCAATAAAACGTGCCTAATTGGCCAACTAACTAATATTTCCAGCTGAGCAAGATATATTCAAACATGTTTGCGCTTTGGATATCTAAGTAAAATCAAGGCGGAACAGAACGCTAACTGCGATAAACACGGTCAACTTTATGCAGTTCACATTGATCACATGACATTACGCTTTTTCATGGATCTTTGTTATTGTTACAGTAGCAATTTTATTTCACAAACAACAACGTGAAAAATACCAGGCACACCAACAGCTCCCTCGATAACAACAAAAAAACACGACAGATTGCTCTCACGATCAGGATTAATTTTGATAATTACGTGCAGAATGACGACAAACAAGCGCAACGATGTTTGTGATAATGAGAGATTGTAACGATAGCTCTGTTAGTATGCGGGTATAGCTCTTGTGACCGTTTAGTTCATGGTTGGATAGGAGTGTGTTGTTACGATCCTTGCTGTATGAAAAAAAGTGTGCCTCACAGGAAAAAATTGCGTAAAAACAAAAGTTTTTAAAGTTTAATAGCAGCTATATCCACATAACAAAACAGGCGAAAAGAGCAAAATATGTTACGGCACTTGTAAAAAAATATTGCGCAATCCCGCATAATTTCGTATTTTTAGCACATAATTTCGAATTTTTAGCGCATAATTTCAGAAAAAAGAAATTGCATGACATCACATGAAAACAATCTATTAAAAGAAACAACATTATAAACAAGCAAAGTGTATGAAGACTCCTAGCCTGAGGTCAACAGCTTTATATATGTGGAAGAAAACAAATATTCTTCACAACATCACCTTTTGTTGCACAAGACTTGTCAGCCCCTTTAGCTCCAGATCAATCTTCTTTCTAACTTCAATATCCTTTTCCTTTTCTGCTTTAAGGCCACGTAAGTCAGCCAGGAGAGTTTCTCGGTCTTTCCATGCATGAGTTGTGGAATTAGAGCCAGACCTTGTTCTTGATGGAGGTCGACTCAGTGATTGCTAAAATAAGTTAAGGAGCAAAACATATGCCATCCAAGATCCGGGTTACCCATTGCCCCTTTCAGTAGAATGTTTGTCTGAATGGCATAACAACAGCTGAAAGTTTCATTTGCAATTCATCTTGCTAGAGCATTTTCAAATGCTGTGAACAAGGTCTCCAAAGATTTTCCAGTTGTATAAAATCTTTTCTGATTCCCAGAAAATCATTCAAAGTTATCTTTATGTGAAGCACCTCAATGTTACTTAGTGTTTTCATTCTTCTAACAAGTTGCTCATCCATCTTGTGTGTTGCTTCTTCCCAGATTGTGGCAAGGATGGTATCAAAACAATAACAAGGCATTCAAAGCAACATGGTTGACAGGCAGTATTCAAGCTATTGTGCTTGTTATTTTATGCCCCTGTGAAGCTTTTCTAGCATCAGTTTATTATGCAACTGTAGGCATGTTGCATATCACCAATCAATTCATTTGTTTACTTGATGGCATGCTTTCAGTACAACTTTATGCTAAAGTTTCACATGGTTCTAATCAGCAACACAAATGTTAGGAAAGCTATACCCTTGAAGCAAAGTGTCACTGTAACAAATTGATTTACAGAATCATTTCAAGAATAAACACGATCTTTTAAGAATGACAATCAAACTGATCTTTTGGTAAAAACCGAATCAAAAGTATCGGAATTGTTCAAACATACAAAACCACAAAACACAACAAACCCGACAAGGATACAAGCACAGCTTCTTTCTCTCGAATCCTAGAGCTCAAATGCTCGACATCCTGCTCGAATTTCTTGCTATCAGGAGGTTTTACACGCTTTCTTGGTTCTTCATCTTCCAACGGAGCTGCGGAACAACAGTGAACAAAGTAATTAGTTGTTATTATAACGTTTTTAGGTAAATTTAGTAAAGTTCTTGATTGGTGAAACTTCGGCAACACTCACTCGAAGTTCGCGAACTTTGATCGCTACTGTCATCCGTCCCTTCGCTTTCCACGTTGCTTTCCAAGCTACACATTGAAGCTCAAGGCTTAATACGGCCAAAGAAAGAAATCTGGGTCTCCTCTCTGCTTTGATTTCTCACATTTTTGAAGTTTTTTTCGAGCTCGAATTCAAAACATGTTTCACAAGCTGAGCAAATTTACTACTGATGCGTGCAATGCATTGTGGACTGTTTCTGACCGCGCAGGGATTGGGTTCTACTTTATATTGTGATGCAATGATTTCGTGGATTTCGACGATTGCCACAAATTTGTGCAATCGGGGCGTATTTTCTGAATTACCACCGTATGCATTGCTACGCGACCTCAAAATTCACTGTTGGGCGATTGGAGATTTTACGCAAGAAAATTGTTATCATTTTCTTGAACCGGAAAATTAAACATTCGAGTCAAGGAAGCCAAAGGATTGATTTTGCAATCAATGTCGGCCCGCAGAAGTGGCCGAATCCAGCGTTTTAGTTTGATTGACGGCTAAAAATCGCCCATCGCAACATTGAATTTTGAGGTCGCGTAGCAATGCATACAGTGGTAAATGCGTGGATAGCTGTTATTGGCTATTCAATTTTGGGTATTTTTTCCCAAATACATAAACCAAGTCCGACTTCCCTAGCCCTTCCATAGTATAAGACCTAAGGCTGCTCGTTGCCCCGACACAGCGAGAAAACGCGTTTAAAAATAACACAGTCTACAGTGTCACTCCTAGTATGGACACCTGGCCCGGGTTGTTCAAAGGTGGATTAAATTTAAACCAGGTTTAGTTCTGAACAAAACCATCGAGTCACCATGGTAATTAATCCTGGATTAGTGCTAAACCACTTTCGAGCAACCGGACCCAGATTAGTGCATACTAGTTATACAATGCTTTCGAGTGACATACTGCAGAATATCCCACGCGAGCGTCACTTGTATTTTCTGGTATACACACGAGCCTTCGGGGTCCATACGGCCCCTTTGAATGGCTGGCAGCTCGTGCAGATTACGCCAGAGCTGGAACTTAGTGGTACTAACCGTACGAGCTATATCAGCAACTATGGCTCTGATTCATGTGCTCAAAACTTGTCCCCGTGTAGACAGGGGCTTCCCAGCGGGAAGCGGACAAACATGGGTGAGTCAGGGGAGGTTCCAGGTGATCCGGATCTCCTCTCCCCTTGTCAGCTCTCTATATGAAACAAAAATTATTTTTAAAAAGTGTTTAGCTCTCCATATGAAACAAAAATTATTTTTAAAAAGTGTTTAGCATGAAAAGGCTGGCTATACGTCCCTCGACCAAAAGTACTAGAAAATGTATGGACTAATGCAGGTGGGTTCTCCTGCTGGATGCTAGCCGCCACGTTGCGCTCGCCGGAAAAGGTCCTTTCCGGCGAGCGCAAGGTGGCGGCTGCTTACGCAGGCTAGCTGGATGCTCAAACAGGGGTTTTTGTGGCGAAAGGAAAAAAGTACTACTGACCCCGACGTGATTTGAACACGCAACCTTCTGATCTGGAGTCAGACGCGCTACCATTGCGCCACGGAGTCAACTGTATAAGCGGAAATTAACCGTGATCAGGGTCATAGCCAGAGACTAAAATTAGCGCGCCTCGTGTCTCGTGAAGAAAATGAATACAACCGGCTTTGGTACGGCCAAAATAAGGGGTGCTGGAAGGATGCACGCTGTCCCCCAATAATATTTATGGTTACCAAAACAAATGTCCCCAACCCCCTATAAAAGTATTAAGAAGGACAAGAACATAATACTACGGAACTCACCGAACTGTGACACTGCCTTGGCACGCCGCTACCACACACCCACAAATATCTGCGACTACTCCGTCTACAGTCGGTGTTTTGTCTTAGTGTGTAAAGGCTGGTCTAGACTTGTCGCGGCGATTTTTCTCGTGCGAGTTGCAATGACTCTCTTGAGTATTAAAACGAGATTCCAATCCGGTGTACTCTCATTTTTTCAAATCGCGTCAAGTAATTGCAAAGAGTTTCGAACACGTTTGAAATCCGAGTTACACTAGTTTTTGAATGATTTTGAGCTGACACGCACATGCGAGAAAAATTGCCGCGACTCGCTCGACAAATTGCAGCATGCGCGATAGAATGCGCTGGTATGAGTCGAGTCAAAGAAAATATTTCCTTCTTGAAACCGTTACATGTACGGGACTTTTAAGTCCAGACAACAACAATAACACAACAACAAATAGACAACAACAAATAGAGCGGTTTTCACATGACCGTCGTGAAATAATTGAGCAATCACTAGCCAATCAGAATCGAGAGAAATCACGACTTGCTCCTAAATGGCTTTTTTCTCAGCCAATTGCAAGCCGAACCAATTACTAAATAATTACACAATTGTATTTACTGCAGAATTTGATTGGCTGAGAAAAACGAGTAGCCAATGAGAACGCAAAGCAATCGCAATTGCATAACAAGTCTTGACAGAAATCCACACACGACAGTAACATTTCCACAGGGTACCCAGCTAGTAACTACGAGCTTAGTACACATGTGGCCAGGTTACCAAGCAAGGCAAAGATGGCTGACGACGAGCGAGACTTTCGTGAAAATATTTCTTTCCTGGGTTACCTGGAGGTTGAAGGGCAAAATTATGCAAAAATCATGCTAATTTTGGTGAAGGAGACCACGACGACCATCAAAAGGCATCTGCTACTCTGTACTGGTGGACTTATGAAGGTAAAAACAAACATCTCCGTCGCCAACTTTGTAAGATTGTATATATAAGCGCGCAAGAAGCAGAACCGCTGGCAGTTTGCATGGTCACTGGTGTTATCAAATTTAAATGCTAGCTAGGAATGCCCTGAACTCTTTGATAATGTGTCAAACGATACACCAGCAACTCCGTCACAAGTGTCACTAGCGTAGCAAGCTCCTGATGTTTTTGTTTTGGTGGGGGGGGGGGGGGGGGGGGGGGGGGGGACACTTCGGAGTCAAAGAGAAATAATTGACAATGCTTCAATGCTGTTGGATCGTTTTGTTTGTTGCCATGTGGAGGAATGCTAAACTTTGTCAATTTTGCATCAACAAAGAAGATTTCGCTTGGCTTTCAGGTTAGCGCTGTTTGCAGCAAAAGTTTGACTCATTTTTACCGTGCAGCTATAAACCCGACCCGAGCTCACAGACTTTCAGATGCTTATCTAGACCTGCCAAAATTTTCAAAGTTGGAGCCATGACATTTTCCCCCAACATCATACCTGCCAAACCCCGAAAGCTCCAAAATTGGGAGATTGTATTTTCAACCAAGATATTTACCTGGGAGACTGATGGAAAGTTTCAATTTTTACCTTGGGAAACCAAGAGTGAAAATGGGGAATTTCCTACCAAATCCGGGAGAGTTGGCAGGTATACAACATGTCCAGGAAATACCTGCCAAAGTGTTCCTAAAAATGTACTGATTACTACATGGCATACCTGCCAACCCTGAAAGCTCCAAAACCTGGAGATTGTGTTTCAACTGCAACAACTGTATGAGAAAATCCCAATAAATTTACCCAGGAGACATACAGTAAATATATGGAAAGTTTCAATTTTTTTCCAGAGAGGTCAAGGGTAAAAACCTGGAGACTCCTGCGAAAACCTGGAGAGTTGGCAGGTATGACACGGGCACTCAAGTGTTGAGCCCCCCTTGATAAAATGCATTAGAAAATAACACCTATTTTATATGGTGAATGTGCTCATTCTGATTGGTTAAAAGGCATATTTGTAAGAGACCTGAGAAAAAGGATTGTCATGCAAAACTGTCGCGCGTGTGTATGTTATTTTCTAAAAGCAATAAAAGTACTTTCCGCTTGCTCTCTGGTTTCTTACAAACACTCGGGGAATGTTGGTCGAACTGATAAAACTTGAAAGTCACTCGCCTGTGGCTCATGTCTTTCAAGTTTGATCAGTTCTCCCAACATCCCCCTCGTGTTTGTAAGAAACCAGAGAGCATGTGGAAAGTACTTTTATTGCTTAATTAAAACCAGTGTATTTGGTCAGTGTTAAGGACAAAGCAACGTCCCCAACAAGAGCCTTTTCTTGTTTTTTTTTGCCTGAGGAACAGGTTCATTGTGTGCCTGTGTACTCAGTATTTGGCCCTTGCTGGCAGTTAGGTTAGAGCTACATACATTAATTTTACTTTTGGCCAGTGCCTGCAAATAATCTTCTATTGCAAATGCAAAAACTGGGTACAGTCCTTCAGGGCTGGGAAATTAGGAAATATAATCATATTGTAATTTTATGCCTTGTTCCGACAATATAGGTGAAATTCCTCAAAAATCTTGGCGTAAATCCACTAGGAGAACACTGTAGAAACTAGAATCACAGTTGTTATTTTAAGTCTAACTGGGAACTGCAGTACCGGACCAATTTTGGCACGGCTAGGCGTGCATGGTCCTGTGTGAACACTGTTGCAAAACATGCCAGAATTGTACCGGTAGCGTATGAACAGGTGCTACCGTACCAGATTTGTACCGGTCTGGTTTTGTACCGGCCTCATGTGAACAGGGTCTGAGAGTATGGCAGGGGTTATGGAGGGAAGGGTCCCATAGAAGGTTCTGAAGGTAAACAATTATGGCAGTGATGACTGTCAGAAATTCCTAAAAAGAAAACAAATACCAAAGCCATATAATAGACACTTTGTAAAGTTTGTCTACCCTGAAAAATGCTCATGTTCTAGCATCGCATGAAATCCTTGCAGTTTGTATGGGAATTCTGAACTTCTTTCCCGTTTTTCTTGAAAGTATGAAATTCTGTATAAGGGCCTTTTTGCTTGGCAGGACTCATTTGATTGATACATAGCAAAGATACCGGAAAATGATTTTTTGTTGTTGTTCATTTTGGGCCCATAGGGATCAAGAAGGCCATGGCATCCAGATTGTGATCCTTATTTGTGATAAACACCCCCAAAAAGATGACATGCAACCCAAGGCCAACAGGTAGGGGAGTTCTCAAATTTTTTACTGTGGCTTTCATAATTCTGCAAACTCTGAAGCAACAGTCAAACTCAGGGGCGTAGCCAGGGGGGGGGGGGGGGGGGGGGGCAGGGCCCCCTTTCTTGGGAGATTTCCCATACATTTACTGTATTTGCTGGAGGAAACTGAAACTGCTGAAACTGTCCTTTCATTCGATCATACAACTAATGCACCTGTCACTGGAAACCCCTACCTCACCACCCCAGGGAAGTATGGGGTATTGGTGGGGATTAAAAAATGACCCTCACATGTGGGACATGATCACAATTTTGTTTTGCTTTAAAGTGAATGCCCCATACTTCCCCGGGGTGGTGGTGGTGGTTTCCAGTGACAGGTGCATAACAATCACTTATCACATACATCACTCAGAGGTTTTACAAAGCTACCGGGTTGTTTAGATCGGTTAGCGTAGTGGGCTGTTTTTTTTTTGGATTTTGATTTTTGGGCGCGCGGGATTCCTGTGTCTTAGGGGGAAATAAAAGAAAGGAGAGCTCTTCTTTCCGCGACAGGAATCCCACGCGCCCAAAAAGTGAAATGTCCAAAAAAAACCACTGGAGAGCCGGCTAGCAGGCTAAAACAATTAAGGAGAAGGTACTGCCGGCCTTTGTTCCAAGATCTGCAAATGGTTAGACCTTCGCATCTTCTCGGCCGTATAACCTGACGCAAATTCGATCCCTGAATATATATTTTTGTTTCGTTTTGTAAATAAACATCATAATTCTATCGTACAACTGATGATGCCGAGGAACCAATCATATCCGAAGTATACCGAGGACGCCCCGAAGATGCTCCGCTCCGAGAACTTTAAACCGATTACCCGAGAGCAGAGAGTCTCAATTGTCACTGAAAATCAAAGACTGCGGGTTTTGGTGCGGTTTTTGGTAAATTTAAATTTTTACGCATTACACGGTTGAAAAAGCCTTATTACAAGTAGAAACAGACCAGAGATGGCGTGAGAAAATGATCTTTAGACATTGCGCGTGAGTCTTTCCCGCTCTTCCTTTTATTTTCTCTCGAAACCGTGAGACTTGCGCTAAAAGCGTGGCAGTTGGCAACGAATTAGATTAAAACATCTGGTAATTGACATAATAAATTTTGCGACTAGGATTTCAATTGATTGTTTGTATAGAAACATAAAGCTGTCACGCGATCACTTAACGCCTTTATTATGCGTGTCACATTCGCGACTCCAACTTCAAATGCTTTTCGCAGTGATTTGAAAGCAACAGAAAATGGGACAGTGAAAACTACACATGCCATTAGTGGAAATGAGTTTGTGGTTAGAATATTGCATATGTATTTTCACTTCGCATTAAACTCGAACAGACAGAGAGCAGATTATTCGAAACGTGAAATGTTAAAATATTTTAGTTCGTGTATTAAAACTCAAAACTTCACTGCAATTAACCATAGTGCATTCGTTTGAATGATTTTTTTTTTTCCTTTATAAGTGTTTCCTATTTCAATAAACCATGAACATGCATCATTATGGAGACACTTTTCTCGTATTTCTTCGAATTTGTCAAACCAAACTATACACTAAAAAGACTCAACGGCATTTTGTTTACTACTTTGAAACAATCTGATATGAACGCTGCATTTTCAGGCAAGAATTAAATTGCAGACTATGAAGCATGGTTCATTGGCCGTTTTCACACTAGAGACGAACAAATCGTCTGGACGGACAAATCGTCTGTAGACGAACAAATCGTCTGATGTGAAAACGGGACGAACAAATTTTCAGACGAACAAATCGTCTGAATTTGTTCGTCTGTTTGGCCGTCTAGGAAGACGATTTTTCATAGACAACTTGTTCGTATAGACGAACAAATCGACTAAAGTCCGACCTGAATTCACACTAGACGTACAAAAGACGAACAAATCGTCAGACGATTTGTCCGTCTAGACGATTTGTTCGTCTTCTAGTGTGAAAACGGCCATTGTGAAAATTCAGTAACCAATTCAGTAAATTTAATACTGAATCTGAATTTTGTACCGTTTTTGCAGTGAAGGTACTAGCACTGGAGGGTAAATGTGGCTTGTACCGAACGTTGGCTTTTCTACGATCATTTACTTTTGCAATTATGGCCTGCGAAAAACTTTTTTACATAATTGGTTAAATTTAATCACTTATTTAAATTCGCTACTAAAGTAACGGGGGATTTAGCAGGTTAACGGTCAAACCCCATCAAAGATAAGACAGAAACACCCGGGGGTCAGAAAATGAACAAAGTATTTAAAATTCACCTCTTGAGAAAGAAACAGTTCTGCATTATCTTAGTTAAGAATCCCAAGAAAGTCGACAAACATTGTTTATGTGTTTAGTTTGTAATGGCTAAAAGACGGTAGCTTTATTAAGCTTTTTCACGAATGCAGTCTCCAGAAAAAAGAGACGAGCGAAAAAGAGGGGTTAAAGGAGCGCGAGTGCAGAGACACAAAATTAACGACGGGACTAAGTATCGTGCAGGCGAAAACTCATTTTGCATTTTGCAACTGCATTTTGCTATTAATAACTCTGGTAGATTAGACTTGCCACAAGTCAACCTCTCTTAGATACTGATAAAAGAGAGCGAAGCGAGCCGAGAGTGAGGGCGAAGCGAGCTTTTGTAAGTCGCGAAGCGATGTGTGAGCGACGAAGTCGCGAGAGGTCGTCCTTCGGACGTGATATTCAAACTGTGGGACAACGAGGGACTTTGCGAAAGCCTACTGGTAATAAATCATATGCCTTTTTAAGCTTTGTTATGCATTAGTGGGCTTAAATAAACCACCATGAGAAAGTGCTGAACAAACAAATTCGTTAAAGTGATCTAATAAACCGAACGTACGCGTCGCTTGACCCGGTGAGGGGTAATTTGCCCTTGATACATGTTGATAGTCGATCGTGTAATGGTAGGGGGTCACCTTCTATTGAGCTTTAAACATGCTTTCTGACAAATTGATTGTCAAATCTTAAACCCCATATTAGTAATTGCTGCAATTTTCATAATTCTGCGAACTCGTCGCAAACTAAACAAACCGCGGTTTGGCTTCCGTCAATCAAACGAGTGAACAGCTCTGGGTGATTTCACGCAGGTTTTTTGAGAGGTTTTTTGAACTAATAAGGACTAACTAGAGCTTGTAGCTTCAAAACCAACATTTTCCACCATAAAGAACAGAAAATGTAAACGAAACTTATAAAATATCCATGCGCCTGTGTCTTAAAAGGTTTGATTGACAGAAGCCAAAACGCAGTTTGCTGTTGGGAAATGTAGTGTGAGTTGCCAGAATTATGAAAATCGCAGTAATGAACTCTTTTTACTTTGTAAATCAGCCCAAAACGCATAGATTTTCCCACAAAATTTAATGACTATCAAATTGCAACACTGTGAGACTCCCCGTCGATCCCAATGATAAAGTTCATGTTTTCAATATCATGATGCCCCACAACCTCGGCCATTCATTTTACATAACACAGCCGCTAGGAGCACGCCCTTATAAATCCCTTGCATTGTCTCTGGTGCTGTTTTCTCCGCATAACCCTAATAAAGTGATTATAGGTACAACAAATATTTGTACAACACCTTGAGCGTGGTCATTCCGCTTTTAAATAAACGAAAATTACAACTGTCATTACTCAATTAAAGTAGCATGATTATTTCAGCTATTTTTGTCCCACATGCTTGGTGTTGTTTAAGTATCACGTAAACTTAAAAGATGACATAGTCAAACGCTATAAGAGTCGCGTGCAGCTCAATATTGAGGACGTCTTGTTCAATCTTGTACAAAGTGACAGCGAGATTTCGGTTTGCGATATATCAAACAGCTTAATTGCCTTCGTTATTGTTTCTTAAGAGGCAATAAAACTAAGTGTCATGGATAGTATGATTTATGAACGTGATTGGTTTGATAACAAAGCGATTTGATAAGTCAAACTCTCACGGAAGACTTATAGCCGGCATGTTAGGCTTGGGCTATAACATAACTGTTCAACATTTGATTCAAAATTTGTGAATTTTCATTCAACAATTTCTTCATGAACAAGCTTTTACAAAACCAGACGAAACTCGGTGAACATTTTTCAATGCATGTTCAGCGATGTTTAACGTTGTTCAATGATGTTTGTTGTTTTCTAAATCACTGAAATGCTACTTCGGGCCGGAAAAGTTGAACCGCGTTGAATCAAGTTGAACACCGCGTTCAACATTCTATTCGTAAAAAAGAATAGTGAAAGTCAAGATTCCAGTCGCGTACAATAATTCAAAACTTCACAGGTGCCATCTCTTAGCCAATTGCTTTCAACTGGTTTGAAAAATACTGAGTATCTCTTGAGCATCGCTGAACATTTTACGCTTTGAAAAACAATAGAATGTCAATAGGTGTTAAATGGTTCTTTGCAAGCTCTCGCCCCATGTAAATGGATCCACAGAAGTTTTGGATCCTGGATCCCGACCCATGAATCCCGGATCCCAGTCCTTGATTCCCGGATCCCGACCCTTAGAGACATGAAATGGTTCTTTGCAAGCACGGTGAGATTGCGAGTATTATTTTTTTTCGCAGTAAACGTTTTGCGAGCACTTGAGGACATAGCTCACGTTCTGCGATCACATTCACCGTAGAATCCCATGTTATGACTCTATCTCGCGTGCTGATTGGCTGAAATCGAGGGAGATTTTTTGTGGAATTACATGGCTGCAAAAGTAGAATTCAATGAAAACACAGGACACCCACGAAATTAAATTTCTACACGACAAATAAACAATTTATCAAGCGAGAAAGCAAGAACAATTACTTTCTAAAGTTTTAAACTCTGTCAAACACTGTCTTTTCGTCTTTTCGTCTTTTCGTCAACGAAGACGCTTCGCTAGCAAGATTTTTAAGTTGCATTTTCCTGAAATTGAAACAGTTTGGCAATGGCTTCTTTGGCGCGCGTAAAGCGTTTTTTGTAAATTATTAGCTTAGTTCTTACGCGCTCGTTGATTGGCTAGAGACGAGTGAAATTTAACGTGGAATTCAACGGTACCCGCGCGCATTCGCTGCGCTCATTCGTAAAATATTGTTCTTGCCACTCGAAAATAAAACTCATATCTTCGCGCCACCGTGTAATATCCTCTATATATATATTATTATATACATGAGATAGACTGCTTGCAGCCCTTCTTCAGCAAACGTCCGTAAATCGAGAGAATGTTTTTTACCCGCGGCGCGCTTCGATTTGTTTACAAGTGTCGAGTTACCCAGGAGAGGGAGAGACGCGCCACGGGGGAAAAAAAAGTTCCCTCGATTTACGGACGTTCGCCGAAGAAGGGGCTGCAAGCAGTCTATACATGAGAAAAAATAGCAAGCACTTTGCATAGTGTTGTGTATGGAGGTCGGACAGATTGTGTCCGGGCCTCATACAACGTCTCTAGAAATAGGGAACTTTAGCGGCCTATAACTTTGCTGGTCATTATTGTAATTTATAAATCCAAAATCATCAGCATTTCTTAGTTTTGGGGTATTCCAGCATAGAAAATAGAAAAAATTAACGCGAATACCAAATCATTGCCCAACTGCTAAATTGCGGGGATCGGCCAATAAGCCTGCACAGCAAGCATTTCGGTTTGCAGTTTCACAGGACAGAAACCCAGCGACCCAAGTCTCGATCTTAAGTTTCTCTTGTCCTCGTGGTTGTTTCTAAGTCTTGCTACGCAGGTCGCTGGTCAAACCACGTCGATTCGTAGCAAAGGGTTGTGGTATGCACTTTCACGAAAGCGGAAACCCAGAAAAACCAAACGAACAAAATCTTGGTCGTCCCTCGCTTTCTAGTCTCTGAACTTCACGGGGACTTGCTACGGAAGCCAATGAACGGCAATTAGTACTGTAGTTCTATCGAAGTGGTTTGACCAGCAGCTTGCCTCTCAGCCATCCAAAGTCAAAATCGACTTGCTACATATGGTTCCCTGTTCTTCTGTGATCACGTGAAAACAATTTTTTCGAAGGAGAAAGTTTAGACAGACAACAAGCAAGTGTTTCTGAGCAGAATTGACATAAAGCAGGAACTTTTTCTGACGAGAAACCCGTCTCAGATGAGTTTTCCGTCTCTAGTGTGAATACGGCTAATTGCAGTACTACTTGCCGTTCATTGGCTTCTCTGTCAGCCATCCAATCAAAATCGAAAGAATTTCATGATCCTTGCCAATACATGAATTTCAATTGGCTTTGGAATCGTCTCACTTCTCTAAAAGAGGATCTTCTCAGCCAATCACCGAACAAGATTTTGGAAAGTCGTGCTAAACAGTTTCACGAGAAAAGGCGTGTGTCGTGATAACTAGAGTTTTCAAAAGCAGTTTTTGTTCTTATTAAAATTGTTCTCATGAGGTATACTAACTATATGCATGCGGTTTGCGCAAGATTGCACTGTTTCCTCTTTGAAACCTTAAGAAATGAGCAAAATAACTGTCTAGGTTTGTTAAAGAACCGTTCCACTGCCAGATAAGTAAAAATTTGGAGTGTTTTGGTTTGTTATCGAGCGGATGGAATTAGTTTGCAAATTGTACTTTTTATTTCTTACCAGGCGGAAATGTTCAAACTTGAAAAGTTTAACGTAAAGGAATTAACGTAAAACCTGCTAAATGTACAACATAAATGGATAGCAGATAGACTGTAAACTTAAAATTACTCCGCTCCGGTTTTCATAATTCTGCTATAAAACTTTGAGTTCCTCACATCTCTCGGACGGCGGTCAAACAATTATCGAAGCGTTGCCGACTTCGTCCCTCGACCGATACACACGTGGGATGTTTGGAAATAGATCGTGAGAGTTCGCCGAATTATGAAGGTAGTAAGATCGGGGTTTTCTGAGGAAACTAACGAAATGAACATTTTAAGGAGTCCCGACTACAATTGCGTACAATTGCATTCTTAGAATTTTGTGCGAAATTTGTAGAAAACGTAAATACACCATATGCCTAGTGCACTATTGCACTATTGCGCGCAAGAATAACTTCAAAGTAGAACTTTTAAGCCAGCTTTACAGTGAAGTAAGCTAAGAAGACGCCGGAGACGTGCTTTTACGTTCGTGTGAAAATTTAATGAAGAAACTACGGAAGCGTAAGAAAAAGGAAACCTTCATTTCTGCTTCATTCACGCTTACACCCCCTTCTCCGTCCTCTTTGAAATTTCACACAAAAGTAAGCGTCCTTACATCTCCTTTTCCTTCTCCATTTACTGCGATTTTCAAAATTCTGCGAACTCCCACTTGACATTTCCGAACGTCAAACTGCGTTTTGGTTTCCGTCAATCAAACCTTTTAAGTCAAGTCCACCCTTGTTTTCTGAGTTTGGTTTGCATTTTACAGTGAAAAATTGTGTTTTGAAGAGCCTACCAGCCCCTATCAGAGTTCACAAGGTTCGGCTATCAAATTCTCCGTGAAATCACCCAGCGTTGTTCACTCGTTTGATTGACGGAAGCCAAACCGTGGTTTGTTGGTCGGTGTAGTTCGCAGAATTATTAAAATCGCAGTGAATTTTTACACGAAAACAAGCGTCCTTATGACTCCGTCTCCTTCTGAAAGCTGGCTTTTCACTAGTGAAGTAAGCGTAAGCATAAGAAAAAGGAAACCTTCCGTTCTGCTTCCTTCACGCTTACGTCTCCTCCTCCGTCTTCGTTCTTTGATTTTCACACGAACGCAAGCGTCCTTACGTCTCCGTCTCCGCTTACTTTACTAGTGAAAAGCCGGCTTAACCACCGCTTTTGTCACGACAATTTTCACACAAACCCGTAAGCTCATACGTCTCCGTCTCTTTCTATCAGAACAGAATCACCGAAAATGATATCGTTGGATTCAATGTGATTTGCCGCTGGGCGGGATGTCGGGATCGCAGGTTCTACCGTTCGCATGCATGGCCGAAACTGTTCTCAACAGAGAATTGATTATTGCCAGCGTTTTTCATAACGGATCTCTGCACCGACTAATTAATTGTGTTTTCAAAGCGCTTCCTGAAGCAAACATCTAACTAAGCAACCCCGGTAGCTTGAGCAAAACCGCAGCTCAGTGATGTTTTAGTCTTGCGATCGAAAGAAAAGCACGATTAACTGTTGCTTCAGTGTTCGCAGAATGATTAAATCCGTAGTAAAAACAGTCCCCGGTCTCGACCGACTCGAACTCTTCATATCGAGAACGTATAGTTTGCAAGTTTCTGTTATTTGTAAAACTTTCAGTGGTTCATAAAAGCGTTAGCCTTGGCGATGTCAATATGATATAAACGTATCAAATTCAAAGTCAATATGATATAAACGTATCAAATTCAAAGTAAATTCTTCATTCACCAGGGCTTAAACTACCAGAGAAATATTTAAAGTGCGGTTTCAGCCATTATACGCCGGCTCATGGGAAAACCGCTGTTGTTTCTACTGATGTTGATTAGTTCGCAAGCATGTTGTTTAAATTCGTCTTTATGCACTTGTTATTGTGGTGACAAATCGCCCGAAACAAAATAAATACCGTTTTCAGAACAATAAGGGTCCTTTTTCACTGTGTTTATAAAGTTTTATTTTGCCATTATGGTTGTCAGGCTTCGTTTGGTAAACCAGAGCTTAACTCCACGCATTTTCAAGAAACGTGGAGGTTTTTAAAAGATTTTGACGAAGCGATATTCTTTGACCAAAGCAATGCATTTTCAGAATAGCTCAGCTTATGAAAAACAGAAGAAATAGGCTAGAAATGTGTAGAAAGAATAAAGAAAGTAGAAAAGTAAGGAGTTAAGGCTGATAAATCGAATTAGTACGACGTGTTTTCATATTTGCAAGACAGCGTTTCTGGGTCAGTAGTTCCCGTCTTCTGCGCATGCGTTAATTGTGACTGCTCGAACTAGGATTCGTAAAATGACATTATATTTGATTACGGCAGCAGTTAAAAGAACAAAAATGATCAATGTTTGAAAGTTAAGAGAAGAAGAAGCACAACTAATGTTTTCTTGTGTAAATTGTGGCTTTTGCAATGATGTTTCCATAACCTTATGCCGTTTCAGATTGTTTGTCGTGGGCCGAAATAGGCTTTTTCAAGTTTTGGAAAGACTTTAAATCTGTACGATCCAATGGCTAAGAGCCTTTATCAAATTAAAGCGAATTCAATTTGTACTGTTGTTTTATATTGTTTTGTTACAAAAAGTAAAGCTTAAATTTCACGATCGTTTTATCGCAATGTTTTTCTTTCTGGATATCGAGTTGTCTAGGCTATGAACGTAAAGACGTCAGTGATAGTTTGTTTGTAAACCATATGCCAGTGTCTTAAAACGTGTACCATAATTTCACGGCAGCTAAAACTTGAATGTTTATTCTAAACTTCCTCGGAAACGCTTTTCTCATCTGAGAAAGCTATCAAAACCTATAGTCAGTTCTTAAAAATGTAGGACTTAACTCTTCTTTATGCCACTTTAAAACACAAACTAACGCGAAAGGTTTTAACAAAAAAAATCTTAGAAAACTCATGTTAAATGTAAAGAAAACAATAACTTCTTTCAAAAAAGCGTCAAAAAGAGTTCCTGAAACAAAAAGCAATAAAATATCTACCAAACCTTGAAAATAGCTCTTTCAGACATTTTATGGGTCATCTGAACAAACCGTACGAAATTAGCTAAATAGTACTTAGCTTATGTTGGATGAACTTTGAATAGAACAGTATCAGTAACCGAGAACGGCAAACAAATGGGCTAATTGAATGGGGCGTTGTTTGGCCACATAGATTTGGCACAACTGTTGAAAAAAAGATCTTTTAATGTGAAATTGGTTAAATTTCCGCTTCTTGGTACTCACAAAGCCAATGAATTTGTCAAATTATGTCTGTTTTGTTCATAAAAGTGATAAATGAGCGAAATCTTAACGAAATACTTTTCATTTGTTCTTAAAATAGACCAGGGGCCAACTGAATATGCAAATGAGTCAGTGTTGTCTCCCCTCATTATGATATCACCAAGTCGGATTTTTGCTAATTAGATGTCGTTTTTATGTCTTACAAAAAGAAAATACAACTGACTATATTACGTTACGAGGATTGGATTTCGTTTTAGTCGTGCTTTATAAACTTCATAAGAGTTTTAATGCGTTTTTGAGCTGAAAAATATGCATATTTGATATTTGAGCGAGGATTTTCCAGCAGTTTTTAAGGCTTAACAGCATTTTCCATTGTCTTCAGATCAAGACAGCTCCTAACTCGGTTTGGCAACTTCAATACCCGGCGTCATACGAGATCTTTGTTCGCAGAGACATTGTAATCTCATATTTAGAATCTCACTTCACCTTCAATAGTCTCCATAGCCCTGGTGTCTCTGGGGTATTTTCCCAAGAATACCTTACCACGCTCTTGAAAAGGTGCCATTTGTATATCACACATCCAGGGATGTGCCTGTTTATAAAATTCACTCGTATGGCTTCCTTAAAAGTTATTCCTATCAAAGAGTTTGCCCAGAATCAAAGCTTATCCCAAAAGGGAGCCAAAATTTTCAACATGGGGCACTTTTCCCTGAGATAGAGGACTTGCCGCTTAATAATGCATCATGCCAGCCCTTAAATTTAATAATAGGGTGGAAATACCTCGTGCAGTTTACGAATTAAATGATTTAAAGTGAGACTAAACAGACATCAAAAGAAAACTCAACACTACCACACCTTGAACGAGAGAGAGAAAAGGGGGATTTGCTCAGATCAATGACTCGCAAAGAATACCTATTCATTGCACCAATGCTAATTAGTTATGCAGGCGATTTCTTAATGTTAAATTTTCCCCCTATAATGGCTAATCTCCAGAGGGGATATTTCTCAAAATGCAAAGGTTTTCTCGAAGTACAAGTCGACGGAGAGGAGAGAACAGTGAAGGGGTCCCCTAGAGGGTGCCACTGAGATAAGGGAGTGATTTTCTTCATCCGTGTTCCTCGGATCAGCTGTAAAGGTGTTTGGCATTCAGAGCTGAGTTTTTGCCCTTATCTTTCGCGTCCATGTGGCCCATTGTTCTCTATGGCCTTCACATAATCGGCCAGATGGCATCCACCTTAAAATTAACTTCATCTAAACCACAACAATGTGCGAGCTCTATGCCCAAGGGACACGACTCGATGCATGCCCCATTACCTTCTTTCGCAATACGCTGGACAATTACCATCTGACTTGTCACTACCCAGTTTTCGAGAATTTAAAGCTTTGTTATGTCTAAAACTGCTGTTTTTAATGACATACATAATTGAGAAAGAGAGCAGGAGTAATATTGATATGTAAAAAATCCCACGAGTCTAGAAATCCCATCGTTAAGCCATCCCGTTGCAAGGGATACTCTGAGTTGTTTGCACCCCAAATCTTCTTTCCTTTCATACCGAAGCATCTCCCTAACTTGCAGTTCCTCTAGTTATTATTTCAAAGCAAAGCAAAGCCGCTAATTATAGGCTAGGGGCAGTGTCTATTGAAGGAGCCTGATTCATTCCAGCTTGTATTGTATAAGAAACGCACGTTCACAATGCCAGGTGGACCCACAAATGTTACTTAGGGGCGCGTCTGCAGCGAAACAGACTTCCAAACGCTAATTTCTTTCAAATAAACTTAATAAACGTAACATATATCACAATATCTATCTGCCACGTATTAGAATACTATCAAAACCCACCATTCTTCCCACTTATTCCCACGAAAGTAGCTTTTTCCGGGCTACAAGGGTATTCTTCTCTATTTGCGCATGCGCGTTAGACATTTTGCAAAAAATACAGATTGCTTACTGTGAGTTAACTACATCCGAAGAGGAAGTACCCTCGTCTGAGTTCATACACTGAGAATCCAGCTGAATTCTGTCGAAAAAAGCGAGATGGAGCCTGCAAATCCTCTCACACATTCACATGGGGATCGCCCTCTTTTGATGCTAATTTTACTCGCCCTTTTTAACGAAACTCGACGAAATGAAATTAAAATTATCAACTAATTGCTTCAGTGTTCAATTAAAACTTGTGCGTTTTTTCTGTGGGCTAGATCCCAGCAAAACCTCCCATTGGTTGTGCATGTGACAATTGGAACTCAGCACCTCACAGAATGTAATTGAATTTTTGGAATTTGTTAACTAAGCTGAATAGCTCCCAGCTAAAGCAGCGTTCTGAAAGGGTCAAACACTCCATTGTTAGAAATCGATGAAGTTTAATAACCGCAAGTACACGTGCTGTAGCAGGAAGAATTCACATTGTAGGGGTTATTATAGACAGATCTTGTACTTTCGAAAACTCGTGAAGTACACTCGAGTTTTGTGTTGGAGCAGTTTGCAGAAAGAAGTCTCAATAACAGTGTCCCAAGCCCTGTATTGTTAGCCAGTAGACTGGTTGCTAAAAACCACGTGCCCTGTTCGTGTATGGGTGAGAGATAGGTAATTTGCACACCCACATTTATCGCAGCTTCCTAGCTCATACGGTACCCCAAGGATCCAAGAGTCTCGAGAACAGATTTACGCAAAGTACTTTGATTTTCCACAAAGTCAGGTAAGAATTATAGTTTTTAATACTTTAAAAGAAACCATATTTTAATATAATACTCTTAAGATTTGTTTAATTCAATATCTCGTGAGCCTTTTAAAAAATATTTAGTTGTTTCTCTCGTGTTAATCTGAAACAAATTTGAGAAAGGGGATTTGACAAAGTATCATCGCTGGTACCTATTTGATATTTACAATGTCATATTTTAATAATGTGATTATTTTTTCGTGTTTTTGTGTTTAGAATACTGGTGGTTGTATTAATTTTCGGATTCGCGCACAATGATGGAAGATCAGCTTGCTATTGGAACGCTATCAGCAGCTACAGCGCAAGCGACGAGGTACCTAAGTCAGACTAGTAAAGAACTAACAAAACAGGTCAAGCGTGTACAAGAAACTGTATATGCTCTCACTGTTGAATCTCGGAAATCCCAGCACAAATCCGCCGCAATATTAGCAGCCAATCGCACAGAAAAACTAAAGGATACGTCTGATGTTCACAGAGTTCGAAGACATTCTCCTTCGAGCCCTCGCTCTACGAGACAGCTTAGGAGAAACGAGCGAGAACGAGGGAGAAAAGCGAGACTAAATGCTGCATTTCAGGTCCTAAAAAGTGTTGTCCCAGGGAATATTTCTACTGGCTCTCCAGATCGAAAACTTACTCAAGTTGAAATTTTACGACTTGCTAAGAACTATATATTGAATTTGACAGAACTTCTGCAGCAGGACGATAACTTTGCGTTTGTTCCGTTCGATACTGAATAACTAAATGGTTTTATATTGAAAAGTAATGCACGCTACGAATACAAGTATTAACTGTGGATGCTATGCATAATGAAGACAATTGGTTTAAAACGTTGTATATTGCCCAAGACCGTGGCTCTTTTGGGGATGAAGGGCACTAAAAGAAAGACTGAAAGCTTTGACTAAATGGCCTCAAGGAACTGGTCGTTGAACGAAAGCAAAAGTGGTGAGACAATGTCACGTGACTAGAACATGTGTACTATAATTCGACGAACAGAAGTTAGTGGAATTCGTGAAATTTAAAACTGTGGACTGTATACTGTTGTTTCGTATTGGAAACAGATGTCGAACTTAGTACAAAAGAAACCTTTATTTCACCAAAGTTTGTACATAAAGCCAATAAAAGATTAAAAATATCTTGCTTAAAATCGTCTGATTTTGCTACTTGAAGTTTGTTTAAAAAATAAAAGCGTGATTTTTCGAGTTTAGATATAAGTCGGCGGTGAGTGGCAAAGATTAAACTTAATTGCTAGCCACACAATTGCAACACAAATACATTTATTGCAAACTTAAAGAACGACTTAAACGACATATTCACGACCATTGTAGAAACGGCCTTATAAAGTCGACCAAGCTTGAATGTTTTCAAAACTTTTCGCTCTGTTTTGAACCGCTGTTTTAAAAATCAATAAAGTATATTCACGTTGTAACCACACAAGTGACAGACACCAAGTTTTATACAAACTGAATTGATCCACGTTGTATATGTTGAGGTTGTTAAATGTTTATTTTTAATGACTTGCACTTTTTGAGCAAGTATTTATCAAACACTTTACGCACCAACCTCAAGCTTATTCAGACAGCGAGGGCGCTTTAGTGTACCAATCTTTCTAGCTTTATTAAAATCGAAGTTTCTCATGTCAGTTATACACCCAAAAACTTTCTTTATGAGCTTATTTAAGGGTTAGACAAAACAAAGAGAGAATTAAGGTTGTAAAAAGAACGGGCTGAAATTGTTACTGTGTGGAATTGTCAGTGTCAACTGGATCACGAAAACTGTGGTTTTCCCGCCGAAAACATGATTGTCAGCAGCGCGCGTCGCACTTTTTGTTGGTAAAAGACAATGAATTTATTCATTCTGAATTCGTAGCGTTATAAGAAAATGATCCAAGGATTCTACTAGTCTAATCTCAATATTACCTTGGTAATAAAACACAAAACAACAAGCGACAAATCTAAACATAACGAGCTATTGTCTTGCAACCTGATTTTAACTTCACAGTGAGTTGTCAAAAACAAGTATATCTTTCAATTCACTCTAACCCCTTTAGTTGAACTTTTCATATTTCTCGTTCTCCGCTCTTATTCGTGCTCAGATAATTTCAGGTTCCAAGCATGGGTGAAAACGCCAATTTTTCGGCTTCATTGCATTCATGCCCCTCAACAATTTTACTCAGAACTTCAAGGAAAAAAAGCACCACAAAGAATTGATCATCCAGGATTATAATAGAAGACCAAACAGTTCACAAATTGAACAACTCAATAAAATACTTTCTATCAAAGCGCTATGACTCGCAGGTCCTACAATAGTCCTCGTTCATAATTTTATAAAGTTTTTCTAATTTGGAAAAACACTTCAACTGCATTTTACCATTCGACATTTTCGAACATTTTACAATCTTAACAAGAGCAGGCAGAGAATTCGAGGTTTTCCTGTTGCTTAGCACGGAGGGAAATGCTTTGTAAAAGCCGAAAATTCAGGTTAAATCAATTAGGGATACATAGCCAAGAACTTTTTGCGTCACTAAATAGTGGCGGTTATCTTTGACAAGTGATCATAATAGAAAATATGTCAATAAATTTTGTTCATTTGAAAGATTAGAATGACCTTCAATTTGTGCTTGACTTCATGAAAGATGTTGTACTAGAACCACGCTTTTAAGAAGGGCATTAATATGCTATTAATCTTAAGATTTCTAATAATCTTTAGAAAACAAAACGTTTTAAATTAACTTCGCCACTTATTGCCTGAAGTTGAAATGCCCTGAGGCAAACAAAGCTACACTTCATCATTCTGACATTGTAATATAAAATGCCACGATTACCAAATGTGTCATAATCATGATTATTAGGTCTTTCGAGAGAGCTTACTAGACTTTTTGAAAACTTAAACGAATACTACGACATAATTATAAATGTAGTTTGGCGTGTGCCTTTTTCACTCGCTTAGGAAAGAAGTTAAACATGTTAGAAAGTAAACACAGAAAATTAAGGAAATGAAACTTTTCGTGTTTTAGAATTCATAGGTTGTCTATTATTTTAGAACTCTCAAAGAAGCAAATAAAGGACATGTTTTCTCTTTGTAAAGTATAAACTGCATTGAAGAGAAGCTTATTATTCATCAGTGAATGGTTGCCACTGTTTTTGAGAACAAGCGCATTTGAAAAGTTTTGTGTCGAAAAACACAAAAACAACCTGTTTGTTGAAGTTTAGAAAAACACTTTTTTACAAACCACATTTTAAAAAGCCCTTTGCTGGTGAAAGGACCGTTCTGATGTTTAAATACACTACCTGTTAAACACAAACACAAACATATCGATGTTAAAGTGGTCTGAATGTAAGTGATTCGTATTATTTCAGAAGATAAATATTGCGGAAAAGGCGAGGATTTTTTTAGGGATAATACGTTCTTTAGTGCAGTTTGTTATTGGAAACGTGCAAAAGAAAAGGCTAGTACACATGTTCAGAGAATAAATAAGAAATATGAACAATTATCATGGGCTATATCATAATAAGAAGTCTTAAAAATGTCCCGAAATTCCCTTGATTTGTTAATTAGGCGATATGAAAATCTATAAAACAAAAGTTAATCGCAAGCAGGATTTTTTTTGCTAATAAGGCTTAGAGCTTTGGCCTTAAACAATTAATCCTTGACTGAAAGAATGGGAATGATTTAGGGGGTGAATAAAAACTATTGAAAGCTTAAAAATCTTAATTTACAATTGTTAATTGACTTACGATGGACGAGAATGTTAGCGTTGTGGGCGGTCTAGTGAATCGCACACTGATTCTGGATCCCCGCTATTTTCATGAATAGTTTCAATGGAACACTGCTCTTAAAGAAGTGATCGTCTTGGGTATTTATTATCCACCGATTATGCTCTTTCGCGGCATTGTGCTTGAGTACAGTAAAGTAAGATACACAAAGAATAGGGGCGTTAAATGTACAAGAAAAGATGAATAGCCTTAGACTCGCAAGACCACTTTTAGTCTTATAATGGGACACAGAGAGTACTTATTAAGTTATAGTTTCTTTGAGTCGGCTCAAGACTTAATCGCACGGAGGGATAAACAAGAGAGGCATTAGCAAAGGGGAGGATAATGAATATTTACCCTTGTGTCCTTTGATTCGGCTGTTTCCATGGTTTCTGTAAGGTGTTGTTTTGGAAAACCGTTTAAATTTGTTGAGAAAGAGGTAAGGACAATGTGGGAAAGAGATACATAGTGGAGACTTCGAGGCTACGCACTGTCAGAGAGGATAAAAATGAATAGAATTAAATCAACGTGTGAGATCTGAACAGTGCATTTGATAACTTCCCTGTCAACAAAATGTGTTCAACATAAAAAGTATACAATAATTTTAAATGGAAATTAATTCAATTAAATTAGACGTTTGCAAAAATGCCCTGTTTGGGATATACTAGCAGCACGTTCGCGCATTCGTTTGTTGCAATTTCTAACGGTATTTCTCTGTACACTACAAGATTACTGTACAATAGGATGAGGTTATTTGCAGTTATAATGCCCTTCCAACTAAAGATAATGAATTTTTTTAACAATCCACTCGAAGAAAAAAGAAAAATCTCATACATTGTAAGGAAAACGAAATGTAATAATGCAAAATGAGAGGGTTTCTAAGCATGTTAGATGCAAGCAACGTTTCTGAAAGTGCTGGCAAAAATTGACGTGTTCCTTTTAATGCCAGAATATAGAAGTTAAAAGCAACATTTGCTAGCAGTTATAAAATGCTTCAACATGAGATCTATGGTTGTTTAAGGTCACAGGACACCTTTGTGGTATTTTTCGTGTAGATGATATAATTTCGCAAAAAAAGGTTGTATCATGGCAAGTGATACTTCATTGTAAAGGTTATTTCTTCACCTCAACTGTGGAAACTTTATTCCTTTAATTTGATAAAACACAGATTTGCTTTTATTGTTTAACAACATTTTAGGCTTAGATGTGTTCTAAAAATCCGTGTCGGGGAAATCTGAAATTTTAAAAACATCCAATGTAAGAGCTATTTCTGTGACTCCGCTTGACAATGAACAAAAAATCATAAATTCAAAAGGAAATCGAATTTCCAAAATCCCCGACACATTTTTCTAGAACACATCTAAGCAAATGCTAAAATGATGTAAAAAACGAAGGTTGCGTAAATTGGCGAGCGTGGAACTCTCAAACGTTTAACTGATGCACCGTAAAGGGAACTCGGTAAAAAGAATATAGAATACGCTTTACAACGAAGAATCACTTGTCAAGAGATGACTGTTTTTCGCGAAACTATGTGTTGAGTGTTCTGTAACCCAAGCCTAAATATTATTATTTTGCTTAGTGAACTGAACTGCATTTAGACTCATTGATTTAACCCCATTTGGCATATTTGGTTGAACTGAAATAGTTTGGTTGAACTCACCTACTACCGACCGAACAACTGACCTATACTTACCGACCAACCAACTGACCTATACTTACCGACCAACCAACTGACCTATACTTACCGACCAACCAACTGACCTATACTTACCGACCAACCAACTGACCTATACTTACCGACCAACCAACTGACCTATACTTACCGACCAACCAACTGACCTATACTTACCGACCAACCAACTGACCTATACTTACCGACCAACCAACTGACCTATACTTACCGACCAACCAACTGACCTATACTTACCGACCAACCAACTGACCTATACTTACCGACCAACCAACTGACCTATACTTACCGACCAACCAACTGACCTATACTTACCGACCAACCAACTGACCTATACTTACCGACCAACCAACTGACCTATACTTACCGACCAACCAACTGACCTATACTTACCGACCAACCAACTGACCTATACTTACCGACCAACCAACTGACCTATACTTACCGACCAACCAACTAACTGATCTACCTATAGACCAATCAACCAACTAACCTTACCTATCGATCAACCAACTGACCTTTTAGTCCAGTCATTCATGGAAAAAAAGGGGTCAACCTGTCACTAATTGCAACAGAAGGTTTCTCGACGGTTTCAGGTGCAGAAAGTCCCCCTTTATAACATACTAAAAGTCCTAAGAAATCCTATCACGGGAACACGGTGAAAAATTGCGTTTTTTAGGTCGCCTGGGAAAGGATTTTTTTTCTGCATGAAAACGAGGCTGTGCATAATACTTCCTAAATATTATTCAAGGTTTAGTTCTTTTGTGCAAGGAAATGTCCAAATGATATCCAAAATTTCAATCCTAATATTAATATTAATCATGTAGACTAAGGTTTATTTTATTTTTTATTTTTCTCTTAAATTGCTGAGTATTTCTTGATGAAAATTTCTTGAATGATGAACTCGCAATTTTCTTGCTCGCATGTTTTGACACCAGCACCACAATCTTACTCAATCTGTCTCAAACAAACTGAGTTTACATGATTATGAATATAAAATAAAGTTGATTGAATCTGCTACGAATGCGAAGCTCTAGCTACCTGATTGAGTAAAGCCCGTCACTACTAAAAGTGTTGCGTTTCTTTGCTGCCAAACAAGCATCTGAATAGAGAGAGTCACTTACTTAGGACCCGCTCGAGAAGAATTGCCTCAGTTACTATATGAAGATTAGAATCATCTTTCTACAAGTTAACATACTAAAGAATCAGCTGTCAACTCAACTCTCTGAAGGAGCAGTTTTGTCGAGAGTACGCGGGATTTACAGTGATGGTTTCCCCTGCTAATTATGCACACAAATAAAGACGACTGTGAGTGATTTTTCCAAATTTACATTGAGCATTTCATGGCAATGTATTTTATGTAGAAATATATAATTCTTCGATTTTAAAAGAGCAATTTTAGAAGAGCAATGAGCATGAGTTTTTCAAAAGTTTATATTTGCTAAACTGGACGCTAGCGTTCACTGATTACACGAACGAGTTTGAAGTGGTCTAGCCAATAATTTTGTATCATATTATTTCAGAGGAGCAAACTCAAGATGAATAAAGCAAGGTGTTACTTGCAAAGTTTTCATGTTTGCCACATAATAATAATAATAATTTGCCGAAACTTAGGCAAAGTGTCTTGCTCTAAGACTGTAGTCGCACACACGACACACCCAAGTGACAAAAAGGTCCACATTTAAGGGGCTTCGTATTTCGAATTCAGGCGGGTCAAAAGAGAATGGATACTAAAAAATGCTTAATTAGTGATTAAATGGGCCAAACAGAAGACTGCCATAACTTTGACATACAGCCAGTTATTATACTTGCTTTTCCTAGCGAATTTTGACAGCGGTTTCTCGATAAAAATAAATTCAAACCACGTTGGTCCGCTTTTCTAGATTAGCAACTCCCCCCCCCCCCCTTATACCTTGGCCTGGGTAGCACTAGCGTGAAATACGTTTGCCGTTGCTTTCCTATTTCCGCTTCTGTTTAGAGTTTATATTTTATTGACAGCGAATTCTATTGTTCCTACAAAAGTCTGGTAAAAAAGACAGCGCTAAGGCTGCTCGTCGGCACTTTTGTGTTTTAGTCAATCAGCTACTGGCGAAGTTTTATATCGCAAAGTCAGAAAAGTCTGCCCAAGTGCGACCCTGGGACTGCTCTGTTGAGAGACTAACATACTAATTTCTGTTTGCGGTTTGCATACGCACACGATAGTGCTGTTACACGGGCCAAACCTCCCTGCTCGTTCGTGTAGAGCACATCTTTCTTTCGGTGTCACGCTTACACGGGGTGCGACATTTGAAATCAGCCAGAAGGGCTAGTGTGTACCCTATTTTGACACTCAACTTGGAATTCAAATGACATTTTTTTCTTTGCCGCCGGTACACTGCCAGCAAATAAATCCGAACCGCAAATGGCTGAAGTTTGCCATGCGCAACCAATAGGACGGATGTAATGGTCACGGGAAAAAAGGGAGTAAATGAATCAATAATGCTAGCAAAGAGCGCGGTGATGATATTGTGGTAATCCCTGGCACAAATAACAGAATTTTGATCGTGTACATCACCTCCGCTAAAACCAAACTCCTTCGTAAGGCGCCGCACGTCAAGGGCTGGTCATCATTTATCGCCATGAGGAGTAGTATGATTTTTCTATGTTTGGGCGAGCGAAAGGGGGATCTCTCGAAAGAGGGGTAGCTGCAAGTACCAATTGCAGCAACTTTTATTCATTTGCATTTTTCGCAACTGGATACGATAAAAATTGCAGCGCGCATTGCGTCATTTGTTCCGCGCTTCACGCACGTTGTAGGATTCACCTATCCTACTCTTGGAAAGGTTATGAGTAATTTGCGGCGCATGAGGAAGAAACAAATCTACCTGGTTTGTCAACATACAAAATGGCATTTTCTCCTACATTTTTTCAGGGCTTGATGAAATGCCCTTATCAAATAACGCGCACAGAAAGAGGCATGCCACGGCCTTTATACATTTACATTGATGCTTCCTATTTGAACTGCCTAGCCCTAGTTCAAATAGGGAGTTGTCGGGGATCACGAAAACTTTTAACAGTTCTAAGGAGCGTTATTCATAGTACTTACAGAGGGATATCACTTCAAATTGTTCGTTTATTTCACAAAACTGACAAAATGTTTCGCACTCCCACACCATGCGGTCTTGAATTAGTATTTCATCCCCTAGCAAAAGGGCAACACTCTGTGACGCGTTTGGAACGTCCTGAAAATTCGAGCTCACGGCTAGGAGTGGAGGTGTGTCGGAATATTCTGTTACACACGTTCCTCGGATGGGACACGACTTCGCGAAACTACAGTGGCGCGTCACTCCAGAATTTCATCTCACTCGATCGTTTCGAGAGCAAGCCAACGCGTTCCAGCAGACTAATAGCACTAGCCTGCGTAGCCGGCTCTGTACGTGTGTTGTTTTCTAGAGGAGTCGGTTACGAGACAGATTCCATGGGTCGCACTCGCCTCCATGGGTCGCACTCGGCTCCGGACCGCGCTTCGCGCGGAGATCCTTCCTCGAAAAAACTTGAGAGCCAGCTAGGCTGGCTAAATAGCACTCGAGAGGAGGTCGCGGCTGCAGGGGGAAGAGCTGTTGGTTGAGCGCCGGACAACCTTCTACGCATTATAAGATGCAACTGTACCACAGGATGTAGCACCAACAGGATGTAGCGCACTACGATCATTGCTCCTTGCCGCAAGTATAACAGAATGATCATGGAAATAAAAGCGATAACCTTAGAGCTCTTTAATATTTTTTGTCGCTTTTGTTAATGCAATTTTTATGCAATTTTTATATCATGGAAATAAAAACGATAACCTTAGAGTTCTTTAATATTTTTTTGTCGCTTAGGTTAATGTTTATGCTTGAAAAAAGTAATTAACATATTAGAGAAGCGGAGAAGACGGAAAACTCAAAACACTCTTTTTAAGCGTAAATGATATGCAAATACCATATTAGTTGATTGAACAGCTTGTCATTAGGGGCCGACCATTTAACTCTTGAGGGGGGGTGGGCTTTTTTGAAAAACAATTTCCTGCACGGCCCGAAGGGCCGAAAAAAATTTCCTGCACAGCAAAATGGTGACTAAAACCCTCTTTTCTTATTGGAAAAAAATTCTCACCGCATAACAGAGGCATAAAAAAAAATCTTGCACTGACAAAAAAGCCCCCCCCCCCCCCTCAAAAGTTAAATGGTCGGCCCCTTAATAGAATTACGACAAATCCTCGAAAGTCAGCAGAAAATACTATTAAAACGGGCAAAATAGCGCTACTTCCGGTTTCAGCCTCGTTTTCATGTTACAGGAGAGCGCGCGTATCAATGATGCTCATTTTAGAGGCTTTCCCGTGCTAGGATTTTTTAGGACTTTTAGTATGTTGTTTAGTACGTTCAACTGACCAATATTGTGAAGAAAAACCTTCTGTTGCAATTAGTGACGGGTCAAACCATAGAATGACTGGACTATTTACTTACCGACCAACTAACAGACCTACCTACCGATCAACCAACTGACCTTTACTTACCGACCAACTAACAGACCTACCTACCGATCAACCAACTAATCTACCTACCGATCAACCAACTAATCTACCTACCGATCAACCAACTAATCTACCTACCGATCAACCAACTAATCTACCTACCGATCAACCAACTAATCTACCTACCGATCAACCAATTAATCTACCTACCGATCAACCAACTAATCTACCTACCGATCAGCCAACTAATCTACCTACCGATCAACCAACTAATCTACCTACCGATCAACCAACTAATCTACCTACCGATCAGCCAACTAATCTACCTACCGATCAACCAACTAATCTACCTACCGATCAGCCAACTAATCTACCTACCGATCAACCAACTAATCTACCTACCAATCAACCAACTAATCTACCTACCGATCAACCAACTAATCTACCTACCGATCAACCAACTAATCTACCTACCGATCAACCAACTAATCTACCTACCGATCAACCAACTAATCTACCTACCGATCAACCAACTAATCTACCTACCGATCAACCAACTAATCTACCTACCGATCAACCAACTAATCTACCTACCGATCAGCCAACTAATCTACCTACCGATCAACCAACTAATCTACCTACCGATCAACCAACTAATCTACCTACCGATCAACCAACTAATCTACCTACCGATCAACCAACTAATCTACCTACCGATCAGCCAACTGACCTATACCTACCGTATATAAATCGTCTTCAGGGACTCACAAACTAAGTATGCCTACCAGAGAAAACTACCTGGATCTGAAAAAAATCCAGGCTGGATTTTTTTCAGATCCAGGTAGTTTTCTCTGGTAGCTATACCTACCGATCAACCAACTATCTACCTACCGATCAACCAACTAATCTACCTACCGATCAACCAACTAATCTACCTACCGATCAGCCAACTAATCTACCTACCGATCAACCAACTAATCTACCTACCGATCAACCAACTAATCTACCTACCGATCAGCCAACTAATCTACCTACCGATCAACCAACTAATCTACCTACCGATCAACCAACTAATCTACCTACCGATCAACCAACTAATCTACCTATCGATCAACCAACTAATCTACCTACCGATCAGCCAACTGACCTATACCTACCGATCAACCAACTATCTACCTACCGATCAACCAACTAATCTACCTACCGATCAACCAACTAATCTACCTACCTTATCTAAATAACAATCAATTTGCGTATAGAATGGGCGGAAACTGTACAAATGCTCTCCTTAAAATACAACACACCTTTCTTAAAGCCTTGGATGATTGTAATACTCAGGCAGTCCGTATTTTTACAATGGATTTTTCTAAGGCTTTCGATAAGGTGAATCACTATTTGTTGGTAGAAAAACTTAAACAAAGTCCGTTAAATCCGTGCATCGTGAACTGGTTCATAAGTTTTCTATCTGGAAGAAAGCAACGGGTTATTAGTAATAACGTAGTATGTAGCTGGAAAAATGTGAATCAGGGGACCACCCAGGGGAGTGTCAGCGGTCCCTATTTATTTAGCGTTTTCCTTAACGACCTTGAAATAGGTGGTCATGACAACATTGAACTTGTGAAATATGCAGATGACACAACTATCACTGTAACGGTGCGTAAAGACGCAGCAGATGAGTCTGCAAAAGCTCTTGAGCTATTTATGAACTGGACTTGTAAAAACCAAATGAGTTGCAACACGAAGAAATGTAAAGAACTTTGTATAGCTAAAAAGGCACGCCTAATATCTTCACACCGTTGTACGGCATTGAGCAGGTAGACAACCTGACTATTTTAGGGATGACATTACAGAGCAATTGTAAATTTAGTTCACATATTAAGGGCAAATTATGTGACGCAAACAAGTGTCTATATATCATTAGGTCATTACGTAAAGAAGGCTATAATCAGCACGAAATCGACCTTCTTTTTAGATCAATTGTGCTGTCGAAAATATCCTATGCATTGCCAGTTTACGGAGCTAGTCCCTCAGACTTGTACACGGTACAGTGTTTTCTCGATAGGTGCCATAAGAGGCGATATATTTCAGAGCCAATTAATATATTTGACATGCTGCATAAATATGACCGTCGATTATTTTTGAAAACTAAAAGTACAACTTCTCACCCTCTATACAGTTTAATTCCTCAAGTTAAAGAGGCTTCGAGGCGCTTACGGCACAGAACTCCACATTTGCCAAGGGTGAACACAGAACGTTTTAAGGACAGCTATTTTAATAGGCTAATTTTTAGATACAATTTAGCGTTATAAATTTTAACTGTGACTCTATATATTTATCATTGTAATTTTAACTATTGTATATATATATTTTTTTATCGATATTGTAATGTTTGTTATGTATTTTTAGCGAACAAAATAAAGACATATTATTATTATATTATTATTATCTATCTACCTACCTACCGATCAACCAACTAATCTACCTACCGATCAACCAACTAATCTACCTACCGATCAACCAACTAATCTACCTACCGATCAACCAATTAATCTACCTACCGATCAACCAACTAATCTACCTACCGATCAGCCAACTAATCTACCTACCGATCAACCAACTAATCTACCTACCGATCAGCCAACTGACCTATACCTACCGATCAACCAACTATCTACCTACCGATCAACCAACTAATCTACCTACCGATCAACCAACTAATCTACCTACCGATCAACCAACTAATCTACCTACCGATCAACCAACTAATCTACCTACCGATCAGCCAACTAATCTACCTACCGATCAACCAACTAATCTACCTACCGATCAACCAACTAATCTACCTACCGATCAACCAACTGACCTATACCTACCGATCAACCAACTAATCTACCTACCGATCAACCAACTAATCTACCTACCGATCAACCAACTGACCTACCTACCGATCAACCAACTAATCTACCTACCGATCAACCAACTAATCTACCTACCGATCAACCAATTAATCTACCTACCGATCAACCAACTAATCTACCTACCGATCAGCCAACTAATCTACCTACCGATCAACCAACTAATCTACCTACCGATCAGCCAACTGACCTATACCTACCGATCAACCAACTATCTACCTACCGATCAACCAACTAATCTACCTACCGATCAACCAACTAATCTACCTACCGATCAACCAACTAATCTACCTACCGATCAACCAACTAATCTACCTACCGATCAGCCAACTAATCTACCTACCGATCAACCAACTAATCTACCTACCGATCAACCAACTAATCTACCTACCGATCAACCAACTGACCTATACCTACCGATCAACCAACTAATCTACCTACCGATCAACCAACTAATCTACCTACCGATCAACCAACTGACCTACCTACCGATTAACCAACTAATCTACCTACCGATCAACCAACTAATCTACCTACCGATCAGCCAACTAATCTACCTACCGATCAACCAACTAATCTACCTACCGATCAGCCAACTAATCTACCTACCGATCAACCAACTAATCTACCTACCGATCAGCCAACTAATCTACCTACCGATCAACCAACTAATCTACCTACCGATCAGCCAACTAATCTATCTACCGATCAACCAACTAATCTACCTACCGATCAACCAACTAATCTACCTACCGATCAACCAACTAATCTACCTACCGATCAACCAACTAATCTACCTACCGATCAACCAATTAATCTACCTACCGATCAACCAACTAATCTACCTACCGATCAGCCAACTGACCTATACTTAACTCAGGCCCGTAGCAGGGGGAGAGGCTAGTTGTCAGAATATATATATTTTTCTCTCTTGAAAATTTTGAACTGAGCGCAAATTCGAGTAACGGCGAGTGAGTGGGTGTAAAGACGTTTTATCAATTCAACTGTACATAAAAAGGCTGAGCATAGCTTAATAATTCTTACATAACTGTACATAAAAAGGCTGAGCATAGCTTAATAATTCTTCTATCTGCCAAACGTCATCGTTTCACATTGCCATTTTGTCCTGTCCTTAGCAAGGACTCTAACTTTCTCCCACGACCTCCAGCCTGATGTACCCCTTTCCCTCTACAGTTCTGCGTTATGTTGTTTTTATGGCCTCCCAACTTTCCTCCTTTCTTCCGGTTCCCATGTTCATGCTGTGACACAGTGGTGGTGTCTCTACATCCTCAGAACATGTCCTATCCATCTCTACCGTCTTTTCTTCCACTGAGTGATTATCCTTTCACGGTATAAATTAAAAAATCCATAATATGACTTTTTTCCTCAAATTCATTTGATACAGTAATAATAATAAATACTTATGAGTGCTTATCCTTTCACGGTATAAATTTAAAAATCCATAATATGACTTTTTTCCTCAAATTCGTTTGATACAGTAATAATAATAAATACTTTATTTAAAGAGGGTAAAACACGTAATAGTGAACATACACTAAAAAAAATTCCCATGATCATCTTGATGCACTTGTACGGGTATACCTCCGTGTAAGAACCATTCCCAGAGTTCATTCACCATTGTGTTCAGTTAATATCTCATCATGATTCGTTCTACTAAACAAAAGGGGCTTTGTGACGCAACTCGTGAACAATACCCAGGTTCTTACACGGAGGTAGAGCCACTTGTACTGGGACAAATCCAACTTTTCGTTGTCCGATACATTGAGATTCCACGAGGTTCCAGCAAACAAATTTTAGGCAAATGCCTTTTTGCCGCTAGAGGTAACAGTGGCGGATCCAGCATTTTACAAAGGGGGGTTCCGTTTTTTCTTCACCCCTTAGAAGACTGATACGTGCAATATAATATCGAGAGCTCGTCCACGAGCGGTCTGGGTATCGCAATCAAAACTCTTGGAACCCCCTCTGGATCCGCCACTGGGGTAGCAACGCCACTGTGTTTGTCAAAAGAAAAGGCTAGTGCCTGTTCACTAAAATGTAAATGTAAGCCTGGTTTCCATCGCAATTTACTTCTTCAATGTTACTGCTTTCTTTTAGGAGGCAATTAAATTCGTAATATTGATCATTACAGGGGGTCTAATGCTCTACAGAGACGTGATGTGAAAAAAATGAGCACAGGTGCTCCGAGACCCCCTAGAGCGAGTGCTTGACTAATATACCCGGGACATTACACAGAGGTGGAGACAAACTCTCTAGTCTAGGACCAGATGGCTTGGGAACATTTTGGAAAGCCACACAAACCAAGGGAAATAGACCAAATCGGCTAACGGTGTTTACATCTTGTTGCCACCCAATTCGGGTCATGTGATGATTCCTTTGGGTGGATACTTTTGTTAGTTCAAAAAAAGTGAAAAATTGGACAATTGTAACTACCCAAGGGAATCATCACATGATCTGAATTGGGTGGCAACAAGATGTAAACACCGTTAGCCGATTTGGTCTATAGCCGATTTCTGATAGGATTGATAGAGCAGACGGTAAGAGACGAAATACAAAAGTAACGGTATTATCTTGTGAGAATAATATGTCTGTACTTATCGCCCGCCCACTGAACAATCGTTTACGGATTGACCTTGGCGCTTGTCATTTCATTATTTTGAAGTCGTGGCGGACACAGTCACCCTAGAAAACTCGAAAATAGTCATTGTCACAAAATACAAAAAATATTCTATACAATTATCTTGGTCTCTTTGTCATTTCTCTTCACGTCCTTCGTATGAGACAATTCACCGATCCCGCATTCATTGTTATACCCTTAGTTACTGTTGCTACGTCGGACAAGCCAAATTTTATCTTTGGCATAGAGCGCGGAAAAGACACCGATTGCAGGGAGGTGTTAAAAGTTGTGGCATACAATTTGGATTTTATATTTATCTTTAAAAGCTGAATAATTATTGAAAAATCTTCGATATTCAAGTTTGTTGCTCGGACATTTTGAATTCTCCGTAGGGAAAACTTCCTATTGTTTGCTATGAGTGAGCGGAGCTATCGTCAAATAGGGATCGGTCTTTTAACCGAGGTCCCGTCTCTCATTCCACTACACATAACCTGTATATGGAGAACGTGGGCGTAGCCAGGATTTCTAAGAGGGGGGACATAGTGTACTAACGTTCATTCGAATAGGCCGTTATCAGAATTGTTAATAATATTTATAGTTATTCAATTCAACACATCAGTATTAGTAAAATTGCAAAGTTTGGTGAAGATTGCTTGAATACTGACTGGGATATGAATTTTCAAAACTTCGTATTCTGGCTAATTTTTTTGCAAGAAATGTATGGGAAAATACATCGAAACGAGACTGGACGGGCATGGATGCGAAGTTTTGAACATTCATATCTCAGCCAGTTTTCAAGTAATTCTTTTGAAAGTTTACTAATATATACGGATCTGTAGAATTGATACAGATCCGTATAAAAAAAACAAAAAAAAACTGGATTTTATTTTCTGATAACTATTTAACAATTAGTTCTCGAGCCCAAATGGACTCAGCGTCAATAGCCCATGAGGCCGAAGGCCGATTTGACTAATAGAGCGGATTTCACATGACTGTCAACCCTTGTTATGTAATTGCGATTGCTTTGCGTTCTCATTGGCTACTCGTTTTTTCTCAGCCAATCAAATTCTTTAGTAAATACAATTGCATGATTACTTAGTAATTGGTTCGGCTTGTGATTGGCTGAGAGAAAAGCCATTTAGGAGCAAGTGGTGATTTCTCTCAATTCTGATTGGCTAGTGATTGCTCAATTGCAATTGTTTTCACGACAGTCATGTGAAATCCGCTCTATACATTATTAATCAATACTGCGTGATAACGGCCTTTAGTAAAATCACACTAGTGGTCTATTGTCAATGCTGCGTTCTGATTGGTTACGCTACGCTACTAGTAGCGAAACGTTTCGGATTTGAAAGCCAGAAAATGGCAAATGACCAGACCAGAAAACGTTTTTGGCTATACAAATTGACCTACTATAGTGTGATTTGACTAAAACAATTATTCCTCTCGCCCTCATGGGCTTTGAGTCAATAGCCCATTCGGCCCAGAGCCCATTCGGGCTCGAGGAATAATTGTTAAATAGCCAGTGAGGTAACAGTTGCCTTGGTTGGTTGGTTTTGGGAAAAAAATCACTAAAAATAGAAGAGGAGGAAGGGGTTTCCTTGGCGCGAGAAAGGGGGGAAGGGTAGGAGTGGGGGTGGGGGTCCGAAACTCCTCTGGCCACGCCCCTGAGGAATGATTCGTGCAGTCCCAGGTTCATGCTCAGTGTTGTTTAACGTTATTTAATGCACGTTTAACGTCGTCTAAATCGCTGAAAACGTATTAACTTTAGGAATATCATCGGTTCAACGATGTTAAGGTGACTCATGCGAAAGTCAGAGCGCATTTCGCGAAATATTTTCGTCTACAACTTTAAGAATATACTCGCTATGAACTTCAATCTTGGAGAATATAAGAAAAATAGACCAAAAAAAAACGACTAAAACTCTAAAATAGGCACTTTGCTTCCAACGAATTTCCTGAAACTTTGTTAACACTTAGTCCAACTGACTTCAATATGATTAACGGAGTTTCGTTCAAAAATACCAGCAACTTTTTTTTGCGCGGGGTTGATCTCTCAAGGAAGGGGCCCATTTAAGCTCAGATATTATTAAAAGTATTAACGCTAATGGAGATCTGATAATGCGTACATATTGAAAAAAGATACCTGCTTATATTCAACAAGATTGAAGTTCATAGCGAGCATATTCTTAAAGTTGGAGACGAAAATATATTTTCGTGAAATGCGCTCTGACGTTCGCATGAGTCACCTTAAACCATGCAACACTCGTGTAAAGGATCCCCAGAAATGAAGGTTTACGTCGTGTAAAGTGATTCAAATCTGCACAAGTTCTGTCTTTCAACTGGTTTGAAAATTGTTGAGTATCTATTGGACATCGCTGGAAATTTCGCGCTAAAAATAACAAAAGAAATGTTGAACGGAGACTGGCTTGGACCGCTCTTAACCATGCCTAGCAACAACTTGTATGTAAAGCAAAAAGTTTGCGAACTTCAGCCGTAGATCAATGCTAAAAGCTTTCAGTTCTGTTGTACTAAATACTAGGTTATTAGACGAGTCAAGGATTGCATGTTACCATGATTAAATCACGCCTGGTAACACATGGGAAGTGAAAAGGCATTTGTAGTGAAGGAATATTGCAACTGACCGCCAAATCGTATGTATGAATTCGAAAGTAGATTTTACCACCTAGAGATCTTTCGAGTACCTGCCCCAAAATGCGTCGATTTGCCTGCTCTTATGATATTCTTCGTAGTTTCTTCATGAGAACGCTTTTTTAAAAAACAACGCGGCAAAAGGATGACTTCTCAATTATCTTCAAACCGAAGGTATTTTAAAATTTTCTGTGGTTTTCTATTTAATGCCGCTAAATGGTGTAATTAAAGCGAAATGATTGATTTAAATTGACGTCCTTATCGCAGATAACATCTCGAATCCAAAACACAATTAATAAAACTCGATAAAACGGCATTTAATATACCTATGAGAACAAAATATCTTTTATCACAAAACATGTTGCTAACACGCAAGTACTTGGTCGATAAGCAATTGAAATAATGGCATCTCGAATCCAAAACACAATTAATAAAACGGCATTTACTTCCATGAGAACAAAATATGTTTTATCACAAAACTTGTTGTTAACATGCAAGTACTTGGTTTAAAAGCAATTGAAATAATGGACGTCTTTTAGTTTTGAACCGGAAACATGCTACGCAAGCCGGCATTTTGTTGTTACTCAACTTGTGTTAAACTCAACTTTTGTTAAAACGTATTGAGGTCCTGTGCCCAGTTCCTTGGATGCTACTAGTGTTCGCCATCAACTTGCTGACGTTTTTGTTTTCGCAGACTCTCCAGTCTCACTCCCGCATCCCCACACTCCTGCATCAGCAAAAACGATATCGCCAAAGTCGCTTTTCGTTGAGTTTCTTGACGAACAAAATGGCGGCTGTCATGAGATGCAATGCGGCAACTTCGCCGAGGGCGCGCTCGGCGAAGCTGTTGAAACACAGAGTTGAAACATTTCAGAAACTACTAAAACATGTTTCAAAATTTATCTTGCCAATTTGCATCTCCTGTTAAACATCACAAATGCCAATGTGTTGTTTGCCTCTAATAATATCTATACTGTGGTGACACTTGTGCCAAATTGCATCTGAGGTTTAAAGTTATTAATGATTTCTGGATATTTAATGAAACATACTTCGAGGAGCACTATTTTGGAATGCCTCAGTCGCTTGTTACCACCGTATGCATTGCTACGCGACTTCAAAATGTTGCGATTGGCGATTTTACGCAAGGAAGCTGTAATGTTAATATTCTTGAACCATATAGTTAAACATTATGGGCAAGGAAGACAAATGAACTTAGAACCATTTTGGTTGATTTGGCAATCAATTTCGAGCCACTGAAGAGGCCGAATCCAACGTTTTGGTTTGATTGACAGCTAAAAATCGCCCATCGCAACATTGGATTTTGAGGTCGCGTAGCAATGCATACAGTGGTAACAAATTATTTCCGTGCTCGCCTTACCTGAACCGGCTTTTTCTTAAGGTTAAGTCCTTACAGCTACACTCTATATAGCTTACGTGTTGTGTTGTGTTATTAGCCCTGGACTAAAAGAGCGGAGAACGGAGATAATCCCTTAATTGCAAAGGGCGTGTTTGAATTGATCATTGCCTCTATGCCATAATCGATTATTGCAAAGAGTTTGCAATCTTTAATTTCGCCGCCTTTTGCATGAAATTGAAACTGCACTGGTTTTAAGTCGTAAAGTGCCGCCTAGAAGCCCTCAGGTACTGTCTCTGTGAGCCCTTAACTGTCGTGAGAAATAAACAACTGACTTTCACGTGTACCGGGTCGTTGCTCGCATTTTTCCCCCTGCGGTGCTAGGTAAAAATACGTCCACAAATTACATAAAAAAACATCTTAAATAAGGTATGTTTACGTCAAATATGCAACGGTCACCCTGCGGTCGGATTGGCTGTATTTTCTGTGGCGTGGTATATAGTTAGCAATTAATGAATCCAGCTGAGTATGATATGGATAATTATTCAGATCGTCGAGGGGATGTTATCCCACCGAGATCAGAAGCGTAACCTTTAAGGTTACGGACTACCTTCGGGGTACTTTTGGTTAAAATGGCATAAATTCCCGAAAAATGGTCGTATCTTAACAAGTGATACCTCATTTTAAAGCTTATATCCTGGGCTAAACTATGGTATATAATTTCATTTAATTTGGTGTAATCACTTTTCAACAGTCAAATGTGAAATCCCCTCTATTCGACAAAAAACAGTAATCATAATAACAACAACAACATGCATTTGTTTACCACAATATCCATACATCAAAGGTCGACTCCGAATGAGGTGTACAGTTTGTGAGGTGTCTGATTTCTGAAATACGTTCAAATCCCCCCCCCCCACACACCTCATTAAGGCACCGTCCACACTACGCCGGCTAAATTTGAAAACGGCTAATTTGCCTCGAAAACGGAACAAATATTTTCTGTCCACACTACTCCGGCTAAATGTGAAAACGCACAAGAACGTCAGCTAAGCGCATGTGCGAAAAAGAAAAACGAGAGCCCGCGGTCATAATTTCCTCACAGACGTGAGGTACGACGTCATCGTTTTCGAAAAGATCCGTTTTCGCCGTCCACACTAAAACGCATAGCCGGCGTTTTCAAATTTAGCCACTTTCGGTAGCGTTTTCGAAAAGCTCCGTTTTCGGTGGGAAATTTAGCCGGCGTAGTGTGGACGGAAGGCACAACCGTATACAAAATTTGCCGTTTCAAATTTAGCCGGCGTAGTGTGGACGGGGCCTAAGAACACTAGAACTTGATGAAGACGGCAACACCATAAGTGTGCTAGGTTCAAAACTGAGAACCGTTAAATGAATGAATACCCGAGTATTCATGCATTTAATCCCCTACTTAACAAAGAAATTTTAAAACTATTTCAAGCGAAAGTCTTTGGTGCAAACGTGATCTTCATCTAGTGACAGAACGATACTAAGACCCCGTCCACACTACACCGTTTTCAAACGAAAACGGATACTTTTTGCTCCGTTTTCAAAAAGATCTGCGTCCACACTTCGTTTTCGTATCGTTTTCGCCCGTCCACACTACAACACGTATCCGTACGAAAACGCTCTTATGCATTCAGTGGGCATGCTCAAACAAGCTCAACGTATGCGCATTTCGATCTGTCGGCCCGCGAAATTGGTCGGGTTTGCTGTGCTGACGTCATCGTTTTCAGACAGCATCCGCGTTTTCGCCCGTCCACACTAGAAAACAGCGTTTTCAAACAGCTCCGTTTTCAAATCGCTCCACTCTGGAGAGCGTTTTCGGATTGATCCGTTTTCGGTGATCGTTTTCGGCGTTGTAGTGTGGACGATAGCCGTATCCGGAGCAAAAAGTATCCGTTTTTCGTTTGAAAACGGTGTAGTGTGGACGGGGTCTAAGTTCGTACACCACTGTACAACACCAATGGAAATATATTCGTTTTTAGGGGATCAATGGTCGTCTGTTCACGGAAAATAAAATCATTCGAAATGACGTGTATGCGCATGCGCAAACGAAAATTGAAAAGGAAACTCGTGTCCATATGATTCGTACTATTGGATTGGGATGAATAATACACGCCAAACTGCAACTATGAGAAAGAGTTCTACATTACCGTTAGATAAGCTAGTTTAAAAAAACGTGTCCCACATTGATCTCTTACACATAAATCAGGCCTATAAATACGTTTGGTGAAGCATAATTAATGTTGATTGTTCACTAACGGTACAAAGGGCGTCCTTATATGGTCTGGTGGCCGGGCGTACTCTCACCCATAGGTATCTAGCTACTGAGCAATTCAACACCAGGATAGCGACTGTCAGGGCCGAAATCTCTGGCGTGGGCGTAAGTACCGTACGGTCGCCATACGACGCTTCAGCTCTTTGTCTGGAAGTATGGTCCTGTTTTTTTCCCCTCAAGTCAAGTGAATATGCTGAATTCGCATTGGGGGATTAGTCATTTTGAGGCAAGAGAGAGAGAGAGGGGGAATTTGTTCACTTTTGTAGGGGGGTTTATAGAAAGAATAAAATGATCCTCATATGTGGGGCATTACAGTTTTGTTTTGCTTATATTAACATTCTTCCCCGGGATGAGGGGTTCCACTAACGGATGCATTGACTTAGCTTGCCTTTCTGGCCTATTTTTACAAAGCGAGGCTGGAAGCGCATCGATGCATGCCTACCACCATACGTTTTATTGTAAAATCATCAATTTAAAATACTATATATTTATCGGTGAATATTTAACCAAACTTCTCCAAATGTTGCAGCTTTTAGGCCCTGTCCACACTAACGCGTTTTCAAAAGTATTCGTTTTCAAACTTATACGGATTCGATGAAAACGATCAGCGTGTTAATGTGGACGGACGACCTAAACGATAAAAAAATATGCGGATTCAAACGAAAACGCGTTAGTGGACGCGGGGCCTAATACTGATATTTGCTGAATTGAATACTGGACTTTGTTTCCTGCTGATAACTATAAGATATTATTAAGCCATATGGACGTGATAAGGGTCTATTTCGCCTGGCTAGTGCAGTCAATCAGTTTTCGTCGCAACAGAAAGCCAGTCGATTGCACTAAGCGTACCAGGCAAGAACCTGATTGGCTCAGAGTGACGTCACAGAAAACACACAAATGCGCTGCGCGAAACACCGGATATATAAAATGCAAAATTTTCTCTCCCGAGATTCCACTAAATGCAGAAACGACTTTGTTCATTTGTAAATGTTGTTTATTTACATCTTTCGACAAACACTATATACTTTAAATATGTACAGATAAGTATGAAGGGTCTGTTGGTCCGAATAGAGCGGTTTTCGTATGACTGTCGTGAGTTACTCCTATAGGTGTTACTGGTGGAATCACTTTGCGATTGGTTTCACTACAGTCATGTGAAATCCGCTCTATGGATTGATTCGTAAGCAACTTATATTGTAACGGAAAGTAGTCAAAATCGCAAATAAAAACGCTAAAAAGTCTGGTCGAATGGAAGCGTCCATTGCTGCACACTGGTTGTTGACCCAATCCACGCAGAAAGGACAGATTTCCCGTCAAATTACATATTCTACCTCACAGTCACGTGACTATAATCATTCAATGTGATGCGCAACTAAAAATACTAACAAAATGGGATTCGATAATCCATGAGGTTTTTGATATAAAAATTGGAGGGTGGTTTGGCCATATTCATTTGAATTCCAGAGTTGGAAATGCTACCTAACAATTGTGGGTAGATCAAACAGGGATTCTCATCAGGGGGTGTGCATTCTCGAACCCAGAGCTCTCGTCACCTCGCAGGGGAGGCTCTGGGGACATCCATTTGAGGGCCTTCGCTCATTGGCTGGTTTTGAACGTTGGGGCATGCACAGAAAGGTGTTTCTCCCAACGGCTCTGTATCAAACTTTGCGCATGCGTCAATGGCTGTCACCAGAGCCTCCCCGTGAGGTGACGAGCCGGGGAGCTCTGGGTTCGAGAATGCGTTCCAAGTTAATTTCCTGCGTCAAAGGCTAGTTTACACTTTGCAAGTTAATACTAAATTATCAGCCAATACTAAACTGATTTGTCTCATAAAGAAAAATCTGGATCGAAACGATACCGAATGAAGCGTAAAGAATTTGACCCGATAAGTCACAGCGAAAACCAGTCAGTACTTTCGACATTCAAACATATTTTTTATATAAAATTAGTAATTTACCTAGATATAAAAACTCCTCATTATAGCAATAGAAGGAACTAATTTACTCGTCAATTTTCACGAACACTTTAGGTCGAGAAAATATCTTAATTGCACTCTCGATTTCGGAGAGCCGTCGTTCGATTTCGGCTTGTCTCGTTCGCACTCGGAGCGTGTCGACTCTGACGGGGAGTAGTCGGAGTTCGTTAAGAAGTTCATCTTGGTCTGTGGAATAACAAAGTAAAATGTTCTTTTAGGGACCTTTCGGGAACATAAGATAATGGAGAGAGGGGAGAGATAGCAAGGATAAGAAAGACGGCATTTTAATCAAAGACGGACATTTTTTGATGGATATCTTTTAGAGTAAATTTTTCTTTAGACACGCCCTTTTTGGTATCTTTTAGGGGTGGAACTGAAAAATCCCGATGATCATCTCGACCAAACACATTTTCCCATGAAATTGAACAGAGACTTGCAGTAAACCAATTCATAAGGCACTGCTATACGTCATATAAGCTTCTTCAAGCCATACAAGTAAAAGGGATTAAGGAAAAAATACCGGACACAATTTTGGACAACATTGAAGGGAAGGCAGAGAGAGTTGTTTAGAGTGTTCCAACTTCAATGGCGGACAAAAGTGACACTTGCACCCATTACCCTTCAACTTTACTAAAACCCGAAATGGTTCAGTCGCCCCCCCCCCCCCCATTCAAATTGGTCATTGGTGGCAAAAGTTGTGCCGAGGATCGGCACGCGAGGGGGTGAAAACAGGATGGTTTATCGAGGAGAGGTCTTTTCGACATAACCTTAAAGACTTTTGTCCACCATTTTAGCCACGCAACACAATTTTGACCTTGGTTTTGTAAAGTTATCCAGCGGTACGTACTTTTCTGTAAGGCTTCTAAAGTTTTGAGCCTCTCATCCCTTGGCATCAGGGTATGGCCAGGAGGGATGCTGGGGTCGGGTGTGTTTGCTATCCTGATCTCTTCCTCTTTTTTCCACTGATCTTGTCTCGTTCTAAGGCTGCAAAACAGAAAAAGTCCTTTAGTCTGATAGCCTAGGGAGCGTCCAAAGAGACTCTCGCAAAGTGGCGTCTGTGAGCTCAAAGCAGACATTCCATACTGATGACGTATTTGACCCAGATCTGGTCAAACGAATTACGTAGCCAGTTAATTTTATTTGCATCTTTTTTCTCCTTGTTGGAATTTCTCACTATAAGATGGGACAAATTAGTACTGTATATATGTATATTATCGCCATCAAAAATTAAAGAAAGAAGACATGAAAAACATCGAACACCTTGATTTAGGATATTATGGCCAACCATATCATAATTTGTATACATGTATTTATATTTATACAACACTATAAATACATGCTCTGATTGGTCGACTATGAACAACAGTCATACCAGTCGACTGAATCTCCTAGCATGCTTACTACTGAAATCACTAAATTGTTCCAAACCCAACGCGAACGATCGACCAGCTTTTTATTTCAATAGATCGTTTCTACCTCTTCGGTTAACTCACGTGACCATTTTGATCTATCAAAACAATAACATGACATTGCATCGCATCGCATACTAAACTTAAAAGAACTTTGATGCCATGTGATCATTTCAAACAATCGAATGGTCACATGAGTTAACCGAAGGGGAAAAACGATCGATCCAAATCCTGATTGATCTCTCGTGGCGGGTTTTGGATGGCTTAGTGATTTCGGTAGTATTTTTTGTTCCTGACATGCCATGAACCACAAGTGTATTAGCCTTTGGCTAATCAAAGTGTTACACTGCTTTATAAATATCATATGTGCATTTATGGAAAATGAGATATTTGTTAAGGGAGTCTGTCATGATACGCGCATGCTCCAGGAGCGATCATTGATTCATCAGCAAAACTAATAAGACCATCCTATCAGATAACTATATTTAAGAATATGTAAAGCTAAAAAGCATGGTCGGATTGATTGAAAAGTAGCGAGATTATATACAATTTGTTTTTTTAGTTTTTTAGCCTTTGCTGGCCATCGTTACGGGACAATACTTCCTTGATTGGAAAGATGCACAGAACAGCTGTGAAGTTGCGTGACAGCCTCCCTTTAAAGGGGCACTCGCACGCTTAATATTCGGCTTATCTCCGGTGTAATAACCTGTGAGTGCGCACGAACTGCGTCACAAAGCTTCCTTTGTTTGGTAGAACGAATCAGGATGAAATAAGTACTGAACACAAAGGTGTCCTCTGGGAATGGTTATTACACCGGAGTTAACCCTAATATTCGTCCACCGTGGACCTAAAATAAGCAAAATTGTAGCCATAAAAACATATGTACATTTGACCGTAGTAATCAAAATAATCCTCTAGATTAATAGAAAAACCTTTCAAGTCTTAGACAAATGCAATTCTAGGTTGTTTTGACCTGCTATCTAGCGGATGGAATTGGATTGCGATTTCAGCTATTTTCTTGTCAGAGATGTGGCCAGCAAGCGTGCGAGAGCCCCTTTAAGCAGTACTTACTATTTTGGTACTTTGCCTTTTGTACGTCGTTCATAGTTGACCTCTCCTTCTTTCTTTTTGTTTTTCAGTTCCTCCATTGCAACAGCAGAAGGGGGTCTGCGAGGGACTGGGGAGCCCGACCGCCGTGCATTTAGTGCAATGTAGTTTGTCTTTTTGAATGCTGGTTTCCGCTAAAATACAAGGTACAATACCAATTTTAAAATTTCATTTGATTCAAATTTAAACAAGCAGCAACCTAAGCTGACATAGACTGCTTGCAGACCCTTCTTTAGCGACCATCTGTGAAAACGAGCGTGTGAAAACAATTAGCCTGCGAGCCGGCTCTCCAGGGTGTTTTCCAGAGAATTCGTTAGGGTGCGCGCGGGGTTCCTGTGCCCCCCCCCCCCCCGACACGACACAGGAATCCTGGGAAAGTATGAAGAAAAGAGAACAGATACTTAGAGAATACAATATGTAATGACATCGCCTTTCTTTTCCATTTAATTATGATATTTATTATTATTAACAATTTAACACTTTATTGTAATATACGGCACATGCGCCCTAGGGTTGTACTGTCACAATAAAGATTATCTATGTCTATGTCTATGTCCCGCGCGCCAAAAAAACCCACAATATCCGAAAAAACCCACTGGAGAGCCGGCTAGCAGGCTAGAAAAAAATGAGCGCCGATGACTTGAAGCCCAGGCGGTTCTCCCCTGTGGCGGTCTCTCGCACCTTTGGCCATTGTTGCACCTTTGTCGCTCCTCTGGCTTTTCACACGTTTGTTTCTCTGGCTTTTCACGCACTCGTTTTCACGGAGTGACGTTCACCGAGTGCAAGCAGTCTAAAGCTGACAAAACTGTGTGACTTGTACTTGGAAGAAAAGGATTGGATCCAGGATCTCTAGAAGGGGAGGGGTGGGGGTAAAGTGAAAATAATGGAGGCCAAAGTTAGAGCCTCACTCCACAAATCCAGTAAGTGTTTGGGAAAATCTAGTGAATCTAAATCAGACCATCCCAGTTACTGGGAGATCCAGCATTCTTCATGGCAGTCCCCAAAGGGCCCTCCCCAGTGATGTTTTGGTGATGGAAATATGTTTTGTGGAATTTGCACCCATGTCCAAAGGTAGGATAATATTTGTTTCTTTAAGATATGGGTTGTGTCATGTCATGATGACCAAACTTGAATTAATCTAATTCCAAGCATTCCTAGTCATTTTTTATGTCTTTCAAGTGGGGTTTGCATATAACCCCCTTATTACCTCTTTGGCAATATCAGCCTTTGGCACTGTTAGTTTTTGTTCCCTAGGGATGACTGGCTCTGCTGAGGAGGGTCGGTCCTTAACAGTGGGACCACTTCTTGAGTGTGCTCTCAGGAATGTAGAAGAATTGGACCTTGGTGGTGGTGGTGGGGCCTGAAAGAGATATAAATGGTACTGTGTCAGTCATGAACTGCAAAATGTATGACGAAAAAAGAAGAACATTTAAATCAAAAATGAAACTTTAAATGAAAAAAGATGATAAGAAAATCTCAGAAGAGAGATTATTCTATTCATGCAGGGTGGCAAAACAAGACACACCAGTGATTCAGATCCATAAAAGTGTGTTTAGGACATTTGTCCTAGATGGCTGATTTTTGTTAGGACATTTCCAGCTGGAAATGGATTTCCAGTAACCTTAGGAAATTTTGCACAGTATTTTCTTCAATTCTTCATGAACTCCTTCTTCCCTACAAACCCACTCAGACACTCAGCTCTTCTAACAAAACTCAGTTTTTCCTTTTCTAAGATACACTGAAACCACAAAAGTTGTTTGTAAAAATGTTTTAAAGATATTCAGGTTCGGTCATTTGCCCGAATTTAGGTAAATTCTGTTGGACAATTAAAAATTATCAAGGACTATGTCTGAAGACCGACCCGGATCTGAATCACTGAGACACATGTCGCCTGGTCTATAAAAGTAAATACTGGTACATTTGGGAGTGCTCAGAATTGAGAGCTGGCCTTATCCCTCAGCACCACTCGACACACATTATAGTTTATTTATTTTATCATTTTTTATTGGACAAATGCCAATGTTATTATCCATGTCCGTGTAAACACATGTCTATGTCTAGCCATACTGTAAATTTATAGGAAACTGAATTGAATTGAAAATTGATTTTTTTGTTATATGTTTTATATAACAGGGCCCCTCCTTCTGTCCCTCCCTTTCCTAAATTTCTTGATCTGCCACTGCTTTTTTAACTTGTTCTGTTGTGAAACTCAGAGTCCTGTGTTGTCTCTATTGCATTATGTAGTCTGGGAAGCATGGCTGGCTCAGTGTTAAGATGCTGGGACTCCAGGATTGATTCCCGGCTGGCACAGAGGAAATTTTCCTTCTGTTAAGTCATGATTGAGAGAAGTTCATATTGTGGGTTGAACTTAGTTCTACTGTGCTTGAATCTTTAGTCTTGAGACAATAAACCGTCAATGTCCCATCTGCCTTCTCTTCTACCCCTGTTCAAGGTGGACGCTTAAGAACCCATTGCACTCTTCATAAGAGTAGGGGATTGTCTCCCGGTGTAATGACCTGGCTCTTGGAGGCATATATACTGTAAAACAGCCCTCATGAGTGTAAGCAGTGCAGGTACAATTTGCGCCATCTAATGCAGCCTGTTAAGTCCTCCAACCTCTCCTTGTCTAGTGGTCATGTACTTTCGACCGCTTTGAGTTCCCTCACGATAAGGAGAAGACCCTTTCTTTCTTGTCACCATTGATCGTGTGATCGCTTTTTATGTACCATGTGATGCATTGTTTATGTACCATGTGATCAAATGACTTTGTTTGAGAGCAATGAAACAATGGATGCTCAAAAAGTACATAAACAATGCATCACGTGGTACATAAGCCATCACACGATCAATTTTAAGCAGCTGCTGGTGGGCCGAAAAAATGAAGGTTGCCATGGTTTACTGGGATGCATGGTATAGATCTCTCATTTGGTTTAAAAGCCACCAACATTAATCATATGATGCCCTTACCTTCACTTCCTGGGCAACTTTTGATTCCACATGAACAAACTTATCAGGCTTGTACACAGCCTTTACGGGCTCCCCAACCACAGACATTTCTTTTTGTTTCTCCCTGTTGGCTTGTTGTATCTTCTTTATCTTGTATGCATTTTCTTTTGCAAAGTTTTTTGGTTGAGCAGAACCTTGTGAAATAGAATTAATCAGAGAAAATTAAATGGTGCAGATGCAGGTAAATATATTTAATGATTCTAGCAAATTATCCTAGTAGCAGGGCCCAACATTGGCGAACCAATTAAAAAACATTTTAGTCACCAAAAAGCAATATTTAGTTGCCACGTAAGCGTGGATGTCACCAGAAAGATGGGGTGCCATTTGGCGACTAGCTTTAAAATTTTGGTTGCCAATGCCCCGCAATGCCCGGCCCTGAGTAGAGCAATATTTTCAAAGTTGCAAAGATCTTTAAGTTGAATGCAATGATTATTGTTATAGTTTTTTTTGGCGAGTTCTAGCCATGATATCGCAGTATTTGTGAATTTTAGACATGTGATATTGTAGTATTTCAGAGTGACGATCTGTTTATGCCTCTTTTATACACTAAGTGAAAAGCATTTCAAAACATGCCCCTACGGGCTCGTGCAATTTTGATACTTTTTGAAAAACTCACTCACGCAATTAATCCCAAATTGAACAAGAATAGTTGTATGATTACCTATAATAATAAAGTGCAAAATGCTGCATGATAAATTGAACATGTGAAACAAATATGAAATTTTCTCCAATCTGCAACAATTTTTGTCTGAAGTTTGGCTGGTTTTGTGCCTTGTATTTTTGCCACCTTTATGCTTTGCACTACAGGTTCACTCAGTAGCAATTTATTTGGCAGTATGTTGGTCACAGCAGACCACATGATCAAACACCGTGGTAAATACATGCTGACAAGTGTTCTTTACTTGTGAAGTACCAATTAACACCCTGGACTTGCAAATAAGTGATTGTGGTGGATGTGGTTTTATGTAATTATCAAATAAATGTACCTCAGTGGGGGTAATTTACCAAAAAAAAAAACTAATGTAGACTGATGGGCATATCTCCTAAAGAAAATTGTCAGCTCTCTGTTTCAGTATCTAGTACATTTTTGAATTTTGATCAAACTTATGCCAAAAAATATTCACAAAGGGAGCTGCTTACTACAACACCTGTCGATTAAACTCTAAAACTAATAAACTCCCTCGTAAATTTTGAATTGCTGTAAAGACCTAAGAAACAAAGACCAGAGGCAGTAAGGGAAAATGTTTAACAAACATATTAATATAGTAAATCTTATACAGCTTAAAACCTTACCAGGCCTTGACAAAATGTTGTAAGGTCTTGCAGTCGGGTTGAAAAGTTGAGCAAGCGTTCCCTGCCCTTTCAAGGCATTTCTGAGAGCTTCTGGTTTCACTCTGGGTTTTGGCTGACATTCTAATGAACTCCTTTCATACCCCCCTGCACTCTGCGGTCTTCTAGTCACATAACCAGGGTCAGTCGGAATCGTCCAAGTCGAAAGCATTTTCTGTTTCGATCACGTTTGACAACTTCTGAACCACCGAACTTTACGCTTCGAGTATTCCATTTCTACTTATCCCGATTTCTCTTAAACTTCTATTAGCAGTTACTCCGTTATGTAGTTAACCCCATGGTCGATACAGTTTTGCTTTTGCTGTGAAATTCCCACGAATAGCAAAGGTTTTTCTTCAACTTTGGTAACTTCGTGTTCGCTTGTTATTTTTGTTCGTTGATATGTAAACCAGCCGCCTTACCCAGGATTCCTTGCGAGCAGAGTTTTGATGGTAGTGACCGCTGAAATGTGGGCTCAAGCCACAGGTATCCTGATAGTCAATCGAAACATAGTTAGTCAAACTATGATCGAAATGAGTTGTTTTTCATGTTTGTTTTGTTTTAGTTATTTTTTTTTCTTTTACACATTTTATGATAGCAAAAGCAAAGCAACCAAGCTTAGGGCTTAGAAAATTGTAAATTAAGAATAATTCGGTGAATTTGAGAATAATCTTTGAAACGTGCAGAAACGCACGTGAAGTCAAGGCGTGTTCTTCCCGCTCCGTACACAGGCAGCCCAAGTATAATGGTCGTTTAAAAAAATATATATTCTGGCTTGGCGATATTTATAGTGTTTATGTGGCTTTGTGTAAGAGTAATCGAAAAACTCGCTAAATTGTTATAAAATCGTCACTGAGTTCTGGTAAATTATGGCAAATAAAAGTAGAAGACTTACATTAAGTTGTCCTGTTGTCCTTTCCTCGTCTAGAGGCGTTTAAGAGTGTTTCCGAGGGTTCCACCGGGCCCCTCTAACCAGAGGGGAAGGCACCAAACAACAATATCGAACGCCTCGCATCGCGGCCGAATTTCTTCGATAAATCGCCACTCGATCGGCGCCCTAATCACACCAGGAGAACCGTCTTGCATATATCTTTCCTACAAAGCAGCGCTGTCTCGATTAAAACATCCGAACACGGTGAATTTCGGTATTTTTTCCGTTGAACTTCGACAAGCCAATTTCACCGACTTGTGAAGTCATGGGCCCTTTGGCCCCAGGAAAACCGTTGCTCCAGTTACAGCGTTATCCTAGCCAGGCCTTCTGGCTTGATAGCCAGGCCTTCTGGCTTGATAGCCAATGGGGATTGTGAACGACATGCAAATTTAGCCTGCCCCTACATGTGACAGTGCTTTTTTGCAAGAAGGCCTGGCTATCAAGCCAGAAGGCCTGGCTAGGATAACGCTGTAACTGGAGCAACGGTTTTCCTGGGGCCAAAGGGCCCATGACTTCGCAAGTCGGTGAAATTGGCTTGTCGAAGTTCAACGGAAAAAATACCGAAATTCACCGTGTTCGGATGTTTTAATCGAGACAGCGCTGCTTTGTAGGAAAGATATATGCAAGACGGTTCTCCTGGTGTGATTAGGGCGCCGATCGAGTGGCGATTTATCGAAGAAATTCGGCCGCGATGCGAGGCGTTCGATATTGTTGTTTTGTGCCTTTCCCTCTGGTTAGAGGGGCCCGGTGGAACCCTCGGAAACACTCTTAAACGCCTCTAGACGAGGAAAGGACAACAGGACAACTTAATGTAAGTCTTCTACTTTTATTTGCCATAATTTACCAGAACTCAGTGACGATTTTATAACAATTTAGCGAGTTTTTCGATTACTCTTACACAAAGCCACATAAACACTATAAATATCGCCAAGCCAGAATATATATTTTTTAAACGACCATTATACTTGGGCTGCCTGTGCTCCGTACACGGTCGAATCTTCCTCAAAATGCAAGGATGTCAACCCCAGGACTTACATCTGGAGACTGCCTTGAAATGGCGAAATTTTCATGAAATTCTCCCGGAAGAAATACAGTAAATGTATGACAGTCGTCTTGAATTTTTCCCCGGACACGGAGCGAAAAATCTTGAGAAAACCGGGAGAGTTGACGCCCGTCCCTGAAAATGCCAAGTGTTTGAATCTCATAGGCGGATTCGCATCTTTGCGTGACTTTGTCACGCGCGAGAGTGCAACAATTCAAACTTTTCGGGGGAATGAAATTTATTTGAATTTTAGAAAATTAGGAGCGAAAAGAAAACTTCTTCCGTACTTGTTTTCAAAAGAACTTGGGAGATATTTGATAAAAAGTCATGAGAAAACGCACGCCATGGTCTAGTACAACCGTGGATCAGACAAGATCTGGGACTGATAAAAAATTTAAAGCGTGTTACATTCCCACTAGGGAGAATTTACATTATAACTTCTCGATTTGCATAGGTTTGTCGTTATTTAAGATTACATACAATTGTAGTTTGCTTTGATTTAAACCAGATGTTATTTCCAGTACTTTGAAGCACGTTATTTCTAGCAATTGATTTTGTTAGGTGATGCTTTAAAATTTGAGTGGCAGAATTCTGTTTTGTTCAATATATAAATTCTCTATACCTCGAGACAAGGTCACGGCCTCACTTTCACACAACTTCTATACAATCGCACTACACAAATTTGAGTAGACGGTCAAAATGGCGGGGTGCAGAAATTGCTTGCTCGCTTTTATTTTAATTTTTAGCTTAACTTCAATCCAGTGTGAATTCTTTACAGCCTTAGTTGATTTAGAACACTTGGTCACAAGGGAGAACGAAATGCGGGATTCGTTAAGGAAATATGTAGAAGTCGAAGAGGCTAGACTCGAATCAATCAAGAAATTTTTGGCCAAAGTAGATTCCGCGCACGAACAAGCGAAGAAATACAAAGACATCGGGAGTTTCTTGGGACATCCTGTCAACTCTTTTGCTTTAATACGAAGATTTTATACAGGATGGAATCAAGTTGAGCAGCTGGCAATCAAGGATAATAGTGAAGGTATGAATCGAAGCTTTGTTGTTGTTTTGAAGAATTTCGCGCTGAACTCACTTTCTCATCACACGCTCGATTGCGTTTGAGTACAGAAGCTCAGTAATTCAGACATGTACTGGTCCAATCGATCTAATGTCAAATCAGAGACTAAAAGACCTGTAAAACTGAGCTAGAAAATTACTTATTTAGTGGCCGGCGCTGAGCGTGCTGCCGGTATACACGTGTAAGTTTCGGATCATTCGTTCTTACTGTCTGTTTCATTGAAATTCGATATTGTAATGATGATTCACTTCTACAGTGTCAAGGATTGCTGATACAAATAGCATCGAAATGAAACTATCCTTTCTTTGCTCCAGTTACATAGAATCTTATGGAGACATGATTTTTTGACGCTTTCTCGCATAATGGTAGTATAACGCAGAAAGATATATTATTGTTTATTTGTGTGAGTAGAGTGTTTGCAATTAACTATTAATTATTTTCTTTACAACTGAGGTGAGCAAAGTTCCAACACAGTGGTGGTGAATATTGCAAATGAACAGCTGAAATACCCTTTTCTTGTAGAAAACTTTATTTCTGGAACTTACTGTTTGTTCAGTTGCTTGATTTATTTACTTTCTTCCAAATATGTCTCACCTTTCTATGCTAATATTAATTTTCACTTACTCACCTTTCTATGCTAATATTAATTTTCACTTAAAATAGCATTTGAAAAAAAAGAACACTTTTTAAAATCAGAATGTATTTTTCTTTCCATATTATTAGATGCAAGAGCTAAAGAACAGGTTAAAACTTGTTTTTATTTTTGAGTTTGTTCATTTGGAAAATCACCTGTCTGAGATGTTTTTGTGAGTCTATGGTTGTCCCAGGTGACAGACTAGTATAGAACTGGCAGGTACATATTCAATAAACTCCACAGTAGTTGTCCCTTTATTGAACCACAAATGTTTGGTTGCTGGAAATTGCTATTCATTTGTCTCCTGGGTGTAATTCCCATAGCTGTTATACATTGCTTAGAATAGAATAGACAGTTTCCTTTATAAAGGTCGCTAATAGAGGGGGTTTGTGGAAGAAGTCAAAAGACTGCAGGTGGTCACTGGTGTCAGTGTCTCCAATCCAACAGCACTTGGCAATCTCCTTACTCCCATAAGAAGATAAACTATCTATCTATCTATCAAGGTCTAGACAAATTTGGGAAAGGGGCCACCTGCATGTTAGAATAGGTGTCTGTTTATAGTTTCTGTACTCTGATGGAAATGCTTGCTACACTACTGTTAACCCATGCGTTGGTTGGAGTGCACTTCTTTCTCCTTCTCTCCCTGCCCTTATAACAAATGTATCCCTTTTGAGGAGCCCAGCTTGGGATACCCAGCCTCAAATTTCAGTGAATTTTGAAATGATCACCCTTTTTTTTTTTATTGACCATTTATCCAACAATTACAGAGTTAAAAGACAGATTACAGCATATATATCCCCCCCAACAACCCCTCCCAACAACACATTCCCAGACCACCCTTCTCCCATCCCTAGGCCAGAACTACATACATACAGAGCACAAAAAAACAAAAACCCACCCACCCCCTTCCTAACCCTACCCGGCATCCAGTGCACAGAAAAAAAAAGCAAAGAAAAAGGAAAGCCACACCCTATACTATGGAAGTTTGGTTCATTGGAGGACACCTGGTTGTGAATAAGTCGAGCCTAGAATGATCACCCTGCAATTTATGGTTAGCCAACCTGGAATTTTTGGGGGAGTTGGTGTCAAAATGCAACAAGTTTTTTGAATATAGCAAATGAACAGCTGAAATACCCTTTTCTTGTAGAAAAATTTACTTCTGAAACTTACACACCCCACTTTTTACTGCATGGTTTATTGTTATAACAAATGTATCCCTTTTGAGGAGCCCAGCTTGGGATACCCAGCCTCGAATATCAGTGAATTTTGAAATGATCACCCTGGAATTTATGAAGCTTCCACCCCTCTTAGTCATAAAACCAATTTTGATTTGAACCACATCAAACAATCCACAATGTCCTATCATTTTGTTAAATGCATTCAGATTTTGCACAGCCCCCCCCCCCTCAGAGGGGGTGGGGTGGTACCAGGCAGTGACCATTAACTCTCTGGTCCAACAAATTGGATCCCTATCTGGGGCATGTCTTTTGACATGCTCCCTATACAGGGGGAGGGCAGAGGAGGCAGCAGAGGGAAAAAAATCATTAATGAGGATCTTGTGAAAATTAGGAACTGGCGGCATCCTTCTTTTTAAACAAAAATATTTTAGGAACTCCCCCTCCCTGTTATACATCTGAGTGTGTTGACTTTTGGTACTCTTTTTATTATTTCCTAGATTTCACAGAAACTCTTTCCCGACATAAATCTGAATTTCCCAAGAAGGAAGATGTCGATGGAGCGATTGCAGCACTACTGCGTCTTCAGGAGACCTACCGACTCACTCCTGGTACTCTAGCTTCTGGCAGACTGCCTAAAACCCAAGTGGTGCCTAAAATGTCAGTTGGCGATACATATGAAATTGGTCGATCAGCTTATCTGTCAAACGATCTGTTCTACACTCGAATATGGATGGAGGTTACACTGAAAAAGATGAGGAGAGGAGAGGATACAGATGACACAAAACTGTTTGATGTTTATGACCACCTGGCATATTCAGAGTACCAGGTGTGTAACTTTTTTGTGTGTAACTCCTGGTAGTCTCAAGATTTTTTGCTTTGTGAATGACTGCCGTTCATTTACATGTACTTTAATTGTCCTGGGAGAATGGCAGGAAATTTCCAGGCCCATTGGCATGGGGGTTCGAGGGTTGATATGAACCCCCTGCCGGACTTAGAGGTCTGCTCTTTGGGTAGCAAAAAAAAAAAGCTAAAAAATAATAGCATGGTCTGAATTATAAGTATCTATTAAGTGCAGTATGAAGATGATGGTCCATAACCATCAATGTGTACACTAAGAGAGGAAGCAAAAATGTGGTTCTAGACAAAATTTGATGCCAATAAGGTGCCTTCCAGCCAAAATGTATTTGTAAATGAATGCATGCCATTTTGCTCAAGTTATTATATGGAGTATTTATATGTTGGTGCCCAAATATGTTACTGGGGTTGCATGACAGAAATTGCCTTGGTGAATTGTCCAGACAGTGATGATATAGGAAATTTTGTGAGTAGACTCCCTACACAGTGGAAGACATCACCTCTGAGAACCAAGAATACAAGGCCATAGCTAGAAATATTTGCCTGGGGGGGGCAAGCTTTGGTTATCCATTGTTTTGCTGGGGAGGGTATCTGTTGTTTTGCTGGGGAGGGGGAGGGGGGGAACTGATTTTTCTCCATATGTTGACACTAAAACTTTTACTTCACTTTGGGGGGGGGGGGGGGGGCAACTGTCCCCTCTGCCCCTTCGCTAGCTACAGCACTGGAACATACCTAGATCTGTCTCTAATGTCTTCTTGTCTGGCTGAATGCCCTTCTGTTGTTACACGTGCATTCTGATATTCAATGACACTTGATTGTTTCTCTGCAGAGAGGGAATTTCAAGCAAGCTCTTAATTATTCTCTGGAGATGGTTGCATTAGGTAAGATGCTTGGGTGGGGGGGGGGGGGGAGGTGCAGGCAGTCAGACTTTTGGTGGGACATTCTGCATAGTCCATGAGCTAGGACCAAAAATTTGGCCATTTATTACCAAATTGCAAACAAGAAATACCTAGTATCTTCATATTCGTGTATGATAGACTTCTTGAATTGGTAGCTTTTATTACTTTTTCGGCATTTGAATACACTGATTGAGCTACCCTAAGGCATGTCCCATATGGTGTGCGGAATGCTGGTATAATAAAAACCATCCCAGGGTTTATACGCGTCCTGTAATATCCTGGATTTTCATTTCCTTCCTGGAAAGTCCTGGAATTTTAAGGAAAATCCTGGAAAACTCCTGGAAAAATGTTTCAACTCCAATGTGGTTGAATCAGTCCATTCCGTGAATCAGATTTTGGGCTGCAAATTATTGGGGAAGGGGGCATTTCCACCCAAATAAGAAAAGCACAACTTTCTATGACTTTATTGGTGAAATAGAGCAGGCATAATGTTGGGAGACACGATAACATTGTAAAATCACAAGCTGCATGCTTATACTTTTATGATATACCTAGCGGGGGAGAACCATTACTTTATTGCCCCCGCAGGGTTTTGGCCCAGAGGCCAAAACCCGAGGAGGCATTATAGAACCCCCCGCGTAAAGAGAAAACATAAGGGTATATGGTACATATGCCAGAAAAAATCTCGATCCGTCGGAGCAGGGACCGCAAAAGGTCTTGGGTAACGTTTATGATTGGATGACGGGATCATGTGATTAGCAAAGGAACGCAAATGATTGGCGCAAAGGAGCTATGGTCATTGCCAAAAAGCCCGCAAAAGGTCTTGGGTAACGTTTATGATTGGATGACGGGATCATGTGATTCGCAAAGGAACGCAAATGATTGGCAGAGCCTAACAAAGAGCTGTTGTTCGTAAGCGTGGGTTTGAGACCTCTACTGTTGTCACGTCACTGGCGGATAATAAAAATTCTAAACATTCACAACATACTGGTCGTGACATTTAATAAATCACCAAAAACTCTAAGGAGACGCTCAGCCGAAGTCAGTCAGTGCAATCCATAGTTCAGAATTAGCAAATGTTGAGCTGCTGTGGCTGTGTAGTCTAGAGAAAAACTTGAATGTTCACAAAGCTAAGAGCTCTAAACCTCATAATAGTAAAGCATTCAAAATAGTTGCTATTGTGCTTAACAATAGGTCCGCTACGAAAGAATGTGATAATTTACCGACAAGATTTCCTTTTTATAAGTTCACCACACTCAGAAAGAGGACTTTAGAATTATTATTTTTGCATCAGTACAAGGGAGAAGTAGGCGGTTTTGTCTTCTTCCGATGTGTGCGCTGTCTGCTGTGTAATGGTTGCCTCTAAAGTATACTAAGTAGGTTAAAATAGTCTACCTTTGTTGACCGGAAATCTGGCAAGGGCGGAACGCGTTGTTTAGTGCTGTTAAATTAAGTTCTATTATAAGCTCTTTAGCAGCTTCAGGTGATAGCTGGTATAAAAACGCAGATATAGGTTATTAGGGAGCAGCGATTGAAAAAGAGCAAAAGCAGAGAAATCGCGAAGTGCGAAGCAGAGACAGCCAACGAGACACGACTGACACGAGAGTCTAAAGTCTTGTGTTCTGTTCTCCGTTGTAAGTATTTCCGGAAAGATCAAATGGCTTTAAGCTTTCAAGTATTCATATTCATAGAGTTTTCAAACAAGATTTTTGTGCGCAAGTGTTTCTGAGTAAGAATGTGTATTAATAGTCGTTTTGGAATTGTGACACAATAGTTTTCAGAAGAGTTTTCGGTATTTCGCTAGAGTTTTGACGGCTTTTCGTACTTTTGGTTAGAATTGTTTATAGTTCGGCTTATAGAATTTCACATGTATCTTTAACGGTTTTGTAATACAACTGACAAACTCCAACAAGCTGATAACGGTGGATTCGCGTGTTGTCTGAAACAGCTGTAAAAATGTTAATTGAAATACATCTGCAGTTTAAAAAGCACGGGGGCAGCTCTAGTGAGAACTATTACTAGTCAGTAAAATAGAGCATAGATTTGGACCAATCAGAGCGTGCGTTATGTCGTAGCTATATTATAAACTGTTAAAATCTTTTCCAAGAAAGGGCTGCTTTTGTTGCTATACTGTGGTTGGCAAGCGATTACAGTGTGCGCCAGGCAAATCCAGAAAGGGGAGGTTATCATCAGCCATGTCGTTTTGTCCTTGTCACTAGTATTTGAAATTATCTATGAATTCGACGGGCGTACAATTGATCACGCGCAAAGGGTTTATACTCGATAAATCCATGCGCATAAAGTATGCTTTATCAAGGAGGTTTTATTTTATCTCACAATAAAACCTTCTTTGGTTTATATAATGACCATTCGACCATAGACAGCACCACTTGATATTAGAGCACAACTTTATGACTTTAAAACGTTTCGAGTATTTCGAGTGTCTCTTCCAATTTCACAAGTGCTCTACCGGGTATTTGCCGATAAAGTCATAGAAAGTTGTGCTCAAATGCTTTTATGATAGAGCGGGGGAGAACCATTACTTTATCGGTGAAATAGAGCATAGATTTGGACCATTGGCGCGCAAAAATTTACGCTTGGATTTTTGATTGTAAAATCGGGAATATCGGTTTTGTTTTATTCATCTTACTGTATTATTCGCAGGGACCCAGAAACGTTATCGTAAAATCGAAGATATCGTTAAATTGTAGGTTCTTTGCTCCATTATAAAATATGACCCACTCCAGCTATAATCGGGACCCCTGTGCCCCGCACCCTTTGATGCGTAACATTTTGACATGACATTCGAATTCGTGCAAGAAACACAGGGCTATCTCGAATTATTGCTTGAACGTTCCCTAAAACCTACACATTTGTCCACCTGGAGCAACGACAGGTAAATAGAAATATATTATCAAGCTAAGTATGGCTGCTGTCAATTTAAAATGATGTGATATTTCTGTGGGCTTTCGTACGGAAATGCAGTAAATGGCAACCTCCGAACTTAAATGCGGGAGATTTGGAACTACAAGACGTCTTTGTACTGTTTCATCTCTATTATACGCGGGAGATTTGAACCCAAGGCGGGAGAGGGGGAGACGTGGCTGAAATGCGGTGAGAGAGTTGGCATTCTCTGTTGATAGAAAGTCCACTACCCGGTGTGGTTTAGTGGCAAGACTAGAGGTCGGCGAAATTCAAGATGGCGGACGAGTGCCGGGATCGAAGTCAAATGTTTTTTTTTTAATGTTATGTTATGTTACAAATGTTATAATTTGAATGACAACTATACTCGTCCTGTTCTTTCAAATGCAAGAACTTCTAATTGTACGTCTGCCGTGGGCGACTTGCGAAAGAACCATTGGTTTGGACTTCGACGGTCTTCGTCATCCTCGGTGGCTTCAATTTTGGTGCCCTCGACAAGAATTCGGAGAGCGTTCGGAACATTTTCGGACGGACTTTAGGAAGAATGCGGGAAATCGAAAAAGTCCCCCAAAACCTGGGTCGGCAGGAATTAAATCCACGAGAAGCATTAGCAGTGGCGGATCCAGGAATTTTCGCATCATCTGAGAATCGTCTGGGCTTTTTTTTTTTACGCAGATTAGTGAAATGGAGTCACTGAAAAAACTTAAGAGAACCTCATTAAAATTTATAAAAAATGTATAAAAACGACATCGTGGTTTCCTTTTTATGCGCACGAAGCACGCTACGATTGTGAACATATCAGTCAAAAGAAGGTATTGGTATGTGGTGCATATGACATTTCTCTAGCCTGCGTAGCTGCCGGTTTTGTGGGGTTTTAGCAGGGTTTTATTCGCGAAGAGGCCTTTTCTCTCCGGCCACCCTGACCCCAATGGCGCACTTTTTAACCAGCTGCACCTTGCCCTACCGCTCGTGCGGCCATTTCGTCGAACAACAAACAAACTACTGAACATTTCGCGGATAAAAACCTGCTAAAACCCCACAAAACCGCCAGCTACGCAAGCTAAAATTTCTCCAGAGGTAAAATTACGCACCCCTTCATTTTCTTTATGCAAACTTTTATTTACCTTTTACTGATAGCAAATTTACTTGAATTCAAACTGTAATACACTAAAAATGGAACCTCTTGGACCCGCCATTGCTTACCATAACCTCCTTTGATCTCTAGATCCCGCACACCAAAGAGCACAAGATAATGTCGCATATTTTGGTGAAGAAGTTGCCAAATACAAACACACTGGTGCCAAAGGAGATACGGGTACCCTGCAGGACACAAAACCTGTTGATACAAAGTTCAAGCCAGCCAAGGAAAGGGAATATTTCCATAGAACCAAAGCCTTCCAGACTTACGAGAAACTTTGCAGAGGCGACGTCAGAAACTGGTGAGTTTGGTTGACCTGCGCCACATGCTTTGCTATAACGGATACTGCAGTTTTCATAACTCTGCAAACTCTGAAACAACTTTCAACTGTGTTCTAGCAGCTTCCTTCGATCGTACAGCTAACACTTATTATTATAACTTTGGCGAGCATTGTGGCGTATTATCCGGGCTCTAATGAACATTTTGGCGGGCTCTGATACATAAATTCTCATTTTTGTACTCAATGCTCTCCAAAGTTATAATAATAGTAATGTAGTTGATGTTCTTGGGCGTAAATATGTTTTGGGCCCTTCAACTAGTTACACAAGTAACTAGTTGAAGCACTGGGTTTGGGATTTGGGGGTTTTCCTGTTCCGTTAGTCAAACAAAGTAAGCTATAATCAGGTTCAATTGTTTTTACAGCTAAAACCATTGCATCGCGACCCACGTTTTGATTTTCAGGTTTGCTGTTCCGCCAATCAAACCATCTTGCCCTGTTTCGCCTAGTGCAGTCAACTGGCTTCCCTCTCAACTAAAATCAGACAACGTCGCGACGGAAAGCCAGGCGATTGCACTAGGTGAAACAGGGCAAGAATCTGATTGGCTCATAAGATTTGACTGGCGGAACAGCAAACCAAATAACAAACTCGGTTCGCGATGCAGCGATTTAGCTGTAAATGGTCTTGAAAATATCGGCTTTCCTCTAAATATTGCAGCTTGATTTCCGAGAGCACCAAAAATATTGTTTAGAGAATAAACTTTGAAATAGAGTTCTGAACTCTGAAGAAGGATTGATTTAAGTCTGTTGTAGACTGTGGACTAAGCAGTGTCATTGGCACAGTCTCGTAGCCAGACGTTATTTTTTTTTTTGCGTCTCTTGCGGTGATTTTCTCTGTGAAAATTGTTTTGGAGGCGTAGGGACTGGGAATGAGTATCACACGGCGCGCAATGAACTGTGGGCCATATTCGCGAAAAAATAAGTTTTCTCCGCATATCCCATAACTCTCTGCACGCCCTGTTAAAACTATCCCACAGCTCCCTGCGCGCCCTGCTAAAACTATCCCACAAATCTTTGCGCGCCCTAAAAAACCCGGAAAGCATCTGGATACGAGACTGTCATTGGCGCCTAAATTATCTTGTCGCTCGAAATGGTGACGTTTTGTCGCCCTATAACAGAAATCTGGTCGCCATGTTTTTCTCTATATTTATGCTGTTGACAGCTAATTTTAAGAAGGGCATTTTTTAAAAATCCGCAGACTGGAAAGGAAAGTCGTCATTTGGCGACAAGGTTTAAATGTTTGCTCCTCAAACTTTAACTCCGTATGATCGCTATGTTGGGCCCTGCTAGCTAAGGGGTTACTTTTTCAAAATTAAGGGTATCCCGCCATTCCTCTATCCTCTATCAATCGTGAGTGCTAATGTAATACAGAACAGTTTTTGCTCATTTTAAATATGATCATATTTTCACAGACCAAATGGGAAATGACTAAAATGGTTTGCTGGCAAGTCAGAGATCACCCCTTGACGATCCTAAAGCCAGGGCGGATAGAGAGAGTCTTTGTCAAACCGGAAGTGGTAATCTATCGAGATGTCTTGAGAGACTCGGAGATCAAGAAAGTCAAAGAAATTGCGACACCTCGGGTAAGTTAGATAATTAGACGAAAGTGTGACTAGTGTTTTCGGTAATGGCGACTTTTTAATAATTTATCCTCTATTGTGATTCTTGTGATTCAAATTGAAATGCTAGCCTGGAATCAGGGGCGTAGCCAAGATTTGAGAAGGGGGGGGGGGGGGGGGTCACATCTGTACACATGTATGGTTCCCCTTTCCAGCTTTCCGATTTTTTTCTTAATGTTTACTGTATTTTTCTTCTAAAAAGGAGGGGTCACAGGCACCCCAGGACCCCCCTAGCTATGTCCCTGCCCCCCCCCCCCCCCCCCCCCCCCCCCCCCCCCCCCCTTGCCCCTCCCTAGCAGCGCCCCTGTGTAATCGAGTCTACATTTGCAGAGCTGGAAATAACTGTCAGTCATCGAATTCGATTGTTCGATCAAAATCGCCAAATGTCTACCCTGCTAGCAGAGGTTATTTTCTGTCAGTCTTTTATTAGTTAGTATTAAGTTGTTCGCGTGTCTGGTATGATTTGCGGCCGGGAAAAATCAAAACAACCACGCGACATACCAGACACGACGCGAACAACTTAATGCTAACTAATAAAGGACTGACAGAAATAAACCTCTGCTACCAAGGTTTTAATTGACATATGTCCGAACAAGTAAGAACAATTATTTCCAGCTCTGCAGGTGACTAACTAGAAAACAATTGGAACTCAAGCTGACACTTGATATAGCTGGTGTGTGCTTCAAAAATTTCATTTTCTTTTATAATTGGCGTAAAGGATAGAAATCAATTCGAATCACAATAATAGAGCGAAGAACTGTGAAATGTATCTGATTGGCAAGTGTACTAATCAATGTACATGAAATCGCAGACAAAACTTTATGCTACAACTTGAAAGAACGATGAAAAATTTACGCATGATCGCAAATGGTAGTAAGATTCCGAAATGTTTCCAAAGTTTTGTTTCTCTGGGATATCGACGAAATCCCCTTAGAAATTTTCTATCATCGTCAACACGAAAGAAATTACGCTGAAATTGAAAAATTCTTATATGAAGTGAAATGTTGATTCACTTTTCAAGCATCCTTTCATATACAGCTCAGGAGGGCAACGATTGTTGACCCAATCACAAACAAACAAGTCTACGCCAAGTATCGAATCAGTAAGAGGTATTAACATGCGTTGTGATATAGAATACAAAACGAGACGAAAAGCCATAGCTGGTGACAATTTTATTTGAATCACAGCTATAAAGACATGGAACAAAATCTACAAAGCTACAGTCTTAATTTCTTTAGCGAAATTGTGTTCTTTACTGCGGTTTTCGTAATTCTGCGAACTCTCGCTATTCATTTCCAACCGTAAAACCGCCTTCTGGCTTCCGTCAATCAAACTCCCGAGTCTTTTCGTCGTTACTTTCTGTGCTTTTTGATTGGCCAGCCCTAAGCGGTGCTAAAATGGCTTCATGTCGCGACAGCAACGTTACGTGCTGGCCAATCAAAAAGCACAAAGAGTAACGACGAAAAGACTCGGGAGTTTGATTGACGGAAGCCAGAAGGCGGTTTGACGGTTGGAAATCGTTAGCGAGAGTTCGCAGGGTATGAAAACCGCAGTAACCGCGCATAGTTTTCTCATAATTCTGTGAACTTTCGCTATCGATTTCCAACCGTAAAACCGCCTTCTGGCTTCCGTCAATCAAACTCCCGAGTCTTTTCGTCGTTACCCTTTGTGCATTTTGATTGGCCAGCGCCTAAGCAGTGCTAAAATGGCTTCCTATCGATCCAGCAACATTTTAGTGCTGGCCAATCAAAAAGCACAGAGTGTAACGACGAAAAGAATCGGGAGTTTGATTGGCGGAAGCCAGAAGGCGGTTTGACGGTTGGAAATCGTTAGCGAGAGTTCGCAGAATTATGAAAATCGTAGTAAGTCACTTCGGTGGGCAAAATTGTTTCCCGTTTATAGATTAAATTGTTGCTATTAAAAAAAGTCAATTTCAAGGTCTACAACGCTCCGCCATCTTGGATTTTACCCACGATGCCTCTGGAACATTGGTTGTTCAGCCTTATTCCCAGGCTATTCCGTGGATATTCCAGATAACCACCATGATAAAGTTAGAGGAAACACTAAAACTATCAAATGCACCTGCAGAGTGTCATGAAACAAAGTCCTTATAAGTACTTACAGTCGTTTGAGAAGTAATTGAACTCATTTCACGTGTTTCGTGCGGTGAGTTATTCAAATTTCCATCGTTTTACGATTCAGCTTCGCAGAGCTACTGTAAAAGACCCGCGAACTGGGAAACTGACATATGCTCAATATCGCATAAGCAAAAGGTAATTTTAAACATGGTGTGAGCTGCGCACTTTTAAAATCTCTACTGTACACTGTGTCTTTCTCATACTTTAGCTCTAATTTTTTGCATACTTATTGCTTCGAAGCGCAATATTTTCAGCAAGCAACTTTGCTCTGTACAAATAGCTTAACATATAAAACTTCTCTTCTGAATTGTAAGCTACCCTCCTTGAAAAACATTTCCTTTTTAGCGAGTGAACCTCGCAAACTAATTTGAGTGTTAGGATTGAGCTAAACTAGAGCAACATCTGATTCGTTCAGCTTTTGTTGAATCAGCCATGTTGAAGGATGTTGAACGGGAGTGACAAACCAATGCAACTTTGTCAACTGCAAATGACATCGTAGTTAAACAAAGTTGAACTTTGAATTCTGAATTCTGTCTCGATACCTTTTTTGATTCAGGAGATATGTGAGATCAAATATTTATGCAAATTAGGTTTTGATGACGTGGCGAGAGGTATTGTTTAAGACAGTACTCTCTAACTTTGTTTTAAAATAAATCTTCCTATACCAGCTGTTTTCACAATGATATAGAAGCCAGATACACGTTATTCATGCTTAAAAGTCACCGGATTACAATCGCACTGTCTGATGATATTAGCATGGATATTTTTTAACTCTCGCCACGTCATGTCAAATTTGCATAAAACATTGATCTTACATATCTCGTTAAACAAAAAAGATATGGAAGCAAAATGTTTGGCATTCTTATTTATTCAAGCACAACTATCAGTCCACATGCACTTTAATCAATCATACCTTGTACGGTGCCGGTCCCCCCACCACCACCCCCATTCTACATCATACAATATGGCGCGTCAAACAGATGTTGAACGAAGTTGAATCAAATGTTGAATTGGTTTTAACTCTAGGAACAAAAATATTTCAAAATCCTGCCCCTTTTTTGCCCATCCTATTATATCCTTGTTGTTCTATTTAGCTTGCTCGTGCAACAGTCAAAGAAAAAGGCGGCAAGCTCACATACACGCGTTATAGAATAAGCAAAAGGTAAAACAAAGATAAGTTTTAACCAGCTATCGAATTCCTGCGCACATCTTTACAAGAGAAAATAATATAATTATTTATATCTCCAATCTATGCCGTGCTCTAATATTCATAATCAAGCTGTTTATATATTTAACCGTACTAAAAAAAATTCAGTGATTTCCTCAAGATCATATCCATGTTGAACTAAAACGCTAAAACGATGCCGCTGCTGACTATCATATGATGAAGAATGACCAAGAGGTCGTTTATCGCTTGACAATCTCCATGGAGTGGGCGTCAGATCGAAATGGCGACCTCAAGATGATACCATTTTACCCCCATTTTAGACTCAATGCACTGTAAAGTTATTGGCGCTGATTACATTTTTAAACCGCACCGCCGGGGGTTGGGACCTACGGATAATTTTCTAGGGGGTTTGTATTGGACTCTGGAAATTCCAAGGGAGGGAGTGTGTCTGGAGACGGGAAATTCCAAGGGGGAGGGGTACAAAAGGTGACTTTCCAGGGACATTTTATCCAAAAATAGATTTCCCAGGGGTATTTTGCCAGAAGAAAATGGAAATTCCAGTGAGGGGGTCCTTTATGACGTTGGAAATTCCAGGGGAGCGGGTCTGTTTCACGTTGAAAATTTCAGGGGAGGGGGACTTTTTAAGGGAGCCCTCCCTCACCCCCCCCCCCCCCCCCCCCAAAAAAGTGTGGTTTAAAAATGCAATCAGTTATTTTTAGGGTCATGATACAGCTCTCGTAAGATCTAAGCTTATAGGATCGATACCCTCAGTGCAAAACAATAGAGGGTCATACAATAGAACGAGGAAACAATGGGATGCTTTGTTCTGCCTATCCAATCACACAAGATCTTACTAGTAGCTGTATCATTCCAGCATTTTTATGGGATAGTCAAGGATCGCCATTTCGGATCTGACGAAATTAATTTCTGTGTTCTGCGTCGGTGTTAATGTTCCAGTATCACTACTTTGTTTAACTAAATGGGGTCTCTCTAATTTGCATAAGACTTCTATTACTTCAAATCTTTCCCTCTAGCAACTGTAGCCTAAAAAGCTTAAAAGCGTTTCTTCTAGTATTTGTCGTTTTTTCCTGTTATATTCTTTTGGTAGAGATAAAATCCATCGTTGTGATACAAATAAAATTGTCACCAGTAGAACCTTTTTTGTAGAACCAAATGCATACGGAACGTCCACACCCTACTCTGATTAGCCTACAAGCAAAAACGGCGCATGCCTTCCTTTATTTCCTGTCTTATTTAGAAAGTGCCTAGCATATATAAGATACAGTAAAAACTTTGGCTAAAATAAAGAACAGTCGTGTAAATTCTCTTTCTACTCATAAATGTTGTTTTCTAGTGTACGTTACATTTCATTGCATTACGTTCATATATTTCCAAATAAAGATCTTAGATTTCGTCATTATATTAACCGTACGAAATCCCTAAAAGTTTATCTACGAGATGGAGGTTGTTAATTCGTTGTAAACTCGTTTTGAGTTGACAGTTGTGCTGGTCAAAATGCATAAAATTCTGTAAAGACAAAGTACTCGAGATAAAAGACTACAAATAACACAAAGAACGAAGCTAACACAGAATACAATAGCTCATTCGGGTACCTAGACAGTAAAACCGAGAAAACGTTTTTGTTAGATATTTTAGTGTAACATTACGACATTTTTTATTGCCTGGTTTCTTGTTTACATGAATCTATGGGTGAGTGATGAAATGAGCGATGAGCTAGTCAACCTCATGCCCGCATATCTACTAAATGGTGAATTAACACTAAATAAGTAACCATTCTGCGGCTATAAGTTGCGGGTTGTGCTCTAAACTAAACAAGCACAAGCACAAGCACAAAGCACGCATCGCTATGAGAAATGACACGTCACATACAAATCACAATTCGAAGCACAACCTGCAAGAAGTACTGAATCATTCCTGCTATTTCGACCGTTGCTATGCTGCATCCTTTCCAAATTCCAGCGGCTTTCCAAATTAAGAACAGACAGACGCAGACTTATACAGACCATACAGATAACCAGACTGACAGACAACCAGGCAGACGGCCAGTTATACAGAACTATGTACAGACAGACAGACAACCAGACTTGTACAGTCAGAAAGACCTGAACAGACAGACAAGACAGACAGACAGACTTGTACAGACCAGATAGACAACCAGACAGACGGCCAGTCATACAGACAGGCAGGCAGACTTGTACAGATCAGACAGACAACCAGACAGACAACCAGGCATGCAGACTTGCACAGACAAATAGACCTGAACAGAAAGACCAATACAGACAGACAGACTTGTACAGCCAAATAGACCTGAACAGAAAGACAGAAGACTAGAACAGACAGACGGACAGACCCAGACATACAGTTAGTCAGACAGTCAGACGAACAAACTAGACATAGAGAAAGAGAGAGGAGCAAACAGTCTTAACTCGAGGGTCCAATTCAATGGTTTTCACTGATCTTGCTGATAGTTCGACATGCCGCACGTTATCTCCTAATTAGCTCTAACAATCAATTTGCTAAATAGCTTCAGCGAGCGGTAGTATCGAGTGTGAATGGAACGCTGGTGCCTGCAACATATCGCATAAGTAAAAGGTATTTGCAATAACTCATAAGTAATTCAGATCACTAACCTTAGCCTGAATTTCAGCCATCTCTTCACTTGCGATCGTACCTCGCTTTGCGAGAGGCGAGGTCTGAATTCCCCTCGAGATTTTCTCATCCATTACGTAATTTACTAACCCAAAATCGGTCAGTAGAATCGGATTGGTTACATGTCTCAGTAAGACGTGCAGGCGATTCCATGACAACGCACGCTCCCCCAAGCAAAAAAGCGTGCGAAATCTCACAAGCCAACCAATCAAGCTCCACAACTTTTGAGTTAGGCGTGCGTTGTCTTGCAAACGTCATAAAAAATAACGTTTTTACTTGGCTGTGATTGCGTAATGGATAAGAATTGAATTTCAGCCATCTCTTCACTTACGATCGTACCTCGCTTTGCGAGAGGCGACGTCTGAATTCCCCTCGAGATTTTCTCATCCATTACGCAATTTACTAACCCAAAATCGGTCAGTAGAGTCTGATTGGTTGCGTTTCTCCGTAAGATGTGCAGGCGATTCCATGACAACGCACGCTCTCCCAAGCAAAAAAGCGTGCGAAATCTCCCAAGCCAACCAATCAGGCGCCACAACTTTTGAATTAGGCGTGCGATGTCATGGAATCAGACGTCTCCTTTCGCAAAGTCAGGTACGATCGAGGGCGAAGGGACTACTTCAGGCTACAAGCCACTGTCGTTAAATTTAAAAGTCTTCTAACCATGCTGCTTATTTTACTTATATTATGTATTTTTATAAATGCTGCTCTTATAAGCAAACTGCCCACTAATTCTATGATGTGTTGCTTGTGAGTCTTCTGAATGATACGCGCGCTAGCCTTATGTGAGTTTGAATGTGCGTCATGCTATCACTGTATTGTAGCACCTTGCTCGGAAGGTCTATTGGCTTGAAACATCTCATTGTTCTATTGTTTTTCTCGTTCTATTCTTGTGTTTTCCATTGTTTGGCAGTGAAGCGTTTCAATCCAATAGGGTTAGATCTCCTGAGCACTGCTACTCAACTCTGCTTTCAATCTGCTTGCCTTTCCTCGCTAACCATGGAACACTTGATTATTAAATCACACCCCCCACATTTCTCTGAGGGTTAGAGAAAGGGGCTCTGCGCGCCAAATGGGTCTGGCTTGCCTTTTTTCTCCCCTGACACACCCCTTCTCACGCCCCTAAGAAAAATAAGGGGATTAGCTCAACGCTTGCTAACAACTGTGCGCGTGGTCTTAAGACTTTCGTCTTTTGCTCAGGTTCGACTATAGAAAGGTCAAAACCTCGAACCCGTCTGCTTTTAGCCCTTTTCGGTCAGCGACAGCATTCGTAGAAATACAGTAATACCGTCAGTTTCCAAATGGTACCACAAACGACCCCTGGGGAACTCCATTAATAGAACAATGACTTTTTGCTGCCATTTTGAGTTCGCAACAAAAGAAAGCTTAATATTTTCTTATCGTCAACTACAGATGAAGAAGTTTACTATTTGAACTAAATAGAATGATCAATCATATCTTGTACGGAGCTGATTTAGTAGTCTCGAAATATTAGCACCGCAATGCAATCGATTTATTTTATTAGAATTCGGCACCTAAACTATCGTTCTTGAAAATATAAGCAAAACCCAATAGTTAGACTCAAAATCATTTCAGAAACTAGGCTGTAGTGTATATCATACGTTTCTTGTACCATCGGCCGCGATGTCGACTTCATTTCATTTCGAGAAAGCTGCGTCTCCATTGCGATCGTAATATGTTTTCAATTCCATTTTCACGCGAAAATTGATGGTTACTCGATCGAGTCGCCGTCATTTCGGATTTTTGGACGGGTGTTCTTGGCAGCAAGACATTGGGAAGGGGAAGAGAAGAAAAGATATATCTTTTTTTTTTGCCCGGAACAAAGGACGCGTGTCCAAAAATCGAAGCTGGCGATTGCTGTAGATGTTACTGTAGTAACTAGTATTTTCGCATGAATTAAACTTTCTGCCGCCTGCAAGCAGGCTTCAATTCTAGTGACTCGTTCTTTTTAACATATCAAGATCCTTGTCGCACCCATGGAAGGGGTACCCTGTTTGATTAACTCATTTGCAAATGGCTTCAAAATATATTACCCCTGCCCATCCACAACGACCATGAGATTTTCGGCTTTCCATATTTGGCCAACGATTCCTTATTTGTCACGCAGCTCAGTCGTGCAACAATTCAGAACCCCGTGACAGGCGAGCTCGAGTTTGCACAATATCGCATCAGTAAAAGGTGTGTTGCTATAGTAACCAGTTGCCATGGCAACTTTAGGTTACCGCTATTTGCATGTCAGTGTGGACCGCGAACACTTTTCGCGTTTGTTGAAGTTTTAAAACGGCCAAACACTCGCTCGTCGAACTTCTTCCCGCTTTCTCCTGATTCTCTTGGTTTTTCTTTTCCCTGAAAACACACGAAAACGCTTGCTACGCAGGCTTCAATTGCGCTCAGTCGAGATGTTGCCAACGGCAACCAGACCAAAACAAAACGATGACAGGCGATCAATGACCTCACCGTAGACACGTGGGGTCGTCTGTCTTGCCACCCCACGCGGCTGCGTGCTGCATTGGCAATGTGTCATTTGATTGGCTGGCATAACTTTGTTGGTCTGGTAGCTGTTGGAAAGGTCTCGAAAGCGCATCTTTCCCTCGGTGAAAACGTGGATTTTCCATCTTTAGGAGACTGAAACACTGAACAATAGCCGAAGTAAAACCTCGAAACGTTGGCTTTCGTCTGTTTCTAGCCTGCTCGCATGTGTTGGAGAGCAGTTTTAGGTAAAAAAAAAACAGTTTAGGTCAATCCAAGATGGCGGCCACGCTCTCGGAATAAAACAAGTCTCCAAAGCCTGCGAGCTGACTAGTCTGTTTCAATCCCTTTTTGTCGTCTCTTGTATATTCCTGGCACCTTGTATCCATCCGGTTTCAGACACGTCGTTGTTTGTGGTTTGTTTTCATTTTCCACGCAAATGTTTTCAGCCTTGGCAATGCGCGAAAAGTGTTCGCGTTCCACACTCAAATACCAATAACGCTATTATGTTGGAAAGATTGTAAGGAGACTTTTAATCGAAACTTTAATGCATAAATAACTTGCAATAAGAACTCACTCTAAACTGATCACTTTAAGCATGCTACTTCAACTACCAAGTAACCTTCGTTGAGTGCATGCACTTTGAAGTTGCTTCTATTTTTAAATTGTTGATTTTAAATTTTGGTATTAAGTTTAACAACTGAAGGCTTTGAAATAGACGAGTTCGCAATCTCAGTGGGTAATCAGGACAAGATGGCGAACATTCAGAATCGTAGGAGAAAAGGAAGATTAAAATCGTCACTCGAAGTCTAAATCTTAGAGTTTCTCCAATGCTCCCCCAATCAGAAACATTATCAAACTCGTTAATAATTCATCAAACGTAGATGAAAACAACGAAAATCATTACGTGAAGGAGGTCTTAATTTGCATAGAATTTTGATAATTTTCCCTTCTTTTTCTCTGCATTACATCGTTCGTTTGAGAAGTAATATCAAACAATCGATAGTGTTTCTTATCAGGATTTCAAAGACACCGAAGTCTGTTAAAAAACTGCGTAGTGGAAATCCTGATTCAACACGCTGTCTCGTGTTTGATATAGTACTTTCAAAACGGTTTCGCCTCCATAGCTTTTTCTATGAGCTTGATTTCTACGCCTATTTCTCATACATTTTCTATATTTTATGTAGTTTATGTGGGATTTGCACAGCTTGCCTACTGAACAAAATGGCGGCGGAAACCGTGAAGAGGCCTATTCGCCTTTGTCACACGGCAGCCATCTTGGATTTTTTTCTTACAGAAATGACTATGCGTGGGTGAGCTTACACGCTTGGCCTCGCTTTCATGCCTGCATCGCTGTATTAGAAAATCCAAGATGGCTGCCGTGTGACAAAGGCGAATTCCAGGCTTATCTTTCCCTACGGATCTGAATTACTTCCGCCATCTTGTCCTGATTGGCCATGATGCAACTGAGAGCGCGTGAGCTTGCTTAATACAGTCATGATAATACGCATAAAAATAATTGCTTAAATTCGTACATAAGATGACATTTCTTCCGGCCGAATGTCGATCCCGGATCATAGTGCTTAGCCAACCGTACTTTTGTTATGACGGCTAATCTTATCACTATCAATGTGACTGTCACTCACACACAAAAAAAAACTAAAAAGATTTTAGCACACTTTTGGTGATATAAAAAAATGAAAATAACTGATGGATAGCCAAAATGCTAGTCTAGGTTTGTTAAATAGCCCTTTTACTACAAGACAATCATAATTGTAGGCTGCATGGACCTATTATAGAGCGGATGGAAACGGATTGCAACAATGAGTTTTTGAAATCTCGTTGGGATGGACAGTTTTCAAAGATTGAACTAACATATTTGAAAATTTTGCAGATTGTTTAAAAGTCTTGCCGACAGCACTTACCTAAATTGCCTATTAGGATAATATCAAGTGATTTGGGGATGACTACATACAAATAACGAGCTGTATTTACGAATTTATTCAAATGACCGTGACACAGCCCCTTAAATGAGAATACGAGAGAAAAACTAAAATCATCGCGACTCTTGTTTTCTTGGATCACGACTTGACACAAGTCATACTGCGTCCTCTGATTGGTTTGTTGTTGAATGGATTTCATTTCTAGATTTCTGATTGGATAAGTGTATTTACGTCGTTCTCTGATTGGTTTGTTATTGAATGGGTTTCTTTTCTGATTGGCTAAGTTTCGACACTCATCTAGAACCTTTCTAAAGGAAACTAAGTATTTCTAGAATATATACAATGTAAGTGACTCACTGTCCGTCGAATATAGTCCCGTTTCGTCGACAATAAACTTCCACAAGATTCTCATGGCATGACTTACATGCACTTACAAGCCGTACTTAAATCTTAATCCATCCCTAACAGAACCGAAAACACGATAGACAATAAAGCCAATCTCTAAAAAATAAATAGGTCCCGTAACCACTTGTGCTAAACGTCTTTTAACGCTATTGATGCAACTAAACAGTCTTATCTTTCTTGCTACTTTTGATCGTCTAATTTTCTCTCTTTAATGCACTTCTACAACACCGTGAAAAATGTTGTGCGCTGTCGCGGGAAAATCCCGAATAACGATGAGGGATCCCTCGGGAAATTCGGGACGTCCCTGGATACTTCCCATAAATCATTGCGGCGCGCGCATGAAATCGAGGCCAGGGTAACTTTTCAACCGTGCGCAATTGGCAAGACAAGCGTCCTGAATCTGATTGATTGGGAGGTATCCAAGGAAGTGGATATCAGATCCGTTCAGCTATCTACGTTCTAAGTCATTTCTTCTGTACCGGAACTTTCTACAAAATAATATATAGTTTTCGCTGGCATCGGTGCATTGTCACCCAAAGCTCCCCAGCTTGTAGAAGGGAGGGGGTATAAACATGACCCGTGGATAGGGAGTAGCTGGGGGAAAGTTGAAGCGCCCGCCTTCCCCAACCTCCAATAAATTTCATGTTGGTACGGTGGGCATAACAGCCTAGTCTGATTTACGTATAGTACGATCTAATTACTACAAATGTACCTGACAATAGTAGCTATTTCGAACTGGCTTACTGTATTTTGCTTTAAAAATTGGAGTCAGTCTTTATGAAGAATTCAGATCATATGGAAATTTAGACTAAGCTGTGTCGCCATCGCTGTGCTTGCACCGATGCCAACTAAAGCTATATCGCTGGCTATGTCTGGGGTGGCTATGCTTGAGGTGGCTATGCTTGGAGTGGCTATTCCTGGGGTGGCTATGCATATGTTTTATTGAAAGCTCTGACACAGAAGCAATGCCTCATAACACATTGAGCAGGAAGAACACCTAGAAAACCCTTAACAAAAACGATAAGAGCTGTGTGGATAAGTAGCCAAGCAATGGTGGTCCCTCCCCTGTTATTCGGGAGTTCTCCTGTGTATTTATGAACTCGTGTTCATAGACATGAACAATTGTTGTCAAAAATGAAAATGTATAGGTAATTTTTAAAATACGAGTTCATCTCCCCAATTTATTTTGCTAATTTATTTTCCTTTTGTTATTTTGTCCTTGTGCCTGTCGCGTGATGGTGTCTTGTGGTTTTGTGTATGTGCGCATGCGTGGATCTGACTCTAACACGACGCATGCGTATTAAGTGGCTGGCTAAAAGTTGGGGATGATGACCTGATACGTCGGATCAGAAATCGTGTGGAAGCTTACTCAGGACTCAACATGAAAACAGCAGAAGATCTTCAGGTATGTTAACTCGAAAATATACCTTTTCCGCTTGATTCGAATAATTCGAATGATCGAATAAACACGAGCTATATAATAATATACACTTAATGACTGCTCGCGAGGGAAACAGCTAATTTTGTTTTCCCGAGAATCTCGATGTTTCCCGAGACGAAGTCGAGAAAATACACGGTAAAAATAGCAAACAACTTTCCCGCCGAAATTTCCCGCTCTAGCGTTGTCGCCCGCGCGGGCAACAATTTTTGAATTGTAGCCCGCGCGGGTTACATTGAGTTTGTACTTTCCCACGTGACCATGATAGAACCAATCAGAGCGCGCGCTTTCGTAGAATAAACACGAGCTATCTTGGAGCTATATAATAATAAAAATGATACAATGAATATTTATTTTTCTCGACAGGTGGTCAATTATGGAATCGGAGGGCACTACGAACCACATTTTGATTTTGCCCGAGTGAGTATGAAGTATTAGGATTGCTGTACACACGGACGCAAGTGCAGACGCAAGCGCAAGAATATCAAACGCATACATTTCCCTTATGTGGGCACACAGAACGCAAGCGTAAGAAACTGGAGACGTTGCGTTCCGTTGCGTTCGCGTTTGTGCTCGCGCTTGTGTTTGTGCTTGCGCTTGTGCTTGCGCTTGTGCTTGCGCGTGTGTTTGCGCTTGTGCTTGTGCTTGTGCGTGTGCTCGCGCTTGTGCTTGCGCTTGTGTTTGTGCTTGTGCTTGTGCTTGTGCTTGTGCTTGTGGTTGTGCTTGCGCTTGTGTTTGTGCTTGTGCTTGTGCTCGCGCTTGTGCTTGCGCTTGTGCTTGCGCTTGTGCTTGTGCTTGTGCTTGTGCTTGTGCTTGTGCTTGTGCTTGCGCTTGCGCTTGTGTTTGTGCTTGTGCTTGTGCTCGCGCTTGTGCTTGCGCTTGTGTTTGTGCTTGTGCTTGTGCTTGTGCTTGCGCTTGTGCTTGCGCTTGTGCTTGCGCTTGTGCTTGTGCTTGTGCTTGTGCTTGCGCTTGTGTTTGCGCTTGTGCTTGTGCTCGCGCTTGTGCTTGCGCTTGTGTTTGTGCTTGTGCTTGCGCTTGTGTTTGTGCTTGCGCTCGCGCTTGTGCTTGCGCTTGTGTTTGTGCTTGCGCTTGCGCTTGTGTTTGTGCTTGTGCTTGCGCTTGTGCTTGTGCTTGTGTTTGCGCTTGTGCTTGCGCTTGTGTTTGCGCTTGTGCTTGCGCTTGTGCTTGTGCTCGCGCTTGTGCTTGTGCTTGCGCTTGTGCTTGTGTTTGTGCTTGCGCTTGTGTTTGTGCTTGTGTTTGTGCTTGCGCTTGTGCTTGTGCTTGTGCTTGTGTTTGTGCTTGCGCTTGTGCTTGTGCTTGTGTTTGCGCTTGTGTTTGCGCTTGTGCTTGCGCTTGTGCTTGCGCTTGTGCTTGCGCTTGTGCTTGCGCTTGTGCTTGCGTTTGTGCTTGTGCTTGTGTTTGCGTTTGTGCTTGCGCTTGTGCTTGTGCTCGCGCTTGTGTTTGTGCTTGTGCTTGTGCTTGCGCTTGTGCTTGTGCTTGTGCTTGTGTTTGTGCTTGCGCTTGTGTTTGTGCTTGTGTTTGTGCTTGCGCTTGTGCTTGTGCTTGTGTTTGTGCTTGCGCTTGTGCTTGTGTTTGTGCTTGCGCTTGTGTTTGTGCTTGTGCTTGCGCTTGTGCTTGTGCTTGTGTTTGTGCTTGCGCTTGTGTTTGTGCTTGTGTTTGTGCTTGTGTTTGTGCTTGCGCTTGTGTTTGTGTTTGCGCTTGTGCTTGTGCTTGTGTTTGTGCTTGCGCTTGTGTTTGTGCTTGTGTTTGTGCTTGCGCTTGTGTTTGTGTTTGTGCTTGCGCTTGTGCTTGTGCTTGTGTTTGTGCTTGCGCTTGCGCTTGTGTTTGTGCTTGTGCTTGCGCTTGTGCTTGCGCTTGTGTTTGCGTTTGTGCTTGTGCTTGTGTTTGCGTTTGTGCTTGCGCTTGTGCTTGTGCTCGCGCTTGTGTTTATGCTTGTGCTTGCGCTTGTGCTTGTGTTTGTGATTGTGATTGTGCTTGTGCTTGTGCTTGTGTTTGCGCTTGTGTTTGCGCTTGTGTTTGCGCTTGTGCTTGCGCTTGTGCTTGTGCTTGTGCTTGTGTTTGTGCTTGCGCTTGTGTTTGTGCTTGCGCTTGCGCTTGTGCTTGTGCTTGTGCTTGTGCTTGTGATTGTGATTGTGCTTGTGCTTGTGCTTGGGCTTGTGCTTGGGCTTGTGCTTGGGCTTGTGCTTGCGCTTGTGCTTGCGCTTGTGCTTGCGCTTGTGCTTGCGCTTGTGCTTGCGCTTGTGCTTGCGCTTGTGCTTGCGCTTGTGTTTGCGCTTGTGCTTACGTTTGCGCTTGTGCTTACGTTTGCGCTTGTGCTTGTGCTCGCGCTTGTGTTTGTGCTTGCGCTTGCGCTTGCGTTTTTGCTTGCGGTTGCGCTTGTGCTTACGTTTGTGCTTGTGCTTGTGCTCGCGCTTGTGCTTGCGCTTGTGTTTGTGCTTGTGCTTGTGCTTGTGCTTGTGCTTGCGCTTGTGCTTGTGCTTGCGCTTGCGCTTGTGTTTGTGCTTGTGCTTGTGCTCGCGCTTGTGCTTGTGCTTGCGCTTGTGTTTGTCCTTGTGTTTGCGCTTGTGTTTGTCCTTGTGTTTGCGCTTGTGTTTGTGTTTGTGCTTGCGCTTGTGTTTGTGCTTGTGCTTGTGCTTGCGCTTGTGCTCGCGCTTGTGCTTGTGCTCGCGCTTGTGTTTGTGCTTGTGCTTACGTTTGTGCTTGTGCTTACGTTTGTGCTTGTGCTTGTGCTCGCGCTTGTGTTTGTGCTTGTGCTTGCGTTTTTGCTTGCGGTTGCGCTTGTGCTTGTGCTTGCGCTTGTGGTTGCGTTTGTGCTTGCGCACGTACGGCATTGACGAGTAGATACCTGAAGTGCGATTGCGATTGCGCTTGTGTTTGTGCTTGCGTTTGTGATTGCGCTTGCGCACGTAAGGCATTGACGAATAGAGACCTGAAGTGTGAAGTCACAAATTTGAAAAATTTCGAATTTCAGATTTAGTCCAGAAATAATGAAAGACCAATTCCGAAGAACGTTGCATGAAAAATATGAGGTGAATCGGTTGAAACGCGACCGAAATACGGACCGCTGAATACATAATTTTCTTTGACAAATCACTGTATTTTAGACACAGTTCAAAACATAAAGAACTGAACTAAAAATACAGTGATTTGTTAAAGAAAATCGTGTATTCAGCGGGCCATATCTCGGTCGCGTTGCAACCGATTTGCCTCATTTTGGTGTGTAGCTTTCAATTGATATGCTCTTTCTAAATCAATGGACAAATATGGCTAAATCACTTTAGGACTCTATTCATTCTCGTTGATTTTTCTAGGACGGAGAAGACAAGTTTACGTCGCTTGGCACAGGAAACAGAATAGCAACCTTCCTTGCTTATGTGAGTTTTACAAGAAATTCTCCTTATATGTTGTTTTATGTTTTAGTTTTTGTTTTTTACAAGTTATTTCCATTGAAGAGTAAATAGGCCTACGTCAAGAAACATCTACCCATCTAACATCTATCTAATGCATCCCCCAGGCAGGATGAAGAAGTCTTTTGGGGATAGATCATTTAGCGTCGCTGCGCCTACTTTATGGAATGATCTTCCTCCTACCCTCCGCAACATGTCTAACATTTCAAGTTTCAAAGGTCTTCTTAAGACACATTTGTTTAGACTTGCTTTTAACACTTTTTAGACATACTCAATTTTATTTAGTTATTTATTTATTCATTATTATTATTATTTATATATTTATGTATTTTATATTATTCATTATCTTTGTATCTACCATTATCCCTATATTTTATTGTATATATACTAGCTGATGCCCGTGAAAAATTCACGGAGTCTAAGGGGAAATTTATTTTACTTAAAGTGTTCTCTGTTTAAAAAAAAACGGGGAAAAAATCACAATGGCCTTATGGATGTTGGGAGGGGTTTATGATTTCCCCCTTCCATAAACTGCTGGATTTACATTACTAATAACCTCCCATCAGCATGAGTACCCCGTCCCACCATGCCGAAGTAAATGAAGTGAGCCCAAAAGGATTTTTTTGCACTGGTCTCCCTGATTGGTGCGACAAAATCACGCGTGTGTCCGTCTCTCAAATCGGTCAAAGAACCCGTGAAAATCGAAAGCGCAATTTGACTTCGGAATTGTTTGTATGTTTATCATATCTCGACGGTGAGGGGAGAGAAGAAACAGGTCAAGTAAACATGGTCTAAGACTAAGGACTAATAACTTTTTTTAGTTTATATTATTTATATTTTTTCGGCTTTATCCCTCGCTTAAAAAATAGATTGAATTAGAACTTAGCCTAAAGTGAATCTTTTCCATCAAAAATATGCCCACTGGAGGGATTTCCTCCTTCTCTTCGGGATTGTGTCCTTCGTTTTGCGAGAGAGCCGTCAGGATTTATACTTAGAGAGAATATTATTCATGACTTTCGGCGGACTGTTTTGTAAATGTGTCATTTCGACTTAGCATGACTAAGCGCGTGCTCGGAGGGAGCAAGGTAGTGTGTACGTTTGTTGAAACTTGAATGAAAATTTTTCTCAGCTCAAATCTTTCAATTTAGAATTATCCCTGCACATTCCTGTATGTAATCTGTAAGAGAACCATTTAGGTTTCAATGTCAATGGTGCTTTCGTCTGCGCGAACCGAGTTCTTTTTTAGTTTCTGTGGGAGAATTAAACATGGCGGCGATGGCGGCTTTGTCCCTCGCTTAAGAAATCGCTTGAATTAGAACTTAGCCCGAGGTGAATCTTTTCCAACAAAAACACGCTCATGGTCCAGATTTCCACCTTTCCTTCGGGTTTGCGAACTTCTTTTGGCGGAACAGCTTCAGGGCTAAGCGGAGCGAGTGTCGACACGATTTTCCTTACGGTATTAATATATAGATTTTAAATTGTACAGAATATGTAAGTTTACCGTGTAATGCGCTTTTGATCATTATATGTTAAAAAGCGCACTATAAATCAATAAATTATTTATTATTATTTACCCATACGGGCAAGGAAAACGACCCAAAAGTGCACCTTTTGTACTAAACGTTTGCTTTTGTTTCGTTTTTAGCTGTCTGATGTGGAGGCGGGAGGAGGGACCGTTTTCACGAGAGCGTTAACCACAGTTTGGCCGACCAAGGTAGGTTGCACCGTGTGACGCTGTTACGCCACGGATCGAAACTTAACGTGACGCGACCGTTACCGTGCCGTGGTAACGTGGCGCGACCGTTACCGAGCCGTGACAGTAACGTGGTGCGACCGTTACCGTGCCGTGGTAACGTGACGTGGCCGAGCCGTGACCGTTACCAAGCCGTGACAGTAACGTGGCGCAACCAGCTAGCAGGCATTGCCTCGCATCTTTACTTTGCTATACCGTGCATCAATCCTTTAGGGTTAGGTCTTCCGATAGCTTCTACATGACACATAAACTGCTAGCAACCTATTTGGTGAACGTATGTGAATTGAGGAAAACGTCTTTGCGGTGTCGTTTCTCAGTAGAAGAGAGCGCTACCTTTGGCAAATCTCTCGCTAAAATTAGCGCACGAAATAAGAATTTCCTAGGCTCGGGGATGATCGGTTATGCAGGGTTCATACGCATCCTGGAATGTCCTGGATTTTCAATTCCTTCCTGGAAAATCCTTGAAAGTCCTGGAATTCTAAGGAAAATCCTGGATAACTCCTGGAAAAATGTTTCAACTCAAATGTGGTTGAATGAGTCAGTTTCGTGAATCTGATTTTGGGCTGCAAATTATGACATCCTCCAGACTTATCATGTGGGGGAGGGGGCATTTCTACCCAATAAAAACTCCTAAAGACTTTCCTGGAAAATCCTGGATTTTTGTCATCCAGGAAGCGTACGAACCCTGGCTATGGCTTGTCTCCCGACCATCCCAGTCAGTTCCTGAGATATGAAAAAACGATCGGTGACCTCGGCGACCGTCTGGAATGCGATCGGGAAAGAAGAAACGGTTGCTATTTTCCCGATTGCATCCCAGTCAATCGCCGACAATTCCCGATATGCGTTTTCATAAGACTGGGATTGACGGGGATGGTCAGGAAACCACGGAACCATCGTTCCCGCTATAGAGGACCAGCCTTCACAATCTTTGATGATGCCAGCAAATTTCGTTTTCCTCTTACTTAGGGTGACGCGGCGTTTTGGTATAACTTGAAGAAGAGTGGAGACGGCGACGACAGTACCCGGCATGCAGCGTGCCCCGTACTAGTCGGGAGCAAATGGGGTAAGTGTTTCGTGTTGAATGGGATACCTGTGGCGAAAACAATCGATGGGTATTCCGGCAAGGTCGCAAAGGAAGGCAGACCTGTGCACAGCAAGCCCGCTGCCATATGCACCCCCCCCCCCCCCCCCCCCTCGAAACTTTAGGGGACTATCCCCCTTATTAAAAACTCGAACTCGATGTGTAATTGTTAAATGGAAACACAGTGTGAACACAATGGGAGAGGAGGATTTGGTTCACACACCAATCATTATAGACTGATAGCTCAGTTGGTACAGCGACGGTCGATTAACCCTAACGCCGTGGGTTCGAATCCGCTCGGCCTAGATTGTTCTTTGATTTTGTTGTTTTTGTCAAATGGGCTGTTCCATATTATATCCGTTAACCCCCTATCGAGGAACCTGGAAATCCACAGGGGTCGCTGTGTTTGAGCCTGGAATTTCCACAGGGTTTGTTGATTTTGACCCTGGAATTTCCACAGGGCCATTCATTTTACACCGGAATTTCCACAGGGTACTATTCATTTGCAACTGTGGAATTTCCACAGGGGGTTGACAGGAGACTGAATTCCCACAGGGGTTGAGCAATTTTTGAAAATTTGGAGTTCCTCGATAGGGGAGGGGTGTAGGGCTATTTTTTGGAAAAGCCCAATCCGTGTAGGGTTCTGGTTGGCATACTTTGAGTTGTAAGTTTTGAGAATGATTTTCGCAACGGGACAAAGGGTAACGATTTTCTTTTTACTTTCATAGTCGCCAACTACTGGATTCACGAAATTGGCCAAGAGTTCCGGAAACCCTGTGGTCTAGATAGAAAGGAGTACTTTCGCACTCTAAAATATTAGATAAATATACAGCATAGAGTTTTAGATTATAATTTAATACATTAACAGAAAAAATAACACACTAATGGTATCAACATAACATTGGTAGAAATGCGATGGCATTAGTTACGAAACACGGTAAACTTCGGTGTAGTTATAGAGCGGATTTCACATGACTGTCAAGACTTGTTATGTAATTGCGATTGCTTTACGTTCTCCTTGGCTGCTCGTTTTTCTCAGCCAATCAAATTCTGTAGTAAAAACAATTGCGTAACTACTTAGTAATTGGTTCGGCTTGTGATTGGCTAAGAAAAAAGCCATTTAGGAGCAAGTCGTGATTTCTCTCGATTCTGATTGGCTAGTGATTGCTCAATTGCAATTGTTTTCACGACAGTCATGTGAAAACCGCTCTAATGCAATAATTTTAGGAATCCAAGGCTGGAAATTTCGACCAGATGGTCGCCTGGGCGACCACAAATAAACTATGTAAATAGACAAATAGAAACACCGCCATACAGCTCCACGTTATTAGTTTATTGGAAACAGCCAAAGGCCTTTCGATACTACGTCCTCCTCAGTGGCCGAAACTGTGGTAAAATAAAAGCGGCAGCAAATTAAGGCTAGGCGACTAAAAATTGGATTTTGGGCGCCACCTGGCGACCGAAAGTTACGTTCAGGCGATCAGTTATTTTCCAGCCCTGGAAAATATGCACTACACGCGCATGCGCAGAACAATCAAAACGTCATCCCCATGAAATTCATCGTAACTGACAGCGATACGAAATTCCAAACCCACATGGAGAAAGTTGGACCGAACAGCCTAGTATCAGTTGATGGCGAGGGGCGGGTGGTCGGTGGGGCGGCGTCCCACTAGCTCACGGTGGCAGAAACGCTATCAAAATTCATATTCGATTTTGTTTCGATAACAATAAACATTCAAGAATTCACAAGTCATAAGAATTCACAAGTCACAATGATGAATTTCGTGCGGAGGTCATTTATAATAAGTTACCCAAGAAATCGTAGCTACAATTAGAATAGAATGTTAACCTATTCATATATATTCAAATTTCTAAAAAATATTTTCATAATATCATATTTTAAGATCAGATTAATAATTCACTGAAATTGTATCCCGTAAATAAATATTAAAAATATTGATGCAGAGTTTTAATAAATTTTATATCTTTTCGAGTCCTGGTTGTTGTTTTACTGGTATACACCTAATTCAGAAAATGGTATACACCTAATTCAGAAAAGGTTGCTTTGGTCATTGGACGCCTTTGTTTCGTGGTCACTGAAGCAAAGCATTCCATTGTTCCGCGCTATAATTGAAAGCCACCTTTTTTTGAATTAGGTGGATGTGTGGCCTGAAAAGCTGATGATGGCACCAGCCAACGAGTCATTTGTGATAAGCTCGAGATTGACAGCCCTTCGTCGTGCAGTTTTGGTGGTTTGGCCACATGGAGAGAGCATCAAGTTCAATCTTCTCCATCAGGAACTTTGAAGTCGAGGGTCGCAAACGAAGAGGCAGGCCAAGGAAAACGTGGTCTGAGGTAGTCACTGAAGACCTCAAGGGTGTCTGGCCTGTCAGCTGACTTGACAGTGGATCGGGTGCTTGGAAGAGGGCTGTGAAATCCATGCGACGTCATAGCCGCCCACAAGTGGAATAGTGACATTAACGGGTAGCGAGTGGCTGATATTTCGCGCGTAGACCAGAATAGTACCAGTCCCTGTGTTACTCATCCGGCGTAAGCCCACATCTTCTGTTGAACTCATTTCCATATTCATGGAGCCATTTGTTTGCAACTGAAAAATAATAAAATAACACATCCAGGGATTTTGTTTAATAATTAACTGAAATTAAACATAAGGCCGGGTGTCTGCCGTCCGTCTGTCTAGTGCGTCCACCTCCGTGTGCCTCCGTCTCTAATTCTGTCTGTTTGTCTGCCCGCCTGCCTTTTTGACTGTCTGTGTCTGACATAAGTTTACCATTAAATAAGACATTAGTATACCATTCAATAATAATAATAATAATGACTTTATTCCGTAATTATAAAAAGTGGCTCTTCACCGTAAAAAGCTATAATACAATAAAAATGATAGTTATTTTGCATTACTTACCCCATTAAATCCTGTTAACTACCCATGAAATCCCTTTACTTACCCCACTATAAATCTCGTTACCTACCAATTAAATCTTGCTTCCAAGCCAACTAATTCCCTTTACTTACCCCATTAAATCTCGTTACCTACCTCATTAAATCTCGTTACCTACCCATTAAATCTCGTTACCTACCCCATTAAATCTCGTTACCTACCTCATTAAATCTCGTTACCCACCCCATTAAATCTCGTTACCTACCTCATTAAATCTCGTTACCTACCCCATTAAATCTCGTTACCTACCCCATTAAATCTCGTTACCTACCCCATTAAATCTCGTTACCTACCCCATTAAATCTCGTTACCCACCCCATTAAATCTCGTTACCTACCTCATTAAATCTCGTTACCTACCCCATTAAATCTCGTTACCTACCCCATTAAATCTCGTTACCTACCTCATTAAATCTCGTTACTTGCCCCACTAAAAATCTCGTTACCTACCAATTAAATCTCGCTTCCAAACCAACTACTTCCCTTTACTTACCCCATTAAATCTCGTTACCTACCCCATTAAATCTCGTTACCTATCTCATTAAATCTCGTTACCTACCCCATTAAATCTCGTTACCTACCCCATTAAATCTCGTTACCTACCTCATTAAATCTCGTTACCCACCCCATTAAATCTCGTTACCTACCTCATTAAATCTCGTTACCTACCCCATTAAATCTCGTTACCTACCCCATTAAATCTCGTTACCTACCCCATTAAATCTCGTTACCTACCTCATTAAATCTCGTTACCCACCCATTAAATCTCGTTACCTACCTCATTAAATCTCGTTACCTACCCCATTAAATCTCGTTACCTACCCCATTAAATCTCGTTACCTACCTCATTAAATCTTGTTACGAGATTTAATGGGCTATGTAAAGGGGTTTAATGGGCTATGTAAAGGGATTTAATGGGGTAGGTAACGAGATTTAATGGGCTATGTAAAGGGGTTTAATGGGGTAGGTAACGAGATTTAATGGGGTAGGTAAAAGGATTTAATGGGCTATGTAAAGGGATTTATAAATGGTGTAGGTAAAGGGATTTAATGGGGTAAGTAACGAGATTGAATGGGCTATGTAAAGGGGTTTAATGGGCTAAGTAAAGGGATTTATAAATGGTGTAGGTAAAGGGATTTAATCTCGTTACCTACCCCATTAAATCCCTTTGCTTACCCCATTAAACCCCTTTACATACCCAATTAAATCTCGTTACCTACCCCATTAAATCTCATTACCTACCCCATTAAATCCCATTACCTACCCCATTAAATCCTTTTACCTACCCCATTAAATCCCTTTACTTACCCCATTAAATCCCTTTACATAGCCCATTAAACCCCTTTACATAGCACATTAAATCTCGTTACCTACCCCATCAAATCTCGTTACCTACCCCATTAAATCTCGTTACCTACCCCATTAAATCCTTTTGCCTACCCCATTAAATCTCATTACCTACCCCATTAAATCTCATTACCTACCCCATTAAATCTCATTACCTACCCCATTAAATCTCATTACCTACCCCATTAAATCTCATTACCTACCCCATTAAATCTCGTTACCTACCCCATTAAATCCTTTTACATAGCCCATTAAACCCCTTTACATAGCCCATTAAATCCCATTACCTACCCCATTAAATCTCGTTACCTACCCCATTAAATCCCTTTACATAGCCCATTAAACCCCTTTACATAGCCCATTAAATCTCGTTACCTACCCCATTAAATCTCATTACCTACCCCATTAAATCTCTTTGCTTACCCCATTAAACCCCTTTACATACCCCATTAAATCTCGTTACCTACCCCATTAAATCTCATTACCTACCCCATTAAATCCCATTACCTACCCCATTAAATCCTTTTACCTACCCCATTAAATCCCTATACTTACCCCATTAAATCCCTTTACATAGCCCATTAAACCCCTTTACATAGCACATTAAATCTCGTTACCTACCCCATCAAATCTCGTTACCTACCCCATTAAATCTCGTTACCTACCCCATTAAACCCCTTTACATAGCCCATTAAATCTCGTTACCTACCCCATTAAATCTCATTACCTACCCCATTAAATCCCTTTACATAGCCCATTAAATCTCGTTACCTACCCCATTAAATCCTTTTACCTACCCCATTAAATCTCATTACCTACCCCATTAAATCCCATTACCTACCCCATTAATTCCTTTTACCTACCCCATTAAATCCCTTTACATAGCCTATTAAACCCCTTTACATAGCCCATTAAATCTCGTTACCTACCCCATTAAATCCCTTTACATAGCCCATTAAACCCCTTTACATAGCCCATTAAATCTCGTTACTTACCCCATTAAATCCCTTTACCTACACCATTTATAAATCCATTTATTTAGTCCATAAACCCCTTTACATAGCGCATTTAATCTCGTTACCTACCTCATTAAATCCCTTTACATAGCCCATTAAATCCTTTTACCTACCCCATTAAATCTCGTTACCTACCCCATTAAATCCCTTTACATAGCCCATTAAACCCCTTTACATAGCCCATTAAATCTCGTTACCTACCCCATTAAATCCCTTTACATAGCCCATTAAATCTCGTTACTTACCCCATTAAATCCCTTTACCTACACCATTTATAAATCCCTTTACTTAGCCCATTAAACCCCTTTACATAGCCCATTCAATCTCGTTATTTACCCCAGTAAATCCCTTTACCTACACCATTTATAAATCCCTTTACATAGCCCATTAAATCCTTTTACCTACCCCATTAAATCTCGTTACCTACCCCATTAAACCCCTTTACATAGCCCATTAAATCTCGTTACCTACCCCATTAAATCCCTTTACATAGCCCATTAAACCCCTTTACATAGCCCATTAAATCTCGTTACCCCATTAAATCCCTTTACCTACACCATTTATAAATCCCTTTACTTAGCCCATTAAACCCATTTACATAGCACATTAAATCTTGTACCTACCCCATTAAATCTCGTTACCTACCTCATCAAATCTCGTTACCTACCCCATTTAATCTCGTTACCTACCCCATTAAATCTCGTTACCTACCCCATTAAATCCCTTTACTTACCTCATTAAATCTCGTTACCCACCTCATTAAATCTCGTTACCCACCCCATTACCCACCCCATTAAATCCTTTTACTTGCCCCATTAAATTTCGTTACCTACCCCATGAAATCCCTTTCTTTACCCCATTAATCCTGTTACATCATTAAATCCCGTTATTTACCCCATTCAATCGTGTTGCCTACTCCATTAAACCCGGTTACTTACCCCATTAAACCCCGTTACTTACCCCATTTGTTTCCAAGCAATACGGGGCATCCCGCGTGCAACGAGTCATCGTCGCTTTCTCCTGATTTCTTCAGATTATACCAGAATATCGCTCCACCCTGGAGTTAAAATCAAGTCTTATTTGTTTATCAAATCTGTTTACTTGTTTGCGTTTGTCTGTTTGTCTTAATGGTTGACGTGAAAAGAGTATATATTAATATATTCAGGAGCTCATCACCTAGGAGCGTCCATCTCCCGTGTTTTCACAGTGTAACAGTGTATTGGAAAATGAAGCCTGTATGAAGTTATTTTTAGTTTCAAATTTTCACGCAAAACTTACGTCGCACATTCGCTCAGCCAGAATACAGGTAGCGTATGCTTTGTTTAGAGAAGTTTATTAAAGCGGCAAATCTATTGTGCTAAAATAACTTCAGACCTGATTCATTTTCCAATTCGCTATTACACCTTCCTGATCTACTTTCACGATAACCAGCTCGTCGCTAAAATTCGATCAGTACCTTTAGTGGGGTCGCTTTGACTCCCGCGTTGACAAAGACTGTTGAACCTCCTGCCTCTACTTCGGATAACTAAAAAGAAAAAGTGTCAGAAATGACGATAGTCTCTCCTGCAGCTATCTTTTGTCTTCGGGCACAGCGGGGACTACCTCGAAATATATACGGGGATGATCCTCCTTAAGGCCGATTTTTGAAGCAATTGTCGCGGCGATTTTTCCCGCGCGAGTTGCAATTCCAACTCTCTTGTATAAACGAGGTGCAAATCCGGTGCGATTTCTGTGCTCTCGTTTCAAGTCGCATCAAGTTGCAAAGATTTTCGAACATCGTGGCAGATCGCGCCGAGTTGCACCTATAGTTGACATTTAGTGATTTCGTACTTGTGAGAAAATTCGCCACGATTCGCGCAACAAAAATTGCAGCAAAAGTTGCAAGTGTAAACGGACCTTTAGGGGATAACGATTCACTCAAGTGCGAGATGGTAGTCCCACCGCAGTTAAATATCAAGAGAAGCTTTTCAGAGACTTTCCTTTGCCGAGATCTTTACTCGAAACTTTGATTGTTGGTTGGCGCTTGAAGTGAAATTTCATTGAATTAAGTACTTACATAGAACATAAATGTAGCTATTCTGTTGCCTTGACCAAAACCAGCCATATGGGAAGTCTCCATGTCCTGAAAAAAGGAGACCCAGAAATGAGTCGTCTCATTCTAGTCCCCCTCCCTCTCCCTCTCTCTAGGCGGTGCGGGTTGTGAGTCCTTTTTTCGTGGGAAACCCGGTCCGTATGCTGAACCGACGCCATCTTGTATTTTGAGAAGCGCGCGTGACCCGCCATCTTGAAAATTACCCAGAAGACTCTTGGAACGAGGTAAAGACGAGGCCACGAGCTTCTCAAAATCCAAGATGGCGCCCGATCAGCGAACGGATCGGGTTTCCGCGATAAACACCCAGACAGTAACCGCGTGCAAACAGGCTAAGTCTGAGTCCACTACACCAACACTGTAGATTATGTGCCATCCTATTTACCAGATTCTTAAAGGGGCTATGGCACGGTTCTTTCAACAAAATGTTATAAAATAAGAGCAGTGATCTACATAAACATCTCAGAATCCTACATTACACATGGCATTTCATCAAATATACCATTTCGTAATCCAATTCCATCCGCTCGATAACATATGAACATACTCTAAATTTGTGCTCATCTAGCCGTTGAAAGGTTATTTAACAAACCTAGATGATTATTTTGCTCATTTCTTTTGAATTTCACGACATTTAAGCAACCTAAATTAACCCTAAAATCGTGACACTACCGCTTTATTGATTCACGTAAGCAAGTCAAAAGAAGAATTTCTTTCCTGACAAAATAAAACTAAAATAAGTAAGACTCTACTTTACTACCATTTGCGTACATCCATGAAGTGTGGCGATATGACGTTTGTCGAAAAGTAGTCACGTTTCTCGATCTCTGATTGGCTAAAACATAACGTTCAAAACTGCAGCCAATCAGCGAGCAAGAACCGCGACAACCTCTCGACAAAATATGCACGTTTGAAACAAAAACTAACGCGAAAAAATCGTCACACTTCATGGATGGACGTAAATGGTGGTACAACACCAGAAATTAAGTCAATCCACGATAGGTAGTATGGGGCTGCGCTAGTGGGCCTCCGCCGCTATGTGCTCCGCTTTTTCAAATTTCCCATCTTACTATTATACTTACAAGGGAGTGGTCATAGTGTGGTTCGTAATGCCCTCCTATTCCATAATTATTGATCTGTGAAAGTAAAACAATGCGGGATTATTTCCTGTCAAAGTATAGAAGGCTTCATGAGTTTAAGGTGTAAAGGGACCAAGGCCTGCAGTCAAGGCCTATGCAGTCAAGGCCTGCAGTCAAGGCCTATGCAGTCAAGGCCTATGCAGTCAAGGCCTGCAGTCAAGGCCTGCGGCAAACCTCGAACTTCAGTCGCTCCTCTTCAGTCGAACCTTTCCTTTTTCAAAGGATGCCGCTTCATTAGACTTTATAATCAAAAACGTTCTATTGTTTTGGATTGGAACGGCGCGACTCTGGCACAAGGCATAAGAAAATTACCTAAATATTTTGGCTATGCTACACTAAGGCTTTGGCAACGCCACTGAATCGGGACGGTTTGAATATAGACCTCCTTAGTAATGGGACGCGGGCGCCTAGTTTTGCCATTTCAGATCATGAGGCATTTCCATGAGTATTCGTTTTCTCCTGCTTCTGCGCACCGGAGGATATATAATATATAGATTTAGGCAATGCCTAAAAGCGGAACTCCAATCATAGCCTAGTTTTGCCATTTCAGATCATGAGGCATTTCCATGAGTATTCGTTTACTCCTGCTGCTGCGCACCGGAGGATATATAATATATAGATTTAGGCAATGCCTAAAAGCGGAACTCCAATCATACACACCCCACTTCTTACTGCATGGTTTATTCTTATAACAAATGCATCTTCCTCTTCTCTGGAACTGATTTGTGCACAGGCGACTAAAGTGCAAGAGGCGTTGAGAATTTACAGATAACATAGTTCGGTATTAATATATAGAGACGCAAAAAATAACGTCTGGGTACGAAACTGCCGGTTCGTCCTTTTCTTCATCTTTTGCATGCGGACTACGAGGAAATATATGAATTATGTTAAGCTGGTTGTTTGCCTTCGTGTGTTTCACGAGTACCATTTTAAAATCCTCATTATCTAAACTATTAACCCACGCAGCTGGATTTCAATTTTAGGCCCGTCAATTATTTGAAACACGCTCGGGACATAGCCTTTAACAGTTTCATCCCAGCTCTGCCGTTGAGCTATCGCGGCTTGTGGATGTAGTGATTTGTGTACGAAGCATGCACGGAGAGCGTGGCACGAAACTGTCACAATGGGTGATCTAGGGGCACAGCATCGCACGGCCTGAGGAAATATGAAATTCTATGCTAAGCTGGTTGTTTGTTGTTTGGTTGTTTCATGAGTACCATTATACAATCCTTATCATCTAAACTATTAACCCACGCAGCTGGATTTCATTTAAGTCCCGTCAGTTATTTGAAACACGCTCGGGACATAGCCTTACAGGTTCATCCCAGCTAGCCGTTGAAGACTCGTTGAGCTATCCCGCGTTCTGTAAGCGGACCGATATCAGTGTGATTCATATTGTTCTTTCATGCCATTCTTCACTCGTTTTCTGGCAAGCTCAGCCAAGATGCCGTGATAGTGAAGGTTGGAGACTTGGCAGAAGGTTGGAGACCTTGCCACCCAGGGTGCGGTCTTTAAGGACACACAAAGTTCCACTCTGAAGTTTGTTCCATTACGTCCCTTAATACCAAACTATTGACACTACTGATAATATCGCCTAAAACACTACATTAGTAGTCCAGCCCTTGCAGTGGACGTAGTATCAGAGGTCGCGTAGTATCAAAGGTCACATTCAGTTTGTTTGTGAAGGTTGGAGACCTTACCACCCAGGGTGCGGTATATTTAGGGGCACACGCAATTGTTTGTTGTAGTTGAAAAGCTGCAGAGTCGATAAAAGTCTTTATACAAGGGTTCCCTAAATATCAAACTATTGACACTACTGACCATATCGCCTAAAATGGTCCACACTATAGTCCAGCCCTTGTGGACACAGTATCAAAGGTCGCACTCAGTTATTGATACTTGTTTGTAAAGGATGGAGACCTTGGAACCCAGGGTGCGGTTTTTGAGGAACGTTGGCATTTTTTTGTACTTGAAAAGCGGCATGAGTCAACAAAAGACATTATACAAGAGACGCTTATACCCGTTATACCACATTATTGACACAACTGACCATATCGCCTAAAATAGGATGGACACTCTGAATACCCAAATGGCCTGGATATGAGAGAAGAACTCTAGAACTCGACCTATTTATATTTAATACTTTACATTTATTGTCCCGTATTCTCTATCTTCTTTGTGTCGCGCGCAAGCCAGTGCGCGCGCATGTTTGTGAATATATACGCGATTTTGTAACGGTTTTAGTCGCCCTGAAGGACCGAAATAAAGGTCCGAAACGTTGGCATATTTTGCATTTCTGTTTTTGGTTTTCCCTTCTCTATCATAGCAATCGTGGTACAACACGCGCAATTCCGCCTGATAGTAAGGCTAGCAACAGGGTAGGGTTTCCCCAAATGGATCTACGAACACGGTACTGAAATTCACCTCTTCTCTGGAACTGATTGGTGGGACCCAGGGTGCGGACTTTAAGGACACACAAAGTTCCACTCTGAAGTTTGTTCCATTACGTCCCTTAAAACCAAACTATTGGCACTACTGATCATATCGCCTAAAACACCACAGTAGTCCAGCCCTTGCAGTGGACGTAGTATCAAAGGTTGCATTCAGTTTGTTTGTGAAGGTTGGAGACCTTACCACCAAGGGTGCAGTATTTAGGGACACACGCAAAGTTCCACTACGTTTGCAATTTTTTGTAGTCGAAAAGCGGCAGAGTCGATAAACATTATTTATATAAGGGTTCCCTAAATACCACACTATTGGCATTACTGGCCATATCGCCTAAAACGGTCCACACTATAGTCCAGCCCTTGTGGACGTAATATCAAAGGTCGCGTAGTATCTAAGGTCGCATATACTTGTTTGTGAAGGTTGGAGACCTTGGAACCGAGGTTGCGGTCTTTAAGGAACGTTGGCAACTTTGTGTACTTGAAAAGCGGCATGAGTCGATAACAAACTTTATACAAGGGACGCTTATACCACACTATCGCCTAAAATAGTCCACACTAGTAGTCTAGCCCTAATTGGACGCAGTAAAGTTTAACGACGTCAAGTGGTTCTTAAGGGAAGGCTTTAATGGAGGTCCCGGAGAGTGGAGACCAAAACTTGTATTCCGGAACTGATTCTGGGATTCCTTAACACATGGAACGCCCTGTCAGTGCTTATATAACGGACGTGGTTTAGAGTGAGTCAGTTCATACGGTGGATCCTTGATTGCGAAAGTAGTTCACTCAATACAAGAGGTAAGGGGGTCCTTGTGCAAATACATTTTTCTATTTTGCTCTGCTTCCACTTTAAAGAGCCCGTGTCAGCCACTCCTGTTTTTGTTTTCGTTCGATATTAGAAGACGAATTACGTGTTGAACTCTCTTAATAAACATCTAAAAACAAGCTTTCAGATTTGATTTACCGAATTCAATCGAGAACATTGCTCTACTTTCTCTAAATCAGCCGATGGAAATGGATGCTTTTTCTGACTTGGTATGTTGCTATGCTGTCAAAATGGCGGCTGACACAGGCTCTTTAATTCGCGAATGGACGAGGGTTGTCCAATACACTGACAAATTTATGCAAGGCATTGTCTAAAACAATGGAGTGCAATGGAGTGTATTATAGAACGAGGCAATACAATGGAGGAGAACAATACAATGCATAAATTTGTCAGAGTATTGGACTAGTATGACTAGCGAACTATGGCAAAAAGAAAAAAAAAATTCATAATTAAAATTTTTTTAAGGTTTTATTAAAAATTCGGGTGTGAGAGTTTCAAGAGATAACGCTGTCGAACTGCTAGACCTTGACTCCCAAGTAACACATTGTTTTAATCCTTAAAGGTGTTTCTCAAAAACCGTGTCTGCGTTTTTTAAAATTTCGATCAGTTCTCCCAACATCCCCCTCGTGTTTGTAAGAAAGCAGAGAGCACGCGGAAAGTACTTTTATTGCTTAATGATAGACGTTAGTGATCGCGCGTCTGTAGTTACATAGAGGTAAAGTGAACTGAAAATTGATAGTGTTTTTTTTTAATAGAAAGCGAGAGTATTTGCGAATTGGATACACGTGCGGATAGACCATGAAGAGCAAGATACTCATCGTGATGGCTATGGTCGTGATCAGCATGCATATCGTGGCCATAACCGAGGCACAGAATCAGTGCTCACCACCTTGTAAGTTTTTGGGTCGTACCTTATAATCCTCAGGGTATATAAATCCCACCATATTCTCACTGGTCTAATTAGTGCGCATATATTTCAAATAATTAGCATAATCATCAGTTGGGCGCTAGGTCCGTTTCTCGCACCCCATGCATTTCATTGCTTTTTTTAATAGTCGATATACGTTAGAGGCGTTCACGGGCAAAACAATCGCGTCGGCCAAGCGTTGAAGGGATCGAGTAATTCTTCCAGCTTCTCTATTTCGTCCTGCGCATCAAGAGACTAACAAGCGCGCGCGCCAACTGTAAAATCTCTAAAAACGCGCGCGACAACTGAAAACCTCTAAAAACGCGCGCGAACAAGCCTGCTACTCGCCTTTGAAGCGTGCGACCCAAAATATCTTGCATTAGCGTCACGCTACTAAAGATAGTTGAGCTTTAGAACTTTAGAACTTAGCCCTATGTTGAAATAGAGAATGGAAAATAAATCGCATTCATTTATGGCGACTCACTCGAAATTCAAAATTCCTCAAACTGTTGAACTCAGGGTCATAACTTTTGTGTCTGTTCCTCTATTCTCACAATTCTTGCAGTAGCTTTTTTATGAAGTAAATAAATACTAATAAGCCCCTAATTACTTACGTAGTCTCAAATCAAGTCAAGTTTCAAAACATTCGTCGGAACAGAACACAGCAGAAACCTGCCGACTAGCGCTGATTCTATGAAAATTCACTGGGCCACGTAGTAACAAAATTACCAAACTCCAAACCGTGAAATACATATCGTGGATACCATCATCGACACATTCGCCACGCGCCATCCAAGGAGACTACTTTTTGTAAACATTTTGGCTGACGAATAAAGCTACTAGTTTTTTACTATAGCTCCGGCTGTACAACAAGGTACAATTTGGACACTAATGTCGGAATTTCCTCCCCCCCCCCCCCAAAAAAAAAAAAAATTTGACTACGCCCCTGGCATGGTCTTTAGTATGGCGCCATTTGTTTAGTATTTGGCCACTTCATTTGCCGTTTTATTCTTCCTTATAGGCCTTCACGATGACGGCATTCAAGATCCTTCAGTCGAACAACAGATTGAGAGGCACGAGAAACAGGATAATATGATCAAGTACGTAGAATCGAGGAAGAAATTGAGCGCCTTCTTCTCTCTACAACAGGATTAAGGGGGGTGATTCAAGTATTTTTTGGTCGGGGATGATCGTCGGGAATTCTCAATTTCACCTCTAAAAGATACCAAAGATGGCGTGACTCAAATATTTTTTTACTCTAAGAGATACCCTTACAGATGAGGCCTGTGCCAAGTAGGCGCGAAGGAGACATGTAACACGTAAAAGTTACTCATCATGAAATTTCCGTGTTTGAATAAAATGCTACCTTTAATGTTGCCTAATTTATCTTCTTCTCCTCGAAGAAAAAACGTTTTTTCAGAAGCACCATCATGAGACAAAAGAATTTGGACACATATTTCGGCCCTAAAAGATACCAAAAGATACTAAAAGATCTCCCTAAAATTCATTGAAGATCAAGATCACCCCTAAATGAGACCAAAAAATATGGGAGTCCCCCCCCCACCGGGGATCATCTTCGTTTTTGCGAATCTTTACAGATTCTCCGTACAGTGGGTAACGAAATTTACGTTTATCCTATATAATAGTCGATTACTTTGTTTACCAGGCGCTTGCTATCGAGACGTCAAAAGTGAAGTGAAAACAACAAACAAGAGATGATACGATCAAGACATGGACTGTCCGACGATTTGAATCTGAAGTCATGTTCCTGTAGTTAAAGAGCCCTTGTCAGCCACTCCTTTGTTATTGTTTTCAGTCGATATCAGACAACGAATTGCGTGTAGAAATCTTGAAATAGTCTTCTAAAAACGAAGTTTTATTATTCATTTATCGAATTCAATCGCAAATATTGCACTACATTCCCTAAATCAGCCGATGGAAATGGATGCTTTTTCTGTCTCGGTATGTTGCCAGGCTGAGAAAATGGAGGCTGACAGAGGCTCTTTAAACCACAAATACAAAGATTTGATAGTTACCAGCGGTGCTGGGATAGGGGTATTATAATCATGGCTAATAATCAAAATACCCGGAAATGACTTGCATTTTTAATCAATAAAAGTATCATCGTTTTCATTGATGTAGTTTTGTTTTTCTCTCCCATTCTCGAACCCAGAGCTCCCCGGCTCGTCGCCTCGCAGGGGAGGCCTCTGGTGATATCCATTTGTGGGCCTTCGCTGATTGGCTGAAATGGCGCGCACGCGTACATAAAAGTAGCTTAATCTCGCTTTATAAAAACGTATCTGTCAAAATAAGACACATGGCATTCGTTTCCTAATCGTCTTTTCAACCTATGCCTTCGACTTGAACGCTCTAAAAGTAATTGTGAGGCATAAAACCACCATTTTCTTTACGCATGCGTAGGTGACACCAGAGCCTCCCCCGTGAGGTGACGAGCCGGGGAGCTGTGGGTACGAGAATGTTCTCTCCCTAGTCCCGACGTTATTTTTAGTGCCGTTTTCATTATTTCTTTATTAAGAAACAGGCAACCCGCGTTCGAGCGTTCAAATAACACATAGCAATCACAAACATGACTCACAGGTTTTCAGTAGGCGCATGCGCGGAAAGTTATTTCTCTCAACGCCAAGCCTCTGTGTCAAATCTCGCGCATGCGTCATTGGCTGTCACAATAGCTTGATTCCACCCTATTCTCGCATCCAGATCTCCTTGGTTCGTCACGTGATTTGACTAGCACACGATCAGGAAGCCATTCAAGTGCGCGCAAAACCGGTTTCTAACTGGTTTGCTACAGTGTAATATACGGCTCAATATCTGCACTCAATTTTGACATTATATGGTAAAATGACGTCACACTCGTATAATAAATCCTATAATAGAAGAAGAAAGCTCCTTTGAGCTACTTGAGTAAACAGTATAACATGTATACCATGTAACATCAATTGGTTTACCTGCAAGTACTCGCTAGACTTCGTGCTTAGTCCTGTCAGGAAGCTAACGCGTTTGTTGATGCGTCGAACTAAGTCGCTGTCAACCTCCCTTAGCCAAGCACTAAGATAAACCAACACAAAGAAACAAATTAACAAACAAACAAACAAACAAGTAAAAGTAGTGAAAAGCCGCGAAATAGACCTCTTTACCTTGGGCGTAATGTTGTCCCATTTCAGATCACGTGGCATTCATTTGAATAATATTTCTTTGTTTGGGTTTCTTTAATATTCATACATCCTTCGGTGCGTTAGCAAAAAAACAAAGAACGAATACTCATGGGAATGCCACGTGATCTGAAATGGGGCAACATTACGCCCAAGGTAAAGAGGTCTGTTGCACGGAAGACCAAAAAGCAAGTCACGAGTCTTTGCGGCTGGAAAATTATTAATCACATTTTAAAATTTAAACGGAAAAATAATATACTTTTAGGGTGAGAATAATGGGTTCAACGCGATCAGTGCGATGGCGACTCTAACATTTTCGGGGTTTACCTTGGGGTAAGAACCATTCCCAGGTGGGGGTGCTCGTCAGTAATATTCGATTTTTACCCCTAATAGGTAGCAAACATGGCGTCGCTTAGTTAATTTTGACCCCTAAAAGGTACTAACAAGACGTACTTGGTACTTTCCCTCGTAATTTTCTCTCATATTTTTTACGAGGGAAAATACGTCTGAAATTCAGGCTACCAACAAGTGTGATTTGCTTGATTTGCTAGAACGGGAGTCCCCCCGGGGAATCCACCGCTGTCCCCATCCCCTCCTCAAGATACCACGATGTGTTATCACTTTCCTTTATCACTTACTTTTTGCTTATTCTGTAGTCTGCTGGCTCGACCGTTCCCTTATCAAAATTACTCACTCTTGCTCTCCTCAACTAAAAGAAAAGAAAGGAATTCTCGCGGGATTAAAAAATCTACAATCTAAAAATAGATTCATCTACTTCTGTGCTTCGGATGCCCACCAATAGGTGTGGAGACTCCTGTTGATGGGCTCCCTGTGCTTCGGATGCCCACCACTAGTTAATGGAGACTCCTATTGATGGGCTCCCTGTGCTTCGGATGCCCACCAATAGTTAATGGAGACTCCTATTGATGGGCTCCCTGTGCTTCGGATGCCCACCAATAGATGGAGGCTCCTGTTGATGGGCTCCCTGTGCTTCGGACGCCCACCAATAGGTGATGGAGACTCCTGCTGATGGGCTCCCTGTGCTTCGGATGCCCACCAATAGGTGATGGAGACTCCTGCTGATGGGCTCCCTGTGCTTCGGATGCCCGCCAATAGGTAATGGAGACTCCTATTGATGGGCTCCCTGTGCTTCGGATGCCCACCAATAGTTAATTTCTCGGATGTTGATGGGCTCCCTGTGCTTCGGACGCCCCCCAGTAGGTGTTGGAGACTCCTGTTGATGGGTCCTAGTCGCGCGGATTTATTTGTGTGTAAAGTTAAAAGTTTTTCGTTCGAGCAAATCAAACGGTGGATTAAGACCGACAATCTACGATAAATGGTAGAGTCTAAATCTGGCTAAGGTTTGGCTAAGAAAGCTAAGCTTTCTTTTCTACTCAATTAGTCGTTCAGTTTTCTCTCTTCATAGCAATTTAGACCTCGCTGGCCTGATACCTACCCGTGGTCTAGCCAGCTTCAGCATTTCTGTTATCTCCCGCTCACTCAGTACATTATGAAACAAGGTAATCCGGGGACTTAAATTTAACGTCTCCATGGCAACAGGTCGAAGTCGAAGTCCCGGATGCTGGTTGAAGTAGCTACAAGTCAGCCTGTCGGTCTCTTCAGGTGACGTCCTCCTCTGGTTTAACCGACAGAGTTCCGCGTAGGTTATAAGTTTTTCGTCAACTTCATCATGGTCGATGTTGTATGGTTTCACGCTATTGTTCTGGCGTTCGGCAATGAGACGCTGCATTTCTCGGATGTTGTACTGTGCTTGTTCGTCACGTGGGTCTAGAATGAAAAGGTATTTGTTCTTATTATACTTTTGACCTTTCTCGCGCCTGCCCACCCGTTCTAATGTTACCATACCTCTTCGTGCAAGTTCGTAGTAATAGTCGAGTGAACTTGACCAATTACCAAGCTGTAAACAAGAAACCAACAAAGCAAGCAGTAATGATTGGATTTCAAACGCGCGTATTTTCTGTCCAAAAACCTAGTTTTAGCACCAAATCGCGAGCTGCTCTGATTAACTCGCGAGCGGCCCGGAATCCTATGTTCCGGGACAGAGTTCCGGGCACCGAGTCGTGCACGGGCGGGCGCGCTGATTTCCGTGGCTCGCGCGCTAATGTCTTCGATAATTTTATGGTGTTTGGGTGAGAGCAAAAATATGTGTTATACTCCTATACTCCTATACTTCCATACTCCTACACTCCCTACACTGAAATGCTGTGACCTCGGCCTTGAAAATACTGACCGAGACCGCCCCTTTAACTGAGATCTGAGAAACCCCAAAAGGAACTTCCCTTTTCTCGTATCCAGAGCTCCCTGGCTCGTCTGCTCGCAGGGAAGGCTGTGGCGACATCAATTGGACGGCTTCCGCTGATTGGCTGATTTTGAACGTTAGGACATGCGCAGAAAGTTGTTTCTCTCAACGTCTCTGTATCAAATCTCGCGCATGCGTCAATGGCTGATACCAGATCCTCCCCCGTGAGGTGACGAGCCGAGGAGCTCTGGGTACGAGACTGGAACTTCCCTTGGTATTAGAGCTTCTTACGTGATATTCCAAGAAGGCAATGTGGTTCAGCACATCACTTCTGCGCACGCGTACTTCGCCCGTGAAATCCCGCAAGTCTTCTCGGGTACCCATCAGCCTTAGCGTGCTCTTAAACCAACTTTTTGAAAGTTCAATCTCTCCATTCTCATAAGCTTTGCGGCCAATGTGAAAGTTATCAAGCGCTGTCAACTGCGCATGCGCAGAATTGTGACCCGGGAGCCTGCCATAAGAGATGGCCTGGGGAGTAATCTGGTAGACCTCCTGGAGTCGGAGAATCGCTTCTCGTGAGCCATTGAAGTCTGCTGCTGTTGGGTAAAGGGATTTGAATCTTGTAATAGTTTTGACGAATTCTGAAAGAAAAAGGCAAGGTTTTAAAGCATTAACAGTTTGTCGTGCTAACACGTTTCTAGCTAAATATCCTTAGGATCCTAAATCAAAGCACCGCTACGGTGAACTTGTGCATACACCTAAGGCGATAACCATTTCCCTTTTCTTTGGTAGCCTGCAAAGCAGTTTGAATTTTATTAACTGATTTTCTGATTATTTTGCATTCATTGTTGCCCTGCATTAGATAATGCAAAAAGTACAGAAAAAAATGCTATGTGTTGGTGCCAAACCTCAATGTTTTGTGGGATCTGAGTGTCCTGTCTGGATAGTTACATCAGAGCCCAGAAGGGGTAATATTTTGGCCTGGGAAAATGGGGGCTAGGGTTGGGTACAGCAGACCTGAAAACAATAGAAAATGGGGGTGTTTTTTTTTTATTTTTAGAGCATGAAAATTCTATAAAATTTGACCTTGGAAATTTCAAAGTTCCATAACTTTTGAACTAAGCAAAATTTAAAAAAACGCAGAAACACCTTTAAGGATCAAAACAATGTGTTACTTGGGAGTCAAGGTCAAGCAGTTCTGCAGGGGTAGCTCTTGAAAGTGTCACACCCACATTTTTAATAAAACGTTTAAAAAAATTATATTTACTAAAAAATGATTTCTTTTTGCCATAGCTTGCTAGTCCATTCTATAAGCTTTCCAACGATGTATAGGTTGACATGTTTTGGTTAAACTAATGAGTTCTATGATTTTTTTTCCCGAGGAGGTGCGCGAAGGTTCTCAGTAACTTTAAGAGATAGGGCTCTTAAAAATGTTATGCAAATTAGATGATGTCAGGTCTGGCAAAATCAGCTAAGTCAAATATCTGATTGCAAAAAAAAGTGCACTCCCAAGATCCAAGGAAATCTATGTTTTCCAAAATTCCTCTACCATGTGGAATTTCCAGGTTTCTCCACAACCTCTGCAGAAATTTCAAGCAACCCCTGATGAAAAATAAAAAGTTGCACAAAATTGTGAGCAAATTTCACTGTGTAAGCCAATCACAAAGTGATTACACCAATTCAAAGTAATTTCCAATTACTCACGACAGTCATCTGAAATCCGCTCTATAAGCTTTTATACAACAACACTAGTAAATGGCGTGCTCTGATTGGTGGAGAGCCATGTTGCTATAAGAGTACAGATACACGGTTGACAAAAATCTCTGTTTGTTGTTGTATAAAACAAATAGATCTTGTTATTTGTGCGTATGTACTGTAATAGATACACAGAAGACGTCACAGAATGTCATGAACAACAGTCACACAACCGCTCTATAAGCTTTTATACAACAACACTAGTAAATGGCGTGCTCTGATTGGTCGAGAGCCATGTTGCTATAAGAGTACAGATACACGGTTGACAAAAATCTCTGTTTGTTGTTGTATAAAACAAAAAGATCTTGTTTTTTGTGCGTATGTACTGTAATAGATACACAGAAGACGTCACAGAATGTCATGAACGTGAGCCATTGAAGTCTGCTGCTGTTGGGTAAAGGGATTTGAATCTTGTAATAGTTTTGACGAATTCTGAAAGAAAAAGCCAAGGTTTTAAAGCATTAACAGTTTGTCGTGCTAACACGTTTCTAGCTAAATATCCTTAGGATCCTAAATCAAAGCACCGCTACGGTGAACTTGTGCATACACCTAAGGCGATAACCATTTCCCTTTTCTTTGGTAGCCTGCGAAGCAGTTTGAATTTTATTAACTGATTTTCTGATTATTTTGCATTCATTGTTGACCTGCATTAGATAATGCAAAAAAGTACAGAAAAAAAATGCCATGTGTTGGTGCCAAACCACGATGTTTTGTGGGATCTGAGTGTCCTGTCTGGATAGTTACATCAGAGCCCAGAAGGGTAATTTGGGTATTTTGGCCTGGGAAAATGGGGGCTAGGGTTGGGTACAGCAGACCTGAAACCAATAGAAAATGAAGATGTTTTTTTTTTAATTTTTAGAGCATGAAAATTCTATAAAATTTGACCTTGGAAATTTCAAAGTTCCATAACTTTTGAACTAAGCAAAATTTAAAAAAACGCAGACATGGTTTTTGAGAAACACCTTTAAGGATTAAAGAGGGTTGTCCAATACACTGACAAATTTATGCAAGGCATTGTCTAAAACAATGGAGTGCAATGGAGTGTATTATAGAACGAGGCAATACAATGGAGAAGAACAATACCATGCATAAATTTGTCAGAGTATTGGACTAGTATGCTCTTGAAAGTGTCACACCCACATTTTTAATAAAACCTTTAAAAAAATTATATTACTAAAAAATGATTTCTTTTTGCCATAGCTCGCTAGTCCATTCTATAAGCTTTCCAACGATATATAGGTTGACATGTTTTGGTTAAACTAAGAAGTTCTATTATTTTTTTTTCCGAGGAGGTGCGCAAAGGTTCTCAGTAACTTTAAGAGATAGGGCTCTTAAAAATGTTATGCAAATTAGATGATGTCAGGTCTGGCAAAATCAGCTAAGTCAAATATCTGATAGCAAAAAAAACGTGCACTCCCAAGATCCAAGGAAATCTAATGTTTTCCAAAATTCCTCTACCATGTACAATTTCCAGGTTTCTCCACAACATCTGCAGAAATTTCAAGCAACTATCCTGTCTGGATAGTTACATCAGAGCCCAGAAGGGGTAATTTGGGTATTTTGGCCTGGGAAAATGGGGGCTAGGGTTGGGTACAGCAGACCTGAAAACAATAGAAAATGAAGATGTTTTTTTTTAATTTTTAGAGCATGAAAATTCTATAAAATTTGACCTTGGAAATTTCAAAGTTCCATAACTTTTGAACTAAGCAAAATTTAAAAAAACGCAGACATGGTTTTTGAGAAACACCTTTAAGGATTAAAGAGGGTTGTCCAATACACTGACAAATTTATGCAAGGCATTGTCTAAAACAATGGAGTGCAATGGAGTGTATTATAGAACGAGGCAATACAATGGAGAAGAACAATACCATGCATAAATTTGTCAGAGTATTGGACTAGTATGCTCTTGAAAGTGTCACACCCACATTTTTAATAAAACCTTTAAAAAAATTATATTTACTAAAAAATGATTTTTTTTTGCCATAGCTCGCTAGTCCATTCTATAAGCTTTCCAACGATATATAGGTTGACATGTTTTGGTTAAACTAAGAAGTTCTATTATTTTTTTTTTCCGAGGAGGTGCGCAAAGGTTCTCAGTAACTTTAAGAGATAGGGCTCTTAAAAATGTTATGCAAATTAGATGATGTCAGGTCTGGCAAAATCAGCTAAGTCAAATATCTGATAGCAAAAAAAACGTGCACTCCCAAGATCCAAGGAAATCTAATGTTTTCCAAAATTCCTCTACCATGTACAATTTCCAGGTTTCTCCACAACATCTGCAGAAATTTCAAGCAACTATCCTGTCTGGATAGTTACATCAGAGCCCAGAAGGGGTAATTTGGGTATTTTGGCCTGGGAAAATGGGGGCTAGGGTTGGGTACAGCAGACCTGAAAACAATAGAAAATGAAGATGTTTTTTTTTTTAATTTTTAGAGCATGAAAATTCTATAAAATTTGACCTTGGAAATTTCAAAGTTCCATAACTTTTGAACTAAGCAAAATTTAAAAAAACGCAGACATGGTTTTTGAGAAACACCTTTAAGGATTAAAGAGGGTTGTCCAATACACTGACAAATTTATGCAAGGCATTGTCTAAAACAATGGAGTGCAATGGAGTGTATTATAGAACGAGGCAATACAATGGAGAAGAACAATACCATGCATAAATTTGTCAGAGTATTGGACTAGTATGCTCTTGAAAGTGTCACACCCACATTTTTAATAAAACCTTTAAAAAAATTATATTTACTAAAAAATGATTTTTTTTTGCCATAGCTCGCTAGTCCATTCTATAAGCTTTCCAACGATATATAGGTTGACATGTTTTGGTTAAACTAAGAAGTTCTATTATTTTTTTTTCCGAGGAGGTGCGCAAAGGTTCTCAGTAACTTTAAGAGATAGGGCTCTTAAAAATGTTATGCAAATTAGATGATGTCAGGTCTGGCAAAATCAGCTAAGTCAAATATCTGATTGCAAAAAAAACGTGCACTCCCAAGATCCAAGGAAATCTAATGTTTTCCAAAATTCCTCTACCATGTACAATTTCCAGGTTTCTCCACAACATCTGCAGAAATTTCAAGCAACTATCCTGTCTGGATAGTTACATCAGAGCCCAGAAGGGGTAATTTGGGTATTTTGGCCTGGGAAAATGGGGGCTAGGGTTGGGTACAGCAGACCTGAAAACAATAGAAAATGAAGATGTTTTTTTTTAATTTTTAGAGCATGAAAATTCTATAAAATTTGACCTTGGAAATTTCAAAGTTCCATAACTTTTGAACTAAGCAAAATTTAAAAAAAACGCAGACATGGTTTTTGAGAAACACCTTTAAGGATTAAAGAGGGTTGTCCAATACACTGACAAATTTATGCAAGGCATTGTCTAAAACAATGGAGTGCAATGGAGTGTATTATAGAACGAGGCAATACAATGGAGAAGAACAATACCATGCATAAATTTGTCAGAGTATTGGACTAGTATGCTCTTGAAAGTGTCACACCCACATTTTTAATAAAACCTTTAAAAAAATTATATTTACTAAAAAATGATTTTTTTTTGCCATAGCTCGCTAGTCCATTCTATAAGCTTTCCAACGATATATAGGTTGACATGTTTTGGTTAAACTAAGAAGTTCTATTATTTTTTTTTTCCGAGGAGGTGCGCAAAGGTTCTCAGTAACTTTAAGAGATAGGGCTCTTAAAAATGTTATGCAAATTAGATGATGTCAGGTCTGGCAAAATCAGCTAAGTCAAATATCTGATTGCAAAAAAAACGTGCACTCCCAAGATCCAAGGAAATCTAATGTTTTCCAAAATTCCTCTACCATGTACAATTTCCAGGTTTCTCCACAACATCTGCAGAAATTTCAAGCAACTATCCTGTCTGGATAGTTACATCAGAGCCCAGAAGGGGTAATTTGGGTATTTTGGCCTGGGAAAATGGGGGCTAGGGTTGGGTACAGCAGACCTGAAAACAATAGAAAATGAAGATGTTTTTTTTTTAATTTTAGAGCATGAAAATTCTATAAAATTTGACCTTGGAAATTTCAAAGTTCCATAACTTTTGAACTAAGCAAAATTTAAAAAAACGCAGACATGGTTTTTGAGAAACACCTTTAAGGATTAAAGAGGGTTGTCCAATACACTGACAAATTATGCAAGGCATTGTCTAAAACAATGGAGTGCAATGGAGTGTATTATAGAACGAGGCAATACAATGGAGAAGAACAATACCATGCATAAATTTGTCAGAGTATTGGACTAGTATGCTCTTGAAAGTGTCACACCCACATTTTTAATAAAACCTTTAAAAAAATTATATTTACTAAAAAATGATTTCTTTTTGCCATAGCTCGCTAGTCCATTCTATAAGCTTTCCAACGATATATAGGTTGACATGTTTTGGTTAAACTAAGAAGTTCTATTATTTTTTTTTCGAGGAGGTGCGCAAAGGTTCTCAGTAACTTTAAGAGATAGGGCTCTTAAAAATGTTATGCAAATTAGATGATGTCAGGTCTGGCAAAATCAGCTAAGTCAAATATCTGATTGCAAAAAAAAATGTGCACTCCCAAGATCCAAGGAAATCTAATGTTTTCCAAAATTCCTCTACCATGTACAATTTCCAGGTTTCTCCACAACATCTGCAGAAATTTCAAGCAACCCCTGATGAAAAATAAAAAGTTGCACAAAATTTTGAGCAAATTTCACTGTGTAAAACCAATCGCAAAGTGATTACACCAATTCTGAATAAAACAAAGTAATTTCCAATTACTCACGACAGTCATCTGAAATCCGCTCTATAAGCTTTTATACAACAACACTAGTATATGACGTGCTCTGATTGGTCGAGAGCCATGTTGCTATAAGAGTACAGATACACGGTTGACAAAAATGTCTGTTTGTTGTTGTATAAAACAAATACAACAGTCACACAACTCGACTGCGTCTTGTTGCATACTTTTTTCTTCATGACATTCTGTGACGTCATCTGTGTATCTATTACAGTACACACGCACGCAAAGCGAGATCTATTTGTTAAATATTCTGTGGAAATTCTGGTTTACAGTAAGCTAAATGCCCTGTCATACACAAAGTCCACAAACGCCCCTGTGGATATTCCAGCATGGATATTAAAATGGAGCAGCACATGGCATGACTTAGGCAGTTTTCATGACATGAGATACATTGCATGAGCTTTGAACAAAAACTCGCCTTCTTGCTGTATTCCGCACGTGTTGTTATCCAAAATGGCGAATCATCAGCAGAATGCTTGTTTGCACGAGATAATGTTGCCTTCTCTCACAACAGACTCGTGGAAGTACCGTATAAAATGGTCCAGTTTTGAGAAAAACATCCCAGCACTTCAAATCATATCAAAAGGTAATTGGTCGTAGTTTATCTGGTGATTCTTTCCTAGGGTTTAGGGACTGTTCGTTAATTACGTCGTAGGGGGGGCTGGTGGTTTTATAGGGGGGGGTAAATTTTGCAGAACGTTGAAAAATTTGGGGGTAAATTTTTAGAACACGCGAAACTTTTGGGGGGTGCATTCAGTGTCATGCAAATTTTCAACAGACTAGGACTGTCATAGGCCATCCTATTGCCCATGTCAGTTGGCCGCGTGGGACTGGACCCTCTCGTGTAGCAAGATGGCGGCTTACAGTGTATGTTCATCAAGTGTTCAATAAGTAATAAAAATCCCAACATAAATCCTATTACATGGTGTAAGAAGCGGGATAATTTCAAGTCAAGCAAAGGATCCAGGTAACCGAAGACTATTTAGGCCGTCCAGTCCAATTTTCAAGGTACAATACGAGTTCGAAATGGATCGCTTCAAAGCACCCACGATGGACTGGGATAGCCCAGGAGACGTTTATAAACGCTTTAGATTGTTCAAGCAAAAGTGCAACCTAATATTTGAAGGTCCTCTGGCCGACAAATCCGAGGACAAGAAAGCTCGAATGCTGTTGTTGTGGGCCGGGGATAAGGGTCTAGAAATATACAATACCGCCTCGTGGGCAGACGAGGCAGATAAACTCAAACTATCGCAGGTCTTTCAGAAATTTGAAGCTTACACAAAGCCACAAAGTAACCAAATCCTATCACGATATCAGCTAAGATGCTTAAAGCAGGGAGACACAGCCCTTGAAGAGTTCCTCACTAAGGCCCGTACACTCGTTGATGACAGTGGTTATGACCCAGCATTCAAACAAGAAACCCTTCGAGACACCCTTGTGTTTGGCTTAAAATCAGATAAAGTAAGGAAAGATGCAATAGCAAAGGGTAACTCACTGACATTTCAACAAGTGTACGACTTAGCCAAAACAGAGGAGAGCACCAGGGCACAAATGCAGGGTATTACACAAGGGACTAATGAAACCAACTTATTTTCCGTAAGGAGTAAGGCCCCACCAAAAAAGGGCAAAGCCACTAGTAACCCACAGCAATACAAATTCAAGTATAAAGGCTGCTTCCGCTGCGGAAATAAGCACGGCAGATCAGCAACCTGCCCAGCTGTGAACGCTACCTGCCATTTTTGTAAAAAATCAGGGCACTTCAGCCAAGTGTGCATGAAAAAACGCTTAAAACAAGTCAACGAAATTGTGGAAAGCCCTGATTATCATGGTCAGGACATCCACTTGAACATTCGGGGAGACATAAGCAGTGATGAAGAACCCCTGAATGCCCCAAGTGATGAGCCTGACAGCGACTCAGAGCCCATCACCGTTATATTAGGCTGCATCACATCTGATAGCACAGTCCATAGTGTTGGCACCTACCCAGATAAAATCTATGCCAATGTAAAAGTTGAAGGGAAAGATGCTAAAAACGAAGGTAGATACTGGTGCTGACACATGCGTCCTGACTACCGATGATCTACAAACCCTTAACTTTCCCCTTGACATCAAGCCCAGCAATAACACCTTAAGGGGATACGGCGGGAACCCTATCACAAATCTCGGTAAAGCAGCCATGAAAGTTGCCTACAAAGGAAAATCAATCGTTACTGACTTCCATATTGTACACGCCCCTGATCAACCGTCCATGATAGGGTGCAGACAAGCTCAAGAACTAGGTATCGTGACAATAAACATACATGATGTTTCAAGCAAGCACACAACGATCCCGTCAAACCACACAAACAACAGTCAAAGTGCAGCTCACAACAAATCGAACAGCACGGCACAGGCAGCACATACATCACAGAAACCACAAACCATCACAACGCAACCTAGCACGCCTAAGAAACAAGATGCTACACACAGACAGCAGAATGTCGCACATCAAAACACCAATCCAGAGCATCTTACGAAGTCCTCCATACTAAATGAGTATGGTGACTGCTTTGACAAAATCGGCAAATTCCCCGGAGACAAGTACCACATTAACCTAACGGACAACCCACAACCCGTCGTGCACCCCCCAAGAACGGTGCCTGTCCACATTCTACCCATTTACAAAACCGAGCTTGACAAAATGCTCGACGACGATATTATTACTGAAGTAACAGAACCTACCGATTGGGTAAACTCCATTGTCTGCAATGTTAGATCCACTAGCGAGGGAGAGACCAAAGTTCGCCTGTGCTTAGACCCCAAAGACTTAAATACGAACATTAGACGTGAACATTACTATTCCCGTACTATCGACGAAGTTCTTCCCCTCCTCCATGGCAAAACCTACTTCTCAGTAGTAGACACCAAGCGGGGATACTGGCATGTGGAGCTCGACTACGAATCGAGCTTGCTATGCACTTTCAACACTCCATTCGGGAGATTCAGGTTCAAACGCCTGCCGTTTGGGATAATCGTGTCTCAAGACATATTCCAACGCAGGCTCGACGGGATTTACAGAGGCATCCCGAACGTTGTCGGAATAGCAGACGACATCCTGGTCGTCGGTTCCTCAAAGGAAGAGCACGACGAGGCATTCGTTAGAATGATGCAGGCCACTAGAGAAAACAACGTAAGCCTCAACTCATCGAAGTTACAATTTTGCCAACCCTGTGTCAACTTCTATGGCCACACGCTCACCTCCGCTGGTATCGCACCAGCCTCCGACAAGATGGAAGCTATCCGAAACATCATTGCACCGAAGAATGCAAAGGAGCTTCTATCACTCCTAGGTATGATTACCTACCTGAATCGCTTTTCAACTAGGCTCGCACAGCTCACAACGCCACTACGGGAACTCACGAAGAAGAATGTTTGTTTCCGATGGGAATCCCAACACCAAGACGCACTTGATAGAATCAAGCAAGAGCTATGCTCAGCGAAGATACTCGCGTACTATGACCCAAACCCTTCCACAGCAACAGTTCTACAGTGTGATGCAAGCAAAGAAGGCCTTGGTTGCTGGCTCAGGCAAATAGACTCAAACAACAACGAACAGATTGTAGCAATGGCCTCACGATCTCTGACCGACGCGGAATCCAGATACTCAAATATCGAGCGAGAGTGTCTGGCAGTAATGTTTGGCCTCGAGAAGTTTGAGTACTACCTCTTAGGAAGACACACACTCGTCGAAACTGACCACTCTCCACTAGAACAAATCTTCAAGAAGAATATCGCAGAGGCCCCTGCGCGACTGCAGAGGCTACTACTCCGCTGTATGAAGTTTGACGTCGAAGTCAAGTACAGGCGAGGCGAGACGATCCCTGTAGCAGACACTCTATCGAGGATGTGCCCATCTAGGGAGACATGTGATTCGGCAGCCGAGACCCCTACGAGTTGTGCTCCGGAATACAGCGTTCACTTCCTCACAGACAAGATCTGCCCGATTGATATAGACGTGGTGAAACGCGAAGTGGCCCAAGACAGAACCATGAACCTCTTAAAGGAGGCCATCTACAACGGGTGGCCAAACTACAGGAAGCAGTGCCCAGAGGAAGTACAGGACTACTGGAATTTCCGGTGCGATTTGATCCTAGAAGACGGGCTCATACTCAAAGGCGACAGAATCGTCGTACCGGAAGCCCTGCGCGACCGGATAGTAGACGTAATACATGCAGGACACCAAGGGGAGACGAAATGCCTTCTGTCAGCCAGGCAGGCAGTATTTTGGCCCGGTATGAGCGAGGATATCAGACAAGCAGTTAAAAGTTGTGAAGCATGCAACAAGCATCAATCAGCCCCGCCCAAACTGCCGCTGATGCAACCGGACCTGCCAACTAGACCCTGGGAAAAGCTAGGCTCAGACATTTTCGAGTTTAAAGGCTCCAAATACCTGATGATCGTGGACTACTACTCCAGATTCCCAGTTATAAGACTCCTGAGCGACAAGTCAGCCCCAACCATATGTAACCATTTCAAGAGCGTTCTCGCGGAGTACGGGCTACCTTCTGTAATACAAGTAGACTTTGAGAGTCAATACATTAGCAAGGAGTTCAGTCAAAGGTGCAAAGATAGCGGTATTACTCTCATCCCCAGCTCACCATACCACCACCAAACAAACAGTGTCGCAGAGAAGTCCATCGGCATCTGTAAGGCCTTATGGCAGAAAGCAATAGAGAGCAATCGATGCCCTTACAATGCACTATGGATGCACAGAACCACTCCTCTCAGTGACCAACTACCGTCACCCCACGAACTCCTCTTTGGGAGGAAGCCAAAAACGCTGCTTCCCGCCAGTAAGTCTTCTCTTCAGTCACGGCATCCTAACAGGGAGATTCATCTAGAATCCAACCAGCAGAGACAAGAGAAACAAGCGCAACCATACAACAGGAGAGCTGGTCGGGACAAGGACACCCTAGAGAAAGGCCAGCCGGTACATGTATGGAACTCCGTGAAGAGGATATGGCAGCCTGGCGAGGTGTTCAGTCACCCAAACCCCATCAGAGAGCCCAGAACCTACATCGTCGAGATGAATGGTAAACTCTTCCAGAGAACAAGGGAACATATGCGAGTGAAGGTCACCGACCGAAAACTAGCTCCTAAGGACAGCGCCACTCTGACTCCTATGTTCCACAGTGGTCAACAGGAACCTCCTGCGCCACCACCACAACACCATGATGACCATGTACCTGCGCCAACAGCTCTTCCCGTCGACCCATGGACGCTACAGACCCAAACCAGACAGTGAATACCAACGAACGTGAGGACTCAACTGAAGAAAGGGATGAAAAGGAGGGCGAGGACGAGAAGGAGGCCAAGCCCTCGTTCCAGCTACGGAGCCACACGACGAGATGTGGAAGGGTGACCAAGGTCCCCTCCAAGTTCAACAACTGATCACCTAGAGTACTGTGATCTGGACCGCAGCAGAGAGAACCACAAGAAACATTGATATTTAAAAAACATGTTGTTTTGTTATCGTTATACGGAATTTGTTATACTGTGTTGTATTATTTTGTAAAGGAAGAGGGATGTCATAGGCCATCCTATTGCCCATGTCAGTTGGCCGCGTGGGACTGGACCCTCTCGTGTAGCAAGATGGCGGCTTACAGTGTATGTTCATCAAGTGTTCAATAAGTAATAAAAATCCCAACATAAATCCTATTACAAGGACTGAGATTGAGTGCAATTGCGTGAAACGCAGAGCACTGTATAAATCCGGAGTGTCCTAAGCCGACTAAAGCTTTCCTACTAAAGGTTTCTGTCGAACTTCTCCTCTCTTTTCTTGCCAGTTAGAGCTTGTTCTACCGGTACATCCTCTTCAACAATCGTACTTAGTTTAGACGCCATTTTGATGCTTACATTGTAGCTTAGTCAATTAGCGCGCAGGGGGAGGGGGGTAAAATTTCAAATAGCCGTTTTTCGAAGGGGGTAGAAATTGAAACTACTTTTTTTGTAGGGGGGTAAGTTTTCACAAAACCTATTAGCAGAAAAAAACACCAGCCCCCCCTGCGACGTAATTAACGAACAGTCCCTTATATATGATAGCTACACTACGACACTCGGTAGATAACAACACTAGAATTCACGCTCAAAAAGGGCTCAGTAAAGAAGACAAGACAATCACCAGATAAACATGGACCAGTTACACTTTGAATATTATTTCAATTTCAAGTGCTGCAATGTTTGTCAAAAAGTGACCATTTCATTGCGGTTCCACCTTTTCCACTCAGGTTGTTCTTCGCAACTTTGTTCCCAGGGTCTTCCGGCACACAGGTAGCCCAGATTAAGCTGCACTTGTAAAAAGATCTTGAGAAATGTTGCTGCTACTTTTTGTTGCTTATATTTCGTATATCAAAATGAAAATTGTGGAAGTTTTTAAGATCTATTTACAAGTCAGAAATACAATATAAAGGAAAACAGCGGAGCATAATGGAAATTGCGAGGCTTCTAATTATCCACTGCCCATAATGTATCAGTCAATTCCAGCGGTGACCATGCCCCCCCCCCCCCCCCCCCGGGCATTTGGTCATTTCTAAAAATAAAACTGAAAATTCCCCGCCCCCGGGCTAGCAAAAATGCAGAATACCCCATGGCGGGGAACAAAAAAAGCGGAAAAATGCCCCACCCCCGGGACGAGAAAAAGACGGTAACTCTGCGTGACAAAGCTTCACAACAAAAACTTCAACTCCATTTATACTGTCCGAGCATTCACAATTCGTTTTTAAATGTACTTTAGTTTTCTCGTCTATGAACGAGTTCTCATTTCACTGAAAGTGAGACAAAATATAAATAAAGAAGTGACATTCCTAGGCCATTCGCGGTTGTAGCCATTTAGCTGCATCTCTCATTGCGAAATTTACCTTTATTCTATTTGCAGAGCAACTATTTCGCAGTTATGTTACTTGACTTTTTGCGAAATTGGAACTCTGTTTATAGTGTCAATTCATTTTTATGTTTTTCCACTGAGACGAAATTGCGAAATCTGTTTCTTCTCTATAGAAGACGTTATTGTGAAATGTGCAAATGTGTCAGTCTCCAAACGTGGTTTATACGGCGGGCCATGCTCTGCATTATATTTTATGTGGCGTTATTTTCTGTAACTGGGTTGTAGTTCGCAAAACCCGACGCGCTTGAGATGAGAAAATCAAATTTCCCCCCTCCCCCGGGGAAAAACAATTCCCGACCCCGGGGCCAGCAAAATTTTCAAAATTCCCCACCCCAGGGAAGCACTGGTGTGCAAATGCCCCACGGTGTCCGGGGGGGGGATGCATATCAAGATAGCAGTGTCGCCTTTCTAGATATTGACCGGGCTTCCTGTGGTATCTTGTCTACCTTGTTGCCAGGCTTTTGACCGTGAACACAAGAGTGGAAAATGCACATAGCCTCTTTCCTCGAGTATATTTGAGTTTTGGTTGAGTTTTAAGCTTTCTAAGCCAATAGAAATAGTGAAAAAGTTATTTGATTCTTCGATAATTCCTTATAAGGAAGTTGGAGAATGTCGACACTTTTTCAAGGGAACTATCTTGATATGGTCACCGCTGGAATTGACTGATACATAAATTACTCTACGTATGGTAAATAAATGTTGTTGCATACTTCTTGTTGCTTATTTCGTCTGGTAGAGGGAATCTTGTGAAAAGTTTTGACTTTGATGTACAACGCAGAAAGACATCAAGGGAAATAGCGGAGCATAATGGAACTTCGGATACCCAAATATTATCCTGCTGCCCTGGTTTTCGATTCAGCATAAATGTCCGTCCTGATCGATCCGTCATGATCGTGGACCCAGATCAGAGGCGCGCTGCCTCGCTTTAAAAACCGTAATACGCCCTGACCCCCCCCCCCCCCCCCCCCCCGGACTGATGATGCGCAAAGGTCGCTCGCGATGCGATTTTAAAAAAATGGAACTGCTGCCTCGTATAGGAATGAGAAGAAGCAATCGTTCTAACCTGTGCTGCGTAGACTTTTGCGTTTTTCGGTACTATACGTTTTAACTCGTGCAATGTGCCTTTTTTCCGCAGACGTTAGCGCAAGAAAATCGAGACATTGCGTTCCTTTGCGATTGCGTCTGGTGTGAATATAGTGAACGCAAGCGGAAGCAACTAATCAATGTTGATTTTAGGTTGACGCTTGCACTTATGATTCACACTTGCCTTTCATGCGCTTGCGGTTCCAGTGAGAACCAGCCTTAAAGGCTCATAAGTCAACCAGCAACCTTTGCGCCTTTTTCATTCGGACGTATTGTTACTGACCGCTGTGTGTTTAGTTGATCGATTCCCAAAGGGTTTCCTCCTGCATTGTTCTTGGCATTTAATAATAATAATAATAATAACAATAACAATAACAATAACAATAACAATAACAATAACAATAACAATAACAATAATAATAATAATAATAATAATAATAATAATAATAATAATAATAATAATAATAACCATTCCCCAAAAATTAGGTTCCTTTTGATTTAAAACGTGTTTTGCAGAGCTAAGATAGGTCTTTTTTCCAAACTCTCAATTATTGAATATTAACTAAATCCTAGCCCAAATATTTTCGCGGCATTTTGGCGAGAAAGTGCATTCCTTTGTGATAAAACATCAACATTTTCAAGGACCCATTGATGAAACCAAGGAACACTTTGATTCGGTACCGATGTTCCTATTCCTAATGAGCTTCTGTAGGACGCAAACAATATTTTGCTGTAAAGGCGAAGCACTCGCTAGCTCTGCTATCGCACTCTTTATTCTGTTACACGGTTCAGACGGATTTGACGGGTTTGAGTCATTTACTTACAGTAATGAATATATTATAGTATGTTATATATTAATATCATACACGCCTTGATAAACAGTAAGTATTTATGAATACAAAACCGTCTTGTCCGCCAAATCCGTATTAACCGTATGATTGAGAAAAGAGTGGCATTGACAACCACAGGGGCACCGATGCAGCAAGAATGACCTACTATCACACTCTTTATTCTGTTACACGGTTAAGACGGATAAGACGGATTTGAGTTTACTAACAGTACTCTATTTACTGAATATATTTAAATTTATTACTATAATATATGATAACTTATCTATATATTAATAAATATATTATCATATATTAATATCAATATTTTATTTATTTTATTGTAAAATATTAATAAATATATCAATATTTTATTAATATCTATTAATGTATTTCAAATAAATATATCATTTCTCTTAAAAAGTAAGTATTATATTAAACATTAATATAATACTTATTGATAAAAAGTAAGTACTTATGAATAGCAAATAATCAATATATCCGTCTTGTCCGCCAAATCCGTATTAACCGTTTGTTTGAGAGAAGAGTGGCATTGACAACCACAGGGGCACCGATGCAGCAAGAATGACCTACTATCACACTCTTTATTCTGTTACACGGTTAAGACGGATAAGACGGATTTGAGTTTACTTACAGTACATTATTTACTGAATATATTGTAATATATTAAGTGTTAAGTATAATACTTCTTGATATAAAGTAAGTACGCATTAATAGTGAGTAAACACTAAATCCGTCTTGTCCTCCAAATCCGTTTTAACCGCTTGTTTGAGCAAAGAGTTACAATGACAACCACAGGGATACCAATAATACTAATGGTTAATTTCTATTGGGGCTATGGGATTAGGTTGTGCAAACATACTAGCACTGCTTTGTGAAATTCAAAGGAATCTTGACGTTATAATCTATGCATATGAATTTCGCTATCAACTATTCCAGTTATGAGCTACGCTCTTATGTGTAATAGGTTGTGCAAACATGCTAGCATGTTTTGTGAAATTCAAAGAATCTTGAAGTTATAAACTATGCATACGAAGTTCGCTATCAATGCCACAGTAATGAGCTACGCTATTATGTGTAATAGGTTGTGCCAACAAGCTAGCATGTTTTGTTAAATTCAAAGGAATTCCGACGTTGTGAATTTTGCTATCAGCGCCAGTAAGAAACTACGCTATTATGTGTACCGGTAATGAGGGAAGCTGTGAAATTTTCGTGCGTGAAAAATGAACATACCTAGCTGGTTTTTCAAAATACACTCTTTGTTAAATTGCATAACCCAGCTGATATCTCGTTCACTCGCTATTCATAGCAAGTCCCACTGTTGTGTTCAAAGAAAACAAAGTACTTTTTTAGATCTGCATTCCTCGTTTCTTCGTTGGGAAATAAAGCCTCGCAGCGTCTTCAAGCTTCAAGCATTACTGTCTCTGAACAGGACTCTTTCCTTGGCAAGGTAAGAAGCTACTCAAAATTACTCTTGAAATTGCTCCTTTCACTTATTATCAGAATTCGTTATCGCTCTACTTTTGATAACTTGACCACCAAACAACAAACAAAACTCCCTAGATTTGGTCGATTTCGACCTATATTTCAACTTTCTTTGGCAAGGAAGCCAGAAACTAACTAATCTTGCATATATTGTAGTTTGAAGTTGTGCATATATTAGCTATTATTGTCGTGCCCTTTGTTGAAAGCTGGGAAACGAACAAAAGTTTTTATTCATTTACGTTTCAGAATGCCTGCGACTAAGCCACACCGGCAACTGAACCAGACGGCCATTAAGGACAAAATATTGGCGGATGTTATACCGATAGTGAATCGTTCGTGTTCAATTATTGGAGTGAAATGCAACTGGCGAGTGCAGGGAGGTGCGGCGGGAATGAAATCCGCTTGGCGTGAGATAGTGAAGAAAAGGAACGAGTGCGATTCTGTCGTTAACGAAACCCCGGGAGTGGCTTTCTACTTTTCTGCGGTATCAACGTTTAAGACAACTAAGGCAAGTAAAGATGCCGAGGAAGAAGAGGCAGAAAATGAGGACGAGAACAATGGTGCTGACGACAGCGGGGGATCGTTACAAAGCTCACAGCTATCTCAGGTAATTACATCGCGACTTTGCCGCCAAAAATTGTAAGAAATGCGGGTTTTAACTTCACAGCTTCATTTATGTGCATATGTAAATCAAACAATCCTCACACGGTTCTTTGAAACTCGACAAAGCGTGAAATTAGTATGTTTTGTTTTCAGTCTTCAGGTATTGCACAAGCAACACGACAGAAATTCTATCCGTCGATCACTTACTGGGTGGCAATGCAGTCGCCAAACGGCGCGCCCGTTGATGCGCTAGTACTACACAAGAGGCTCGTTAGCTGTGAAGTAGAGGTAAATTCTACGCGAGCGTCAACCAAAAAGGGTGGAGACGAGCGACTTGTCAAGATTTGTCAATTATTGAAAGACCATAGAAATGCCTTTATGTCCTCTATCGTAAAAGAATCGTTTTCAAACTACTGGGAGGAGTTGTGTGAGGAATATGATGTTGCGGCAAGCTTGACAAACCAAACCGATGCAGTAGTTCGGCTGGTCGTCCTACAGAGTGTCTTCGCCGAAAGGTTGCGGCCGGTTACTCAGGCTTTAGGGGCAATGGGGTTATATTTTGACGTGTTCACTTCTCATGCAGAAGACGATGTTCACACAGCACATTCCAAACACCTAGCGGAGCCGTTGACTGTTCTGTGTAATGATATTGAGCTAGTCATGCGAAAGCTGAACTACGCCTACAGGCAAGGCCTAGTGTTCAAGAAATGCGAAGGTTCCCGCTATACCTACAGAAGGCTGTGCACCATGGAGAGTTTTCTAAACATTCTGCTTGGAAATCCCGATTTTAAGGACAGGCTGATCAAGAACATGCCCCGTGTAAAGTCCATATTGGAACACAAGGATTGCCGCGCCATAGCACAGTTAGACATCGATTACGACCTCGTTGAAGTTAAAGATGGATGGATGTGGTCGTTTGGAGAGCGTAAGTTCCTCAAAGGCGTGATAAAAGATAACGACATTGGTAACAAATCACCCCGCGCCTACGTCGACTACGACAAAAACCAAGAGCAATCAGACGCCGGCTATTTCGAAGAAATACTTCGCAACAGCCTTTCAGAAGAAGAAATGGCGGCCTTCTGTGAGGATTTCCTCAGGCTCTTTGAGCGCCGCAAGTACCACAAACAGAAAGTTCCATGCTTGATAGGTCCATCAAATAGCGGGAAGACGTCGTTGATGATGGCTACAGAGAAGATAATCGACTCAAGCAAAGTTGCGAGGATTACTAAGCAGAAATGCTTCAATAGATCTATGATTTCTGAAGAAACAGAATTAATCAATCTTGATGAAGCCACTGTAGAATTAATGGCGATCGACGACTGGAAGATCATCACGCAGGGTGGCTTCACGGCGCACGACAGGAAATGGAAAGCTGCCGAGGGCTTTATAAATGACATACCCATGTTTATCACGTGCCAGAAGGAGCTGAACTTTGGAAATAGCGAAGATAACAAGGCAATGGAGAATCGCCTCAACAAGTACATGTTCCAAACTTTGCCGACAACGAATACAAGGGCCGCTGGCTGGATCAAATCGCACCCAATGGAGTGCATCGTGTGGTGCGCTAATCACACGAAACAGGGCGACGAAGCGCATGAGGTAATCACGATATTTATTTTTTTTGAACAACAGTAGATTAGAAATGGTGATTGTGCTCGCTTATGTTTGTACATTACGCGCGCACCAACGATCTAACTTATATTCGTTGTGAAAATGGCTGATAAACATATGTTTTCTCCTAAACAGAACGAAGACGAAGGCAGAAGCGGAGCTGGTACATTCAGCCACGACGATGTGGACAGCATAATGGCAGTACGCTTGGATGACGAGAACGAAGAGCCGCCAATAGAGACCAATGCAGAGAAGGATGAGGATGAGCCCTCCAGCAGCGACGACGAAGGACTCGAGTGCTCGTACGATGATAAGATCGCGGAGTTAGAGAGGTAAATCGAGGAATAAAATGTACATGGCGAGTTCAACGTGAATAGTGAACGTTATCAATACCAATGCCTTTCTTTCAGCGCAAAAGGGAATTGTGAACACGATCCAGCCAAACAGAGAATGATAGATTGGCTGGTTGAAGGAGTGAAAGAGAAAAGGGTTGCTCTGCGAGCAGATTATCGTGCAGGTAAAAAAGCCCTGGTGGAGAAGCGACTTCAAAGGTACAAAGACACTGGTGTCAGCGAAGAATTGCTGCTCCTTTTGCCGAGCAGGTACGACGAACCGGTCCAGACGCCAGTACAAGTGCAGATAGATAAGGCACAACAGGAGTTTTTTGAAAAGAAGAAGAAAGAAGAAGTTCAGGAAGTGGAGAAGCAGAGTAAAGCGTATTACAAGGATGAGTGGATAATCAGGAAAGAGAAAGAACTTATCTCACTTCAGGACCAGGAAGCTGCTACTGAAGACCAAGAGGTAAAGAAAGCGCTTCGATACTTGATGAGTGTAGCTGTCGACGCCCTAAAGTTTAGGTTTCAGAAAGTCGAGGTCCCAGGATTGAGAAGGTTGGTCTTAGAGGAAAGAAAGCGCGTGGCAGTAAAGAACGGATGGACGTCAGGTCATCAAGCTGACGACATCGAAAGCATTTGGTCTCCACTTCCGTACCCTTGCAATCCTGATCGTGAAAGCGATGGCGCAGAAGGGACAGACTCCGAAGACATGTTCAAGACCCAAGCCTCCTCCAGCGCCCCCAGTCAGGTCTCGTCAAGAACCCTACAAACACCATCTTCTGAGGGATTCTTGATCAACAAACCCAAGCGCCATACTGCGAAAACCAGCAGCCCCGTGGTTTCGAAGAAAGCTCGAATCACGAATTTCTTTAGACCAACACAGAAGTAAAATTTGATCGCCTTATTGTGTCATGTGGACGTTGAATTTTTCGTGTGAGAAATAAATACTACGACAGCTTCAGATTATTTTCAAGTACTTATTTTTCAAAGCTTTTTTCAAACTTAAGATTTCAGTGCATGATAAGATTGTCTTAATAAATTGAACTAATCGTAAACGATTTCTCGCTTTTGAATAATTTTTTCAAGCGTTCCTAGCCATTTAACTCTATTACTGCATTGACTCTGATAAAAATTGACTCCGTTTCTTGGTTGATACACTTTATTGATATAATTACAAGTATACGTGTGCAAATTGATTATTAAATATGGACGTACTACAGTTATTGTCCTCATTGTCCTATAATTACGTCATTTCGCACATAAATTATATCCTCGCTTTCCTAATAAGCCATCATATCTTTGTACTCCAGGGGTCTCCAGTTCACCGACTGTAAAACAGCGAGTTCTTCCTCGATAATGTCCGACCTTGCAATTGGCTCGGAAACTGTGTCCATGAAGATATTGTTTCTTTCACAATCGCTGTCTTCCAGCTTGATAGCAATAAATAGGCATGCTAAAATCAGCTCCCGTAGTTTCGACTTTTGCCTGGCCGTAGTTTTGTTCAAATGTCTCCACATCAGACTTTCCGCCAATATGGCCGTCGTGTTTGGAAAATTACAAGTGCAAATCCCTGCCAAAAATTCTCCAGCAAACTCGAGATCCTTGGACGATAAATCTGGATGTCTTTCTGTTAGCCTGTCCATGTTACTCTGTCTGCGCGTCGTACCGAAAGAGAGTCAATCTTCTGCTTGCGCATTTTAAAGTAGATTTGTATTTCCCAGCAAGCTTCTGGGACCTCTAATTTAAGCGCTAATGATTGGTTGTCCAAAAAGTCCAGGCGCGCATTTGAATAATCGCTGCATTGTCTTCGACATTTGAATTAATGTCGTAATTCTTTTACATTTTGCAGTATGACGGGAATCGTCGCGACGCTCGACATAGCAGCGAGTTTGCTGTCCTTCCCTTTTGAAATTTAAATTCAGGATCTCCGAGGATAGCTTTCCATTGACCAAACCCATACCTCTTAAGTCCAGCCTTCAGATATTTGTCCTCTTCGGGGGTATACATGACATTCTTCCGTCTCGAGGAGCTTAAAGAGGCTTTCCCTTTTAATGCAATTTCGCGCTTGAGCTTTGGCGTATAAGCGGGGAGTTCAGGGGGCGGAACTTCCTTGATTGTTTCGACCTCATCAGTAGAAGAGCTGTCTGCTTTCTCGTCTTGCTCTTGGGAGGATGCACTGGACTTGTCAGAGAGCCGTGCGCGCACGTCGTTTTCAAGCTCTGAACCCTTGTCACCTTGCAATTCTTTGATAAACATGTGCGCCCTTGTCGCAACGTCGCGCGATCTTTGTTTTTGGTAGTGTACCCTGGCCACAACAGAAGTGTGTTTTTGGTCTTCCGAGATGGTGCTTTGCGCACTGCTGTCCAGATTTTTCGAGCTTGCGGTCTCGACGATCTGTCGATAGCGGGTGGGATGAACGTATTTGCCGGTCGCGTCAAACACCAACTTGCTCATTAATTCTCCAAGTTTGCTGTGCTGGCCTCCATTTCTTGTCACGAGGACGTAATCACATGTTGGCTTTAATTGCGGCCGAATATGGGTGATGAATCCTTCAAGCACTTGCATGTTTGTGTCGGTTAAATAAATAGAGTCAAACCCATATTTTCCTGCAGTCTTAAACATTTTCTGGTCAATAAATCCACCGTTTGTCTTGGCTTTTGTGACCATGTCAACAGTCAAATACTGATACGTCATTGGGCGAGAACCTTTAACTTTGATAAACAAGTATAGCGCGAGGAATTTGGTGGCAAATGATAAATCTAGCGGCGATGCTGCGCGTGGACGTTCCTTGCAGGTTTTAAGCACATTCTCGTAGCGCGACAAATAATGACCAACTGCTTCCAAGAGCTCCTCTAATGTTGCCCAATGTCCCTTAGCTTCTAGTGCGTCTATATCGAGGTCGCTAGTGCACTGAATGCGCATCATTTTAGAAACTGTTCTGCGTACCTTTTTCAAGTAGACTTCCGTGGTAGAAAAATTACTTAGCACCTTTGCCGACGCTCCGTTTACCTTTCTAAAATCTATAAGTTCTGCAATTGCGTCGATGTACCCCACCCGCCCAGCATGCCCAAGCTTCCATTCATCCTGAAGCACGTCAATAAACTTAAAAAGCAGATTAGGAGAGCACAAACTGAAGTCTATTGTCTCAAATGTTAGGTCTTCTTCGTCTTCGCAGCAAAATTTCAAGAACTTCAAGCACCTGCTAACTATTTGCCGAGCTTGGCGATCACTTTTACAGCCACCTCCAGTGCCAGTTAGCCACGAAAAAACTTGCTGAGCAATTTTACTTGAAATGTCATACGTAGGCATTGATCTCAAATTACGCGCAGAGTTCCCAGCAGCTTCACGTTTTACAGAGGTACTCACATTCTCTTTAGCAAGGTTGATATCAGGCTTTTCGTCAAAGTAATAAAACCAAAGATGCTTTTTCTTTACGTGTTTTCTGCATCCTCGCTGCGTGGCGAATCCATCGTGTTTGCATTCTTGAACTGGACAGTGAAAAAGGCCATCCACTTCGTCTTCCTCTAGGTGAAGTCTTTTAGGCTTGAGCGAAGCATTCGGTAATTTCGACCAGTTGATTACCTCTCCTCGTTTGCTCATCTCACTCAGACGTCAAGACTAAAATGGTTGAGTCTCCAAACGACGCTATCGTTTTATACTAGTTTTTGTTCCCAGGAGACGTATTTTTAAGCTAGCGAATCATAGCTCTTTGTGACCATATCTGCCCAAACATGCCCTTTTGGCAATACCCAAGAGAGCTTAACAAGCCCAGGCAGGAAATGCTGATGAAAAGAAGACGTGACACTTTGCTTGGGCTTGTCAGAAAATGACAATTAAGCATGCCCAGACTTATTATTACGTGTTAACACAAGCTGGTTAATCTGCAAGTTTAGGCATGCCTTCAATATTTGACAAAACCCGCATTGTTAGTGTTTCAGAAGACTTACCCTGTTAAAAAGGAACAATGCGTTCCCTTTTATAGTTAAACGAATCGTTCCTTTAAGGTGCTAATCGGAACCGTTTTGGCAATTGAGGAACAAAAATAGCATTGTTCGGACCTGGTGTTCCTATATGACAACTAATTGGGAACAATTGGTCCGAATTTTTAGATAGGAACAGTTCACACAGGAACTATTGTTCCTATTAAGTAAAAAGGAACGCAGTCGAAAGGAACGACTGGTTCCTTTTAACTTTAAAAGGTCCTTTTGTTCCGTTTATTAGTCAATTGGTTCCTTTCACACCTTAAGGAAAGGAACAACAGGGCCTTTCTATGCAATTTTAAATAGGTCTTTTCGCTGTTAAAAGGAATGAAATCAAAAACGCGCGGAACACTGGCGCTTTGAAAAACTTCTCAGTTTTCATGTCGCGTCAGTTTAAAAGCAAATATCGAATTATGGTAGTCATAATCAGGTCCAAATTCAAACACAGAAATTTTTATGGCGATAAAGAGAGTAATTTAGGTCCACTTATAAGCTATCATCACTTTTGGGGAATGGTAATAATAATAGGTTTATTATATACCTCTGGCAGTTCTAGAACTGAATTACAGGTATAGGTCATGAACAACAACAACCAAAGGTTGAGATTTATGTTAAACGCCGTGGAAAAATGGTGTTTTGCTGACGTTTCGAGCGTTAGCCCTTCATCGGAGCAAAGAGGGCTCCGATGAAGGGCTAACGCTCGAAACGTCAGCAAAACACCATTTTTCCACGGCGTTTAACATAAATCTCAACCTTTGGTTGTTGTTGTTCATGTTCACGTCTCCGCCGACGCAGACCACCTAGTTTTCCCGTAACTAGTCATACCAGGTATAGGTCATATACGAGATAAACAATGATAACATAATACTTGGAATTTCACAAGTTCAAACTACAAATTTGCATCGACTGCAAAGGATGTCGGTTGACTATGGGGCTTTAAATGGCCCGCACAAACTAGGGCCATGATACAAAGTGCGCGCCGCCATTCTCGTACCCAGAGCTCCCCACTCGTCTGTTCGCAGGGGAGGCTCTGGGGACATCCATTTGAGGGCCATCGCTGATTAGTTGATTAGTAGCATTGGAGCATGCGCTGAAAGGTCTTACTCTCAGAGTCTCTGTATTAAAACTCGCGCATGCGTCAGTGGCTGTCACCAGAGCCTGGGTTTGAGAATGGGGCGCCGTTTGACGTTTCGATTCCGCTGCGCTTGCGCGATGGTAGTAGTACACTACATTGGAAAGATCAGAGTCTTTCGTATTTAATAGTCTGTGTTTAGTTTTACACACTTGTATGAAATCCGCTCTCGTACATGCTTGAGATTGATAATATTCCTGCCTTCTAGTGATGAGTGCTCCAAGTAGGGACTGCGTGCCGTATATGCTCCTTATAACTCGAGTATCAAGAGGACAGCACACAACGATAACACCAATGAACTACAGCATAAAACACAGGGTTCCACAATTCAATATCTTAGAGCCGAGTTCTAGGAAGAAAAACTTTTGAATCGAAAATTCGGGAACGCGGGAAAAATAATAGCGAATACCATCGTGGAAGCCGCGCTGGGATTTTTGTCGTGCCGACGCGAATTATAATTGATACTAATCATGTGATAGCAGATGCTATAATACACAAATAAAGATTTCGAATTGCCTGATAACAGGCAAACAGCGGAAGAAGGCAAATGCTTTCTTGCCGCTCAGCCAATCAGAACGATTTTTGCTGCATCGCCAAGCGTCGGCAACAAAACAGATTGTAAAAAATACTGCAATTGCGCATAATAGACTTTTCCATCCCCTCAGAAAATCTCGCAAAGCTGTCAATTGTAAATTTGGTTTGACTTGTAGAATGATTAAATCTAGGTTGCGTTTCCCTAAACTGCGAAAATGTGAGTACCTCTCGCTGAACCTAGGAACGTTTCGTTTTGACAAACAGATCCCGTGCACACGGTGGGATATGAGATCAGCTGGAGTTTTCTTACAAAAATACGTTTTAAAATACAGTTTATTGCATGCAATGTTATCTCGACTGCAGGAGGTTATTTTCCTTTTACATTTCCTCAAACATTTACCATCTTTGCGCAAATGAAATTATATCACTTTCCCATACTGAACACATAGTTCAGCTATTACTAGATTAAAGATTTAATAACAGCGATAATCGAACCTCATTAACAAACAAATGGAAATTGAAAAACCTCTTTCCCAAATGTTCGCTAAACGACGTCTTTCTGCAATCGCGCTGCATGTAGTAAACGCGCGTAGCATACGAGCTTATGAATATGTTTGAATTGCGCGAATCGCTCTCTTGAGTAAAATTAGTTAAACCTTGCGTAAGCAAAAAAAAGACATGTATTCCGTGTTGCACATGTTGAAACTATTTACCCTAAAGCAGTACCTCAGCAAGTCATATCCCAGCTCTCCCAGTATCTGCATCTAGCGAAAAGATTTGATGATTGAGAAACACCGCGACCGACTGCGATATAATACTTGTTCATTTTGAACTCATTGATCAAGCCACGAGAAGTGTAATTACTTTGATAAGATCTCTACTCTCGAGACGGAAACAGATTAAACTGGTGCAAGAATAAATGGAGTATGAAACTACAGTAGCTTTGAATACTTACCTGTTGTATGTTGGGTTTTGGAGTTGATATTCTTGACGATCTTTCCGCCGTCATCCGCATTGCTTATCATGGAAAAGGCATTTGAGGGGTTTGTAACTCCTGTAGTAGCCGCCCTATCACTTAGAACATCTTTCTTCTGCTCGTATAATTTTCGCAGCTCCTTCAATCTCTCAATCTCTTGATTTATGTAGTTATCTATAGCATCATATAGCGTTCTTTCCACGGAAACTATATCTTGCATTTGGTCCACTGAAGAGAAAACTTCCGCTGAAATAAGCCATGGATAGCAAAGAAGGATACAAGTAAGAAAGAACATACGACACATGCTTCCTTTAGATCATGGCGTATTGGTATGGGGAACCGCACAACTTAACCCCGTGCTTCGAATATCTTTTCAACTTCAGTGTCTTGTTCAGCTACTTGAAAGAGAGTTTCAAACCAAATGCCACAAATGTCGCTCCAACAGCTTAGCGGATCCGGAAGCTTGTCTAACCTCCACGCAGGAAACGCTCTCCTTGACCCTAGATTCATAGGCAAAATAACTGGCGTATTGCCCAGGAAGTCAGTATATACACCTCAGTAGCCACCTCTGAAGAGCCAATAAAATTACAGGAATACAAAATCTGCTTCCCCTCGCGTGTAATCTGGTGAGTATTTACCTCAGTGTGTCGCCGTCTCGCAAAGTCGCGGTCAAAAGGGCGTGGACTAAGCTGCTTGTTATTTCACACTTGAAGATGAGTTGAAAGATCAAAATGTTTTTGTATGTAATTAATTCAGCATTTAGTTTGTTATGTTAGTGGATTATGTTCAAACTTGTGCACGCGTAGAACATCACAAAACTAATTTGAAGGAGAGAAGACAACAGAAGGCACAGAAGCTGCTTTTGTTTTAGAAGTAACAAATTGCATATATTACGAGATATAGAATACACTATAGAAATTGCGTAGAAGAATGGCCTGGGGCACGACAGCCATTATCGCGTTTTGTTGCGGACTAGACTGATCGTTGGAAATGAAGGAATAATTGTGACCAATGGCGTTACCAGGCCCGAGTTTAGTTGTAGGCAAAACACAGGCAATCTGCTTGTTATGCGCTCGATCTACTCAATGTTCATATTATGGTGGTATAGGAGTATAGCTGTGTTTTGTCGTGTCTGTCTGAATCTCATTAGAAGGAGAAGGAAATTCCTTCAACGGCTGCTTCCGGTCAGCAGGTAGTTATAAGTTCCCGCTGTTTGCCAGTTGTAGGGCTTTCGTTTGCGTTGGTCGCATAAACAAAAATACCGAAAAACAGGGACAGCTCTCACGATTACGTGTCACACTCAATTGGCAGTAAAATCACGACAGTACTCGAAACTGTCGAAATATCGGACATTTTATTTCGAATTGTCAGAACCTTTTCTTTTCGAACTTAAAATTTCGGACACTCCACACATTTGTACATAAGTGACTGGACAAAAATCATAGGCAGTTTCTAAAACATCTGATAGCACAAGTTATATTCTATGTTTTTTAAAGAGCCCTAGTCAGCCACTCCTTTGTTATTGTTTTCAGTCGATATCAGACAACGAATTACGTGTAGAAATCTTGAAATAGTCTTCTAAAAACAAAGTTTTATTATTCATTTCTCGAATTCAATCGAAAATATTGCACTACATCCCCTAAATAAGCCGATGGAAATGGATGCTTTCTCTGTCTCGGTATGTTGCTAGGCTGACAAAATGGAGGCTGACAGAGGCTCTTTAAGTGTGACCCTCTTCTGCTGGGGCACACCTTTGAGTGTTGCTTTGGAAAGTCAAAATGACAAAAAAGACAAAAACAAAAAAGTGCAGTGACTTCTGAACTGGGGTGTAATTATACGTGTACGTGCCAAAATGTCAGCAGAGCTGGGAAAGGGATGGTTTAAATACCCACCCAAACCTTCTGCGCGTGCCGCTTACGTCCGCAGCCAGTCAGTGAATGCACGGTGATGCTCCATGCTGCCATTTCAGGACGCCCTGATGAGGTCCGAGCGAGGAGCGGGGGGTTCTCTAGGTCTCAAAAGCCTCTTGTGTTCGAGGGGGCACGTATGCACCACAAAGGCTACTGACTTCGTCAAGTAAAGGAGGTACAGTAAAAACCCGCATAAAAGAACAGGTGTTTCGGGGAATCAGGCTGATTTTGTTCATGTATATTGGGTGTCTTCTGCAAAATCAGCCTGAAAATGTTCTTAAGGTGTTCTTAAAGTTGTTTCTTAACATCAAGTACTTGATTGGTAGAAAGGTGACAGTCATTTAGTAACAACAATTAGTTGTTAAGTCTAAAAAACAATTGCTAAAAAAAAAACCCTGGAATTCCTGCTGTAGAACTGTGTGTGCATGGTCTAGCACATCATATTGATCTCCTGGGTACTCTACCACACAGTGGGTTACTGTACTCGAATCTAACTGGCAGCAATTTTTTTTATACAAGAAAAATTTCATTTTTCAGGCTGCATGTGTTCTTATGTATAAGGTACCTTTTCAACCAAATTTCAGCCTGAGTGTTCTTAAACCACATGTTCTTTTATGCGGGTTTTTACTGTACTTGACGAACTGAAAAATATGTCAGATATGACAGGGTTCGTATAACGCGTCCTGGAAATACTGGACAGTCCTGGATTTTAATTTCCTTCCTGGAAAGTCCTTGAAAATCCTGGAAAACTCCTGGAAAAATGCTTCAACTCAAATGTGGTTGAATGAGTGTGAATCTGAATTTGGGCTGCAAATCATGACACGATCATGACATCAGCTTTGTTATCGTACTGCAACAAAGCAATAAGAGTGACAGAAAAGAAAGTATACAAATTGCCGTAGATCGGTCCAATAAAGTAAACCAGCTTCATTAATAATAATATAGCTACGATATAACGCGCGCTCTGATTGGTACAAATGTAGCTCTATTTCACCGATAAAGTAATGGTTCTCCCCAGCAATATCATAACGTTCTCGTGTCTCTCTCAACATCACGCGTGCTCTATTTGCCGATAAAGTCATTGAAAGTTGTGCTCTAATGCTTAACTACAATTATTAAAATTTTAATTGCATTTTATAGGAACCTAAGGCATGCCAAGTTTATATGTATATTACACTCATCCACTACTACAGTCTGACATGTTACTTACTGCAGTGCAACCGCGTTTCCTAACGATGGTTTTAGGCCCCTCCTATTGCAACACTTCATGATCAAGTATCTAAACGCCTGTCGATATCTATCAAGCCGCCAACTGTAGAGCAGAGGATTTGAGGCGGACGAACTGTGGTACGTTGCCATGGAGACATACATAGCCACTTGGAATGCGTAAACATCGAGATCACAGTTCTTATCGTTGCAAGCAAGAGTTATTATCGTCTGCAGAAACAGCGGTAGAAACGTCAAGAGGAAAACGGTCAGAACAATGGACACAGCTATGGTGACCTTGCGCTCACGTTGGAATGCAAGCCTGCTGGCATTTGATGCAGCGGTGTTACGCATGCGCATAAGAACACTGTGCTTCTTCACTGAGAGGACGATTTTAACATTCATGACGGCAAGAACCACCAGCGACAAGAAGACGTGACTAGAGTAAATGATTAAGTAAATAAACCGACATTTGGCTATTATGACTAATGAGCACCCAAGGATCACACAGTAGAATCCGATAATCACAACAACGCGCAGCGTACGAGCTTTTGTCACGCGGGATTTGTATTTTAAGGGGGCCGTGACGGCCAAATACCTATCCATCGTCATGGCAACGAAGAGAATCATCGCCGCCATTTGAAGAGTCGATTTGATGGTTGTAGAGTAGGTGTCCCATTTAGTTATGTGGTTTCCAAATTCCTCATTCCCTGTACCTCCGAGAAGGTAAAATACCGCCGATGGGAGAAGCGAGATGATTCCATTGAAGCAGTCAATAGTCGCCAATGCCGTGATTAGGAGATTAGAAGGCGCCAACTTGAGATTATTGTAAGGATCCTTGATATATGCGAAGACCGTGAAGGCATTGCTGGTGATTGCTAGTAGAGCGAGCGGTAGAAATATCAGGCCCAGAGCTAACGATGTCGCGGCGGTGGGTTCAAGACGACGGTAAATGTCTACAGAATTATTGGACGACAAAAACCCGTCACTATAATACGAAATACAAGCTATCTGAAACATTGTAGTCGGTACAGTTTATCTTCAAAGTGAATATATACTTTCCTGAGGTATCTCTTGCAAGAAAGATGATTATTATTCTTATCGGTGCCAGACTTAATAACGGCAATGTATTGCAGTACGCCCGATCTAAAATATGGAGGAAACAAAGAACAATTTAGGCGAATTGGAAAAACAAATTATATCTACAAGTTTAAATGCCGAGTTATTTCAGCGCGAAAAAAGTGATGAGAAATCCTTACTTTGATGCCCAGCATTCCAGTTCCATTCGTATTTGGCTCTTCTTTCGCTTTCCAAGTCAATGAAATAAGACCGACTTTGACGCCAAACTTAATAACTGCGTCTTCGACAATGTATTGTTGAGCGCCTAATTTAAAATATGAAGAAAAACAGCAATAAAAACAGCAATAAATTATACTGCGATTTGGAAGGCCGAATATTATTTCAGCGCGAAAAGTGCTGAAAAGTGTCTTACTTTGACGCCCTGAGATTCTCACTTTGTATTTATGCGTTTTCCCGCTTGTTTAGCTTTGGAAGTGGGATGAAATGAGCCCGTTTGTCAAGGGAAAGACCAAATAAGTTCACAAAATCCCGCAAGATCACACAACTAAATTAACGACGCATCATTTTGCTTATTGCTTCCCTTCTCTCCTCGTTCGCTCTTTGTCTTTATCCACATTAGAGTGTTCGATTTGACTCTGTGTTTTTAATATGAAAGCAAAGGAGGTGACAAAAAGACAGATTTGTAATCATTCAAGCGAGGTTCATTTGTTGATCTTTTCGCAAGAACCAATACCTTTATATATCAGTCAAAATACGTTTATACGTCAATAGTCATACATCTCTGGGTTCTGCAATGTCATATCGGCTCACAATTCCAGGTAGACTGCCACTGTCTCGCATGTGCTCAACTGGAATAATTTCTAGGTCAATTTTTGATCAAATGAGGCCTCACAACCTTTATAAATAAGTTATTCAATCTCCTCATTTTCTTATTCAGGAATCCCACAAGAAGTGTACTATAATTGGACTTTTGTAAGGGGCAAGCCGCCTCTACTGCCCCTAGTCCCGAAAAAAAGGGCAAAACTGAGCTCGGCAACCTGTAACAAATTGCAACAGATGTTTCAACGGTTTTCAGCAGAGAAAGTCATCCTCGTATTCAAAAACGGCAAAAATCAGCATGTCTTGAGCACAATTGTGGCAGTCGTCATATTCCTTTGTTATTTATGAGTTTTAAAGGCACTAGAGCTCTGATTCGTGATTGTAATCCAGCATTACAAAGTTGTTAATTTTGATTGTTCTTCCTTTCTCTTTCTGGCCTGAATTGCTCAAAAACTACATACATACATACGTACATAACATACATAACTTTATTTAAACTCGAATTTCAGAGTAGCTTGTAAAGAAGCTAATATCTCCGAGTATAACATGAAAACGATCACATAAAAACGATCACATAACAGACGATAATATTATATAGATGCTATAAAGATATTGCAGTCAGTCATGTATACAAGTTTAATTTCACGACTACTCCGTCCCTAAAATTGGAAGTTACATCAAGCTGTAAGCTTCGTTTTTAGCTGTTTTATTTTTCTTGTATAGAATTAGCTCCGCCCCTTATACCCTTCCAATTTGAATCCTACATTGATGATAAATTGCCTTGGGGAGCAAAACATCTGCGATCAAAATGCGTTTTTTTATTTCCCTAGAAAGTGCGAAACGTCACTAACAGCTTTCAAATGATCAACCTAAAAATAAGAAACCTTATACGCCAAGAACTAAGTCGTTGCCATAGCTGGTCTGCTAAACTGAATCGATTAGATATCCAAGTCTTTTTTTTCAAGCAAAATATGATCAATATTGCTTGTAGAGATGTAAAGGGCATCCTTTTTAGTCACATAAAACCTAAAGGAAATGCAAATGACTAAAATGGTTCTGTGCAGGGAACGTTATGATTGGCCAATTTCTTCCCGCCTAGTTTCCCGCCATTTTTGCGCGCGCGTGCGCAACACAGGGATCCCGCAACAAATTTAAGAGCAATCATTTTTGGATTCACTAACACCGCGGCAAAACGCATTTGCAATGCGCTAAAGATTCACTTCCTGTGAAATGAAAACAAAAGAAATAATCTACATAACAAAAATACCTCGTGCTGTCTTGGAAATTTGGAAAAGGCCCGAAAATTCAGAGCAGCAAGAATATGATTGCACCCGAGGCGAACATTGTGGTTTAAAGTCAACATTTTTCGTTCGCTGTAGATTTTTTCAATAGTCTGATTTCACAGGCGCATGTGAACTGAGTTTTGCCGCGCGCGGTGTCGGATTCACTACACCTATATGAAATTCGATCCCAATTCCCAGGCTATCGAGAAGAGATGTCTGAGCAACGAACTAAATATTTCACACTGAGGACACGATAGAAGGTTTCAAAACTGAATTTATAATATAATAATAACAACAGTCAATAGTTGGTTGATTACATGTTATATGAAGGATATTATGCCTGAAAGACTCATGGAAGACTCATGACAAAGCTCCTGAATCGCGCTAAATAGTTGAAAAAATTTGTGATTTGCTTGCTGATAATACAGATGATAACTGAGAATGCCTGTCGGAATTTTTCCAGCCTCAGGCTGTACACAATAGGATTGGTAGCGGGCGTAGATAGGCAAAGAATACACGAGACATAATAAGCTGTATAGACACTTTCACCAGTGTATCGCGAGAGTAGCATGGTAGAAGTTGCGAAGACTGGCATGAAGGAGAGCAGAAAAAATATCATCACTATGGCAACTGCGATGGTCACTTTTCGCTCCCTTTGAAGGATGAGCCGACGAGCACCTGGCCCGGAGTCAGCGGTTTGTTGTTTTAGTGAATGCGTTTGATTCCGCATGGAGACCACCATTCTTGTATAAAGACCAATGAAGAGAAGAGCAGACAGAATAACATGGCCGCCGATGAAGACAACGTAGAAAATATACCATTTTGGCTTCAAGCAAAATGGAACATTGGTCGCGCCAGAGTACAAAAAAATGCAAATCACAACGGCAAGAATTCTTCGCTTCGTCACCAAAAGTTTGTATCTCAAAGGTTTTGTGACTGCGAGGTAACGGTCGGTAGTCATGACAACCAAGAGGAGGAGGGAAGCGAAAGAAAAAAACGAAGTCAATGGAGCTAAGAGTCTGTATAAGAAGAACTTGCTTGAGCTCGCGGTTTGCTGGAATTTTCGAATGTCATAGTGTATTACTGTTAGTGGAAGCAAAATGATCAGTCCTGTTAAAAGATCAAAGAAACTTAAAGTTGCTATCAGTAAGTTCGTTGGCACGCACTTCAGATTTCTCTTCGGATCCCACACGTAGGCAACTAGCACTGCCCCATTGCCGAAAATCGAGAAACCAGCCAGAGTGCCGTAGAGGACAAGCATTCCATAAATAATCTCTGTTTTCTTGACTTCATACGTTGTGTTGGCACTGGGTAGCAAAGAGTCTGGAAAGGTGAAGTCAAAGAAACTGGCCTCCTCCATAACTTTAGATTTGTATAGCTAGTCACAGAGTCGAAGTTTGTAACTAATCCGCTAAGAATACCTTTTTAGTATCTTGCTATTTTATGCTCCTGGTGAGTAGATGATAATTCTGAGAAATAATAAGATGCGTTTTCTCAGAAAAGATCGTCTTCTTCACTTGAAATTTCTGCACACTGTCTAATATTGCCGCGGACGCAAACACGGTTCCACCTTATCTTGTTTTGCGGAAAGATTTGTCACCAAAGTGACAATACAAGTCTTTCCTCAGTCAAAAACGTTTTCCGGACTTACCAAAAGTGTGTAGTAGCAAGTAGTCCAAGGAATGGGTGTCATAGGACTAACGTTGATGCTCTTAAAGATAAGTTTTCTCAGAAAAAGATCGTCTTCTTCAAAATGCAATTAACTTGACTCGATTCCAACTGTTCTTGTTTTAATTGCGGAAAAAATTGTGACAATGTAAATCTTTCTCAGTGCAGAAAACGCTTCCCGTACTTTCAAAAATTGTGTAGTCCAAGCAATAGATAGTCTAGGACATTTCAGAAATCGTTAAACGTGTAGCTATTACGTTTTATATCGTCGAAATAGAAGGTTCAATGTAAGAACTAGATCTTAAACCAAGGCTCTGGCTTTCTTGCTTTCATAGAGACTTTTGACGGCAGTCAAACGACCTCTTTCGTAATCCCTTTTTCTCGTGGCAGGTGCATCACTTCTTCTTGCAGGTAACTAAATAAAAATCAATTTTGTCAAAAAGAACTCAGTGTTTCAAAAACAAATATTGCTTCATACTTGTCATATTGTGAAAGCATTACAATACATTTCATATCCCAAGTGTGATTTTGAAAATTAGAACAGGATCGTTGACGCCATGTCTTTCTGAGATATCATGTGGAACGAATCTTCAACCCATTGGGGGTAATTTTAATTAAATATTTAATTTAATTTTCAAAGGCTCAAGCAAGCTGAAAGGTAAATCTGATAAAAAATATTCAATATTAACAAAAAAGTATAATTAAAGTTACGACACCCTTGCTAAATAAACTTAATTAAAAAGTGTTCAGTGTTGTTTCAATAGTGTATTAGCGGAGCTCCTTAGCGGCCTAAGCCCGCAGAGCGGAGCACCATAGGTGTCGCAGGAAGAATACAATATCTCAAGATCCTCAAGTATAGACCCTTTTAATAAGTCCAATTATGCATGTTTTCCTTGAATGACGTGAACTTTATTCCTTTGAAATGTGTTCAAAAGACCAGAAATTGAAAAGAATAAATTTGACTTCAGAAATCGTTACACATGTAGCTAATACGTTTTATATCGCCGAAATAACAGAAGGTTCAGTGTAAAAATTAGATCTTAAAACAAGGCTCCGATGTTCTTGCTTTCATTAAGAGACCTTTATCGCAAGTTCATTTTCCCAATCGCAGTTGGATTGACAAAACTCTTTCGTAATCCCTATTTATCGTGACAGGTGCACTATATTTCTCGTAGGTGACTAGATAGATAAAGATCAATCTTGTCAAAATTTACTCACTGTATTGAAACAAATACTACTTCATACTACTCTACCCAGTAGACCGTTACACCTGTCGATTTTTCTGCCCGCCGGCGGCAGTCTAAAATTGATCGCGTGATCAACTTTTTTGTACCACGTGATGGGTTGCTTGTGTACCACGTGATCAACCGTTTTGGGCGTAGACTTCGTTGGAATGCAGAAAAACAATGAACTCTCAAAGTTTACGCCCACAAACATTGATCACGTGGTACATAAGCAGCTCATCACGTGGTACAGAAAAAGTGATCACGCGATCAATTTTAGACTGCCGCCGGCAGGCTGAAAAACCGAGAGGTGTAACGGTCTACTGGGAAGAGTAGTACTTGTCATATAGTGAAAGCCTTACTTAATTTCAAAACTCATGTATGATTTTGAAATTGCAGTCTCTTCCCTCGAAATGAAACTTTCCACTTTATAATTGACACTTCTGGCTGCGAAAAGGTTTCTTGAATATATGTCCTTAGTTTTATTAATGTCATGTGGATAAGAAAATTACGCCATATATTTGATTAACAGGTAAGCATTTAAAGTAAACTGTAAGCTTTCGAAATTTTGCAGATTAATTAATTTGATCTCTAGTCAACAAAAAATTGGTTTGTATTTAAGCAGCCTCCATAAATAGTGCATCTGAAAAATGAGATAGAAATGGATAAAACATATATTACCCGCACTTCCAATAGCCGTCTTTTAATCATTAATTAGTGCGTCCATCAGCAGTTTGCTACGGGGTACTCTAATAGGAGTTTACAGTACTCTGGGTGGTGAACTTTGAAATTTCATTTCACCGCTTGCCATGAGTATTCAATTCAAAAACTCGCGTTTTGAATTTCTCGCCACAGGGATGTTAACTCTTCGACAGTTGAGTGGCAGCTGACAATCAAAGGCGGGCCCGCTTCTTTTATATCGGAACCTCGTGTTTAACACTTTTTACTGGATTCTTCGAATGGAAAAAACTGCAAGTGTCAATACATTTTTTTAATGGAAAAATGCTTTTCTATAAACATACACGTTTCTGGCGCCGATGAGGAAGAACCTAATATGGGAGGTTCCTCCCCTTGGTTTAATATAAACTCTTGGCTGAATACATTTATTTATTAATAAACCTTATATACACCTTAAACATATAAGTTACATTACTTTCTATGTGAAAGCACATCAGCTGGATATGCCTGAACGACTCATGGAAGACTCATGACAAAGCTCCTGAATCGCGCTAAATAGTTGAAAAAATTTGTGATTTGCTTGCTGATAATACAGATGATAACCGAGAATGCCTGTCGGAATTTTTCCAGCCTCAGGCTGTACACAATAGGATTGGTAGCGGGCGTAGATAGGCAAAGAATACACGAGACATAATAAGCTGTATAGACACTTTCACCAGTGTATCGCGAGAGTAGCATGGTAGAAGTTGCGAAGACTGGCATGAAGGAGAGCAGAAAAAACATCATCACTATGGCAACTGCGATGGTCACTTTTCGCTCCCTTTGAAGGATGAGCCGACGAGCACCTGGCCCGGAGTCAGCGGTTTGTTGTTTTAGTGAATGCGTTTGATTCCGCATGGAGACCACCATTCTTGTATAAAGACCAATGAAGAGAAGAGCAGACAGAATAACATGGCCGCCGATGAAGACAACGTAGAAAATATACCATTTTGGCTTCAAGCAAAATGGAACATTGGTCGCGCCAGAGTACAAAAAAATGCAAATCACAACGGCAAGAATTCTTCGCTTCGTCACCAAAAGTTTGTATCTCAAAGGTTTTGTGACTGCGAGGTAACGGTCGGTAGTCATGACAACCAAGAGGAGGAGGGAAGCGAAAGAAAAAAACGAAGTCAATGGAGCTAAGAGTCTGTATAAGAAGAACTTGCTTGAGCTCGCGGTTTGCTGGAATTTTCGAATGTCATAGTGTATTACTGTTAGTGGAAGCAAAATGATCAGTCCTGTTAAAAGATCAAAGAAACTTAAAGTTGCTATCAGTAAGTTCGTTGGCACGCACTTCAGATTTCTCTTCGGATCCCACACGTAGGCAACTAGCACTGCCCCATTGCCGAAAATCGAGAAACCAGCCAGAGTGCCGTAGAGGACAAGCATTCCATAAATAATCTCTGTTTTCTTGACTTCATACGTTGTGTTGGCACTGGGTAGCAAAGAGTCTGGAAAGGTGAAGTCAAAGAAACTGGCCTCCTCCATAACTTTAGATTTGTATAGCTAGTCACAGAGTCGAAGTTTGTAACTCATCCGCTAAGAATACCTTTTTAGTATCTTGCTATTTTATGCTCCTGGTGAGTAGATGATAATTCTGAGAAATAATAAGATGCGTTTTCTCAGAAAAGATCGTCTTCTTCACTTGAAATTTCTGCACACTGTCTAATATTGCCGCGGACGCAAACACGGTTCCACCTTATCTTGTTTTGCGGAAAGATTTGTCACCAAAGTGACAATACAAGTCTTTCCTCAGTCAAAAACGTTTTCCGGACTTACCAAAAGTGTGTAGTAGCAAGTAGTCCAAGGAATGGGTGTCATAGGACTAACGTTGATGCTCTTAAAGATAAGTTTTCTCAGAAAAAGATCGTCTTCTTCAAAATGCAATTAACTTGACTCGATTCCAACTGTTCTTGTTTTAATTGCGGAAAAAATTGTGACAATGTAAATCTTTCTCAGTGCAGAAAACGCTTCCCGTACTTTCAAAAATTGTGTAGTCCAAGCAATAGATAGTCTAGGACATTTCAGAAATCGTTAAACGTGTAGCTATTACGTTTTATATCGTCGAAATAGAAGGTTCAATGTAAAAACTAGATCTTAAACCAAGGCTCTGGCTTTCTTGCTTTCATAGAGACTTTTGACGGCAGTCAAACGACCTCTTTCGTAATCCCTTTTTCTCGTGGCAGGTGCATCACTTCTTCTTGCAGGTAACTAAATAAAAATCAATTTTGTCAAAAAGAACTCAGTGTTTCAAAAACAAATATTGCTTCATACTTGTCATATTGTGAAAGCATTACAATACATTTCATATCCCAAGTGTGATTTTGAAAATTAGAACAGGATCGTTGACGCCATGTCTTTCTGAGATATCATGTGGAACGAATCTTCAACCCATTGGGGGTAATTTTAATTAAATATTTAATTTAATTTTCAAAGGCTCAAGCAAGCTGAAAGGTAAATCTGATAAAAAATATTCAATATTAACAAAAAAGTATAATTAAAGTTACGACACCCTTGCTAAATAAACTTAATTAAAAAGTGTTCAGTGTTGTTTCAATAGTGTATTAGCGGAGCTCCTTAGCGGCCTAAGCCCGCAGAGCGGAGCACCATAGGTGTCGCAGGAAGAATACAATATCTCAAGATCCTCAAGTATAGACCCTTTTAATAAGTCCAATTATGCATGTTTTCCTTGAATGACGTGAACTTTATTCCTTTGAAATGTGTTCAAAAGACCAGAAATTGAAAAGAATAAATTTGACTTCAGAAATCGTTACACATGTAGCTAATACGTTTTATATCGCCGAAATAACAGAAGGTTCAGTGTAAAAATTAGATCTTAAAACAAGGCTCCGATGTTCTTGCTTTCATTAAGAGACCTTTATCGCAAGTTCATTTTCCCAATCGCAGTTGGATTGACAAAACTCTTTCGTAATCCCTATTTATCGTGACAGGTGCACTATATTTCTCGTAGGTGACTAGATAGATAAAGATCAATCTTGTCAAAATTTACTCACTGTATTGAAACAAATACTACTTCATACTACTCTACCCAGTAGACCGTTACACCTGTCGATTTTTCTGCCCGCCGGCGGCAGTCTAAAATTGATCGCGTGATCAACTTTTTTGTACCACGTGATGGGTTGCTTGTGTACCACGTGATCAACCGTTTTGGGCGTAGACTTCGTTGGAATGCAGAAAAACAATGAACTCTCAAAGTTTACGCCCACAAACATTGATCACGTGGTACATAAGCAGCTCATCACGTGGTACAGAAAAGTGATCACACGATCAATTTTAGACTGCCGCCGGCAGGCTGAAAAACCGAGAGGTGTAACGGTCTACTGGGAAGAGTAGTACTTGTCATATAGTGAAAGCCTTACTTAATTTCAAAACTCATGTATGATTTTGAAATTGCAGTCTCTTCCCTCGAAATGAAACTTTCCACTTTATAATTGACACTTCTGGCTGCGAAAAGGTTTCTTGAATATATGTCCTTAGTTTTATTAATGTCATGTGGATAAGAAAATTACGCCATATATTTGATTAACAGGTAAGCATTTAAAGTAAACTGTAAGCTTTCGAAATTTTGCAGATTAATTAATTTGATCTCTAGTCAACAAAAAATTGGTTTGTATTTAAGCAGCCTCCATAAATAGTGCATCTGAAAAATGAGATAGAAATGGATAAAACATATATTACCCGCACTTCCAATAGCCGTCTTTTAATCATTAATTAGTGCGTCCATCAGCAGTTTGCTACGGGGTACTCTAATAGGAGTTTACAGTACTCTAGGTGGTGAACTTTGAAATTTCATTTCACCGCTTGCCATGAGTATTCAATTCAAAAACTCGCGTTTTGAATTTCTCGCCACAGGGATGTTAACTCTTCGACAGTTGAGTGGCAGCTGACAATCAAAGGCGGGCCCGCTTCTTTTATATCGGAACCTCGTGTTTAACACTTTTTACTGGATTCTTCGAATGGAAAAAACTGCAAGTGTCAATACATTTTTTTAATGGAAAAATGCTTTTCTATAAACATACACGTTTCTGGCACAGATGAGGAAGAACCTAATATGGGAGGTTCCTCCCCTTGGTTTAATATAAACTCTTGGCTGAATACATTTATTTATTAATAAACCTTATATACACCTTAAACATATAAGTTACATTACTTTCTATGTGAAAGCACATCAGCTGGATATGCCTGAACGACTCATGGAAGACTCATGACAAAGCTCCTGAATCGCGCTAAATAGTTGAAAAAATTTGTGATTTGCTTGCTGATAATACAGATGATAACCGAGAATGCCTGTCGGAATTTTTCCAGCCTCAGGCTGTACACAATAGGATTGGTAGCGGGCGTAGATAGGCAAAGAATACACGAGACATAATAAGCTGTATAGACACTTTCACCAGTGTATCGCGAGAGTAGCATGGTAGAAGTTGCGAAGACTGGCATGAAGGAGAGCAGAAAAAACATCATCACTATGGCAACTGCGATGGTCACTTTTCGCTCCCTTTGAAGGATGAGCCGACGAGCACCTGGCCCGGAGTCAGCGGTTTGTTGTTTTAGTGAATGCGTTTGATTCCGCATGGAGACCACCATTCTTGTATAAAGACCAATGAAGAGAAGAGCAGACAGAATAACATGGCCGCCGATGAAGACAACGTAGAAAATATACCATTTTGGCTTCAAGCAAAATGGAACATTGGTCGCGCCAGAGTACAAAAAAATGCAAATCACAACGGCAAGAATTCTTCGCTTCGTCACCAAAAGTTTGTATCTCAAAGGTTTTGTGACTGCGAGGTAACGGTCGGTAGTCATGACAACCAAGAGGAGGAGGGAAGCGAAAGAAAAAAACGAAGTCAATGGAGCTAAGAGTCTGTATAAGAAGAACTTGCTTGAGCTCGCGGTTTGCTGGAATTTTCGAATGTCATAGTGTATTACTGTTAGTGGAAGCAAAATGATCAGTCCTGTTAAAAGATCAAAGAAACTTAAAGTTGCTATCAGTAAGTTCGTTGGCACGCACTTCAGATTTCTCTTCGGATCCCACACGTAGGCAACTAGCACTGCCCCATTGCCGAAAATCGAGAAACCAGCCAGAGTGCCGTAGAGGACAAGCATTCCATAAATAATCTCTGTTTTCTTGACTTCATACGTTGTGTTGGCACTGGGTAGCAAAGAGTCTGGAAAGGTGAAGTCAAAGAAACTGGCCTCCTCCATAACTTTAGATTTGTATAGCTAGTCACAGAGTCGAAGTTTGTAACTCATCCGCTAAGAATACCTTTTTAGTATCTTGCTATTTTATGCTCCTGGTGAGTAGATGATAATTCTGAGAAATAATAAGATGCGTTTTCTCAGAAAAGATCGTCTTCTTCACTTGAAATTTCTGCACACTGTCTAATATTGCCGCGGACGCAAACACGGTTCCACCTTATCTTGTTTTGCGGAAAGATTTGTCACCAAAGTGACAATACAAGTCTTTCCTCAGTCAAAAACGTTTTCCGGACTTACCAAAAGTGTGTAGTAGCAAGTAGTCCAAGGAATGGGTGTCATAGGACTAACGTTGATGCTCTTAAAGATAAGTTTTCTCAGAAAAAGATCGTCTTCTTCAAAATGCAATTAACTTGACTCGATTCCAACTGTTCTTGTTTTAATTGCGGAAAAAATTGTGACAATGTAAATCTTTCTCAGTGCAGAAAACGCTTCCCGTACTTTCAAAAATTGTGTAGTCCAAGCAATAGATAGTCTAGGACATTTCAGAAATCGTTAAACGTGTAGCTATTACGTTTTATATCGTCGAAATAGAAGGTTCAATGTAAAAACTAGATCTTAAACCAAGGCTCTGGCTTTCTTGCTTTCATAGAGACTTTTGACGGCAGTCAAACGACCTCTTTCGTAATCCCTTTTTCTCGTGGCAGGTGCATCACTTCTTCTTGCAGGTAACTAAATAAAAATCAATTTTGTCAAAAAGAACTCAGTGTTTCAAAAACAAATATTGCTTCATACTTGTCATATTGTGAAAGCATTACAATACATTTCATATCCAAGTGTGATTTTGAAAATTAGAACAGGATCGTTGACGCCATGTCTTTCTGAGATATCATGTGGAACGAATCTTCAACCCATTGGGGGTAATTTTAATTAAATATTTAATTTAATTTTCAAAGGCTCAAGCAAGCTGAAAGGTAAATCTGATAAAAAATATTCAATATTAACAAAAAGTATAATTAAAGTTACGACACCCTTGCTAAATAAACTTAATTAAAAAGTGTTCAGTGTTGTTTCAATAGTGTATTAGCGGAGCTCCTTAGCGGCCTAAGCCCGCAGAGCGGAGCACCATAGGTGTCGCAGGAAGAATACAATATCTCAAGATCCTCAAGTATAGACCCTTTTAATAAGTCCAATTATGCATGTTTTCCTTGAATGACGTGAACTTTATTCCTTTGAAATGTGTTCAAAAGACCAGAAATTGAAAAGAATAAATTTGACTTCAGAAATCGTTACACATGTAGCTAATACGTTTTATATCGCCGAAATAACAGAAGGTTCAGTGTAAAAATTAGATCTTAAAACAAGGCTCCGATGTTCTTGCTTTCATTAAGAGACCTTTATCGCAAGTTCATTTTCCCAATCGCAGTTGGATTGACAAAACTCTTTCGTAATCCCTATTTATCGTGACAGGTGCACTATATTTCTTGTAGGTGACTAGATAGATAAAGATCAATCTTGTCAAAATTTACTCACTGTATTGAAACAAATACTACTTCATACTACTCTTCCCAGTAGACCGTTACACCTGTCGATTTTTCTGCCCGCCGGCGGCAGTCTAAAATTGATCGCGTGATCAACTTTTTTGTACCACGTGATGGGTTGCTTGTGTACCACGTGATCAACCGTTTTGGGCGTAGACTTCGTTGGAATGCACAAAAACAATGAACTCTCAAAGTTTACGCCCACAAACATTGATCACGTGGTACATAAGCAATTCATCACGTGGTACAGAAAGCGTGATCACGCGATCAATTTTAGACTGCCGTCGGCGGGCAGAAAAATCGACAGGTGTAACGGTCTATTGGGAAGAGTAGTACTTGTCAGATAGTGAAAGCCTTACTTAATTTCAAAACTCATGTATGATTTTGAAATTGCAGTCTCTTCCCTCGAAATGAAACTTTCCACTTTATGATTGACACTTCTGGCTGCGAAAAGGTTTCTTGAATATATGTCCTTAGTTTTATTAATGTCATGTGGATAAGAAAATTACGCCATATATTTGATTAACAGGTAAGCATTTAAAGTAAACTGTAAGCTTTCAAAATTTTGCAGATTAATTAATTTGATCTCTAGTCAACAAAAAATTGGTTTGTATTTAAGCAGCCTCCATAAATAGTGCATCTGAAAAATGAGATAGAAATGGGTAAAACATATATTACCCGCACTTCCAATAGCCGTCTTTTAATCATTAATAAGTGCGCCATCAGCAGTTTGCCACGGGGTACTCTAATAGGAGTTTACAGTACTCTGGGTGGTGAACTTTGAAATTTCATTTCACCGCTCGCCATGAGTATTCAATTCAAAAACTCGCGTTTTGAATTTCTCGCCACAGAGATGTTAACTCTTCGACAGTTGAGTGGCAACTGACAATCAAGGGCGGGCCCGCTTCTTTTATATCGGAACCTCGTGTTTAACACTTTTTACTGGATTCTTCGAATGGAAAAAACTGCAAGTGTCAGTACATTTTTTTAATGGAAAAATGCTTTTCTATAAACAGACACGTTTCTGGCACAGATGAGAAGAACCTAATATGGGGGGTTCCTCCCATTGGTAATATCAACTCTTGGCTGAATACATTTATTTATTAATAAACTTTATATACACCTTATACATATAAGTTATTTTAACACAGTTACCTTATACATTACTTTCTATGTGAAAGTACATCAGCTGGATATTATGCCTGAACGACTCATGGAAGACTCATGACAAAGCTCCTGAATCGCGCTAAATAGTTGAAACAGTTTATGATATGCTTGCTGATTATACAGATGATAACCGAGAATGCCTGTCGGAATTTCCCCAGTCTCAGGCTGTACACAATAGGATTGGTAGCGGGCGTAGATAGGTAAAGAATACACGAGACAAAATAAGCTGTATAGAAACGTTCACCAGTGTATCGCGAGAGTAGCATGGTAGAAATTGCGAAGATTGGCAGAAAGGAAAGAAGAAAAAATATCATCACTATGGCAACCGCGATGGTAACCTTTCGCTCCCTTAGTAGGATGAGCCGGCGAGCACCTGGCCCGAAGTCAGCGGTTTGTTGTTTTAACGCATGCGTTTGATTCCGCATCGAGGTCACCATTCTTGCGTAAAGACCAATGAAAAGAAAAGTAGACAGAACAACATGGCCGCCGATGAAAACTACACTAAAAAGATGCCATTTTGGCTTCAAGCAGAATAGAATTAATGTTGCGGCAGAATACAAAAAAATGCAAGAATTCTTCGCTTCGTTACCAAAAGTTTGTATCTCAAAAGTTTTGCGACTGCGAGGTAACGGTCGGTAGTCATGGTAACCAAGAGAAGGAGGGAAACGAGAGAAAAAAACGAAATGAATGGAACTAAGAGCCTGTATAGAAAGAACTTGCTCGAGCTCGTGATTTGCTGGAGTTTTAGAATTTCACACTGTATTATTGTCAGGTAGCAAAATGATTAGTCCTGTTAAAAGATCAAAGAAACTTAAAGTTGCTATCAGTAAGTTCGTTGGCACGCACTTCAGATTTCTCTTCGGATCCCACACGTAGGCAACTAGCACTGCCCCATTGCCGAAAATCGAGAAACCTGCCAGAGTGCCGTAGAGGACAAGCATTCCAGAAATAAGATCCGTTTCCTTGACTTCATAAGTTGTGTTAATACTTGGTAGCGTAAAGTCTAAAAAGGTGAATTCAAAGAAACTTGCGTCTTCCATAACTTTAGATTTGTAGAGTTAAGTCACAGAGAGTCGAAGTCTATAATCAAATCCGCTAATAATCCTTATGTATCTTGCTTCTTGGTATTATTTGCTCCTGATATGTAGATGATAATTCTGAGAAATGATGTACTAAGATGCGTTTTCTCAGAAAAGATCGTCTTCTTCAAGTGAAATTTCTGTATAATGTCTTATATTGCAGCGGACGCAAACACAGACGGGTTGAGGCGGAAAACTCGGAAAGATTTGCCACCTAAGTGAAAATGGAAGTTTTTCTCAGTCAAAAACGATTCGTTCCCGGACTTTCCAAAAGCTAGTGTGAAGTAATCCAAGGAAAGGGTGTTATAGGACTAATGTTGATGCTCTTAAAGATGAGTTTTCTCAGAAAAAGACCGTCTTCTTCAAAATACAACAGGCGCAAACACTTGAGTCGGTTCCAACTCTTCTTGTTTTGATTGCAGAACGATTTGTGACAATGGAAGCCTCTCTCTCAGCGAAAAACGTTTCCGGCGTACTTTCCAAACTTGTGTAGTCTAAGCAATAGATGTTCTAGGACATTTCAGAAGTCGTTACACGCGGTGTAGCTCAAGTACGTTTTATATCGCCGAAATAGAAGTTTCGATGTAAAAACTAGATCTTAAAACAAGGCTCTGATTTTTTTGCTTTCATAGAGAGACTTTTGACGGCAGTCAAAAGACCTTTTTCGCAATCCCTATTTCTCATGCCAGGTGCATCAGTTTTTCTTGCAGGTGACTAAATAAAAATCAATTTTGTCAAAAAGTACTCAGTGTTTCAAAAACAAATATTACTTCATACTTGTCATATTGTAAGAGCAATACATTTCATTTCATCCCTCTCACCTGGATTTTGAAAATTGTCTCCTCCCTCGAAATTAATTGTTCCACTCCACGTCTGCCTGCCAATTTATGGACACACTCTCTCATTTTCTTTTACAAATCTATAGCCCATCAAACATAAATATTCCAGCTTCGCTTTATTTGGAAATTAATATTTCGTTCTTAGCTTCATCAATGTCACGTGGATAAGAAATCTACGCCATTTGATAGGTAAACATTACCCAAAGTAAACTGTAAGCTTTCTGAAATGTAAAGATCCATTCGATCTGTTGTCCCATCTGTCAATGAGATGGAAATAGATCACAAAAATTAAAAAAGCTTCTCAGTGATTGTTTTTAGCACTTGGTCGCCAGCTGGGACTAAGAAAACAAGTTAATTTCCAGCCCTGAGTCGTATTGAAGTCTTCCACGTCCTTCTTCATTCAGGGGATTTTCGAGGCCGAAACTTGGCTAATATATAGATCTAGGCACTGCCTAAAAGCGGAACTCCAATGTTTATACCTCTTACAGAACGACTAATTCTTGTACAATGCAATAATATCATAGCAAATTTCTGACAATAATTGCCCTATTTCACTATGACGTCATTGTTTTTGCGCTATGATTCATGGTCGCCAGAGGGGACAGCAGCATTTAGAAATGATCAAAACTAGACTATAATGGACTATAATTGATAAGCCAGTTGGCTAAGGCAAGTAACGTTTCTGTGCTACTTGTCCTGATGGGACTAGTGATCAAAAAAGTCAAGGTCGAGCACTCACTCATATAAGTTGGGTGGGGGTGCTTGTTGGACAAATAGAATTTGAAGAGCTGTGTATTGTGGACATGTATTTTAACCCCAGAGAAACATAACTTCCCATTACAGAATCCTAGAAATCTGGCAAAACCTAAACATCTGAAGATTTTTTTTTCCTTGGAAAGAGTTGCTTAATAATACTGAGTTTCCTAACTACCCCTAACAGAATCCTAGTCAGAAAAGTCAGAAAAAAAAACCTTAAAAATCTGTACTGTCAGTAGTATAAAAATCATAATCATAATCGTGTTTCCAAAAAATATCCTTACCCCTCTATGCAATTTTCAAAGAAAAAAACAGTATTTGTATAGAAAAGATCAGGTAAATTGACAGCATTTCCAATCCCTTCGTAGGAGGGTATGGATAATATGGAACCAGACATTTCCAGAAAATATCCCCCCACAAAGAAGGGTGTTGAGAGGAGACCCCCTTCCCTCATCCCTCCAAAGAAAGTAAATTGACTCCCCACCCTCACCCCTCTGGGATTTCCAATGTCCTTCCATGACCTACGGATGGAAAACGGGAGACAAAGCAGGTCATTCAAGGTGTTAGAAAAAAAATAAAGAACTGAAATGGAAGAGCAATTTTATCCTACCCAACTATATGAACTCTTCCATACCACAGAAATCAAAACCAAAATCAATTTATGTCAAATGGCCCCCTTGGATGCATCACAAGAATAATGTTACTAAAATTAATAGAAAATAATCCGAAAACACAGCAAAATTTTGTATGGGTGACCAAAACAGAACAAGAAGAACTACTTTGCAAAATCATGACAAGCCTTCGAACCCCCTCTTTGAACAAATAAGTGAAATTAAACAATCAAAATTAGGCAAAAATTAATGTACTTTTTTATATTTATTGGAGTTTTGCCAATGTAAATCATTATTATTTCTTACTTTGCAAAATCACTCCATCATGACAAGCCTTCGAACCCCCTCTCTGAACAAATAAGTAAGAGTTAATTACCGAGGATGGGGTCAATACGCGATTTACAGTACCGAGGGCCGTTAGGCCCGAGGGAATGTAAAGCGTATTGACCCCATCCGAGGTAATTAACTGGCTTATTACATGATTGGCAAGGTTTTCAGAAAACAGGAACAAATGAAATGCACTCTTCTCATTGAATTTCAAAGTTTTGACAAGGAGTATAGTTAACAATTGAAAAGGGTAGCGCATTCCGATAGGAACCATTGTTTGTTAGTTAGCTGTTTTCATAGAAGTACGTTCCCCAGAGAAAATGAATGACAGGTTTTATTCAACCATGATTGACAAAGGTCCAAACAAAAAATATACAGCTTGAGTGCATTCATTTGTTAGCAGAACACGAATTATGTCTTTTGTTTTGGAACAAAACAGCCAGGCCAGTCAATCGAGTGGCTTTTTGTAAAAGCGCGACTCATTCAAACGCTATTTTCGTTTGTACCACGCACTGACTGCCTACAAGTCAATTTGCATAACACTGAGCAACAACATGGATCGGAACTGCTTCAAGCTGGAGTAATTGAAGGCAAGTTTCAGGTATTTTGCACTCGTTTGGTTGTTCTCTAAGATAAGATATGTAAACGATTTCATCTGTATTTTCAGGTTTACCTGCTTGAACACACTCTATGGGCCAGGAAACCAAGCAAGTAGGCAGGACAAAACGCTTTATTGTTCAAGTCGGTTCAAGTGAAGGCGTTCTCGGATATGGTGTTTTGTGGCGTTCAACGGGATTCGCGTATAAAGAATAATCATGCAGGAGCAAATAGAGCGAATTTCAGATGGCTGTCGTGAGTTATTCGCAATTACTTTGTAATTACTCCTATAATGTTTATTCAGAATTGCTGTAATCACGTTGCGATTGGTCTCACTACAGTCATATGAAATCCGCTCAATTTAACAATTAGACAGATAGTCATATAGATGCATAAACTAAGATTATTGGTGTTTTTTCTCGGGATAAGTGTATGGATTTGAATTCACTAGGAAAAGAGTTTGGGGGTGACTAGATTGAGTAGCGGTAAGTAGAATGTCCATGTATTTAACTGAGTTAAATACCTAATGTTTATTTAATGAGGTATTTAACTCTGTATATACCCGGGATGTTCCACTTACAGCTATTCAATTCTTTTCATCAGCCCCTCTCTTCCCTAGAGAATTTCAAATCCCTTCCCGGCTTTAAGTTACTTGCGAGGTATGTACGTTAGTTGGAGACCTCAAAAACACAATGGAAACCGTGTCAATCATGTAATAAGAGTTAATTACCGAGGATGGGGTCAATACGCGATTTACAGTACCGAGGGCCGTTAGGCCCGAGGGAATGTAAAGCGTATTGACCCCATCCGAGGTAATTAACTGGCTTATTACATGATTGGCAAGGTTTTCAGAAAACAGGAACAAATGAAATGCACTCTTCTCATTGAATTTCAAAGTTTTGACAAGGAGTATAGTTAACAATTGAAAAGGGTAGCGCATTCCGATAGGAACCATTGTTTGTTAGTTAGCTGTTTTCATAGAAGTACGTTCCCCAGAGAAAATGAATGACAGGTTTTATTCAACCATGATTGACAAAGGTCCAAACAAAAAATATACAGCTTGAGTGCATTCATTTGTTAGCAGAACACGAATTATGTCTTTTGTTTTGGAACAAAACAGCCAGGCCAGTCAATCGAGTGGCTTTTTGTAAAAGCGCGACTCATTCAAACGCTATTTTCGTTTGTACCACGCACTGACTGCCTACAAGTCAATTTGCATAACACTGAGCAACAACATGGATCGGAACTGCTTCAAGCTGGAGTAACTGAAGGCAAGTTTCAGGTATTTTGCACTCGTTTGGTTGTTCTCTAAGATAAGATATGTAAACGATTTCATCTGTATTTTCAGGTTTACCTGCTTGAACACACTCTATGGGCCAGGAAACCAAGCAAGTAGGCAGGACAAAACGCTTTATTGTTCAAGTCGGTTCAAGTGAAGGCGTTCTCGGATATGGTGTTTTGTGGCGTTCAACGGGATTCGCGTATAAAGAATAATCATGCAGGAGCAAATAGAGCGAATTTCAGATGGCTGTCGTGAGTTATTCGCAATTACTTTGTAATTACTCCTATAATGTTTATTCAGAATTGCTGTAATCACGTTGCGATTGGTCTCACTACAGTCATATGAAATCCGCTCAATTTAACAATTAGACAGATAGTCATATAGATGCATAAACTAAGATTATTGGTGTTTTTTCTCGGGATAAGTGTATGGATTTGAATTCACTAGGAAAAGAGTTTGGGGGTGACTAGATTGAGTAGCGGTAAGTAGAATGTCCATGTATTTAACTGAGTTAAATACCTAATGTTTATTTAATGAGGTATTTAACTCTGTATATACCCGGGATGTTCCACTTACAGCTATTCAATTCTTTTCATCAGCCCCTCTCTTCCCTAGAGAATTTCAAATCCCTTCCCGGCTTTAAGTTACTTGCGAGGTATGTACGTTAGTTGGAGACCTCAAAAACACAATGGAAACCGTGTCAATCATGTAATAAGTGAAATTAAACAATCAAAATTAGGCAAAAATTAATGTACTTTTTTATATTTATTGGAGTTTTGCCAATGTAAATCATTATTATTTCTTACAGTTCCGAATAAAAAATATATCTAAGTATATCTTATTGTAGGGGGATTTACTGGAACTCCAGTGAGCAACGGTTTAATTCCAGTTTTAAGCCTTGTTCTGGTAGGGAGCAATCATTATTTATGCCAGGGGGTGGGCTGGCAAGATTTTTCATTCAGCCCCCCAAAAACTTGACCCCCCTCAAAGTATCAATAAAAAACTCAAAACCCCTTTAGGCAATATTTATAATAATCATGATAGCCCCCTCCCCCCTTTAGATGAGGAAGAAATGTTGCGACATCTAGATACCAAGTAGACAACAACCAGTATTTTTATTATTACTATTACTATTACTATTACTATTACTGAGCACCATAGCCTACTGTGCAGTAAGCTGTTCGACGAGATTTGCTCTGAGACTGATCACAAGCTGAACAGCTTGCTGCCACCAAAAAACGAATCAAGATATAATCTCCGCAACCATCGCCCTTTTTCCCTCCCTAATTTAAAACAAACAGAACCAAAAACACCTTCGTGTTCGCAATGGCCCGAAATTCGTTTCAAACATAGGTAATTTATCAATCAATTCGACTGCAGGTAGAAATGGGTTTTAGAGAGATCATAGTGTTTTAACTTTTATTATTCATATTCCTTATTATTATTTAGTATTTATATATATGTAAATAGTCTTATTCAAATTGTTTTTAATATATTGTAAAAATTGCTTAATTCAGCCCTAAAGCTGCAATGTAGTTTTTAATAAACCATCTATCTATCTATCTATCTATCTTTAAGACATTTTCCTGATGCGTGCATAAACAGTTTGTTGTAATTTTACAGGTGTGTAACCTCTTGTATCCATATATTAAATTAACGTCGTTGCTGCCATAAAACGTAATGAATCCTCACACTTGTTTTTATATTCTCTGGTGACCCTCTACTTGAACTTGCCAAATTTAACATGGTCCCCCTTAATAATTGCCAGCCCACCCCCTGGCATAAATAATGAATGCTCCCTTAAAGTAAAAGTAAACGAAAAACTACCAACAGAAAATGGGCATAGCCCCCTTACCCACTATAAGGTTAGATCCTGCTTTGGAATAACATATCAAAATAGTTCCCTTGAAAAAGTGTCGACTTTCTCCAACTTCCTTATAAGGAAATATCTGCATACCATATTTGGAATTCCAGTAAGTTTTTCAATATTTCTATTGACCTAGAAAACTTAAAACTCAACCAGAACTCAGATACACTCGAGTAAGGATGATATGCACATTTTCCTGAGGGGGACTCCCAATATTTTAAACAGGGGTGCTTGTCGGGAAAATTGATTTTGACCCTAAGGGATAGCAAAATGGGTGTGGCAAACAGCAAATTTACCCTAAAAGAAAGCAAATTTGGCGTGGTGACCGCCGAATTTAGCCCTAAAAGATAGCAAATTTGGCAGGTCAAAATAAATTAAAGCGAAATTTTAGGTCTTTTAGGGTTTTCAACCAAGTTTCCTTTGTAAATATCGGTTCTGGTGTCAGTACCAATATATTTCTGGGCAAGGATTGGTCTGAGACTCCCCGTAGGGATAGGTCTGATTTTAAACACCCCTCGGATAGCACGTCTGTCAATTTTATACCCTAAGGGATAGGACGAGCACCCCTGTCTGAAAATATGGGGAGTCCCCCCCCCCCCCCCCCCCCCCCGGCACATTTTCCACTGTGTTTTTCATGGTCAAGAACCTGGAAACAAGGCAGACAAGACACCACAGGAAGCTTGGTTCGATGTCTAAAAAGGAGGCATGTTTGAATCACAATACTGATAAAGTACAAATTCATGGTCTAGTTAAAAGTATGTACGTACAAATAATCACAAAGTGTTTTGAAATTTTGCTTTTTTGCACTTGGGATTTCATAATTATGCGAACACCAAAAAGGAAAGAGTTTGAGTAGGCTATACTTTTAAGTTGATGTGTTGCATTCATTTTTTTTGTTACAAGATTGAAAAAATACTTCTGGAAAGGTGGTATGTTTATATGAACCAAGCCACATTCCAGGGTTTTTTCACAGTGCTTACTGCAAATGGAGTCTAGAGTTACAGGATGGGTTAGCTGATGCCCTGGAAAAAGTCTTGGCTACCTTCTTGCACCTTGTGTTGCAATTCATGTGTGAACCAGCCCTAGCATCAGCACCTGAGAACTGAAAAAAAAATCAAAGTCAAAAACGGGACACCTACAGCTAAGTAGCCTAGTCAGTAAAAGAAATTTACAGGCTTGGAGGGTTGGATCATCAAATACCATAACTGATACCTTAAAGTACCTTTAAAGTCCTTGAAACAGCATTTAAAATTCCACAGAAAATTTAGAATGTGGTGACAAATCTTAACCTAAGTCTGAATTCTAAGATTCCAGACCTCTAGCAAGAAAATCAGAAAATCATTCATTTCATGGAATCTCTAAGACCAGGGACGTCAACCCAGGGACTTAAAAAATCTGGAGATTGTCTTGAAATGGCTAAATTTCCTGAAATATTCACGGGAGAAATACAGTAAATGTATGGCAGTCATCTTGAAGTTGTGCTGGGAAACGAAGCGAAAACTCTTGAGACGCCTGGCAAAACCGGGAGAGTTGACATTCCTGTAAGACCCATGCAAGAAAAAAGAAAGATGATAGTATCTTCTGCATAATAGCAAATTCCAGGTAGAAGTAAATAAGAAAATGTGCAAAAGCGTTCCTCCCTGCCCCTTTGGAGTCAGATTGGTTGTTTGGTTTTACCCTGGGGTAATGTGCAAAATGTCCATCAGGGGTAATCTGCTTGCAGGGAAAAAAGTCCTGACCCAAATGATTTTTTTTCATTGTCCGTAGGCAGGGTTTGTTTCTTTAGAATTAGCTGTTTCTTTAGAATTAGCTTGTAGAAATGAGATCTACAAACTAAATCGGCATAAAAAATGCACAGTGAATAAAAGCGTCTTGGCCAACTGAAAGACAAATGTGTTTCCACTGTTTTAAAGTATTTACTGTTGTAATAACATTTTTTCTCAACAGAGATGACAGGCCGAGACATTTTCTTTATTTGAAGGCAGCTTGTTAGGAAAATGTGAGTGATTTTTCTCCCACGCTCTATAGATGCAAGAACTGTGGAAAACCAGCAACTGAGTAAAACCAGCAAATGTCCAGGGGTTGGGGGGATTTTTTTATTGCCAAGGCCTGTTGTGCCTGGGAACTTTGTTATGCATGTCATCAGATAAAATCAAGAAAATCCCTTGCATTTTCTAGCAAACTGCCTAATAAAAAAATATCTTAGCCTGATCTCTGTTGACAAAAAATGACATTACCAGAGGATTAAAAGAGTGGAAAATGCTTTTGTCTTTCAGCTGGCTGTGATGCTGGCCACCAACTTTAAGCTTTATTATCATGATACAATGTTACAGTCAATCATTATTTATTTCTGTTTATGATTTCAAGCCAAATGCACACCCCTTTTCAGCAAAAACGTTTTCACCAACACACAGTCTCATCCACAAAACTAAGCTTCAAATATTGAGTTAATTGAATCTAATTTCCAGTAGTCAAATTAAAGAGAGTTGCTGAATGAATCACAGGGGACTGAAACACGATTCCAATGTGTATTTACAATTATCTTATGCAAGCACAAGGGATATCAAGTATAGATAGAGTAGTTTAAATAGCATATCCTAGCGATTCATGTGTTGTATTTTCAATGGAGAACAAGCAAAGAGATCAGTAAAGCACTCAACTTTGGAACTAACTTACTTTAAAACTCACCTGAATATCGTATCTTTTCTTCTTGAAGGAATCTTGATGCCAAAGCATTTCTGTCGTTAGAAACTTAGTTATTCAGCTCCAATTGGCTCCAAGGATGTCCTTGAGAAGCGAGTCGTACATTGTTCTTTCCATGTACAAATGTTGAGACTACAAAGGCTGGCTAAATTCCGTGAGAATTCCGTGTCTATGCCAATTAAATTTATTCCGTGCTTGAGCTGTAACAAAGCTGCAAATTATTTTCCTTGTTTTTGCATTATCTAGAATGATTCATAGCTTGATTTTATAAACCTCTTAACTTAATTTCTTTCTGTTATGATCCCGGCTGAATAAACCACTTTATCGATTACTCATCCTTCCCTGATCCCAGTCCATTCTGCCAGCAACCAAAGACAGGTAACCCAAAGGCTTCATGTATCTTTTCAGAACATCCCCGAAAGTTCTTTCAAAGTTTTGTGGCCAATAACAATGATACAAGCTACAAGAAACTGCAGATGGCGGACGAAATCTTGACTTGCACAAAAGTGAATATCGTAACCCATGGCAACACACCGTGTACGCACTCAGAAATAAGCCGACGGTACACCAGCGGCTGTCCAACGGAAAATACAACCACTCGAATACAGCTCGATGGGTTACTTTATTTATTTATTTATTTATTTTTTTAATTTTTTTTATTTTTATTTTCACACATTAGCCTATGGGGCTCCACAGGAGTTCCGCTATAAACCGTGGATGATTAGAACTGTTTTGGTACGAAAAAATCAACTGGCAAAGTTCGGCTTTTTAACTAACTGGACATCTATTCTTGGATGGTCATGGCTAGAAGAGATAACCCAAGGAGGTGATTAATAATTCATAGGCTTCACGGTAGAACGAACCTACATATGCCATGTATGTCATGTAGCCTCGTTCAATTGTTTATGCCTATGAATTATTAATCACCTCCACTGTATCTCATCTAGTAGCCACGACCTTCTTGGATTGCATGTGACGTCACAGGCGGCCATGTTGGTACCGAAAACGAAAGAAAGTTCGTCTACCGATTTTGTTCCTGACACCAACATGGCCGCCATGCTTTTTTCATATTATTCCTATAGGAATTATTGCAATCCAAGAATAAATAGTCTGCACGTAGCATCGTATAGCTTTTGATAACCCTTATTCAATTGGGGAAAAATTCGCAAAAAAAAACTCCGGTAGCGTTTCAGAACAAATCTTTGAGCAAAATAGCGTTTCTCCGCTTTCTCCATGTCGCCGCATGTAAAGGGATCCACAAAAGTTTTGGATCCCGAACCCCGACCTGTGGATTCCGGATCCAAGTCCTTGGATCCCGGATCCTTGCCCATGGATCCTGGATCCCATGCTCTGAATCCGGGATTACAAACCTTAAATTAAGCTGGCGCCCGGATCCCCTTACATAGGGAGATCCATGAGATTAATGGCGTGACGAACTTAAGATATGCTTATATGTAGTTTTTCCAAAAGAAAAAAAAAATCAAGCAAAGATGTTTTAAAATTTCCAGTAAACGCTACTGTTTTAGGTTTGCCGTGAGAGAGCTGGGTCTAGAAAGCATGATTCTCGAGAGCCCCCTTGAATTTTATCAGTGAGTCAGTGGTGCGCAATTCAGGTAGGTACCGTTAAGTCTCTCTTAATTATTTTTTACAGCAGAAATCATTTTTTGTCCCCTATTTGGCCTGCAATTAAGGTATTACTTTCCCAAATCGCCAAAAGATCAAGTCGCTAGACAGCCAAAAGTAGAAAATCACTTGATATGTCAGCAAACACGTATATAAGGCTTCAGCAAACATGTACACTACTAGAAATAACACATGAATGAGATGCGAAGCCTTGGCAAACATGACATAAACCTGGATGAAGAACCCCCCAAGTAGCCCATTGTTCTGGCTTGACAGGTTTATCAGGTTTATATGTGTTATATGATCAACGGACAGCAATGTGAAGTAGCTCTTCACGGTTTTGTTCACCCTGGGTGAGACTAATACTGTTAAAATTTGACGCCTTTTGATGGAAAAATCAACGGGTGACTGAACGCGACACGGACAACGCTCACACAGGAGGCCATTCTTTTGAGATTAATTCCTGGATAAATTCAGTACCTAGTGCATTTAGCCAAACGTTTGTCCATTCTGAACACTCTTTTGAGCCTGGAAAACGAATTACAAAACGCCCTACGCTGTCATAAGTCATAACGTCATAAGTATGGTCGGCTCTTTCAGAGACATGGTAAACTGTACGAGTGCCGAGGTCTTATGAGCGGTGTGAGAAGAAAATAATAGACTGTACAAACCAGAGAGATATTCGAATAGGGATGGTCTTTATATCAAACGACCATGTGACTTCGTGATCTAGTGTAAAAATTAGTAACTTGAATCTCTCCCCTGGCTTTCCAAACATGCTACATTATTGCGTGAGTCAAAGGACATTGCACCCTTGCGCTACATTCCTCGATCTCACCCTAGAATCGCTACTATAGATAGGGTACTATTAATAGTCAAGGTTTATGCAGCATAGGAGAGAAAGAGAAGCATCCCTAAATTGCGAATCATAAAACGATTTGTAAAATCAACCCAAGCACCCCATGCAGAGCATTAGTTTTTCTTTTGGTCTACCGACGTCTGGATTTTAGCTTTCTCGCTAAATTACGTGCCTAGAAAATTCACTAGGGCTACGTTTATCCAAAGACAAACATTTCTTGTTTGTAATAAATCCCTACTGAGGGATCTTGTTTTCCTCTTTGATCATTTTTGCGCCTCAAAGTGTTATCGCAGCTATCGAGCACTTTAATGGTATCCGTAAAGCTGCTTGCGCGCGATCTGATTGGTTGAAAAGATAAGAACATAGACTGCTAAACTGACACACTCTAGACGCGTTAATTGACACTGATTGGAGGGGAGGAGCCTATGGAGTTGAAGAATGCCTGGTGAGGAGAGCAGTCGCAATTGGATGAAAAGCAACATCTCGACTTGGGACTCACACTAGCATGTCCTCACAAAATCACAACAAACCGAGGGTGCAAGCTCTACGACAGCTTCAAGCTCCACGGACAGCGTGAGTCGTGGAAAACGCTACAGTTTACGGTCGATCACTAAAGAGTCTAGGAGTAAACTAGCCGAGTTAGCAGCCCTTGAAGAGGAAAGCGATTGGTGTGATTACTGTTTTAAGAGCAACTCACGGCATAGGAAGTATGCACATTTACGGTCCAACAGAGAGTGCGCTACCGCTCGAGAAAGAAGCCGAATGCACAGTCTAAATTACGCCTTCGATGAACTTAGAAAAGCAATCCCAAAGACCGACTTCTCGGGAGAAGAAAAACCTTCGAAGATTGCAACTTTGAGGCTTGCGATTCACTATATTGGCGCGCTATCGGATATACTAGGTCGGCCGATACCTAGAAAAGAAGAAAAAGCCGATAAAGACGAGGATAATAGCGAGGAATCGAGGGCTAAGAGGCTGAGGATTGAGTCAGAAGATCAACAAGCTTCTCCGGGCGAAACTTCAAGCATTCCTACTGACTTTGAATCAGAAAGCTCTCCAGAAAGCTTTATCTTTGAACAAGGTAAATTACGTGCTCGTACGATTAATAGATCATCTTTATCAACTATTGCTGGCTAAAGCTCCAAAGCCATCTTTTTAGAGTCCTACTTTGCTATCGCAAATATTTAAAAGCATTCATCCAGTGTTTAGATACTTAAGTAGTCCGTTTATCCGTCGTTGGATTTTAGCTTGCGTAAGGGACTGACATTAGTATGCTCCAATTTTGGGGTGCGTATACTACTACATATACAGTAAATACTAGTACAGCACGGTATTATATAACATCATCAAAATTATAATTGTCAATCGTACAACAACCTTAAGCGTTGGCTGCAAATTTACTTGAGAAAAGTCTTTATTAAAAGTAGGAGCATTTCCTTTAGTATTGCTCTTAAGTTCCCAAGAAATGTTACCATTAACTCTTCAGAGACTTTCATATGTGAATGACTAAGTAATTGCACTCACTAGCTCTGCTCGATGAAGTGTGTGCACTTTAAAGTTTTAAAAAAACTCTTGAATTACTTTTAGACAGTAACAATTTATGTATGAAATCTAAAGCAACTCGGACTTTTTTTCCGGTTCTTTCATAGTCACATCATTCAGTTCTTATTCCTACCTACAGGTTTCCACTAGGCGTCCAAACACTCAAAGAGACTTACTTTCTGCACTTTGGAAAAACCATTTACGAGTCTCTGTTAGGAATTTCCTCAAACATAATGACCTAAATCTGAATTTTGATACAGAAAAAAGAAGTTAAATCTATTTTCATTCAAGTAAATCTTCTGTAAGCTGACTAAGAGCCAAATAAACCTCAAGTCGAGATCTTCTCTTTGTGCAAGAATAGCCTCCCAAATAGATGGAAGGGAATGATTTAGTATTTTGCGACATTTGTAAATGTGCCATCCGCTCAATCGTAGCTTTCTACGGCAGGAAACCATGCCTGAACTATTTTTACTAAAGCCACACGAAAATCCTCTCTGAGCTAACTAAGAGCTCAGCGAGTTGCGGCTTGAGTTTCTCTCAATGATTAAATAGCTACCCCAATAGATGGAAGTGAATGTCATTAGTAATACGTGCCATCCGCTCCATCGTAGCTTTCTACGGCAGGAAACCAATGCTTGAGTCATAAATTCTTGAAAAGCATACAATATTTTAGACTTGCAACCTCTACGGTAATAATAGCTCAATAAAGGTAAATAAAAATACCGTTTTGGCGTTTTCAAAAGTGATCTTTTCCCGGTCTTTTGTGACTCGGGCAGTGAGCATTTAGTAGGGGTATCATTTCTGTCGGCGGGATGACCGAATAGATGTTGACCTCATGTAGAAACTACTTGTCCTAAAAGTGCTCCCCCTATGATACCATTTGGTGTAGTTGTCAAAAGTTCTGTTATGTTTAGCAAGTATACCAACATACGCCTTTTAGTTTTTACGTTGCTTCGTAAAAACCATCATGAAGCATGCATTAAATGCAGTCTGTTTATATTATTCGATGTTTTCAAATGTTCTGTTATGTTTAGCAAGTACAAGATATATACCTAGGCATCATGAAGCATGTACTATGTATTGTACTACATCACAATGAAAACCAGATTTCGCACACGTGATCTAAATTTCAGAGTAATTCTACTCGTAATAGAACACCTCCGTGCACGCCAATTTGTAAGTTTCAAAGGACTTGAATTCCGATGTCCATATTTTGATTGACAGCGCAATCTTGACTTTGGACCATCACAATACAACGAATTCGCAGTTAAAACGGCTATCTAACGACCTAGACGATTATTTTGCCGATGTTTTGAACTGCATTTCAGCTCACTTAATTAAACCCTAATTGTGACACTGCCGCAATTAATTTTGGTGGTGGTCAAACAGACCTCACCAGGTGAGATGGTCTTTTTTGGTACAATAAGCGCGGATTGCTTCATGAATTTCGTAATAAAAGGCAGACAATCGAAGCGAAATACCAAAACAATCCGAAAAGAAGGACCAGATGTTGTTAACAGCAGATTGCAAGGATACGACACGAAATATTTCTTAAAACTTTTTCTGAAAAACTTTATTTCTGAAAACTTTATATTTAATAAATACTATAGTTTTCTGCCAAGGTGAACCACAAAAAAAGTACATTAAGGATCTGCAGTGGGAAATGTGGTAATACTTCCTCAATCTCATTAATAATTTATCAATCTTAAACTAAGAATAGAGCGGATTTCAGATGACCGTCGTGTTTGCAATTAGTTTGCTTTCTCATTGGCTGCTAATTTCTATCAACCAATCAAATTGCGAACTAATTACAAGCAAGGAATTGGTTCGGCTCCTGATTGGCTGGGCTGGAAACCATTCAGCAGTAAGTTGTAATTACTCTTGTTTCTGATTGGCTAGTGATTGCTCAATTGCAATTGCTTTCACGACAGTCATGTGAAATCCGCTCTATCGTAAGCGTGAAGTAGGTTTGATACGCGGTCTTTGTTTGCATAGATTGTTGAGATTTTATTCCTTCTTTTTCACGACATAAAATTATTCGTTTGAGAAGCTATACCAAACACGAGACAGAGTTTTTCATCAGGATTTCCAAACACCTCGAAGTCGGTTAAAAAACACACTGTTCAATATTCGGGCTGATCTTAGTGGGTTCCTATTTCACCAGAAACATATACACCTGTTTCAAAGTAACGTTGATAGTGTCTCTTGGTGTGGGGGATCGAGAGGGATCGTGTCTCTTGACTGGGTGTGGGGGATCGAGAAGATCGTGTCTCTTGACTGGGGGGGGGACATTATCTCCCCTGGATATGGCAAGGCAACCCCGCGTGCTTCTACCCTTCTTGGGTGTCCAATGCTCGGGTAATGATGTTGTGTTTTGGTATCGTTAACGGTCCAAAGATAACTCAAGACCGCGCCAATTGTTTTTCAAGCCCTTAAATAATACCTCTTCACAGCACGATGACTGTGACGTGCTTCACATACGATAGTCAAAGAATCAATACCCTTCCCGAAAGCCTCTACCATTTCTCTAAGACCATAAGTTTGAATTCTATCGAGTACTCAATTTTTTCCTTTGTCCACAAGTGGCACGCGCCCAAGAGGAGCTTCCTCTGACTTATATCAAAACGGTTTCCCCGCCTAACGGCACGGCTTATTACATTCGGCGCGTTAATGCCTGTCACGCTGCAAAACGGTTTCCCCGCCTAACGGCACGGCTCATTGCATTCGGTGCGTTAATGCCTGTCACGCTGGTCACGCTGGTCACGCTGCAAAAAAATTCATTCGTAGTGGGTTCGATCGTTCCGCTCACTTAAAAACAATGGATTAGTAGTAATAACATTCATTCTTTGTCATAAGATGTCTCGGTGGTAACATTATGTTGAGCCCATTTGATAGAGCCCCCTTGGAATCGAATAGACCTATATTCGGCTTGGGAGTTAATTTCACGTGGCATTCCCCCGAGTATCCTCTCTTTCTTTATCTGCTGCGCACCGAATGATATATGAATTTGGAAGCATCCCAAACAAAGAAGGATTATTTAAATGAATGCCACGTGATCTGAAATGGGAAAACATTACGCCCAAGGAAAAGAGGTCTATCGAATCGAACTGAATTGTATTTTATTTTTCAGGATTATGGTATCTCGCCGAACAGGACGATGATGCTACGGACACTTTACTCAATTTGGAAGAAACTTACGGAGTACGACCAAGCAAAGACAGTAGTAGCACCATGATATTCACTTAGTCTCAAGATGGCCGACAATAGACCAAATCGACTAACGGTGTGTACATCTCGTTGCCACCCAATTCAGATCATGTGATGATTCCTTTGGTTGATTACCATTGTCATTTTTTTCTCGCTCGACCGAGTGCACGAGTGTATGTGCAGAACTAACAAAAGTATCCACCCAAAGGAATCATCGCAAGATCTGGATTGGGTTGCAACAAGATGTAAACACCGTTAGCCGATTTTGTCTATTACTGTTAATAAAGTAGCTTAGAATTTGAGAGTATATTTTTGGTGCATATTGCCCGATGTGATCTCATTGTGATCATTCAATGGGATCCCCGACATCTCCTTGAATGACAACGAATCGTACTCCTAGCTTATCGCTCAACTTAAAATCTATTTCAAAATATCCATCGTTCAATCTATTGCTCATTATATCTATACATAGGAAAGAGAACTGGATGAATTATATTTCGGTGGATTTAGTTGGATTTAATTTACTATACTTTTGCCGCTGCATTAGTCATATGAGCTTGGATGGTTCGGCGCAAAGTCACACAGGGCCTTTATTTAATATTGTGGTTTTAGATTCTGGCATCATATGCCATCATACGTTTATTTTAACCAGGCTGTTTCAAGGCAGCAACGGCAGATTTTGCTTTCACGCAAAGCCGAGATTCATGAGCGAAGCTGGTGCTTTGAATGCGCGAGATATTTGGACTAGAGCGAGTGGCATTGCTCAGTTTCACTCCTATGGTTTCACAAGATGTTGGGTCCATATCTTCTCAGCCCGGTTGCTAGGAGGTAGTTTTCAATGACGGACTAACGACTCGTCTTCGTCGAAATTACCCAGAATTCCCAGTCTTCGCATCCAAGATGGCGGACGCCTCGACGATGAACATCGGTTATCGATTTCTTACATCTTTAGAACCGGGCTGAATGATGATTTTCACACAAATTAACATTCTCTTGGCGAGCCTATTTAATAAATGATAATTCTTGGCTTGGCCATGTGACGTCATTGGCAGCCATGTTTGTGTACACGAACAAATGAAAGTTCATTTGCTGCTTTTGTTCTGTACACCAACATGGCCGCCGCGCTTTTGTGATTTTATTCCCATAGGAATGAATGTAAACCAAGAATACAAATAGAGTGGATTTCAGATGACCGTCGTGTTTGCAATTAGTTTGCTTTCTCATTGGCTGCTTATTTCTATCAACCAATCAAATTGCGAACTAATTACAAGCAAGGAATTGGTTCGGCTCCTGATTGGCTGGGCTGGAAACCATTCAGCAGTAAGTTGTAATTACTCTTGTTTCTGATTGGCTAGTGATTGCTCAATTGCAATTGCTTTCACGACAGTCATGTGAAATCCGCTCTAATGTCATTGTAAATACACGGGAGGGGGAGGTGGCATACTCTCACATTTTAGGGCTAAGATGCTCTTAAAAAAACCGAATTTGACGCCTAAAAGACGTGAAATTTAACATGATTTCCTTCGTGTTAATGGGAATTCTTTTTGTACAGATAGAAAAATACAATCTTTTAGTTTTATTTGTTAACATTTCTTCCAAAAGACATTAGTTTTATTAAGAAATTTAATTAACAAATTTAGTTTGAGTTGCTGGAGTCATTGAAAAAACGAGGAGATGTATATATTTACCGGTAAAAGTTAATCGAAAGTAATCAACACTTTGCCATAGGGTTTACTAAGGGAAGAGGTCAAAACAAATGAAATCTGGCTGGACCCAGTTTAGGGGAGGTGGGGTAGGGCCAGCTGCCTACTACCTAAAATTTTCCAAAAACTCAATATTTGAAAAATATTTTAAAACCACTAAGCAGAGGTTTCTTTCTGTCCGTCTTTTATTAGACTTCCTCAAAGTCCTTTAAAAAGATGAGGTTGACATGTGGCAAAGTTGTTCGCGTGTCTGGTATTCGGGTATTTCGCGTTATTGTTTTGATTTGTGGTTGTTTTGATTCTCTCGGGCGCAAATCAAAACAACCAAGCGACATACCAGACACGGAATCACGGAACAACTTTGCTAGCTAATAAAAGACTGATAGAAAGAAACCTCTGCTCATCTGCTAGCTATATAGCAGAGTACTAGCTGGACTGTTTGCAGTCCCTTCTTTGGCGAACGTTCGTAAATCGAGAGAAAGTCGAAACCTACAATGTAGACTCTCTCGTGAGCTGGAAATACGAGCGCGCAAACAAACTACAACTTTCTCTCAATTTACGGACGTTCACCAAAGAAGGGACTGCAAGCAATCTACCACTAGCCGATCAGGAAGCCATTCAACAACAATCCAATCTAGACGAAGTAAGTCAGACTTGCGTTTAGTCCCCCCCCCCCGGGGGGGGGACTCCCATATTTTTTGGTCGGGGATGATCGTCGTATCTTTTAGGGGTTAAAATCACGATGGTTTGGTCTCTTTTAGGGGTGATCGTGATCTTCAATAAATTTTAGGGAGATTAGTATCTTTTAGGGCCGAAACTGTGTCCAAATTGTTTTTTCTAATGATGGTGCTTCTAAAAACCGCGTAAGAAAGAGAGATTATTCGATGAGAAGACGATAAATTAGAAACAAACACGGAAATTTCTTGATGGCTATCTCTTCACCTGTTACCTGTGTCCTTCGCACCTACTTGGTACATAAGACCTCATCTTTTAGGGTATCTTTTAGGGTAATCATTTTTTTGAGCCACGCCATGGCCCGCCATGCCATGTTTGGTATCTTTTAGAGTTGAAACCGAAAATTTCCGACGATCATCCCCGACAAAAAAATATTGGAGTCCCCCTCCTCCCCCCCCCCCCCCCCGGGGGGGGGGGGGGGTTTAGTCATGACGTGATCGATGATTGCGCGTTTTATTTTAGTTCGCAATTTGATTGGCTGAAGACGAATGACTTTGCTCTCAACCAATGAAAACGCTGATTTACTTTTTACAGTCATCTGAAATCCGCTCTAAAATGCAGCACCAAATACACCCTACTTCATATTCTCTGCGGTTATCTCTACGCAAATACTTCATTCAAGTAGAAAGGCTGACATTGTGTCTACAGTTCTTTGACATTTTTTCGTCGATAAAGTTCCACGAAAATAGCAGAAAAATTGCATTCGTGCAAGTTGTTAAGTGAAGTGTATGGATAAAAAGATGGTGCCAGAATATGGTTATTTCTCCTTCGCTTTCGCCAATTTTCGTTTCATTCGAAAGCGAAAGCGGGTCCTAGAAAGGCTGACATACGTCTAAAGTTGTTTGACATAAAGTTCCAGTAAAAATAGAAAACAACAAAGGTATTCATGCGAGTTGTTAATAAAATGCATGAATAAAAAGATGGGGTCAGTCCCTCACTTCTGCCGATTTCTGTTGCATTCAAACGCGGGTCTAAGTTTCCATTGATATTAAACTCGAATTAACGAAGCTCTTTCTTTTCGCTAACACAGGACACGTGCATGTCACACGGTCTCAGAAATCGATTTGTCAATGACACAGTCTTTAATGCTTTGTGTTGAAATGCAAATCAAAGGAGACTATACAGACCTACTCGGAAAGCGCTGTCACATAAAACATATTCACAATAATAGCCCCTTTTATTTTCCAAGACATTGGGGAATTAGAATGGGTAATTTTCGTTCTACCTACAACCGCAGTGCACACAACACCTGTTAAACACACAAAAAACACGACAGAATATATACGAGACCACTAGCTAGCCTCGCTTCGGTGCACAGAGTTTTCTCATAGCCGCACAGCTGTGTTTCAAGAGAGCGAAGCTCATTGGCGAATCAAAAAGACCAGGGAACAAGGGCCTTAAGTGAATAACATACGATCGCGTGTTTGCGTAAATGAAAACTTCAAAAGAAAAGGTATCCCCGCTGGTTTGCGAGTAAGCTCAGTGAATTTTCTATCGCACCTGTTTGGGGAGTTTTGTAAGGGATTTTAGGCTCCCAAGCTCCTCATGGTTTCCCCGACCCAAGGGGCCCTTGGTTTGCAGTATTGACACATTACAGCGATCGTTGATAAACAATTCAGCCAAGGTTTTGTTTGCTGTGGACAGGTGGTGAGAAGGAATGCTAATTCTGCAGGCTAATTGACGGATGGAAAAGACATTAGGCCTTACAGAGCCGTGCATATGTATCGCACTAGCGGCTAGCGCTACACCAGGTGTTTTGTTAGATTTTGAAGGCACTTGCTAAATTGGAGCTGAACCAAACAGCGCAAGTTTCCCTAGAGCTATAGTAAAGGCTTCAACCTCTCAGTTACCGACTCCAAAACAGGAAACCCGTGAGACGGGAAAGGGAAAAAAGAAGAATCTTTGAAGAGGAAATCATGAGCGAGACAAGCCTCGCGAGACAAGTTTTTAATCATCGAACTATGTATACATGCTGCCCGCGACCGGCTCACGACCGAGCGCCAGGTTTAGACGCGAAATTTGCTGAAATGGAGAAACCTAGTAAACAGAAGTTGGAATCAGTGAAAGATTTACCAGACGGAAGGAGGATCAAAAAGTCTGCGCAGTCGAGTGGAAATTCTAAGAGAAAAAAGGAGAGAGGCAAGAAGACGGGCGCGTGGAGGCATTCGAGTAAATCCCGAAGACTAATTGCAAACGCTAGGGAAAGATCCCGGATTCATATTATGAGCGAGGCGTTTGAATGCTTGAGGCGCGCTGTTCCGTGCTATTCGAACGATCAGAAGCTCTCCAAGTTGGCTATTTTACGGCTCGCGACGAGTTATATATCAGCGCTTGCGGATTTGACCGACTGTGATACCTCAACGAAATCGCTCAAGCATTTTGCCGACTGTGTGGATCAGTGCACACGGGCTCTGCAAGCGGAGGGGAGAGCGAAAAGACGCGAGTAAGTCAGTTAACACTTGGCGAGTTAAATAATTTCTAAACTGCTCATATGGGCATATCATATCTGCGGGTCAGGTGAAAAACGTTTTCTGAAATATAAATATTTCACAAAAAATTGGGGAAATCAGCAAAATGTTCGAAATCGCAGCAGAAGCATGCGTACTTAGGAGAGTTAATTTGTAATTTTAAAAGAACTTGGTAATTTGGCCAACTGCAATAACACTTTCATTAACCCAGCATTGTCCTTAAAAGATTTCTAAATGTATTATTGAGAGCAAGGGCTGGAGCATCTATTTTCTTTGCAATTGTCATGCTGATTTCAATAAGTAAAATTAGGTCAAAACCGTGCGCACTGATTTGCTTTAATTAACTTGTTTATTTTTACAACTCTCTTTAGGTAGTTTTTGCATAAGATTATATATAAACTTGGCGCTCATTTCGTTGATAAGTCCCTCTGTTTCTTCTGCTTAGGACGGACCTTTGTGTAACTTCGCGCGACAAAATTTTTATTTTGGAGTTTGGTTCACATAATAAAAATCGAGACAAAGTCTAAGAGACCGTGAATGAAAAACAGGCCTCGAAATTGCTTATAGCACCTGGTTTCTTTTTCAGCAAGCTTCTGTTATAGTGCATATTAAATGGAAGTAAACAGCCAATCAGATTGATGCTATCTCAGGAACAAAAGACAAGCTATTACTGAAACACCTGTCCGCCTGTGACAAACTGAAGAAAAACGAAAGGAAACTCGCGCGCGAAAACTACAGGACCAAAGCGTTAAAATGTCTTGAATTCACAGTTCAAAGAAGCCCTTTCAGTGCTAAAATGAATGGCCTGGCGTACGGCAAAGTCTGTTTTCACATTCAGAACTAAACAAACCTCGCGCGGGAACTAAATTAAGTCGTACTTTAGTTCTAGAATTATTACTCACGAAAAACAAGGCAGCGTAATATGTCTTTTCGAGACTAAACAGAATAGCATTAAAGGAGACAACAGAAAAACATCGGTGAAAGATTAATTGCGAATGAGAGTGAAATGTCGCGACGTAGTCAACCAAGGCCGTGTGTGTTTGTTAAACAAGAACACATGAAAGCGGATTTGCAGTTGAATTTGATATATTTTGAAGTATTGAATTTTCAATTTGATTTTGCGTGGGCCTCGTTTTAGCATGACATTGTGTCAATGTTATGGAAACCCTTTTTGTTTCAAAACTATCACGGATGTGATAAAAGAACAAAAAAGACGGAATGATATGGGGTAAATAAATTCGACATTCTGCAAGGAAAGGAATATACGTCCATAGATCGTATTCCAAGGCCTTCGCTGTGAAAGAACATAAATATTTAAAATCATTAAATGTGTCTGAAACAACAGTTTACCGAATAGGCTTCTTCTAAAAAAAACTCCTTCTGTTATAACATTACAACATACCAGGCGACTTTAATAATTAAAAGGATTGCTTTAAGATATCACCTTTAATTTTCTTATTTCTTTTTCAGAGGGAAGAAATACGGCTCTGAATTCGGAGAAATGTCCCCTTGAAACACTTGCTACCCAGGGAAAACAGACATTCTACACTAAAGTAGAAATTTTAGGCAAAATAAAACAAGATATATAGCGAATTAAGTTAACAACAGGAGAAATATTAGTATTTGATTTATTATTTAATATGGGTATTTAAATCTAGAGCAAATGAATAATTATCGGTAGTAGGACTAGCGTTTACTAGCTCGGAAAGGTTGTTTTAAATAACCAGGAAATGTCGGTACTCCTTTGTGATCGGAATGCGTTACTCGTCCAACCTGTTTCCCAAGTGCATTACGTCCCAAACCAAGGGTGCTTACCATTGGTCACGAAAAACCGGTAATTTCGGTTGGGATTCCAATGGTACAGTCGATGTTTCGGTCATTCCGGTTGGTACGAGTGGTTCAGCTTCAGAGGTTGTCTCCAGTTGGAACGAACCGATCGGAATGGTTTGTACCATTGGCACTCCAACCGGTTTTATGATCAAATAAGGTAGCCGGTCCGAACCGAAATGCGAATAAGCGAATGGTAAGCGCCATTCCACTCGGTATTTCATCCCAACCGGAATGTTTCGTACCATTGGACGCTGATCAAACCAACCGGTTTTCCTTGACCAATGGTAAAGCACCCCAATTCTACATTTGTGAATATTTATTCAACGAATTCTTCATGAACAAGCTTTCAAAATCAGACCGCGAAACTCGGTAACTATTTTTAAATACATGTTTAGCGATGTTTAACGTTGTTCAATGTATGTTTATCGTTTTCTAAATCATTGAAAACGTAACTTTTACGTTCGCGAAAAAAAATCCGTAAAACTCAAAGTTTCCGTCGTGTCAAATGATTCAAATCTTCACAAGTACTCTCGTTTGTAGCCATTGCTTTCAACTGATTTGAAAATTATCATCGCTGAAAGCTTGTCAATTTAGAAGAGCAATAGCAAAATGGAATCGGCACGTTCTGGTTTTGGCCCAGCCTTATGTGCGTCACACCTAGGGTTGAAACATGTTCAGCAAATTTATCTCATCCATTTGCACCTGAAGTGAACCATTATAATGGCACTATAACCATTGGCTGATTGCATTTTTAAACCGCACCGGGGGTGTTGAGGACCTCCCTTAAAAAGATCCCCTTCCCTCGAATTACCACTCGTGAAACATACCCCCTCCCCTGGAATTACCACTCGTGAAGCATACCCTTACCCTTCTTTACACCAATTTTAAAGCAGAAAAGGTACCCTTTCTTATACCAAAGTCGAAAAAGGTACCCTTTCTTTATACCAAGCCTGAAAAAGGTACCCTTTCTTATAGCGGAGCTCTCGCGGGCGCCGAAGGCGCCCGCGTAGCGGAGCCCCATAGCTACATGCAGGAGAAGAAAGAAACAAAACAAAAGTGTATATGCATCGACCTGTTTTGTGATGGACTTCCGGTTGTGTGTGTGTCCGTCGTCGCACAGGCAACCCATCAACCACAGTTTATAGCCGAGCTAAATAAAAGGTTTATATCTTTGGAAGGGATGAACCTCAGACAACCAAACTTGAGTGATGTTGTCTAAGCGGCAAGGGGGGTGCAACTGCATGGTCACGTGGTATGACGTCATCGAAACGAGAAAAGGCTTATGTTTTTGGAAGGGATGAACCTTAGACAACCAAACTTGGATGAAGTTGTCTTAGTTGCAAGGGGGGTGCAAAGGCGTGGTCACGTGGTATGACGTCATCGATGACGTCATCGAAACGAGAAAAGGCTCATATCTTTGGAAAGGATGAACCTCAGACAACCAAACTTGGATGAAGTTGTCTAAGCGGCAAGGCGGGTGCAACCGCTTGGTCACGTGGTATGACGTCATCGATGACGTCATAAAACGAGAAAAGGCTTACATCTTTTTAAGGGTTGAACCTCAGACAACCAAATTTGGGTGAAGTTGTCTAAGTGGCAAAAGGGGTGCAACAACATGGTCATGTGGTATGACGTCATCGATGACGTCATCAAACGAAAAAAGGCTTATATCTTTGGAAGGGATGAGCCTAAGACAACCAAACTTGGGTGAAGTTGTCCTAGTGGCAAGGGGGGTGCAAAGGCGTGGTCACGTGGTATGACGTCATCGATGACGTCATCGAAACGAGAAAAGGCTCATATCTTTGAAAGGGATGAAACTCAGACAACCAAACTTGGGTGAAATTGTCCAAGTGGCAAGGTTGATGCAACAGGATTGTCACGTGGTATGACGTCATCGATGACGTTGTGAAACGAGAAAAGGCTTACTTCTTTGGAACGGGATGAACCTCAGACAACCAAATTTGGGTGAAATTATCTAGTGGCAAGGGGGTGCAAGTGTTTGGTCACGTGGTATGACAGTGACAGGCTATGTACAATGGCGACCTTTTGTCTCATTAAAACAGAAAAATATGTGCCAGTGGCTAAATCTATATATTACCAATTGACTTTGAATCGACTTTGTGCTCTGTTAAAAACGGTTAGAAACGGTTTTGCTCCCATGTTGCGGTTGAAAAACGGGTGAAATATAGACCTTTTTTTATACACAAATTGCACTAGTTCTTTATACCCAGTCCAGCCTGAAAACCCTACCCCTTCCTTATACCCAGCCTGAAAACCCTACCCCTTTCTTATACCTCCTTCCTGAAAACCCAACCCCTTTCGGGCCGAGCATCCCCGTATACTCCAATATAGGGAGTACCCCCGGGGGCAAAATACCCCTGGAAAATCTATTTTTGGATAAAATGTCCCTAGAAAGTCACCTTTTTTACCCCTCCCCCTTGGAATTTCCAGTATCCAGACGCATCCCCTCACGTGGAATTTCCAGAGTACAATGCAACCCCCCTGGAAAATTTTCCATAGGTTCTCAACTCCCCCGGTGCGGTTTAAAAAATGCATTCAGCCATTCCTATCGACCGATTTTTAAAACCGTTGAACGTGTAAAGCCAAAGTGTAAATATATGTCAAGATAACTGTAAATATTGGGAAATGGGGAAATAAACTAAATTCAAAGCACTAACAGATTTAATTTTTAAAGCTTTTAAATTTTTTAAACTTCCTATAGAGAAAATTAACTCAAAGAAATAAGTCAAATTTTGATTCAAAATTGTACTTTGAGTACTTTGACAGGAAATAAGAACTATATAGATAGCGGTGTATTAAAGTGCCACTATTATCAAAATTAGAGTCTCCAATCTTTGCCAATTCTCCATATGTTAGGCAGCTTTGCAAAACTAGAACAATGCCGTTTTCCGTTTTTTGATAGCTCTTTTCGTTCAGAAGTTATTAAGGTAAGAACGATATGCAAATTAGCATGGGTGATGACGTCACACTCTCAACTTGATCAATGCCTAAATACTAAAAAGCGGTATATCTCTATACCTCTTGAAGTTAGAGTGCTCAAACTTGGCAGAATGAATACTTGACTTGAACAGAGTGATGTGACTCGTCAATTAGGGTTGCCATGGCAACCCCCTGGTTCCCAGGCTCCCCAGACGATTTTAGGATTTCCCGATTTTTCCCAACCAGATTTCAGAATTAACCAATTTTCTTGTTACTAAAAGCGAGCTACTGCTAAATAAGATAAGTGGGCATGGCAATGTAGGTTACAATTGATTTCTTCAAAAGATATAGCCTCATCTAGAATTTTGGATAGGGGTGGTCTGGAACAAAGGCTGTTGCCATGGCAATCAATTAAGGTAAACAAAATTATCAGGAAGAGTGAGTTCAATATTCGTGGCAAATTTGATAGGATTTGATGCAAATCCAACAAAAATATAGACCATCAAATAATTCACCTCTTTGTTTGTTGAGAGTGTGACGTCATCAAGTCACACTTTGGAGCAATGGGGGCCAAAATTCAAACTCTAATATCTTCGGAACCAAAAAGACTTTTGAAAACGGAAAGAAGCATATTTGTTCTTAGCCTCAGCTCTTTCAAATAAGGCATAAAGTAAATAATTTTCAAACTTGATAGTAGTGGCACTTTAAGGAGGCTCGAAGAATAGCATTTCGTCGATACAAAGTGCGTTAATCGCGATTAAATTTGTTTGGCGTAGTTTTATATCATCTTACGTATCACAAAGGACTCCCCGCTTGCATTTGACGTGTAAAGAACGCGGGTAATCTTTATTTATTGAAACCCTTTTATATCGCTCGCCTAACAACCCAAATATTCCAAAGGTCAGTTAACAAACCTAGACGGTTGTTTTTGCTTTATTTCTTGTGAACAGAAGTCTTCATCAAGGTAACTTAATTAACCCTAATAAGTTTCGCCCCATATAAAAGGGATCCAAGGAGATTTGGATCCCGTAGCCTGCTAGCAGGCGTTGGAGGCTGTTTTTATCGGCGAAACCCCGAAGTTCGTAGTCGCGAGCGCCATCTTGGATTTTTTTGGCCGAGTGACAATGGGGCGAGTGACAAAACGAGGGGGGGGGTGGGGGGGGGGGGGGGGGGGGGGGGGGGGCGGGAGAGAGGCGGAAACAGTCGCTCGCGACTACGAACGAACTTCGGTGTTTCGCCGATAAAAACAGCCTCCAACGCCCTCCCGCCCCCCCACCCCCTCGTTTTGTCACTCGCCCCATTGTCACTCGGCCAAAAAAATCCAAGATGGCGCTCGCGACTACGAACTTCGGGGTTTCGCCGATAAAAACAGCCTCCAACGCCTGCTAGCAGGCTATGGATCCCGGATCCAGACCCATGAATATCGGACAGTCCTAGTCCTTAAATTTAGCAGGATCACGGATCCTCTTACATAAGGCAACTAAGTTGCATCTCCCCTTTTTGCAATTATAGCCCCTCACTCATTATTACTGATCTTTCTAGCCAACTGACTCAAGCCGCAGTGCGGTTCTTGGGTATCAGCGGCGTTGCTAAGGCAACTGTTTTTTCGTCTACAGTGCATCGCTCGCCAAAGTTAAAATTCTTAGTTGCAAGAAACCTCATGCCAATTACAATATAGCTAAACGTGCTATCCCATGTCGGGATAAAATAATCACATTCTAGTAACATCAACTGGTCAAGAAGAAGCTCCAATAGAATATTATTGTAATCTGATTCACTGGTATCCAAATGCTTGGGTATTATGTCCAGCGTTACTACGCGTTTTCTGTAATCACTTTTGGCCATCTCTTTCATTTTCACGTCGTCTGTTGCGAGAAACCAATTAAACGTTTTCTCTCGCAGGCTTACACGCTTCTTTTTAATGGCAGTTTCAACCTTCTGAGCGCACAAGAACACACGGCGGGGTATCCTTGTGCGATAGCTTAATCTGTTCGTGGAACCCCAATGGTGGTCGCTTGTACGGAGGTGTATACCAACATATGGTCGCTCTAGGGAGGTTAAACTGGGCAATACTTTGTGAAACTCTTTTAGTAAACGCCTCGATTTCTTGAACAGAAATCCCATAGCACAACCCACCATTGCATACGGTCGAGCAGGATCGTCGTCTGGAAACTGCAATTCTCCAGCGCGTTTTTTCAGAAACTTATTCTTTCGTAGCATTTCGGCGAAGTACCAGATAGTGTTGAGCTTTTCAACAGGGAAATCAAACTCCCTTTCAAAATTCGCAGTCGCCGTCCACTCCTTAAAGTTCGACTCTGAATGACGTTTAGATCGGTCGTAGCCGCCCGGAATGTACGCTCCCCAGTAATTTGTCCTGGACTTGAGGGTTTCAAGTTCAGATGCTCGGTAAGTCCAATCTATTTCGTTTGGTAGCAAGAAATCTTCAAGGACCTCCGGCCCTCCCCAATTAATTATGAACGTCCTTTCTAGCAAAATGGAGAGATAGAATACGGACACCACGCCCATCATTCGGTTGCCATAGCCACCGCAACCGCTTCTGTGTCCAGGGCAGAAGAAGACCAGGTATTTGGTTTTCGCGTTACTGGATTCTTTAAGTCTTTTGGCATGAAAGTTTTTGTACCAGGTTTTCCACTTGCCATCACAAGAATATTCCTTTGAGATAGGGAACTGGTCATCCTCATACATGTAGGTATACTCTAGGAGAAATCAGGCATTAAACTGGGTTAATTTTCAAATTGCTGATGCCACAGGGCTCGATAATGTGCCCGATACGCCTAAAAATTTTGGTTTTATGCCTAACGTTTTTCACTTAGGCGTAAAATAACGATTGTGTTTTCAGGTTTTGCAGTGTCTAAAAAGGTGTGAGCAATTTTTTGTTTGTTCAATATTAAGGATTCTATTACCTCTTGAAGCTAGATAGTAACAGAAAAAGCTTGGACTGAAAGAAAAACCGTCATAAAATTGGAACAAAGATACATATTGAAAATCGCTGAGACAATTTGGAGTCCACCTTAGGGTCACTCATTATGATACAAAACAGGGTAACCGAAACGAGAAACTCATTTTTAAATAAATAATTACTTATATTATACCAAGAGTGGAATAACAAGAGTTAGAATCTTTCGTACTGTATTTGTCCACATCACAGTCAGCAAAGTGTCTATTTTTAGATCTGAATTTCGCGTGCAAAAGTATTCGATTCCCCTGAATTCATCGTATACCCAACACACAAAAAAAATAGAGAATATCCTACATTATCTTTGCGACTTTAAAGGTTTTTCGAATGATCTGTGATTTAATTTTAGGCTGGATCTCACAACTCTTCGCGTGGCGAGAGAGTGGGTACCCTGTGGATGACGAATTTTAGCGGGAAACCTAGTTCTAAAAATAGACACTTTTCTGACTGTGATTCGGGCGTACATAGTAAATATGGAAACTCTTGGTAATCCACTCTTGATTATACTTAAAATTATTTATAAAATGTGAACATTTATAGAAGACAGCGTGAGTAGAACGTACCCAAACAAGAAAATCATTTTTACATAAATAATCATTACCTTTATAAAATTAATTATTTATTGAAGGTGAAAATTTATACATCTCTACTTGCATGATTAAACGTCACGCAACACACGTACCAAGTAACGTTTCCTTGATGCCATAAAAGAGACCAGGTAACGCCAGGTGAACAAGAATCGTGACCATAAAACAAGCAAAGCACAACATGCAGAAAGATTGCTTCCCCCTGAAGCAGGCCATTGGGTAGCTGCTAAACGATGCTGCAATAATAAATTTGTAACAATTGTTTAGATATGGGGCCGTGCTTGTTACGAGGTGCATGGCCCGTAATTTACAATGTCTCACTACTGAGAAAGCAGGAATACCCTCGAGAAGAGGTTTTTTCTACCAGTCTCTATTTATTAGCAAGCAAAGTTGTTCGCAAGTGTCTGAGTCTGGTATTTCGCAACTTTGCAAGCTAATAAATGACTGACAGAAAGAAACCTCTGACCAGGGTAAAGTTTGGAAAGTGCCGAACATAAGATTCATCAGCTGAAGAGGACTGCTAAGACACTTCAAGCAAAACGTTGTACCAAGAAAGATTAATCATTGACACGTCGAGGTGTCAAGGAAAATAAACGAATTGTTTACCTACCTGGGGTAATAACTTGTATAGCGATCAATGTCGAGACAATCACGCGTATGAAGTCTGCTTCACATGACTCGACTATCGAAACACGTCAGACACGTGCATTTTGCCGTCTCGTTTACCATATTCATCTAAACAGAGAGGGATTCCATGTAGCTGCAGTGAAAACAATCGGCTAAAAGATACTAGTCACGATTGACAGTCACCTGAAATCCGCTCTGTGCCTTCAATTATTTCAATCAATGTCCGTTTAGTTTGGTACAACTTGGTCCGTAATGGCCGCCGCCATCTTATTTATTCATGTTATAAAGAAATGTTTGCGTGATTCGAATATTAAAATTTAGTGTAGCGAACATCTTGAATAAAATTTCCATTAATTTGAATTCGCTTAGTCTCGCTTCGGAACCACAGAGCTTTCGCGCATGTTTTGCTTCGTGAAGACGCACTCCTTGTCCGAGTAAACCCCTTTTTTCCGTCAGAAGAGTATAAAATTAACCGAAGATAGTTTTCCATTCCATCAAAAGATATTACAATTTTAACATAAATACGTTATATACAATATTGCTGGTTCAAAATAGCTTGACAAAGGATGCCCTAAACTTCCGGAATTCTTGGTGTTCACCTCCGGAGACATTTGTTTTTTTTGCGAGTTATTTCGAACAAAAAGCCAATATTCTGAAAGAGAACTATATCTTCAAAAGATTTGGCAAGTTTTAGAATGGTATCTTATATTGCAAGCGAGATATAAGCGAACGAATGTTCAAACTGTTTACTGTAAAATGTATGGCGCCGCCATGTTGGAGTCCCTCGGAAGGACTCCAACATGGCGGCCAAATTACCGAATGTGCCGTAAGGCCACAATATGAGCTAGTCCAAAATATGATTAATTTGCACTTATTTAGCATATTTGCGTTCATCGAATGCTCGAAACGAGAGATTTACCTGAAATATGGCGCGGAATCAATGTCCAAAGAAACTTGTCAGACTAGTGTTGCGCGACAGAAATTGCAGCACCGATATCTCAGGAGCTAAAGCCGGGAATGCGATTAATTTCGATTAATTTTGGTGCGAAGACTCCTATTGGGGAACTTTAACTGGTCTGAAAAGCACAGTTTCACAGAGGCCATAGTTTTAAAGTTAGGATTTTGATGAAGTCATCTAACACCAAGAATTCTGAAAATAAGGGCTAAAGTGGTCATACCTAGCCTCCTCTGCAGACATCTCTCGGCTCAAAAGCGAAACAACGAGCGGGGTTGCTGTGCTTGGGCAAAACCGCGCGAGAAGACTAGGCATGAAACCGCGCACGGACTATATATGAAGAAGTCCATCACCCCCCTCAGCTTCGGGAAGGCCAGATCCACGCACGGCAAACATGTAAAACAGTTTTTGTTTTCTCATTTTTTCTACTGAAGTTTTTAACCGTGTTACAATAAAGACTGTCTAATGTCATTTGATTGCTTGTTTGTCTTTTGTATGTTTTTTGTTTGTTTGCAGTGCCATAGAGCGGACGGATTTCAGATGAGTGGCAAAAATAAACGCAAATCCATAACCAATCAGAAGTGGAAGCCATTCAACAACAAACCAATCAGAAGTGGAAGCCATTCAACAACAAACCAACCAGAAGTGGAAGCCATTCAACAACAAACCAATCAGGAGTGGAAGTTATTCAACAACAAACCAATCAGGAGGCGAGGTAAGTCAGACTTGCGTTTAGTCACGACGTGAGCAATGGCGCGTTTTGATTTAGTTAGCAATTGATTGGCTGAAAGACAAAAGACTTCGCTCTCGACCAATAGAAACGCTGACTGATTAGTTAGCAATTTGATTGGCTGAAAGACAAAAGACTTCGCTCTCGACCAATAGAAACGCTGACTGATTAGTTAGCAATTTGATTGGCTCAAAGACAAAAGACTTCGCTCTCGACCAATAGAAACGCTTGCTAAACGCAAGTCTGACTTACTTTCGGCGGTCATCTGAAATCCGCTAGTCTATCCAGACATTTTTCTGAGATATGCACCACTACGCCAGATATTTGTCTGTTCAGAAGTTTGTTTGTTTCCTGGTTAACTATTTTAATAATAATAATACATTCTTCATAAATATAAAAAACAAATTTTAAAGCGCTCTATATGTACCGGTAATTTATGCGTTCACGCAACAAATCTACGGGAATATGATGTGATCTCCTAGATGCGGACTGCAATTTTACAAGTGCAGTTTAAAATCGGCTATTAATCTTGCTGCCACCCAATTCAGATCATGTGATGATTCATTTGGGTGGCTACTTTTGTTAGTTCTGCACATTCACTCGTGCACTCGGTCGAGTGAGAACAATTTGACAATCGTAACTACCCAAGGAAATCATCACATGATCTGAATTGGGTGGCAACAAGATGTAAACAGCGTTAGCCGATTTGGTCTGTTGTAATAAGTTCTGTCACCGAGGGCGGTACTTTTTTGTAACACAACGCGCGCGTTTCTCGAATTCTGATTGGCTCTAAGTCGTGGGTACATTTCGGCTGCGCCTCGTGAGTCCACAACATTTGACCACTTTATTACACATTCCGTGGTATACAGTAAAAACCCGCATAAAAGAACAAGTGGTTTAAAAACACTCAGGCTGAAATTTGGTCAAAAAGGTACCTTATACATAAGAACACATGCAGCCTGAAAAATGAAAATTGTTCTTGTATAAAACAATTGCTGCCGGCTAGATTCGAGTACAGTAACCCACTGTGTAGTAGAGTACCGAGGAGATCAATATGTGCTAGACCATGCACACACAGTTCTACAGCAGGAATTCTAGGGTACATTTAGCAATTGTTTTTCAGACTTGACTAATTGTTGTAACTAAATGACTGTCACCTTTCTACCAATCACATTCTTATTTGTCTGTTGGTAGTGTATGCAGTATTTGAGAACTTTAAGAACACCTTAAGAACAATTCAGGCTGATTTTGCAGAAGACACCCAATATACAAGAACAAAATCAGCCTGATTACCCAAAACACCTGTTCTTTTATGCGGGTTTTACTGTATCAGAGGACATACCACGGAAAATCAGAGGACATTTGTTAAATGTCCCTTATGATCACTTCCATCGATGAACACAAGGTCGTAACAGCAGAGAAAAATCCCTCACTGCCCCGGCTGGGCCAATCGAGCCCGGTGTACCAATGCTTATCGGTTACTATCGATGTGCTAATGACAGCACCCTGCTATCCATACAATTCACCGATCCCGTCTTTGCAATAATTAAAGGGCATTGTCATGATTTTGAGGCAGATTTAGGTTGCTTAAATGTAGTCAAATTCAAACGAAATGAGCAAAATAATCATCTAGGTTTGTTAAATAACCTTTCAACTGCTAGATGAGCACAAATTTGGAGTATTTTCGTGTGTTATCAAGCGGATGGAATTGGATTACGAAATGAGATTTTTTATTTTATGTTCAGGCTGAACAGTTTTCAAACTTGGAAATTTGATAGCGAAAGCTATAAAATCTTATGTAAGAATGCCTATATAATGCAAGATTCAGTTCATTTTTCTTTATAACGCTAAATAATAGTATAATTTAGGATTCTGAGATGTTTATGTAGATCACTGGTCTTATTTTATAAAATTTTGTTGAAACAACCGTGACACAGCCCCTTTAATCAACAAACAATGGCTAATTTTCCCCGTGGAATTCGAAGATTTTTAATGAATTCTTCAGCTTTTCGTGACGAAAATATAAAACCCATATACTATGCGCAAACTTCTCACACTTTCCTGCAATCGGTGTATTTTCCATGCTCTATGCCAATGTAAAATTTTGGCTTGTCCGACGTATAGCAACAGTGACTAGGGAGTACAACAATGAATGCGGAATCGGTCAATTCACCGATCCGCATTCATTAAAAAACCTTTGAATTTCGAGTGTGTTGCTCGGACATTTTGAATTCCATAGGGAAAACTGCCCATTGTTTGGTGATTACAGTAAACAAGCGAAGACGGGATCTGCCTATTGGACTATTTGGATTGATATTGTTTACAAACGTTTGGCAAACTTCAGCCCTGCGCTTCAGACGAGCAGCCCTGTCCTAGTCAAAGCCTTAGTCCATTATTGATCCCCAACTGATTTTCTGCGATAAGACGCTTGCGAAGAAGTCTGCGCTGTCGTATGTGGAGACTAAACTATCGTTTGCGATAAGATGCTTGCAGAGGAGACTATGGTATCGTTTGCGATAAGATTGTTTATTTGTCCAACTGACTTCAACTGACTATGGTATCGTTTGCGATAAGCTGTTTGCGGAAGAGACTATGCTATCGTATGTGATAAAGATGCTTGCGGAGGAGACTAAGCTATCATATATGATAAGGTGCTTGCGCGGAGAAAACTACAAGGTATCTATTTTGTAGTTTCGTAAATAAATAGGTACTATATGCGCAATCCTGTAAGTGTGTGAAATAGAACGCGCGGCAAAGATTCTCATTTGGGTACCCTGTGGCTATAGTACTCCTTTGCACGTGCCAGGGAGCGCGGCAAAGATTCTCATTTGGGTACCCTGTGGCTATAGTACTCCTTTGCACGTGCCAGGGAGCGCGGCAAAGATTCTCATTTGGGTACCCTGTGGCTATAGTACTCCTTTGCACGTGCCAGGGAGCGCGGCAAAGATTCTCATTTGGGTACCCTGTGGCTATAGTACTCCTTTGCACGTGCCAGGGAGCGCGGCAAAGATTCTCATTTGGGTACCCTGTGGCTATAGTACTCCTTTGCACGTGCCAGGGAGCGCGGCAAAGATTCTCATTTGGGTACCCTGTGGCTATAGTACTCCTTGGCACGTGCCAGGGAGCGCGGCAAAGATTCTCATTTGGGTACCCTGTGGCTATAGTACTCCTTTGCACGTGCCAGGGAGCGCGGCAAAGATTCTCATTTGGGTACCCTGTGGCTATAGTACTCCTTGGCACGTGGCAGGGATTAAGTTAATCCAAGCGAGGGCGTCACAAATAAACAATACACAACAAAACCTGACTATATGGCGCCTACAATAAATTTTACTAAACCGCAAAATGCCTCAGGCATCAAAGAAAACGGCACGGAATGTTTAGAAACATTTACCGTGCCTCATTCCCTAAATAGTATTTAAATATGGATGTCACAACGATTTTATTGTTAAGCGATATAGTCACGAATTGTGGGGTCAATGTAGTTAGCTTAGATAAATACAATTGCATATGAAATAAGCACAGTAATCCTCGGCCAGGTTAACAAAATAACCTTTCAGCTGCTAGATAAGTACACATTTGGAGTATTTTTCGTTTGTTTTCGAGCGGATAGAATTGGACTGCGAATTGGCATTTTTGATTTCTTACCAGTTTTCAAACTTGGAAACTCGTAGAAACATTAGTGAAATAGCCGGGCCGTTAAGGTGACTCATGCGAAAGTTTTCGTCTACAACTTTAAAAATATACTCGCTATGAACTTCAATCTTGGAGAATATAAGCAAGTATCTTTTGGCAATATGTACGCATTATCAGATCAATACTTTTAATAATATACTTTTAATACGTTAATACTTTTAATAATATCTGAGCTTAAAAAAAAGTTGCTGGTATTTTCGAACGAAACTCCGTTAATCATATTGAAGTCAGTTGGACTAAGTGTTAACGAAGTTTCAGGAAATTCGTTGCAAGCAAAGTGCCTATTTTAGAGTTTTAGTCGTGAGTATTAGTCGTGAAGGAGCTTCGTTCGAAAATACCAGCAACTTTATTTTTGCGCGGGGTTGATCTCTCAAGGAAGGGGTCCATTTAAGCTCAGATATTATTAAAAGTATTAACGCTAATGGAGATCTGATAATGCGTACATATTGCCAAAAGATACCTGCTTATATTCTCCAAGATTGAAGTTCATAGCGAGCATATTTTTAAAGTTGTAGACGAAACTATATTTTCGCGAAATGCGCTGACTTTCGCATGAGTCACCTTAAAAGCGCGACTGATTTAGGCTTCGCCTTTCCTGAAGTAAGAAACTTGTGTTTTTTTGGAAATCATGCGTTAGGTTTACGCTGCTTCTGCTCAAAGTTGTATTGAATATTGCGCTAAAAAATCGTTGCTCTTATAAAATGTGCTTCCCAGCTTCCAATGGTCGTTTTCCTGTTGTCAATTAAAACAGAGGATCTAGGGCGAAACATTTCTTGGTTTGTTCAGGAAAAAGTACTAGACTGACACGTCTCTATATATTTTCCGGTTGTTTTTAGAACACCAGTGTTAATAAGGTTTAAGAAAGATATTTTAGTGATTCGAACAAGCAGGTTACTAGAAAGTACGAAACTTACGGGCTTTATTTTAGAATTTTAGAAGGTTTACATGCAAGCAGTAAATACGTGTTATAGTCCCTTTATGGCTAAGAAAATTATTTATTTATTTATTATTTATTTTATTTATTATTTATTATTTTAATTATTTATTTATTTATTATTTATTATTTTAATTATTTATTTATTTAAATTATATTTAGTATACATTTTTTATTAGACATATCTATCCTTTTAGCAATTATTATATTTATTAGACACATTTATTATTATAGAAACTATAGTTAGCATTTTATATTGTAAAGTTAGACCATTTCAGCCCTTGGCTGTAAATTTTTAACTAATAAACTATCTATCTATCTATCTATCTATCTATCTATCTATCGAAATCTTAATGGTAACTTAGGGAAACACATTTCGAAGTTTATATTGCTGTTTTTCAAATCATAATCATAATCTTTATTGACTCATAATGAAATGTTAAAAAAAGTATCCATACTCCCCCTCCCCCACGGAAGGGTGTGGAGAAATGACCCCCCACCCCTCTGGAATTTCCGAAGAAAAATACAGTATTAGTATGGAAAAGATCAGGTAAATTGACCCCCCACCCCTCTGGAATTTCTAATCCCTTCCGGGGGGATGAATATTTTTTGGAAACACACATTGTAGAGTTTTCATAGAACTTTCCTATTATAGTACCCCAGCTGGTGAACTTTGAAACTTAATTTCTCTCTTTCCATGGGTACTTCATGGCGGGAACGAACCAAAGAGTTTGATTATATGTACTTCCTTCCAAAACAAACAAAGAAAAAGCCAAGAGGTTTAACTTTTGAGTAACTGGTTTTTGTCCGTTTTTGTCAAATTGCTCGAAATCCTGGTAAAATCTGTCTTAAAATCATAGTTTTTATAGCGAAAATGTTCCGCTGAAGATGGCATATTTTCGCGACTGAACGATTCACCCTAGTTTCAGATCGAGAGCAAAGCAAACAAAAACTCGAGTGTTTTGTGCAGGTGGTCTTTTGAAAGCGGAATTAACACCACCATTACCTGTAGAAAGATCAAAATACGCCTCCAATTTGAACGTGAACAGCTGAAACAAATAATTCGATTTGCAGTTCGTTTGCAATGGAATCTCATAGTTAAAACCGTTTAGTGTTTCGCGCTGTGAATTTTAGAAAACGTGGCTTGATTTTGCTTTTTCTGTTTTCGCGCCAGTCAAATCATCAGAAAAAGCAAAAATCCCAAACCCAAAGCGACGTTTTGAAAATGCGCAGCGAGAAACAACGGATTTCGCTGCAAATTCGACTTCTACATTTTAGGGTCGCGCGTCACTGACAAGAAATGGAGAGAAGACTCCGTAATCTTTTATATGATGCGGGATTCCTGTGTTTCACGCGCGCACCAAAAGTGGCGGGTAAAATTCAGCCAATCACAAACGTCTCCCCGAAAGTTAATATATGATAAATTTCTCATGAAATATTCGCCGATCGATATTTCACAGAAAACCAGTAAGAACCACGGTAAACCTGATTTACCGTGGGGAGTAAGCGGAGACAGAGACGGTGTGAAGGAGGCGTAAGATAAGTGAAAACTTTGCGTCATGCTTCCTTTTCAGCGGCGTGTAGCCAGGAATTTCTGAAGGGGAGGGGGGGGGCGGATAGTGAAAACATGGGACGAAAATGCTCAAATTTTCTCCAGCAAATACATTAAATGTATGGGAAAATTTCCGAGAAAGGGGGGGGGGGGACCCGGGCCCCCTGGCTACGCCCCTGCTTCTCCTTATCCGTCTCCGTAATTGAAATTTTCCAACTACGATTTCATCGAGCCGTTGTGCGCGACGAAAAAAAACGTCTACGATCGCGATTCTGCCCGCTTAGACTCGTGTTTTTTGATTGCATTCCTTTCGCCGCGGGCCGACATGCTTTTCTAGAACTTATCTAGGTTTAGTACATACGCCGCTCTTATCATGAGCCGATCCTAACGCAAAATCTCAATAAAACAATATTTTTTGACCATCTCTCGTCTGCTTGTAGCCTGAACTATTCTAAATCAAACCGGGAATGTAGAATCGATTTTAACGCCGCGAGTTTCGAGTATTTCATGGTAACAGTTTGGTACGGCTCATGATAAGAGCGGCGTATGTACTAGGCCTGTCGAAAGACCTGAAAACTGGCAATGTCTATGAAATATTTTGGACCGTTTATTTACGGGTGCTTCATTTGTTTTCTTCTTTTACAGTTGTCACACTTCACAGTTTCGGGATCAAAAATATCCGTATTAATTTGCCACACTGCTTTGTTTTCTGACTAAAGATTAGCAAATGTGAAATTTGTTATCAGGAAAGACAAATAATATATACATTTAAGGACGCCGCCTTGCCCGCTATTTCATTTCAGTATTTAAGTATTTAGCCATTGGCTAAAAGCGGAGATCCCGGTTACATATTTTTCCACAGGCGCGCAGTATTTTCCTGCCAAAATGAGAGACGGTTTTGGGGTTGCCTGTGTTATATTGGGCAGGCAGAAACGCACGGGCGCGCCCACGGTACTCATGGAAATACCGCTGAACCACGAAAAACGAAGTCGATCGTATGTCTGAGTTGTACCTTGAGCTATTGGATTTTTCCTGCGATACCTATGGTGCTCCGCTCTGCGGCCTTCGGGCGCTAGGGGGCTCCGCTATTAAAGACAGACCGTTCTTTCCCAATGAAATGAAAACAAAAAGAGGTTTCTTTGAAGAAGAAAGTGTAACTTACAAGTTTATGTACTTGAATGGTTCAACTGAACAAAGTATTACAATTTTTAACCACAATAATAAAGTCTAGCAACCTCTACAAAAAAACTTGGTTTGATTTGAAGCCTTTTTTTTGATGGGACATGTCTCGTGACTTCAAAAACTTTTTCGTTGCTTTTATTTTTTCACTTTCGGACGCCATCAAACCTTTCCTTGCCAAAGCGAGCTACAAAGAATACTGGGGGTTTATAAATAGTGTTCCGTGCTCTGTCAAAACAGAAACAAAAGTTTAAGCACTCAAGATTGAAAACAAAGACGTTTACCACCCAGGCCACGCTTTTCAAATAATAAACAAACCAACCTGAAAGGAATATTCTTTGTCTCAAACAACTAGCCTCTAAATATGTAACTGCGTATCCTTATAAGCAAACTTCGCTTATAGTAAGCATTTCTATAAAGAAGAAACCATCAGCAAATGTGGCTTCATTTGATTAATAAAAGGACGAGGAAAACTGCAGAAAAAACTTTGTGGCTTACAAAAAAAAAAGAGTTACCAATATTCCGTACAGTATTTTGTTTACACAAAAAAGATATTTTGTAATTCTTCAATGCGATGAGATTCGCAGCTTAAGAAGTAGCCAGGTGTTCATCTTTCTAATTCAGAATTTGAGTTTTAAACAAGCATCCGCTTGAGAATAACTTGTCACGGGAGTTTGTTCATTGAAATCACTAACTTATCAACTTATCTGCCAGGTTTTCCTAATAAAGCAAGAACTTGTTTTCGACTTTGACCTCGAGGCAGGTTTTTGTTTTTTCTTTTTATTCGTAAGTGTGTTTTTGATATCTCGACTAAAAGTCGGGGAAAAGTTTCAAAACTTCTCGGCGGTTTAGCATGATTTTATCGCGTCTTCAAATCTAACAGACTGTTTTGACTAAGTTCATGAATTAATATTCACAAATTTAATTTCCTCGTTACTGTCAAGGCTTGCTTATCGTTTGGTCAGATGAACAATAGCTATAAAGCGAAAGTCAGAAAAACTAGAGTTACTCAACCCGAACACTCACAAAAAAGACAAACTGCATTCGTTGGCCACACCGCAAGAATTCAAAAACGCCCCTGGCCTTATTTCCGCGAAGTTTACTCTCAATAAAACCATTTAGTTAGTTTTTCACACTCAATAACACTTAATGCCGATGCTTTTAGCTTATTGTAGTGCTATTAACAAAGCCGGAATGTCTTTGTTGATGGCGTTATTCGCTTTAAACGCTGTTAGATGCTTAAACAGACGCAGATAAGGTTCTAAAGTTGAGTGTGACAAGGTTTGGGGGTGTTTGTCCGGAAGCCATTGCGAGTGGACAAAGTTTTAAGTGCTTTTGCATTTGACCATTGCCCGACTGAACCACGTGCGAAGACAAATCAAAACAATACACTAGGGAATTCCGCGCAGACAAATTAATTTTACTTCTTTCTGTCAAAAACAAAGGCTTTAACCTATAACTCTTTAGTCAGGGACATCAAAAGCTGAGGACACTTGATTATAATAACCCCCCAAAAAAATTTGCTTAACTTTTTGATCCCAAACGGGCACCAGTTAAGTTTCAAATTTACATAGCACTTTTTAGTACATTTCACTTAAATAATTAAATGAATTAACAGTTCCTCCTGATTGCCGAGTCTAAATGTCTCTCTGCTTTCAATAAGAAAGCAAAGGATAACACTAAGAGTGATATATCAGCTTTTTATTACGGTTTCCAAGCGACGCAAAATGATTTCCTGTTGGAGAAACTAAACTTATGTTTTGAATAACGATTCAAAACACAACTCATGCAGGCGTTTTACCAGAAGTGAATAAAGTTTAGAAAGTCGGGTCATCAAGTCAGTCACTGAATAGAAAGCGCATGTTTAACGTTTTTATAAAGTTTTTCAAGTCTGATAAAGTTTGTTCAATTTAGTACAAGCAGGGAGGGGTTGCTGCAGGTTTTGGCGTTTAGAGCATGGAAGTTGTTAGCCTATTTTATTTTAAACAAAAGGTGTGAATTTGCTCGGAGATTGGGCATGATTTGTCTTTGCTAAGCACGCGCTACAGCCACTCTGAGTCAATAGTAAGGATCGAGTATTGTTATGTTAATGCATATAGACAGTACAAGCACGCGCTTAGAGCTTCCGATAGCGCACACAACACAAAGGCCCCCAGCCAGGAGAGGGTTAGAAAGAAGTGCGGGAAAGACTTGGTTCAGCTGCGGCACTAACTCGAGAAGATGACAAAAGGAGAAGACGCAACGACAGGAGAGAGTGTAATTGCCTGTAGCACCACAGAATGTGGCGAAGCCAAGGAGAAAGAGGACACTTCGAGGTACAGAAAGTGGGCTCTTCTGGATAGAAGTCGAAGGTTGAAAGCTAGCGCAAGAGAAAGAAAGCGCCGTCACGTATTGAACAACGCCTTGGAGCTTCTTCGCAAAAAAGTACCGTGCGTCGATCAAAACCCGCAAAAACTATCAAAGATTGAAGTTCTGAGATTGGCAATCGACTACATAGCGATGCTAAGTTGCTATCTGAACAGCAGTCAGGCCGCATCTGTCTGTATAAGCCAGCCGGCCATAAACGCTTCAATTGGTTCACAAGCGGCTGCTATGTTGCTTGAACATGGAAACTCATTCAATGCTGCTACGGCTGCGTTTTTCGCTAATGTCCCGGCGAAGACAGAACAGAATCCTGCCGCGACCGCATCATTGGTGGAGGACTGCTCGAACAGAGTAAGTGAGAAAGACATGTATGTTCGTTAGGCAGTGAAATACTGAAACACTTAAAGTCACAAAGTTTTGGAAAACGTTTTGGAATCGAAACACGCAACCAAGCTCTCACGCAACGTCTCTCCCTACGTTATGCACACTAATGTCCTCTTTTTAAACCAAGAGGTACTGCTATTGCCGTTACTCGAAAATTTTATTTTCTAAGCGAATGTTTGGTCTAATTTCAGGTGGCAGAACACTATGGAATCACAAGAACCGAACTCGACGTATATCTAAACGGCTACCAAGATTAGTAACAAGAAAAAGACACAAAAGTTCACCGCTTCTACAAAATGTACAAAGTCAGCCATCCAAATGTAAATAGGTAAACAGTTTTCTTTTTCTACAAGCAATTCCTAAATTTGACGGAAGAAGATTGGACATATCCGGTTTCTAGTAAGAAGATTGTTTTATAAGTTCTAGGAACTTTTGTACATTAAACGAAGCCAGGCAAGAGATAGATCCAAGTGAATTGAGCGACCAGGTGCAAAATGAACTATTTTACTGCCAGCTGCCAAAGTGTTAATATATAATATTGTAAATACATCTGCATGTTATTTTATAGAAATAAATAAAATGGATTATGAATAATTTTTAAACAAGTATCCATTCTTACTGTCGTAAACAATGCTTCATCTAAACAGCGCGTTCTAGGAGAGCCATGAAATAAGAAGAAACCGGCTTGTTTGTTTTCCATAATGGACATAATTTGGAAACTAAAAACTGAATTGTGGTTACTTACTTAGCAAGCTAATGAGTCAGTTATTCACGCAAACTTTTTTTATTGTTGTGGTCAGCTTCTTACTAGTACTCTATTCTGAATAGCTTTGTATCTTTTCAACATTTCGTGAGATATTTTTGAAGAAGAAGTTATCTATGCGTCTGACAACTTTGATAGGTAAACAGAAGTTAAACCAAAGTTTGCAAACTTTCACGAGATTTGTCGTAATTTCACAAAAACGAAGGTGTGTATGCAGTCTGTTTCCACGTTTCATTCAACATTCTTTAATGAATTCATGAAAAGAAACGCTTATTCGCGTAAATAGTGTTTCGCTTTTTGAGAATTCGTTTACTAAAAGTAAAGCTCATGAAAAAACGTGACTTTGAGATAAGCTTTCGGGATACTTGAGCAAGAATTGCGAAAAGCTCTTCCAAGGAAGAGAAAAGATAAAGTGCACAAAAATAAGTAGCAAGGAATTCAATGCAATGATCAAGAGACAGACAGTTTTTGATTTGAAAACAATGGAAAGACCTGCTGCAAGGCTTAACGCGCATTGCGTGACACTTACTACGAAAAAAAACCCTGCCCTAAATGTCGAAAAACATCATGAAACAAAAAATGATGAATGAAACCCACCCTCAACTACACCTCTAAACCTTTTCTGATCAAGGTGATGGGATTTTAGAGAAACGGGATTTTAATTAAGTTTGGCAAACTTTCAACGGTTTTTGGAGCACGTGGTAGTTTTGGCGGCTTCGCATCACAATGACGCTTTGTGAAATCGTTAAGGAAAGCGTTCCTTAAATGTTGTAGCTAGGCAACTTGACAAAAAAATGCTAGCGAGTAAAAGTCGAGATAATAAACTATAAAAATAAAACTATAAGAGTCATACGTAGCGGCGTATCGTCTGGGGGAAATAATTGCGATTGAGTGTTAAACCACGCCGGGAGGTCAAAAACCGCGCTTTTTTTGGCCGGCTGTGTGAAATGTTGAATGTGATTAAGTTTTTAGATGGGCAAGTTGAGGCTTGTATTAGATGACTAGTAGAGTGAAAACAGAACACACGTGTAAAAAACAACAGAGAAGTACAACTAGCTCAAAAAAACAAAACACGCTCAGGACGTCTGGACAATAGTCAGAGAGCAAGCGCGGATTAATGGCCATCATTATCGAGCTCCGACCAAACAATATTATTTAACGCAAGTCCTCCCATAATATAACTTATCTTACTTTAACAACACTTGTAGAGGGAAAATATGACGGTCCTGCATTAAAAAAAAACGAATGTAAAACCGTCGACCAACAGAAAAATTAGAGCTTAAAAATTGCACGATTTTATGATTATGGTACTTTGTGGCATGCATGAATATTTGGATTGCTAGAATGCCAAACCCCGCGGCTTCGACTAATGTCAAATTGCTCCAAGCGGATACATCAGTCCATTAGTAATTAACAAAGCTTATTCACCTGAAGCTTGTAACAATAATTGGGGGATACTAAACTTCTTTTCACAACCGCGATTTCATAATCTTCATCACAAGAGTAGAAAACGATACCAGCCTAAGGGGGAGGTCGAGTTATTGTATAACATCTTTAACCAAACAATTGAAAAATTCAATCCAAAAAAATCAAATAATTAGCGATCGTTTTAATCCTTTTCGCGAAGAAATAAAGTAGTGTCGTCAAATGACCTCAAATGGATAAGGGAGATGGCGATCCCGGTCATGGAGCTTGTACACTCTTGCTACGTTTAAAGGTGTTTATGTGTGTATCGTTTCGTTCGGGCAGCTGTCAGCAGCAGATCAAGTGTTCTCGAACGTTTCGAGGTTTGGAACGCAGGACTGTATATCACGTTTATTTTTGTGGAAATAAACTAGCAGCAAAAAAGGACACAGAGAAACATCAAATTTCAAGCACGCAATTCAAGGTTCTTTTTAGGAGTAGGCGAAAATGTAATGAAACGAAAAAGATCAACCTTGATTTATTTAAAAAAAAAAACATCAGTACTTGGGAGATGGCGCATGCAACAATTTTTATGTTTATGACATAATGAATGGCTTCCCATCGCACTTCAGTTTTCATCGTCTTGTACAGCACAAAACGACAAGGCGCAAGTGGGAAGCAACTAATAGAAATAGAAATACATTATATCTCGGAGGAACCTATTGAGCTTTATGTCATAAGAACTATCTAAAGCGTGGCAAATAAAGCACGCGAAGACTGGAAGCCATTTGACAGCAAGTGCGAAAAACCGATCGGAGTAAATATAAGAAAAGAGCGGCGCGAGGCCGTTTGTGTGCACGTAATAATAGGGATTGCTCAGGTATATTAAGGCATGGGTGCTTTTCACAAGAATGCGAAAAACAGTGAAAAAAATTCTCTAGGGTAGATAAAATGTCTTGCGTAGAATGTTTTTCGTTAAGGTTGCTCTACCCGGTGAGACGTTTCATTTGATGTATTTGGTTACCATGTCAACGGGTTGCGTGACTTGTAAGAGCGTGACAAACGCACAATTCTGTTTCAGTTCTCTGCATTCGACGGGGATCATACCAATGGTTTCCCAATGGGTCTTATTATGACCAGTGTCGGGAGTACATTACCATTCCAACGAGGCGCGCTGTCCAAGTTATCCTCATTTTAAGAAAATGACAGGCATCATATTTCATCATCACAAATATAGCTATTCGAAAAAACATTTCCAGCCAGCCTCGTTAGATCAATAATCTACACTAGATAACAAACACGATCACACGCTCAGAAGAATGATTTAACTTATCCCCATCGAATGCAGAGACCATTTTCCAAGAAATTATATTTAAGGTCAGAGGTCATACATTTGTTGCCATAGAGACCAACATTGGTGAAAATGATCGAGAATGACCAAAGGTATGGAAATGCAAATTGATTGGATCCCTCAGAGGCATTCGTTTAGAGATAGACTACCCCCCTCAGTTTTACGTCCGCCATTTTGAATTTGGCTTCCACCCAGGCCTTAAGTTACTTGAGTGGCGATTAAATTTGTAGTGATCGAAAAAGCAGGTGTCGAATTGTCAAATCACCTGTCAAACTTCAGCCCAAATTTACAAATTCTGAGTGAAAACAAATAAAATGACCGGCGGTTCGCGAATCTACTCCCGAATGTTTCAGTATATGCTTTTGTGTTGGGCGAAAAATGTACCGAATGTTTGTACTGAAATCAGTAATAGTATACTCGCAGGCTAAAATAGGACAGAGGGAATGAAGTTTCTAAATATATAAGCTCAAGATTTTGTACGCAATTTAGTCTTTGTGGCCAAAGACGAAATTCCAAATTTTGATGAAATTTAAAGGCCAATACATAGGGAGAGGTGATACTTTACTCAGCACAACAAGGATATTTTCTGAAATACATGTCTTAATTCTATCTTACAAGCTTTGTGAAGACCATGTAAACATTGGTAAAATTAATCACGGGAAGGTAACAAATGTTCTTCACAAAAACGTTTGGAGAAATAACTGCAGCCGAAACGTTTATTATTTCACAATTTCCGAAGCCATCAATTCGTGTTTCTGCATCTCGATGTTTCCGCAAGAAATTCATCGCGCACATAATGGTGCATATTGAGGAAGTGTGCGTTCTGTGATTTAGATGAGGTCGGAGATGAATTACATTATTTTTCGTTTTGTTCAAATGAAAAAAATTCTAAAATAAGGAGTAACTTTTTGCACAGCCTGAAGGGTGTGAATTCAACGTTCTCTCTTTTCAGTGATAGAGATCTATTTGTTTATTGTGTATCTATGATAGATGAATCGATAATTCCTTTAACAGCTAGATTTATATGTGATTTAATGTGTCAATTTGAGTTGTTATGAATATGTATGTGCTTCCCATGTACCTAGTAAGGTTTAAGTGGAATAAAGGATTATTATTATTATTATTATTGGTGCAAGTTACGAATCCAGCAAAGAGTCTAATTTCTGCCACAACCGGCTTTCTCTCGAATCCCTGATAGAAGAGGTTTCCGTGATACATTTGCCACGCTTTGACATACAGCACAAGTGTAGGCTCCTCCGAGAGTATAATGTATTTTTATTTCTATTAGTCGCTTCTCATTTGCGCCTTGCCGTTTTGTGCTGTGCAAGTCAATGAAAACTGAAGTGCGATACCGGGAAGCCATTAGGATGTTATCATGCATCATCCCAAAAAAACGCGGGAGAAAAAGGCGGGAAACGGTGAACTTAAAGCCCCGAACGCCCAAACCGTGCAGCCACCGTGAAAAGACCCTTGGCATTCCGCAGGTAGGAGGTTCTCTATAGTGTGCGCATAAAGAGGCACCAGTCGCGGTGGCTGGCAGGGGAGGGTGGCCAAAGGAGGCCATTAATTATATTTGCTGGTGGGAACTCAAACGAAGAGGGGGTGTTTTGATAATGGATTAGAAACCATGTTTATCAATTATGCCTACAGGTTGTGCTTGAAATAAAAGGGTAACATAGAAGAGGCAAAATACAATCGGGAAAAGACAATAGGCTCCGCACTTTTCAGAGCGCACTTTTCAGAGTCACGGATTTGCTATTTGGTACCTTTTTTGCCGTTTTCTCAGCTTGGCACGAAGTTTGCCGCGTAAAAAAGTCGCTACACAGAAGAGAAAGTCAAGGATTTTTGTCCTTAAAAGGCAACGTATTTGGTACCCTTTTTCCGTTTTCTTTGGCACGAAGTTTGCGGCGTAAAAAAGTCGCTACACAGAAACAGTCACGGATTTTTGTCCTTAAAAGGCAGTGTATTTGGAACCTTTTTGTCGCTTTTGGCAGGAACTTTGTGGCGTAAACCGTCGCTGGACAGAAGAGAAAGTCACGGATTTTAGTCCTTAAAAGGCAACGTATTTGGAACCATTTTGTCGCTTATTTTGGCAGGAACTTTGTGGCGTAAAAACGTCGCTACACAGAAGAGAAGGCGTAGAACAGTCGATGCACGAAAGAAAAGTAAGGGGTTTATGTCTTTAAAGACAACGCATTTAGTACCTTTTTGCCGCTTATTTTGGCACTTTGTGACGTAGAACAGTCGCTACATACTGAAGAGAAAGTCACGGATTTCTGTCTTTAAAATTAGTACCTTTTTTCTGTGAAAAGAAAAACACTTTCATTTCCAAACTTGTTTATTAGAACTAGAATTCCAGAACTTTCTCATGCGGGCGTTCCATACAAAGGTCTGACTTTGCAGACATCAATACCATAATATCATGAATTAAGTCATATTACGTCATGATATTACCATGGTTACCGACAAGTAGGTGAATGCTAACACCTATACTATATTATCATACCGATTCTTATAACCTTTTAAATATTACCTTTTCACATGTAAGTTGTCATGGGAACGCGCGGGATGAGGCCGCATCAAATAGGTTGTCATAACAACCGAACAGCAAACATTGCGTGACTGCCTCCAGCGCTGATTATCGACTATAATAGACTATCTACGAATAATCCTACCACTGTCGCCAAGGCAACTGGAAAGTAAGGTCACGTCATGAAGTTGTCATAGCAACTGGAAGATGGAACTCGTCGTTATCGAATATTAGTGGCCGTCGAGCTGGATTCGCCGTCTTTTTGGGCTTGAGTACAGTTAAGGAGATAATTATAGCTCAAAATGACAAGGATAGAAATATTTCCTGCACAAAAATGGGAGGTACATACAGCAAAAATCCACATATAAGAACAAAAGGATTTCAGAGCCTACAGCCTGAAATTCATCGATCCCGTATTTATTATTCAATATCCCTAGTTACTGTTGCTGACAAACCAAAATGTCTCTCTAACAAAAAAGATCCCGATTGTAGGAATATGTTAGAAGTTGCCTCTGATATACTTGTTTGATATTTTCATCGGGAAAACCTGAAGAATTCAATAAAAATCTTCGACTTTGCCGTAGAAGATTTAGGAACCTAACCAGGTTGAAAAATGTGAGAAACTAACCTAAAATACAAGAACCAATTCAGTCTGACCTTGAAAATTGTAGGTTCTTATACTAGAGCCCGTGTCAGCCACTCCTTTGTTATAGTGTTCGTATACGAATTACGTGTAGAAATCTCCCAAACATCTAAAAACAATGTTTCATATTTGATTTACCAAATTCAAACGAAAACATTGCTCTATATTCTCTAAATCAGCCGATGGAAATGGATGCTTTCTCCGACTTGGTATGTTGCTATGCTGTCAAAATGGCGGCTGACACAAGCTCTTTAAGAAGTTCTTTCAGTAGTCGAGCTTGTTCGTTCGGTAAAAGGATATTTATGAAGCAGCTTGAACATCCCAGTACCAATACCCATGGGCATACCCATGATGATACACTCACTAACACCTGAACAAACAAGCACAAGAGTTAAGGGGGCTCTTGCACGCTCAATATTTGCCCACCGTGGACAACAAAAAAGTAAAATTGTAACCGTGAAAACATGTGTACATTTGTCCGTAGTAATCAAAATAATCCTCCAGATTAATAGAAAAACCTTTAAAGGCCCATAAGCACCCAAGTCGCTTTGCAGGCTCACAGAGAATAAAACGCAGTTGAAAACTCTATGCAAATTTTCAGTTTGAACTTTTGAAATGCGAAGAACAATAGGAACCCCTTGGGACCTACAGTATCAGCCAATCACAGCTGTTGAATGACAATAGATCCAAATGAAAACAAAGCGCAAAGGTTCCCGTTCGCGTATGGGCCTTTAAAGTGTTAGACAAATGCAATTCTAGGTTGTTTTGACCTGTTATCAAGAGGATGGAATTGGATTGCGATTTGAGCTATTTTCTTGTCAGAGAAGTGGCCATGGCCACTTCATGGTAAGACATAGACACTGACACCTGAAGAAACAAGCACAAGAGGTAAGGGGACTGTGTCATGGTTGAATAAATTCCTAAATACAGCTCTTAATTTGTATCTCCTCATCCCCAAATCACTTATACCCAGAAACATATAACTTAGTTGAAACATGTAACGGTGAACAAAGCTGTGGATTATAACCATATTTGGTCAATAATGAACTCTCGACTGCTAACGCAAGCAGGTTTTCTCTTCATAATATTTCATTTTTCGCTTAAATAAAGTAGAGCAACAGTGGTAAGTGAAAATATACTAACATTTAACAACTCGAAGCTTTTCAACAACATTATTTTCAAAATCAGTTCAACTGTTTACTCTGCGAATATTCCGCAGCTTGGCACTAAAGCAATGTATGTGTTACACGTTTCAACTCACTTATTTGTTTCTGTTATACCACAATAGGCAATGTTGGTAAGTTTCAAAGACTACCGATTTTCGCACAAATTTTGATGCAACTTCAAACTCTGACAACTGTTCGTCCCAAACACATTAAGGGTGGTAAAGAGGTATTTCGTGATCCGTGATTCGGCTAACGTTTGGCTCGTGATTCGCGAAAACGGAAAAAATTAAAGCCGTGATTCGTGCATGCAAGTGTCCGTGAACTGCATAGGACCTTTACCCTGCATGGAAATGCCAGTGTATTGGACAAGAAAACCCTCGAAGTGAATCATGTCTGTCTTACCGTCAATGGAGTCTTTCCGACCATGCATCGCCGCTTCGAACAAATGATCAGCAGTTTTCTCAAACTGGTCAGAAAAAATGTAGAAATAAATAAGTCACAACTATGAATATTATAAAAAAGGAAAGAAATGTTATTAATTGTATACCGCATATACACACACAGAAATTCTGCTCCAGAAACCCATTCATGGGAAAAGCTGAATTTCCCACGACACGGCAAGAGTGGGAAGTGTTCAGCTTTCCCATAGTTTTACATATGAATTCCGAACACGATATCAGAATTCAAGAAAGAAGCACGTTGTTTATAACCACAAACAAAGGAACGTGCGTTCTGTTCCTATCTTCTTTTCTTCCTGTTTATTTTTTCTTCATAAGAATTCACAATAATCTTACCGACGCTAACATAAGGACACTTTCTTTCATCTTTGCCAAGCCATGGCGGGTGATTCCAAGAATTTCCCCCTGAAATTTTCAGGATTAAAATTCTACAAAGTTTAGCATACATCAATCCCAATTTTCCATGACATCTCAAATTCACATGCTTATGTACTTTATAGGCCACCTCTCACCACAGGTATCTCAATGAAACATTGTTGATAAACTTTACCACAGCTATCCTCGCCTTGAAAACCACAAGATGGAACCAATCTAATATTTATGAAACCTTATCACAGATTCCCAAATCTACCATAAATCACACCGAAGGTATCCCAACTCACGTGGATGACACTTTGCCACACGTATCCCAACCCTTTGAGGGTGACACTTTGCAACAGGTATCCCAACCCTTTGAGGGTGACACTTTGCCACAGGTATCCCGAATCAATGAGAATAACACTTTGCCTCAGGCATCCAAACTCCATGAGTATTACATTTTCCCACATGTATCCCAACTCATTGAGTACGACATTTTACCACAGGTATCCCAACTCACCTTGAAGGCCATCAGATCTGCCAATAGCATCACGTGACGAACATCAATGCTCATGCCGTGGTTCTTCATTGTGTAGATGATTTCGTTCATAATCGTCTGTCTGCAAGAGTTGTAGTGGTACCATTTTTATCAAATTTTTACCTTTTTCACGATCACATATTAGCGTATTTAGAATTATTACTATTTCGATATTATTATTATTATATTTACATTTTTAAGATAGATATGTATTTTTATCTATTTTGAACATTATTATTATTATTATTATTATTATTATTATTATTATTAGAAGATGTGGCTTTTCAACTAGGCGCCACTGAGGCTGCGGCAAAAGCAGTTCAACACGTCCTTTGTTTTTTCTAGAGGCGACAGTTGTAGCCATGTTCAAATATATTGTTTTCAAATCAGCAGCTAAAATATAACACTGCACCTTGATTTTGCGGGTCATGAGTACGAATATTCAATGGTTAACATAAATGTCTTATATATTAAAACCCTTCAGCGTCTGCCAGAGAAACGTTTGTGATTGGCTGATTTATTTCCCGCCACTTTTGGCGCGCGCGCGTGCAGCACAGGAAGCCCGCGACAAATATTTTGCTGAGCTACGAATTTGAAGATTACGGAGTCTTCTCTCCATTTGTTTTCAGTGACAAATTTTCAGTTAATAATTTAAAACTTTTTTGTCACAAGATTACAGGATATTTTCTGGTATTATTTAGCACGCATGTAACATGAAGCAACCATTCCAGTTGCAACCATTTCAGTGACTGCTGTACTGAACAACATTTAATATCACTAGACATGCATTTAAAAATATTTACCAAGTTGAGTTGTTTTACCTGGCTGCCTCGATTCCCAGAACTCGCTCCACTTCAATGGTGTTGTTAGAGGTTGTACCATTACCTTGAATGCCTGCAATAGCAACACTGAGATGTATGTGTTTGATCGAACGTGCTGTTTCCCGGTACTTCAACCTGCCCTCGTCCCAGTCTATAGCGTGGGAATTTACTATGTAACATTTAGCAGCAATACATTTTCACTGATCTAATTGTGCTGTAAAAGTTATGTGGAGGAGATCTGGAGGAGCCAAAACAAGTAACGAGAACGACTATAAAAAGAAAGGGAGGAAAGGGAGAGAAGGTAATACCCAAAGCACATATACTACTCTTCCCAGTAGACCGTTACACCTCCCGGTGTAATGTTTGTGGGCGTAAACTTTGAGAGTTCGTTGTTTTTCTGCATTCCAACGAAATCTACGCCCAAAACGGTTGATCACGTGGTACAAAAGCAGCCCATCACGTGGTATAAAAAAGTTGATCACGCGATCAATTTTAGACTGCCGCCGGCGGGCAGAAAAATCGATAGGTGTAACGGTCTACTGGGAAATGTAGTAATAGTCTTTGTCCGTGACATACCCATAGTAGATATAACAGTCTGTGACCGTGACATACCGATAGTAGATATAACAGTCTGTGACCGTGACATATCCACAGATGATAGAACAGTCTGTGACCTTGACATACCCATAGTAGAAATAACAGTCTGTGACCGTGACATACCCATAGTAGATATAACAGTCTGTGACCGTGACATACCCATAGGAGATATAACAGTCTGTGACCGTGACATACCCATAGTAGATATAACAGTCTGTGACCGTAACATACCCATAGTAGATATAACAGTCTGTGACTGTAACATACCCACAGTAGATATAACAGTCTGTGACCGTAACATACCCATAGTAGATATAACAGTCTGTGACCGTGACATACCCACAGTAGATATAACAGTCTGTGACGATGACATACCCATAGTAGATATAACAGTCTGTGACCGTGACATACCCATAGTAGATATAACAGTCTGTGACCATGACATACCCATAGTAGATATAACAGTCTGTGATCGTGACATACCCACAGTAGATATAACAGTCTGTGATCGTGACATACCCATAGTAGATATAACAGTCTGTGACCATGACATACCCATAGTAGATATAACAGTCTGTGATCGTGACATACCCACAGTAGATATAACAGTCTGTGACCGTGACATAGCCATAGTAGATATAACAGTCTGTGACCATGACATACCCACAGTAGATATAACAGTCTGTGACCATGACATACCCATAGTAGATATAACAGTCTGTGACCTACCCATAGTAGATATAACAGTCTGTGATCGTGACATACCCATAGTAGGTTTATATAACATTCTGTGACCGTAACATACCCATAGTAGATATAATTCTGTGACCTACCCATAGTAGAAATAACAGCCTGTAGGTCGTCTCCTTCTACAAGCAGCTTGTAATGCTCCTCTCGTTCTCGGCTTCGTTCATCGTCCACATGGATGATAGCCCGTGTGACACTCTTATACCCCTAAAATAATAATGGATATTAGTAGAAATAGAAACTCACTCGCATACTATCACGAATCCTGCAATATGACTGGTTGCCATACTCACTATCTATTTAACAATTAGACCTCGAGCTCGAAAGGGCTACGGGCCAATAGCCCATGATGCCGCGTTTTAGTAACACCCAACTAGTTGGACAAAAAACTTGAAAAATTGTGTTCAAAAATCACCAGAAACTTCGACAAAACGATAATAGTCCCCTAGTAGCGTAGCCAATCAGAATGCAGCATCGGCAATAGTCCAATAGTTGGGTGATACTAATACGTGTTAAAATCACACTCACACACTATCACGAATCCTGCATTCCGATTGGCTCAAAACTCACTGTCTATTGAGTCATAGATCGTGAGTTTTGAAAAGGGCGGCGTTTTGAAGAAAAACAAACATTTTTCTTCAAATAAAAGTTTCATTATTCGAAGGTGTGTCGTCGAAGACTCCTCGTCAACTTTCAGCTTATAGAAATCTCGAGCTCATAATCTAATTGTTAAATAGATAGCGAGTAGCGAAAAGGAAAGGTAAAACTTTGCAAAAGCATCCAAATTTATGCATTTTAGCGAGTAAACAAAGTATGCTAGTCACGCGCCTCGTCTATTGAATTTTTTAGAAGAAATAGACGCACATACTATAACGAATCTGATTGGCTCCGCTACTCACTATCTATCACGTAATAGTTAATGAGGGTAGCAAAAGAACCGAAACCATAGGGTAGCAAAATCACCGAAACCATTAAAATAATATGTTTTAGCAATAAATCAAAGGTAGTATTTGCTAGTTGGTTTCTACTAAAACAATTTGACTAACCCCGTCTATTGACTCATAGAAAACTCGAACACGTAGTCTTATTGGATACCAAAAATAATTGGATAATAAAGCCGGCTTTTCACTAGTGAAGGAAGCGGAGACTGAGAAGAAGACGGAGAACGTAAGGACGTTAAGGACGCTTGCGTTAGTGTGAACATCAAAGAACGGAGACGGAGAAGGAGACGTAAGCGTGAAGGAAGCAGAACTGAAGGTTTCCTTTTTCTTACGTCTCCGCTAACGCTTACTTCGCTACTGTCACGACCGATTTTCACACAAATGCAAGCCCTTACGTCTCCCTCTCTGCTTATTTCACTAGTGAAAAGCCGGCTTAAAAGGATAACAAAACTATTCTATCCTTATTGATGTAGCGCGTTAACTAAAAAAATAAGCATGCTAAGCAAACATGTGGCTTATGTTGAATTAAGTAAATAATGCAACCCTATTCGCTACGAAGGGATTTTATATTTTCCTCGGTCAAGGGGCCTGGTGTTGAATGGAGAAACCACAGGCACCCCGAATGTAATCATAAAAAACTGCAACACTTTCTTGTTATATTGAAAATAGGCAAACTGCACTCTTAATTGCGGGCTCACCTTGATAAGTACATCCGGGAGATCCGTTCTGAGCTGCTGCATAACGTAATGTAAGGAGCTCTTGCTGGTCTCGGTTGGATGAACACACAACACGGCGTTCCCATGAGCCTTCACTTGCTGATAAACAAACACAAAACTCGGTCAGACACCCTCTCAGCCATTTTTTATCTGTTCGTCCGTTCGTTACCATCAACTCAAATATGAGTAGCGTCCGTTATCATAAGCGCATGCGCCGGAGTCTTCCGGAGCACGGAGTAAGTAAGAGTGTGGATAGTCCAAACCTTTTACGGTACTTGCCTCAGTACAGCGAAATTTAAAAGGTTTGCATGGTAAGGAGAGGGTTGTCCAATACACTGATAACTTTATGCAAGGCATAAAATTGTTTTTGTCTAAACAATGGAGTGTATTATAGAACGAAGCTAAACAGTGGAGGAGAACAATGCCATGCATAAATTTGTCAGAGAATTGGAAACGCTAACTAAACACAAAGTCTGGCTTACTTTCGACGGTCATCTGAAATCCGCTCTATCGAAAACGGAAAGCAAATGCAAAACCACTAGCCAATCAAGAGTGGAAGCCATTCAACAGCAAACCAATCAGGAGTGGAAGCCATTCAACAACAAACCAATCAGAAGTGGAAGCCATTCAACAACAAACCAATCAGGAGTGGAAGCCATTCAACAACAAACCAATCAGGAGTGGAAGCCATTCAACAACAAACCAATCAGGAGTGGAAGCCATTCAACAAACAAACCAATCAGGAGTGGAAGCCATTCAACAACAAACCAATCAGGAGTGGAAGCCATTCAACAACAAACCAATCAGGAGTGGAAGCCATTCAACAAACAAACCAATCAGGAGTGGAAGCCATTCAACAACAAACCAATCAGGAGTGGAAGTAAGTCGGATTTGCGTTTAGTCATGACGTGAGGAATGGCGTGTTTTGTTTTAGTTTGCAATTTGATTGGCTGAAAGACAAAATACTTCGCTCTCGACCAATAGAAACGCTGATTAAACGCAAGTCTGGCACGTACTTTCGACAGTAATTTGAAAGTGCGCTATATAAATATCAAATTATTATTATTAAGAAAACAACGAAACAAACACAAATAGCGTTGCTATGGTAACTTACCCCTTGGCTCACTTTAAGTTTACGAGTTGCGCAAATGGATTCTCTGATTGTGTCCACGTCCACTTCAAGCTGAAAAGAAATACGACAAACCAACAATACTCAGCATAATCCCTGCCTAGTTCTGACCGGGCTCCCTGAGTAAGGAAATACGACAAACCAACAATAGTCAGCCTAATCCCTGCCTAGTTCTGACCGGGCTTCCTGTGTAAGGAATGAGCCGAGTGGACGCGTGAGAATGGAGTCGAGCTCATCCGTAAAACGCACGGTAAATTTGACAAAATGGACCCTACCTGTAGCAGTAGGGTGCAGGAGTATTTTTTTCAGAGATGATAAAGTGCAGGTTCTTTTTTCTGGAATTCAAGTTTTGCATGTTTTTTTTTTCAGCACAATGTTCTGTGTCACACAACAGTTGCAGGATATTTGTTGGGGCAAAGACCACCTGCAGGATAGTTTTTGGGGGCAATCTTCCCTTGCAGGATTTTTTGGGGGAGTTGTCAACCCTCCCCCCCCCCCCCCGTGTTTTTCTAATGGTCCGTCCCCTAAAATCTTTTACACTCGCTATGAAAATACCTTCAACAGCCGTATACGTTCCGTATCCAGCTTGATGAGCAGGTAGCAACTATCTGGTAGAAATACTTCCTCGATGTACTCTGTGATCTGGGGAAAAACAAGGAAGAAACACCATTGTACCTTCGCATGGATCCGAGAAAATCTTTGCAATCCTGCATCGAAACCTTCTCACATTCGTGATATATCGTCCTGGAAAAATTCTCTGCTAATCTGAGTTGTTATTTTGCGTCTCCGCGATGTTCAAAATAAGTTTTTGTGTGACGAAGTCCGAGCTTTTTTTTTGGTTACCTCCCCTAATAGTGTCCTCTCTATCCTTCCCTTTACCGCGCGCGCCAGTTCAGGATCTTCGTCGTTCGCCAGCTGGGCTGAGATAATTCTCTGCTAATCTGAGTTGTTATTTTGCGTCTCCGCGATGTATAAAATCAGTTTTTGTGTGACGAAGTCCGAGCATATTTTTTTGGTTACCTCCCCTAATAGTGTCCTCTCTAACCTTCCCTTTAACGCGCGCGCCAGTTCAGGATCTTCGTCGTTCGCCAGCTGGGCTGAGATAATTCTCTGCTAATCTGAGTTGTTATTTTGCGTCTCCGCGATGTATAAAATCAGTTTTTGTGTGACGAAGTCCGAGCATATTTTTTTGGTTACCTCCCCTAATAGTGTCCTCTCTATCCTTCCCTTTACCGCGCGCGCCAGTTCAGGATCTTCGTCGTTCACCAGCTGGGCTGAGATAATGGGTGTGCTGATCTTCTTGGAGGCGTTAATGATCTCCTTGATCCGCGGCACACCAAGAGTGATGTCTGGATTACACAGATCAAGGATAAAATGACAATAACAATCATAATAATAACACCAGCACTTTCCCGTAAAAAGGGGCCGACCATTTGACTTCTGAGGGGGGGGGGGGATGATTTTGACAAAAATATCCTGCACAGCATATTTGTTATAATCCTCGACTAATTTTACGAAATTAATATCCTACAATAAAAAAAAATCATCCACCCAGTGGCCATGCAGAGGCTGAACCGCTTTGATGATGAGAATGATAAAGAATTATTTTTGTTTCCGATTATTGTCCTCTTAGTGAGCTTTGAAGGAGTTTATAATGGATATTTTTTATTTTAAAAAAGCGTGACACGAAATTGACTCGTTGCTCATACTTGACTTAGCTCAACTTTGGCTGGTTGTTCGCAGCAGGATGGAATGTCACTGACACTTCACAGTCAAAAGACATGAAGCGCGCCCCCCTAGAGTTGAATATTCAATTCATTATTCAATTTCATTATTCAATCCAAAAATGCAATTTTTAATTCAAGATTAAAAATTTGTCATCTAAATAATTACTTTGGGTGAACAATTGCTTATTCAGAAATCAAAATTAGAACATGTAATAGTTTTAATATTGAACTGAAAAATGCATTTTTGGATTAAATAATGAAATCAATAATAGAATATTCAACTCTGGGGGGCACACTTTGTGTCTTTTGACTGCAAAGACTTTCATAATTATTGATTTATGTACTATTAAATTTCGCGATTTATTCTTCGCGTGTATCAAATTTCGCGAAATTTAGGATAAGGTAGCTCATTATCCTTAAAACAAAGACCGATAAAATTGGGCACAAAGAAAGAGTCACCGAGTGCCGCCATATTTACAGCTATTTCAATAAATGTTGTCGGTCTTGTGAGCGCTCAAGCCTACGCGCCCAGACCGAAAGGCAGTATGGGTAGAAACAAACTATCCTATTTTGATGATACCTCGCTCGTGTGAGTGCTAAATTCTACGAAAGAGAGCTTTGTTTCAAGCTAGTAATGTCTCTAGTAGTTCATTAGTGTCGTACTCAAGCAGTGAGCCGACTGAAGACCTCCTACCCAGACAACTTAGCGGTCTGGGCGCGCACGGCTTCCGACAACGTTTTTTGAAATAGCTGTATGTAGGAGGGGCATGCCGCGAGATCTTTTGTTCAGTTTAAGCTCGCCAACGAATTTCGAGTTTATAACTTCCTTTACAACTATAACTATATTTTTAAGCAAAATGATTGCATCTCGCAATGATTGCAAAATGATTGCATTTCGTCCTGACGGAAAACTCGTCTTAGTGTGAAACCGGGATGAGACGGATTTTTGACGGGAAATCTTAGTGTGAAACCAGGACGAGACGGATTTTTGACGGGAAATCGTCTGAATTCATATCAGACGGGAAACTCGTCAGACGAAACACCCGTCATGACGAGTTTTCCGTCCTCTAGTGTGAATACGGCTATTGCCCCGCTCGTTTAGTTTCGAACGATCAAAATGGAATCACAAAAAGCGAGAATTGTATTTTTTGTCCAAAAGGACCAAACTGTGAACCGCGATCACTCGCATCGTATCTATCACTCCTATTCTCAAACGATCGACTACAGTAAAAGCCCGCATATAATAGCCTGGATATTTTAAAAGAACCTGTTAGTCTAGAATTACCATGTGAACCCCATGTTTCCTTGCATTTTGAAATCAAATAAGAACCTGTTTTAGGCTAAAATTCTTGGTTGGTGTACAGAACAAAGAGCAACAAATGAACTTTCTTTTGTTCCTGTACACCAACATGGCTGCCAATGACGTCACGTGCACACCAGCAATACGCGGGTTTTTACTGTACATTTTGACAGAGCGAAAATGACCAAAAATGAAATGTCTAACTTCGCCATATTTCAATATATAAGCTCAAGATTCTGTATACGAGGAGTTTCCATGGCCAAAAGCTCAATTCCAAACTTTTAAGGAATTTGAAGAACATGAATTTTAGATATGATTGAACAAAGTTTGCCTAATTCCTGATCAACGTACAAATTCTCCCATAAAATGGTACAGAAACCAAAGTTTAAAGCCTAATATCTCAAAGAAAAAAAGTCATTTTTGATATTTTGTTTGTCATCAGATAAGGAGTCTGTATGCAAAACAATTTAGCTTATATGAGTTAACCTGACCTTTACTATTTGAAATTTAGTGATCTAAGCAGGTCATTTCAGCTCTGTCGTACATTTTGTTTTTAACGCTCGCAGGCGCTACTAAAACCGAGCTTTTCGGCTATTTTCTTTCGACAAGTGATCTTGACAAAATAGAAGTTCATAACCAGAAGTGTTCATCTTGGTATTACCCGCGCTCCGATGTTGTGGGCGAAAAAATCTATTTTTAGAAACACCACACAGGAAACCCACGCACGATTCGGCGCGAAATGTGTCAAGAAAAACGGCGGCCACGATGCGAGTGGACGAGAAAAACGCCTCAGTCCTTGCCGTTGACGCTGATTGGCCACAATCTGGAGACTATGTAAACCTCTGTTTCACATTTCGCGCCGAATCGTGCGGGGGTTTTCTGTGTGGTGTTTCTAAACATATATTTTTTCGCCCACAACATCGGCGCGCGGGTAATATCAAGATGGACACTTCTAGTTATGAACTTCTGCAAAATTATGTTTGTAGTCTTTGCTGCTGAATTTGTTATCAAGACAGAGTTCGTCTGCGACCAAATTTCAAAATAAAACGGGAAGCTCTGGCGACATTTGTTAGCGTGACACAAAAAACATTCAAATAAACCGACACCCACCCATTCAGGGTACGGAAGTACGTTTGCTCTCAGAGGCTTGAACAAAATATTTAGAGGGGCCGACCATTTCACTTCTGGGGGGGGGATGATTTTGAAAAAATATCCTGCACAGCATATTTGTTATATCCTCAACTAATTTTACGAAATAAATATCCCACATCTAAGAGAGATAAAAAACAATCATCCACCCCTCCCCTGAAAAGTCAAATGGTCGGCCCCTTAGACAAGAGGCTCTGGGGAAAAATGCATTCTAAGCGTGACACAAACAAACTACGAAAGCGAAACTAAACCGCAAGGTCGACTTCGACAAATCGTGAAGACAGAATGCTCTGGGAATTGAACGATAATGTCTGCTGAGCGTGACAAAAAAGCATGCAAATAAACCGGAAGCTATAAAAGGTTACAGCGTGTCACTGATCACAAGACAGGCGCAGACAAAGTAATTTGACTCGCTGATTCGACTACAGCGAAACTCTTTCTCTTCACTAGAAATACGTGCTTCATCTAAGATGGAAATCTTCCGAGAACAGTTAAAGGAATCTCTTGAGTGTTCGGTTTGCTGTGAAATTCCTTCAGAACCGAAATTACTCGAATGCTTTCATCTTTTGTGCGAGAATTGTTTGACTAGAAACGCCAGACTAGAACATGGCGGAACTCAACTACATTGTCCGCTTTGTAATACAAGCACAGAGCTTCCTAGAAGCGGCGATTTGACGTCTCTGCCCACCAGCGAGCTGCACCTGAATATACAACAGGTTTTACGGATCATAGAAGGAAATGCTACTGAGGCAAGTTCTGGGTTCCCGACTTGCTCCTGCAAGAAAAGAAATCCCTCAAGGTCTTACTGCTCCGACTGCCTTCGCTACTTCTGCGAGCATTGCTTCGGTGCACACGAGATATTATGCGAGGATCACAAAGTTTTCAATCTGAACGAACCCCGACTGGAAGACATGGCACTAATACTTCGCCGACCAACACTGTGCAGGAATGAAAATCACAAGAATGAAGTACTCAAGTACTTTTGTTATACATGTGGGACTTCTTTATGTGAAAAATGTCTTAAAGATCATCAAAGAGGGCATAATACTCTACATTTGGATACAACAGCGACGGGACAACAAGCTGTTTACCGGGAAAAACTCGTGCAGCTCGAGAGAAAAGCCGCGCAAGAGCAAGAAAAATTGAATCTAATAAAAATTAAAGTTTGCGAATTGAAAAGAAACGGGGAAAGTAGAAAACACCAGGTGATCAAGGCAGCCGAGGAGGTGATGAATTTCTTTGAAGAACACAAGAAAACCTTGCTTATGAAGATCGATAAAGAGATCAGAAGCGCGATCGCTCGAGAAGAGGAACAAGAAAATATATTAAGGCAGATCCGGGCAGCTAGAGAGCATGTGAACAGACTGACCAAGTATGCAGATCCGTGTCACTTGATGGAATGCAAAGCCCGTATAGAAGAGCGGCTTCAGCAGTTGTCGGAAATACAGGTAGATCTGTTGGAATTAAATCAGGGTATTGAATTTATACCAAATAGCGAACTGCATAAGATACAAGAACTAGGTCTCGGTTCTGTACGGAGAGTAACGACTGTTGATGCTTCTAAATCCTCTCTTAATAAACAATCTGACAGAGAATGCTTGCAAGCTTTGAGCAAAGTGTCCCTTAGTGTTCACTTACAAGATTGTCTAGGAGAGCTTGTAAGAACCGCTCCGGTAAACAACCTGGAAGTCAGTGTTGATCCCACAGAGGATATCAAAGATCTTCAAGTATCAGATAACATAGCAGGGAAGTGTAATGTCGTGTTTACACCAAAGGTTCCTGGACATTTCATTGTCAGTGCGATGGTGAATGGTCAACACGTGTCGAACAGCCCGATGGGTTTGGATGTGACACCACAGGAACTGAAGGTCATCGGGGAGTTCGCTTTGACAGGAATGACGGAGCCACCGGAACAGCTATACGGTATTGCAGTGAATAAATCAAATACAAAGGTCGCTATTACGGATTACATGTCTGACTGTGTTTATGTGTTTAACATGGAAGGTGTACTGCTCAACGAAATTCGAATAAAAAAGGATCAAGGTCGACAGCTAAACGGACCTCGTGGTGTTTCATTTCTAGATGATGAAAGTATTGTCGTATGTGACGGTAATAACAATAGGATGGTAATATTCGGCACAAACACTGGACGAATTCTTTCTTGGTTTGATTCCCCTGGTAAGTTGGAAAGTCCATATCGTGTTCATGTTGACGAGCTGGGACGTATCATTGTGTATGATGTTGATAGTGTACATGTTTTCACAAGTCATGGCGAGTATCTGTTCCAGGTTGATCAGCAAGTGTGCGGTAAGGGTTTCGATCCCTTCGGTGTAACATCTCATGGCGATCTGTTATTTTTGTCCGACTATGGTAACAATGTCGTGCACGTGCTAGAGATCCAAGGACGTTCGGCGTCAACAGTGACCAAGCGCTGTGAAATAGGAGGCGACCTGGATTGGGATCCTCGTGAAATGGCAATAGACAAAGACGGCAACTTGTTGGTATGTGACTATGACTTACCCGGCATACAAAAGTTCACGATGGAAGGTCGGTATGTTGGTAATGGTTGCCATGGTGATCTCATCCCTTACGACCTAGCAGTACTCACAGATGGTTGTATTCTGACGAGAGGTCAACGCAACGAAGTACTGATTTGGGGGTAAGCTTTTATGGACACTCACGCCTTCGACACGAACTGGACACGATTAGACATCTTTGGCGCAAAGTTTCAGGAATTATTGCGAAATGTGTATTGTGCCGATTGGAGCTTTGCAGGCGTATTAGAAAATAGTGTCATCCTTTGCCACAGAATAAGGGCCATTCCATTTTTTATCCGCACCCCCCCTACGGAAGAGGCCGTTTTGGCTTCTGATCCCCTCGGAAATTTTCGTTCGTGCCCCTCAGAAATACCCACTGAAGAGTATCTTTTTTGTTGTAACCCCCTCGGAAAGTACCCACGGATGAGTGTGTTATTACCTCTTACCCCCTCGGAAAGAGAAAGACACTGCCCCCCTCGGAAATACCCACGGAAGAGTTGCTATTAAGAGCAAACCCCCTCAGAAATACTATCGAAAAGCATATACCCCCCGGAAATAACCACGGAAGAGTTGCTATTAATAGCAAACCCCCTCAGAAATACTATCGAAAAGCATATACCCCCCGGAAATAACCACGGAAAAGTTGCTATTAAGAGCAAACCCCCTCGGAAATACTAAAAAAATTCAGATATCTTCCCCGGAAATACCCACGGAAGAATCGCTCTTGATAGCAACCCCCCTCGGAAATGCTGAAAAAGTCAGATACCCCCCGGAAATACCTACGGAAGAGTTGTTTCCGATACCAAACCCCCTCGGAAATACCCACGGAAGAGTTGCTCCTGATAGCAAACCCCCTCAGAAATACTAACGAAAAGCACATACCCCCCCGGAAATAACCACGGAAGAGTTTCTTCTTATAGCCAACCCCCTCGGAAAAACTAACAAGAACCAGATACAAATACAAACCTGTAACCGTACCCGGTAAATACTAATCTAGGGTTGTTATTAACCCTAACCTAACCTAGCCCTAACCCTAGCCTCACTCAAAATCAAACGATTTGAGTAAAATCGTTTGATTTTGAGTGGGCGTCTGTTAACTCAGGCTAGCCTAACCCTAAGTATTCGCCCATTTCGGTGATCGTTTTCGGCGTTGAAGTGTGGACGATAGCCGTATCCGGAGCAAAAAGTATCCGTTTTCGTTTGAAAACGTCGTAGTGTGGATGGGGTCTCAGTCACACGCGCAGGTGAGCGAGAAAACTTTTTACAAAGACAAAACTCGCTTCCGATAACTACGCACGCCCCTTCCACACTTTTGACGCCTGGGTGTCTGGCGTATCAAGCATTCGCACGGTTTTTGCGCCAAATGGAGCGTGCGATGCCATGGGAATTGTTATATAGCGAAGAACGAATTTTGTCGGATCTAGACGAAATACGAGTAACATACGAGTACATACGGGTTTTTAGCCTTTTTTCAGCGGATGAAAAATTTTTCGTTTGATCGTCTAGATATATTTTATTCCATTAGTGGCTGCTGGTTGTGGGTGAGGTCACTAATTGGTGGTGGGTGGGTTCACTAGTGGGTGTTTGGTGGGGTCACTAGTGGATGGTTGTTTGGGTCACTAGTGGGTGGGTGGGGTCACTAGTCAGGATGGTGGGTGGGGTCACTAGTGGGTAAAAAGTCGCAGAACACTAGACACACATAGACATCAGTCTGGCCAAGACTAGTGGGTAGTGGGTCAGGTCACTAGTGGGTGTTTGGTGGGGTCATTAGTGGGTGGGGTCGTGGGTCAGGTCACTAGTGGGTGTTTGGTGGGGTCACTAGTGGGTGGGGTCACTAGTGGGTGGTGGGTGGGGTCACTAGTGAGTGGTTGGGTGGGTCACTAGTGGTTGTTGTTGTGTGATTTCAACAGGTAAGGAATCACATATAGCATATCAATCGTAAACCCACCACCCAATAGTGATCTCGACCACCGCCCACTAGTGACTCCACCCACCACCCAGTAGTGACCCCACCCACTAATGACCCACCAAATACCCACTAGTAACCCCGCCCACCTACCCACTAGTATAGTGTCCCCACCCACTTATGACAGCCCACTACCCTCAAGTGACCCCACGCACTTATGACCCCACCCACTACCCAAACCCCACCCACTAGTGACCCCACCCACCATCCACTAGTGACCTCATCACCACCATTCACTAGTAACCCCACCAACCATCCACTAGTGACCCCACCAAACACCCACTAGTGAACCCACCCACTACCCACTAGTGACCCCACCCACTACCGGCCACTAATGGAATAAAATATATAGATGATCAAAATATATATAGACGATCAAATATGAAAATTTTTTCATCCGCTGAAAAAAAGCTAAAAAAAAGTTTTCATGTTTTTTCACCCGTATGTACTCGTATGTACTCGTATGTTACTCGTATGTTACACGTATGTACTACTCGTATGTTACACGTATGTACTCGTATGTTACTCGCATGTTACTCGTATGTACTCGTATGTTATTCGTATGTAGTTTTAGTCTAGATCATTTTGTCTTTGCTAATTTTCTTTCTCGGCCAACTACTGGTTTATTTTACTCAGTATTGACAGTTTGAGTACGCGGCGCGAGTAGAAATCTCTCTCGGATTTTCTTGGTTTATTGAGCCAACTTCATTTGCGAGAAGAGAAAATTTTTCTTAAACTGCCTTTCAATATTTAATTAACAGATAGTCGTAAGTTAGAGCGAATTGACAAATCGTTTCTCGAGCCATGAATTCTGAGTTTTCTCGCTCACCTGCGCGTGTGACTGAGAACGGCTATAGTTGCTCAGCGAATATTTGGTTAGGGAAATTGTTCGGGCACAATAATCTATTCTCATTCTCGTTAGGCAGACCAGGCAGAGTTGCGTTTTGGGGAGAATTAGAGCTAAAATATTCGCTGAGAAACTAGGACACTGAAAATATTTGAAACCTGTCGTAGTTTGTCAGCCGACATTACTTTTTAGTGATTTGCGAGCACAAAGAATCGTCCGGTTTCCCTCGACAAACTGTTTTAGGTTTTGAGCCAATATTTTACCGTAAGCAGGTTTATTTAGCCAACGAACAGAAATATTTTCTCAACTCAGATCGCCTTTTACATCCAACATTTTAGAACAGTTTGAGTTGCGCGAATAGAAATCTTTTCTTCCGATTTTCAAGATCGTTAACAAGCAACATTTAGAGGTAGCTCAATCTTTACTCAAACCAAGACTTCCGAGTTGAGTAAATATGTATTCTCGTTAAACGTCCGCCTTCGTGCGAACTCTCCCTAAGCTAACCCTTATTGAAGTTAGGCAACGGGGCGGAGGGGGACTCCCATATTGTTGGGTCGGGGATGATCGTCGGAAAATTTTCAGTTTCAACCCCTAAAAGATACCAAACATAGCGGGCCATGGCGTGGCTCAAGTAATTTTTTACCCTAACCCTAACCCTAACCTAACCCTAGCCTCACTCAAAATCAAAAGATTTGAGTCAAATCGTTTGATTTTTAGTGGGCGTCGCACGACGAGAGAAAATTATGAGGGAAAATATGTCTTGTTGGTACGCGGTTAACTCAGGCTAACCTAACCCTAAGTATTCGCTGAGAAACTATAGCCATTCTTAGTCACACGCGCAGGTGAGCGAGAAAACTTTTTTACAAAGACAAAACTCGGTTCCGATAACTGTGTCTGGCGTATCAAGCATTCGCACGCTTTTTGCGCCAAATGGAGAGTGCGATGCCATGGGAATTGTTTCTCAGCTAAAATATTAGCTGAGAAACTAGGACATTGAAAGTATTTTAAGCCTGTCGTAGTTTATCAGCCGACATTTTTTAGTGATTTGCAAGCACAAAGAAACGTCCGGTTTCCCTCGACAAACTGTCTTAAGTTTTGAGCCAATATTTTGAGCAGCGAGCACAAAAGTCTTTCCTCCAAATGTTTATTTTAGTCCGTAAATATTTTGAGCTCTCACGAGTAGAAATCTCTCTCGGATTCTCTTGGTTTATTAGCAAACATTTTGATTTGAGAGAGCAGAAACGTTTTCTTGTCAAACTGCCTTCCGATATCTATATTTAGCCAGATAGTTTTACAGCCAACACTTTAGAGCGAGTTCAAAAATCTTTTCTCAAACCATGGCTTCCGAGTTTTATTTATAGCCACAATAACTTGGAAATTGCGCGGGCACAAACATTCTGAATCTATTCTCAGTAAACTTCTGCCTTCGTCATTGAAACACTCCCAAAGCTAAACCCTACCATCTATCTACCACTACCAATTCAGCCACCACTGAGGTGAGGATTATTTCTTGGCGAACAGTAAGGGAAAAAATAAATAATAATAACACTACTTTATTATACATTGTACTCACCATCTCGATTCTGATTGGTGGCACAAAGAACATGAAAGAATCGTTCGGTTTCCCTCGACAAGCTGTTTTGGGTTTTGAGTCAATATTTTGAGCAGCGAGCACAAAAATCTTTTCTCCAAATGTTTATTTTAGTCCGTAAATATTTTGAGCTCTCACGAGTAGAAGTCTCTCTCGGATTCTCTTGGTTTATTAGCAAACATTTTGATTTGAGAGAGCAGAAACGTTTTCTAGTCAAACTGCCTTCCGATATCTATATTTAGCCAGATAGTTTTACAGCCAACACTTTAGAGCGAGTTAAAAAATCCTTTCCCACAAGTAGGCGCGAAGGAGACAGGTAACATGTAAAAGATACTCATCAATAAATTTCCGTGTTTGTTTTTTTAATTTATCGTCTTCTCATCGAGTGATCTCCCTTTCTTGCACAGTTTTTAGAAGTAATCATATGACAAAACAATTTGGACACATATTTCGGCCCTAAAAGATACCAATCTCTCTAAAAGAAACCCCCATGATTTTAACCCCTAAAAGATACGACGATAATCACCGACCAAAACATATGGGAGGAGGGGTAGGCTTAGGTTTAGGGTTAGGTTAGGGTTAGGTTAGGGTTAGCGTAGTGTTGGGTTAGGCACCGTCCACACTACGCCGGCTAAATTTGAAAACGGCTAATTTGCCTCGAAAACGGAGCAAAAGTTTTCCGTCCACACTACGCCGGCTAAATTTGAAAACGCACAAAAAAGTCAGCTTAGCGCATGCGCCAAAAGAAAAACGAGAGCCCGCGGTCATAAATTCCTCGCAGCCGTGTGACATGATGTCATCGTTTTCGAAAAGCTCCGTTTTCGCCGTCCACACTAAAACGCGTAGCCGGCGTTTTCACATTTATCCACTTTCGGCAGCGTTTTCGAAAAGATCCGGTTTCGGTGGAAATTTAGCCGGCGTAGTGTGGACGGAAGGCACAACCGTATAAATATTTAGCCGTTTTCAAATTTAGCCGGCGTAGTGTGGTTTTTAATGAGAATAGATTTTTGTGTCCGCGCAATTTCTACGTTAGTATGTGTAAATATGTAACTCGGAAGCCAGCTCTCACAACTCCCTGGGTTAGGTTAGGGCTAGGTTAGGGTTAGAGTTTTTAATGAGAATAGATTTCAGATATAACTCGGAAGCCATGTATGGCTTGAGAAAATATTTTTGAACGCTCTAAAATGTTGGCTGTAAAACTATCTAGAAAACGTTTGTGCACTCTCAAATCAAAATATTTGAGTAATGCACTAGTCATTTGTTTCCACCGACCCCCAACCCCGCGACATAGCAGGGGAATATGAAACAGATGTTGTCAAATTTGAAATAATTCCACCGCCTACCAGGGGAGAACGCCTTGGCAAATTCCCTACACCCTGGGGAGACATTTCCTATACGAGGGGGCCTAGGGGGTTCTCAAAACCGCACCAAAAATTTCGAAAATACCGCCTTTCCGCACAGATTTTCGGGAATACCGCTCACTGCAAAAACGTTTTTCTTTCATATCTTAAATGGCGCCGAAATCACATCAAATGCCGTTTCCGCTAACGATTCCGTGGTATCCAATGCCAATGGCACTCAGACCTTCTATTCAAGCAAAACGTGAGCGGAAGATTGTCTTGAGCCCTACAACCATCCGCCAGTGTGTAACTTGTGTTTTACTGCAAATCGAGAGTCTCGGGACGCTAAATACCGTTAACCGTAGGACTCGCAAACACGGCAATACCGCATTTTTGTACACAAATTACCGAGTGATCGCAGACTATTTCACCAATTTTCGCACACCATAGACTTTGAAAATACCACATAACCGTAACTTTTAAGCTTTTTATCCGCAAAACCGCGCAAAAACACAGCCACTACCGCATCACCACAAACCCCTAGGCCCCCCTCCGACACCCAGGGACAAATTCCACCCTCCACAAGATGGATACAAGAAACTTCCCTAATACTGTCAAAACCAGTAGAGTGTCTTTGCCGAAATGAAAAAAAGGTGTTTTGTATGTTTCCCCCGCCATTCCCCCGGCCGGTTATCTGAGCCATAGCAAATTTGAAGTAAACTCCCTGGGGATCGGGGCAAGAATACAAGACAAACCACTGATATTTCCCCCAGTATTGCCTGGCAAAATCCCAGCATGTCGCGGGGGTGGGGGGTCGGTGGAAGCAAATGACTAGTGCATAAATAAACCAAGAAAATCCGAGAGAGATTTCTACTCGTGAGAGCTCAAAATATTTACGGACTAAAATAAGCAGTTGGAGAAAATATTTTTGTCCTCGATGCAGCTCAAAATATTCCCTGCTAGCCGGCCTCTTTTCTCTGCAGCGAAATGCAGAGAAAACAGGCCTCTGCTAGCAGGGAACTCAAAATGTATTGACTCCGCAAAACCCTAATCAGTTTGACGATTATTTGTGCTCGCCAAATCACTAAAAAGTAATGTTTTGGCTGACAAACTACGATCATCCCATTAAATACTTTCGCTGTTCGATCTAGCTCCTTAGCGAATATTCATGTTTTATTTAAAACTCGGAAGTTTTGTCTTTGTAACGTTTTGTCGCTGACCTGCACGTGTGACTGAGAATCTCAGCGAATATTTAGGTTCGGTTAGGGCTACATTGTTAGGCTTAGGGTTAGGTTAGGATTAGAGTTTTTAATGAGAATAGATTTCAGATATAACTCGGAAGCCATGTATGGCTTGAGAAAATATTTTTGAACTCGCTCTAAAATGTTGGCTGTAAACTATCTAGAAAACGTTTGTGCACTCTCAAATCAAAATATTTGAGTAAATAAACCAAGAAAATCCGAGAGAGATTTCTACTCGTGAGAGCTCAAAATATTTACGGACTAAAATAAGCAGTTTGAGAAAATATTTTTGTCCTCGATGCAGCTCAAATATTCCCTGCTAGCCGGCCTCTTTTCTCTGCAGCGAAATGCAGAGAAAACAGGCCTCTTCTAGCAGGGAACTCAAAATGTATTGACTCCGCAAAACCCTAATCAGTTTGACGATTATTTGTGCTCGCCAAATCACTCAAAAGTAATGTTGGCTGACAAACTACGATCATCCCATTAAATACTTTCGCTGTCATGTTTATTTAAAACTCGGAAGTTTTGTCTATGTAACGTTTTGTCGCTGACAGTGCACGTGTGACTGAGAATCTCAGCGAATATTTAGGGTTCGGTTAGGGCTACATTGTTAGGGTTAGGTTAGGGTTAGAGTTTTTAATGAGAATATATTTCAGATATAACTCGGAAGCCATGTATGGCTTGAGAAAATATTTTTGAACTCGCTCTAAACAATGTTGGCTGTAAAACTATCTAGAAAACGTTTTGTGCACTCTCAAATCAAAATATTTGAGTAAATAAACCAAGAACATCCGAGAGAGATTTCTACTCGTGAGAGCTCAAAATATTTACGGACTAAAATAAGCAGTTGGAGAAAAGTTTTTTTGTCCTCGATGCAGCTCAAAATATTCCCTGCTAGCCGGCCTCTTTTCTCTGCAGCGAAATGCAGAGAAAACAGGCCTCTGCTAGCAGGGAACTCAAAATGTATTGACTCCGCAAAACCCTAATCAGTTTGACGATTATTTGTGCTCGCCAAATCACTCAAAAGTAATGTTGGCTGACAAACTACGATCATCCCATTAAATACTTTCGCTGTTCTAGCTTCTCAGCGAATATTCATGTTTATTTAAAACTCGGAAGTTTTGTCTTTGTAACGTTTTGTTGCTGACCTGCACGTGTGACTGAGAATCTCAGCGAATATTTAGGGTTCTGTTAGGGCTACACCCGGGGGGGGGGGGACTCCCATATTTTTTGACCGGGGATGATCGTCGGAAATTTTCAGTTTCACCCCTAAAAGATACCAAACATGGCGGGCCATAGCGTGGCTCAAAAAAATTATTACCCTAAAAGATACCCTAAAAGATGAGGTCTTATGTGCCAAGTAGGCGCGAAGGACACAGGTAACAGGGGAAAAAAACCCATGAAGACATTTCCGTGTTTGTTTCTAATTTATCGTCTTCTCATCGAATAATCTCTCTTTCTTACACGGTTTTTAGAAGCACGATCATGAGAAAAAGCAATTTGGACACAGTTTCGGCCCTAAAAGATACCAATCTTGCTAAAATTTATTGAAGATAAAGATCACCCCTAAAAGAGACCAAACCAACGTGATTTTAACCCCTAAAAGATACGACGATCATCCCCTGTCAAAAAATATGGGAGTTCCCCCCCCCGGGGGGGCTACATTGTTAGGCTTAGGGTTAGGTTAGGGTTAGAGTTTTTAATGAGAATAGATTTCAGATATAACTCGGAAGCCATGTATGGCTTGAGAAAATATTTTTGAACTCGCTCTAAAATGTTGGCTGTAAACTATCTAGAAAACGTTTGTGCACTCTCAAATCAAAATATTTGAGTAAATAGAGATTTCTACTCGTGAGAGCTCAAAAGATTTACGGACTAAAATAAGCAGTTAAGGAGAAAAGATTTTTGTCCTCGATGCAGCTCAAAATATTCCCTGCTAGCCGGCCTCTTTTCTCTGCAGCGAAATGCAGAGAAAACAGGCCTCTTCTAGCAGGGAACTCAAAATGTATTGACTCCGCACTAAAACCCTAATCAGTTTGACGATTATTTGTGCTCGCCAAATCACTCAAAAGTAATGTTGGCTGACAAACTACGATCATCCCATTAAATACTTTCGCTGTTCTAGCTTCTCAGCGAATATTCATGTTTATTTAAAATATTTAGGGTTCGGTTAGGGCTACATTGTTAGGCTTAGGGTTAGGTTAGGATTAGAGTTTTTAATGAGAATAGATTTCAGATATAACTCGGAAGCCATGTATGGCTTGAGAAAATATTTTTGAACTCGCTCTAAAATGTTGGCTGTAAAACTATCTAGAAAACGTTTGTGCACTCTCAAATCAAAATATTTGAGTAAATAAACCAAGAAAATCCGAGAGAGATTTTTACTCGTGAGAGCTCACGAGCTCAGAATATTAGTATATAGTTGGGGAAACGATTTTTGTGCTCGGTGCTCAAATTGGCTCAAAACCTAAATCGGTTTGTCGAGGGAAACCGAACGATTATTTGCCCGGCGTGTCGTCTCGAACATTCGGAGATCGAACCGAATCGAACCTCGGATCGTCCGATCTGGTTCGAGCCGTTTAGAGATCGAACCGGATCGTACTCACTCAAAAATCTGGGGATCAAACCAGATCGAAATCGAACAATAAAATTAATTACCTATGTGACGTGACGTAATTGTTGCGGCGTACACGAATGGATTTTCTTTACAAAAAATCCAACTCGAACTGAAATCCATCTCGAAAATCCAACTCGAAAATGCAACTCGGAAATGCAACTCGAAAATCCAACTCGAAATCCAACTCGAAATCCTATAAACTCGGGGTTTAGGTATCCTCTGTCAGACAGACTCTTGACCATAGTCTCTTTCGTTCTTCTTGATAACAGAAAAAACTTTGTTCTTATTTCTGTCAAAGCTAAGGAAACGATCCGCCGTCAGAACTATTGACCTTTTTCCAAATTGGCCGCCGAAAATGCACATCGATTTTTGTTAAAAATGAACACCAGCACACATCATTACTTTAGTAAAACTTCCGAGAAAACGAAGATAACCTTTCGCTGCATTATATCCAATATCTTCCGAGAAAACGAAAGTTAAAAATTTGAAAATTTACAGATGTTTGTATGACTGGGGGTATGCCAGTATTTGATTGTGCGGAATTACTGCTTCAGCGAATGACGTCGAGTGTCGTTCCACATTCGACTGATTGCTTTATATTTTTCTTATACCCACTTCCTATAAAAAGTTAAGAAAATAAAGGCAATCAGGAGTTTATGGCGGATGTCGAGATGTCGAGTGTCAAACGCGACACTCGGCGTGGCGCTGAAGCAAATTCCGCATCCATTTGAAAATAGGTGTCAGAATGTGAATTTGCGGCGGCCATTTTGGAAAAAGGTCTATTAAACATGCCACATGCGAAGGAAGTCTGAGAAAAGATTGTGCACGCAAAGCAATATTTTACAGGGGTAATGTATTGAAACATTGTTCCCCTCTATGACTAAATCCGCCCATGGTTTGGCTATTTGGCTCCCAAACCTAAAGGGACTTCAAACACTTAGTTCCTCTGTTCCTCTCCAAAGAACTGTAAAATGCGTGAATCACAAAAAGAAATGCGGACTAGTATGGCAAAAAATACGTAAGACTTCCGCACTATACATGTTCTTTTTATATATAAAACTATTTTAAAGCGCTTTGGATTCGTAAGAGAAAAAGCGCTATAAAAATTAACTTATTATTTATTATTATTAAGCAAATCACTAACGCTGGCGGAGGTCTTGATTTAAATTGGATTCGATATGGCTTTTACATCAAAATAAAGGAAAGAGTGAAATTCCCTTTAGTTGTGTCAGTTGTGAAGTTTGCGTGGATATTGGCTAAGGGTGGCTTCAAGGTTACCCTCGCGGTTCCAGGGTCTCCAAGCTTCACTCGTTTAGAAAACGCATGTTCAGTAAATTAGCTTTGTAGATTTACGTTTGATTGAGCAAGCTGGCAAACTCAAAATTCTATGGTTTACAATGGAACAAGATTAAGATGACCAAACTCTTCGATTGACTATAGTTGACTCTGACTTGCAGAAAATCTTCCACAAGAGGCACGTTTTAAACCACCCGCATTTAGCAATTTCAGTTCTGATTGTATGGTTTAGTTATTCTCAGTTTTGATTAAGGCCCCGTCCACACTACGCCGGCTAAATTTGAAAAAGGCTAATTTTTTATACGGTTGTGCCTTCCGTCCACACTGCGCCGGCTAAATTTCCCACCGAAAACGGAGCTTTTCGAAAACGCTACCGAAAGTGGCTAAATTTGAAAACGCCGGCTACGCGCTTTAGTGTGGACGGCGAAAACGGATCTTTAAGAAAACGATGACGTCGTACCACACGTCTGTGAGGAAATTATGACCGCGGGCTCTCGTTTTTCTTTTTCGCACATGCGCTTAGCTGACGTTCTTGTGCGTTTTCACATTTAGCCGGCGTAGTGTGGACAGAAAATATTTGTTCCGTTTTCGAGGCAAATTAGCCGTTTTCAAATTTAGCCGGCGTAGTGTGGACGGTGCCTAAGATTTCCGAAACAAATCATATTATTGTTGTTTTTGAATTTACCAAGTTTACGAGACTCTTGTTTGATAAAATTCACTCAACGAGTGCGATGCTTTATAAATCATGATCAATACTTTTCTCTCTCTCTCTCTGGGTTTCTTGAAATATCTCATTTTATACTCAAAACAATTTCGCCGGAAAAAAATCCACAAGCGGCTATGTCTTGTCTGGGGGAGACTCCCTTATGTTTTGATCGGGGATGATCGTCGGAAATTTTCAGTGTCACCCCTAAAAGATACCAAACATGGCGGGCCATAGCGTTGCTCAAATAATTTCTTACCCTAAAAGATGAGGCCTTATGTGGAAAGTAGGCGCGAAGGAGACAGGTAACAGGTAAAAGATATCCATCAAGAAATTTCCGGGTTTGTTTCTAATTTATCGTCTTCTCATCGAGTAATCTCTCTTTCTTACACGGTTTTTAGAAGCACCACCAAATCGCAAATCTAATACGCAATCCGGACCAATTGTCATGGTAACGGTCTGAGATGAGAAAATACTGGACCGGAAATGAGCCAATCAGAGCTCGCGTACTATCCTAGCCAAACAGTAAAGTAGAAAGAGTAATGGACATGAAATGGTCCTCTGGGAGATGCGGGGCAGGAGAGAAATTTAGTACCCGAGAGAGAATCATTTACGAAGCACCTTTGAATACGACTATACAAATAGGATTTTTAAAGCCATTCAATTCATTCATTAACTCCTATTCAAATCATTCATCTATTAATAAATGTATACCCACCGCGCTTTCCCCTCCTCTCCCCAAAACCCCTTCGGAAAAACTCTTCCGTGGGTTCTTTGGACTGTGCCCCCTTCGGAAAAACTCTTCCATGGGTTTTCGGCACTGTGCCCCTTGGGAAAAACTCTTCCGTAGGTTTTCGGCACTGTACCCCTTCGGAAAATCTCTTCCATGGGTCTTCGACACTGTACCCCCTCGGAAAAACTGTACATGCGCACCCCCTCGGAAAACATCTTCCGTGGTTTTCGCTCCCAGTGTATCGTACCCCACGATGCATCGTGCCCTCTCGGAAAAAGTCTTCCGTGGTTTGGTTCGGGCTTGCACCCCCTCGGAAAACGACTCTGAACCGTGCTCCCCTCGGAAAACCTCTTCCGTAGGGGGGGTGCGGATAAAAAATGGAATGGCCCTAAGCAGCTTTAGACTTTTGTCTATAAATAAGCAGTTACTATTTAGATGGCCAGCCTTTGTTTGTTATTCATGAGTTCCATAGACAAGCAAGTAGTCTTCTAGACTGTGCAGTGAAACTGGGTTTGACGCACAAGTCTGTTTCATTCAGAACACACGATTGGCTTAGCAGATTTGATTTGTTTCGTCAATCTGGCCGGATTTCGAAAAAAGATTGCCTTGGTAAAAAAACAGAAATGTTTACAAAAGCAAATTTTATCGTTAAAATATAACACAGAGCAGGGTAACACAGCACACTACTGCATAGTATGGAATAGAACGTTCGTCATTCAAATTATGAACGCATGGCGATAAGTTCAATTTACAGAAAACATGAGAGGTAATGAGCTTCTTGCCACCCAAGAAATTCAAGGCTATTGAAAATGCATCTTTGCTCTTGAAAAATGTAATAAAGATGTTCGCGAGATGAAATAATTACTATTCCTAAGAACTTATTGACGTTTACATTCGTTTTGGAGACTCTACTCAGGTTTTTAAAAATGAGTGGATTGCTGTGTGGCAAATGGTTCATTAGCCCACACATTTTCACCAAAATGAACATTTAACTACGTCCTTACAACTGAATGTTAAACCTTCAAATTTTCGGAGTAGGTTTCATTTGCTGTCCGCCATTCATATTCAGTGCTGTTTATTTTCGAACTCCTTCAAACATTCTGAATCTAGATCCTGCTTATGCAAATGAGCCCAAACTGTAAACACGAAATCCCCCTATTAAAAGAGAACAAAATAAAACAGAGCATAGATCAGAAGAGAAAGGGCAGGTCCCACTACAGCACAGTAAAGGGAAGAGAACAGGCTAGCACTAGAGAAGATATTAAAAGAGAACAAAATAAAACAGAGCAGAGATCAGGAGAGAAAGGACAGGTCCCACTACAGCACAGTAAAGGGAAGAGAACAGGCAAGAACTAGAGAAGATATTAGAAGAGAACGAAATAAAACAGAGCATAGATCAGAAGAGAAAGGGCAGGTCCCACTACAGCACAGTAAAGGGAAGAGAACAGGCTAGAACTAGAGAAGATATTAGAAGAGAACAAAATAAAACAGAGCAGAGATCAGGAGAGAAAGGGCAGGTCCCACTACAGCACAGTAAAGGGAAGAGAACAGGCTAGCACTAGAGAAGATATTAGAAGAGAACAAAATAAAACAGAGCAGAGATCAGAAGAGAAAGGACAGGTCCCACTACAGCACAGTAAAGGGAAGAGAACAGGCTAGAACTAGAGAAGATATTAGAAGAGAACAAAATAAAACAGAGCAGAGATCAGAAGAGAAAGGGCAGGTCCCACTACAGCACAGTAAAGGGAAGAGAACAGGCTAGCACTAGAGAAGATATTAGAAGAGAACAAAATAAAACAGAGCAGAGATCAGAAGAGAAAGGACAGGTCCCACTACAGCACAGTAAAGGGAAGAGAACAGGCTAGCACTAGAGAAGAGAACAAAATAAAACAGAGCAGAGATCAGAAGAGAAAGGACAGGTCCCACTACAGCACAGTAAAGGGAAGAGAACAGGCTAGCACTAGAGAAGATATTAGAAGAGAACAAAATAAAACAGAGCAGAGATCAGGAGAGAAACGACAGGTCCCACTACAGCACAGTAAAGGGAGAGAACAGGCTAGAACTAGAGAAGATATTAGAAGAGAACAAAATAAAACAGAGCAGAGATCAGAAGAGAAAGGGCAGGCCACACTACAGCACAGTAAAGGGAAGAGAACAGGCAAGAACATGGAAGGGGGTAGAAATGAAAAAAAAATACAGGGTAGGGCAGCACAGCATAAAACAGCGCAGGTACAGAAAAATAATAGAATAGACTAAAACAGGGCAATAGAATACTAAACAATCCCCGTGAAAAAATTGACGGCCTTTTGTTAAGGAAGCATTCTTTGTTAAAGAAGGTGCAAGATTCCATAAAATATTTAGAATGCAGTTTCCGCAATGTATTTCAAGAAAGTTTTTTAGAAAGAAAGTGAATCTTTGACTTATTATTTGTAAAGGAACCTCCTAATGAGGTATCGTTAATTATTATCAGAAACATATAAGTAAGTTAAAACGTGTAATAGCGCGACAATCTGCGAACAACACGCGATCAAAAAATACCATATTTGGAAAGCATCAGGTTCTTCGTTTCGCCAATCAGCAACGGGAGATTTGATTCGGCATGTTTTCTAAAAAAAAAAAGCGCGCGAACCCCTCACAACAGAACAGAAGCACAAAATAAGTTTAGTTCACTGTTTTACTTCCATGCTCAAAACCCTTGAAAAAGGTTTTTTATCACTATAACTTTTGCTGTTCTCGTAATATGATTGGCTGATTTGCAATGGTAAATAAGAGTGCAGACAACGCTGTTTGCATCAACACGCGCGCGTGCTTCTAAACCAACGGAAAACAATAGACCTTTGTCCAAAATGGCCGATTTTTGTTAAAAATGAACACCAGCACTAGAACACACATCATCACTTTAGTAAAACTACAAAATTTCGCTGCATTATTTCCAAAATCTTCCGAGAAAACGAAAGTTGAAAATTTGAAAATTTACAGACGTTTGTATGACTGGGGGTATGCATCATACCCCCAGTCATACAAATCTCTGTAAAATTTTCAGTTTTTAGACTCTGATTTCTCAGCCGACATGGCATTTGGCATAACGAAAATTTAAAGGATTACTAATGTGAGAATACTCTTTCTAGTGCCAGTATTTGATTTTTAGTAAGTTTAATTTTAAGACATGCAAATTTGCGGCGGCCATTTTGGAAAAAGGTCTATTCGAATGCGCGTGCAATCCCAACGGAAAAGTCTTATATGAATTTTGATTGGCTGCACGCAAGGGCATTGTTTTCCAAATAATGGTGTTTAGTGATTCGCGAGTTGTTCGCTGGTTGTCACATCAGATTCATTCGTCTGTTACACGTTTCAACTAACTTATATGTTTCTGTTTTTATTCATTTTATCTTTGTGGTTTGTTAGTTTTAGCGTCAGTCAGCCGCCATTTTGTCAGCCTAGAAAAATATCGAGTCATAGAGAGCATCCATTTTCATCGGCTGACTTAGGGAACGTATTGCGACATTCTCGATTGAATTTGGTAAATGAAGAACAAAACTTTTTTTAGATGTTGATTTAGAGATTTCTCCACGTAATTCGTCTTCTTCGAGCCTGACTGAGGCTCGTTTACCAAAAAAGTACTGACTTTGTGATTACTTATAGCTATAGAAATTACTACTATTTGCGTCCTTTCATGAAGTGTGACGATTTTGTCGCGTTAGTGTACGTTTTGTCGAGAATTTGACACGTTTCTCGCTCGCTGATTGGCTGCAGTTTTGACCGTTATTTTTCAGCCAATCAGAGAGCGAGAAACGTGAAAACCTTTCGACAAAACGTGCACGTCTGAAAAAAGTAAACCTTCGTGAAAAAATCCTCACACTTCATGGATGGAGGCAAATAGTAGTACCACCATCACGTCCCGAGTCGGAATATAATATTGTGCATTTAGTTCTTTATGTCAGTAGTAATCGTAAATCCAAACGAGAATGGTTGGTAAAATCATCTTGGCACCTATTGGTAACTTTTGGGCACAGTTCGGGACCGATATGTATAAAGTGATATTCATTGTTAAAAAATCTCGTGTTATTTTTGGTAACACACATTCTAGAAGATTTCAGTATGCTTTTTGGTTCATTTGTGGCAGTATTTTGTTGACTGCTTTGACATTAGATTTAGACGCGTTAGTCTTAGTCATATTTCCATGCGAAGAACGCATCTATAATTCAGGGCTAGAAATTGCGACCACGTGGAGACCAAAAATCTGGGTCAGGCGACTAAATATTTGAACTTAGACGCCAGCTGGCGACAAACTTTTTGGTACTGTTTCGACCACAAGTTAAGCTCAGGCGACCTTTTTTTTTTGCATCCAGCGGCCAGCTGGCGATTTGGGAAAAAACTTAATAATCCAGCCCTGGTAAGACTACTTTTTATGGTGATAACCGTTATTTGGATCATCATCATCATCATCATCAACATTTATTTAGATATTTGTATATTATAAAATAAATAAACGGATGATCACTTAAAGGGAGGGGTTATTTGTATAGTTTTTACTGAGCTTTATTAAAGACTCTTGTTGTTATCGTTTGATTTCAGTTGATAATTACGATATTGCATACTACGTAGCTTATTTGTATAGTTTTTACTTAATTTTATTAAAGACTCTTCTTGTTATTATTTGATTTCAGTTTATAATTACGATACGAGACAGTACTATTGGTGATAATGCTGAGAATTATTAGAGTCCGAGAGTTGCGAATAAATCATTGTTAATCATAACATTGGATTTCCCGTGGTTCGTTCGTGAGTGGTTCTGAAATCTAGGCGTTATCTCTCATCGCTCGTACTCGTGCCCAATCTTGACACTGCATTCAGTCTTGATTGTCATAGACCAAATCGGCTAACGTAGTTTACATCTTGTTACCACCCAATTCAGATCATGTGATGGTCTCTTTGGGTGGATACTTTTGTTAGTTCTACACATACACTTGTGCACTTGGTCGAGTGAGAAGAATTTGACAATTGTAACCACCCAAGGAATCAACACATGATCTGAATTGGGTGGCAACAAGATGTAAACACCGTTAGCCGATTTGGTCTATTGCAAGCCTTCACAGTATCATTACAGTATTTTCCTTTTTTATACAAAAAATATCGCGATATTTCTGCGTTTTCTGCTAATACACGCGGGTTACCTGTGGTTTGTCCCAGGCCCTTTGGCGGAGACAATAACAACATGGCGACGGTGAGTGCGAAGTTTTCGAACAACTGGAAGTTTTAGTGGATTTTTCATATCAAGATAACAGTGTCGTCTTTTTAGTGATCGAGCGGGCTTCCTGTGGTGTCTTATTTACCTTGTTTCCAAGTTCTTGACCGTGAAAAACACAGTGGAAAATGCACAGAACATCTTTTCTCAAGTGTATGTGAGTTCTGCTTTTTATGGTGATAACCGTTATTTGGATCATCATCATCATCATCATCAACATTTATTTAGATATTTGTATATTATAAAATAAATAAACGGATGATCACTTAAAGGGAGGGGTTATTTGTATAGTTTTTACTGAGCTTTATTAAAGACTCTTGTTGTTATCGTTTGATTTCAGTTGATAATTACGATATTGCATACTACGTAGCTTATTTGTATAGTTTTTACTTAATTTTATTAAAGACTCTTCTTGTTATTATTTGACAAAAAATATCGCGATATTTCTGCGTTTTCTGCTAATACACGCGGGTTACCTGTGGTTTGTCCCAGGCCCTTTGGCGGAGACAATAACAACATGGCGACGGTGAGTGCGAAGTTTTCGAACAACTGGAAGTTTTAGTGGATTTTTCATATCAAGATAACAGTGTCGTCTTTTTAGTGATCGAGCGGGCTTCCTGTGGTGTCTTATTTACCTTGTTTCCAAGTTCTTGTGGAAAATGCACAGAACATCTTTTCTCAAGTGTATGTGAGTTCTGGTTGAGTTTTAAGCTTTCTAGGTCAATAAAAATAGTGAAAAGAAAAATATGGTAAGCAGATATTTCCTTATAAGGAAGTTGAAGAAAGTCGACACTTTTTCAAGGGAACTATCTTGATATGCTGTTTTTTTCGCTAAAATATAAGCGACAAATACTTACAGACCTTCCAAATAAGGTAAGGGGGGAATTCCTAATAAGGAAAGCGGTAAGTCGACAACGTTAGACTCGCAAACGTCTTGATCGAGGAGTTTCTTCAAGTAAAGTCCATTGGCTTTTGAAATCGTCCCTTATTGTGCTTTGAGCTACTGATTGCTTACTGAAGAGCATTTAATGATCTGAAAACCCAGAAACACGACTTGAGTTTTCAACAACAAGCAACTCAGATCGGCGTTTTTTGCTAGTTTTTTGTCCTTGGCACGCGCACTTGAATGGCCTCCCACCCACTTCCATGTGAACCTTTAAACAACAGCATTTGCCTGGGGTGAGCTACAAATTGTAAAAATAAAAGTAATTAAACTGAAATGTAGGGCTCCCGGAAAATAAAATTATCTAAATTTCAAAATTTCATTCACGGAAATTTAAGTCTTTTTTAAGTTATTTCTTTTTGTCATAGCCCGCCATAGTCCATCCTATAAGCTTTCAAACGACATATAGCTTGGCATGTTTTTGTTAAACTAAGGACGTGTATGATTGCTTTTCCAAGGACGTGCCGCGAAGGTTCTCAGTAACTTTAATGTTATTGTTGTGATGTTCGTATTACAGTGCTGCTACTCCAACCAAGGCCACACAAACAAGTTTTCTTACAAATTAGCCAATCATGATCGAGCATAAACTGTTTGCAGTCCCCTCTTTGGCGAACGTCCGTGAAAACGAACGCGTGAAAACACGAGCGCCGACGCCGAAGATGGCTTGAAGTACCGACGGCACGAGCGAAAGTCGAAAGCGCGAGCACGCTCGTTTCATAATAATAACAAAATCAATAAATAAATTTCGACTTATCAATTAAAAACACGCCTAAAGTAAATGTGCGAGTTTTAGCATTTTTAGTGTGAACGTAGTGGTATCTATGTCCATGATATCGCTACCCGCCTTACATTTGATAAAACATGCTGACTGGGAAAAGCGAAATAGAACGCGATATATAGCTTTTCAAATTGTGCTCTCCGGACCCTGCATCAGGATAGCAATTTGATCGTCTCCCTTAACAATAGTTACCCTGTTCAGAGAGCCAAATCTAAGACCGGAAGTTCGTATTCGCCAAGCGCCACCAACAAAATGTCAAAACAGGAGGCTATTCGGACAAAAAGGTAAGCGTGACACAACAATATGCAAATAAACCGACCAATCAGGGTGGGGAAGTTTGTCTGCTCTCAGGGCTTTCAACAAAATATGAAAAAAGAGAGACTCTGGGGGCAAGAATGTCTTCTAAGCGCGACACAAACAAACATGCGAATAAACCGAAAACTAAACCGCAAGGTGTACTCTCAGTGTCACGACAGAAAGCTCTGGGTACGAGAAGACTGCTAAGCCAAGGCCGTAGCTAGACATTTTTTACTTGGGGGGGGGGGGGGAGGCCTTGGTCATTCTTTGTTTTTGCTGGGGGGGGGGAGGGCAAGTAGGTTTTTCCCCACATATTGACACTAAAAAAGTTACTTCGCTGGAGGGGCAACTGCCCCCTCATATCAGACCCTATGCTAGCTACGGCCCTGTAAGCGTGACACAAAATGTTTGCAAATAAACCACTCAATTCCCTGGACCGCAAGTTCGTCTATCTCTTACCCTGCACAGTGATTTCCTCCTAAGCTCGCAGGGTATCTACCTCTCAGAGAGTTCGACAAAACGTTAAGACAGAAGGCCCTGGGTAAGACAATGTATGCTAAGCGTGACAAAAAAGCATGCAAATAAACCGGAAGCTATAAAAGGTTACAGCGGGTCACTGATCACAAGACAGGCGCAGACAAAGTAATTTGACTCGCTGATTCGACTACAGCAAAACTCTTTCTCCTCACTAGAAATACGGGCTTCATCTAAGATGGAAATCTACCGAGAACAGTTAAAGGAATCTCTTGAGTGTTCGGTTTGCTCTGAAATTCCCTCAGAACCGAAATTACTCGAATGCTTACATCTTTTGTGCGAGAATTGTTTGACTAGAAACGCCAGACTAGAACATGGCGGAACTCAACTACATTGTCCGCTTTGTAATACAAGCACAGAGCTTCCTAGAAGCGGCGATTTGACGTCTCTGTCCACCAGCGAGCTGCACCTGAATATACAACAGGTTTTACGGATCATAGAAGGAAATGCTACTGAGGCAAGTTCTGGGTTCCCGACTTGCTCCTGCAAGAAAAGAAATCCCTCAAGGTCTTACTGCTCCGACTGCCTTCGCTACTTTTGTGAGCATTGCTTCAGTGCACACGAGATATTATGCGAGGATCACAAAGTTTTCAATCTGAACGAGCCCCGACTGGAAGACATGGATTTAATACTTCGCCGACCGACACTTTGCAGCAATGAAAATCACAAGAATGAAGTACTTAAGTACTTTTGTTATACATGTGGGACTTGCTTATGTGAAAAATGTCTTAAAAATCATCAAAGAGGGCATAATACTCTACATTTGGATACAACAGCGACGGGACAACAAGCTGTTTTCCGGGAAAAACTAGTGCAGCTCGACAGAAAAGCCGCGGAAGAGCAAGAAAAATTGAATCTAATAAAAATTAAAGTTTGCGAATTGAAAAGAAACGGAGAAAGTAGAAAACAACAGGTGATCAAGGCAGCCGAGGAGGTGATGAATTTCTTTGAAGAACACAAGAAAACCTTGCTCATGAAGATCGATAAAGAGATCAGAAGTGCGATCGCTAGAGAACAGGAACAAGAAAATATATTAAGGCAGATCCGGGCAGCTAGAGAACATGTGAACAGACTGACCAAGTATGCAGATCCGTGTCACTTGATGGAATGCAAAGCCCGTATAGAAGAGCGGCTTCAGCAGTTGTCAGAAATACAGGTAGATCTGTTGGAATTAAATCAGGGTATTGAATTTATACCAAATAGTGAGCTGCATCAGATACAAGAACTAGGCCTCGGTTCTGTACGAAGAGTAACGACTGCTGATGCTTCTAAATCCTCTCTTAATACACAATCTGACAGAGAAAGCTTGCAAGCTTTTAGCAAAGTGTCCCTTAGTGTTCACTTACAAGATTGTTTAGGAGAGCTTGTGAGAACCGCTCCGGTAAACAACCTGGAAGTCAGTGTTGATCCCACAGAGGATATCAAAGATCTTCAAGTATCAGATAACATAGCAGGGAAGTGTAATGTTGTGTTTACACCAAAGGTTCCTGGACATTTCATTGTCAGTGCGATGGTGAATGGTCAACACGTGTTGAACAGCCCGATGGGTTTGGATGTGAAACCACAGGAACTGAAGGTCATCGGGGAGTTCGCATTGACAGGAATGACGGAACCACCGAAAGCGCTACATGGTATTGCAGTGAATAAATCAAATACAAAGGTCGCTATTACGGATTTCATCCCTAACTGTAATTATGTGTTTAACATGGAAGGTGTACTGCTCAACGAAATTCGAACCAAAAAGGGTCAAGGTCGACAGTTAGAGCGGCCTCGTGGAGTTTCATTTCTGGATGATGATAGTATTGTCGTATGTGACTCTAATAACAATAGGATGGTAATATTCGGCACAAACACTGGACGAATTCTTTCTTGGTTTGATTCCCCTGGTAAGTTGGAATTTCCACGGCGTGTTCATGTTGACGAGCTGGACGTATCATTGTGTGCGATGATGATAGTGTACATGTTTTCACAAGCCATGGCGAGTATCTGTTCCAGGTTGGCCAGCAAATGTGCGGTGACTATTTCAATCCTTTTGCTGTAACATGTCATGGCGATCTGTTCTTTGTGTCCGACTTGTGTTACCGTGTCGTGCACGTGCTAGAGTTCCAAGGAAGCTCGGTGTCAACAGTGACCAAGCGCTGTGAAATAGGAGGCGACCTTGACTGGGATCCTCGTGGAATAGCAATAGACAAGGACGGCAACTTGTTGGTATGTGACTATGACTTACCCGGCATACAAAAGTTCACGATGGAAGGTCGGTATGTTGGTAATGGATGCCATGGTTATTTCAACCCTAGAGACCTAGCAGTACTCACAGATGGTCGTATTCTGTCAACAAGAGGTCAACGCAATGAAGTACTGATTTGGGGGTAAGCGTTTATGGACAATTACACCTTTGACACGAACTAGACACGATTGGACGTCTTTGGCGCAAAGTTTCGGGAATTATGGCGAATTGTGTGTTACTGACGGAACGGGTCGATTGGATATTTGCATACGTAATAGAAAATAGTGCCACATGGACAAGCTCCGATTGGTCAAAACCCAGAGTCTCCAAGCTTCGCTCGTTTACTACACCATGCTATCGCGGGGTCTTTTGGCTTCACGTGTCAGTAAACGAGTGAAGCTTGGAGACTCTAGTACCCAGGGTACGAATGTGGTTATTTCTCCCGATATTAGTTCAGTAAAATTACCACTCAACCTAAAACATATTTTGGTTAAAATGGCATAATTTCTCTAAAAATGGTCGTATCTTTACAAGTGATACCTCATTTGAAAGTTTATATCCTGGGCTAAACTATGGTATATAATTTCATTTAATTCTACAAAACCAAATTTGTTTATAGAGTTCCCTTTCCGGCGCATCAGTTCAACTTTTTTAGAGTTCCAACCTCGCGAATATTTGCTAGTTTCCTTCATTGACCCAATATTAGCGTTGACTAAGATGTGTTCTAAAAAACCGTGTCGGGAGGGGATTTTGGAAATTCGATCTCCTTTTCAAGTTTTGATTTTTAAAATAATTTTTCCAAATTTTTTTTGAACACACACTTTTCAAAATTTCAAAAATCCCCAACACGGTAGGGGACAGAACACACCTAAGCCCTTGGTAAAATGGTGTTAAAAAAAAAAAAAAGCGTCGTGAATCCGCGTGCGTTTAGCTCTCGAAACTTGACCCGATGCGTCGGAAAGGAAACCCCTAAAAAAAATTTTTTTTATAAAATTGAAGAAATAGACTATTCTGATAGTCGAGAAGAAGAAATAAGCTTTAAAATGAGGTATCACTTGTCAAGATGCGTCTTTTTTTCGCGAAATTATCGGCATTTTCACGAAAATTACCACGAAGGTAGTCCGTAACCTTAACACTCTCTAGAATACCTAAGGAAATATCTGCAAAATTCGGAGCCTGAGAAAAGTCAAAAATATTCATTGTTTTTTATAGCCTATTGTAGCAGTATATTTCCATGCGAAGACTGCATCTATAAGTCAGGACTAGAAATTGCGACCACGTCGCAACCAAAAATCTGGGTCAGGCGACTAAATAGTTGAACTTTTTGCTAATTTTTGGAAGTGTTTCGACTACAAGTTAAGCTCAGGCGACCTTTTTTTCGCATCCAGTCGCAGTTGGCGATTTGGGAAAAAAGTTAATAAGACTACTCTTTATCGTGATAACCGTTATTTGGATCATCATCATAATTTTTATCATTTTTCATCATCATATTTAGATATTTGTATATTATAAAATAAATAATACCCTGCTAGCAGGTTTTTTTTCTGTTGTTCGCGTGTCTGGTATGTCGCTTGGTTAAATAAATAGCAGGGTAAATAAATAAACGGATGATCACTTAAAGGTTCTCACGATACGTGCATGCTCCAGGAACGATCACTGAGCAAAACTATTTAGACCATCCTATCAGAAAACTATTGAGAATATGTAGAACTTAAACATTTCGTCGGATGGATCGAGAAATAGCGAGATTAAAACGGATTGTTTTCGTGGTTTTCAGCCTTCGCTGGCCATCGTTACGGGACGATGCTTCTTTGTTTTGAGATGCGCAGAACAGCTGCGCAGTTGCGTGACACCCTCCCTTTAATTAGTTATGCTAAGCTATAAGAGTGTTTGATCTTGATAACTGATGCTTATATATATTGCATGCTACGTAGCTTAGCTTATTTGTATAGTTTATACTTAGCTTTATTAAAGACTCTTGTTGTTATCGTTTGATTTCAGTTAATAATTACGATATTGCATGCTACGTAGCTTAGCTTATTTGTAAAGTGTTTTACTTAGCTTTATTAAAGACTCTTTTTGTTATCGTTTGATTTCAGTTGATAATTACGATATTGCATGCTGCGTAGCTTAGCTTATTTGTATAGTTTTTACTCAGTTTTATTAAAGACTCTTCTTGTTATTATTTGATTTCAGTTTATAATTACGATACGAGACAGTACTATTGGTGATTACGCTGAGAATTATTAGAGTCCGAGAGTTGCGAATAAAATCATTGTTAATCATAACATTGGATTTCCAGTGGTTCGTTCGTGAGTGGTTCTGAAATCTAGGCGTTATCTCTCATCGTTCGTACTCGTGCCCCATCTTGACACTGCAGTCAGTCTTGATTGTCATAGACCAAATCGGCTAACGTAGTTTACATCTTGTTACCACCCAATTCAGATCATGTGATAGTCCCTCTGGGTGGATACATTTGTTAGTTCTACACATACACTTGTGCACTCGGTCGAGTGAGAAGAATTTGACAATTATAACCACCCAAAGAATCAACACTTGATCTGAATTGGGTGGCAACAAGATGTAAACACCGTTAGCCGATTTGGTCTATTGCAAGCCTTCACAGTATCATTACAGTATTTTCCTTTTTACTACAAAAAATATCGCGATATTCCTGCGTTTTCTGCTAATACACGCGGGCTACCTGTGGTTTGTCCCAGGCCCTTTGGCGGAGACAATAACAACATGGCGACGGTAAGTACGAAGTTTCGAACAACTGGAAGTTTTGGTGGATTTTTCTACTTTTTTCGCTAAAATATAAGCGAGAAATACTTACAGACCTTTCAAATAAGGTAAAGGGGAATTCCTTATAAGGAAAGCGGCAAGTCGACAACGTTAGACTCGCAAACGTCTTGATCGAGGAGTTTCTTCAAGTAAAGTCAAGTAGCTTTTGAAATCGTCCCTTATTGTGCTTTGAGCTACTGATTGCTTACTGAAGAACATTTAATGATCTGAAAACCCAGAACCACGACTTCTGTTTTCATCAGCAAGCAACTCAGTTCGGCGTTTTTTGCTAGTTTTTTCCCTTGACGGGCGCACTTGAACGGCCTCCCAGCCACTTCCATGTGAACCTTTAAACAACAGCATTTGCCTGGGGTGAGCTACAAATTGTAAAAATAAAGTAATTAAACTGAAATGTAGGGCTCCTGGAAAATAAAATTATCTACATTTCATTTCGTTCACGGAAAATTAATCCTTTCTTAGCCTATTCTTGTGTTTAGCCCATTCTCTAAGCTTTCAAACGATAGGTTGGCATGTTTTTGTTAAACTAAGACGTGTATGATTGCTTTTCCAAGGACGTGCCGCGAAGGATCTCAGTAACTTTAATGTTATTGTTGTGATGTTCGTATTACAGTGCTGCTAAACCAACCAAGGCCACAAAAACAAGTTTTCTTACAAATTAGCCAATCATGATCGAGCATAAACTGTTTGCAGTCCCCTCTTTGGCGGACGTCCGTGAAAACGAGCGCGTGAAAAAACGAGCGCCGACGCCGGGGATGGCTTGAAGTACGACTTATCAATTAAAAACACGCCTAAAGTAAATGTGCGAGTTTTAGCATTTTTAGTGTAAACGTGGTGGTATCTATGGAGACCGATGTCCATGATGAGGGCGTGGTATCGGTACCCGCTTGATAAAACATGCTGATTGGGAAAAGCGAAATAGAACGCGATATATAGCTTTTCAAATTGTGCTCTCCGGACCCTGCATCAGGATACCAATTTCATCGTCTCCCTTAACAAAAGTTACCATGTTCAGAAAGCCAAATCTAAGACTAGCCTGCCCGCAGGCGTTGGAGAGTAGTTTTAGGTCGAGAAACGCGAGTTTGCTTTCGCTTGGCCGCCATCTTGGATTTGTGACAAAATGTGACAAATCGGGGGGGAGGGGGGTCCAAGATGGCGGCCAAGCGAAAGCAAACTCGCGTTTCTCGACCTAAAACTACTCTCCAACGCCTGCGAGCAGGCTAAATCTAAGACCGGAAGTTCGTCTTCTTCCAGCGCCGCCAACGAAACGTCAAAACAGGAGGCTCTTGTAACAGAAATGTAAGCGTGACACAACAGGATGCAAATAAACCGACCAATCAGGGTGGGGAAGTTTGTCTGCTCTCAGAGCTTTCAACAAAATATTAAAAAAGAGAGACTCTGGGGGCAAGAATGTCTTCTAAGCGTGACACAAACAAACATGCGAATAAACCGAAAACTAAACCGCAAGGTCTACTCTCAGACTCTTTGAGAACACGTCAAGACAGAATGCTCTGGGTACGAGAATGTCTGCTAAGCGTGACACAAAATGTTTGCAAATAAACCACTCAATTTCCTGGACCGCAAGTTCGTCTATCTCTTACCCTGCACAGTGATTTCCTCCTAAGCTCGCAGGGTATCTATCTCTCAGAGAGTTCGACAAAACGTTAAGACAGAAGGCCCTGGGTACGACAATGTATGCTCAGCGTGACAAAAAAGCATGCAAATAAACCGGAAGCTATAAAAGGTTACAGCGGTCACTGATCACAAGACAGGCGCAGACAGAGTAATTTGACTCGCTCATTCGACTACAGCAAAACTCTTTCTCTTCACTAGAAATACGAGCTTCATCTAAGATGGAAATCTACCGAGAACAGTTTAAAGAATCTCTTGAGTGTTCGGTTTGCTCTGAAATTCCTTCAGAACCGAAATTACTCGAATGCTTTCATCTTTTGTGCGAGAATTGTTTGACTAGAAACACCAGACTAGAACATGGCGGAACTCAACTACATTGTCCGCTTTGCAAAACAAGCACAGAGCTTCCTAGAAGCGGCGACTTGACGTCTCTGCCCACCAGCGAGCTGCATCTGAATATACAACAGGTTTTACGGATCATAGAAGGTAATGCTACTGAGGCAAGTTCTGGGTTCCCGACTTGCTCCTGCAAGAAAAGAAATCCTTCAAGGTCTTACTGCTCCGACTGCCTTCGCTACTTTTGTGAGCATTGCTTCAGTGCACACGAGATATTATGCGAGGATCACAAAGTTTTCAATCTGAACGAGCCCCGACTGGAAGACATGGCACTAATACTTCGCCGACCGACATTTTGCAGGAATGAAAATCACAAGAATGAAGTACTCAAGTACTTTTGTTATACATGTGGGACTTCTTTATGTGAAAAATGTCTAAAAGATCATCAAAGATGGCATGATACTCTGGATTTGGACACAAACGCGCAGCTAGAGAACATGTGAACAGACTGACCAAGTATGCAGATCCGTGTCACTTGATGGAATGCAAAGCCCGTATAGAAGAGCGGCTTCAGCAGTTGTCAGAAATACAGGTAGATCTGTTGGAATTAAATCAGGGTATTGAATTTATACCAAATAGTGAGCTGCATAAGATACAAGAACTAGGCCTCGGTTCTGTACAGAGAGTAACGACTATTGATGCTTCTAAAACCTCTCTTAATACACAATCTGACAGAAAAAGCTTACAAGCTTTGAGCAAACTGTCCCTGAGTGTTCACTTACAAGATTGTTTAGGAGAGCTTGTGAGAACCGCTCCGGTAAACAACCTGAAAGTCAATGTTGATCCCAAAGAGGATATCAAAGATGTTCAAGTATCAGATAACATAGCAGGGAAGTGTAATGTCGTGTTTACACCAAAGGTTCCTGGACATTTCATTGTCAGTGCGATGGTGAATGGTCAACACGTGTCTAACAGCCCGATGGGTTTGGATGTGAAACCACAGGAACTGAAGGTCATCGGGGAGCTCGCTTTGAAAGGAATGAAGGGGTCACCGAAAGCGCTAGAGGGTTTGGCAGTGAATAAATTAAATACAAAGATCGCTATTACGAATTTCGACTCTGACTGTGTTTATGTGTTTAACATGAAAGGTGTACTGCTCAACGAAATTCCAATCAAAAAAGGTCAAGGTCGACAGCTAGGGGACCTCGTGGTGTTTCATTTCTCGATGATGATAGTATTGTCGTATGTGACTCTAATAACAACAGGATGGTAATATTCGGCACAAACACTGGACGAATTCTTTCTTGGTTTGATTCCCCTGGTAAGTTGGAAAGTCCATGGCGTGTTCATGTTGACGAGATGGGACGTATCATTGTGTGTTGTGATGATAGTGTACATGTTTTCACAAGTCATGGCGAGTATCTGTTCCAGGTTGACCAGCAAGTGTTCGGTGAGGGTTTCGATCCTTACGGTGTAACATCTCATGGCGATTTATTTTTGTGTCCGACGGTGGTAACCATGTCGTGCACGTGCTAGAGATCCAGGGAAACTCGGCGTCAACAGTGACCAAGCGCTGTGAAATAGAAGGCGAGCTTGATTTGGATCCTCGTGGAATAGCAATAGACAAGGACGGCAACTTGTTGGTATGTGACTGTGACTTACCCGGCATACAAAAGTTCACGATGGAAGGTCGGTTTCTTGGTAATGGTTGCCATGGCGATTTCATCCCTTACGACCTAGCAGTACTCACAGATGGTCGTATTCTGACGATAGGTCAATGCAACGAAGTACTGATTTGGGGGTAAGCTTTTATGGACACTCACGCCTTCGACACGAACTGGACACGATTAGACATCTTTGGCGCAAAGTTTCAGGAATTATTGCGAAATGTGTATTGTGCCGATTGGAGCTTTGCAGGCGTATTAGAAAATAGTGTCATCCTTTGCCACAGAATAAGCAGCTTTAGACTTTTGTCTATAAGCAGTTACTATTTAGATGGCCAGCCTTTGTTTGTTATTCATGAGTTCCATAGACAAGCAAGTAGTCTTCTAGACTGTGCAGCGAAACTGGGTTTGACGCACAAGTCTGTTTCATTCAGAACACACGATTGGCTTAGCAGATTTGATTTGTTTCGTCAATCTGGCCGGATTTCGAAAAAAGATTGCCTGGTAAAAAAACAGAAATGTTTACAAAAGCAAATTTTATCGTTAAAATATAACACAGAGCAGGGTAACACAGCACACTACTGCATAGTATGGAATAGAACGTTCGTCATTCAAATTATGAACGCATGGCGATAAGTTCAATTTACAGAAAACATGAGAGGTAATGAGCTTCTTGCCACCCAAGAAATTCAAGGCTATTGAAAATGCATCTTTGCTCTTGAAAAATGTAATAAAGATGTTCGCGCGATGAAATAATTACTATTCCTAAGAACTTTTTGACGTTTACGTTCGTTTTGGAGGCTCTACGCAGGTTTTTAAAAATGAGTGGATTGCTGTGTGGCAAATGGTTCATTAGCCCACACATTTTCACCAAAATGAACATTTAACAACGTCCTTACAACTGAATGTTAAACCTTCAAATTTTCAGAGTAGGTTTCATTTGCTGTCCGTCATTCATATTCAGTGCTGATTACTTTCGAACTCCTTCAAACATTCTGAATCTAGATCCTGCTTATGCAAATGAGCCCAAACTGTAAACACGAAATCCCCCTATTAGAAGAGAACAAAATAAAACAGAGCAGAGATCAGGGCCCGTTTCTCAAAACGCCCGGTAACTTATCGGACCCGTAAACCTACCCGTTAACACCTCCCGATATATTTTGACTGTTTCTCAAAACTCCCGTTATTTGCGAAATCGTAAAAGTTCCCGTTAAATCGGCCGATTTTTTACGGGAGCTCTTGACCTCCCGTTAATTTAACGGGAAGCATTTTGAAGTCTTAAAATAAGGTCGAAAATTGATTTGTTTTCCTGAAATTTTTCACTCTAGGTAAAGCTTAGTTATTCAACTAGACTCTGCCAAGTTAAAATTACCGAAAACGTACCTCTTTTTCCTTCAAAACTAACCATTTTCTGGCCTGTCTCGTTTTGCCTCGAAAAGTTCTTGCTTTGCAGTTCCAAGGTTTCCCGTAAACTTACCGGGATTGTTTTTCCCGCCATTCCGATAAACCGGGAGAGTTTTAGCCAATCAGATGCGACCATCTGCGACCATCTCGCTTCTCAACCAATCAAAACGATTCGTTTGACAGCTTAGCTGTCAATCAGTTTGACGTGTTGATTTGCAAGAATGTAAACAAATGTTCAATCTCAGTGCACAATTTCACTACAAATTGCTCTTGGTTTCGTACATTTTAGCTTATTTCTTTACTTTTTTCGCTGGAAATATAAACTTAGCGGTACACTTTGTAATCTAGTGTCGCCAAATTGCTGAGTTTTTCGTTAATTCATGGATTTTTGGAGTAAGTTATTTGTAATATCCGGAAATTATAAATTTGATTCCGGGGCCCCGATAACTATCGGGAGGTTACCGGGAGCTTTGAGAAACGCTCTCTCGTACCCGATAAACTTCCCCGTAAACTCTCCCGATAAGTTTTACGGGCCCGTTAATTACCGGGCGTTTTGAGAAACGGGCCCCAGAAGAGAAAGGGCAGGCCCCACTACTGCACAGTAAAGGGAAGAGAACAGGCTATCACTAGAGAAGATATTAGAATAGAACAAAATAAAACAGAGTAGAGACCAGAAGAGAAAGGGCAGGCCCCACTACAGCACAGTAAAGGGAAGAGAACAGGCTAGCACTAGAGAAGATATTAGAATAGAACAAAATAAAACAGAGTAGAGACCAGAAGAGAAAGGGCAGGCCCCACTACAGCACAGTAAAGGGAAGAGAACAGGCTAGCACTAGAGAAGATATTAGAAGAGAACAAAATAAAACAGAGCAGAGATCAGAAGAGAAAGGGCAGGCCCCACTACAGCACAGTAAAGGGAAGAGAACAGGCTAGCACTAGAGAAGATATTAGAAGAGAACAAAATAAAACAGAGCAGAGATCAGAAGAGAAAGGGCAGGCCACACTACAGCACAGTAAAGGGAAGAGAACAGGCTAGCACTAGAGAAGATATTAGAAGAGAACAAAATAAAACAGAGCAGAGATCAGAAGAGAAAGGGCAGGCCCCACTACAGCACAGTAAAGGGAAGAGAACAGGCTAGAACATGGAAGGGGGTAGAAATGAAAAAAAAATACAGGGTAGGGCAGCACAGCATAAAACAGCGCAGGTACAGAAAAATAATAGAATAGACTAAAACAGGGAATAGGACAATAGAATACTAAACAATCCCCGTGAAAAAATTGACGGCCTTTTTGTTAAGGAAGCATTCTTTGTTAAAGAAGGTGCAAGATTCCATAAAATATTTAGAATGCAGTTTCCCCAATGTATTTCAAGAAAGTTTTTTAGAAAGAAAGTGAATCTTTGACTTATTATTTGTAAAGGAACCTCCTAATGAGGTATCGTTAATTATTATCAGAAACATATAAGTAAGTTAAAACGTGTAATAGCGCGACAATCTGCGAACAACACGCGATCAAAAAATACCATATTTGGAAAGCATCAGGTTCTTCGTTTCGCCAATCAGCAACGGGAGATTTGATTCGGCATGTTTTCTAAAAAAAAAGCGCGCGAACCCCTCACAACAGAACAGAAGCACAAAATAAGTTTAGTTCACTGTTTTACTTCCATGCTCAAAACCCTTGAAAAAGGTTTTTTATCACTATAACTTTTGCTGTTCTCGTAATATGATTGGCTGATTTGCAATGGTAAATAAGAGTGCAGACAACGCTGTTTGCATCAACACGCGCGCGTGCTTCTAAACCAACGGAAAACAATAGACCTTTGTCCAAAATTGCCGCCGAAAATTCAAATCGATTTTTGTTAAAAATGAACACCAGCACTAGAACACACATCATCACTTTAGTAAAACTACAAAATTTCGCTGCATTATTTCCAAAATCTTCCGAGAAAACGAAAGTTGAAAATTTACAGACGTTTGTATGACTGGGGGCATGCATCATACCCCCAGTCATACAAATCTCTGTAAAATTTTCAGTTTTCAGACTCTGATTTCTCAGCCGACATGGCATTTGGCATAACGAAAATTTAAAGGATTACTAATGTGAGAATACTCTTTCTAGTGCCAGTATTTGATTTTTAGTAAGTTTAATTTTAAGACATGCAAATTTGCGGCGGCCATTTTGGAAAAAGGTCTATTCGAATGCGCGTGCAATCCCAACGGAAAAGTCTTATATGAATTTTGATTGGCTGCACGCAAGGGCATTGTTTTCCAAATAATGGTGTTAAGTGATTCACGAGTTGTTCGCTGGTTGTCACATGAGATTCATTCGTCTGTTACACGTTTCAACTAACTTATATGTTTCTGTTTTTATTAATTTTATCTTCTTATCTTTGTGGTTGTTAGTTTTAGCGTCAGTCAGCCGCCATTTTGTCAGCCTAGAAAAATATCGAGTCATAGAGAGCATCCATTTTCATCGGCTGACTTAGGGAACGTATTGCGACATTCTCGATTGAATTTGGTAAATGAAGAACAAAACTTTTTTTAGATGTTGATTTAGAGATTTCTCCACGTAATTCGTCTTCTTCGAGCCTGACTGAGGCTCGTTTACCAAAAAAGTACTGACTTTGTGATTACTTATAGCTATAGAAATTACTACTATTTGCGTCCTTTCATGAAGTGTGACGATTTTGTCGCGTTAGTGTACGTTTTGTCGAGAATTTGACACGTTTCTCGCTCGCTGATTGGCTGCAGTTTTGACCGTTATTTTTCAGCCAATCAGAGAGCGAGAAACGTGAAAACCTTTCGACAAAACGTGCACGTCTGAAAAAAGTAAACCTTCGTGAAAAAATCTTCACACTTGATGGATGGAGGCAAATAGTAGTACCACCATCACGACCCGAGTCGGAATATAATATTGTGCATTTAGTTCTTTATGTCAGTAGTAATCGTAAATCCAAACGAGAATGGTTGGTAAAATCATCTCGGCACCTATTGGTAACTTTTGGGCACAGTTCGGGACCGATATGTATAAAGTGATATTCATTGTTTAAAAATCTCGTGTTATTTTTGGTAACACGCATTCTAGAAGATTTCAGTATGCTTTTAGGATCATTTGTGGCAGTATTTTGTTGACTGCTTTGACATTAGATTTAGACGCGTTAGTCTTAGTCATATTTCCATGCGAAGAACGCATCTATAATTAAGGGCTAGAAATTGCGACCACGTGGAGACCAAAAATCTGGGTCAGGCGACTAAATATTTGAACTTAGACGCCAGCTGGCGACAAACTTTTTGGTACTGTTTCGACCACAAGTTAAGCTCAGGCGACCTTTTTTTTTTGCATCCAGCGGCCAGCTGGCGATTTGGGAAAAAAACTTAATAATCCAGCCCTGGTAAGACTACTTTTATGGTGATAACCGTTATTTGGATCATCATCATCATCATCATCAACATTTATTTAGATATTTGCATATTATAAAATATATAAACGGATGATCACTTAAAGGGAGGGGTTATTTGTATAGTTTTTACTGAGCTTTATTAAAGACTCTTGTTGTTATCGTTTGATTTCAGTTGATAATTACGATATTGCATACTACGTAGCTTATTTGTATAGTTTTTACTTAATTTTATTAAAGACTCTTCTTGTTATTATTTGATTTCAGTTTATAATTACGATACGAGACAGTACTATTGGTGATAATGCTGAGAATTATTAGAGTCCGAGAGTTGCGAATAAATCATTGTTAATCATAACATTGGATTTCCCGTGGTTCGTTCGTGAGTGGTTCTGAAATCTAGGCGTTATCTCTCATCGCTCGTACTCGTGCCCAATCTTGACACTGCATTCAGTCTTGATTGTCATAGACCAAATCGGCTAACGTAGTTTACATCTTGTTACCACCCAATTCAGATCATGTGATGGTCTCTTTGGGTGGATACTTTTGTTAGTTCTACACATACACTTGTGCACTTGGTCGAGTGAGAAGAATTTGACAATTGTAACCACCCAAGGAATCAACACATGATCTGAATTGGGTGGCAACAAGATGTAAACACCGTTAGCCGATTTGGTCTATTGCAAGCCTTCACAGTATCATTACAGTATTTTCCTTTTTTATACAAAAAATATCGCGATATTTCTGCGTTTTCTGCTAATACACGCGGGTTACCTGTGGTTTGTCCCAGGCCCTTTGGCGGAGACAATAACAACATGGCGACGGTGAGTGCGAAGTTTTCGAACAACTGGAAGTTTTAGTGGATTTTTCATATCAAGATAACAGTGTCGTCTTTTTAGTGATCGAGCGGGCTTCCTGTGGTGTCTTATTTACCTTGTTTCCAAGTTCTTGACCGTGAAAAACACAGTGGAAAATGCACAGAACATCTTTTCTCAAGTGTATGTGAGTTCTGGTTGAGTTTTAAGCTTTCTAGGTCAATAAAAATAGTGAAAAGAAAAATATGGTAAGCAGATATTTCCTTATAAGGAAGTTGAAGAAAGTCGACACTTTTTCAAGGGAACTATCTTGATATGCTGTTTTTTCGCTAAAATATAAGCGACAAATACTTACAGACCTTCCAAATAAGGTAAGGGGGGAATTCCTAATAAGGAAAGCGGTAAGTCGACAACGTTAGACTCGCAAACGTCTTGATCGAGGAGTTTCTTCAAGTAAAGTCCATTGGCTTTTGAAATCGTCCCTTATTGTGCTTTGAGCTACTGATTGCTTACTGAAGAGCATTTAATGATCTGAAAACCCAGAAACACGACTTGAGTTTTCAACAACAAGCAACTCAGATCGGCGTTTTTGCTAGTTTTTTGTCCTTGGCACGCGCACTTGAATGGCCTCCCACCCACTTCCATGTGAACCTTTAAACAACAGCATTTGCCTGGGGTGAGCTACAAATTGTAAAAATAAAAGTAATTAAACTGAAATGTAGGGCTCCCGGAAAATAAAATTATCTAAATTTCAAAATTTCATTCACGGAAATTTAAGTCTTTTTTAAGTTATTTCTTTTTGTCATAGCCCGCCATAGTCCATCCTAATATATAGATTTAGCCACTGGCTAAAAGCGGAGCTCCTTGTTATAAAATGTTCTATGTGAATGAAAGGGATTCCCATGTGTACATGGTTTATATGGTTGCTTTAGAGTCTTCACGAGATATTAATTTTTCAAGCATAGATGACGTCATCGATGACGTCATATCACGTGACCACTTCATTTCGATCATATGGTGGCCTAGACTACACTACCCAAGTTTGGTTCTTTTAGAGTTTTCCCCTCACGAGATATTATTTTTTCAAGCATAGATGACGTCATCGATGACGTCACATCACGTGACCACTTCATTTTGCTCATCTGGTGACCTAGACCACACTACCCAAGTTTGGTTGTTCTAGAGTCTTCTCTTGACGAGATATTCATTTTTCAAGCATAGATGACGTCATCGGTGACGTCACATCACGTGACCACTTCATTTCGCTCATCTGGTGACCAAGACCACACTGCCCAAGTTTGGTTGTTTTAGAGTCTTCTCTTCACGAGATATTCATTTTTCAAGCATAGATGACGTCATCGATGACGTCATATCACGTGACCACTTCATTTCGATCATATGGTGGCCTAGACCACACTACCCAAGTTTGGTTCTTTTAGAGTTTTCCCTTCACGAGATATTATTTTTTCAAGCATAGATGACGTCATCGATGACGTCACATCACGTGACCACTTCATTTTGCTCATCTGGTGACCTAGACCACACTACCCAAGTTTGGTTGTTCTAGAGTCTTCTCTTGACGAGATATTCATTTTTCAAGCATAGATGACGTCATCGATGACGTCACATCACGTGACCACTTCATTTTGCTCATCTGGTGACCTAGACCACACTACCCAAGTTTGGTTGTTTTAGAGTCTTCTCTTCACGAGATATTCATTTTTCAAGCATAGATGACGTCATCGATGACGTCACATCACGTGACCACTTCATTTCGCTCATCTGGTGACCAAGACCACACTACCCAAGTTTGGTTGTTTTAGAGTCTTCTCTTCACGAGATATTCATTTTTCAAGCATAGATGACGTCATCTATGACGTCACATCACGTGACCACTTCATTTCGCTCATCTGGTGACCTAGACCACACTACCCAAGTTTGGTTGTTTTAGAGTCTTCTCTTCACGAGATATTCATTTTTTAAGCATAGATGACGTCATCGATGACGTCACATCACGTGACCGTGCTACAGCACCCCCCTTGTGGCATAGACAAAATATCCCAAGTATGGCTATCTTAGGATGTTCCCTTGAGGAGATATAATTTTTTCTTTGCATACCACAGGGTTCCCATGTGTACACGGACGACGGACGGACGGACGGACGGCGGACGGACGGACGGACGGCGGACACTATAGGTTTAATACCAGAAAAATAAAGAAAAAATCATATCTCCCGAACGGAAGCTTCTCTAGAAGCCAAACTTGGACAAACTTTCAAAGACCATCAGAGGAACTCTACACCAAAGTCACGTTCCCTCACGCCATCAATGACGTCATCAAAATGATCCAAAATGCCCGTGACGTTCAAAAATCAACTCGATGGTATACGTTTTTCCCTTAGGTATGGTGCTCCGCTTGCGCGGGCCTTCGGCCCGCGCTGGAGCTCCGCTATAAGCTTTCAAACGACATATAGCTTGGCATGTTTTTGTTAAACTAAGGACGTGTATGATTGCTTTTCCAAGGACGTGCCGCGAAGGTTCTCAGTAACTTTAATGTTATTGTTGTGATGTTCGTATTACAGTGCTGCTACTCCAACCAAGGCCACACAAACAAGTTTTCTTACAAATTAGCCAATCATGATCGAGCATAAACTGTTTGCAGTCCCCTCTTTGGCGAACGTCCGTGAAAACGAACGCGTGAAAACACGAGCGCCGACGCCGAAGATGGCTTGAAGTACCGACGGCACGAGCGAAAGTCGAAAGCGCGAGCACGCTCGTTTCATAATAATAACAAAATCAATAAATAAATTTCGACTTATCAATTAAAAACACGCCTAAAGTAAATGTGCGAGTTTTAGCATTTTTAGTGTGAACGTAGTGGTATCTATGTCCATGATATCGGTACCCGCCTTACATTTGATAAAACATGCTGACTGGGAAAAGCGAAATAGAACGCGATATATAGCTTTTCAAATTGTGCTCTCCGGACCCTGCATCAGGATACCAATTTGATCGTCTCCCTTAACAATAGTTACCCTGTTCAGAGAGCCAAATCTAAGACCGGAAGTTCGTATTCGCCAAGCGCCACCAACAAAATGTCAAAACAGGAGGCTATTCGGACAAAAAGGTAAGCGTGACACAACAATATGCAAATAAACCGACCAATCAGGGTGGGGAAGTTTGTCTGCTCTCAGGGCTTTCAACAAAATATGAAAAAAGAGAGACTCTGGGGGCAAGAATGTCTTCTAAGCGCGACACAAACAAACATGCGAATGAACCGAAAACTAAACCGCAAGGTGTACTCTCAGTGTCACGACAGAAAGCTCTGGGTACGAGAAGACTGCTAAGCCAAGGCCGTAGCTAGACATTTTTTACTTGGGGGGGGGGGGGGGGGGAGGCCTTGGTCATTCTTTGTTTTTGCTGGGGGGGGGGGGCAAGTAGGTTTTTCCCCACATATTGACACTAAAAAAGTTACTTCGCTGGAGGGGCAACTGCCCCCTCATATCAGACCCTATGCTAGCTACGGCCCTGTAAGCGTGACACAAAATGTTTGCAAATAAACCACTCAATTCCCTGGACCGCAAGTTCGTCTATCTCTTACCCTGCACAGTGATTTCCTCCTAAGCTCGCAGGGTATCTACCTCTCAGAGAGTTCGACAAAACGTTAAGACAGAAGGCCCTGGGTAAGACAATGTATGCTAAGCGTGACAAAAAAGCATGCAAATAAACCGGAAGCTATAAAAGGTTACAGCGGGTCACTGATCACAAGACAGGCGCAGACAAAGTAATTTGACTCGCTGATTCGACTACAGCAAAACTCTTTCTCTTCACTAGAAATACGGGCTTCATCTAAGATGGAAATCTACCGAGAACAGTTAAAGGAATCTCTTGAGTGTTCGGTTTGCTCTGAAATTCCCTCAGAGCCGAAATTACTCGAATGCTTTCATCTTTTGTGCGAGAATTGTTTGACTAGAAACCCCAGACTAGAACATGGCGGAAAACAACTGCATTGTCCGCTTTGCAAAACAAGCACAGAGCTTCCTAGAAGCGGCGATTTGACGTCTCTGCCCATTAGCGAGCTGCAACTGAATATACAACAGGTTTTACGGATCATAGAAGGAAATACTACTGAGGCAAGTTCTGGGTTCCCGACTTGCTCGTGCAAGAAAAGAAATCCCTCAAGGTCTTACTGCTCCGACTGCCTTCGTTACTTTTGTGAGCATTGCTTCAGTGCACACGAGATATTATGCGAGGATCACAAAGTTTTCAATCTGAACGACCTCCGACTGGAAGACATGGCACTAATACTTCGCCGACCAACACTTTGCAGGAATGAAAATCACAAGAATGAAGTACTCAAGTACTTTTGTTATACATGTGGGACTTGCTTATGTGAAAAAATGTCTTAAAGATCATCAAAGAGGGCATGATCTTCTAGATTGGATAAAACAGCGATGGGACAACAAGCTGTTTTCCGGGAAAAACTCGTGCAGCTCGACAGAAAAGCCGTGGAAGAGCAAGAAAAATTGAATCGAATAAAAATTAAAGTTTGCGAATTGAAAAGAAACGGGGAAAGTAGAAAACAACAGGTGATCAAGGCAGCCGAGGAGGTGATGAATTTCTTTGAAGAACACAAGAAAACCTTGCTCATGAAGATCGATAAAGAGATCAGAAGTGCGATCGCTAGAGAAGAGGAACAAGAAAATATATTAAGGCAGATCCGCGCAGCTAGAGAACATGTGAACAGACTGACCAAGTATGCAGATCCGTGTCACTTGATGGAATGCAAAGCTCGTATAGAAGAGCGGCTTCAGCAGTTGTCAGAAATACAGGTAGATCTGTTGGAATTAAATCAGGGTATCGAATTTATACCAAATAGTGAGCTGCATAAGATACAGGAACTAGGCCTCGGTTCTGTACGGAGAGTAACGACCATTGATGCTTCTAAATCCTCTCTTAATACACAATCTGACAGAGAAAGCTTGCAAGCTTTAAGCAAAGTGTCCTTAGTGTTCACTTACAAGATTGTTTAGGAGAGCTTGTAAGAACCTCTCCGGTAAACAACCTGGAAGTCAGTGTTGATCCCACAGAGGATATCAAAGATCTTCAAGTATCAGATAACATAGCAGGGAAGTGTAATGTTGTGTTTACACCAAAGGTTCCTGGACATTTCATTGTCAGTGCGATGGTGAATGGTCAACACGTGTCTAACAGCCCGATGGGTTTGGATGTGACACCACAGGAACTGAAGGTCATCGGGGAGTTCGCTTTGACAGGAATGACGGAGCCACCGGAACGGCTACACGGTATTACAGTGAATAAATCAAATACAAAGATCGCTATTACGGATTACGGGTCTGACTGTGTTTATGTGTTTAACATGGAAGGTGTACTGCTCAGCGAAATTCTAATCAAAAAGGGACCTCGTGGTGTTTCATTTCTGGATGATGAAAGTATTGTCGTATGTGACGCTTATAACAATAGGATGGTAATACTCGGCACAAACACTGGACGAATTCTTTCTAGGTTTGATTCCCCTGGTAAGTTCGTATATCCATGGGGTGTTCATGTTGACGAGCTGGGACGTATCATTGTGTATGATGTTGATAGTGTACATGTTTTCACAAGTCATGGCGAGTATCTGTTCCCGGTTAACCAGCAAGTGTTCGGTGAGGGTTTCGATCCCTTATGTGTAACATCTCATGGCGATCTGTTATTTGTGTCCGACGGTGGTAACAATGTCGTGCACGTGCTAGAGATCCAAGGAAACTCGACGTCAACAGTGACCAAGCGCTGTGAAATAGGAGCCGAGCTGGATTGGTATCCCCGTGGAATAGCAATAGACAACGAAGGTAACTTGTTGGTATGTGACTATAAATTACACGGCATACGAGGGTTCACCATGGAAGGTCGGTATGTTGGTAATGGATGCCATGGTGATTTCAACCCTGATGACCTAGCAGTACTCACAGATGGTCGTATTCTGACGATAGGTCAACGCAAAGAAGTACTGATTTGGGGGTAAGCTTTTATGGACACTCACGCCTTCGCACGAACTAACACAATTAGACATCTTTGGCGCAAAGTTCCAGGAATTATTGCGAAATGTGTATTGTGCCGATTGGAGCTTAGCAGGCCTATTAGAAAATAGTGTCATCCTTTGCCATAGAATAAGCAGTTTCTATTTAGATGGCCAACGGCCCCAATCCAGTAAAGTTACCGCTCAAACTAAAACAAATTTCAACAGAAGGTCACTTTTTCTTCACAATTTTGTTATAACTACTCTCTAGAATAACTACTCTCTCCGAAAAATCGGAAAAAATCGGAGCCTGGGAAAAGTGAAAATTTCCCATTACTTTTCATAGCCAGTGACGCATATTTAGCAGCCTTTGTTTGTTATTCATGAGTTCCATAGACAAGCAAGTAGTCTTCTAGACTGTGCAGGGAAAACTGTGTTTGACGCACAAGTCTGTTTCATTAAGAACAAACACATGATTGGCACATTTGATTTGTTTAATCGTCAATCTGGCCGGATTTCGAAAAAAGATTACCTAAAAAAAGAACAGAAATGACTACAAAAGCAAATTTTATCGTTAAAATATAACACAGAGCAGGGTAACAACACACTACTGCATAGTATGGAATAGAAAAGGCTAACACGAGAAACGTATAATTGTAATATAACAGAAGAGAACAAAATAGAACAGAACAGGGCACGTAACAGAAGAAAACAGAGCAGGATAACACAGCACTGCATTACAACAAATTAAAGCAGGGAATGGAACATGCTAACACTGGAGAAGATATTAGAAGAGAACAAAACAGAACAGAGCAGAGATCAGAAGAGAAAGGACAGGTCCCACTACAGCACAGTAAAGGGAAAAGAACAGGCTAGAACATGGAAAGGGATAGGAATGAAACAAGACGCATGACTGCGTGAACTCAGGCTTCTAGTACGTAAGTAAGTAAAGTAGGTGCTTATATAGCGCTTATCCTCAAAGCTCTAAGCGCTTTACATTTTTGGATAACTCATCCTATAGCTATAGAAACCAGTTTTTATAACAGTGAGTGTCTATTAGTATGGAGTTCTGTGACACAGATGTTGGGCAACTTCCGACGGCCATCGTGGTGTTAACGTCTGGTTCCGGTTAGTGTAGTACTTGTAGTGTATGTGAGAGACGGGACCTACGGTTTAACGTCCTTATCCGAGAAGACGCAAAGGTCTAACCATTTGCAGATATTAGAGCAAAGGCAGCACCTTCTCCTCAATTATTTAGAAAAGACCCCAGTGTTTTTTTATTAAACACTTTTATTAAATATTAGGTTGAAAGTTACAGAAATTTTTTATTACATTTTTTGTCATAATTAGTTAACCACACAAAATAGGGGAAAAAAAGAAAGAAAAAGGTAGACTAGAGTAATACAAAATATGTTAATCATCTGATAAGATAGGACAGAAGGAAGCAGTGGGGTCCATTTGCTATAATGAAACAGCTGTTTGCCTTTCTCAGTTGCTATGCTTTTTCAATTTTGAAAATTGCTTTGACTCTTACGTTTTTATGAGGCAACGCGTTCTTCCTCTTACTCTAAAAAAATGTGGTATTTTGCAATAAGAATCAAATGGTTAATCAAAGTAGTTTCGTGAAATGGTTAATAAATTGTACTTTGCCACACGAAAACAACAGGTGCTCTAATGTTTCGTTCTCCGTTTGTTGGTCTGGCCGGGGTTTGAATTCCCAACCTCCAGCACATAAGCCGGCGCTCTACCACCCACTGCGCTAACCGGTCGTCGGGATTCTGTCTAATATTTATGTTTATATAGAATCGAAATGTTAAATCTTGAGAAATCTTAAATTAAATTTAAGTGCTTATTCGATTGTAGCTGTCATTAGTACGTTTAAAACATTGTTTGCTTCTTTTAACGGCGAAAACACTTAGTTGTTTCATTAATTCTAAGGAAAAGCTGAATTGTAAGCAAGAATTCGCAAACTTGTAAATCGCTCTGAGGTCACTGAGAAATATTTTCACTGAAAGCAGAACTGCTTACACGTGTCCATTAAAAAACGTCGAGAGTCAAAACAGATAGTGAAAACATGGGACGAAAATGCTCAAATTTTCTCCAGCAAATACAGTAAATGTATGGGGAAATTTCCGAGAAGGGGGGGGGGGGGGGGGGGTCGGCCCCCCTGGACCCCCTGGCTACGCCCCTGACTAACAAATGACCCAAAGGTCAATAGAAGGTGATGTAACTTCTTGTTGTTGTTACGATAAAGGTTCACTTTCATGTTGCAGCGCTTTTATTGGCTCACCAGCCGGCGCGATACTTAATCTTGAACCCGCGTTTTCTGACGAAAGCAGAAAAAAAAAAACAGAGCCGAATTTCTGACTCGGCTCTTCCCCACGGGAAGCCCGTGTAAAAAGAAAAAACAGGGTAGGGCAGCACAGAATAACACAGCGCAAGTACAGAAAAATAATAGAACAGACTAAAACATGGAAAAGTACAATATAATACTAAACAATTCCCGTGAAATAATTGACGGCCTTTTGTTAAGGAAGTATTCTTTGTGATACAAGGTGCAAGATTCCATAAAATATTTAGAATGCAGTTTCCCCAATGTATTCGAAGAACGTTTTTTAGAAAGAAAGTGAATCTTTGACTTCTTATTTGTAAAGGAACCTCCTAATGAGGTATCATTAGTTATTATTCAATTTATCTTCTTTCTTTTTGCGGTTTGTTAGTTTTAGCGTCAGTCAGCCGCCATTTTGTCAGCCTAGAAAAATATCGAGTCATAGAAAGCATCCATTTTCATCGCCTGACTTAGGGAACGTATTGCGATATTCTCGATTGAATTTGGTAAATGAAGAACAAAACTTTTTTTTAGATGTTGATTTAGAGATTTCTCCGCGTAATTCGTCTTCTTCGAGGCTCGTTTACCAAAGAAGTACTGACTTTGTGATTACTTATAGCTATAGAAATTACTACTATTTGCGTCCTTTTAATGAAGTGTGACGATTTTGTCGCGTTAGTGCATGTTTTGTCGAGAATTTGTCACGTTTCTCGCGCGCTGATTGGCTGTGATTTTGACCGTTATTTTTCAGCTAATCAGAGAAACGTGACAATTTTGCACAAAACGTGCACGTCTGAAAAGTAAACCTTCGTGAAAAAAATCTTTACACTTCATGGATGGAGGCAAATAGTAGTACCACCATCACGTGCCGAGTCGAAATATAATATTGTGCATTAGTTCTTTATGCCAGTAGTAATCGTGAATCCAAACGAGAACGGTTGGTAAATCATCTTGGCACCTATTGGTAACTTTTGGGCACAGTTCGGGACCGATATGTATAAAGTGATATTCATTGTTAAAAAATCTCGTGTTATTTTTGGTAACACGCATTCTAGAAGATTTCAGTATGCTTTTTGGTTCATTTGTGGCAGTATTTTGTTGATTGCTTTGACATTAGATCTAGATACGTTAGTCTTAGTCATATTTCCATGCGAAGAACGCATCTATAATTCAGGGCTAGAAATTGCGACCACGTGGAGACCAACGGGTCAGGCAACTAAATATTTGAACTTAGACGCCAGCTGGCGACAAACTTTTTTGTTTCGACCACAAGTTAAGCTCAGGCGACCTATTTTTTTGCATCCAGTGGCCAGCTGGCGATTTGGGAAAAAACTTAATAATCCAGCCCTGGTAAGACTATGGTGATAACCGTTATTTGGATCATCATCATCATCATCATCATCATCAACTTAACAAATGTCCTCTGTTTTTCCGTGGTATGTCCTCTTATATACCACGGAATGACGTAATAAAGTGGTCAAAATGTTGTGGACTCACGAGGCTATTAGAGGACATACCACGGAAAAAAACAGAGGACATTTGTTTTATACCACAACAAAAAGGCAAAAATAAATACAAAAAACAGTGCGCGCGCTCGGCCAAACGGCGTTTTCGTTGGTTCTTTTTAGCACGCGCGTGATGATGGCGCGTTCCGTGGTGTATACTTTTATGTACCCACGGCTGAGAGCCAATCAGAATTCGAGAAACGCGCGCGTTGTGGTATAAATTTATTTAGACATTTGTATATTATAAAATAAATAAACGGATGATCACTTAAAGGGAGGCTGTCACGATACGCGCATGCTCGAGGAACGGTCACTGAGCAAAACTATTTAGACCATCCTATCAGAAAACTATTGAAGAATATGTAAAACGTAAACATTCGGTCGGATGGATCGAGAAATAGCGAGATTAAAACGGATGTTTTCGTGGTTTCAGCCTTCGCTGGCCATCGTTACGGGACGATACTTCTTTGTTTGAGATGCACAGAACAGCTGCGCAGTTGCGTGACAGCCTCCCTTTAATTAGTTATGCTTAGCTATAAGAGTGTTTGATCTTGATAACTGATGCTTATATATATTGCATGCTACGTAGCTTAGCTTATTTGTATAGTTTTTACTTAGCTTATTAAAGACTCTTGTTGTTATCGTTTGATTTCAGTTGATAATTACGATATTGCATGCTACGTAGCTTAGCTTATTTGTTTAGTTTTTACTTAGTTTTATAAAGACTCTTCTTGTTATTATTTGATTTCAGTTTATAATTACGATACGAGACAGTACTATTGGTGATTACGCTGAGAATTATTAGAGTCCGAGAGTTGCGAATAAATCATTTTTAATCATAACATTGGATTTCCCGTGGTTCGTTCGTGAGTGGTTCTGAAATCTAGGTGTTATCTCTCATCGCTCGTACTCGTGCCCAATCTTGACACTGCATTCAGTTTGATTGTCATAGACCAAATCGGCTAACGTAGTTTACTTCTTGTTACCACCCAATTCAGATCATGTGATGGTCCTTTTTGTTAGATACTTTTGTTAGTTCTACACATACTGTTGTGCACTCGGTCGAGGGAGAAGAATTTGACAATTGTAACCACCAAGGAATCAACACATGATCTGAATTGGGTGGCAACAAGATGTAAACACCGTTAGCCCATTTGGTCTATTGCAAGCCTTCACAGTATCATTACAGTATTTTCCTTTTTATACAAAAAATATCGCGATATTTCTGCGATTTCTGCTAATACACGCGGGTTACCTGTGGTTTGTCCAGGCCCTTTGGCGGAGACAATAACAACATGGCGACGGTAAGTACGAAGTTTTCGAACAACTGGAAGTTTTAGTGGATTTTCTGCTTTTTTCGCTAAAATATAAGCGAGAAATACTTACAGACCTTTCAATTAAGGTAAGGGGGAATTCCTAATAAGGAAAGCGACAAGTCGACAACGTTAGACTCGCAAACGTCTTGATCGAGGAGTGTCTTCAAGTAAAGTCAAGTAGCTTTTGAAGTCGTCCTTATTGTGCTTTGAGCTACTGATTGCTTACTGAAGAACATTTAATGATCTGAAAACCCAGAACCACGACTTCTGTTTTCATCAGCAAGCAACTCAGTTCGGCGTTTTTTGCTAGTTTTTTCCCTTGACGCGCGCACTTGAATGGCCTCCCAGCCACTTCCATGTGAACCTTTAAACAACAGCATTTGCCTGGAGGGAGCTACAAATTGTAAAAATAAAAGTAATTAAACTGAAATGTAGGGCTCCTGGAAAATAAAATTATCTACATTTCATTTCGTTCACGGAAAATTAATCCTTTCTTAGCCTATTCTTGTGTTTAGCCCATTCTATAAGCTTTCAAACGATAGGTTGGCATGTTTTTGTTAAACTAAGACGTGTATGATTGCTTTTCAAAGGACGTGCCGCGAAGGTTCTCAGTAACTTTAATGTTATTGTTGTGATGTTCGTATTACAGTGCTGCTACTCCAACCAAGGCCACACAAACAAGTTTCTTACAAATTAGCCAATCATGATCGAGCATAAACTGCGTGCAGTCCCACTTTGGCGAACGTCCGTGAAAACGAACGCGTGAAAAAACGAGCGCCGACGCCGGGGATGGCTTGAAGTACCGACGGCACGAGCGAAAGTCGAAAGCGCGAGCACGCTCGTTACATAATAATAACAAAAATAATAAATAAATTTCGACTTATCAATTAAAAAACACGCCTAAAGTAAATGTGCGCGTTTTAGCATTTTTAGTGTAAACGTAGTGGTATCTATGGAGACCGATGTCCATGATGAGGGCGTGGTATCGGTACCCGCCTTACATTTGATAAAACATGCTGACTGGGAAAACTGCGAAATAGAACGCGATATATAGCTTTTCAAATTGTGCTCTCCGGACCCTGCATCAGGATACCAATTTGATCGTCTCCCTTAACAATAGTTACCCTGTTCAGAGAGCCAAATCTAAGACTAGCCTGCTCGCAGGCGTTGGAGAGTAGTTTTAGGTCGAGAAACGCGAGTTTGCTTTCGCTTGGCCGCCATCTTGGATTTGTGACAAAATGTGACAAATCGGGGGTGGGGTGGGGTGGGGGGGGGGGCTTGGGGCAAGCGAAGCAAACTCGCGTTTCTCGACCTAAAACTACTCTCCAACGCCTGTGAGCAGGCTAAATTTAAGACCGGAAGTTCGTCTTCTCCAGCGCCGCGAACGAAATGTCAAAACAGGAGGCACTTGTAACAGAAATGTAAGCGTGACACAACAAGATGCAAATAAACCGACCAATCAGGGTGGGGAAGTTGTCTGCTCTCAGAGCTTTCAACAAAATATTTAAAAAGAGAGACTCTGGGGGCAAGAATGTCTTCTAAGCGTGACACAAACAAACATGGGAATAAACCTAAAACTAAACAGCAAGGTGTACTCTCAGAGTCTTTGAGAAAACGTCAAGACAGAATGCTCTGGGTACGAGAATATCTGCGAGAATGACTGCGCGACACAAAATATTTGCACCTATCAATTCCCTGGACCGCAAGTTCGTCTAGAGCAGATTTCGTATGACTGTGAAAAGTACCGTGAAAGAGTTGTTCAGCGCCGCGACCGTGACCGTACCGCGACTATACGCGGTTTCGTTCGGTATCTACAGCAGGCCAGGTTCCGTACCGCCACCGCAACAGTACCGCGCCGTGTCACGGCACTTTCACAGTCATATGAAATCTGCTCTATCTCTTACCCTGCACAGTGATTTCCTCCTAAGCTCGCAGGGTATCTACCTCTCAGAGAGTTCGACAAAACGTTAAGACAGAAGGCCCTGGGTACGACAATGTCTGCTAAGCGTGACAAAAAAGCATGCAAATAAACCGGAAGCTATAAAAGGTTACAGCGGGTCACTGAGCACAAGACAGGCGCAGACAAAGTAATTTGACTCGCTGATTCGACTACAGCAAAACTCTTTCTCTTCACTAGAAATACGGGCTTCATCTAAGATGGAAATCTACCGAGAACAGTTAAAGGAATCTCTTGAGTGTTCGGTTTGCTCTGAAATTCCCTCAGAGCCGAAATTACTCGAATGCTTTCATCTTTTGTGCGAGAATTGTTTGACTAGAAACCCCAGACTAGAACATGGCGGAAAACAACTGTATTGTCCGCTTTGCAAGACAAGCACAGAGCTTCCTAGAAGCGGCGATTTGACGTCTCTGCCCACCAGCGAGCTGCACCTGAATATACAACAGGTTTACGGATCATAGAAGGGAATGCTACTGAGGCTAGTTCTGGGTTCCCGATTTGCTCCTGCAAGAAAAGAAATCCTTCAAGGTCTTACTGCTCCGACTGCCTTCGCTACTTTTGTGAGCATTGCTTCAGTGCACACGAGATATTATGCGAGGATCACAAAGTTTTCAATCTGAATGAGCCCCGACTGGAAGACATGGATTTAATACTTCGCCGAGCGACACTTTGCAGGAATGAAAATCACAAGAATGAAGTACTCAAGTACTTTTGTTATCATGTGGGACTTCTTTATGTGAAAAATGTATTAAAGATCATCAAAGAGGGCATAATACTCTGGATTTGGACACAACAGCGACGGGACAACAAGCTGTTTTCCGGGAAAAACTCGTGCAGCTCGACAGAAAAGCCGTGGAAGAGCAAGAAAAATTGAATCGAATAAAAAGTAAAGTTTGCGAATTGAAAAGAAACGGGGAAAGTAGAAAACAACAGGTGATCAAGGCAGCCGAGGAGGTGATGAATTTCTTTGAAGAACACAAGAAAACCTGCTCATGAAGATCGATAAAGAGATCAGAAGTGCGATCGCTAGAGAAGAGGAACAAGAAAATATATTAAGGCAGATCCGGGCAGCTAGAGAACATGTGAACAGACTGACCAAGTATGCAGATCCGTGTCACTTGATGGAATGCAAAGCTCGTATAGAAGAGCGGCTTCAGCAGTTGTCAGAAATATATGTAGATCTGTTGGAATTAAATCAGGGTATTGAGTTATACCAAATAGTGAACTGCATAAGATACAAGAACTAGGCCTCGGTTCTGTACGGAGAGTAACGACCATTGATGCTTCTAAAACCTCTCTTAATACACAATCTAACAGAAAAAGCTTACAAGCTTTGAGCAAAGTGTGCCTTAGTGTTCACTTACAAGATTGTCTAGGAGAGCTTGTAAGAACCGCTCCGGTAAACAACCTGGAAGTCAGTGTTGATCCCACAGAGGATATCAAAGATCTTCAAGTATCAGATAACATAGCAGGGAAGTGTAATGTCGTGTTTACACCAAAGGTTCCTGGACATTTCATTGTCAGTGCGATGGTGAATGGTCAACACGTGTCGAACAGCCCGATGGGTTTGGATGTGACACCACAGGAACTGAAGGTCATCGGGGAGTTCGCTTTGACAGGAATGACGGAGCCACCGGAACAGCTATACGGTATTGCAGTGAATAAATCAAATACAAAGGTCGCTATTACGGATTACATGTCTGACTGTGTTTATGTGTTTAACATGGAAGGTGTACTGCTCAACGAAATTCGAATAAAAAAGGATCAAGGTCGACAGCTAAACGGACCTCGTGGTGTTTCATTTCTAGATGATGAAAGTATTGTCGTATGTGACGGTAATAACAATAGGATGGTAATATTCGGCACAAACACTGGACGAATTCTTTCTTGGTTTGATTCCCCTGGTAAGTTGGAAAGTCCATATCGTGTTCATGTTGACGAGCTGGGACGTATCATTGTGTATGATGTTGATAGTGTACATGTTTTCACAAGTCATGGCGAGTATCTGTTCCAGGTTGATCAGCAAGTGTGCGGTAAGGGTTTCGATCCCTTCGGTGTAACATCTCATGGCGATCTGTTATTTTTGTCCGACTATGGTAACAATGTCGTGCACGTGCTAGAGATCCAAGGACGTTCGGCGTCAACAGTGACCAAGCGCTGTGAAATAGGAGGCGACCTGGATTGGGATCCTCGTGAAATGGCAATAGACAAAGACGGCAACTTGTTGGTATGTGACTATGACTTACCGGCATACAAAAGTTCACGATGGAAGGTCGGTATGTTGGTAATGGTTGCCATGGTGATCTCATCCCTTACGACCTAGCAGTACTCACAGATGGTTGTATTCTGACGAGAGGTCAACGCAACGAAGTACTGATTTGGGGGTAAGCTTTTATGGACACTCACGCCTTCGACACGAACTGGACACGATTAGACATCTTTGGCGCAAAGTTTCAGGAATTATTGCGAAATGTGTATTGTGCCGATTGGAGCTTTGCAGGCGTATTAGAAATAGTGTCATCCTTTGCCACAGAATAAGGGCCATTCCATTTTTTATCCGCACCCCCCCTACGGAAGAGGCCGTTTTGGCTTCTGATCCCCTCGGAAATTTTCGTTCGTGCCCCTCAGAAATACCCACTGAAGAGTATCTTTTTTGTTGTAACCCCCTCGGAAAGTACCCACGGATGAGTGTGTTATTACCTCTTACCCCCTCGGAAAGAGAAAGACACTGCCCCCCTCGGAAATACCCACGGAAGAGTTGCTATTAAGAGCAAACCCCCTCAGAAATACTATCGAAAAGCATATACCCCCCGGAAATAACCACGGAAGAGTTGCTATTAATAGCAAACCCCCTCAGAAATACTATCGAAAAGCATATACCCCCCGGAAATAACCACGGAAAAGTTGCTATTAAGAGCAAACCCCCTCGGAAATACTAAAAAAATTCAGATATCTTCCCCGGAAATACCCACGGAAGAATCGCTCTTGATAGCAACCCCCCTCGGAAATGCTGAAAAAGTCAGATACCCCCCGGAAATACCTACGGAAGAGTTGTTTCCGATACCAAACCCCCTCGGAAATACCCACGGAAGAGTTGCTCCTGATAGCAAACCCCCTCAGAAATACTAACGAAAAGCACATACCCCCCGGAAATAACCACGGAAGAGTTTCTTCTTATAGCCAACCCCCTCGGAAAAACTAACAAGAACCAGATACAAATACAAACCTGTAACCGTACCCGGTAAATACTAATCTAGGGTTGTTATTAACCCTAACCTAACCTAGCCCTAACCCTAGCCTCACTCAAAATCAAACGATTTGAGTAAAATCGTTTGATTTTGAGTGGGCGTCTGTTAACTCAGGCTAGCCTAACCCTAAGTATTCGCCCATTTCGGTGATCGTTTTCGGCGTTGAAGTGTGGACGATAGCCGTATCCGGAGCAAAAAGTATCCGTTTTCGTTTGAAAACGTCGTAGTGTGGATGGGGTCTCAGTCACACGCGCAGGTGAGCGAGAAAACTTTTTACAAAGACAAAACTCGCTTCCGATAACTACGCACGCCCCTTCCACACTTTTGACGCCTGGGTGTCTGGCGTATCAAGCATTCGCACGGTTTTTGCGCCAAATGGAGCGTGCGATGCCATGGGAATTGTTATATAGCGAAGAACGAATTTTGTCGGATCTAGACGAAATACGAGTAACATACGAGTACATACGGGTTTTTAGCCTTTTTTCAGCGGATGAAAAATTTTTCGTTTGATCGTCTAGATATATTTTATTCCATTAGTGGCTGCTGGTTGTGGGTGAGGTCACTAATTGGTGGTGGGTGGGTTCACTAGTGGGTGTTTGGTGGGGTCACTAGTGGATGGTTGTTTGGGTCACTAGTGGGTGGGTGGGGTCACTAGTCAGGATGGTGGGTGGGGTCACTAGTGGGTAAAAAGTCGCAGAACACTAGACACACATAGACATCAGTCTGGCCAAGACTAGTGGGTAGTGGGTCAGGTCACTAGTGGGTGTTTGGTGGGGTCATTAGTGGGTGGGGTCGTGGGTCAGGTCACTAGTGGGTGTTTGGTGGGGTCACTAGTGGGTGGGGTCACTAGTGGGTGGTGGGTGGGGTCACTAGTGAGTGGTTGGGTGGGTCACTAGTGGTTGTTGTTGTGTGATTTCAACAGGTAAGGAATCACATATAGCATATCAATCGTAAACCCACCACCCAATAGTGATCTCGACCACCGCCCACTAGTGACTCCACCCACCACCCAGTAGTGACCCCACCCACTAATGACACCCAAATACCCACTAGTAACCCCGCCCACCTACCCACTAGTATAGTGTCCCCACCCACTTATGACAGCCCACTACCCTCAAGTGACCCCACGCACTTATGACCCCACCCACTACCCAAACCCCACCCACTAGTGACCCCACCCACCATCCACTAGTGACCTCATCACCACCATTCACTAGTGACCCCACCAACCATCCACTAGTGACCCCACCAAACACCCACTAGTGAACCCACCCACTACCCACTAGTGACCCCACCCACTACCGGCCACTAATGGAATAAAATATATAGATGATCAAAATATATATAGACGATCAAATATGAAAATTTTTTCATCCGCTGAAAAAAAGCTAAAAAAAAGTTTTCATGTTTTTTCACCCGTATGTACTCGTATGTACTCGTATGTTACTCGTATGTTACACGTATGTACTACTCGTATGTTACACGTATGTACTCGTATGTTACTCGCATGTTACTCGTATGTACTCGTATGTTATTCGTATGTAGTTTAGTCTAGATCATTTTGTCTTTGCTAATTTTCTTTCTCGGCCAACTACTGGTTTATTTTACTCAGTATTGACAGTTTGAGTACGCGGCGCGAGTAGAAATCTCTCTCGGATTTCTTGGTTTATTGAGCCAACTTCATTTGCGAGAAGAGAAAATTTTTCTTAAACTGCCTTTCAATATTTAATTAACAGATAGTCGTAAGTTAGAGCGAATTGACAAATCGTTTCTCGAGCCATGAATTCTGAGTTTTCTCGCTCACCTGCGCGTGTGACTGAGAACGGCTATAGTTGCTCAGCGAATATTTGGTTAGGGAAATTGTTCGGGCACAATAATCTATTCTCATTCTCGTTAGGCAGACCAGGCAGAGTTGCGTTTTGGGGAGAATTAGAGCTAAAATATTCGCTGAGAAACTAGGACACTGAAAATATTTGAAACCTGTCGTAGTTTGTCAGCCGACATTACTTTTTAGTGATTTGCGAGCACAAAGAATCGTCCGGTTTCCCTCGACAAACTGTTTTAGGTTTTGAGCCAATATTTTACCGTAAGCAGGTTTATTTAGCCAACGAACAGAAATATTTTCTCAACTCAGATCGCCTTTTACATCCAACATTTTAGAACAGTTTGAGTTGCGCGAATAGAAATCTTTTCTTCCGATTTTCAAGATCGTTAACAAGCAACATTTAGAGGTAGCTCAATCTTTACTCAAACCAAGACTTCCGAGTTGAGTAAATATGTATTCTCGTTAAACGTCCGCCTTCGTGCGAACTCTCCCTAAGCTAACCCTTATTGAAGTTAGGCAACGGGGCGGAGGGGGACTCCCATATTGTTGGGTCGGGGATGATCGTCGGAAAATTTTCAGTTTCAACCCCTAAAAGATACCAAACATAGCGGGCCATGGCGTGGCTCAAGTAATTTTTTACCCTAACCCTAACCCTAACCTAACCCTAGCCTCACTCAAAATCAAAAGATTTGAGTCAAATCGTTTGATTTTTAGTGGGCGTCGCACGACGAGAGAAAATTATGAGGGAAAATATGTCTTGTTGGTACGCGGTTAACTCAGGCTAACCTAACCCTAAGTATTCGCTGAGAAACTATAGCCATTCTTAGTCACACGCGCAGGTGAGCGAGAAAACTTTTTTACAAAGACAAAACTCGGTTCCGATAACTGTGTCTGGCGTATCAAGCATTCGCACGCTTTTTGCGCCAAATGGAGAGTGCGATGCCATGGGAATTGTTTCTCATCTAAAATATTAGCTGAGAAACTAGGACATTGAAAGTATTTTAAGCCTGTCGTAGTTTATCAGCCGACATTTTTTAGTGATTTGCAAGCACAAAGAAACGTCCGGTTTCCCTCGACAAACTGTCTTAAGTTTTGAGCCAATATTTTGAGCAGCGAGCACAAAAGTCTTTCCTCCAAATGTTTATTTTAGTCCGTAAATATTTTGAGCTCTCACGAGTAGAAATCTCTCTCGGATTCTCTTGGTTTATTAGCAAACATTTTGATTTGAGAGAGCAGAAACGTTTTCTTGTCAAACTGCCTTCCGATATCTATATTTAGCCAGATAGTTTTACAGCCAACACTTTAGAGCGAGTTCAAAAATCTTTTCTCAAACCATGGCTTCCGAGTTTTATTTATAGCCACAATAACTTGGAAATTGCGCGGGCACAAACATTCTGAATCTATTCTCAGTAAACTTCTGCCTTCGTCATTGAAACACTCCCAAAGCTAAACCCTACCATCTATCTACCACTACCAATTCAGCCACCACTGAGGTGAGGATTATTTCTTGGCGAACAGTAAGGGAAAAAATAAATAATAATAACACTACTTTATTATACATTGTACTCACCATCTCGATTCTGATTGGTGGCACAAAGAACATGAAAGAATCGTTCGGTTTCCCTCGACAAGCTGTTTTGGGTTTTGAGTCAATATTTGAGCAGCGAGCACAAAAATCTTTTCTCCAAATGTTTATTTTAGTCCGTAAATATTTTGAGCTCTCACGAGTAGAAGTCTCTCTCGGATTCTCTTGGTTTATTAGCAAACATTTTGATTTGAGAGAGCAGAAACGTTTTCTAGTCAAACTGCCTTCCGATATCTATATTTAGCCAGATAGTTTTACAGCCAACACTTTAGAGCGAGTTAAAAAATCCTTTCCCACAAGTAGGCGCGAAGGAGACAGGTAACATGTAAAAGATACTCATCAATAAATTTCCGTGTTTGTTTTTTTAATTTATCGTCTTCTCATCGAGTGATCTCCCTTTCTTGCACAGTTTTTAGAAGTAATCATATGACAAAACAATTTGGACACATATTTCGGCCCTAAAAGATACCAATCTCTCTAAAAGAAACCCCATGATTTTAACCCCTAAAAGATACGACGATAATCACCGACCAAAACATATGGGAGGAGGGGTAGGCTTAGGTTTAGGGTTAGGTTAGGGTTAGGTTAGGGTTAGCGTAGTGTTGGGTTAGGCACCGTCCACACTACGCCGGCTAAATTTGAAAACGGCTAATTTGCCTCGAAAACGGAGCAAAAGTTTTCCGTCCACACTACGCCGGCTAAATTTGAAAACGCACAAAAAGTCAGCTTAGCGCATGCGCCAAAAGAAAAACGAGAGCCCGCGGTCATAAATTCCTCGCAGCCGTGTGACATGATGTCATCGTTTTCGAAAAGCTCCGTTTTCGCCGTCCACACTAAAACACGTAGCCGGCGTTTTCACATTTATCCACTTTCGGCAGCGTTTTCGAAAAGATCCGGTTTCGGTGGAAATTTAGCCGGCGTAGTGTGGACGGAAGGCACAACCGTATAAATATTTAGCCGTTTTCAAATTTAGCCGGCGTAGTGTGGTTTTTAATGAGAATAGATTTTTGTGTCCGCGCAATTTCTACGTTAGTATGTGTAAATATGTAACTCGGAAGCCAGCTCTCACAACTCCCTGGGTTAGGTTAGGGCTAGGTTAGGGTTAGAGTTTTTAATGAGAATAGATTTCAGATATAACTCGGAAGCCATGTATGGCTTGAGAAAATATTTTTGAACGCTCTAAAATGTTGGCTGTAAAACTATCTAGAAAACGTTTGTGCACTCTCAAATCAAAATATTTGAGTAATGCACTAGTCATTTGTTTCCACCGACCCCCAACCCCCGCGACATAGCAGGGGAATATGAAACAGATGTTGTCAAATTTGAAATAATTCCACCGCCTACCAGGGGAGAACGCCTTGGCAAATTCCCTACACCCTGGGGAGACATTTCCTATACGAGGGGGCCTAGGGGGGTTCTCAAAACCGCACCAAAAATTTCGAAAATACCGCCTTTCCGCACAGATTTTTCGGGAATACCGCTCACTGCAAAAAACGTTTTTCTTTCATATCTTAAATGGCGCCGAAATCACATCAAATGCCATTTCCGCTAACGATTCCGTGGTATCCAATGCCAATGGCACTCAGACCTTCTATTCAAGCAAAACGTGAGCGGAAGATTGTCTTGAGCCCTACAACCATCCGCCAGTGTGTAACTTGTGTTTTACTGCAAATCGAGAGTCTCGGGACGCTAAATACCGTTAACCGTAGGACTCGCAAACACGGCAATACCGCATTTTTGTACACAAATTACCGAGTGATCGCAGACTATTTCACCAATTTTCGCACACCATAGACTTTGAAAATACCACATAACCGTAACTTTTAAGCTTTTTATCCGCAAAACCGCGCAAAAACACAGCCACTACCGCATCACCACAAACCCCTAGGCCCCCTCCGACACCCAAGGGACAAATTCCACCCTCCACAAGATGGATACAAGAAACTTCCCTAATACTGTCAAAACCAGTAGAGTGTCTTTGCCGAAATGAAAAAAAGGTGTTTTGTATGTTTCCCCCGCCATTCCCCCGGCCGGTTATCTGAGCCATAGCAAATTTGAAGTAAACTCCCTGGGGATCGGGGCAAGAATACAAGACAAACCACTGATATTTCCCCCAGTATTGCCTGGCAAAATCCCAGCATGTCGCGGGGGGGGGGGGTCGGTGGAAGCAAATGACTAGTGCATAAATAAACCAAGAAAATCCGAGAGAGATTTCTACTCGTGAGAGCTCAAAATATTTACGGACTAAAATAAGCAGTTGGAGAAAATATTTTTGTCCTCGATGCAGCTCAAAATATTCCCTGCTAGCCGGCCTCTTTTCTCTGCAGCGAAATGCAGAGAAAACAGGCCTCTGCTAGCAGGGAACTCAAAATGTATTGACTCCGCAAACCCTAAAATATATTGCTAAAATATATTGAAGATAAAGATCACCCCTAAAAGAGACCAAACCAACGTGATTTTAACCCCTAAAAGATACGACGATCATCCCCTGTCAAAAAATATGGGAGTTCCCCCCCCCCCGGGGGGGCTACATTGTTAGGCTTAGGGTTAGGTTAGGGTTAGAGTTTTTAATGAGAATAGATTTCAGATATAACTCGGAAGCCATGTATGGCTTGAGAAAATATTTTTGAACTCGCTCTAAAATGTTGGCTGTAAACTATCTAGAAAACGTTTGTGCACTCTCAAATCAAAATATTTGAGTAAATAGAGATTTCTACTCGTGAGAGCTCAAAAGATTTACGGACTAAAATAAGCAGTTAAGGAGAAAAGATTTTTGTCCTCGATGCAGCTCAAAATATTCCCTGCTAGCCGGCCTCTTTTCTCTGCAGCGAAATGCAGAGAAAACAGGCCTCTTCTAGCAGGGAACTCAAAATGTATTGACTCCGCACTAAAACCCTAATCAGTTTGACGATTATTTGTGCTCGCCAAATCACTCAAAAGTAATGTTGGCTGACAAACTACGATCATCCCATTAAATACTTTCGCTGTTCTAGCTTCTCAGCGAATATTCATGTTTATTTAAAATATTTAGGGTTCGGTTAGGGCTACATTGTTAGGCTTAGGGTTAGGTTAGGATTAGAGTTTTTAATGAGAATAGATTTCAGATATAACTCGGAAGCCATGTATGGCTTGAGAAAATATTTTTGAACTCGCTCTAAAATGTTGGCTGTAAAACTATCTAGAAAACGTTTGTGCACTCTCAAATCAAAATATTTGAGTAAATAAACCAAGAAAATCCGAGAGAGATTTTTACTCGTGAGAGCTCACGAGCTCAGAATATTAGTATATAGTTGGGGAAACGATTTTTGTGCTCGGTGCTCAAATTGGCTCAAAACCTAAATCGGTTTGTCGAGGGAAACCGAACGATTATTTGCCCGGCGTGTCGTCTCGAACATTCGGAGATCGAACCGAATCGAACCTCGGATCGTCCGATCTGGTTCGAGCCGTTTAGAGATCGAACCGGATCGTACTCACTCAAAAATCTGGGGATCAAACCAGATCGAAATCGAACAATAAAATTAATTACCTATGTGACGTGACGTAATTGTTGCGGCGTACACGAATGGATTTTCTTTACAAAAAAATCCAACTCGAACTGAAATCCATCTCGAAAATCCAACTCGAAAATGCAACTCGGAAATGCAACTCGAAAATCCAACTCGAAATCCAACTCGAAATCCTATAAACTCGGGGTTTAGGTATCCTCTGTCAGACAGACTCTTGACCATAGTCTCTTTCGTTCTTCTTGATAACAGAAAAAACTTTGTTCTTATTTCTGTCAAAGCTAAGGAAACGATCCGCCGTCAGAACTATTGACCTTTTTCCAAATTGGCCGCCGAAAATGCACATCGATTTTTGTTAAAATGAACACCAGCACACATCATTACTTTAGTAAAACTTCCGAGAAAACGAAGATAACCTTTCGCTGCATTATATCCAATATCTTCCGAGAAAACGAAAGTTAAAAATTTGAAAATTTACAGATGTTTGTATGACTGGGGGTATGCCAGTATTTGATTGTGCGGAATTACTGCTTCAGCGAATGACGTCGAGTGTCGTTCCACATTCGACTGATTGCTTTATATTTTTCTTATACCCACTTCCTATAAAAAGTTAAGAAAATAAAGGCAATCAGGAGTTTATGGCGGATGTCGAGATGTCGAGTGTCGAACGCGACACTCGGCGTGGCGCTGAAGCAAATTCCGCATCCATTTGAAAATAGGTGTCAGAATGTGAATTTGCGGCGGCCATTTTGGAAAAAGGTCTATTAAACATGCCACATGCGAAGGAAGTCTGAGAAAAGATTGTGCACGCAAAGCAATATTTTACAGGGGTAATGTATTGAAACATTGTTCCCCTCTATGACTAAATCCGCCCATGGTTTGGCTATTTGGCTCCCAAACCTAAAGGGACTTCAAACACTTAGTTCCTCTGTTCCTCTCCAAAGAACTGTAAAATGCGTGAATCACAAAAAGAAATGCGGACTAGTATGGCAAAAAATACGTAAGACTTCCGCACTATACATGTTCTTTTTATATATAAAACTATTTTAAAGCGCTTTGGATTCGTAAGAGAAAAAGCGCTATAAAAATTAACTTATTATTTATTATTATTAAGCAAATCACTAACGCTGGCGGAGGTCTTGATTTAAATTGGATTCGATATGGCTTTACATCAAAATAAAGGAAAGAGTGAAATTCCCTTTAGTTGTGTCAGTTGTGAAGTTTGCGTGGATATTGGCTAAGGGTGGCTTCAAGGTTACCCTCGCGGTTCCAGGGTCTCCAAGCTTCACTCGTTTAGAAAACGCATGTTCAGTAAATTAGCTTTTGTAGATTTACGTTTGATTGAGCAAGCTGGCAAACTCAAAATTCTATGGTTTACAATGGAACAAGATTAAGATGACCAAACTCTTCGATTGACTATAGTTGACTCTGACTTGCAGAAAATCTTCCACAAGAGGCACGTTTTAAACCACCCGCATTTAGCAATTTCAGTTCTGATTGTATGGTTTAGTTATTCTCAGTTTTGATTAAGGCCCCGTCCACACTACGCCGGCTAAATTTGAAAAAGGCTAATTTTTTATACGGTTGTGCCTTCCGTCCACACTGCGCCGGCTAAATTTCCCACCGAAAACGGAGCTTTTCGAAAACGCTACCGAAAGTGGCTAAATTTGAAAACGCCGGCTACGCGCTTTAGTGTGGACGGCGAAAACGGATCTTTAAGAAAACGATGACGTCGTACCACACGTCTGTGAGGAAATTATGACCGCGGGCTCTCGTTTTTCTTTTTCGCACATGCGCTTAGCTGACGTTCTTGTGCGTTTTCACATTTAGCCGGCGTAGTGTGGACAGAAAATATTTGTTCCGTTTTCGAGGCAAATTAGCCGTTTTCAAATTTAGCCGGCGTAGTGTGGACGGTGCCTAAGATTTCCGAAACAAATCATATTATTGTTGTTTTTGAATTTACCAAGTTTACGAGACTCTTGTTTGATAAAATTCACTCAACGAGTGCGATGCTTTATAAATCATGATCAATACTTTTCTCTCTCTCTCTCTGGGTTTCTTGAAATATCTCATTTTATACTCAAAACAATTTCGCCGGAAAAAAATCCACAAGCGGCTATGTCTTGTCTGGGGGAGACTCCCTTATGTTTTGATCGGGGATGATCGTCGGAAATTTTCAGTGTCACCCCTAAAAGATACCAAACATGGCGGGCCATAGCGTTGCTCAAATAATTTCTTACCCTAAAAGATGAGGCCTTATGTGGAAAGTAGGCGCGAAGGAGACAGGTAACAGGTAAAAGATATCCATCAAGAAATTTCCGGGTTTGTTTCTAATTTATCGTCTTCTCATCGAGTAATCTCTCTTCTTACACGGTTTTTAGAAGCACCACCAAATCGCAAATCTAATACGCAATCCGGACCAATTGTCATGGTAACGGTCTGAGATGAGAAAATACTGGACCGGAAATGAGCCAATCAGAGCTCGCGTACTATCCTAGCCAAACAGTAAAGTAGAAAGAGTAATGGACATGAAATGGTCCTCTGGGAGATGCGGGCAGGAGAGAAATTTAGTACCCGAGAGAGAATCATTTACGAAGCACCTTTGAATACGACTATACAAATAGGATTTTTAAAGCCATTCAATTCATTCATTAACTCCTATTCAAATCATTCATCTATTAATAAATGTATACCCACCGCGCTTTCCCCTCCTCTCCCCAAAACCCCTTCGGAAAAACTCTTCCGTGGGTTCTTTGGACTGTGCCCCCTTCGGAAAAACTCTTCCATGGGTTTTCGGCACTGTGCCCCTTGGGAAAAACTCTTCCGTAGGTTTTCGGCACTGTACCCCTTCGGAAAATCTCTTCCATGGGTCTTCGACACTGTACCCCCTCGGAAAAACTGTACATGCGCACCCCCTCGGAAAACATCTTCCGTGGTTTTCGCTCCCAGTGTATCGTACCCCACGATGCATCGTGCCCTCTCGGAAAAAGTCTTCCGTGGTTTGGTTCGGGCTTGCACCCCCTCGGAAAACGACTCTGAACCGTGCTCCCTCGGAAAACCTCTTCCGTAGGGGGGGTGCGGATAAAAAATGGAATGGCCCTAAGCAGCTTTAGACTTTTGTCTATAAATAAGCAGTTACTATTTAGATGGCCAGCCTTTGTTTGTTATTCATGAGTTCCATAGACAAGCAAGTAGTCTTCTAGACTGTGCAGTGAAACTGGGTTTGACGCACAAGTCTGTTTCATTCAGAACACACGATTGGCTTAGCAGATTTGATTTGTTTCGTCAATCTGGCCGGATTTCGAAAAAAGATTGCCTTGGTAAAAAAACAGAAATGTTTACAAAAGCAAATTTTATCGTTAAAATATAACACAGAGCAGGGTAACACAGCACACTACTGCATAGTATGGAATAGAACGTTCGTCATTCAAATTATGAACGCATGGCGATAAGTTCAATTTACAGAAAACATGAGAGGTAATGAGCTTCTTGCCACCCAAGAAATTCAAGGCTATTGAAAATGCATCTTTGCTCTTGAAAAATGTAATAAAGATGTTCGCGAGATGAAATAATTACTATTCCTAAGAACTTATTGACGTTTACATTCGTTTTGGAGACTCTACTCAGGTTTTTAAAAATGAGTGGATTGCTGTGTGGCAAATGGTTCATTAGCCCACACATTTTCACCAAAATGAACATTTAACTACGTCCTTACAACTGAATGTTAAACCTTCAAATTTTCGGAGTAGGTTTCATTTGCTGTCCGCCATTCATATTCAGTGCTGTTTATTTTCGAACTCCTTCAAACATTCTGAATCTAGATCCTGCTTATGCAAATGAGCCCAAACTGTAAACACGAAATCCCCCTATTAAAAGAGAACAAAATAAAACAGAGCATAGATCAGAAGAGAAAGGGCAGGTCCCACTACAGCACAGTAAAGGGAAGAGAACAGGCTAGCACTAGAGAAGATATTAGAAGAGAACAAAATAAAACAGAGCAGAGATCAGGAGAGAAAGGACAGGTCCCACTACAGCACAGTAAAGGGAAGAGAACAGGCAAGAACTAGAGAAGATATTAGAAGAGAACGAAATAAAACAGAGCATAGATCAGAAGAGAAAGGGCAGGTCCCACTACAGCACAGTAAAGGGAAGAGAACAGGCTAGAACTAGAGAAGATATTAGAAGAGAACAAAATAAAACAGAGCAGAGATCAGGAGAGAAAGGGCAGGTCCCACTACAGCACAGTAAAGGGAAGAGAACAGGCTAGCACTAGAGAAGATATTAGAAGAGAACAAAATAAAACAGAGCAGAGATCAGAAGAGAAAGGACAGGTCCCACTACAGCACAGTAAAGGGAAGAGAACAGGCTAGAACTAGAGAAGATATTAGAAGAGAACAAAATAAAACAGAGCAGAGATCAGAAGAGAAAGGGCAGGTCCCACTACAGCACAGTAAAGGGAAGAGAACAGGCTAGCACTAGAGAAGATATTAGAAGAGAACAAAATAAAACAGAGCAGAGATCAGAAGAGAAAGGACAGGTCCCACTACAGCACAGTAAAGGGAAGAGAACAGGCTAGCACTAGAGAAGATATTAGAAGAGAACAAAATAAAACAGAGCAGAGATCAGAAGAGAAAGGACAGGTCCCACTACAGCACAGTAAAGGGAAGAGAACAGGCTAGCACTAGAGAAGATATTAGAAGAGAACAAAATAAAACAGAGCAGAGATCAGGAGAGAAAGGACAGGTCCCACTACAGCACAGTAAAGGGAAGAGAACAGGCTAGAACTAGAGAAGATATTAGAAGAGAACAAAATAAAACAGAGCAGAGATCAGAAGAGAAAGGGCAGGCCACACTACAGCACAGTAAAGGGAAGAGAACAGGCAAGAACATGGAAGGGGGTAGAAATGAAAAAAAATACAGGGTAGGGCAGCACAGCATAAAACAGCGCAGGTACAGAAAAATAATAGAATAGACTAAAACAGGGCAATAGAATACTAAACAATCCCCGTGAAAAAATTGACGGCCTTTTTGTTAAGGAAGCATTCTTTGTTAAAGAAGGTGCAAGATTCCATAAAATATTTAGAATGCAGTTTCCGCAATGTATTTCAAGAAAGTTTTTTAGAAAGAAAGTGAATCTTTGACTTATTATTTGTAAAGGAACCTCCTAATGAGGTATCGTTAATTATTATCAGAAACATATAAGTAAGTTAAAACGTGTAATAGCGCGACAATCTGCGAACAACACGCGATCAAAAAATACCATATTTGGAAAGCATCAGGTTCTTCGTTTCGCCAATCAGCAACGGGAGATTTGATTCGGCATGTTTTCTAAAAAAAAAAAAGCGCGCGAACCCCTCACAACAGAACAGAAGCACAAAATAAGTTTAGTTCACTGTTTTACTTCCATGCTCAAAACCCTTGAAAAAGGTTTTTTATCACTATAACTTTTGCTGTTCTCGTAATATGATTGGCTGATTTGCAATGGTAAATAAGAGTGCAGACAACGCTGTTTGCATCAACACGCGCGCGTGCTTCTAAACCAACGGAAAACAATAGACCTTTGTCCAAAATGGCCGATTTTTGTTAAAAATGAACACCAGCACTAGAACACACATCATCACTTTAGTAAAACTACAAAATTTCGCTGCATTATTTCCAAAATCTTCCGAGAAAACGAAAGTTGAAAATTTGAAAATTTACAGACGTTTGTATGACTGGGGGTATGCATCATACCCCAGTCATACAAATCTCTGTAAAATTTTCAGTTTTTAGACTCTGATTTCTCAGCCGACATGGCATTTGGCATAACGAAAATTTAAAGGATTACTAATGTGAGAATACTCTTTCTAGTGCCAGTATTTGATTTTTAGTAAGTTTAATTTTAAGACATGCAAATTTGCGGCGGCCATTTTGGAAAAAGGTCTATTCGAATGCGCGTGCAATCCCAACGGAAAAGTCTTATATGAATTTTGATTGGCTGCACGCAAGGGCATTGTTTTCCAAATAATGGTGTTTAGTGATTCGCGAGTTGTTCGCTGGTTGTCACATCAGATTCATTCGTCTGTTACACGTTTCAACTAACTTATATGTTTCTGTTTTTATTCATTTTATCTTTGTGGTTTGTTAGTTTTAGCGTCAGTCAGCCGCCATTTTGTCAGCCTAGAAAAATATCGAGTCATAGAGAGCATCCATTTTCATCGGCTGACTTAGGGAACGTATTGCGACATTCTCGATTGAATTTGGTAAATGAAGAACAAAACTTTTTTTAGATGTTGATTTAGAGATTTCTCCACGTAATTCGTCTTCTTCGAGCCTGACTGAGGCTCGTTTACCAAAAAAGTACTGACTTTGTGATTACTTATAGCTATAGAAATTACTACTATTTGCGTCCTTTCATGAAGTGTGACGATTTTGTCGCGTTAGTGTACGTTTTGTCGAGAATTTGACACGTTTCTCGCTCGCTGATTGGCTGCAGTTTTGACCGTTATTTTTCAGCCAATCAGAGAGCGAGAAACGTGAAAACCTTTCGACAAAACGTGCACGTCTGAAAAAAGTAAACCTTCGTGAAAAAATCCTCACACTTCATGGATGGAGGCAAATAGTAGTACCACCATCACGTCCCGAGTCGGAATATAATATTGTGCATTTAGTTCTTTATGTCAGTAGTAATCGTAAATCCAAACGAGAATGGTTGGTAAAATCATCTTGGCACCTATTGGTAACTTTTGGGCACAGTTCGGGACCGATATGTATAAAGTGATATTCATTGTTAAAAAATCTCGTGTTATTTTTGGTAACACACATTCTAGAAGATTTCAGTATGCTTTTTGGTTCATTTGTGGCAGTATTTTGTTGACTGCTTTGACATTAGATTTAGACGCGTTAGTCTTAGTCATATTTCCATGCGAAGAACGCATCTATAATTCAGGGCTAGAAATTGCGACCACGTGGAGACCAAAAATCTGGGTCAGGCGACTAAATATTTGAACTTAGACGCCAGCTGGCGACAAACTTTTTGGTACTGTTTCGACCACAAGTTAAGCTCAGGCGACCTTTTTTTTTTTGCATCCAGCGGCCAGCTGGCGATTTGGGAAAAAACTTAATAATCCAGCCCTGGTAAGACTACTTTTTATGGTGATAACCGTTATTTGGATCATCATCATCATCATCATCAACATTTATTTAGATATTTGTATATTATAAAATAAATAAACGGATGATCACTTAAAGGGAGGGGTTATTTGTATAGTTTTTACTGAGCTTTATTAAAGACTCTTGTTGTTATCGTTTGATTTCAGTTGATAATTACGATATTGCATACTACGTAGCTTATTTGTATAGTTTTTACTTAATTTTATTAAAGACTCTTCTTGTTATTATTTGATTTCAGTTTATAATTACGATACGAGACAGTACTATTGGTGATAATGCTGAGAATTATTAGAGTCCGAGAGTTGCGAATAAATCATTGTTAATCATAACATTGGATTTCCCGTGGTTCGTTCGTGAGTGGTTCTGAAATCTAGGCGTTATCTCTCATCGCTCGTACTCGTGCCCAATCTTGACACTGCATTCAGTCTTGATTGTCATAGACCAAATCGGCTAACGTAGTTTACATCTTGTTACCACCCAATTCAGATCATGTGATGGTCTCTTTGGGTGGATACTTTTGTTAGTTCTACACATACACTTGTGCACTTGGTCGAGTGAGAAGAATTTGACAATTGTAACCACCCAAGGAATCAACACATGATCTGAATTGGGTGGCAACAAGATGTAAACACCGTTAGCCGATTTGGTCTATTGCAAGCCTTCACAGTATCATTACAGTATTTTCCTTTTTTATACAAAAATATCGCGATATTTCTGCGTTTTCTGCTAATACACGCGGGTTACCTGTGGTTTGTCCCAGGCCCTTTGGCGGAGACAATAACAACATGGCGACGGTGAGTGCGAAGTTTTCGAACAACTGGAAGTTTTAGTGGATTTTTCATATCAAGATAACAGTGTCGTCTTTTTAGTGATCGAGCGGGCTTCCTGTGGTGTCTTATTTACCTTGTTTCCAAGTTCTTGACCGTGAAAAACACAGTGGAAAATGCACAGAACATCTTTTCTCAAGTGTATGTGAGTTCTGCTTTTTATGGTGATAACCGTTATTTGGATCATCATCATCATCATCATCAACATTTATTTAGATATTTGTATATTATAAAATAAATAAACGGATGATCACTTAAAGGGAGGGTTATTTGTATAGTTTTTTACTGAGCTTTATTAAAGACTCTTGTTGTTATCGTTTGATTTCAGTTGATAATTACGATATTGCATACTACGTAGCTTATTTGTATAGTTTTTTACTTAATTTTATTAAAGACTCTTCTTGTTATTATTTGACAAAAAATATCGCGATATTTCTGCGTTTTCTGCTAATACACGCGGGTTACCTGTGGTTTGTCCCAGGCCCTTTGGCGGAGACAATAACAACATGGCGACGGTGAGTGCGAAGTTTTCGAACAACTGGAAGTTTTAGTGGATTTTTCATATCAAGATAACAGTGTCGTCTTTTTAGTGATCGAGCGGGCTTCCTGTGGTGTCTTATTTACCTTGTTTCCAAGTTCTTGTGGAAAATGCACAGAACATCTTTTCTCAAGTGTATGTGAGTTCTGGTTGAGTTTAAGCTTTCTAGGTCAATAAAAATAGTGAAAAGAAAAATATGGTAAGCAGATATTTCCTTATAAGGAAGTTGAAGAAAGTCGACACTTTTTCAAGGGAACTATCTTGATATGCTGTTTTTTTCGCTAAAATATAAGCGACAAATACTTACAGACCTTCCAAATAAGGTAAGGGGGGAATTCCTAATAAGGAAAGCGGTAAGTCGACAACGTTAGACTCGCAAACGTCTTGATCGAGGAGTTTCTTCAAGTAAAGTCCATTGGCTTTTGAAATCGTCCCTTATTGTGCTTTGAGCTACTGATTGCTTACTGAAGAGCATTTAATGATCTGAAAACCCAGAAACACGACTTGAGTTTTCAACAACAAGCAACTCAGATCGGCGTTTTTTGCTAGTTTTTTGTCCTTGGCACGCGCACTTGAATGGCCTCCCACCCACTTCCATGTGAACCTTTAAACAACAGCATTTGCCTGGGGTGAGCTACAAATTGTAAAAATAAAAGTAATTAAACTGAAATGTAGGGCTCCCGGAAAATAAAATTATCTAAATTTCAAAATTTCATTCACGGAAATTTAAGTCTTTTTTAAGTTATTTCTTTTTGTCATAGCCCGCCATAGTCCATCCTATAAGCTTTCAAACGACATATAGCTTGGCATGTTTTTGTTAAACTAAGGACGTGTATGATTGCTTTTCCAAGGACGTGCCGCGAAGGTTCTCAGTAACTTTAATGTTATTGTTGTGATGTTCGTATTACAGTGCTGCTACTCCAACCAAGGCCACACAAACAAGTTTTCTTACAAATTAGCCAATCATGATCGAGCATAAACTGTTTGCAGTCCCCTCTTTGGCGAACGTCCGTGAAAACGAACGCGTGAAAACACGAGCGCCGACGCCGAAGATGGCTTGAAGTACCGACGGCACGAGCGAAAGTCGAAAGCGCGAGCACGCTCGTTTCATAATAATAACAAAATCAATAAATAAATTTCGACTTATCAATTAAAAACACGCCTAAAGTAAATGTGCGAGTTTTAGCATTTTTAGTGTGAACGTAGTGGTATCTATGTCCATGATATCGCTACCCGCCTTACATTTGATAAAACATGCTGACTGGGAAAAGCGAAATAGAACGCGATATATAGCTTTTCAAATTGTGCTCTCCGGACCCTGCATCAGGATAGCAATTTGATCGTCTCCCTTAACAATAGTTACCCTGTTCAGAGAGCCAAATCTAAGACCGGAAGTTCGTATTCGCCAAGCGCCACCAACAAAATGTCAAAACAGGAGGCTATTCGGACAAAAAGGTAAGCGTGACACAACAATATGCAAATAAACCGACCAATCAGGGTGGGGAAGTTTGTCTGCTCTCAGGGCTTTCAACAAAATATGAAAAAAGAGAGACTCTGGGGGCAAGAATGTCTTCTAAGCGCGACACAAACAAACATGCGAATAAACCGAAAACTAAACCGCAAGGTGTACTCTCAGTGTCACGACAGAAAGCTCTGGGTACGAGAAGACTGCTAAGCCAAGGCCGTAGCTAGACATTTTTTACTTGGGGGGGGGGGGGGGGGGGAGGTCTTGGTCATTCTTTGTTTTTGCTGGGGGGGGGGGGAGGGCAAGTAGGTTTTTCCCCACATATTGACACTAAAAAAGTTACTTCGCTGGAGGGGCAACTGCCCCCTCATATCAGACCCTATGCTAGCTACGGCCCTGTAAGCGTGACACAAAATGTTTGCAAATAAACCACTCAATTCCCTGGACCGCAAGTTCGTCTATCTCTTACCCTGCACAGTGATTTCCTCCTAAGCTCGCAGGGTATCTACCTCTCAGAGAGTTCGACAAAACGTTAAGACAGAAGGCCCTGGGTAAGACAATGTATGCTAAGCGTGACAAAAAAGCATGCAAATAAACCGGAAGCTATAAAAGGTTACAGCGGGTCACTGATCACAAGACAGGCGCAGACAAAGTAATTTGACTCGCTGATTCGACTACAGCAAAACTCTTTCTCTTCACTAGAAATACGGGCTTCATCTAAGATGGAAATCTACCGAGAACAGTTAAAGGAATCTCTTGAGTGTTCGGTTTGCTCTGAAATTCCCTCAGAACCGAAATTACTCGAATGCTTACATCTTTTGTGCGAGAATTGTTTGACTAGAAACGCCAGACTAGAACATGGCGGAACTCAACTACATTGTCCGCTTTGTAATACAAGCACAGAGCTTCCTAGAAGCGGCGATTTGACGTCTCTGTCCACCAGCGAGCTGCACCTGAATATACAACAGGTTTTACGGATCATAGAAGGAAATGCTACTGAGGCAAGTTCTGGGTTCCCGACTTGCTCCTGCAAGAAAAGAAATCCCTCAAGGTCTTACTGCTCCGACTGCCTTCGCTACTTTTGTGAGCATTGCTTCAGTGCACACGAGATATTATGCGAGGATCACAAAGTTTTCAATCTGAACGAGCCCCGACTGGAAGACATGGATTTAATACTTCGCCGACCGACACTTTGCAGCAATGAAAATCACAAGAATGAAGTACTTAAGTACTTTTGTTATACATGTGGGACTTGCTTATGTGAAAAATGTCTTAGAAATCATCAAAGAGGGCATAATACTCTACATTTGGATACAACAGCGACGGGACAACAAGCTGTTTTCCGGGAAAAACTAGTGCAGCTCGACAGAAAAGCCGCGGAAGAGCAAGAAAAATTGAATCTAATAAAAATTAAAGTTTGCGAATTGAAAAGAAACGGAGAAAGTAGAAAACAACAGGTGATCAAGGCAGCCGAGGAGGTGATGAATTTCTTTGAAGAACACAAGAAAACCTTGCTCATGAAGATCGATAAAGAGATCAGAAGTGCGATCGCTAGAGAACAGGAACAAGAAAATATATTAAGGCAGATCCGGGCAGCTAGAGAACATGTGAACAGACTGACCAAGTATGCAGATCCGTGTCACTTGATGGAATGCAAAGCCCGTATAGAAGAGCGGCTTCAGCAGTTGTCAGAAATACAGGTAGATCTGTTGGAATTAAATCAGGGTATTGAATTTATACCAAATAGTGAGCTGCATAAGATACAAGAACTAGGCCTCGGTTCTGTACGAAGAGTAACGACTGCTGATGCTTCTAAATCCTCTCTTAATACACAATCTGACAGAGAAAGCTTGCAAGCTTTTAGCAAAGTGTCCCTTAGTGTTCACTTACAAGATTGTTTAGGAGAGCTTGTGAGAACCGCTCCGGTAAACAACCTGGAAGTCAGTGTTGATCCCACAGAGGATATCAAAGATCTTCAAGTATCAGATAACATAGCAGGGAAGTGTAATGTTGTGTTTACACCAAAGGTTCCTGGACATTTCATTGTCAGTGCGATGGTGAATGGTCAACACGTGTTGAACAGCCCGATGGGTTTGGATGTGAAACCACAGGAACTGAAGGTCATCGGGGAGTTCGCTTTGACAGGAATGACGGAACCACCGAAAGCGCTACATGGTATTGCAGTGAATAAATCAAATACAAAGGTCGCTATTACGGATTTCATCCCTAACTGTAATTATGTGTTTAACATGGAAGGTGTACTGCTCAACGAAATTCGAACCAAAAAGGGTCAAGGTCGACAGTTAGAGCGGCCTCGTGGTGTTTCATTTCTGGATGATGATAGTATTGTCGTATGTGACTCTAATAACAATAGGATGGTAATATTCGGCACAAACACTGGACGAATTCTTTCTTGGTTTGATTCCCCTGGTAAGTTGGAATTTCCACGGCGTGTTCATGTTGACGAGCTGGGACGTATCATTGTGTGCGATGATGATAGTGTACATGTTTTCACAAGCCATGGCGAGTATCTGTTCCAGGTTGGCCAGCAAATGTGCGGTGAGGATTTCAATCCTTTTGCTGTAACATGTCATGGCGATCTGTTCTTTGTGTCCGACTTGTGTTACCGTGTCGTGCACGTGCTAGAGTTCCAAGGAAGTTCGGCGTCAACAGTGACCAAGCGTTGTGAAATAGGAGGCGACCTTGACTGGGATCCTCGTGGAATAGCAATAGACAAGGACGGCAACTTGTTGGTATGTGACTATGACTTACCCGGCATACAAAAGTTCACGATGGAAGGTCGGTATGTTGGTAATGGATGCCATGGTTATTTCAACCCTAGAGACCTAGCAGTACTCACAGATGGTCGTATTCTGTCAACAAGAGGTCAACGCAATGAAGTACTGATTTGGGGGTAAGCGTTTATGGACAATTACACCTTTGACACGAACTAGACACGATTGGACGTCTTTGGCGCAAAGTTTCGGGAATTATGGCGAATTGTGTGTTACTGACGGAACGGGTCGATTGGATATTTGCATACGTAATAGAAAATAGTGCCACATGGACAAGCTCCGATTGGTCAAAACCCAGAGTCTCCAAGCTTCGCTCGTTTACTACACCATGCTATCGCGGGGTCTTTTGGCTTCACGTGTCAGTAAACGAGTGAAGCTTGGAGACTCTAGTACCCAGGGTACGAATGTGGTTATTTCTCCCGATATTAGTTCAGTAAATTACCACTCAACCTAAAACATATTTGGTTAAAATGGCATAATTTCTCTAAAAATGGTCGTATCTTTACAAGTGATACCTCATTTGAAAGTTTATATCCTGGGCTAAACTATGGTATATAATTTCATTTAATTCTACAAAACCAAATTTGTTTATAGAGTTCCCTTTCCGGCGCATCAGTTCAACTTTTTTAGAGTTCCAACCTCGCGAATATTTGCTAGTTTCCTTCATTGACCCAATATTAGCGTTGACTAAGATGTGTTCTAAAAAACCGTGTCGGGGATTTTGGAAATTCGATCTCCTTTTCAAGTTTTGATGTTTAAAATAATTTTTCCAAATTTTTTTTTGAACACACACTTTTCAAAATTTCAAAAATCCCCAACACTGTAGGGGACAGAACACACCTAAGCCCTTGGTAAAATGGTGTTAAAAAAAAAACAAAAGCGTCGTGAATCCGCGTGCGTTTAGCTCTCGAAACTTGACCCGATGCGTCGGAAAGGAAACCCCCTAAAAAAAATTTTTTTTTATAAAATTGAAGAAATAGACTATTCTGATAGTCGAGAAGAAGAAATAAGCTTTAAAATGAGGTATCACTTGTCAAGATGCGTCTTTTTTTCGCGAAATTATCGGCATTTTCACGAAAATTACCACGAAGGTAGTCCGTAACCTTAACACTCTCTAGAATACCTAAGGAAATATCTGCAAAATTCGGAGCCTGAGAAAAGTAAAAAATATTCATTGTTTTTTATAGCCTATTGTAGCAGTATATTTCCATGCGAAGACTGCATCTATAAGTCAGGACTAGAAATTGCGACCACGTCGCGACCAAAAATCTGGGTCAGGCGACTAAATAGTTGAACTTTTTGCTAATTTTTGGAAGTGTTTCGACTACAAGTTAAGCTCAGGCGACCTTTTTTTCGCATCCAGTCGCAGTTGGCGATTTGGGAAAAAAGTTAATAAGACTACTCTTTATCGTGATAACCGTTATTTGGATCATCATCATAATTTTTATCATTTTTCATCATCATATTTAGATATTTGTATATTATAAAATAAATAATACCCTGCTAGCAGGTTTTTTTTTCTGTTGTTCGCGTGTCTGGTATGTCGCGTGGTTAAATAAATAGCAGGGTAAATAAATAAACGGATGATCACTTAAAGGTTCTCACGATACGTGCATGCTCCAGGAACGATCACTGAGCAAAACCATTTAGACCATCCTATCAGAAAACTATTGAAGAATATGTAGAACTTAAACATTTGGTCGGATGGATCGAGAAATAGCGAGATTAAAACGGATTGTTTTCGTGGTTTACAGCCTTCGCTGGCCATCGTTACGGGACGATGCTTCTTTGTTTTGAGATGCGCAGAACAGCTGTGCAGTTGCGTGACAGCCTCCCTTTAATTAGTTATGCTTAGCTATAAGAGTGTTGGATCTTGATAACTTTATTAAAGACTATTCAAGTAAAGACCATTGGCTTTTTGAAATCGTCCCTTATTGTGCTTTGAGCTACTGATTGCTTACTGATTAAAAGAACATTTAATGGGGATCTGAAAACCCAGAACCACGACTTGAGTTTTCATCAGCAAGCACCTCAGTTCGGCGTTTTTTGCAAGTTTTTTTTTTTCCTTGACGCGCGCACTTGAACGGCCTCCCAGCCACTTCCATCTGAACCTTTAAACAACAGCATTTGCCTGGGGTGAGCTACAAATTGTAAAAATAAAAGTAATTAAACTGAAATGTAGGGCTCCCGGAAAATAAAATGATCTACATTTCAAAATTTCATTCACGGAAATTTAAGTCTTTTAAAGTTATTTCTTTTTGCCATAGCCCGCCATAGTCCATCCTATAAGTTTCAAACGACATATAGAGCTTGGCATGCTCTTGTTAAACTAAGGACGTGTATGATTGCTTTTCCAAGACGTGCCGCGAAGGTTCTCAGTAACTTTAATGTTATTGTTGTGATGTTCGTATTACAGTGCTGCTACTCCAACCAAGGCCACACAAACAATTTTTCTTACAAACTAGTTGTAGCTCTCGCTAAAAGTGCCAACGAGCAATAGAACAGTGAATCATGTTTTGTCCTTATGAAAATATGAGTTCCTCTGACTCACTGCTGCCCTAAATTTCATTTGGCCGATTATACGGATTATAGGTCACTTTAGAGACAAAAATCTACCTCTAAATATCATACATGTAAAGGTTGCATTTCCATGCGCATATGAACAAGGTAAATCACTGTGATAGCAATGACTGTGTAATAATAACAGCGCGAGAAATATATACAAACACAGCATGGGGTCAAATAGTAGATTTCTCTTCTGATACTGACAGTGCTCAAGTATTTGGATAATTTAGCTCTTTCTAAATCCTGGCACTTTGATTGGCTAGTGGTTACACCACTCTGAACTCGAGAATTTTTCTCCTCGCACGGCTCTATAATGCAGCCGCCTCACAGCCTCGCCTCTTGGCTCGGCTGCTCGTTGGCAATTAGCCAATCATGATCGAGCATAAACTGTTTGCAGACCCCTCTCTTTGGCGGACGTCCGTGAAAACGAACGCGTGAAAACACGAGCGCCGACAATGGCTTGAAGTACTGACGGCACGAGCGAAAGTCGAAAGCGCGAGAACACTCGTTTCATAATAATAACAAAATAAATAAATAAATTTCGACTTATCAATTAAAAACACGCCTAAAGTAAATGTGCGAGTTTTAACATTTTTAGTGTAAACGTAGCGGTATCTATGGAGACCGATGTCCATGATGAGGGCGTGGTATCGGTACCCGCCTTACATTTGATAAAACATGCTGACTGGGAAAAGCGATACAGAACTCGATATATAGCTTTTCAAATTGTGCTTTCCGGACCCTGCATCAGGATTCCAATTTGATCGTCTCCCTTAACTATAGTTACCCTGTTCAGAGAGCCAAATCTAAGACTAGCCTGCTCGCAGGCGTTGGAGTGTAGTTTTAGGTCGAGAAACGCGAGTTTGCTATCGCTTGGCCGCCATCTTGGACATAGGCATAGGCATATTTTATTGGCACTGTATATCGCACAACGGTTACATGGGCTCGTTTGCCAATAAAAATTGCAGTTAAAAAAGAGAAAATGTTCATTCATTGTTCATTTAGTGTACATTTATTTTTAATTTGATTTTTTTTCTTTCTCTTATCATTATCATTTAGTGTTTTCAGTTTTTGCTATTGGTTTTTTGCTCTTGGATTTGTTACAAAATGTGACAAATCGGGGGGGGGGGGGGGGGGGGGGGTCCAAAATGGCGGCCAAGCGAAAGCAAACGGCCAAGCGAAAGCAACTTCGCGTTTCTCGACCTAAAACTACTCTCCAACGCCCAGGCTAAATCTAAGACCGGAAGTTCGTGTTCTCCCAGCGCCGCCAACGAAATGTCAAAACAGGAGGCTCTTGTAACAGAAATGTAAGCGTGACACAACAAGATGCAAATAAACCGACCAATCAGGGTGGGGAAGTTTGTCTGCTCTCAGAGCTTTCAACAAAATATTAAAAAAGAGAGACTCTGGGGGCAAGAATGTCTTCTAAGCGTGACAGAAACAAACATGCAAATAAACCGAAAACTAAACCGCAAGGTGTACTCTCAGAGTCTTTGAGAAAACGTCAAGACAGAATGCTCTGGGTACGAGAATGTCTGCTAAGCCAAGGCCGAAGCTAGACATTTTTGACTGCGCGGAGGGGGGGGGGGGGGGGGGGGGTTGGCCATGGTCATCCTTTGTTTTTGCTGGGGGGGGGGGGGGGGGGCAAGCAGGTTTTTCCCCACATGTTGACACCAAAAATCTTAATTCGCTGGAGGGGCAACTGCCCCTCATATCAGACCCTATGCTACTACGGCCCTGTAAGCGTGACACAAAATGTTTGCAAATAAACCACTCAATTCCTTGGACCGCAAGTTCGTCTATCTCTTACCCTGCACAGTGATTTCCTCCTAAGCTCGCAGGGTATCTACCTCTCAGAGAGATCGACAAAACGTTAAGACAGAAGGCCCTGGGTACGACAATGTCTGCTAAGCGTGACAAAAAAGCATGCAAATAAACCGGAAGCTATAAAAGGTTACAGCGGGTCACTGATCACAAGACAGGCGCAGACAAAGTAATTTGACTCGCTGATTCGACTACAGCAAAACTCTTTCTCTTCACTAGCAATGACGGGCTTCATCTAAAATGGAAATCTACCGAGAACAGTTAAAGGAATCTCTTGAGTGTTCGGTTTGCTCTGAAATTCCCTCAGAGCCGAAATTACTCGAATGCTTTCATCTTTTGTGCGAGAATTGTTTGACTAGAAACCCCAGACTAGAACATGGCGGAACTAAACTGCATTGTCCGCTTTGCAAGACAAGCACAGAGCTTCCTAGAAGCGGCGATTTGACGTCTCTGCCCACCAGCGAGTTGCACCTGAATATACAACAGGTTTTACGGATCATAGAAGGGAATGCTACTGAGGCAAGTTCTGGGTTCCCGACTTGCTCCTGCAAGAAAAGAAATCCTTCAAGCTCTTACTGCTCCGACTGCCTTCGCTACTTTTGTGAGCATTGCTTCAGTGCACACGAGATATTATGCGAGGATCACAAAGTTTTCAATCTGAACGAGCCCCGACTGGAAGACATGGCACTAATCCTTCGCCGACCGACACTTTGCAGGAATGAAAATCACAAGAATGAAGTACTCAAGTACTTTTGTTATACATGTGGGACTTGCTTTTGTGAAAAACGTCTAAAACATCATCAAAGAGGGCATGATACTCTGGATTTGGACACAACAGCGACGGGACAACAAGCTGTTTTCCGGGAAAAACTCGTGCAGCTCGACAGAAAAGCCGCGGAAGAACAAGAAAAATTGAATCTAATAAAAATTAAAGTTTCCGAATTGAAAAGAAACGGGGAAAGTAGAAAACAACAGGTGATCAAGGCAGCCGAAGAGGTGATGAATTTCTTTGAAGAACACAAGAAAACCTTGCTCATGAAGATCGATAAAGAGATCAGAAGTGCGATCGCTAGAGAAGAGGAACAAGAAAATATATTAAGGCAGATCCGGGCAGCTAGAGAACATGTGAACAGACTGACCAAGTATGCAGATCCGTGTCACTTGATGGAATGCAAAGCTCGTATAGACGAGCGGCTACAGCAGTTGTCGGAAATACAGGTAGATCTGTTGGAATTAAATCAGGGTATTGAATTTATACCAAATAGTGAGCTGCATAAGATACAAGAACTAGGCCTCGGTTCTGTACGAAGAGTAACGACTGTTGATGCTTCTAAATCCTCTGTTACCATACAATCTTACAGAGAAAGCTTGCAAGCTTTGAGCAAAGTCTCCCTTAGCGTTAACTTACAAGATTGTCTAGGAGAGCTTGTAAGAACCGCTCCGGTAAACAACCTGGAAGTCAGTGTGGATCCACAGAGGATATCAAGATCTACAAGTATCAGATAACATAGCAGGGAAGTGTAATGTTGTGTTTGCTCCAAAGGTTCCTGGACATTTCATTGTCAGTGCGATGGTGAATGGTCAACACGTGTCTAACAGCCCGATGTGTTTGGATGTGAAACCACAGGAACTAAAGATCATCGGGGAGTTCGCTTTGACAGGAATGACGGAGCCACCGAAACGGCTATACGGTATTGCAGTGAATAAATCAAATACAAAGGTCGCTATTACGGATTTCCGCTCTGACTGTGTTTATGTGTTTAACATGGAAGGTGTACTGCTCAACGAAATTCGAATAAAAAAGGATCAAGGTCGACAGCTAAACGGACCTTGTGGTGTTGCATTTCTGGATGATGATAGTATTGTCGTATGTGACAATAATAACAATAGGATGGTAATATTCGGCACAAACACTGGACGAATTCTTTCTTGGTTTGATTCCCCTGGTAAGTTGGAATTTCCACGGCGTGTTCATGTTGACGAGCTGGGACGTATCATTGTGTGTGATGTTGATAGTGCATATGTTTTCACAAGTCATGGCGAGTATCTGTTCCACGTTGACCAGCAAGTGTGCGGTAAGGGTTTCGATCCCTTAGGTGTAACATCTCATGGCGATCAGTTATTTGTGTCCGACGGTGGTAACAATGTCGTGCACGTGCTAGAGATCCAAGGACGTTCGGCGTCAACAGTGACCAAGCGCTGTGAAATAGGAGCCGAGCTTGATAGGGATCCTCGTGAAATAGCAATAGACAACGAAGGTAACTTGTTGGTATGTGACGTTACATTTCCCGGCATACAAAAGTTCACGATGGAAGGTCGGCATGTTGGTAATGGTTGCCATGGCGATTTCATCCCTTACGACCTAGCAGTACTCACAGATGGTCGTATTCTGACGATAGGTCAATGCAACGAAGTACTGATTTGGGGGTAAGCTTTTATGGACAATTACGCCTGTGACACGAACTAGACACGAACGATTAGACATCTTTGGTGCAAAATTTCAGGAGCACTTCATTAGCACTTATAGTCGACAACCAAGTGGTCTAGACTGTGCAGTAAAATTGTGTTTGACGCACAACTCTCTTTCATTCAGAACACATGATTGGCTTCGCACATTTGATTTGTTCCGTCAGCCATGTCACAAACAGATATCAAGATGATGGTATGTGGTATTTAAAGTAGTATTTCTTTAATTTCACAAGAGGTTCTCTGGCCGGATTTCGGAAAAACATTGCCTTGGTAAAAAACAGAAATGTCTACAAAAGCAAATTTTATCGTTAAAATAAAAACAGAGCAGGATAACACAGCACACTAAGTGCATAGTATTGGATAGAACAGGCTAAAACGAGAAACTTATAATTCTAATATAATAGAAGAGAACAAAATAGAATAGAACAGGCACATAACAGAAGAAAACAGATTAGGATAACACAGCACACTACAACATAGTAAGGCCGGGAATATAAGAAGTGAACAAAATAGAACAGAGCAGAGATCCAGAAGAAAAAGGGCTGCAGTAAAGGGAAGTAAAGGGAAGAGAATAGGTTAGAACATGGAAAGGGATACAAATGGAAAAAAAAAACAGGGTAGGACAGCACAGCATAACACAGCGCAAGTACAGAAAAATAATAGAACAGGCTAAAACAGGGATAATAGAATACAAAACAATTCCCGTGAAATAATTGACGGCCTTTTTGTTAAGGAAGTATTCTTTGTGACACAAGGTGCAAGATTCCATAAAATATTTAGAATGCAGTTTCGATGCATTTCAAGAAAGCTTTTTAGAAAGAAAGTGAATCTTTGACTTCATATTTGTAAAGGAACCTCCCAATGAGGTATCCTTAGTTATGATTTATTTTATCTTCTTATCTTTGTGGTTTGTTAGTTATTGCGTCAGTCAGCCGCCATTTTGTCGGCCTAGAAAAATATCAAGTCATAGAAAGCATCCATTTTCATCGGCTGACTTAGGGAACGTATTGCGACATTCTCGATTGAGTTTGGTAAATGAAAAACAAAACTTTGTTTTTAGAAGTTGATTTAGAGATTTCTCCACGTAATTCGTCTTCTTCGAGCCTGACTGAGGCTCGTTTACCAAAAAAGTACTGACTTTGTGATTACTTATAGCTATAGAAGTTACTACTGTTTGCGTCCTGTCATGAAGTGTGACGATTTTGTCGCGTTAGTGCATATTTTGTCGAGAATTTGACACGTTTCTCGCGCGCTGATTGGCTGCGCTTTTGACCGTTATTTTTCAGCTAATCAGAGAGCGCGAAACGTGACAATTTTTCCACAAAACGTGCACGTCTGAAAAGTAAACCTTCGTGAAAAAATCTTCACACTTCATGGATGGAGGCAAATAGTAGTACCACCATCACGTCCCGAGTCGGAATATAATATTGTGCATTTAGTTCTTTATGTCAGTAGTAATCGTAAATCCAAACGAGAATGGTTGGTAAAATCATCTCGGCACCTATTGGTAACTTTTGGGCACAGTTCGGGACCGATATGTATAAAGTGATATTCATTGTTTAAAAATCTCGTGTTATTTTTGGTAACACGCATTCTAGAAGATTTCAGTATGCTTTTAGGATCATTTGTGGCAGTATTTTGTTGATTGCTTTGACATTAGATCTAGATGCGTTAGTCTTAGTCATATTTCCATGCGAAGAACGCATCTATAATTCAGGGCTAGAAATTGCGACCACGTGGAGACCAAAAATCTGGGTCAGGCGACTAAATATTTGAACTTAGACGCCAGCTGGCGACAAACTTTTTGGTACTGTTTCGACCACAAGTTAAGCTCATCCAGTCGCAGCTGGCGATTTGGGAAAAAAAGTTAATAATCCAGCCCTGGTAAGACTACTTTTTATCGTGATAACCGTTATTTGGATCATCATTATCATCATCAACATTTATTTAGATATTTGTATATTATAAAATAAATAAACGGATGATCACTTAAAGGGAGGCTGTCACGATACGCGCATGCTCCAGGAACGATCACTGAGCAAAACTATTTAGACCATCCTATCGGAAAACTATTGAAGAATATGTAAAACGTAAACATTCGGTCGGATGGATCGAGAAATAGCGAGATTAAAACGGATTGTTTTCGTGGTTTACAGCCTTCGCTGGCCATCGTTACGGGACGATGCTTCTTTGTTTTGAGATGCGCAGAACAGCTGCGCAGAACAGCTGCGCAGTTGCGTGACAGCCTCCCTTTAATTAGTTATGCTAAGCTATAAGAGTGTTTGATCTTGATAACTGATGCTTAGGGGTGGACCATTAGAAAATGGGGGAGGGGGGGTGGCAATATTTTTGCGGATGAATTTATTTTCGAGGATCAGGTTGTGCAGGAATTTTTTTCGGACTCGAAGGCCATGTACGAATTTTTTTTCGCAGACACACACACAAAAAAAGTGGAAAAGGATAAACCCACGAGGGGTATCTTGCGCATCGAGCACTACCTGTTCCCGTGGCGTTCCGTTCCCACAGGCCGCCCAAATCCACATCAACAAATCAACAAAATTTTCTTATGCTATATACTATATTGGTTCAGAAATTGATTAAGAAAATCTTGTTGCTGTATGTATAGATACAACAAATTTTCTTATGATATATTTTTATTGGTTGCCGTTAAAAAAGAATGAAGCTGTTAAAGGTTTTCGCCATCCCCCGGCCCCTATTTGACATGGTAGAGGTCATTTTCTTCCGTTGCGCGCGAAGCGCGTTCGAATTTTTATAAACGCATTTCATCAAGCCTCAGAGAAAGGGTAGACGAACGTTCCGTCTTTTGGTATAGTAAACAATGCCTGTATGTTTTATTATTGATGCCACAAATTACGAAATTATTATTATTCATTTGTGTGAAGCGGTCCACATGACGAATTTCTATACTTGTAACGTAGTGTGATTCTTTCGAATAGTGACTGCACTTCCTGCCAGGCCTATCACTACAGGGCAATTATTGGGAGAGTTTATTTTTCCTCGGCAAGATACCACTTGTTCTTGTAAACGGCACGAGGACAGTGTCTTTGGTGCGTGAGTTCTCACCAACTATATATTTGGTGGTATTTTTAATGCGCGCGAAGCGCGCCGAAATTTTTATTAAGTGAAGTACAAAAATGCAAAAGAGAAGTTGCTGGAATAACTACTTAAGACATCTTTTTAATAAGAACCCAAGCCATGTCTTTGTAGGATTTTTATTTCCTAGCTTGAATCTCTGCAAGATTTTTTTTTTGGAAGGACTGGCCTTGCGCGAATTTTTTTTGGGGGAATTGCCACCCCCCCTCCCCCAACTTCTAATGGTCCACCCCTTATATATATATATATTGCATGCTACGTAGCTTAGCATATTTGTATAGTTTTTACTTAGCTTTATTAAAGACTCTTTTTGTTATCGTTTGATTTCAGTTGATAATTACGATATTGCATGCTGCGTAGCTTAGCTTATTTGTATAGTTTTTACTTAGATTTATTACTCTTCTTGTTATTATTTGATTTCAGTTTATAATTACGATACGAGACAGTACATTGGTGATTACGCTGAGAATTATTAGTCCGAAAGTTGCGAATAAATCATTGTTAATCATAACATTGGATTTCCCGTGGTTCGTTCGTGAGTGGTTCTGAAATCTAGGCGTTATCTCTCATCGCTCGCACTCGTGTCCCATCTTGACACTGCATTCGGTCTTGATTGTCATAGACCAAATCGGCTAACGTTGTTTACATCTTGTTACCACCCAATTCATATCATGTGATGTTCCTTTTTGTTAAATACTTTGTTAGTTCTAGACATACACTTGTGCACTCGGTCGAGTGAGAAGAATCACCCAAGGAATCATCACATGATCACATGACGTTAGCCGATTTGGTCTATTGCAAGCCTTCACAGTATCATTACAGTATTTTCCTTTTTATACAAAAAATATCGCGATATTTCTGCGATTTCTGCTAATACACGCGGGCTACCTGTGGTTTGTCCCAGGCCCTTTGGCGGAGACAATAACAACATGGCGACGGTAAGTACGAAGTTTTCGAACAACTGGAAGTTTTAGTGGATTTTTCTGCTTTTTTCGCTAAAATATAAGCGAAATACTTACAGACCTTTCAAATAAGGTAAAGGGAATTCCTAATAAGGAAAGCGGTAAGTCGACAACGTAAGACTCGCAAACGTCTTGATCGAGGAGTTTCTTCAAGTAAAGTCAAGTAGCTTTTGAAATCGTCCCTTATTGTGCTTTGAGCTACTGATTGCTTACTGAAGAACATTTAATGATCTGAAAACCCAGAACCACGACTTCTGTTTTCATCAGCAAGCAACTCAGTTCGGCGTTTGTTGCTAGTTTTTTTTTTCTTGACGCGCGCACTTGAATGGCCTCCCACCCACTTCCATGTGAACCTTTAAACAACAGCATTTGCCTGGGTGAGCTACAAATTGTAAAAATAAAAGTAATTAAACTGAAATGTAGGGCTCCCGGAAAATAAAATTATCTAAATTTCAAAATTTCATTCACGGAAATTTAAGTCTTTTTTAAGTTGTTTCTTTTTGCCATAGCCCGCCATAGTCCATCCTATAAGCTTTCAAACGACATATAGCTTGACATGTTTTGTTAAACTAAGGACGTGTATGATTGCTTTTCCAAGGACGTGCCGCGAAGGTTCTCAGTAACCTTAATGTTATTGTTGTGATGTTCGTATTACAGTGCTGCTAAACCAACCAAGGCCACACAAACAAATTTTCTTACAAATTAGCCAATCATGATCGAGCATAAACTGTTTGCAGCCCCCACTTTGGCGAACGTCCGTGAAAACGAACGCGTGAAAAAAACGAGCGCCGACGCCGGGGAAGGCTTGAAGTACCGACGGCACGAGCGAAAGTCGAAAGCGCGAGCACGCTCGTTTCATAATAATAACAAAATAAATAAATAAATTTCGACTTATCAATTAAAAACACGCCTAAAGTAAATGTGCGCGTTTTAGAATTTTTAGTGTAAACGTAGTGGTATCTATGGAGACCGATGTCCATGATGAGGGCGTGGTATCGGTACCCGCCTTACATTTGATAAAACATGCTGACTGGGAAAACTGCGAAATAGAACGCGATATATAGCTTTTCAAATTGTGCTCTCCGGACCCTGCATCAGGATACCAATTTGATCGTCTCCCTTAACAATAGTTACCCTGTTCTGAGAGCCAAATCTAAGACTAGCCTGCTCGCAGGCATTGGAGAGTAGTTTTAGGTCGAGAAACGCGAGTTTGCTTTCGCTTGGCCGCCATCTTGGATTTGTGACAAAATGTGCCAAATCGGGGCGGGGGGGGGGGGGGGGGGGGCAAACTCGCGTTTCTCGACCTAAAACTACTCTCCAACGCCTGTGAGCAGGCTAAATTTAAGACCGGAAGTTCGTCTTCTCCCAGCGCCGCCAACGAAATGTCAAAACAGGAGGCACTTGTAACAGAAATGTAAGCGTGACACAACAAGATGCAAATAAACCGACCAATCAGGGTGGGGAAGTTTGTCTGCAAACTAAGCAAAACGTTTTCTTTCTTTCTTTGTTCATTTATAGCTCTACTAAACTTTTTTTGAGCATGAAAAACAATAACAATAAAGGTTTATTGTTGGTATTTTTTAGGGGTCTTTTTGTTTTATAAGGTATTTTTTAGGGGGTGGATTTTTTATGTCCTGGTATTTTTTAGGGTATATTTTCCGATGTCCCGACGAGCACCCCTATCACTCTTACAAGGGAGAACCCCCCCCCCCCCCCCCGGAGAAAACGTCAAGACAGAATGCTCTGGGTACGAGAATGAATAAAAATTTGAATGGTTGATTAACAGCTTATAATTTTCATTTACACGATATTTCGGTCAGCCAGTACCGACCTTCTTCAGGTAATGGTGAATATTTACATTGGTAACTACTATATATAAAATAACCGTCAAAATTCAAACGTGAAATAGATACATACAAGTGGAGTGTCACGTGATAAAACGTAACAGGAAGACACAAAAAGATACATAGATACATAAAGATCTAACAGCTGAAATTGTTAAAATTTTCGTCTCTAGTATTGAGACCTTTGGGGGATAAAGTTTGACCTCTGTTGATAAAAAAAGCCTCCCTAGCTTTCCTAACAGAATCTCTTTTGTTAGTCAGTCGTTCTAAAGGGATAAGTAGCATGTCTGTGGATGTATGGTTAGGGGTGTTATGAAAATGGAGAGCGGCGGTAGTGGGTGTAGATTGGCTGTCAGAGTCAAGTGTGCGTCTGTGCTCATTGAAACGTTCCCGTAATTGTCGTTTGGTTTCACCTATGTATTGAAGTTTACAGCGCTTGCAGTGAATCATGTATATAACATTAGAAGTTTTGCATGTTATTTTAGAAGTTATCCTACGTGTTTCATTAGTTGACGAAAAAGTGTAATGTGTTAGTCCATCAGCAATATAATTACAAGTGTAACAGTTATCACCACAACGGTACGAGCCTGAAGTTTGGTTAATTACATTAGGGCTTTTTAACTGCGCTTTAACTAAAAGGTCGCGGAGGTTAGGGCTACGTCTCTAAACGCCACGATAGGTGGGCTTGGAAAAGCGTTTTTACAACGGTTAGAAGTCTGAAGAATTCTGAAATATTTGTGTAATATGTGAGATATATTAGGGAGGGCAGGGTTATAGGTGACAACAAAAGGTGTGCGATGAGAAGTGTTATTTCTGTCTTTAGGTTTGAGGGCATCAGTACGAGAGATAGTGTTAACACGTGATATTTGCTGCTCAATAAAGTCACGTTTATAACCACGATTTTGTTAAAAAGCCCTAATGTAATTAACCAAACTTCAGGATAATGTTATTGTTGTGATGTTCGTATTACAGTGCTGCTACTCCAACCAAGGCCACAGAAAACAAGTTTTCTTACAATTAGCCAATCATGATCGAGCATAAACTGTTTGCAGTCCGCTCTTTGGCGAACGTCCGTGAAAACGAGCGCGTGGAAACACGAGCGCCGACGCCGGGGAAGGCTTGAAGTGCCGACGGCACGAGCGAAAGTCGAAAGCGCGAGCACGCTCGTTTCATAATAATAACAAAATAAATAAATAAAGTTCGACTTATCAATTAAAAACACGCCTAAAGTAAATGTGCGAGTTTTAGCATTTTTAGTGTAAACGTAGTGGTATCTATGGAGACCGATGTCCATGATGAGGGCGTGGTATCGGTACCCGCCTTACAGTTGATAAAACATGCTTACTGGGAAAAGCGAAATAGAACGCGATATATAGTTTTTCAAATTGTGCTCTCCGGACCCTGCATCAGGATACCAATTTGATCGTCTCCCTTAACAATAGTTACCCTGTTAATTCAGAGCCAAATCTAAGACTTGCCTGGAGAGTAGTTTGCTTTCGCTTGGCCGCCATCTTGGATTTGTGACAAAATGTGACAATTCGGGGGGGGGGGGGGGGGGGGGGGGTCCAAGATGCATGGCGGCCAAGCGAAAGCAAACTCGCGTTTCTCGACCTAAAACTACTCTCCAACGCCTGAGAGCAGGCTAAATTTAAGACCGGAAGTTCGTCTTCTCCCAGCGCCGCCAACGAAATATCAAAACAGGAGGCTCTTGTAACAGGAATGTAAGCGTGACACAACAAGATGCAAATAAACCGACCAATCAAGGTGGGGAAGTTTGCCTGCTCTCAGAGCTTCAACAAAATATTAAAAAAAGAGAGACTCTGAGGGCAAGAATGTCTTCTAAGCGTGACACAAACAAACATGCGAATAAACCGAACTAAACCGCAAGGTGTACTCTCAGAGTCTTTGAGAAAACGTCAAGACAGAATGCTCTGGGTACGAGAATATCTGCGAGAATGCCTGCGTGACACAAAATATTTGCAAGTAAACCACTCAATTCCCTGGACCGCAAGTTCGTCTAGAGCAGATTTCGTATGACTGAGAAAAGTACTGTGAAAGAGTTGTTCCGCGCCGCGACCGTGACCGTACCGCGACTATACGCGGTTTCGTTCGGTATCTACAGCAGGCCAGGTTCCGTACCGCCGTGTCACGGTACTTTTCACAGTCATACGAAATCTGCTCTATCTCTTACCCTGCACAGTGATTTCCTCCTAAGCTCGCAGGGTATCTATCTCTCAGAGAGTTCGACAAAACGTTAAGACAGAAGGCCCTGGGTACGACAATGTATGCTAAGCGTGACAAAACAGCATGCAGATAAACCGAAGCTATAAAAGGTTACAGCGGGTCACTGATCACAAGACAGGCGCAGACAAAGTAATTTGACTCGCTGATTCGACTACAGCGAAACTCTTTCTCTTCACTAGAAAAACGGGCTTCATCTAAGATGGAAATCTTCCGAGAACAGTTAAAGGAATCTCTTGAGTGTTCGGTTTGCTCTGAAATTCCTGCAGAGCCGAAATTACTCGAATGCTTACATGTTTTGTGCGAGAATTGTTTGACTAGAAACCCAGACTAGAACATGGCGGAACTCAACTACATTGTCCGCTTTGCAAGACAAGCACAGAGCTTCCTAGAAGCGGCGATTTGACGTCTCTGCCCACCAGCGAGCTGCACCTGAATTTACAACAGGTTTTACGAATCATAGAAGGAAATACTGAGGCTAGTTCTGGGTTCCCGACTTGCTCCTGCAAGAAAAGAAATCCTTCAAGCTCTTACTGCTCCGACTGCCTTCGCTACTTCTGCGAGCATTGCTTCAGTGCACACGAGGTATTATGCGAGGATCACAAAGTTTTCAATCTGAATGAGCCCCGACTGGAAGACGTGACACTACTACTTCGCCGACCGACACTTTGCAGGAATGAAAATCACAAGAATGAAGTACTCAAGTACTTTTGTTATACATGTGGGACTTGCTTTTGTGAAAAATGTCTTAAAGATCATCAAAGAGGGCATAATACTCTACATTTGGATACAACAGCGACGGGACAACAAGCTGTTTTCCGGGAAAAACTCGTGCAGCTCGACAGAAAAGCCGCGGAAGAGCAAGAAAAATTGAATCGAATAAAAATTAAAGTTTGCGAATTGAAAAGAAACGGGGAAAGTAGAAAACAACAGGTGATCAAGGCAGCCGAAGAGGTGATGAATTTCTTTGAAGAACACAAGAAAACCTTGCTCATGAAGATCGATAAAGAGATCAGAAGTGCGATCACTCGAAAAGAGGAACAAGAAAATACATTAAGGCAGATCCGGGCAGCTAGAGAACATGTGAACAGACTGACCAAGTATGCAGATCCGTGTCACTTGATGGAATGCAAAGCTCGTATAGAAGAGCGGCTTCAGCAGTTGTCAGAAATACAGGTAGAACTGTTGGAATTCAATCAGGGTATTGAATTTATACCAAATAGCGAACTGCATAAGATACAAGAACTAGGCCTCGGTTCTGTACGGAGAGTAACGACTGTTGATGCTTCTAAATCCTCTCTTAATACACAATCTGACAGAGAAAGCTTGCAAGCTTTAAGCCAAGTGTCCCTTAGTGTTCACTTACAAGATTGTTTAGGAGAGCTTGCGAGAACCGCTCCGGTAAACAACCTGGAAGTCAGTGTTGATCCCACAGAGGATATCAAAGATCTTCAAGTATCAGATAACATAGCAGGGAAGTGTAATGTCGTGTTTACACCAAAGGTTCCTGGACATTTCATTGTCAGCGCGATGGTAAATGGTCAACACGCGTCGAACAGCCCGATGGGTTTGGATGTGAAACCACAGGAACTGAAGGTCATCGGGGAGTTCGCTTTGACAGGAATGACGAAGCCACTGAAAGCGCTACCCGGTATTGCAGTGAATAAATCAAATACAAAGGTCGCTATTACGGATTTCGGCTCTGACTGTGTTTATGTGTTTAACATGGAAGGTGTACTGCTCAACGAAATTCGAATCAAAAAGGGTCGAGGTCGACAGCTAAAGGGATCTAGTGGTGTTGCATTTCTGGATGATGAAAGTATTGTCGTATGTGACTGTAATAACAATAGGATGGTAATATTCGGCACAAAAACTGGACGAATTCTTTCTTGGTTTGATTCCCCTGGTAAGTTGAGACTTCCATGGCGTGTTCATGTTGACGAGCTGGGACGTATAATGGTGTGTGGTAGTGGAAGTGTACATGTTTTCACAAGTCATGGCGAGTATCTGTTCCAGGTTGACCAGCAAGTGTGCGGTAAGGGTTTCGATCCCTTCGGTGTAACATCTCATGGCGATCTGTTATTTGTAGCCGACGGTGGTAACGATGTCGTGCACGTGCTAGAGATCCAAGGACGCTCGGCGTCAACAGTGACCAAGCGCCGAGAAATAGGAGGCGACCTTGATTGGGATCCCCGTGGAATAGCAATAGACAACGAAGGTAACTTGTTGGTAGGTGACTATGTATTACCCGGCATACAAAAGTTCACGATGGAAGGTCGGCGTGTTGGTAATGGATGCCATGGTGATTTCAACCCTTTTGACCTAGCAGTACTCACAGATGATCGTATTCTGTCGATAGGTCAACGCAACGAAGTCTTGATTTGGGGGTAAGCTTTATGGATACTCGCCGCCTTCGACACGAACTGGACACGATTAGACATCTTTGGCGCAAAGTTGAAGTTTGTTTTTGTGTTATCGACGGAACGGTCCCATTGAAGCTTTGCACGCGTATTCGGAATTCGTCAAATCACACTAGTGGTCTGCTGCGTTCTGATTGGTTGAGCTATACGAAATTACCTTATAAGAAAAACAACAACAGTAAGCAAAATTGACAGAAAAATCTGAAACCTACCTTACTATATATTAATTTATCCACTATATCTTTTTTCCCCTTCAATTTATGACTTGTTAGCCTCCGTATTAATAGTGGCACTGCCACGTGACCACCTTGAAAGCTTAAGCTACTATGGTCTCTGCGCACCTTAACTTTTCACCTATATAATTGTAATGTTTTTTTCTTCTCTTTTTGATGTATTTCCCTTCTACTGTAAATAATTTAAACAAACATAAATAGTCACAATAAAACTGAACTGAACTGAGCTACTAGTAGGCTATAAGTTATAGCTTACTAGTAGTGAAAAGTGTCGGATTTGAAAGCCAGAAGATGGCAAATGACCAGACCAGAAATACTTTTTGGGAGCACAAATTGACCTACTAGTGTGATTTGACTAAAACAATTATTCCTCTCGCCCTCATGGCCTCTGAATCAATAGCCCATTCGGCCTTCGGCCTCATGGGCTATTGACTAAGAGCCCATTCGGGCTCGAGGAATAATTGTTAAATAGCAGCACACTTTGCCATACAATAAGCAGCTTTAGAAGTTTGTATAAAAAACAAATTCTACTTACATGGTCAAAGCTCCGATCGTGGTTATTTCTCAGTTATCTCCTAAACTGAAGAAAACAAATTACAGAGCCCAAATCGAAGGTCTTTCATTCTCCTCCCCTTCGGAATGCTTTCATGAATTTATTACAAAAACGCACTTAAGCACCACCAAAACTGCATTCATTATGTATACTACAGGGGGATGGGGGGGGGGGGGGGGCAGAGGATTTTTTGTTGACAATGCAAAATTTTCAGATACCCCCAAGGCATAACATATTTTTTACGAATCCCCCCTCTTGGTCAAAAGGAAAAAAACATGCCCCCCACCCCCAATACATTTTTTTCAATTATATGTCGAGGTAGGGTCGCGTCAATAACATTTTTTTCAAAAGATGCAGAACAAGGCTCAATGATGAAAAATACAAAGCGTAAAAATGCAAATAAAAATCCTAGGTGGCGGTACTCTTTTGTGTGTAGTGACTTTCTACGAAGTGATCTGGTGCGCTCCTCGATTGGAACCTTACTACATAGACTGAGTATCATTTATTTTGTATTTGATTGTTTGGTTTGTTTTCCGTTGTGCGCGCAAAGCGCGCCGCAATTTTGACAATGAAGCTACAAGACTATTAATCAAAAGTCCAAAGGTGTTTTGGTCTGGAATTCTGGTAAAGCAAGAAGGCCTTTTACGATTTTTTAAGTTTATCATTCTTTATGCGCGCGAAGCGCGCAGCTTTTTTCAACATATCAGATGAAAGAGGGTAAATACATGAGAATATTAGTGCAAGTGATATTTCTTCAGGAGGTTCAAACTCGGTGTTCAACAATTGAGCCTTCTCATTTACTATCAAACTGCACAACCTTGTCTTAAATATATATAATACCGCAACAAAAATATGCATCCCCCCTTCATGTTATGAAAAAAAGTTGACATCCCCCCTTTTCCAGTTCCTACATTTTGAGATCCCCCCTCAAAATCCTCAGCCCTCCCCTGTAGTATACATAATGAATGCAGCCTAACGGAGTAGCTATTTGATACATAATTATAGAGCCATCTCAAAATTCGATATAGACACACTTTGATTGTTTCTCATTATGTCAACTATCCTATTTTTGTCCCTAACTTAGCGCACACTGAAACTGGACAGTTTGAAAATGAGCGCGCACTCAAATTGGTCATGTCTGAATGCTATAAAATTAATAAATAACAGGACTTTATGTCAAACAAAGAAATTGAATTCTAAAATTCCTCGAAACACCACATTCAGACTCTGTGGCATGGGAGTTTCTGTGGCATTGGAGTTCCAGCGAATTTTCCCACACAAAGTTATTCTAACAACATTCAGCCCTATTATAAATACATATTTACCCTCGATTTTCGAGATCCTAGATTCTTGATTCCTCCTATTAAGAACCCTACCTTAATAGACAGTCGAGAGCTCTGCTCAGTAAAAGGATACTCATAGATGCGACGCCTGCGAAGTGAAAAGTCTTTAGGGTCATCTGAGTACCGGGCTCTCCGATGCTCTGGGCACAAATAGCACCCACAGCCGAGCCCGGTTCCATACGGGCCTCAGGTACTTTTCTCGGCACATGGATAGAAAGAGCGTCAGCTGTGTTTCGGTGCATCTGTTTAGCCAGTTAAGGACTAAAAGAAAAACAAAATCGGGACATATTAGCCAGTTCACACTACACAGAGACGAGTTTCACGTCTTGGATGCAGTTCCCAGTCTTCTATGATCAAAAGTTTGGCGATAATAAGCCGACTAGTTTCCGACTAGAATTGACAAAAGACAGGAAATTGTTCTGACGAGAAACTCGTCTCTAGTGTGAATTCGGCTATTATTACGTACCTACAAAATCAGTGGATATTTACTGTTTTGCATCGCGCTCGAGCTTCCGTGCCAATCGCACACGTTTCTAGACAATAGTGACAATTATTTCATAATTCATCCAACTGATTTTGTGAATACTAAAACAACTATTTCCCTTTTTCGAGAAATACATCGTCAAAGCAGTTTCACTTGTAAATATTTTTTATTAACTTTTTTTTTGTTTTATTTCACTTTGCAAACGTCGTGACAAGGTCAAATGAAGCGGCATCATTTGATCTGAAAGGAAAGATCGACAGAAGAAGTTCGACTGACGTGCGACGTTTGCCGTAGGCCTTACGCTTAGGACATACGTCGAATTAAAGAGCCTGTGTCAGCCGCCATTTTGACAGCATAGCAACATACCAAGTCGGAGAAAGCATCCATTTCCATCGGCGGATTTAGAGAATATAGAGCAATGTTCTCAACTGAATTTGGTAAATCAAATCTGGAACTTTGTTTTTAGATGTTGATTTAGATATTTCTGCACGTAATTCGCCTCCTAATATCGAACGAAATCAATAACAAAGGAGTGGCTGACACGGGCTCTTTAAAGTCGCGTCGATTACATATTTTCAAACAATTAGTCTACGAGTTCGAGTTTGCTATGAGTCATTAGATAGTTAACGAGGCGCGTAGCGACTCATAGAAAACGAGAACGAGTAAGTCTAATTGTTTAAGTAGAAATCCACTTGCATACTACCTTCGAGTTGTTGCTAAAACGTATTTATTTTCATGGATTTAGAAAGTTTGCGCTACTCGCTATCTATTACGTGATAGGATTCGTGATAGTATGCGAGTGGGTTTCTAAGACTAACACCTGGGGCATTCGTCGAATTAGGGTCGCGTCGATTACATTTTTCTCAAAAGATACCGACTCAATACACTTTCAAATAACAAATTATCTTTTTTCATAGGATTCAAGTATATTCAAAGCCTTCAGTCGGTAGATTCCGCCGAAAATAGCACTCAAAAAGGCGATATCGCCCTCGTCGCTGCGCGACTCGTGCTATTTCTTAGCGGAATCTAGCCCCCTGAAGCTTTGAATAATCCTATAGAATCCCATGCTGTGACTCTATCTCGCGTGCTGATTGGCTGAAATCGAGGACGATTTTTTGTGGAATTACATGGCTGTAAAAGAAGAATTCAATGAAAACACAGGACACCCACGAAATTAAATTTCTACACGACAAATTTTACAATTTATCAAGCGAGAAAGCAAGAACAATTACTTTCTAAAGTTTTAAATTCTGTCAAACACTGTATGAAACGACGCTTCGCTAGCAAGATTTTTAAGTTGCATTTTCCTGAAATTGAAACATTTTGGCAATGGCTTCCTTGGCGCGCGTAAAGCCTTTTTTGTAAATTATCAAATCAATAAAACCTCCGGCATGGGATTCAAAGAAAATCCATTACCCGACTCAGGATTTTTCGACTTGAAAATTCGATATCGCCCTTGTCGCTGCGCGACTCGGGAGATATCGATTTTTCGCGTGAGATTTGTATAGGTAATCATACGACTTCGAGTGCAATTTGAAATTAATTTGCACGAGTGAGTTTTTCAAAAAGTATCAAAATTGCACGAGCCCGTAGGGCGAGTGCAATTTGAGCTTTTTGAAAAACTCACAAGTGCAAATTAATTTCAAATTGCACGAGAAAAGTCGTATGATTACTTATTAATAATATACACGCAAAAATTTTCAGAGAAAGTCAGGTTTCAAGCGGCCACATTGTGCACCGAACGCATGCCAGACAAACGAGCAAAGTTTACAAATCCTAACTTGACAAGCTTAAATAAAATGAACTTGACACAACAATTTCATTTAAAGGAACAGGTGGAGTTCTGTTTTGTCAATCATCAATTTTATTTCCGATTCCAAGGTAAAATAACATAGCAGAGCCTGAATTTACTAGGTTTCTTTATTTAGGTTTCTTTCAGTGTGTGTTCGGTCAACCGAAACACGCAAAATATTGTCCAGAAAGGTAGACATAGCTTCCACAGAAGACATACCTGAAATCTTCTCTTGTGTAAACTTTCTTGTAACAGCTAAACAACGAAGATTTACAGGAATTTGACCCGGGAATCTTTGCGTATCAACAAGTGCTTTTCGTGTAGACTTGTGCAGTTCATTTTTCCCGCTAGGTTCGTGCAATCAACGAAGATTTCCCTTCATTTCCTTCCATAACAAAGAACCCAAACTCAAACAAGTCTTGCTAAAGTCCATAAGGAATTCACATTTTGCTTTCCACAAGTTTCGGAAGATGAATTTCATGAACAGAAACCGATTTTTCTCCCTCCATACAATCGATCTCCATCTTGGCTGGCTCAACAGAATCGAGTGGCGTGACTCAGCTAGCGCGCATTTGATTGGCTCGTACGCAAAATCCATTGTTGTATAAGCCAATAAGAAAGCGAGAAATTTGTAATTTGCACTGAAATTACATCTTTTTGCACTGAAATTACATATTTTTGCACTGAAATTACATTGAAATTGCACTGCTCTCGACCAATCAGAATCGAGAAATTTTTTGCGTGTATATTATTAAGTGTGGAATTCCCTCGTCGGGTAATGGATTTACTATAATATCTAATTTGTAGTTATCGCCCCGTTTATGTACTAGCTGATCAAGTAAAGTTCATTGAGAGTTGAAGTGATGAGTTGAAACAAGTAGCGCGAGAGCAAGCTGATGAATATATGTGACACTCATGACCATATTTTGTCATTTGTTGTACAAAATGACCACATTTGGACTATTTGCATTAATATTTACCATATTTGGACGACATAGTTGGCGCGCACGCCAACAAAAAACCGGACCGGTACAATTCTGGTACGGTACCGTCGCGCGTTCACACGGGACCTGTGGTACCGGACCGATTTTGGCACGGCAAGGCGTGCACCGTCCCGTGTGAACACTGTTACAAAACGTGCCAGAATTGTACCGTACCGTGTGAACAGGCGGTACCGTACCAGAATTGTACTGGTCCGGCATTGGACCGGTCGCGTGTGAACGGGGTCTTAGTTTACTTTTTTTATTGTTTGCTTTGCTTTTGTGTGTTATGTTAGAGTGCGCACACTTGTATAAGCAGATTAACGGAAACGTTTCCATATATGGTCATTTTTGTTCCGCGAATACTTCGCAAGTTGCTAACGATGCGCTCTCCGACGTTTCAACTCCTTATACTATATGTTTATGATTGATTTTAATAAACGTCAAAAAAATCGTCTTATTATCGTCTAATCACTATGTTACTGACCTTTCGCGTGCGATTTCTTGACTTTCTTGCTGCTGACATTTAAAAAGACATTAGATATACATTAGATACCATTCCTTATCAAGAAAAGAAGCCGTCAAATTGCGACGGAAAGCTTTTGGCTACTGAAACATTTTAAAACTTTTCAATTTTTTCTAATTTTCTCACAGTAAAGAATTCTTTCAAAATCCTACGACAGTTTCGGAGTCGCACGCAATGGACAAGCCGAGCCGAGTCTCGAAAAAAAGCTGGCGCGCGGGACAGGGCCTCAAAACAACACCAAAACAAGGGTCAGATGACAACGCGCGCCGGCGAGCATGTCTTTGGCGCGAAATAATGTAAACAAAACATCTTGAGTTTTATTTAGTTGGCTGAGTGTATCAAAATACCTTATCGCCACTTGAACGGGGACACGTTTTCCGTCTAAAATCCGTTTCGTTAGGTATTCACAGTTACAAGCTAAAAAAAACTACATTTCGCGCTATTTTTGGAGTTGTTTCCGCACACTTTCACGGAACAGTTGCTCACCATTTTGACAAATTCACCTAACTATACAAAACTTCAAATAGAGGCTCCCACTCCCACGATTACGAAACGATGAGGGCTCTGGTTACGAGATTGTTTTGTGGGTTTCCTGTGTCCCGCACACGCGCGCCAGCTCAAAATGGCGGGTAATTTAGCAGCGAACATCAGCCGTCACATCGCAAATTGATAACATTGATAAAAGCGATATAAAAATACCACTGCAGGAGCCCATCAATAGGAGCTTTCATCTTTGGTACTGGATCCGTGAGGCAGCATTTTCCTGACCTATCTATTTTTAGATCAAATTTGGCGCGAATCGTTTCAGAAACTGTCCAATCAGCGTCCAGTCAGCTTCCAGATCTCAATATTGTAAAAAACATTATCTCCATCGATAACATGGGGGAAAGAAGCGAAGAACTCTGTGAGTCAAAATCCTCTGTTAATGCCGAAAGTAGTTCATTACTCAGTTCAGTACCTGAGATAACAGTTATAAAGAAGTCCAAACCTCGAGAAATCGCGTTTTGGCCTCCGCCGCAGTCTTGTGTTTCGGCACTGTGCGGACCTCTTTTCTTTGCTTTGCTTTGTAATTCTTTGTCCTATATCTTTGTAACCTTATGTTAACCCTCTGCCCGCCTCGTTAGCTAAGCTATTTGCGGGCACTGGCTTTTTATTCAGTTGTATGTAGAAAATAAAATAAAACCTGGAACCAGCAACAAATTTGAAATGCAAATTCGCATCTGAAGATAACCAGGTCAGAAAGTTGTTTCTCTCAGCAGTTCTGTATTAAATCTCGCGCATGGGTCATGTCAATGGCTGTCACCAGTGCCCCCCCCCCCCCCCCCCCCCCCCCCAGGTAATGAGCCGGGGAGATCTGGGTTCGAGAATGGGGCTACCTGAACTATACATGTTACTTAAAGCTCCTATTGATGGGCTCTTACCACTGTCATTACCTTTTGGACTTGACGTCCGCCCCATACTTGGATTGAGTCTTTTCAATCTTGTCCGCGAGCTGGTCAATAAAAGCCCTACCAAAATATATTGCGTTTTCATCAAAGTTAGTCACGCAGAAAGAGAATAGGTACAAAGCTTTGACCGAAGGGAATTTATTGTGGGCATAAAATAGAGTAGACTTTGAAAATCATTACCGCTCAAATACCGACTTTATAAAGCTAGGTACAGAGAACAAAGAGAGAAGTTGATTATCCAGATAATTTAAACTTGTTGAATCCGCGAGCTGGTTAAGGCCAGTTTCAGACGTCGAACTTTTGCTGTGTCGAATGCAATTATTAGAAATTTAATTTACAGCTAAGAGGACACTTTGTCCAGTGAAAAGGGCAAATCTAGGTGAACCATGGCAGAACAAAAGGAATGTAAAGTTTGTTTTTCTTGTTTATTCTTTCTTTGGTTGTGAAATGGAGAAAACCAGTCGGTTGAATTGGATTCGACGCGGCAAAAGGTCGACGTTTGAAACAGGCCTAATAGAAACTCTACAAAAAGTCAACATATGGCGTTTTCATTAAAGTTTGTCGCGCAGAAAGAGAAGAGGTATAATGCTTTGTCCGAAGGGAATAAACATTGTAAAAAAACTTCGCAAGGTGTTCCACAGGGATTTGTTCTTGTCCCCATGACACGTTATTCTGTATTTCTGAGCAATTTCCACTTACGTTGTTTCCTTTCGAAAATCCTCACTACAGAATTCGAATTCTTTGCCGTCGATAATCGAGTTAGCGATTTCACGCACTTGGCAGGACGGCAAGGGTTTTTCGTCTCTCATCGCGTGATTACACTAGTATAAGGAGAAATGATTGACGAGTTGAGGGTCTCAGGTGCATCATGGGATATCACGGCAAGATGGCGATAATAATAAAGCGCGGTTCACACTAGAGACATAACGACATAAGAACGTTATGTCGAAACGAAGCCACTAACTTTTGTTCGCGTGAAATTTTCCTTATGTCGTTTTGTGGCAAGTGTGCACCAGGCATAACAATAATAAAATGGCAATGACAATTGCGATGTCAATGAAAATGGCAAAATGACAATGGCAAAATGACAATGGCAAAATGACAATGGCAAAATGACAAAGGCAAAATGACAATAGCAAAATAACCATGACAAAATGACCTTGGCAAAATGACCATGGCAAAATGACCATGGCAAAATGACCATGGCAAAATGACACTATGGCAAAATGACAATGGCAAAATGACAATGGCAAAATGACAATGGCAAAATGACAATTGCAAAATGACAATGGCAAAATGACAAAATGACCATGGCAAAATGACCATGGCAAAATGACCATGGCAAAATGACAATGATAATGACAATGACAAGATGAAAATCGGAAACACTTTCTCCAATCCGGACACGTGGTAAGCTATATTTCAAATCGATTTCAACTACCACTGAAATTCATTTCTGCAAACATATTTTTCATACAGCTGCTGTAATTTCAAATTAGTTAATTTAACAAGGTCAACGATTGTATGAAAACAACACACCAGAAGCAACCATCGACTTGACATGTGCCACTGTACACTTATGCAATAACCAACCCCACCCCCATCAGCAAGATCCGCAACCCCCATCACCATCGCCATTGCCGATTGCGATTTCTGTGGGGATGGCGATGGTATGAACGGCCAGCGATTTTATGGAGATTTCACTTGCGATGCCGCCGCGACGTCACAGGCGTTTTGAACATGTTCAAATTCCACTGCGATTTCTTCAGATCGCTAACAAACTAGCAAATATCGGAGGGCCAAATCGCCTGCCGTTCAGACCGCGCGATATGACGTTGACGATCGCCGCAAAGATCGCACCTCAAATCGCAGCTGAAATCGCGCCGTGTGAACGGGCCTTCAGACTTACCTGTATGTGACTGAAGACGCGTGCGTAATCGAGCGGTTTATCCTTGCCTTCCATGTCAGTGGGATCTAAACCATCTCCGCCATATTTAAACTGCACGATATCTCCCGCGGACGACCTGACTGTGATATCGTACTGTGCAGACAGGTCCTCAAGAGACTGCCAAAGGAAAACATCAGAAAACAATCACAGGGTGCACAAGCTTTCGACTAGACTTCCTCAAAGTCCTTTCAAACGTGTTTTACATATGCGGGTTTATGTCGCTTTTGTTAGTAGAGACCTTAAGCTGCAACGACGGCAACGAGAACGACTACGGCAGACAACAATACACTTGTTCAAAGAACACAATTCCTACACATGCAAATGTATGAAATCGTAAAATAATAATCATATAAAGACGATGGGGTCACATACGGTTTCTACAACTCGGGAACAATGCGTTTGTGCAAGTGGAAGTGGAAGGGGAAGGGGAAGGGGAAGGGGAAGGGGAAGGGGAAGGGGAAGGGGAAGGGGAAGGGGAAGGGGAAGGGGAAGGGGAAGCTCTAATCGCAGTGTGTAAAAAGGGTTCTGTACCTTGACCAGACGTCTCTGCATGTATCCAGTCTCGGCTGTTTTGACGGCTGTATCCACGAGACCTAAATCGGAGAAAACATAGAGAAGCTAATTTCAGATGAAATTTTCTTGGCAAGCGGAAAAGTAAAACAAAAGTTCACAACTTGGAGCACTACAAAAGGAAAATTCTGTACAAATCCCTATTTGTTGTATATAAACTTGAAATGTATTTTCCTAGGTGGTGCCATCAAGATTCCAAAACGGAATTAATACGAGTTATCCCTTGCATACAAAAGTCCCTGATACAAACCACTCAAAGTATGCTAAAATAAAGCAATTCATAGTTCCGACCTGTCATTCAAAGCCATAGTTACTGTTGTTATGTCCCACAAACAAACCAGAGTTATCCTTTAAAAAAGTCCAAAAACATTCCGATCCCGCTTTGGTTTACCAGATATCTTTATCTTCGGATCATCGAAGTTTATACTGTCGTAAATGGCAAAAAAGTGCTGTAAATCGGACTGATTTCGGAATCCTGAAATACTGTTTGTGGGACACGATCAGTTCCCATGGGAGAATCTTTCCAACTGTGATTGGTATCTCCAGATAGCGTGAAATGGTTTCATTGTTTGATCGGAAGTATAAATAGGTTTCATACTTTCTGGTAACCAGATTTATGGCCACACGTTCCTCTTCATATATTCTTTCATAATTTCCCCCAGCCTTGCTTGTATGCGGTGAGAAGGTAAACCGCTGAATGTGCGCGGGCTCAAACAGGGCTTTCCCTGTGACGTCACGTTCCTATGACGTTACGCTTCTACCACAGGAAGCCCACCCAGAACGCAAGGGGCTAGGCTGAATGTCCCTACCTTCACGGCCCGCCATAGTGTGGAAGAAGAACTCTGTCGGGGTTAGTCCTGAGAAGAAACTGTTCTTCACAAAACCTTTGGCTGCTGGGGATTTGGCTAGAAAAAAAGGCAGGGGTATCTTTAAATGCTGTGTATTGTACAAAATTCTCAGTGCAACCACAGCTACAAAGGATCCTGGGAGGCAGAGAATTCAATAGAGTCCTAACAACTTGTCGTCACAACTTTTAGAAATTTTTTAGATTATACTCCACGACTAATGAAATACCAACTCCGAAAAACGTTGCATGCAAAAAAAGAGGCATAAAAGTAAGCAACTTATCTTCTAGCCGTACACGAGTGCACTACTAATTGGGGAGACGATGCACAATTTACCCCCCTATCTCTATCAGAGCTCCAGGTGAAAGGAATTCAAAGCTATAAGTAAGCTACTCGGAACAGAGAAAAATCGATACGGTTCGTTGATGGGTTAACTCCGGTGTAATAACCATTCCCAGAGGACACCTTTGTGTTCAGTTCTTATTTCATCATGATTCGTTCTACCAAACAAAGGAAGCTTTGTGACGCAGTTCGTGAGTAATGACAGGTTATTACACCGGAGATAAGCCTGGTTGATCCGGGATTCGAACTCAGGACCGTACGCACAGTGTGCCGTGCACAAACACACTGCGCCACCTAGCCGTACCTAGGTATTCATCCTAGGGCTACAAATGAGTAGTTGTAATGGTGCAACCTTGTTTGAAAAAGGTGTATACACCTAATTCAATAAACGGTGCTTTGGGATTTTGGTCTTTGAGCGGGGAATACAAAGTGATTCTTTGCTTAAGAGTGATCACCGAAAAATGACGCTCGACCACCGAAGACCAATTTCCAACTCAACCTTTTTTTGAAAAAGTGTATTATAAACTTCATGTTCTTTCAACATACAGTGTCGCTTGAAGTGCGGTAAAGATCTATCCTCGAATCCGTTTGGTATCCTCTTGCCGGAGATGGCCTGTTGTCCCACACAGGCAATCATCTGAGAGATATTGATGAATGAGCCTGAAAAGGAAGACGTAGAGGATGATATTACATGGGCGCGAGGAGATACGAATTTCATCTTGTTGAAAATTTATTGCACGAGTGTCGAGCGCAGTTCTGTTTTTCATATAAACGTCATTGAAATGCTAAATTCTAAGTTCTATTCGAGTAAAATAGACCTCTAGATAAATAAAATTGACTGAAAACATTGCATCTATTCGAAGCGATTGAGAGCCGGTAAAACGATTACAGATCAATCACGTTTCTAATTGTTTCGCGTCCCCGTACAGCCAAGAAAACAGACGGACTGCAAAAGACCTATTCCAATTACATCGCCACTGTCCCTTGCTTTTGGAGAGCATATTTACTGTGTAGAGAGTTCGCGCTGCAAGTCAAGTGGGAACAAAGCTAATTTGTGAAGCTTGATTCCTCTAGCTTACCTTTGGAGCCACACACGGCCATGGTGAGAGGTGTGTTGGATTTCTGTAGCTCTCGCAGGCATGCCTTGCCCGCGTGGTCAAGTGGGAACAAAGCATAATTTGTGAAGCTCGCTTCTTCTGGCTTACCTTTGGAGCCACACACGGCCATAGCGAGGGGTGTGTTGGACTTGTGGAGCTCTCGCAGGCATGCCTTGCCCGCGTAGTCAAGTGAGAACAAAGCAATATTTGTAAAGCTCGCTTCTTCTAGCTTACCTTTGGAGCCACACACGGCCATAGTGAGAGGTGTGTTGGACTTGTGGAGCTCTCGCAGGCATGCCTTGCCCGCGTGGTCAAGTGAGAACAAAGCATTATTTGTGAAGCTCGCTTCTTCTGGCTTACCTTTGGAGCCACACACGGCCATAGTGAGAGGTGTGTTGGACTTGTGGAGCTCTCGCAGGCATGCCTTGCCCGCGTGGTCAAGTGAGAACAAAGCATTATTTGTTAAGCTCGCTTCTTCTGGCTTACCTTTGGAGCCACACACGGCCATAGTGAGAGGTGTGTTGGACTTGTGGAGCTCTCGCAGGCACGCTTTGCCCGCGTGGTCAAGTGAGAACAAAGCATTACTTGTGAAGCTCGCTTCTTCTGGCTTACCTTTGGAGCCACACACGGCCATAGTGAGAGGTGTGTTGGATTTGTGGAGCTCTCGCAGGCATGCCTTGCCCGCGTGGTCAAGTGAGAACAAAGCATTATTTGTGAAGCTCGCTTGTTCTGGCTTACCTTTGGAGCCACACACGGCCATAGTGAGAGGTGTGTTGGACTTGTGGAGCTCTCGCAGGCACGCTTTGCCCGCGTGGTCAAGTGAGAACAAAGCATTACTTGTGAAGCTCGCTTCTTCTAGCTTACCTTTGGAGCCACACACGGCCATAGTGAGAGGTGTGTTGGACTTGTGGAGCTCTCGCAGACATGCCTTGCCCGCGTGGTCAAGTGAGAACAAAGCATTATTTGTGAAGCTCGCTTGTTCTGGCTTACCTTTGGAGCCACACACGGCCATAGTGAGAGGTGTGTTGGACTTGTGGAGCTCTCGAAGGCACGCTTTGCCCGCGTGGTCAAGTGAGAACAAAGCATTACTTGTGAAGCTCGCTTCTTCTAGCTTACCTTTGGAGCCACACACGGCCATAGTGAGAGGTGTGTTGGACTTGCGGAGCTCTCGCAGACATGCCTTGCCCGCGTGGTCAAGTGAGAACAAAGCATTATTTGTGAAGCTTGCTTCTTCTAGCTTACCTTTGGAGCCACACACGGCCATAGCGAGGGGTGTGTTGGACTTGTGGAGCTCTCGAAGGCATGCCTTGCCCGCGTGGTCAAGTGAAAAAAAGTATAATTTGTGAAGCTCGCTTCTTCTGGCTCTTACCTTGGAGCCACACACGGCCATAGTGAGAGGTGTGTTGGACTTGTGGAGCTCTCGCAGGCACGCTTTGCCCGCGTGGTCTCTGATGACGGACAATTCCTTGAGAATGACGGCCTGTAAAAATCAAAGCACCCTTATCGTCAACGTGTTGATATGTTATGATTACGTGAGACCCTGTTATGAGACCCTGTTATGATTACGTCGTCATCGATGTCGTTGCAGCAATTTTCCCTTTCGTAAACCATCGTTATTCTTTGGACGGCACTTTCTCGCGTTTAGTTACCCTAACCGGTAACCCTATTACTAACCCGAAGCCTAACCAGTGCGCTACGATTGAATTCGCTGGTTTGGAGGTGCTTTGAACCATAGTTAATGGAGCGGAATGGTTAGGAAGCCCGGCAAACTTCAAAGGGTCAACACAATAGCGTGGGCTGGATGTTGAAAGGGGCTATCACGTGATATTGACCCTGCACAATCTTTTGTTTCATGCTCATCTAATATGCATGCCTGGTTGAACACTGAATCTTACTGGTTCAATTTTGGTACATATGTACCGTGACCCTGCACAGACAAAAGGATTCCTCTGAAAAGGTGAACAAAAACATAGTAGAATAACAGGGTGTCAGGTTTTCTAACCATTCCCCTCTATGAACTATGTTTGAACGAAGCTATATGAATGATAATGACTAATTGTCCCAAGGGATCAGAAATGGCAACAACCTTTCAGAGAAATGGTAACGACCGTTCTAAAAGGTAACGATGGTTTAGGAAAGGGAAACTAGCGTCGTAGCGTCACGTGATCATCTAGTTCTACTTTCCTTGCCCCTTTTTCCAGTTTTGGTGACGTCACCCATGTCGTCAAGTTTTATATGACTTATCCGTGACTATATAGCACGTGACCATGGTAACGTTCCCTAGCCTCCCTAGAATTTTTCCCAAGTTCAGTAGCGCTAAGTAACATGACCCAGAATATACACGCTTCTCGGCGCAAGTTATAGTTGTGTTACAAATGACGAACGGAAATCGTCAACCTGTCTCGACTAGTGTTTAAACTAGGAGGTCCGCTTTTAGGCGGTGCCTTCAGTTTTAAAATATAACAGTTTTATAATATAACGTGAGCCTACCTCTAGAGTATCATCGGCGGAGCACCCTGGCTGGGTTTGAAGTTTGCCTTCTTTGAATTCCTTGATGTAATCATCACATTTAGAATAGCTGACAGGAAAAAAATCAGAGAAAATTTGAATTACTAAATAATCAGCAAAGTAGGCAAAGATAATATCATAAAAAGGAAATATACTTCTTGTTAAAACAGGGACCAGAGACGGCCACTTACCCAGTCATGAGCAGATCCTCCTTGGCCAATAGAAGACCTTGACCGGGTGTGACGTCACCAATACCGATAGAAAACCCACGGTTACCTAGCAACGAGTGCAAAGAATTCTCAACATAAGTGGCCAACCACTGGACTCGGTGTTTTTGCAACAACAAAAATTAGGGGTCCTGTGGTAGCAATTTGTTTCATACAAATACAGGAGCCGATTACCTGGCTAGGAGCGTCCATCTAGGGGTAGGAAGGTGTGACAGCGAATTGGAAAATGAAGTAGGTCTGAAGTTATTGCTCATGCTCGTAGTGAGCGGAGAGCAACACTAATCTGCTACAGTAGCCCATTACCTAGGAGTGTCCATCTAGGGGTAGGAAGGTGGAACAGCGAATTGGAAAATGAAGCAGGTCTGAAGTTATTGCTCGTAGCGAGCGGAGAGCAACACTAATCTGCTACAGTAGCTCATTATCTAGGAGCGTCCATCTAGGGGTAGGAAGGTGTGACAGCGAATTGGAAAATGAAGTAGGTCTGAAGTTATTGCTCATGCTCGTAGTGAGCGGAGAGCAACACTAATCTGCTACAGTAGCCCATTACCTAGGAGTGTCCATCTAGGGGTAGGAAGGTGGAACAGCGAATTGGAAAATGAAGCAGGTCTGAAGTTATTGCTCGTAGTGAGCGGAGAGCAACACTAATCTGCTACAGGAGCCCATTACCTAGGAGCGTCCATCTAGGGGTAGGAAGGTGTGACAGCGAATTGGAAAATGAAGCAGGTCTGAAGTTATTGCTCATAGCGAGCGGAGAGCAACACTAATCTGCTACAGTAGCCCATTACCTAGGAGCGTCCATCTAGGGGTAGGAAGGTGTGACAGCGAATTGGAAAATGAAGTAGGTCTGAAGTTATTGCTCATGCTCGTAGTGAGCGGAGAGCAACACTAATCTGCTACAGTAGCCCATTACCTAGGAGTGTCCATCTAGGGGTAGGAAGGTGGAACAGCGAATTGGAAAATGAAGCAGGTCTGAAGTTATTGCTCGTAGTGAGCGGAGAGCAACACTAATCTGCTACAGGAGCCCATTACATAGGAGCGTCCATCTAGGGGTATGAAGGTGTAACAGCGAATTGGAAAATGAAGCAGGTCTGAAGTTATTGCTCGTAGTGAGCGGAGAGCAACACTAATCTGTTACAGTAGCCCATTACCTAGGAGTGTCCATCTAGGGGTAGGAAGGTGGAACAGCGAATTGGAAAATGAAGCAGGTCTGAAGTTATTGCTCGTAGTGAGCGGAGAGCAACACTAATCTGCTACAGGAGCCCATTACATAGGAGCGTCCATCTAGGGGTATGAAGGTGTAACAGCGAATTGGAAAATGAAGCAGGTCTGAAGTTATTGCTCGTAGTGAGCGGAGAGCAACACTAATCTGCTACAGGAGCCCATTACATAGGAGCGTCCATCTAGGGGTATGAAGGTGTAACAGCGAATTGGAAAATGAAGCAGGTCTGAAGTTATTGCTCGTAGTGAGCGGAGAGCAACACTAATCTGTTACAGTAGCCCATTACCTAGGAGTGTCCATCTAGGGGTAGGAAGGTGGAACAGCGAATTGGAAAATGAAGCAGGTCTGAAGCTATTGCTCGTAGTGAGCGGAGAGCAACACTAATCTGCTACAGGAGCCCATTACATAGGAGCGTCCATCTAGGGGTATGAAGGTGTAACAGCGAATTGGAAAATGAAGCAGGTCTGAAGTTATTGCTCGTAGTGAGCGGAGAGCAACACTAATCTGCTACAGGAGCCCATTACATAGGAGCGTCCATCTAGGGGTATGAAGGTGTAACAGCGAATTGGAAAATGAAGCAGGTCTGGAGTTATTTGTAGAAAAATAGATTTGCCGCTTGAACTTTTCTGAACAAAGCATACGCCACCTGCTTTCTAATTGGCTGAGCAAATGTAAGACATAGCATGAAAATTTGAAACTAAAAATACTTCATGGAGGTGTCATTTTCCAATACGCTGTAACATTGTGAACATAGGGGATGGACGCTTCTAGCTTTGACAAATGCAAAGCCTTTTAGTGGGAACTTGTCATCCTCCTCGACTAGAAAGTCATATGATCGGCCCCTAAGATTACTCGGCGTTGAACGTTATATTTAGTGTTATTGAAGATCCCCATTCACACACTGTTTGTCACTATCTAGGATATATCTTATCACAAATCTTGAATAACTACCTACAAACAAAGTTGAATCCTTGATTTATCAAATTCAAGAGAAAAAATTGCATCTAGTTTTCTAGATCAGCCGATCAAAATGGACGCATTCTTTTCTCTGACTGGCCAATAAAATGGCGACCGAGGAAGACGATTCGTGCGTTACGTACTTAGGAAGAAGGGGCAAATCCTGGCAACCCTCCACATTGCATCAGCTGCAACCTAGAGAAAGAAAGGAACAGAGGAGTGCTGATTAAAGAGCATATGAGTAGGACGCCGGGCTCGCAATCCGGAGATCCCGAGTTCAATCTCCGTTATGCCCACTTGTGTTTTCATTGTGGGTGAGTTTCTTTGGGAAAATCTGGATTCGGATTCGACGTAAAATTTCATGGATTTTTGTAGAACGTAAGAAACGCTGAACACGAAAAAGGATTTTTACCATGGTAACAGTCGGTGGACAACCCTCTCACACGTGAAGGGCGCACGCGTGATGACAACTAACCACTGACCCAAAGTATTCTTTCCGAATCCTTTCCCAAAGAAACGCAAGGATTCAGAATCCGTCGAATCCGGATTCGGATTGAATCTCCTGAATCCACGACGAGGGTGGATTCTGTGGATTCAGAATCTTTTTTTGGATTTCTCAAAAGAAACGAAAAATCCATTTTTGGATTCCACTTATTATAGCAGAGCTTGTATGTACTCCTTCTGAATGGGATTTCAGAGGAATCGTTTGTCTGAGTCTCATGATCTAATTTGATAATCTGTGCACATTATTGATCACTGTTTGTTTACCTGTTGTCCAAAGTCCCGTAAAAGGGCGTAGAACACGCTGTTCTTGGATCCTGACCCCAGCACTGCCTTGTCCAGTGCTCCGCACATGAGATCGCTATTATGGATGACCACGACTGACAAAAAACATAGGAGTTTCGGGTATTCAGCACTTTTTTCTTTTACTTTGTCATTTAGCACCGTCACAGAAAAAAAACATTGCAATTGAGCATAAAAACTGTTGTCTTTTCCATTTGACATTAGAAGACAAATTGCGTGTAAAAATCTCTAAAGAAACATCTAAAAACAAAGTTTCATATTTGATTTGCCAAATTCAATCGAGAACATTGCTCCATATTCTCTAAATCAACCGATGGAAATGGATGCTTTCTTTGATTTGCTGACAAAATGGAGCCTAGAAAAGGAAGTAGATGGACACTACTTACATGAATCATTAACACACATGTCCTCGCCAGAAGTGTACTGCTTCCCGCGAGCGCGCAAGTTCATCCTGACCTTGACCTTGGGATTGGGCCGTAACAACACGCTGAAGACCTGTTTACCGGTCCACAGTCGACACGGCTGGGAAAAAGAGACATAAGGTTAAATGTCGATCTACAAATGGAGGTTCTTACCTGACTCGATCTTTCAGGTTACTGCGATTTTCATAATTCTGCGAACTTCCACAGTTTCGTTTCAAGAACAATCATTGGAAAAGCTAATATTCTGGTAGCTTCATAGTATTTCTGGTCAGGAAGAAATCAAGCAACTGAACTTTTTACCTTTTCCACCCACGAGCGTCTGCAAAGCTTCACGCATGGGCGGGAAAACTTTGAAGTTCAACTGGCAAGTTTCACTTGCCGACAAAACATGTTTTTGTAGAGCGTGTAGACGGGTAGATGCAATCGACAGTAAATTAATTCTCAATTTAAAAATAGCTTTAATAATAATTACTGCGGTAATTTCCGCGAACTCTGCATAGCCTGATTTTGCAAGATCTATGAGTGATGTTTGTGGGACAGAGGAGACAGAGGGGGGGGGGGGGGGGGGGGGGGGATGCCGCGCGAGTATGGTTTACATAGAGCAGATTTCGTATGACTGTGAAAAGTACCGCGAAAGAGTTGTATCGCGCCGCGTCTGTGACCGTACCGCGACTACGCGATTTCGTTCGGTATCTACAGCAGAAAAACAGCAGGCCAGGTTCGGTACCGCCACCGCGACAGTACCGCGCCGAGTCACGTTACTTTTCACAGTCATACGAAATCTGCTCTAGTGATTTTGAGTTGACGCGTACGTGCGAGAAAAATTGCCACGACTTAGTAGTAACTGGCGGTTTTGTGTTTTCTTTTGTGTGTGTTTTGACGATTTCATCGGCAGCGCACGAGACGTTCGATAAATGGCCGCGCGAAGAACGGGGTGCTTTTGGGGGCTTTTTTTAAGCAGGCTATGATTTGCCTGACAAATATTGCTGCAAAAATTTCAAGTGTAGACGCGCGTTAAGCATTTTTAGTTCTGGAATAAATCTATGGAATCTCGACCTGAATCGCCAACAGCCCATTCGTGGAACTCTACTGCTCCGCTTTTAGGCAGTGCCCAAACTTGCATGATAATACTACAAACCTTTTGAATAGCGGGAGGCGGCAGCTCGATGTTTACTGCGGAGTCTTTCCCTGCGACCATGGCTGCACAGAGCTGAGCGATGTGACTACGGTCAAAGAAGACGTCCTTGTATGTCAATAAATATGCACCTACAAAATATTACGAGGTATGTCAAACACAAAACCGTTTCCAGATTTGAATATACCTTTTCCGCTTGAATGGGGGTCCTGTGGTTTGTTGCCCTAACTGGCACTCATGCGAAACAATGTCTTTGTTCGGTCACAGGAATATTAAAGAGCTTGCTCGTGCGTTAAGGGGAAAAACAAAATATTTCGTTCGTTTGAGTGCCAGTTAGGGAAACGAACCACAGGACCCCCGCTCAAGCGGAACAGGTCATAAGCTCGCGCTCTCTTTTCTTTATAAATACCATTGTAACACAACTAACAGGAAGCAACGCGCGCGTACAAGGCACCGTTGTGCCAGATTGAACTAATACTGTGAAATTTCCAAGAAAAGACAGAGTGACCCTCTTAAAATCGTTTGCTACCTGTAATAAAGTCTTGAATGGCGGCAATGAGCGGTTCTCCATTCCTAGGAGTTACGAGATTATTCTTGACCTGAAATAAATAAAAAGCAAAATAACCGATAACAAAAACAAAAATATAAGACACGCCTGGAAATTACTGCCGGTCCTCGGACATTGTCCGATCAAAACTATGGCAAAATATCCGATCAAATCGACAAATGTCCGACCAATTTCCAGATATGTCCGGCCAGTGCCAAGTTCTTATCGCGGTTAATTAGATTGTAATGCGAGTCACAGGAAACAAACAGGTCCCGAAGGTACAAAGGAAAAAAAAAACATTGAGTGTTTTCTACATGGCTACACCTAGGTGTTTAGTTCTAAGTGGACACATCGTCACATCTGTTCTGACTACCGAATGAGTCCACGTTGACTCCCGAAAGACCGAATAAGACGAAATAAACTAGACTCGATTTCTAGAACAACAACTTCTCCTTCGCTCTCATTCGCGCCGAAAACTACATCTCTCACGCGACTTGGGCTCACGTGACTACATGCAATACACAAGGTACCCAAATTCTGACCCTAACATATCCCCCTCCGGATTTGCATGGATTACAAAGTGCAAATCACTAATTACCAAAAAATGTAACAAATGTTCAATGTCTTTAACTTCGACTTAATAAATCTTAAAGTCTTAAACCTGAGTGTTCCGTGTTATAACAAATATCTGATACTTGACATCCGTGGCGCTGTACAAAGTTCCAGTGTATTACATTTCTAGTTATCGCAGTACAATTGTTATACATCAGCTTCCAAAGGTGAGAGTCGGGTTATAGAACGCCGTAGAATCTTCCCTCCGACTCTTACATCCACTACACGTACAAGTCCGTCTCGACCTGGGAAAACTTCCTCGATCCTTCCGACCTTCCAGTCACGTCGCTTTGCATCCGGGTCAATACGAGCACAGTGTCTCCGTGTTTCATGTTCTCCGCTGGTAGGAACCACTTGTGTCTCGATCCTATGTGAGGCAAATATTCACGCATCCATCGGTTCCATACTTTACGAATGAGTTCCTGCACACGCCTCCATCGTTTGCGCATGTTATGTGCAGTTGTGTCAACGCTATCTGGAGCTAGCTCCCCTCCCATACATCCAATCAGAAAATGGTTGGGAGTCAACACCATCTCGTCGTTGGGGTCGTCACTCACTGTAGTTAAGGGTCTCGAGTTCAATAAACTCTCAACACCTATAAACACAGTCATCAGTTCTTCGTCGTTAACATCCGCTCCCGATAATTCCGCATAAATAGCTCGCTTAGCAGCCTTAATCATACTCTCGAACACTCCCCCGAAATGTGGAGCTTCAGGAGGATTGAAGTCCCATGTAACACCTTTGTTGGAAGTGATTCGCGCAACTTTGTCTTGATCAATCTGACCGACCAACTCCTTGATCTCCCGCGCAGCCCCTACGTAGTTAGAACCATTATCACTGCGCATCAGTTTGGGCCATCCTCGTCTTGCTACCATCCGCGTAAATGCATTCATAAATGCATCAGTTTCTAACGATGTCGCCATTTCTAAGTGACAGCACCGCGTTTGTAAACAGGTAAACAAGCATAAATACCGTTTGCTTCTAGGTTTCCCGCGTCCTTGCATGGTAAAGAACGGTCCTCCGAAATCTGTCGAACAGTTATCAAAGGGTCTATGTGTCACCTCTAACCGTAAACGAGGTAACGGTGCCATCTGCTGTTGTCGTACAGCTGCTAATCGATAAAATCGAGTACACTGCGCACATCCTCGAACGCAATTCTTAACATTCTGCCGCGCATGAATGACAAAGTATTTTTCTCGTAAATGGTTCAGTGTGAAGTTTACGCCCATTTCGTGACCTTCCGACTCGTGATGATACTTTACAATCAGTTTCGTAACAGCATGGTTGTTAGGTAAAATGATAGGATACTTAACGTCCTCCGATAATTCCTCAGCATATCGCAGTCTTGTATTACACCGAAGAATCCCATTGACTAATATGGGTGTGAGTGACGCTACTCTTATTGGAGAGAGGTTTGTTCTCTGCTAACGCTTGTACTTCCTCTGAAAAACACTCCCTCTGTGCTAATTTGATCAACTGTTCCTCTGCAGTCTTTAACTCCGCACTCGTTAAATCTGGACTTTTCTCTCTACACCTTTGTGATTTCCGTGTATTGTTCACAAAGCGATTGATCCAGCCTACCAAACGTACTAGTGAGATTCCTACTTCTAATGTTCTCTTTGCATTAACCCTATACCACTTGGAATATCTACTAAGATCAATGTGACTCTGATCATCAGCCTGTGCTTCAAGTGTGTGATATATAGTACTCACAGTTGGTTGCTCTATGTTCACGTCCTCAGCTGGTTGTCGTTCTCTCTTGTTCGACTTCACCTCCTTGTAAGCTTCTGGAGCCTTTCCAAACTTACGATCTGGCCATTGATCTTCTTCACGCTGCAGAAATGATGGACCATGCCACCATAACTCATCCGTTGCTAACTCCTGAGCGTGTGCCCCTCTTGTCGCTTGGTCCGCAGGATTGATCTTGGTTGGAATGTAACGCCATTGAGCTGGATTAGACTCTTCGTGGATTTCTCCCACACGATGAGCCACAAAGGACTTGTAGTTACGACTTTGTCCTTGGATCCAATAACCAACATTTGAACTGTCTGTCCAGAATGTAACCTTGTTCATAGGAACACTGAGCGCTAGACATACTTTCTTAGTGAGTCTCAGTCCTATTAAAGCACCCATAAGTTCTAAGCGCGGAATACTCATTGCTTTTAGAGGCGCTAACCTGGTCTTTGCTGCAATAAGTTGAATGCTTACCGAGCCGTCTTCGTACTCATGTCTAGCATAGACCGCTGCTGCATATGCACATTCCGATGCATCACTGAATGTGTGAATAGTGATATCACTTACTGGTTTGTCTTCCTTCAGACATCGTGGGATGCAAATCTCCTCCAGCTGTTCAAGTTCATCAAACCACTGTTTCCACTTTACCTTCTGATGATCCGGTAACTCATCATCCCATCCCAGAGCTTCCATCCATGCCTCTTGCATCAACAACTTAGCTCGCAAAACAAATGGCGACAGAAATCCAAATGGATCGAATATTGTTGCAGTCTTCTTTAAGACATTACGCTTGGTAAATACAAACTCTGCAGGGGGTGCACTCAAACGAAATACAAAGTTATCGTCTGACACCCTCCACAACACTCCTAAAGTCTTCGTTGACTTTGACTCACTCATTTCTAGTCTTACTTCTGTTGCTCGATCTTCTTTCGGTATGTCTTCAACTACTTCCGGTTTCTGAGACACCCACTTCCTTATATGGAAACCTGCTTTGTCTCCTAGCTCTGTTAACGTTTGCGTACTTCCTTAGCTTTCTCCACTGACTCTACTGAAGGCATCAGGTCATCCATATAACAATTGTTCTTAACTACTTCACTCCCTAAAGGATACTCTTCCTTGTGGATATCTGCATGTGTCTGCCAAACATACTGAGCAGCAAATGGGCAATAACAGCCCCCAAACACATATCTCGTGAATTCGTAGGTTTCTGGTTTTCTACAGGTGTCTAATTCCCTCCAAAGAAATCTATGTAATGGTCGATCTTCAGGCATCAGTGTCAGCTGGTGGTACATCTGACTTACATCACCAACTAACGCCACACTTTCTTTGCGAAATTTAACTAAAATGTCCAAAATGTCTGATTGTAACTTAGGGCCAGTTAAAGCTTCACTGTTCAAGCTCTTACCTTCCACTTGCGCTGATGCATCAAATACTAGGCGTGTCTTTGAAGTGGATTTGTCTGGTCGACTTATAGGAAAATGTGGAAGTAACCACTCAGTTTCTGTTTCTGGTTCTTCGGGTGGTACTTTACGAATGTACTTCTTATCAAGATACTCGTCAATCACTGCCTGGTATGATTCCGCTAACTCTGGGTCACGTTCCAATTTCCTCTCAGTGCACTTCAGCCTCTCTTCAGCCATTGGTCGGCTATTAGGTAAACTGGGTCGATCACTTCTCCAGGGTACTGCCACAGAGTAATGTCCATCTTCAAATTTCAAGGATTCACTGACCTTTCGATATGCAATTGTCTCCTCTGGATTCATTACTTGTTCTGTAGGGGTTATTCCCATTGTCTCTAAATCCCAAAAGCTCTTCAAAGTCACATTGAGATCATCCACAACACTATCTTGTACACGCACTCCCTCAGACTGAACAGTGCGAAAGGTATGACATAACTGGGTGTTACATGCTTCTCCAGTGTCTACCTTAACTCGTCCTACGGCAGTCCATCCTAGAGGACATAGCCTTGCGAAAGGTTCTTGGTCTCCCCCAATGACTTCCTTCATTGGATACATTAGCATATAATTATCAGTGCCTAGTAAAATGTCAATAGTCCCTCGATTAGCAAGCTTTGGGAAAGAAATGTTCCTGAGATGGTCCCATTTGTCCTTAATGTCTAACCAATTAACAGGTTTCATTCCTCCACAGATTTTCTTGGATGTCTTAGCACTAATCACTGTATCTACATTTCCGTCTACACTTTCGACACCAACGTCAAGTGGCATCGAACTGAATCTAACTTGTTGATTGTTAGCCACATTTACAGTTATCACATGCTTGTCCCCAGTTATTCCTAATTCTTCAACTACATCTTCATTTATATAGGTGGTATCACTACCCTCATCTAGGAAGCAATTCACTAAGAGTCTCTTATTGCCATTCTTCAAAATTACTGGGATTGTTCGCAATGCTACGTTATTGATACTTGCTGCATGTGTATTTGCATCCCCCTCCGTGGGACCCCCCTGTTCCTTTGTTTCTCTTTTCTGTGCCTTTGAACTATCTTCAGTGTTATGTAGAAGCCTATGGTGAGTTTCTTTACACCCCTGAACATTACACTGCCACCCTCGTGTACAGTCATTACCAAGATGTGTGTCTCCTAGGCATCGATAACAGAGTCCCAATTTTTTTTGCAATTCCCCATCTGTCTTTCACTGTTCTAGCTTTAAACAAATCACAGTTCCAAATTCTATGGGGGTTTTCCCCACAAAATTTACACTTAGGTGTCTTATTATCACTTTGATATAGTCCAAATGTTCTTCCCTTTCTTTGTTCTTGTCTTATTCCTGACCCCCCTTTAAGCCCATGCTTTAATTCTGCTGCTTTGATCTGGTAATCTGCTTCTTCAGCAGTCCAGTCTTTCAAAGTGATTAACGATTCTATCTTCTTATTCTCTGTGAGCCATCTATAGTACTGTGCAACTAATTTCTCAGGGAGTTTTTCTAGTATAAGGTTGTACAATGTTCCTATTTCTAAGTCCGATTTCCGGTCATTTTCTTCTAGGTTAATAACTGCACGTTCCAAAACGTCTGCGAATTTTTCGAGATCTTTAGCGTTACTCTCTCTTACGTTTTGCATCTTTAGCAATTCTTCTACATGCGACTGAATTTCTCTTCTACTTCCTCCATATTTTCGTGTTAATCTAGCTTTGGCGGCTTCATAAGCTGTTTCCGAATACCCTAATCCTTTTATCGTTTCTAACGCCTCGCCCGCCAAACACGCCTCAAGCCTTAGCATTTTAAACTGAGCAGACAAAGATGTCTTGTCGACACATGAACTGAACGTGGCGTTCCAATGTGCAAATTCGGTTTTATTACCACTGAATGTGGGTATCTTTATTCGCTCTAGATTCCTTGCTCCTACATCACTATTATGGCTCGAATTATTCGTTAGAGAACTACTGTTTGGACTTTCAACATTGTGAGTAACCTGAGGACTTGTAGAGGGCATGTCTGTGTTTTGAGTTTGACTTACCGACGCCGATTTGACCGATTCCATAAGCGCCTTTCTTGCAGTTCTCAATTCATCTTCTAGTCTCTTCTCTATCTCTTCAATTTCCTCTTCTGTTTTTCTTTTGAGCTCTTTCTCATTCAGCTTACTATAACCTTTCGCTAATTCTTCAAGTAATTCAACAATTTCCACTCTTAATTCGTCGATTCTAGCGAGGATTTCTCCGACGGCGATGGTTTCTTTGTTTTCGCTTGCAATCTCACTGGCGAGCTTATTCAATAGCCTCGTCAAGGAGCTCTTAGCTTTCTTTTTCCGATTCTTCAGACTTTCTATCTTCTCTTTCAATTCCTCCGGACTACTTGTTTCTTCGGACGGAAGCATTTTTCAGCCACTCTATTCCTTCTTTTCCCCAGACAGGACCGAACGACACTCCAAAACCAACTCCAAACTGTCAAAGCATGCACCGTTGCACGCCGCCGACTTTGTGAATGAACTGGCCAACTCCAAGCCACTTATAACCACTTTAGGCTCCGAATTCCGATGAAAACTCTCCAAAATCCGACAAAAACTAAGCTAAATCCGACTAAGAAGGACCATTTATGTTCTGACTACCGAATGAGTCCACGTTGACTCCCGAAAGACCGAATAAGACGAAATAAACTAGACTCGATTTCTAGAACAACAACTTCTCCTTCGCTCTCATTCGCGCCGAAAACTACATCTCTCACGCGACTTGGGCTCACGTGACTACATGCAATACACAAGGTACCCAAATTCTGACCCTAACAACATCCTAGTAGTTTTCGAAGGAATGCTGAGACCCCGTTCACACGGTACCGATACAATTCTGGCACGTTTTGTAACGGTGTTTACACAGGACCGTGCACGCATTACCGTGCCAAAATCAGTCCGGTACCGCAGGTCCCGTGTGAACGCGCGACGGTACCGTACCAGAGTTGTACCGGTCTCGTGTGAACTGGGTCTGAGTTAGTATCAAAATCTTACCCCCATCAGTGTTAGAGCTTCGGCCTTTGCCTCCTCGGTCTGTGGCAGATGTAAATTCATCTCGTCGCCATCGAAATCCGCATTATAAGGCGTGCAGACGCACTCATTAAAACGAAACGTCCGGTGAGGTCGGACAGTTGCCTAGAAATCGGACAGAGAAAACATAACGCAATTATTAGGGATTCTAGAAATCTCGGATGTTTAGTTAAGTAAGCAGTTTCGCAATCACGTTGTATAACGAATTAAAGGGGACGTATCGTCGATCGCATATACCCGTCCACACGCTCGACTAAAATTATTATTATAATTCGAAACCTTTTTTTTCAGATAGGTAGGTACCCTTTAGGGGTCCGTTCTCTAGCAAATCCAGCAACAATGATTTTATCAATATCACACTTGTTGGTAGCCTGCTGAATTTCAAACGTATTTTCCCTCGAGGGCTAACTTGTTGGTACTTAGGGGTCAAAATCAACTAAGCCACGTCCATTTTGGTACCTTTTAGGGGTAAAATCGAAAGTTCCCGACCAGCACCCCCGCCCCAAAAAGAGGGGAGTCCCCCCTCCCCCCAGGGACTCAAGTCCGCCATTTCTTTTCAATAATAATCAATGAAAATAGTCAATATTCTGGTAGCTTGTTTTTTTCTGGTCAACAAAGCAACTAGCCTCTGAGTAGCACTTACCAAATGCGCCATGATGCTCAGCTTGTGTAGAGAAGGTTGTCTATTGAACAGCACCACGTCACCATCAATCAGGTGACGCTCCACGATATCACCCACCTACAACACATAATAACAGCTGCAGCGGCGGATGCAGACCCTTTGGAAGTGGGGTCGCTAGTACAACGGATATACTACAGATTTCAGACCAAGGGCCTCATTAGTTTTTCAGACCCATTATTACATCGTTAGTTTTATCTAAAGGCAATTATTTTTAATTAAAGATTAAAGGGGGGTGGTAATCTAAAGGTTATACAAGCAATATGTGAAAAGGGGGGTTGCTAGCCGAGCTGGTAGCTCATATCATATACATATTGCTTGTTTGATTTGTTTGATTGTTGTAAGTTACTCCCTTTGGTTAGAAAATAGCGCTTTACAAATTGTGAGATGTCTGATCTCTAAGATGCGGACTGCAGTTTTGCAATCATGAGCGGGGTTACATATCATATACTGTTGTGAGTTCTGTCATTGAGCAAGCCCAGCGGTTTTTTGACGTCCCTCATGATCAGCTTTGGTGTAGTGTATTTAGAGACGAGACCTTGGTTTATTGTCTCATCCGAAAGACGAATACACAGGAAAAATGGCAACCGAACTGCCGCTAGAACCGAGAGCGTTTTGAAAATTGCCTAAGTACACAGTTTTTACCTTAAGCTGCTTTGCTATCAACTTTCGATTCCCGTACTTCAGAAACCTGAAAGGAAACACAGACAGGAGTAAACAACTAGGAGTGTCTATCCAGGTATTACGCATGAGCTCATGTCTCAGGCGGTAAATTCTATTTGTAGAAGCACGATTAGACTCAGTCGCACCGGCGCAGGTATACTTGACTATTGTATGTTTTTTTAAATTTAATTTTACATACATTATAAATAACATACATGTAGGTGGTATGTTCCCTGAATTGCATACATTTTTCTCTGCCCAGTCTATTTCTTATATCGACTCTGTCTACATTTGTTTGGTTTTAATTTACTTTCTCTTTTTTTCAGTCTCTTTTTTCCGACACAAACGGCTGGAAATCGAGCCTAGTGTACCGAATTAAGGTAATTCCCCTGAAATAAAACTTGTCGTAGAATGTTTTTCTTAATTTGTCTATTTACTATTTAGGATATAAGGAATGAAAATATGAAATAAAGAGGGGGTGCCCATGCTCGTTTAGAAACTGTGATGGCGCAAACATACCCCATTTTTAGTGCCTGAGGGTTATTTTGTGAAGGAATACGTGAAACAAGAAAATTGTGATAAAACGCTCACTAATGAAGCAATCCAGTTCGCTTGCAAGTTTAATACAACTGTTGGATGCTTCATTACCTAGGACGAACATTGGAATGTTTAATTTTCTATGTGTGTTGACGCTACTCTTGAAAATGTGCAAAAATGTGCGCACCGCTCGTGATAATTTGAGAGTCTTTGGTGTCTCATTTTGGGGCTTTTTATGGCGATAGCTCAAAAACTTGTCGTGGAAATTTCTTGAAACTTTTTTTTATAACAAGGGAATGCTAGTTTTATCAAAATGGTAAAATAAAAAACGGGGGTGCCCAATCTTGTTTTCGCGCAATATCCCCAAAAGCGACTTTTTCTTGGTGTTTCTCGCTCAAATGGGGATATTTAGCTTGCGCGCGCGCGCGCTCGATTGCGTCATTTCCGAACGAATGATCGCGCGTCCGTGCGCAGAACAGCGTGCGCCGTGCAAAACAGGGGAATAACCTTAAGGCTCTTTTATGACGTCAGGAAATGTCACCAATAAGAAAGCATCGCGTACGCTTGTGGCATTACTTGTAAACAACCAATAAGAAAGCACGAGTTGCAATCACTGACTTACTTCTTGATGTTGTTTTCGCGCTGCTGTATAAAGTTCGCTCCCGGATGTTGGTCGGCGCCGTTCAATACGAGTTTCTTCATCAGTTTCATGTTCGAGGACGTGACCTTGATAGAACAAATATCAAATGGCTGTAGTAAGACCAAATACATCTAGCCAATCATAAACGAGAGAAATACCAGTTGCTGCTGAATGGCTTCCTCGTCAGCCAATCACAACCCAAGTGAAACCACTTTCATGCCGTGAGCACGTGACGGGTTTCTTTAAGTCAAGCAAAGTACAATCGCTATCACCAAGTGAGCACGTGATGAAATACAAAACAGCGTTTAGCTCAAAATTTGAAAGGTCGACAGAAAGGAGGGACCAATGAGAATGCAAAGTAAAACACACACAAAAATTTGACATTCAGCTGAAACCTGCTCTATCAAATTCAAACATAGTACGGTTTCAAAACTGTTTGAAACTTTATAAACACCAAAAAATAAACCAATCACTTTGTGACGAAAACGTTTAAATTATTCTCTTCCTTATCATTTCTCACTAGCAAGAAATGGAGAGGACTCCGTAATCTTCAAATTTGTAGCTCAGCAAAATATGTCGTGGGCTTCCTGTGTCGCCGCGCGCGCGCCAAAAATGGCGGGAAAACCATTCAGTCAATCACAAACGCTTCTCTGATAGACACTAAGGATTTTTTACTATATAAGATTCGTGTAACCATGTTTCGTCTGGAATTTTGATATAGGAGTTAAGGATTGGTGGTTTGCAAACTACGAAAAGGCAGAACTATAACTAGGTTGACGGACCAAAATGAAATAACGGCAGGGTATGTTTTCTGGACTTCGATTTGTTCAGTGAACAAATCTTTCACACGGAAAAGTATGTCCAGCCAACAAATTTACTGCCAGCTACAGGACTAGAACCTTTCCTTTGTGAGAGGAACAGGAACGGTGGAAAAGGAGCGCCGGAACAAGGAGCGGCGGGAAAGCCAAACAAATGCCTTACCCGTTCTGGATATGTAAGAATTTTGCGACATGTATAGGAACCGCGACCTATAAAAAAAAGAACAGAACAAGGCTTCAATTTCCTGTTATCCTGCAGCGGTTCCTGTCAACTGAAATTTACTGGCGCCCAGTCACAGCATTGCAATAAAATCAGTCTTTGGGATTTCAATTGCTTCTCCTTTTTGTCGTTTAAAGGCCCACCACCAACCGAGAGCCTTTGCGGACTCTTAGCCAATCAGAGCACCCGAAAAACAATGGATCAAGTTTGAAAACAAAAGAAAGCGAGGCGCAAAGGCTCCCGGTTGGTGATGGGCCTTTAATAGGGAGTACGTTTACAACGATAGCCGATTTTACGATACATCCCCTCCAACCTATGTCCTAAACAATCTTTACAAGGATTTGTATCATTGTTGTTTACCTGGTCGATTCTCAGGTTCGGGTCTGGAGAGATGACTGTTCGTCCGGAAAAGTCCACCCTCTTACCGGACAGGTTGCCACGGAAACGTCCCTGTTTCCCTTTTAACCGCTGGACAAACCCCCGAGTACCTTTCTTGGGCTGAAATATTTAAAAAACGTCACGATTACGAAATGGCTATTAAAGGGGCTGTTAAATTTAGCTTCCCCGTGTTGAGCAGCAGTTAAATATTCATACTAAGCAATGTAGGTAAGTTTTATCGGCAAGACGGACGATTTTCATACAAATTTTGATGTAACTTCAAGCTTTGAAAACTGTTCATCCCAAAAAATTTCAAAACCTCAATACTGCAATCCGTTTCCATCCGCTCTGTTTTTGGACCATGAAGTCTACAATCACGTTCGACTTGTAGTTAAAGTGCGACTAGGCAGAAAATTAACACATTCCATCAAAAAGATCCATTATCCAAGGGAACAGTAGCGAAAGAAAAATGTGTTTTGCGCGCGCCGTGAATATTATATTGATTTTTAAAATATATCCGATTGGCGATTTTTTTTTCCTTCAGCTATGCGCGATGCATCTTGGGGAGAAGCTCTTCGCAACAAAGGTCTTTGTTCTTCTTTCTTTGTCTTGTTGTTACGTCACAGAAACCATTGTTCATACCCCAAGATGCAGCGAGCATAGTTGAAAAAAATCTAAGAAAATTAAGATCCCGTATCCAAACCTCCCTCACGCAAATGATTTTCTTTGTTTAAGCTTGATGAATTATTAATGAGTTTTAGAATCCAAGGTGAATTGTGAGAAGCTGCCAATTAGATGTGCCTATGTTAATCAAGACCCCGTATCAAAACCTCCTTCACGCAAAAGACTTTCTTCGTTTTAGCTTGATGAATTATCAATGAGTTTGAGAGTCCAAGGTGAATTGTGAGAAGCTGCCAATGAGATGTGTCTATGTTAATTAAGAACCCGTATCCAAGCCTTGACGCTTATGATGTTCTTTCTTTAAGCTTGATGAATTATCAATGAGTTTGAGAGTCCAAGGTGAATTGTGAGAAGCTGCCAATGAGATGCGTCTATGTTAATAAAGAACCCGTATCCAAACCTTGACGCTTATGATGTTCTTTCTTTAAGCTTGATGAATTATAAATGAGTTGAGAAGCAGTGAGAAGGTGAGAATGCATTGTGAGAAGCTGCTAATGAGACAAGTCTATCTAACTTGCCTGCATATTGAGAGGAATGCCTGACATTTCGCTGTTGATGTAGAGAGCACACTGAAGCTGTAGAAAGTCCCAGTCTTCCTGTAAAAAGTATAGAAAAATAGCAGCTCTTTTAGTTCCCATTAGTACCCTGTGACTAGTATACACTAGCCTGCTAGCCGGCTCTCCAGTGTGGTTTTTTTCGAACATTTGATTTTTTGGGAGTGCGGGATTCCTGTGTCGCGGGGGGGAAGACACAGGAATCCCGGGGGGAAGACAGAGGAATCCCGCGCGTCCAAAAAAATATCCGAAAAAAAAATCACTTGAGAGCCGGCTAGCGAGCTAAGTATGCACCAACAATAATGGAATGCCCAATGCGAGAAGGGTCAAACAATCATGATCGACTGTAATGGGCAGTCCAAAAAAATCCACATCCCACTAATCAGGGTTCCACGGTGAATTTTTGCAGAAATCCATCCATGGGAAAAGCAGAATTTCCCAAGGTATATGCATGGAAAGTGTTCAGAATTCACATGGATATCCTTGGGAAATCCGAACCCTTTACATGCTTTTACCAATGGAAATTCAGCTTTTCCCATGGATGGGTTTCTCCAGAAATTTCCTGTGTTTGAGCTAACCAGAGAACATTTCGGTTGTCCCTAACCTCCATGTAATTCCAGTGCATTTTTTCATCCACCTTGCCGGGTAATTAAGTTTACCCACCCTGAACATTTTCTACTGTATTAGGTACCCCTTGAATTCCATGCTGCTCTAAAGGAAACCTACCACGATCATCTGCACTTTAGCACCTGTTGATCGATGCTTGCGAATGACGTCATTCAAGAAGATGATCTCAGTCAGTTTCATGGTTACGTCATCTTCATTGCTAGAACAAGGCAAATATATAATAGAGGATATTACACGGTGGCGCGAAAATATATATTTACCGGCTGGGAGTTCCGTATAAGGAAAAACTGTGACCGAGGGCTGCAAAATGTTGACCGTTTTATTTTCGAGGGGCAAAGAACAATATTTTACGAATGAGCGCATCTTCAAGCCACTGTGTAATTTTCTTTTTATTATATAGGCAAACCAGAAAAAAAAATATTCCAAATAAAAAATGAACTGCAAACTGTAAACAAATGCAATAGAACTTTTCCGCTTGAGTGGGGGCCCTGTGGTTTTTCTAGGTCTGTTCCAACTGGCACTCATGCGAAACAATTTCTTTTGTTTCCTTGTAATGCACGAGAAAACCATTAATATTGATGTCTGGAAACAAAGAACATTCTACGCTTGAGTACCAGTTGGATAAACAAACCACAGGGACCCCAATATCAAGAAAGTGCTGTTGTTTTTATGACAATTCCGCGCGGGCTACCTGTGTAGTTCAAATCTCGTCTCAGGCCCCTAGGCGGGGAACAAAAACAACATAAACAACAACAACCAAAGGTTGAGATTTATGTTAAACGCCGTGGAAAAATGGTGTTTTGCTGACGTTTCGAGCGTTAGCCCCTTTTTGCTCCGACGAAGGGCTAACGCTCGAAACGTCAGCAAAACACCATTTTTCCACGGCGTTTAACATAAATCTCAACCTTTGGTTGTTGTTGTTCATGTTTACGTCTCCGCCGACGCGACCACCTAGTTTTCCCGTAAAACTAGTCACACCAAAAACAACATAGTTTTATAGGTGTGAAAGTCACGATAAGAGAAGATAGCCGAGCGTTAAGCCATTAAGACACTTGAAAACGAAGCCATTAAGACACTTAAAAACTTTGTTCTTACTCCTTTAAGTATACATATATGTATTCTTGGATAAATAAGAAAGCACGGTTGGCTCAGAGTTACGGCGCTGGGTCTCTCACCGCTGTGGTCCGGGTTCGACAGAGGAATTTTCTTTCTGTTCGGGTCTCGGTCTAAACTGCTTCATATTGTGAGTTGAACGTTGTTCTGCTGTGTTTCACGTCTTTCGGATGAGACAATAAACCGAGGTCCCGTCTCGCCTTCCTTCCCTTCCCAGTTTCAGGGGGGACGTTAAAGAACCACTGGGGACGTACAAACCCTCTGGCAGTGACCACCCTCAGTGTCGTGCTTGTGACCGCTTGGCTGCCAGTGGCGCCGTTGATACCTCAGCGTAATTCAGCTTACGAGCTGCAAGTTCTGGGGAGTCGGTCGCTATATTATTATTATATAATATCCTTGACATACATCTCGAAGCGGATTACTATTATTATTTTTTTTTTGGCATAGAATATTAGGTGTTGTTTTTCTCAAAGGCAAACATTTTTGTCAGGCATTTTTGTGCTTTTTAACCGAAAAGAAAAAGTTGTTTATTATTCCAAAGTCGAGGGGAAAAGGTGGTACAACAATAACGTTGCCACGGTCTACATGCACAATATTTTCTAAAATGTATTGCTTTAAGAGATAAAAAAACAAAATGAAAACTACAAAGGATTTGCTTGATAGACGAACAGAAAATAGTTTCCATTCCAATCCATCGAAATTTGGCGTATGTTTCGATCGAGACTCCACAGATCCCTCTTACGCTGCAACTTCGATACTTCAGCTCTCTCATTCTTTATTCCGGCATGTTACAAAGAGTGCTTATCTTACTGGTCTAAACAGAAACCCATTTCGCAGGACTTATTATCAGTTGAAAACTTGCCGAATATTATTATCAAGAATAATAGAATGATTCTTATCGCAGGCCGCCCATGCTATAATCGAAAACTGGTTACCATGGGGATCTTAAAGCTCGGCGCCTTTCTTTCCAACGAAGGGGACTCCGTGAATTTCAGTACTTCGCCAATGTCTATAAAGAAATTCTGCTGCCGCTTATCTTTATCTTGTTAGAATATATCATTTAATCCCTAAAGAGTGGAATCAATTTGCATTTTTTCTCAATAAATTTGACCTTTTTTTGTCGATTCCTTATTTTCACAGTCCGCAATTGTGAGTCCTCATTTTCTCGATACACAGCTATAATCATCTTAACATTGACAAAATTGGGAAAGCGCGCGCGAGTTTTGTTATGATCGTGAAAAAGTCCAACAAAAACAAGTTTTTCTGTCTAAAACCTTATGAATCACATTCGTTTCGGTGACCATTCGCCGATAATCACGTCGGCGACAAATTGTTAAATAATAATAATAATAAAAAAGAAATTAGTCCTCAGATGACTTATTAATATTGATTCAAATACCATAAAATAGAGGCTAAATGGAGCTATTAATTCAGATCACTATAATTTAGATCATCTAAGATGGATCAGAACAGCTCTCTTTTCGCAAACGCCACCCAAAACCAGGCAAACACAACCGGAATTCACACTCAATGTGTCCCTTTTGTTTGGCGTGAAGCACTAAAGGCGACAAATTATGTTTTGTTCTTCCTTGGTTTCGTAAATGCTTTTGTCGTCGTGCTGGTCTTGGCGCGATCAAGAATGAGAAAAAAAACTGAATTTGTTTATTGCAAACATGGCGATTGCAGATATGCTGAAGATGGTGGCAGGATGTCTTAACATCTCAACGACGCAGGTCCTAGATGGACGAATTACGTGTAAACTTTACAGGTTTCTTGCTACCACCACACCCTATGTATCGTTGTTCACTATGCTGATCATCTCCATTGAACGCTTTCGAGCAGTATCCTCTAAACTCTATAAGGAACCTTTGTCTCGCTTCTACATAGTTTCTACGATATAGCCGCGACATCACATCAAGTTTAATTTGTATATATTATATAATTTACTTTGACCTGTACTATCGACCACTGCAGAAACAGTACGCTTGCACCCAAGTTGCAACCTACAATTATTCTATATATGGGATGTCGATATATATATTGTACGTCGTTATATGCGCCATATTACTGGCCGTCAACCTCGCTATCATAACGAGGCTAAGGGCATCCCAAACCGCTATGGTCGTGCAGCTTGAAGAGCAACGGCAACAAAGAAAAAATCGGATTAAGTCTGCTGTCAACATAGTTCTTGCTTCCCTTCTCCTTGCTGTTCTTTGCCTCCGACCTCACAACACATGGTTGTCTGTGTTCTACATGTGTAAACTTGCTGGGTGTATTCCTGGACATTATAAAGGCTGCGCTCGGCACTATGTCCACGTGAGTTTAGATATCTTCCGCATCTTTAACTTTGTGTTAAGCCCTCTCATCTACTTTATATTCCTAAGAGATTTCCGTTCCGTATTACAAAACCTTTGCCCCGAAAAACAAATGGCAAACACAGTCATGTCAAGCCAACGATAGAATTGACCCAATCGTAAAATGAGCACAGCCGTCTATCACAAGGGACATCTAGTCGACAAAAACAAATCCTGGGTAATACCTAGGTCCTTGACTTACAGAGGGTCGAAACTTGTTACGACGACGTTACCGACGACCGGTTAGCGCAGTGGCAGAGCGCGAGGCTTATGTGCGGAAGGTTGGGAGTTCAAAACCCCGGCCGGACTTCTAAATAATTGAGGAGAAGGTGCTGCCTTTGCTCTAATATCTGCAAATGGTCAGACATTCGCCTCTTTTCGGATAAGGACGTTAAACCGTAGGTCCCGTCTCTCACATACACTACACTAACCGGAACCAGAGGGACGTTAAAAGGACCGTCGGAAGTTGCCCAACCTCTGTGTCACAGAACTCACCACAGAACTCACCATACTAACACACACTCGTGTTTGTAAAACTGGTTTCTATAGAATGAGTTATCCATACATGTAAAGCGCTTAGAGCTTTGAGGATAAGCGCTATATAAGCACCTAGCACCTACTTTACTTGTTATTCAATAGTCGTGCTGGATTAATAGTCTGCTTAAGGTATCGTCAGCCCTTTACGCTACTGCTTTAACTATTTACTGTGCCTTAGGACTACATCGAATCCCCAACAAACTATATAGTCCTGAATAACTTTGCAAGATAAATGGGATTTCACTAACTTTAGGGCAAGTTCGTGTTTAAAGTATATAATTTTATCTTGCTAAGAAGCGCCTGAAGATCTATCACCCTGAAGAATATCTTATCTTATGGAAAGAGTATCTTATCAAGTCACAGACCGGGAAAGAAAGATAACCGATAACCGTATATTTCCCTGCACTTTTTGCAGTAACTTAAGCAGCAAAAACTTTGAAGCGAAAAAAAGCTAGCGTACAAGAATTGCACAAAATGCAAAACAATCTTCATCCGGGACAGGGGGCTAAATGCGGAAAAAATATAGCCCGTGGGCAATACGCAAAACACAGCCCGTGTGCCAGCCAATCAGATCACAGGAAATTGTCACGAGTTCTTACCTCCCACTGGCGAGCTCACTGATGACAGAAGGCCTGATGCAGACAGGTGGAGCTAGAATCCTTCTAATAATAAGGTCATGAGGATGGCTCATTCCAGGCTTGAACATCACTAGTGGGTAGTCCTACAGAAATGGAAAGTCAAGGTGGGAGGGTGGGTAAAATAACGAATTCTGTGTAAGACTCGCACATTTTAGCCTTATCTCCTGCTCTCCCGCATTTAATATGAATCTCCCACATTTGATAGAAAAAAATAAAAACATGCCCAACCTTGTGATCTCTGCATTGTTGATCCAAACTTTTGGATTTTGTATCTTTTAACATGCTTTTTCTCTCTATGTGGGCCTTGTACGGTTTTGAAGATTAGGCTGCCGCAGGCAATAACTCAGCAGAATGTTGAAATGCTTGTGCCAGGACAATATCTGATGTCATTCTTGAAAAACCAGCAAAACCAGTCAAGTATGTCACAATCTTGAGCGAGGTTGTGATGTCATTTGATGTGTGGAGAGGCCACTTCAAAACCAGAAGTGACCTCAGCTATCAGTGACGTTACATGTACCTGTTCGGGGATTTGCTCAAAGATATCCAGGACTCTGAGAGGATTAAGAACTTCCTGAAAAGAAAATTAGCACATCAGGGTCAAAAGACAGTCACCAGAGACATAGCAGAAATGACCAATGTCAGTGATTGAAAAAATTGAGAAAAAATGCCCATTCCTAGTTCCCAACTGTCCCAAAATAAATTGAACTGCAAGGACAAAATGTTCAGACAAATTCTATATTGAGGGGGGCTCATTCGAGACAATGTACAGCAAAGAAGAGGGGGCTGATTCTACAAAATACATATGAAAATATGCTGAAAAGTTGGGGACTTCAAGGCCCACCCATACATTTATAGGTTACCTATTACTCATAAATCTTACCTGGGCTTTAGGAAGCAAATTGGACAGTTCTTTGTTGTTTTCAACAGCAATCTCAAATGACTCCTGGAACTCAGAAATAATGGGATCCACAATCTTTTTGGTAGTCTTGTACTTCTCATGGACAATCTTCATGAGGCCAGCCTTACGAACAAACCCTGAAAAAAGTAATTATCCTCTGTTCAATTCCTCAGAGCTGTAAGTGTAAAAAAAAGACTTTCTACACAAAGAGTGGAATTTCGTATGACTGTAGTGATACCAATTGCAAAGTAATTACATCAATTCTTAATAAAACCTATAGGAGTAATTACAAAGTAATTGCGAATTACTCGCGACAGTCATCTGAAATCCGCTCTAATAGACAGGTTGTAATTGGTGGAACTGAGTTTAAGACAGACCAAAGATTAAGCATTTTCTCAGTCAGTCATGAAAAAGCCAAGGCTTGAAAAATAATTTCAGGTAAATGGTTCAAGTGGTCCCCCAAGCAACAGTTCCAAATAGGGTCAAAAGAACTAGGCATTAGTGATATTAATAAAAAATTTCCTGTTCAAATCAGTGTAATAAGAGTGTTTTTCAAATGGCTAAGCATGATTAATTGCAGTGGCAGTATAACAGATTTTTGGAAAGGGGGGTGCATTTCTGTTTTGAAGAGCTATATTAATCAGTAGGACTAATAGAATCTGCAGTCTTTAAAGGACTACAGTTTGTCATGTGTGCCCCCCAACTCACCTCACCTGAATCCGCCACTGAATTGGTAAGTACAAATGTATCACTAAAAGGTTTTATTCAGAATTGGGCAATTCCAGAAAATAAAGGTACCCCAACCATGGACAGCATTTGGAAATTCTGTTGGGATGGGAGGTTTAAAAACTCGGAATTCTGATTGCAAGGGGTTTTTTTCGAAGCTGGATTTCTTTAACCTGCCCGGAATTCTATATGCATGGGGGGTAAACCATTTGGAAATTATGGATGCATGGGGGGGGGGAAGGGTCAAAAACTTGTGCCGCACGTGGGGAGGGTACCTTTATTTTCTGGAATTGCATAATCTATAATATGTGCTGTTGGTTTCACTACACTTGAATATGAAAGCCCAGAGCTGTCAGAACATGCCAGTAACCACTGGAGCTCTGGTGGCTACATACTTCACATTGAATCGTCAACCACATTTTGCCGAATATTAGACACAAAAACGTTTGAATGACAGTAAGTTTGTTAAAATGCAGCCTGAAGTGCACCTTATTGTTTGCGAAAATAAAATAAAAACTGGAATCATTAAATTGTCAGTAGTTCCTCTTAAAAATATCTCAGCTCCGCGTCTTTGTCAGAATTAGCTAGGAGCAGAAACTAAATGTTTGCTTTGAAGCTATGAAATTTGAATGTCGGCTTTCAGTTTTTCTTTAGCAGCAAGCTAATTTTTTGGAGCAGCTGCCTACTTCAAAACATTCTGACAGCTTTGAAGCCACTCTAACAGTACTAACCCTACCATTTATATCTTCACAGTATGGACAGCGTGTGATCTTTTTGCATTTGTCGACAATCTTCTTCTTCAGTCCTTTCTTAGCAAGGGCACTAACTCCAGGCTTGTTAAGAATGCCAAGAAAATGTTTTTTGTCAGCAGGTGGGAGAAGCACTCTGCAGCAAGTCTGTAAAATAAACCTGGATGTTATAAAAAATGAAACTCAGAGACTAAGGGCTACTCACCCAGTTGGAGTGCCCAAAGGTGTTGGGGGACATGACAATACAGTAAAAACCTGCATAAAAGAACAAGTGGATTAAGAACACTCAGGCTGTAATTTGGTCAAAAAGATACCTTATACATAAGAACACATGCAGCCTGAGAAATGAAAATTGTTCTTGTATAAAAAGATGGCTGCTAGTTAGATTCGAGGACAGTAATCTAGTATGGTACATCCAGATCAATATAGGCCTCGCGCACGATGTTGAGCACACTTGAGTTGACCGAGAAATTGAGCTCAAATTTGTTTTAGATCTGCTGTGTTTTCCGAGATCTTGCCTAAAATGCTCCAAAAATAAAAGGAAACAAAAGCCCAATGATCGCAGTTTCTTTATAAAAACAATTTTTTAATCACAGATCAAAAGAGATTGGAGTAAAAAAATATTTTTCAAATGGTGTCATGCTGAAAACTAGAAAGCCGTGCGTAACATGTTGTCTCTCAAACAGCGTTTTTCCGTTTTTGCCTATCGCGCAGGCAAATTTGCCTTTTTTGCCTTATTTGTTTTTGCCTTTTTTGCTATTTTTTTCCTATTTTTGCCTTTTCACGCATAGATTTTGCTTTGCCTTTTTTGCCTTTTCACGCATAGATTTTGCTTTGTTCTTTTTGCCTTTTCACGCATACATTTTGTTTTGCCTTTTCGCGCACATAGATTTCGTTTTGCCGTCTTTGCCTCTTCGCACATTTAATTTTTGCCTTTTTTTAGCGCAGAGATTTTGCCTCGCAGTTCATGGCCTCCCTTTGCATTTTTTGCCCGTTTTGTCTTGTCGTGCTTTGGTGTCTACTGCCAGTCACGGTTTTCTTCGCCTGTCTTCATTTCTGAAAGCCAGTTAACGTCATCGTTTTTTTTTTCTCTTTGTGTTTTGTTTTTATAAAATTTATTTGAACGCTTCCTTTGTTGCTCTTTTTTCTCTCCTTAGCTTGTAAGAGCCGCTCGCCAGCAGTCGAAACAAAGCAAAAATCTGGCAAAAAAGCAAACATTGCGCGGGTAATTGGAATCGGGAGCAAAAAATGCATGCAAAAATGTATGTAGCGCAAAAAAGGGCGTGCAGGGCAAAATAATGCATGAAGCAAAACGGCAAAAAATGCAAAAAAAGGGCAAAACCGGGCAATAAGATGCGCGATGCACGAAGCAAAAAAGGGCACAAAAAGGCAAAAAACTGTGTGGTTGAGCAAATCAAGGCAAAAAAGTGCGCGATAGAACTGGACGTTTCTTGTCTTCTAACTTTAAAAAAAATTCTAACGCTACTTATCGTTGTGCTACTTCATTCCCTTACATCATCTTACTCTACAAACAATGAATTCTGAAACAGCATTTCAAGTGCATCGTTGGCGTGTTTTGTTTTCAGACAACAGATAATAAAAAGCACAAAAAAGTTTATATTTTAAAACGTGCTCGTAAGAACACGACACCAGATTTGATCTGTTTTCACGACACCCTTTTTCCATATGAAGTTTTCGTGGTCTTTAGAAATTCGAAACGCGATAACAAATTGATTTGGGGGTGCACATTAGTTAAACATTATTTATTGCAAATTTCAGAGCTGAACGACCGTTCACTTCCAAGATATATTGCAAAACGCAGCGTTAGAATTTTTGTTACGCGGCCGTGCATAACATCGTGCGCGAGGCCTATAATGTGCTAGACTATTGTACACAGAGTCTACAGCACGTACTGTATGGGGAATTCCAGGGTACATATAGCAAATGTTTTTAGACTTAACTAATTGTTGTTACTAAATTAGTCACCTTCTGCCAATCACATTCTTGATTTGACTGTTGGTAGTGTATGCAGTAAGCTATTATGCAACATTAAGAGACAAATTTTAAGAACACCTTAAGAACATTTTAAGGCTGTTTTTGCAGAAAACACCCAATGTATAAGAACAAATTCAGCCTGAATCCCCAAAACACCTGTTCTTTTATGCGGGTTTTTACTGTATTCCAATTATCTTTGTTCTACTAAAAACTATCTATAGAACGAAAAGCAATGTGATGTACCTGTATAAATGAACATGCTCCAAAACAGTCCACCCCCTCCCCCCAAAAAAACCCTGCTGACCAACACCTACAGCACCCTTAACAGTACTACAAGTGTACTACTTCAACCCTGTGGAATTCAAACCACTAAAATCCTCATTTCAAACATCAGTAAAAATTATTTTTAAGCTCAGATTTGATGAGGAATGAATTTGGCTTTGCACTGATGGCATTCCATGGATGAGATTTTCATTTTTAAAATATCACTGAACCACATATTTTGGCTTCAAAGCACTGTGATTTCAACTTCCGGTTTGTTGTTGTCATTCTGGGATGATCAAAATGGACAAAAATAGAGAGGTTTGTATTGCGATGGTTGGGAATTATCCCGGTTTGTACCCAGGACCATGCACCATGCTAAAAGAAATTAGAAAATAACACCTATGTTGTATTGTGAATGTGCACATTCTGATTGGTTAAAAGGCGTGTTTGTAAGAGACCTGAGAAACACGATTGTCACGCAACGCTGTATGTTATTTTCTAAAAGCAATAAAAATACTTTCTACGTGCTCTCTGGTTTCTTACAAACACTCGGGGAATGTTGGTCGAACTGATAAAACTTGAAAGACACTCGCCTTCGGCTCGTGTCTTTCAAGTTTTGATCAGTTCTCCCGACATCCCCCTCGTGTTTGTAAGAAAGCAGAGAGCACGCGGAAAGTACTTTTATTGCTTAAAGAAAAGGTTGAATGGCCCTGACATGAATACCCTTTACCTTGCAAACACATTGAAGTGCAACAACTGTTGCTCTAAACTGCCCAACATGGAAGACAGGCAACTCCAGGTCTATATATCCATAATGCCCAACACAGTCGGCAAGGCCCTTGCCACATGTCTCACATGTCCTGTCCTTAGAACAGGTACCCTGTGGAATAAAACCATGTTAAAAAGCAGTATACTCTGCAATATCCACCATTCAAACTAGGGTTTGAAAACTCAGACTCCCAAATTCGAATAGCAAATAATTTAATTTATCAGTTTAATTGCAGAGGTATGGAGTTTTTTGTATGGAGAAGAATTTTTTTCTTCTACACAATACGGATATAGGTTAAGTTACAGCCGATTGCGTTTGAGCGTTTTACCTTAACAGTTCGCACGTTATGTTTGAACGTTTGAAAGTTGCATTTCTAGGATGAAACCAGACGTTTCTATGGCGAACCAAAGAGTTCTGTCCTCTCTGATTGGTCAGTGAAAAATACACATGGCAGTTGCCCTTGGAAACGTCCGACTTTTTGTCTCAAAACGCAACTTTTAAACGTTCAAACATAGCTTGCGAACTGTTAGCAGGGTAAAACGCTCAAACGCAATCGGCTGTATTGCGCAATTCTGCGTTATTGACTATCTTCCTCATAATTCTTGAACATCTCCAACAAAATTATTACACAATCCTGTGTAATTTCCTGCACAATTGATTATTTTCCACATAATTTTGCACATATTTTGCCCTCAAATCCCCTGTAATTTCGTTCTTCCGGACACCCTGATTATAAGGAGTGAATATCCAGTTTAAATATGAGAATGTATTGGAAGATTAATGATTCCTAACGGAATGCAGTGTAGTTAGGAAGGTTTTTCATTTCAGATTGAAACTATGTATCATTGTTATAAGACAACACAGACAATTCTTTTGTTATAAACAACCATTATTATAGAGAGATTCTTTTGCATTGCAATCAACTAGCTAAAGCAACAGCAACTTCGTTCACTATCACTTCTTGCCGGATCTTGACAGCTTCGTGCTGTCAAACTTATTGCCTATGTGTTGATGTTAACACTTGTTAAACATATTATTAGCGCCAAATCATGTTCAATAAATGGCATTACCTTGTAATTGTCGACACCCTGGCAATGGTTAATACTCCATTGAGTTGTATGTGTTTTTTTTGTATGTGTTTTTTTTATAAAAGTAAATGAGTTTTCCATATAGTGAAAAAAAGAAATGAAATATGGTATGATTACACTGTGAGGGGTGGCGAATGGTCCTCCGAAAAAACTGTTTTCTCACGAAATTTTAGGTGTTTCTCGAATTCTCGTATTTTTTAATTTGCCATTCTCGGATCTCGGATTATTTTTCAGGTCGTCTGGGATCTCGGACTTTCCAGTTTGTTGTGTTTATATGGCGAATCTCAAATCAAGTTCTCGATCTCGGATTTTGAAAGCAGCGTTCTCACGTTCTCGGAATTTCTCGCATTGACCATTCGCCAACCCTACTGTGTGGTTCCAGAAAATATCCATCTCCACATGGTGTTGAAAAGTTTCCTTGACCCTCTAGAATTTCCAATCCCTTCCCTGAGGAGGAGGAGCTCTTGACTTACCATGTGGGGATCGAGTACCCCATAAGGGACAGGAGAATGATTCTGGTCTGGTGAGTACAAGTTTTTGCTCACGCATTGCAAATGAGAATACTGTTGCATTTGCTCTGGTGAGAACATACCAAAGTTGATGTGGCTTCTGCAAATAATAGATTATAATGATTGGCACCCCTCTTCACAACCCTGAGAGTTAATGGTGAATGGTTTAGGCCCAGTCCACATGTATCTGGATATTTTTTTATCTTGAACTTTTTCTTTTGGGATTCAAAAATTTCGCTGTCTACATGTAGCATATTCAAATTGAATTCACCCACGATACACATCTGAGTCACTCCATATAATATGGAGTATAGAGTAAGAGAAACTGCATAATTTTGGAGAGCAGATCACAAAGATGTCCTCTGGGAATGGTTTGTAAACCAGGGGAGGATCCAAGAATTTCAAAAAGGGGTGGGGGAGGGGGATAGTGAAAATGTTCAAATTTCCACCAGTAAATACAATGAATGTATGGGAAAATCTCCTGAGAAAGGGGGACTCGGCTCTTCCCCACCCCCTGCCCCCCTCCTCTTAAATCCGCCCCAAACGAAGGAAGACCCAATGAAAGTGTTTCGGATTCAAAATATATCCGCATTGTGGACTTGGTCTAGACCATTCAGCATTAAAAAGCCAGCATTACATCAAAAGAATTATCAAAGCAAGATAAAATATAACTTAATAGCAGAATTCACACTTTTATGCTGTTAAATCCTGATTTGATGAATTTAGTCTTTTTTCCGATCTTATTTAATGTTAATTTTTGTATGTAATTTAAAACCCACAAGAATCATCATAATTGATGGAGGTGGAGTAAATGGAAGAAGAAGAAGAACACACAACCACGTGACAGACTAAAGGAATGTAAATTTCCGTCAAACCAAGTGAATTCTTACATTTTCTTTGTGACTCCAGTTTCTCTAAACTGTTCTTTCACCATCTTGTTGAAGTTATTTTCTGCTCAACGAGCAGAAGAGCTGTTTTCGATATATTTCTCACCCCTCAACGTTTCTTGCACCTTTGGCCGCCATTTTGGATGCACTATGATGTAACCACAGGAAACCCACTCGACATTCTATTTTTAACGAAAGCAAAAGAGCTTTTCCAAAAATGCACTATTACAATATTCATTACGATTGCAATCTTTTATGTATAAAAGGCCTTCCAGATTGATAAAATGTTTATCAAATCCATGTTTTAGAGAACAAAAAGCTTTTTTTTCTGAATCGGACTTCCTGTGTTTCACTACCCATCATGCAATGCAACATTCCCGCCAGGAAAAAGGAAAAAGATGGCGGTCGTTTTCAAGTCTTGTTTGTTGTTGTTGTCGTTTCTTTTTAGCACCTTCTGCTACGATATTCCTTACACAGATCCAAGCAAATGCGAAAGAAACCAATACTTCCAGTTTTCATCATTGCGTTGCGTTAATTGTGGCTCGTTTCAAAAGCAAAGTTTGGACAAACTTTCTTGTGTTTGCAACCCTGGTTACAAGTTCGTCGTAGACAACGGCGGTCCGGTTGTTCAATGTAAGGCTTGCCTAATGACGAGCGGGTCGGTGAATAAAACAGCCTCTCTAGATGGTTGGTCTTGCGTGCTTTGCCCTAATAATGTCGGATACGACACTACAAGTGGGACCTGCAATGCCTGTCCGACTGGTTCAGTGGCGGTTGATAGACTTTTGGACGGTCAGAAACTTTCTCAGCGACAATGTGTGGATTGCACCGAGGACACTGCCCCTGTCAATGACGGAGGAGTATGCAAGCGATGTCACTCGACTTATCTCACGACTAATTCAAGCTCCCAAGTTTGTAATTGCCCAATCTCTGGTGGATTATACGTCGAAACTGGTGGAGTTTGCTTGCCCACTTCAGAAGTTATAAGAGAGTCTGAAAGCCTTTACAGTGTAACTTATGACAATGGGAAAAAAGTTGACTCCTTTTACTTCAAAGATAACCTGCGAGCAGCATCTGCACTTTGCAAAAAAGATCAAAATTTCACTGCTTGTCAGTTGCTCGGCAACCTGTGTGTGCTGTTAGACTATGACAGTGAACTGTATGACAGTAAAGGAAGTACAACAGATGCTTGCAAAGAGTTTTTAAACATTGTTGATTCTCGGCAAGATAAAGTTTCGGGACAAACATTCAAAACTATAGATGACTGGCCAGTAAATATGCCATGGTTATATTACAAGGGTGGTATATCAGATGCCTTAGAAGTCTTAGATCGAAGAGATATCTTAACTAGATTTCAAGCAAACAAGGCTATAACATTCATAACAAGCATGACAACACTCAATGGAAGTTTCGCAGGGATTCAGACTGGGACCTCATTATTTCAGCTATGTGAGGAGAGGCCATCAAAACTAGAAGCAGCAAATAAATTTGCTACCACCTATACATCATCCTGTTCTATCCCAGTGAAAAAGCTCATGGAGAAGCCTATGTACTTCTATGATGTCTATTTGAAAATTCAGGATAATCTAATGTATGCTGTTCCTGTGCTTGTTTTGAACTACAAAGCAAAAGGAGTTGCAGTCAATGAGAACAGTGACCGTACCAAGTGGCAGCTAACTCGAAGATTCTTTTTAGTGGAAAATATTATTGGTCACACTTCAGGGGCAGCAAAGGTTGAAGTCATCCGCTATGCCGAGAGCATTAATATAGACATACGATTAAGGACCTCTGATGGTGAGATTTACCCACCATTGATAAAGATCAAGTATAGCTCTATAGAAGTCCAAGATGAAGCTGTTGTCATGGCAACCAGCAAATCAGTCAGTTTCTCCATAACCTACTCTATGGATTTGACAGAGATTGACAGGGATACCAAGGTAAATATTAAATAGATCTAGGGTTAGTTTAGTAGTCTGTTACTGTTAAGGTTACTGAGAACCTTTGCGCACCTCCTCGGACCTATGTCAACCTATATATCGTTGGAAAGCTTATAGAATGGACTAGCAGACTATGGCAAAAAGAAATAACTTTTTGATAAACATAATTTTTTTGAAGGTTTTATTAAAAATGTGGGTGTGACACTTTCAAGAGCTATCGCCGCCAAACTGCTTGACCTTGACTCCCAAGTAAAACATTGTACTAATCCTTCAAGGTGTTTCTCAAAATCCGTGTCTGCGTTTTTTAAAATTTTACGTAGATCAAAAGTTATGGAACTTTTAAATTTCCAAGGTCACATTTTATAGAATTTTCACGCTCTAAAAATTTAAAAAATTTATAACTTTTGAACTAAACAAAATTTAAAAAAATGCAGACATGGTTCTTGAGAGTCAAGGTCAAGCAATTCGGTGGCGATAGCTCTTGAAAATGACACACTCGTTTTTTTATAAAAGCTTTAAAAAAATTAGATTTAGTAAAAAGTTACTTCTTTTTGCCATAGCCCGCTAGTCCATTCTATAAGCTTTCCAACAATATTTAGGTTGACATGTTTTGGTTAAACTAAGGACGAGTATGATTTCTTTCCCGAGGAGGTGCGCGAAGGTTCTCAGTAACCTTAAAAGTGTTGAAGGACTAGTGAAAAGAAGTGGCACTTCTGGGCTCTTTTCATAGCCTGGAAAACAAAAAGGGGATTTTTGGGGCATGCTTTCAAACTTTCAAATTCAAGAGAACTGTATCAACATTTAGTGCTGAATTGCAATATGTTGGGGTTCAATGTTTTTAAAATGCCCAGCAATGTTTTTATGGAGATGGGGTGGTGGTTCATCAAAACTATTGAAGGGAGGGCTGATTCCTCTACCAATGAGAACTTTTGAAAATTTTTCCAGTTTCACTGATCCCCAGGATCATTCAATCCTTGAACAGTTCTCAATCACAGCTAGTTCCAAATTGTTTTGTTTGCAGACTGCCATTGGGTGTCTGTCTGGATTAGCAGCAGTTTTGGCCCTGGTCAAGGTTTTTAGCTGGCGGCGTAGGCATGGCTCAGAGGCCATAGACTGCTCCACCCTTCTCAAGTTCTTCATGTGCTGTTTTGGGACATTTTCTACGATGTATTTCTGGATTCTCTTTGGTCTCTCCTTGCAGTGGCTTGTCTTTTTCAAACAGCAGGTACAGTTCTGTGGAACCATAAACTGGTCAGTAATTATCAATTGGTCACCTCAGGCTTCAAACATATAGCCGAAGACTATTCAGCAACATTTGCGGAGGCTGAGGCAACTGATTGTTGTAGTATAATCTATAGTCTTTCTAAAAATGTTTGATGCATTTAGGGGTATTTTTTAAGTTTCCCATAATAAAGTGGGTGCATGATCGCCAATGCTTTCAATGATATCTGTAATTTAATCAATTCTCCCCTGCCTACAATTATTTTATAAATATTACCAGTTAACAATGATTAGAGCAGATTTCAGATGTAATATGATTGGTTGAGAGAGCACAATGGCGATGCTCAGTCAATTGAAATACAAAGACAAAGTAAATCTGATTAACTGTGCAACTACATCAACCAGGCCATCCCGTAAAAAGTTTATCATTCAGAGATTCAAACCACTTTAAGGAATTTTAATACCTGCTATACGTTTGGCGATGAGTAATTTAGTGTTTTGAAGAGATTTGTGCTCATAATTTTCACAATTTGTAGCTGGAGAAAGGCTAATATTTCGATGTTTGAGATCTCAGGAAAGTCGATATCCTTTGTTCTGTACTCGCTTTCTGATTGGCTAACCTCTTACAAAATGGCCCAACCAGGCCATCCCGTAAAAAGTTTATCATTCAGAGATTCAAACCACTTTAAGGAATTTTAATACCTGCTTTACGTTTGGCAATGAGTAATTTAGTGTTTTGAACAGATGTGTGCTCATAATTTTCACAATTTGTTCTGTACAAAAAAAAAAACAATCAATTTGTTTTTTTTTTGTTCTGTACTCGCTTTCTGATTGGCTAACTTCTTACAAAATGGCCCGGTTGACGTAGTCGCATAGTAAAAGTAAAAGTAAAATCTGATTTACACTCATCTGAAATCTGCTCTATTATGGTACTAAAGAATCTGATTTATTGCCTTTGGTTTTCAGGATGTTGTGTACCGCCTTCTTCCAACAGGATCCCAGGAGAACCTGTTTAGAGATCTCTTGATCATTGCCTTTGTGTTCAAGATATTTGATGTTATACATGTTCTGTGGTCCCAAATCTCCATTGATATATTCTTCATGGACTGGGAAAGGCCTAGAGGTCGCATAACCCAACCTAACCAAGTGGGGGAGAATACAGGAGCCGACGCCCCTGTTAGCATATGGAGAACATTCTTTGTTGCTAATGAGTGGAATGAGATTCAAACCATGCGAAAAATAAGCCCAGAATTTCAAATCTTCTGCACTTTATTCTTCTTGAAAGTTGTTGGGTTTGAGCATTTAGCAACAACAGATCCCTACAGCCAGTTTAGCCTGAACCCTGCTATCAACCATGTGGGAGAGTACAGTCCGATTCTGAGATTTGCAGTCTTGACAGTTGTCTATCTCATCATAGAAGGAATCCAGTGGTTCTTCTTTGGGTTTATTTATGAGAGATTCTTAGGGGACGCCTTGGGGGACTTTGTGGACTTGTGTTCTATGGCGAACATTAGTATATTTATCATGGACAACACGTTATATGGGTACTACATCCATGGTAGATCGGTACACGGGCGGGCAGACACTAACATGAAGGAGATGAATGAGCAGTTGAACAGAGAAGAGGAGGACCTGTGCGGCAAGAGGGGCTTAGAGCCCAACTCCGATAACCAGACTTTTGAGATGGGGATCCCTCTCAAATTTCGTCAGCAATACGATAAGGTGGTGGAGCCCCTGCGGCAGAGGGATCAGCAGCAACAGAGACGGAACATGCCGTCTGGAGGTGGTAAGGCCAGGAATATCAAAATATGAGTTGGCTGTCCTTTTGTCTGCCTAGCAACAACCATAATTTAGTCAGAGAAAGCATGCATTTTGTTTGGCTGGTTTGGGGAATAAATATATGTTATCAAGTTTAAGTTCAAGTTTATTTCTATATACAAAATACAATAGTCATTACCAGACCCGCAGGTAAAAAAGCTAATCCTACACCCAGTTTTTCCCTAATACAGACTGACCTAAAACCAGTACATAGCATTTTAAATCAACAAGAAATTTGTTGTGATTTGCATACAACTTGGCATGGATTTTTGGGGGCAAAAAATGTATTTCTACACTGGTGTTAAGATATTTGATACACAAAAATTCAACCAATTTTTCTCAACCAATCAGAATGGCATAATTTTTGCATGTTTATTATTAACCAAGGAAATGGTTTTGTCTGTTTATTTGTCTGTGTGTGTTGTATCAGTATGTTTGGTTGCTTTTGTGTTTGTTTGCTTGTTTGTGCCACCTAGCAACAATGTCACCCAACCAACAGCATCATAATATTGCCAAAGTATTTTCTATCTATTTCTTTTTCATCCTGTTACCTTAGCTTCTGGTACTCTTGCCCCTGCTGTAGAGAGAAGCATCAATGCGTACATGGCAATGAACCGCTTTCTGTGTGGTTTTATCGACCACTCATTACGGGACATTGACTATCTGATCCAAGATAAGCTCCTACTTGAGAGGATTATAGACCTGGAGGTGCGAGAACAGCCAATGGACAAAGCTGTACTCTACAATGATGATGGAAGGTAATGTGATGCTTGAAGTTCCTGTACCTTAAACCGTTGGCGGATACAGGGGAGGTGCATTGGGTGTGGCATTACCCCTCCCTCCGCCCCCCAGACACACACCTTTACAATACAAAACTGGTTGCTAAGTGCAAAATGAAGAATTGGTTCGAGTAGCCCTATTAAAGGAATCTGGCTCTTCAAGCCAGAAACATACACCCCTTTCCAAAAACCTGGATCCACCCCTGTGGGCCTTGGAGTTCTTCCCATGTATTTTCAGGGTGTTATTTTTATTCTCCAATGTTTGATTTTTTGGCGCGTGGGATTCCTGTGTACCCCCCTCCAACACATAAATCCCGCGCCAAGAAAATCAAATATCCGAAAAGCCACTGGAGAGCCGGCTACCAGGTTAAATAGATGTTTTCTCCATGTTTCGGTTGGCTGGTCATCCTAAATTTGCTCTCCCAGCCAATCAGATTGCAAACAAAAGCCAAACAAACAGTTACACGCGTCTAGTCCTGCAATCATCTGTGCTTGGTCATCACTTCGCCTCCCCTGATTGGCTGGTTTTTGAATGGTTTCCCTTTCTGATTGGGTGTATTTACTGTAATTCACCTGAAATCCACTAAAATGTAGCTATATGTTTTGCTGTCAGATCTTTCAACAACGTGCTATTCTATGGTAATGAGTGGAGTCTGTTGCTGTGGGACCTGATGTTCTTTGCATTCGTGGACTTCCTTGCCATGGATTTTGTTCTAGCAGGCGTACTGACCTACATACTGGGGAAAGCTCTATCCAAATTTAGAGACACATTTGGGAGGCGAAATTTAGCTCGCAAAACATTGGTGGACGAGAGATTTCTTATCTGAGGAACTGTCAAGGCCCGGGGGGGACTCTAAGGTTAAAATGCTAGGGGTGACCGTCGGGAAACTCGAATTTTGACCCTAAAAAATACCTGGTCGGAAAAAATTTCCTCCCTAAAAAATACCCCTCAGTCTGAAAATACCCTAAAAAATACCAACAATTTTGAAAGATTAAATTTTATTCTGGCCGCTTATTTAATATACTGTACATCACATGTATCCTCTCGACTTTCAAAAACACTACCTTATTTGCATGAGAACCCCCTAAAAAATACCTATTTTTCTTACTATACCGTTTTTATTTTCGAACCCCTAAAAAATACCAGATCGCCGATTTCAACCCCTAAAAAATACGACGGTCACCCCTAGCATTCGAATATAGGGAGCCCCCCCCCCCCCCCCCCCCGGGTGTCAAGGTCACTGGGACATGTTATACCTTGCTCGTACAATATTGCGGGATAAGAGATTTTTTTTATCAGAAACGAACTGCCCAGAGCGCTAGGACTTGCGGTACCTTGCTTGTGCAATATTGCTGGACGAGAGATTTCATAGGGATTTCTATCGATCTACGTATCTCAAGGGCAGTAGGACTAGAGAAGAATTCACCTAACCGTGGTGCACGTCGAAAAAAATGGCTAACAATTCTGTCCTCTCGGGCTCATGTTATTGTCTGCATTCCTTTCTCCACGGGCCGGCATGCTTTCTAAAACATTTATTGATTTGTAACGGGCGAGTTTTTAATTTCGACTCAGCCGTGACGGTTATTTTCAAGAACATACAAGCCCGTGGAGAAAGGAGAAAATCGTAGGCGTATTTTTCGATACGCGCCACGGTTCGGTGAATTCCGTAGTAAAACAGTATCTGAAACGTACTGCCGACATTGGAAGAGAGATTTTTATCTGAAAAGAACTGCCAAAAGCACTAGGACTTTTTAAGTCTTGCTTGTAAAATATTGCTTGATGAGAGATTTCTTAAAGAAATATCAAGAGCACGATTCTTCCCAGGAAATATGGGATCCATGCTTTTGTGAGCTTTGGAATCTGGTCTCTGGAATCCAGCTATTGGAATCCGGTCTCTGAAACCCAAATTCAATCGTTTCTCTTTTATTGGAATCCGGATTTCAAGACAGTTTGGAATCTTGAATACAGGAGTATAGAACCTGGAATCCAGCGACTGAAATCCGGAATCAACAGGCTGGAATCAAAAATTCTGTATGGTGTGTATGATATTACCCATATAACAGAAGCACGCATGTTAAAATATACTTGTTCTTATTTATACATTTTAAAAAAGTACACATATATTGACCAAGCCAAACTATAATGGTTGTTATTTATCAATAAAATGCATTGACCAAAACCTGTTGTTTGTTTTTTGTTTGAGTGAAATTTTTATAGATCTACCCGCATTACTTCTATCTCATATTGATGAGGTTTCAGTAATTGTCCAGAAAATGTTTGCTTGGATAAGTAGGCGTCGTCAACAAGAAACATCGCTAGAGCGATCTTGAAAGCGTACGCGGCCAGACCTCTCGAAATATAGGGAGTCAATTAAAATATTTGTAGATATCACAAAGCACACGTTTATACCTTATTCTCGATTTTTATTATTATTAGATCTCAAAAATGTTACATTTCTTCTGTAGAGCTACCACCGTCGCGCTCCGGCAAGCTATACTCATCTAAGATCCCTCCATTTTCAGAGTTCTACAGATTACAATTCAGTCAATTTAGGAATAGCGAGGATAGTCAGAACTTTCCGGTAATTTTTTAACGCAGTTCGCCTACATTTCTGTCTTGTGAATGAAACTTGTAAAGAAATGTTCTACAGTATTCTTAGTCAATATCTAAAAGGAGTCCATTGCAGGAAAACTAAGCTGTACACAGCGGAGTTCATTCGTCTTTGATATCATTGTTCTCCTTTAGACTCGCTTCGGCTTCGTTTTGGTGCTCTTTGCAACACACTTCCGATACAGTTTTTTGGACTTCCTCGTCTTTGTCGTAATAGGAAACCGACAGTCGCACCATAGTGGTTTTCTTCTTTTTCTCTTGTTCAGTGCAATAAGGACAGGTATTTTGTATCGTTCTGTGTGATATCGGTGTGCTTGTCACTGCACAAGACATCTTTAGTTGTAGAATTTCTTCGCGTCCAGTTACAGCGTTGTGTCCTCCTAGTTCTAGCTTCGTTGCTGTTCGTGTTGTGCCCTGATGAGTTCAAAACAAACGCTATATATTGTGTTTGTAACTTCCGTTTAGGTATAAATTTGGAGTTCGCCCCCGTGAGGAAAAAGATTGTACCCGGAAAAATTTGAAGTGGAACTTAAAAAGCAACAAGTTAAAGAGGAACCGAAAAATCCGTCTTTCTATTCTTTTTGAAGCTATTTGCTGGCTATTTGCTGTATACAGTATAGCGAATAGCTTCTAAGTCGGACTCATGTAGCTTTGCGGCTGTCCGTCTGGTTGCCATTCCCGCCAAACGCCCGGCTTGCACTCCATGTACTCTATCCATTGTACGTCGGGATATACTGAAACGATCGTGATCTCCTTTCATGAAGTTTCCGCCTTGATTTATTTGAATTTAGCTACGTATCAACACCACTTAGGGTTGGACCATTAGAAATTGGGGGAGTTTCGATTTTTTTTTTCGCAGACACACACACACAAAAAGTGGAAAAAGATAAACCCACGAGGGGTATCTTGCGCATCGAGCACTACCTGTTCCCGTGTTGTTCCGTTCCCACAGATCGTCCAAATCCACATCAACGCATCAACAAAATGTTCTTATGCTATGTTGGTTTAGAAATGGATTAAGAAAATCTTGTTGCTGTATGTTAGGTACAACAAATTTTCTTATGCTATATTTTGATTGGTTGCAAAAAGGTGAAGCTGTTAAACGTTTTCGCCATCCCCCGGCCCCTATTTGACATGGTAAAAGGCTTTTTCTTCCGTTGCGCGCGAAGCGCGCTCGAATTTTTATAAACGCATTTCATCAAGCCTCGGAGAAAGGGTAGACGAACGTTCCGTTTTTTGTGTATAATAAACAATGCCTGTAGGCTTTATTATTGATGCCGCAAATTACGAAATTATTATTATTCATTTGTGTGAAGCGGTCCACATGACGAATTTCTATACTTGTAACGTCGAACTCACGCTGACCTAAGTGTTCTTCTCTGGTACATAGTGACTGCCTGCCAGGAGTATGACTGCAGGACATTTTTTTGGGAGAGTTTGTTTTTTCTCGGCAAGATACACTTGTTTTTGTAAACGGCGCGACGGAAGTGTCTTTGGTGCGTGAGCTCTCACCGACTTTATATTTGATGGTACTTTCAATGCGCGCGAAGCGCGCCGAAATTTTTATTAAGTGAAGTAGAAAAATGCAAAAGAGAAGTTGCTGGAATAACTACTTAAGACATCGTTTTCGTGACGTAATGCACTCTTGACGTAATGCACTCTTGAAAAAGTGGTAATGTTCCGCAAGTTCACTGTTTTTTTTCTCGCAAGTTCACTTGTGACTTATCTTCTCCATAAAGGCGGAAATCTCGATTTTTACTCATCGAACATTGTTTTGATGCTATATGTACTTACCCATGAGTCGTATTCCCAAAACTCGGGAAATTCGCGGCAGGTTTAAGTTCACTAGAAGTGAGATGATATGTAGCTTTATCAGAGAATATTAAAGATTATTATTATTATGTTGAAAATGAGCCGCCCTTTAAATGCGGCCATCCTATATCATTATTATTATTATTGTTTGTGATCCGACGTCACAATGAGTTACGGGATCTTGAAGCAGAACTATTAACGCTGGTCTGCAAAGACGTAGAAATTGAACCGGTGCTACAAGATATTACAGGAGAAGGGCTGAATAGAGGAGCGAACACTGCACAAGACGCGCGTCTTGATGTTCCCCCGAGAGGATTCTGGGACCGGCAAAGGGCGGCCTTTTTTATGTTAGAGTATGCCATCCGCATGCTGACTCCTATGGGAATAGGTCAAAACATCCGTACTTTTTGGTACCCAAATTGGGGGAGGTTGGGGGGGAGGGGGGGGGGGGGGCTAAGTGCCGGAGCCACCTACCTCTCAGAGCTGAATTTTAGGAGCAAGTATTAAATAAACTAGAAGTAATCTAAGATTAATAAGTGCGTTTCCTTGAACAATTGGGCTGTTCCCCCCCAAAAAAATTGTACCCTCCAAAAACTCTAAATTTTCAAAAATTGCTTTACCCCTTCCAGACTCCTGTACAACTCCTCTGGAAATTTGAAGCAACTCCTGTGGAAATTTGAAGCACCCCCTGTGGAAATTCCTCATTCTCTTGTTGGGCCTGTGGAAATTCCACAGTAATGTTACAAATTGATACCCTGTGGAAATTCCAGGGTATGGATAGCCCTGTAGAAATTACAGGGTCAAAATCACTGCCCCTGTGGACATTCCAGGGTCAAAATCAACAAACCCTGTGGAAATTTCAGGGACAAATACAGCGACCCCTGTGGAATTGACCCCTGTGGAAGTTCCTCGATAGGGCCGGGGGTTACAATTTTTTTTTGGGAAAAGCCCATTGTAATGCCTATTAGACTGAGATCATTATAGAATGCAATTGCTTTTGAACTTATTCATTCATGGCACATGTATTTTTCGAGGAATATTTTGGTCCTGGCTCAGACAGACTCCTTGATGGCTCTCAATTCTCTTTAGTTTGCTTTTTCTAGTAGGACTCCTTACTGTTTTTCTAATATTATGCATTACATGGCCAACTGGCAGTGTCAAGTTCATCAGAAGCATAACCTTTTTCTTTTCTGGAAACATTGATCACAATGTCAGAAGCTCTGCCACATACAACAGAATTTAGGTCATACAGGGTTCCATGATTAAATTTTGAACACACATGTGAAAAGCTATATATGTAGGGCTGTGAAATGTCCATTCTGACAAGTAAGTAGGAATTGTATTTAAGAAGTCTGATCATAGAAAACTGACATTTGGCACAAATCAAACGCTATATATTGTGTTTGTAACTTCCGTTTAGGTCTAAATTTGGAATTCGCCCACGTGAGGAAAAAGTGTTGTACCCGGAAAAGTTTGAAGCGGAATTAACTTAAAAAGCAAGAAGGAGGAACCGGAAATCCGTCTTTCTTTAAGTTATTGCGGTTCTCTCTAATATCGTTTGCGCGAATCATCGTTGCGCGAACTGCGAGCTAGCACAGTCTTTGAATAAACCCTTCACCGTCCTTGCTGACAACACATAAGTTCCCAATATTGATTTTGAGTAGAACAAAAGGAACGCGCCCATATTTGGCATCCACAAATAGAAGGCGTCTTATAATTCTCTTACGCAGAGCTCCCTAGCCCGTCAGGGACGGATCCAGTCGAATTTCCGGACGAAAACTTTCAAATTTCCTCCAGCAAATACAGTAAATGTACGGAAGAATTGTCCGTGAAAGGGGGGACCGCAGCCCCCTCGCCCCCCTTCCCCTTAATCCGCCCTATCATCACCTCGCAAGATTCTTTAGAGGCTCTGGTGACAAACTACAATCATCATTATTTTGAATAACTATATTTGCCCTTAGAATTACAAACGCTATTTTTATTCAACAACTCTTACATGTATCTGTACGTAGTCTTCACTTTTTTTTTAAGTGTTTTCAAAGTCCATTGGTAACTGTCTTGCCGTCTTGAGCTTTCTCCTCTTGGTGCGACCTGTCAGTCCAGAATTCCAGCCTGGGTTAATACCTGTTTCTTGCTTTATTCATCGTCTAGTCTTCAACATCCTTTTCTCTCTTCATATCACTCAACACTTCCTTCTGATGTCCTTGACAGGTATCTTTGGAGTAAGTCTGCGTGTCACCGTCCTCGTCCTTATAATAAATAATCAACTGAATCATGATCTTTTTCGCGGTCTTCCCCTCCATTTTACAAAGATAGCAAGTATTCTCGATCTTTTGGTTCGCCTTTTGAGTTCTTACTTCTTTTATTAACTCGTTGCCAGACATGATGTCGTTTTAGCTTCACTATTAGTCAGACAATCCACTTCTTGTTTCCTTGTGATGTTGTTGTGCTGAATCTCGTGCTAGCTTGCACTGCTTATCTGCCAGGGTGAAGCTGGCGTCTTATTCGCAGCGTCTTATTCGACCAGCATCTTTTTCGCGTGGCATCTTATTCAAATCCGGGGGGCGTCTTTTTCAACACTACCACTAAAATGCTGCATCATATTCAATACAAATAAAATACCCTCTGGCATCTTTTTCAACAAGAATATATCTCTTCTGGCATCTTATTGAACACGGATACAATGCTGGCATCTTTTTCTACACATAGAAAGCTTCTGGTATCTTTTTCAATACGGATAAAATTATGACATCTTGTTCAATACGAATAAAATTCGTGTTATTTTGTCCAGGTCAAATTTCGATCAACTGACATTATTTCTATGCATTCTACAGTGGTTAAGAGTATAAATCAAGCTCGTGCACAAATATGATTGTATTTCTCAAGCAGGGAAGAAAACATTGAAATAACTTCTTAAAGCTGAAATAAAATTTGATAATTAGAGTGTATTATGTTTGTAAAGGAAATTTACAGCCAGAAACGCTTGTAAGGCCTAAAAACGCGATTTGTCAGGTGCCCCCCGGATTTGAATAAGATGCCAGGCGAAAAAGATGATGCTGGTCGAATAAGATGCCGCGAATAAGACGCCAGCTTCACCCTGATTGCTTATCTCAGTTTATATACCTTATGCACGAACTCCTTTCATGTCCTTTTAGATCCACGTTTGGTTATTGATATTTCTGTATCATTCTGTACTAGCGGAATTATGCAACAATACCGGAATTGGCAAAACATCATGTCGGAAGCTTAACGTCCTTGCCATTTTCGGGCATAGTTATTGTTCCGTGTTGTTAAGTTGAGTTATTTTTACTCTTTTGTTTAGCCTGTGCTTAGCCACTTTGCTCGATTTGTTCTCATAACCACCTCCAAAGGAAGTAGCGTGCGTTCTCTTTTTCCTTTCCTATTATAATTTTGCAAAAATGGGGTGCTAAGTAAATTTATCGTTATCTTTATGGTGGAGCACATTGAGTGATATTTCGCAGTTTGTTGTTCACTACGCCAGTCTCTTTCACCTCTCACCCCGGAACATCTCGCACGGATATGTATTCAAGTAAGGCAATATTGCAGCTCGATTTCTCTTATTTATTATACATTGTACTCACTATCTCGATTCTGATTGGCTAAAAGCGCGCGCTTTACTTTGGGAATCACGCACTTTAACTTTAAGGGTCTCCAAGAATCAGCATGTTGATTCTTGATCCTACGCGCGCAATGTATAATGGGACTACAGTTCTTGAATGTTTCCCCTATTTAACAAGGCGCTTGTGTAAATGTAAAAGAAATTGCTTGACAGAAAAAAAAGTATTTTTACTGAATCAATGTATAATAAAACAATTATTGAATTCGGTTTTTGTGATTTCCAGATAAACAATATCTCGCCAAGTAGAATCAGGCTCGGCCTTACGGCCAGGGTCACCCAACGATCATTTTCGGTAAAATATCTGCTCAGATGGCGCTAAGAGAGCTGGAAATTTCGCTTCAGAACTTGAAGCTTCAATTTTCGAATGTGGACTATAAGGTCCCATGGATGTTTCGATTTGCACAAAAGTTGAAATTTTCATAGTTAAAATTTTCGTATATTATAACTTTCAGCTACACGAAATCCGAACAGATACAAAATTTGTAGGAATAAAAAATACCCAATATTTGCTTCTTCTGGGTGGATTTTTCCACAGGGTCACCCACGATCATTTAATCTTGTGACATTTGCATACTCAGCAATGACTTATTATCAAAATTAAATTTTTTTTTTCGCGGCTTTTTTAAAAAAAATATGGCTCTAAAAAAATACATCAACAAGGAATAGAATAATTGAACTCTCTTTGCGGAGATTTAGACAAACATTTATCTCGGATTTTTTAAACTAGGCATTGAAACGCAGGACTAGTTGTTTGAGTTTGGTGTGAGCAAGAAAAGGCTTTCAAAACTTTTCAGATTAATCGTGATCGGAAAAAGCACTGGATAAGCTACTTTTATTCAAGCTTTGTCCAAGTAATGCTTATAGCCTAGTGTCTTTTGGCATTAAAAGGGGTTAGCCCAAATTTCTCTTTGTCTGGGTGAATTTTGCAACTCAAAATGTTTGGAGGGTCGCCATTACGTTGCCTTGGAAGCACCAATGTACACAAAATATATGTTTACTTGTAAAGTGACTTTCCGTTCTGTGCATTTCCGCAAGATACAGACCATTGAAGTTCAGGGGGTGAACTTCAATTCCATGGAGCAATAACTTCGGTTGATTATACCGCTTTATTATTTTGATTTCACATGTATTCACGGGAAATTAAAAACTTGATTTTTGTAAGATATTCACGTCCCATGGAAATTGCAATACTAAAGAGCTATACGCGGAAAGTTTGTTTTCAAATGTTTCGCTCAAGTGCACACAAGCGAAAACACAAGGACGGCAGCCAATTTCACGTGTTCGACTTCCTTTCTCTTCCGCCTACTTTAAAATTCACGTTAAACTTCCGAGCCTTGTGTTTATAGGACGAAGCGATATAGGAGATGTTTTTACACGGCAAACAAACAAATAGGTTTACCTGTCGGTGAAAGTGGCGCAAAGCAAATCACAAGAAGGAGGTGGGCTTCATTGGAAGAGAAGAAGAAACACGGGCACACAACGGAGCTGTTCCTCAAAAAAGCTGTTCCTCACCCCCTTTCGCTGCTGGCTGGCAAATATTTATCGCGGTCTCTTGCTGGCTGGCAAAAATTCATCGCCTTCCGTTCCTGGCAAAAATTTATGCATATCGTCTTTGCTGGGAAACACAAGTTGCTCATGGATGTTGAAAAATGAAATTTTAAGTGACAGCACTTAGTTATTAGTGCTCGTTTTTAAGGATACCCGATTTTTTTATACTATTTCGGGCTTCCTGTGTTAATGTTACTCTCCTGGCTGGCAAATTTTTTTAACACCCAGCTGCTGGCTGGGAAAAAGTGAGACCCTCTCCTGGCAAAAAGGAACAGCTAAATTTTTGCCAGCAACTTTTAAAACATGTATTTATATGCTCTACGCGCGTAGAAATGTCCAAATACGCCATTTAAACGCATTTTAACCAGGGGGGCTCGTTGTGTGCCCGTGAAGAAATTTCAACCATCCTTGCGCCACTTCGTTCATCTATGGGAATATAAATCTCAGAGTTTTCATCTGCAGTAAAGGAGAAGGTAATCCTTATTCTTGTCAGTCTTTTGTTAATTTCTTTTCGTGCAAATTTGAGCCACGCGAATACCAAACCAGTTCAGTATTTGATTCCAACATCATTCACAGTTTGTTGAACGCGCCATCACAGTCCTAAAGTCACCGTTCTTTCTGCATGCGCATTCGGCGTTTTAAGGATAATAAGGGTATGTACCGCTAATTTTTTTAGGCGTTTTTGTGTGTTTTAATGCGACTTTAGTACCTCATCAATGCACGTTCTCCATTTAAAAAGCCGCGGTTTAACTGATTATACTACCCTCTTGTTAGTCACGCGTTGAAACGAATGGCTGAAACGAATGGCTGCATTTTTAAACCGCACCGGGGGGGGGGGGGTGGCGTTGAGGACCTATGGAAAATTTTCCAGGGGGGTTGTATTGTACTCTGGAAATTCCACGGGAGGGGGTGTGTCTGGAGACTGGAAATGGGGGAGGGGTAAAAAAGGATTGATTTTCCTGGGGCATTTTTCGAAAGTAGATTTTCCAAGGGTACATTGCCGGAAAAAAAAATGGAAATTCCAGGGGAGGGGGTCCTTTATGAAGTTGGAAATTCCAGGGGAGGGGGTCTGTTTCACGAGTGGAAATTCCAGGGGAGGCCGGTGCGGTTTAAAAATGCAATCAGCCAATGTCGAATCGCATAATGGAGCTCATTTGGCCCGAGCATAAAATGGCATAAAAGAGACATGACAAAGTCATACAATGCAAGTTCAATTTATTGCACTTTACATTTTACGTAAAGCCTTACAAAATGGAAACAAAATACAAAAGATTGTTCTGTCATTCTCTTGCCAGAAAATATTCTTCAATGTCATTACATTCCTTGAGATCTCCTAGCGCATCGTTCTGGTGATCTCGGCAGCATTCTTTAGAGTCCGTTTGTCTTTCTCCATCCTCGTCTGTATAATGCAAAACCACTCTCACCATTGCGACTTTACCTCTTTTTTCTTGCCATGTGTGGTAATAGGAACAATCATTCGGCAGCATGTTATGGGAGATCGCTTTAACTTCGTACCGCACCATTTCATTTCCGGAAGCCATTTCGATGTAGGAGTTTTCAAAAGCCACACGGCGGACACGGCAAAATCGTCTATAAATTTGTCTTCGCTTCTTTGCTTTGCGTTTCAATTGCGTCGATGAACTGTTTAAACTTGAAGGTTTTTCGCTGACTTTATATGCTTATCAATTTCCTTCCCAATCCTAATTTAGAAATAAGAGGAAGAAAGCATTAAGCGGAAGCATGTACTGAAGTAAAACCACCGACGCTCACTGAATATTTTACGTGAGTTGGGATTGCGTGCGTACATTTTGTTACATCAGTGCCCTGCGTCAAGGAATCCTTCTTTAATATTTTTAACGAAAGATAGAAGAAAAGCGATATTGTATACTGAGTTCTTTTATATCAAATTTGTAATTGAAATGCTCTCGTTTAAAAAATATATATATTTTGCCTGAATAGCACGCTACATTTTTTTTGACGTACTGTATGAACGCAGTGCGCGATAGGAAGATTGAGTGGAAATACCGCCGAGGCAACGGCATTCCTGCATTCTGATTGCGTGGCTGTATTTTCTGTGGCGTGGTGTATAAATAGCGGTACACTATAGTATCATAATGAAGAAGACACCGCATTTAATTTTCTGCATGCGCCATCATTTAACGAAGCAGATACTATTAAAAACGTGTGGGAGGGAAAGGCGCCGTGAGCATTGTTGCGGCGTAATAGGTTAAATGCACGAGCTTTGCGGACAGATCGGCAGAGCGTTACGGCGCTGCTTGGTATCGACTCCCGGCCGCGACAAGGAGGAAATTGTTATTCTTTTTGTGTCGTGGTCGAAGCTTGTTCAAATTTTGAGTTTTGAACTTTCTTCTATTGTGCTTCACGTCTTTAGCGCGCGCTGTCTCTGGAGAAAAAATAAACTTTTAAACGCGCTATTAACGCGCCAAATCCTTCTTTGCAGGTTATTTCTAGAAATAGAATTTCCCGCGGAAAATCATCGCACTCGAGAACGCGCGTGGTGGGCCATAGATCATATTGTACTTTATGCAATGTGTTGTTTGATTATAAAGATTGACATCACTAGACTTTGCAGTTTCCCCGGAAAAGCGCTTTCAATTTAGTTCCAATAATACAAAGCGGTATTTTGAAGTACTGAACCCGGAACTATAGGTTTGCATGGAGACGTTTGAATTGTGTTATGAGGGAATAAAACCCACGTCAGAAACAAGCTGAGAAACGTTGAACTGTTTGTTTGTTTGCCTTGCTTGTATTTTTTTCCTTATAACGAAAAGATTTAAATATAGAAAGTAAAACTGCATCACATTTTTCATTGTAGTGCCTGCACACCCCAGACCGAGACTGCTGGAGAGTAAATTTTAAATGATGGCGGTATATTACTTTGCACACAGGATAACAATTCTCCTTCGCAATTTTTGCAGCTAAATTTAAATCAAAGTCAAGAAACAACTGTTAATAACAGTGTATTGTTCACCAGTTTTATGAAAAAAGAGAATGGAGCTTCCGGTAGCAAGGAAAGGGTGGAAACTCAACTATAATAGAGGGAGAGGTCGAGGACGACAACACTGTCCCGCTAAAAATCACTCGTATCTATAAAGATTCCTTTGGGCGAGAGCGCATTCAAGTAATACATCCGCGGGAACAGGAAGGAAAGAAACCTTCGGCAGGAAAAGTTCTCGGACGCATCAAGAAGAGAATCAAGATTTTACCACGGCGTAGACTATGAACAGAGAAACACAACTGTATAGCTGTCAACTATCCCGCATTTAGGCGGGAGTCTCAAGATTGATTAATTCAATGCAACCCGCTTTAGAAATGAATCTTATATCAAATAAATCTTTGAGACCTAGCGAATGCGTTTTTAGCAGTATTTCCGAGTAGAAACTGCCTCTCAGTCGTTACAAAACTTGAACTAGTTCTTTTACCTCAGTCCTTAAAAAAATCACCAAAAATTAAAGTTACTTCACAGTGTTACTTACTATTACATGGGGGTAAATTTTTGGTCATATGTCAACATATGCCTAGCTACACCCCTGCCTTGTTTCAAGGTTAAAATTTGCTTGATACATACATTTGCAGTATTTCTTGGATTTTCCTTATATATTTGTTGCATCTCTTACACAAACTCTAGATTTCTAAACTGTTAGCTGAGGGTTGACAGCTATGAGATCAAACCAATACAATGTACATTTTTAGTTGGCAAAAAAATGTTCAAAATAAATGGAACATCAGCGACGCGTGTGTTTCCAGCTAGGTAGAGGCCTCGTTTCCTTTGCATTCACTGCCCGTCATCAAAGAATAAACCTTTTCATTTCTTTTAGCATCAGAGAACATGAGACAACAATCCTAAATTTTGAAATAGCGCAGTATCAATAAGTATCAATGGGCCCCCTGTGTCACTCTTGAGGAGACTGGACGCAAGTGTCTTCATAGCAACAAGAGCGTAAACTGTCCGCCATTTTGGCCGATTGTGCTGAAAATATGCTCAGTTTTATGGATAATTTAGCCTAAATATTGGCAGTATTCCATTCTGAAATGTTAGAATACCTCCTCAAGAACTACAAAGGTATTTATTTGCGGTAATATTTGTGGTAAAAGCGTTTTTAACCTTTCATATCGGGAGGTTTTGATGGGACTCAAATCATAGACAACTTTGTGGACGTGGACGACAAATACTCAAGATGAGCAAATCTCGGCAAGAAAAGACAAAAACTCCAGCTCAGTCAGCTCCTCCACCGCCTGTTAGCAATGATATCGTCCCAGGAAGATTCACAGAGTTAGAATGGTATGTGTTTGTTTCGAAAGTGTTGGTATAATATCAGAAAACAATATCAAGCCGTATCGACTTTACGAATGTGTAAAGTGAGAGTCCTTGATACAACGACAAATTCCTCCATCAGATAACCTTCCTCTATCGTACATTTGTGTTGCAGGATGTACACATTGAAGTTTTATTATCATTTGTGAGCTGTCATGTAACGTACAGCAAACTTTGTTCACATTGTTTTGGCTTGAAAACTCACTAGTTTTAGTCACGTTTCTTACACACTGCTCAGTGCTTGTCAACAAAACATGTTTTCAAACCCAAACAAGGTAAAACAAAAAGTTAATTATAATAATAATACTCTTTATTATCGTGACTTTTTCATAAACAATATAGTACTAGGCCATTTACATGATCCCGGGTTGAGGGCAACCCGGGCTGGCGGCCTAACCCGGGTAAGAATTTTGTTTTGCCTTACATGAGCCCAGGGTGACCGTACTTTTGCAGCACTACTCTCAACCTGGGTTAGCTTTTGCTAAGCTTGGCAAGAGAAACTGGCCTGGCTTGGCTTGCAAACACATGTTTACATGAAAAAATTTACCAAAGTTGGAAACAGACATCCGGGGCAACCCCTGAGAACCGGGTTGTTAGGGGATGAAAAGTGACTCGGGTTAGAGACAGGTTCATGTAAACATTTACGGAAGGTTATGAGGAGAAGGGTCGAACCGGGTAAGGCCGCCAGTCCAGGTTGGTGCTCAACCCGGGATCATGTAAAGATGGCCTTAGAGAATGCTCAGTAACTGAACTGGTCACATATGAAACTTGGTCGCTTACATGTAACAAGAGCTTTAAAAGTTACAAGGTTTGTGTGACAATTCAAACATGAATTCAGTCACTAACAGAGCTTTGAGTTTACGTGGTAACTCCTCTTATGTCAAACTGTAATTCCAATTTAATGTTCGATTGTCCTTTTTAAGGCATCACATGATTGAAGAGGAAGATGGGGAGGACTTTATTTGGGACATTGTACATGAAATTGTGGATTCCACAATGCAAGTTCTTCATGATCAATATATTGCCAGCCAGACTTTACCATATACTGTGCAAGAGGCTAGGGACATGCTTCTCCATATCATAGAGGTAATTTGTAGTGACAGAAGGTTAGAGCAGATTTCAGATGACTGTTGCGAGTAATTTGCAATTACTTTGTGATTACTCCAGACCTATAGGTTTTATTCAGAATTGGTTTAATTACTTTGCGATTGGTTTCACTACAGTCATATGAAAACCACTCTATCATACCATTATTAGTGGTTTTATTAACAGTGTTTAGTACAAAAAATCAAATCCCAAAAGACTTGGCCTACTAGAGTCTTACCATCTCAACACAGTCTTTCCTCTGAGTAGTATGCTTTGTTCAGGGATATTCAATACCACCATTTACATTCGCCCATCTACATGCTCAACAAAAAACTTCAAAGTTTTGATAGTTGAATTTAAATGTTTGCCCACCTATGTGTGAAGCTTTGGTGCTGCTCATAAGAAGAAAACTAAGGTGAAAAGTTTGATTTCTCCCTGACGAAAAAAGCTTTACATTGAAAAATTTTAGCTTTTTTCAATGATATTGTTGAAATTGTGGACTTGAATATTGTGGCAAAAATTTTCAATTTTTTCCTTTTAAAAATGTTTCAAGAGCCAATCAAAGCTTGCAGAATTGGATATCCAAAGATTTGGTGGATGCTAAAAAAATAATCCTTTATTCCACTTACCTTACTAGATACAGGGAAGCACAAAACATACTTATAACAACTCAAATGGACACATTAAATCACATATTTTATATAAATCTAGCCGTCAAAGGAATTATCTATTCATCTATCACAGATACACAATTGAAAAGAGAAAATGCTGAATTCACACCCTTCAGGCTATTCAAAAAGTTACTCCTGATTATAGAAATTTCTTCATTTGAACCAAATGAAAAATAATTTAACTCATCTCTGCGCTCATGTAAAACACAGAAAGAACACTTCCGTATTGTTTTTATTTTCAGTGGCAATTCCTGGCTTGCGACAGTGGTGAAGATAATCCAGCTGTTGATTCGACATGGCTAGAGGAGGATGGTAAGATGCAGTTTTCTTGTGACAGCAATATATTATCAATATTGGTCACTTACACAGTAGTGCAAGGGCTTGGGCCCAATATATAATTTATTTACTAACTCATGTGTAATATATTGATGAAACCCCAACCACCTATGTCCGCTCTTGGAATGTTCCAACCCCTTCCATAGTGGAGGTGTTTTTTGTTGGAATCACACAATATTCAATGTTCACAAATATGATTTGTTGAATTTTTCATAAACTCTATCTGACATTTCATGGATAATTTCTTTATGTGCAGAACCAATAGCTCCAATAACAGACTCTTGGGCCCAGGGTTCTGTGCCAGTTGCTATGCAGAGGTCATCAACTGCTGACTCCGCCTCCTCAATGTTGTCTGCTCAAAGTGAAAGCAGCTCGCTGTTAGAGGATGACAGACCACAGTAAGTGAACTTCTATGTAGTTTGCAGATGAGATGTCTCATCTCTAAGATGTAGAATGTAGTTTTTACAAAGCTACAAGCAGGGCCTATGTTATTGGGATGGCTTAGTGATTTGGATATTATTACCGATGAATATGTAGGGAAATCCTGCATACTTGACAATTCAATCCATTAGCCACTTAATGCGCGGGTCATTCCACAGTAAACCGTATGTTGCGGAGTCTACATTCAGAGAGATTTGAGGCATCATAACTTCAAATCTAGAACTTCAGTCAAAGTGACTTTACATGTCTAGGGTATAAGAGTATAATTGCTTTATACAGTAGAGTTGACCATCATTCTAGTTAAAGGGGTTCCAAGATATTTATTGTTTATTGGGTGTTGCGGAGTCTACTCAGAAAAGCCTTTGATTTCCAACAAGTAACTTTAGCTAGAAATCTCTGTGAATTTTTCAGCTGTTTTGAAATAGTGGTTTTTGTTAAAAGACGAAGCATTGATCTGTGTTTATTTTAAACACAGAGAGCTTCTTTCTTTGTTTTATTTTTTTGGAGAAATGATTTATTTTATAAAGGCTGGTGTTGTTGCGGAGTCTACGTTGCGGAGTCTACAATAGGGCACAAGAGGAAAAACTAAGGCAAAAATACAAAACAATCCTATCAGTGTACTTCAATTAAATAGAAAATTCCAAATAAATCAATATCATCCCTTTCCAGTAAATTTCCAGCTATTTGGTGCTCAGAATTAAAATTTGGGAATTGTTGCGGAGTCTACTGTTGCGGAGTCTACAAATAACAAGCTTGGCATCCTGCAATGCAAATATACTAATTTAATAGTCTTGCAACCTTTCCAACACTAATTTTGGTTGCTACTTATGTATTACAACAATAATACAACTACTACTAACAAATTCAACAGTTTTCTAGTTAGCAGTCCAGAAGTAGTTGTAGATTCCGCAACAAAAATGTAGTCTCTGCAACGAAAATTAATTACTTGTTATTACTCGAAGGAAACAAATTCTAAATAATTTCTTCCATATATATTTTACAACAGTGATAAATTAGAAGTTTACAAACTTTCAGAAAAAAATGTTAATTTTTGTAACTTTTATTAAAACTAAAAGTACCAAAATCGTTGCGGAGTCTACAATTCTTCATTGGACAGCAAATTCTCCCAAGCTCAAGCTAAACAGCCTAGACTGCTATGTGTTTTTAGAGAGAGCACCATTAGTAGTTTGTGTCTATCTAAGTTTCAAACTGTTTATGTTTTATTATTTTCTTCAACAAGCAGAATTGAAATGTAGACTCCGCAACAGCATTTTACCTAATTTGGATAAATGATGCTAATTTATTCATCAGTGCCGCCAGTTAGAGCAAAATAAATAGTAATAAAATAAACTTCAGACATTGTCCTGTAAGTTTCTCTGGAAAAGAGCCTAATATTTATGAATTTAAAAAAATGATATTCAGGCTCAAAATACCGTGGAATGACCCGCGCAATTGTTATAGTCCTCTTACAGCCACTCTCAGTTACACACGGTCGCCGGGAAAAAAGCTTGCAAGCGAAAACTCGTTTTTCTGTCTTGTCTGAGCACGACAAGTGGGCGAAAAGCATGTGCGTTGCCATGGAAACTTTGACAAAAAACGACTTTACGCTTGCAAGCTTTTTTCCCGGCGACCGCGTGTAACTGAGAATGGCTGTAACAGTATGATCAAAACAATTCCCCACAATTGGAATGGATCCAACATTGTATGGGGTGAGGGGTGAGAAAGCAGGGTGTGTGGAAGAAACATGGAAGAAGGTGATTTTAAATTGAGGGACATTGTGTTTTAGGCAATCAAATGTTTGTCTCAGAGTTTGGATATGCAAGCTTATATGACAGGCAGATACTAGAGCTGCGGATTTTATATGTTTCGATGAGTCAGACTGCAGTGGCTGGAGCGATACAGGTGTTCAAAAGTAGTTTAATTTGTGTGTGTGTGAGGCAAAAGCTGATCTTGGGAAGCCTGTGATTGTCCTATGTCCTATATTTAACTGGCCAGGATTGTAGTTTACAATGATCCTGAATGGGGTTATATATCATATGTAGTTAGTCTCTGAGGCTGCCTTTGACTAGCTCAGTAGTTCTGGCCACAAAGTCTCAAACAACCCAAGTTTAACATAATTTCTGCGCAATTTGTCCCAAAATTTCCACACATTTTTTCTTCCCCTTATGAGGTGCTCTGATTATTGATTTGTCTGCTTTATTATTGTTTCAGTGCTCCTGAGCCACCATTTGAGGGTTTGCATGTTGTATCAGAGACACCTCTTTCAATAGCAAGCCCTTTACAACCTTCCAAAGAAGCCACTCCCAAAACAGGGAACAAAGACATCCAACCCAAGCCACCACCACAGAAAAAGGTAAGGAAATGCCTATGTTTGTTCATTTGACAGGATTATCTTGATATTTTCAGTCCATTTTGGAGCATTTACTAAGCTTAATTGTTCCCCAAAATTGGCAACTGGCATACAGGGGTTTCAGTACGTTTTGAAGTTGCACTGTAAGTTTTTGAAGTAGTCAGCTTGGTTTGTGGGTCCCACATGAAGGCCGTAAAGCCTGAGCCTATGGTGGATGTCCCCTGGAAATTTTGAAATTTCAGAAGTGTTTTGAGGGCAAGATATTTGGCATATTCATGTACTTATATTTCAACTTTTATACTGAAATAAAGTTGCCAGCGATCCAGAGGGTGGTTTACTGCTGCCGCCTTCTATTCAAATTTCTGGGCATACCATCTAACAAGAAGACAGTACTGGACATAGAAATTGTATATGGTTTCTCGACAGTGAGTTTTGCATTATTTATAACAGAGACAAAGGCCTTTCAAGCCACACAAGGGAAAGCTACCCAACTTCTCAGGTGTTAATCTGACATCTGTCACAGACGCCCACATCATTGACAGCCAGTACAAGCACATGGCAGAGCCAGCTAGACCCACACTAGATGGAAATGGACTGGCTCTGCTTTCTTCTTCTACTTCCATTCTCAAGGTACAAACTATTAAAACTACCACATACTGAAAAAATTACTGTACTCCTACAGTTGTCCCTTCTTTCTGAGAACTTTCCAGGGGCTGGGATAGTCACACACCCGCCCCCATTTGTGCAAAAACCTAGTACACTGTAGCAGGCTCATAAAAAATACAATTGTCACTGACAACAATTCTATAAGTGCTTTATCCAAGAAGCCTGTGAATTGTGTTACCCTTTAGCACTATATACTTCTTAAGGATTAATTAAATATTCTATAACGTGATTAAAAAACATTTTATAAACTTGTTATCTAACATATCAATTATAAAAATCTATATATTAATACCGTAAGCCAAATGGTCTTTCTTTGGGAGTTATGGAATTCGGAATCCAGTAGGTTGGAATCTGGATCCACTCACTCTGTTTTAGCCCTGCAAAAAAATTGATGCATCTTCTCAACAGGCACTATAATAATAACCTATACCGGTAGAATATAATAAATTGCTCATTGTATTTATTTTAAACAGTATTTTTGCCATTGTTACTAACCTAAATCTTATTTTAAACTACACATTAAACTCTTAAACCACTAAAGATCTCTGATGTCATGTCAACCAGTACATGTGTGACATGCTGGGGTTGCTATAGCAACAATAGTGGTGTGCTTGGATGTCACAATAGTCTTCAGACTGCTTACAGTTCACAGGTAAGGGACTGGATAGCAATATAAAGAATCTTGAGTTTCTCTAAAATATGATACCTCAAAGTTTTGATGTCTAAAATTAGACAGTTTTCCGGTTCAAACTTTGGCGTTTGGCGCATCAAACTTTGACATTTGCCAGGTTAAAAGCTTCAAGTGATTCAAACTTCGGTTTATAATTACGTCCAAAAGCATTTGTACGAATTATCATGTTTTCCCCGCCGAATCTGGCGCAAATTCTAACGGTTTGGTAAATTTACCGTAATGTTTACATGCCAAAACCACAAAGTTGGCGTGGCAAACGTCAAAGTTTCACGTGCAAAAACTTTGAGAACCACCTCTAATTTAGTGGCGGTTTTCTTTTCAAGTGTATTCGCTTAGATGAAATCGACGGTAAGAAACTTTCAAAATGACACCATTAGTTTGTTCTATAACTGCAAGGAGGCTAGAAATAGTTTTTCAATGATAGCACACTATTGATAAATCAGTAGAAACATGCACACGTCTTGAATAATTTCTTTCATTTTTGATGAAATTCGTCATGAAACTGTAAACAGCTCGAGCTCATTACATGTAAAATTAAGATATGTCCAGATTTCAAAAATATTCACCGTCAAGTTTTTATCTAATTGCTCACGCAGTAAGTGTGTCACAAAATCAAACTAACTACACGAAGCGCCTACTGCGCATGCTTCAAACGCAAATACAATGGATAATGGCAAGCGTGCACACATTCTTGTACCCAGAGCTCGTCTGCTCGCAGGGGAGGCTCTGGGGACATCCATTTCATACGCGAAATTAATAAGGTCCTCTTGGGCCTCCTTAAACAATACTTGCTACGCCCCTCCACGCCTTTTGATGATAGAGCAGATTTCGTATGACTGTGAAAAGTACCGCGAAAGAGTTGTACCGCGCCGCGTCCGTGACCGTACCGCGACTACACGATTTCGTTCGGTATCTACAGCAGAAAACAGCAGGCCAGGTTCGGTACCGCCACTGCGACAGTACCGCGCCGTGTCACGGTACTTTTCACAGTCATACGAAATCTGCTCTAATACATAACGGTAGCGTTTCCAGTTCCCGATAAGCCAGTGGAAAGCTAGAAGAGTAGTCTGTTCCTTATTTACGTTTATGGTTTTCAGGCTCAGCAAGGCCGTCCACCAGGCACTAAAGACGTGGTGTATGATGAATGGGGTAACGTGATTGCTGTCATGAGAATCAACCCCGCGAAACTACCATCACACAGGTAAGACCAACACGCTAGGCACCTTTCTTCGACTCATTAATAAGGAGATTTGGATACGCGATCTTAAATTGTATAGATTTTTGATTTTTTCTCTTCTTTTTGAGTTGCTATATCAAAAACTTGAGAGCATTTCATCAGGATTTTCAAACATCTCGAAGTCAATTTAAATCAACTCGGCTTTTGGAAGCCCTGATCAAACACGCTGTAGTTTACATTTGACATAACAGTGCGGTTGCTAGTTTTTTTTTTTTTTTTTTTTTGGGGGGGGGGGGGGCAGTTGCCCCTGTGAAGTAAATTCTTTTAGTGTCAACATGTGGGGATCCCCCCCCACCCCCCAACACAAACTTTCTTTCTTTTAATTTATTGAAGTTATGCTAATGTAAATATTTTCTGAGGAGATTTTTTAGAATCTGTTTGGAACGCATGGCAATCCAATAAAAATCAGCTGGTTGTATTTCCTCTCTTTTTTAGAGTGCGAACAAAGTTTACGATCGTTGATCCAGAAGTGGAGGCCCTCCAGCTACGCACCAAGAGCAAATCCTCTAAAGCTGCCATCTTCACCATGCGCCAGAGGGACACTAGAGACACTAAGCGTGGGGTACGCCCCAGCAGGGGGACTGCTGGAGGTCCCTTAAGGTCCTCGGGTACTAGTGCTGGTCAAATCTACACCCATACTGGCGAGATTACGCCATTACCGCCACCATTGGTAAGATATTAGAGTTTCGAGTGAATGCTATGAATTTTTTGTGCGTGTTCTTTCTATGAACGAAGAGTCATTCAGATTTTGGCGCGGGCTATTAGCGCCTGAGTCGGGAACAAAACATATTTATGCCCGCGAAAATCAAATTCGTTTGTTATATTGCACTGAGCGAAAATAAAACTTCCCGCCATCTGAAGGTTTTTCCCGCTAAATTGTTTTTAACCAATGAGAAGAGAGCATGAGATCAGTTGTTACGTACCATCAACAACGCCACGCAACTCTTCAATCCAATGTTTTCTCATCGCAGGTTGATTCCATGGATGTTAATGCAGGCGTGGTCGTTAGAGAGGGAGGTGTTGTTCGTCACGGCCCCAGACAGGTAAAACAAAAGCTATATGTTTTTAGCAGGATCTAATATGGCAGGAAACCTTCAAAATAACACCATTAGTTTGCTGTTCTGTGACTACATATCAATACAAACAGTTTTAGACGAAAGGATGGATCGAAATATCGTCGGATTTAAACGGATTGAGTTCACTACTTTTACTTCATTAGCATAGACCTTTTTGAACTACAAAACGCCAACCTGCTACATCGGCTACAGTAAGAATAGCTCGCAGACTACATCGAGCCGGACCCATCTCCAGTTTATTTCCCTTGTTGTAGTATCTGGAATTGGGCAGTCGCAAAAAAAAGTCGCACCCCCCTGTTGAGAACCCAGTCAGAGCTACCCACCTTTTTTATTTTTCTATTTTGAACCACCAACCCTGGAATTCCAGTGTGTTTTTTTTCATGACCACCCTGGAATTTCGTACCTGGGCTGCCTGCCAAAACTCTACTTTGACCACCCACCCTGGAATTCCGAGCTCCATTTTGACCACCCACCCTGGAATTCCGAGCTCCATTTTGACCACCCACCCAAAATTCCAGAGGTCCTGTACACGTCATACACGATGGGTTCGAATTTTTTTTTGCGATTGCCCATTCAACGCTGGGCACCTTCATTGATAGGAAGGGATAACTCAGGGATTTCTGAGTCCGGTTGCTCGAAAGTGGTTTTTAGCACTTATCCGGGATTAATTGCCATGGTGGCTCGATGGTATTGTTCAGAACTACAACTGGTTTAAATTTAACCCACAATTTGAACTACCCGCGCCTGGGCTCTTAGATGAAACCGCAAGGGTACGAAAAAAACTGGCCAACGGCGAACGTCCCGCGTAAATAGAAGGGCACGCTTTTATTCTTCGCGCTGTGCTTTGGTGTCGAGTTTCCAGTCATGTCGAGTCCCCCGTCCCCCATGGGGGTCTCACAAGGCGCGTGGTTTAAAGAGCCTGTGTCAGCCGCTATTTTGACACCATAGCAACATACCAAGTCCATTTCCATCGGCCGATGTAGACAATCAGGAGCAATTTTCTCTATTGAATTTTGTAAAAAAAATCTGAACCGCTGTTTTTCGATGTTGATTTAGAGATTTCTACACGTAATTCGTCTTCTAATATCTAAAGAAAACAATAACAAAGGAGTGGCTGATAGTGGCTGTTTAATCAAAGAGTGCGTAGAGCAAATACGTTTTTCTTGTATTTACGAACGTTCGCCAAAAAAGGGACTACAAGCAATCTATACGTCACAGTGCCATCTGTGGCCATTGTCCTCTTTTTCGCCGCCCTCAACAAGTGTTTCAATAGAAGGCGGTGAACCGCCGTCCAATTCAGTGCTGACCACCGGCAACTTTCGTGGGCTGTATATCTGATCAGTTTCATGGAAAATATTATCTTGCCCTTAAAACGCAGGAAAACGCCTTTTATGCTACCGAAATTCCAAACTTTCCCGGTGCATGCCCCCGTAACCCCCAGGAAGACTCAGGCATTACGGTCTTCGTATGGGACCGCAAAACCCAGCCGTCTACTTCCAAAACCTAACCTGCTACTTCAAAACTTATTGAAACCCCTGCCTCAATAATGCACCATCTTGCCTTCTCAGGTCCATCCCAAAGTGGACAAACGTCCCTCCAACTCTCGACTACAGCCATTAGACTCGACAGCATCCGCGAGGGCCATGTCTGGGATGGTGCCCCGGGCATCCCCAATCATCAGATCCATGAACCTAACAGATCCCGTGCCCCCAATAATGTCCCATTATCCTACTCAGTCGGCACAATAGAGCGAATTTCACATGACCGTCGTGCTTTCTCATTGGCTGCTTATTTCTTTCAACCAATCAAATTGCGAACTAATTACAAGCAAGGAATTGGTTCGGCACCTGATTGGCTGGGCTGGAAACCATTCAGCAGTAAGTTGTAATTACTCTTGTTTCTGATTGGCTAGTGATTGCTCAATTGCAATTGCTTTCACGACAGTCATGTGAAATCCGCTCTAAATATAGTGGCACATACGTGTAGTGTACAAATTAGTTCCGATTGCTTAATATTCGTGAGCAGTTTATTTAAAGATTACCTTGTCCTTTGTAAGTGTTAGATGAAAGTCGCGGTAGACAAATTCGCCGCATTTCGAAAAGCGGCTATGAATCTTTAGCTTGTGAAAGTCATACAGTGGATATTCCTATAAAAGCTTTTCGGCACGCGTGCTTGCAACCAGATCTCAGTGTACTATAAATAGAGGATATTACACGGTGGCGCGAAGATATGAGTTTTCTTTTCGAGTGGCACGAGAAAATAAAACTCATATCTTCAAGCCACCGTGTAATTTTCTTTTTATTATATAGACAAACCAGAAAAAATTATTCCAAATTAATTTCCAAGCACTTTTGTTTTGACCGATATCCTCACTAGTGAGGATATGGAAAATATGTCACGCAGGTCCCGGATGTAGCTTCGTATGAGATCTACGAGTGCCGTATTTCCCAGTAAAACACTCGTGTCTATATAATAAAAAGAATTACAATATAGCATTATTACAAAATCGGTGTGAGTAGGTTTTTGCGCCCAGACCGCAAAGCTTTTTTCCGTGAATCGGCTCACTGTTTGAGTACATGAGTTACTAGCTAAATACTGGACTTATTGATTTCAAATAAAGCTCTGTTTTGTAGAATTTAGTAGTCAGACCAGTGAGGACAGTGAGGTATCATCAAAATATTGTTTTGTCTCTACCCACACGGCTTTTCGGTCTTGGCGCATCTGGGACGCTCACAAGGCAGACAACTTATGGAAATAACTGTATACTGTAGACGCACATGCTTTGCATTCCAACGTGTGCGAGCTGCAGGGATTTGTGGGGAGTATTCACAGACGGGTTTCAGATGAGTATTTCCGTTTACCAGAAACATATAACTAGGTTATATGTTTCTGCGTTTACTTAATGTAATTGCGATTGCTTTGCATTCTCATTGGCTATTCATTTTTTCTCAGCCAATCAAATTCTGCCGCAGAATTTGGCAGTAAATGCAGCTGTGTAATTACTAAGGAATTGGTTTGGCTTGTTATTGGCTGAGAAAAAAGCCATTCAGAAGCAAGTTGTGATTTCTCTCGATTCTGATTGGCTAGCGATTACACAATATTTACGATGGTCATGTGAAATCCGTTCTGCCGTCAACCAATCAATTTTGGAACTAAACGCAGCTGTGTATTTAGTGCTCACCGAGTAAGAGTGCTTGACTTGGTTTACAAAGGAACCACTCACGTGTTCACCGTATGATATTGGTTTTTCCTTGGCTTGTGATTGGCTGATGAGGAAGCCATTCAGTAGCGACTTGTATTTTCTCTCTCATCTGAAAGTCACTCTATTTACTGACAACATAAAAGAAAATATCGTAAACATACTGACCAAAACATCTACGGGACACATTTAACTTTCACGCGAATATCGGTTTTAGAGTAAATTTTTATGTGGGTATTAAAGTTAAGTAATTTAATGCCTCGTTTCTGTATAATATTTTAGAATAAGGAGACGTTACTTACTCACACTTTATCAACTGTTTGATGTTTTTTTTTGCCGATTCGCTCCTTAGATTGTATTTGAATTACTATATTGTAAATAAATAAAATGGAGTGATTATGATGTTGTATATATAGCATTTGGTAAGGGGGTACACTACTGAAAATATATGATGACCCTGACCATTTTCGTTGAGGTTTACTTTACATCTAAAGAATCGTTGCATAGCGATCCGCATTTTCAAAATTGGCTTTGGCTTTGCTGTTCCGTCCGTCAAATCTTATGAGCCAATCAGATTCTTGCCCTGTTTCGCCTAGTGCAGACGCCTGGCTTTCCGTCGCGACGTTTTCTGGTTTTAGCGAGGGAAGCCGGTTGACTGTAGGCGAAACAGGGCAAGTGTTTCATTGGCTCAGATAGTTTTATTGGCAGAACAGCAAAACATAATTTGATATTTTGAAAACGTGGGTCGCGATATGCAACGGTTTTAGCTGTAATGTTAACTTTTTTTCGACCCCCAAAAGGGGTCAAAACTTGCATCTATTTTGACCAAAGTCACAACTGCGTCATTAACCATCGGAACAGATGTTGAACCTCCTTGCCTCCGTATTCGTATTTTAAGGTGGCTCCTGCAAAGCATTTGATATGGGTTGGAGTCACCTTAATTATACTTAAGTTATACGCAATTGATGCGTGGAGAATTTTGTATTCAGCTACAAATTATAATCCAGGTGCTATCGCCACCCAAAGAGAAGCACAAAGAAGAGCCTAATTACGAATTCTTAACTTAGCTTGTTTACAATCCTCTTTTCAATTTCGGCAATTGTGCTCAAAGAATACCTCGTTTCGATTGGTGCGAACAAATTAATTTTTAATCCATTTTGTAAAACAGATTACTCAGAAAATCCAGGAGGGTGGGGCTTCGCGAAGTAATTGGACCGACAAACACAGGCATAATAACAGAATAAGCTATGAGTGCTTTCTACAGTTAAATTACAGACGCAAGACATTGAATTCCACTTAGGAAATCTTGCCTAATTTTAGTGACTAATTTGAAAGGTACATTTCGCCATCTTTATTCTAAAGAAGGCGGCATTTTTTGACAATTTTTCCCAAGAGAGTAATTCGCCAGACGTATGAAGATGTTACCTTTGCTGCAGTATCTAAGTGCTCGCAACGGCGCGCAATGCCATTGATTAATTTAAATACAGAAATTAATGTATTTTGTAAACATAAATGCAATATCACAAATAGTATACAAGTGACGCGCAAATTCAAACAACTAAATAGCAAGAAGATTATATTTTAGAAAAGTGGTCTACCTGCAGAAAAACATATATTTTGTTTATATTTTTGTGCATTCTTTTCACAAAAGATTTTACTACCTTCGCCACTGAGCCTTTGCGCGACAACAAAACAATCTCTCGTTCATAACGCTGAATTCCTAAAGTCGTGTTTCTCGTGACTTGTTGACTTGTGTCAAGCAAATAAAGCATGACTTTCACGATGCCGTGGCCATTAGTCGTCTATGGTAACGCTTTGGAACTTACAAAATGGATGAGACTCTAATCCGACTTTCAAGAAATCACAAAGCTTGACTTCTTTGTCACGCATACAAGTTTCTGACTGAGCTGTAAAAGCAAGATTTACTCAAGGGAAGGTCGCTACCAGTAAAATAATCCAACTTGGAGAGGGATTTTTACACTGTGGAAGTAATTCTAAGCTGTGAAAACGGGATAGGGTGGTTTAACTAAAGTTGCGTTGTCTAAGATAAAATCAATTATCTCCGAATTTACCAAGTGAAACAATCTTTATACAGTATTTCACGAAAGAACTTTACGAACTTACGGATGTTACGAGTGGAAAGATGGAAAAGCCGCAGCGACAAGTCACATTTGCAGATGAACTTGTCGTAGATTCACAATTCAAATCGAGAATTGATCCAAATTTGTTGTGCCCGCGCTGTAGAAAGCGATTCGTGACGCCATTAATACTGCCATGTCTCCACTCGCTTTGTAAAACATGCATGGATGACTTGCGCCTCGCGCCGAAAAACGGAAATATTCCTCGCTGCCCTTCGTGCTCTCAGAGTCTGGACCTAAGTATGGAGTACCCTATAAACTTCGTCTTGAATAACCTGGCGAATACGGCGGCTCTGGGCGAAAGTTCCCAATATCTCATCACCTGCGATAGTTGTGATTCTATTGGAGAAAAAGTAACCATGCGTTGCGACGATTGTTTTCTGTTTCTTTGTGGCTTTTGCGCGACGGCGCATCGTAGAATGAGCGCTACGAAATCTCATCATTTAACATCAGTGAAAGAGCTTAAGTTACAAACCGAAAGAGCCTCAAGCTTTGCTAGGCCGTGTTTCTGCGCTCATCATTCCGGGAAACAGATCATATGTTTGTGTGTTACATGTGCAGTTCCAGCTTGCCGTGAATGCGTCGTGTCACAACACAGAGAGCATAGTTTACAGAAACCAGAACAAGTGTACAACAACTTGAAACTGAACATTGCAAATATGTCCGAGAAGATCAAACGGAAACGAAAAGACGTCAAAAAGAATGTCGCAAAGATTTATGATGCAATAACAAAATTAGAGGCCCATTACGAATCCGTGAGGAACGCCATTGAGGAGTATTTTGAATCTGTTTTGAGCGCTGTTAAAGGACGAATGAAGCGTTTGCTTGCAGATTTAGAAGCAAGAAGCGAATCAAAGCTCGAGAAGATGAGGGCTTCGAAAGTTAAACAAGAGGCTACTCTCAGAGGAGCACAAAGCTCTTGTGAATTCACAGAGGTAGTGCTTTCTCAGGGCTCCGATTTAGAACTTGTTAGTATCAGCCACGTGATTACTCAACGACTTGCTGAGTTATATGAAGATATGAAAAGTTCGCCAAACATTCCCAGCGCAAACGAGAGTATAACATTTAAGCTGAACGATGACGGTATTCTAGAAGCTATAAATGACTTGGGGATTTTAGAGGACAACGTGCTCTCTACAGACCCCTCCCTGAGTACTATTTCCGAGAGCGCTATACACATCACATCCGGGCAAATTTCAAATTTCGAAGTGACAGCTGTCAATCAAAAGGAGTGGTCCAATCACGAGGCGGAGATAAGTTCACTGTGGCTTTGACATATGCCAGTGGACGGGGCAGCATTGATAATTCAGGGTTCAGGTACAATGTACGGGATAAGGACAACGGTACATACACCGTCAATTACGTCATCACTAAACCGGACAGCTATCGCATGCACGTGCTTCTTGGGGGTTGTCCGGTGTCCGGGACACCTGTTTCGCTGACTGTGACGCCCAAAGACTGGATTGGAAGCGGGTATATCCTGAGAGGGGAGGGATGTGGAGGATTTGCTAACCCTCATAGCGTTGTCACGGACGGTCAGGATAATATAGTAGTAACGGACACGAATAACCATAGGATAAAAGTGCTAAGCCCTAATGGGGGGATGGTACATGCATTTGGGAAGCAAGGGAGTGAAGAGGGACAGTTCAAGTTCCCGTACTGCCTCGCGCTTAATCAGCAGAAGAGTTTGATACTGGTGTCGGATGGTCATAACCACAGGGTACAAATGTTCACAATTACAGGTAACGTACAGCTACTCACTCTGCATTGTAGCTCTCTCATCTTTGCGTTTTGGCTTCCGTCAATGAAACTTTTAAGACGAGACCATGCATGTCTTCTTGTTTGTATTTTACATTTTGTTTTCATTCATAATCTCTCCAATGCTCTGCAAAATCATCCAGACCTCTTCACTCGTTTGATTGACGGAAGCCAAACCGTGGTTTGTTAGTTGGCGTAGAGTTCCCAGAATTGTGAAAATCGCAGTAAGGTCAGCTCAGATTAAAGAGCCCGTGTCAGCCACTCCTTTGTTATTGTTTTCGTTCGATATTAGAAGACGAATAACGTGAAGAAATCTCTTAATAAAACATCTTAACACAAAGTTTCAGATTTGATTGACCAAATTCAATAAAGAACATTGTTCTGTATGCTCTAAATCGGCCGATGGAAATGGATGCTTTCTCCGACTTGCTACGTTGCTATGCTGTCAAGATGGCGGCTGACACAGGTTCTTTAAGTTGCGGCTAAACTAGGACAATTGCAGCACGCAGAGAGTATTGTCCCGTAGCGGCTAAACTCGTGTGTCTCGGGTACTACTTGTTTCTTTGTGTTCCAGCTACAATGTTTGTTCGCGCGACAATGTTTTCCCGCGCGTCTTAACCGAAAAACATGAAAGAATTTGATTCCGGCTTCAATGTGTCTAGATGTGTCCTAGGTTAGCCAGGCCCAATGGGACAAGTCTAAAGCCCTGGCTTAACTAGGACACATGTAGCGCGCAACATTGTAGCCGGACACATTTTCCTTCGTGTTTCCCTGTTTAGCCGCGCGACAATGTGCAGCAAATTTTGTAACTGCGAAACAAAGAAATGTTTCTTTGCAAGACAAAAATTATTTTATGTGTACGAGACACACGCGTGCGATTTTTCCTAGTTTAGCCAGTTTTGCGCGCTACATTCGCCTTTGTCACGCGCCGCCATTTTGTTTCCAGAATGACCCGGCAAAGCAGAAAAAACAATGAGTCAATCATTTTTTTGTTTCTTAAACAAATAAGAGTACTTTTTGGTATCTTAGCCAACTTTTGTACCTTTACGCCCAGCACTAGGCTAAACCCGCGCCCTAACCCGCACGCTGCTTGGCCTCGTTTCCATGCTGACTAAATCGGCTGAAACATTCAAGATGGCGCCTGTGTGACAAAGGCGAATGTGTCCTAGTCTAATCATAGCATTAGTCACGAGTCCCCTAGGGTCATTTAAGTGTCGCGAGGTGCATTTCCCCATTTGATTAACGCTCTAGTTTCTACCCACAGGTCGTTTTATCAAAAGTTTTGGAAGTCAAGGCACAGAAGACGGCATGTTCAACCTCCCACATGGAGTAGCGATGGATCCAAGCGACAACATTTACGTAATCGACTCAGGCAACAGCAGGCTACAAATATTCTCCCCAGAGGGGTACCACATGCGAACAATTGCCGCCGAGCAACTAAGTCGCCCTTGGGGGGTAGCCATAGCACCAAATGGGAAAATCGCTGTGACAGACTATAATAATCACAAAGTGTTTGTCTTCAACCGAAGCGGGAAATTGAACTTCCAGTTCGGCGCCAGGGGTGAAGGGGACGGGGAGTTTAATAACCCTGCTGGTATTACTATAGACAGTGAAGGGCAGTTTATAGTTGCTGATAGAAGTAACCACAGGGTGCAAATTTTTCAGCCAGATGGGACCTTTGTGACAAAGTTCGGGGGTAAGGGGACTGGGGACGGGCTTATGAGATTTCCCGCCGGGGTAGCTGTGGATCGTGCTGGTCACCTGTATGTAGCCGATACGTTCAATAACAGGATACAAGTGTTTTCACTTGCGGCCGTGTAGAACGCCACGTAAATTGGGCCGTAATATATAGATTTAGCCACTGCCTAAAAGCGGAGCTCCCGGTTACATATTTTTCTGTGTTGTGGTCGTGGTTTACCTGTGTGGTGGCGCGCAGACACGGACGCGCCAGCGCTACCCAAATGGGAATACCGCTGAACCATGAAAAATGAAGTCGATCGTTATACCTGAGTTCTACTTTGAGCTATTGTATTCTTCCTCCGATACCTATGGTGCTCCGCTCTAAGGAGCTCCGCTACAAATTGTAATAAGAAAATGTGCTCACACAGTGCTCGAATTTCAACCTCGTTCAATCTTCAACTCATTTCCCACTCAGAGCTATTATGCTCGTCGCCGCGCGGGACGGGAGTCTGGTAACAACCACTGACGCATGCGCAAGATTATTTGATAATGTTGCTGTTGAAAGGACTTTCTGCGCATGTACCAACGTTCAAAATCAGCCAATCAGCAATGACCCTCAAATGACTGTTACCGGAGCATTCCCCGCGCGGTGTTGAGCCGAGGAGCGCGCGTGACATAAACATAAAATTGCGCATTCTCGAACCCAGAGTTCCCCGGCTCGTAACCTCGCGGGGGAGGATCTGGTGACAGCCACTGACGCATGCGCGAGATTTAATAGAGAGCCGCTGAGAGAAAGACCTTTCAGCGCATGCTCCAACGCAACGAGCCGATTACTATTGTGCGTTTCTAAAGTTCGACACGTTGGTCTCTGTGACAGGGACCGGATACACTGCTCTAGCAGCCCCTCTACTATGGCGCGTCCCAAAAAAGCGCGAAGAGCATATTTTTGTAACTGGAATCGGACTTCGACAGAGTCAGGACATGGAAATCCACACGCCCCAACTGCAGATCATACAATATGAACTGCCGCTAGATTAGTATTTTATTTCCCTTATTTGTCTTTTTATAATTCAATTCAAGTTACTCAGTATATGTAAATCGTTAATCGTATGTCAACGTTTTGTGCTGGGGGAAGCGTCGCCGGGAACTCGTGTCCGTTCGCTTCCCCCCTCGTCACGCCCTCGTCCTGTATTTTCCGTTCTCGTATTTTGTTTCTGAGTGGTGGAAGGCTCTAAACACCTAACCAGCACCATCAAAACGCCGCCGCCACTGTGGAGATCCTGGCTACTGAAAGAGATTCAGTTAACTTGCGTCCCTAATTAGAGGCTTGGTTCATCCGCAAACAAAAGCGACAAAAAGCCAGCCATCAACTCCCGTGAGGAATGCAAACATTTCAGAGAGATTTGCTATTACGCTCATGACTCTCTCGGCCTGGAACAAGTCCTCTAGCCTGTGCCAGCCTTAATAGTTGGTCTTTCATTAATCGTGAATTCGACACTTTTCAAAGTTGTGACGTCACACTTATTGACCGCCATATTGGACGATTCAAAGCTGCCTCGCCCTTATGACGGCTACGGCATCCCTTGTTTGAGACAAGTTTCCTCCATATAGACAGACGCTCGCTTCGAGTGTAGGCATAAATAGATTGTGCTAGTAAATTCAGGAAAAGTTGCTTGACAGTACGTCCAAAAGTTGCTCTAAAGTTGCTCAAATATTAAAAAGTTGCCACCAAAATTTAGAAAAGTTGCTTGTTTTCAGGGTCAACGTCTAAATTATTTTCATTTTCTTTGTCAGAAACTTCATCTGACTGTGATGCCATGACTGGCACTGCAGCAAATACTAAGATGGTCGGCGGCAGGCAGCGGATAATCGCTAGCTTTAAGCGTCCGTTAGATAGATAGCTGCGCTGTCCAGATTTCGTGGCACGCATAAAGCAAGTGTTATTTTCTTTGTATATCACTTATAGATTAAAAATTCTTAGTTTTGACCAGTTTTAATAAAATCCTTCTAAATAAAGAACTTTTTGATGGTTTGGAACAGTTTTATACCAATTTGTTGCTGAAAAATTGCCAAGGAAAGCAAAGAGTTGCCCTAGGTTGCTACAAAAAGTTTCTCAAAACGCTAAAAGTTGCTAAAACGTTGCCGAGCACAATCTATTTATGCCTATTCGAGTGCCCCGGCTATAAGAGCTATATCTTCTTCACGGGCTCATATAAACAGGGCCTAAGGGCGAAACCCGAGTCCAATACATATTCGGGCAAACGCCTTTTTTGGGTTGTCTGAGCTTTTATCGATAGCAAAAATTTGGCGATTAGAAAGAATACAACCAAGAGCTCTGAAAAACTTCTGTGGTGTCACCGGACTTTGATCTAGCAATGTCCTATTTTTTTAGTGTAAATTTTTCGTGTGACTCAAGCGTATATTGCTCAGTGTTTCAGCTGCCGCTAAAATATGTTATATCAAGATAGTTTCCTTGAAAAAGTGTCGACTTTCTTCAACTTCCTTATAAGGAAATATCTGCAAACTATATTTGTTTTTTCGCTATTTTTATTGACCTAGAAAGCTTAAAACTCAACCAGAACTCAGATACACTTGAGAAAAGATGTTATGTGCATTTTCCGCTGTGTTTTTCACGGTCAAGAACCTGTAAACAAGGTAGACAAGACACCACAGGAAGCCCGCTCGATCACTAAAAAGACGACACTGTTATCTTGATTGATAATTTCTTCGAAATGAAAAAGTGGAAAGAGGGGAAATGAGGAACCTTTTAAAATCTCCAACAGCGCGGGGATACCTGGGGCGCGGCGGATGCTGACTGATCTTGTTCCTTTGCTGATTAACTCAGAAGACTACTCAAACACAAGTGCTGCGATTTCACAATCTCTGCGAACTCACACTTAACATTGCCAAACGCCAAAATGAAACTGCGTTTTAGCTTCCGTCAATTAAACCTTTTGAGGCAGACGCATGGTTTTTCTTAGATTCTCGGAGTTATCAACTGCTCTGCGGTCCCCCCTTTCTTGGGAGATTTTCTCATACATTCAACTATACGGTGAAATTGTGGAAATTTGAAAATTTTCGTCCCGTGTTTCACTTCCGGCCCCACCTTTCTGAAATTCTAGACTCGCCCCTGATCATCAGGACTGAATACGAATGCGCAGTTCTCTCCCCCTCTCCCTCCCCAGACACCACACTTGCTCAGACTTGGCGTTAAAAGAATAAATCCTGACGTCAGTGAATTAACTTTGTTTTCACGATTGTTTTCACGCATATCAATGATAGTTCTCTTTGAAATGTGTCATTTTCTAAAATTTCATTACATGTGAGTTTCTACTTACCATATTTGGAATTCCAGAAGCTTTCCTTGCTTATTTATCTACCCATAAATGTCAAAAAGTTCAAAAACTTGCAGATTTTTGAGAGAACGCTGTTCATGTAGGCCGCCATCTTTGTTTTGGTCCCCAGGGAGTGCGGAAATACCCAACACAGGTAGCCCGCGTCACGCAAGTGGTATTGACGAAAAATACACTAGTGTCTATCTTGCTTATGCCAAATCTGATTGATAAATTTTTGTTCAGGATGCCACACTCCACTTATAGGATCGGATGCCCCGTCCAAAATTCATTCAAGAGATGTATGTTGATGTGACAACCCAAGGGGCCAACTTTACTATTATGCCGGCCGACAGATATTTTTTTTTTCGAACAGAACAGAAAAGAAAAACCCAAGGGGCTCCGCGTTAGAGGCAAGTTTGGTGAAAGGTGTTGAAAAAATTATACAGAAAACAAGTGCAGCACGGGAGCGAGGTTAGCGCATGCGCGTGGCGCATTACTCGCTCGGCTCTTGGCTTGGTTGTTGTTTATGTTGTTCGGGAGCTGGTAGAGAAACAGAGAAGGAACGGAGTTTAGCAAAGGGGAATCCGTTTCCATCAGGGTCGATTGAAGATCGACGGCCTTGCTGTTGCTTTTAATATATTTTAACAGGCCTGACAGCAATGGCGACACAAGATGGAAAGCTACCCACGTCGGATAGAATTCTTAAACGTTAGTAGAACCGATCAGCTTGACAACCGATGTTATGCCAGGACCGGCTCCGCTTTCTACTTATGTTCGTTTATGACGAGCTCGCTGAACTCATAACTAACATGTCTTTCTTTCTTTCTACACTTAAGACGTACCAATGCCACCGACACATAGGCTTACGATGTCCGACGTTTACGATTCGAATGGTAAACCTCGAGCAGATGTATTGAAAGCGCATTTTATACTGGAAGGACGGATAGAGGACGAAGTTGCATTGCGAATTATAAACGATACGACCGAGTTATTGCGCAAAGAAAAGAATATGCTGGAAGTTGATGCTCCTATAACAGGTAATGTAGGCTGTGGAACAGTTCGGCTTGATGTAAACACAGGTACCAGCCAGAGATCTGTGATTGAAGTTGAAATACGCTCACCTCAAGCTGGTAGATTTCGGATTTCTTGCTTACCGCGTCTATTTGTTCTTTTCATTTGTAGTATGTGGCGATATCCACGGCCAATTTTACGATCTCGTCAAACTATTCGAAGTTGGCGGCACTCCTGCAAGTACGAGATACTTGTTTCTCGGCGATTATGTAGACAGAGGGTATTTCTCCATCGAGGTAAACGCTGAAATATCGACCAGCATCTCACCCCCGCTTTGGAGTTATACTTCCAGCAGCTAACAAATTTTCTGCAGGAAAATATAACTTAATTGCTCGCAATGGTTTTATTTTTTTCCGTTTAGATTGTGCCTTCTCCAAATACTTTTGTTAACTGGTTCAATATTGCCTATACGACTGGCTACCTTCCAGACCGGAGTCTAAATTGTGTATATATTTTTCCCTTTGCAGTGTGTTTTATATTTGTGGACTCTGAAAGCACTTTATTCGAATACACTATTTCTTCTTCGCGGGAACCATGAATGTAGACATCTCACAGAATATTTTACGTTTAAAACTGAATGTAAGTACAAAGTGATTTCGCTGGTTCTTTTATTACATTACCTTTTAACCAGGGTGGGATAGTGGGATAAAATGCGACAGAGAAATTATATCGGATACGCCTTGATTATTTGTTCGAAATGCTTCGAAATAGATCACGCCATGGCTGGAAATTTCTTCGATTTAGTTGTAACTTACATTTCTGAAATGGAAGTTCTCACTTTACGGTGACCGATTTTTTCGCAGTTATTTTTCCGTCTTTTACCTCGCCCATTTGAGGCCTATACTTCCCGCGATGTTTTGCATAAATTATTTAAACTTTACTTTATATTTACATGTTGTATTTGTACCTAGAATAGCTCTTTCTGGACTTTTGGGAGCTGAACTTTTCACGGAATAGTCGTGCCCAATAATATCCAGCCATGTACCAAGCAATTCAGTTGTTGGTGTGTTTTTGGCTGTGTTACGTTCTGTGTTGCCTGTTTCTCTCGATTAATATGTATTATTATCTGTCTCGAATCATCCACATTAACAGTAGCTACGATGGCAGTTTTGACTCCATTCTCGAGCATTTGTTTAAACTTTTCTCTCTTTAAGTGATATTCCTTAATGTACCCTCCACTATTTATTCATTCCTCAAACCTTATCACACACGTTCTTGCCAAATATCCCCCTAGAAATGTAGCCCGATTTTTGTCGCGTTGGAGCACTGATTTTTGTATGTCATGCTCTGTTTATATTTGAGAGATCAAGTCAAGTTCTAAAAAGTAGAATAAACAATCTGCAACAAATATTTCCCCTGTCAGCTCCAAATTAGTGACCAAAGCAGTCAAGTCTTTCACCCAGACTCCAGAAGGAAGGCAATTTGTTATCCTTTATTCGTTATGTCTATATCCGTTTGTTAGATTTTCACAATTCTTTCAAATTTTGTACTAGCATTGGTCATGAAATCTTGGGTTTTTATTTTCATTTCATATCATTTTACTAAGTTGTCTCTACAGAGTATAAACCCTTCTATACATTCTATCATAGAGATTATTTAGGAGGTTCAAGGGCTTGTTACAAACAGATATTGAAAGCCACTTTTCCCAATAGGGGGGCTGGCTCAACCATATCATATGAATTTCTTTCATTTTCAGAATTAAAATTCATTTTGCTAAGGCATGCACATGTTCCTCTGAATATTTCTACACAATACGTCAACAACTTGAAATTGATTTAGTAAAATTACTCACTGCATCATTGCTATGTGACTAAACTGAGTTTCATTTTACATTTCATTATTCCAGTTATTTGAAATTAAGTTTGCATCCACCAGTTTGAGAACCTGTCAAGCAGCTGCCTGAAATATTATTTCATTTTCAAGGTGTATTTTTTTGAGTTTATAAATAAGATTCTGTAGTGGTTGATAGTAAAGTAGCAATTAATTGCTGTTGACCATATTCAAGTTATAGTTACTGTACTTTGCATTGCTCCCTGAAATACACGAAAAACCATGGATGGGTTAAATCATGTTAGAGACTTGAGATAAGACTATGGTATGACTAGTTTTACGGGAAAACTAGGTGGTCTGCGTCGGCGGAGACGTGAACATGAACAACAACAACCAAAGGTTGAGATTTATTTTAAACGCCGTTGAAAAATGGTGTTTTGCTGACGTTTCGAGCGTTAGTCCTTCGTCGGAGCAAAGAGGAGATAAGACTGTTTCCCAACCATTTTCAACTTGAGGGAGCTTGCCTTACTGCCATTTTCATTATTTTGCGAAGTCCCACTTTACATTTCCGAACGCCAAACTGCATTTTGTCTTCCATTCATCAAGCCTTTCAAGTCAGGCGCATGAACTTTTTCTAAGTTTTGTTTGAATTTTATGGTGTAAAATTTGGTTTTTAAGCCTAGGTAGTTCTTATTAGTTCAAAAAAACCTCTCAAAGCCTGCGTGAAATCACCCAGAGCTGCTCACTAGTTTGATTGATGGAAGCCAAATCATGGTTTGTTAGTTGGTATAGAGTTCACAGAATTATGAAAATGGCAGTAAACATCATGGGAAAGCCTTGTAATACAAGTCTTTTGGGGCAGATTTATATTTGAGCATTTTTATATTGATTTTCTCAGTAAGAAATGATAACTTTGACATTTGCATCTTACAGGTAAAATAAAATACTCAGAAGCAGTATACGATGCATGTATGGAGTCATTCGACTGTTTGCCATTGGCAGCCCTTATGAACCAACAATTTTTGTGTGTACATGGAGGGCTTTCACCAGAAATTCACACCTTAGACGACATTAAAAAGGTTAGTACTCCTTGAAAGAGCTTGAATTCCATCAACTAGGGTTAGTACTATGGAGAACATTAACGTCCATGCTTTGTGACTTTAATTGCAGTGGGAGTTAATAAAATTTAGTGGGATTCAAAGTTTACTGATTTTCTTAAAATGGTGAAGCAATTTTTAGCTGTGTTGGGCTTTGGTTTGCTGCTCCTTCAGTTTTATTCATGCCTAGATATTTGTGGCAGCTGGAGAATAATGAAAGGCAATTTCAGAACGTCCTCCTTAATGATCTGTTATCACTCTCTTTCCATCGTATTTGAAATAAGTTGATCTCAAGAATTGATGCAGCATAATGGTTTACCACATGGAAGGGGAAACAAGTTGAGATGGAATCTGAAAGTGCTGTTTTCCACTAGCTTTGTACTGTACAGCCATCAAGTGTAATCTCTAGTTAACTACTGATATGGCCTACATAATGCACACAAAATGAGGTCAAGTAAACACAGGAGATCGCTCAAGGTTTTATATGATAATTCTGTCACAAAGCTTAATGCCAAAATTCCCCCAGGGTCTATGTTCTTAAGCACTTGTGAAGTAGGCCTTCAAGCGTATTATTTTGAAACCTGGCCTAGAATCGAAAATAGTTTTCATATGTCAAAAACTCAGCCCAGTGTGACTTCTATATGAGTGTAGAAATAAGTTTAATTATATACAAATACTTATCTATTTTGACTTGATTTTGTGGTGCTTTGCATGGGGTATACTAAGAAGTTTTAAAAAGTTGCTATCTGGTTCGTATCCCCTACAGAAAAATGGGAGCATTGCTTTAATTACCAAACACATTTTGTTCAGATTGTATAGGATAGGATAGTTATTGTGAATGTGAAGGAGTGATTGATTTTGTTTCAGTCTCATTTTTTCCAGCTGATGCTTTTGGAACTATAAACATATCCCTTTACATTTTTATTGCATCAGGGGTTACCTTTTGTGTTTTAAGTCATTAAAAAGGAAATCTAATAACACTATAGTCAAGAAATGATATTGCATAATTTGTGAGTTAGTGGGAGTGAAAATTAAAAATGAAACTGAGCTATCTTGTATATCTTCATGGTTGGTATTCCTTATGAATATGATAAAATATTCAAATGAAGACAAAACATCAATCTTATTAGAATTTAAGTGCCCTGGTCACTTCATTCTAAACAGGAAGCTATACAGATATTTAGCTGACCTAAATACAGATAAAAGTGCACAAATTATTTTCCCTACCATACAAATCGTAGAACTAAAAGTCTTCTCTGTATATGGGTTATCAAATGTGTCTATAGACTGAATATGTATTGATTATGAGAAATAATGGAAAATTTGTTATGCAAATTTCTCTGTAGTGTTATTGCAACTCCTTAACTGCTTAGTCACTTTGAAATTGTTTGTTGCAAAAAAGTAGAATTGTTTATTGAAAAGCAGTTGAAATGGTAGGATCAAATATTTTTACAGATTAACATGTGATCCCAAAAGGTCAACATTGATAAAAGTGGATTTGGGGAATTTACATAAACCAAGTTTGAAGTAGAAGAGGCTTTTATTTAACCAAGTATGCCCTTTATGCCATATTATAATGTATATTTAACTATCTCCTGTGGAGTTTACTCTTGCATCTGAATGAAACACTTGCTAACCATAAGTCTGCTATTAGATCTTTGTTGTATTTTAAGGGTGTTTTCACATATCATGAACCAGACAATTCATCCCAAAGACTAAACAAAGAGCCGGTCAGTTTGACCTATTTATGCTATCTAATTGACACAGGAAATGTTGTTTCTTTCTCCCAAAAAAACTTCAGCTTATGAAAAACTGCTGACAAATGATGCATTAAGCTATTTTGAAGATGATGCCTGCTTGTTTAAATTTCATCACCCATTGAAAGGCTAAGGGTTACCTTGTTAATTAGCTAATGTGTCTAACCAAACTGAAATGCAGCGAATTAATGGATTATCTTCATCACCAATGCCAGGTTTTCAAAGGTGTTGGGCTGTACTGTACAGCTGTTTAGCCTACTGAAATTTGTTTTCCTTGGCAATGCCCAGCATTGCGACCATTTGGTTGCCAACGGCAACTAGATTTAGGGTTCGGCAAGCAAAAATGTCAACACAGTTGCCAAATGGCCTTTTAAAAATACTATATACTAATTACGATTTTGAGACAGCAATTCCACAAAATATTGACGGCTACTTGGGAGAAAATATTTTCTTCCAACGCCATCAATATTTTGGGGAATTGTCGTCTCAAAATCATAATTAATATTGTATTGCGATTCTTGAAGATTTTCTGGAGGAAATGGCAAGAAATAGTGTTATTTATTGTCGATTGAAATTTCAATTCTCATTACATTTACGCGTGCTCACACGCAATCACAAGGGCGTTTCGCACGAGCTCGAGCATTTTCTGTTTACATTTTTCCATCTTCTTTCTCTTTCTGCCATAAGATATTGCTAGAAATATAGCTAAACGTTATTTCTAACTATTGACAATGAAATGAAACATAAATTCATGCGAAAAAAGTTGAATTTTGCTAGCTCTTTTTGAGCCGTCAATACCACAAAAATATTGACGGCTCACAACAACACAGAGTGGCAGGGTGAATCGCGATACTCCTCAAAATTAGTTGCCAGCAGCATTAATTCAGAGAAATTTCTAGCATTAAAGAAAAAAGTTTCTATTTGCTAGAGATTGAAAAACTGATATCTCCTTTTTAGTTTAATCTTTTATTAATACTCTATGTCAACTATAGATTATGATCAGATATAATTGCCTGAATTAATTAGTTTGTATCATTAGTTATCTTGAGTGGTTAAAATATTTACATTATAGTCTGGAATTTTGTTAACTATACTGCTGAGAAGATAAGCAGGGATGCTTTCCTTTCCCCTTAGACCATCACAGTTCCCTTAGACCTTCAATGCATAAATGGTCTAACTTTTCCAACAGTATTGTTTCTATGACCTCCACTGCAATTCAGCTAATGCTGCTATGTGGCTCAATAAACATGTTATTATTATTATTATTATTATGTCCTTAACAAGGGTGATGCCCCCCAACACGTTTTCAGCAGTTTGTTTTCTTACTCATTCAGATGTTTTTTACCACTTCATTGCCACACAGTCTCTGATGAGTCCACACTTCCAAATCTCTTCTGCTGCCGATGTTTGAAAGTGCCACTAAATTAAGGCAGAAATCAGCCACATTTCATAAAAACAATCCATTATCCAATAGAATAGTAGCGAAAGAAAAATGTGTTTTGCGCATGTAGTGAATATTTTTTAAATTTATTTTTGAATATATTCGATTGGCGTTTTTGTTTTTCATTCAACTATGCATGCTGCATCTTGTGGAAGACGTGTTCTTTGTTCTTCTTTTTTTGTCTTGTTGTTACATCAAAGGAACTATTGTTCTGTAGAGCTTCTCCCCCAAGATGCATTGTGCATAGTTGAACGAAAAAAAAGGCAATCGGATATCTTAAAAAATCAATAAAATATTCATGGTGTGTGCAAAACACGTTTTTCTTTCGCTACTGTTCCCTTGGATGATGAACTGTGGTTGATTTCTATCTTTAGTGGCTCTTTACATCTTGTTTCTTAGAAATGAAAGTGTGCACTTGATCCTTACATATTGTGTTGTTGACATTGGAATTAGTGGTCTTTGTGAATCAGATACTTAACTTGAAAGAGAAAAGTTTAAGGAGGCTCTTAACAGTTTTTCATTTACATGCCTTTGCCCCAAATGGTCTGTATCTAATGTGGTAAAAAACAGAAAGGCAAGCCATGTTGTGTTTCTATGGGTTGAGTGAGACTGCTATTTTTTTTAATTAACACACTTCCCTCAAAATTACAGCACCAACTTGCAGGATTTTGAGGGCATCCTTTCCATCTCTTCTCAAACAATTCAGAAAAAGGGTTTTGTCTGTGCTATTGCTAAGATAACAAAAAAGTTTTTGTTTATTGCATTTACAGCTGGATCGTTTTAAAGAACCTCCAGCATTTGGACCCATGTGTGACCTTTTGTGGTCAGACCCGCTAGAAGATTATGGAAATGAAAAACCTCCGAACATTTTAGTCACAACACTGTCAGAGGTTGCTCTTACTTCTACAGGTAAGCAAGTTAAAATTATGTTTTTAATTTGGGAAATTTTGCAGTGCTACCTCCCCTGGCAACCCCCCTGTATTTTTTTAAGCTTCTATTCTATTGTTACTGTTACTCCAGGAATTTAAGGGTAAGGGTGTGGTAATGTGTAACCCCCTTAAAACATCCTGAGGACGCCCCTATCTTTCATGCATTCTAATTGTTGTTCAAGTGTTGCCTTTTATTCCGTAAGTGTAATTAATGTTTTACTGGAGCTAACAGAGCTGGTCACTTATGGAACTTGATTGCTTATGAGAGAGCTTTTAATTACAGACTTGAGTGAGAATTCAAACGTGAATTTAAAAACATGGTCCATAGCAGATGTTTGCTCCTGACAGTTGTCACTTAGAGAGTTTAAACTGTATTTATTTATTGTATCTTTATCATTCCCTTGTATCTGCTAGTTACCCTGCCACATGTGAGTTTTTACAAAATAACAACCTCCTATCCGTCATAAGAGCGCACGAGGCACAGGATGCTGGGTAAGTATGTTACCCAAGGAGAATTCCAAAAATGCTAAATATTTCTCATTTATTATACCAAAAATAGTAGTGACCATGTTTATATAAAAACAGAATAATACATGGATGCTTTGAGATATGAAATTTATCTACTGCTCAAATTTGATATTCAAATTCACTGCCTCACTTGTGCAATATCAAAATTTTAACCCTGGAAGATAAATTCCATATCTCTGTTCCCATGTATTATTCTCTTTATAACTCACATGCGTTAGAGATGTCAACCTCTAGCTTTTAAATGTGGGAGATTCACTACACATGATGCATTACAACCCTACTATGCTTGTAAGCTGCATTGCAAATTAACTGCAGTTTGCATCTTAGAGATCAGACATCTTACATCATTCTGTAAACTGCATTTGAACATATCCAAATGATATTGGCAAGGACGTCAACCCCAGGACTTCAAAAATCTGAGACTGCCTTGAAATGGCGAAATTTTCTGAAATTGACATACAGTAAATGTATGTCATTTCCCCAGTCACAAAGCGAAAAATCTCGAGACTTCCAGCAAAACCGGGAGAGTTGACGTATAAAACTGCATACTACATTATTACATTATTATGAAAATTACAGTGTTTCTATCAGAATATGGGAGATTTGGAACCAATTAAGGAGAGCAGAAGACGAGCCAGAAATGCTGGACTCTCCTGCAAAATTCAAGAGATTGGAAACTCTGCATTCATGGGCCATCTAATCAATCTCTTTGCTGTTTATACTAGATATCGTATGTACAGAAAAAGTCAAGCTACTGGTTTCCCATCCCTCATTACTATATTCTCTGCACCGAATTATCTAGATGTTTATAACAACAAAGGTCTGTATTCTGTGAACCCTGATCTTTAAGCGACCATTTGCAACCAGGAGCCCGTTTCTGAAAACGCCCAGTAGCTTATCGGACCCGCTAACCTACCCGTTATAGAGACCTCCTGATAAATGTGGTGTTTATCAAAACTCCCGTTATTTTCGGATTCCTAAAAATCCCGTTAAACCGCCTGTTTTTTTTACTTGAAGTTAGCGGGTCTTGACCTCCCGTTAATTAATACTGGGAAGCATTTTGAAGTCGTAAAAAATAAGGTCAAAAATGAATTTCTTTTCGTGAAATTTTTCACTCTAGGTGAAGCTTAGTCATTCACTTATACTCTGCCAAGTTGAAATTGCCAAAGACCTACCTCTTTCTCCTTCAAAACTAACCTTTTATCGACATGTCTCGTTTTGCTCTGAAAAGTTCTCCACTTCCCGCAATCTTCCCGGAATTGTTATTCCCGCCACCCCGATAAATTCGGCCAATCAGGTACGACCACCTCGCTTCTCAACCAATCAAATGCATTCTTTTGACCGCTAATAGCTTAGCTGTCATTCAGTTAAGCTATTAGTTAATAACATGACATCTTGCTAGCAAGAACGTAGTAGACAAATAAATAATGAACCTCAGTGCACAATTTCAATACAAATTGCTCATGTTTTTGCACATTATTGCTGACTTCTTAACTTTTTTCACTGGAAATACAAACTTGGTGATACACTTTGTCATGTACTATCATCGAAAAATTGTTGACTTTTTCTTTTAAGGTGGCTCCCGAGTATTTATTTCAGAAATAGACCTCAACTTCTAGCGTACGTTTGACCCTGAAAAAATCTTCCGATTTCCATAATTGTTTTCACAGAGCTTAAGCAACCTCTGCACTACCAATGGTGTAGTTCATTTGATATATTAAGCTCGTCTGTCTTGGGTATTTTAAATTTTCCAAAGGAGGTGTTTTTAGAATAATTGTTATAACTTGAAAATTCGAGCGTGAATGCTCTTATTACCAGCTAAAATCGCATCCATAGTAATAAGGGTTTACTCAGAGAAATGCACAGGTCAGCTTTTACCATGCGATTTAAGTTGTAAACGATGTAATAATTTTGCCTCTAAAAATGTCTTATTCCGCTTCTGTTTAATGTGCCGAGCGCGGATATCAGAAAAGTAGGAGAGCTCTTCGGGATTATATCGGCTAATGTTCACTCTTAATTAACAATAGAATCGAGTATCTACAGAAAGCGATATTTAATAAACGAATGAGAGCAGCTTCTTGTCCAGAATGTGCTGTTGCTATAATATTCAATTCGAGCTCGAAACAACTAAATTGCTGGAATTGTTTCGTAAGTTTCTTTCGTGAGAGGTAGAGTACAACTAACTGAGAAGACTTACCAAGTTTGGGCTCGTCTTTCCAATACTATGTTGAGAAACATTATCCAAAAGGAGTCAGTGTTTCGTTGCTTCAACACAAACGCCAAGAAAACCCATATATTATGAGCGCAGTGTTCTCGTCTCAGTGCACTTCGCTAAATTCTTCACGTGCGACGCTTCCTAGTCCCGAAGTAAGACAAGTTAATATCCGGTAGCTTTTCCGATCCCGCGGGTCGAGAAAGCGTCGCACGTGAAGTATTTAGCACCATGTGCACTGAGACGAGAACGCTGAGTTCATAAACATATAGGTTTTCTTGGCGTTGTGTTGGAGTGACGAAACACTGACTCCTTTTGGATAATGTTTCTCAACATAGTATTGGAAAGACGAGCCCAAACTTGGTAAGTCTTCTCAGTTGGTTGTACTCTACCTCTCACGAAAGAAACTTACGAAACAATTCCAGCAATTTAGTTGCTTCGAGCTCGAATTGAATATTATAGCAACAGCACATTCTGGACAAGAAGCTGCTCTCATTCGTTTATTAAATATCGCTTTCTGTAGAAGAGTGAACATTAGCCGATATAATCCTGAAGAGCTCTCCTACTTTTCTGATATCCGCGCTCGGCACATTAAACAGAAGCGGAATAAGACATTTTTAGAGGCAAAATTATTACATCGTTTACAACTTAAATCGCATGGTAAAAGCTGACCCTGGCATTTCTCTGAGTAAACCCTTATTACTATGGATGCGATTTTAGCTGGTAATAAGAGCATTCACGCTCGAATTTTGAAGTTATAACAATTATTCTAAAAACACCTCCTTTGGAAAATTTAAAATACCCAAGACAGACGAGCTTAATATATCAAATGAACTACACCATTTGGTAGTGCAGAGGTTGCTTAAGCTCTGTGAAAACAATTATGGAAATCGAAAGATTTTTTCAGGGTCAAACGTACGCTAGAAGTTGAGGTCTATTTCTGAAATAAATACTCGGGAGCCACCTTAATCCATTGCTTATTTGTGCAAAGTATTTGTATTAAAGGCTAGAAAATATAATTTTGATTCCAGGGTAGGGGTCCTAGGGTGCGTAAAATAGTATTGTAAACATTTAAAGGAAAAATGTCATCACACATTTTAAGTAGTTGTAACCCCTGTTTCCCAAATGCTTGCTTTGCCACAGCCTAGATTCGCATTTTCGTAAAACTGATTGTTTCTTTTCCTTTTAGCTGCTGTGCTTAAATACGAAAACAACGTCATGAACATCCGACAGTTTAACTGCTCGCCACATCCATACTGGCTTCCAAACTTCATGGATGTATTCACGTGGTCCTTGCCGTTCGTGGGTGAAAAAGTTACCGAAATGCTGGTCAATATTCTCAGCATTTGCACTGACGAAGAACTTGAGGACGGCGAAGAGGACGAAGAAAAGAGTGAAACTATCAAAAGAAAGGAGATAATTCGCAGTAAGATTCGGGCGATTGGGAAAATGGCTCGAGTGTTCACAGTCCTCAGGTGAGTTGGTGCAACAAACGAACAGGGAGGTCAACCCCAGGACTTACAGCTAAAATTGTTGCTAAAATTGTCGCGACCTATGGTTTTGCTGTTCCGCCAGTCAAATCTTATGAGCCAATCAGATTCTTGCCCTGTTTCATCTAGTGCAGTCACCTGGCTTTCCGTCGCGACGTTGTCTGGTTTTAGTTCAGAGGGAATCCAGTTGACTGCACAAGGCGAAACAGGACAAGAGTTTCATTGGCTCAGTATTTTGATTGGTGGAACACTTGAGTCAAAAATCCAATAATAATTGTTTTTGAAAACGTGGGTCGCGATGGAACAGTTTTAGCTCCAAAAAATCTGGAGACCACCTTGAATGGGCGACATTTCATGAAATTCTCCCGGGATAAATACAATAAATGTTTGGCAGTCTTCTTGAATTTTTCCCGGGAGACGAAGTGAAAATATTGAGACTCCCGGCAAAACAGGGAGAGTTGACGTCCCTGATTAATACGAGTTTCGCCGAAGAGCATCAGTCAGTTGGTATTTTGTCAGATTAGCAACATACCGAGTGAATCAGAAAAAAATCCATTTCCATCGGGTGACTTAGGGAATCTAGTGCATTATTTTCAATTGAATTAAGAAAATCAAGTGGCAAACTTTCATTGACATTGTAGATGACTATTTTGTGATTTCTGGCTTTTTAAATACTTTGTGTTGTAATTCCGAAAGGAAACAATTCTAACTTTTAATTCTTACTGCTAAACAGTAGACTGATTCACAATGGTGATATAACGTCATAAGTACTACAACATGTGAACCAAGCTTTATTATTTAAAACGTCATAACACTGCTGCAATAATATGCTGCCAGAAGGGTGCGGCTTGGCCACCCCTTTTTCGGGAGATTTTCCCATACATTTACTGTATTTGCTGAAGGAAATTTGCAAAGTTTACGTTCCATATTTTCACTATCAGCCCCCCCCCCCACCCTTTCTGAAATTCCTGGATCCGCCCCTGGGCATAAAGTTATGTCTTTATGCTGCAAGTGTGAAATAACCATTATCAAGGCTATGCAATTTGATGACAAAAGAATATTCTGTGATGTGTTTTGCTTCTAGAGAAGAGAGTGAGAGCATCCTCCAGCTAAAGGGTCTGACGCCGACAGGTCATCTTCCAGTGGGGGTATTGTCCGGTGGTAAACAAACAGTTCAAGAAGGTAAACAAACCTATTCTATTCTACAGTTGAAATGGCCATTCACAATTTTTATTTGATGAAGTATTTGGGTTGACTAAGACCCCGTCCACACTACACCGTTTTCAAACGAAAACGGATACATTTTGCTCCGGATACGGCTATCGTCCATACTACAACGCCGAAAACGGCGAAAACAATACGAAAACGATAAATGTGGACGCAAATCTTTTTGAAAACGGAGCAAAAATTATCCGTTTTTGTTTGAAAACGGTGTAGTGTGGACGGGGTCTAAGGGTTTTTTCGGTTTGGCAGTCAAACAATTAAAGCCATTCAGGAAAAGGAACTAATTGGCTAAGATGGTTTGGCAGGCGAAGCAGAAAAAGTAAAAATGAAATCACGAAAATTAGTGCGATTTTCATAATTCTGCAAACTCCTACTTTACATTTCCGAACGCCAAACTGCGTTTAGGTTTCCGTCAATCAAACCTTTTAAGAAGAGGCGCATGGATTTTTAGTCTAATTTTCTATTGCATTTTATGGTGGAAAATTTGGTTTTGAAGCCTCGCTAGTCATTAGTTCAAAATTACTCTCAATGTCCGCGTGAAATCACCCAGAGCTGTTCACTCGTTTGATTGACGGAAGCCAAACCGCGGTTTGTTAGTTAGCGTAGAGTTCGCGTAATTATGAAATTTACAGCAACAGCGTAAAACATCGGTTTTGGCTCTAATTGTTCGGCAGTGGTTTTGAAAGTTCTGAAATAGGCAGATGTCTACAGATGTCTACAGAAGACAGGCTGTTGAAAACAGTTGTTTTATCTTTGTTGGTGTTTCATTGCGAATTTCATTGCGATTTTCTTTCTCGGCCAAAGGGCCTGTGGCGAGATTTAAGATCCACAGGCAGCCCGTGCGGGTTTGGCGTCTTGATATGATCACCAGTGTTGAAAGTACTGGTGGTATATTATTTTTCAAAGTTGCGCGGAATCTGCGTACGCAGTCGTTACTTGTGTTCTTTCTATTTCGCTTTATCGTTACTCCTGAACTGTTAGAGCAGATTTGGTATGACTGTGAAAAGTGCCTCGAAAGAGTTGTTCCGCGCCGCGACCATGACCGTACAGCAGGCCAGGTTCGGTAGCGCCACCGCGACAGTACCGCGCCGTGTCACGGTACTTTTCACAGTCATACGAAATCTGCTCTATCGGTATTGCGCAAAGGCTTACGGGAAGAGCGACACTTCGCATGATACATTCTTGGGGCAACGTTTTTGACTGACCAAGCTATTTTTAGAAACAGTTTTCTATTGTTCAACGTAGGTCAGTTGTGACAAGGCAAGAAGTGTGCTTTAATAACCCACTCGTAACATTAAAAGAGTAACAGTGATTGCAAAAAGAATCAACAATATCCGACAATGAGGATTTTTGTGCCCTTCAAGGGAATCAGACTTTTGGAAAACAATAGAAAACTGCTTCTAAAATTAGCCAGGTCAGTCAAACTGCTGCCTCCATAGCCTAGTATGAGAGATGAAAGATCCTACTCATCGGCTTCTGGCGCCGCGAAAAGTACAACAAGAAAGGACTGGGCAAGAAAGGATCTGTCGCTACATAATCAAATGTTATTATAATAGCCTGGAGCTAGGGACCTTAAATCTAACTAGATTACTTTCTTTTGCTGTAACTTTCCCTTCCCTCTTTTACAGCCGATTGCGTTTGAGCGTTTTACCCTAACAGCTCGCACGTTATGTTTGAACGTTTGAAACTTGCGTTTCTAGGATGAAACGAGACGTTTCTATGGCGAACCAAAGAGTTCTGTCCTCTCTGATTGGTCACTGAAAAATACACATGGCGGTTGCCCTTGGAAACGTCCGACTTTTTGTCTCACAACGCAACTTTCAAACGTTCAAACGTAACGTGCGAACTGTTAGGGTAAAACGCTCAAACGCAATCGGCTGTAATAGTAAATGTATCTTTCGTAAATTGTAAAAATCAAGGGAAAAAAAGGTGAAAAAAATAAAGTATGTATGGGGATGAGTCTTCGGAATCTGCTCTTGTGCTAGGACTGTCTATTGAGGTAGTTTTCAAATGGAGATTTTGATTTTAAACTTTATGTTCGTGTCTTTCTTCAACAGCCCTTGAAGGAGTGGACCCAAGTCACAAAATATGTGGCTTTGAGGAGGCCAAGGGCCTGGACAGGGTCAACGAAAGAATGCCGCCTCGAAAAGACATGCCGCCTAGACCAACCAAGTAGGGAATGTGGGTTCCTACCAGTACTTAGATGCATTACTGCAAATACCAATGCTCTCGCAACAGATGAAGCCGAAAAAATCAAACGTGAATCTGATGCTTTTAATTCTGTTGATAGGCATATCTTTACAGTAGGTTTTTAAACTGTGGAATTCCCACAAGTATAGTTGATATGGTAACTGCCAATCATGCACATCGGTTGTCATGGAAAGTGTTCGTGGTTGCTAGGGTCGGTGGTTTTCAACCATGAAGTCAGCGTAGGTGATATAGTAGGTGCTTGTAAATTACGTGCTGCAGTTAAATGTCCAAAGGCCACTAAAATATCAAAGCTATTTATATGAGGTAAAAAAGGATGGAAGGAAGTAGGACCGCAGGCCCCTTCTTTTATCAATCGTCATTGTATGTCTTGTAAAAGTTATTTCCATATTCCCTGATATCTAGACGAGTACGTGCTCCCAGTTGCATTATATTTAAGAGCAAGGTGGCAGAAATAATTCGGATTCGAAGATGAAAGGCAAGCCTGGAATTCTCACTAGAATTCATTAGTCCCGATTCTTTTCCATTCCATATTAATCACAAGTGCAAAGAAGTGACGCTTTGGATTTCAGTTCCATAGCTGCTTCTGATTGTAAATAAGGAAATGCGAAAATAAATGTATTGTGTATTGTATTCGCGAATTTTATTCAAGAAGCATCTTTTCATACAATTCCTGTTACAGTGGAATCCCGATTTTACGATACTCCTCGGGGGCAGCGAAATTGCATCGTAAAATCGGGGTATCGTTGTAATCGAGCTCTCGATGTAAGTATTTTAAAGGCGAGGTATTGTCGTCGGGACCCAGAAAAGTTATCGTAAAATCGGGGTATCGTTAAATCGGGGTATCGTTAAATCGGGGTATCGTTAAATCGGGGTATCGTTAAATCGGGGTATCGTTAAATCGGGGTATCGTTAAATCGGGGTTCCACTGTAATTTAGCCGGTGTGAAATACAGAAAATCAGTGAAAAATATGTCTGTAGAAATAAAACCCACAGTTAACAGAAACAAATATGGACTTGAAACCGATTTGGAATATTCTCGACACTTGTAGGACATGTCTGGACTGGATAAAGTCTAAGATTCAGACTTTTGAGTGGTGATTTTTAGCTTCTATTTCTATATTATCTGAATTAGTTCCGCCATCTTGCTCAATTATCCATGATGCACCGCAGAGAGCGTACTCTCCTATTAGCCTAGTTGGAGTTTAAATTTCGTGTTTAGTGCGCATGTGATTTAGAGAAGTTAAACAAAAGATTCGGACTAAAATCGCATGCGCACTGAACACGAAATTTTAAACTCCAACTAGGCTTATACACATATTGAAGAAAAAAAAGTAAATTCTAGGGTTTTATATTCCTAAAGGCGAAACCAAATTCAATGAATTATAGTCCGTGGCTTGATTATATCTTAATTCTCAAGTTATCCTTTCTAATTAACCAGTTCAGCTAATGCATTTTTAATCTGTAAAAAAATGTTGTTGCGAGAAGTGTAGTCTTGCATAGATTCGGAAAGAGCGTAATTTGATTCGGAACATCGTGTAATACTGGGAAGAACTCAAAGTCTGAATTTTTCAAGTTAGAAATTAGAAAAAAAATGGGCTGCACTTCACAGAAATGATTTTTCCCCAATATTCAACTTGACTGTTCAAATTTCCATTGAAAGATGCCCTGTTTTAAAAGTCACTCACCATGAAAAATGGAGCTTGATATTTTCAGGTTTTGCAAAATTTCCATGTGCTTGGGCGTTGCATCTAAAAGACCTCTTTCGTTTGGGCGTAATGTCCCATTTCAGATCAAGTGGCATTCATTTGAATAATATTTTATTTGTTTGAGTTGCTTCCATATTCATATGTCCTTCGGTGCGTGGCAAAAAAAAAACAAAGAAAAAATACGCACGGGAATGCCACCAGACATTATGCAACATTATGCCAAGCGAAATTGTTCTTGTTGTGAAAGAATTCGCTCTGTTTTTGTTTCCATTGGCAATCACCTTGGAAGGATTAAGAAAACAATTGGATTTCCTTTTCATGTTCATCCAACATGTAATGGTCGCTATTTCGCTTGATCCTTTGAGACGAGCTCTTTTTTTTGCAAAATATTTTCTTGCCTAAATCTGGAGAATGTCATTCCGCGTAATAGCAGAGCGCCTTGAAGTATAACTGAGATATACGATCGACTTCGTTTTTCATGGTTCAGCGGCATTCCCACGAGTACCGTGGGCTCGTCTGTCCAGTATACCACAGTCAACCTCAAGACCGTCTCTCAGTTTGGCAGGAAAATATTGCGCGCCTGTGAAAAATATGTAACCGGGAGCTCCACTTTTAGCCAGTGGCTAAATCTATATATTATGTATTATAGTGTATAGCATGAACAAAACACCTTATTCTCCTTTTTCGCGGGACTTTAATTTCGCGGAAATTTGTTGTCGGCGCATTTAGCGATGGGGTCGAAGAATTGTAGTAATGGTCCGTATAAGAACTAGGCAAGCCAACGGCAAAGCATGCTGGAATACAATTAATTTCTTTGAAAATATAGGCAATTTCATCATTGGCTTAGACACAAAAATCAGTCAAAAATCTTGTCTGAGGATTTTTAGGGATACATAAGCACATGTGGTACTCACAAACAGGACTTTGAAAGACTTTGTACGTGGGGAACCAAGCATAAAATGCTGATTCCCACTCCTTTCTTCTTCTTTAATCTCATTGGTCTAAAGACTTTTTGTTGCCATATTTTCTCAAAGCAAGTCGAAATCTATCATTTTTTTCCTTTTATTATGTTACTAGTCATGATAACTTTCTGTTGTAAAAAAATAGGACATATCCTACGTGGGGAACCTTCAATGCCGTAAAACAATGGAGGTTTGCCTAGTTCTTGCATGGAGGTTTGCCTACTTTCTCGCGAAAATGATGATTCTATGCCTTTTTAATATTTTTTTTAAAATTCTTTTTTAGAACAATTCTGTTAACCAGCCATTTCAGCAAAACCTAAACACTATGATACGGTAAAAATACTCCTCAAAATCCACTCTCGTGAAAGGTACTTTCCAGTCTTGTTCTTACTCAGTTTTCTTTTTGGTACCCTACCATTAAATTTCATTACACCAAAGTTTGTGGTCTTGAGAAATTAGAGACCTGAGAAAATAAAGAAGAATAAGGTAGCTTATACTGTTTGATTCTCGCACTCGTGTCTCTGAAAAAAATTGCGTTAAATTATTCTGAGCCACATGATTAATCTTTCTACAACTTAAGCTAATTGCAGTCTTTAGCACAGATTGGGTTCATAACTGTTCTGAATTTGTTATGTGCCTAGGGTATATTATACCAGGGAGCTGGGAGAGAATGGACGCGAAATTGCATAAATTAAGCGATTATCACACCAGCCTCGTCTCCCAGGCGTGTCAAGTGTGTCGGAAAAATATCGCAAAAGACAGAGAAGGAGACAACATGTTGCACTAACTGAATAGATCTTTTCCACATGAGTGGGGACCCTGTGGTTTGTTAGATCTTTTCCACTTGAGTGGGGACCCTGTGGTTGTTAGATCTTTTCCTCTTGAATGGGAAATCCACAGCGCCCCCACTAAAAGCAGAAAAGGTCTACAATAGACCTTTTCTGCTTGAGTGGGGGCGCTGTGGATTTTTCGCTTTCATGTTATGTGATTTCTTGGATAAATTCTCTTCCCTGTTGTGTTGACATTTGCTGTTGGGTATTTAGACTGCTAGGGATAAAATATTCAAAGAGAACCGTTTATCATGAACTAGCGAAACACATTGAATGGACAACAGCAGAAGCTCATAAGTAACTTATGAGCTTCTGACAACAGCCAATCAGAAGACACAGTTATCGCAGTGTTTTTCTCCATTCACTCGCAACACCCTGATTATACTTTTTCACAGAGCTCTCTTTTGAAAGGTTGTCTTGATTATTTCACGTATATTTAGTTTAAGGGAAGAGTGGAAAAACACAGTCTGCATGCGTTAGACAAAACGTTTACTGGTATAATGGATTTGATAACGCATTTTCATCATAAACCACTTTTTACGTAAATGTTTATTCTCGAACCCAGAGCTCCCCCGTCTCATCGCCTCGCGGGGAGGCTCTGGTGACAGTCACTGACGCATGCGCAAGATTTGATACAGAGCCTTGGAGAAAAAGAGCTTTCTGCGCATGCTCAAGCGTTCAAAATCAGCGAAGATCCTCAAATGGAAGTCACCAGAGCCTCCCCTGCGAGGGCGAGCGGGGATGCTCTGGGTACGAGAATGGCAAATGTAAACTAACGTAATTGCCCCAATCAAATGCATGCGCTCTTCGTTTTTCCACTTTGATGGTTGAAGGCCTGGTTTCCATATAGTCTTATCTGTCGTATCAGTCGACCGTGAAACAATAGAATAATTCCAATTTCCATTGTTTCACGGTCGACTGATACGACCATATGGAGACCAGGCTTAAAGTTTCAAATTGATCCAGAGTCTAGAATAACAAAATTTTACTATTTATAAAACCTGCAGCAACAAAGCAGAATTATCTTAAATTTTCTTTGGAATCCATTAAACTGCCATGAACTGGTTCAATGTGTTTGTTTTGTTGCTTCGATCCATTACTAAAGTCCCATTCACACGACACTGAAATTTTTGGCACGGCTCGGATAAAAATGGCTGTGTCAAAATCCCTGTCGTGTAAATGATAAGAGTAAGAATCTCCCGGGGGGGGGGGGGGGGGGGGGGGGGGGGGGGGGGGTGGGGGGGGATGTTGGGACTCCCATATTTTTGGGGTGGGGGTGCTTGCCGGGAACTTTCGTTTTTACCCCTAAAAGCTACCTAAAAGGGCGTCGCTTAGTTGATTTTGACCCTTAAAAAGGTACCAACAAGACGTGATTTGGTTGATTTGCTAGAACGGACCTCTAACAGGTACCTACCTATTGTGTGATCTTGTGTGAGCAACTAGTGCATGCTTTTAATGTTACAAGTCGGATTGATTACTGCAACAGTTTGTTGTGCGGTTTGCCCGCCAAGCAACTTGATAAGATTCAGCGTGTACAAAACACGGCGGCGCGCGTCATTTTTAGACTTAAAGTTCTGTCATATCACTTCATCACTTTTCAGCTTGCACTGGCTGCCAGTAAGATATCGAATCGATTTTAAGATATGTCTTTTAACTTTCAAGGCAATACACGGGTTTGCTCCCAGTTACCTAAGCGACTTAATCGTGATCAAAGAGAACCAACGTTACTCTTTTAGATCGTCTGGGTCACTCTTGCTTCGTATGCCGAGGCGCATCACCAAAAAGACTTTAGGTGATAGGGCCTTTGAAGTCGCAGCTCCACGTTTATGGAATTCACTTTCTGGTGAGCTGCGAGCCAAGAGTGACATACATGATTTTAAACGCCATCTCAAAGCACACTTTTTTACTAAGGCATTTTTATAGGATCGGTATTTTAAAGTCTCATGATGTAATTAGCTTTTAATAATTTTTATTCATTCGTGTTCATTACAATATATATATATTTTTTCTTCTTACTATTTTAAAATGTTGTAATGCGCATCTGATCAAATTATTTGCTAATTTGCGCAATATAAGTTAATAAATTATTATTATTATTAATTATTATTGGGAAAAAACTGCAAGTTTTCGAATTTTAACCCCTAAAAGGTAGCAGCCCCCCCCAAAAATATGGGAGTCCCCCCTCCCCCCCCCCCCCCCCGTGGGAAGAATCCCCCCCCCCCGTGGGAAGAATCTCCCATATTAGCTGTCAGAGTTTAGAAAGAAGCATTTACCATAAAATTGAACAGACCTGTAGTTCTCAAACTCATTAATAATTCGTCAAGTTTGAACAAAGAAAATCACAACCGTGGAGGAGGTTTGATACCTGATCTTAATTTGCATAGAATTGTGAGATTTCATTCCTTCAAGAGTGTTCTTTCTTTTTCTCGACATTAAATCATTCGTTTAAAAAACTATATGAAACACTAGATAGAGATTTTGATCAGGATTTCAAAAACCTCGAAGTCGGTTAAAAAAACTCGGCTTTGCCTTGTTTTTTCAACCCACTTCTCAGTGTTTGGAAATCCTAATGAAACACGTTGTCTCGTGTTTGATATATTACTTGAAGTGCCACTCAAGGCTGAAATTTTAGTGGCTTATTTGATCGTCCTCCCATTCAAAATAATGAAGAATGCTGCTTAGGGAGTGGTCATTATTTAACGGGGGGGGAGGGGCTTTGATTTTTTGGCGCCGATTTAGGGGCGGGGGCTCAAATTTTGGGCTTACATTCGAGGGGGGGCATATTTTTTTGGGCGCTGATGTGTTAGACAGGGTGACATTTATGGCTGCAATAGCATGGAAAAGATTGTGATAGTAAAATCATTTTTATTCATTAACTGCATAGTAACACACGTTGATAATATCATGTGCCATTTAAAATTTCGGCGCATAAAGAAGACATCTAATACAGTTTTACAGAACACGCCGACGAAGCCAATAACTCCAAAAAATAATCCCCCACTTAAAAGCCTGGCGGACAGTCGCTACTATGTTTGAAAGAACTGGCACTTTACAGGGGTGTAGCCAGGGGGAGGGGGGTCCTGGGGTGCCCGAAAAATACAGTAAACATTAAGGAAAAAATCGGTTGTGATCCCCCTTTGGGGACGAAAAATACAGTAAACATTAAGGTTGTGACCCCTCCCCCCCTCCCTTTCTGAGGACCTGGCTACGCCCCTGAACTTTAGGTCAGCGTGAGTTCGACGTTACAAGCATAGAAATTCATCGGGCCGCATTTTACGCACGTGAATAATACGAATTTCCTTAGGGCGTGCATAAAGAATTTACAGCCTTTGTTAACTCTCCAAAAAAATGAAATGTTCATCAACCTTTTTTCTGAGGCTAGATGAGATGAGTTTTTTTTTTTAATCTGAAGAAGAATGCGATCCTCTCTTTCTGCAAAACGTCAGGGGTTCCTTTCATCATGATTCGTTCCCCCGAGGCGATAAATAATCCCTTAGTTCAATGGTGATTAGCAGTTTTGAGTAGTGGATCAATCACTCTTTTAAGAGTTGGAAAAACTATGTGATTTTTCTATTCACATGGCAGAACAGCAACGCTACGAGGGGGAGGGGGGGTTTATTTTTGGGCTAGCATTGGGGGGGGGGGGGGGGGGGTCAAAATTTTGGGGCTTGCATTTTAGGGGGGTCTAAATTTTGGGGCCCCGGGGTTTGAAAAAAATGCCCTCCCCCCCCCCCTCGCAAAAAAAAAAATTGGGAAAAAATGACGTCACAAACAAAATGGTACACCAGAAGCCAACGATGCTTTATCTAAAATAACTTGATCAAAATAACAAAGAAGCAACTCCAAGTAATACAAGTGAAAACAATAAAAATGCGCTATGGGTGAACAACCCTTCGCGGTCGCGCTTCTTCCGGTTTTCCCTTCCCTTTAGAGCCATGTCACTACGCAGGCTAAATAACATGCAGCATCTCTTACTTGAGCACGGAGAATGGGCATTGGGAAATAGGTGGGGGTACAAATCAAATCAGTGTTTTGCAGACTGCTACAAGGTATCCACAGGTAGCCCGTGGGCTTCTTTCTAGTGCCAGTACCTCGCCTCCACCTCTAATCTTGCCAAACTCCACTGAATCGCGAATCGCAGAGGGTGTCTGGAAAGTCATAAAGACCCAAGAAAAGGTCAGTAAATCGCTGCTGGGACTAAACGGAACTAAAGCTTATCTAATGCACTAGCACTTTCCGTAGGGCAGCAACAGTTCTACAGTTTTGGTCCGTGCTGGCCGTCGCTTTATAAAGTGGCGGTCCGGGTCCGGGCGGTTCGACAAATTCGAATGGGCTCTACCATTAAAAAATTGTATCCCCGAGTTGAGGATCTACTAAATGCGATTACCCCACATAATTCTTTGGTTCATGTGCTCCTCACATTTTCATGTGCTCAAAAAATTAAGAGGGAGACCCAGGAATTTAGGGGGGGGGGGGTGGAGGAGGGTGCAGGGGGATAAAAGCACAAAAATAAGTGAAATCACTAAAAGTCCCTATGAATTTATATAATGCACAGCCTTGTAGAGGCAAGCTCATGCAGGACAGTAACTTACTCATACAAAAAGTCTTCCCAAACATTTAGGGTGGAAATTTTTTAGGGTGGAAATTTGGGCTTGCTGACTGTCATCCCTACCATTTTAACCTTGAAGTACCCCCCAGGATTTGATTGTAGCCATGAGTCAAGACCATTTGGAGACCATAGCTGCTGCACATAAGTGGCAGTTTGCTGAGCAACCAGACCCCATACCAGTCCCCATATATGCTTCATCTACCTTCAAAGTTGGAACAGTACAACATGGTGCTGACATGGCTGAAGGAATGGTAAATATAAAACACGTTCTCAAAGAAATGTCACATATATACCCAGGGGGGGGGGGGGGGGGTTAAAATCAGGCCTCTGGTACCTTTTAGGGGTAAAATTTGAAAACATGTTATTCTTTCGAGATAGGTAGCTGTTAGAGGTCCATTCTAGCAAATCACACTTGTTGGTAGCCTGAATTTCAGACGTATTTCCCCTCGTAAAAAAATATGAGAGAAAATGATGAGGGAAAATATGTCTTGTTGGTACCTTTTAGGGGTCAAATTCAACTAAGCCACACCATGTTGGTACCTTTTAGGGGTAAAATCTAAAGTTCCCGATGAGCACCCCTGCCCCACAAATATGGGAGCCAGTGATTGCTCAATTGCAATTGTTTTCACGACAATCATGTGAAAACTGCTCTATTTGTGCTGTTAAAATTACCGACTTTACTTCAAGATATAACAAAACAGCTGGGGAACTGGTAGTTGATGTGGGTTAGGCCAGATTGTGGAATAATATGGTAAGGCAAGGATTTCCTACTACTACTGCTTTAAAAGTTGTTTTACTTTGATTCCAATTTTTTCTGTAGGCTGATGGCTATATTTACAGCAGATGGATAAATCCTACAGTTGATGCAGCGGCTCAGACACTGAATGCTTTAGAGGGAGGGGAAGGTACGCTTTTGTTCTCATCTGGAATGGCTGCCATCTCTACTGCCCTCCTGGCTTTACTTGGATCTGGAGATCATGTGGTAAATCTGTATTGTAGACTTAAAGTTAGTTACTTAAGTTATATAACTCCAAAATAGTGCAAAATTTCTAAAGTCTGAAAAAAATGTTTTTTTAAATCAGTTTAAAGAAAGGAATTTTTTAAAGAATTAATAATTAAAACAAAATCAGTTTTCAAAAAAAAACTTTTCAAAGAATATTGTACATTTACAAATAGTTGAGGAAAATAATACTTTGTAGATAAAAATTTCAGTGGCATGGATTGCTACATTGCCATCAATACATTAATTTCCCATCCCCAATGGTTTCAATAAACACCAAAGCTTTTCGCCATGGAGGGAATTGGAAATTCCAGGTAGTGGAATCACTCTATTTTGCAGTTAAAATTCAAGGGGGTGTGGGGGTCGGAATTTCTGGAATTACACACTGTTCTATCATTATTTTGCAGGTTGCTCCTAAAGTAGTGTATAGTGGGAGTTTGATGCTGTTTAGAAAAGTATTGCCACGATATGGTGTAGAGGTTACCCTTGTAGATGGTACAAGTGTTGAGGCCTACAAAGCTGCCGTTAAGCCAAACACTAAGGTAACAACAACAACAACAAATATAGCTTTATTTACATATTACATTGAACATTGTATAAAAATGAAGAACAAAAAAAATCATGCGTTTGATATTATGCTGCCTAGAAAATAACTAACAAGCGCTAATCAGGGGCCGGTTCCTAGAATGTCAGTTAAGAGTTATCTGTAGATAAATGCTTATCCAGCAGATAAATCCTGAAAAAATCCTATACAACAGATGACTTTTATCCATGGATAACTTTATCCAACCTTTCAGGAACCGGCCCCAGGGCTATAAAAGTTATGCACTTCCAGGCGTTTTAGAAAAGGGGAGCCAAAAGTGAAAACTATGGGACAAAACTTTGCAAATTTCCTTCAGCATAGTACAAGTAAATGTATGGAAAAATCTCCCCCAAAAGGGGGGCCCAGCCCCCTGGGCCCTGCTGGATCCACCCTTGATGTATGTTTGTCTGTATGTGTCTTCCTATCATGTTAGCCAAACACTTAAGGTATGAGAATTCCAATATAATCTGACCATGATAATAAAAAAATCAAATTTCTGTTTTAGGTACTTTATGGAGAAACCCCATGTAATCCGACCATGACAATACTAGATCTAGAGGCCTTTGCCCAGTTGGGTGTGTCCCTCGGAGAGAGTGTGGTCACCATGGTAGATGGAACATTTGGATCTTCATTCAATCAAAGTCCACTTCGCCATGGAATCAATATTAGCATACATAGCTGGTATGTAGTATTGTAATAGTGTATTTCGAGGGCCACAAGTTTATTAGCCTTTGGCTATTAAGTGCTACCCTCCTTTATAAATAAAGTCTTTTTTATTATTATTATTATTATGTAACTTAAGTAGCCTTACAGGTTTTTTTTTTTGCTGATGGTGGCCCATGCATATTTTTAAAAAATATGACCAAAATATTTTTAACCATGAAAAACATTTCACACCTTCCATTTTTATTCGGTGATGAAGTTTGGTGGGTGTATAGGTATATCATTCTTGTGTGGATGTATTTTTTTTATGGCTGGCACATAGTAATAGAATAGTAACAATTTCAGATTGAATAATTAAGCATTTATTAGACAGAAATTTTCAGTTTGCATATCTTTACACCCTCCAAATGTTGTTACTGAACAAAAATGGGAAGTGCTAAATGTTCAAGGTGAAAAATATTTGGGCATTTTTCAAATGTTTATGTGCAGGCCACCTAGCTTGAAAAATAGCTGGAGCAAGTCAAATGTCAAGTCACGTTGCCATAGGCCTTTTTTGAGATAAACCGGAAGTCACGGATCGTAATACATACAATCAAATCACCAAACAATGGGCAGTTTTCCCAGTGGAATTCAAGACTTCCGGTTTATTTAAAAAATAGCCTATGTTACCAAAGTGCCCACATCTCATCATTTTACTTTATTCTAGTACCAAGTACCTTGGCGGCCATAATGACCTAACCGCGGGATCCCTGACTTTTTCCTCAACTGAGCTGTTCAAAGTGTGCTTCGAATACCAAAAGTTCTTTGGGGGTTGTTTGGTAAGATCAGGCCCTGAGATTGACCCATGCGGCATACCCTTGTGTGTCCAAAACTTGCTTGCCACACTTTCAATAGGTCACAAAACAAATACAAACACCACTGTTTCAGCCTCCCACCCTGCAATTTTTTATTTGTCCCTACCCACTCTGGAATTCCAGTAAATTTCTTCTTGGTTTACCCACCCTGGAATTTCAGGTTCCTCTAGGACCACCCTGGAGTTCCAGCGTTTCTTATCAGGGTGGGTGCAGTTTTTGTTGCAACTGCCCAATGTTATTTGATCTTGAAGTACATATTTGTAACAAAAAATGGTGCAGCAGACACTTGTTTTTATTTTTCGTGCGGCGAGACACCCAAGCACGGCACAGTGAATGTTTAATTGCGTGCAGTGAAGACTTTTCCAGTGCTTTTCTCTTGCATTTACTTAAGGGGAGGCCAACATTTTCATTTTGCCCGTTTTCAGTCGCCGTTCGACGCCTTCCTGTTAGCGAGAGGAATGAAGACGCTTCACGTTCGTATGGAACGACACAACTCGAACGCCCTCGAGCTGGCAAAGTTCCTAGCCTCACACGACAAGGTACAAAGCTGCAACAGTAGCACACAAACATGAGCCTCCATTTACTCAAATAGCCCATGCGCACAGGAGTAGAAGAGTCCATTTTTAGACCCCGTCCACACTATACCGTTTTCAAACGAAAACGGATACACCGTGTTCAAAAAGATTTGCGTCCACACTTATCGTTTTCGCCCGTCCACGCTACAACGCGTATCCGCGTACGAAACATTCTCGAACCCAGAGTTCCACGGCTCGTAACCTCGCGGGGGAGGCTCTGGTGACAGCCACTGACGCATGCCCGAGATTTAATACAGAGCCGCTGAGAGGAAGACCTTTCAGTGCATGCTTCAACGCTCAAAATCAACCAATCAGCGACGGCCCTCAAATGGATGTCACCAGAGCCTCCCCTGCGAGTCGACGAGCCGGGAGCCCTCATTCTCGAACCCAGAGCTCCCCGGCTCGTAACCTCGCGGGGGAGGCTCTGGTGACAGCCACTGACGCATGCGCGAGATTTAATACAGAGCCGCTGAGAGAAAGACCTTTCAGCGCATGCTCCAACACTCAAAATCAACCAATCAGTGACGGCCCTCAAGTGGATGTCCCCAGAGCCTCCCCTGCGAGCAGACGAGCTGGGGAGCTCTGGGAACGAGAATGGGGAGCCCTGGGTTTGAGAATGCGTATGAAAACGCTCTTCTGCATTCAGTGCGCATGCTCAAATAAGGAAAACGCATGCGCATTTCGATCTGTCGGCCCGCGAAATTGGTCGGGTTTGCTGTGGTGGCGTCATCGTTTTCAGATAGCATCGTTTTCACCAACAGCTCCGTTTTCAAATCGCTCCACTCTGGAGAGCGTTTTCGGATTAATCCGTTTTCGGTGATCGTTTTCGGCGTTGTAGTGTGGACGATAGCCGTATCCGGAGCAAAAAGTATCCGTTTTCGTTTGTGGGTTTTGAATTTAAATGGGAAATAGGTACTTGACGGTTTCAACACGTGCGATGGCGGCGCTGATTCATCGCATGGTCGCCATAGCGACGCTCCAGCTTTCTGTCTGTAGGTATGGTCCTTTTGCGTCAAACCTTATTAGCAATTCATTTAGAGATCAGAAACCAATCTGATAGTTCTCTCTAATTCACAAATTAGATTTTTTTAGCAAACGTGACGGTAATGAAAGGTGGTCATAGCAGAAAAATCTGTGCTTTGTAGAAATCTTGAAGCCGCATTAGAACATGATGAAGTCCGAAAAACCGAAAATAAAAAGACTAAAACCGCAGAACCGCAACCCCCAATGTACCTCTCAAGTAAGACCCAGTCTTACGCTTTTGATAACCTCCACGAACGTCGTGATTTGTTCAACAGATAACCGCTGTCCACTATCCGGGCCTACCGTCACATCCGGGACATGCTATCGCTAAAAAGCAAATGCGGGGATTTGGTGGAATGGTATCCTTTGAAGTGAAAGGCGGAGCGGCAGAGGCCGCGAAATTCGCTGAGGTAGATACATCCACTATAAAGCACCCTCTACAAAAACAATTTTTGGACCAGAACAAAAACTTCATGGAAAAGTGCGCATACATTTGCAAGCCCTGCTTTCATGACTGCTATGGTTTTCACGAAGACGCACGGCCCAAAATGTATTTATTTACTGCGCTATATTTGAGCGTGGAATGCCTAAAGTTTTGTCGTCAAGAAAATGGAGTTCGCAATGTCGAGGAAAAACTTGTGATTTCGAAACTTTGTCGCGACATTCCTTGACAACACAGGCATGTAGCAGGGGGAGGGGCTAGGTGGACGCGAGCCCCCCCCCCCAATAATTATGATAGTATAGTGTTTTTTCTCTCTTGAAGATTTTGAACTCAGCGCAAATTCGAGTAACAGTGACTGAGTGGGTGTATAGACTCCATTCAACTGTGCATAAAAAGCTTATCATAGCTCAATAATTATTCTATAGGACTTGTCTAATGAAATAAAATAAAACTTCAAGGTCAAATTCAGCGCATTTAGGACATACCAAAATGCCTAACCTCAGTACCTATCAAAGTCCACGCAATCGTAAATCGGAAGCTTGTAAGTAGCCAAACGTTAGGTTAGTTATCTTTCACGAAAGCCCCCCCCCCAAAAAAAAAACAACAACATCTTTTTGACCTTGCTATGGGCCTGTCAACATTATTACATTTGCTTGATTACATAGACACAAAACTAAAGTCTATCCAAGCGAAACTTTTAAACTTAGTCGATCAAACTAAAGGGAAACCACCTTCAACTGAATAGCGCAGTAGCATGCTACTGAAACATTCAGTAAAGAAAAAAACTCTTAGCTAGAAACGCGAGCGCTAATTTGTCAGCAGGTACTTCAATTTTCCAGCGCGAAAGAAAACCATTTTGTGGTTTTGTCATCATTAACTCCCGATGATAATAGGACCTATCAGAAAGCATGCACGTTTACTGCTGTGCTCGAAGTCAGGGTGGAGTGTTCTAATAATTCCACCGTATTGTTTGTCTACAGAGCGTGAAGCTAATCAAACTAGCGGTCTCACTCGGGGTGTGGACAGTCTTGTTGAGGTAGTTAGCGCCATGACACACCCCGATAAATACATGACGCCCGAGATGAAGAAGGAGGGAGGAGTCAGCGAGTCTTTGATACGATTTAGGTAATTATATCAAGAAAATGCCTGTGTTTTTCGAGAAAAAAATGGCGACCAAGGGACGGCATTTCTCGAGTATCTGCAAGTTCTGTAAATTTTCCGTTTTTCCCGCTACGATTTAAGGAAAATACTTACAGACCTTACAAATAAAGATTGATTTCCTAATAAGGCAGTTTGCCAACGTCGACAAGTCTACAAATCACTTTGCGAGATTTTATGATATGTGATCGTAAGCGCTGGCAATCTCGTTCCCGCAATCTCGATGCCTTCGGTCGTCTGGCAGATATATCGGCACGATCCGGTAAAATACCTATCCGTCGCTGGCAACAATGTTTCTCGCGTGGTTAAATTGGAAAACACGAAGGAAACATGTGTCGGGCTAGAATCACGTTGCGTGCTACATGTGTCTAGTTTAGCCAGGGCTTAACTAAACAATGCCTTTGCTTGATCTCACCAGTGTTGGCCTTGAGCATGTTGAAGACTTGAAGCAGGACATCGCTCAAGCACTTGAACAAATACCAGTCTAGTGCATGGTCACGCTTATCGTTCAGCTGGGTTACAAGGAATGTGGACTTTTTAATCAGTGAGAAGCTAGTCAATGGAGACTCCAGCACTAGGGGAGAGACACCAGGGCGAGAGACCGGAACCAGAGGGACGTTAAAGAACCACGAGGACCGTTAGCCTGCTTGCAAGCGGTACTGGGTCTTCTCTATTAAAGTTACGGTTATCTCGCTTTGTTGTAGTGTTGATCACTTCTACATTGGCGCGGCATTTGATTCGCTCTCGAACAATTTCGGCCACCCTGGCGCGGGTTGTTCAAAGGTGGATTAAATTTAAACCAGGTTTAGTTCTGAACAAAACCATCGAGGCACCACGGTAATTAATCCTGGATTAGTGCTAAACCACTTTCGAGAAACCGGACCCAGCTGGTGAATAACTTTAGGCTGGTCTGCGGTAGGGTATACAATTTAAACTGTAGGTCTATGGTAAGGTATAAAAAACGAGAATTTTTGGTCTCTGATAGGGTCACGTTTTGGAGACCTCGGCGGCACCCCCCCCCCCCCCCCCCCCCCCCACCTTTTTAGGGCAAATTCAACCAACCTTTTAAGGGCAAATTAAATGGCCCATTTGGAGAATGGGCAGTGGAAAATAGGTGGGGGGTAGGGTGGGGTGGTACAACCCGGGACCCACCGCCTCCCGTGATAAAAAGGGTTCCGTTCGAGTATGTTTAATTCACAAAGCACCACCACAGGTAGCCTGCATGTTGAGACCGGGCTTCTTTCTAGTGCCAGTCCCCAGTTCCCTTCTCGCCAACTCCACCGAATCGCAGAGGGAAAACTGGATAACGAGAAAGCGACCCTTGAAGTCAAAAAGACCCCAAAAAAGGTCAGTAAAACGCTGCTGGGACTAAACAGAAATACAGGTCATCTCATGCGCTAGCATTCTCCGTAGGACAGTAACAGTTCTACAGTTTTGGTCCGTGCTGGTCGTCGTTTGGGGGGACTTCCATAAGTTTTGGTCGGGATGATCGTCGTATCTTTTAGGGGGTTAAAATCACGGGTTTTGGTCTCTTTTAGGGGTGCCCTTTTGATCTGCAATAAAATTTAAGGTAGATTGGTATCTTTTAGGGCTCTAACACACCTTCATTAAAGGAGAGAGAGCCCGGGGGGGGTTCTCCCATGTAATGTATCAGTCAATTCCAGCGCTGACCATGTCCCCCCCGGGCAACCCCCGGGATTTTGGTCATTTCTAAAAATAAAACTGAAAATTCCCCGCCCTCGGGCTAGTAAAAATGCAAAATACCCCACGGCGGGGAACACAAAAAGCGGAAAAATGCCCCACCCCCGGGACGAGAAAAAGACGGTAAGATTCCATCGACTCTGCGTGACAAAGCTTCACAACAAAAACTTCAACTCCATTTATACTGCCCGAGCATTTATAATTCGTTTCAGTAAATGTACTTTAGTTTTTTCGTCTTTGAACGAGTTCTCATTTCACTGAAAGTGAGACAAAATATAAATAAAGAAGTGAAACTAAGGTATTAGTACAATATCGGTAGACATTCCTAGGCCATTCGCCGTTTGTAGCCATTTCTGCAAATTGTCTCCGGAATCTCTCAATGCGAAATTTACCTTTATTCTATTTGCAGAGCAACTATTTCACAGTTATGTTACTTGACTTTTTGCGAAATTGGAACTCTTTTATAGTGTCAATTCATTTTTATGTTTTTCCACTGAGACGAAATTGCGAAATCTGTTTCTTCTCTATAGAAGGACAGAGCGGAAATGACCAAAAATGAAATGTCTAACTTCGCCATATTTCAATATATATACGCTCAAGATTCCGTATACAAAGAGTTTCTATGACCAAAAGCATAATTCCAAATTTTCAAGAAATTTGAAGAATATGAATTTTAGATATGATTGAACAAAGTTTGCAGAATTCCTGATCAAAGTACCAATTCTCCCATAAAATGGCACAGAAACCAAAGTTTAAAGCCTAATATCTCAAAGACGGATCCATTAGAAAAAAGTCATTTTTGATATTTTGTTTCTAATAAGACAAGGAGTCTGTATGCAAAAAATCAAGCTTATCTGAGCTAACCTGACCTTATTATTTGAGATTTAGTGGTCTAAGCAGGTCATTTCCGCTCTGTCCTATAGAAGACGTTAACTGCGAAATGTGCAAATGTGTCTTCCCCAAACGTGGTGTATACGGGCCAGGCTCTGTATTATATTTTATGTGGCGTTATTTTCTGTAACTGGGACTTTATGTGCCAAACGATAGTTATTGTAACTGGTGTTGTAGTTCGCAAAACCCGACGCGCTTGAGATCAGAAAACCAAAATTCCCCACCCCCCTCCCCCGGGAAAAACAATTCCCGACCCTGGGGCCAGCAAAATTTTCAAAATTCCCCACCCCAGGAAGGCAGTGGTGCGCAAATGCCCCACGGTGTCCCGGGGGGGCGATGGTCACAGCTGGAATTGACTGATACATAAGAGTGATAGGGATGCTCGTCGGGACATCGGAAAATATACCCTAAAAAATACCAGGACATAAAAAATCCAACCCCTAAAAAATACCTTAAAAAACAAAATGACCCCTAAAAAATACCAACAATAAACCTTTTTTGTTATTGTTTATTGTTTTTCATCTCAAAACAAGCTTATTTTAGAGAGATAAATGAACAAAGAAAGAAAGAAAACATTTTACTTGGTTTGTGACCCTTTCATTCATTTGCGTACCCCTAAAAAATACCATTTATTAGTGAAAGCTACAATGTTTCTCCGATACCCCCTAAAAAATACCTGAGAGTCGATTTTGACCCCTAAAAAATACGACGAGCACCCCTATCAGGTCGACATGTGAAGAACCCCCCCCGGGAGAGAGAGTAGACAAGACGATAATTAGACAACTCGGACAACATCAACCAAAGGACGGAAATTTCTTGATCGGTATCTTTTAGGGTAAAAGATTATCTGAGCCACGCCCTTTTGGTATCTTTTTCCTGACGATCATCCCCAACCAAAAAGGGGGGGGGGGGGGGGGGCACGATCATCCCCAACCCAAAAGGGGGGGGGGCAGTCTGGTTGGTTCAACAAATGATAAAACTAAAAGGTACAAAATATTTAAATAAAGAGGGAGACCCAGGAATTTTACAAAAGAGATGACAATCATAAAAAAGTGACAGAGAAGAAGGGATGACCATCCTCTTAGTAAGAATATATATGAGAAATGATGTACCCAAAAGAAGGGGAAGGGGGATAAAGCCACAAAAATAAGTGACATCACTAAAAGTACTGCCTATGAATGTTATGTAATGCACAACCTTATATGTAATGGACAGCCTCACAGGCTAGGCATACCAAGATTTTTCAAATCTACAGGCCATCATTTATGCAAGACTCTGAATACAAAATGTCCTCCCAAACATTTACACCAATGACAGGCATTTGATTTTGTCAGCAAACAAAAGCCCTAGGTATACACAACTAGCAGGGGCAGATCCAGGAATTTCTGAAAGGGGTACTTAAAATGGTACGCCGAAAAGGTATTTCATTAAAGGCCCATCACGAACCGACAGCCTTTGCGGACTCTTAGCCAATCAGAGCACCCGAAAAACAATGGATCAATTTGAAAACAAAAGAAAACGGGGCGCAAAGGCTCCCGGTTGGTGATGGGCCTTTAAAAAGGAATATTATTCAGGGAGGAATTTTTTTCAGATCAGGTATTTTTTAGGGTGGAAATTTTGGCTTCCTGACAGTCATCACTACCATTTTAACCTTGAAGTACCCCCCAGGATTTGATTGCAGCCATGAGTAAAGAACATTTGGAGACCATAGCTGCTGCACATAATTGGCAGTTTGCCGAGCAACCAGATCCCATACCAGTCCCCATATATGCCTCATCTACCTTCAAAGTTGGAACAGTACAACATGGTGCTGACTTAGCTGAAGGAATGGTAAATATAAAACACATTTTCTAAAGGACCATTAAGATCAGATGCATGTTACTTTCCATGTTAGCAGAGGCCTATTTCCCTTTGTATTTTGCTGGGGTAGATGAGCAGAAGGCAAATTAGAGACATCTTCTATGGGATGAAATGAGATGGAATGTGTGGTTAAAGAAAATATCCATACCCCCCCCCCCCCCCCCCCCCATGGAAGGGTGTTGAAAAGTGACCCCCTCACCCCTCTGGAATTTCTGAGGAAAAATACAGTATTTGTATGGAAATGATCTGGTAAATTGACCCCCCCCCCCCTCCAGAATTTCCAATGCCCTTCCGTAGGGGGGGGTATGGATAATTTCTGGAACAACACAATATCGCAACTGGTGTGCCAATTAATTAAGAGGCACTAGTACTTACTCACTTCCTTTCTGTGAAAAATACATTCCAAATATATAGTCATGTTACACACTAAAAAAGACAACTTTTGCCTGGCTGCCATATCGTTTTCAGCTCCACTAACCACAGGCTTTTTAAAGATAGATCTTGGCTATCAGCCTATCGGATGGTCTTATAAACAACAAGAATTTTAAAAATGAGATGGGACTAAAAAATCAAAGCAAAGTATTAGCCAGTCAAGAAAATGGTATACCAATTAATCCCTGTGTATCACAACTGGAGCCCAAATAGACTTTCCGATTTAGTGGAATAAAGACAGAATAGGAATATAATATTCCACGCTCATAGAATTTCTTGCAACCAAACATAAGCACGGAATATCATTTTCCTATATTCCACTAAATTGAAAAAGTGTAATCTGGAACATAAGCTGTTAATGGTTGACCAGATTTGCATATATGTGTGCTTTACTTCAAGATGAAGTACTACTTAGTGCCACACTTAAAAGTTGTTTTTTCTTTAGGCTGATGGCTATTTTTCCAGCAGATGGATAAATCCTACAGTTGATGCAGTGGCTCAGACACTGAATGCTTTAGAGGGAGGGGAAGGTACGCTTTTGTTCTCATCTGGAATGGCTGCCATCTCTACTGCCCTCCTGGTTTTACTTGGATCTGGGGATCATGTGGTAAAATCTGTATTGTAAACTTATATAGATAGTTAGTTACTAGTTAATAACTCCAAAATTGCCGTAAATACCTTAATTCCCCAAATTTGTCCATTCCCAGTGGTTTTAGAATAAACATCAAAGCTTTTCACCATATGGAGGGTATTGGAAAACAGGAAAACAGGAAAATCCGAGATCCGAGACGACCTGAAAAAAAATCCAAGATCCGAGAACATCAAATGAAAAAATCTGAGGATTGGAGAACGCCTAAAATTTCGTGAGAAAACAGTCTTTTGGGGGGACCATTCGCCACCCCTACTCTATTTTCCACTTGAAATTTCAAGGGGTGTGTGGAGGTCCTTAAGAAAATTCGGTACCGGTATGTATAATTTCTGGTGTTTACACACTTAATGTTAATTTATCATTATCTTGCAGGTTGCTCCCAAAGTAGTGTATAGTGGGACTTTGCTGCTGTTTAGTAAAATATTGCCGCGATATGGTGTAGAGGTTACCCTTGTGGATGGTACAAGTGTTGAGGCCTACAAAGCTGCAGTTAAGCCAAACACTAAGGTATAAATTTCCAGCAGCAGGTCCAGGAATTTTACAAAGGGGGAGCCCGCGATAGTGAAAACTATGGGGAGAAAATTTGCAAATTTTCGTTCAGCACAGTGCAGTAAATACAAGGGAAAAGGGGGGCCACGGCCCCCTGGGCCCCCCTGCATCCACCCTTGATTGTTGATGTCTGTCTGTTAATCTTATCTGTCTGTCTGGTCCATCTGTTTGTGTTTACATAGGCATGACTTGTAATGTGTCTTGTTGACAGAATATGTTGTCCAAAAAGTGCTTCTGTTAGGTCTTCATGGCCATAGCTAGCTAGGGTAGGGGCAGTTGCCCCCCAGCAATGTTTGCCCCCCCCCCTCCACCCCTTCCCCAGCAAAACAAAGGATGACCATACCCTGCGAGCAGTGATTTCCTCCTCTCTAGCCGGCGGCTAGCGAGGGAGAGAAACCACTGCGAGCGACCGTTTAGCGCCGTCCTCAAACTTGGATGAATAAATTAACTCAAAAGCAGTAAAACCGGTTTTAATCCCGTTTGACACTGGTACGTGTTGACATATTTAATCAACAGTTGAAACCGCCATGAATCCAAAGAAGCCACGAAAAAGCAAACTCGCACAGAAATAAAGCTCCAAACACGGCATAATAAATTTCTACAAGCAATAGTAAGCTTAACTGTATGTTTTGGAGGAAATTCTAACACTTCGGAGATGGAAAACTGGCTGAAAATCTAGCTGGAAGTTGTCACGCGAAAGGTCAAGTCCCATGTGTTAAGTCCATTAGCGCCAGATGTGATGCCAGATGTGACTTGCGTTACTCGATGGAAAACCAAACGGTCGCTCGCAGTGGTTTCTCTCCCTCGCTAGCCGCCGGCCTAAGAGAGGAGGAAATCACTGCTCGCAGGGTAGGATGACCAAGGCTTGACCCCCAGACAAAAACTTGTAGCTACAAACCTTGGTCTTATTCTTTCTATTTAGGTTCTTTATGGACAAATCCCATATAATCTGACGAAAACATTAAAATATACACATTTCTGTTTTAGGTTCTTTACGGAGAAACCCCTTGTAATCCGACCATGACAATACTTGATCTAGAGGCGTTTGCCCAGTTGGGTGTGTCCCTTGGGGAGAGTGTGGTCACCATGGTAGATGGAACATTTGGATCATCATTCAATCAAAGTCCACTTCACCATGGAATCAATATTAGCATACATAGCTGGTATGCTCACGGTGGCCCACGCCTAATTATTTAGAATATGACCAAAATATTTTTTACCATGAAAAAATTTCACACCTTCCATTTTCATTCAGTGATAAAGTTTGGTGGGTATATCATACTAGGTATATCATTCTTGTGTGTTTTTTTGTGGCTGGCATATAGAATAGTAACAATTTCATATTGAATAATTTAGACAGGTAATTTTAGAGATTCGAGCAATGCTTGGCCAAAAATATTGTTACTAAAAAATTTGATACCTATTGCCTTTACTTTGGTGTGATTTTGAAGGATCCCATGAAAGAAATAAGCAGTGGTAATTTTATTTTCGCAGGACGATAACAGCTTATCACTTACATTCATACCTTTCAAAAACACCAAAACCAAATCAAAAGATTTGTTACTTTTTAGTAACAAGATTTTGACTGTTTCATGTTTCAGTTGCTCGAGGTTCTAAAACAACCTGTCTTCAGCATTTATTAGTTGTAATTACTGAACAAAATTGGGAAGTGCTAAATTTTCACGGTGAAAAATATTTTGGTTATTTTTCAAATATTTATGCACGGGCCACCTTAAGAGCTTGAAAAATAGCTGGAGCAAGATAAATGTCAAGTCACGCCACCACGTTACCACAGTAACCACATCTCATCGTTTTACTTTATTTTCTAGTACCAAGTACCTTGGCGGCCATAATGACCTAACCGCGGGATCCCTGACTTTTTCCTCAACTGAGCTGTTCAAAGTGTGCTATGAATACCAAAAGTTCTTTGGAGGTTGTTTGGTAAGATCAGGCCCTGAGATTGACCCATGTGGCATTCCCTTGCGCATCCAAAAACGCTCTTGTCCATCACTCTCTGCGGCCTTGAGGTTCTACACTTTGAATAGGCAGTCACAAAACTAATACAAGCAGAACTGTTTGTTTTGCTACCCTCCCTGCAATTTTTTATTTGTCCCTACCCACTCTGGAATTCCTGTAAATCTTCTTGGTTTACACACCCTGGAATTTCAGTCTTGTAGTAGGGTACACACCCCATCCACCCTGGAATTCCAGTCTGCTCTAGAACCAGCCTGGAATTCAAACGTTTCTTGTCAGTGGGACCACCCAGGGTCGGTGCGGATTTTTTTTGCCCAATGTTATTTGGTCTTGAAGACATGGATTTTTAACAAAAGTGTTGCAACAGACACTTGTTTTTATTTTTCGTGCGGCGAGACACACAGACACGGCACAATGAATATTCGCGTGCAGTAAAGACTTTTCCAGTGCTTTTCTCTTGCATTTGCCTAGGGCCGTTCGCCAAATAAACTGAAAGGGAAGCCCATCATTTTCATTTTGCCTGTTTTCAGTCGCCGTTCGACGCCTTTCTGTTATCGAGAGGAATGAAGACTCTTCACGTTCGTATAGAACGACACAACTCGAACGCCCTCGAGCTGGCAAAGTTCCTAGCCTCACACGACAAGGTACAAAGCTGCACCAGTGTATCTTATCACCAGGGGCCTCCATCTACACAAGTAGCTCATACGCACAGGACTTAGAAGAGTCAACTGATTTTTAAGCCTGGTTTCCATATAGTCTTATCTGTCGTAACAGTCGACCGCGAAACAATAGAAAAATTCCAACTTCCATTCACGGTCGACTGATACGACGGATAAGACTATATGGAAATCAGGCCTTAGGCCAATGGTTTTGAATTTAAACGGGAAATTAGTACTTTGCACGTGATAATGTTGGGCTTATTGCGCGTACGATGATGGCGCTGATTCATCGTATGGTCGCCATAGCGACGCCCCAGCTCTCTGTCTGGAGGTATGGTCCTTTTGCGTGAAGTCTAATTAGTCATTCATTCAGGGGTGCTTTCCATTTACCAAAAGTTCGGTTTGAGTCTCCTGAAATCCTTTGGCCAAATAGAACGGTAGAAACCGAAAGGTCACGTGAGCATCTCGAATGGGAATTGAGATAGGTCGGGATGCTTATCATTTACCACAAAGTTTCGGTAATACCGGTTTTGGAAATCAAATGAAAAAGGTCTTTCTATGAGTGTACCTTTGCGGCCATTCAACATTTATTTTCGTTATTCTGAAAATATTTTCTTTTTTCAGAAATTATTTTCGCAATTCAGAAATTAGTTTCTTTTTTCACAAATTATTTTCGCAATTCAGAAATTAGTTTCTTTTTTCACAAATTATTTTTGTAATTCTCAAATTATCTCGTGCTTCTGAAGTTATTTCCGTATTTTTGAAATTGTTTTCTAAATTCTGAAATTATTTTCACAATTCTCAAATTGTTTTCGTACTTCTGAAATTATTTCCGTACTTCTGAAATTATTTTCGCAATTCTCAAGTTATTTTCGTAATTCTCAAATTAATTGGAAATGTTCATCATATGATTCCGAAAAGTGGAACGCACCTTCCACTTTTTTACTTTAGTATGGCTGAGCTTTGGCACAAGGCTATTGTAGCAGTGTAGGGTACGGTGGCTCACAGGGGACACGCTGAAAATATAAAATGTTGCTGCAAGTTTTTATTTGTTGCTGCAAATTATTTTTTGTTGCTGCAAGTTTTTATTTGTTGCTGCAAATTTTTATTTCTTGCTGCGAGTTTTTATTTCTTGCTGCAATTTGTTATTTGTTGCTGCAGATTTTTATTGTTGCTGCAAATTATTAGTTGTTGCTGCAAGTTTTTATAGTAGGAACCGAATGTGCTTGCGCAGCAGGTAATCGGCCACGAGACTCTAGCACGTTGTCAGTCACCTTTTCCCTTGGATTCCTCAACAGCCTTTCTTTTTAACCCCCTTCGTCACAGAAGGGGCAAAACCTAGCCTTCTATTCTAATTCATGGCCACAATCCGTGCAAAACATGATGGTTTTCTCGGATGTACGTCTTCCTCCACATGAAACAAAAACCATGGCCGACAACGTGCTAGAACCAGTCCCTTATCACTTATGGCCGATTCCCAGCTGAGCGCGCACGTTCTTAGCATCAAAAAACTTGCAGCAACGAAAAATAATTTGCAGCAACAAATAAAAACTTGCAGCAACGAAAAATAATTTGCAGCAACAAATAAAAACTTGCAGCAACGAAAAATAATTTGCAGCAACAAATAAAAACTTGCAGCAATGAAAAATAATTTGCAGCAACAAATAAAAACTTGCAGCAAAAATTAATAATTTGCAGCAACAAATAAAAACTTGCAGCAACATTTTATATTTTCAGCGTGTCACTTGTGAGCCACCGTAGTAGGGTGCCATAGGCTACAATCACCTTGTTCCTTGCCGGAGCTCAGTCGATGGTTTAGTAATAATCCTCAGTCGTACTAAGCCCCCCCCCCCCCCCCCTACTAAGGTGGAAGGTGCGCTACGCTTTCGGGATAATATAATGAACATTTTCAGAGTTGTGAAAATCAATTTCAAAAGTACGAAAATAATTTTGGCGTTGCGAAATAATTTCAGCAGTTTCAGAAATAAGAAAATAATTTCAGAATTAAAAATAATTTCAGCATTACGAAAATACTTTCAGACTTGCGAAAATAATTTTAGAAGTACGGAATAATTTCAGAATTAGGAAAATAATTCAGGTGGGAAAAACATTTCAGAATGACGGAAATAATTGCTGAATGGCCGCAAAGGTACACTGCGAGAATAATTTCAGAAATACGGAAATAATTTCAGAAGTACTTTGAGAATTGTGAAAATAATTTCAGAATTGCGAAAATAATTTCAGAAATACGGAAATAACTTCAGAAGTACGAGGACAATTTGAGAATTACGAAATTAATTTCTGAAAAAGAAAATAATTCCAGAATAACGAAAATAAATGCTGAATGGCCGCAAAGGTACACTCATACTTTCCGGGGGAAAACCGGGAATGATGTCAAATGGAAAGCGTTTTCCCGATTTTCAGGAAATTACCGGTTTCTTTGACAAGCTCAAAAGGTTGTCCAAATTTCCGATATTACCCGGGAATGACGTGATTTGTTCAACAGATAACCGCTGTGCACTATCCGGGCCTACCGTCACATCCGGGACATGCCATCGCTAAAAAGCAAATGCGGGGATTTGGTGGAATGGTATCCTTTGAAGTGAAAGGCGGAGCAGCAGAGGCCGCTAAATTTGCAGAGGTAGATACACTTCATTTATTTATTTCATTTATTCATATGGCAAAATGATAATGTTAGTATGTGGTGGAGAGGATCTCGAAACCGAACGGCCTTGTACAGTCAACATTCGCCTTGCGGACACCCCGCCATTACGGACGCCCCGCTATTACGGACAAATGCTAGATCCCCGGCGAAATGTATAGAGGAATGACTCGGGACAACTCTCGTTATAACGGACTCTCGCTATTACGGAAATCCGGACACCTTTTCCCCCAGCGAGACATTTCAAGTGTTTTTCCTCTCGTTTCTCGTTATTGCGGACACTGCTGTTTGTCTACGGCAAGCTGTGCAAGGTTTTTATTTGAAAAATAACAAATCCGACTTCCCCCAATTTCCTGTTGCAGCGCTCTTCAACACTTTGAACTTTTTCCACACGGAATTAGAGGACTGCTTGTTATTCACCAAACAATACAATAATAAACCTCAAACTCCATTGTTATCTACTACCCTGGTTACCAGAGGCTCGAAGCTTCACTCGTTTACTGACACTAAATTATGCGTTTTGTAAACGAGTGAAGCTTGGAGACTCTGGTACCCAGGGTAGTTATCTACCAGCTTCCTTACAAAATGATAATGTGGTGGAGAGGATCTCCAGTTACAAGAATGGTTCAATGTTCAGCAAAGTTTTCATCTCAGTTTGACACTGTTATCATTATATTTGGCCATTATTATAACTTTTCAATGACGGATTATGATTTTTTCCTCGCACCCCGCTATTACGGACTCTCGCTAAATTACGGACACCAAAGCTTACCCCAGAGGGTGTCCGCAATTTAACGAGAGTTGACTACAAGGATATCCCCTCGCTACATATAACGAGAAAGTACAGAGATGACAGATAAGAACAAAGTAACGATTATTGTCTGGCTAACAAGAACTCAGAAAGCTTTCAGGGGCGATGCACGAGTTCCAGAAAAAAAGGGGACGGGGCGGATAAGTGAAGACATGTGACGAAAATTTGCACATTTCCTTCAGCAAATAAAGTAAATGTCTGAGAAAATCTCACGAGAAAGCCCCCCTCCCCTCCCCTCCCCTAAATCCGCCCCTGATGGTGAGTCTAAACCAGGACTGTACTAAAAATCTAGAAAAAGCAGACCAACTGGATATGAGTTTTATATTTTATTGACAAAACTCGCTAGTTATAAATCGCTAAACGTGCGCCCGCGGTTTTCAAAATAAAGCTAGGAACCAGCAAGAAGGCTTTTTTCTGGGAGACGAAAGACACGTTGATGAAATGACGTCCTGAAAGTGTTAAGAGAACTTCATGGAAATTTTTCCCAAATCATGGTCTAGTAAGATTTTTTAAATTTATAAAAGCTACGTCGTAGTATCATCTGTGTGCGGGCGAAGCGCGCTGCGATTTTGAACATATCAGTTGAGCTGGCTCGATTCCAGTCAGATGTTACATGTAAAGTCGTAAAAATAGTTTATTTGCCTTCACTTTCACCCGAAACTCTTCTTTGAGAGTCATTTTCGTTGTTTCTACTACTTTACTGGAAAAACTTTGCCCATCAGTCCAGTCAAGTCCAGTCACAGGAAGCATACAGATATCGTTTTGAAGAAAATAAATAAATAAATAAATAAATAGACAAGTTTTTTTTGCTGATGGGGTGTCATTGTGTCTGCCGGAAACTTTTTCATCAAACGTTCAAGACTAAATCAACATTTAAACTCGTTCTCTGGAAAAGGTGATAGAGTATGGAATTCTATCCCTGAGAGCCTGCGAGTGCTGCCTAAACACCTTTTCAAAAAAAAGATACAATGTCTTCTATTCGAAACACTTGAAAGCCAAGACAGCTATGCTCATTTAAATTCTTTAACCAACGAAATAAAGAAATGTTCTTGATATATTACTGTATACATTAAGTTCACAGCAATTATAGTTTAGTTTCTTGTTTCTCATTTTCTCTTTTTACCCGCAAATATGATAGTTACAACTAAACATGTATATAAAAAAAGCAATTGTACGTAAAATACCTTTTAATTTTTTTTCACGTCAACCACACTGCCTGCCTCGACTAGCTTTTAGCTACTTAGCAGGTTGTGTGTCACACTATTTTGTTCTTTGTGAAAGTAAATAAATTGAAATTGAAATTGAAATTATGGAACATTCGCGGAATATAGGTCCTGCATCTGCTTATACGGTTCGATTCTTTTGATCTTTAAATAATTGAAAATGTTCTTAATTATAACCCATAACATCATTGACTTTCCATTTAAAGTGAACTTAACTAAGTTCATCAGCATACATACATACAGTACTTGAAATGTTGTCAGTCTATACTTTACACAAATGATAGACTAATTATTTTGGTCTAAAATTCTCATTGAACATGTAATTAAGGCAGCACAGCTCAACACCCGTAAATTTTTACATGTATATATATTATATAAAAGTCTGTTATCTTTCGTTCCCGGCCGGTGACTTGATAAGATGTGATTTTACAGGCCCATGCCGGTCGAGCTTAGCCACCTTTACGTTTTCGACTGGCATGCCAGGGTGATAGATTTCAGGCACTTCTTAGCAAGAAAAACTTTAAACACGAACTTGCCGAAACTTACTGTGAAATCCCACGTAAATCCCGGCTGCTGATACGTTAAGTAGACGTATATTAATCAGGCACGACTTTTGAAAAACAAGTTGCGACCCTTGTTAGATATCAAGCAAATGTCTTGTTGGGCCCTTGTTGTTCATACTACACGTGAATGATTTACCGAATGTGACGTCTAAGTGTAACATCCTCATGTACGCTGATAATACAGTTCTCAGGACCCCGAGCCTCATCTTTTGAAAACAAACTTAATGCTGAATTGCATGAGATAGAACGCTGGCTTTCCGAAAAAAGGCTCTTTCTGAATTTCTACAAAGTCTGAATCAATGCTTTTCGGGACTACCCAAAAAATTACAAATGCTGACTCTTTTAATACGTAGTTTTTGACCAGCGTCTTCGCTGGAACAGTCATGTAAGGAATTTATTATCAAAAGTAGGCAAGCGCGTAGGCATGCTAGGTCGTCTTCGTTGGCAATACGGCCAATTTTAGATTACGGTGAATAGTCAAAATCCCGAAAACATACAGAAGCGCGCAGGTAGAATTGTAGCGCGAACCAGCGTCCCTGCTACGGAATCACTTAAATGCCAACTCTAGTGAAAAGGCGCCAGAACCATGTATTTAATCTTGTTAAAAAATGCATTAAGGGGCGTCGCCCACAGTATTTTAAGGGTTATTTTCAGTTCAGCAATGCCATATACGCGCCCACTACAAGGCAACGCAATTTGCTGCATTTCCCGGCTGTTAGAACTGAAGCTGCAAAAAGGTCTTTCTATTTTTATGGCTGTACTGTTTTTAAAAAACTGTCTAAATAACTCTTATATATAAATATATATATACATATAGATTTTTAATCATAGTTTTTATCAATTTATAATTATTATTATTTATATGAGAATGTTTATACGTTTTATATATTGTAGATTTCTATTAGTGCTCAGGTCTCCTGTTGATAACAGATTGTTTTTATTCAATCTGAAAGGGCTACCCTGAGCCTTATAACGAAATAAAGGTTTCTGTTCTGTAAGTCAAGGACTGGGTATCACCGGGATTTGTTGAGTTGGTATACACTCCAGTTTCTCTCCACTAGATGCCCTTGTGCTACACGGCTGTACCATTTCACGATTGGGTCAAATTGTAGCTTCTTTAAATAGCAGTTTCATTTTCCAGTTCTATCGTCTCTTGCGGTTTAGCTTGCCTTTGGCTTGACATGACTGTGTTTGCCATTTGTTTCTCGGGCCAAAGTTTTTGCAATACGGAACGGAAATCTCTTAGGAATATAAAGTAGATGACAGGGCTTAACACAAAATTAAAGATGCGGATGATATCTAAACTCACGTGGACATAGTACCGCGCGCAGCCCTCATAATGTCCAGGGATACACCCTGAGCAATTTTACACATGTGGAACACAGCTACCCATGTGTTGTGAGGTAGGAGACAAAGAACAGCAAGGAGGAGGGAAGCAAGAACCATGTTGATAGCAGACTTGATCCGATTTTTTCTTTGTTGCCGTTGCTCTTCAAGCTGCACGACCATAGCGGTTTGGGAAGCCCTTAGCCTCGTTATGATAGCGAGGTTGACGGCCAGTAATATGACACATATAACGACGTAAAATATATATATGGACAGCCCATATATGGAATAAGTATAGGTTGAAAAATAGGTACAAAAGTAGCGTTTCTGCAGTGGTTGATAGTACAGGTCAAAATAAATTATATAATAAATACAAATTAAACTTGCGGTGATCCAGGTCGCGGCTATCGCAGAAACTATGTAGATGAGAGACAAAGGTTCCTTATAGAGTTTAGAGGATATTGCTCGAAAGCGTTCAACGGAGATGATTAGCATAGTGAACAACGATACATAGGGTGCGGTGGTAGCAAGAAACCAGGAAAGTTTACACGTAATTCGTCCTCCAAGCCCCCCCAATTAGTTGCCAATGTTCATCTAATTTCTGCCCCGTTGATGTGTAAATACATTCTGCCACTATCTTCAGCATATCTGCAAACGCCACGTTTGCAATAAACAAATTCATTTTTTTTCTCATTCTTGGTCGCGCCAAGACCAGCACGACGACAAAAGCATTCAATACGCAACCAAGGAAGTACAAAAAATAATTTGTCGCCTTTAGTACTTCATGCCAAACGAGAGGGACACAGTGATGATGAATTCCTGTTGTGTTTGCCTGGTTTTGGGTGGAGTTTGCGAAAACAGAGCTGTTCTGATCCATCTTAGCCGATGATCTCAATAGTGAACTCAATTAAATGCTTCATATAGCCTCTATTGTATAGTGTTTGAATAGATATTAATAAGTCGGCTTAGGAGTTTAATTTCTTCAGTTATTATAACATGTTTATAATACTTAACGGGTTTGAAAAGCTAATTTTAATGGACTTTCTGTCATTGCCATGAACTTTTGCATTACTCATTGAGGGGGTGACTAATTTTGGATTTTTAAGGGCGTTTACATGTGTCTGTGTATGTCTGCGTGTTTTCAATTTAGATATCACTTCAACGCGAAATATAATAATTACAGCTGGGAAATTCCGAGCCTGCTTCACTACGCAATTGATCAAACATACGCCAAATTTCGATGGAAGTGAAGCTATTTTCTGTTCGTCTATCAAGCTAATTCTTTGCATTCTGTTGCTTTCATTCCAAATGTTACATCCCATGAAGCGATCTAAATTTTTTCCCGCCAAAATTCCCGCCATCTTTGCGCTCGCGCCTGCGACACCAGAACATAAATCCCCTGCTAAGGCTGCATTCATTATGTATACTACAGGGGGGGGGGGGGGGGGGGGGGGGGGATCTCAAAATTTAGGAACTGGAAAAGGGGGGACGTCAAGTTTTTTTCATAACATGAAGGGGGGATGCTTATTTTTGTTGCGGTATTATATATATTTAAGACACGGTTGTGCAGTTTGATAGTAAATGAAGGAAGGCTCAATTGTTGAACACCGAGTTTGAACCTCCTGAAGAAATATCACTTGCACTACTATTCTCGTGTATTTACCCTCTTTCAACTGATATGTTGAAAAAAAAGCTGCGCGCTTCGCGCGCATGAACAATTATAAACTTAAAAAATCGTAAGGCCCTCTTGTTTTAACACAACTCCTCGAGGTCCTCTTCAGTGACCTTTGTCTGCCAGACAAAAACGCCTTTGGACTTTTGATTAATAGTCTTGTAGCTTCATTGTCAAAATTGCGGCGCGCTTCGCGCGCATAACGGAAAACAAACCAAACAATCAAATACAAAATAAATGATACTCAGTCTATGTAGTAAGGTTCCAATCGAGGAGCGAACCAGATCACTAGGTAGAAAGTCAATACACAGAAAAGAGAAAAGCCACCTAGGATGTTTATTTGCATTTTTACGCTTTGTATTTTTTTTTTATCATTGAGCCTTGTTCTGCATCTTTTGAAAAAATGTTATTAAATGTCTCGGGAGAGGGGGGGGGAGGAGGGGGCATGTTTTTTCCTTTTGACCAAGAGGGGGGGATTCTTAAAAAATATGTTGTGGCTTGGGGGGATCTGAAAATTTTGCATTGTCAAAAAAAAAAAATCCTCTGCCCCCCCCCCCCCCCCCCCCCCTGTAGTAGTATACATAATGAATGCAGCCTGAGCTATGAATGTGTACTTTCCATTTCTTCAGCGAGGCGCGTCTGTACGAGGAACGTCTCTGTCTATGATCGAAGTCAGGATTGAGTGTTCTAGTAATTCCACCGGTTTGTTTGTCTACAGAGCGTGAAGCTAATCAAACTAGCGGTCTCACTCGGGGGTGTGGACAGTCTTGTTGAGGTAGTTAGCGCCATGACACACCCCGATAAATACATGACGCCCCAGATGAAGAAGGAGGGAGGAGTCGGCGAGTCTTTGATACGATTTAGGTAATTAATTCAAGAAAATGATGTTTCTACGAATCCGCGTAGGCTGTCTGTGGTTTTTAAATCTCGTCACAGGCCCTTTGGCCGAGCGGAAAAAATGTCGACCATAGGTATGGTTTCTCGAGTATCTGCAAGTTCTGTACATTTTCTTTTTTCCCGCTAAGATATAAGGAAAAATACTTACTGCGATTTTCATAATTCTGCGAACTCTCGCTATCGATTTCCAACCGTAAAAACGACTTCAGGCTTCCGTCAATCAAACTCCCGAGTCTTTTCGTCGTTACTCTTTGTGCTTTTTGATTGGCCAGCCACGTAACCGTTGCTGTCGCGACAGGAAGCCATTTTAGCGCTGCTCAGGCGCTGGCCAATCAAAAAGCACAAAGAGTAACGGCGAGAAGACTCGGGAGTTTGATTGACGGAAGCCAGAAGGCGGTTTTACGGTTGGAAATCGATGGCGAGAGTTCGCAGAATTATGAAAGCCGCAGTAAAGACCATCCTACTAAGGTATTGATTTCCTAATAAGAAAGTTTTCCAACGTCGGCAAGTCGACACTGAGTTTTGGCGAGATTTTCTTGATATGTGTCTATGTGATCGTAAGTGCTGGCAATCTCGTTCCCACAATCTCGTTGCCTTCGGTCCTCTGGCAGATAATTGGTACACTAAGACCCCGTTCACACGAGACCGGTACAAAACCGGTGCGGTACTGGCACACGTTCACATGGGACCTGTGGTACCGGACCAATTTTGGCACGGCTAGGCCGTGTGAACACTGTTGCAAAACGTGCCAGAATTGTACCGGTACCGTATGAACAGGCGGTACTGTACCAGAATTGTACCGGCCCGGTTTTGTACCGGTCTTGAACAGGGTCTAAAGTATATCCGGTAAAATACACACCCGTCCCCTGTCGCAGGCAACAAATGTTTGTCGTGGTTAAATGAAACATGTGCCCGGGTACAATGTTGCGCGCTACATGCCCGGGGGGGGGGGGGACTCCCAAATTTTTTTGTCGGGGATGATCGTCGTATCTTTTAGGGGTTAAAATCGTGGGGGTTTGGTATCATTAAGGGTGATCGTGATCTTCAATAAATTTTAGGGAGATTGGTATCTTTTAGGGCCGAAATATGTGTCCAAATTGTTTTCTCTCATGGTGGTGTTTCAAAAAACTGTGATTACATTTTAGTCAAATACGGAAATTTCATGATGAGTATCTTTTACCTGTTACCGACACCGCGGCAAAACCCAGTTCACATGCGCTAAAGATTCACTGGCCTGTGAAATGAAGACAATTGAAAAAATCTACATAACAACAGCGAACGATAAATTTTGACTTTAAACCAGAATTTTTGCCTTGGGTGCAAAAGTTCAGAGAAAGATATTGTCATATTCTAGTTGCTCTGCAATGTTTGGCCTTACGTTTTGTGTCTGGAGCTTACGTTTTCCAAGTTTCCAAGAGAGCACGAGATATCTTTGTTATGTATGATTATTTCTTTTGTCTTCATTTCACCAATCTCGTACCCAGAGCCCGTCATCTTTTGCCCAGCGGCAAGATTCAGGGCTCTGGGGGAATCGATTTTTTTAAAACCCAGATTCTGGGTTTCCGGTTTGAACGTTGTATGAAAGTTCGTTACGTTTTTGACCTACCACGCATGCTCACAAATCGGATTCCACCAGGGCCGAATCTTGCCGCTGGCCAAAAGATGACGGGCTCTGGGTACGAGGTTGTCATTTCACAGGAAGCGAATCTTTAGCGCATGGCAAATACGTTTTGCCGCGGTGTCCCTCTTACCTGTCTCCTTCGCGCCTACTTGTCATATAAGGCCGCATCTTTTAGGGTATCTTTTAGGGCTTTTAGGGTAACAAATTATTTGAACCACGCCATGTTTGGTATCTTTTAGGGGTGAAACTGAAAATTTCCGACGATCATCCCCGACAAAAAAATATGGGAGTCCCCCCACATGTGCCCTAGTTTAGCCAGGGCTTAACTAAACAATACCTTTGCTTGATCTCACCAGTGTTGGCCTTGAGCATGTTGAAGACTTGAAGCAGGACATCGCTCAAGCACTTGAACAAATACCAGTCTAGCGCATGGTCGTCCGCACCATTCAGCTGGAAAGGCAGCTCAACAGAGCAGTAGATTACAAGGAAGTTATCAGTAGATAAACGCTTATCCAACTGATAAATACAGAACAAATTCTATACAACAGTTAAGCAATAAAAGTACTTTCCGCGTGCTCTCTGCTTTCTTACAAACACGAGGGGGATGTTGGGAGAACTGATCAAAACGTGTCTTTCAAGTTTTATCAGTTCGACCAACATTCCCCTCGTGTTTGTAAGAAACCAGAGAGCACGCAGAAAGTATTTTTATTGCTTTTAGAAAATAACATACACACGCGCGACAGCGTTGCGTGACAATCGTGTTTCTCAGGTCTCTTACAAACACGCTTTTTAACCAATCAGAATGCGCACATTCACAATACAACATAGGTGTTATTTTCTAAATAACTTTTATCCGTGGATAACTTTATCCAACCTTTCTGGAACTGGGCCCAGGACTAAGAAATGCCTTTGAATGTAACACAACTACCAGGGTGCAACGCGCGCACACAGGTTCATTAAAACTGATTTTTGTTTTGATTTTCGACTTCGCTGTTCCGTCAATCAAACTTTCTGAGCCAATGAAACTCTCGCCCTGTTTCGCCTAGTGCAGTCACCTGACCTCCCTCTGAACTAAAACCAGACAACGTCGCGACAGAAAGCCAGGCGACTGCATTGGCGAAACAGGCAAGATTGATATAAGATTTGATCAGCGGTATTCACACTAGAGACGGAAAACTCGTCTGAGACGAGTTTTTCGTCCGGACGGAAAACTAGTCTTAGTGTGAAACCGGGACGGGACGGATTTTTGACGGGAAATCGTCTGAATTCATATCAGACGGAAAACTCTTCAGACGAAAAACCCGTCGCGGGAAAGGCGCGACGCAACGATTTTAGCTGTAAGAGGGGCCGCCCGAAATTGACTTTCATTGTTGTGGATGGCGAGAAACAACGAATTGGCTTTTAAAGTTACTAATGACAGTGCGGTGCGGGAAACTTTCTTATATCTGAAAGGAAATTATAGTCTATTTTGGCGTAAAGTTGTAGTGTTAGTTGTATTGTGTAGGTAATTTTTTATGAATAATTTATAATCAACAATTAATAAAGACGAGGTATCGTATTTTTTGTTGTTATGGTAACCAGAGTTGAAAACCGTATGACAGTATCACCATTAGCGACCTTTTGAACACCGGTGCAAGCAGCCAGTCCCCTTTTTACCGCATAAACATTTTCGAAAATTACTGTGTCACCACACGGCCTCTTCTTTTGCTAAGCCATACCACACATTCAATACCGAATGTTATGAAAAATATATTATACTGTGCTGAAGTTTGAAAAATAAATTGGACTAATTATTAGTTTTAGACTTTTAACATCGAATTGTATCCTGTCGTAGCTAGTAATCCTATTAATGGATGCCCTATCAGGTGATTCTGTCGGCCATAGCAGATGGCGACGAAAGGAATTTATTTTCAACTAATTGGGATTTATGATTCATGAAAATGCAAATACAGATGAAAATATCGGTAACAGGTGCGCAAGGGAATTCTAACTTCATGAGACGATTTCACCAAGTTATATTAATTTACCAGTGTTAAAAATCCCACAGGTAAGGCCGGCTAAACTTTTTGATGTGCTACATGTTTACTATACTACGACGACACAAAATGATGAAGTTTTTTTTGCCTGTAAAAAGCCTTAAGAGCACTGAATTATTAGTATGCATACTGCAGTGCGACTCGTGCTTACTATAAGTCTACTTCGTCATCAAATTATTGAAATGCTAGCGACAGCACTAAATGATGAAATGTTTCTGCCAAAAACTTATTTTCAAGAGCACCCAAATAGTCTCGGCTCTTTTAGCGCGAATCTATTAGTGAATTTTTGCGAATCTTAGTAACGTAAATATGCACCAGAAAAAATCCTTTGAAAATGTTAGTGCATTCATTCACGCGCGGTCTCGCAACACTTTTCCTCGGAATCTTTCTGAGGCCTAAGGGACCGGTCATTATTTAAGTCGGAGGGGATGTGGAGGAGAAAATGGGGGGCCCTGAAATTTTTTAAGCGAACACAAGGGGGTCTTGAAAGGCGAAAATGGCAGTTAAGGGGGGTCTTGAGAAACAATTATTTTGTCTATATCAGCAAAAAGTCTATAAAAAAATTCGGCTCGCGCTACGCGCTCGCCATCTACTCAATCTTAACACTTCTGATCATTGTAAGAGACCCATTTACTGCCTTCAGTACTAAAGAGTAGGGGGAGGTTTTAGTGACTTGCCATGATAGCCATTGTGGGAGACCTTATGTTAGGCTTGGAAATGGGATTGGAGTCACTGGGATTTGGCCAATAGAACTAGAAATGGGTCAATTTGCTTTTAACTGAACCAACAATGAAATATCAACGTCTGTAAAGAGTGGCTTTAAAATTTGTGAACTGCTTTTAAAATTTTGCCCTACGACTGCAATACAAACACTCTGTACACATGTCTAAAAGTCACTTTTTAACGCTGGGATTTTAAAAACTTTGACTGGGAAAACTTCAGGACTGGGATCTTGCGAAACTTTTACACTGAGAAATGGGATTTGGACCCCCTTCAGGACCTGTTTGACTCGTTTTGACTGACATGGATGGAGGGGAAGGGGGGTCCTGAAATGTTTCAGTCTATCAGAGGGGGGCTCCCGAAAACAATCAATGCTATCAGGTGGGGTTCTTGAAATTTTTTTGGATCACAGGTATTTTCTCCTCCACCCCCCTCTCCGACATAAATAATGACCGGTCCCTAACGGCAAACGTCGTGCCAGAGTCGCGCCGTTCCAATCCAAAATAATAGAAAGTTTTTTTTATCATAAAGTCTAATGAAGCCGGCTTCCTTCGACGCTAAGGCCTACGGCAAACGCCGTGCCAGAGTCGCGCCGTTCGAAAACAAAACAATAGAAATTTCTTGATTAAAAAGTATAATGCGAAGCGGCATCCTTTCAAAAGGAAAGGTTCGACAGAATTGAGTGAAGTTCGGCGTTTGCCGTAGGCCTAATTTGCGTCGAACTTCTATACAAGTGTAACTTCGAATTTGTATACAAGTGCATCCTTTTTTTTTTCATTTCCAGAGTTCTGACTTTTAACTTGCCCGGCTTCAAACGTATATAAAGTTCGGAACAAAAAATAGAATGTTCTATTAAAAGAGTGTACAGGTCATTCGTTTCTTGACAATGAATGGTCATCAAACTTAACAAAGAAATCATAAGCGCGAAGTTGGCTTGAATACGCGGTCTTAATTTGCATAGATTTTTGAGATTTTATTCCTTCTTTGACAAGATTTATCAACTACTTGGCGGTGTTTTCCATCAAGATTCCCATGCAAAACACATCAATCGGTCCAACTTGCAAAATGAGATCGTCAATGGCGCGTTTTCATTGGCTAGAATTATCTTGGGACGCGGGAACCATACACACTGGAAAAATGCGCGATATGTCCCAGCAGGAATCAAACCAATGTGATTCGTCCCCGAGACAAATTTTTAGACCCCGCGACTGAAATTTCAACGCAAAAACGGGAGTACACACTAGGGGACTTGTCCCTGAAGCAGGTTCGTCCTTTATGGGCGGCACATTATACCCATTATCCCGCTCCTAAGGATTGAAACCTCCTAGGATTGAATCCCTATCGCCCCGGCTGCAGGTCCTAACCCAATGCTACAAATTTCCACAGCAATGACCCTCGACCTAAAGCTACTGTTGGTATGCATAACTCTTCTTGTCTGTTTCGAGTGCTCTCGTGCAAACCTCCTTCCGTGCGAGTCCATCAACGTCAAAATCACCTACAACGAGGCGGCGAAAGGAACCCAAGTCCATAACATGACATCAATGAATCCAGACACGGAATGTTTCGAGGACTGCAGGTCACGTGGGTTCGGTGTTTGCGATGCCGTAAATGTGTTTCCAGATCCGATCAACCCTTCGTTGGCATTCTGTCAAATGCTGAAGATGACAGCAAATGCGAAACCGTACATGTCAGAGGGTACAAAGGTCTTTATCTTTACTAGATCATAGCTCTATGTACAATCCATTGAGCACTAAATAAACGGTTTTGTTTTAAGAAATTAGATACAAGGTGCACTAGCTAGCATTCAAATGTACTATTCAAGACTGGGGTCACCTGGTGAACATTATCACAAGTGCTTTCCGAAATTTCGAGTCTGCATAATTCCAGCGAAGCGCACTTTGACGTTATACTTTTCTCTTGCTGTAGACTGTATCACAAAGGGGGGCTTGGTATTCATAACGAATTGCATGGCAATAGCCCCATTCACATTCGCGTATATCGCTCGTTCGGCTTTCTTCTGTGAAGGAGGCTAAAGAGGGGTCGGGGAACTCCAGTTGCGCCAAGACTTTATAGGAGTACACCATTGTTCATTTGTAACACCTTAGTAAAGAAGCCGGGCCACAATTCGACACAATACAACAAACTTTCTGTAGCAAAAGAGCAGTTTAATGACAAAACGTTTGTAAAGATAACAGTATAAACATACTAGCACATGGCAACAAATAAACAGATTAGTAATTAGTAATTAGTAATTCTCTTGCCATTCTTGTGATCCAGTTATAAAGGGCGATAATAGATCATGGAGTTTCTTTAGCATCCGAACCGTTCCCTACTAAACAACTTCTCATATCATAAGAGCGACTGTTAAGAATCTAGGGTATGAAGGAAGAACTTGTTATTCTCTCGAATTCATCACTCATTTCATCCTTATTGGTGCAAGGCTGGGGCCAAGCCAAACGAACACTCCGTGTTGAATGGGGGAGCCAAACCGATTCACCATTGCTGATCTACGATGTGATTGGTGGTGGACCATCTTCAACAATGTTTTTAGTCCCCCCCCATTCAACATGGTGCGTTAAAAAGTTTCTAATTATTTTGCCCCAACCTAAATCAAGTGTGTCTTCTTCTTGCCACCCAAATCAGACCACAAAGGTTTCTATTTCGCATTTTGTACATACTTGCAAACACTCAGCAGTCTGAGAAATTACAACGTGCTACAGGGTCGGGCACGGGCACAAACTCGCCAAATAACATTACCTACCTTGGCAACTTACCAAATGCAATTAAGGGTGCTCCACCCTCACTGCTTTTTGGGCAAGAAATATGACGTCGCAGTGCTTTCGACTCGCAGGACATGCCAAAAATACACCACTCTTCCGCTCAAAACCGAAAATCAGTGAAAAATACGATTGAAGGTAACTTCAGAGCGGACAGAAATAAATCTGAGTGGAATAAAACATTCATTTTACACCTCATTGCCATTGACGTACTCGGAAACCCAGAGTTTTTATCCGTCAAATCTCAATAAGGGTTTCACTACTGTTACGCGTATTTTTCCAGCGACCCAGAATCAAAGGAATCGCCTCTTACACCATAGTACATTCGACGGATATTTCTCCTTATTTATCCCATTCGTTTACAACTAGAAATAATCATAGATCAATGAAGTGCGTTTTCTGTCATTATTGCGTGATGCACTGTTTTCAGTTTGCACTGACAAGTCACGGCAAACCGGTTAGTAAAACCTGTACACGACCGCTCGTATAGCAAAGGAATGCAAACGAAGCAGAAAGGCTCAACGCTACACGATAAGGATGCATTCCCTTTGGGAACGCAACTCATGGAGTATCAAGACCAAAACAGGATCAGTAATAGGAGATATGCCTTGTTTTGTATGTCGAGGTTTGGCTATTGAGAACGGAAAATGCATCTTCTAAAAAGTAAAGAACTGCCGACCATCCAATAGTGAACTACATTTACCTCGCCTACCCATCTGTCATCTTTCACTTAGCACTCACGTCAAGAAGTGTAGCAAGAGTCTTCAAATTCTGACCAACAAAACTTCTTTTCGTCCATTGGAATATAAACAACTGCCTCCGCAAAAGACGACGTCCTCCAGCAGCATCATTTTAAGGTGCCAATGCAACAACAACATCTGGCGACAAATGGTGAACAAAAGAGGACGTCCTCCAGCAGCATCATTTCAAGGCCGTAGCTAGAAATGTTTGCCTGGGGGGCAAGCCTTTGTCATCCTTTGTTTTTGCTAAAGGGGGCAAACAGATTTTTCTCCACATGTTGACACTGAAATGTTTACTTCGCTGGGGGGGGGGGGAGGAGGGGGGGGGGTGCAAACTGCCCCCTCTGCCCCTCCGCTAGCTACGGCATCAGCAATGCATTATGCAAGCGCAGCAATGCATTATGGTTAACAGGTAGGACAGCGAGGATGTTTTGCTGAATCCGTTTTACAGTATAAGCCGTGGTTTCGCGCTTTTTCTGTTCCACCAATCAAACCATCTAGGTCATGGCTAAAAGGGATGACTCAGGACCATACGATGAACAATAGAACGACGCGACATGGCATATGCAGCACCGTTCTACCGTGAAGCTTATGAAGTATTGATCAGGTCCTTCTGCGTCATCCCTTTTAGCCATGACCAACCACCTAGGCCATCAGGTCTACTGGCTTTTGAACACATCTGGCGACAAATTCGTCCAAGAGCAGTAATGCATTATGGTAAACAGGAAGGACAGCGAGGACGTTTTGGAGAATCTGTTTTGCAGGGTTCGTACACTTTCTGAACGACAAAAATCCAGGATTTTCCAGGAGGTCTTTAGTTATTTTTCCAGGAGTTTTTATTGAGTAGAAATGCCCCCTCCCCCCAAAAAAACATGATACGTCTGGAGGATGTCATAATTTGCAGCCCAAAAACTCGATGACGTAGAAGTATAACAAACTTACTTACAAAAATCCATTGCGAGGACATACCAAAAAGCGGTACATGTCATTTTGTTTTGGGACCGGATAGCGAGCACCTCCCATAAGACTCACCACGATGGGATCCTGCGCGTCCTCGCCGCTTAATAGACGTTCGACTGTAACTTCAACTAAGGCCTACGGGAAACGTCGTGCTAGAGTAGCGCCGTTCCAATTCAAAGCAATAGAAAGTCTTCTTTAATAAAGTCTAATGAAGCGGCATCCTTTGCAAAATGAAAGGTTTGAAAGAATGGCGACTGAAGTTCGACATTGAGCTGGGCCCAGCTTTACCATGTACAAATAAGCATCTCGTACCTAAAACGTTTTCCAGAAACCTAATCCAAGAAACAAATTCCAAATGGTGTAAATATTGCCAACAGCCACGTCAACTACATGTATAAATACAACTGCTAAGAATTTTGAGTGGCAATCGACGACCGAATGTAAAGACCACCGAATATTCATACGTGTCAATACCAATATTTAAACACTCTAAACCCCTATCCCATTCGAATTACGGGCAATTCAAATTAGAAATAGCACAGCAGATAATCATCTTCCCACTATTTCCTTAAACAAGCAAATCCAATAGATAAAATAGCAACTGTAGCACTACCTACACCCGGAAGACTCCCTCGTGTTCACAATCAACCCATCCCGTTATTTTAGGAAAGTAAACAACTTTGAACAAATGTTCCAGACGTCTCCCACAACAGTGCGAATCCTCCCGCCACGTCAAGCGTCAGAACAGCGCGACCGCAGAAGATTCATTCTCCAATTCCATCCTATCCAGAGTGAATGTTCGATATCATTTTCAAGCCGAAACAGTGATAGGGCAACTGCAAAATCACATCGGCACGTCCTTTTTAACCCGAGCATTTTCGATAAGAAAGCAACTCCGACCAAGGCTTTCAAGATAAATCATTCGTGTTAAGGCAAAGGGCATCTGGTGATGCGACATCAGCTCAGAAGCAAACCTTACCCACACATCCTTGCAAACGTTGTCCTATATACCCCGGGAAATGCCCCTGATGTTAACTATTGGCCAAATAATCATTCCGCATGTCAATATTTTCTCCCTTTGCTAAACGATCCCCAAGGCCGACCCCTTCAAGCCTTTCCATTTACCCAGTTAGACAACGAGCAACACACGTAATTTAGCCAAATAATCATCCCTCCTGTCATATTTTCTCCCTTGCTAAACGATCCCCAGGCCGACCCCTTCAAGCCTTTCCATTTCCCCAGTTAGACAAAGAGCAACACACACGTAATTTAGCCAATTAATCATCCCTCATGTCAACATTTTCTCCCCTTGCTAAACGATCCCCAGGCCGACCCCTTCAAGCCTTTCCATTTACCCAGTTAGACAACGAGCAACAGCAACTGATATGTTAAGATATTTCAATCGGTGTTTAAGCGTGAGATATTGCCAACTCTACAAATGTCTGATAGTCAACCATGATTTAAGCTACAATAAGTCCATACATCATACAGCAAAAATAAAATCAAGCGCAAAGAGGTAGAAGCTTCAATAGACGCATGTATATACAAAGCGAAAGCAATCAGGGAAAATCGCTGTTGTTCTCGGAACTGACTTTTGTTTTAAGATTAATCTGCGCTTTTCTTCTACAAGTTTTCTACAGATGCTTTCTTCAACAATGCAACTTTCCACAACGCATGACCGTGCCATTTTTTTTGGTTACATCCGATTTAAAAAACACTCCAAACATACATCCCAAAATCAACATCTTCATCGAAATTAAACAATCAACACCATTCGTGTCTTGATGCTTAGCATTTCTGAAGGAAAGCATCCATAAAACAACCAAATCGGGAAGTATCAAGCAACTAAAATGAATATTAAAACGTTAAAAGTCATCAACTAGCACTACAATAAAAGACATCTGCAAAGGTAGAGCTTCACCATCAACTTCCGCCAAGGCGACCTGCTGTCATGATCGTAAACAATGATGATTTAGACGCAGACTAATTCTTCGCTTCAGCCAGATGTCAAAGGAAATGTCAAGGGAAACATACGCTGCAAGTGACTCTACATCAGATCTACTACTCAACCTAGACGCAACGATGCCGTGATATCAACTGATCGAGTGAAATTCCCAAGATGATCCAACAGATATCCCGACCTCATCGGAGCTAGTCTGACAGAGGAATTCTCCATTCGTCAAAGATGCAAAGCTACTTTCATGTCATAATCAACAGAACTTGCAGCAAACGTCCACCCCAGAACTTGCAGCTAACGTCCACCCAAGAACTTGCAGCAAACGTCCACCCCAGTTATTGCTGATGATCTGACGTCAAAGTTATCCCCATCACCTCAGAACGATAATGCAGCAAACGTCCACCCCAAAACTTGCAGCAACTCCACCCCAGAACTTGCAGCAAACGTCCACCCCAGCTATTGCAGATAATTTGACGGCATAGTTATTCCCATCACCTCAGAACGATAATGCAGCAAACGTCCACCCCAGTTATTGCAGATGACTTGGCGCCAGTGAGTGCAAGAAAGGTGAGTTGAGTTATATATCTACTAAAGCCGCCCTCCGACATTTTTTCACACGCCACAGTCCCACTCTCCCCCGCCGACATCTCCTGCTCAGCTCAACCGAACCTGTCAATACGTACGTCAATCTCTCTACCGTCAAACGAAGACCCGTTAAACATAGCTGGTACAGGCAGTTAAAGAAAATGCGTCACAAATTACATCAAGCAAAAATGTATTTCCTTTGGGGCAAGCTGATCTAGTTGCGTGCCATTGCATTGCGCGCTAATGTATTTGAGTGGTACATAAACCACTCCTTGAGCCTATAGCGTCACTTGAAGTCTACCAGTAGTCTTCAGGCTTATATTTATCCATAGCTTTTAAAAGTATCCGTAGTATTATATTTCCATACGCTACTTCTGTAATAATCATATTATCAAGAGACCATGGCTGAATATGTAATGTGTGTTTGATACCGATATACAGTGGTACCTCTATTGAGCGGCCACTCTCGGGACCAAGCCCGTTGGCCGCTTAATAGAGGTTGGCCGCTTTATAGAGGTAGAACAAGAACAGTCTTTCACTGTTTCAATGTCCGCTGAAACTACTGTAAAAATAATTCTCAAAGAACCGCCACCGCATGTTTGAGTTGCATTGCGGCTTGTAAGCTTGTCACAACAAAGATTAAAGAAGAATTTGCTGTTGTTGTCAATTGTCACAACATTTTCTGTCACCAAAATGGTATTAAAAATCATTAATGTGGCCGCTAAATAAAGGTAATAATACGCTTATGCAATAAAGAGTACTGGCAGGTCCTCCTCTAACTTGTGTTAGTGGTACATTGGAAATAATTTCTGTGCAGCTAAACGCAGCCAAGAGAACAGAATGCCGATTTTTTATAATCAAGCTATGAACAGACATACAGACGTATGACGATAGACTATTAGATAGAGGTGTATACAAGGATACAGATAGCTCGTTGTGCATCATCATTTGTTTCAAACACCACAATTCCACACCCCTTGGACCGGCCATTGGTCTCCGTCATGATATCCGCTCTCGTCACTTTACCTAGAAGAAATGAAAGATAGCTATGTCAGCATGCATCAGGTCACCACATAGTAACCCAATGTATCAGGTGAATAGGCCACTTGCACTAACTGGGTCACGCGACCCAACTACCTGGCCTGTGTCTGCCACTCCTTTGTTCTAAAACAAAGTTTCAGATTTGATTTACCAAATTCAATCAAGAACATTGCTCTATATTCTCTAAATCAGCCGATGGAAATGGATGCTTTCTCCGACTTGGTATGTCTCTTGTCCCATTCTAATGGCCTCCAATTTTTCTGCCAACTTGATGATCACTTTATTACGATTAGGAGCCGACTGGCAACTTGATACAATAGTTGATCTGGGGCCCTGTACGTGTGCTATCATAGCTAACAGTACTGAAACAATGAGTGATAATGTTTTTCTAACCTGCCAGCCTGAACTTATCCTTGAGGTCCTGCCAAGTATACTTCCATGGAAGCTGTGGATAAAAAAGGGATGTCAGGTCCGTCGATATAGTACTTAGCGACCTTGACTGGATAAGCCTCAGTAACAGACAAGAAAAACAATTCAAAACTCTGATGTTCAAAACAATTATTAGGCAAGTTCCCCCATATATAGATTATTAACACAATCCATGGTCACAACCTGAGGGGATCAACACATAATTTGTTTATCTCAAGACCAAATACCGAGGCCATGAAAAAGAGTGTCAAGTATAGGGGTTTTGTCCTCTGGAACAGGCTACCTAATGAGGCTAAGCAGGTTATTACATCATTGTACTTTATTAGTCCATTATTAGTTAATTATTATTGAATTTTTAGATGCACGGCTCCATTGAAGAGCACTTTAAATTTGAAAGGAATCCGGGTTAAATAAAGTTATTACATCTCACAGAAATCAATATCTTGAGATTAAAGCACCATTTACATGACAGGGATTTTTTGGCATGGCTCAAATAAAAAGTGGTATGGGTACCAAATTTGGCATACTAAATTTTGTCAGAGCCGGACCAATATTTCACCCATGCCAGGACTACGTGGCGAGGTAATGGAATCCTTAAATTGTAGTTCCTCTTAAAAATCTCCCAGCTCCATGCCTGTGTAAGAATTAGCTTGGCGAGGAAACTAACTTGCTGCTTTGAAGCTACAAAATTTGCATGTCAACCATCAGTTTTTCTTTTGCAGCCAGCTACTTTTTTTGTGCAGCCACCTACTTCAAAATATTCCGACAGGTCTGCATGAGCCCTGCGTTTTTGCCTCATTTCAAACCTGTACTTACATTCCTGACAAATATCTGCTTCCCTGAAGAGTCCCCATGTGGTGTCATCCCCTGTGACGATCCACTGATGTTCCCAACAGATGCTCCGCCTAGGTTCCCCATCATGCCACTGAGGGCACCCAAACTTCCCAAGGCACTGAGAGCTGAGGCATTAGTCAGGTCAGCTGACCCCAAGGCGCTGGCCCCACTACTGCTTGCCCCAGTAGCACCTTGTCCTAAGTTGGCCAGCTGGGCTAACGCTGTAAGTCCCTACAAGAAAACAAAGACAGAATCAAGATGTCAGGCTCAAGGATAAAGAGCTTTCTTGGTGGGGTTGACCTTTGGCCAGCTTACACAGAGGTGTAATGGCGCCATGTTATGGAATTCCCTTTCAAAAGAGGCCAAAATGGCTAAATCAAGCAATAGGACAAAAAAACTTGTCTTGAGTGTCTGTATTTGCTAGGGAGAAATTGAAGTCAGCTCTCATTAGCACCTCAGAACTTTTTTCTGAGTATTTTTCTCATATATTCACAATATATTCACTTTATAACTTTCAGGTTGCAAGCAATTATTTCCAGTATGTGATTAGTTATATCTCTTCATGTATACCTGTCTGGATGATTTAACTTTCCCACGACCTGCTCACCACAGAGTTCAGTTGGTGGAGCATCTGACTAGTAACTGGAAGGTCGTGGGTTCTCACAGTAGAACATATTTCAACACCTATGTTGTATTGTGAATGTGCGCATTCTGATTGGTTAAAAAGCGTGTTTATAAGAGACCTGAGAAACAAGATTGTCACGCAACGCTGTCGTGCGTGTGTATGTTATTTTCTAAAAGCAATAAAAATACTTTCTGCGTGCTCTCTGGTTTCTTACAAACACTCGGGGAATGTTGGTCGAACTGATAAAACTTGAAAGACACTCGCTTTCGGCTCGTGTCTTTCAAGTTTTGATCAGTTCTCCCAACATCCCCCTCGTGTTTGTAAGAAAACAGAGAGCATGCGGAAAGTACTTTTATTGCTTAAATGAAACAGTTACAACCACAACCTGAACAGAAAGAGGTTTTGGCAGGGAATCAATCCCAGTCAAACCATTTGGAGGCCATTGCTATAATGTTGAGCCAACCATGATTTCCCTTATCCAGACAGGAGAAGCAACCAAGTTTTTACTGTACCTGAAGACTCTGTAGTAGCTGCAGGAGAGCCACAGGATTATTAGCAGCAGCTGAACCAAGAGGATTAGCTGCAGCAGGATTCTGTTGGCCTGTAAAACCTTGTAGACCTCCAGAAGCTGCAGATTGGCCTGGAGCTTGCATTTGAGGAGCACTGCGATCCTAAATAAGAGGGCAAATGTGACAACACAAAATGACAAATGACAACTGATTAGTTTTACATTGAGAAGAACAGCTCATGGAATTTAACCATAACCCCTTAGGCTTACCATTCGAACACGGAGTGCCCTGCCATCAAGCATTTTCCCATGGAGAACAGCTATTCTTGAATTAAGGATATTATGTACTACTCGTTGTAAAGTGCAATGCAATAAAGTTTCAATGCTTGACCAGCAGGCCTGGATAATGATATCTTATCAAGTCACTGGCCTGCAAAGGTGTTGCAAATCATTTTTATTCTGATTGTCAAAGGAGAGATCTAATAATCTTTCATTTATATGTAAATCTTTCATTCTTATGTAAATCTTTCATTTATGTGTAAATCTTTCATTCATACGTAAATCTTTCATTCATACATAAATTTTTCATTCATACATAAATTTTTCATTCATATGTAAATCTTTCATTCATATGTAAATGTTGTCAGGCACCTAATGGAATGGCTCATTGCATTGCTTGTCATACCAAGACTGGAACTGGTAAAAAAAATTGTAGTGAGTCATTCCAGAGCTTCATATTGTGACCAGCTGGTCTTCAATGCGGCTATTTTTTTCCTCAGGCGACTAAAACTTTTAACTTAGTTGCCTCTAGGCAACCAAGCCATATGATTATTAATTTTTTATTTAATTCATCACAGAAAAAACAGTCTTCCTAGGATATGATGGACACAAATAACACCACCATAGGCAACCCAAATGGCAAAAATGTGACAGAAATAACGTCACCACAGGCAACCCAAACTGACAAAATTACCTGGCAACTACAGTAGAAAGCTTTTCAGGCGACCAAAAAAGATGCTAAGGCAACCAGACTTGCTCGCCTGGGAGCTGCCTAGAAAAGTTAATAACAAGCGGCCCGCATTCAGCTCAGGTCCTTTGCACTATATAGAGCAGATTTTGTATGACTGCAGTGAAAAGTACTGCAAAAGAGTTGTGCCGCGCCACAACCATGGCCGTACCATGACTATGCAATTTCATTCAGTATCTACAGTAGGCCAGGTTTCATACTGCCACTGCAACAGTACCATGCAGTGTCACAGCACTTTAACAGTCATACGAAATCGGCACCAAAAAAGTGACACTATATCAAGGATACTGACAGCATTCATAGCCTCTAGGGTGATTCAAACTGCACTGTTCCCATGCCTTTGGACTTCTTGTCATCATCTTCCATCACCTCTGCTCTGACTACATTCCCTGAAACAAGGCATTTTTGATTGCTTGAAACTACTGCACCTCTTTTGTCAAAGATTCGTTCAAGGAATTTGTATTTGGTTCTGGTTCTTTGGTGACCTCAATAGGGTAGAGCTTCTTGGGGTGGTCAAAGGCTGATGTTTATTGACAAGCTGGCCTGCAATCCACTCCCGAAATAAGAACGTTGATGCTCCACAGACCATCGTGACAAGCCATCATTAGGTTGTACTCGAGAAGAATTGATCTGATGAGTGCACAGCCCTTGTTGGAAACTTGTCAACTGCATTGCCTCTTAGAGAATACATTACGCTCCTATGTAGCACAACACATTCTATGCTTAAGCGAAAAATGAAGTGTATTTAAGGCCCTTTAATACACTTCATTTTTTGCTTAAGCATAGAATATATTATATATATTGTTTCCTATGCTCAAAAAGCTGATAAAAATGGATGCTCTCTCTAACTAGGTACTTTTCTGACCAATGAAATAACAGCTGCCATTTTGAGTACATGCTTCAAACTGCATTATGATAACAATATAGCATAAAATCTCAGACTTACCTGCAGATCTAAAGGTGTCTTTCAACTTTTGCCAGTTCACTTTGTAATCAAGCTGTAAGTCACAAATCAAAACCAACACATTTTTAATATATAGACTTAGCACTCACCAAAAGAGACTTGCAAATAGGTGTCTGCATGCTCAAGCCAAACATTCCATCCTGATTACATAAGTACAGGGATTGCCCTAGGATTTTTCAAATTGGGTCCTGGAACCCACATGTCTGGTGAAAATGGGGTTTGTTGCAAAAATGTATAGGTCCCTACTCAGTAGATATCATTGATGTCAACCCTTTTAGAAAAAATTAGTTTTCAAGTAGGTGGTCTGCATCCTGGGATGCATTAGAATTTCGAAAATGCAGGATTTCTGTGTTAACCATTCTCGAACCCAGAGCTCCCCGGCTTGTAACCTCGTGGGGGAGGCTCTGGTGACAGCCACTGACGCATGCGCGAGATTTAATACAGAGCCGCTGAGAGAAACACCTTTCAGCGCATGCTCCAACGGGCCTCAAATGGATGTCCCCAGAGCCTCCCCTGTGAGCAGCGAGCCGGGAGCTCTGGGTTCGAGAATGTGTGTTAACATGATCACTGAAGTACCATAGAAAGGATTAAATACAGATTACTGTATGTTGAAAGTTAACTTAAAGTCCACCAATCTTGTCCCAGAGCCCATCATCTTTTGGCCAGCGACAAGATTGTGGTCTCTAGGGGGATCCAAATTTTACTACCATTTGCGACCTTCCGTGTGGCGTGACGCTACATCTACGTCTGAAAACTTTATATCGCAGACGTTTGTCAATCAAACTTTTTGTTTGGTCCACAAAACTTTGCTAATGAGGATCACATTTCATACTAAAAATTTTGAGTTTCTGTCGCGATTATCTTAGTTTTTACCACAAGTCATCCTAAGTTGAATAATATCAAAATATTTAGTACCTTTTCTTGTCAGAAATGCCCAGATTCTGTAAGTTTGTTTCGATTTTGGTGTGTAGCTTCTGTAACTTTAGAGATTCCCACGGGAAACATGAAAGTTTCACATCCCTGTACGTGCAGTTTTATTAGCGAAACAAAAAGTTTTGATTGACAAACGTCTGCGATACAAATGTTTCAAATGCTAGTTGTCGCGTCACGCCTCACGGAAGGTCGCATGCATGGTAGATCAAGAGCATAATGAACTTTATTTTTAAACACTTCATAAAATGCAAGAAAAATTCCAGAACACCAATAAACAGTTAAACAACTAAGATCTGCCACTGTTTATGGCAAAATTGCGCAAAGTTTTTTTAAACCGGAAGTCCAGAATTGAGGTATAAAAAGCTGACAGGCTCTGGGTACGAGATTTAAAACCCACTACTTACATTAGAAACAAAGACAGTACAAGCTGCTGGATCATTGGACCCTTTCTGTAACAGGTTAGGACTATTGGCAAGATTCAGGAGACTTGGTAGACCACCAAACCCAACAGACTGAGCCTGGGATTGAGCAGCGGATGTCCCACGTAGTTTAGAGCGATGTTTCCTCTCTTCCTCTTCTGGCAAGACCTGTACACCATATACACAAGTTATTTATTTATTTTGTTAAAAATTCTAGCTGACCGCCCAGCCAATAATCCACATGATTGTGTGAGGGTAGGCTGCAGCCAGTAAACATAAAGTAAGTCAGTGTTTCTACGAAACCGGCCAATATTTTCCTATCAATGTAAGTGCCATAACACTTTTCTTGTGTAGCTTTTTAATGTGTTAGTTTTCTCAATTGATCTGTTAAATTTACATTGTAACAGATGGTCCACATAGGAGCCGTTATTGTAAAAAGCATTATGTTATGTTATGAGAGTTAGCCACAGCACCCTGAAGGACAGCGTTCTTAGTGAATAGGTAAGTGACAGAGGTCATGAATCACTGCCCTCGAGGCAAGAAGGATCTTAAAGAGTTCACGAACTTTGCACAACCATGCTCTCTCCTCTCCTGCAGTGAGACAAAGTTTGCAGCATCTAGCGCGTTGATACTTACATGTCTGACAAGGAGTCGTCTGCCCAAATAGTCTTGCCCATTGTATTCAGAAATAGCCTTCTCGGCATCCTCAATATCACGGAATTCAACAACACTACAATGTATAGAGTAAACAAGAAACTCAAGGAACAGGCTATTGGTATGCACCACAGACACTGCATTTGTTGGACAGCAATTGAAGGGCTTCATTTCCAAAACATGGAATCATATCTTGCCAAGTCCATTCTAGACAATTTCCAATCACAAACTAGGCTAACAATCGTACACATTCTGAAGTGCAAAAATCCAGTAGTTACTTTTGCAGGAGTTTTTATTGGGTAGAAATGTCCCCTCACCAAAAAAAAACATGTAAGTCTGGAGGATGTCATAATTTGCAGTCCAAAATCAGATTCACAAAGCTGACTGATTCAAACACATTTGAGACTTTCCAGGAAGGAAATGAAAATCCAGGCTATTCCAGGACACACATGAACCCTGTAACAAGCTGTAACAATCAAGAGCAGTATGGACTATGGTTTAGTGCCAGCATGATACAAAGGAACTACTTGTCTGTGTTGACAACCAAACATTTTTCAAGGGCTTTTTAGGTAGTTGGTACAGGGCTCAAAATAGTGCCCCATACAGGCATAAATATGTCTAAAATGTACACATTTTCTCACTTAGGCCTAAGATAACCATTGTGCTAAGATTTTGCAGTATCCTCCTTATGGATTGATGCCTAAGTTTTTTATATAATAATGCCTCCATAAAACAAGATTTTCTGGGGAGATTGTAACCCTCAGTCTTGTTACTCCTTAACCTGTTATGGTTGAGAATCAGCGTAAAGATCCTGAAAAAAACAATGCTTTCTTGTATTCACCCACACCTGAAGTACTCACCCGCAGCCCTAGGAGAAAAGAAAAAGAAAACAAATTAATGGATTAATTTGGAAGATATTAACAGAATTCGGTGTATCTGAAAAGTTGAAAACTTTACTGCTGTTTAACTACAAATATCGGAGGCCAACTTCCTATACTTGCAGCTTGAAAGCTGAATAATGCTGGGTCTCAATGACGCCATTGGCAGCCAAGTGACCATATCACAGACACTGAGGTGGTCACTGCCTGAGGGTTTTGTTACACCCTCAGTGAATCTTTAACGTCCCTCTGGAACTGGGTAGCGTAAGAAAGACGAGACAGGACCTTGGTCTATTGTCTCACCCGAAAGACGTGAAACAGTAGAACAAAGTTCAACTCACAATATGAAACAGAAATAAATTCTCCTCTGTCCTGGCCAGGAGTCGAACCCAGACACATCGGTGAGAGACCCAGGGCTGCAACGCTGAGCCAACCATGCTTCTAATGCACTAGTCAGAAGAAAGCCCCACACCCCGTACCCAGGGAATAGCGGGGCATTAGAGTTCCGAGCCTGCTAGGGCCCTGCTAATTCCCTGCAATGCGAGGCATGTTTCCATGTCTAATCTAGACTTGTGTCTTCCCGCCAATTTCTTTGCATTGTACGTGCCGCTTAGAAACATCAATAAAATGCTGTGTTGACTATTAAATAAAGTTTTTATTGGCAGGGAAAATGTGCTGCCGATTTAGCCAAGTGCCACGATATCAATAGGAAAGTTGGTGAATCGTGGCCTAACCCCTGCCTAAAGTCCTGGCCATAGCAGCAACCACGATCTGAAAACCACTAATCCCCCACATACCGTGGCTTCTTAAGCAATCAAACACCGAATTAAACCCCCGTATTCCCAAGGTAGGGGGTGCGGGGCTTTACACTGACTAGTGCATCCATAAGACTTTGATTAACAGAAACCAGAATGCTCTTTGTTGATTGTAAATTAAAAGTTGTAGTTTGCAGAATTGTGAACCATTGTAACTGCAATTCCCTTATCGTCTGCCAGCTTGTTTCTGTATCATGGATCGTATGGGTCCAGATGCAGTAAACTTTGGTTTAAGTTTATTTTATCTTAATTACCTTAGATCTTCCCTTTTCGTCTTCAAATATCTCACAGAAAGCTACATCACCAACTATAACAAACATGATACAACAACTTCTCAGAGTATATACTAGTATCGAATACCATAACTTAAATGGTATTTGTTAATAAACAGCTTTGCTGGCTTCATCTTCTGAAGCACACAAACTTTTACTTTACAAATCCATGACATTTTCCAATATTTTTCACCCACCTTTCTTCATATGATCCTTGAGGTCTTGCCAACGCACTGTGTAGGGAAATTAGAGACAAAAATCGTGTTTCTGTCTTCCCACTCGATTTCCTTCCTCTGTGTTCTTTGTTGTAGGGAGCGTATCGACGACTAGAGCTTTCCCTCTTCAAATCGCTTCGCTCAAAACTTCCCCCTCTTCGTCTCCCCTCCGTGTCTTCATTATCACTGTCTTCTCTATGGTGTCTAGTGTCTTCTTCTGTTGGAGTTGTGTAGTCTTGCTGTTGCTGTTGTTGGGTATAAGCGGCGGAATATGCCATTGCCAGAGCGAGTTGTTGCTCGGCCGCTTGTTCAGGAGTCGCCATCTTGGAAATGAAACGAAAGCGAAGCGGCGTGTTCGTGCCCAGTGATTACGGTACAGGGAGACACAGGGTACCCAAGTGACACGAAAGCCAGAGAGAGGATTACAAGCTCAAATCTTGGAATTTCTCTTGCATTAATTTATTACTGAATTGCGTGAACTTTCTGGTGGATCCAAAGAATCGGGATAATACGGAAAATGACGGTGTTTACCACATTAATAACACACATGAAAAAATCTCGGGATTCTGATTGGTTTGAGAGCAGTGCAGTATAGGTAACAAAGTGCCAAGAAAAGGTAACAAAGTGCAAAACTGGTTAACAAAATGCAAATTTTCTTTTGAAATGCTAAAATATTGATGAAACAAAGAGCTATATTATGGAAACTTTGGTTTTTGTTCATGCTCAAATTCTGTCAGGTTTTGGTCCAGATTTCAATCAAGGAAAAATGCGTGCGGCTTGTTCAGTTTGTAAGCAGATTTGTGAATGACTCCTTGGAAATTTTTTCATGTGTATTATTAATACGAAATCATACGACTTTTCTCGTTCAATTTGGAATTTATTTACACTCGTGGGTTTTCAAAAAGCTTAGATTGCACTCGCCTGCGGCTCGTGCAATTTTGATACTTTTTGAAAAACCCACACTCGTGCAAATAAATTCCAAATTGAACTCGAAGAAACTGGTTCGCACTCCCTCTGTGCTACTGATAGTGATGGAAGTCAGTGAAATGCTAATTGAAGGTTACTGTGCTTCTTGTGCCTTAAGTCATTCTCATACCCAGAGCTCCCCCGGCTCCTCACCGCACCTGACAGACCAGGGGGAGGATGGCGTAAGGATGAGCCCCCCCCCCCCCCCCCCCCATCGTCAGACTCCCCCCCCCCCCCGTGGGGCTCCCATCGTCGGAAACTTTCGATTTAACCCCTAAAAGGTACCACAAGACGTTCCCTCTGAAATTCAGGCTACCAACAAGTTTGATTTGCTAGAACGGACCTCTAACAGGTACCTATCTGAAAAAAATTGCAAGTTTTCGACTATCCCCTAAAAGGTATACCAGCTAGAGGCCTGATTTAAACCCTAAAAGGTATGACGAGCACCCCCGCCCCAAAAATATGGGAGTCTCCCACCCGGGGAAGAGGCCAGGGACAAAAAACGTGTCATGGGGTTGCGTTAGTCGAGATCAATAATATAATAAACAAATCATCGCAGTACAAAGATCGGAACTATTTATTCCCTCGAATTAATTCTATACATCTCTATATTATAGACATTATATATAAGACATAAGAAATCTAACCTCGGGTTCCTGTTATAAATAAAGAATATACAAAAAAGTCTATCTGACCGAAGCGACAGTATATCTTTCAGCGCTTTTCGTATAATGAGCAAATTTATATACTTTGACAGGCATTTATGAACAATGTTAGCTTTCAGGCATAGCCGAATTTGAGTGGTAGGTCTGTAGGATTCGTGAATCCACTCCCCCTTTCTCTTTCTTGTGTGAGATTTGTTACCGAAAATAGAGTCGCGGGCGAAATTCAAGTTACAGGGCTAATGTTGATGGACGCTCCGGGTGAATTAACCTCCTGATTGTTTCGGAATACTATTGTGAAGTCCTTCAGAATAGGAAACTCCAGGAGTCACTCGCACGGAGTCTTGACCTTCCACATTAAGACATTCGGCCACCGCAGTGTAAGTTGTGCTATTTTTAGCATCAAAATTGTTGGGATTCTGAAAAAAATCCTAGTGGTTCCCATAGGGAGCAAAATATAAAACAATGGTGTGCAAAATAGATTACCAGCTTCGTTGAAAAACGTTTCCTTGATTTTCCTGGTTTTAGTCGGGAGAGCAGGATTATATAAATAGCACAAATCCTAGCCCGATGGCGGTACTCCGAAGTAATAAACTCCTGGCAAATCTAGTCTGCAAGTAGCCTCTTTTGGCACGCATCTGCAGATCCGGCAAATTAAGGAAGCGCCACACTGACGTAGTGAGCACTTAATGCAGGACTGAGCTCCCCATCCCCTAGCGCTCCACTCCAACTCCCCGCTCCCCCTAGCGCTCCACCCCACCTCCCCGCTCCCCCTAGCGCTCCACTCCTCCTCCCCGCAACGCGGTGCCTTTATCTGCGCTGTGAATAAATACTCGCGCAAAAAAGCTAAAAGAGGCTGCGAGCAGTCGGCGAGAGCTGAACTGTGAATTTAGTGAAGAAGACTATAGTATATGGCATTCTAAATAATTTACTGAAATAAATGTATTTGCGCAAATAATTTCTAAGCAAAATCGCAAAGCATGCCGGCTTCTAGCCACGTGACATACTAGGAAGCCAGCGATTGGCTGACCGAAAACAAAAATGGGCAATAAATAACCAATATCACAGCGAACAGTAACAGTAACTTAAAGATCCCCAGCCAGTCGCCATATTTTTGTCAGCTTAGCAACAGAGTCGGCAAAAGCATCCACTTCCATCGCTTTATTGAGGGAATGCAGTGCAATATTTTCAACTGAATTTGGTAATTGAAGAATAAAACCTTGTGTGTAAATGGTTATTTCTTCGAGACTTCTAGGCCTAATCGTATTTAGCCTGGTTTTCGGCGGAAAAAGCTTCAGTTCGTGATCCCGGCTGCAATCGCCGCCATCTTGGGACGTGCGCGATAACTATCAGTCTGAGGCGAGTCTGAACAGAACACTCGACTGTCGCGCTTTGTTGCTCGCCCCAGACTGATTTCTCGCGCACGTCCAAGATGGCGGCGATTGTGGCAGGGATCACGAACTGAAGCTTTTTCACCGTAAAAACACCCACAAACCGCATACAAGCAGGCTAATTCGTATTCTATTATCGAACGAAAACAATAACAAAGGAGTGACACCGGACTAGGGCTCTTTTATACTGTACTGTGCTCATAATACCAAGTGGGAGTTATAGAGCGGATTTCAAATGAGTTTCGAAGTAAATACACTTAGCCAATCAGAAAGGACATCCATTCAACAACTGACCAATCAGGAGACGAAGTAAATACACTTAGCCAATCAGAAACGAAACAAATTCAACAACTGACCAATAAGGGGACGAAGTAAATACACTTAGCCAATCAGAAACGAAACAAATTCAACAACTGACCAATCAGGGGACGAAGTAAATACTCTTAGCCAATCAGAAACGAAACAATTCAACAACTGACCAATCAGGAGACGAAGTTGATACACTTAGCCAATCAGAAACGAAACAAATTCAATAACTGACCAATCAGGGGACGAAGTTCATACACTTAGCCAATCAGAAGCGAAACCCATTCAACAACTGACCAATCAGGGGACGAAGTTCATACACTTAGCCAATCAGAAGCGAAACCCATTCAACAACTGACCAATCAGGGAACGAGAGTACGTACGACTTCCGTTTAGTCGTGACACGCGAAAACAAGAATCACTGTGTTTGTTTTTTTCTCGCATTCTGATTGGCTGACTGAACAAAGGCCAAACACCTCAACCAATAAGAACACTTAGAAAACGCAAGTCTGATTTTCATTCAAAAGTCATCTGAAATCCGCTCTACTACTATAATAACTTAAAATTTGTATCGGGTTATAAGCTCTGTATAGATCTTAGCGCCTACTACTATACTGGTGCTCGTAAAAGAAATATCAATTTGAATAGCCTCAATATTTGAAAAATTTAAATATCTACAACCTCGATCCAAGTCACCCAGCAAAATTCTAAACCCCACGGTAAAAACAATTAACGTGGTGCGTGTTGAGGCCCTTGGTAGATTGTGCACGCTGCGTTACGTGCGGAACAAGCGTGACGCTGATCCTCCGGTTTCTCCGAGGAATTTCTACATAACGACCTCAGGGTAAACAATCAGCTAGCCGGCAGTCACAGGGAATTTCCGTACAAACCTATGGGAAAAGCTGAATTTCCATGGTAGAAGAATGGGAAGTGTTCGGATTTCCCATGGCTATCCATGCGTGTGCCTTGGGATATTCAGCATTTCCCACGGTTTCTGCAGAAATTCCCTGTGAAAGGAGCGTTAGTTTTATGACGAGAAATCCGGAAGTTAGAGATCACCACCGCCATCTTGAATTATGGAGCGCACGCCCCAGAAATCCAAGATGGCGCACGGGAGCGCTTCCGACGGAACCTCTGCGGCGATGTTTTATCATCCTATGGTCCCTTGCGCGAAGATGCTGCTCGTAGGTAATTGTCCAAATGGCTGGTCAAAATGGCGGCAATTTCAAGAAGGTGACTTCGGTCACTCTGCTCGACACCTTTGTCAGAGTCGCCATCTTGAAATTGGCGCGGAACCTCTGCGTCTATGTTTTACCATCAAATGGCACCTTACGCGAAGATCCTGCTCGTCCCCGTGGTCTTGTGGGTAATTTTCAAGATGGCGGATTACAATGGAGACAATTTCAAGATGGCGGATCTTTGTGCTGCCATTTCTTGACAAGGGAAGAGGCTGATCTGATCCCATAGTGTTGTGGGAAATTTTCAAGTTACCCAGAAGACTCTGGGATCGTATAATTCAAGACCTTGACATCAAGGGTAATTGCCATTAATTTCTCGTCTTTTCGATAGAAACCCATTTCAGGGTGATGACACAAGGGTCGAGATTAAATGGTTGATCTACCTATCTATACCTCAATTGGAGTAGTCCTTTGTAGCATTCTACGCTTATTTCTTCCTTCTGGCGAGCCTGAAGTAACGGAATCATCAAGGGACGATTTAGGAGAGGCCCCTTCCAGGGGTACATTATCAGAGGATGCACCAGGCACCTCGGTCTCTAATGTCCCTTCGTCCCCTTCTGGATAAATATCTACAGGAACAAAATCAGGCTTTTTGCTCAAAGGGCCTTCATTGAAAAGGTCCTCGGTTTGGTCCCGAGAGCCCTCTGCTAATATTGTTCCACCGGAGCTCTCGCTCGAAGTCTTGGAAGGCAATCTTCTTCTTCTAGGGCCCTCCAGGGTCTTTTTCTCCCATACCGGGCACCCATCCGAAGAGTCCCTTCTATCAGGGTCATACTGTTCAAAGGATCCTAATTTCGTGGTCTCTGTAGGACTACTAGGTTCGCTATTGCTCTTCTCGTCCTCGTCAATCGACGCTAGCTGCATTTCGCTCGAGAGCGACTGGTGTAGCACATTCTCTTGGAGTCCGATCCGATGCTCTCGTCGCCTTCCGTGACGTCGGAGAGCTGTCGTTCGTGAATTCCACGAAGCCGACTAATTCCCGAAAGCGTTCCGACTGGCGCTATGAGATGGTCCATAAGGGACTCCTCGCTACTTTGAGATGACCAAAGCGCACCGGGGTCGGAATCTGCTTTGATGTTCAGCGCCGGAAAAGATTGCGAATACGACGAAGGCGAGTCCGGACACTTTGATAATGACGAAGCAGGGTAACTTTCACTTCGGCAACGCTCGGGAAGACTCGACGTCGTTCCGGCACCAACGATGACCTCCGGGAGATCGCCGGACAACGGCGTGACAGTTCGACTATCTGTCGCCGTCGCCGGATCGGAAAACGTTCGTTGAACTCTCGTAGAGACGCTCGGAGGTCCCGGGCCTCCGTCGGAATTTGACGGAGGGAAAGTGAACTGACCATCGAGTGAAGTATTCTCTGTGCCGGTTAACTTGGATAATAAACTAATCATAACGTCCATTTTGTGATCGAGTAGGTTTACCTGCAAAAATACACAGGAATGAGATACAATCGGCAGTTGCATCGATTGCATAGAGGTAAAAGGCGCGGGAAATAAATAGAGCAGATTTCGTGTGACTGTGAAAACGTTACGGTCCGTTTCCGCGCCGTAACGGTATTTGTACCGCGCCGTGTCTGAGCATTTTGATTGGCTGATGAGTCATTTCGCGTGATATGATGGCTGATTGTTCACGAGAGGGCAAAGTTCCGTGCCGTGCCGTGTTTGAGCATTTTGATTGGCTGATGAGTCATTTCGCGTGATATAATTGGCTGATTGTTCACGAGAAGGCAAGGTTCCGTGTCGTGCCTTGTCTGAGCATTGTTTTAGCTGATGAGTCATTTCGCGCGATGTGATTGGCTGATTGTTCACGAGAAGGCACAGTTCCGTACCGTGCCGTGACCGTACCGTGTTCCGTGCCTTTCCAAAGTCATACGAAATCTACTCTAGTAACGGCGACAAATATCGCAGTGCGATATCAGCGACCGTTCACACGGCGCAATGCAACGTCACCGATCGCCGTTATATCGCACTTCGAACCACAGCGTGGAAACGGCTCACTCGTAATGCTGATACTGTTAAAGCTACGGCTAAACTAGGACACATGTAGGGCGCAACATTTGTGTCCTGCATGTTTTTCCGAGTGGCTAAACTAGAAAACATGGCACGCGTGTCTCGGACACATGAAATGTCTATTGTCTCACGGCAAAGAAACATTTCTTTGTGTTCCGGATACAAAATTTGTTGTGCGCGACAATGTTTCCCGCGCGGTTAAACCGGTAAATATGAAGGAAACATGTATCCGGCTACAATGTTGCGCGCTACATGTGTCCTAGTTTAGCCAGGGTCTAAAGGAATAACCCCTAGCACCCATAATATGAAACCCTGCAATAGTGGATTTAGGACTGTTCACTAGAAATCCACTGATGCAAATCCACTTTCCTACAAGGAAATGCAAAAGGAACCCTTCTTTTGTTTTACCTGATGTTCGACCTTTAGAAGACGTAACCCCACGCTGGACTTTAATGTGGTCTCGTCTTCAGCTACAAATAACAAAATGAGAAACGATGAAACACAACAAGCTGCTGAAACATATACTGGCGAATCTTGCAATGCTGAGAGTTCTGTCTTTCAGATGCTGTTTTGTCGGCTAAGGTAGTCGCTATAACATCATTTTTAGTCGCCAAGTGTACTAGGAAAACGTAGTAAGCAAGCATAGTATTGTATTTAGTGTAATCGTCTAGTCGCCACGAATACATTCTTTGTCGCAACGGCGACCAACAAGGTCCTTTTTCAAGATCTGTCCAGGATTTTAGGAACGGAACTTACTGTCACGGCTGTTGTGTAGCTTCTCCAATCTGGAAAGAAAATTAATTTAAATCTGTTAGTCTAAGACTGACATGTCATCAGTATCAAATATGAATGTCACTCTTCCTCACTGAGCACCGCGATGGACTAAGAAGGGGAGCATCGTTCAGTAGGCCGATTGTGGTGTTTGCAATTTATGCATTATAATTTCGTGGATGTACCATTTGAAGAGCAATAAAGACCTTTCTCTTAAACTTTCTCGGAAAGGCATGATTGTTATTTGGGAAACGATACAGAAACTTCATGATGGATTTCTGTCGGATCGTCAGAAGGTTGTGAAGCTCCTGAATCTACGACCGCCGAAATTCGAAACTCGCCGTGCGTCAATGTGGCGGACTTTTCCGCCCTCAGTTCTGATTGGCTAATGTTAGGCGCGTGATTGACAGGTGAGAACAATGAATTGCCTTGTTTTCAGGGGATATGGCTAAAATTTCCATATAAACTTCAGTTAACTCTTGATACCTCGAAAGCTCAGTGTTTCCGCGCCCTTTCTACGGACGGAGAGCCGATTTTTTATGTGCCCCCCCCCCCCCCCCCCCCCAACACACACACATTTTCAGGCGGATTTCCCCCAATTTGCTTGTGTTCCCATGGTAACTGCGCACCTTTGCTGCAAGTTTCTCATTCTTGCCAACATCTCCACGTGACCAGTGGAGTACTGTTCTATTACATCTTTCACATCATACGGCCGACGGGCTTCCTGTGGTAGAATAAATACACCAGTAAATCGCATACTATACTACTGATATGGAAATCCCAGGGGCTGGTTCATGAAAGGTTGGATAAAGTTATACATGGATTCAGGATTTATCCGTTGGATAAGCGTTTATCTACAGATATCTCTTAACTGACCTTCTAGGAACCGGCCCCAGGTGTTTAGTACAAAATCCAGCAAGACGCGCACAAGCAAATTTAGGTGTACATTTCCGAGAAAAGGTTGTACCTTCACAACTGTCGTTGCAGCTCGCGATGCTCTTGGAAGGAATCACTGGTTTTTATAGCCATATTTATCACCCTGTCTCGCAAGAAATTTCGTATGGGTGAACACGAGAATTTCGTTCTTCCAAAGACAGTTGTGACGGCGCAACCTTTTCTGAAATGGGTGTACATTGCCTTCTCGAACGCAGCAAAAATTAACTGTTATGTTATACATAAGATATAATAATAATAATAATAATAATAATAATAATGGATTAATGGGTTTTCTAGATATACACGTACCTTAAATTTCCGCACGGCCACTTTTAACTTCAAGAGTCTGATTAATCGAATGGCGTGTTTCTGAGCATTGCTTAGCCTGTAAATAAAGAAACAGGTTTTCAGCTGAGCACAGTTCTTCAGAATCGAGCATATCAAGAAAGACCTTTCAGGTTTTTACGAATCCGTACGGGTTGCCTGTGGGTTTCTAGTCTCATCACCAGGCCATTTGACCGAGAAAAATAAAAAAACAAAATGGCGACCAAGAGAAAGATGTTTGTCGAACTTCTGCAAGTTCTGGTTAAGATATGTAGCAATACTTATAGACGTTCCAAGTAAGGTAAGGGAGATTTTCTAATAAGCAAGTTTTGCATCGTCGGGAAAGTCGACAGATGGCAAATTATTTCTTCACATGCTCCAACTTGCGGTTCGATTACAAAGTATTTTCTCTATAAGTTATCGTTCTGTGAGAAAACATTAGGAATAAAAAATATTCACATTTTTGTCACAAGTTGACCACAGAGAATTTCTGCAGAAACACCCATTCATGGGAAAAGCTGAGTTTCCCATGGAACAAGAATGTGATAAGTTTTCGGAAATCACCATGTGAAAGCTTCACAAGTGTATAACCATGGGAAAGCGGCCGAGCAATTCCCATTTTTGTGTTCAGCAAATGGGGAATAAAAAGGATGGTTGCATCAAGGGGAAGGGAAGGAAAAATCCCTTTCTCCTTTTTTCTAAAGCCTGGTGCACACTTGCGACATAACAACATAAGCAGGCCCGTAGCCAGAAAAAAAAATCTTTACCGAAGCAGAGTGACCGAGATTTCAAGAAAAAAATCGTTATACAATTTCTTCCAATTATGAAGCAGAAAGTTAATTTATCATTAACAAAAAATATTTACCGAGGCGAGTACCTCGCTCGCCATATCCTGGCTACGGGCCTGATTCTTATTACGAAAATATCACGCGAACACATTTTAGTGGTTTCAAAAAGTCCACAAAAATTGCTTAAGATTGCTGTGGTGATGTAATCTAATGATGATCCATGGAAAATATTGATTGTTTCAATTACTTTCACATGCTTTTTTCGTTGCAACATAACGTCCTTATGTCGTTGTGTCGCTGGTGTGCATGGACATTGCAATGTCTTTGAGCGTAGATGTTTAAAAGTTTTAACTTTTAGACGAAACCATTTCGAAGAATAAACATCAACTGCACCTATTTCGTAAAAATGTTGCATAGGGAATTTGTCTTTGTTGGTCAGGCGCCATTGCTGGATGGTAACTCGAGCAAATAATTCCGTGCTTCAACAACGACCAAATTCCCAAAGCATCTTTTATTTAATTAGGTGTATCAACCAGGCAAGCGTTTTGGCAAACATTTTAGTCATAAAATTATCAAATATTTATTATTTCCAGTGTAAAAGTCTTTAAATGACCAAACTGCTGTAGAATGTCGTGTCAATTTGGCCACAACCGTTTCGACGCCCACACACCGCAAATTATTTATTAAACAACGCACAAAGCGACGCCACTTACGTAATTGCTGTCTCTCCATCTTCAGACATGGAAATGGTAGCTTCGTCTGTGTAAAAATCAATAAGGCAGTTCATGAGGTTACAACCAAATTTGTATCGTTAGTGGAACACGTACATGCAATTCTGTCGCAAGTTATCTTAGATTTCAAACCATTATCTGATGCATTAAAGCTTTATTTCTCGCTTAGTTAATGTTCTAGTCATGTAGGCCTCAAGGTGTATTGAAAAAAAAATGGGGAAAACCAGAATGCAAATTTGAGCATAAAAAGGGGAGAATTTTATTTTAAAACAACAGCCAATCAAACGGAAGGATTTCGGTTGATCACGTGAACGACACGCGTTCGCCACTTGCGCTTTTCGGGATTTTACCGAGAAGTCTAGAATTCGAAAAAAACTTTAACAAGTAGGAACTAATTCCGTTCACTTTTAAATGCAAAACAGCAGCATTCTGATCTTTATACATGTCTACAAAGCAAGTTTGCAACAGGGGTTGTTTCCACGTTTAACAAAAGGGGACCATTTTACAATTTCACATTCACATTTACTTTAAATCTTAAATTTAACACAGTTAATTCATTTCATTTAACACAGCTTATCCATTTTTATCGGGAATTACATCCATTTGATTGCCAAACTTACCAGAATTAAAATTCCCGCTTGCCAACAAAGACTTTCTTGTGTAAAGTAAAGTGCAATGTAGGTTTTCGCCTGGAACTTTATGACATTTATGATTTAATGATTTGGATTTATGTATATTTTAGGTTTCAATACGAATCCTGAGTAATAACAGAATAAATGTTATCATTCACGCCCAGTTTAGGTTTATAATGAGATAACCAAATCGCTCAACGTGTGCATGCAGCTGAATTTCTTGTTACAATGAAGTTAGTTTAGTGCGGGAATTAGCTGAAACATTTTATAATTTGATTCGTGTATGAAGTATTAGGCTCGTCGACTAAACGAGCTCAACTTGTCCATTCAAATTTTCTATTGTTTTCTAAGCACACGTTTCATCAATGCTCAGTAAATAACCAGCAATTTTCGAATCAGTTGAAAGCGTAGTCTCCCTCGCAGCCCGCAACCTCGTCCCCAGGGTCTTCTCGGTCGTTTTTCAAAATGGCGGTTAGCTCAGAGAAGACCCTGGGGGAGGCTGAGTCACATCCCACTGTTTGAGGACATGGGAACGAGGTTCTCCTTTGTTTCGAAACGGTCATGTGACTCAGCCTCCCCTCACGCAACGCTTCCCTCCCCACGAAGCACGAAGGAGTGAAGCGTTGCGTGACCGACACAAAGTACGGGCTGCGAGGGAGACTATTGAAAGCGATGGCTAAAATTTAGCACTTAGAAGATTTGAATCATTTTACACGATGGGAAACTTGATTTTTACGGCGGCGTTTTTAACGAATATTGAACGATTCAAATCATTGAAGGGCATGAATAAAGACGGTGTTCAACTTTTGAAGCTTTATTCAACACGATTCGACTTTTCTCGAAGTTATGTTTCAGTGACTTAGAAAACGGTAAACGTACATTAAACAGCGTTAAGCATCGCTGAACTAGACTGCTTGCAGCCCCTACTTTGGCTTTTCGTCGGACGGAGATTCGCATGCTTCTCTGGGGATGCGCCAAGGTAGGGGATGCAAACAGTCTATCGCTGGACAAAAAAATGTACTGAGTTTAGTCGGGTTCGGAAAGCTTTTCACGAAGAAATTGTTGAATAACATTCACATATGTTGAATTGGTTTTAAGACCAGCCTTAGTATTTTGAGCGCGGCGGTTTTCTGTGTTTTCGATGCATGCACTATCCATGCATGAATGTACGACTGATTTTAAGTCACAATCTCCCACTAGAAGCATAAGATTATCGGTCACGAGCGCTTTGACAGCTTAACTTTTCTTAGCTTTAAACGTCAAGAGTTTCATCTTGAAAGGCTACATTTTAAGTGATCACTTAAGATATTTTTAACCAACACCATTAAGGCACTTAATGGTATACATTTTCAAGGGTGTTGATGAAAAAGGGGGCAGGGTTAGATGGCCTCTTTTTACTTCTAAATAGGAGACACCGTCCGTTACGTTTCAACGTGAGAAGCCATTTTGTAGCAAGTTCATATAATAAAGTATTGGAAACAAAAGCCGTCAAAAACAATATATTACAGAATACTTTCTTTATCTAAATTCATGAACATTATTTTGTATGTTTTGACGGGGGTGCTCGACAAGAAAATTAATGTAATTCAGCCCTAAGAAATAGCAATACGAGAGCAACATTACGAAATTTTACCCTTAAGAGATGGCAAAGGCAAAGTCATGCTACACAGTAGATTTGTTACTGCCAAACTTTCAAGCTCGACGTAAACAGGAATTCTGGGTTTTCATGCCGACATGGCTTTTTAATGACGACACACCTATAAGTGATAGCAGACCTTGGGATCCCCTAACAGATAGCACTAATAGAGCGTCGATTTAACCCCAGAAAGATCAAAGGGTCAAGCACCCCGACTTTCCTTTACCGTCGGTTGCATCTACCAGTCTACACGAGCTAAACATGTTCTGTCTAAATGTGAAACTTTTTGACAGTAAAACTTCAATGTTTTGACGGGAAAACGCCGAACAATTTTGCCACAATTTTTAAGTCCGCTATTCCGTTTCAGTAATATTCGACACTGAAAAATGCTTATGTTCTTGTAGCTTTAAAGTTTCTCTGGTCAGGAAGAAATAAAACAACTGAACTTTTACCTTTTCCACTCACAAGTGGCGCCAAAGCTTTGCACATGGGCAGGCAAACTTTGAAGTTCAACTGTCAAAACTGGCGAAGTTTCACATGGGGACATAACATTTTTTTTTTCGAGCGTGTAGATGGGTTGTAACCGACGGTGCTAGAATATTAAGTGTCATTTTCGACGAGAAAAGAATGATGCCTGCATATTCATAACTCACCAAAGAATCCGGTATCAAGAGTGCTGGCCATGCTTCCTTTGCGAAAGCTTTCTATCGAATCCGGTTTGCTGAACTTTGTCATGTCTGCTGATTGACTGCGAGTATTTTTCCCGTCCCCTCGGGTTTTCCAAACTGCGGAGAGTTTGCGACCTTTCCTTGGTGAAGGCATTGCTGCAAATTGACTAATGAAAATGGCAGCATTTTGATAAATATATTTTTCAAAGAAAACACAAGCGAACGAATAATGGATAATCAAAACAAAGCAGAGGAACAGATAAAGAGCGACCAGAGAAGAAGCAGCCAAACAAATAGGCACTAGCGAAACGAACGAAATAACCAAATTACAGGCAAACTAACAAAAACAATTCACAAGAAGCAATTAAACAGTAAACACGCAAAACAAGCACAAACAATCACACAAGCAAGCAAGGAATTTACACGTAAGCAAGAAATAGAAAAGGAAGAGGAAAAAGAAACAGATAGGGCGGATTTCAGACTGTAGTGAAACCAATCGCAAAGTGACTTCACACCAATCCTAATTGCAAATTTACTCACGACAGTCATCTGAAATGCGCTAATAATTCGATGAACATATAAGCAAGAAAGTACGAAAAAACTAGTAAACATAAACGCAAGAAATTAAATCAAGCAAGCAAACAAATGCACAAGCAAACAGATAAACAAATAAACAGAAAAAAAAACAGACAGGCAGATGGACGGACGGACAGACAGCATACATACGGAGACAAACAGACAGGCGGAATACACACAAACAGACAGACGAAATACACACAAACAGACAGACGAAATACACACAAACAGACTGACGAAATACACACAAACACAGACAGACGAATACACACAAACAGACAGACGAAATACAGACAAACAGACAGACGAAATACAAACAAACAGACAGACAGACAGCATACAGACAAACAGACAGACGAAATACAGACAGACAGACGAAATACAGACAAACAGACAGACGAAATACAGACAAACAGACAGACGAAATACAGACATACAGACAGACAGCATACAGACAAACAGACAGACGAAATACAGACAAATAGACAGACGAAATACAGACAGACGAAATACAGACAAACAGACAGACGAAATACAGACAAACAGACTGGCACCCACCAGAGAGAAAAATAGACAGACCCACAGTCCGACAGACAATCAGACAGACAGATTCACGGATACTTACTGATCGACTGTAGTGTTTGAAGACACTTTATCGGTGTTTGTAGCCGGGTTTGGGGAGGGTTTGTTGCTATAGTAGATGTGAGGAAGCCACGTTGCTACAGACTTTGACTGGATATCGGCACAGTACATTCGCCAGTATGACTACGAAGAGAAAGATCAAAATTACATCATGAACATTCACTTTCACCAAGGAGGTTTATGGGAGAAGGAGCCGAAAGTGCATATTAATGAGGTAAATACTGCTCTGTGTTGGCGGAACGCGACAACCTGATCTCCCTCATCTGAGTGGATATGAGCAAGAATTTTCAGCCAAACAAATTCGAGAATTGCTAACGTGATCGCGAGCCAAACAAGAACGAGTCCCCGAGTCCTGGAGAAGGGATTGCGTGACGTGAACACGAAGTAACGTGATTTCACAGACGCTACTAATAGTCCTCCTCTTTTCATTTCGCACTTGAACAATGTGCTGTGTGGTTTCGCAGTCATACGGAATCGACTCTTTCCTCTTGAAACAAATACCATCAGATCATTAAAAATACAATTAACCACATGTATCCAATTCCTGTACTCAGAGCTCCCGCGCTCGTCTGGTGACATCAATTTGGAGGTCTTTGGTGATTGGCTGATTTTGAACGCGAAGGCCCTCGAATGGATGTCCCCAGAGCCTTCCCCGCGAGCAGACGAGTCGGAGAGCTCTGGGTACGAGAATGGTCTCTCAACGACTTCGTCATTCTCGAACCCAGATCTCCCCGGCTCGTAACGTCGCGGGGGAGGCTCTGGTGACAGCCACCGACGCATGCTCAAAAGAAAATGGTGGTTTTATGCCTCACAATTACTTTTAGAGCGTTCAAGTCGAAGGCATAGGTTGAACAGACGACTAAGAAACGAATGCCAGTGTTATTCTGACAGATACGTTTTTATAAAGCGAGATTAAGCTACTTGTATGTACGCGTGCGCGCCATTTCAGCCAATCAGCGAAGGCCCTCAAATGGATGTCACCAAAGCCTCCTCTGCGAGGCGACGAGCCGGGGAGCTCTGGGTTAGAGAATGCCACTTTGTATTAAATCTCGCACATGCGTCAACGGCTGTCACCAGAGCCTCCCCTGTGAGGCGACGAGCCGGGGAGCTCTGGGTACGAGTATGCACGTAACCAGGGAATGCGCATGCGTGTGTACCTGTAGCAGTATCGCCGCTGGCCGCCTACGTCTATGAAAATGTTTTTGTCTTTGTTGTTGTGTGACCTTTAGCGCAAAGCCCGAACCCAGGATACCCTAATAAAATTAAATAGAAAAGTTAGATAAAACTCTACAGGGATTCGGTATTGGGATAATTTTTTGGTTCACTTAATTTAAAAACCAACTCAGCAGGCACTCTGGTTCAATCGTCGATCTTTTGCCGCGTCGAATCTAACTGTTTGAAATTATTTTTGCAGCTTTTTTAAAGGCACTTTCTCGAATTCAAAATGAAAATCTCGATGAGCCATAGCAGAACATATTGTAATGTAAAGTTTTTCGTATTTAGCTTTGGTTGTAAAATGGAGAAAATCAGTCGGCTGAATTAGATTCGACGCGGCAGACGGACGTTTGAAACAGGCCTTACGAAAACGTGGCGTATTTGGGAAAACATAAGGTGCATTAGCGAGTCCGAAAAGAAACGCGGTGAATTTTTATAGGCCATTACGGGCAGAATTCGCAAAAAAGGCAATAAATTAATGACAAATGGGATACTTTCTTGATTACAAATACGTTGTTAATTGGAAAACATGGATCGACAGAAATGTGTCCACATGAAGAAGAAACTTTAATTTGATTGAGTTAGAAACGCATCATGGCCAATCTGTACTTTCAGGGATATTCCCTACATTCCCAATGTACTTAAATATACAAACCACAAATAAGCTACCAACAGGGCCGCTTTATAAAAGTATTGTATTGACAGTTTTCGGGAAAGTAATTCAAAGTAGCAAAAAGGTTGCCCTGATCGGCTCTGATTGCCAGCCGCGCGCCTGCCCTGGAAAACAGAGACACAGTGTTTCGCATTTACTTAGGACGAAACAAGGACGGCTACTAATCAACCGACGTCCTTTTCAGTTTCCTTATCAATAATTTTAGAAACTGTAACAAAAACGATACACGCGATTCATTAAAATTTAAGCATATTTTCACTATAGATAACTTATATAGTGACCACAAGATGCTTGTCTACAAACTCAATATCGCCCACACAACATTGACACCAGATGGTGCTCGCGTCAGTAAAGATAATATCTTACAATAGTCATATCAGTTCTAGGGCCAAAGCGTCGGCATATCTCGCTAAACTACCCCACAGGTTGACAACATAATATAACATAAAGGGGGACTGTCACGATTTTTGGGTTAATTAAGTTACCTTAAACGAAATTCAATTCACAACAAATAAGCAAAATAACCTCTAGGTTTGTTAAGCAACCTTTCGACTGCCAAACAGGCACAAATTGGGAGTATTTTGGTTTGTTCTCGAACGGATGGAAATGGATTGTGAATTGTAATTTTTATTTCCTATTTCTTATAGAAACGCTTAAATAATGCGAATTGTAGTTCCATTTTCTTTCTTAGACTAAGATGAAGTACAATATAGAATATAGGACCAGTGGCCTAGTTTTATGGGATTTTGCTAAAACAGCTGTGACATAGCCACTTTAATAAAGGCATCATACAGATAGGACACAGTTGTAGCTGTGCTGCTTTTATATGACGGAAAGCGCAATAGAAGTTGCTCTTCTCAGATAAGCCAATGACCACCGCTGCGTTTCGCTGTGAAAATTTAAATTCGACGCAGCGCAAGATATCAGAATGTGTCAATGAAAGGAACGATCGAAAACCCAAAACATGTTTGAGTCTATATGCCGCCAATAGTTATCTCTCAGAAAATCCGAAATCCATATGCAAAAGCAATTAAACATAATTTGCGTTTCGTTGCGAAAATCCGGATTAGCATTCAGTGTGAAACATCAGAATTACTTTATGCAAGCCTCGCGAAATGAAAAAAGGGAGCGGTTGCCAAAAGGATGTGTGAGATTAACTTTAACCAGAGGGGAAGCAATAATTAGTTATGACATTGAAAAAAAAAGGCAAATTTGTGAGTCAATAATTGCAGTCTCGTTCATTTATTCCTCTCCTCGAAAGCTAAATGTTCGACTTTGTTTGACTAATTTTGACCGACTTTATAGCGGAGCTCCTGCGCGCGAAGCGCGCCAGCGGATGCTCCATATCTAAGAGAATATTGTATAGGTATGGATCTGATTTTTGAACGCGCGTCCGGTGTCCGTCCGACGTCCCTGTACCACCACAGGGTTCCCACCAAGAAAGAAAAATTGACTATATCTCGAGAACCGAACATCGCTAGGTGACCAAACTTGGGTTAAGTTATAATGTTAGAAGCAAGGGGGGTGTACCACCAAGGTCACGTGGCATGACGTCATCGATGACGTTAACATAACAAGAAATGTCGATACCTTGATGACAGTAAGTGTATTGATTTGAGCTCCGCTTTTAGGCAGTGCCTAAATCTATATATTAGAATGACTACTTTTGTCGTACTTACAGCTGGGAGCGCGAAAAATGAGATACCGCAGACCGCGAACACTGCGGCGCACAATCGGCCATACCACGTGATTGGGGTCTTGTCTCCATAGCCAACAGTCGTAAGGGTTACCTATAGAAGAAATTGTCACATATTCATATGTCATCTTTGACGTATTCAGCTTTCAACGAATCAGTTGCAATTCCAACTCTCTTGTGTAAACGAGATGCAAATCCGCGGTGCGATTTCTGTGCTCTTTTCTTCAAATCGCACGCGTAAGATCGAGAAAAATCGCCGCGACTCGCGCGACAAAAATTGCAGCAAATGAATTGCAGGTGGCCTTTAGAAATGCCCATCATATGATACTTACAATTCCCCACCAAAACGAGTTAGGCCAGCTGTCAAACTTGACATTGTCATCTTTTTCGACCATATACAGGACGAACGAAGCGAATATCAAACTTATAAATCCTAGATATAGAGTTGTAAGTAATTCCTGTGGAAAAAAAACAAAAACACTTTAAGTCAGGGGCTCATGATATATATTCCTTAAAGGCGTTTTGACAGACCAAGTTTTAGATTGGTATTTAGTCTTGTTTATATGCCGCTGAGGCCACGTATATCAGAACAACAATAGCAGAAATAAGGTGCAGCCTATAGAATTTGCCTTTGTCGCGTGGCCGCCATTTTATTTCCAGAACGACTCGGTAAAGCAGAAAAAAGCATCAGCATCAGGCGTCGCTTTCCACCATGAGCAAGTCCTGTGCCCTGCTTGGCCTCGTCTCCGTGCTGAATAAATCGGCTGTAAATTTCAAGATGGCGCTCGTGTGACAAAGGCGAATGGGAGTTTGCAGGTGTTGCGTGACATTTTGAATCTTGATCCTAACAAAATGAAAATACCATATTTGAAAAGAGCTTACCGAAATTAGAAAAAGCCGAAAATTTGAGTTGATTTGGATACATATTAGCAAAGTTATTGGCGCCCGAAGTAGGCTGTTTCTCTATATATTGCCCACCACAACATTAAACCTATAGGAAAACAACCAACTTCCGACGCTCGTAACTTCTGTGTTATTTGTCGAAATCACCTCAAATTTGAAGATTTCACGCATTTCGGTAAGTAATACTGAATTTTCAAATATGGCGTTTTTATTTTGCTAGGATCAAAATTCACAATGTCAAGCAACACCTGCAAACTCCCCATTGCTCTAACAGTTTGTGCTCCAAGACGCCCTTTCTTCTACTAATGGTTCATACCCATCACAGTATGTGATAGAGCGGAGTGCAGATGACTGTCGTGAATTAATTGCGTTTGCGATTTGTTTGCTTTCTCATTGGCTGCTTATTTCTATCAACCAATCAAATTGCGAACTAATTACAAGCAAGGAATTACTAGCCAATCAAATTCGAGAGCAATGTGTGAGTACTAAGTAATACTGAATTGGTTGAGCTCCTGATTGCTGGGCTGAAAACCCTTCAACAGCAAGTTGTAATTACTCTTTTTCTGATTGGCTAGTGATTACACATTCTCGAACCCAGAGCTCCCCGGCTCAAAACCTCGCGGGGGAGGCTCTGGTGACAGCCACTGACGCATGCACGAGATTTAATACAGAACCGCTGAGACTAAAACCTTTCAGCGCATGCTCCAACGCTCAAAATCAGCCAATCAGCGATGGCCTTCGAAATGGATGTCCCCAGAGCCTCCCCTGCGAGCAGCGAGCCGGGGAGCTCTGGGTACGAGAATGGTGATTACACAATTGCGTTCCACGACGGTCATCTGAAATCTGCTGTAAGTAGTATTATTGTGGTCATACCTTTCTATGTATATAAATAACAGAAGCCAACAGCTTCCATGTACTGCCTTGTCTGTCAAAACGCAGCACTCTTAGTAATGGTAAAAACCGAACTAATCTGAAATCAAGACAGGGGAAGAGTATTAGCATACCTGCCTATTCTCCAGGTTTTCCCGGGAGTCTCCAGGTATTTTTATCATATCTCCCAAGCAATCTCCAGGTTAAAATCAAATCTCCCAGATTTTTCAACATATAGTATGATAGTCCGCGCCATCGGCAAAGATTCGGAGAGAGTTCGGACGTTTCATCGGAGGAGATTCGGAAAGGTTTCGGGAAAGACTCGAGGAGACGAGATGGCTCCGATTAATTCTCCAGATTTCAGAATCTGAAGTTGACAGGTATGTATTAGGGACCTGTTTGTAAAAAACAACGTTTTGGTTTGACCGACAACGGTTGATTCGAAGGAGTAACGCTTTGCCTTGATAGTGTTTATAACGGTTGATTTGACGAAGTAACGCTTTCTCTCAAGGGCATAACGCTTTGCCAACAATCTATAATGATTTTTGTCTAAGAAAATAACGCGTTAATGCCTAGGCCGATATAACGGGCTGATTCGGGAAACTAACGCTTTCTAAAGCGTTGTAACGGGCTGTTATAAAAGATAGCGCTCTTCTGGGTTCAAATAACGCTTCGGAAGACCGTTCGGTCTCATACAACGAAAACCCAAAGTCAAGTTACGTTTTCCCGTGGAGGGTCACCACAAGGTATTTTTGCACACTCATGAATCACGAAATATGGCAAATTTCATGACACATTCACAGGACATCGGAGTTTTTTGCTAGCAAAAGGTAAAGTACAAAGAGGTTCTCAGCAAGAGGCTTTCTGGACTTTTTCAAAGCCAGAAGCGCGAAAGGGGATGGGGAACAGGTCTCTGGGGAGCCCCCTTATTTTTTGGGCGGGGGTGCTCGTCGAACCTTTTAGGGGTTTAAATCAGGCCTTGAAGACGTGTTTTTGCAACCCGAGGTTAGAATGGTACAAACAATAGTGTGACAAGAATCTGAATTTCTCCCACTTTATCACGATACAGTGGGAGAGATCCAGATTTTTGTCACACTATTATTGTACCATTCTAACCTCGGGTTGCAAAAACGTTTCCGCTTTCCAGGCACTTTGAATGGGATTTAATGGGACAAACATTACCTTACAGTAGTATCAGTAGAATCTGATGCTAACGACAAAGCCGCAATTGAAGACACTATAACTGTTATATCTGAAAGAGAAAAATATATTTGTTATTTAACACAATTTATATTTCTTATCATTTTTAAGAAAGTCTTCTTATTTCAGTAGTACTGTATGTCCTTTGCTTCACCAAGTGCAGTCGGTTGGCTTTTCGTCGGGATGCTCTTTCAGCACACAATGTTTGTCGACGACGTTTGTGGTACATAATGTAATTATGAACCAATTTTCCAGGCGCAATGGGAATTAACAATTTTACCATAACAATTAGCTTTCTCGCAAAATGATTGGCTGATTTGCCGTGGGAAATAAGAGTCCATACCACTCTGCTCGCATCAGCTTGCGCGCGCGGCTCAAAAACAAAGGGAAATTGTTCGAATGCGCGCGCTATTTGCAACGGAAAATGATCATAATCATAACATTAGGGATTTTGTTATGGTAAAAAATAAATTTCCAGAGGTTTTGAGTGGTGTGGACTCTTATTTACCACTTTTTACGTCATCATCGTGGTCAAAATTTGTTGTGGAGTCACTCGCCTGCGGCCCGACAATTTGAGCCGCGCGCGCAAGCTGATGCGAGCAGAGTGGTATGGACTCTTATTTCCCACGGCAAATCAGCCAATCATTTTGCGAGAAAGCTAACTGTTATGGGAAAAATGAAATTTACCTTCCAATATTTGGCAATTCAATTTTGGCACTACTAATTTTTTTCTCTCCTAAAAGATAACAGACTAAACAGAGCTGGAAATCTTATCATTGGACATTGTCCATAGGAAATCAGAATCTTTGGGAGGGGGAAGTGCCGGACATAATTAACTTCCAAGTGATCAGAGACGTAGGGCCCGACATTGAGACCATATGGTCGCCAATGGTGACTAAATTTGCGGGCTTGGCGACCAAAATGTTAGAGCTAGTCGCCAAATGTCACCCCATCTTTCTAAGTTCAGCTGAGATCCACGTTTATGTGGCGACTAAATATTTGCTTTTTGGCGACTAAATGGGTCTTGATGGGTCCCCAAAGGCATCCTAGCAAAAATAGTTATAATGTCAGGCCCCAAGGAGATGATGTAGTTGTTGTGCAGAAGAATAAGACTGTAACTCCTACCTAAAACAGCATAAATTTTCTTGGCAAATGCTAATCTTCCTCTAATTCCAACATATGTACTACGGCAGCCAGCTGCCCACAATCGTAACCCATATTCTGCTACAAATATAAGACATAGTAATGTCTCCTGCAGAGAAAGAAAAAAATCAAGAGTTAGCAACAACTAGAAGCTCAATACTTAAAGTCTTAGTAAAGGGAAAAACACTTGGTATTTTTAAAATTAAGTTTACAGAATACCTTTGTGGTATTTTTCGTTAAAGGCATAATTTCGCGAACAAAAAGTTGTATATTGACAAGTACCACAGGGACGTCAACTCTCCCACATTGCTGGGAGTCTCAAGATTTTTTGCTCCCTCTCCTGTGAAAAATTCAAGATGACTGACATACATTTACTGTATTTCTCCGGGAGAGTTACAGGAAATTTTGCCATTTCAAGGCAGTCTCCAGATTTTTGAAGTCCTAGGGTTACATCCCTCATATATTAAAAAGTAATTATTTCTTGACATCATCTTTGGAAAAACTTTTTCTTCAATTTGATAAAACACAGATGATTCTTAGTGAGTCACCTTTCTGAGGGTCAGCTCATGCTTCAAGGGTTCCACACACAAATTATACACTGCTTTGTTCAACTTGAACAAAATTGTACAACGCATGATGGGCTAGTGTTTTAAATAAAACTGTCAGGGATATTTGAAATTTTAAAAAGAGCTGATTTTAGAGACAATTCATTGTGCGCTGCTAGGATTTTTTAGAAATGAAAAACATTATAACTTGAAAAGGAAATCGAATTTCCAAAATCTCGAACACATCATAGCCAATGCTAAAATTGTGTCAAAAAATGATAAAGTGTTGAATTGGCGAGGGTAGAGCTTTGTAAAATGTATAACTCCCTGGCAAATGTCATGGACAATATATTAAGGGGGTTGACACAGATTTATTTCTGAGCAAATAGAAATATCTTTATCCTCATTGAACAAATCACACATTTTGAGTCCATTCTGTTCTATTTTAAAATTTTAGAAAACATTATCAAATAATTATTTATATGACAGGTTCACAGCCACCTTAAAAACTAAAAAGTTGGTGAAATTTTCTGAAACTTCAGGCAAGTTAGCTGAGAATATTTTCAAGGTGCAGCAGGGTTAAATTTAAACCCAACATGGTTTACTTAGACTTTAAACCCATTAATCTAACCATTCTCTAGGGGCAGTTTAAGCCTTTATCAGCTATCATTTCTGGTTTGAACGAGCAAATAAAAGATGGGCAAAATTACCATTATGCTTGCTCCTGGAATGACTGGCATGTTAAGTCACCACATGAGTTGACTTATTAGCTAGTTTGTGGTCAGCCACAACTTCAAAGCTGTCAGCAAGATTTTGTATCCCCTGGGTGCAATCAATTAATCATTGATTGTGATTTGCAAACTATGGGCCGGGGGGAACTATATGCGTGTGGCAAATATTGCTAGATTAAGTTTCAAGTTAATTAACAGCTGAATTTCAAAGGCCAAGAAATTTCCAGAGGGGTGGGGGGGGGATAAAAATTTAAGTGCGAAAATTCCAGAGGGGTGGGGGGGTGGGGGGGGGGGGGGGGGTTCATTTCTGAACACTCTTCTGTGTGTGTGTGTGGGGGGGGGGGGGGGATGGATAGCTTTTTTTGGAAACACACAATAGAGAGAAAATTCCAAGCAAGAAATCAGTCAGAAAACAATATCAAAAATTTGGGGACGATTTTCCCAGGAAAGGTATTATATAATAATAATCTGCATACTTACCACAATAAATATTGCTGTTTTTAGAAGGATATCATAAGAGGTGACCGTACTGAGAGCTGTTAAAATCAGACTCACGATAACAAGGATGCATCTGTCAATAGCAAAAAAGAAGATACAAAAATAAGTTAACAGAAAGGGTAAATAATGTGGCCTGTCGTATCATTTGGATCCAATTTAACTACTGACAAAACTTGTCAAAAATATGTCTAGAAGTAAGAGAGACACACTAAATCTAAAAGAACACTGAAAAAGCCCAAATGTTTAGCAATCTCTCATACCTGCAAACCTCGAAAGCTCCAAAACCTAGAGATTGTGTTTCAAATGCAACAACTGTATGCGAAAATCCCGAGAAATTTAATACAGTAAATATATGTGGAAAGTTTCACTTTTTCTCCTCGGGGATCAAGGGTAAAAACCTGGACACTCCCATGAAAACCTGGAGAGTTGGTTCCCTGCTAGCAGAGGCCACTACTTGAAGATAGAGAAATGACATTTGTCAGAGGCTACTTTTGCGTAGTTGAAAAATACAAGAAAACATTAAAAGTAAAAGAAAATGCAGGGAGATAAAAAGTAGTCTCTGCTCATCGCAGGGAACAGAGTTGGCAGCTCTCCAAATCCTCCAGAATTAAAGCTGGATGTTTTTGAACATTGCATGGGTTTCCTGTGGATAGCCTAGGGCCCAAGCCCTTTGGCCGAGAGAATTCAAGATGGCGGCCAAGGAGCCAAGTGGAGATTTTCAGGCAATTTTTGAAAATCATTCTTCACTCAAGAAATGACAAGAAGGGAAGAAGGAAGAAGGATTTAAGGAAAGCCAGGTAAACACACTTATATTTTAAAGAGTTAATGCCTAGTTAAGCTTATTCCTTGCATTCAAGTATTGCAAATAATGGTAAATTTGAGGGAACTCCCCCAACTAGCTTATATTGATTGTACTTATACTCTGGTCAATTCTGTTCAACCTTACCTATCATTAAACTTGCTACACAATCACAGCATTAAGAATGATTAAGTATGTTATGTCACTTAGCCATTTTACATTTTGAGTTTTTCAATTATAGCCTGTTCTCATGGGTGTGAACCCAAAGGCAAAGACTTTCAGACGAAATAAAATGATAAATATATGAGAAAATTCCAGGAAACAAAACCGGAGTGAAAAAGTAGACATCCCTGTGCACCCTAGGTGTGATTTCTGTACCTTTGAAGAAATGCAGCCATGATCTTAAAAGAGTGTGATCTCCATAAACCAGAAACGTATAACAGATGTTTCTGCATAAACTTCATGCCTTGTGACTGATCAAGACTCTTTGGTCAGAGTCAAAAGCTCATAATTCTACAAGGTATTTTATACTGTATATCCAGTATAAAATTAAGTTAAACTAAGTTAAACTTCCTTCTCTAACAATAATAAAAATGTAATATAAAACAAGCATTTTGTCCATCAAATAGCATCAATTATCAAGGTAATTAGAACTCGGACAATTACTTTTAATCCATTATTCCTTCATTATTTAAAAGAATTTCAATAATAAAAACTGTTTATTGGCTTGTGCTAAAATTAAGGGGAGTAGCAGACTTGGTTGCTAGATCTACTTGGGTGTGACAAATGGCAGAGTTTAGATCCTGTAAGATTGGGAATTTTTGTGACCAACAAGTATAATCTGTAGCCGAAGGACTTTAACATCTTGTATACATAATATGGTAACTAAGAAGTAAGAAGTATCTGTTATTACTCTAACCATACATTTTTCAGTCTAAAGACTGCAAAAGGTAATAATAAACTAAGAGTGTTGTACAGTAAGAACCTGCATATAACAACCTACAATTTTTTTAGGTCAGGCTCTTAAAAATAATGCAGGTTTTTATTACTGCAGTAGTATTAGATAGTAAAAGTTAAGTAAAAGATAACTTAAGCTTTCCCTGCTAGCAGAGGTCTCTTTTATCTGCATTTCGCTGGCTGAGGATCGCGAGGAAAAGAGACCTGCCCGTGTCGAAACTCACAAAGTAAAATGCAGAGAAAAGAGGCAAGAGGCCTCTGCTGGCAGGGAACGTTAAGCTTATCTTGATTTAATTAATAAGGGCATGCTGATCTTTTTAATCTTGCCCTGACAAGTATGATTGATGTGTTTGGATTTATTTGTTTGTAATACATAATTGTCAAATGAAAAATTGCAATAAAGATAATTAACTGATTGTCACATATCTATATTGGCTTGATTAGAGTATAATGGCTACTATATTATCTTAACAACAACCTTTTTTAACTGATATATACCATGTTATAAGCACCAATAACAGAAAAATCCCAGAATCATATTAGCAAGATTGGTTAACCATTCAATTGGTTTTACGGACAGCATGCAGACAGGCAGTTTTATTTTACTGAATGTCTGAGCTTGTGAGAGGGAAAAGAAACTTAAAATATATAACAATAGTCTGAAACATTGCACATAATTGATACTTATGATCACACTTATGGGAAAGGAATGAATTAACATTATTCTGCAAGCAGAAGTTTTCTCTCTGTCTATTATCAAGTCATCCATATGTAGATATTTGCATTTGTTGTTTATTAATTAATAGGAATATTGGGCATGTGAATGACTCGATATTAAGCTTAAAGACTTGGCAGAAAAAAACCTCTACTCTCAGGGAAATATGAGATCAAAAGTGCATGATATTATACTATTAAATCCATTCTATATGCTCTAGACAACATGCCTGGGGCTGAAATAACTTTAATCAGAACGATCTTGCACACTTGTGATGGTATCTTCCAAAAGGAATGCTTTTATTGAGCAAGTAGGCTTATTAAGAGAAAAGTTATGGAGATATTTGGACAAAATAACAGCTCTCACAATTAGTTATAATTATGTTGAAAACACAATTAGAAAGATACCACAAGACTTGTTTGTGATGTAGATATGTGTGCACATAATATTGGGAGTAATGCACAAACAACAGATTATTCTGTATTTTTCAATCTTATTTTTATTTAGTTTCCTCTACAAAGAGGGCTACTTCTACAAAAAAGTGCTGGATACTACACAGTGATGAATTCACCCTTGTGTAATCCAAAAATGGTTTAAAACAGCAAAATCTGGCCCTAAAGACTAGTTTCCAGTAGCCCTATAATACTGTACAAGTGCAGACACTTGCCCATAAAAAATTCTCTGAAAGAGAGGATACAAAATAAACCCTTAAATAAAAAGAAAAAACCTTCTAAAACCTTTTTTTCTATGGTTTTGATGTTTTTATTTGTAAATAAAAACAGTTAAATTTGGCATTAAAATTCAAAACGAGAATACTAGTAAACTAGTATTATATTTTTTCTATAAAAAATTACTAAAAAATATTTAATTATAGGTTTATCATTAACGCATTGCCTGTTTCATCCGCACCCCACTATGCTTAATTCACACAGTAGTTCTGTATGAAAAGGTATTAATTGTATTTAATTCCATTGTCTGTATTCAATAACATGATTCAAAATTCAGCTTTGCCTGCAGTTATCTTATTCATGTGTAAACTTTGACAAATGTTTTGGGTAAACTGAGAAAAAAATTGCCTGTTTTATCCGCACCCCACTATGCTTAATTCACACAATAGTTCTGTATGAAAAGGTATTAATTGTATTTAATTCCATTGTCTGTATCCAATAACATGATTCAAAATTTAGCTTTGCCTGCAGTTATCTAATTCATGTGTAAACTTTGACAAATGTTTTGGGTAAACTAAGAAAAAAATTAAAGTAAGAAACCGTGAAGCAGCTAATTAGATATTTTGTTGAATCCTTTAGGTGCAGTAATTACTGTCAAAATAGTTGTTGCATAAGCACAATAGATCAGTGATGAAAAACTATTTCTTATAGGTCCACTTGTAAACAGAGTATTTCCTTTTTCCATCTTTCTAAAGTATTATTTCAAATGAGTGATTGGTGAACTAATTTCACTTTCATGACCAAGCAACACATGGTAATATCGTGCAGCCCAGCCGGCTTCCTGATGTTAAACATGCAAATACTAACAAATTGGAGCAACTTATTCGTCCTTGAGATAACTCGACTCAGGCAGGAAGCGAGCCTGCTTTAATTGACCTTTCGGGCTTAAGCTATAAGTTCCTTGAAATTCATTCTCAGCGTTATGGCTCAGAGCATATAAAAGCACTTTGAAGTGGTTTAATCTTGGCGTAAAGTTCACTAAACCTTTCAACGGACAAGTGTAGATTTATGTTCCAAATTGCTGTACCTAAAACTGAAAGCCAGAGCGTCTTGTGTACGTTGTTTTATTGATATCGCGAGTTTGTGTCTGTACATTAGGAGGCTAATAGGGGAGGTTCTCTATTTTAGTTGAATAAATTCACAGGTTGACCTAGAGTACAGGATCAGATTCCGAGGGGACAGGATGTTCATGACATTCTCAGAATTTGTTCTTCAGAACGTTTGATCGCACGGACTGAAATCTACAACTATTCGGCTTCGAATCCGATAAGACGCTCGAACATTTTCATCGGCACTCAAATGGCTTCCCGCACTACTAGAAATTGACTAGAGTTTGGGTTCTCAGGGGAGAAATCAGAAGTACAGAACTTTATTATGCCTATTTGCGCTCAGCAATAAATTGCTGTCGTGACTCAATTATATGGGATTAAAAAAACTATACTGTAATCGCCTAGTTCGAATTCGAAAGGCTTGTTGCGATCACTTGTTCGAAAGGAAACCTACCTGAAATATTTTTTTTGTCGATTTCAATGTAAAGAATCTAGATGAAGTAACTTATTTCGTGTGTTTTTAGCGGGATGTTGTTAGGTTTCTTGGATGTACGTTAAAAGAACTCAGAATCAAAACAGAAAACGTCGTTTTGTAATATCAACACGAATTATAGTGGTATTTTTATACTGAAGATGAGGCCTATCTTTTTATCAGTTACATCCAAGATAGGATTAAACAACTACTGCTTTTGTTTTCGAGAAACGGTAACAGGGTGTTTACGCACAATTACGAGAGAATAAAAATTGCTGGAGTCTTAATCTTTTTCTCATAACATAGAAAAATATAAAGGAACAGCTGTGAGAGTTGAGGATAATGGCTGTAATGTCTTCTGGAAATTCAAATGCGCGTTTAGGAAAATTCTCGGATTCAAGTAAGAGAACTTTGCTTTTGCGACTATCTATAGCAGTCTTCGAGATCTACGATCATAAGTTTCTCCACTTCAGACCCAAGCTCTATATCTTTCGTAGATAAAAACATCATCTACGCTTTCTGGTATTGCGATCTGCTCAAGAAATATCCATAAACTTCATCCAGCCAAGCGACTGTAGACTAAAAAGCTTTTGTCCCGGCGTTTCTGTATTATGCCTGCTCTCTGGGAAGGGATCAAAATAGATTATTTTGCTAACGGGAAGCTAACATTGAAAGAGAGCACTAACTAGCCTTCTGTTTAGATTTAAGGGGGAGTTTATAAATTGTACAGTGTGTGATCCCAGGTTTAAGTATTCAGTTTAAACACTTTGATGGAAATAATCGAATTCGCAGAGCGGCTTGCGGCAGTTCTTGTTGCCCTTAGAACATAGACCCGAACAAATTTACCCATAATCAAAACACACTGAACCTTTCCGTGTTCAAATATTAATCTGTTAGAGACAGACCAGAAATGTACAGACATAATATTAATCTGGGAGAAACATATTATACTCACATCACAACATGGTAGACGATGGCTAAGCCCCGTGGTCTTTCTAAAAAGTTGTAGCACGAAAGTTGGGTTCGACGGTACCGCTCGGAATGAGGTTTGTTTCTTGTCCCTGAAATGGGTCTCCCTAGTAAATCAACCCTGCCATTAGGAGAGTTAAGTGTTCCAGAATTCGAGCTTCGTTTAATCGCCTTTTCCTCATCGTGGGCGAGTTTGTTTAGCTGGATTTTCGAGTCGTGGTGCTCGTAACGAGATTCCTTTAAACTGAACCCTCCATCTCCGACGAAGTCGTTCGCACCTCGCTTAAAATCTGCGCTTCCCCGGCTGAACATAGCGTAGCCCAAGCCCCGAACGTGTCATGGCTTTGGCTTTGCGGACATGAATCTGTTCCAGTGTTGTGGAATTTTTTCTAAATACACACTTCAGGACCGTTGTTTACTTGCAATCTGAGCGGTTGACCGCTCGACTGTCGGAATTCAGCGTTCCGACCGTGCGAATGACCGGAACAATAACTCGAGTTTTCCGACGTAATTACGAGTGCTAATTACATTTCCGAGCAATTCCGATAGTCAGTCGGGTTTGTGAAATGTAATAATTTGAAGTTAACTGGGGTCAAAAGTGCCAAATAGTGCGGTTTAAATTCCCATTTTGCTCTCAATCAAGGCCGTACTTCGTGCGGGGAAAATATTATTCAGCAATTTTTTTTCTCGAATGAATTGCGACTTCTAATTGGATCAACATTTGATCTAAAAATTGAGCTAAAAAATTAATCAAGGTTAAACGTGCTAAACAACGCGGTTCAAAAACCCATTTTTCTTGTAAAAAAGGATTTCTTTTGTGAATAAGTATTTTTTTGCATTTCTGCCAGCGCAGTGCAAGTCTTCAAATGAATACTTGATTGACTGAAGAAACTTTCGTGTTATTTTAACCAAGAACAACACAAACGAAACGGTGCTCATAAACAAAACTATGAACATATTCACGACCCCAAAACTTGACACCATAGTTCAAATTTTGAGCTGTACTGCTTCAAATTAAAACGAAAAAATACAGGTTGGATTCCGCGCAGCTGAAATGAGCTGCTTGGTTTTTGTCAGGTCCTCAAATTTGCATGAATTTTTTCTGCTTATTAGCAAAAGTAGTAGCATTAAACTGACCAATTGACAGATGTGTGTCTTTCCCCAAAAATAGGCATTTTATCAAGGTCACAGGCTCAGTGTCGAGTACCAGAAAAAGTCTATCAAAATATTTTGATTATTGAAATAAGTCTACTCGGAATGTATGCCATATGTTTTTAACTCTTTTTGGTTTTATGTTTCGATATCGATAAAATTATAATACATAGATGTGATTAAATTAAAGTTATTCATATCGTTCAATTTTTCTCACGCAAGCAAATTAAAAGCCGTGCGGATATTTTAACCAATCAGTCACAGATCTCGTAAAGAAGTGTCACCATCAAAAATTGCAGTCGTAATGAAGGCTCCTTAACCCACTCTCAAAACACCTTTCTAGACGATCCTGTCTGAAAAAGCATTTTTCAGCTGCCTTAAAAACTCGTGCATTTTCAGGGCAAAGAATTAGCTAAGTATAACCACACGTTACTAAATTCTTTAGAATCATAGTTGGACAGTAATTCCAACGAATGAATATTTTAGTAAGCGGGCAGGGCCGAACAAATAAGATGAAATTAAAATGCTAAGTGGGGATGGATGGGTCTTTATCGCAAATCCTGGTGTTATCTATTCCCAATTCGACGTAATTTGTGGAAACCCGTATAACAGATTGTACTATAATTGCAGCAGACTTACTAAAAACATGGCGGTTACTTTCAGATGTCTTACGAAAAATATATTGAATTAATGGAAATTAGGAGCTGTCGCCAGATCGCCCGGCGATATGTCAGGAAATGTCATGTGCTTGACATTGGAAAAGGATCTAGATATATTAGAGCACAGTATTTCCAAAATTATATCGCGTTATGTCAATCATGCGAAGTCAGTTTTTGTCCTCGTATTTTTATATTTTTGTTTTGTATATTTAGTATTTCATTTATTTGGAAAAATCCCACTCTTTCTATTCACATTTGTGAGACAGTAATGTCGTATTAAATTATGTATGATATCTTATTTTCCTGTGACTAATATAAGGTCATTATTTACGCCACCAGGGAGATACTATTACAGCAAGAGTAAATTAGATTACAGCCACTTTGTAGCTTGCCTGCGAGGTTTTTTCGGATATTTTGTTTTTCGGGGTTCAGGATACCTGTGTCGCGCGACACAGGTATCCTGTCAGCTGAGTGTCATGTCAGCTAAGTGTCATGTCATGTGAGTGTCAAGTCATGTGAGTGTCATGTCATGTGAGTGTCATGTCATGTCATGTGAGTGTCAAGTCATGTGACTGTCATGTCATGTGGTTGCCATGTCATGTGTCATGTCATGTGAGTGTGTCATGTCTTGTCATGTCATGCGAGTGTCATGTGAGGCGAGTGTCATGTCAGATGAGTTTTAATGTCATGTGAGTTTCATGTCGTGTGCGTTTCATGTCATAGGAGTGTCATGTCATGCGACTGTCATGTCATGCGAGTGTCATGTCATGCGAGTGTCATGTCATGTGAGTGTGTCATGTCATAGGAGTGTCATGTCAAGCGAGTTTCAATGTCATGTGAGTTTCAATGTCATGTGAGTGTCATGTCATGTGAGTGTCATGTCATGTGAGTTTCATGTGATGCGAGTGCATGTCATGTGAGTGTCATGTCATGTGAGTGTCATGTCATGTCATGTGAGTGTCATGTCATGTGGTTGCCATGTCATGTGAGTGTCATGTCATGTGCGTGTCATGTCATGTGAGTGTCATGTCAGGTGAGTGTGTCAATTCATGTCACGTGAGTGTCGTGTGATGCGAGTGTCATGTGATGCGAGTGGCATGTCAGGTAAGTTTCATGTAATGTGAGTTTCATGTCATGTGTGTCATGTCATGTGAGTGTTATGTCATGTCATGTGAGTGTCATGTCATGTGAGTGTCATGTCATGTGAGTGTCAAGTGTCATGTGAGTGTCATGTCATGTGAGTGTGTCATGTCATGTGAGTGTCAAGTGTCATGTGAGTGTCATGTCATGTGAGTGTGTCATGTCATGTGAGTGTGTCATGTCATGTGAGTGTGTCATGTCATGTGAGTGTGTCATGTCATGTGAGTGTCATGTCATGTGAGTGTCATGTCATGTGAGTGTCATGTCATGTGAGTGTCATGTGAGTGTCATGTCATGTGAGTGTCATGTCATGTGAGTGTCATGTCATGTTCATGTCATGTCATGTCATGTGAGTGTCATGTCATGTCATGTGAGTGTCATGTCATGTGAGTGTGTCATGTCATGTGAGTGTCATGTCATGTGAGTGTGTCATGTCATGTGAGTGTCATGTCATGTCATGTCATGTGAGTGTCATGTCATGTGAGTGTGTCATGTCATGTGAGTGTCATGTCATGTGAGTGTCATGTCATGTGAGTGTGTCATGTCATGTGAGTGTCATGTCATGTCATGTGAGTGTCATGTCATGTGAGTGTCATGTCATGTGAGTGTGTCATGTCATGTGAGTGTCATGTCATGTGAGTGTGTCATGTCATGTGAGTGTCATGTCATGTCATGTGAGTGTCATGTCATGTGAGTGTCATGTCATGTGGTTGCCATGTCATGTGAGTGTCATGTCATGTGAGTGTGTCATGTCATGTGAGTGTCATGTCATGTGAGTGTGTCATGTCATGTGAGTGTCATGTCATGTGAGTGTGTCATGTCATGTGAGTGTCATGTCATGTCATGTGAGTGTCATGTCATGTGAGTGTCATGTGAGTGTCATGTCATGTGAGTGTCATGTCATGTGAGTGTCATGTCATGTGAGTTTCATGTCGTGTGTGTGTCATGTCATGTGGGTGTCATGTCATGTGGGTGTCATGTCATGTGAGTGTCATGTCATGTGAGTGTGTCATGTCATGTGAGTGTCATGTCATGTCATGTGAGTGTCATGTCATGTGAGTGTCATGTCATGTGGTTGCCATGTCATGTGAGTGTCATGTCATGTGAGTGTGTCATGTCATGTGAGTGTGTCATGTCATGTGAGTGTCATGTCATGTCATGTGAGTGTCATGTCATGTGAGTGTCATGTCATGTGAGTGTCATGTCAGGTGGGTGTCATGTCATGTGAGTGTCATGTCATGTGAGTTTCATGTCGTGTGTGTGTCATGTCATGTGGGTGTCATGTCATGTGGGTGTCATGTCATGTGGATGTCATGTGGGTGTCATGTCATGTGGATGTCATGTCATGTGAGTGTCATGTCATGTGAGTGTCATGTCATGTGAGTGTCATGTCATGTGAGTGTCATGTCATGTGGTTGCCATGTCATGTGAGTGTCATGTCATGTGAGTGTGTCATGTCATGTGAGTGTCATGTCATGTGAGTGTGTCATGTCATGTGAGTGTCATGTCATGTCATGTGAGTGTCATGTGAGTGTCATGTCATGTGAGTGTCATGTCATGTGGGTGTCATGTCATGTGAGTTTCATGTCGTGTGTGTGTCATGTCATGGGGGTGTCATGTCATGTGAGTGTCATGTCATGTGAGTGTCATGTCATGTGAGTGTGTCATGTCATGTGAGTGTCATGTCATGTCGTGTGAGTGTCATGTCATGTGAGTGTCATGTGAGTGTCATGTCATGTGAGTGTCATGTCATGTGGGTGTCATGTCATGTGAGTTTCATGTGTGTGTGTCATGTCATGTGGGTGTCATGTCATGTGAGTGTCATGTCATGTGTATCATGTCATGTGAGTGTCATGTCATGTGGGTGTCATGTCATGTGAGTGTCATGTCATGTGGGTGTCATGTCATGTGGGTGTCATGTCATGTGAGTGTCATGTCATGTGGGTGTCATGTCATGTGAGTGTCATGTCATGTGGGTGTCATGTCATGTGAGTGTCATGTCATGTGTGTGTCATGTCATGTGAGTGTCATGTCATGTGAGTGTCATGTCGTGTGAGTGTCATGTCGTGTGAGTGTCATGTCATGTGAGTGTGTCATGTCATGTGAGTGTCATGTCATGTGAGTGTCATGTCATGTGAGTGTCATGTCATGTCATGTGAGTGTCAAGTCATGTGAGTGTCATGTCATGTGGTTGCCATGTCATGTGAGTGTCATGTCATGTGAGTGTGTTATGTCATGTGAGTGTCATGTCATGTGAGTGTCATGTCATGTGTGTGTCATGTCATGTGGGTGTCATGTCATGTGAGTGTCATGTCATGTGAGTGTCATGTCATGTGAGTGTCATGTCATGTCATGTGAGTGTGTCATGTCATGTGAGTGTCATGTCATGTGAGTGTCATGTCATGTGAGTGTGTCATGTCATGTGGGTGTCATGTCATGTGGGTGTCATGTCATGTGGGTGTCATGTCATGTGAGTGTCATGTCATGTGGGTGTCATGTCATGTGAGTGTCATGCCATGTCATGTGAGTGTGTCATGTCATGTGAGTGTCATGTCATGTGAGTGTGTCATGTCATGTGGGTGTCATGTGGGTGTCATGTCATGTGGGTGTCATGTCATGTGAGTGTCATGTCATGTGGGTGTCATGTCATGTGAGTTGTCAAGTCATGTGAGTGTCAAGTCATGTGAGCTTCATGTCATGTGGTTGCCATGTCATGTGAGTGTCATGTCATGTGAGTGTGTCATGTCATGTGAGTGTGTTATGTCATGTGAGTGTCATGTCATGTGAGTGTCAAGTCATGTGAGTGTCAAGTCATGTGAGTGTCATGTCATGTGAGCTTCATGTCATGTGGTTGCCATGTCATGTGAGTGTCATGTCATGTGAGTGTGTCATGTCATGTGAGTGTGTCATGTCATGTGAGTGTGTTATGTCATGTGAGTGTCATGTCATGTGAGTGTGTCATGTCATGTGAGTGTGTCATGTCATGTGAGTGTCAAGTCATGTGAGTGTCAAGTCATGTGAGCTTCATGTCATGTGGTTGCCATGTCATGTGAGTGTCATGTCATGTGAGTGTGTCATGTCATGTGAGTGTGTTATGTCATGTGAGTGTCATGTCATGTGAGTGTCATGTTAGGTCATGTGAGTGTCATAACATGTCATGACATGCTGTGTTTTTGCCAGATCGTGATTGTTGGGTCATGTCTATTGTATCTTGAATAGAGCGGATTTCAGATGACCGTCGAAAGTAAGCCAGACTTGTGCTGAGTCAGCGTTTCTATTGGTGGAGAGCGAAGTCTTTCGTCTTTAAGCCAATCAAATTGCGAACTAATTCAAAACGCGCCATTGCTCACGTCTGACTTATATCGCCTCCTGATTGGTTAGTCGTTGAATGACTTTTTCTTCTGCTTAGATAATGGTTTCGTGTTGCGTTTGGTTTTCTATAGTCATCTGAAATCTGCTCTGTGCCATGCCAAGTCATGTCTTGTCTTTAAAAGCCATCTCCTGTTATGACTTTATCGGTGCAATAGAGCACGCGTGATGTTGGGAGATATACGAGAACGTTGTAAAATCACGAGCCGAAGGCGACAACATCAGAAGTGCTCTATTCGCCTATAAAGTCATAGAAAGTTGTGCTCTAATGCTTTTATGATATAGCGGGGAAAAGCCATTGCTTTATCGGCGAAATAGAGCATAGACTTGGACCAATCAGAGCGTGCGTTATATCGTAGCTATATTATAAACCATCATATATCTGTTAGTGACCCCTTCTATGCCCCCCCCCCCCCCCCTGCTTTCATCGCTGCCAAATATATCGTTCCATTTATTATTCACGCTCGAGGGTAGCCTTTCTATCGACATCGTTATTGACGGTAAACAATTGACATAATCAAACATTTTTTATATGTTCCCAGGCTTCTTGCTGTATGGGAGAATTTCAAGGCCGTCGAGACCCTTTGAAGAATCGAAAAGAGCTTGGTTGGAGTATTTTTTGTTTTGTCGTGCATTCTTGCCATGGCTCTTCCCAATAGCATAGCCTTATCAAATTACGCGTCAGATGGGTTCCGCCATTGTTAGATTAGTGTTTGGTAAGTTATTCGTCAAAGTTCAAATCATGCAAATCAGGTAACGTCTCGCTGTGCATCATATTAACTTTATCCTGCTTCGACGCATAAAACTACAAACCACTCGAAACCACCTGTAGATTCTAGAGCGGAAATGAGCTAAGGCCCTCCACAGACTAGGCATTTAGTTGTCGACAACTAAAAGTTATCGACAACTAAAAAACGTAGTCTGTGGTGCTAGTTAAGCTGTTTCCCTTTTCGAAAAGGGAAACTGCTTAGTTGTCGACAGCTATTATTAATCGACAACTAAGATTTTTAGCGTTTTTCTAGTATGTGGGGGCGTTCGGTTTAGTTGTCGACAACTATTTCATTGTGAGCATGCGTAATGAGCATTAGTTAGCAAGCTTTCAGCTGTCTGGCTATCTGTCGGCAACTAAAACCCAAACTGAAACCCTAGTGTATCTAATTCCTGTATCGTCTCCTAGTCACCAAAAACAAATATCGAAATTTTGAACAAAATTGAAAGATATGATTTTGAGATAAAGGCGTGTAAATGTTGGGAGAGGTGATACTTTGATCAACAAAAAAATAAAGGTTTTTCTGCAACAACTTTGCAAAACGAACATGGTACATGGGGCAATGGAAGATAGCAAATGTTTCTCACGAAAAAGTTTAAGATATAATTGCAGCCAAAAAAATGAAATGATAAAGAAAAACAGATCACTAATGTCATTTTCGCTCTGCCTCTGTAGATATTCTTCCAAATGTGAAAATAATTGTTCATATAAACTGTTTTCTCCTAACACTATCAATTCCATATTAGCGGCATTACAGGTCTCGAAATTGCGCATACGGACGTAAATTAACGCCTTGATTTGGGGTTTGATACTTCGTCCTGGTCTAACGGAACTCAACAACAAATTTCAACTAAATTTCAACAACAAGTCGATGCAAGTTGTAGATGCTAGGGCGTCTTGTTGCAAACTTGCGCTGACTTGCGTTGAATTTGTATTTCTTACAGCGTTTGAAACGCTGTGAAAGCTTGCATCGATCGTCTGGCCATAACAACGCAAGTCCGCGCAAATTGTTCACAATTTCCAGACGTTTCAACTTTACCAAGTATTTTTATCGAAAGAAGTCTTCAAATTGTCCAGGTTATGTTTCTAGGTCAGTATTGTCACCAAGAAAAGGCGAAGCTCTTGCTTTTTTGCATCTGAGAATCATGGTCGCATGGTTATCTCGTGCGCGCTCTCTGTGTTAGTACACATGGGTGATCGCATTGTCATCGTCAACGGGTGAAGCGAAGTAAAGCACTCAAATTTGCATTAAAACTTGTTTGGGCCCCCAGGCGTAAGTGCTTGCACAAGTCTGCTCAAGGCACAACTTGATTCGACTTGCGATGATATATACTCAAATGCTGGCCTCTTTTAGCACCTTTCCCAGCAAAAGGAACTTTTTCCTGGGTTGTTTATCTTGTATAGTCTTTCTCATTATATTCGACGTAGTATTCAGCGATAGAAAAATCATAACAAACATTACATCAATCTTGAAGCTCGACTCAGACATCAACAATCGTGTCGCTGCCGTTGTAGAGGAACTTCAACGAGTCAAAAAACGAGTAGAGAAATCTTCGACGTCAGGTTCTTTAGCAGAATACATCGCCAAAGCCAAAGAAACTAGACCAAAAGTTGTTCTTCTGTATACGTCGTTCTTTCAAAAGAAACCTTGGGGATGGATGAATAATAACTATGATTTAAATCACTGGGAAGGAGTTCAGTGCCCTTACTTTCGATGCGAGTTGACTAACGATCATCGAGAATTGTCGAAAGCCGACGCTGCTATTTTCCACTCGATGGACATGCCTGGGACTTTGATCTTGAGGAGATTGCTACAGCTAAAGCCGAAACCCCAGAAGTGGGTCTACTTCGCTAGAGAAGCACCTACGAACAACAAAGCACCTGATCAACTCAATAATTTGTTTCATTGGACCTTATCATACCGACCATCCTCGACGTTTTATTTCCCTTACGGGTACTACTACAAGGCAAATAAACTGATAAATAAACCGCCTATATCGTACACTAGAGGAAAGACCAAACTTGCAGTATGGATTGCGAGTCACTGCGGTTTGCTTCGGGACAAGGTTGTTCAGAATTTATTGAAGTACATTAAAATAGACGTGATTGGAAAGTGTGCCGATGATCTGAACGTCAAACGGGTAAAATGCATTCAGGATTCTCCGAAATGTAAACGGAGCCTAAGACGTTATAAGTTCCTATTAGCATTCGAGAATTCATTTTGCAGTGATTATATTACAGAGAAATATTGGATGGCTTTGAATGAAGGGATTGTACCTGTGGTACTAGGTGGAGCGAGTTACACTTCGGATATGGCCATTCCTGTGTCATTCATTAATGCCATGGATTTTCCTTCGGCCAAAGCGCTTGCAAAAAGACTTTTATACCTGGACAAAAATGTCCAGGAATATAGCAAGTACCTTGAGTGGCAAAATAGATATGCGATTATTACTTACTCGCCATGGAATTGTGAGCTCTGTGCAGCCTTGCATATGAACACGACGCATTTACCTATTGCAGGGTTGGAGACGTTTTGGAGTGCCCAGCACCAGTGTGGGAATAAGGAGCGGAAAGCTGAGAAGCTGATCCAGTAAAGCGGGCGGAGTAAAGTATACCGTCTCCAATGAGACACTACTGTGGAGATGATGAATATGATGATGCAGGTCATGTTGGTGGTTGTGGTGATTTTGGCATGCTTCATATGATGATAGTGATGTGGTGATTTTGGCATGCTTCATATGATGATAGTGATGTTGGAGGAGGAGGAGGAGGGGGGAGGGTAGAATGAGGAGTGTGATTCTCGACAATTCATTTGTTGCTCGCAAAAAATTGTTTCCCCTGGCTCAATTTGGAAACAAAAAGGGACTATTATTATTACTTTTATGCGTGCAACATGCGCCCTAGTGTAGAGAGAAGAAGGAGTTGCATTGATGTACCCCAATAAAAACAACCCGATATAGTAAGACTGAAACACAAACCTTTTAACATCGCGAACATCCGTAAAGCCGGAGAAAGGAAACTTCAGCAAACAATGCGTGCGAATGGCTGAAAAACGATCGCACCAGGGGCGTTGAAAGAACGATGTGGAATTTTCTTTTTCTCCCTTTACGGAAATTCGCGATGGTTTTGCAATCTAGATCAGATTAAAAACATATTTCATACTCTTCATTTCAAGTCTAATTCAGTACTGGTCAGTACTCGTCACATTTGCCATCGTCATTTAGCCAATGTTTTAAGGTTGGCAAAAGGTCAAAGAAGCCTCTGCCCAATTGTTTTAGTGATCGCTATTTAATACTTTACTCCGGTTACCTTGTATTCAAATGTTTTGTACAACTGATTTTGTATGACTTTAAAAGATTTATGGCGGTCTCCGTGCAATGTCCGCGCCGTAACGGTATTGTGCCGTGATATGTCTAATGATTTCGCGCGATGTGATTGGCTGAATGTTCACGAAAAGGGGATCTCTACGCCATTGGGGCAGATTTCGTGTCACAGCTCGGCAACAATGACGTGTGCACAAACGTTAATAGAAAGCGCGACGTACGTACGGAAACATGAAAAAGCACGAAAATATTACATCTAAAACCTTACATTACCAGAAGCATATAACTTAGTTGAAACATGTAACGGCGAACCAAGCTGTGGATTATTCGAGATGAATTTTTGACCATATTTGGTCAATAATGAAGTCTCGACTGCTAACCCAAGCAGGTTTTCTCTTCATAATATTTCATTTTTCGCTCATGTAAAGTAGTAGCAACAGTGGTAAGTGATAATATGCTAACATTTAACATCTTGGAGTCTTGCAACAACATTATTTTCAAAATCTTTTCAATTGTTTATTCTACGAATATTCCGCAGCTTGGCACTAAAGTAATGTATGCTTGTTACACGTTTCAACTCACGTTGCTGACATTACATAATTAAGCATTAGAGCACAACTTTCTATGACTTTATCGGTGAAATAGAGCGCGTAATGTTGGGAGACGCGAGAACGTTGTAAAATAACGAGCCGCGGACGAGTGATTTTTAAAACGTTTCGAGTGTCTCTCCCAACATCACAAGTGCTCTATGATCGCCGATAAAGTCATAGAAAGTTGTGCTTTAATGCTTTTATGATACAGAGGGAGAGAACCATTACTTTATCGGTGAAATAGAGCAAAGATTTCGACCAATCAGAGCGCACGTTATATCGTAGCTATATTATAAAAGTTATTTTAAAGAAGCCTTTTATTTAAAAAACGTTAAAATCGTCCACAAATATGGCTTAGTAGTGAAGTTGGTATATCCCATATACTCGCCCAAAAATCTCTCTATGTGCTTGTGTTCCATTATCTAAGGACCAAGATCTGCCTCCTTGAATTTAACGCTTCCTTTTGTATTTTCTTTTTTCTTTAACACTATCCAACGCCTTATTCCTAATACCACAGTCGTTTTTGGCGCTAAAAAGGTTATCTAACCTCGCGATATACGTCTTCTCCGTGTTCATATTCAATGCCGCACACAGTACGCATGTCCATGGCGCATATTGTGCCATCTTATACCGCTGTCTCCACTGAAAATACCGCGCATACTCACGAGGATTTTTGTCTAAATACACTAAGTGATCTGCAAGAGCCTTTGGTGTTGCAAAATCTAAAACATTTATAAAAGAACCAGGGATTGCTAAATCCGAAGTGTAATTCGCGCCTCCCATGACAATTGGAACGAGCCCGCGGCGTAACGCGGTCCAATATTTCTCGGTAATGTAGTCCTTGCACATGGAATTCTCAAAAGCGAGAATAAACTTGTGCCTCTTTTCAAGTTTTTCACATTTAGGGTTATCTCTCCCGCAATAACTTTGGTTTTTGAGACCTACGTAGGAATAACACGGGCCGAAGACACTAATAGGAATATACTTTAACAACTCACGAATGTATTTCTCGCGCGGCACGCCACAATGGCTTGCAGCCCAGAATACGAGTTTGTCTTTGTTCGCAATAAGCTTTGCGATCTCTTTATTTGCTTCTTCTGGATCTCTGTGAACATGGTAATAGTAACCATAGGACGAGAAGAAATCGGAGTTTTTCTTGTACGTTAATGTCCAGTGGAAGAGATTGTTTAGACGCTTTGGTGGTGGGTTATTCATTGGGCTTTCAAGAGCGAAGTAAACCCACTTTTGTGCTTTGGGTTTGTAATGCAATAATCGCTGCATAATGAGGTTATTGAACATATCTTTCGCGTGAAATATGACAGCGTCTGCTTTAGGAAAATCGCGCTGGTTGTACGACAACTTGCAACGGAAAAACGGGCATTTGACCCCTTCCCAAGTGTTAAATCTCTTGCTGTCCTTCAACCATCCCCATGGCTGCTGGTGAAAGAACTTCGTTCGTACCAGAATTATCTTCGTGCGTTCCCAGCTTGCTTTTGCAATGTACTCTGACAGAGATTTTGACTCAGAAACGTTCTCAAGTCGCGCCTTCATTCGTAAAGTTTCCCTGTGTACAGCTAGAATGCGATCATCTATGCCTTTAGGTTGAACGAAAGGCTTCTTTGTCGAAGTTTCAAGCACCGTTATCAGCGTATAACAAACCCATATCATTAGTATAACCCCGAGAAGGGCTTTTATGATTATATGTCGTCTTGGCATCCTTGCATACTCGATGAATTCTACACAAAGCTGTCGTTTGGCATTACTAGCCGCCATGTTGAGCGCATGACTTTCAAGCTCGATTCATATGCATTTATTTTCTGCTTGGCAGAGTGCGCACAACATGCGGCCCACTACGTATCTGACTAGAGTTCTATCTGACTGGATGATATGAATGTGCTGCATATGTTTAATAATATAACTTTATTTAACCACGGTAATACATTCAGCTAAGGCTGCTTTTCAAGTAGCCGTTATTACCTCTAAAGAAAATCAACACGCTTCTCTCTCGCGTATAATAGATCTCTTTACCTCCATATGCAAATTGCCCATTTGTAATCATGTGATGTTTTCATCTTTTGAAATGGTTTTATTCATATCCACGTGAAAATGCCGAAAAAAATGAAAGACAATGTTTTTGCATACGTAGGAAACGTAGGTAGAAAGGTCTATTACTGTTTTCACATCTATTTTAAAGTTCTGTAGTGTTATTAACTAATAGTGCGTGTACACTCGCGTTTCGTTTAAAATTTAGAACTCAATAACAGGTGCAAGTATAGTGCAAATGTCACAACAGTATATATTATTAGAGGCAAACAGCACATTGGCAGTTATGCACATCCCTAGGACGTACTATAAGTGTATCGTATTATCCTGAGTTACCGGTCCATCAATGAAAAAAAAAATCTATATATATACGCAGGAATTATTCTTTTCTTTTTTTACCATGCTGTGCTAATATAGACTGAAAGGTTATTTATTATCGAGATATAATAATGCCTCCAGGAACTAAATAACACATAATATATTCTAAGTCCATCCATGCATTGAATCTATAACGTTATGTAAATACAACTACCTGCTTGATTATTCTTTGCAAACGTTTACTTAGTATCACGGCGCTTTAGCATTAATACAAAAGGAGAATGCAAAGCTTTATGTATCATCAATGAAAACTAATTTGCATACATTGGTACCCTAATATTTTCTGTGATCCGACTCGCACCTAAGCGTCTGAAAGTCATACAGGTCGGCCATGTTTGCTCTTGGCGATGATTCCAAGAATCCTCCAAGTTCTGTACACCGCAGATGTTCGCCGTTGCGTTCCTGTCGGTCTTTGTATATGCTTATTCCTGGTTCTTCTATCAAACGTTCTCTACGCACCAGAGAGCTTCCACGCTCTTTTTCAGCCCAAACGGATGGACGACAGGCTTCGTGTCATCCACCGCGAGCTTCACCTTATGATGAAGAAATTGGAGGACCCTAAAAGAAGGATGACATTAGTTGAGTACTCGCAAAGGGCGCATCACAAGAAGCCAAAAGTCGTCCTCTGTTTCACTAACTTCTTCTACAAGAAACCTTGGGACTGGCTTCCGAATTCGTGGGCATTTAATCACTGGGAAGGTATATCGTGCCCATATTTTAATTGCCGTTTAACGTATGATAATCGCGAATTCAAGACGGCCGATGCGGCTATTTTCCACGCTAAAGATATGCCAGGGAGAGTTGAGATGTTTAGGTTCATAAAACAAAAGCCAAAAGCGCAGAAATGGGTCTTCTTTGCGTTAGAGAGTCCGGAATACAGCGAAAGATCAAGGTGGTTAAATAATTTTTTCCATTGGACTTTAACGTATAGACGAGACTCTGATTTTTTTAGTCCCTACGGTTATTACTATGAAATCCACTCTGGTATCAAAGACGCGGATAAAACAGTCGCTAAAATAATGAACAGAAAGGATCGATTTATCATGTGGGCCGCAAGCCACTGTAGTCTACCAAGAGAACGATTCATCAAACAACTAAACAAGTACATTCCCATAGATATTTACGGCGTTTGCGCAGAAAGAATGGGTTTAAAACCTGCTGGAGTGTGCAAGTTTAACGCGCCGGAATGTACTAAACTCAAAAGGAGATATAAATTCCTTCTAGCGTTCGAGAATTCTAATTGTCGAGACTATGTTACCGAAAAGTACTGGGGTGCTCTCAAGGAAGGAATTGTACCCATAATTATAGGGGGCTCTACTTATAATGCAGACATGGCAATCCCAGGGTCGTTTGTCAACGCAATGAATTTTACCTCAGTGAAAGCTCTTGCAGAGCAATTGAATTATTTGAACAGAAACGATGAGGAGTATAGGAGGTATCATTTTTGGAGAAGGAAATATAAGCTCGCTCGGTTTGCTCCTTGGGTGTGCACCCTCTGCGCGGCGCTTAATATTAACTACAAGAAGACTTATATCAACAATTTGGGTGACTACTGGAGTAAAACGAAGCAATGCGGACTGACGGATAATCGCATCGAAAAGATTGTGGATGCGGATCAAAAGGTTGGATTTCAATAAAAGGATGATCAAGTTATTAGTGTTTAGTCACTTTTGTTTTGTTATAATGATGATGACGAGAAAGATACGGTTTACCCAAGAAGGACCCACAACGCGCGCGTTTCTCGATTTCCGATTTGCTCCCAGCTAATGCGCTATCCAGTTAAGCTTGGAGCGCCTATAGTTTTGTCGTTAAGTTTTCGCGTTTGTTTGAGTGTCTGGAAAGCACGTTGACAAGTGAAAGCTCGGGATTTTGAAACTTTGTCGCGACATTCCTTTTATGAGTACATAAAAGTTTATACCACAATGCGCGCGTTTCTCGAATTCTGATTGGCTCTCAGCCATGGGTACATAAGAGGACATACCACGGAACGCGCCATCATAAGCGCGCGCGCTAAAGAGAACCAACGAAAACACCGTTTGGCTGCGCGCGCGCTGCTTTTGCCTTTTTATTTTTGCCTTTTTGTTGTGGTATAAAACAAATGTCCTCTGATTTTCCGTGGTATGTCCTCTTATATACCACGGAATGACGAAATAAAGTGGTCAAAATGTACTGCGGACCCACTCGGCTGCGCCTCGTGAGTCCACAACATTTTGACCACTTTATTACGTCATTCCGTGGTATATAAGAGGACATACCACGGAAAATCAGAGGACATTAGTTAAATGTCCTCTGATCAGCGCGCGCACCTGAAGAATCAATAAAAGCTGTTTGTCGCGCGCGTTCTGTTTTTGTTTTTGCCTTCTTGTTGTGGTATAAAACAAATGTCCTCTTATTTTCCTTGGCATGACCTCTTATATAACAGGGATTGGCGAGAGATGGATGGCAGATTTCCATTTTTTTTCTCCGCTTCTTCAGGGTAACGTTCACATTGGATATTCCATTAGCACTTTAACTTACACATAAGGTTATATTCATTATCTTCATCACTGAACTTAGTGCTTCGCGGACACAGTATTGCCTGAACATTCACATATTTCCTGACCATAGCATGGCCCTGTGTACCATAGCATGACTGTGTGTACCATACATGACTGTGTGTACCATTGCATGACCCCGTGCACCATTGCATGACCCCGTGTACCATTGCATGACCCCGTGTACCATTGCATGACCCCGTGTACCATTGCATGACCCCGTGTACCATTGCATGACCCCGTGTACCATAGCATGGCCCTGTGTACCATTAGGACACTGTCTACAAGGCCGAAAATGCTCAGAGCTTCCTAGTATGGCGTTCGTATTAGCACGTACGCGCAACAAGGCGGGCGGTCGCATTTTACACGCGCTGTAGCTTACTTATTAAGTGATCAGGCAAGCCAGAGAGCAAGGAGTTACAGTTATCTAATTTCGAGGAAAGAAATGCGTGTACCAGAGTTTCTGTACTGTTTCTGAAAGGCAGTTTCTAATATTGAAGGGTTCCCGGCAGGTTGTTTTTAGCATCTGTGGGAGCGTAGATGCCTGATAAGCCCGATCTTCGTATAGCACACGTCTCACACGAGACTGAGAGCTGTCTGGCTGAGGCTGTAGCTGGATATCACGTAGAGCAACAGGTGTTATTTGATGTTTGGCTCCAAGGAAAGTGTGGAGCAAGGTAGGGAAACTGCTAGCTGTCGACGTACAGCAGGCGAGACGAATGACGATGGTCAAGAATTACTTCTTGCGACTACTGAATTTACGCTTCCAGCAGGTGCACCGCTATCCCCAAGCCACGGGGGAACATAACCTCCCAACTGGTTACTGGTCAGTCATCCTCCATAGGTCCTCCTTGGTGATCTTTTCCTAAGGATTTCCTCAAAGTCGAACATCGTTTCTTCAAAGTCGAATTTTTTTACTTCGAAGTCAAAAGTGAAACCTAAAGGCATGCGTGACCCTCCTCGACGTCCGAACAGACATCTATTGATGAATACTTGAACTTTTCCAAGCATGACCTTGGTGGCCCGCCACGTTTCTGAGCCATAAAGAAATACTGACTTGACAATGGTGTTAAATATGCATAGCTTTGTTGTTGTTGTAATGTCTCTGGCTTTCCAAACCTTCTGTTTGTGTTCAGGTTTTTAAAACTAAACTTAAAACACACCTGTTTAGTAAACATTTTGTTTAATTTGTGTTTTCAATTTTTGCTTTTCTTTCATTTATTATCATCTTATCCTGAATACAATTTTAATGTAATTTTATATAGATAGATAGATAGATAGTTTATTGTAAAATATCTGGCAGCTTTTACAGCTGAATTGCGTATTTACATAATATAAATATAAAACTATAATAATTTACTACAAATAATGATATAAAACCTAAAAATTTCACCTAAAATATATACAGTACTATAGAAAACTCTGAATATGATTACACCCCGCTAACTTTTGTTTTCGTCATTGATTCTACATGACCGCACAATGAAGCTGTTTTTGAAGCGTTCCGTTTTGCAAATGGGCATTACAAACTGCCTTTTGCGCCGTAATTGGTAGCGGGACGACCCACAGAATGGCAACAAGCTATGCAGGCGGTGGGCTGGGTCGTTTACGATTGACGTAAATGTCTTATTACATAAAGCTGCCATATAAACACTAATAGATACGATATTAGATAGTTCAATTGCATCTTCATAGGGCAGACCTGGACAAATAATTGAAAGAGCCCGTTTCTCGACACGCTCCAGTTCTTTCCTAAGGTACGCTGGTAGGGCGTGGAAAAACACTGGCGATGCGTAAGTTAAAACTGATCGTATGCACGAAGTGTAAAATAATATCAACTCGTGCCGTGGTACCCTTGCCCTTTTCAATTGTATTAAAAAATACATGCGCTTAGACGCTTTCTTGATAGAATTATCAATGTGCTCATTCCATGTGAGGTCACTTGAGATCGTAATACCGAGTAGTTTGGCGCTTTCCACCATTTCTAGCTCTTTGTTATTTACAATAATGGGCGCGAATTGAGGTTTGTCCTTTGCAAACGATATCCTAAGCTCTTAAAACTTGTCACTGTTTAATTTATTCTGTTCTCATGCGACCACTGAGCTACAGTATCTGCAATTATTTGAGAATTGCTACTGGTTCCTTTTACAACGGTCTCAGATGTAGTTGTGTCGTCTACATGCTTCCAAATATTCCCTACATTATTGATTTCTAAGTCGTTTATAAGCACTAAAAACAACCATGGACCTAGTTTCGTTCCCTGGGGCACTCCGGAGGGGACTGAGCCCCACTCAGAGTAACATCCCTCGGAGAGTTTGATTCTCTGGGAACGGTCGCTAAGAAAATCAATGATCCAATTGATTATTTCAGTCGGCAGATCTAACTTGCATAATTTTTTGTACAAGAATCCTATGATCTATAAGATCAAATGCTTTCTTATAATCAAAAAGTGAAACCCTAATAGTCGCGCTGTTGCCGTCACATCCTTGGGTCCAATGGTGAAGCATGTGTATGAGCGCTTGTGTTGTCGAGGACTTCGGGACCGCACCGTATTGGCTTGGGTCTAGGACTTTCAGGACCGCAGATTTAACGTAGTCGACTACGACGCTCTCTTCGGCAACCTTTGACATGCACGGGGTGAGGGAAATCGGAGTGGGAAATCGGCCTTAAGTGTTTCTTAAGATCTTCCACCGGTTTCACTTTTGGCAGCGGTGAGACATCGGCAAACTTCCAGATCTTCGGAAGACGCTGTTCTTTGAACGAGGAGTTGATGATTCTACTGACAGGGAAAGCCAACAACTCCGCGTACTCTTTGAGGAGCCAGTTAGGTATTTCATCCGGGCCGCATGCCTTAGAGGGGTTCAGTGTGGCCAGCAGCTTCATTATCCTCAGCTCAGATACCTCAAGCAGCTTGGACGAGTCTGTTTGTACAGGGAACTTGGTCAGCGGCTGCTCCAAACGATATTCTTCGAGTGGTTCAAGGAACGCCTGGTTGATAATATTTGCAAGTTCCTGGTTATCGCAATTCTCGAGTTCTTCTATGTGAATGTGGTTGGAAACATTGCCCGAGCTAGACTGAGATCCACAAAGGCGTTTCACTTCCTTCCACCAAAGCTTAGGGTTTTCATCCTTCATGTGCTCAACTTTGACTTTATAGAAGGAGGCCTTGCATGATTTCAATATATTTTAATGATATAAACTTTTTAACTTTTATATATATATATATATATATCTAATATACATATGGCTCAATCTGCAGACAGTACTGTTTCGCCCTTTGTGGACTCATCAGTGCAGAACAGAGAAGAGAATAATGAGAATGTAACAAGGCAAATTAAGAGGTTCACTAATATACATTTGTAAGAGCATTGAGGTAATATAATGCTCCAAATACTTATTATTATTATTATTATTATTCTGCAAGATGTTAAATGCTGCTCCATCTTTCCCAATTCTGGTTTTGACATCATCCTCATTGCCTCCATTTCCCTCCATACTCACTCTGCTTCCAAGAAAGTAAAAGCTGAAACTTCTTCAATGTTTCCCTCCAGAAGTAGAGGTTTCTCGTTATTGTTGTTAAGCCTCATAGACTATGTCTTATATCTTTACTAACAGATAGTCGCAATCTTTTTGCTGCCTCCTCCAAGCAACCGATCTTCTCTTGCATCTGACGGTGACTATGTGACAGTAGGGCGATGTCATCAGTGAAGTCTGTAGGTCGTCGAGCTGATTCCACCATGGATGTCATTTTTTCTTCCTTCTGTGTTTTCCCTCATTATCCAATCCACAGCTAGCAAAAATATGAAAGGGGATAATAAGCAACCCTGCCGAACGCCTGTATTAACTTGAAACTTGGACATCCAAGAACATTCTCTATTGAAATAAATTTTAGATTGTCACACTTGCATTGCTACTTATTTTTTTTTTATCGCTTGATGATTTTCGTCAAGGCGAGCTAACATCGTAATTTTACATCTGCCAAAAAGAAGTGCTTTTTCGTTAGCACGCAAATGAAAAGGAGTCTTAGTGTAAACGTGATCCTCTAGCAGAAACATTTGTGTGAATGCTTCATCCTTGCTCATCTCTTCGCGCAAATTTATGACAACCGGACAGAGTGCGCAATCTGTGTAGTTCATTCTTCCTCGCCTTAAGTTGTGAAAACCGGACATAGAATTTACAAGTGCTGGTCGCCTTTTCGTACAAATTTGAGCGAGCCCGCAGCAGAGCGCACAAATTTGTGCAGCTCGTTTGTGCTCGCCTTTTCGCACAAATTTGTGCAGCTCTTCTTCGCTCGCTTTTGCACAAATTTGTGCAGCTCTTCGCTCGCCTTTTTGCACAAATTTGTGCAGCTCTTCTTCGCTCGCTTTTGCACAAATTTGTGCAGCTCTTCTTCGCTCGCTTTTCGCATAAATTTGTGCAGCTCTTCTTCGCTCGCTTTTGCACAAATTTGTGCAGCTCTTCGCTCGCCTTTTTGCACAAATTTGTGCAGCTCTTCTTCGCTCGCTTTTGCACAAATTTGTGCAGCTCTTCTTCGCTCGCTTTTCGCATAAATTTGTGCAGCTCGTTTGTGCTCGCCTTTTCGCACAAATTTGTGCAGCTATTCTTCGCTCGCCTTTTCGCACAAATTTGTGTGAACCCACAGCAGAGCGCACAAATTTGTGCAGCTGTTCTTCACTCGCCTTTTCGCACAAATTTGTGTGAACCCGCAGTAGAGCGCACAAATTTGTGCAGCTCATCTGTGCTCGCCTTTTAGCACAAATTTGTGTAATGCTGACAGAGCGCACAAATTTGTGTGGAGAGGCGAACAAGGTATAGAACAGCACAAATTTGTGCTGGTCCTCCTACACGCCTCTCTACACAAATTTGTTCGAACCTGACAGAGCGCAAAAATTTGCGTCTGCTCATCCTTGTTTGTCTTTTCGGCAAATTTTGTGGATTTACTTGGAACGTCGAATGGTCCCCTTTTCAAGGTTTCAGGTAAAGTATGATATAAATGTTAATTGCCCCCTTTTCAGTAGGAACCATGGATGCTCTTTCGATATTTCATAACCAAGATACGTCCCATTTAATAAAAACAATACTAATTCAGTGATTACTCGTTTTCAGACTATTTCCTTGCAAGAACGACCACTGATATTCCTAAAGTATATGATATGAACGTTTTGTTCACACTCAGGGTCTTTTCTAGTAATTGAGGAGAAGGTGCTGCCTTTGCTCTAACATCTGCAAATGGTTAGACCTTCGCGTCTTCTCGGATAAGGACGTTAAACCGTAGGCCCCGTCTCTCACATACACTACACTAACCGGAATCAGAGGGACGTTAAAGAACCACTAGGACCGTCGGAAGTTGCCCAACCTCAGTGTCACAGAACTCACAATACTAACGCACACTCATGTTTATAAAGCTGGTTCTTATAGGATGAGTTATCCGTTAATGTAAAGCGCTTTGAGCGATGTTAAAAGCGCTATATAAGCAATTTATTATTATTATTATTATTATTGTTATTTCAGTGTCTAATGGCAAACGAAAAACGCGATGGAGCGCGCATAAACGGTCAAATAGAGGGTGAATTACTCATTTGCTGATTTAGAAAATACAAAAAAAAGTCCCTTTCGGATAAGTTGCCCAACACCATTGACCCCAGACCGATCAAAACGACCAATACATGGCTGTAGCGTATGCTGCCTGTTTCATTAAAAAGACCGATAAAGGCCTATCATAACATTTATCATAAGTCCCATTTTTCGGGATACTTGTTTTGATCCAAAAATTTTTTCCGAGGCAGTGATTTATCAAAAGTCTGAAAAACGTCCCTATAGCAAGGCAACCCAGAGAGGGTATATTTCGCAGAAATGACCGATTTGTTAAATTTGTTGCTGTTGTTAAGCACTGAAATTTAAGTAAAATGACCAGAAAAGGTAAAACACTGAATGATTTTCCTGGAAAATGCCCAATTTTAGAACAATTATGGGAAAAGTGCAAAAGTAGGTGGTAGGTGGTAGGCGGTTGTTCAACACAATGAATGTATGCGCGCGCTGCATGTCGGTAAATAAGCGACAATTTGGACTCGAAAGAAAGTGCCCAGACCGTGCGCGCTGCATCCTGGTTATTGAATGTGTAAACAAAAAAAAAACAAAGCAGTGCGTCGGCTCCTTTTACAATTGATACACTCTAGAGTACACTTGACTATATTTCGATGCAATATCGCCACAGGGTGCCCAGCAGATATATAAAGAATGGCTGGCATATGTATAGGTAAATGTCATTACTTTCTTCGATAAAAAAAAATATCTCGGCCTAATATTGACGACGCCACTGGATAGTGAGCACGATTTGAAATAATGAAAAGATTCTTTGTGTATTTCTTCGCCGCGTGACCTCAATAAAAGCAACATTTACTAGCCTCTCTCTTAGCTTCGCGCGTGATTTCCGAGGAAGCACGTTTATAAAATCGTGCCTTGATCTGCTTTTGATTGTCAGGTAATACTGATAACTCAAGACAGCAGGAAGAGATGCATGTATTTAATGTATTGGACGCATCGAGAATCTATAAGGGCGTATATTTACAAAACAAAGCATTATGTGACGGAAGTAAGATGGAAAGTACTAGAAAAAGTCATAACACTCGCTTTGTCATCATCTCGCTAGCTTGACTGAACTCCTTTGTAGAATTTTATCCTTTAGTGTATGTGACACGGAAATACTTTAAATGTTTCATGGTTACTAGAAATATGTACGTAAAAGTTCAGATATGAGTTGAAAGATCACGAAGAGCAAATTTTAGTATAAAAGCAGATTTTTTTTTTTAAAGAACTTTTTAGGATAATCAAACGACAAAACACAGCCATTTCGTTACGACCATAAGAAATTAAAACAGATGACCCATTCATATCTCATCATTCCTTACAATCAAATAGATTAACGTGACTGATATATTCTAGTACAACTGCAATTATTTTGTCTAATTGCAATTCTATTTAGTTTCTGGTTTGAGAAAAGTCGATTTATACAGGATTAAAATTCATGCTCTTGGCGGACGGTCTCTCTGTGGCGAAATAGATTGTTGCTACGTGTTGGCGTTATGTCAAGGATAGGTCAAGGATAGCGAAAACGTGACAAAAAGTAGCGTGCGTCTGAAGTGGGTTTTGGATCTTTGGCACTGAAACGTATCTTAGTCTTCTTTGAGTCGAGTATCAGTAGAAATCATTGCTCTTGGCGGACTTTCCGGTGTGTCAAAAAGTCATTCATTTTTGGTGGGTATTCAAATGGGCGGGAAAGCGGCCTGGGAAAAAGCACGATCGAAAGACGAGATGAGACCCGTCCACCACTACACCGTTTTCAAACGAAAACGGGTACTTTTTACTCCGGATACGGTCTATCGTCCACACTACAACGCCGAAAACGATCACCGAAAACGGCGAAAACAATACGAAAATGATAAGTGTGGACGCAAATCTTTTTTAAAACGTTGCTGGTTGCAAAAAGTATCCGTTTTCGTTTGAAAACGGTGTAGTGTGGACCTAAGACCGTCTGGTCAAACTCAGAGAACTTTATTGCGTGTTCCCATCCCCCAACGCTTCATCGTGCTAGCGAGCTTTCCCACGTGGAATTAACAGAGAAAGCGCGGCGCTCCTTTAAATTCCAGTGAATTTCACACGTGGCCAAAGGTTCGCCGTCATTTTCCCCTCGAAACAGTTCGAGACGCTTGCTCGCTGGGCTGCGCCCTTGCCAAGAGGCAGAATACAGTGGCGGATCGAGGATTTTTTCAAAGGGGGAAGGAGGGGGGGGGGGGGGGGGGTTGTAGCACTAAGTTGGACTGTTATGACCCGTACTGAGTCGAGTTGTTTTGGAATGGAAAGAGATCAAATAACTACTAACTACAAATAACTCACTGAGATCAAATAACTACTAATCTATGACTCTCATAGAGGGAGGGGGGAGGGGGGTGCAACCCCCACTACCCACCCCAAAATATCTTCAAAACTCTTTCCATTCCAAAACAACTCGACTCTAGACGCGATTTCCCCTGTGAAGTTAATACACATTTTCGTGATGAATTTTAAAACGATACCGTATTTTGTGAAATTGTCACGTTTTCCTACGTCATAACACGGTTTATGAATTTGTCTCTAATACCGCATGTTAGGCCACAAATGGGATTTCTTTGTCTTCTTAATTTTATGTTCAAACAGGTGCTTAAAGTGGGTGTATTATGATGAAAGAAACCTAGTTTTAACAGGTTTTGTTTTCATAATTTGGGTTCTTTGCTTGCTTAATCCCGGAATTCATGTATTTCATACATTTGTAAGAGCATTGAGGTAATATAATGCTCCAAATACTTATTATTATTATTTTTTTAGGTTTCACGAAATGTCGCGAACGGTCTCCAAAATATACATGAATCAAGATCTCGGACGAGAACAAAAAAAATGTTGATCAGTTTGCTGTTCAGTCTGAAATAAGTAATGCAGAACTTTAATCGACCTATTAATTTCAAATTAATCATCGATAGTATTTTTGACCTAGACTTTATGCATTATAATCTTTTGCGTAATTTCAGCAAGCAATATAAACGAAGCCTTCGAACTAGCCGCGCGCGCGCCCTAGTTTTGGCGCTCCAAATGTAGTCTTTTCGGGGTCTTTGTCCATCATCGGAACTTCAAATAAAACGACATAGAATCCCTCGATTCATTTCCTTACAAAATATCAACAACGGGTGGAAACTTGCGAAGAGATATGAAAGGGCTATGGGTTTTCAAATTTTAATTGTTATGTTGGAATAAACTTTCTCTTAAAACGTTTCCGTGGGCGAAGGTGATACAATAGTGTGGGAGGGCGAATATATGTGAATTGCGAAAAATCTTTCAATAAGCGAATAGCTTCGCATAAGTCTTTGTGCTGCTTAAAAAGAATACAAAGGCAAATTTACGTAAGGTTTTGCGTAGTTAACCCATTGTTAAACTGTAAAATATTTTCTAGAATAAAATTTAAAATTAAGGTGAATCGCACGACGAGTCGACGAAATTTTTGCTCCCAGCAAATTTCGTAATATTTGTGTTTTCTTTTAATTATAGTTTTGCTGATGTTTTACTACATAACTCTTCCGGTAGAATACAAGATCCCCTATAGATAACATGTAGCTAACACCTAAAGAAACCTTTAAGTAAGCCTCATATATATTGTTAAAGATACTGAGAATTTGATTAAAATCTGACAGCAGGGAGGGAAATTCACTAAACCAGCTACAATAGCGGAGATATTGGATTCAAAACCTCTCGGATATTCGTTCTTTAAATATTGAATACTGACATTTTCGTTCGTTGTGATATACCAAAAAAATGACTTTCTTTCCGCAAAATGTTCCCTGATATTTGTTTTACCGGTTCACTTCCCGGAAAAGGAAAACCCGCTGTAAACCCAAAGAAAGATTGTATCCTCCCTTTTTGATGGTTTTTTGTTATTTCTTTTTTTTTTTCAGTAAATCGTTGTTCTGAAAATATTGCTCAATTCTAATTCTTGAAAATGAGACGGTTTCGAACGCATGCTCGGGGCGGTGTTTGCAATTTGCCACAATTTCAATTCTATTATTTCTGCATAATTACATGCTAGTTCGCCTCTGCAATCTCGTTTCATTCGTAGCATATAAGACGATACAAATCGTCAAACAACTAGCTCTTTCATTGTAGAAATACATGAGTAATGGGAATATGTAAACTTCACATAAATGGCGTAAATAACATTAAAAAGGTGAAGAAGGTCAAATTGACAATGTATAGTTGACGTTGACAATCGTCGTTCAAATCTCTCTTCAATTTTCATTCAAAAAAGAGGGATTTTAATATATCGAAACCACTTTATAGAAATATATATTTTCCTGATTTCATAGTACTTTGAATATAAATCTCTAAGAAGGAAATCCAGTCAAATTGTTCCGGCTTCTCCAATTTTCTAAAATGAAAAGTGAAAAACTGAGAATGGATTTAAACGAATGGGCGGAAATGGAATAAGTGTATACTACATATTGTAATAAATCAACAGGATTAGAATTTGACAGAAATTTAGAATATAGCTAAATTATGACAAAGATTTTCTTATTCCCTTCGACGTTTGAAGGCTTTACGTGTTGCATTCAACAATACGAGCAAAACAGGCGTGTGAAAAAATACTCTTCATTTGAAATATGCATATTCGGGACGCGTCTTTTACAAAGGATAGAAATTCACTCTCATGTTAAAGCCACAGCTATTGTTTGATTGATTACATGAAACATGGCAAACAAAACGCTCATATAATGCGCAGCTTTCCTGAAAAATATATATAATTTTATTCCAGCCCCTTAGGTCACACACACGGTCATAATATAGCCCAAGTAGTTATTGGACGAAAAGTTAGAAAATTGCAAAGTTATTGCATAAAAATATCCTTATATATATAGGTTAAGATTTCAAATCAGATGCTATCAAAACGCCTCCATAGTCATAAAATTAATGTCTTAAAATAATGAGGATTTCTAGTAGCGTCCAAACGGCGACGATCCCCAGCAAGGCCATTATTAATTTGAGTATTGTTGTATTTCTCGGTTAAAAATATTTATCATTATAGCATTTTGAGGTTTTAAAAATTGCATCAAGAAAGGAATTTGATCAAGATCATTTAGCTTTCTTGTCGGAAAGTTCTGAACAAATCATACAAGAGATTGCGCACGATTTATCACTATTACATAATCAAAATTGTATGATGCATCGCTGACTCATATCTCGAATGTCACGCATTTGTGAAGCAGGGAATGCGTGACTGCTATTCTTTGCGTGACAGTGGTGTTATCAGATATGTCGTGATGTGGCAAACACGATTGTCGATGGTGCAACTCGACAATTTCGCCCGAATCCCGAAAAAATCTATCGAAAAATGTTTTCAGTTTGGATAAAAAGTAAGCAAACAAGTCTTTCCATCTTTTGTGAGAAAATAAAATGACTTCAGTTCAGTTTTAGGTCGATGATACCTCTATTTTGGTGACGCGTAGATAATTTCGTTTCGACGAGAAACACTGATATGCAAATCTACCGGAAGTGAATTGATTGGATTTGAAGAATAGATATTGTTCTCTCGACCAATCAGAGTGCGTAAGTAACGTCAGATGACATGGGAGTGACGCAATGTTTCCAAATAAGGGTTTGAGTTGGAGTTGAGTTGAGACCCCATTGCGTCAGTTCTTGTGTCCGCGATCACTTCTTCGTTTCGCAACGACATTGAAATCCTCCTCAGTTTCACCATCATGTACTGTTTACCCGTGCTTGGCTGTTGAGGGGAAGGCCAGTTCGGCCTTCCAGGCTAAGAGTAGTTAGTGTTCTCTCAATTGGGAGTAGCAAGAATTGTGTTCCAGCCGGGTTTTCGCCAGGTTTTCTTAACCAAAACGACACCATATTCGACATCGCTTATTTGCGTGCAACGTCATTGTGCTTAGTTGGCAATACGTACTTATAATCAAGACAAATCGCGGAGAAAGCTCGTCTGGTTGCTTTTTTCGCTTGTTTTGGATCATAGGTAACGGAGAAGAAGATTGAGGGGTTTTGCTGTTTTAATCTACGGGAGTTTAGATGAACAGTACGTCGGCAAGATTTCATCCGTACCAGCGCTATGCATCCAAAACAAATATTGAAACTACTGCGCCATTACCAAACTTGACTATAGGACTGCAGCCAACGCCGCAAAAACGAAATACAGAAGCTCCACAGATATGCAAGGTTGGCAAATACATCCTCCTTGATAGAAATAGCGGAGGGAGCTTGTACAAAGCTGTAGATACAGAGACTCAAACAGAGCTCGCTTGTAAAATTATTGATGTCAACAAATTTCGCGAGACCCTCGCGCCCGTTTTTCATCTCACGTCGCACCAAGGCATAAACAAAGTCGTCGAGATTTTGGTCAGTGACTCTTACGCTTATGTGTTTTTTGAGAGATCTTACGGGGACTTACACAGCTATGTTAGGACACGCAGAAGACTGAAGGAAGAGGAAGCTAGCAAGCTATTCAGTCAGATAGCGAGTGTAGTTGCGCACTGTCACGACTCGGGTGTTGTCTTGAGGGACCTTAAACTTCGCAAGTTTGTCTTTCAAAACCCTGAAAGGTGAGTTTAAACGTTAACGATTGAATTTTTTTATCTAAAGCTCGCTTTCTGTTACTTTTGGGGTCACGTTTTCGCTTTCTAAGGCCAGCATGAGCCTTGTTTCCATGTGGTTTGGTTCTAAGCTTTTGAGCATTGTGTTACACTTTTCTTTTGATGACTTGGAACCCCGCGTGTATGGAGCAACTTGCTGTTGTTAGGGGACGCTTCGGATACCGAAAAATAGACTCTCTTTTATTCCTGTTTAATATTTATTTCGTCCAGCCTCCATTTAGTTTATGTTTTCAGAAAAAAATAGCTTCGCGTGGTTGATAATTTGGTTTTGTTTTCAAGGGTAAAAAAAAGTTACGCGTGACAAAGCTAATAATCAAGAAATTCTGGTTGGTCGAAGGCATTACAATTCACCTTCATTAAAACTGTGTTAAATTTTTTGCGAGTCTCTCGAATAATAACAAAGAAAAACATAAAGAACAGCTGAACTTGAGACCTAAAAGAGACATAATGCGATTCCGCTAAATGATGTGAATTCGGCTTTGTTGTGAAATTCACTTTTCGAGGGGTGACTCATTTCCGGTTTACCCAACCAAGAAAGAAATTTAGTTCCCACAGGATTGGTGTTTTGCATATCTTTATTCAAATGATTTTACCAAGAGTGTTTGGCATTTATTCATGGTTCATTTAATGCCCGTTGTTTCTGAAAATATTTGAATTCGTGCCGGTATGTTGTGTTTCACATGACTTGGCGGGAAATTTCGACCTTTCAAGTCTATTAAATTTTATTATCTGTAGATCTCTTCAGTTGAGCAATGTTCCCGTATTAAAAGCAGAACTCACTTAAAGGATCTTTACTGAGATTTGTAGTTAAGTATGTATGACCTAAAGCTAGAATCTGCTTTCGATGAAATCATTTCCAAATCGTGGCAATTCCACGTGGCAGCGTAAAATTTTCAACGTTGTTTCTTGAAAGTAAACCACGTGTTATATTTCACGCAACTCTCGTGGCCGGGTTCCCGGTTGCTTTTCAAATTTTACAAACAATGAACAAAGGATTTAACCACGCTTTTGCTTTGTTCATTTCATACCCCCAAAAGCCAGCTTGTTAGGAGAAAACCCTTTGTCTGTTAACTCTTTTATTGCAACATTAGGCAGTTAATGAATGTTGCTCTCAAATGGGTTCCCAGCTTTAAAAAGCTTGTAATTATTTTTGGGGATTTAATTGTGTGACATTTTTTCCAGCTGTATTTCTATTTAAAAGCTGTATTTTACCAAAATATTTCTGTAAATCATTTCCCTAGTCACCCTTGTCCTGTAACCATTCAAATTGGTGCAACATTTTCTTTTCTGTTATATTTCTGTTTTAGAGCATATTTTCTTGCCCTATCTTAAATGTTTCTTTACAGCAATTCCTAAACCTTATCCTGTTTGAACATTTAGCAATTGATAAGAGCAATTGAATGAGCTACAATACCAATGGGTTGTAAGAAAGGGAGGGGCTTTCTTTACTTGTGTGTTCATAATACTGTATGGCTAATTACAGTAAGACTAAGCATTTCCCAATTTTGATTGTTTTCCAGACTTCATATTAGAAATTTGCTCCTTGAACTGCATTTTATGACCTAAGATATTTTGGGTGGAATTTGCATGTTTTGCACCCATACCAATTCCCACACCTTAACCTTTCAGGACCTGCTGAGGTGGAGAATTAGTTTAAATAAACAATATTATTTTGAAAGATGAAAAACTGTAAAATAATCCAGGTATTGGAAAAGCAAGCTTTCTTAAGTGTTAAATTTAAAAAGATGAACCATTGATGCAGATCAGTTAAAACGATGAATACAAATTTTAACTTGCACACTTTCTTACAAACTCTAAAATGTCTGCCTTTGTTCTTCAACAATGTGAGCTCTTCACAAAAAAAAGTTGCATGTGCCAAAGGGATCCATGCGGCCATTGTCCACCAAGGCAGATGGTACACAACTTTTGTGAGAAATCTTTTGATAACCCATTTGGGCAAACACCTCAACAGAGCTTAGACAAAGACAAATAGGTTAATGATAGCACAACAAAGTAGTTAGCTAACTAATGTGAGAGGAGGAAAATACTTTGTTAGATTTGTTTTGGGCATTTAAAAGGAGGGAGAGGTTTTCTCTGCATGCTCCTGACAAATAAATAGCCCATAAGAAGGCCAACAGACATCATGGTTGTGAAATTGCCATTGTCTGTTGTTCTTTTGTGTGGTCAATTGTTTCAAAGAGTTTTGAGAACTAATATGAGATGAAAGAAAACATGATCTTCAGAATTGATCCTTAGAATTGTTCGCAGTGTTAAGCAAATCTTATAACATAGCTGTTATAAGAACAGGATGAAGTTAGAAAGAGATAAGCAACATGCTATTTCTTATATTTGTGGTTCTGCTTTTAACTGTATTAGATTATTTCCACTTTTGCAGTCTAATTGCTCAATAGAGTGTGATCACATGTTCATTTCAGTGGCATGGTGTTAAGTTCTTTGTTTCCTCTTCATTGTTTGTGACTGTTTCTTATTTCTGTTTGAAGCTATTTTGGACAGAGATATTGCAAACTGAGTCAAGCTGGGCCAAATATAGAATTTCCTAACATTTTCGTCCATTGATCAATTTTCAAAACACTCATTCTGGTTTGTCCATTGTATTTCTTAGTTGAACTGATTTGAAGACAAAGGCCTTTGTCTATGTAATTGTGAAGTACCAAGTAAAGGGGATTCTGTTCAAATCCTGACTGCCAAAAAAGCATCTACCAAAAAAGCTTGTTTAAATTTATCATAAGGCAAAACTATATTGCATTTAGAGAATTAGCCTGTACATCATACAAAATAATATTTTTTGCAGTTCTGCTGTTGAAATCCCTCTTTTTCTTATCTAAAGAGTGATCTCCACAAATCCATGAAACAAGGTGTTTCAGTATTAGAAAGAGAAAGACAGCAAAGAGAACAATGTGTTTAGAGCATAATTTAGTTTATTGCACTAAAGTTTAATATTATTATTATTAAAGTGGGTTTCTCTGGTTTCTATTCAGTCACAAAGGTTTATGGATTTATGCTCATTTTATGTTCAGCCACAAGCTTAAGAGTTTCAAACAGTACTTAGTTGCAAACAACAGTATAAGGTTACTCTTCAGAAGGGTCCTCTCTTTGTGAGTAATTTGAGATCATGTGCTCATAACGTGCCCCTAGCAGTTTGATAGTATAATTGTGTCACACGGCTGCAAATAAAAAAAAAAGTCCAGTTGATATTTTTTGACAAGTTTCAAAATGTAAGTCGCAAAAATTGAATTTGCGGCAGCGAGTTAGACAAGAAGTGAGTCGCAAATCTTCCACTGACTGACAAAGTTTAGTCGCAAAAGAGAAAAAGTTGGTTGCAAAGGCGACCCCCATGGGCGCAATTTGCAGCCCTGTTACATGATTTTTTTTACAGGACTTCTACTAAATCATTAATACATTATGATTAATCTATGATCAATCTTTATTATTCCAGAACGCAAGTCAAACTTGAAGGTTTAGAAGATGCGTTCCTTCTAGAAGGCCGTGATGACATGTTAGAAGACAAGCATGGGTGCCCAGCATATGTCAGTCCAGAAATTCTCCAGTCTTCCAATGGCTACTCAGGAAAAGCTGCTGACATTTGGAGTCTAGGTGTTATGCTGTACACAATGGTAGTGGGAAGATACCCTTTCCATGACAGTGAACCAACTGCCTTGTTTACAAAAATCAGAAGAGGACATTTTGCAATTCCAGACACTGTGTCGTCCAAAGCAAAGTGCTTGATACACTCTATGATGCGGAGAGATCCAAATGAACGATTGACTGCATCAGAAGTTCTGGAGCACCCATGGTTTAATTCTACTTTTCCTGTAACAAGCCCATGTCGGGTTGACCAAAAACTTGCAGACCAGACAGTGCCAGATCTGGCAACTGATGACAATGCATCATTTTTCATATAAGCAAATTAAACCTGGTTTGCACTAGGGATACAATGACATAACAGGGAAGGCATTATGATGTTTGTCATGGCTTGACAAAATATAAGCATGTCGCAAAGACACGTCTTATTTTGCGACATAAGATGCCACACCCTTCCATTGTGTCATTGTTTTGCCAGTGTGAACAAAGCTTTATGCAGCTAGGCAGATGGTTTTAAAACTAAAGCCCGATCCATATTACAGCGATATACTTCCCTGATGTGCTCTACTGAAATTTTATGTTTGAGTGGTTCATTTTTGAGTTAAGCAATTCTGAACAATTCCAGCATGGAATTTCCCCTTAGCTCCTTGCTAAATTTTGAGCATATTTTCTTTTCTATCCCTTATCCAGTCTTATCCATGAGAAACCCAGTCCATCTTGTAAAAACCTCTGATATTTATTGTACATAACATCCAATAGAGTCAACCTCACAGTCATTGTAACATAACATGTACAGAAGAGTAGGCCAGAATATGAGAGTTTGAGAGTTTTAGTTTTTGAAAAGATATTTAGCTGTAATTGGTTTTGAGAATTTTTTAGCTGGGACGTTTTTGCACGGATTTGTCTATGAAGAAAAGTATGGACTAGTCGGGACAAGACCATATTTACTACTACCCTTACGCTAGCAGGTTTAGAGGGTTGTATTTTTGTTTTCTGTGCTGCTGTCACAGTGTGCAATTCATTGCTGTACTTGGCAAATTTGTTTGCAGGCCTTTATTAAAAAATCCATTTCATACATTGTTGTTCCTTTATTGACTACCATTTTGTCACAACGTTATACTACCATTTGCGTCCGTCCATGATGTGTGGCGATTTTTTCACGCTAGTTTGGGCTGTTCCAAAAAAAAAAAACCTATCGAGAAACTCCAAATTTTCAAAAATTGCTCTAACCCTGTGGAAATTTGAAGCAACCCCTGTGGAAATTCCTCCTTATCTTGTCGGCCTGTGGAAATTCCATAGTTGCAAATGAATACCCCTGTGGAAATTCCAGGGTCAAAATCACAGACCCTGTGGAAATTCCAGGGTGAAACACGGCAACCCCTGTGGAATTTCCAGGTTTCTCCCCGGAGGGGGGGGGGGGGGGGGGGGTCGGACAGCCCTTTTGGAACAGCCCTTTGTTGACTAGTCCTCTGACTATTTTTAAGTGGTGCGTGCTTATTTTACTTTAAAAATATAATTTAAGTTTTACAGATTGTGTAATTTTCTTTTATTACCAAGCGCTAAATAAATTATTGTTGTTGTTGTTGGGCCGCGGCCCCTCCCCCCCCCCCCCCCCCCCACCTGTGCCGTAAATTAACACATTTCCTGGGATTAGGATCGGAACCAAACGAACGCTTCACGCACTTATAAGCTTGACAATTTCTAGTATCGTCGGAGACAGCTTCTTACAAAGCAGGAAAGGATGCGAATGAAACATCAAACAAGACTTCGAACGCCGGACGACACGGCTTTCTTCCGACGTAAACTCACCTTTAGATCACGCTCGTCCCTGGATCACGTGACAGTAGTGCGCGCTGGCTGAACGAGGCATATTGTTGCAGCAACAATGTTGCCTGTTGTTTCTCCACTGTAGATAAAGAGCTCAAAGTTCCCGCAAATTTTCTCAAGTATCGAAGCATAGACTCTCTAAAGTTTTACAGCCGCTCGTGCGTTGAACCGTGAATGAGTTCCTAATATTCCCCCCAAATGTATTAAAACGAGAGGGAAATAGGACAAGAGAAACCTTTATGCGAAAGGAGTAAAAGTGCAGGGAGCTAAAGCGTCAGAAACTTGCAAGAAGCTTTGTTGGGTGCCGGGGGGGACCCCCCATGGTCGGGGATCACGGGGGTTTGGCTTCATTTTGGGTTGGGGTGATCGTGATCTTCAATAAATTTTAGGGAGATTGGGATGTTTTAGGGCCGAAACATGTGTCCAAATTGTTTTCTCTCGTGATTACTCGATGAGAAGACGATAAATTAGAAAGCAGTATTAGTCAAACACGGAAAGTTCATGATGGGTATCTTTACCTGTTACCTGTCACTTTTGTGCCTATTGGCGCAAAAGGCCTCATCTTTTAGGGTATCTTTTAGGGCTTTTTTGATAGCAAATTAATTGAGCCACGCCATGTTTGGTATCTTTTAGGGTGGAAACTGAAAATTTCCGACGATCATCCCCGACCAAAAAATATGGGAGTCCCCCCCCCCCCTCCCCGGGGGGTGTTGGGTGTTCATTGGGTTTGACGCGCAGGAACTACCAGGTTTCTAGTGCCATGTGCATAACATTGTTGCTTCGTTAACCTTGCATAAAGCAGCGCATAAAACTCTTGGTTATATTAAACTATAAGGACACCTGTAGCTAGAAACATTGTAGCCGGACACATGATTCACAGTTTAACCGCGCGGGAAATAGAGGATATTACATGGCCGCGCGGAGATACGAATTTTATCTTCGAGTGTTGAAAATTTATCTCACGAGTGAGCGCAGCGAACGAGTGAGATAAATTTTTAACACGAGAAGATAAAATTCGTATCTCCAAGCGGTCATGTAATGTTCTGTTTATTATATAAACATCAATGAAATACCAAATTCAAATTTTATTTGAGTTAAGCTTAAAAATCGAGCATTCAGCAAAGGCAAGTGTGATATTTTCTGTATTTTCACATGTGAAAATAACATGATATTTTCACGTGTGAAGATATCAAGTTTTCGCGCGGGAGATCACCTGGTATTTCATTGGTGTTTATATAATAAACATTGTTATTAAATTGCGCAAGATGAATTTTGTAGCGGGGACACAAAAAAATGTTTCTTTTTCAGAAAGAATCATTTTGTGTTTCTGAACGCATTACAGTACCTGTCTACGTGACGGGGATGCCATTCTAATGTTGTACAATAAAGCACCTCAACTGGAAAAAAAGCAAATATTTGTCGCAAAAAGTGATGGGATTTGGATTTTTCCTATTGAAAAAGTAAAATTCTAATAAAAAATTACCTTAACAATTAACGCTATAATTGCAACGTTATATATAAAGGGGCGATACAATACAATACAATAATTCTGCCACTGGAACCCACCCACCCCGAGGAAGTATGGGGCATTGGTGGGGATTAAGCCACCACGCCAGAGATTTCCTCCCTGACAGTGCCCGCTACCCCGAAAGCGTTTTCAGCCCGTTTTCAGTTGATTGTCTGTAGCATCGACTCAGACTCCGCGTCCAAAGAATACAGGCGCGGATCCAGAAGACTAAAGTTGACCGGTTTCCTGCACTGATCACGATAGCGGTTTCTTTCTAGCGCTTTAGCGAATCTACCGCCCTGCCCAAACAAAAGCTGAAGCAAGCAGACAATTTGGAAAGCATTGGAGTCACTGAAGTTTGAACAGTCCTCTGACTTCAGACTCTTCACCGTTGTAAGCCATTTTTCAATTAACTAAACTTTTAAAAGTCTTTCTGCGAAAACTCGAGGAACTTTACTCCAAGAGTATTATCATTAAAGAAATTCTGTGTATATGCAAATCTCCTCCAAAAAAGATATCAGAACATCGCGTTAACAATCCACACCCTTCCGGGTTCGGCTGAAGAACAACAAACAGTGGAATGTTGTACTGGTATCAAAACATTCTAAACAATAAAACGAAGGGACATGTTAAGATTTTAGTTATTTTATACTCTAAATATCCATCTACGCTGACGAAATTATGTCAAAATGATATTTCTGGTGACTCTGGATCGAGTGAATAATATATGCGTATATCTGCAAGGCGTTCCTTGCAAAAGCGCGCGTCTCTGATAGAGGCCTGGCACTAATTGCACGCCCGGAAACTTGTCTCGTACGATCTCTGGAAGAAACTTGGAAAATTCCCTCACAGAACACTTGATCAAAACCATGTTTTACTAAAGAAATATCAGCAGTAATACTAAATCAGCCATCATGCCTGACAGAATAACTGCTAGAAGTTTTGTGGACGAAACTAGGGAGGATATGGCCTCTCCTACAACTTCAAATTTCTTCGCTTCTATGAGTTCCTGTAGAAACACAGTCAATCTGCTTGAGGAGGTATGTGCCTTAGTTGTTAGTGAAAACCGACGTCAAAGTGCTCGTAAACCACATAATCGATGCGACTAGAAGGAGTATTATGGGAAGAGATTATTGCATAGAGAATTAATTGTAGGGAAATGGTGAAAAACCGAGTCAAATTTAGACCGAAAATGAGCATTCAGTGCGACAAAACAAAAATGCTCAACAGGAGTAACATTGAAATCATCAAGTAATGAATCACAATTTCAGTCATTTAGGACAATAACGTAGCAGCTGAATTCTTCAATGGGAAATTATTGGTTCATTTTACTAAAGCATTGGGTAAGCCCTAATAGAATCTGCGTTCGGATTTGTGGCAAGTGAAATTGCAAAGGGTTTTGAATCTGCCTGTATCGGTGTAGTGGAATTGAATACAACAATAATAATTGTATAATTAACTTCTACCTGGGATTATATGAATTATATAAAATTCTTCTGTTAAGTTAATAAGCCCTTCGAAACCTAGTTTCAATTACTTGAAAATTAAACTCACTTATAAGACTATTATTATTGATGTTCAAAGGCATATTGAAATTGAAAGGACAACCATTTTGTGTCATACCCAATTTCATAAAAATTGTAAATTCGTTTCAGTTCTTTTGTCCAGAGCTAAGATGAAACAGCAGGCAACATTCTTTAAAATCTGCTTGCAAACTATAGTTACGGTTATAACTAGCAAAATAAAGTAATATCTTTGGACATAAATTCATCATTTATAAGTATATGACAGATCTGCTGCTCAGATTTGAATAATTTTCATTTAATATCACTTGATCTAAAATCAACTAAAGGCAGGTATCAAATGTCACTTGAATTTTCTTCATGAAAAATTACAATAATATAAACCAAGGCCATGAATAAAATAGAGAATATGAATTGTGGCACTAAAAATAAGACATTATCAGAGTAATATACAGCCCAGAAAAAAATAAATAATTTGGCATTTCCAGATCTCAGTGATATCGCTTGGTATTTTTAACCTCTAAAAGGTTCTCATAAATTAAAGTACGTCACCCAAAGTCTGAGTAACAGACACCTTTCCAGAGTTGTTTTTAGTCCGTTTGAGGGATGTCAACCCTAAGACTTCAGAAACAAAGTCAAGTTTTGAATTCTCTACAATACCGCTGAATAGGCATCAACAATGCATAAATACAGTGGGAGCCTCAATTTGAAGTAAAAAAGTTGTGAATACCTACAAGAAACTGATGAAGCTTGAATTGAGACAATAGAGAGAGCCCTTAGGATTTCAGATAAAATTCAAAATGTCAATGAGAAAATTCCAAGAATAAAAACCAGGAGAAATACAGTAACTACAACACTTTGCAGTTGAGTGTGACAGAGCCAAAAGGTTTGTGATAAAGTTTGGGTGTCAAAGCAAAACGTTTGGGTGTCAAATCTTTGACGTTTCCTGGAGCAATGTCATGTTATCCAGTAGCAACTAAGCATGCAAAGGTACAAACAAAAGGCTCTGCTGGTATGCTGACTTATGCACAGGCAATTGATTAATCTCATTGTGTGCTAATCGGCATACCAGCAGAGTCTTTCTTTTCGAACATTTGCATGCTTAGTTGTTATTGGATAATGTGGCGCTATCCTAGGAAACTTCAAAGTTTTTGTTTTGACACTAAAATTTTATCCCAAAACTTTGGCCCTGTAACGCTAAACTGAGAAGTGTAGCATATGGAAAATTTTGCTGGAAGACATAGGAAATAAATGATTCTGGAAAGTGAACTCAAATCTGAGATCATGACTGTCCCCACCCACTTCTTTAACTCCTGCTGCTCCCACTAACCCACTATGTTTCAACTGACTAAGGGAACTTTAGTTGCAGTTTTGCTCTTTATAGCAGGGCTGGAAATTAGGAAAAAATGAGGTCGCATTTTTGACAATAGTTTCAATTTTTAGATGCATTTTACAGACTGTGGGTGATGAAATTGCTTAAATTTTAGTCGCAAATTAGAAACATTTAGTTGCAAAAGCGACTCATACAGGCACAATGTCCAGCCCTGAATAGGATTTCCTGGAATATTCTGGAATATTGTGTTAACATAAGGTAGAGTGGGAGCATGCCAAAGTGCAATTAAGGAGGAACATATCCAGCAAATGTTGGCTGTTGTCACTGAGGACCCGGATGTAGCTTCGTATGAGATCTACGAGTGGCGTATTTCCCAGTAAAACACTCGTGTCTGTATAAGCTCACTTAGCAGTCTTAGCCAGCAGTCTAATACAGTGGTCACTAATTTGGCATGTTAAACTTCATTTTAGTGTCAATTGCTAATTGCCGTTGACTGACCATCACTTCTAAGCCCCCTTTGAGGTTTGGAGGCATGAATCAATGCAAACTGATTGTTTTTCTTTTCTTGGCAGAGCTTAGACAGTGACAAGACAGTTCTTTCCAAACTCAAAAAGTCCATGAAAGCTTTGCATGGTGCTGGCCTCAGTAAGTGAACAGAAAAATTGATTTGTTTGGCCGACATGGTCTTTTACAAGTTTTTTTTTTTCATCAGCAGGGCTGCATATTTAGAACTTGTCTCTTTGCTGATTAAATTTTTTTATTAATTGTTTGTAAGCATTGCAAAATTGCACAGAGAAACCTAGGGATGCAAACGATTGGCCTTTTATGAAGTCATGAAGTTAATGTGCTATTTTTTAGTAGGGATCGCAAAATCCAATTGAAACAAGTGTCTAAGACCATAGTGTTGTCAACTCCCCTGCATTTGGTGTGAGTCTCAATATTTTGATTCTCGTGTCAAGGTTAAAATTTTGCTTCATTCCTGTACATTTCTGTTCTCCCACACAACTTTCTTGGATGTTTCTTATATATTTGTTGCATTTCTTACAAACACTCACGATTTCTATACTATGAGGGTTGACAGCTATGCTAAGACTAAAGATGACAACCCCCCCCCCCCCCCCCCCCTATGGAAGGGATTGGAAATTCCAGAGGGGTGGGGTGTCAGTTTACCTGATATATTCCATACAAATACTGTATTTTTCTTCAGAAATGCCAGAGGGGTGGGAGGGGGGGGGGGTCATTTCTCAATACCCTTCCGTTGGGGGGAGGGGGGGTATGGATAATTTTTGGAAACACACAATATAAGAAGGCACACAGTTAAATAATTCAGTTTTATATAATTCCTTTGATCCCAGGTCATGTTGCAAATCAAGTGGCAAAGGCAGAGAGTTTGGAGAAACTTGGATCTCAGGCAATCTCAAGGGAAGCAGACACTGGCATTGGTTAGTAAAATGTATAACCTTTTTAGATAAGAAATCTCTGCAAATTTAAAGGAGCATTGCCATAACTCTAGGGTTGATATAGTTGGCTCATCATTCCAGTCCAGTTCACATGAATTGAGAATGACACAAACTTTTAACTGCCTGAGAAGTCCAGGTATTTTTGTCTGCAATTAATTATCAATTGGAATTTGATTTGAAATTGCTTACTAGGCTGAACCCAAACCCACCCCCCCCCCCCCGCCCCCCCCATACACACATACACACACACCAGTTATGGCCTTGCCCATGGATGGAATGATGCCAAAAAAAATATCTGTCTGTCTGGAAGGGGTTGAGATATGACCCCACCCCTCTGGAATTTCAAAATGTATGGATTTTTCCTTGAATCCCATGTTGAAGATTGCTCTTTTCTTTTTAGGGACAACATTCCTGAAATTCTCTGTCATGATGAAGGTGTGTATATTTACAACCTGCACTTACATCATCATACTGTTATCCTGATCACATTGTGCAGGATTTGGGTCATGCCTGGCCTGAGGGAGCTATTTGGGTGAAAATTCACACTATTTCATAAAAGCATTGGAGCGCAACTTTCTATGACTTTATCTGTGAAATAGAGCACTTGTGATATTGTTGGGAGAGACACTCGAAAGGTTAACAATCGGCTCATACTGTATCTCTCCCAACATCATGCATGCTCTATTTCAAGTATAAAATTAAGTCATAGATTATAAAGTCATAATTAAAAAGCTCACTGCATTAGTTGCAACATGTTGTTTTCTTTGATGGTGCCCCTCCCCCCCCCTTTGAAAATGTGCCCACCCCTGTGCTTGGAAATATGGATCTCCTACTGTACTTATACCGTTTTTCTTTTTATCCAGGAATTATCTTCATTAATGAAAGTTCTGGTAAGTGAGCTGGCTGGTGTATGGGCAATTCCTATTTAGCAAATAATAAATTATGTTATTTTGTTGCATATTGGTACCGGTATAATATTTCATTGCTCAACTAAATAATCTTTCCTACTCTAAGTTACAGTAAAAACCTGCATATAAGAACCTGAACATTGAGAACAATATGTCACCGTCGTAGCCAGCATACCTTTTACCGAGGCACTCACCTTAAAAAAAATTCAAAATTATATTTTTCTTACTGAAAGAACGAGAATGAATGTTTTTTAAACCAGCCTTTAACCTTACTCTGCCTCGGTGATGGTTTTTTTTCTGCCTACAGCGGTGTATGTCAGGTAAAATCAGTGCTGTCAGAATATTTTTAAGCAGGCTTTTATTTAAAAAAAGTAGCCTGCCCCCAGGTTGGCTAATTTCAGTGACTCAATTGTGCTTTTGTTTGGGGTCCGATGAAAAGTAGTCGGCAGTGAAATGTAAAATAGCGCTAAGTAGCCGGCAGAGCTCTGGCAGTCGCTGGCTTGTTCTGACAGCACTGCAAAATGTACTGCCCCTGGGTCACGTGACCCAAATCCCATACATTCTGAATAAAATTTTGAAAATTCAACTCGTTGCCATTTGCTCCAGGTTAGAGATTTTAAGCTGAAACTTGGGTTTCTGACTTATATCAATTGGTTCTTTGTATTTCTGGAATTGCTTTTGACAAAACATCTCGTTAAGAGGTAGTTGGGGTCGCGTGACCTGGTTAGTGCAAATGGCCTATTTTATATTATATGAATCTTGCAGCAAACAATTGTAGTAAAAAATTCTTTAGTCTAACCCAGAACAAAAGTAAGGTTCTTATGCAAAGGTTTTTACTGTTCCTAGGTCACTTATCCATTTGCTCAAATGCATTTTTCTAACATTCGTTATTTTTTTCAGTACACCAACTACTACAATTTAATCATGTTTCCACTGGACTCTCTTCTAAAAGGAGATCTAAAAGACATTAAAGGGGTAAGGTAATTTCCTGTTCATTTATTACTTTTTACATTTAGTTTTTCATTCTTTATTCAATTTTTCTTACACCAAAAGGAGTTAAGAAAGCCCTTTGACAAAGCGTGGAAAGACTATGAAGCAAAATGGTGAGTTCCTATAAAGTAGTCGCATTGAGGCCATGGCTACGTGGGCAAGAGGACTTTTCAAGCAGACAAGCTTTGGGCCATTTAGATTGAAGCCCCATTTACATGTCAGAAATTTTTGGCACGGCTCGGATAAAATGGTTCTGGGACTACCTCGCCACGTGGTCCCGGCACAGAACTGTGCCGGCAAAGCCATTTACACAGCGCAAATAATAGCCGAGCCGTGCTATTGAATCCGTACCACTTTTTATCCGAGCCGTGCCAAAAAATACCTGTCATGTAAATGAGAGTTGAGTCTAGATTGAGTCTCCGCTGAATTTCAGCCATCTCTTCGCTCTGGATCGTACCTCACTTTGCTAAAGGAGATGTCTGAATTCACCAAAAGATTTTCTCATCCATTACGTAGTCACTGACCCAAACTTGGTCAGAAGAATCTGATTGGTCTGCCCCATCCCTGTTTCCGTTTCCATGACAATGCACGCACTCCCTCCGACCCAGACACACATATTTGACCAGTTGCATGTGATATTGGTGTTACCAGAAGAGAACTTGTCGGCTCCAAAAATTCATCAAGTTAAGGTGGAGTTACACAATGCAATGTTTTCTGCAACTTGTCTCGCAATCCATTGCGGGACAAGTTGCAAGAGCCATAGCAGCTGATATTATTAGATTGCAATGGTCGCTTTCAACGCATCAAACTTTTTACTATTTGCACGCTAATTTCAAAGTCGTTCGCCATTTTGATTCAGGACGCAAAGAAGATGCGCAAAGATGACCAAGAGGGCTTCTGGGAACGAAATTGCGAAACAAGTTGCAAGATTCGCTGTAACACGCGAGACAAAATGCTGCAATCCGCTTGCGAGAAGTAGAATCGTTTCCAACGGTTGCAGCAACCTGTCTTGCAATGTTGCAGAGGGTGTTACATGCTGCAATGGCTCGTGAAACTTATCTCGCAATTGCTGTTGCAGAAAACTTTGCACCGTGTGTAACGGCGGCTTTGATGGGAGGGGCTATGCATAGCACATGTAGCTCAAAGTTAATATTGCTTTTCATCAATAGCTCAAAAATTGAGAAGGAAAAGAAGAAAATAGCACAGGATGCAGGACTGATAAGAAGTGAAGTGACAGGGAGTGAGGTAACGTGACCCCATTTAAAGAGCGTGTGTCAGCCGCCATTTTGACAGCATAGCAACATACCAAGTCGGAGAAAGCATCCATTTCCATCGGCTGATTTGGAGAATATAGAGCAATCTTCTCGACTGAATTTGGTAAATCAAATCTGAAACTTTGTTTTTAGATGTTTATTTAGAGATTTCTATACGTAATTCGTCTTCTAATATCGAACAAACCAATAACAAAGGAGTGGCTGACACGGGCTCTTTGACAAAGTTTGATTATGAATGATGCGCATCACAATGCTGGTTCTTTTTGTTGTAGCTTTGCAAGGCTCAAAATAAACTTTTGGGCGAGTAAAAAATATACTTTTTGGCGAGAATCTGCTAGTGTCTGCTTGCCCCTGTATTCTGACTGCTAGTATTTGTCATTCAAGTTGCATACTCTAAATTGGCAATGAAATGCACTGGTTTGACGGATTTTAATTAAGCCCAAAGTAGAGACTGTCTGGCAGTTTACTTTTGGGACAGAATCTCCTAGGGTGTGCTTGCCCGTGTATTATGACCGCGTATTATTTATCACTCAAGTTATACGCTCTAAATTGGAAAAAAATGCGCTGATTTTTATAGACTTTTAGCCCAATATGGACTGTCTTTGCAGTTTACTTTTGGGTCAGAATCTCGAAGGGTGCGCTTGCCCGTGTATTCTGACCGCGTATTATTTATCACTCAAGTTATACGCTCTAAATTGGAAAAAAATGCGCTGATTTTTATAGATTTTTAGCCCAATATAGACTGTCTTTGCAGTTTACTTTTGGGTCAGAATCTCGTAGCGTGCGCTTGTAAGTGCGCTTTCCCGTTAATTCTGACCGCATATGATTTATTTCTCGATCATGTTGCGCGCGCTAAGTTGGCCAAAATGCGCTGATTTTTATGGATTTTTGGCCCAAAGTAGAGACTGTCTATTACAGTTTACTTTTGGGGCCAGAATCTCTTAGGTTACGCTTGTCCGTATATTCTGACCGCATATGATTTATCACTCAAGTTACACACTCTAAATTGGCAAAAAAACGCGCTGATTTTTATGGATTTTAGCCCAATATAGACTGTCTTTGCAGTTTACTTTTGGGCCAGAATCTCGTAGGTTGCGCTTGCGGGTGCATTTGCCCGTTTATTCTGACCGCATACTCAATTTGCACGCGCTAATTTGGGGAAAAATGCGCCGATTTTACGGATCTTTTAGCCCAAAGTACAGAGACTGGCTCGCAATTGTAGAAACTGATTGTTTAAGTCGCAAAAGAGGCGATACAGTAAAAACCCGCATAAAAGAACAGATGTTTTGGGGAATCACGCTGATTTTGTTCTTGTATATTGGGTGTTTTCTGCAAAATTAGCCTGAAAATGTTCTTAAGGTGTTCTTAAAGCTGTTTCTTAGCATCAAATACTGCATACACTACCAACCGTCAAATAAAGAATGTGATTGGTAGAAAGGTGACAGTCATTTAGTAACAACAATTAGTCAAGTCTAAAAAAACAATTGCTAAATGTTCCCTGGAATTCCTGCTGTAGAACTGTGTGTGCATGGTCTAGCACATTATATTGATGTCCTCGGTACTCTACCACACAGTGGGTTACTGTGCTTGAATCTAACTGGCAGCAATTCTTTTATACAAGAACAATTTTCATTTTTCAGGTTGCATGTGTTCTTATGTATAGGGTACCTTTTTGACCAAATTTCAGCCTGAGTGTTCTTAAACCACTTGTTCTTTTATGCGGGTTTTTACTGTAGTCCTGCAATTGAAGGTGAACCTCGGAAAATATCTGTAGGTTAGCCACGAAAAACAGCTTCACTTCTGGTGTGAAATTTGTTCATTAAAATTGTTTGTTTTAGATGGCAGAGGAGACGGAACGAGAGAGACGGATGTTTCAGTTGCAAATGTGCGAGGTATGAATAAAACAAAATAGTGATTAAAGGCTGGTTCTCACTGGAACACAATTGCAAGAATATCAAACTCATACATTTCCCTTTCGTGGTTCACACTAGAACGCAAGCGCAAGAAAATCGAGACATTGCGTTCCCTTGTGCTTGCGTCTAGTGTGAATCAAGTGAACGCAAGCGCAAGCAACTAATCAATGTTGAATTTAGGTTTACGCTTACATCACTTTGATTTACACTTGCCTTGCCAGTGAGAACCAGCCTTAACTGGTCAATCAGGGGCGTAGCCAGGGGGGGGGGGGGGGGGGCACTTCCCCACCCCCCCTTTCTCGGGAGATTTTCCCATACATTTAGTGTATTTGCTGGAGAAAATTCCTGGCTACGCCCCTGTCAATAATATGGGATGGAGGGTTATTGTGCCATATAAGCAGGCAGTAGCGGTAATAAGGAGGTTCCCATGGCAACAGTGCCACGGATGCAACCCCAGCACCAGTCAACTCAGTGGAAATTATACTTATGTACCCAGTACAGTTTAGAGGAAAGGAACGCATCAACAAATAATATTTCCTAAAGCAAGCAAACAAGCAAGTACATGGCTCACAGCATAAGTGACCCATATTGCATGCCTGGATCCATGGAATCGCTAGCCACCTGCTCAATAAGCAGGATATAACCTATTCATCTCCCCTTTGGAGAATACAGTAGTTGTATATTGTTGTTTATCTCATCTGAAATACTACTACCTCCTTTTGATCACCATTTTTATTTTTAGTTTCTTATCAAAGTGAATGAGATCAAAGTCAAGAAAAGTGTTGATATTGCGCAGCACCTAGTCGACTTCTACCACTCACAGATCACTTATTACCAAGAGAGCTTACAAGTGCTGGACAGTCTGAGGGGCTACGTAGAAGAGCTGATGCATGAATTACAACAGGTTAGCAACGTTCCAGTCTCCCCCTTCCCCCTTGTAGTCTCCCCCTTGTATTCTCACCCCTTCCCATATTACCAAGAGAGCTTACAAGTGCTGGACAGTTTCAACTCCCCTCCCCCTAGTTTACCCCTTTCCCAAATCACCAGGAGAGCTTACAAGTGCTCTATTGTATGAAGTTGTATTTTCGTGCCTGGCATGTCAATGAGGAATGTAGAATAGTGAATTAGTTTCATTCTTTTTTAGCTGCGTTCCAAACAAGATGAGGAAAGGAAGGAACTGGTTGAAATGAGAACTGAAATTAAGAGTATCCTCCAAGTCGATAAAGAGGTTAGTCACTGTCTCATACCCAGGCATCTCTACGGAAGAGGCAGATTGATAAAAGGCACTATCGATGAGAAAGGTGCTATCGATGAGAAAGGTGCTATCGATGAGAAAGGTGCTATCGATGAGAAAGGTGCTGTCGATGAGAAAGGTGCTATTGATGAGAAAGGTGCTATCGATGAGAAAGGTGCTATCGATGAGAAAGGTGCTATCGATGAGAAAGGTGCTATCGATGAGAAAGGTGCTATCGATGAGAAAGGTGTTATCGATGAGAAAGGTGCAATAGATGAACGAGCAATACATCATGGGAATGAATAGCGTTAAATTAGTTTCCTCGGCCCGAAATCCGCAGGAACGCGCCTGTATACGAGGCAGGGTTAGCCGTGTGTTGAGTGGTCGCAGGTAAAATGTAGCCTGAATTTTGTCGTCTTTTCCCTTCACTCCAAAAGTCGTTGTGCGGGAAAACGACTGAGCGCCGACTTCCAAAGCGTGCCCAGGAATTGCGTGATTTTCAAGATCTTGAGAATGGATTCTGATTGGTCAATTCCTTACTGAACTCTATAATATGTGCGCAATACCATGAATCTGCCTTTGAGTGTTGTTCGCTTGTCGCCGAAAATTATGCATATTATAAAGTTCATTCAGAATTTGACCAGTGAACTGACTTTTCGCTGCTCAAATAAAGCGAGTTTTATAGTACAGTCTACTCAGTGAATTGTTTTTTCACATTTTGTTTTGTTTGTAGCCTTCCAAGGGTGGGTACAGCCTTCATGGGCAACAAGGTGATATGATCCATGGCATGGAGAAATCCGGTTATCTATTCAAGAGAAGTGAAGGGTACGAACTACATGAACTACTAATAATAGACATATTTCGTTTAGGTTTTTCCCCCGGGGGGACTCCCCTATTTTGGGGGCGGGGGTGCTCGTCGGGAACGTTCGGTTTTACAACTAAAAGGTACCAAAAATGGCGACGCTTGGTTGATTTTGACCCCTAAAAGGTACCAACAAGACGTATTTCCACTCGTAATGTTCTCTCGTATTTTTTACGAGGGAAAATCCGTCTGAAATTCGGTCTACCGACAAGTGTGATTTGCTTGATTTGCTAGAACGGACCTCTAACATGAACCTATCTGGAAAAAATTGCAAGTTTTCCAATTTTACCCCCTAAAAGGTACGGCGAGTACCCCCGCCCAAAAATAGGGGAGTCCCTCCTCTCAGGGTTGTCCCATTTCAGATCACGTGGCATTCCCATGAGTATTCTATTGTAGATTCACAACCTTGTAGAATTCAATATGTTTTGTGATTTTATGGCAGACTTCGGAAGATGTGGCAGAAGAGATATTGTTCTGTACGTGATGGCCAATTCACTTTAGCACATTCTCCGGTAAGCACTCCAACTACCCTCTGCTACTAAATTTCCATGCACCCTTGTACCCTTGGGGTACCTACTTTTCATGCCTGCTATTGTGGACGCAAGATATGGAAAGCATTAGGGCAAAGTTTTGCGTTTGCTGATCTTTCGTCTCCATCTTCGTTTTCTCTTTACAGACAAGTCGACCGACCCAAACGCTGAATTTGCTTGTCTGCCAAGTGAAGGTAAACAACAACAACGACAACAACAATAACAATCATTATTTTGTGTCTGGACGTCGTGCAAGTGTATTCTGTTTTCTTTCATTTGTGTGTTTGTTACTAGCATTTGTAGCTAATGTCAATTTTGAGTCACATGACATTTTACAGAAAAGTATCTAAGAGTACCCGAAAATCTCTAGGCAATTTCTCTGGTATTCATAAATCATGTTAAAAGTAAGATCCACCGGTCTCACAGAGAAGACCTTAAGTCTAGATTTGTCAGCAATATTCTGTGATCAACAGTCAGAACTAGTGTTTATGTCCTTGGCAAGGGTTCCGAGAGAGCTCGGAAAAATGTTCGGAAAGGGTTGGACAAGGACTTGGGAAAACCAAAAGGTTCTGAAAAAACCTCCAGATTTTAGCCTTTCGAGGCTTGGCAGATATGTAGAATGGGTCTAAGCCACCATCTTTTTGTCGTTCACAGGAAGAAAGTGAGGGGAAAAAGCACAGCTTTACCATTTTCTCAAGTAAGTAGCTCCTGTAATATGGACAAATTACTATGCTCATTGTTTGTCATAATTCCATAGCCCGGATTTCTTGACTCGAGACTGCGGTCGCAAAAGCCACTCGCGATTTTAGTCGCAAAATCGCGACTGAAAAATATAATAAGATGTGGTTCAAGAGTTGCTCTACTTTTATTGATGTCGAAAAAAATTCATAGCTGGTTCAGCGGCTAGGAGGTTGAACCAGTATAACTTTATCTTACATGAACCAGTATAACTTTATCTAATAAACGCAATAAACTAAATCATTTTTTATTCAAATTTTTTTTTGAAAATGCGATTAACTTTCCCATTTTGCGACAAATTTTTTTTTTAATTTCGAGCCCTGCCACACCTGCAAGTGTGGTGGACGTTTAGTCATCTGTTCTTTCTCTATTCTTTTTCTCTGTTTTTTTTTTGTGTGTAGATAACAGGACGTTTCTTTTTCAAGCCGAGGACGAAGCAGACCTAGATGCGTAAGTTCGTCCTTTCTATAAAAATTTATGCACGCCCCGAATGGCCGAAAAAATGTTCTGTATGGGAGAAATTATGGCTTAATCTACTGTTTGGGGATAATCGTGCTCGGCGCTTGTAAGAAGTCTCTCACAGACCGAAACACCGATCCCCCCTCAAAAGTCAAATCGTCCGTCCCTAAGACTGACTAAAATATCTTCTGATGAAGAGTGATGGATTTCACTCGATAGAGCGGTTTTCACATGACTGTTGTGAAAACAATTGCAATTGAGCAATCACTAGCCAATCAGAATCGAGAGAAATCTTGACTTGCTCCTAAATGGCTTTTTTCTCAGCCAATTGCAAGCCGAATCAGTTACTAAGTAATTATACACAATTGTATTTACTACAGAATTTGATTGGCTGAGTAAAACGAGTAGCCAATGAGAACGCAAAGCAATCGCAATTACATAACAAGTCTTGACAGTCATGTGAAATCCGCTCTATACGTCGAGTAAGTAGTTTTGTTTCCAAATTCCGTTGAAATTTCATTTATAAGATTATATAGGTCCGTACCTTACTATATCATTTTTTTTCTAGTGGGGTCTCGTTGCAAAGACCAAAACACCCTTTCCCTCCCCTCTCCCCATTAAAAGTTAAATGATCCGTTTCTAACTCTATCTTTCTTTCTAGTCGACTCTCCTTGCACAGACCAAAACACCCTTTCCCCCGCAATCAAAAGTCAAATGGCCCGTCCCTAACAATCTGTATATCATTTTGTTCTAGTTGGGTCTCGGTAATTAGTAATAGTCGAAAGGACGCGCTCGAGAAAGCCTTCGGGGATAACGAGAAAATTGAGGTAAAATGAAGTTTCAATTCTTTTGTGTGTGGTTAGGCTTCATGTACCCTGCTAGCAGAGGTTTCGTTCTGTCAGCCTTTTATTAGCCAGCAGACACGTGAACAACGTTGTTAGCTAATAAAAGACTGACAGAATGAAACCTCTGCTAGCAGGTTGGGATTTATGCATTTCAACATTAGTGATATTCTTTTCATTTTTTTCCCACAGCCCGTCGACGGCTCCTCGTCAGTTGTTCACAATGTCAAAGAGGTAAGTATGCGAGCTGAGCGTCAGTCACATACAGCTATATATAGATTTAGGCACTGCCTAAAAGCGGAGCTTCCAAACTTTGATGGCATCATCGATCACGTCACTTCACGTGACCATTTTGCTTCGGCCTTAGTGAGCGCTTAAAGCCTGTACCCGCCCAGACCGAAGGACAGTACGGGTAGAAACACATATCTTATTTTGATGATACCTCACTGGTCTGACTGCTAAATTCTACAAAACAGAGCTTCGTTCAAAGCTAATAACATCCAGTAGTCAACTAGTAACTCGCGCACTCAAACAGTGAGGCGTTTCAGGACCTCCTACCCAGACATCTTTGCGGTCTGGGTGCTTCCGACTATATTTTTGAAACAGCTGTATATTGTTTATTTGGGTAGTGTGGTTAGTCGAGCGTGATGGTAATTTTAACGGTAATTTCGATTGTTTGTTTCCCAGCTGCGCCAGAGTATAGTTGGGCAAATCCAGCGGTTACCTGGCAATGACACATGCGTGGATTGTACTTCTAAAGGTAAGCTACGGCGTTCGGTACCACAGCAAGCCCGAGCGTTCTGTTTTTCTCTTTTTTTCTGGGATGCCGGGGGAGGAGACTACAATCACCGACAAAAGTAGTTGAGACTTCCCCTTCGAAAATGTTTTTCTCCATTTCAACTGCGTAAGCGATCTCTTCTTGGCTTTAATTTCACATCCCCCTGTTCAATGTTGAGGTGCGATTTTTGCGGTGATCGTCGACGTCATATCGCGCGGTGTGAACGGCCGGCGATTTTGCTCTGCGATATTTGTCCGTCTGTCGGCGATCTGAAGAAATCGGATCGCACTCGCATCGCTGTGGAAATTAAACATGTTCAAAACGCCTGCGACGTCGCAATGACATGGCAAGTTCACACCGCGCGATATGACATCGCCACTTGGGATCGCCACAGAAATCGCATCTCAAATTGCAGCTGAAATCGCGCCGTGTTAATGGACCTTTATGACCTATTTAACTTGCGATGTCGCCGCGATATTGCAGGCATTTTGAGCATGTTCAAATTCGCAGCGATGCAGGTGCGAGTTCTTCAGATCTCCAAACAAACTGACAATTATCGCGGTGGCAAAATCGCCGGTCATCCACATGGCGCGATACGACGTCGCCGAACGCCTGAAAAATCGCGCTTGAAGTCGCAGCTAAAATCGCGCCGTGTGAACGGGTCCTTAAGTCGGCCTTTTCGAAACTCTATATTTGTTCTATTGCTTTAGATCCCACGTGGTTGTCCACGAATTTAGGCGTGTTGACGTGTATAGAGTGTTCCGGGGTCCACCGAGACATGGGTGTCCACATCTCTAGAGTGCGGTCACTGACGCTTGACAACTTAGGAACAGCCGAACTGCTGGTAAGTATCTTGACAAACCTCAAATCTAGACGCCATTGGTATGGGGCCTTGGTGTTACTCCTGAAAACAGAGTAGTTTTGTAGACACTTTGTTCTTTGTTTCGTCAGCTCGCAAAGGCCATTGGGAATGGAGGTTTTAACGAAATCATGGAGGCCACACTCGACATCAACAAGAAACCGACGTCGTCTAGTAAAATGTGAGTACTATTCTCACTGGTCTCATTAGTGCGAATATAAGGCACTGACTCACTAGCATATTCACCATAGTTCTCTCTACTCGCGCAGGTAGGGCGCTTCTACCGTCCTATTACTCCCATTGGCTTGTGTTTTCATCTCGCTGTGCTCCAGGGCCCTGGCGACACCTTTTTTCGCTGTTCCCACCCACCCTCCCCCAGCTTCACTGGGCTCTCCTTCCCAGAACTTAAATGAGTTCAATGAGACCTATTGTAGCGGGACCAGTACAAATATTAAGTGACAACATACGACACACCGAGGCACGTCCACAGCACTGATTTGGAGCAGATTCCCAAATGACTGTGAAACGGCACGGAACACGGCATGGCACGGCACGGAAGCCGTCTTTTCGTTAACATTTAGCCAATCACATCACGCGACTGATCACCTAATAAAAATGGCGCACAAACCGTTAACGGCATTTACCATTATATACATTACCGTCACAGTCATATTAGATCATATTAGGTCACAGTCATATTAGACTTACACAGGTAGCCCGCGATTGATATACGATATTTCCGCCATCTTGCCCTGATTACCCATGATGCACCTGGGACCGCGAAGTCGTTTAAGACCGGTGCCGTCGGTCGCATGATCTACCCTCAGACATTCTGCCAACTTTAACATTAAAAGTTCCCATAGACCTCTTTCCCTTGGGCGTATTGTTTTCCCATTTCAGATCACGTGGCATTCCCATGAGTATTCTTTCTTTGTTTTTCTTCTACGCATCGAGGGATATATGAATTTGGAAGCATTCCAGTCAAAGAAAGATTATTCAAATGAATGCCACGTGATCTGAAATGGGACAACATTACGCCCAAGGTAAAGAGGTATATTGGCCGTGGAAACGTTCGTCTTTATCTATACAAGTAGTCCTAGCAGCTGTTTATCATCGGGCAAACAACCCTTGCGGTTTTAGTGTCAAAAGGGTCAGTTCGACAGGAAGACGACATTTATCATGAGCAAACACTAGATATCATCAATTACATTTTGGTTCAGTTTTTCTAATTCTGGCCGGCTTTGTTTTAATTACCAGGGAGGACAAGAAAGAATTCATCCGCGCTAAATACGTCAAGCATCAATATGCCCAGAAATCAGGCGACAGTCCTGAGAAGATTTTACAGGTGGGTCATCCTAACAGATTTCTATGTTCACTGTATTTTCGTTGTTTCTTCGAGTATCACACATATATTATACATATCTGAGAACTCCAAAGAGGCAAATCAAGTAGGCTATGTACCACGGATTTCGCCTAATCGTGGTGTGCGTCGAAAACGGTTATGATTCTGCCCGCCCGGGCTCATGTTTTTGTCTGCATTCCTTTCTCCACGGGCCGGCGTTATTTTCTAAAACTTCTCTAAAAGACCTGAAAACTGGCAATATGTCTATGAAATATTTTGGAAAAAGTCATCAGTTCTGCTGTCGCCCATTTTTAGTTGTTTTGCTTTCCTATTTCAAGATTGTAACAGGCGAGTTTTTTATTTCGACTCAGTTGTGACGGTTATTTTCAAGAACACATAAGCCCGTAGAGAAAGAAATGCAGACAAAACCATGAGCCCGAGCGGACAGAATCGTAGACGTTTTTTCGACGCGAACCACGGTTCGGTGAAACCCATAGTACAAAGAACGGTCGAGGAGCCAGGGCTGGCCGACAAAATGACGGTCGGTGACTTTCACATAATTTGTCGCTGAATTGGTTCGGGTTGTGATTGGTCGAGAGCATGATCTTTGATCTTTCAGCCAATCAGATCGCGTAGAAAAACAATTACACAATTACTTGTGATTAATTCGCTCGCGAAAAGGAGAGATTGTGAATCACCCCGCTTTCTGGTTGGTCTGTTGTCCGCATTTGATTGGATAGTGAATTACTCATGAATTGCTTTCACGACAGCCATGTGAAAACCTCTCTATAGTGTATTTGAAATCCTAGTTTTGTCTGCGTTACAGGAGCTCCACCAGGCTGTCAAGTCACGTGATATATTGGCAGTTTTGCAGGGATTTGGCGAAGGAGTAGATCTTAGTGCGACTTTGCCAGGATCGGTATGTTGTTCGTGTACTATATATAGGATTTTATGAAGCACAAGTGGCTCGGGGGAAGCGCAGGTGGTCGAAGAGAAACCAATCCATGGGAAAAGCTGAATTTCCCAAGGCACACGCATGGGAAGTGTTCGGAATTCCCACGGGAAATCCGAACAATTCCCATTCTTCTACCATGGGACATTCAGCTTTTCAGACAGATGAGTTTCTGCAGAAGTCCCTGTTTTAGCCCACTGCTCTGGGTTAATGAAAAATAACCGTTTCCACACTAGAGACGAGCAAGTCGTCTGGATGGGCAAGTCGTCTGATGTGAAAATGGGACAAACATATCGTTTAAATTCGTCATCAGTTTGTGAATACGATATGTCGAAGACAATTTTTCCATCCAGACGAACAAGTAGGACCAAAGTTCGACCTAATTCGCATCAGACGAATCAACACGAACAAACTTTCGATTTTATTATCACGGGGAAGCTGAACTAACAAAGGAAGCGATGGCTTAGGAAAATTTAAAGGACATTTTGTAATATTAACTGTCCGTCTTGAATTCACATTTATAGACGAACAAAATAATCAGACGATTTGTCCGTCCAGAAGATGTGTTCTTCTAGTGTGAAAACGGCTGCGCTCTTGTGATTGATTTAGAAGGGATCGATTTCTGGCTTCGGCTGCTATTTAACAATTAGACCTCAAGGCCGAATGTGCTATGATGAATAGACCATGAGGCCGAAGGCCGAATGGTCTATTGATATCATAGCACATGAGGACGAGAACGTAGGACGAGAGGTCTAATTGTTTTAGTATAAACCAACTAGTCGGTCGGTTTTGGCAATGAATTCAATTATTTTATGTTGAAAAAATCAAGTTTTCTTGCAAAGAAAGGTGGTGGTTTTGCCAGGCACGGTCTATCACTAATAGACCATTAGTAGCTCAGCCAATCAGAATGCAGGATTTGTAATAGACCATTAGTTGGTTTATACTAAGGGCCTTTATCACACGGCAGCCATCTTGGATAAGTCTTTTGTTCTTGCATGTGCAGCCTCATCATGATTACGAGCTTCCACGAGGAAAACAAAGATTTTTATCCATAAGATCGCGTTTTAGAATTTTATCAAAGATCTCCCTCGCAACCCTTACTTTGTTTCTGTCACGCAACGCGCTGCTAGGGATTTTAGTTATTTGTTTGTTTATTTATTTACGTTTGTTTGTTTTATTCAATTGCAGACCAAATGGAACACCGCTATACATGAGGCAGTTGATCAGGAAGACCTCACTTCTTTGCACATCGTCGACTTCCTAGCACAAAACTGGTAAGATGTCTTTTTTATCTTTGTCCAAACCAAAATAAACTGTTTCATTGGCATGCCGCTATTCTCCCGGGCGTTCTGGGCGGGTATCCGGTGGTAGGTAGATGTGACGTCAGTCAAGAGCCCTTGGGGAGGTAAGGGTGGAACCTGGTAACAAGTATGATAGCCATTTTGATTTTAGAGCAGATTTCGTATGACTGTGTAAAGTGCCGCGACTAAGTTGTGCCGCGCCGTGACCGTGCCGCGACTACGCGATTTCATTCTGTATCTACAGCAGGTCAGGTTCCGTGCCACGACCGCGACAGTACCGCTCCGTGTCGTGGCACTTTTCACAGTCAAACGAAACCTGCTCTAGAGTGAACATGGTCGTTATTGTGATCGTCGGTCGAGGGGAAAGTGATCGTTTTGAAATCCCCGCCATCTTGATTCTCGGTGTGACGATGGTCTATGTTGTGTATGTAGACCGAGCAAGAAACGCTGAACACTTCAAGATTCAGGAATCAGTGGTATAGGCCTTTATCACGTTAATGTTGATTGATAATATATTAATAATTATCAGCAAATGGAACCCAGTATTCGATCCTACATATGCATATTAGTAAAATTGCAGTGTGGTGAAGATTGCTTAAATACCCGTTGTGATATGAATTTTTAAAACTTCATAGTCTGGCTTACTTTTTACAAAGAAATGTATGGGCAAATACGTCAAGTCGAGGCTGGGAGGGCATATCAAGACGTTCTTCTGAAACTTTGCAGTATTACTAGTACGGATGTGTAGTATTGAATATCAGGTTTCATTTCTTGATAACTATTAGATATTAATAATCAATATTAACGTGATAAATGCCTATTTAGTTGGGCCCACGTGAAGTCCCCTTACACGCTACAGAAAGAAAAAGAAAAAGAAAGGATTTTCTCCTCATCGTGAGGGAACTCAAAGCGGCTGAAAGCACACAACCGCTAGACAAGGAGAGGTTGGAGGACTTAACGGGCTGCATTAGATGGCGCAAATTGCAGCCGCGCAGCTTACAATCATGAGGACTGTTGAACAGTATATATGCCTCCGAGAGTCAGGCCATTGCACCGGGAGACAATCCCCTACTCTTACGAAGAGTGCAATGGGTTCTTTAGCGTCCACCTCGAACAGGGGTAGAAGGGAAGGCAGACGGGACCTCGGTTTATTGTCTCATCCGAAAGACTTTTTGTGTAGTTGTGACTCCCTGCCCCCTTTACAAACCCTGGCTACGTGTGAAATTAAGATGGTCATTGCTCGGATCGTTACAAACCCTGGCTACGTGTGAAATTAAGATGGTCATTGCTCGGATCGTAGACTGACATACACTGTCTCACAGGACATATGATATAGTTGTGACTCCCCGCCCCCTTTACAAACCCTGGCTACGTGTGAAATTAAGATGGTCATTGCTCGGATCGTTACAAACCCTGGCTACGTGTGAAATTAAGATGTCATTGCTCGGATCGTAGACTGACATACACTGTCTCACAGGACATATGATATAGTTGTGACTCCCCGCCCCCTTTACAAACCCTGGCTACGTGTGAAATTAAGATGGTCATTGCTCGGATCGTTACAAACCCTGGCTACGTGTGAAATTAAGATGGTCATTGCTCGGATCGTTACAAACCCTGGCTACGTGTGAAATTAAGATGGTCATTGCTCGGATCGTTACAAACCCTGGCTACGTGTGAAATTAAGATGGTCATTGCTCGGATCGTTACAAACCCTGGCTACGTGTGAAATTAAGATGGTCATTGCTCGGATCGTTACAAACCCTGGCTACGTGTGAAATTAAGATGGTCATTGCTCGGATCGTTACAAACCCTGGCTACGTGTGAAATTAAGATGGTCATTGCTCGGATCGTTACAAACCCTGGCTACGTGTGAAATTAAGATGGTCATTGCTCGGATCGTTACAAACCCTGGCTACGTGTGAAATTAAGATGGTCATTGCTCGGATCGTTACAAACCCTGGCTACGTGTGAAATTAAGATGGTCATTGCTCGGATCGTTACAAACCCTGGCTACGTGTGAAATTAAGATGGTCATTGCTCGGATCGTTACAAACCCTGGCTACGTGTGAAATTAAGATGGTCATTGCTCGGTTCGTAGACTGACCTACACTGTCTCACAGGACATATGATATAGGAAAGCATCTTGATTCTCACGTGACTATCGGTGTTTTCTTTTATTTCAGTAATGATATGAATGTTGCGAACCTGGAGGGCAACACGGCATTGCATCTTGCAGCTTTATCGGGGAAAACAGAAGTTATCAAAGTTCTACTGCGTTCGGGTTCTGTCGAGGCTATACATATAGGTAAGCCTATGTACAGATCAAAGTTTTTAATCAAGATACTCCGCGAACAGTTTGTCTTGGTGGCCAATTTGACTATTCGCCGATATTCACGGAATCTGAGGCTGGCGCACGGAGTAATGCAGCACCAAACAAACTGCTGAGTGGTAGAGAACTATAATTTTATTGTTGTGTTTGTTGGCATCGTATCAATTTGTCTATAATAAAACAATTATTGAAATCGGATTTCGCATGACATCGTAAGTTAGCACTAAAACCTCATCCAATAATTGCTTATTGTCGCCAGTGTGCGACGCTATTACAGTATATAAGCCATTTGCACTTTGACGTTTTTGACTGCAACTACCAAAAAAACATTGGAAAATTAAGGCTGTTATGTTCCAAAAGGATTTTTGTAGTTGTAGTCAAATGATTTCATCGTGCAAATGTGCTAAAGAAGATCTGAGAATGCACAACGTAGCGATTGCTAGGTGATGGATGACCTAATTGTTACGGGAAAATGGCAGCCATTTCGTCAGTTCGTCAGTTTTTTGCTCGCTGCTTTCATGGTCTGTCCTGTTACTCAAGTGATTCTATTTCATTCCGTTTCAGAGAATTCGAATGGAAAAACGCCAGTGCAGCTTGCAAAAGAGAATGGTCACGTAGAATCTCTAGACCTGGTGAGGATATATACAACACACACACACAGCTGACAACATATTTTATGAAGCTTTTTTGCGGTGAATGTTAAAAAAAAACGTTCACTATTAGCAAGGTGTCTTTACTTGGTATTCGCTGAGCTGACTCGAAACTCGAAACTGAGTGAGAATCAAATGTGGAAATTTGACGCTTTTATTGTCATCATAATATCTTTCTGTTACTTCTTGAGTTGTGCGACCATTACATAGTATAGTTTAATAAAGCAAAATCGGTTAAGACACATAACATAAGTGGGTCGCTAAACTAATATTGTGTGGCGAATAATAAATATGTGGCAATACTTTATTAAACAGTTGAAAAAATGCGCAAAAGGGAAGCTGACATTCTGTGAACACGTCAAGATAGATTGGGGCCTGAACCAGGCGGCCGATTTTAAAGACGATGTCATTGATATTTCCGACATCAAGATGAGTCTAAGTGACGACGAAACACTGAGTGATTCCAACAAGTCAACAAACAAGGTAAACCTGTTAGGACCTGTTTAGTTGCATCATTATCTCCAAAAGTATAGGCCGAGATCGACTTGACCGAGATCTTGAAAATACCTAAGGCCGAAGTGGCCGAGGCCTTGAAAACTCCCGAGGACGAATTGGCTGAGGTCTTGAACCTACTGGCCAAGGGCGAAGTGAAGAGGTCATGAAATTACTGACGGAGGCCAAAATGACCGAGGTCTTGAAAATACTGACCAAGGCCAAAGTGACCGAGGCCTTGAAAATGCTGACCGAGAGAAGGTCCAGATCAGTATTTTTAAGGCTGAGGTTATGATCACGATCTGGACCTACCCCTACACTTTTGTTATGCATTTGCGAAGTACCATATTTCCATGAACAGACTACGACTCATCGATGTCTTATACATCGTCATTCAAATGTTCATATGTATTAAAACTGATTTGCAGACCAAGTCAGGACCCCCGACCCCTCCCCGCCACCGTCGTCACCTGCCACCCCGCCCAGCCTCCCAAATGATCATGCCTTCACGGCCTGAAAGTTCCATGAGTTCTCTCCTATCGGGTCTTAGTCTACACGGCAGCGAGAACTTTGCAGCTCCATTTAGCCCCCTGGGGACTGGGGACAGGTTTGTCAAGGGAAGTGCTTCGCCAGTGGTGATGCGACGAAAAGCCCCTGCCCCACCCCAGACAGGAGAGACTGTTCAGGTACCGGTGAACGTGCGTGCCAGTGTTGCGTTACCTTCGTCTGCTGGCGTGACGACAAGCACCTTTGGTCACGGACCGAGAACGAGGTTTGTTACTTGTATATATTCATGGAACAGGAGTGTAATATGTTCTCTTTTTACTAGATGAAAGCATTAGAGCTTTATGACAGAGGATAGGAAGATGATAAAATAAATAATAGTTTTCATATCGATCGATCGCTGTCGCGGATTTTGCCCATTGGGAGAGTCCTGGAGTCCTGGGGCGAAAACAGCAGTACAGAATTCAAGGCAATGATTGGTTTGCAAGTTTCGCTTATTGACCGCTCCCGCTTCATTGTTCTACTCCCTAGTTACTGTTACTACGTCGGACAAGCCAAAATTTTGCTTTGGCATTGAGCATGGAAAATACACCGATTGCAGGAAAGTGTTTGCTCATAGTCTTTTCGTCACGAAAAGCTGAAGAATTCATTAAAAATCTTCGAATTTCGAGTTTGTTGCTCCGACATTTTGAATTCCATAAGGAAAACTGCCCATTGTTTGGTGATTAATTGATGCGAAGACGGGATCAGTCTATAAGGATCCGTCTCCCCCTACCCATAATGCACTGCTTCGCCGACATTTTCGATATCAGAGACTCGACAAAAAGTGTTAAGGTAAGAGCATTGTACTGTACAAGCGCAAGAAACCTCGTAATAGTAGAATCATTTGCATTAAGTCAGAGTTTCTTATGCAATGAGTCATGTAAACAAAAACGGAGCAATGCATTATGGGCAGAGAATAGCTAAATGGCAAAGCGGCGTGACATGACGTGACGTGACATCACATAACATGACATAACAGGTTGGCGTGACATGGCATGACGTGATTTCACACGACATGATATGAGAACTCGACGTGACTAGAAATGACGTGACGTTTATACACGACGTGACATAAATTGACATGACGTGACGCAACATGTCTTGAAATCTCCAAGGGCGTGTAGGCCGTACGATTTGATATGTTGTATTATTTTTACAGTCAAGATGAAGTTTCACGAATGTCAGATTCGCTCGAATCGCCGCCTCCCATCCCCCCTGTTCGCTGTTCATCCGTCAGCAGACCACCAAGAATAGGCGCCCAGCCACCCCCACCCCCGTTACCAAAACCACTATTCGAGGACGCCCCGACACGAACCCCTTCTGGAGTAGAAACTAGGGGCAATCCTGATGCCACCCGGAGACCACCTCCCATACCACCCGCCCCGAAAAAGTCCCTGGAGACAAAACGGCACCTCCTGCGATCCCTACTCATAAAAGGTCCAAATCAGACGGGAGGGCCTACTTTGGCGAAGATGTGCCAGACAAGGGAAAGAAGCGACTCGAAGGAAAAAATCCCTACCGTTGGGTGATACGGGACCTATTGAGGACGAAGGGAAGGCCGAACGACCCGCGTTACCACCGAGACCCGCGGGACTTAAGAAACTTCCGGTAGCGGATCCCGGAATGGTGAAGTAGGGCCGGGATCAAGCAAACAGAAAGCTGCAACGTTACCAAGGTAATTGGGAACGTACATTGAAAGATTAGAGCACAACCTTCTATGACTCTATCGGCGCAATAGAGCACGCGTGATGTTGGGAAAGACACGAGCGGCTCGTGATTTCAAGTGTTTTCGAGTGTCTCTCCCCAACGTGCTCTGATGCTTTTATGATATAGCGGGAGAGAACCATTACTTTATCGGTGAAATAGAGCATAGATTTGGACCAATCAGAGCGCGGGTTATATCCCAGCCATATTATTTAACAATTATTCCTCGAGCCCGAATGGGCTCTGAGTGAAGCCGAAGGCCGAGGCCGAGGGGCTGAGGCCGAGGGGCTGAGGCCGAGGGGCTGAGGCCGAAGGCCGAATGGGCTATTGACTCAGAGGCCATGAGGGCGAGAGGAATAATTGTTTTAGTCAAATCACACTAGTAGGTCAATTTTTAATGCCAAAAAATGTTTTTGTTCTGGTCATTTGCCATTTTCTGGCTTTCAAATCCGACACTTTTCGCTACTAGTAGGCTATAACTTATAGCCTACTAGTAGCTCAACCAATCAGAACGCAGCATTGATAATAGATCACTATTGTGATTTGACTAAAATTTGTTATAAGGTCCAGACGATCGGAACAAATTACCTTGGTTGAAAGAGAAAAGAACTTTATTAATAAGCGTCGATGTATGTAGAGCTTATATTGGGGACATCATAAATAAACAAATAAAAAACAAGAACAAACTTAAAACCCAATTGGCCCATTTTCTCTCTACTTTCGCCGAAATTCTTTTTAAAAGAGGATCTTCCGTAACTTCCTAATATGGTAAATAATTCCAAATAATGCTATTTGCGTCGGAGCATTGTTAGATATGCGACTGATTCTTCTGTCTCCTCGGTTCCAGGCCTCCACCACCACCTGCAACACCACCCCCTCCCATACGACATGACTCCGAGCCCACGATCAAAGGTAAGCACAGCGGTCCCTAGTCATTCCCAAATGTGTGTGTAGTTATAGAGCAGATTTCGTATGACTATGAATAGGCACGGAACACGGCACGGAACACGGCCTGGAGCACAGTAGGTCACGGCACGGAACACGGTACGGTCACGGCATGGAACGCATTAGTCACGGCGCGGAACACGGCACGGAACGCAGTACGGTCACGGCACGGAACACGGCACGGAACGCAGTACGGTCACGGCACGGAACACACCACGGTCACGGTACGGTCACGGCATGGAACACAGCAGGTCACTGCGCGGAGCACGGCACGGTCACGGCATGGAACGCAGTACGGTCACGGCACGGAACACGACACGGTCACGGCACGGTCACGGCACGGTCACGGCACGGTCACGGCATGGAACACAGCAGGTCACGGCGCGGAGCACGGCACGGTCACGGCATGGAACGCAGTACGGTCACGGCACGGAACACGGCACGGTCACGGAACGGAACACGGCATGGAACGTAGTAGGTCACGGCATGGAACGCAATAGGTCACGACACGGTCACGGCATGGAACGCAGTACGGTCACGGCACGGAACACGGCACGGTCACGGAACGGAACGCAATAGGTCACGGCACGGAACACGGCCTTCTCGTGAATATCCAGCCAATGATAACGCGGAAAATGATCACAGTCATACTAGCCTACGTAGCAAGCGTTTCCGAAGAGTTTTAGGGTCAAAGAGAAGCCTGAAAGTACGAGAGATTTTCGATGGGCTTCGCACGTTCCTCCGACCTCTGAAACCCACGGAAAACGCTTGCTTCGCAGGCTACAGCCATACGAACCTGCTCTATAGTCACGTAAAGTTACTTGTCATAAAAAGCTTCATTGTTTCGCATGTCCTTGAAATCCTGTCTCTGGAATCCAGAATCAGGGACCGGACTCCGGAATCGACTAGCTTTTGGAATTCATTACATGGTTAGACTGCTAGCAGCCCCTATGGGGCGACTCGCCTTCTTCCGCTGGACTGATATTTTCATGTAAGAAATGGTTCAGAGTCACATGAAGTTGTTTGTTGATGGTTTTGTTTTTCGGATCTTCAGTTCAACCGCCAGCTTTAGAAGAACCGCTCGACAAGATCCAGGAGAACAGCGGGAGCAGTACCAGCTCTGCACCGGAAGTGCCACCCCGGCTTTACAGCAGTCCCGTATGTAGAAAATTTAACTCGGATCACTTATCTGTCTTTGAACTTTATCTTATAGCATACAATATAAAACCTTGCTGGAAAAACGCGTCTTTTTTTTAACTGCATAAATTTTCCCATCGGGATTTTTTGGGGTTTGAATACGTTACAAATCATAACATTCTCTTTCTAAATCTGTCAAACATTTTTGTTGTTGTAATTAGTTGGACATAAAATGCCATTTTTACTAGAATCTGTCCTGTGAGTATCTTTCACAATTGGTGCACCTCAAACAGCATGAGAAGAGCCCAGATAGGCTCTAAAGAAGATCTGCGACAACTTCTCGACAACACGTGCACGTTTGAAAAGTAAACCTACGCGAAAAAATCTTCAAGCTTCAGGGTTGAATGCAAATGATAGTAAAGATTGTGAAGCAATTTTCTATATTCACTGGTTTCAGGTACACTCGAGTCCGTTTCCCTCGTCGTGTACAGGCCTTGTATGATTGCGAGGCTGATAATGAGGACGAGCTGTCATTCAAAGAGGGTGACGTCATCATTGTACACGGACAGGGCGAGGACGCCGAGTGGTGGGTAAGTATTGAGTGCGCATGCGTGATGAATAGGCATTTGAACCATTCTCGTACCCAGAGCTCCCCGGCTCGTCACCTCGCGCGGGATGCTCTGGTTGCAGAAACTGACGCATGCGCGAGATTTGATTCAGAACCGCTGAGGGAAAATCAGCCATTCGACAAACGCCCTCAATGGTCGCCACCAGAGGTGACTCACTCGTAATCTCCGCGAAATACCACCTAACACTTGAATTATCAACTTAAGAGCTCGTGTCTGCCACTCCTTTGTTATTGTTTTCGTTCGTTATTAGAAGACGAATTACATGTAGAAATATTTTAATAAACATCTAAACACAAGTTTCAGATTTGGTTTACCAAATTCAATCGAGAACATTGCTCTATATTCTCTAAATCAGCCGATGGAAATGGATGCTTTCTCCGACTTGGTATGTTGCTATGCTGTCAAAATGGCGGCTGACACACGCTCTTTAAGTCGAAATTATCGCACTGCGTTTTCTAAATCAACCGATAGAAATGGATGCTTTCTCAGACTCGCTATGTTGCTAGGCTGACAAAATGGCGGCTGGTTGTGAATTATACCATATTTTTGACGAGACTCAACTTTTCTTCATTTCAGGTTGGAGAAGTCGAGAGGAATCCCGGTGTCACTGGTGTCTTCCCTATGAGTTTCGTCTGCGTTTTATCAGACTAGGCGACCCATACGCCCTAGGATACACCAAGTACCTGAAAATCTCCTGGGCAGCACCGGGTTGCCTGTGTTAGGAAAAGCACAGGCAACCCGGAATCGCGCAAGTGTAAAGTTAGTCGACTTTGACTAAGAAGATCCACAGTCACTTCCATCGATAGCTATGCAAGCGTATTCAGTTCAGGTTTGCTATATATATATATATATAGAGAGAGAGATATGAATCGAGTGATCATACAATGTTTAATACAGGTCCTCATGATCCAGCTCATCCTTTAGGGTTCACGGTACCAAAATGATATTCCGCGGGTGTTTCTGTAAAGGCGCGCGCGCCAAAAATGGCGGGAATGTTTTTAGGCCATGCTACACGAGGCAATTTTTCTTGCAACCCGCAATGCAATGATGACGAATTAAAGCCCCATAGTGAACCGACATCCTTTGCAGTCCTAGTCAGGGTAAGGGTTGACTTTCCATATGAAAAGTCGATGCAAATTTGTAGTTTGAACTTGTGAAATGCGAAGAACAATACAGTAGGAAACCCTTTGGGAATCGATCAGCTAAACACACAGCGGTCAGTAACAATAGATCCGAATGAAAGTAAAGCGCAAAGGTTGCTGGTTGACTATGGGCCTTTACTACGGTTTTCATAATTCTGCGAACTCTCGCTAACGATTTCCAACCGTCAAACCGCCTTCTGGTTTCCGTCAATCAAACTCCCGAGTCTTTTCGTCGTTACTCTTAGTGCTTTTGATTGGCCAGCACGTAACGTTGCTGTCGCGACAGGAAGCCATTTTAGCGCTGGCCAATCAAAAAGCACAAAGAGTAACGACGAAAAGACTCGGGAGTTTGATTGACGGAAGCCAGAAGGCGGTTTTACGGTTGGAAATCAATAGCGAGAGTTCGCAGAATTACGAAAACCGCAGTAAAATCATTGCGAGCTGCTGCGGGATCTTACACGATCGCAGCATATTTTGCAACTTGCAATGCGCCCGCATGGAAAATTTAAATTACAGCGGCACTGTCAAAATCAAGCGCGCGGATTGGCTCATTCAGGGAACCCATTGCGGGATAAATTGCCAAGACATGTTACGCGTAGCAACTTGTCGCAACGTTTTGAAACGCTGAGCTCGGTTCTACATTTTCTCTAATTTGCGACGCAACAAAATATTGCATTGTAGGGGGATGTTACACGCGCGCTTTTCGCTGTAACTTCAGCCACTCAGAGACATTCCTCGCACAGACAAATTGTAAATTCATATCTTTTATAAACAAAGTAACTTTACTTTACGAATTACTTGTAGCGGAAATCTTAAAATAGCCATCTTACAACAAAGGTTGATCCTTGATTCACGGAATTCAATCAAAAATATTACATTACATTACATTCCTTAAATCAGCCGATGGAATTGATTCTTTTCCTGATTAGGTACGCCGCTTAGCTAAGGCTTATTCTATGCTCTTGTCGTAATGCGTTTGGGAAGATTTCCTTTAGCGGCCAATTTCTAGTGAGAGACCAGCGTTCCTAATAATGAGATGAATATTTAGTGAACATGAGTTATTTTAATACGTTATTTATCTGTGGCCAGGAAAAAAGGGACAATATTTTTGAAGTCTCAAACGAATTGAAATTGTCACTGCACAATTATTTAGGTTGTAGAATTTGAGGAAACGTATAATAGTAATCTCAGATTTCTTCATCTAGGATTTTTACTGCTATTTTTGTGAAAAACGCGTAAACAAATCACGAAGGTTTTACCAGGCGATTTTACACTTAACACTTATTTACTGGGACCGAGGGAAACAGTATGTTTTGTGGTCCCGAGACAGCTGTTGTCGAGGGTCGAGGGACCCCAAAACATACTGCTTTCCCGAGGTTATCGGAAATCGATAAGTGCTGTCACAGCAGGTCGCCATTTAAAGAGTTGGCCTCTTCTGATTGGTCAATCCCCCCTCCAATAGAACGGTGCTACCTTTAATTATTTTCTTTAAGAATATTCCGGATTTCAGATGACCATCGAAATGTTTAGTCGACGTTTCTGTTGGTCGAGAGAAAAGTATTTTGTCTTTCAACCAATCAAATTGCGAACTAAATCAAAACATGCTATTGCTCACGTCATCACTAAACGCACGTCTATTTTGCTGAATGGCTTGTCATTGTATGGCTTCCATTCTTGATTGGTTTGTTGTTGAATAGCTTCCATTCCTGATTGGCTAGGGTTTTGTGTTTGCCTTTAGTTTTCGAAAGTCGTCTGAAATTTTCTCTAACCACTTCTCTAACATTTTTAGCATGTTTTACGCGTGCTTACAGACCGCAATAAATCAAGTGTAATATGTTTTTAAGTAGAGCCTATATAGTGTAACAGATGAGCTGATTTAGTAGAGTTTGTAAAGCAAGAATAAGGTTTTAAAGTTAATAACATTTGTATAAAATACCAATGGCTCACGACAGTGCCTGATGTGTTTTTAAGAAAACGATATTTTGTGCTCTGGCATAGATAGGGATTGATGGTTTATACATAACAATAGTTGATATTTGTTACTTGCAAAAAAGTGTTTTTTTTTTCTAGGGGTAAGGGTGGGACAAACCAATTCAACATTTGATTCAACTTCATTCAACTTTTGTTGAACGCGCGGCAATGTTGAATGGGGCGCCAAACTGATTCAGCATTGTCGAACTTTGGTAAGGGGGGTTGTGTGTCACGGTTTTTTAAATAAATTCGTAAATACAGCTCTAAATGTTTATGTAAGCATCCCCAAATCACTTATATCCCTTGATATTAGCGTAGTAAGCAATACAGGTGATTTTATCTGCAAGACTGCCGATTTTCATACAAATTTTGATGTAACTTCAAACTTTGAACTTCAAACTTTGAAACCTGTATCCCAACAAGATTTCAAAAACTCATTGTTGCAATCCGTTTCCATCCGCTCTGTAATAGGTCCATGTAGGCTACAATCATGGTCGTAGTCAAAGGGCTGTTTAACACATCTAGACTAGTATTTTGGTTACTCCCAACAGTTATTTGGATGTTTTTACATCACCAAAAGTGTGCTAAAATCGTGCCACCGCTCCTTTAACTACGATGTGATTGATAGTTGACTTCGTTCAGCACAGTTTTTACAACGTCGATGTCGAACATTGTTCAGCTTTCTTGGACGCACTCAGACTGTTGCATGGTGCTGAGAGAGCGGAAATGGCCAAAAATGAAATGTCTAACTTCGCCACATTTCAATATAAGCTCAAGATTCCAATAACAGGAGCTATACTATGACCAAAAAAGGTAATTCCAAATTTAAAAGAAATTTGAAAAATATGAATTTGAGATGGATTCACTGAAGATGGATTCACTGTGAGAAAAAAGTCATTTTTTTGACAATTTGTTCTTCGTCACTTTAGAAGGCTCTATGCAAAAAAAAAAGTTTATCTGAGTTAACCTGATCTTACTATCTGAAATTGAGAATGATTTTGGGGATTCTAGCACGTCATTTCAGTCCTGTCTATGGCGCACGGTTCACTGTCACGTTCAGTTCAACAATGTTGAGCTTGTTCGACACCCCGTTGTACATGCGCGTTCAAAAGGTGTTGAATTAATTTGAATCAAATGGCCGGTGAACTAGCTTGGCTCAAGCCAAGAGGACACATAAATATCTTTCGCCCTGAGCGAGGGGAAAATAGTCACGCAATCTTGTTTTTCTCGAAGTTACTTTACTGCGATTTTAATAATTCTGCGTGCTCTACACCTACCAACAAACCACGGTTTGGCTTCCGTCGATCAAACGAGTGAACAGCTCTGAGTGATTTCACGGAGGTTTTGATAGATCTTGTGGACTCTATAGGGTCTATCTAGGCTTCAATCTGTTGTATTCACTGTTAAAATGCAAACCAAACTCAGAAACCACGCGTGGTCTTGACTTAAACGGTTTGATTGGGGGGGGGGGGGGGGGGGGGGGTCCGTTTAGAAATGACCGTTCTACACTACACTAGAACGGGGTATGATAATGAACACCACCCAGTAAAATCTTCAAGGAAGCGACCCAGCGGTCACGTATTGTTTTATTAAATGTAAAGAATTCAACCAGCTTTAACATTCTATTACAGATAGAACCGTACATGTAAACAACAACAATTTTGATGTACAGGTATCATTAATTTCTCTTTAGAACGGGTCTCATTTTGGGTGCAAAAACGGGGGAGCTTTTCTTCAAAAAATCATTTAAGAACGGGGTCGGCGCATTTGAAATTCGCAGCGGCACATACCCACCCTATATCAAGCCAAGTACACACCCCGGGTTTGATTGACACCAAGCCAAAACGCAGTTTGGCGTTCGGAAATGTCAAGTCGGAGTTCGCAGAATTATGAAAATCGCAGTAAGCTGTACAAACTGCGACAGTGTGTTAATTATCACTGAGGATTTTCAAACACATCGAAGTCCGTTGAAAAAACGAGGAACCCACTCCCCCCCCCCCCCCCCCCCCCCCCCCCCGGAACAGAGCGTACGTGAACTGCTTATCACTTCCTCGCTGCACGTACTAGATAGCGATGCAATTGAACTCCGTTGTCTGCGTCATAGCAATTTAAACTTTTTCCCTTTCCCAATGTTTTCAAGATTAGAAATTTATAGTCTTTCATCGATATTTTAACGGGTCACGTGGTCATCGACCTCTAACTTCCCTTTAACGTCCTGTTTACTTCGGAAACGCGCCCGTATATCAAAATTGAGTTTGAGAGCGATAGGTTAAAATCAAGCTACGACGATTACAGCCACAAAAAAAACCTTTTTTTTACTGCGGTTGGAAAGTTTCCGACCAGAATATAAAATTAGCTATCATCGCTAGCTTTTACAGCTAAAACCGTTGCATCGCCATCGACCCACGTTTTTAAAACCATCAAATTATGTTTTGACTTTGCTGTTGCACATCAAACTATCTGAGCCAATGAAACTCTTGTCCTGTTTCGCCTAGTGCAGTCAACTGGCTTCCCTCTGACAACGTTGCGACAGAAAGCCAGGCGATGGTTCATAAGATTTGACCGGGGCGGAACAGCAAAGCCAAAAACAAACCGGTGTTTTGAAAACGTGGGTAGCGATGCAATGATTTTAGCTGTAACTTTATCGCTCTGAAACTTGGCATTTCACTAAGTTTTGGGCGATAGACTTTTACTTCTCTACACTATATGATAAATTTTTCGTACTTAAAACTTAACAGTGTCACAAACTCTGTAATGTTTCTCACGAACGTTTCTGTAATATTGTTTCTATATAACATTGAGTATTACTAAATCAAATACGCTTTTTCAGATTGCGACAAGTTGGTCTTTAAAAAAAACTGGATTCTCAAAGTTGTGTGGCAATCGCATGATGTTGCGCCCCCTCCCTCTATCGGCTTGCAGTGTTCACATGACGTCATCAAAATCTTAACTTTGAAGCTATGGACTCTATGAAACTGTGCTTTTCAGACCAAACAAACCGGTTAAGTTTCATCGGATTCCTGTTTTTTAGCTCTTTTTAGTTTTAAGTAGCAAAGGTTCAACGAGTTTCCTTCCAAGCTACATCCAAGAGAAGAAGGGCACGTTAGCGGGAAATGACGTCATTCATCCAAGCCGGTCCCAGCACTGAAGTGGATTCCTGTTTTATGTCACTGCAGCTCCGGGATCTCGAAACTCTCTTGACTCGTCTATAAATACGACGACATCGCAATACACGGTCAATTACTGAGGCACTTTGAGAGAAGACACTAGAGGACAACATGTCTTTTGTCCTACACATTTTGCCTGGGGTTTGTTTCGTTCTGGTTTTATTGCACCAAGTTGAAGGTAAGCTCCAGAACGCCTCATGCTCAACACATACATACAGAATAGACAGAACCCAAAAATGGCAAGATTTCTACCCTAAGGTCAGGTAAAGTCAGATTGGCTTGATTCTTTGCATAGAGAATCCTTGTACAATAAAGAAACAAAATATCAAATATGACTTTTTTCTAATGGATCCGTCTTTAAGATATGAGCTGCTAAACTTTGGTCACTGCATCGTTTTATAGCAAAATTTGCGCAATTCTACCAAAAAATGTCAAAAAGTGCTGCAGCAACACAAGTGTAACCCCTCATATCTTAAAGACGGATCCATTAGAAAAAAGTCATATTTGATATTTTGTTTTTTTAGTGTTTAAGGATTCTCTACGCAAAGAATCAAGCCTTTCTGACTTTACCTGACTTTAGGGTAGAAATCTTGCCATTTTTGGGTTCTGCCTACAGAATATAAACTGCATAGCACGCTTTTTGCGATTTTATGAAATGTTTACTTTGATTCTTACGATGTTGTTCGAAACTCCGGCTTTTTCACTATACCCGCCATCTACATAATTCTTGTGGCGATTCAAACTCGAGCCAATCAAATCATTAGGATTGATGGTGATTGTACTAGTCGCAGGTTTCCTTTTTGATCGGCTTTTAGGCGTGTGATTATAGAACTGAGGCACATACATTCTGCATAAAAACTTGCAGACACGACATTGGAGTAAAACTAGTTTTAGTAATAAAAAAATACTGCTTAGTCCGTCCCCGGATCAATGCAATCCACTTCTGTTGATAACTTTGCCATATCGTGTTTTGTGTTGTACTTTCATAGAGGTTTTTGCTCCCTAGCTTTTAACATAGAAGGGCCCTCTTCTTAAAAGGGGCACTGTCACGGTGGTTCATAATAAAGGTGGAATTTAGGTAGCCATGAATCCACAATCAAAAGGCAAATAATCGTCTAGGAAAGCTATAAAATCTTACATAAGAGTGTTTATCATGCGAATTGCAGTACAATATAAGATTCTGTGTTGTTTATGCAGACTACTGGCTTAGTTTGATAGATTTTTGTTAAAACAACCGTCACATGGCCCCTTTAATGTGAGGGAACTCCAAAAGTGTAGGACTCACGAGCCGGACGATCGTAGACAAGAGGTTGAAGGTTGACGGGTTCCATTGGATGTGCAGACTATTTAGCTGCTTCGAGGCATATGGACACTTGGGATTTTCATTGAAGAAGGACACACAGCAGAATTATTACGGGAAACAATAAAAATAGCCTCAATTTCTTCTATGCCACTTCCTGAGTTTTTCAAAATGGCCGGGGAAACCCGAATTCGGATTGGGCTGAAAGTTTTATCCTTTATTTTGTTCTAAAGGGAAACTCCGATGTATTTTGCTGCTTTTGTTGGTTCGGGGTTAGAAGCGGAATATTAAATTGAATATCAACTTTCAAGTTTGTTTGAATATTATAAAATTTAGTTTTGAATATTTAGAACATTTAGTTTGAATATTAGAAAATTTAGTTTGAATATGAATGTCCGAGAATATTGAAGTTTGAATATTAAATGCGGAAGTTTGAATATTGGACTATGCGAAAGTTGGAATATTATTGGATGCGAAAGTTCGAATATTATTGGATGCGAAAGTTCGACTATTGGATGCAAAAGTTTGAATATTGATTTTCTGAGTTTGAATATTCCTGAAGAAATATTCCGCTTCTGTTGGTTTTTATAGGGATTTCACTACATTTTCGTAAAGTTTCTCATGCATGCTTTGTGTGCCTATTTTTGTGACCCATATCAAGATAAATGTGTCGTTTTTGACAATGCCAACCCGTGCGTGACGCGGGCTACCTGTGTTTGAATTTCCGGGCTCCTGGGGCAAAAATAAAGATGGCGGCCTACAAGAACAGCGCCTTCTCTCCAAAACCTGCAAGTTTTGGCCATTGTTTTGACAATTTAGGGCAAAAAATAAGCTAGGAAAACTTCTGGACTTCCAAATATGGTAAGTAGAAATTTCCATATAAGGAAATTTTAGAAAACGACAGATTTCAACGAGAACTTTCTTGATATGTTTTGTGTTCTCTTCCTACTTTAGGTGGTTCCACGCACAACTATGACGTAATCGGCTGCAAGAGTTTTAGTCTAAAGAAACCACGCCAATTTATTCTGGACGCCGCTCACAGTTCATGGCCGAGCGGAGGATTTTGTCGTGCAATCAACAGGAGATCACTTCCTTATGGCCACCATTACTCGTACAAGGCTTCAGTGGAACTGTATAACCTAATAGGGAGGGGTGGGGTACATTATGGACATCCCGGTCTAGCGTATAATGTACACGATGGCAGCAACTTCGACTTCGTTTATTTCAGGTAAAAAGATAACCTATTAGTTTTATTATTATTATTATGTTCTTGTTGACCCACCTTTGTTTGTTTCTTTACAGTTTTCTCTTTTCTTTCTCGTTTCCTTTCTTTTTTTTTTCTCTCAATTTGTTTGTTTCTCTCTCACTTCCTCTGCTTCTTAATTTTTTTCGTTCCTTCTTTCTTTCTTTCTTTCTTTCTTTCTATCCATGGGAAATTTAAATACTTCTACCTTTGGGAAAATCAGCTTTCCCATGTATGGGTTTTACAGAAATTTCGAGAGTACACGGAAAATATCGACAAAATCCCGCTCATGGAAAAAGCTGCTGATACATTGGAAACGATCATTTCCCCATGGTAGAATAATATAGGAAGTGTTCGGATGCCATTGGAAATCATACAATCTTTGACCGTTGCATTTTCTCTTCGGTATTGAGATTGCCCTCAATGTTTGTCGCCCTTACCCTTCTTCAGTCAATGTTGCTACGCGTTTTGGACGGTCAAATCGTGGGCTTGGAAATACTCACTGATATCAACATTGAAAGTGGAGGTAGGGGCGGATCCAGGAATTTCAGAAAGGCGGAGACGGATAGTGAAAATATGGGACGAAAGCTTTGCAATTTTCCTTCACCAAATAGAGTAATGTATCGGAAAATCTCCCGAGAAAGGGGGGACCGCGGTCCCCTTGTCTCCCCCTCCCCCTAAATCCGCCACTGGGAGGGGGACGAGAGTTTTGCAGTGCTTCTAACCCCTTGTAAGAATAGAAATTCATTTTACCGGTCCACGCATTTTGACCAAAATTGTACATAACACTTCCCAATCTTTGCTTTGGGAATTTTAGCTTTTCACATGGCTAAACTACTATAAATCCGGCTGTCATTATAGAAATGATAATCACATTCATCTCAATCTCTTGCAGGCCCCACTCACGTGGTGGTTGTTTCCAAACGGGCTACGTCGAGAACGGAAAAGCTATGTTCAAAGGCGGCATCTCCTCCACCTGCCCAAACGGACCACCTAAAGGGAGAACATGGTTCAAGGTAGAAGTCAAAGTCTACGGCCCCACTGCTAAGATTTTCCTAAACGCGAAACTTCTCCGGGAGGTCCGGCCACATTTTCGGCCGCATGGACAGAGCGGAGTCATTGTTGCGAATGGATACAGTAACGTTATATACTTTAAACAGTTTAAGCTAACGGCAGTAGCCGGACCATATCGATTCCAAACTGCTTCGTGTCAAGCCACGGCGAAGATGCCGGGTTTCTATACTTTGGACGCGGACCACGGGAGCTGGCCTAGGAGCGGGTTCTGTAGATCTCTCATGCCGATTTCCCTACCAGGGACCCGGTACCAGATGTCCGCCTACATGTATAACTTCGAAGGACGAGGAGTTGCAAATTTTGGTCATGTTGGCTTGATGTACAACGCCCGAGACATCAGTAACTTTGACTTTGTTTATTTCAGGTAAGAAAAGGTCAGGCGCAATAAGAGCGACTCGACACTAAATTCCTCCTTCCCCTGGACAAATCTAGTTTGCACAGCTTGGTGCTTATTCATCCAGCCTTTGAGCTCCACCTCACAAGCACTTTAACTAGCCTCGTCGCTTCTAATGAGCGCGTTATTACACAAGAAATGAGAAAGAAAATTCTTAAACTTACTAATAATTCATCAAGTTCGAACAAAGAAAATCATAACCGTGGAGGAGCTCGGAAAACGCAGTCTTAATTTGCATAGAATTTTGAGATTTTATTCCTTCTTTTTCTCGATATTAAATCATTCGTTTGAGAAGTAATATCAAACACTCGATAGAGTTTTTCATCAGAATTTCAAACACATCGAAGTTGGTTAAAAATACTCGGCTTTGCCTCGTTTGTTTCAACCCACACCTCAGTGATTGGAAATCCTGATAAAACACGCTGTCTCGTGTTTGATCTATTACTTAAACCATTTGAATGCGCACGTAAGCAATATAATTTTACAAAGGTGGTTATTTTCGTACCACTGTTTTATTTCCCGCTACATGTTTCAATGTTTGATGAAAATATTCTCTTTTTCAGACCCCATTCAGCGCCCGCTTGTTTCCAGACGGGCTATGTACACCGTGGGGTCCCTAATTTCCACGGTGCCCTGAGCGCTGCCTGTAAGAATGGACCTCCGCGCGGTCGGCAGTGGTTCCAGGCACGTGTTGACGTGAAAGACAACAGAGCGGAAATCTACCTCAACAATGTGCTCATTGCAACTGTAACTACCCATTACAGGCCAAAAGCACAGGGCGGAATCATTGTTGCCAACGGTTACCAGAACATTGCATCATTTAAAAACTTTAAACTGAAGATTTTACCAGACTTGTTTCCATACCCCACACGTTCATGTCGCTCCGCGCAAGGAAGGCCTGGGTACTATTTACTTGATGCCGCGGACGCAAAATTGAAGTGGCCAGCGGGCGGGTTCTGTAGAGCACTTTTGCCAAGCTCTCTTCAGATGGGAAAGGCGTATAAAGTATCAGCACAATTGTATAATGATGTGGGGTGGAATGGACCAAACAGTGGCCATCTTGGGCTTATGTACAACGCCAAGGACATCAACAACTTCGAGTTTGTGTACTTCAGGTGAGTTTTGTAGCGAGCTTGCCAGTTTTATTAGTTAGCTTTCTGTATATCTATTTGAATGATACTTCGAATTGCTTAGTACTGTGACCATGGTTACCTGAACAATTGCTTCGTCTGATCAAACAATTCCCTGCGAACGGTTAAAGGCCCATCACCAAGCGACAGCCTTTGCGTACTCTTAGCCAATCAGAGCACCCGAAAAACAATGGGTCAGGTTGAAAACAAAAGAAAACGGGGCGCAAAGGCTCCCGGTTGGTGATGGGCCTTTAAACCCATATTTGGAGTCATTTACCCTTATTAGGAAATGATAGAGATCCTCTTTTGATGAGAAAGTGTAACCCCTGCCTACGTTAACTTTTGTTTATTTGTTGCAGGCCACATTCACCCCCGTCTTGCTTCCAGACAGGATATGTAGTAAACGGGATTCCGAAGTTTAACGGGGCCGTGTCTAGATCCTGTGCGAATGGCCCACCGGTCGGGCGTACATGGTTCAACGCTAAGGTAGGTGTCCAAATGTTATTCAATGGGTTCAAGGGGCGGTGTCACAATTTTAGCACCCTTTTGGTGATGTAAAAAACATCCAAATAACTGATGGATAACCAAAATACTAGTCTAGGTTTGTTAAATAGCACTTTAACTACAAAGCAATCATGATTGTAGGCTTCATGGACCTATTACAGAGCGGATGGAAACGGATTGCAACAATGAGTTTTTGAAATCTTGTTGGGATGAACAGTTTTCAAAGTTTGAAGTTACATCAAAATTTGTACGAAAATTCGTCATAGTTTATGGAGAGAGCAAAAATTATAAAACCCTGACACCTTTTTATTGCACCGCCATCTCTTTGTTAACTTTCCCATGAATGGGTTTTTGCAAAACATTCCCTGTGTAAGGCGTCAAATTATAAGACTTAAGCTCAGGCACTTTAATGCCTGGGTCAAAGGGACCACGCCCTGTTTAGCAATCGATTCGTTCTAAGTTAACATACATCCAACTTATCCTTCCAATTCTCTTACAATATTGAAGACCTCAACGTCCTTGATAATTTAATAAGTTGCTGTTACCATAGAAACCAAAGCCCGACCTTTGACCTCTGTTTAAAAAAAATTCGTTTCAAAGCTTGACGAGGAGTGGAAAATGCAAACAAACCTGCAATTAAACTAAATGAAGTAATAGGACATACCTTCAAGTTTATCAGTCCAACTAGATATCGTGCATAATGTTTTCATTTATGAAGTTATTAACAGATATCATATTTCAGAATGTCCAAAAACAGGCTTCCTGATTAAATGGACATCATATCTAGTTGGACCAGTGATACTTGTCCTAGCATTAATTACATAACGTCTTGATATCCTTAAAATTTTTTGTCTTTCCTTTCCTCGCGAGGCAGTTTTTAAAATTTCCTTTCTTTGGAGTTCAAAGGTCGCATTCCACGTTGCCATGGGGATGTACACCGGAATTTGTTTATCTTTTGCCGAACAACAATTCTAGATAAGAAATGAATGGTTAAGATTCAAAGTTCTCGATATAAACCACCCCCTATGATTTTTGAGCCGCCATTTTGAAAGCAACTGAGACCCAGGCATTAACATAGCTGAGAGGTTTTGATTTCCCTTTTGTAGGTTCGTGTGGAAGGCCGAACTGCAAGCATCTTCAAAGATGGCAACCATCTTGCTAACATTCCCACCCGCTCGACACCAATCCCCCGCGGAGGAGTCATCGTTGCCAATGGTTACCAGAATATCATCCATTTCAAAGACTTCAAGCTCCTCCCTCTAACTTCCCAACTTCCGTTCACCAGTCACAACTGCATTGTTGCCAAGCGCCTAGGCGCGCTCTACAGGTTGGAAGGAAGTGGTAACCCGTGGCCCGCTAGCGGCTTCTGCAAAGCGTCGTACAGAAAAACCGTGAAGGGCCAACGATATGTGGTATCAGCCGACATCTACAACGTTAAAGGCTCCTCGGGTTCAAATAAGGGCGGTGTGGGCCATCCGGGACTCATGTATAACGTGAAGGACGTCAACAATTACGAGTTCGTCTATGTGAGGTAAGGCTTACTTCTAATTACGATTTTTAGACTGCAATACCACAAAATGTTGACGACTAGTTGTATGCGACTATTTTTCGTTTTGAGCAGTGCATCAATGTGCTGGAAAATAACGTCAACCCCAACCCCCTACACACCCAAACTGGCTTTAAAACCCTGGCTTAAAGTGGCTATGTCACGGTACACAACTAGGCCACTGGTCTGCATAAACAACACAGAATCCTATATTGTACTTCAACTTAGTCTAAGGGACCGGTCATTATTTATCGCCTGGGGGGGGGGGGGGGGGGGGGCAGTGGATTTTGGGATGGATCACTTCATTTTTGGGCGAGCGAAAGGGGGGATCTCTCGAAAACTGAAGCCCTGAAAGGGGCCACAAGAAATGCACAGAACAGCTGCGCAGTTGTGTGACAGGCTCCCTTTAAGGTAACTAAAGCTTAACTTTGAAACCTTCGACTAACAAATGTTTTTTCGTTTCCAGACCTCACTGGTCAGGTGGTTGTTTCCAAACGGGTTATGTCGTTAACGGCGCAATCAAATTGCGAACCTCGGCTGCATGCCCACCATTTGGTCCCCCTGCCACCCGTTCATGGTTCAAGCTTATGGTGTCTGTATCGAGATTGAATGTTAAGTTCTATAGAGACGGGCTGTTCTTCCATCAGACATCTCCTCGGTTGTCTAACATTGGGCGTGGTGGAATTCTTGTCGCTAATGGCTATTATAACGTCGTTAACTTCAAGAATTACAAGATCAGATCCGGTTTTACGAGATGTAAATTCACGCCATTGAAATTAGAAGTTTGTTCGTGAATATGAAAACGCCTATGAACGATGGGGCGATTTATATCAAGAAAGTGTCGCCAATCAATGTCGACTTGCCGACTTTCAAAAACGTTTTAAGACCGGTGTACACTTGCAAATTTTGTTGCACTTGTCGTGGCGATTTTTCTCGCAACTCTATTGTGTAAACGAGATGCAATCACTGCATTTAAGCATTGAAATTCCATACAAAGCAAAAATGCATTTTTTTTTCCTTTTTCTGTAAATAAAAATAATAATTTCATGCACGAGACATAGATAGTAGAACAATAAATGTACGGTAAAATGCCTGTGTTAATCATACTGTAAAACACGAAATAAAACCGAAATTTTACTTTTTGTATATGTATTACTATGTGTACTGGTAGAAGGATTTGAGGCGGGAACACTCTGAAACCTGAATCCCTGAAAGGGGGAACCACAAAGGATTTTATATATCATTTGCACTTAAAGGAGCCTGTCCCGCATGCTCCAGAAGCGATCCTTTAACCTTTAAATATAGTAATTGCCACTAGCGAGCTAATCCGGCAATGAGGTACAGCGTACCAACCACCCATGCACATACTACGCCTTGAATAAAATAAAATAAAATAAATAAATAAATAAATAAATAAATAAATAGAGCAAAGGAAACAATAAATAAATAAACGTAGCAATAAAGACAACGAGAGACAAGCACGACAATAACGACATGTACATGGGTAGTATGATAACTAGATCAGTGCCGGGCCAGCTCGCCAGTGGCGGCTATCTTAAATTCATTAGTAGTGCTGAGGTCTATGATTTGCTGTGGCAGAGAGTTCCAGACGGGGATAGTTCTTGAAAAAAAGGAGAATTTAAACTGATTAATAGAAGGAGGCGGAAGTGTAAGTTGGCAGGTGTTTCTGACGCTTGACCTGGTTGAGTAACAGCCAGGTTTGCGCTGGACGTCACATGGGAAATCAATTTTGACTAGCCCGTGGTAGATCTTATAGAACATGACAGAGTCGAATACTGATCGCCTAAGTTCTAATGAGTGCCATCCTAGGTTTACCAACATATCTGTGACACTGCTATGCCTTCCGTAATCGTTGCACACAAATCTGGCGGCGCGGCGTTGTACAGATTCAACCTTTTGAATGTCCTTCTTAGTGTGGGGACTCCATGCCACCGTCCCGTACTCCGCCAGTGGTCGTACCAGCGCCTTGTAGGCCTGCTCCTTCACAGCAGCTGGACAGGAAGATAAATTCCTTTGTAGGATACCCAAGACTGCATTGGCCTTCTTCTTGACTTCCTCCGTGTGTTTAGACCAATTGAGAGATGTTGAAATGTGAACTCCAAGATATTTTTGGACGCTAACCCCATGGAGTGCTGTGCCACATAGACAATATGGAAACTGGGACTTGTCACGCTTCAAGGTGATGGTCAATATGTAACATTTTTTAGGCGCAAACTTCATCTGCCATTGGTCTGCCCATCGTTCAAGGTAGTGAAGATCCTGCTGTAGGGCGTGATGGTCATCAGAGCTTTTTATTGGGCGGTAAAGGACGCTGTCGTCGGCAAACAGTTTCACGTGAGACTTGATTCCAGATGGTAGGTCATTTATGAACAGCAAGAATAAGATCGGTCCTAAGACTGTGCCCTGGGGCACGCCTGATAGTACTGGGGACCAGGTGGAAGAGGCCCCATTGACGACCACTCGCTGTCTTCTGTTGGTAAGAAAGTGCCTTAGCCACAGTAAGAGTCTTCCTCTGATTCCAAAGTACTCGGCCTTGACCAGTAGGCGTTCATGAGGAACCGAGTCGAACGCCTTGGCAAAATCGAGAAATACTACGTCTACTTGCCCATGAGCGTTTAAAACGGATGACCAATCATGAATGACAGTTATTAGTTGAGTGGAGCAAGAGAGACCTTCCAGGAATCCATGCTGCAGCGGAGTAAGGATGTTATTTGCTGATAGGTGACACATTATATGTTTAGAAACAATGTGTTCCATCAATTTTGAAACCAGAGATGTTAAAGATACTGGGCGATAATTCTGTGGGTCAGATCTTAGGCCCTTCTTGTAGATTGCTGTTATATTAGCGTCCTTCCACGCTGTAGGGAGCACCCCATCTTTCATTGACTGCTCGAACAGCAAAGTGAGGATGGGCGCAAGCTCAGTCGCGGCCTCTTTCAGTACTCTGGCTGGGACAGCATCTGGCCCGCACGCCTTGTCTGTACGGATGTTGTCTAATTGCGCTCTAACGCCGTTTTCGGAAAAAAAGATGTCATAGATGTCTTGGTGTGGTGACGCACCGAGAGTGGGAACACTATGATAATCTTCTTGTGTGAACACACTGTCATACTGTGCCCTTAGCGCCTCAGCTTTGCATTTGTCAGACGCGCAAACCCGTCCCTCCCAGAATAGAGTGGGTATCCCCAGTGACTCTGAGCGTAGGAGTTTCAGATATGACCACGCCCTCTTCACTCCATTCGGCCTAGGGTCGTCGGATTCTAAGTCAATCCCCTTCATTATTTCACTAACGTAGTTATTGTGTGATTCCTTAATGCTGTTGCTTACAATGTTCCTTAGGCGTTTATAATTCAAATGGTCTTTTTCCCTCCCAGTTCGTTTGGACTTTTTGAAGGCGCGGTCGCGTTTGCGCATCAACTTTTTGATAGGCGTGCCTACCCAGGGGAGGTGGCGCTTTGTTTTCGAGGTCTTGGATGGAATAAACCTCTCCATAGCATCGCTAATGCAAGTTGAGATAGCATTCCAATTGTCCTCCACGGATCTCTCCATATGGGATGCAGCATAGTCCACATGGAAGGATGCGATATGTTCTTTCAACGCAACCATGTCCGCTTTATGGTAAATATAAATCTTACGTGGGGGCTTAGGGATGTATTTTGGCGCAAGATCAACTTCAAATAAAACGGCGCTGTGATCACTTAGGCCCGGGGTAACGTGACATGCATTGACAAGACCAGGTTTAGACGAGAAAGCAAGGTCCAAGAAGCTATCGTATCGAGTTGGAGACTTAACATGTTGTGATAAACCGTATTTATCCGCCAACGCAATGAGGGCGTGATCCCAGCTGTGAACTGGTGGAGTAAGTACAGCCTCGCCGCTCGACCAGTCAATACCCGAGCAGTTAAAGTCCCCTGCTATTATTGCATTTGGGCACTGCTTGTATTTAGTAAACAGTTTGCACAAGTAATCGTCTAGCAGGCCGAGTCCCTCCTGGTCGGTTGGGGGGCGATAGAAACTAGTTAGAAAAAGTTTCTTGCGCTTTGCAAGATGGATAGATGCTGTTATCATTTCGGCTCCATCGACGTCGAGGCCCCGTTCTTCCACTGCGGTCAGGTCGTTGCGGACAGCTATAAAGATGCCCCCGCCGGATAACGTCCTATCTCTCCGATATACTTCATAATTTCCAGGGAAGATGGAATAAGTGGGAATAGTAGCGTGTATCTTAGATTCGCAACCGATCACTCTGATTCATCAGCAATAGTAGACCATCCTATCAGATACCCATTTAAGAATATCTAAAGTTAGAAAGAATGGTCCGATGGATCGAGAAATAGCGAGATTATAAATGATTGTTTTGAACCTTTTTGACCTTCACAGGCCATCCTTACGGGACGATCTTCTTTGTTTTGGGTTGCGCAGAACAGTTGCGTGACAGGCGGCGTGCCATATGTTTATTTCAGAACTTGCGCAACGGTCTCATGGTTTCTATGGAATATGTCCGTCGTTACGCGGGGATCAGGTTGTGCAATAATTGTTTCCTGTGCATGATTTTTGGGGGGGCTTGGATTTCTGCAAGAATATTTTGTTGATGGATTTGCCTTGCTCTAATGATATTTGGGGAATTGGCCCTTTTCTAACAGTCCACCCCTAAGTGTGTCGGCTTGAAAGTTTACCGCGCACACTTCAAAAGTAGAGCGCATTTGTGCCCGTTTCTAGGTGATAAAGCAATACCTTTTGAAAAACCGGAATTAGAATAACTCTCCAAAAGACAGCGAGATTGCATCTCTGCAATATTTTGATTCGAAACATTTTAAAAAATATAAAAGATGGTTGTAAATACTTTCTTGGTCAGTAGTCCGAGCTCGGATATTACTGGTATTGTTAAAGGTTTGAACACTTAAAGAGAGCAATTTTTAAATAAGTATTAAAAATGTCTCTTTGTTTAGCTTGCAGTCGAAAATAACGAGCGAAAATTTCTTGTTTCATTCGCATATAAGATTACTAAATGCTTTTATCTGCGAAGTTTGGAAAACTAAGACTTGAACAAGCCCCATTGAACTCGCGGAGAGATGGCAAGTATTCTAGTTCTATTTTTTCTTACCGCCCCTTTTCTGGGTCAAGTTATTTTCAACCCAATTCACGGAATTCCCCTCGCAAACGAGCAAGAACCTCTTGACAAGAAATCCGTCTACATGTGGCAAGCTGCTACACAAGCGCAAAATCGCCTGGAAGCAAAACTCGACAAGATTGAAAAAGAAATCAAGGCTTTGCGTTTATCTGCTTCATACGGGCAAGGTATTTATAAAATATTTTTCTATTGTTTCTTACTAATAAAATCATAAATGTTTAGGTGGAAACGCCGCAGAGATGCTTCTCTCTACAATGCTTCAGCCCGTAAAAAAAATCACTGCTCTTTTACGTATGTCGAATAACAAAATAATCTACTTAATTACCCCTTTATTTTCAAGCCGTTGATGCCTTTTTAAACAAATGTTCCAGAGGGTGCACGTATAAACCCCCTCTACTGTTCGACTGGCGAGATTTTTATGTGCGAGTTTAAATATGGTGCAAAGTGAACATTCGTGTGCATGTATCTAAGAATATTGAGTGTGCAAAACTGAAAACTTTTTAGTTGTGGTTGAAAACACTGAGTGTGCAAAACACAAGTATAGTGTGCGAGTTTAAATTAGTTGGGTGCGAAGTGAATATCTTGCGGTGCGGTGCGTGTATTTAAATTATGTTGTGTGCATAATAGTTTGTGTTTTAACACGAGTGTGCAAACACAAGCATGTTTGATGTGCGGGTTTAAATTTTATGCGTACAAGGTAATCATTTAGTGGTGCAAACGGAAAACTTAGTTTTAGTCAGTGTGTTGAAAACGTAATGCGCAAAACACAAGTTTAATGTGCGAGTTTAAATTATAGGCGTGGATGCTTACGAACATTTGGTGATGCGTGATTGATATAATTAATTGTGCAAAAAAAACCTACAACTGTAGTTTTTCGAAAAGTTTGTTGAATATGGCTGCATAATAAGGACAATAAGTGAAATAAAAACACTCGCATTGTGAATCTACTTTTGATATGTTTGATTGTGATAGATAGATAGAAGCGCTTGTGGTGTGTACAAATATCAAAGACAAGTGCAAACTTCAGAATGCGGAGAAAGCAATGACTGAAACAAGCGACGCGAGATGCCTCAGCCGTGAAAAGACACTTAAGCGTTAAAAAGGCTTACTGAAGGCTTTTATCTCCAGTCCGTAACAAGGACCTGTGAGCGGAGAGATGGCAAGCATTCGAGCTCTCTTTTTTCTTGCCGTCCTTTCTATGGGCCAAGTAATCTTCAACCCAATTCACGGTAGTATTCGCATCCTAAACGAGGAAGAAGAACCTTATAGCAAGAAACCCGTAAACTCGTGGAATGACGCTACCTTCGCGAAACGTCGCCAAGAAGCCCGCAGGTTCCACAATATTAAAAAACAAACCAAGGATTTGCATTCATCAGTTTCATCCGCTTCATTTGGGCAAGGTATTTAAACAAATCGTTTCGTTTCTTTCTTAACTTGTTTTGAGAAAAATAGATGAATATAAGGACTGATAACTATTATATAATTATAACCACACCCCTTGCACTGTTTATATCTCATGTGGTGTGCACGGAAACGCAAACCATTTTCCAAGAAAACACGAAACGGTTTGTTCTTTGTGTATTCACTTGTATATCTCCTATCTAACTACGGAAGACTAGTCCCTTTGCAAGTAAACATGCTAGTTTGTTCTTGTGTACTCATTTGAATATTTACTATAAATGCGGTATTATTACACATATTTAATATCATTGACACAAACCAGAAACATATAAGTGAGTTGAAACGTGTAACAAACATACATTGCTTTAGTGCCAAGCTGCGGAATATTCGCAGAATAAACAATTGAACAGATTTTGAAAACAATGTTGTTGCAAGACTTCAAGATGTTAAATGTTAGTATATTATCACTTACCACTGTTGCTCTACTTTATATGAGCGAAAAATGAAATATTATGAAAAGATAACCTACTTGGGTTAGCAGTCGAGAGTTCATTATTGACCAAATATGGTCATAAATTCATCTCGAATAATCCACAGATTGGATCGCCGTTACATGTTTCAACTAAGTTATATGTTTCTGCACAAACCCATTGTACAGCTTAGGGTTAGTTTTCACTGCAACAAGCGACATAAGCATAAAAAGAACAGAAGCCTTTGATCCGTATCGAATCCGTATGCTTACGCTTATGTCGTAGTGAAAACCGCACTTCTAAAGATAATAGTTACAGCGGCGTAACCAGGAATTTCTGAAGGGGGGGAGGGGGGGAAGGGGGGGGGGGGAGGGGCGGATAGGAAAACATGGGACGAAAATGTTCAAATTTCCTCCAGCAAATACAGTAAATGTATGGGAAAATCTCCCGAGAAAGCCCCCCCCCCCCCTCCCCCTGGCTACGCCCCTGACTTGAGTGAACCCTTGCACAGACAGATATTTTAAGAACAGGTGACGAGGTGCATGAACCCGTGCATAAACCCGTGCATGAACCTTCATAAAATATCTTAAATTCGCATTCATTGTAGTGTTTCCTCCTAAAAGTCTACGAAAAACCTTTTTGACGAGCCACAAAAATATTTGAATTCGGCTCCACTAGAAAGAGATGCGAATGTCAAAAAAGATTTTCTTGATGAAAATATGTCTCAATGTAATCTTAACTCCTACATTCTCTTAACCTAATGTCAAAACAGAAACAAATAGGACACCCTTCTGTTCCTTTTCTTCTTTATGGGGTTAACTCCGGTGTAATAACCATTCCCAGAGGACACCTTTGTGTTCAGTTCTTATATTTCATCCTGATTCGTTCTACCAAACAAAGGAAGCTTTGTGACGCAGTTCGTGCGCACTCACAGGTTATTACACCGGAGATAAGCCTCTTTATGTGTAAATACAAAAAATATATCTAGCTTCAAAAAGTAATTACACCAATTCTGAACAAAAACCTATAAGAGAAAAAATTACAAAGTAATTGCGAATTGATTCACGACAGATATGTGAAATCCGCTCAGCTCTAATGTAATTCTAAGCAATTATTGGATGAGGTTTTTGTGATCTCCAGAATAAACAGTGTCGAGACAGGTGGAATCAGGCGAGGCCGTGAGGCCGAGCTTGATTCCACTTGGCGAGACATTGTTTATTCTGGAGATCACAAAAACCGAATTCAATAATTGTTTTATTATACATTGATTCAGTAAAAATACTTTTCTTTCTGTCAAGCAATTTATTTTACACAAGCGCCTTGTTAAAATTGGGAAAGTGCCCTAGTCCCATGATGCATTGCGCGCGCATCAGCAAGCTGATTCTTGAAGACCCTCAAAGTGCGTGATTCCCAAAGTAAAGCGCGCGCTCTTAGCCAATCAGAATCGAGATAGTGAGTACAATGTATAATAATGACCTTTACCTGTCATTCAGCGTCACACGTACACTGCGAGAGGTATAATTAAACGAGTCATTCACACTTTTCATAATGGGGTGGCATTTACTATGTACGCCCGAATCACAGTCAGAAAAGTGTCTATTTTTAGAACTAGGATTGCCGCGAAAATTCGTCATCCACAGGGTTCCCACTTTCTAGCCACGCAAACAGTAAGATCCAGCCTAAAATAAATCCCAGATCAATCGAAAAACCTTTAAAGTCGCAAATATAAGGTAGGATATTCTCTATTTGTTGTGTATTGGGTATACGAGCATTTGAACCTGAGCATTCGAATACTTTCGCGCGCGAAATTCAAATCTAAAAATAGACACTTTTCTGACTGTGATGTGGACAAATACTGTACGAAAGATTTTAACTCTTGTTAATCCACTCTTGGCCCCATGCGACCTCCAAATGCGAATCTCCATTCTCGTACCCAGAGCTCCCCGGCTCGTCGCCTCGCGGGGGAGGCTCTGGTGTTAGCCACCGACGCATGCGTAAAAGAAAATAGTGGTTTTATGCGTCACGATTACTTTTAGAGTGTTCAAGTAGAATGCATAGGTCGAAAAGACGACAAGAAAACGAATGCCAGTGTTATTTTGGCAGATACGTTTTTGATAAAGCGAGATAGAGCTACTTTAATGTACGCGTGCGCGCCATTTCAGCCAATCAGCGAAGGCCCTCAAATGGATGTCACCAGAGCCTCCCCTGCGTGCAGACGAGGCGGGGAGCTCTGGGTTCGAGAATGGCGAATCTCGTTCTATGATTTGTATCCAAAAAGAGACCCCGCTCTTTCACCTTTGGCCACGGAGAAGAGTGTTTTACTCCCATATAGTAAGCTTTGCAAGTTGTTAAAAAGTACTGCTCCTCCTCAACCACCAAAACGGGCAATATCTCTCTCGTCTGCATTTACGGAAAAAAGTAAAAACGTAAAACCTCACCTCAACAAACCCCCGCACCCCCACCACCCACTGAAAACCGGCACCTGACAGGGAGACCCTACTGGAAATTTTGGCAAAATTCCAGTATGCAGATCGATTTCATCCATTGTTGGAGTGACTTATCGTAAGAATGTTTTTATTCATTTTTCCCATACCAGTTACTCCTCGCAGAGCAGTCGACGTTGCCGATGGCAATCAGAACGTGAACCATTTCAGCTGCTTCGACATAAAAGCAATACTAAGCGTCATAAAGGTGTTTCCATACCCAACACGGTCATGTCACTACACGAAAACAAACCCTAACTACTATTTACTTGATGCCGCGGACAAAAACGTTAAGTGGCCAGCGGGCGGGTTCTGTCGAGCACTTTTGCCAAACTCTCTTCAGATGGGAAAGGCGTATAAAGTATCAGCACAATTGTATAACCAAATCGGGTGGAATGGACCAAACAGTGGCCATCTTGGACTTCTGTACAACGCCAAGGACATCAACAACTTCGAGTTTGTCTACTTTAGGTGAGGTCTTGTCAGTACATCTTTGGTGTATTAGATATACGTTTTAGCCGCTTCCAAACGCCGCGATTTGAGCTGCGATTTCTAAAGGCGATGACATACCGTACCGAAGAGAATTTCAATTGCTACGAAAGCAAAGCAGAGGTTTTGGACATAATTCGCGAAAATCACCGCTAAAATAGCAGCGTGGCAAGGGGTCATAAGGGTTTATTTCTTTTTTAAGGCTCAGCTAAGCAAACACATACCATGGCAGCACGCGGATAATGACCTGAGTTGTTCTGTTCTTTCAGGCCGCATTCAAGCTCAGGTTGCTATCAAACGGGATATGTAGTAAATAACGCTCTCAAGTGGAATGGCGGTGTCTCCAAACCCTGTCCTAATGGACCGCCAGTCGGAAGAAAATGGTTCAACGCTGAGGTAAGTTCCCTCTAACCACAATGTTCTAAGACGTGCCATCCCTGAAAGCTATTAATTGGTTCTGGTGACTTAGCTACATGCGCAATCATGTTATATGTACTTTTAAGCGGCCGAGCTTCCTTTCGCAACACTTGAACACAGCAAAATTGAGCTGGAATTTATAAGTTGAGTGCTGCTCTTATAGGAGATCCACCGCAGGAGAAAACGTTTTCACTTTCGTGCTCTTACAGGTTCGTGTGAGAGGCCGAACTGCAAGCATCTTCAAAGATAACGTCCATGTTGCTACCATTCCCACACGCTCGGCACCGATTCCCCGCGGAGGAGTCATCGTTGCCAATGGCTACAAAAATATCATCCATTTCAAGGGCTTGAAGATAAAACCAGACTTGTTTCCATACCCAACACGGTCATGTCGCTCCGTACAAAGAACGCCTGGCTACTATTTACTTGATGCCGCGGACACAAACGTAAAGTGGCCAGCGGGCGGGTTCTGTCGAGCACTTTTGCCAAGATCTCTTCAGATGGGAAAGGCGTATAAAATATCAGCACAATTGTATAACCAAATCGGGTGGAATGGACCAAACAGTGGCCACCTTGGGCTTATGTACAACGCCAAGGATATAAACAACTTCGAGTTTGTCTACTTCAGGTGACTTAATTGGCCGAGCATGTCAGTACATCTTTTGCAGTATTAGATACGATTTTAGCCGGTTTCAAACGCTGAGATTTGAGGTGCGATTTCTAAAGGCAATGTCTTATCGAACTTAAAGGGGATTTAAACATGTTCGAATTTCACTGCGACGTAGGTGTGATTGTTTTCAGATTGATCGCCAACAAAATAAAAAATATCGGAGTGCCAAGCGCTGGCCATTTACCACATGGTTGTGCGATTTGACATGATCTCCGAACTCCACGGAATTCGTCGTTAAAATCGCAGAGGGGAAAGCGGTCATCATGGTTTATTCCTATCCATAGCTTAGTATGACAAACATATACCATATGGCAGCACGGGGATAATGGTCTTGTTCTGTTCTTTCAGGCCGCATTCAAGCTCAGGTTGCTTCCAAACGGGATATGTAGTAAATAACGCTCTCAAGTGGAATGGCGGTGTCTCCAAACCCTGTCCTAATGGACCGCCAGTCGGAAGAAAATGGTTCAACGCTGAGGTAAGTTCCCTCTAACCACAATGTTCTAAGACGTGCCATCCCTGAAAGCTATTAATTGGTTCTGGTGACTTAGCTACATGCGCAATCATGTTATATGTACTTTTAAGCGGCCGAGCTTCCTTTCGCAACACTTGAACACAGCAAAATTGAGCTGGCATTTATAAGTTGAGTGCTGTTCTTATAGGAGATCCACCGCAGGAGAAAACGTTTTCACTTTCGTGCTCTTACAGGTTCGTGTGAGAGGCCGAACTGCAAGCATCTTCAAAGACAACGTCCATATTGCTACCATTCCCACACGCTCGGCACCGATTCCCCGCGGAGGAGTCATCGTTGCCAATGGCTACAAAAATATCATCCATTTCAAGGGCTTGAAGATAAAACCAGACTTGTTTCCATACCCAACACGGTCATGTCGCTACGTACAAAGAAGGCCTGGCTACTATTCACTTGACGCCGCGGACACAAACGTAAAGTGGCCAGCGGGCGGGTTCTGTCGAGCACTTTTGCCAAGATCTCTTCAGATGGGAAAGGCGTATAAAATATCAGCACAATTGTATAACCAAATCGGGTGGAATGGACCAAACAGTGGCCACCTTGGGCTTATGTACAACGCCAAGGATATAAACAACTTCGAGTTTGTCTACTTCAGGTGACTTAATTTGCCGAGCATGTCAGTACATCTTTTGCAGTATTAGATACGTTTTTAGCCGGTTTCAAACACTGAGATTTGAGGTGCGATTTCTAAAGGCAATGCCTTATCGAACTTAAAGGGGATTTAAATATGTTCGAATTTCACTGCGACGTAGGTGTGATTGTTTTCAGATTGATCGCCAAGAAAATAAAAAATATCGGAGTGCCAAGCGCCGGCCATTTACCACATGGTTGTGCGATTTGACATGATCTCCGAAGTCCGCGGAATTCGTCGTTAAAATCGCAGAGGGGAAAGCGGTCATCATGGTTTATTCCTATCCATAGCTTAGTATGACAAACATATACCATATGGCAGCACGGGGATAATGGTCTTGTTCTGTTCTTTCAGGCCGCATTCAAGCTCAGGTTGCTTCCAAACGGGATATGTAGTAAATAACGCTCTCAAGTGGAATGGCGGTGTCTCCAAACCCTGTCCTAATGGACCGCCAGTCGGAAGAAAATGGTTCAACGCTGAGGTAAGTTCCCTCCAACCACAATGTTGTAAGACGTGCCATCCCTGAAAGCTACTAATTGGTTCTGGTGACTTAGCTACATGCGCAATCATGTTATTTGCACTTTTAAGCGGCCGAGCTTCCTTTCGCAACACTTGAAGACAGCAAAATTGAGCTGGCATTTATAAGTTGAGTGCTGCTCTTATAGGAGATCCACCGCAGGAGAAAACGTTTTCACTTTCGTGCTCTTACAGGTTCGTGTGAGAGGCCGAACTGCAAGCATCTTCAAAGATAACGTCCATGTTGCTACCATTCCCACACGCTCGGCACCGATTCCACGCGGAGGAGTCATCGTTGCCAATGGCTACAAGAATATCATCCATTTCAAGGGCTTGAAGATAAAACCAGACTTGTTTCCATACCCAACACGGTCATGTCGCTCCGTACAAAGAAGGCCTGGCTTCTATTTACTTGATGCCGCGGACACAAACGTAAAGTGGCCAGCGGGCGGGTTCTGTCGAGCACTTTTGCCAAGATCTCTTCAGATGGGAAAGGCGTATAAAATATCAGCACAATTGTATAACCAAATCGGGATGAATAAACCAAACATTGGCCATCTCGGGCTTATGTACAACGCCAAGGACATTAACAACTTCGAGTTTGTCTACTTCAGGTGACTAAATGGGTCATGCTTGTCCTTCCTACTTTGCTGTATTCGATAGGTTTTGGCCGCCTTCACACGCTGCAATTCGAAGTGTTATTTCTTAGGCAATCTCATGGCGATATGTAATAGTACTGAAGGGGATTTTACTTACGACATCGCCTCCGTTTTGTACACGTTCAAATTTCACTGCTATAAAGGTTCAATTTTCTCGCATAGCGTAACACAATTTCAAATATCGGACTCCAAATCGCCGGCCATTCATACCGTGCATTGTGACGTCAACGATCCCCACCGAAATCACCGCTAAGGTCGCGGGTGTGAAATGGTCATAAGGGATTATTGCTATTTTAACACCTAGCTTAGTATGACAAACATATACCATGGCAGCACGGGGATAATGGTCTTGTTCTGTGTTCTTTCAGGCCGCATTCAAGGTCTGGTTGCTTCCAAACGGGATATGTAGTAAATAACGCTCTCAAGTGGAATGGCGGTGTGTCCAAACCCTGTCCTAATGGTCCGCCAGTCGGAAGAAAATGGTTCAACGCTGAGGTAAGCTCCCTTCAACCACATGTTTTAAGACGTGCCATCCCCGAAAGCTCTAAATTGGTTCTGGTGACTTAGCTACATGCGCAACATGTTATATGTACTTTTAAGCGGCCGAGCTTCCTTTCGCAACACTTGAAGACAGCAAAATTGAGCTGGCATTTATAAGTTGAGTGCTGCTCTTATAGGAGATCCACCGCAGGAGAAAACGTTTTCACTTTCGTGCTCTTACAGGTTCGTGTGAGAGGCCGAACTGCAAGCATCTTCAAAGATAACGTCCATGTTGCTACCATTCCCACACGCTCGGCACCGATTCCACGCGGAGGAGTCATCGTTGCCAATGGCTACAAGAATATCATCCATTTCAAGGGCTTGAAGATAAAACCAGACTTGTTTCCATACCCAACACGGTCATGTCGCTCCGTACAAAGAAGGCCTGGCTTCTATTTACTTGATGCCGCGGACACAAACGTAAAGTGGCCAGCGGGCGGGTTCTGTCGAGCACTTTTGCCAAGATCTCTTCAGATGGGAAAGGCGTATAAAATATCAGCACAATTGTATAACCAAATCGGGATGAATAAACCAAACATTGGCCATCTCGGGCTTATGTACAACGCCAAGGACATTAACAACTTCGAGTTTGTCTACTTCAGGTGACTAAATGGGTCATGCTTGTCCTTCCTACTTTGCTGTATTCGATAGGTTTTGGCCGCCTTCACACGCTGCAATTCGAAGTGTTATTTCTTAGGCAATCTCATGGCGATATGTAATAGTACTGAAGGGGATTTTACTTACGACATCGCCTCCGTTTTGTACACGTTCAAATTTCACTGCTATAAAGGTTCAATTTTCTCGCATAGCGTAACACAATTTCAAATATCGGACTCCAAATCGCCGGCCATTCATACCGTGCGTTGTGACGTCAACGATCCCCACCGAAATCACCGCTAAAGTCGCGGGGTGTGAAATGGTCATAAGGGATTATTTCTATTTTAACACCTAGCTTAGTATGACAAACATATACCATGGCAGCACGGGGATAATGGTCTTGTTCTGTGTTCTTTCAGGCCGCATTCAAGGTCTGGTTGCTTCCAAACGGGATATGTAGTAAATAACGCTCTCAAGTGGAATGGCGGTGTGTCCAAACCCTGTCCTAATGGTCCGCCAGTCGGAAGAAAATGGTTCAACGCTGAGGTAAGCTCCCTTCAACCACACGTTTTAAGACGTGCCATCCCCGAAAGCTCTAAATTGGTTCTGGTGACTTAGCTACATGCGCAACATGTTATATGTACTTTTAAGCGGCCGAGCTTCCTTTCGCAACACTTGAAGACAGCAAAATTGAGCTGGCATTTATAAGTTGAGTGCTGCTCTTATAGGAGATCCACCGCAGGAGAAAACGTTTTCACTTTCGTGCTCTTACAGGTTCGTGTGAGAGGCCGAACTGCAAGCATCTTCAAAGATAACGTCCATGTTGCTACCATTCCCACACGCTCGCACCGATTCCACGCGGAGGAGTCATCGTTGCCAATGGCTACAAGAATATCATCCATTTCAAGGGCTTGAAGATAAAACCAGACTTGTTTCCATACCCAACACGGTCATGTCGCTCCGTACAAAGAAGGCCTGGCTTCTATTTACTTGATGCCGCGGACACAAACGTAAAGTGGCCAGCGGGCGGGTTCTGTCGAGCACTTTTGCCAAGATCTCTTCAGATGGGAAAGGCGTATAAAATATCAGCACAATTGTATAACCAAATCGGGATGAATAAACCAAACATTGGCCATCTCGGGCTTATGTACAACGCCAAGGACATTAACAACTTCGAGTTTGTCTACTTCAGGTGACTAAATGGGTCATGCTTGTCCTTCCTACTTTGCTGTATTCGATAGGTTTTGGCCGCCTTCACACGCTGCAATTCGAAGTGTTATTTCTTAGGCAATCTCATGGCGATATGTAATAGTACTGAAGGGGATTTTACTTACGACATCGCCTCCGTTTTGTACACGTTCAAATTTCACTGCTATAAAGGTTCAATTTTCTCGCATAGCGTAACACAATTTCAAATATCGGACTCCAAATCGCCGGCCATTCATACCGTGCGTTGTGACGTGAACGATCCCCACCGAAATCACCGCTAAAGTCGCGGGGTGTGAAATGGTCATAAGGGATTATTTCTATTTTAACACCTAGCTTAGTATGACAAACATATACCCTTTCCAGGATACGTTGTCACCCAAAAGCCTATAAGCTTGGTGCGCTGGGGAGTATGGGTAAAGATTTATTTAAATTTCTGTAAATATTAGAAACATACATGCTTGGAAATGTGCAAAATTTAATCATTTCACCTGTGGTTGCGATAACTGTCTGAATTCAGATCAAACAGTAGCAGTTTAAATGCCCCCATCATCCTTTGCGCTTCAAGCTTATAGGCTTTTTGAGTGACAACGTTTCCCGGAAACGGTATATACCATGGCAGCACGGGGATAATGGTCTTGTTCTGTGTTCTTTCAGGCCGCATTCAAGGTCTGGTTGCTTCCAAACGGGATATGTAGTAAATAACGCCCTCAAGTGGAATGGCGGTGTGTCCAAACCCTGTCCTAATGGTCCGCCAGTCGGAAGAAAATGGTTCAACGCTGAGGTAAGCTCCCTTCAACCACATGTTTTAAGACGTGCCATCCCCGAAAGCTCTAAATTGGTTCTGGTGACTTAGCTACATGCGCAACATGTTATATGTACTTTTAAGCGGCCGAGGTTCCTTTCGCAACACTTGAAGACAGCAAAATTGAGCTGGCATTTATAAGTTGAGTGCTGCTCTTATAGGAGATCCACCGCAGGAGAAAACGTTTTCACTTTCGTGCTCTTGCAGGTTCGTGTGAGAGGCCGAACTGCAAGCATCTTCAAAGATAACGTCCATGTTGCTACCATTCCCACACGCTCGGCACCGATTCCACGCGGAGGAGTCATCGTTGCCAATGGCTACAAGAATATCATCCATTTCAAGGGCTTGAAGATAAAACCAGACTTGTTTCCATACCCAACACGGTCATGTCGCTCCGTACAAAGAAGGCCTGGCTTCTATTTACTTGATGCCGCGGACACAAACGTAAAGTGGCCAGCGGGCGGGTTCTGTCGAGCACTTTTGCCAAGATCTCTTCAGATGGGAAAGGCGTATAAAATATCAGCACAATTGTATAACCAAATCGGGATGAATAAACCAAACATTGGCCATCTCGGGCTTATGTACAACGCCAAGGACATTAACAACTTCGAGTTTGTCTACTTCAGGTGACTAAATGGGTCATGCTTGTCCTTCCTACTTTGCTGTATTCGATAGGTTTTGGCCGCCTTCACACGCTGCAATTCGAAGTGTTATTTCTTAGGCAATCTCATGGCGATATGTAATAGTACTGAAGGGGATTTTACTTACGACATCGCCTCCGTTTTGTACACGTTCAAATTTCACTGCTATAAAGGTTCAATTTTCTCGCATAGCGTAACACAATTTCAAATATCGGACTCCAAATCGCCGGCCATTCATACCGTGCGTTGTGACGTCAACGATCCCCACCGAAATCACCGCTAAAGTCGCGGGGTGTGAAATGGTCATAAGGGATTATTTCTATTTTAACACCTAGCTTAGTATGACAAACATATACCATGGCAGCACGGGGATAATGGTCTTGTTCTGTGTTCTTTCAGGCCGCATTCAAGGTCTGGTTGCTTCCAAACGGGATATGTAGTAAATAACGCTCTCAAGTGGAATGGCGGTGTGTCCAAACCCTGTCCTAATGGTCCGCCAGTCGGAAGAAAATGGTTCAACGCTGAGGTAAGCTCCCTTCAACCACACGTTTTAAGACGTGCCATCCCCGAAAGCTCTAAATTGGTTCTGGTGACTTAGCTACATGCGCAACATGTTATATGTACTTTTAAGCGGCCGAGCTTCCTCTCGCAACACTTGAAGACAGCAAAATTGAGCTGGCATTTATAAGTTGAGTGCTGCTCTTATAGGAGATCCACCGCAGGAGAAAACGTTTTCACTTTCGTGCTCTTACAGGTTCGTGTGAGAGGCCGAACTGCAAGCATCTTCAAAGATAACGTCCATGTTGCTACCATTCCCACACGCTCGGCACCGATTCCACGCGGAGGAGTCATCGTTGCCAATGGCTACAAGAATATCATCCATTTCAAGGGCTTGAAGATAAAACCAGACTTGTTTCCATACCCAACACGGTCATGTCGCTCCGTACAAAGAAGGCCTGGCTTCTATTTACTTGATGCCGCGGACACAAACGTAAAGTGGCCAGCGGGCGGGTTCTGTCGAGCACTTTTGCCAAGATCTCTTCAGATGGGAAAGGCGTATAAAATATCAGCACAATTGTATAACCAAATCGGGATGAATAAACCAAACATTGGCCATCTCGGGCTTATGTACAACGCCAAGGACATTAACAACTTCGAGTTTGTCTACTTCAGGTGACTAAATGGGTCATGCTTGTCCTTCCTACTTTGCTGTATTCGATAGGTTTTGGCCGCCTTCACACGCTGCAATTCGAAGTGTTATTTCTTAGGCAATCTCATGGCGATATGTAATAGTACTGAAGGGGATTTTACTTACGACATCGCCTCCGTTTTGTACACGTTCAAATTTCACTGCTATAAGACTCCAAATCGCCGGCCATTCATACCGTGCGTTGTGACGTCAACCATCCCCACCGAAATCACCGCTAAGGTCGCGGGGTGTGAAATGGTCATAAGGGATTATTTCTATTTTAACACCTAGCTTAGTATGACAAACATATACCATGGCAGCACGGGGATAATGGTCTTGTTCTGTGTTCTTTCAGGCCGCATTCAAGGTCTGGTTGCTTTCAAACGGGATATGTAGTAAATAACGCTCTCAAGTGGAATGCCGGTGTGTCCAAACCCTGTCCTAATGGTCCGCCAGTCGGAAGAAAATGGTTCAACGCTGAGGTAAGCTCCCTTCAACCACATGTTTTAAGACGTGCCATCCCCGAATGCTCTAAATTGGTTCTGGTGACTTAGCTACATGCGCAACATGTTATATGTACTTTTAAGCGGCCGAGCTTCCTCTCGCAACACTTGAAGACAGCAAAATTGAGCTGGCATTTATAAGTTGAGTGCTGCTCTTATAGGAGATCCACCGCAGGAGAAAACGTTTTCACTTTCGTGCTCTTACAGGTTCGTGTGAGAGGCCGAACTGCAAGCATCTTCAAAGATAACGTCCATGTTGCTACCATTCCCACACGCTCGGCACCGATTCCACGCGGAGGAGTCATCGTTGCCAATGGCTACAAGAATATCATCCATTTCAAGGGCTTGAAGATAAAACCAGACTTGTTTCCATACCCAACACGGTCATGTCGCTCCGTACAAAGAAGGCCTGGCTTCTATTTACTTGATGCCGCGGACACAAACGTAAAGTGGCCAGCGGGCGGGTTCTGTCGAGCACTTTTGCCAAGATCTCTTCAGATGGGAAAGGCGTATAAAATATCAGCACAATTGTATAACCAAATCGGGATGAATAAACCAAACATTGGCCATCTCGGGCTTATGTACAACGCCAAGGACATTAACAACTTCGAGTTTGTCTACTTCAGGTGACTAAATGGGTCATGCTTGTCCTTCCTACTTTGCTGTATTCGATAGGTTTTGGCCGCCTTCACACGCTGCAATTCGAAGTGTTATTTCTTAGGCAATCTCATGGCGATATGTAATAGTACTGAAGGGGATTTTACTTACGACATCGCCTCCGTTTTGTACACGTTCAAATTTCACTGCTATAAAGGTTCAATTTTCTCGCATAGCGTAACACAATTTCAAATATCGGACTCCAAATCGCCGGCCATTCATACCGTGCGTTGTGACGTCAACCATCCCCACCGAAATCACCGCTAAAGTCGCGGGGTGTGAAATGGTCATAAGGGATTATTTCTATTTTAACACCTAGCTTAGTATGACAAACATATACCATGGCAGCACGGGGATAATGGTCTTGTTCTGTGTTCTTTCAGGCCGCATTCAAGGTCTGGTTGCTTCCAAACGGGATATGTAGTAAATAACGCTCTCAAGTGGAATGGCGGTGTGTCCAAACCCTGTCCTAATGGTCCGCCAGTCGGAAGAAAATGGTTCAACGCTGAGGTAAGCTCCCTTCAACCACATGTTTTAAGACGTGCCATCCCCGAAAGCTCTAAATTGGTTCTGGTGACTTAGCTACATGCGCAACATGTTATATGTACTTTTAAGCGGCCGAGCTTCCTTTCGCAACACTTGAAGACAGCAAAATTGAGCTGGCATTTATAAGTTGAGTGCTGCTCTTATAGGAGATCCACCGCAGGAGAAAACGTTTTCACTTTCGTGCTCTTGCAGGTTCGTGTGAGAGGCCGAACTGCAAGCATCTTCAAAGATAACGTCCATGTTGCTACCATTCCCACACGCTCGGCACCGATTCCACGCGGAGGAGTCATCGTTGCCAATGGCTACAAGAATATCATCCATTTCAAGGGCTTGAAGATAAAACCAGACTTGTTTCCATACCCAACACGGTCATGTCGCTCCGTACAAAGAAGGCCTGGCTTCTATTTACTTGATGCCGCGGACACAAACGTAAAGTGGCCAGCGGGCGGGTTCTGTCGAGCACTTTTGCCAAGATCTCTTCAGATGGGAAAGGCGTATAAAATATCAGCACAATTGTATAACCAAATCGGGATGAATAAACCAAACATTGGCCATCTCGGGCTTATGTACAACGCCAAGGACATTAACAACTTCGAGTTTGTCTACTTCAGGTGACTAAATGGGTCATGCTTGTCCTTCCTACTTTGCTGTATTCGATAGGTTTTGGCCGTCTTCACACGCTGCAATTCGAAGTGTTATTTCTTAGGCAATCTCATGGCGATATGTAATAGTACTGAAGGGGATTTTACTTACGACATCGCCTCCGTTTTGTACACGTTCAAATTTCACTGCTATAAAGGTTCAATTTTCTCGCATAGCGTAACACAATTTCAAATATCGGACTCCAAATCGCCGGCCATTCATACCGTGCGTCGTGACGTCAACCATCCCCACCGAAATCACCGCTAAAGTCGCGGGGTGTGAAATGGTCATAAGGGATTATTTCTATTTTAACACCTAGCTTAGTATGACAAACATATACCATGGCAGCACGGGGATAATGGTCTTGTTCTGTGTTCTTTCAGGCCGCATTCAAGGTCTGGTTGCTTCCAAACGGGATATGTAGTAAATAACGCTCTCAAGTGGAATGGCGGTGTGTCCAAACCCTGTCCTAATGGTCCGCCAGTCGGAAGAAAATGGTTCAACGCTGAGGTAAGCTCCCTTCAACCACATGTTTTAAGACGTGCCATCCCCGAAAGCTCTAAATTGGTTCTGGTGACTTAGCTACATGCGCAACATGTTATATGTACTTTTAAGCGGCCGAGCTTCCTTTCGCAACACTTGAAGACAGCAAAATTGAGCTGGCATTTATAAGTCGAGTGCTGCTCTTATAGGAGATCCACCGCAGGAGAAAACGTTTTCACTTTCGTGCTCTTACAGGTTCGTGTGAGAGGCCGAACTGCAAGCATCTTCAAAGATAACGTCCATGTTGCTACCATTCCCACTCGCTCGGCACCGATTCCACTCGGAGGAGTCATCGTTGCCAATGGCTACAAAAATATCATCCATTTCAAGGGATTACAGATACTGTAGAATCTTGACTTAGAGCGGATTTCAGAGAAGTGTGGAAAACTAAACGCAAATTAAATACACTTCGCCAATGAGAAAGGAAACCCATTCAACAACCAACCAATCAGTTGACGAAGTAAATACACTTAGCCAATCAGAAACGAAACCCTTCAACAATTAACCAATCACGCTTCTCAATTGAGCGTGACAGGACGCGGAGGTTTTCTGTCAAAATTTTGACGTTTCCCGGAGCAGCTTCAAATTATCCAATAGCAACTACGCGCACGAAAGTACAAAAAACAAAAGACTCTGGTATGGTGACTAGCGCACAATGGGAATGAATTAGCCGTTCCATAATCAGTACACCTGTAGAGTATTTTGTTTTTCGTACCTTCGCACGGTTAGGACTACGACAAACGTCGAACTCTTCTGTCGAACCTTTCCTTTGAAAGGATTCCGCTTTATAGAATTTTTAATAGAAAACTTTCTTTCATGTTTTTGATTGGAACGGCGCGATTCTATCAGGACGTTTGTCGGAGGCCTAATGTTGGATGACTTGACGTTGCAGGGGCGTAGCCAGGACTTTTTTTTTGGGGGGGGGGAGCAATAGTGAATACATGGGACGAAAATTGTCAAATTTCCTCCAGCAGCCTGTGCCCTTCAGACTACGCCCCTGCGTTGCCCAGGGAAACATCAAAGTTTTGCAAATTTTCGGCCCTGTCAAGCTTAACTGAGAAGCGCAATATGTTAGCTGTTTAGTCAAGGCCCAAGTAAAAAAGGGGCGCAGTATTAATTGTTTTTCTTCATCTTCTGATTGGCTGCCTTAACAAAGACTAAAGACCTCCACCAATAGGAACGCGTAGAAAGTGTAGTCTGATTTACTTTCGACACTCACTTCAAATACACTGACAGTCGTTTTTCTATGATCCATGCGGGCCTGCCTGTGTTTTTTTTTTTGATATATGAAGAAAATTTCGCCAAAAACTGTAGATTTGCCGACGTTGAAAACTTCGTTATTGGAATTCCCCTTACCTTATTCGGAGGGTCTGTAAGTATTTTTATCTTAGAGAAACAAGCATGCTCGGAAAATGCTCTTGTGGTCGCCATTTTGATTTATTTGAATACCACAGGCAGCCCGCTCGCATTTGCCATAAAAACGACAGCACTTTGTTGTCATTTTGAGTAGTTCCCGGAAGGTCTATTTCACAATTAGACCTCAAGGCCGAATGTGCTATGATGAATAGACCATGAGGCCGAAGGCCGAATGGTCTATTGATATCATAGCACACGAGGACGAGAGGTCTAATTATGGTGGTATATATGGTTTTGCCAGGCACGGTCTATCACTAATAGACCATTAGTAGCTCAGCCAATCAGAATGCAGGATTTGTAATAGACCATTAGTTGGTTTATACTAAATATATATACCACCATAAGTGCACATTTATTGAATATTAAACTTTGGTTGGGGCTTCAAGTTTGTTGCACTACACTGTTCAATGTACTTTTAAAGTAGATAAAATTTTTATACTAATGTAAGCATGCAGATAGCGCTGGGATCAATGAATCAATATTGAACTTGGGAAGACTGGGTAAAGTCGCGCGCGGGATAGCTGTGGGCTTTTCTAGCGTGGTTACCAAGCTAAAATCAATGGCGGACAGATCGAGATTCCTGCAAGATTTCACCACCGTTTCGTCGCTACTTTCGTCGAAATTCTTATCAAAGGAGGATCTTCTGTCACTTCTTAATAAGGTAAAATGTGGGTTTGACCGTGAGCTGTTTAAAAACGACAATTTTCGTCGGGAAGTGTTTCAAATCAGTCTCACAATCCCCACAATACAGATGAACGAATTGAAATCACTCGATGCAATATCTATACAATATTTTTAGTGTTTACGTAGAACTGGCGGTCAGGGCCGCTGAGCTAGTATCCATTGCATTCATTTGTCGATTGCTTAGATCTCTAGTAGTCTGTCGACGACGAATTATAAAATACCAGACCGCCACACCCACGACCGCACCCACGAGTAACACTAGAATAAGACTCAATACCACAGTTGTTCCAGTTGCTATGGAAACCAGTGATTCTTGAGATGCTGAAAAAATAAGAAATAAATAGTGTCTAGACTCCTCCAATGGGGTCATGTTAGCTTTTCCCACTTGTGGTCTTCCTGTGTTGACAAAAAAGGAGTTAGGCCCAGGAAAGAGAAACGAAGAGAAACTGCATTTGATTGTTTACGTTCCGTGCGGGAGTCGTGTGGAACATTTTTAACTCAGGAAACCCAAGGGATAAGTTTCTAATATTAGATAATTGAAAAGAGGCCTTTTTTAGAAACACATACATTTTCCAGGGCACTGCTATACGTAGAGATAAGAGACTGAAGCCAATATCTATTGCGGAGCTCCTTAGCGGCCGAAGGCCGCAGAGCGGAGCACCATATGTATCACAGGAAGAATACAATAGCTCAAAGTAGAACTGTCATTTTTCATGGTTCAGCGGTATTCCCATTTGGGTATCGCTGGCGCGTCCGTGTCTGCGCGCCCCGAAACAGGTAATCCAAGACCCCAACACAGAAAAATATGTAACCGGGAGCTCCGCTTTTAGCCAGTGGGTAACTATATATATTTGTACTCACATTTGGTTGTCGCTATCTGAGGGACTGCAGACGGGTACGGATTCACCACATCGGGGTTGAACGAAGGCGGCGGACCACGAGTCCGATAGTTCAGTATAAAACCTCTACGTCCTACACTCGAATCTGTACGGAACTTTACCCAAAGGTAACTGAGAAAGGGAAAGTATATTAAACTGCATGGACTAGACTGCGAGTTCCATTTTTTGCCCCCGCAGGGTTTTGGCCCAGAGGCCAAAACCCGAGGAGGCATTATAGAACCCCCCGCGTAAAGAGAAAACATAAGGGTATATGGTACATATGCCAGAAAAAATCTCGATCCGTCGGAGCAGGGACCGCAAAAGGTCTTGGGTAACGTTTATGATTGGATGACGGGATCATGTGATTAGCAAAGGAACGCAAATGATTGGCGCAAAGTAGCTATGGTCATTGCCAAAAAGCCCGCAAAAGGTCTTGGGTAACGTTTATGATTGGATGACGGGATCATGTGATTCGCAAAGGAACGCAAATGATTGGCAGAGCCTAACAAAGAGCTGTTGTTCGTAAGCGTGGATTTGAGACCTCTACTGTTGTCACGTCACTGGCGGATAATAAAAATTCTAAACATTCACAACAAACTGGTCGTGACAAAACTCTAAGGAGACGCTCAGCCGAAGTCAGTCAGTGCAATCCATAGTTCAGAATTAGCAAATGTTGAGCTGCTGTGGCTGTGTAGTCTAGAGAAAAACTTGAATGTTCACAAAGCTAAGAGCTCTAAACCTCATAATAGTAGTAAAGCATTCAAAATAGTTGCTATTGTGCTTAACAATAGGTCCGCTACGAAAGAATGTGATAATTTAACGACAAGATTTCCTTTTTATAAGTTCACCACACTCAGAAAGAGGACTTTAGAATTATTATTTTTGCATCAGTACAAGGGAGAAGTAGGCGTTTTTGTCTTCTTCCGATGTGTGCGCTGTCTGCTGTGTAATGGTTGCCTCTAAAGTATACTAAGTAGGTTAAAATAGTCTACCCTTGTTGACCGGAAATCTGGCAAGGGCGGAACGCGTTTTTTAGTGCTGTTAAATTAAGTTCTATTATAAGCTCTTTAGCAGCTTCAGGTGATAGCTGGTATAAAAACGCAGATATAGGTTATTAGGGAGCAGCGATTGAAAAAGAGCAAAAGCAGAGAAATCGTGAAGCAGAGACAGCCAACGAGACACGAGAGTCTAAAGTCTTGTGTTCTGTTCTCCGTTGTAAGTATTTCCGGAAAGATCAAATGGCTTTAAGCTTTCAAGTATTCATATTCATAGAGTTTTCAAACAAGATTTTAGTGCGCAAGTGTTTCTGAGTAAGAATGTGTATTAATAGTCGTTTTGGAATTGTGACACAATAGTTTTCAGAAGAATTTTCGGTATTTCGCTAGAGTTTCGAAGAGTTTTGACGGCTTTTCGTACTTTTGGTTAGAATTGTTTATAGAGTTTCGGCTTATAGAATTTCACATGTATCTTTAACGGTTTTGTAATACAACTGACAAACTCCAACAAGCTGATAACGGTGGGTTCGCGTGTTGTTTGAAACAGCTGTAAAAATGTTAATTGAAATACATCTGCAGTTTAAAAAGCACGGGGGCAGCTCTAGTGAGAACTATTACTAGTTATATTTAATAAATATCCGTGATGGGAATGCCACATGGAAAAACATTACGCCAAAGCCGAGGATGTCTATTGCAATGGAAACGCGCCAAAGTTTAGCTTTGCACTATAAGAGTCAGAGTCTGTAATTCCTGCAAATGTTCATTCAAATTCACCGTTTTCTTGCTTCTTTGCCGATTCTTATCAAAAGAGGTCCGTGTGACGTCACATCTGACAGGAGAACCCCCCCCCTCTCCCGCAGCGGAACCCCCCCTCGCCTCTGTTCTGGACCGACTTACTACTAAAATTGTAAATATTCAATAGACAACAAGTAAAAGCTGCAATAAAATGTAGCAAATTTCTTCAAACGCTAGTTTTTCCCCGAGATCTATGTGGAGTTTTTTATTTTTTGAATTTTGGAACCCCCTCTCTCATAGGTGCTGGCTACGCCCCTGCATCTCCTACCTACATACCACAGGAGGCCCGCCCCGAACGCTAGGGACTAGGTTGATCTAACGCCACTCACCTCGAGTCTGTGACGTTATCAATGGGACGATTGCCGCAGTATCGCGATATAAATGGGCTAAAGCTCCACTGCCCTGCACGGACTTCTATATAATCATTTCCTGTGCAGCGACAGACACCGTTATAACAACCGCTTTCTTCCACCTGCACGAAGAATTAAAAACAAATGTGTCAAAAAAGGCGCATGAAAATCGGTTTCCACTTAAGGAGGCCCATGGCTAAATCACTAAAAACGCAGCCTTAAAAGCCCATCACCAACCGAGAGCCTTTGCGGACTCTTAGCCAATCAGAGCACCCGAAAAACAATGGATCAATTTGAAAACAAAAGAAAACGGGGCGCAAAGGCTCCCGGTTGGTGATGGGCCTTTAATGTGTTCCATATAGTTGCAGCTGTCGCAGTTGTCGTGGACAAAGTTATGCAACAGTTGTGACTACTACATGGAAACATGTGACGTTCGAGACTTCTGCAACACCCTGCGACAGGTGCAACTCCTGATTCAGGAATCGCCCGTGTCCTATCTCTGGGGTTTCGCGTCTGCTGTGCGACTACTACGACACGAAATGTTAATGGAAACCTGGGCCACCAATTTGGTTGCGACTGCTGCGATTTATTTGGAAACCGGTATGCTGCAGCTGTCGTAGGAGTTTCCGGTTAAAGGCCCATCACCAACCGAGAGCCTTTGCGGACTCTTAGCCAATCAGAGCACCCGAAAAACAATGGTTCAATTTGAAAACAAAAGAAGACGGAGCGCAAAGACTCCCGGTTGGTGATGGGCCTTTAATTTCATTTCTCCTGTCGAGGCACACCCTACTTTTTGATAAGTACACGGGGAATTTCTGCAGAAACCTATCCATGGGAAAAGCCGAATTTCCCAAGGCACACGCGGCATGTAGCCTCCTTTCGCCAGCGGCTGCAAAGGAGGCTAACGCGGCATGGGAAGTGTTCGGAATTCACATGGATTGCCATGGGAAATCCGAACACTTCCCATGCTTCTACCATGGAAAATTCAGCTTTTCCCACGGATGGGTTCCTGCAGTGTGCGTCCCAAATTGAGAGAACATTTTACCTCCATAAAGCTGATGTCATACTCTAGCGGTTTCCTGGCAGGGTTGGATATCAGCCATATACAGTTCTCTTTATCAGGATAGGCGCTTGGATACACTTCTTGAATAGAGCCGTACGAACTAGAGATTAACTGTACTGATCCTCCTGGGCACTTCGCTGTGAAAAAGAGATACATACACTAGTCGAGATCAAACTACATAAAAACACTCTTGAACAATTCTACCAAAAACGTTTTTTTTACGAATCCGCGCGGGCTGGCCTGTGGTTTCAAATCTCGACTCAGGCCCTTTGGAACGCCTAGTCCCTGGCGTTATGGGTGGGTTTCCTGTGGTTGGTTAGACGTGTGACGTGACGTCACAGGAGATCCTCTCCCTGGACTATACCTGGACTATACCATGAACGACTTAGGGGGAATGGTAACACGGTAAATAATTTGTGAGGGCTCACAGCCCCACAATGACACGCCTTAGAGTCCATCGCAACCCATGACAAACTTCGTTCGCTTAGCTATAAAGATGTAAATTTTCGACGTTTCGAAGTGGATTTTGAGGCAGGTAGGTTTTCGCCAATTCAGGGTAGATTTGGCGAATTTCACTAGGCGTTCTGTGGGTGAGCTCGGCCCAGTGCTCGCGCATCCTCACGGTTCATCTCCGAGCACAGGAAGCCCACCCAGAACGCCAGGGACTGTAGGCTGAAGATTTACCTATTTCCACGTTCCGCTCGTCCACAGCCCTGTACACAGCAGTAAATCCATTCCCCACCGTTTTATCTCCAACGTAAAATGTCACCAGCATAAACCTGCTAGTCGAGACGAGTTGGAAGGCCGACTTTTTCCCGCAATACTTTCCTAGGAGTTTGCTTTCCAAGCTGCGGCCGTCACGAATTTCCACATAGTCACAGTCGCAGCCGCCACAAGATTTGAGGTCAAGTGTTAGGATGTTGAGACGGATGCGATAGGTTGGCGGCATTTGGATCAGGTAGTGACACGTCGTGTCGCTTTGAAATGTGTTATCGATGGTGGTGTTTATGATGCCCCTCATTCCTGTCAGTGTTTGAGTGGCACTCTGTGCTCCCGGGATACAGCCTGAGAATATTAAAAGGAATATTATTAACCACTGTGACGTCATTTTACCATATAAGGTCCACATTGAGTGCGAATACGCCCTCCAACATTTTCATTTATTTTCCAAGGATTGTGGCAAAAATCAGAGACTGAGGTGACACTGGCATGGCAATGAAAATCACCTTGATGGGTGTCTTTCGCTAGAAGCAGCACTGAAAAAGAAAAACGAAACAGCAAGCCTGATTATTACAACACAATAGTAATGGCATTTGTATTTCTTTCACACGTCTAAAGTTCACTCAACTGGATACCTTAAAAATTTCGGCGCGCGAAGCATGACAACTAAGGGGTGGACCATTAGAAATTGGGGGAGGGGGGTGGCAATTTTTTTGCGCATGAATTTTTTTTTCGGGGATGAGGTAGTGCAAGAATTTTTTTTCTGAATTTGTATCATGTTTTTTACTAGCTTGGATCCCTGCAAGATTTTTATTTTGGAAGGATTGGCCTTGCTCGAATTTTTTTTGGGGAATTGCCACACCCCCCCCCCCCTCCCCCAATTTCTAATGGTCCACCCCTAATACGGGTTTTCGGGCCTCGCGCAACGAGACAGCACGATCGCCCCGTTTTTTAATGGAATGCCTCCGAAGAATGTCGTTACAAGAACATGTGTATCTTGGCCAAAAAAAATTATAATAATAAACCCCACCCAGAAAGTGCTGCAATGGGGGCAGTTATAGCACTAGTGAGGTCGAAAGAAGATTCCATATTATTTGGTAGGCGTGAGTAGTTCGACGTTAAAAGGATAGAAATTCGTCATTTGTTGCTCCGCGCTTCGTGCACATGAAGAATAATAAATTCGTCATTTGCGGCGCGCTTTGCGCACATGAAGAATAAAATCTGAGTGGTTAGCCAACGACATGTTCTCCTACCTAAGGCTTGATGAAATGCCTTCAGTATCAAAATCAGGGTGCACAATTCGCGCAAAACGAACGAACGAAATATGCAATGCCCTTTTTCCTCCCTATTTGAACTGCCTCCTACTAGTTCAAATAGGGATGGGGGATCACGATAGTCGATAGAGCGGGTTTCACATGACTGTCGTGAAAGCAATTCATGAGTAATTCACTATCCAATCAAATGCCATAGTAATTCAACAACACGCCAACCAGAGAGCTAGGTAATTCGCAAATCTCTCCTTTTCGCGAGCGAAGTAATCACACGTAATTGTGAAAATTGTTTTCTCTACGCGATCTGATTGGCTGAAGGATCAAAGATCATGCACTCGACGACCAATGACAACCCAGGGCAAACGCAATTACCGAGTAAATTACAACAGTCATCTGAAAACCGCTCTAACGTCTCTTTATCATAGTACTTTCCTAAAAGCCACCGCAACACCCCCACCCCTTAACAATAGTTTAAGCGCGATCAATTCGCAAAGTCATTCTTACATGCTTTTCAAGGGTGATAGCGTGACATCGTGTCGTGACTAACTTACATACGGAAGGTTACCTTCATTTGCATGACCTCTCTTTATCTTTACAACATTTCACAATCATCAAGAAGCAAATAATTCAAAATAGAGCGGTCTTCATGGGTTAATTTCGTATCATAGTAAATCAGACACTCTCAACATGTTACATCAATTTGAAATAACATCTAATGTCTTGCCAAATACCGGCTCAGAAACACATCGTTTGATTTTGAGTGGGCGTCTGTTATCTCAGGGATCTCAGGCTATAAAGAAACACAGTGTGCAGAGAAAGGTTTACAGAGTACGTAAAATCATCCTCTACCCTGCTGGCAGAGGTTTTTTTCTGTCAGTCTTTCGTTAGCTAGCATTAAGTTCTTCGCGTGTCTGGTATGTCGCGTGGTTGTTTTGATTTGTGCCCAGGGTAAAAATCATCTGTTTTGAAACACAAGAAATAAGACCGTCCAGCTAGTACATTTTTTTTAGTGTTGCGTGAGCGTGTTTCTGTAAGGGCAGGGACTTTCTAGACTACCCATTGTACATAGGAAGCCTCTGCTGTATGTACTCGGCTCGGTTCGTATTAGTAGCTTCATAGTGTGCCGAGTTATCAGACGGAATTTTATTTTTCCGAGAGCAAACGTATTTACTTTTCAAGGGAAATTAGGGAGGGCATGATCTTCAGGTTAGGTTATGGGCTTCTGGACTCGGTCATGTGTGTGGAGTTGCCATGCATGCAGCCGGTGTTAAAATTCCTTTCACATTCTGCGATCACAGGTAGATGCTAACTAACAATGAACTTACCAGTTCCAATAAGTATTTGCAACCACATGTTAGGCTGTAGAATCCGGTAGAAAACCATTGTCAAATATAGTTGAGACAATAATAAAGTCGATGTGTCAGATTCGCCGCTTGTGTTTGTGCGTGGGTGTGTGTTATTTTACTGTTATCGACAGGAGTAATGATTAACCAACTTGAAAATTATAACAATCAACAATGAGTTACTTCACGCGCGCCTATTTACTGTGCGTTTATGCCGGGGTAACGTCAAGTAAAGCGCGCACCACAGGGATTCACCCCAAGTAGGAACTGCAAGCAGTTCTACATCTTCACTGCCATGCGGTAGCTTTCAGCAAACGGGAAAAAGCAAAACATGACTAGACTAAAACTGCAACTGAAAACATAGCCGGCTCTCAAGTGTTTTTTTTTTTCGTATCAGGAATGCCGCGCGCGCGCAAAAAAAATATATATATATATAGCCGAAAAAAAAACACTGAGCAGTACCACTTCACTTCACTTCACTTTATTTAAATGAGCGACCTATCAATTAATTCGCTGCCGCCTCACAGGCTAGAGTACTCCGGGAATTCCAGAGCCGAATGGCTCTCGGGAGAAAGCTAAATTAAAGATGTTCGTCCACTCCAACTGTCCTACTGCCCGTGGTCTCCAAAAAACTGCGCGAGCGTGGAAACTATAGCGCGAAATTTAAAATGCAAATCACTCGATCGCTCCCTCTTCGTTGATAGATCCATGGCTGCCATGTGCTCGATGGTCTTTGTGTTGTTTGAGGCAGGAAACGAAGCGAATTCTTCGCTTGCTTTCCTGAAAATGCTATTTAGATCCCAAGAAAATGAGAAATTGATGATGGAGGTAAGATTTGTTGTCTGACAGCACGGAAAAGATTGGCTAAATCGTCGACGTTTTGCTTTGTCAAGTTGTCAAATTCTACTTCGTGTAGAGGGCACGGAATTCGGGTTTCAATATTGTAACAAAGAATTGAATGGACTTTAATATAGCAGTCTTGAACTCTCCCAACTTTTAACGTGGGTCTCAGAATCTCGTTTAGGCTTTAGTTGCTTATACAGAAAATATGTTAGTTGATATTATTGTAAGAGTCTCGTGCTCGAATTCTTAAACTTCGCGGAGTCTCTTCTCGCCGTCTTGCAAAGTCCTGTACACTGCAGAAATCTATTATGCACCAGTCAATTGTAACCATCACCCCCCAACCTCGGGGAAGGGTGGGGACATGGTTTTTTAGCTGAGCAATACGAGATTTATGTCCCCACCCCTGAGGCGAAATGTGTTTGAAATTTCCCCCACCCTGTGGCGCAAGGATTGAAGTGATTCGATGCTACTTTACTATGCCAATATATATCGAGTCCTTTCACTTGAATCCTCTGCAGAACCATTTGTTGCTAGCTGAGGAATGTTGTTGGTAATCAGCTTCCGCATGCTGCCGTAAGGCAACAGAGCTGGAAATAATTTTTCTACTTGATCAGAACCCTTCAATCTTTTTTCCTGGGTGTCTACTGGAAAATTGACCGGACATTTGGCGTTTTTGATCGGACATTGTTCAAGTGGGCCACCGCATCGTACATTTTGAGAGTATACACTAACAACACTTTCAAAAATTATTAGGGAGAAATTATGAAAGCACCTATTTAGGTGGGCGCATCATGACGTCAAGATATCTTAAACTTTTGATACAGGCATACAAGTTTAAATCTATCTCCACTGAGCTTGTCGTTGATAAAATTCTCGAACGAAACTGCTTCCACCTATAATAAGGTATAAAATGCATTGACCTCAAATTTCTTCGGAAAATCACATCAATTTTTTGGCATGTATGTGTTAGCGCTCCTGCTTAGAGGTGAAGAAAGTTCTATTCCCCAACTACTCCCCGAAACTAAGGGGTGGGGGTCCATGACAAGAATATCGGCCCATGTAGTCGGGGGCTCACCATAAAAATAGACTGGGGTGCTCATCCTATTCCTTATGGTATAAAATTCACCCAACTGCTATCTCTTAGGGGTGCCCGAAGAGGGTGCTATCCCTTCTAAGGTGACCTAGAAATTTAGCGACAACAGAATATATTGTTTCTACTTGATAGTATTTTCTTAGAGACTGCAATAACGTTACGATTTTCCACATCCAATTTGCCAATTCTTTATATGGGTAAAATGCACTGTTCACTACACCCAATTTGCTTTGCCTTATGGTTAAAATCAGTTTTCTGATTAGCACCCCATATATTTTTATGGGGGGTCCCTGGGGCCCTCTCCCCTCCCTTTGCACTTGCTATGCAGACTGCCTGGCTGCAATATCTTGAACTTGGGGGTGGGGGGAGTGGTAAGAGATACCAGTAGTTTGATAAATAATTATTATCTTCAGCTTTAATCTGCTTATAATTTAATCATTTTCTGTTGAAATTAATTGCAGGTTACCACAAGTATGATTTGACAAACTGCCAGTCATATCACAAACCACAGGGAGCCCTCAAACAGGCCAAAGTGAGCCCTTCAGTCCACAGGGAGCCATCAAATCATTCATCTGACCACAGGGAGCCCTGCAGATAATCTGCCAAGTCCTTCAGACCATCCACCAGACCACAGGGAACCATTTAGACCATTTACCAGATCACAATTCCTTCAGTAAAGACCATCCACCAGAACCACAGTGAGCCCTTCAGACCATTGTCCAGACTGCAGTGAGCCCCTCAGACCACACAGCCAGACCATCAACAGAGAAACCTTCACAGCATCCACCAGGCCACAAAGATCGCTTGCCAGGTGACAGTCTGCCAGACCACAGCAATCCCATGAAACCATCGACCCTGATAATCTGCCCCTTCAAAAGAGCTGGATGCTGTATTTGCTCAGGGAATATCACTTCCCTGATTTGTTTGATTTTTCTTCACTTTTAAAGGTATATTCACATGAAAAGGCTCTAGTATACTGACATTGGTCAGTTGTAACAAATCTTCACCCCCCTTGGACTGGGAATGTTTTGCATATCAAGATCACATTGTCATCTTTCTAGAGATTGAGCAGGCTTCCTGTGGTGTCTTGCCTACCTTGTTTCCAGTCTATTCTTGACCGTGAAAAACACATGAACATAGCATTATCCTGAGTATCAGGCAGAAGTTTCAATTTCCTGGGATTTTCTTTACAATGGAAACAAAGGAGGCCTGTTCCTCATGTACCTCATGTTAGGGGGTGGGGTGGGGGGAAGGAGGGCAGAACTTTCAGTGTTTTTGGCCCTTTCAAGAATGATCACAATTCCTGGTAACTCTTGATTTAATGATTTAAATCAAACTAGCCTAGGAATAGAGATTCAATAAGTGAGCAGCTTTAATGAAAAATTTAAACAATTGCATTTTAAACTGCACCAGGGGGACCTATGGAAAATTTTCGTATTAGACTCTGGAAATTCCATTGGAGGAGGTGTCTGACAATTGGAAATTCCAAGGGGGAGGGGTAAAAAAGGTGACTTTCCAGGGACATTTTATCCAAAAATAGATTTTACGGGGTATTTTGCCAGAAAAATGGAAATTCCAGGAGAGGGGTCCTTTATGAGGTTGGAAATTCCAAGGGAGGGGGTCTGTTTCATGAGTGAAAATTCCAGGGGAGTGAATCTTTTTAAGGAAGGTCCTCAACCCCCTGGTGCGGTTTAAAAATGCAATCAACCAATTGTTAGTTATGTTGTGAGCTTTAAAAAATCTACATTCTCTCGAAAATGATGAATAAGAAAGAGGAAAGATAATTATATTGCTCACCATTTTACTCCATTCCTGAGGCTAATATTTCTATTTGATAACAAAAGGGTTAGGAACTTTGAAGAGGACTATTTGTTTTCTCTGTTTTGCAAAGTGCGTCAATAATACTCTCACAAGTTGTTCAAGTACTCTTTTATTCTAAAAAGGCCATATAGGGATAAATTTCACAATACAACAAGAACAATATTTTTTGTTGATTGATTTGGTGCCGAACAGAAAAGACCATGCCTAGTGAGACCTAGCTTTGTTTGGGTGCATTCGAGGCCATAAAAAAGGCCTCTTTTCATACAAATAAATATAAAAAATTGTGCATTCCCAGAAAAAACCTATATCCCCCCACCACAGAGGGAATTGGAAATCCCAGAGGGGTGGGGGTGGGGGGTGTCAATCTACTTGAATTTCCAGGGGCCGGTTCCTAGAAGGTCAGCTAAGAGTTATCTGTGGATAAATGCTTATCCAATGGATAAATCCTGAACAAATCCTATACAACAGATAACTTTCATCCATTGATAACTTTATCCAAACCTTTCAGGAACCGGCCCCAGAGGGAGAAGATGTTATTTTTCACACAAATATTGGGTGGGGTGGGGTTGTCTCTCTGCACTGGGGTATGTTTGTTTTCTGGAAAAGTTCTTTAAGAAAAGTGACTTCAATAATAATGCCATTTAGCCATGAAGTATAGTACCGGTAATTACATTTCATAATAGGTTATTACATTATTCTAGAGCCTTTTCATGTGTGTCTGTGTTCTGTTTCAGTGGTTGAGCCAGAGTTTGAATTTTTGGTATCAATTGGTAGGGAGACGGTAACTTATTTTACTGATAAAACATTAGGAGCTGAGCAGGCCAGAACAATGGCACTCACAAAATTAATCTTGCAGTTTTCAGAAAGATTTGCTGGGTCAAGGGATGCACACCAGTCCTTTCATTATTAATAATGGTGTTACTCTCCTTTTGGTGGCGGCACCCAATGACAATTTTCAATAAATACCTATCAGAAGCCTTCTTATAATCAGCTTCAATTTTCAGACCTTTGTTCATGATTTTTCTTCGGTACTTAAAGCGGGACTGTCACGGTACGCGCATGTGCGAATTTTGATCACTTTGGTCCGGGCCGGAACGATGGCTGTGAGAGGGAGGAATTACGCTGGTAGAATCCGTTTAAATCTTGTTGTTTCGGGGTCCATCTACCCTTAATTCTTAACGGGTATTCTCTCCTGAGATCTCCTTAGTATCGTGACCAAATTTTGGAGTCGATGCAATATTGTTTGTCTTTTTAAATTGAATGAGACTCGAGCGTCATTTTCACTGATGGCTGCCCAACAAGAAAGGCCTAATCGAGGTCGTCCTTACGCCAAAATGGCTTGGGAACACAATAAAAGCAGGATCTGGATATCGAAAAGGGTCCACGAGACATGGAAATTGTTCAAGGGCTACGGTATCTTCACCTCAGACAACGATTTTGCAGCTCATTTGCCTGAAAACCCCTAAAAACTTACCATAATGTCGCCTCCTGACGAATGAAGTACAAATTATGTTTTCCCTGAGGCGACGTCGCGCGGGGCGTGGGTACTTTCCCGTGAAAACGAAGTGTCCCGTGATTGGTTTATTTAAAACAGGGAATCCCCGTTTTGAATGATAGTTACGTGGGATCGGTGGTCTTTGCTCGAGCATGCGCGTACCGTGACAGGCCCGCTTTAATGCCTCGATCCTAGGGTTTTTGAACTGCATAAAAACATGAAATTTGCGAATTTTGTTTAGCAAAATCTACAGGTAAGGTCGCATAGAATTTTAGGAAAACCTTGCAGTTAAGAACCAGATTTTCTGGAAATCTCCCATAAAATGGATACCATTGTTTGGCTGTTTCCCTAGCAGAAATACAAATCATCCAAAATTTATGAAGACTTTTAAGTCTTAGGCTAAAATGCAGGAGTTGCTCAATAGCAAAACAACAATATTTTCAGAATGACAAGATGTGACAACAATAATTTTCAGAACTCATTAGCAAATGGCTCAGCTACTGATACAGGACAGATCATTGATGTGTGCATTGTGTGGTTCCAGAAAATATCCATCCCCCCCCCCCCCTTCCCCCACGGAAGGGATTGGAAATTCCAGAGGGGTTGGGGTCAATTTACCTGATTTTTCAATACAAATATTGTATTTCCTTTTGAAATTCCAGAGGGGTGGGGGGTGGGGTCACTTTTCAACATCCTTTCGTGAGGGGGGTGGGGGGGAGTGGATACTATTTGGAACCACACCTTTTTACAGGAATATGATTGTAAAATTAAGATTGTAAAGACAACAACAAAGTCCCACAAGGCCTTGAGGGCCCCAGCATGAGAAGAATGCTCCAGACGTCAAAACCGGTAGGTGTGTCAGTTCACTACACTTAGTACTGGGGTTCCTGTACAAGCTCCAGGCTGTTCATCACACAGTTCTCCTCAGCTCTCAAGACTGCAACTCTAGCTCATCAGGGTATTGTCATTCACGCCTACCAGATGTCTCACATGATTGATGTTGTCATAATGGTAGGTACAAAAAGATGCAGTGCATTCAGCTGATCACACATTCTGATTAAGGTAGCATGCCAACTTGCGATAGCAAATCAAACTGCATATTCATGGGCGGGTGGGCAATAAAAATTACTTGAAATGCTTTTAAAACTCGTAAGGCATCCTAATATGATCCAAGTCCTTGGCAGGTTCGGATGAGAAGCTCTGCTTACTAAAACAATTGAAAAAATGATATAAAAGATTGAATAGAAAATTGCTAACAATATACCTGTAGTGATTGATTTTCATTTTGGGAGCACACACCGCTTACATAAATGGACGATTAAGCCTAACAATTAAATTTATTTTGAGCTGAGATGAGGCTGATTTCTTTAAATAATTTTTAATAGAATAAAAATGATTAGCAATTTTAGAAAATGAGCTGGTTTTCCCTACTGCTTTGTCGTTTTTTTTGCTACCATCGAAATTGAGATGCAACAAAAAATCCCCAATTTTTTTTAATGGTTTAGCTTATTTTTATGATACAAATGCAAGAAAGGCTTATGAAAGTACAAATATATCCTTTGTACCATAAGGTCAAAGTTTCTGATAGGAGTGGCAAATGTCCGTCTGAAAAAGACAAAATTCTTAGGGATTCTCAGAATCTTGGATTTTCAGAAAGCTGTCACGCAATCTCATTTTCTGACAAATTTCTACAAACAATGTACATGATGAGCAACCTTTAGGTCATCTCGATCTCAAATTGTAAGCCTCCTGTCTCAAAAAATCTCTCCACGAAACTTCTGATGTACAATTAATGTAAACAAAACATTGGATGCATTATGGAAAGGGTGAGCCAGCTTCTTAATTGAATAACAATATAATTTATTTGAAATTAAAAACAATTCCAATTAAAAAATATGCTTAACCCAATTGAAGTTACACTTTAATGTGACTGTAAGTCATGTTTAATCCAGATAATCTCCTTTATGTGAAAACCAAATAATCATAGATGACTTTTTTTTATAATTGGGTCCAACTTTGAGATATTAGGCCTGAAGTGTGATATCTGCAGCATTTTATATCAGTACTTTGATCAGGATTTAAGCTTCAAATAATAGTTTTATTTGATTCATTAATAAAATACATATTGTTACAATGTAATAAAGGAAGAAAAGGGATAAAATAAGTAACGAAATAATGTTTTCATGATTGTAACTATAAAAAGGCCTATGCTCAAAAACAAGGCGATCGAAAAAAGAATTACTGTAGCATGCAGTGCTTAGGAAATTGGCAAGTTTTGTTCTGAAAATTTTTGGTCATAGAAAATCCTAGGATACGGATCAGTATGGACCTGAACGACATAATAAAATTTTAATGTTTCTATACTTTTGCACATTTTGATAAAAATGTTAACAGTATAACCAAGACACCGACCCAACAACAAGTCAAGGAAGCAGGAGACTTGGATCAAACTGCAATTTTTTTTACAGTTAATGCAGTATGAGGAAAAATGAAAATTTTACCAAGAGATTGAGGTAAAAAAAGGGAGAGACCTGGTATCTGAACTGTAATAAGTATAATTCAAAGAGTAAACCATAATAATTTATAACTTTAAATCTAAAAAACTGAAGCATAAGGCAACCCCAGGGGGCACTCGGATATAAAAATGATGGGGTGACATATTTTTTTGGGTATGAGATTTGTAGTAAAATTATTATTATTATTTTTTTTTTTTTGGGGGGGGGGGTTGAAAATTCTACCAAGTATTGTCTGAAATTTGGAGCTCTGTCGGACTCCCCCACCCCATCATTTTCATATCCGAGTACCCCCTGGGAAGGCATTAGAAAGATTCTAGAAATAACCAATTCTATATTTTTAAAATCTCTTCTGTGGGAAGAGAATGGATTTTTTTCTGTAATTGCACAATAAAACATTACCATAATTAGTGAAAATAATAAATAATTATTGATCAGCTTGTCAATTTTTTTCTTAACTCCAAAACTTTTGATTCAAGCAACCAAATAAGCCCTTAAAAATACAACTACAACTTAAAATAAAGTATTAAAAACATACACAGATTGGCTTCGGAGTATAAGCAGAGTCATGAACATTCCAGCCCTAATTGTGGGGGAAGTTAGGATGCCTTTGTTTTAAAAGGAGCGAGTAATCCCACGAAGGGGTGGATGATAATATGGAGGTATGATTTGTTATCTCTGGCATGTTCCCTTAATAACAGTAGGTGTTATCAGTATTTTCTATGAATGCACTGCATGTATTTGTATCTATCACCATGGCAGCATCAATCATCTGGGCATAGCCCACATGCTAGTCTACTTTATGCGCTGTTCCTAATGCAAATGAGCAAAGACTAGAGCTTATTTGCATTAGGAACAGCTCATGATTAGGCCAGTATATGGATTATGCCTCTGATATCTGGTAGGTGTGAATGAGTAATGCCCTGCTGCCCTAAAGTTGCGGCTTGAGAACTGAGGAAAAACTGTCTGGTGAGCAGTTTGGAGATTGTACAGGTGCCTGAGAAATGGGTGTAGTGAGCTGGCACACCACTGGTGCTGGCAGGAGCATCCATTGCTGGGCTCTGAGAGGCCTTGTGGGACTCTTTTTTAATCCCCCAAAAGGTACTTACATGTATTAGAGAGTTGGAATAAATGACAATAAAACTTTAGCCTTTTTAAGTCCATTAATATGTACATTTGGTCCCAGACTTAACGAGGCTCATAGCAGTTTTTCATGACCTCACCCTTTGGACTTCAATGGTCTGTATCTCATGCTGACAGAACTGAAGGCCACTGAAGTAACCATGGATTGTTCTTTGTGTTGACATATTAGGTTTTGTTTACATTGATGCTTTCATTGCAATATAATGGCGACCCACCTTAAATATTAAGTTGCAAAATTCACCCAGATAAAGAAATTTCTGCTTGACCCTTAATGCCAAAGACGTTAGGCTATAATAAGCATTGCTTGGACAAAGTTTGAAGAAAAAGTGTCATCACGTTTTTTACTGGATGGCCTGTTTGACGTAGTCATTGCTAGTTTAACAATTTTGTTTGTCTAAATCTCCCAGATAGTTCAATCGTTTCATACCTTGTTGCTGCATTCAGAACCATAATTCTTTTAAAAGTACATGCAAAATTAAAATCTTGATGCAGTATTTCACTTGACAAGCTGGCAGATTTTGCATTGTCTCCCATTTAGGAGATGTACATTTTTTCTTCAAACTTTGTCCAAGTAATGCTTAGCTTATAGATAATGGCGACCTAGGTACAGGTAAACTACTCTCAGCTCCAATGCCTGCGAGCAGGCTAAACCCCATGGTGTTGAGAGGGTTTGCCGTAATTTCTCTTTGTCTGGGTGAATTTTGCAACTTAAAGCATCAATGTAAACAAAACATAATATGTTGACACAAAGAACAATCCGTAACACTTGTAAAGTGGCTTTCTGTTATATGCTCATTTCCACATGAGATACAGACTATGGAAGTTCAAGGGGGGAGGACAGGAAAAACTGCTATGAGCCTCATTAATCTCTCAATAGTTTGATCTGCAATTTTAGTGCCTATAAACAAAGTCTATTACAATATCTGGGAAAAGTAGATCCCAGAAGATTTCTGGATGAGCAGACATATCTTTGTCTAGCCTGCATAGCAAGTATTCCATGTGTTTTCAGGGAAAAGCCACACAGGCTTCCGTTGTTTAAAATGGTACGCAAATGTGCAGTTTTTAAGTTTAGAACATGATATAGGCATACAAATTGCAGCTGTACCGGTATACCCTTTGTGTGTATGGTAGTTACACTCCTGGGAAAGGTTTTGAACTCACTCCGCAAAAGTCAAGCACTTTCCTCTGTTTCTCTTGTTTCTTTTTCCTGGAAACACATGGGAACACCTGCTATACAGGTCATTCTTAGCCAGGTAGAAATGATAAGGATTGTTTGTCAGAAAGTTCCAAAAAAAAAAAAAACAGAGCGACAGAGCAGAAATGACCAAAATGAAATGTCTAACTTTGCCATATTTCAATATAAGCTTCCGTATACAAGGAGTTTCTATGACCAAAAGCTTAATTCCAATTTTTAAGAAATTTAAAGAATTATGACTTTAAGAATAAATATGATTGAAGTTTGCATAATTCCTGATCAGACTACTAATTCTCCCATCAAATGGCACAGAAACCAAAGCTTAAAGCCTATTGTAATATATCAAAGAGGGATCCATTAGAAAATCCATTGATATTTTGTTTCTCATCAAAATATAAGGAGTCTAGTATGCAAAAAATCAAGCCCAACCTTACTACAGTATTTGTAATTATTTTAGTCATTTCCGCTCTGTCAACTCCTGGTTTTGCTCCACAAGATTTTTCACTCCTGTCTCCCGGCAAAGTTTTTCTGAATAAATTCCCATATCATTATAATATACTGTATTTCTCACAGTTTTCTTTTTGGTTTTGCATGACCTTTGTATTTCATCTGAAATTCTAAGGTTTCTCCCAATTTCTGAAGTTCTAGGGTTGATATCCCTGCTACCAGTAGCAGTTGTGTATTTCAACCACTTCGAGTAACCCTAGATGTGAGGAAGACACCTTTCTTTTTTTTCCTTTTCATATTATGTTCATGTCGGATCATCCAGAAATCAATGCAACAGAAAACGTTTTACCAGTATCTCGCCCGAGAATTAGGTAATTACTGACCATGCATTAGAGGTCACTAAGGCCACACCAAATTCTTCGTTAGAGCCACCTTGACAGCTGGCTCTTCTCTTGCACTTCCCATGTTTTCCCTTTGATAGCTCCATGTTTAGAAGAGAAAACTTGAAAACAAAAACAAAACAATATTAGCTTGTGGAGAACAATACTCAGTGATCATCAATGACATCATAGGTGGCCGTAGAGTAGATTAGGGGGGGGGGGGGGGACTCCCTATATTCGAATGCTAGGGTGACCGTCATATTTTTAGGGGTTGAAATTGGCGATCTGGTATTTTTTAGGGGTTCGAAAATAAAAACGGTATAGTAAGAAAATAGGTATTTTTTAGGGGGTTTTCTCATGCAAATAAGGTAGTGTTTTTGAAAGTCGAGAGGATACATTTGATGTATATTAAATAAACGGCCCGAATAAAATTTAATCTGTCAAAATTGTTGGTATTTTTTAGGGTATTTTTTCGGGTGGAAATTTTTTTCGACCAGGTATTTTTTAGGGTCAAAATTCGAGTTTCCCGACGGTCACCCCTAGCATTTTAACCTTAGAGTCCCCCCCCCCCCCCCGGAGATTCTGGATGTTTGTGAAAAGGCACAATCACAGCACAAAACCTAATCTTACAGACTTTTATCAGGTCTCTGTAAACCCATAAATTGTCGTGTCAAAATTTATATATGATAATCAGCTGTATATCATTTGAAAGCTAAACTATTGCTCTATCTTATGAAGTTGTTTAGTTTATCGAAGTTTAAATTTTTCTTGTATTTTTAAGACCCCGAACTAAAAACTACCTTGTTTACTCGAGAAGCTCCAGACCACAGTGGTTCGTTGTACAATTGCACACTTTGTCTGATTTTAATCTCGGAGAAATGAACTACAAAACCTTGTCAGCGATTTTCGATATTTTGCATATTTATGAAAATTTGACCTAAAATTAAAGTGCTAGAAAAAGCGTGTAAAGTTAATTAAATTACAGAAAATGAGTGGCAGGCAATACAAAAGAATGGGCAATGGCAGTTGACACGTCATTTGAGGTTTTAGAAATATACTTTAGCACTGTATCAAATGAATTTTGGGAAAAAAGTCATTTTATGAATTTTTACATTTTTATCTTTCACGAGACTTTAATTGCCTTAATGATGTTATATAATTTTAGTAGAATTTCTGAAGTGATTACTAGAATTTTTTCTGAAGTGATTACTAGAATTTTTTTTAATTGCCTTAATCATGTTATATAATTTTAGTAGAATTTCTGAAGTGATTACTAGAATTGTTGTCTCTGTGCAGGGAGGAATTGTTTAAGTTCCTCTAACTGTATCTTACATGGTACACAGGAGCCCAGTAGGTCTAAGGGAGTTTTGGACTTTGGAAGGGGTTGCCCTAATTCTGGGCAAGGCTTAAGGGGTGCCCTTATTCAGGACAACAGCCTACCGGTAAGCCTGGGCCTGTCAAAGAAGCAAAAAAATGGCAGTTATCTTGCTCTGCCTTGCACAGAAGAACCTCCCATAATAGCAACAGGGCGTCACCTTATAGGCTTCAATCACCAGGTGCATGTGAATAGACAAGAATCACCCCAGATAAACTGCATTGACAGCAATCTAGCTTGCCACTTGGATCCTGGCAAAAAACAACAAAGACTAATATTAGTAACAATGAGCAAGATCATACAAGATGAGGCCAGTTAACTAAAAAGGTGGTCTAGTACCATATTGTGCTAAGTGGCCTCATATGCTTATTCGCCTTTGTCACACAAGCGAGCACCATCTTGAAATTTTCAGCTGATTTATTCAGTGCAGAAAAAAAATGCCAAGTAAGGGCACAGGATTAATTATGCTACAAAAGTTGAGAAAGATAGCAAAAATTACTCCTTATTTGTTTAGAACCAAAAGTTGATATGCCGTTTGCTTTTTCTGCTTTGCTAAGTTGCTCTGGAAACAAAAGAATGGCTATGTGACAAAGGCCAATTAAAATAAAACTGCAACATTTGGTGAAGATTGTTTGAATGGTGGTACTGCCCAAGATAATGCTTTAAAATGAGTATCATAATTTTTCTAGTAAAATGTATGATTGAAGGGAAAGCCTCGCTACAAGCATCATTTTGATGTTTTTGCCCATATATTCTTTGTAAAAAATAAGCCAGAGCATGGAGTTCATATGCCAGTTTTCAAGAAATTTTCTACCAAACTATTGTTAGACTGCTTGCAGCCCCTTCTTCGGCAAACGTCCGTAAATCGAGAGAATGTTTTTTACCCGCTACGTGCTTCAATTTGTTTACAGTGTCGAGTTACCCAGGAGAGGGAGAGATGCACCACGGGGGGAAAACGCCGAAAGAAGGGACTGCAGACACTCCTTTCAGAAACCAGGTTTTGTCAAAGGAATTTCACTTGAACAATCTGATTGGCTAGAGTGTAAAGATCTATCAGCACTGCGCCAATAACCGCTTAAGTGCTGATGTACATAGACCGTGACGGGTTATCGCTGCTCCGTGAAGAAAACAACATTCTGCAGTTACATAGACTGCTTGTAGCCCCTTCTTTGGCGAATGTCCGTATATCGAGGGAGAAGTGTTTTTACCCGCGGCGGGGCTTCGACTTTTGTTTACAGTGTTTACATTTTTATACCAAACCTACACAATCCGGTTCTCATCACAAAATTGATTGGCATAATTGACATTTAGCTGTCGTCGATTTTATTCAGGGATTATTCGCAGTCCAGGGTGAGAATGATGTATTTGACAGAAAAAAGCCAGGTTTATAAAAGGAGTGTCCGCAGTCCCTTCTTTCGGCATTTTCCCCCCGTGGCGCGTCTCTCCTTCTCCTGGGTAACTTGACACTGTAAATAAATCGAAGCGCGCCGCAAGAAAAAAAATTTCCCTCGATTTACGGACATTCGCTGAAGAAGGGGCTGCAAGCAGTCTAACTATTGTTCACATCTCTTTCAATACAGATGTGCTGAATTGAATATAGACTTTCTCAAAGTCCTTTGGTTGGGTCATTTTAAAAGATATATTATGCAAATTGTAGCAAATCATTAATTGTGTTGTGTACTTCATGCCAATGTTTAACACAGCTTTGCATACTTGTCAACCTTAGAAGTTCTGAAATCTGAAGAATTCGTCGGAACCATCTTGTTCCCCGAGTCTTTCCTGAAACCTAACCAAATCCTTCAGAAAACGTCTGAACTCTCTCTGAATCTTTGCCAATGGTGCTGACTTCAGTTGACTTTTTTGTGCCTCAAAAATGGACTGACTATGAATTATAGAATATATAGAAAAATCTGGGAGATTTGATGCTTTAACCTGGGGACTTGGAGATTTAATAAAAAACCTGGAGATTCTCTGGAAAACCTGGAGAGTTGGCAGGTATGCCTATGCCTTTGGCGTAGCTAAAGTTCCCCATTGAAACATGTTTGTCGAATAAAATAGCTAATCAAAGGCATAAATATACATGCATATAAAAAACGCATAAGTTTCCCGGATGAAATGCCTTTCCTTTGCTTGGTGGGGAAGGCTCTGAAAAGACAAGGACTGGTCGGGCGGATTATATGTTTATGCGTTGACTGAAAAGGAAGTTTTACTAGCTTCGACTTAGTAAAAGGGTGAAAGTGTGTCTTACTTAAAGTTTAAAGCAGTATTGACTTCTTGGTGCTTGTAACCAACGATTTTTCCTTGCAACGGGAACTATCACATGCGAGCCGCCATCTTTGATTGTATACCACAGGCTTCCCACATCAGAATCGAGTGTTCACGCGACGAGAAGCGATTCGCAGGAGTGAGACTGGGGAGAGTACAAATTCACGCAACTCGATAACTCTTAGGCTCACTGAGTGGCAGTAACGAGCTACAGCCGGCTTTTCACTAGTGAAATAAGCGGAGACGGAGAAGGAGACGTAAAATTAGCCCCAGTGATAAGACGTGCAGCCCGAGATTGCAAACTTTGCAGTTTGTCCCTAAGGTCCATCCCGCAAATGTCCCAAAGGGGCGAGCAGTAATCAAAATGTGGTTGTTTTCCGAGAGAGCTCTTTGGTAGGATTGGTTTTAGACGTCGTATAATGCCAATTCCTGAGCTTGCCTTTTTGCAAATATTATTTATCTGACTCGCCCATGAAAGTGTATTGTCAATTTCGACACCCAGGCATTTATTAGAAGTTACATGGGTGATTACTTTATTGTTCATGTGAACTGGTTGACTTGGGTCATACTTATTGTTAATGTTATACCTCGATCCTATTACCATGAATTTAATTTTGGATGGATGAAATTGAAGCTTGTTTTTATGTAGCCAGTTGTAGACACTTTGAAGGTCGTCGTTTATTTTGTCCGTAAGGCCCAGTGCATCATCCGAAGACGTAAAAATCCGAGTGTCATCGGCATACATACAGGGCATACAGGTATTAAGACAGTCTGGAAGGTCATTTATGTACAGGAGGAACAGCAGTGGTCCCAAGATTGAACCTTGCGGAACACCACATACAATGTTTTGGAGTGGACAATACATTGTTTACAAAACACTGCTGTGTCCTCTTAGTAAGATAAGATGAAAACCAATCTAGACTGGGCCCTAAGATGCCATACGACTTCATCTTATTCAAAAGTATAGAATGATTTATTGAATCGAAAGCTTTCCGAATATCGAGGAACACAATACCTGAAAGTCTTCCATTATCCATATTATTGTATATCTCATCACACATTTGAATAAGGGCCGTCGTAGTGGAGTGCAATGGGCGGAAGCCTGATTGAAAGGCCGAAAGAATCGATTTTTTACTTAAATATTTGTATAACTGTTTAAAAACTTCTTTCTCAAAACGTTTGCTAATTATTGGTAGGACAGATATAGGGCGGTAATTTTCCGGCATACGACGGTCTTCGCTTTTGAAAATCGGCGTCACACGAGCGCACTTCCATTTCATCGACAAAAACGGAAGTGGTAAGTGACAAATTGAATATTGAAGTCAGGGATGGCGCAATGACATCCGCTGCAATTGTGAGAACTTACGCGGGGATTTTATCAAGCCCTGTCGCTTTGGATACTTTACAGCCATTCTCAGTTACACGCGGTCACTGGGAAAAAAGCTTGCAAGCGAAAACTCGTTTTTCTGTCTTGTCTGAGCGCGATAAGCCGGCGGAAGCACGTGCGTTGCCATGGAAACTTAAAAAAAACGAGTTTTCGCTTGCAAGCTTTTTTCCCAGCAACCGCGTGTAACTGAGAATGACTGTATGACGTTTTAAAGATTCTAAAGTGTTCTCTGGAGGAATTTCCTCGAAAGCAAATGCAATGCCTCTATCAGGATACTCCTCCGGACCTGCAGTCCCGTCCGAATTTTCCTCAGTTCGGCAGCTAGGTTTTGGCCTATATTCACAAAATAATCATTGAAATTTCAGCATATCATCCTTATTCGAAATTACACTCCCATTTGTTAGGAGATCATTAACAGCTATAGACTTAATTTTTTTCCCCTTTACCGAATTGCAGGGCCGCCAGCCAGAGAGAGATGGCGGCGAGCCACTTCATAGCTCTGAAGCTAGAGCTGGAAATACGGACAAAATTCTGGAAACTAATATAAGACGAAGAAACTAATATAAGACGATGAACAATGTCAAAAAATTTGAAGCTTATATGATAAAGCAAATCCTTATAGGAAGGCAAAATGTTCAAGGCTTTCCTGGGAACGTGTTTACAAATGCAAATATCCGGCGCATATCATATGTACTGCGCGTGCGTGTGGATTTGACCAGTGTGGGTTGTCGGATGAATCCGCAAATTAGTCACCAGGCTACCAAAAAGGCCTCACGTCCGAGCCCCAAAGCTGCCACGATTCAACTTACCAGTTTGGCGCGAGTTTAGGCCCGCCATGCCGGGTCCAATGGACCGGGTCCATGGACTAGGGTCCAGGTTTTGTACTCTCCCGCTTTTAGGCAGTGCCTAAATATATATATTATTGAAAGGAATTGAACCTTTGTCTGTAACTAAGTTTCGCAGACGAAAACACAGTGGGTAGAATGTTCGAAAAGAGACAACCCACCGTGTATAATGATTAAGTTTCGGCAACCTTGACTGGTAATTATACATGCTAGCATTGACAACAAGCTGCGCAAACAGTTCAACACGCCCATTCACATTTTCGCAAATACTTAGCAACTTTCAAATCAGTTAAAAACGATAGCAGTGCCGTAGCGTTTACAGGGGAGTTTTCCCCAAACAATCCTTAAAACTCTCGACTTTGCACCCTGCATATCAAAGTTCCCCCATATTTCACATGCTGGGCTCAAAATGTCGGCGCGCTTAGCGCGCAAAGAGTTCCCTTAAAAACTGCCTTGTGCCTTTTTTTATATTCGGCCCCCCTCCCCTCAAGTTTTTGGAGGCCTGCTACGGCCTTGAGCTAAAAAATAACACTTGTGAGATTTGAATCATTTTTCACGACGGGGCCCTGATTTTTACGCCGATCGTTTTCACGAATAGCATGTTGAACGTCATTCAATGCTTCAACGGTGTTGAGCTTGATTCAACTTAGGAAGTTATGTTTTCAGCGATTTAGAAAACGCTAAACATGCATTGAACAACGTTAAAAAATAGCTGAACATTTAAAAATATTTACGGAGTTTCGTCGGGTTCAGTGAAAGTCAACACAGTGCATAACAAATGGGTTTTACCACCCTAGGCTGATTAAACTACCCCTGCTGTTTTTTTGCTTTTGAAAATTCGCGAGTAGACAACTGCATAACCTTGAATCCTTAGAATCTCCTTGATCACAACTACGTACGCAGTTTATGTAATATATATTATATGAAAGTTTAAAATAACGTGCTCTATTTGGCTTTCAGTGTAGCTAATGAAACAATATTATTGCAACGGCTTGTAGAGGGAGCTGTGAGTCCGCGACCCTCGCAGGCTTTAAAAAGATGAAGATCTCATTTCTCATCCTTTTTGGGCCACTTTTAAGACCTACTTTTGGCCAAAAGAAAACACCAGAACAAAATGTCACATACGGAGTATACAAAAGATTTGAATTTCATCGCATTATTTCAAATTCCCATGTTTTGAGAAATGAAACAGTGAAACATTTGAGAGGTTGTACATACAAGTGCATCAAGGAGTTGGACTGTGTGTCTTTTAACGTCCAGAATAAGGAGCCTACTGGTCTAGAGAACATCCAGTGTGAACTGCTAAGTATTGATAAGTTTACCGCTGGGACTACAAGTTTTAAACCGAGTCCTGATTATCACCACTACACGCCAGCGGTAAGTACACTATAAACTTACATAACGTTTTCTCTAAAACCAGCGGCGTAGCCAGGAATTTCTGAAGGGGGGGGGGGGGGGGGGGGGAAACATGGGACGAAAACAAGGGACGAAAATGTTCAAACTTCCTTCAGCAAATACAGTAACTGTATGGAAAAATCTCCCGAGAAAGGGGGGCCCCGGCCCCCCTGGCTACGCCCCTGAAAACGTTTGCTTGGTTGTACATGGGCGGATTCAGGATTTAAAAAAGGGGGGTGGATAGGAGGCGGCGGACCAGTTTTTAGGGGGGAGGGGGGGGGGGCTTGGAGTTAGGACATAAAACGTTCTTACAAAAATTCCCTGAAAACTGTTTGCTGTATCCCGCCCCCTAAGCTATCTAATACATGAGCTTGAGGGCTTTATTTATTATATTATTTAAAACAAAAAGATGGACTTCCACCCAATCCACCTCCCTGTATCCGCCCCTGTTGTAGTAAGGATTTGTAATTGATACTTCATGGGTGGGGAAAGACAAGATACCGGATACAGAGATGTCAACTCTCTTTTTGTGGGGCTGGAGAACAAAAAAATGTTGGACTGGCTTTAAAAAGTTGGGCTGGAGAATGAAAAGTTGGGCTGGACGATTTAAAAAAGTTGGGGTGGATAAAAAGTTGGGCTGTAATTTAAAAGCTGGGGCGAAACATAAAAAGTTGAACTGGATTTAAAAAGCTGGGCTAAACTCAATAAAAACCTGGGCCGAAAAAGAAAAGTCGGGCCGAGTGAAAAATCAACTATATGTCCCCTATGGGCCATCTTAGACTGCTCTTCATACATTCTCTGTAATTTGTCAGAAAACAAAATTACGAAACAGCTCTCTAAAAAATTGAGATTTCGCGAATCCCGGCCGTGGAATTGCGCGAGTTTCTGGATTCACGAACGACCATTGCCACCCCTAATTCCTTCGACGCACACTCTGAAAATCCGCCCGATGTATTTTCTTGTTTTACAGAGCAAATGCCTGAACTCTCCGTGCCAAAACAACGGGAGTTGTTATCCGCTCTACGATACAGACGACTACAGATGTGTATGCAAAACAGGGTTCAAGGGAAAAAAACTGTGAAGCAGGTTTGTTGTTTTTTCATCTATCATTAATGTGTCTTCATTAATGTGTCTGAGTAACTAGGTTTCTGAGTGGCTTTAGTTTCCCTCCTAAATTTACGCCGCTGCGAAGGGAGAACGTTTCAAAGCAAAACGAGACGTCAACTCTCCAGGTTTTGTCGGGAGTCTCAAGATTGTTCGCTTCGACTCCCGGGCGAAATTTAAGACGACTGCCATACAATTACTGTATTTCTCCCGGGAGAATTGCAGGAAATTTCGCCATTTAAAGCATTTCAAGCACCTCTACTAACTATGTTTCAAGGCAGTCTCCAGATTTTTGAAGTCCTGGGGTTGACCGTCCCTGGAGACAGGTCGAAAAATAGTTAGTTTTGAGGGTAAAGATGCAACGTTTTGATAACTTCAACTTGGCAGAGTCGAACTGAATATCTAAGCTAACACCTAGAGTGACAAATTTCACGAAGCACATCAAGACTTCAAAATACTTAACTAAGGGAACTTTTACGACTACGAAAATAACGGAAATTTTGAAGAACGCCGGTGCTAATGGGTAAGTTAGCGGGTCCGAGATAAATTGCCGGACGTTTTGAGAAACGGGCCCCTGATTAGCTTTATTTTCCCGCCTAAATTTACGCCATTGTTGGCGCGCGAGTGTGAAACCCGAGGAGTTATAAAACCCACCGTACGTTGTTCCATGCCAAACGGTAATAAAAAAAATTGCCACGAAAGGGCTATTTTAACGCTGATTTCTTTCTCTCAAATTTGCCAATCAGAACTAATTTGCTGCATCGCGCCAAGCGTATTTGTATATATTGGCCGTTTTCACACTAGAAGACGAACAAATCGTCTGACGATTTGTTCGTCTTTTGTACGTCTAGTGTGAATTTAGGTCGGACTTTGGTCGATTTTTTCGTCTAAGCGAACAAAGCGTCTATGAAAAATCGTCTTCCTAGACGGCCAAACAGACGGACTGTATTCACACTAGAGACGGAAAACTCGTCTGAGACGAGTTTCTTGCCTTGAACATGGTTCCCTGTTCTTCTGTGATTACGCGAAAACATTTTTTTTGAAGAAGAAAGTAGATAGGGGGGCCTAGATAGATGGTTGCCAGGTTTATTATCCACTTTGTCTTTCGAACAGCACAAGACTGCTTAGCGTACTACCAAATGGGAAAACGAGAATCAGGTATTTATCACGTCAATCCAGATGACAACAGTACTTTTCAAGTCCTGTGCGAAATGTCAAACGCAACTGGAGGATGGACTGTGATTCAAAGACGATCCGATGGCTCATTGGACTTCCATGAAGACTGGGCAAGCTACAAAACCGGTTTTGGAAACCTGAATGGCGAGTTCTGGCTAGGGAATGATTATATCAACCGTCTCACTAAAGTGAGAGCTAGATTGGGCATTGAAGTCACAGACGAAGACGGCATTACTAAAGTTGCCAGGTAAAATTTCTTCATTTTGTTCCTGTAATGTAGCTTCCCCCGCAGGTACCAGAGAAAATGTCAACACAGGCAACCCGATGTGTAGTTTTTAGCGATTTCATCCGATCCACGCCAGAGAGCTGCGGAGGCGGCTAAGTAATGCCAATCCTAAGCGATCGCGATAAATTAAGACCTGAAAAAGAGATTTCAAGCCTTCCTACGGGAATCGAGCCAATGATTTCCACGATACCGGCGTAACATTTTGGCTAAGGATTTCACCACGGAATTCCAGCCCCAGTATTCCCGGATTCAACACTCCTGGATTCTAGATTCTAAACTGTCTTGGAATCCGGACTCCAATGAAAGAGGAACGATTGGAGTTGGATTCTGGACTTCAATGCCTGGATTCCGGATTTCAGAACTCAAAAAAAGTTTGAAATGGGAGCCATTCCTCGCCTCCCCGGATTCGTTTTAGGGGCTCCCTGTGGTCGCCAGACCACAGGAGGTCCCAAAGAACGGCTACGAGACTACAGGACGCCCCTTAGAACGACTGCGGGAGAGACTAAAGCATTCCATGCGTCATCGTTTATTGGATTTGATTTTTTTTCAGTTACGATTCATTCAAAATTAGCGGCGCCAATGACAACTATAGACTTTCAGTCAGTGGTTATTCTGGTACTGCCGGTGACTCGTTGTACCCTACGCACGACCCCAATACTGTCAGCAATGGGTCCCAGTTTAGCACGCATGATAAAGATAATGACGACTGCGGAACAAATTGCACGCAGGCGACCAAAAGTGGCTGGTGGTTTAGATGTTGCACGGCGTCCAATCTGAACGGCGGATATCACGTTGGAGAGGAACGAAATGATGGGATGTTTTGGTACACGATGGGAAATAACACAAGAGGCTTGCGTGCATCGACAATGAAGATTCAAATGTTCATAGGTAAGTCAAGGTTTCCCAGTTTACTATTTATCACGCCTGCGAAGTTCTAAAACGCTGAAGAGGTAAGAAATAAATCAACATGGGCCCTGAATTCAATTGTATAAACATTGGTACATATTCTTCAATTTTTTGGTGTCATATTTACAGATATATGCGCTAGTGGGCTGTGCGTAAACGGAGGAACATGCACCTCACTTGGAGCCATTGCATTCACGTGTACTTGCGTCCCAGGGCGCACGGGAACTTTCTGCGAAAATGGTGAGTTGAATACTAGTTCGTGCTTGCAGGACAGTCTACGGAACAAGCCTCAATTTGCATATTTATTGTCAGTTGCCATTGGGTAGTTTTCTAATTGTTCTTGACAACAACCAACGCTTTGAGCGTCAATGTTTGGCAAACATGAAACTTCTGCTTCTTTTTTTTAAAACAAAACAGCGAGCAAGTATAAGGGTTGATAATCTATATCTAACTTAAACCTAACTCGGCAGTTGCATATGATATAGATTATCTACAATGCTGCTGAAATGCAACTAACGGTTGAGCTATGAATTCAAATTACAAATACGTATTCAAACAGTTTGATTTGGACTAAATTGTTGAACAATAATATCCACAAGAATAAGGCAAGAATCTTGTAGAACATTAATTATGAGACCCAAGGATATTCTATAAAATGATAATGCTGTCCTGTCAGTAAAATCCCATTCAAGTGCTCATGCCCACTATCGAGCATTTTTATGTTGATTTAATATATTCATCATTGCATTATCCAATTTTTACACAATTCAGAATGATTATTGCAATAACTTTTAATGGCCTCTTGAATAACAAGATTTCATTACTATGTTAAAGTACATTAATATTATTTTCAAATCAATCTAAAATAGTGTAAACAAAAAATCCAGCACCCACTGTAGCGATTTAGTCACCTTGTGTGGATGAGACACCCACTGCAGCAATTTAGTCACCTTGCATGGATGAACTTCCAGGTAGACAACACTTACTATTTGCTTTCTTAGCAAGGGCTCATTGATTCAAAAGAGCATTATAGGGCCTTTTTAATGACTTTACCAGCTGCATAAATGTAAGTTTTGGGAACTGACCACTTTCTACAGATGTTTTCCACCGTTGCTAGTATTCTTGAAAAAAATCCCGGTTCCATTGTCAAATTCGACTACAGAGCTTCCTTTGGATCCATAGTACATTAAATTAGTATCAAACATTCTGTCAATGAATTGAATTTGCAATGTGTAGTCCTCAGAAGGTTCGATGAAGATCTCTCTCTCAAGGAGAATAGTAAACCCATTGTATGTTCCCAGATCTTTGCCCTCAAAGTATTCTTCACAGAGCTGGTAAACTGGACAATATCCTTTGTAGATGGAGAAATTTATACAGTGCCTGCTTGCACACAAGGCATAAATGTCAATGTCACTGAGCCAAACCTCCCTGGTTGCAGTAAATGTGATAGAATGCTTATCTTTGGGGAAATCGACAACTTGTTCGCACTCACCAAATCTGTAGCAGTTCAAGCATTTGGGTTCTTTATATACCCATGTGTCCCGTTCCTCCGATTTGAATGTTTTAAGTACAGACTTATCTGATGAATTATGGAAATCAGCAATTTCCACAATTTCTTGAACATCCAAAACATTAGCAGTGAGAACATGGTTTATAAAGTCATCTCCTCGAATTAATGGGAATCTGATCAGGCTAATCACTCTTTTGCTTGGTCTAGAATTCTTGGAGTTCTGTTGGTTGTCATTACCAGCACTTGCCCATCTTAACACAGCCTGAAAAAGCTCCAACTCTGAAATTGGCAGACTGTCTCTAGATAGCATGTCACACAACATGCTCTCTGTGATCTTTAAGAATGCATCCAATGTTAATGCCTTCTTTGGATTCTTGCTAATAACCGTCCAGCAAAACTCTTGCACCTCTTCATCGTGATCTTTTATTGCCTGTGACAAAATCTCGAATACTTTTTGGCCACGAAATTTCAACATATCATCTACATACTGGGTACATCTTTGAGCCAAAAGTGGACCATGTATTTGTTGGCAACATACTTTGTACCCATGGCATTCTCGTCAGTAAGCTTAACCTCGTCATAATACATAAAACGGAAAAGTTCCAGCAAACCCTCGGCAGTGCAGTCAGGTAGGTTGATAGTACGGCTAGTCTCAGCTAGTTCGCCAAAGAACATAGCCTCGAATACTGGACTACTGATAGCTAGAACATACTTATGAGCTGAAACAGCAACAGTTTTACCTTCACGGTTGACCACCGAGAATTCGACATCGCTGTGTAGTTTGTTGTTATACATGTACTTATTTCGCCCTCTGATGGTACGGCGAGTTGTCTGCCAGTCGTTGGTGTTCATGTTTGGCTATAAACGTGTAAATTTTGTGCTTTTTTTCGCTGTTCAACAACGCATCAGCAGCTCGATCACCTCACGTGCATGCGGTTCCAAACATGCGTGCAAGGCATCCTGGATAATAACACAGGGATCCCACATCGTTGCGCTTAGCGCGCAAACAACCTCAGCTCTGTCCTCGATGACAGGAAACATCCCCTGTCCTAGTGACATGTAGTGAAATTCATTTAAAGAAGATATTCCCAGCAAGAGGTTTCGCCACCTTTTTTGCCAGACAACAACCTATTTCTCACTGCCCTCTCGCTACTAGCTGGTACTACCAAAACCGGTACTGTTTTTTCGGCTCGAGAAAAAGCTGCACTCGTCTACAGACAAAAACATAGTTTGAATTCCTTTATTCAGTTTATTGAGGTCAGCGATGCGTGCAAGTCAAATATTTTATTTGGCAATTTTTCGAACTAAAAACTACGAAAGCCGAGAAGGGACATTGGATTTCAGTGTTCTTAAATACATTTCGTTGTTCTTAAAATACACTTCAGAGTTCTTAAATTTCGGTGTTCTTAAATTGACTTCAGAGTTCTTAAATTTCGTTGTTCTTAAATTGACTTCAGAGTTCTTAAATTTCGGTGTTCTTAAATTGACTTCAGAGTTCTTAAATTTCGGTGTTCTTAAAATACACTTCAGAGATCTTAAATTTTCGAGTTATTAAAATGGTTTCCCAGTGGTGGATCCAGGACCCGATCCAGGATTTTACTAAAGGGGGTTCCGTTTCTTCTTCACTCCTTCGAAGACTGATACGGCCATGAGTATTCTGGAGAATATTGTGGTCTGGGTATCACAATAAGATCCTGTTCTAAAATAACTGTTCTGATGCTCAACCCTTGGAACCCTCTCTGGATCCGCCACTGTAATTCCATAATGCTCCGATGGGGTTCCGATATCAATGATCACTGTAATCATACGACAGCCATGTTACAATCGAACGAACGACGGAACGAGCCGAAAGCTGGCGGGCGGCTATATACCGATTGGATAAATTGTCATTGAATTACATGTAGCTCTTCCTCTTCTATCTAGTATATTATGAGCGTACTACTAAACAAAGTGGCATTACTAAATCCGAAATTAGAAGAGCTACATGTTAATCAACAATTGATCCAAATCGGTATATATTACAGTGGCGGATCCAGAGAGCATCAGAGCATCAGAACAGTTATTTTAGAACAAGGATCTTATTGTGATACCCAGACCACAATATTCTCCAGAATACTGGCCGTATCAATCTTCTAAGGAGTGAAGACGAAACGGACCCCCCCCCCCCCCTCATTTTAAGAACAACGAAATTTAAGAACTCTGAAGTCAATTTAAGAACAACGAAATTTAAGAACTCTGAAGTCAATTTAAGAACAACGAAATTTAAGAACTCTGAAGTCAATTTAAGAACACCGAAATTTAAGAACTCTGAAGTGTATTTTAAGAACAACGAAAAATCCAATGTCCCTTCTCGGCTTTCGTAAAAAAACACAAGAAAAGAGCCATCTGCTTGTGTTCTAAAATTTTATGGGGTAAAGAAATACAAATCAATGTATTATTTCCCGAAACTTTAAGTTTTTGTTTGCCAGAGACACAACGCATGAATGATTTCGCGTGAAGGAATGCAATCAGACTCGTCAACGTTAATTTTTTGTGAGACGAGTGCTTTTCGTCGAGCCCGTGAAACTGTCTACCGGTTTCGGTAGTACTTGCAGGGACTGTGGACTGCTTGGATACGAGGCTCAAAAGATTCATTTTCGATGTCGATGTTCAGTCTTGTCCCGGATCATTTTGCTTTTGCTTATAACTGTAATGTGAAATTGTGCAACAAACCGCTAGTGGTCTGGAGCTTCTCAAGTAAACAAAGCAGTTTTTAGTTCGGGGTCTTAAAAATACAAGAAAAATTTAAACTTCGATAACCTAAAAAACTTCATAAGAAAGAGCAATATTTTAGCTTTAAAATGATATATACCTGATTGTCATAGTATAAACTGCGACGCGACGAGAATTGTTTTCCGAAGACACCCCTCACGGGTTTACAGAGACCTTAATCTAGAACGCTTTTCACCTGGCTTACTTTTTTTTATAATGACATCAATGTTTCGACGTATTTTATCGACAGATATCAACGAGTGTGAAACGTCCTCTCACAACTGCGCTGTCGGCAACGGTTCTTGCTCGAACACCGTGGGCTCATATGTGTGCCAATGTAATGAGGGTTTCACCGGAGATGGACGCACTTGTACAGGTAATATTATGTATGTGTCCTTGGATCTTAACTGTCTGTCCATCTATAGTGCTCCGGGTACCCTGTGGAGTAGCCTGATTCTCATCCGCTACAGTAGAGTACGTTAGCACTTCCTATCTCCGCGTCTGATCAACGTCACGCTTATCATGGCATAAGCAAGGTTAGTCGGGTACTGTGGAGTAGCCTGATTCTCATCCGCTACGGTAGAGTACGTTAGCACTTCCTACCTTCGCGTCTGATCAACGTCACGCTTATTATGGCCTAGCCAACTCCGCAGGCATCTCTCGGCTCAAAAAACAACGCGCGGGGTTGCTTTTCTGGGGCAAAAACGCGCGAGAAGACCTTAACCGCCAAGGCTGGAAACCGAGCCAAAACGAACCGAAAACATGCGACAAAAGACGCTTGCGGAGGAGGTTAATCATGGCCTAAGCAAGGCAAGCAAGGTTAGTCGGGTACCTGTGGAGAGTATCCTGATTCTCATCCGCTACGGTAGAGTACGTTAGCACTTTCTACCTCCGCATCTGATCAACGCCATGCTTATCATGGCCTAAGCGAGGTTAGTCGGGTACCCTGTGGAGGGTATCCTGATTCTCATCCACTACGGTAGAGTACGTTAGCATTTCCTACCTTCACGTCTGATCAATGTCACGCTCATCATGGCCTAAGCAAGGTTAGTCGGGTACCCTGTGGAGAGTAGCCTGATTCTCATCCGCTACGGTAGAGTACGTTAGCACTTTCTACCTCCGCGTCTGATCAACGTCATGCTCATCATGGCCTAAGCAAGGTTAGTCGGGTACCCTGTGGAGAGTAGGCTGATTCTCATCCGCTACGGTAGAGTTCGTTTGCACTTCCTACCTCCGCATCTGATCAATGTCACGCTTATGGCATAAGCAAGGTGGTCGGTTGCCCTGTGTAGAGTAGGCGCATTCTCGTCCGCTACGGTAGAGTTCGTTCACTTCCTACCTTACTAGGTTGCATTTACCCGAAAAAGGTCCTTGGTGTACAAATCACTTGGCTTTGTGTGTTTATATTGCAGAAATAAAGCCATGTGACATTCATGCGTGTTATAATAACGGGACTTGCGTGACAGTAAGCGGAACTCAAGCTACATGTCAATGTGTTATGGGATACATTGGAGACCACTGTGAAACCTGTAAGTACTGTATGGGCATGCCAGGAGCCTCCATTAACTCCACGGTTTAGCCATATGCACAGGGAGCCCATCAACAAGGATCTCCATGAACAGGGAGCCCATCAACAGGGGTTTCCATCTACTCCACTAGGTTTAGCCATATGCACAGGGAGACCACACCATCTACTGCACTAGGCCTAGTCATATGCAGTGGAGTAGAAGAGTCAAGAGCCCAGCAACGGGAGCCTCTATCTACTCCACTAGGTCTAGCCATACGCACAGGAGTAGAAGTATGAGGAGCCCATCAACAGGAGCCTCCATCTACTCGACTTGATTTACAGCCATATGCATTGGAGTAGAAGAGTCAAGAGCCCATAAACAGAGCCCCATCTACTCCAGTAGGTCTAGCCATATGCACCGATGGTGCAAAATTGAAAACTTTCCCTTAAAAGGGAAATAAATGCGCGATGGCGGCAGAGATCAGCACTTAGCAACAGATCTTGTAAGTCCTACAGTGGCAGATTTACGGGGGTCTTTGGCACCCCTCTTTTTAGTTGATATTTTACAGGAAATCATGAAACTTTTAGTGCACACAGATTTAGCCACATATTTTATATAGTATGCACCTGATCCCTTAAAAATATTTGATCCGCCAATGTCTTAGTCTTATTCAGTCAACATGAAACACTGCTGGAGCTGGAAGAAAACGTATCCCACCCTTCCTGATGGGATTTACGAGATCGACCCCGCGGGAAGCGGAAACAAGATTACCGTATACTGTGATATGACGGGGGGAGGATGGATCGTCTTTCAGCGCCGCTTCGATGGCTCTGTTAGTTTTGAACGCGACTGGAACGCCTACAAAACCGGTTTTGGTAACCTGACTGGCGAGTTTTGGCTGGGGAATGAGTACCTTTATCAGATAACCTCCAAAGTGAAGTTTTCTTCCGGGTTGATCTGGAAGACTGGGAAGGCGACAAGGCGTATGCGAAACATCTAGGCTTCTTTGTAAGGTACTTACGCCTGATTCACACTAGTGACACTAACGCCTGATTCACACTAGTGACACTAACGCCTGCTTCACCCTAGTGACACTAACGCCTGGTTCATACTAGTGACACTAACGCCTGGTTCACACTAACGCCTGATTCACACTAGTGACACTAACGCCTGGTTCATCCTAGTGGCACTAACGCCTGGTTCACACTAGTGACACTAACGCCTGATTCACACTAGTGACACTAACGCCTGGTTCACACTTAGCGACATAACATAAGCATGGCGTCACGTAAACAAAATTCTCCCTCTCGAAAGCGAAAATTTATTAGAGACCGGTTATTATTTATTGTCATTTATTCACTTAAACTCTGGCTTTTAACTAAAATTTTTATTTCTGAGCATCATTTACGCAAAGCTGCTTATTTTAAGGGGGAGCCATACAAATCGTATTAAAAAGCTAGTTTTATGGTTGATCCTATTCTTGGAGTTTGCATTGCAGAGCTTGCTAAAATTCGGGGTTTTTTACTCAAATCACCATGCTCTTTTCATCTCCGAGCATCATTTGGGTAAAGCTGCTCACAAGGGGGAGCAGGTCACGTGACCTCTAACTGCAACAGGCCTATTAGTTGATCATGAAGATACTGCCTTTTAAGCTGAAGCTATTATTTCCGGGAAACATAATGGGACGGGCATCAATGTGTATGCTGCTATTAATAGCCTTTTTAGGCTAAAAAGTTGGGTATTTTTTGGGCATCAAATCTTGGGAGCGGATATTTTTTTGGGTATCAAATTCATGGCTCAGGTGTTTTTGTGGTATGAAATTTGGAGCTCCGTCGGACCCCGTCATTTTTATATCTTAGTACCCCCCCGGCAATAGACAACTAGTGTGATTTGACTAAGTATATATACAACTGATGATATATGTCGTGACCAGGTCAGAGGCAGAGAAGTACCAGCTTCACCTGTATGGGAAATCCGATGGAACAGAATCAAACGCAATGCTGGCGCATAACGACAGCGAGTTCACAACCTCGGACAGTGACAACGATATAAAGGCAGGGCAGAATTGTGCTTCGGCTGCTAAGGCAGGGTTCTGGTTCAAGAGTTGCTACACTGGTGGCTGCAATCCCAACGGGGTGTTTGGTAAGCTCTGTCACCACGATACATATAAAGCTCATATAGATTTGGAGTCTGGTAAACTTAGCCACGAGCGCACAACGGTTCTAATCCTTACAAATTGTTTGGGCCATTCCATTTAACATCCATACCCCCATACGGAAGGTCAATTATTTGACAGAGAGGCAAACCAGTTGGTTATCTACACGCGTGGCCGAGAAGTCGATCTCGGCATTGCAATTTACAACACTGAGAAATAAATCCTGTTAGTAGTCAGGGAGTGGAACTTGAAATCGGATTACCGGATTGCAAGTCCGACGCGCTGACTAATCGGCCACGCTGCCATCCTGGGTCAGGTTGCTCGAAAGTGGTTTAGCACTAATCCAGGATTAATTACCATGGTGACTCGATGGTTTTGTTCAGAACTAAACCTACCTTTGAACAACCTGCGCCTGATCAACATATCAAACGTGGGTGATTCAAATGTTGAATGAAGTTAAATCCAATGTTGGAATAATTCGGCACGTGCTGCCTTCTGGCATTTAGGGTTGGAAGTAATTTTGCCCGCTCATCCCATTTATTTTTCGGAGAGTCCCCATCCCGGGAGATTTACATCAAACTGGAACAAGCTAGATGCATGAGCATTTTGTTTGCTAGAAGCAACTTAATTGTTGATCAATCTCAAACAAAGAAAATCACAAGCGGGAAGGAGGTTTGGATACCGGTTCTTAATTAACATAGACACATCTCATTGGCAGCTTCTCACAATTCACCTTGGACTCTCAAACTCATTGATAATTCATCAAGCTTAAACAAGGAACATCATAAGCGTCAAGGTTTGGATACGGGTTCTTAATTAACACAGACACATCTCATTGGCAGCTTCTCAAAATTCACCTTTGACTCTCAACCTCATTAATAATTCATCAAGCTTTTGCATTGATTTTTGAAGATTTTAGTCGATTTTATTAACGATTCCCTAATTGAGAAGCTACATCAAACACTCGGCTATTTTTCAACAGGATTTCCAAAAACCTCTAAGTCGGCGAAAAACTCGACTTTTCCTGTTTTTATTGTTGTTGTGTTGTCTCAACACACTTGTCAGTGTTTGGAGATTCTGATGAAACACGCTGTCTCGTGTTTGATATATTACCCAAAAAATGTTTGTGCCAACAGTTTGGCGTCCATCTTTTCGATTCTATGTAACTGGATGTAACTGTTCATTTTAGGTAACGTTGATAATGTTAACTCCGCCATAAGATGGCTGCCTTGGAAAGGCTCGAAGAGCATCAAGAAAGTGACCATGAAAATCCGACCCCCTAACGCACGTATGTATTCTTGGCTTGCATGTGACGTCACTTGCGGCTATGTTGGTGGAACAAAAGAAACTTTATTTGCTCCCTTTTTTCTGTCCACCAACATGCCGCCGCGCATTTGTGAATTTATTCTCAAAAGGGATAATTGCAAAACATCAATTAATAATTTAGCTGTTATTTTGAGTAAACTAGCATCCATTTCCATCGGCTCATTCCAAAACCCGCTGCAAGAAACATACTAAAGGCCGGTCTACACTTGCGATTTTGTTGCTTTTGTCGCGGTGATTGCAATTTCAACTCTCTTAGCTTGTGTAAACGAGATGCAATCCGCTATCCCTTCTTCAAATCGCAACAAGTTGCAAAGAGTTTCGAACATGTTTGAAATCTCCGCGACATCACGCGACAAAAAGTAACGGTTTTACTTGGTTGTAATTACATAATGGATAAGAAAATTCAGACGTCTCCTCTCGCAAAATGAGATACGATCGAGAGCAGACTGACGGCTGAGGCAGGCAAGACTGGGCGAGAGTAGAAAATTGTGTGAAAGGTGGTCGAGAAGGGGCGAGGTTAGCCAAAAACTCTTAGATGGGCGGGAAGGGGCTAAAAGAGGCAAGACTAGCCTAAAAGAGAAGGGCAAGAATAGGCTTATTTTGGTCCAAACAGACCTTAATAAGGAATGTAGTGTAATGTTTTGTAGTGTAATGTTTTGTAGTGTAATGTTTTGTAGTGTAATGTTTGTAGTGTAATGTTTTGTAGTGTAATGTTTTGTAGTGTAATGTTTTGTAGTGTAATGTTTTGTAGTGTAATGTTTGTAGTGTAATGTCAGAAATATAAAGTGGGAATTCCCAGAATAATGAAACTAGCATGAAGACCCTTGACACTTTTTCTTCTCTTCCAGTCTGTGACCATGGAATCGTAACAGCTAGCGGGCACTGTTGCTGGTTGCCGTTCGAGTATGGCGGTAGAAACTATTGGGCCTGTACGACAGCCGGGACCTGGTGGGATTGGTGCTCTTACCAGAATGCATACATTAACGTCAGATACACTAACTGGGATTATTGCTAGAATGACTAGTGAATGACTTTTTCAAGGGGAGCAGGAGGGAAGGGGGGTCAACATTACCATATCCCTACTCATGAATTTCAGGAGTAACAATAACAAGTCAATAACAAGGGCAAAGAGGGTGTTACGGAGCTTAAACTAACGTCAAGCACACTAACTGGGATTATTGCTAGAATGACAAGTGAATGACTCTTTCAAGAGGGTTATTCCACAACAATAATAAGTACAGTTCACAAGCATGGCGGCCAGAGAGATCGGGGTTCCGTAACCCCTGGAATGCCCCCCCCCCTCCCTCTAGGGATGCCCCTGCAGTAACAGGAGCCTCCAACTAGGGCCCTCTAATGGCTAGCCTGCTTTGCAAGCGTTCCCATGTGTCTCCAGGGAAAAGAAACCAAGAGAAACAGACAAGAAAGCGGAGAGAAGCTCGACAAGCGTGTTTTTGGCCGCGCGAAAATGGAACTCATCGGGAACGCTTGCTACGCAGGCCATCCAATGGTCCTTGAAGGTCTATTCCGGGCTCTAAGACCCCGTCCACACTACACCGTTTTCAAAAGAATACTTTTTGCTCCGGATACGACTATCGTCCACACTACAACGCCGAAAACAATCACCGAAAAAAGTGAATCAATCCGAAAACGCTCTCCAGAGTGGAGCGATTCGAAAACGGAGCTGTTTCAAAACGCTGTTTTCTAGTGTGGACGGGTGAAAACGATCGAAATGCGCATGCGTTGAGCTTATTTGAGCATGCGCACTGAATGCAGAGCGTTTTCGTACGGATACGTGTTGTAGTGTGGACGGGCGAAAACGATACGAAAACGATAAGTGTGGACGCAAATCTTTTTTTAAAACGGAGCAAAAAGTATCCGTTTTCGTTTGAAAAACGGTGTAGTGTGGACATGACCTAAACTTGCTGTATATTCAGAGCAACATTCGCCATTTTTAGGCATTTTAAGGAAAAACAAGGCTGTAAACCGCTATTATGTGGGTATTTTGGGCGTTTTAAGAAATTTTAGGGCCTTGGTTTGGATACTCGATGTTAATTTGAATAGATTTTCGATTTTATTCCTTATCTTTTTCTCGACATTAAATGAGTCGTGGCTCACACACAATGTGTCCGACCTCCATACAAATACTATAAAAATATGCTTCTTAGGGGCCTTATAACTTCGCACAGAATTATCGTACCGCTCCCAAACTTTCAGAATGTCTCAGGCGCACAGGAAATTTCTGCAGGGAAAAGCTCCCTCCATGGGAAAAGCTGAATTTCCCAAGGTACATGCATGGGAAGTGTTCGGATTCACATCAGTGGCGGATCCAGGATGGGGGGGTTGCAGCACTAAGTTGGACCGGTTATGACCCGTATTGAGTTCAAATAACTACTAATCTACTAATCAAAATTTGATTACTGCAGTGCGGCTTGGGAAGGAACTAAGGGCAACAGTCAGAAATTGCAAAAATTGCAAAATCGCGCTGCCAGGATTATAACGTTTTCTCAAATGATGCCAGCTTTTACAGGCATTAGGCTGGGACAGACTGGCTCCACGAAGGAGTAAGCATGTGGCTGTTGAAATGTTTAAAATTCATAAGAAACAAGCGCCTGCTTACCTCTTCCATAAATTTTCAAATATATTAAGAATTATGATACAAGAGGAAGCTCCTCTAAATTTCAATTACCTCTTCCCAAAACGAATTATGGGAAGAACCGTATCAGCTACAAGGGGGCTTATATTTGGAACTCACTACCAGAGAAACTACACAACTGCAAATCGTTACAGACTTTTAAAAAAGCACTGGATGAGTTGCCTCCCTGTTTCTTCGAGTCTTTGTCAAATATCATATGATTATTATTATGTATATTATAATTTTTATTGCACGGCTTCAATGTAAACCAGTCCTTTGGGCTGATGAACCCCCATGGATAAATAAAATTATTATATGGCTAAGATACTACGCGCGCTCTGATTGGCTGTTGACAGGCTTGTATTTCCCGTACAAGCCGTGTCCGATACGGATTTTTCCCGCGCACACCGGAAGTTTCCGTATATTTCCGGTACAAAGATAATAACGCAAAAAGCCATATAATAAAACTCTTATTAACCTCACTTGCTCGGTCCGTACAGTAAAATATCAGCCCTCGATCGTTTTGTTTTTGTACAAACCTCGCCGAAGACGGCTCGGTTTACAAAACGATCTCGGGCTGATATTTTACTGTACGGACCTCGCGCTTGGTTAATAAGTAGTTATTATTATCTATCTATCTATCACTCTCATGAGGGGGGGGGGGGGGGGGGGGGGGGTCGGGTGCAATCCCCAGAACCCACCCCCCTAGACCCGCCCCTACACATAGATAGCCATGGGAAATCCGAACACTTCCCATCCATTTCCCATGGATGGGTTTCTGCAGAAATTCCCTGTGGCAGGGAATTTCTGCAGAAACACATCCAAACACATCCATGTGAAAAGCTTAATTTCCCAAGGCACACACATATTCTCATAGCCCGTCGAGTTCGAGCTCGAGGAATCACAGGGAATTTCTGCAGATAAACATTCATGGGAAAAGTTGAATTTCCCAAGGCACACGCATGGGAAGTGTTCAGAATTCACATGGATAGCCATGGCAAATCCGAACACTTCCCATTTTTCTACCATGGGAAATTAAGCTTTTCCCAGGGATGGGTTTCTGCAGAAATTCCCTGTGAATATAGTTGTTGATGGCATCAAGGATGCGATGAAACCTTTGATAGCATGCATACGGTGGGAACAACTTTTAAATTACTAATTTCTTGCATGGAAAGTTTCTCATATATAAACAAATATAAAGTTTTACATTATATATTCCAGGTATGTATATGGCAAAATTTTACGACGTCTTGCATGTTTTCTTGATGTTAAATTCGATACAAAACTTTACCAATAAATAAGTTTTACCTTTAACACGTTATTAATGTTTGGCAGTCGTTTCTTCTGAAGATTTCTTAGAATATACAACAAAGTTAGCTACATTATTAACCCTACATTATTAACCCTACATTATTAACCTTACATTATTAACCCTAAAATGTTGACATTCCCCCTTTAAAGACAGGTGTCCCATATATCGAGCTGGTCCCAGGCTTCATCCAGCATCTCTCGGATGGCAGTGACCGTGGGTTTGTTGATGGCCTGGATACATCTATCCGATATTCGGCTGATCTGTAAGATAACGTTACATAGGAACTTGTAATCCACAGAAATCTCTATGGATGGACATTTCTGAATAAAGAAGAGCGCGCGCTCTTATAGCCTGAATCGCCCATTCAGATCATCTGATGATTCCTTTGGCTGGTTACAATTGTACAAAAGTATCCACCCAAACGCAACATGATGTAAACATCGTCACACTATACCGTACTACACTATAAATGGAACAAAGGCAGCGCATAAAGCCACGGCTAAACTAGCACACATGTAGCGCGCAACATTGTAGCAGGACCTTCATGTTTCCCAATTTAACTACACGGGAAGCATTGTTGCGAGCGACAAATCCTGTAGATGCTTCTTTGCAAGACAAGAAGCATTTGTGTTTCCGAGAAACAAGTGCGATGTTTCCTAGTTTAGCCACTCGGGGAGTTGCAATTCCTAATCCGGTGCGATTTCTGTTCTCTCTTTTCTTCAAATCGAAGTTGAAAAGAGTAAGAACATATTTCAAAACTCCGCGACATCAAAATGCGACAAAAATCGCGGCAGATCGTCCCGAGTTGCACCTAAATTACATTAGTGAGTTGACGTGCACGTGCGAGAAAATTCGCTGCGACTCGTGAGATATACCTGATTAACGCCGTTATTTTCCGGACAGTGTTCGAGTAGATGCTTGAGTAGGTGCCCATATTGTCCGATATCCGTGTCGTGGTTTTTGGACTTGCTGTTGTTGAGTTTTCTAGCGGAACCAATATGCGTGGCTTTCCCGAACCCGCCGAGTATCGCATGAACAGGCGGAACCTGAGAGAAACGAGAAAATGATTTTTAAAGGGGCTCTCGCACGCTTGGTGGCCACTTCTCTTACAAGAAAATAGCTCAAATCGCAATCCAATTCCATCCTCTTGATAACAGGTCAAAACAACCTAGAATTGCATTTGTCTAACACTTGAAAGGTTTTTCTATTAATCTGGAGGAGTATTTTGGTTACTACGGTCAAATGTACATGTGTTTTGACGGTTACAATTTTACTTATTTTATGTCCACAGTGGACGAATATTAAGCGTGTGAGAGCCCCTTTAAGACGTTCTCTTGCACCATTACACTTAATTAGGAAACGTCGTAGTGATTTTTTGAGGGAGCGTAGGGACCCTGGAATACCGCAATATCGCGTCCAAAAAATACCGCAATATCGTGTCCAAAATTCACAAATACCGCGATACCGTGTTTAGAGTTTGCAGGACACTACAATAATCATTATATTAAACTGGACATCTGATTAAACTGGTTCAGGAAGTCAAACGTAGAATCTCGCATGGACTTCGCGCCTGATCTTACAGATCTATAAAACGGTCATTTTACCATATAAGATCACAATTGAGTGTAGATACGCAGCTGTTTTGCACGCCAAAAACCTAGCTTATTACACGGTTGAAAGCCGTTTTACACTGCAGCAAACCGGTTTTGCGCGTGCATTTGAATGGCTTCCCGATCTATGTACGTATGTTTTCTAGTGAATCCTGAAGAAAAAAAAAATGGGAAGCTTTCTTGCTCGATTATACGCAGGCCATTCATTGGCGCTCAACAGAATGCACGTGATTATACATCTTCAATTCAAAGCCTACCCTTCGTGTTGTCTGAATCAGAATATTCGAGGGCACCACATTGTTGTGAATGACGTCACAGCATTTCAGATGACGTAATGCGTTGATGACGTCACTGGCTATGGCCAATAGGAGCTGTGGTACAAGTACTGACTCTTCACTAGTTTTCCTCAGGTAGTCGCTGAGGGTGGTACTGGAAACAAACTCATAGCAGAGTATCCTAAAAAAAAAGAGCATGTGCAATGAATAATATAAGGGCTTTAGAAATGGCACTTATGAAGGTAAAAGTTTGATATCTCGATAAGAAACTTTAACTAAACCTTGAGGAGCACAGAGATGCTGCTTCTAGGCGCGAACTCGAAAGAATTTTGAACAATAACTACCATCCTAAGCATTCATTGGTTTCTATGTCAACTATAAATAATTATGGCTTCACGTTTTTACCCTTCGTCTCTCTCTGCTTCTTTGTCCTCTCACTGCCTGCCGACAGAGCGGAAATGACCAAAAATGAAATGTCTAACTTTGCCATATTTCAATATATAAGCTCAAGATTTCGTATACAAAGAGTTTCTATGGCCAAAAGCTTAATTCCAAATTTTAAAGAAATTTGAAGAATATGAATTTTAGATATGACTGAGCAAAGTTTGCATAATTCCTGATCAAAGTACTAATTCTCCCATAAAATGGTACAGAAATCAAATCAAAGTTTAAAGCCTAATATCTCAAAGACGGATCCATTAGAAAAAAGTCATTTTTGATATTTTGTTTCTAATAAGACAAATAGTTTGTATGCAAAAAATCAAGCTTATCTGAGTTAACCTGACCTTACTATTTTAAATTTAGTGGTCTAAGCAGGTCATTTCCGCTCTGTCCTGCCTGCCTCGACTAAATAGTATTTGCAGGCGGTGTGCTGTCTTTGTAACATTTAAAAAAAGCTATAATAAAGTTGAAGTTGAAGTCGAAGTTACTCGAGCCAAGAAGCGCATCAATATACCACTCTCCAGGACTGACACACATCAGAAGTCATTTGCATCTAGGGCTAGTCGTATTTTTTAATTGTTAAATGTTTCTTTTTACCAAAAAGTTGCTTTAAAGACCATGGTCTTCAATTAAAGACCATGTATCTGATGGGAATGACACTGTAATGATTGGTTTGCTGTGTTTCTAATACGGTAAGAAACTTTCAAAATAACACCATTAGTTTGTTGTTCTATGAAATGTATTACATAAATCAGTTTAGACCAAAGGATGGATCGAAATTCCACGAGATTTTCACGGATTGAGTTCACTATTTTTACCGTTACTTCATGAGCATAGAGTTTTATGGGTTACGAAACTATTCGTCACGCCAATCAGTTATAGGGTCTTAAAGTCATCCATTGAAGAGCCCTAGTCAGCCACTCCTTTGTTATTGTTTTTATTTAAAAACAAGGCAGCATCAGACGAATTACGTGCAGAAATCTCGAAATAACCATCTATAAACAAAGTTTTATTCTCTATTTTCCGAATTCAATCGAAATATCAGGCTACGTTCTCTAAATCAGCCGATGGAAATGGATGCTTTGTTTGACACGATATGTTGCTAAACTGACAAAACGAAGTCTGGACGGAGGCTCTTTAAATTTGAAAAATTTAATGCAATTCTTTCAAAAGATTTCAAACAAATATCTGTTCCCTCTGTTCCTTCAGGGGTCATGTAGAAGCTATCGGAAGACCTATCCCTATAGGATTGATGCACCTCAGAATAGAACGATGCACAAGAATAGAACGAGAATACAATAGAGCAATGCGGTGTATCAAGCCAATAGTGTTAGATCTTACGAGCAGCTACTACATAACTGTCCTTCAGACTTTATAGGGAGCCACCCCGAGCAACCTTAATAATACTTACCAGCTTCCTCTTTTAAATGGCGGCAATTTGATCTTGTCGTATTCAATAGGTACCTTGTTTGCTTTACGTGAAAAATATAAAATGAAAATGTGCATAAGAGAAGAGCAAAATCACATACCAGCCTTGCTAACACCATTGTAAGGTTACCATGGCAACTAAACGCTGGATGGTTTTAATATATGTCATGGTGGCTTCAATGGCTAAGCCGAACAAATAAAAAAAAAACTAATGTTTTGAATAGAATCCATGATATCTCTTTTTTGTGTAAATTGAGGACGAGATATCATAGGATTCAAGTCTATTCAAAGCGTTCAGTAGGTAGATTCCGCCGAAAATAGCACTCAAAGCACTGCGCGACTCGAACGATATCGCTTTTTTCGTGCTATTTTCTTAGCGATATCTAGCCTCCTGAAGCTTTGAATAATCCTATAGAATCGACATAGAAAATCGACCATCATACCCAGTACTTGTACTTTGGACAGCTGCCACACGTAGTATAGTGTGGACGAAAGACCACAATTAAAAACGTTGCTATAGCAACTAATGCTGTTGCTGGGGTGCACAAGGCCATGCCTTTTACCTTTTATCGAAATCACCAAAGATCCCCTTTCAATTAGTTTTAGCCTCAGTGGTAAAAAATCAAGGAGGTCATTTCACAAAATCCAATTCCAGCCGCTCGATAACACACGAAAATCCTACAAATTTTACTTATCTGGCATTTGAAAGATTATTTAACAAACCTACAATTAGACGATTATTTTGCTTGTGGAATTGACTGCATTTAATTTTCCTAAATTAATTATATAGCCAGCTCGAAATCCCATTGTGCCGGCAGATCGATTTTTCTTGAATCGTCCAATTATTTTTTAATTGGATCGCGCGCGCTCTAATTGGACAGTTCGCGCTAAAATTGGACAGTTGGGTTTGAACATGGATGTTATATAATTAATAAATAACAGGACTCCATGCTTGTCCAATTAAGAAAAAAATGGATGATTCCTCGGAACTCCAAATTGGACTCGGCCTGCGGCCTCGTCCAATTTTGGAGTTCCTCTGAATCATCCAATTTTTAATTAATTGGACAGCATGGAGTCCTGTTATATATACAAACTGTTAAAAAAGCGTGACAATGCCTCTTTAAAGAGCCCGTGTCAGCCACTCTTTTGTTATTATTTTCGTTCGATATACACCTGTTTCAATTAACGTTGCTCTGCAAAACGTAAAACCATGAACCCATGCTTCATAAGTCGTAATGGTAATTCCTGCCTAAAACGAAGCGGTTCGCGCCAAATCGTGTCTCAAAGTAGTAAACAAAGTGCCATTGGGTGCATGTTTTATTAGTTTGGTTTGCCAAACTCGAGGAAAATACGAGAAATAGCGTCTTCAGTATGATGCATGGTTCATGGTTTTACGTTTTGGAGAGCAACGTTAATTGAAATAGGTGTATGAAGACGAATTACAAAGTATTAAATTTGATTTACCAAATTCAATCGAGAACATTGCTCTATATTATCTAAATCAGCCGATGGAAATGGATGTTGCCATGCTGTCAAAATGGCGGCTGACACATGCTGTTTAAACAGCGTTTCTGGTATTTCTTTGTGACACGTTCTGTTCTTACCTTGTTTATGCCATAAATACTTGATAACATTTGGATGTCCGCCATCTTTCCGGTTCTCAACATCACTTCTACCTCTCGTTCCCAGTTGCCCTTTTGGTTGCTGGCGAAGTGTTTAGCAAGCACATTGTGTTGTTCATGAGCTTTCCATCAGATAAGCCAAGGTAAAATCCCTGTCGATCAACAAATCATTTTAGTTCTATCAATGAAAGAGTTACATCTTTTTCGCGCTATTGGCAACGCGAGGTAAAAAACAGAGAGTAGCTTGTAACCGCTGATACACAGCCATTACCACTAGTTTCTTTGGATATATCACAAACATATACAACACATTCCTTTACTAGTTATACAATGCTTTCGAGTGGCATACTGCAGAAAATCCCACGCGTCACTTGTATTTTCTGGTATACACAAGTGACAAGTGGGATATTCTGCAGAATGCCACGAAAATTCATTGTATAACTATTTTATATCACGCTACAGAAAATTAAAGGCAACCTTTTACATAAACACAGTGCACAATGGGAAGATTGAGAGGAATACCGCCGAATATACAACGCCATTCCTGCATTCTGATTGGCTGTGTTTTCTGTAGCGTGGTATAAATAGAGGATAATACGTGGGCGCGCGGGGATATGGAATTTATCTTCGAGTGTTTAAATTTTGAGATATCAAATAGACCTTTTTCTAAAATGGCCGCCGAAAATTCAAATCGATTTTTGTTAAAAATGAACACCAGCACTAGAACACACATCATCACTTTAGTAAAACTACAAAATTTCGCTGCATTATATCCAATATCTTCCGAGAAAACGAACGTTGAAAATTTGAAAATTTACAGACATTTGTATGACTGGGGGTATGCGTCATACCCCCAGTCATACAAACCTCTGTAAAATTTTCAGTTTTCAGACTCTGATTTCTCAGCCGACATGGCATTTGGCATAACGAAATTTTAAAGGATTACTAATTTGAGGATACTCTTTCTAGTGCCAGTATTTGATTTTTAGTAAGTTTAATTTTAAGACATGTGAATTTGCGGCGGCCATTTTGGAAAAAGGTCTATTCGAACACGAGAAGATTAATTTCATATCTCCAAGCGCCCATGTATTGTTCTGTTTATTATATAAACTTTTTTGTGAAAATTGTTTTTGTGACCTTCTAGCCATTAGAACTGTCAGGCCAATGCAACCAGACTTTGCTTTTACTTTTGGACACTACTTCACAGAGCGGCTTTCAGATGAGTGTCGGAGAAAAAACGCAGATACAAAACCACTAGCCAATCAGGAGAGTGGAAGCCATTCAACAACAAACCAATCAGGAGGCGAAGTAAGTCAGACTTGCGTTTAGTCATGACGTGAGCATTGGCGCGTTTTGATTTCCCTCGCAATTTGATTGGCTGGAAGACGAAGTACTTTGCTCTCGACCAATAGAAATGCTGACTAAGTCTGGCTTACTTTCGGCGGTCATCTGAAATCCACTCTATGGCTTACTACCGAAACAGGTAGAGCGTTTATCGGGCTCGACAAAAAGCGCTCGTCTCCAGACAAAAACGTTGGCGAGTCTGATTGCATTCCTTCGCACGAAATCAATCATGCGTTCAGTCGCTGCCACAGAAAAGCGTTCAAATTTGGGAAATAACACACTGATTTGTATTTCTTACCTCATGAAATTAGTAGAAAACACGAGCAGATGCCTTTTCTTGTGTTTAAAGTTGAAAATTTTCCAAATTAAAATATTTGAGTTGCACGCATCGCTGACCTCAGTAAAGGAATTCAAACTAAATCGTGAATGTTTTTGTCTGGAAACGAGTGTTTTTTCTCGAGCCTAATAAACGCTCTACCTGTTTCGGTAGTAATTTCATTTCAACTTACAGTGGAAGATGAAAACTCTCCTTGGAATACATTAGTTGGTCCTATTATTCTTATGGTCGGAACTTGTGTAACAGCGACGAGCGAGTCCCTGGCTGAACGAAGACTATGTGTGGAGCCCATGGTAGTAGCAGCAGTAATCGATTGTTCTTGCACCATTTCCATGTTTTCGCCTTGTAAAGACCTACTCCCTGAAAACAAAAATGGAAACAAAATAATTTATAGATTTCAGGGGCGGATTCAGGAACTGCGCAAAGAAACATCATCAGCATAATTCAGGGTTCGCACGCTTTCTGAACAACAAAAATCCAGGATTTTCCAGGAGGTTTTTAGTTAATTTTCCAGGAGTTTTTATGGGGTAGAAATTTTCCTCCCCCTAAAACATATACACATTTTAAAGGAAGCTGCTTTTACTACATTGGACCGATCTAGGGCAATTTGCATTCTTTTTTTTCTATTCACTATTGTTGCAGTACGATAACAGTGTTGATGATTTGCAGCCGAACATCAAATTCACGGAACTGACACATTTTTTCCAGGATTTTTCCAGGATTTTGCTTAACATTCCAGGACTTTGAAGGACTTTCCAGGGAGGAAATGAAACTCCAGGATTTCAAGGACGAGTACGAAACCTGATAATTACATCTCTTAAAAACTTCATGATTAATAATTAATAAGAACAACACAATAGAAACACAATAAGATTCACGGGACCGTAGCGTGTTGTAATTCTGAGACAACCACTAGTGCATACTTTCATGAAAGATATCTTGAAGTTTCTCTGCCAAATTTACAAGATTTTTAAAACAGCGGACACTAGAAGCGATGAATTTTTTAAGTAGTTTACAACATTCGCATCCGTGTTGTATCAGATCTACATCACTCGCGCTACGCGCTCGTGTTGTAAATCTGATACAACACGGCTGCTCATGTTGTAAACATTACTAATCATAACAACTCGCCACCATCATCATCACCGCCACCATCATCATCTTAACCAGTCATCATTGCCTGACTGCTATGCCGTCATCATATCATCACCACCAGGACGTCCTCTCGATTAAAGGAGCTGCAAGCAGTCTATTATCATCACCAAGAACATCTTCATCAACATCAGTGGCGGATCCAGGGGTGGTTCCATGGGTTCAATAGAACCACCCTTTTGAGACGAGAAAAAGAAAACTCACAGCAATTCACCTTGAAATAAGAAATTTTTCAGAAGCATCGTGTGCCGAAGGTGACAAAATAGAGTCGTGGTTACCTGTGCTCAACCATTATGAACCCACTTTATACCGGGGATTTTTAACAGCAAAATAATGCTTGTCCTTAGGGGCAGACAATTTGAGAGGTTTGGTGACTTTGGTAGTTTTCAAAAATGGAACCACCCTTTGAAAAATCCTGGATCCCCCACTGAACATCGTCAGCATTAAAGAGCACGTGTCAGCCAGTCCTTTGTTATTGTTTTCGTTCGATATAAGAAGACGAATTATGTGTAGAAATCTCTTAACAAACATCTAAAAACAAAGTTTCAGATTTGATTTACCAAATTCAATCTAAAACATTGCTCTTTATTCAATAAATCAGCCGATGGAAATGGATGTTTTCTCCGACTTGGTATGTTGCTATGCTGTCAAAATGGCGGCTGACACAGGCTCTTTAACATCAATATCAACATCATCACCATCCTCATAACCAATCATCATCATTACTCACCTTGCCTGATTGCTATGGATATCCTCTGTCGCATGCGAGTGGTCATTGTTATGAAGTTCCGCGCGTAGCTTTGCGCATCTGAAGTTCTTCGCCACTCGCGTGTGGAAAATGTGTACAGAACAGGATTTATAGAAGAATTAACCGGCAACACAAACACAGCAATCCAGACGTAAGCCTGTTTTTCCGGATCCGCAAACCGGCCAAACAAGGACAAGACTCCTATGATAATAACAGGCATCCAGCAACACAAGTCAGTCAGAATAATGAACACCATACGTTTCGCTACAGAGGATTCGTTTCTAATTCGCGTAGAGCGAACAGATCTTCCCGCTGTTCTCACTTTCCAGAACATTGCCGCATAAGCGAGAAGAATAAACGTAAACGCAACTGCGTTTAGTACTATAAACACGCTAACGGAATATTCCCAGCCGGGATACCGTTCTTGAGATAGCTGCAACGGTAAACACACAGCTGAGCGTCCGTAAAACCCAGCTTGCCAGCTGTGATCGTAGAAGTAATCAAACCCCCCAAATATGGGGAACACTGAAACAGCAATGCCGAAGAGCCAGACAAACAACACAACGTAACTTGCTGATTTCATTTTCAACCTCTTGAATTTAAACGCGAATACGATACACGCGAACCGATCGGCGGTGATCACTGTTAGAATCAAGACGGAAACTTCACTTGAGATCATTGAAATTGCTCCTGAAAATTGGCAAAGTTTACTTGATCGCCAAGATAAGTCGTGCTTGAAATATTCCCCGCGCCATTCCAGGTCTTTGATTGCGATGATTATCAGGTAGCAGCCCATTAACCAGTCGGCGACCGCCAGATTTGTGAGGAGGAAGGAATGGACTTTGTTGCGCTCTTTGACGATCACGCGCCAGATCACAACACCACAGTTACCGACAAGCGCAAGGAGTCCAAGGATCCAGATACAAACCTGAGAAGAAAAGATAAGGACACAAAGAAGATAAAGACCAGGGGCGTAGCCAGGGGGGGGGGGGGGGGGGGGGGGGGGGGGGGTTCCAGGGATTCCGGAACCCCCCCTCTCCCGCAGCGGAACCCCCCTCGCCTCTGTTCTGGACCGACTTATTACTAAAATTCGGTAAATATTTAATAGACAACAAATAAAAGCTCCAATAAAATGTGGCAAATTTCTTCAGACGCTAGTTTTTTCCCGAGATCAATATTTTTGGCTGGGTTTCCTGTGGCGAGAACGCAAAAAAACGTCCGATTTATGTGGAGTTTTTTATTTTTGAATTTTGGAACCCCCCTCTCATAAGTGCTGGCTACGCCCCTGAAGACCCAGCTAATATGGACGACACAAACTTTATAGGGAAAGGTCAGAAAATAATGGAAAATACGTGGTGTGATTTATTATATGGATGGTTGTGTTTTACAGGAAATTACTGCGATATTCATAATTCTGCGAACTCCAACTAGACATTTCCGAACGCCAAACGTTTGGCTTCCGTCAATCAAACCTTTTAAGTCAAGTTCATCCATGTTTGTGAGTTGGGTTTGCATCTTACGAGTAAAAAATTGTGTTTTGAAGCCTAGCTAACCCCCTATCAGTTCACCAGATCTACCAAAGCCTCCGTGAAATCACCCAGACTTGTTCAATCGTTTGATTGACGGAAGCCAAACCGTGGTTTGTTGGTCGGTGTAGAGTTCGCAGAATTATGAAAATCGCAGTAAAACTCTCAATATAATATGTTAGACTACGCACTTGTAACGCTTTGTTCTTCATTAAGTCATCACAGCTGGAAAAGGCATTTCGGGTGAGCGGCATCTCAGGTTTGGGAGCGTCTTGACGGCAAAACAACAGAAGATGAATCGGTCCATGGTGCTACAACATAAATGTGGAGAAGACTTTATATACCATGCATGGGTGTATAGATATGTTGAACAACAACAACAATAACAATAAAAACAGAAACAACAACAACAGCAGCAGAAGATGAATCGGTCCATGGACAGGTGCTACAACATAAATGTGGAGAAGAATTTATATACCATGCATGGGTGTATTGAGCAACAACAACAACAATAAAAACAGAAACAACAACAATAACAAAAACAGCAGAAGATAAATCGGTCCATGCTGCAACAGAAATATTTTATCACCATGCAGGGGAGTATCAATATCAGTGGCGGATCCAGGATTTTCCAAAGGGGAAATACCAGGAGTTCTCGGAAGGATATCGTGTGATTGGATAGGCAGAACAAAGCATCCCATTGTTTCCTAGTTCTATTGTATGACCCTCTATTGTTTTGCACCCTCTATTGTTGTTTGGGATGTAAACACACACACGCAAAAAGTGAAATGTGAATAAAATGATGAATAAAAAATGCAATGAGGGTATCAATCCAATGGGTTTACATCTTACGAGAGCTGTATCATGACTCGGAAATACAGAGAAAAGAGGCCTTTGCTAACAGGGTATACAAGGTTTGTTGTATATATGGTTTTGCAGTTGTGTCAATGAATGTTGTACGCAAAGTCACTTACAGCTTTTGGAGATTTCCAAGATCGTTGAAAGTGCTTTCTTCTATATTGCCAATCTTGTTGTTTTCTAATTTTCTGAAAAACAACAAATATTTACAATTATGTATAACGCATAATGAGCGAAATCGGCACGACGTGGGGAGAGCGAAATCATTGCATATATAACTGCACCATAAGTAAATTTTATGCTGGATCGTTTGATGCTTGGGGTGCGCACGCGGCCTTTTGCACTGAATCAACAATAAGATCGTGTTGGATTTAATAACCACTTGAGTGTCGTTTAATCAATCATCAACAATCAATCATTGAGTATGAGTAATTACAAACTGAATTCTTATCTTGTCAGCCAACCCGATACATGTATTTTGATTCAGAGTAAAAATTGGCGGGGGCAAAATTCGCCACAAGCCACACCCTGTGGCAACCCCACCAAGGCCGCATACACACGCGTGAATAGTGGCATTGACTTACAGAATTTTGAGCGAGCTCAGTCCTCGGAAGAGTCTCCTGGACAATGTCTTCAGCTTGTTATCGTTCAAGTACAGAACGTGCAGCTTAGTCAGGTTCCAAAACACATTATCTGGAAGAGACTCTATCTTGTTGTGCTGAAGATACCTGCATGGAGAATGAAGAAATTATAAAAGTGATGACACAAAATGAAGCTGAAGAGAGCCCAAATAAACAGCACTTTTGTAGGACAGAAATACTTAGTTGGAGGAGGCATCAAATTTCCATCGGCTAATTTAAGAAAGGCAATGCAGTATTTCCTATACATACACCTAATTCAGAAAAGGTTGGACGAGGACGAAATTCTCGTGTTATCCCAATACAAAATTTCTTACGAGCGATACTTAAATACTTAAATATAATACCCTTTAGTAGTTTGCGCTTATTACTAGGGGCGGCGTGAGCACTAAAGTCGCCGTAGGTGGTCAGGGATCTATAGTAGAATCATTTGGCATAAGTAGGATGATAAGTATGACTATGGCTATGACACAATGGTATTACCCTCTCAGTGTCCAATCATCCTTTTCCTTTCAAATGTTATGAAAGTTGGCGCAGGTGAGAAATTGTCCAATCCCAAACGTTTAAACTAAGGACGGTACGGACCGTTAGGCTAGCCGCTCTTTCCTCAATAACGCAAAGTCTGTGATAAGAGGAACAACTCATACAACGGTAGGAAAGAACAGAGGGCCTGAATGCACCGAGCTTTTCCGAATTCCTACTTGGATCTCAGAAGTGAATTTTACTTACAGGTGTGTTAGGTTTGTAACTGAGCCGAAGGCCATGTGTGCAACGCTACGGATAGAGTTAGAGTGGAAGCTCCTGAGAGAGAAATATAAGTGAGGTGATTTAGGTAATGTTTTGTAGGATTCGTTTATTGTGCGAGAGGAAAGAGCAAGGGAGAGTGGAAAGAGTATTAGCGAAAGCAAAGAGCAAAGAGTCAGTGCAAAGAGTCGGAGTAAAGAGCAAGAGCAAGATGAAGAGCAAGAGCAAAGAGCGAAAAGAGCAAGAGACAAAGACGAACAAGAAAAGATGGCGGCAACGATATAAACATGAAACTGAAAAACGCTTTCAGCAGAACACCAAGAAAAATAATAACTTACAACACTTGCAAATTTATAGTGTTTTTGAAGACACCATTCGGTATTTCTCGGAGAAGGTTATTTGCCATATCTCTAAAAAAATATAACAAAACAGAATGAGCAATGTGCAGTGACTGCAACAGTTAATAGTGTAAAAATGTATTGAAAAAGGCAAACTCCAAACTCAAGAGAAAGATAAAAATACACTTCGAATGCTTACAGGGTTCGGAGTTGGGCAAATTGACGAATGAAGAAGGCCTCAGTTGCGTGAGAAAGTTTGAATGAAGTCGTCTGTAAAATAGAGGAAAATACTAGCTTTGTTACAGCGGTTTTCAATTGGTTTGACGGCTGAGTCAATCTCGAGGAACTAGCGCTAAATGCCCCCTTTATGGAGTTTACGAAACGGGACATGATGTATGGGACGTGGTCGTGAGGTGCGCGCGTTAACGAATCTGAAACATTAGGACTGTTTTACACACGAACGTAAGCGCAAGAAAATCGGACGTTGCATTCCCTTGAACTTGCGTCTAGTGTAAATCAAGCGAACGCAAGCTCAAGCAAACTACTTTATGTTGATTTTGGATTGCGCTTGCGTCGTTGTGATTTACACCAGCGGTGAGCTGCGTCCTGCGCCTTTGCTTGCGTTCGTGTCTAAATCAACCCTTATTCGTCTGAAGCTTCCGCGCGCAGTCATTCTTGAGCGCATACACCACGTCTTCGAGACCCGGCCCGTTTTTAAATTATGCGGCGGAGTCTACACTCTAAAAAGTAATATAGATATTATGTTACTTACAGAGCATTCAGCGAGTAGAGGTCGTGAAATGCTTTCTGGGTCACACGCATAATGTTGTTGCGGCTAAGATCACTTGTAAAAAGAGAAAAACACGAAAACCAGAGTTAGAATGGAATAGAATAGAGAAAACAAAACAAAAACAGAGTAGGAATATGTTTAAAACATCGAAAGAAGAAGTCTTCACTCAAGCGCATTAATAAATCAAGCTCGAAAAGGAAATCATAAGCGCGAAGGTTTGAATACGCGGTCTTAATTTGCATAGATTATTTGGATTTTATTCCTTCTTTTTCTCGACATTATTGAATAATTCCGTTGAGAAGCTAACAAACAATCGACAGTGTTTATTGTTTATTTAAAACTGGGCTTTGTCTCGTTTTTTTAACCCGCTTCTCAGTATTTGGAAATCCTGATGAAACACTCTGTCTCGTGTTTGATATTTAACATAAGAGATACGTACATGAACCGAAGATATGGCATCTTGATGAAACTGTTGGACTCAACTCGTGATATTCTGTTTCCTGAAAACATTCTGATATAGAATATAAAGCAAGTCAAAACTAAATAACAGAAGCAATAACCAAAATCCTTCCAGTCGGATCCTTAAAATGACGGACCATAGAAGTTACTCGAAGGAATAGAGAGATGTGGGGGTAAAACGAATAAAAAAATCCAAGCGAACGAATCTTAAATGATGTGAGGAATCCGAATCCGAAAATACATGCAAACTATTTGCCATTTTTTGTCTGTAAATTGTTGGGATCCTTGTGAATTAAACAGTGCAGAAAAGTGAAGGAAAAAGTTTCCTGTAATCCACGTCTTCATTTCCGACCATTTACTCGGCAACCACCGCCGACCTCATTTTATTTCACGTAGACCAGCAGTGCCGAGCTAAAAAAAAAGACGCATGAGATATCATATGATTGAGGCTGAGGAAACCGTAAACGTAACGTTTACTGAGGAAACCGTAAGTAAGAGTGTGGGCGAGACCGCGCGTTATCAGCTGGAGATGTCGGTTTTAAGTCGGGATATGCAAAGCACAGCCGCGACTTATAGTGGGAGTTCAATGTCACTCGCTCACTCCCGTGTTAGCACGGATCGCGTTACAATTCATTAGCGTACACGACTTTGCAAAACATTATCAAACCGATGTTTACACATATCCCCGACTTAGTGAATAACTGTGCTTTGATTAATCTTGTTGGATTATAACTTACAGTGCAACAGTGTCTTGCGGCATGAGGCGCGGGATGGCTGTGAGCTCGAGACCTTGAACCACGATGCGCTTATTACTCGCCGAGTTAGTGTAGGAACACGAGCAGCTTGAAGGGCAATCTGAACATCAATGTTACAAAAAAAAAGAAGAAATTAAGACTGGAACTTGTGAGAAAAAATACTTGTTTGATGTGTTATGTTGCATTCAGCATCACTAGCGCCAGCACCGTCAGAGCGCCAGTACCTCTTCCCCCCTTCCCGTGCCTTCCCCCCACATTACTTCCATCAACCATAATCATCATAATCATCATTACCATCATTATCTATCCCGCTAATGGTTTAGGGGAACCTTAACTATGGTCCCTATTGTTCTTATTGTTTATACTATTGTTGTGTGTGGTGGGATGAACAGAAAAAATAGATGTCGTTACTCATCAGCTAATTCATCTACATCATCGCAACTACCAGCACCACTTTACCACTTTTCTCTATCAGAGCTCCATTTGAAAGGAATTTAAAGCTATAAGCAAGCTTCTACTCCGAAGAGAGAAAAGTTGATACGCATCAAATACTGCATACACTACCAACAGTCAAATAAAGAATGTGATTGGCAGAAGGTAATAGTTATTTAGTAACAACAATTAGTCAAGTCTAAAAACAATTGCTAAATGTACCCTGGAAACCCCCATTACAGTACCTGTTGTAGAATTCTGTGTCCAACAGTAGATTATTGTACTCGAATCTAACTAACAGCCGTTTTTTTTATACAAGAATAATTTCATTTTTCAGGCCGCATGTGTACTTATATATAAGGTATCCAAATTTCAGTCTGAGTGTTCTTAATCCACTTGTTCTTTTATGCGGGTATTTACTGTATTGCATTGATTAATAGATTTTGAATGTTGTCGTTGTTATTTTATTGCCGTACCTTCCACTCTAGAGCAGACTTCTGTTCTGTCTTTTGAAACTAGAAATGGGATAAAGAAATGGAATGATTAAATTCCGAGGAATCTGAGATCAAATCAGGGACCTCGTATGGTTGTATGGTAAACTTGGACGGAAATTAAGTGTGGTAACAAGTCTAGGTTTATCACGTCTTAAGGCTGGTTCTCACTAAAACGCAAGTGCAAGCGCAGGAGGAAGCACAAGGCAAGTGTGAATCATAGCGACGCAAGCGCAAGCCTAAAATCAACATTGATTAGTTTGCGTTCACTAGATTCACACCAGACACAAACGCAAGGGAACGCAATGTCTCGATTTTCTTGCGCTTGCGTCTGCGCTTGCGTCTGCGCTTGCGTTCTAGTGTGAACCACAAAAGTGAATGAATTTGATATCCTTGCGCTTGCGTTCCAGTGAGAACTAGCCTTTAAGTCCGGTTCACACTAACGACATAACGGCATTCTGTCACAACGACAGAAGTGCGGGAAAATAATAGAAATGCTCAGGATTTTAAACGCAGCATGTTACATTGTTTCAGTTCTACAGTATGATGCACTGATTTCGAGATGGAGAATTTTATTCGCGTACGTATTAAACGCCGTGCTGTTATGTTCTTATGTCTGTGTGAACCAGACTTTAGACTAAAGGGAGGTTCACAAACGATGCGTGGTGTAGAGGACGTTGTCATGAGGTTGCGCGTGCATTGTTGAGTCGTACATTTTTGGGGGTCTGTAGCTTCTAACGCTCAAACATTCGTGAGCGCACGTGTTCACGTCCTCAAGACGACGTCCTCTTTCTAAATCTCTAATATATAGAGTCACTATAATATATAGCCACTAGCTAAAAGCGGAGCTCCCGGTTACATATTTTTTCACAGGCGCCCAGTATTTTCCCGCGAAAATGAGAATCGGTTTGAGGGTTGCCTGTGGTATGTTGGGCAGGCAGACACGCACGGACGCGCCCACGGTACTCATGGGAATACCGCTGAACCATGAAAACCGAAGTCGATCGTATATCTGAGTTTCAGCTACTGTATTTGTCCTGCGATACCTATGGTGCTCCGCTCTGCGGCCTTTAGCTGCTAAGGAGCTCCGCTATAGGTACCTTTAGAAGTGTTATAAGAAACACTAAAGCCACTTTGTCCTGTCACTTCATTGGACCTGAACAACAAAGTCAAAACGTTGGAGCTTGACTCGATTAACTTCGGGTACACGTCACCACACCATCGGCCCAAGAGTCGTGACTTGATCGTTCCGCCGTCGTAAATCGATAATGAGTCGTCGGAGCATCCGGGGCTGTGTTGGAGGTTGAAGGCCAGGATTCGTAGCCGAATGACGTCACCAGGTGCGCGGATGATGCGCCACATGCAGTCGAGGCTGTTGGGGTATTTCTCAGGATAACGAGGCGAAGAGAAAGAACCGAAAGGAGAAGTGAGGTTTAGATGACAGGCTGTGAAGAGAAAACAAATCCAGTTTGCATTTTATTCAAAGCAGAGCCTGAAATAATTTGTCTTACTTTATCGGACATAAGCCTGCTTGCAGGCGGTACTGGGTGTTTTTATCGCATAAAACCCGGTCCGTTCGCTGTTCGGGCGCCATCTTGGAATTTTGAGGTGCGCGGCATGGCGCCCGATAGCGAACGGTCCGCGATAAAAACATCCAGTACCGCCGCAAGCAGGCTAATCGGACATATGTCCATTGAAACCCTTTTCTTGGTTGTCTCTACTGGAAAATTGGCAGGACATATCTGAAAAATTGGTCTGATATTTTGCGATTTTGATCAAACAATGTCGGATGACCGGCAGTAATTTCCAGCTCTGCAAAGGCTCTGTTACGACTTTACCTCTGTATTCTGACTTTACCTCTGTATTCTGACTTTACCTCTGTATTCGCCGACATCTTTTTTATAGCACCGTCCCGTGTTGGTAACGTATTCTGCTATTCCAATGCTCCCAGAACCAGGAACCAATGTCCCCCGTATTACAATCTATGGAAAATAAACAGATAAACAAATAGGCACTCAACGCGTACATGTGGCTACTTTAGATTTAGTTATAATTTTGCATTCACGTAATTATATGTACATTTTTATGCTGTGAACTGGCTGGAAAAGCACGGTATTTCATAACCTGGCCAGCCTCCAAGCTGGTAATATTTGTAGTTGTTTAGCTTCTACTGAAACAGCATAAAATCTCACATAACTTAGCACTCACGCCATAATTTAGTGCGCGTGTGCCTTATCCGGGCCTGGGAACCCGATCTGAGGGTTGATGCTCAGGAGCCAATCAGAGCGCGCGATTTGATGATTTCCTGCAATCCGATTGGCTTTCGCGTCAAATTTTCGCTAACAATAAATAGAGCAGATTTCGTATGACTGTGAAAAGTACCGCCACAAAGCTGTTCCGCGCCGCGAACGTGACCGTACCGCGACTACGCGATTTCATTGGCGATTTCATTCCATTTACAGCAGGCCAGGTTCCGTACCGCCACCGCGACAGTACCGCGCCGCACTTTTCACAGTCATACGAAATCTGCTCTATGCGAAAACCCCACTGTAAGAGGAATGAGATAAAATGGAGCATTGTTTCTCCGTACAACAAAGAGTGAAAAGAGTCCAAAGATCGTAGGGAGATCATTTTCCTGGCGTCAAATTATTACCTTGTATGGCCTCATGGTTGTCATAGTAACATATCCAAATTTCCATAAGGGCATGTTTGTAGAATTAGTAGTTAACCATTTTAACTTCATTTGCTCCGCCATCTGTGGCCCGGATGTGACGTTGCTCTCTAATTGATAGATAGCTAGTTTCCGGGCTCCCGAGCCGAGCAACATGTATCGAAAGGAGAAACATGCGCTGACGTCATTTTCGGAAACACTAATGAGCCTGCTGGTTTGGAGGTCTGCGGTGACTGGTGTCCGGATGTAAAGTTACTAACAAGGATAAAGCCTCCCTCTGTAAAAAGGAAAAAAAAAAACGGTTCCATTCCATAAGGCCCCTTTTTTCGTCTCATTCTATTAAACAGACTTTACTGTGCTTTTCATTTTTGTGCGAACTCTGTTTTCTCAGCTTCCATGGGAAAAGCTAAATTCCCCATGGTAAAAGCTGAATTCCCCATGGTAAAAGCTGCATTTCCCATGGTAAAAGCTGCATTTCCCATGGTAAAAGCTGCATTTCCCATGGTAAAAGCTGCATTTCCCATGGTAAAAGCTGCATTTCCCATGGTAAAAGCTGCATTTCCCATGGTAAAAGCTGAATTTCCCGTGGTAGAAGAATGGGAAGTGTTCGGATTTCCCAAGGCTATCCATGTGAATTCCGGACACTTCCCTTGCGTGTGCCTTGGGAAATTCAGCTTTTCCCATGTATGGGTTTCTCCAGAAATTCCCTGTCACAGACATCACTCAGAGGTTTGCAAAAGCTACCGGGTTGATTAGATGTTTGATTCAGGGGACGCTTTGAAAACACAATTAATTAGGCGGTACAGAGTTAGCAGAATTATGAAAACCTAAGTAAAGAGACGCTTCTAGTTTTTCAACCTTCGACCACACAACAAAACACAATAAAAACATCGCATGGTTAAACTCCTTGCTCTAAAATGTGGGTTTTAGAGTATATAAACAATAATCTCGCAATATCTCAAAGGGAGGAAGAATTTTGTTAAAACTAAAGTTATTCAAGTCATTCAAACAAGATCATTATTTGTAATTCTCTAGCTAGTAAGTAAGAAAGTAAGAACTTAATTTCAAGACGGTAGCACTTAAAGTGGAGCACATAATCTTCTGATCCTTGTATGTCAAGACAAAAAATGAAGCTGAGTTGCCGAGCTGAGTTGCTAGCTACTACTTGTTGTGGTTTTCAGATCATTTAAGTGTTCTTAACTAAGAGTTATGCAAGCAGTAGCTCAAAGTAGTATAAGGGGCGATTTTTCAAAACCCGATGGACTTCGCTGTTAGAAAATCCCAGGCACTGGGATTAGTTAAAAGGTCGCTCTGCTCTTGCTATTTGACATTCACGTTCTTTCTACAAAGGTTTTTTGAAATACATTCAAATTGCATTCTAAGTATTTTATGGATCTTTGCGCCCATGCATCACAATGCATTTTTTCTTGAACAAAAAACAGGCCGTGAATTATTTCACGAAAAATGACTAGTACCAGATAATTTCAAAACAAAAATCACAATGATAAACAAACAAACAAACAAACAAGTTCCCAGTTACCTTTAACTTCTGTACACTTCGGCGGACTAGAAATGTTTACAACAATTTTCAAGGAATTCCTGAACCCCTCCCAAAACATGACGTCACCCATCTCCAGGCCACACCCAAGGGCATGCCGGGATAGCTCGGTGCGACTGATCACGTGACTCCAGATGTTTAGCCCGCTCATATTTCCCAGAAATCTGTGCGAGGAGTAAAGGCCATCCCAACCAATGAAAAGGGTGCCTCGACCTGGAAATAGAGTACAAGTGGTGTATAGCGCTGTTCACGCTGACGTCATCTATTGTTATTAATGTGCCAACGCGAGATCGATTGGTTCTTAGAACAAAAGGCGCTACTGTATCTACGGTTGGCACATTAGCATTAGAATGGCAATGTTGATAAACAGTGAATATTATACACTTAATGACTGCTCCCGAGGGAAACAGCGAGTTTTGTTTTCCCGAGAATCTCGATGTTTCTCGAGACGAAGTCAAGGTTTTTTTGCCATTTATAGAAACTTGGCCTTGCCTTTTTTCAATCCAAGTCTTGGTGTTTAGAAATCCTGATAGTCTATGATAACAAACTCTGCCTCGTGTTTGATTTATTACTTACCCGGTATAGCTAAGCCCTTGTGCCAGTTTAACCCGTGAGTAACGAGCAGTCCATCATTGTAGAACTGCCACACGCCGCCACGTGAATCCCACGTGATACATAAATGGTGCCACTTCCCATCATTCACTGCGAGACTGGACTTTCTGAAGAAAAAGTTTCATGTCAAGGGTTGTATTTTGAGAAAAGAAACCATTAGATAGCATTAGGCTGAAGCCATACCAGATCAAATGTCTTTTAAACTTTGTTTTTGTTCTTCTAAGCCCCAGATTTTCAGCAATGCGCAGTAGATACCGTCAGCAGGTTTCAAATCAGTTGATAGCAATGCATACCTGCCAACTCTCCAGGTTTACCCTGGAGTCTCCAGGTTTTTTTTAACAAATCTCCCGGTCCCCAGGTCAAAGCATCAAATCTCCTGGTTTTTCAACATATTCTGTTTCATAGTCAGACACAAAAAAGTCAACCGAAGTCCGCGCCATGGGCAAAGATTCGGAGAGAGTTCGGACGGTTTTCGGAAGGGATTCGGAAAGGTTCGGAAAAGACTCGGAAAAACAATATTGTTCCGACGAATTCTCCAAGTTTCAGAACGTTTGGGGTTGACAGGTATGGCAATAGCTTAGAGGTACCACAGGTGAACAATTTGATTCTTTTATACGATGGGAACCTTGAGTTTTACGGATCTTTTTCGCGAGTTTATTTATCGAGTTTCGTCTGGTTCGGGAAGCTTGTTCATGAAGAAATTGTTGAACAAACATTCACAAATTAATATTAAATAAAATGTTAAACTAGTTCAACAGATACGAGTAAGGTGTAAAAATATTATTGCCTCAACTCACGAAATAATTAGGATAACAAACCATACCCGTTGTTGTCCATAACTTGCATGACAAACTTCTGGTAGTTTAGTAACGCAAACCCTGTCACGTCACGCTCGTGGTAACGCACTCGGTAACGGTAAGGCGTTCCTTCCCTTGTGACGTCCTCAGTGACCATCCACAGGCAGACCGTGAAGGCCCGGAGCTCAGGGAATGTGACTTGTACTGAGGCACCTTTTTGGGAGACGAGCCATTGAAAATGGCTTCGTAAAGGCTTTTATCTGAAATGGGAGGAGGTCAAACCAATTCTAGGTATCCACAATCGGCTTGCCGATGTTGCTAAACTTCCTTATTAGGAAATGCCCCTTATTTGGTCTGTAAGTATTTCATGTCTCATATCTTCTGTGGGAGGCAGAGATTTGGAGTTAAAATGTTTGGGAACAAATGAAAAGTCTCTGGTGGATACCCCCTTAACTAGATGCCCACGAGGTACACTGTCGTTTTAAAAGGAAATTTGGATGGCGTACGTTACAACCTTCACACTTACTATCATAAGAGCTATACAGAACCGGGACGCTACACACCACCGAAGTTAAAGAGCCCGTGTCAGCCACTCCTTTGTTACTGTTTTCGTTCGATATTAGAAGATGAATTACGTGTAGAAATCTCTCAATATACACCTAAAAACAAAGTTTCAGATTTGATTTACCAAATTCAATCGAGAAAATTGGCTCTATATTCTCTAAATCAGCCGATGGAAATGGATGCTTTCTCCGACTTGACATGTTGTTATGCTGTCAAAATGGCGGCTGACACAGGCTCCTTAATCCGCTGAACGAAGCAAAACGATTCGCTCAAGTTTGCTAATGTGAATAAATCTTGACCAAATAAAGTGTAAACCTATAGTAAACTCGAAGCAAACGTACGCTTCAAATATTGGCATGCAAGTACGGCATTTACCACGTTTGCCTCGAATTTACACCATTTGTTTTTAGATTAGCTCAAGTAGCAAACGAGAGGTAATCCAATCCTTTTTTTCGTCGCAAATTTTTCGTCCAGATCCGTACCATGTGCAGGTTTTGGCGTGGACCGGTCTGAGATGTTGACTGTGGTATTGCGAGGTTCTGAGCGCCAATGCACGAGTGGGCTACTAGTGAAGGCAGGCGACCAATGCATCACAGAAATGTGAGCTCGGTAAATCGCGGGGCAATTGTCAGGATCATCTGGAAGTATACAGAAGGGGAAACATCAAGTTGCGCGCAAAGGCTTCACGGCGCGCAATGGATTGTTTGTCAAAACGAAACATTCTTAGGTCCAGCGAGAGATGCCCGAATTTTAACCGCTTTGGGAAGAAAAAACTAGATATAATAAAACCCAGTTTACATGTGACGTAAGGCAATAATTTCTGAGTTTTTTTTAGAATCTGTTTGGAACGCTTGACGATGCAACAAAGATCGTTGTGATTGGCTAATTTGTAGCAAGAAATCAGCTGGGACCTTCTTATAAGATAAATGATTCCAAATGTGGCTTTAGACGTGAGGCGTTTAAAAACGAAAACCTTTGTCCGTGAGGTGTTGAAAAATTTCCGTCAAGGCATTGTTCGATATGCGAAACCTCCCCTGCATACTCACCAAACCCAGCACAGGGAGCCCACTGCTTGGGGTCTCTATCATAGCTCCCCGTCAGAGAGCACCACGGCCGGTCACTAGTACGGTATGTCACGCATGCGTTGTAGGCTTTGCTCTCGTATGTAAATGGCAACACGCAACATCGCCCGTCCGTCGTCTTCTGCTCACATCCGGGACGTATCACTCGGCCTGAAAACAAACATAACCAATAATTGTTTTGAAGCCTGCCGTACAGTTTTAGAGCGTTCAAGTCGAAGGCATAGGTTGAACAGACGACAGTGTTATTTTGACACGTTTTTATAAAGTGAGATAAAGCTACTTTTATGTACGCGTGTGCGCCATTTCAGCCAATCAGCGAAGGCCCTCAAATGGCTGTCACCAGAGCCTCCCCTGAGAGGCGACAAGCCGGGGAGCTCTGGGTTCGAGAATGCATAACACCGTGGCAAAACGCATTTGCCATGTGCCAAAGATTCACTTCAATCCTGCGAAATGAAACAAAAGAAGTTATCTACATAACAAAAGTAAATCTCGTGCTGTCTTGGAAATTTGGAAAAACGTAAGCTCCAGACACAAAACGTAAGGCCAAAAATTGCAGAGCAGCTAGAATATGATCATATCTTTCTCTGAACCTTTGCACCTCGCACTTGCACCCGAGGCGAAAATTATTGGTTTAAAGTTAAAATGTATCGTTCGCTATTGTTATGTAGATTTTTTGATCAATTGTCTTCATTTCACGGGCCAGTGAATCTTTAGCGCATGTGAACTGCGTTTTGCCGCGATGTCAATCAACATAGATTAATAAAGAAGATTGATTGATTGGCTAGGTGGTCTTTTTGACACATTAATAAAGATGATTGATTGATTGGCTAGATGGTACTTTTGACACACTAATAAAGATGATTGGTTGATTGGCTAGATGGTACTTTTGACACACTAATAAAGATGATTGGTTGATTGGCTAGATGGTACTTTTGGCACACTAATAAAGATGATTGGTTGATTGGCTAGATGGTACTTTTGGCACACTAATAAAGATGATTGATTGATTGGATAGGCTGATTGGCTATGTGGTCTTCTTGACACATGACTGTAGAGATACCAATCGCGCACAAAGTGATTACACCAATTCTTAACAAAACCTATAGGAGTAATTACAAAGTAATTACTTATTACAGTCATCTGAAATCCGCTCTAAAGGTGATTGATTGATTGGTTGGCTAGGTAGAATGTGACACATTAAGAAAGATGATTGACTGATTGGCGAGGTGGTATTTTTGACACATTAAGAAAGATGATTGATTGGCGAGGTGGTGTTTCTGACACATTAAGAAAGATGATTGCTTGATTGGCTAGGTGGCCTTTTTGACACATTAAGAAAGATGATTGGTTGATTAATGATGATTAACATGGCACACAGTTATACCGTTACGATATACGCAACCTCTCGTGACCATTCAGCTATCACACAAAATGACTGATAAACCAATCAAAATGCTTTAACACGGTTGGCACACGGTGCAATACCGTCAAGGCGCGGATATAACACGGAACGCGCCGTAATTTATCAACCGTCTCGGTTTGCTGTCCAACAGGTTTTGCAGGTTGTTGTCAAGCACATAAACTAATTAAATTGTTGTCAGCAGTGTAAAGTAGCAGCGGAGAGGAGGCTGTGCGAATACAATTTTTTGGCGCCCATTATATTTTGCCATGGTAAGTGATTTGTGCTGATATATTGATATTTAGAACCAAAGAAAGAACGAAGCTATTTGATGGCCATTTTCACACTAGAGACGCGGATAATTCGTCCAGACGCCTAAGGCCAATGACTTTTACTGCGTCTTTAATACTTCGTCAGTCGCTTCGTATTGTGTGATTACGGGCAAGAGACGGATAAAACGTCCAGACGACTTAAGGAGTTTCATGCGTCCGAACTGACGAACTAAATCATTTCATTCGTATGGACGTCGTCTCCGTCTCTTGCCCGTGATGCACACAAGACGAAGAAACTGATGAAGTTTTAAAAGGCCTTCGGCAAACGCCGTGCCATAGTCGCGCCGTTCCAATACAAAACAATAGAAATTTCTTGATTATAAAGTATAATGAAGCGGCATCCTTTGAAAAAGGAAAGGTTCGACAGAAGAAGAGCAGCCGAAGTTCGGCGTTTGCCGTAGGCCTAAGAGACGCACTAAAATTCAATGCCCTAAGTCGTTCGGAGGAATTATCCGTCTCTAGTGTGAAAACGTCCCTCGCGTTCTGGTTAAGTGTAGTGGCACCACGGTTTTTCTCATCCGAAATACGCGAAACACACGAGAAATGGCACAAGAGAACCCACGATGAACACAAGGAGAAAAATCCCAACTGTCGGCTGGGAATCGAACCCGGTGCATAAAGGTGAGAGACCAGCGCCTAACACGTTGCGCCACCCGTGTTTCACCGGCCGCTATAAACCCCATATACCTTATTCCTACGCTACTTCAACCTTCACTCCCCCCCCCCCCCCCCCTCCGACTGTTTTGATTATACAAATGCTACCGTGCCGCAACAAGCTGAAAGTACATATCACCCCTGAGAGGGGAGAACATGGAGTGAAAGTTGTGCTTGAACAAATAAGAATGACGGAAATTCTGTCTCGATACCTTTTTTGATTCACGAGATATGTGAGATCAAAGATTTATGCAAATTAGGTTTGATGACGTGGCGAGAGGTATGGTTTAAGACAGAACTCTCTAAGGCCTACGGCAAACGCTGAACTTCAGTCGCTTTTCTTCAGTCGAACCATTCCTTTTTCAAAGGATACGGCTTCATTATACTTTATAATCAAGAAATTTCTATTGTTTTGCATTGGAACGGCGCGACTCTGGCGCGGTGTTTGCCGTAGGCCTAACTTGTTAATAAATCTTCCTATAGCGCTATTCACTGTTTATCAACATTGCCATTCTAATGCTAATGTGCCAACCGTAGATTGAATAGCGCCCTTTGTTCTGTGAACCAATCGATCTCTGGTTGGCACATTAATAACAATGGATGACGTCAGCGTGAACAGCGCTATACCAGCGGTTTTCACATGTTAGAGGCCAAATACACGTTATTCATGCAAAAAAGTCACGGGATTATAATCGCACTGGCTATTATTAGCATGCATATTTTCTACCTCTCGCCACGTCTTCAAATTTGCATAAAACATTGATCTTACATATTTTGTTAACCAAAAACGTTATGGAAGCAAAATTTTTGCCATTCTTATTTGTTCAAGCACAACTTTTTGTCCACGTTCTCTCCTCTTAAGGGGGGCGATATGCACTTTAAATCGGCAATTCTTCTATCTACATTTAGATTGTATAGTGGTGCCAGTGGTTTTGAAAACACGACGGCACGCAGCCGTCACACGGCCTACTGCACACCCTACTTCATATCCGGCCCTAATAATTGCATCATAAAAACATCATACTCTAACAGAGATAGCCAAACTCTCTTCTACAAGCAACATGGCCGCGTTCCTGCTCTCCGTGTTTGTGGTCGCAAGCCTATTTTACAACGCTGCCTGCAACGATGAAGACGATATGTGCGCACAGGAATGGTTCGCACAGCATAAGACTAGCGTGGATTCGACACCCGGGCCGGTAGCTATTGAGCTTACTCATTTCTGCAAAGACAACTTTGAAAATGACAGGCTTTTGCAGAAGACAAGAATCTTGTTAGCCAAAGACCAAATAACGAAAGTTGACATTCAGTCAGGAACAAACGGACACGCGAATCCTAGGGGATTGTATCTAAGATTCAATGGGCAAGCGGTAGTGGCTGTTATGGCGAAGTTAATAAGCATCGATGAAACGGACGCCTCCAAAAAGGATTGGCAGTCCTGCTTGAGCTGGGCCTGGAACAAAAGTTCTTTAACAGGCCATGGTTCTTTCCTTTTCTCTGTTTATCAAAGAAAAAGCGGCCAAAGAATAAGTGACAGGATAAACATCGACGTTTTGCCGGATAACAAGTCATAATATTCCAGGGGGGCCATTTTCATTTTCTAAATGACAATGGTAGTGGGGGGGACTCTCATATCAGCCTGGCGGGGGTGCTCGTCGTATTTTTAGGGTTTAAAATTCGAGTTTGAGGTATCTTTTAGGGTACAGAAAGAAAAAACCTTATTTATTTTAGAAAATGGTATACTTTAGGGGGTTTGTGTTTGTGAAGATAGGTCGCGCGAAGGAGAACACATTCGATGAATCGCTTTACTGCAAACAATAAAGTCATGCATAAAAAATATTTGTGTGAGTTTTAGAATTGTATATTTTAGGGGTTCAGATACTGGTAGACCACGTCCTGATGTGTATCTTTTAGGGGTCGAATTGAATTTTTCTGACGAGCAAGAAATTTATTCAAGCAGAAAAGCTATTGTTCTAAAAATAACTTCAGACATGCTTCATTTTCCAATTCGCTGTTACACCTTCCTACCCCTAGATTGACGCTCCTAGGTAATGAGCTCCCGCTCCGTACTAATATTATTTAAGATATCGTGGGTGTTTTTCGGCGGAAAAAGCTTCAGTTCGTGATCCTGCACGCAATCGTCGCCATCTTGGACGCGCGCGAGAATTCAGTCTGGGGCGAGCTACAAAGCGCGACAAAGCGACGGACAGGGAGGAGAAGGGAGGAGAAGGGAGGAGAAGGGAGGAGAAGGGAGGAGAAGGGAGGAGAAGGGAGGAGAAGGGAGGAGAAGGGAGGAGAAGGGAGGAGAAGGGAGGAGAAGGGAGGAGAAGGGAGGAGAAGGGAGGTTTCTCGCGCACGTGCAAGATGGCGGCGATTGTGGCCGGGATCACAAACCAGGGGCGTAGCCAGGGGAGGGGCGCACAGGGGCCGCGAAAGGGGCGGGATATTTTCCCATACATTTACTGTATTTGGTGGAGGAAATTTGACAATTTTCGTCCCATGTTTTCACTATTCCCCCCCCCCCTCCCCCCCACCAAAATTCCTGGCGACGCCGCCCCTGCGAACTGAAGCTTTTTCCGCCGTGAAACATCCACAAACCGCCATCCACAAATTACCTTTCCCATCCCATCCACAAATTACCTTTCCCATCCCATCCACAAATTACCTTTCCCATCCCATGCACAAATTACCTTTCCCATCCCATGCACAAATTACCTTTCCCATCCCATGCACAAATTACCTTTCCCATCCCATCCACAAATTACCTTTCGAGACCAGAAATGAGACTCACCTGCGCCTAGTACGATACAGTCTCCCCATTGACGATCTCGGTCATAGTTATCAGTAGTCGCACACCAGGGTCCGGTGTGGTAGAAATCCACACAACTATTATGTAGTCTGCCATCGTACTGAAACGGAAGAACGCAGCACGGACCTTGTTTTGTGCGTACGCTACATGGCTTGTATATGGCCGGGCCAGATCCTGGGGATACAAAAAATAGAATTTAGGCCTTGCCTAAAAGCGGAACTCGCAATAAGTAAAAGGATGAGGCATACAATGCCTAGATTTAAAGGGGCACTCGCACGCTTAATTTTTATACAACCTGTCAATAAAGGTAAGTCTAAATTCTAATCACCAAAAATACATGAAGTTTATAACCAAAATAACAGTCCAGGTTTGTTAAATGACCTTTTAACTGTTAAATCAATAGAAATCTTTAGTGTTTCTACCTATTACGAAGAGGATGGAATTGGATTGCGATTCAATTATTTGCTTGTCAGGCAAGCGTGCGAGTGCCCCTATAAGCACCGCCTAAGTACAACCATAAGGAGAAAATGGATACAGTAAACTGCTGTCTAAAAGCGGAGCTCCCAAAAATTGAGGGCAGGAGAAAGTAATTTGTAGTTTAAGTCACCATCTAAAAGCAAAGCTCACGTTAGATTTGTGTCTAGTTTCAGACACTCAACTGAAATCCACTATAGTAGAACAAACAATGCAAAATGTGCAATGAAAACAAAATAAATAATCTTCATAACAAAACATATGTCGTGCTGTCTTGAAAATTTGGAAAACTTAAGCAACAGACACTAAAAGTAAGGCAAAAAATTGCAGAGCAGCTAGAATATGGCGGGCCATGGCGTGGCTCAAACAATTTATTACCCTGAAAGATACCCTAAAAGATGAGGTCTTATGTACCAAGTAGGCGCGAAGGACAGAGGTAACAGGTGAAAGATACCCATCAAGAAATTTCCGTGTTTGTTTCTAATTTATTGTCTTCTCATCGAATAATCTCTCTTTCTTACACGGTTTTTAGAGGCACCATCATAAGAAAAAGCATTTTGGACACAGTTTCGGCCCTAAAAGATACCAATCTCCCTAAAATTTATTGAAGATCAAGATCACCCCCTAAAAGAGACCAAACCATCGTGATTTTAACCCCTAAAAGATACGACGATCATCATCGACCAAAAAATATGGGAGTCCCCCCCCCCCCCCCGGATCTTTCTCTGAACGTTTGCACCTCGCACATTAAGGCTTGCACCCGAGGCGAAAATTATGGTTCAAAGTCAAACATTTTCTTTCGCTGTTGTTATGTAGATTTGTCTTCATTTCACAGGCCAGTGAATCTTTAGCGCATGTGAACTGCATTTTGCCGCGGTGTCACGCGTCACACACCTTCATCACAGCTTCCCCATAATCCATCGCGGTCGTAGTTGTCAGTGATAGCGCACCAAAGCCTATTAATTCCGTCCCCGATGCACCATGGGTAACACTTTCCCTTGTAAACAAAGGGGAAGGAACAGCAGTCTCCATCAGTGGTTTTCTGTTTGCAGCTTACTACACGGGGAATGCAACAAAAAGAAATCATTACTTTTGACCATTTTCAGACTGGGAGGGGAACTTTTTAAGCTCCCCACTCCACTCAAATTTCAATCAAACGAAAACGCAATCGTTTGGTTATGTTATGTTTTGGTTTTGCTATGTTTTGGTTATGTTATGTTTTGGTTATGTTATGCTTTGGTTATGTTATGTTTTGGTATTGTTATGTTTGAGGTTTGTTATATTTTGCTTTTGTTATGTTTTGGTTTGTTATGTCTTGGTTTTGTTATGTTTTGGTTTTGTTGTTTTGGTTATGTTATGTTTTGGTTTTGTTATGTTTTGGTTTTGTTATGATCTTAGATAATGGGCCGTGTACGTACCGTTGTTTCCATCCTGTGTTTCGCATGGTTCTTTAAGAAAGATGACGTCATCGAGAGCAATGGCCTCTTGCTTGGGTGCCACAGAGGCAATAAACCGAAGCTGGAAAAAAAAAATGATTACAATTGCTATACTTCAGGAGCCCGAAATTGCAATCAATACAGTCGCGACAAGATTTTTATATCTGGAAATGGCCACAGGGTTCACACAAAGCACAGATGAAATTCCATGACTTTTCAAGGAATAAGCAGCTAACCAAAGCTCTCATTTTGTACCACGTGCAGTACCTTGAAACCACAGGGCCCACTTCCTTAAAGGTTGGATAAAGTTATCTACGGATAAAAGTTATCTGTTGTTTAGGATTTGTTCTGGATTTATCCGTTGGATAAGCGTTTATCTACAGATAACTCTTATCTGACATTCTAGGGACCGGCCCCAGGAAGATACTGCTAGTGCTAGGATATTTCTAGATCCAAGGACCTTGAAGCTATAAATATTCATAATTTCAAGATCCTCCCCTCCAAAAGTTTTTCTACCACCGCTCCTGAGAAGACACAGATCTCCTTTCTGGGAGAAGTCAATTACAAAGGATTTTTGTTCCAGACTATATACATGAGCGCCGCCAACTTCCATGTGGGACAGACTTTAGGGAAACAATCTTGACCTTTTCACTTCTGCGCATGACTAGTGATGCAATACAAGTTTCATGGAATCAATGGTCACATGACAGTGTCACGTGACCATACAAAGCCTTTGTCCATGCATAAGGACATACTCGTAAAAAGCGTTATTTTTGGATTTCATTGATCGACTGATGGTTCAAACTCACTTTGTAGGACCTTTCACTTGACAATGACATCTGCGCATGCGTCCACTGCCTCGTCCGCTGAGACGCTGACCAGAGTACCTCAGCACTTCGGTTTGGCTCGACAGCCTTGAGAGTTAGGCCACCTTTCGCTTTCAAAGATGACGCGACAATGTAATACCAGAAACGCGCGCATAGAAAGCCATCGCTTTGGCGCAATTCTGGTGTGGAGATTTCAAAATTCTGGATGGAGTTGCCTTTTACTGTGTCTGTGCGGATAAAGCCTGACCCTTGAAGAAAAACAGACAATAGTCAAGTTCATGGTCTCAGATGCATCATGGGTAATCTGGACCAAGATGGCGGGAAAAAATCAGAATCATAGGGAAAATGGGAGCTGATAATAATCTCTCAAAAGTCTTATTTTAGGCTTCCTCCAATCTGTACATGTCTTAAGGCCCGTTCACACGGTGTGTTCTTAGCTGCGATTTGAGGTGCGAACTTTGCGGCGATCGTCAAAGTCATATCGCACGGTGTGAACGGCCGGCGATTTAGCTCTGCGATATTTGTCCGTTTGTAGGTGATCTGAAGAACATCGCACCCGCATCGCAGTGGAATTTGAACATGTTCAAAACATAAAAAATCGAGTGAGTCAGAAAAGTCAATCCCCCCTTCCCCCCTCCCCCATCACTTTTCCAATGGTCCATCTCTTACCTGCTCCCTTCCTCTCGGGTACTTCAGGAGAAAAGACGGAGGAATCAGATGCTTTCTTATTCACCCATCCTATGTTGCCTTCCCAGTCACACAATCCATCTTCGAATAAACAATTTGGGTTACCTGTGTAGCGAAAGCAAAAATACATTCAGGTTTACAAGACGAAACATTTGACATAAACGAATAACAATGACAACCACTTACACCTGCTTACATACCTGTGTACGTTATCTAAAGCCACGGCAAGGCGGAAATATTGATCAAATGTTTTAGCTTAGAGGTTGGAAATAGAGAAATTCAACAGAATTGGCGTTGGAGTTCTTTTTGGTTACACAATTACTTTCACCACCTACTTTGACCTTGTACCAAGCTGCAAGGACCATTTATAAGACTCAGATCATCAATGGCTATATCACCCTCACTACCCGGACCAACTGTGGCTTCTAGCACAAACTACGACCAAGAACAAATGCAACGATATGTTTTGATGATACATTAAGGTATCCGTATGGGTTCACGAAAACGAGATATCCACGGACCTGGTCATTTTTTAACCTTTAAAACGACATAGAAGCGATCCTGGAAGCGCGAATTTTGTCGCGACACGGATTTTTCTCCGTTAATACCTAAGACCCCTTATTTTCATGAAGCCATACCTTAAAAAGCAAACTGGACCAAGCCAGCTAGGCTACTAAAGCAAAACAAAAATGGCGGATGCAGATAAAAGCGACTGTTAACAATTCCGGCAAGTTATTGTAGCTTAAAATGTCACCGATTTTCCTAGTACATTTAGTCGTACTTTGCACTGTTGTCACCCAATTCAGATCATGTGATGACTTATTGGGGCGGATACAATTGTTCATCAATCTCATCCACGACCGAAATGAACAATAAAAACCCAATGAATCATCAGGGAGCTGAATTGGGTGGCAACAAGATGCAAACACCGCATTGTAATTACATTTTTTTAAAGTACAAATAATTTTATTGCTAAAGATAGTATATACTCTGAAAAAATGTTGGCGTACAGATCGTTACTCCTAAAAATGGGTTCCTGCCTCTGTCTCTATTTCATAGGATAATGGTGACCGCATTTATAAGATAACGGTTGGTTATGTGGTACCTGATATTTTTCGCCTCCTGTGTCGATCGGTGTCTGCCCAAACGCCCAGTGTCCACCTTTAGAACCACGTGTTCGCCACACCCCATTCCTGCTGCTGTTTGTCCTGACATAAATACGCAGGTCACCAATGTGCCGACCAAGCATGTGGTACCAGAACTGTAGGCACATGACGTCATCACCGCTTAGCCAATCGCTATGCAGCACGGCGCGGTCACCCTTTTGTTGACTGGACGCTTCAAGGTATAGATAACTACCTGTAAAAAGATAAAAAGAAGGGAATTATTGTCTCTTTTGTTTAAGGTGTAAAAAGTAGACACATAAAAGTAAGGGACGTTGCCATGATGCCATCTTACAGAAGGTACAATACATAGAAACGCGATTGTTTGGCGCTTTCCAGAAAGCTGAGTTTCCTGGGATCGCGCAGAAAGCAAAGAGAATGGAGCAACGTTTACTCCAAATGCCAATAATGAGGGTATTTGAAAAAATCGAGTTCAAAATCAGCCCGAAAACTGGCGAGCGCTATAAACATTCTTTTGGGCTGCTGTAAGTAGTATAGGAGGGACCGAATTAGCCTTTTTTGCGGAGGAATACTAATTTTGCGGAGGAATACATAATGAGCGTCGCGGTTGAATTAATGAGCGTCCCCACGTGGAATTAATGAGCTTGCGGTTGATTGTTGACACAGGTATTCTTTTGTTCTTTATTTCGGAATTAATGAGCGTCCCCACGCGGAATTAATGAGCTTTGTGGTTTATTGTTTACACAGGTGTTCTTTTGTTCTTTCTTGCGGAGGAATACATTAAGATTGTTGACACAGGTGTTCTTTTGTGTTCAACACGTGGCTGCGGTTTCTTTTGTCTCTGCCATATGCTTGCGGATTCTATTGTTCTCGTAGTCAATAAAACCAGAGCTTCAGTGGATTGAAGTGAAAAAATGCTGTGAATGACGTTAAGATTCTGTTCTCTTTATTATCAATTATATTGTCCCTTATTTAGCTATAAAATGACAGTAAAAAATACAAGTTCTTTAGAAAATTATATTACATAAAATACTACCACTAGTGGCACATAGTAACTTAGAGTAGAGTAGCTATAATCTAACAAAAAAATACATCAGGAGCATCAATATTATTATTATTATTATTACTGAAGGTTATCCCTTCTAAGATGACAAAACTGTTAATGTCCCTCTGAAAGAAAAACTGAGATGTAGCGATACTCTGGGGGTGAATTCAATATCGTCGGTAAAATTGTCCACCCCACTTTGGGACGTCTGGCTGTTCTGGGATAGGTTGCTTCTTGAACAACTTGTTGAGTAAAAATTTGCGCTTTTCGATGGCTGCTTCGGTGGCTTCTTTCCAGTCAAAATCATCCTTGTCCATGAGATTCTGCCTAGTCTCTATAATTTTCATATAGTCAGGATCCTTTCGTAGATCATGCATCCACTTCATTGTCTCGAACAGCACTTGTCTCAACTCGTTCCTGTAGCTAGGCACAAGATCGTTAGTTGCTTTAACCTCAGCAACTGCTTGGCTATTTCCGAGTTGCTCATAGTGCTCAACCAGCTCTTTCAAGTGATCGTCGTGTCGTTGAATAGCTTGGTCTTGAAGGCGAGACCAGACATCCATTTCATTGTCCTCCTGGGAGTCAATGTCCTGAGACTCTTCACCAGAGCTTGAGAGGCTAACTTCGTCTTCGGAAGATGTCATCATTGATGCGTCCTGTTTAACGTTCCTGTCTGAATGAATATCCGTTTGTGGCCAACCTTCTTATATACAATTTTCTAAGAGGGTAGGTCACCAAGTTAGACACCTATTTCGACACCTCATCCACACCTCATCGACACCTCATCGACATCCCATCGACATCTCATCGACATCTCTTCGACATCCCATCGACATCCCATCGACACCTCATCGACACCTCATCGACATCCCATCGACATCTCATCGACACCTCATCGACACGTCATCAACATCTCCTGTCAAGTTCTTATATGAGATTGAGTACTTGATACCATTAGTCAGTCTGATCCAAACCTCCATACAGTAAGGATGCCAACGCGGTATAAGAAAGTATGTCCTGTTTGCAGCAAACCAGATTTACAATACCTCAGCGATCACTTACGGCAAGTTCATTGTCTTTATGGGGATAAGAGAAAAAGATGGCTCAAAATAGCCGTGTTTTCACATACAGACAAGCCATCTATTTTATCGAGAATCGGGCCTAGTACCTCTAAAGAAAATGTACCACATGAGATGCCGCTTTCAAATCAGCTTGAACTTCAAAAACGACCCTGGCAAATCAAATCAAGGAAAAACACAACACAACGTCGCGTCATCACAACTGAGAAAGCATTGACCACACAACCCTATCCGGACTTTGAATTCCGCCACAAGTTTTCTCTACTGGTGGTTGGTCCCACTCAATGCGGCAAGACCTATTTTGTGCAGCAGCTTCTGGTTACAGACAGGATTTCCTACAGTGAAAAGAAAAAAAGACTGATTGTTTGGTACTATAACCAATGGCAAGACACCTATAATACCTTGAAGAAATCACTGGGGAAGAGTATCCGTTTCGAAAGGGGTTTACCGGAGTTGTCCGATGACCTATGTGAAATCAATCCCAAGTTTAACAACATTTTGATCCTCGATGATCTTATGGCTGAAGCTTCTGATAGTCCCCTGGCGGCCCGTTTGTTTACTCAGGGTCGTCATAGAAATGCCAGCGTCGTCCTATTGCTTCAAAATATGTTTCCCAAGGGAAAGTACAATACCGACATTAGCCGTAATGCCCAGTACCTCGCACTCTTCCGCAGTCCTAGTGACCGGAAGCAAATAGGAATTATAGGAGAGAGAATGTTTGACAAGAATCGAGACAGATTCATTTACGCCTACTTCCAAGAAACAGAAAAGCCTTATGGGTATCTATTGGTAGACAACAAGCCTGATACTCCAGCAAACAAGCAAGTGCTGACTGACGTCTTTGGATCTTGTCGAGTCTTTACCGTCAACAAATGTCAACCAAAGAAAAGCGAAGTGACTTCATTAATTCCCCAAGAGCCGCTAACAAATAGTGTAACAAGAAATATGAGTCGTCCAGCAAAAACAAAGCCCGTGTGGTCAGACGCCTCGCCGTCGGTATGGCAACAAATTGGAAGCGGTGGCAAGCCATTCAACGTCATTCCTGAAGGGTATTACCTAGCTGAAATGTACAAAACTTCCAGCTGTCCTACTCAACCAGGAAGGTCCGTTATTAGTGATGGATCACAAAGCATCTGGCCTGTGAAACTGAAACACATCACGACCGGGGTTACCAAATGCATCACTGTCTATGCTGATGACCCCACCGTCAAGACAATTTTGGAGGAATCGTGTGAGTTCCTTTGGCCAGGACAACCCAGAGTATCGCTACACTGAGTTTTCCAGAGGGACATCTCAGAATTGACAACCTTCAGTAATAATAATAATAATACTATTGATTCTCCTGATGTATTTTTTTGTTATATTATAGCTACTCTACTCTAAGTTACTATGCGCCACTAGTGGTAGTATTTTATGTAATATAAGTTTTTAAAGAACTTATAGTTAAATATAATTGATAATAAAGAGAACAGAATCTTAATGTCATCCTCTGTATTTTTCTCTGTACTTTTCACGATGCTATACTCGCACTAAAGCTCTGCTTATATTGACTCTGAGAACAATACAAACCGCGTGGCCGAGACAAAAGAAACCGCAGCCACGTGTTGAACACAAAGGAACACCTGTGTCAACAATCTTAATGTATTCCCCCTCACTTTTAAACAAAGGAACACTTGTGTCAACAATCAACCACAAAGCTCATTAATTCCGCGTGGGGAACGCTCATTAATGCAACCGCGACGCTCATTACGTATTCCGCCTCACTTTTAAACAAAGGAACACCTGTGTCAACAATCAACCGCAAGCTCATTAATTCCGCGTGGGAACGCTGAATTAATTCAACCGCGACGCTCATTCTGTATTCCTCCGCAAAATTAGTATTCCTCCGCAAAAAAGGGCTAATTCGGTCCCTCCTATACTACTGCTGTAAGCAAGAAAACTCCCTTTTTTCACCTGGGCAAGATAATTTTTTTAGGCGTGTACCAGTCTGAATACGACGAAGTAAGGTTAAACGGAGCCTTTCCCTGGTCGCAATGTCGTCAATGATACGCGCATGTTCCAGGAGCAATCACTGAATTATCAGCAAAACTAATAAGATCATCCTATCAGATAACTATTTAAGAATATGTAAAGCTAAAAAGCATGGTCGGATGGATTGAGAAGTAGCGAGATTATATAAGATTTGTTTTCGAGGTTTTTAGCCTTCGCTTGCATCGTTACGGGACGATACTTCTTTAATTTGAGAGAAGAAAAACTAGATTTTGATTTAAAGTGTGAACATACCCAAGACAGTGGAGGTCGTGTAGTCGGCCTCGGGGCCCGTGTTGGTAGTTGGAGTCGAGCCCTGCCCTACGATCCACTCCGTCTCAGCTGTGGAGTCGCTGATAAGACCACACAAGCCGTTTTCAAAAGTGCATGTCCCTGGAACAAATACATTAAGTGGAAATTGCTTTTGCTGATAGAAACTCCCCTATACGGAGTCTTGAGCTTAAATAGTGAACTATGGCGAAGTTAAAATTTCATTTTTGGTCATTTCCGCCTTCTCCGCCGCGTATGAAAGAAAGAAGTTAACAGCACCCTTCTCATCTGATGATAGGTGGCATCTGATCACTGACCTCTAAATCCTTGACATTCTGTGTTGGCTGTGTTGTTGTCGGCTAGGCAGTTAAACTTGTTTAGCGGGCAGTTGAGATGATCTGAGGACATTAAGCAAGTATATCAAATAAGGTATCAAAAACCATCATCATTACCACCAATGGCCAAACCATCGCCAGCAACATACTAGTCACCGTCACATATTTAACACCAACACTCTACCATTTTAGGGACGTTCTGGGACGATGGGTTAGTCGGATGACTAAGTGTCCAGGCGTGGGAACTCCCAACATCAGAAATTCAAAAGTTAGAGGTGATGGAACAGTTTCTTAAGAAAAATGGTCACGGGAGGTTATGCTCGCACGAATGTAATACCAAAGTACCTAAGTGCTAATCCCGCTTCCCTTGTTGATGGTGAACTGGACTGGTCGTATAAAATCTCGAACAGGAAACTTCAAAACATCACCGGATCCCAACCAGTCCAGGAATTCTACTACATGCAATATTTGAAGTACCTCGCACATGTGTGCAGGATGAGGAATGATGCGCTGCTGAAGCAGGTTCTGTTTGACCGAAGGAGAAACAGTACGCTGTGTGGTGTACTCTCTTGTCTATGGTTTATTATGAAAGATTCTTGACAATGTTAGAGGGCAAATCCTTAGGCAATGACACAAAAGAACGACCTTTGTGTCAAAGCCCGAATGCGAGGGAGACTATCTACCAAGCAACTGCCCCCCTAGGCCGACCACGAGCCACGTGGGAAAAGATGATGATGATGATGATGATGGCGATGAAGTATCACCTAACTTTTCTTGTTCATATTTCTCAATAATCAGCTACAACTTGGAATTTATTTTTGCACTTTAACTTTGATAGCAGCAAATATACATCCAACTGCAATCACATCAAACAAAAATATACCAAAATCGCCATCCGGGCTCACGTTCTAACCAGTCGAAGGTTTAGAAGATTGAGTCAAAATAAAGGTAACAAACAAACAGTCATGACTAATCATCAAAACAATTACCAATACGGTAATTTTACCATTATCCTGCTCGATTTTGCAGAATATTGTCTGATACTTGTAGCGACTAGGGAGCAGTTCTGAGTTGGCAAAATCAGACGATATTCTGCATTATTATACATTGTACTCGCTATCTCGATTCTGATTGGCTAAAAGCGCGCGCTTTACTTTGGGAATCACGCACTTTAAGGGTCTCCAAGGAATCAGCTAGCTGATTCTTGATCCTACGCGCGCAATGTTTCATGGGACTACAGCCCTGTGTAAAAGAAATTGCTTGACAGAAAAAAAGTATTTTCACTCACGGCCTCGCCTGATTCCACCTGTCTCGACATTGTTTATTCTGGAGATCACAAAAACCTCATCCAATAATTGCTTAAAATCATGAGCAGGATAATGGTTTTATTATTCAGCACATCTATAGCAAAAAAAGTAATTTTCACGAGCTCAACACATCAAACTTCGCTCAGATGGCAGTTGCATCGATGTTCTGAATAACAGAATCTTTTATACGAATCTTGTTTCGTTCACTTCAATCAAGTGATCACTTACCACAGATGTCCGGTTCGTCGGAACCATCTTGACAATCAATCACTTTATTACATGTGCTTTTCCATGGAATACAAGAACCGTCTGCGCAGATGAACTGCATTTTTGAACACTTGGTCTCTGCGAATTTGCAAAAAAAAAAATCTTATTATCAAAATGTCCGGCAGTATTACACGAAAAAACATCGAATGAGTTATTTATTATAAGACGAACTTTCTTTTCTGTTCAAGATTCTTTTCTGTTCAAGATTCACTAGAAAACGTACATGTTTTGACTAGCACACGATCTTGATACCACTAAAATACGCGCGGAATCGGTTTTCTACAATGTAATAAGGCTTTCAACCGTGTAATACGGCTTTTGCCGTGTAATACGGCTACGTGTCTGCACTCAGTTTTGGCCTTAAATGTTAAAAATACGTCATAGCGATATAATAAAACATAATATGAAAACAGTTTATTCTTCCTGAAAGAGAAGAGCCATGCATGATGCAGCATAATCTGAGAATCCTTTTCGTAAACATATAATGTTGCTAAGCAATGCTGCTGGGCGGCTGTCATCAACCACAAATCGCAACAATGAAACGATACAAAACATTATTACCAAATTTGGACCACATTTAATGGTACTCACTGCAGCTTTTTTCATCGGAGCCATCCTTACAATCCTCAATCCCATTGCAGAATTTTGATTGGTGGATGCACTTCCCATCCGGACATTTGAACTCCGACGTGCGACATGCGCAGTTTAACTCGTCTGACTCGTCCACGCATGCGTAGTCACCGTCACAGCGAAGTAGGTTGCTGACGCACATACCGTTATTGCACTGGAATTCGTCACTTTTGCATCTGTAACCTTATGAGAATAGCATGTACCGGAAGTTAATGTGCCGGAAGTACTGAAACATGTGACAAGCACGTGCAAATCCCGAGAGTAATCCAATCGGAAGTTGGTGAGCCGAAAGTACAGAAACATGTGACTAGCACGTGCAAGTCACGAGAGTGATCCAACCGGAAGTGCGTGAGCCGGAAGTACAGGATTATTGGACAAGCACGTACAAGTCCAGAGAGTGATCCAACCGGAAGTTGGTGAGCCGGAAGTACAGAAACATGTGACTAGCACCTGCTTCTAGCGAGGCATCGCCACTTTCAATACGAAAGTTGCGCCGTTTATTAAAGAGCCTGTGTCAGCCGCCATTTTGACAGCATAGCAACATACCAAGTCGGAGAAAGCATCCATTTCCATCGGCTGATTTAGAGAATGTAGAGCAATTTTCTTGATTGAATTTGGTAAATAAAATCTGAAACTTTGATTTTAAATGTTTATTTAGAGGTTTCTATACTTAATTCGCCTTCTAATATCGAACGAAAACAATAACAAAGGATTGGCTACACGGACTCTTTAACCGCGAGGAAGCGGCGCGAGGGTTGGGCCGAGCTCATCCGTTCGGGGAGATAGTCCCAGATCACGTCACATCTCCTACTTTAACACAGGAAGCCCACACAGAAGGACAGGTACTAGGCTGTCGAAGTGCAAAAGCAAGTACAAGGGAAACTCACCGGGTGTCGCGTGTGTTGGACTAAACTGACAAGACTCTGTGATCAGTCGAATAGATGTGACACTGATGGACTTGTTGGAATTCAAAGTACCTTCGAGGACAATCTGGAAAAAAGAACGACGCTAAGATTAAGCTGGAACTGAGTACAGATACCGTATAGTAATATTAAAAACATGCACATATGTTTTTTTCGGCGTCACATACAGATATATTTTTTTCTTCTTAAACATTCAAGGGTGAACTGCTCACATCATGTTATTGGCTTCTTTCCCCCTCGAACGACCTACGACCGACCAATCAATTACAAGCAAGGAATTACTAGCCAATCAAATTCAAGAGCAATTGTGCGACTACTAAGTAACCCTGAATTAGTTCGGCTAGTGATTGGCTGGGCTGGAAACCATTCAACAGCAAGTTGTAATTACTCTTGTTTCTGATTGGCTTAGGCTAGTGAGTACACAATTGCGTTTACTTTCACGACGGCCATCTGAAATCTTCTCTAAGAGAAGACCAGTAATAAACTAAAGCAAATAAAAGTAAATCCTACCTGAGAGGCGGTGTTGTTTATCCAGGGAAGACTAGCGTCTATCCAGTCTTTTCCTTGCATCCCCGACAAAACCCAGATCTTGCTTCGATTATACAGGTTTTTGACGATAACGCTGAGGCTTGCCTCACCTCCGGCCATTTTATACTTGAAGCGTAGACACAATCCAATTGCTTCATGAATAGGTTGAATTTGAATGGTTTCACTTTGAAGCCAAGCCGTTTTGGTTTCTCGCAAGATGTAGTGTGGACCTACAATAAATGTAACTATAATTTAGAGCAATGACTCTGGGGAATTAAGGATTTTCAGTTTAGTTCCTTTTGAGATGCGGAGCCCCCCTTGAAGCTAATGAAATCGGCCCTCTCCTGCGTCGCTCGTTTTTGCCTTAGACTTTCTCAGAATTCTTTGAAACTTTCTTTTGGCCCGTGCACGTCGAATCTCCGGTTCGGCTTATGTCAAGTTTATTTTTGCCTGTTCCATATGGGTCTCTACAATATTGCTAGATGGAATTGTCCATTGGCGAACAACACTCGTTTTGTTGTTGCAATGTTAATTGTCGATGGGCAGATATGAGCAACATATAAAACTCGGTATGATTTGACGAGAAGACAAAAAAACATATTATACAAAATATACACTTTATTGTTTGCCGGAAAAAGCAAAGCCGCAGCAAGGGGGTAGCAAGGCGTACCCCACTTGATGCGACTCGCGGGTTGGGTGGGTGGGTAAAATAATCGTGTACACAGGGCGAGAATGACTAATAACTGAACATATAATAGCGTCTCTGCGCACGTGTCCCAGCACGGTAAATCATTAACAACTAACTACGTGTTATACTGCCATTGGACGAGATCCAATACCTTACAATTATAGGCATTTTGTAAAGCGACATACCCAATTCATCTGACCTCAGGATCCATCCTGTTCGCCCTTTGCTGTCAAAGTTCACCCACTTGCACTGTCTATCATTGTACAAGCAACTTTGAACGATAAGCGCTGAAAAAAAGCCACAAGAATAAACTACATTTAGCAATTGATCAATTCGGTTCAGTATAACATGAAAAATTATTTATATCGTGGAGTTTTTCAGTAGGGTTGTCCACCGAGGCCGAATTCATCTAGTAACTGTCAAATTTCGTCTTCATTTTTATGTCTTTTAAGATTAAAAATCTCGCCGCTATTTTGCCGTTTTACTTATATAAGAGAGCAGGCAGTCTGACTACAAGCGCGTGATGTCACACATGCAATAACTTTTTAGCTTATGAATCTTTGAGGTAAGTCGCTGGCCTTTAAAAACAACAACTGGATGGCGCTCAACCAATCAGAAGCGGAAAATATTTTGAATAAATAATACTACAATCTGCATAACTGTGATAACTGTCATAAATAGAGCAAATTTTGGACTTCTGAAATGTTCTTCCTCAAAGGGGGTATAATGTTTCTATTGGTTATCTGAGCCTACTGTACTGGCGCCGAATTGGTCCGCAGTACATTTTGACCACTTTATTACGTCATTCATTGGTATATAATTAACCATTATCCTGCGAGATTGCGCAGAATATCGTCTGATACTTAGCCGACGAGGGACGAAGTCCCGAGTTGGCTAAAATCAGACCATATTCTGCAAAATCGAGCAGGATAATGGTTTTATTATTCAGCACATCGATAGCACAAAACCCCCCGAAAAAAATGACTTTTGTGTATTATTTACGAGCTCAAAACATCATATTTTCCTCAGAGACGGATATCGCAGGATAGCTGTCATGTACAGAAGACAGCTATTGGCGTTCCAATGACCATATTTGGGCAGTGCATCGATGTTCTGAATAATAAAGGGACATATGCACTACGGAAAATCAGAGGACATTTACTTTTTATGAACTCATGGCAGAGAGCTAATCAGAATTCGAGAGTTGTAAATGTTACCTTTTACGACAAGATGTCCCACTATTTGTTGTGACGTTTTCTGGGACGTGTGGTTTGTGGCAAAGCTTGATACCTGACACATAAACAAGGATACTTTATTGATAGACAATCGATACAAAACTTCCACCTCTACCCTCCTATTGAGGAAAGCAGTTTTCAGCTACCCACCCCCTGAAGAGCCCGAATCAGCCACTCCCTTGGTATTGATTTCGTTCAATATTAGAAGACGAATTACGTGTAGAAATCTCTAAAGCAACATCTAAAAACAAATTTTCGGACTTGATTTAACAAATTCAATCTCGAAAATGGCTCTATATTCTCTAAATAAGCCGATGGAAATGGATGCTTTCTCCGACATGGTAATTCCAAGGAATATTTTAGTGACTGGAATCCAAGTCAGACCAATTTAGTATGATCACTGATCAAGTGAATAAAAACAATTCTGCGCGCTGATTGGTCGAGATTTATGTCTTATTTGGCTGACTAAAAGAATAAACATATTGGGGACGCACGCGAACACTTGAATTGCAGTTAAATAAATTCACCTGCATGAGTGACTACACACAAATGGCCGTGCAAGGCTTCGTGAATATCGGCGAAAAGTCACCTTGACTCCATGCTAAACCTTGTTTTTTCGTCAAATTTTCGGGCTACGATTCTTTGTAAATATTGCTTTATTGTTCATTTTTTTACCGAAAACAGGACCCCGAAAGTTGTTGTTTTCTTTCAATATAAGAAGACGAATTACGTGTAGAAATCTGTTACTGCGATTTTCATAATTCTGTGAACTCCCACTTGACATTTCCGAACGTCAAACTGCGTTTTGGCTTCCGTCAATCAAACCTTTAAAGTCAAGTCCACGCATGTTTTTCTGTGCCTGGTTCGCATTTTACAGTAAAAATTGTGTTTTGAAGCTTAACTAGCCTCTATAAGATCACAAGATTTATCAAAGCCTCAGTGAGATCACCCAGAGTTGTTCACTCGTTTTATTGACGGGGGCAAACCGTGGTTTGTTGGTCGGTGTAGAGTTTCAGGTTTGATTTAAGTACAGTGGTACCTCTATTAAGCGGCCACCCTCGGGACCGAGCCAAGTGGTCGCTTAGTAGTGGTTGGCCGCTGAATGGAGGTATGTAAATACAGTACTTGAGTGACAATACATTATTTTGGGACATTGAAAAATGGCTGCTTAATAGAGGGTGGCCGCTTAATAGAGGTACCACTGTAATTCAATCGAAAACATTGATCTATATTCTCTAAATAAAGCGATGGAAATGGATGCTTTCTCCGACTTGGTATATGGCTATGCTGTCAAAATGGCGGCTGAGTTTTCTTGTACCTTGATTGGGAAGTTTCCCGGATGTGTGTCGACGTAAACCTTGGCTGTAAACTTCTCTTCTTTGCAGGTCGTAAGAGCAGCATTCTTGATGACAACTGTCTTGTCAATAACCAGTAATATGATGGTCATGGCGCAGTCGCAGCAATGGATCCCGATACAGCACAACTTGTATAACACGCGTACATCGATAACATTTCCAACTACACTAGAAATGTTCTTCTCTACAGCATCTTCTAGGTGCACCTCCAGGTCTTGCATGCCTAAACAGCAGGATGAGAAACAGTCAGGGAATACCCTACGAGAAACTAGCACAAAACAACTTGTACTATTTAGCAATTATTCGCCGAAGGCGACGTGATTATCAACGAATAGTAGAAGTTCGACGAAGTCGAGGTGACTTATTCGATCATCACGGAGCATGAGTGGGGTTCAACGTGAAGTTGTGTGCCGTGTAGCAAATGTGAATATGAGTTATGTTGTGAAGTTATGATGAGGTGCTAATGATGGCGGCTTTACGGCCTATGTAAGTCTGCGCCCACAAGCCAAACATTCCATATTGATGACGCATTTTGACCCAGATCTGGTCAAAAGTATTACGTGGCCAATTTAACTTTGTTGCATCTTTTTTAGTCTTATTTGAATTTCGTACCATAAAATACTTTTGTGTGCTATATATATAAATTAACTAACAAATTAGCCACGTAATGTCTTTGACCATGTCTGGGTCAAAGTACGTCATCAGTATGGAAAGTTTGGCTTGAGCGCGCAGACGCCTCTCTGCGGGAGTCTCTTTCAGCGAGCGCTACGTGGTGTCAGCTTTTGCACGCTAATGCAGCTCTGAAGTCACAATACCTGTCAGTAACCAGTACATATTGTCCGTAGTGATAGGCCTCTGCTTGTTCCCGTTCGGCAGTTTCCATCCGATTCCAAGATAGTCCATTCCGGTAGCTTCCTTCATCACGCCCTCTACCATGAAGATGCTACACGAGTCGAGCGCCATAGGGCGGGAATGCTGACTCTCAGGAAATCTGGACATTGAAAGGTTAAAATTGTACTTCAATCAACATCACCGGGAACTTTGAAGAAACCGATCCATTGGAAAAGCTGGGAAGTGTTCGGAATTCACATGGATAGCCATACGAAATCCGAACACTTCCCATTGGCTAAAAGAACGCAGCGAGCTTTGTTCAGGCTGAATTAACATCGACTACGGCTATTTGAATTAAATTCAAGGGGGAAAATGCCGGGGACTTAAGCTGACGTTAAAAAACCGTTTCGCCGTGCAAGACCCACAAGGTCTCATCTTCCACTTTGCTTAGATAGGTAAGAATTCCTAATTGGGGCTTAATAAAACAATTATTGAATTCATTTTTCGCATGATAGTGATCTCACTTTCAATACTTAACCTCATCCAATAATTGCTGAATAGGATCCCAGTCGTAGAATAAGGAAACATGAATGAGTTAGCGTAGGCCTAATTCATACGTCGATCTTTTGCCGCGTCAATTCTAATTTGGGTATAAGGTCGACTTAAATTTAATAGAATCGTCTCCGATTCAGACGTCGATCGTAATCTGCCGATCTCAATAAATAAAATTGATCATCGGCGTAACCGCACAAGATATTAGGTGCATTGTGTGTAGTGAACACTGGATTAGAATTGACGCATTAAGAAGAGCGATGTTGGAATCAACGCCGATCTTTAGTCGTTTCGAGCGACACAAGCGGTCGTTTTCATCTTGGCGTCGCTCTTAATTCAGTGGCTGATTCATACGTCGATCTTCTCATGCGCTTATTACAAATAATTAGAATTGACGCGACAAAAAATCGACGTATGAATTAGGCTTTATATAGCCTTTGATTTATTAGACTGTCGCATCACCTGTCCCAATCGTAGAATCCGGATGGTATAGTAACATGAGCAAGTTGAAGAGCCTTTTGCTCGCTCTCCTTTAGGTCCTCTACAAACTTCAGTTCCCCTGTAGTGAAGCTCTGGATCCTTTTCAGCCAAGCTTTACACTGATCATCGCACATGGTATAAAACTTGTAACTACCATTCATCGGAGGCTGGAAAGAAATGATATGATGAGATGTATGATGATATGTGAGATTTCAGATGACAGAAATGTTTTCAACACACGATTGAGCACAATCTCAAGCTCATTCAAAAATCCATCAAGGGCGAAGGAGGTTTGGATACGCAATCTTAATTACATAGTTTTTTAGTTTTTTTTTCCTTTTTTTTCTCGACATCCAATGATTAGTTTTAGAAACAGTTTTTACATCAGGATTTTCAGACACCTTGAAATCGGTTAAAAAATCTTGGCTATGCCTCGCATTTTTCAACTTTTCAGAAATCGTGATGAAACACGCTGTCTAGTGTTTGATATATTTACTTTAAGGGTGCGCTTACCTATTCATTTTGAACCGTTGCTAGGGAAAATTGTAAGTCCTGCAAAAACTTCGCCTTTCAAGGAAAATCTTTGAAATTTTCAGGACTTGCTCAGGAGCAAACGAGATGTCAATTTCAATGACGTCATCACGTGACGTCATCGTGACGTCAATGCCACAGAAAAAATGTTTCTCGTTCTCCATACTTGCAAAAATTCGCATTTTTGTGATACTGCCATTTAAAAGAGCTCCATACCCACAGACTCACGGATGCGTTTTTCGATCCGATAAAAAATATGGAAATAGCGACATAAAAGGTGTCACCCGAACTCTGTTTTCGTCAATAATTTTTTTATTCTACGTTCATTTGTAAAATCCATCCGTGGAGTTTTGGAAAATCACCGTACTTTGGATATGAAATCGAAAAAATTGTGGAGGAAGAAAGGTTTTATAGTTCGAAAAAATGTCATCAGAAGGCTCGGTTACCAATGCAGATAACGCAATACAATAATTTTTCACAAATTATCCAATTATTGAAACATATTTTCACTAAATCGCTTGTAGATTAGGCAATGGATGTGAAAAAAATAATAAACGGCATTTAAAAAGAAAGTTTTAAATAATAAAAAAACTCAATCTCCGTCACTTTACGGTCTTGAACTCGCGCCCTCTTGATTTGCAGTCGAGAATCATGCCACTGCGCCATTCGGCAATCTCTACTTGGCAGAGGTTCAAAAATGCTATATATTCCTTCTCTAAGCAAACAGCAAGTAGATAGGCCGGAATCGGCTTGAAAATGACTTAGAAATGTCTGTTGTGAATAGTTACTTTTACCTTTTCTGACTTCCCTTAGCTGTAAGGACCTGCCTGCGATATTTTTTGTCACATTTTTGCCGAAAATAGTTGACTAAAGACACTAAATTGAAGAAAAAATCGGGCGAGAAGTTCAACGTACTGTACAATTATTGTCATTTTGCATTCATATCCAGCAAAACTGATAAGCCTCATAAATAAACTTTGCACTAGAGAGAATAACAAAGACTAGAGGGTTTTAGATTGTATTATTTTCTGGCAATATTAGTTGGCATTTTATTTTTATTGAACATTTTGTGTCGGCTCTTGTTCAAAAACACATCAACACATCAGTGGCAGGTGGGAGACATGTCTAAGCCCGGCAAAGTATTTTCCTTATTTTTGGGGGAAACTGGAAGCAGGGCTTTATAAAATACAAGGGGAAAGAATGAACTACAGATTGTGATATTTATTTCGATAATTTCTTTCCAAAGAAGTCGGAAAACGTCCCGTTAAGTGCAAACTTTCGTGTAGCAGATGCCGACTGATTAACCACAGACTACCCGTCAACATGTTCCCAGCATATCAACCGTGCAACCATAGCAACGAAATAGGTAAACGCACCCTTAATATGCGTGAATGGTTTTCCAGGTATGCGCATTTGAATCATGTGTCAGAAATGTCGAACCGAAAAGAAATGGATTTGATCAGATGCTCTAACGTGAAACGCGCGAGGCCTTCTGGGGGCGAGATCATGCGCACCGGCCATACACAGGGAATTTCTGCAGAAACCCATCCATGGGAATTTCTGCAGAAACCCATCCATGGGAATTTCTGCAGAAACCCATCCATGGGAATTTCTGCAGAAACCCATCCATGGGAATTTCTGCAGAAACCCATCCATGGGAAAAGCTGAAGATTTCCCATGGTAGAAGAATGTGAAGTGTTCGGAATTCACATGGATAGCCGTTTAAAATCCGAACACTTCCCATTCTTCTACCATGGGAAGATCAGCTTTTCCCATGGATGGGTTTCTGCAGAAATTCCCGGTGGTATTCATCCTTTATCGGTACCTGTATAAATGCAGTAAGCCGCTGACCGTAGTTGTTAATGTTCGCATCCTGTGCTCTGAACTCTGGCAGTATACCGCTGGTGTTTGGGTTCCCGAGACGCTTTGCGCTGCCAGTGAATGACGAGATTTGGGAGCTAGATCCTAAATCCGTCCATATCTCACGTCGAACCCCTCGAAGCTGATCCTTGTTTTCTATAATCGAGGATAAAACAAGACAAGTTGTTGTAGAATATAACTCGGAATTGAAGTGAAGTACGTTCAAGCACTTTATTTTCTTTATTTTCAAGGAAATTCAAGGCTTGTACGACCCATGCCACCGTTCTATAATGCATTGCGCGCTGTGGTGTTTATGTCCATGACATCCTTGACATCTCAACTAAGAAAAGAGAGGCCAGTTGTTAGACTAATTTAAGCTTTTGAACAGTTATTTTTGCTTTGTTCTTTTTTTCGTTTTCGAAACCAAAACATAAACACCACGACGCGCAATGCATTGTGGAAAGGTGTAGTGGGCCTTAAAAGGATGTCTCACCCTGCCCATAATGCATTGCTCCATGATTCATTTCATCAGAAACTGTGCCTTGATGCAAAGCAATTCTACTATTACGAGTTTTGTTGCGCTTGTACAGTAAAATGCTCTAACCTGAACACTTTTTGTCAAGTCTCTCTGATATCGAAAATGGAGGCGGAGCAGTGCATTATGCGTAGGGGGAGACGGACTGACGGAGTCGTTAATGAGACGAGAAATAAGCGAATGAATGTCAAATGGAATCTGCAAAACTGCGATCTTCCTTACCAATATAATTAGCAACAATCTCACAGACCACAAGCTCCTTCTTCTCTCCCGGCATCTCAACTCGGACTTTCCTGGCGCGAAGAGGAGGCTGGCACAAAAACGCCCGCGAGCACTCGTCAGCGCGCTGATCTGTCGTTAGGCACGTGACAGACACGTGGCCGTTGCTAATGGTAACGTTAACGATTGGCAGGGGGAAAGCTTGGCAGCAGTATTTTCGTGCACTGACGTACACTTTGTAGATGTGATGAGATCCGTCAAGTTCAGCTTCAAGCCATGGATCGGTTTCCTGCAACGTTAGATTATGTATGATGTTAGGCATTACCTAAAAGCGGAGCTCACGATCCGTAGTGTGAGAGAAACAGTCGCCCATTTTGGCAACACTGACTTGTCATCTACAACCAATTCAATTTTCCAAAAGGCAGCAAATTACAAAAGAAACTCGTTGTCCACTCGTTGTTGCAATCCGTTTCAATCTGCTCTGTAAATGATCGCTTTGTAGTTAGACTAGTATTTTGGCTCTCCATCACTTATGTTTATGTTCCTTGCATCACCAAATGTGTGCTAAAAGCGTGACGCCGCCCCTTTAAGCGCTGCTACACTATAAACAAATCCTTGATAATATATGACGACTGAAGGTGGAGAAGAGGTAGACGCGGAGGAAGAAGTCGTGGGAAGTGGGTGGAGGTGGAATGAAGAGGTGGGACTCATTTACCGAGTTAGTTTTACTGCAACTGACGAAGTCTCCATCCACAGCGTGGTCAGCTGAGAATCCTGCCACCTCTGACGACTGTGAGACCTTGGCACCATGCAGGGGATTTGCTGCTCAGTAAAAAGAAAAGAATCCACAGATAAATAAGTGTATCACTTTCACTTGCAGATATGATGGGCTCCGACAAGTTCAGCTTCAAGTCATGGATATACCTTTCGCACTTAAAGGTCAGGTGACCCGGTCACCCTTAAAATGAACAGCTTCACCCAAATGATGCTCAGAAATGAAAAGAGCATGTGATTTTAGTAAAACTAGAGTTGCAGCTCTCTACGATGCATACGCGAAAAGAGAGAGAAAAACAACAAAATTGCTTACTTTACTAGGATTTGTATGAATAGATGGCAAGGCTTGCAATCCATCGGCCCATGTAGAGGGATCCACAGACGTTTTGGATCCCGGATCCCGACCCGTGGACCCCGGATCCCGACCCATGGATCCCCGATCCCGACCCATAGATCCCGGATCCCATGCCCTGGATCCCGGATCCCACACCTCCACGTACACCTCTGGATCCCGGATCCCACACTCTGAATCCCGGATCACAAACCTCAAATTAGCTGGATCCCGGATCCCTTTACATGGACCGAAATCCAGTCATACAAACCCTATTAAAAAAGCAAGTTTTATTTTTGATCTCATTCTTTGAGTTTTCATTGTAGCTTGCTGAGATTTGGGCTTTTAACTAAAATCAATATGCTCTTTTCATTTCTGAACATCATCCGCGTAAAGCTGCTCAATTTAAGGGTGACCAGGCCACGTGACCTCTAGTGCCTATTGGTTTCCTACAATTATGTTAGGTGTATCATGTTCACTGGGCATTTATTTATTATTAAAGCAATATCTATTGTCAAGTCCAGCCAAGGCGAAGTTGCATGCCCTGTATAGGAAGTTGAGCGGCCCTGCAGGCACCAATACATTTCCAGTAATCGAGAAAACAGTTAACCCACCTGAAAAGTTTCTTCCTGCAGCGTAGATCAAAATTGCTTCGGCATCGACTCCGCAGCATCGAGTTCTATTATGCAGGGACGCTAATTGATCCATGCTAGGTCCCCTATTGATTATGTACACCGGAATAAGGCCCACTCGATAGGCCCTAGGCGAAAAGAAAAAGTCCCAAGGGGGGCATTTCAAAGGAAGACGAGGGTTACTCTCCATTTCCTCGATATAAATCTCTTTCCCTCTTTTGCATATCAGAAAGATTTCGTCATCAGGATTCAAGGAGGCTTGTGAGAGTTCCAGAGTTTCGTGGAACGTCCGCACACCAGGAGAAGGATCTGACTGCAGGCTGAGGTAACCGTGATTTGTTTCATCCCCATACAGGAAAACAGACAGAAATGCTGCAAAAAAGACAGATACTCATGGACCGGTTGGTTTGATCGGCGTCCAATGGTGCACTTCGGTCGGGGTAAAATTCGGAGAGGAATCGCGCTTACCATTTCGGTTAGGATCTGTTAATTTATTTGGTCATAAAACGGTTTGAGTACAAATGATACAAACCATTCGGTGAATATGAATGTGAATGTGAAGAAGAAGAAGAAGGAAAAGAAAAAGAAGAAGAAAAAGAAAAAGAAAAAGAGAAAAACAAAAAAGGAAAAGAAGAAGAAGAAAATTCAATTATTGATAAGTTAACGCTGCGATGGGCGATTTTTAGCCGCCAATCAAACCAAAACGCCGTATTCGGCCACTTTAGTGGGTCAACATTTTTTTGAATTTTTTGAATTCTTTTTTGTTGTTGTTGTTTCCTTGACTGAATTTTTGGATACGGTAGTAAACAGGTACATCGCTCTTTGAAGGGCAAAGTTTCTTTATTGGGCACATCGATAAAGCAGATCCCAAAATTTACTGGCTTTTGTATGGAGAATGCCTACTAATCGTGTCGTTTTCGCTGGGTGCTTCTGAGCGATTTTCGGTCGGCCCAGCCTCGACTTGATGTTTAACCACAGGTAAACCGGATCGATTCGTGTCGTTTTCGCTGGATGCTGGGTGCGACCAAAAACTTAAAGCTAGTCGCAATATGGCTCCCCTTTTTTCTAAGTTCGACTGAAATCTACGCTTACTTTGCGACTAAATATTGCTTTTTGGCGACTAAAATCTTTTGAATTGGTCGCCAACGGCACCTAGCGAAAAAAGTTAATGTCGGGCCTTGTAAACCCTTTTTGTCTAGAAAGCGGTTAGGTGAATGCCAGAGCAATACATTCAGCTCAAAACGTAAGAACATACACGTTCTCCTTGCCGTTGGCCAACGACCAAAAGTGGGAACTGGGATCGAGATTGCGATCGCAGTGTCTTTTAGGTAATCAGAACCTGTGTACCTCTCAACCCCTTGGAATGCAAAATACCCTTTCAAAATAACGGACAGCAACATAACAGTAAATTTGCCCTTGCTGCAGTTATAATATTTATGTGCATAGTGCTATTAGCGATATCCTGGAAGGTCGACCTGAACTTTCATTAACAACACCAACCTATACTTCTAGTAAAAACAACCTTTCACCTCAGACTAATGTACCCATCGGGTACTTTTTTCAAAAGATACCGACTCATTACACTTTCGAAAAACAAATTATCTATTGTTTTAAATGTATTCGACGCGACTTTAATTCGACGTATGCCCTAGGACTAAGTCACACACACTTGAGTTATTCAAGTCAATGATCAAGTAACAACAATCTAAAAAGTTTTAGGTTATCTTTTTGACCCTAAACCTTCCTATTCACAAGACAAGGGATGTACTTTTGGTACAATCAATCATTCCAGCTGATAGGCCTGTATCACCTTTTTAATTTGTCATTTGTATATTGTTGTCATCGGACTTGGTATAGCAACATTATAGCCTTGATAAGCATCCGACATAACGACGCATCAAACACCCCAAGAAGTGGTGGGACAGCGCGCAAGGGCATTTATAACGAAACTTAAAGTGGAATCCTCTTCATTTTACTCAGCAGCCAATCAGGACAAGTTCCACCGTTCGTCCTTGAATATATCAATACTACATCAAATCCCAAGTAATCTTCACCGCGACGGAATTAGGTGTTTTCGATTTTTTGCATAATAAAGAACCCCAGTCAACTGGCGCGATCTCGAAGGCACTGTCGACCGAATGTGACGCGTCAAGACGTCTTCTTGATGCCCTGGTCAGTATTGGAATGCTCGAAAAGATATGTCCTTGTGGAATGTCTTCACCATTATACAAAAACACGGTTGTTGCAGATACATTCTTCGTCGAGAAAAGCCCGAAATCACTGTGTTCTGCACTGGGATTTACCAAGGGAGTGAGTTACAAAATGTTTTTCAACCTAAAGGAGGCAGTAATGGAAGGATTTAACCAATGGGAGCGTACTTTCAATCGCTCTGCCTCTGAGGTATTTCAGTCTTTGTTCAACGACAAAGAAGAGATGAAGGAACCGGCCCCTGATCTCTAGATTTGCTATATCCCTAGACTTTCACTCAACAAAGCAAGCCCTTACATGAGCTAGGGTCATGGTTTCGTCCGGTTATTTTTTGCGTGATGTGAGCACAATTGATTTTTCGAGTTCTAGTGTGTCAGAATTCAATAGCTTTTATAGCATCTTTTATAGCATCTTTACATTAGATACTAACCGAAAAAGCTGAGACTAAAACAAAAATATAAACAGAGTTTTGAAACGAGTGCGAAACTGGGTGATCTTACCATTCAATTTTATACAACAAAACTAGTAAATCGCGCGCTCTGATTGGTCGAGAGCCATGTTGCTATAATAGTACAGACATAAATCCCTGTTTGTTGTCGACTGCGTCTCGTTGCGTACTTTTTGTTCATGACATTCTGTGACGTCATCTGTGACGTCATCTGTGTATCTATTACAGTACACACGCACGCAAAACGAGATCTATTTGTTAAATAACAAACTGGAGCTTACCGAAATCATTTTGTTGCCCGAACCAATCAAATGTTGTCTACGTGGCAAGAGACTTTTTTGTTGACCCGCTTCCCTCTGTTGATCTGTTCTTCCGTTTAAATACCATTCATGACTGAAGCCAGGAGAAAGTGGACGTGTTGCTGAAAAGAGTTTTTGAAGCTCTGCCCTCCGGTAAGAAAACTCGATGATAGATAAAGTGAAGGTGATGATGATGATGATGATGAGGAGGAGGAGGAGGAGGAGGAGGAGAAGAAGAAGAAGAAGAAGAAGAGGAAGATGTGGAGGAGAAGGAAGAGGCGGAAGAAAAGGTAGAGGAAGAAGTGTAGGAGGATGAAGATACCTGTGCTGTTGCATTTTCCTTTGGTAAAACTGATATCGTCAATGGCAGCGTCTCCCTGGAAGCTCGTGCCAACAATTCCATCTATGAAAATCTGCCAATAGGTAAAACCAGTTTAATAGTTATGGCCTACAGTTCGGGGTCTGCCCGCTTTGAGAAATGTGACCTTTTTAAGTAATAGGCCATGGAAGAGCTAGGGTAGCAAACGACAAAGTACGCTGGAATGCGTACTGAAAAAGTACACCATTTCATTTGATAAGCAATAGAGCACAACTTTCTCAATGCTTTTATCGGCTAAAAAGCACGCGTGATGACACGAACTAAATCACAAGCCGCAGCAATAAGTCCTAGAAAGTTGTGCTTTTATGATATAGCATTAGCGCGCTTGAAGTTAGTTCGCAATTTGATTGGCTGAAAGACAAAAGACTTCGCTCTTGACCAATAGAAACGCTGACTAAACGCAAGTCTGGCGTACTTTCGACGGTCATCTGAAATCCGCTCTACAAGTGGTATTTATAGAACGAGCTGGAGTGTTTATATCATCCCGATAAAACACGACATACGAGATCTATAAGGCTAGTTTTAGACGTCGAACGTAATTCAGTCGCACTAAATTGACTGGGTTTATTAGCCAGTGAAAACAAGTTATTTCGATATGAGTGATTTTATGAGGTTAATATAATCTGTCTGGCTAATGGAGAAAATCTCAGCCCTGATTTTAGGAGCGCTGGAAGGATTCAAAATTCTAATTTAGCACGGCAATAGCGCGGCGTTGGCACGGCAGATAGTGCCGTTCCTAATGCAAATGAGCTCAAGACAATAGCTCTAACTAACTAAACAATGGGAAATTGACATTTAGTGCGACAAGAATTAAGTTCGACGTCTAAAACTGGCCTAAGTCACTTCTGAAATTTATATCAGAAGATACCCAGAGCGTAAGGTCGGAACCAGAACTGCACACTAGCATTAGCTCCAACCCCGGGTTGCTAAGGGTCCACCATTGTACACCCCTATGCGCTTTGTATCGTATCTAATTACTACGATAAAGATACTCATGTATAAAACACGACTTTTTCGTAGTTATGAACACGGCACGTAACCAATATAGGGTTCATCCTTTGGTCACAGAACGTATAAGAAAAACTCATGAATTTTAGTACAATATTTTGTGTCATCGACATAGCGTACCTCATACGGGCCTGCCTCTTGGATGTCAACTTGAGCTCTAATCCATCGGTTTCCAAGGTTACCGGCTTTGAACCACAGAGCCCTTAACCCAGCTGTGGCATTTACATGGACGATCACTCGGCCCATGTCCTCCCCGTACATGTGGTACCAGAAGACCATGCAATGCGCGCCTCGCATCCGGGGACTTACAAGTCGGGCGAAGTCTCCCATACTCCTCGGGTAGGACGATTCAATGTATGCGTAATAGCCACTGCCTGGTATAATACCCAAACAAAATAAACCCATGATACCAATGGCAAGGGATTTGGATTTATTGAGTCAGTCTACCAGAATAGACCTATTCGACTTGGGCGTAATGTTTTCCCATTTCAGATCACGTGGCATTCATTTGAATAATCTTTCTTTGTTTGCGAGTCTTCCATGTTCATATATCCTTTGGTGCGTAACGGTTAATGGCGGACAGAGAAAGAGAGAATACTCACGTGAAATGCCTCGTGATCAGAAATGAGTAAACATAGCCCCAAGCCGAATAGGGCGAATTTATTTTTACGCCCACTTCAAGAAGGTGGCTAGCCTAGTATGAATATTCATTATGATTCACATATTCTTGTTCTGAGCGGTGAATTCAAAGGAGCATGTTGACCTGCGAACTAAGATGTTGGGTTATGAATAGGTAATTTGCACATGGTTGATGGTTCGCACAAGAATAACTTTGCCTGAAAAAATTCTAAGTTCCATAAAGTGGGCGTAAATAAAACAACCACCCGAATAGGTCTATTCCAATAAATAATGTGTTATCAGCTACAGTCCTTAAAGACCCTGTGTCAGCCGCCATTTTGACAGCATAGCAACATACCAAAGTCGGAGAAAGCATCCATTTCCATCGACTGATTTAAAGAATATAGAGCAATTTTCTCCATTGAATTTCGTAAATATAATCTGAAACTTTGTTTTAAGATGTTTATTTAGAGATTTCTACACGTAATTCGTCTTCTAATATCGAACTAAAACAATAACAAAGGAGTGGCTGACACTCAATAATTTAATGGAAAATCATTAAGACGGGATACCTGTGGTGTGGTCGCTGTTAGGGCCTGTGAACGTGCTCGGTGTTCTTCCAGTGCGCAAACTCCAGTCAAACTCGTCCCCACCTTTCATGTTCTTCCAGTTACACAGGGAGCCCATTCTGAACACACAATCAGCTATAAAATGCATTATAATTAGGTCATTTCCCTGATTTAGAAATTGTGAGATCTTGTCAAGTCACGCCTAGAAGCCTACAGTAGCTTTTGACTCTCGAGAACTGGAAACGCGCTTTTAAAAAATATAAACAAAACAGGCATTAGAAAGAACTGTTACACTTGTGTGGCTGAATTTCGAGATTTATTTAGTCTGCCAAGTGTCCGTTTCCTCTACTTAGACAAGGGCACGAAATATGCAGAACTGCACGGAATTTGAAAAGGAGCTTGTCATGAATTTAACGAAAATTTGGTGCGATAAAAAAATTATGATACAAGTTTATTGCGATTTTCTTGATTCTGCGAACTCCAAACCGACCAACAAACCACGGATTGGCTTCCGTCAATCAAACGGGTGAACAACTCTGGGTGATTTCACGGAGGCAGATGATAGATCTTGTGAACTGATAGAGTCTAGCTAGGCTTCAAACACAATTTTTTACTCGCAAAATGCAAAGCAAACTCAGAAAACATGCGTGAACTTGACTATAGGTTTGATTGACGGAAGCCAAAATGCCGTTTGGCATTCGAAAATGTCAAGTGGGAGTTCGCAGAATTATGAAAATCGCAGTAACATGGAAAAAATGTACTGACACTTCAACCGTTTTGTGGCTTCTTCCTATTTTGTAGTTGTTCTGTTGCAGAGACGTGCACTGAAAGGGAAGCCTTGAAACTATTAAATGTTTAAAAGTTCTGCTGTTCCCTTTTGAACAAAATAAACTAAATGTCTATAGCTTTGCTCCGGCGTAATGTTCACTATTCAGCAGGTTTTCATAATCCAGCAAACATCTAAGCAAAAGCAAAGCTTTTGCAAAAACCTCCAGAGATGTTTGTGGCTGGTAAGTGTTAGTTGTGCGATCGAAGGAAGCTGCTAGAACACGACGGCTTGAAAGTTGCTTCAGAGTTCGCAAAATTATGAAAAACACAGTAAAAGGAAATTAGTGAGAAACTGTTTCATCTTTTTGATTTTTGCTGCTGCCTTTACTTGCTTGCAGAAACGTGTGTATTAGTAGCCTGAAAAGCTGCACGAGTTTGCGTTGCCTTCGAAGTTGTTTGTCTCTGCTTTATTCTGCCATATCTGCTAGCTCCTATGGATACATATCAGAGGTTCATCGATAAAACCTGAAAATGCCTGTCTCAAATTAAGGTGACTCATTCGAAATTCAAAATGCACCCAACTGTGTCTAGAGCGCAAATCTGCGTCGCCAAACTCAAGGCTATAACTTTTGTGTCTTTTCCCCTATTGTTATAATTCTTTTTTCGAATCCTACTTTAATGATGTATAAATCAGTTATTAATAACCGATCTTCTTGGAAACTTTTTTAGAAGTCACAATCAAAATTTTTGTGAGGCCCTAATTTCATATTCAGGTCGTACTAGAAAAAAAATTTGCCGGTTTTTTTGGCTCAAACTCCAGGAATCGATTCCAGTTGAAGTAATCTCAAATCGAGCTAAGTTACAGAAAATTCGTCGGAACAGAAACGCGGTAATAAAAATGCCGTCAACTTTGGCCAAATTAGAAGGCTGATTCAGCTTGGCTTGAATTGAATTTTAATAGTGCTCCGAAAACTCATTATTTGGGGCTCTTCCTTCGGCACTATATTGTATAGTAACGTATTAAACTTTACCGAAGGTCAGATTGTAAACACCATGAACTACTAAAATGTTGGAAAATTATCTACCGAGGAAAGAAATCGTGAAAGCGCAATGAATTTATTACAAGAATGTCGCGTTAAAATGTGTCGTTATTACGTATAATTTCTTGCTAAGATTTATATAGACGAAAAGCTTGTGGCATTGGTAAAACTAAGTAACCAAATTTGACCATTATATGTGCTTGTTTGGTGTAGAAAAAATTACAAAGTTACGACATTCACCCTCTAGTCTTGCACGCAGATTTGAAGCTCTCTTGTTTATGAATGGTAATGAAATCTGACGTTTCGCCAGGGGGAGCACATTTAGGCCTGCTCTAATCAGCGAACAAAGAAAGCTTTTATCATAGCAAGTTTTTATGTTCCATAGGGACTTAATCAGACAATTGCTATTTTCGGAGCGTGACTGCTATTGATTAGATTTGGCCTAATGAGCTCCCCCTGGAAAAAACGTCAGATTTCATTATCATTCATAAACAAGAGAGCTTCAAATCTGCGTGCCAAACCAGAGGGCGAATGTCGTAACTTTGTAATTTTCTTCTATACCAAAGAAGCACACATAATGGTCAAACTTGGTTACAAAGGTTTACCATTGCCACAAGGTTAACGTCTATATATATCTTAGCAAGAAATACTACGTAATAACAACACATTTTAACGCGACATTCTTGTAATAAATTCATTGCGCTTTCACGATTTCTTTCCTCGGTAAATAATTTCCAACACTTTAGTAGTTCATCGTATTTACAATCTGACCTTCCGTTAAGTTTAATACATTACTATACAATATAGTGCCGAAGGAAGAGCCCCAAATAATGAGTTTTCGGAGCACTATTAAAATTCAATTCAAGCCAAGCTGAATCAGCCTTCTAATTTGGCCAAAGTTGATGGCATTTTTATTACCGTGTTTCTGTTCCGACGAATTTTCTGTAACTTAGCTCGATTTGAGATTACTTCAACTGGAATCGATTCCTGGAGTTTGAGCCAAAAAAACCGGCAATTTTTTTTTCTAGTACGACCTGAATATGAAATTAGGGCCTCACAAAAATTTAGATTGTGACTTCTAAAAAAGTTTCCAAGAAGATCGGTTATTAAGAACTTATCTATACATCATTAAGGTAGGATTTGAAAAAAGAATTATAACAATAGAGGAAAAGGCACAAAAGTTATAGCCTTGAGTTTAGCGACGCAGATTTGCGCTCTAGACACAGTTGGGTGCATTTTGAATTTCGAATTAGTCACCTTAATAGGTATTTCCAAAAACAAGACCTAGCTCACGATTGTTCTAAAATTCCAATTAGGTCTTTCGAAAAGTGTTTTTCAAACGTTGTTCGCTTTCGAGAGTGGTGCTGAGTTCGTCGCCATCATTTTTCGCGCCGTCGCTATACTATTCGCTGCTTTCAGGCAAACGCTATACGGAGCTTTAGAAAAACGACCTTGACTCACAACTGATAAAGAAATACATACATTCGTTTATTTACACACACGGTCAATATATTCAGTACATATATTCCCATATCAAATGTTTGGTTTACAGTGTTTGCCTTGCGGGAGTGCCAATGCCAATTATTATTATTAAGTTTTTGACTCCTAGTTTGAAAGACGCAAGAGAGTCAAACTTCCTAAGATATACAAACTAGAAATGTGCGCTACCACAACGAAGGGCAGCCGAAAGCATACGTTTTAAGCATTCGGTCCTTGGCTTGGCTAAACTAGGACACATGTAGCAAGCAACAGTTTGTGTCCTACATGTTCCCCCGAGTGGCTAAACTAGGAAACATTGCACGCGTGTCAAACACGAAATGTTTCTTGCTGGCGAAGAAACATTTTTTGTGTCCCGGCTACAGAATTTGTCGCGCGCAACAATGTTTCTCCAGTTTCTCGCGTGGCTAAATTGGGAAACATGAAGGAAACATGTGTCCGGCTAAAACGTTGGGCGCTACATGTGTCCTAATTTAGCCAGGAATGATAAGTCTGCTATCAACATCTCTAAGACGGATTAGAAAAAAATGCTGAGATATGAGTTCAGTGGATGTTGGCAGGTAAACCTTGTATTGCTATAGAGGAGTTTTACCAATGGGCATCTATAAGGTATTGTATCACTTACCGCTTATATTGTAAGCTGTACGACAGTAGGGGAAAATGAAGAACAAGAGAAGCAACAGAAGCCATTGCATCGTAAACTGTGTACACAAAGACAAAATACATCAGTTTCCAAGAAAGAAGTTGTAACGGCTAGCATGGGAAACACAGTGATGCATCAGCGATAGCGTAAGAGAAAAAAGAAAACATAGCACTCAGGTTTGGTAAAAATTGAGAGCAAAAATATCACTTAAATTGTAGCTATTTTGAGCGATATGGTTATCAAAATCTGATATTGAAGTAAATTGACTTCAAGAAAAGAAGTATCGGCTAGCATGGGAAATATATTTAGCAATAGCGTAAGAGAAAAAAAACATACCTCTCGGATTTGGAAACAAAATTGCGAACAAAAGTCACTTAAATTGTAGCTATTTTAGTATAGTAAATCAAAATTTGATATTGAAGTAACTGACTTGTCTGAGCCAGCTCACATTTTTCTCTTCCAGCGTGTTTCTTTGTGGAAATTGAAAATATAGTATATATTATGATGTTGTGAATCTCAAAGTCTTATAGATGAGGATATTAACTGATAAAATTGCCTTCCTTGTGATATTTTGTTTAAATTTACAATTTTAAAAGCCGTTGCGATAATGGAATACGATTGACATTCTAAAGTGGTGATTTTTCCTTCTCTTTCTATTTCTTTGAAGTAGTTTATCGTCTATCTTCACAGTTAAATGATTCATCTTTCAATGCCAACAAATTCCATTCAACTCTTCATAAAAATGTGACATTTCAGAATTTTACACTCATGTTTTGCTTCAACATTTTTCAGACAAAGAACATTTATGTTTATTTTTTTAGAGTGCATAGTGGTTTCCGTTTTGGTAACTACATTAGTTAAATTTTGATTTTACATCCATTAAAAACAATGCAAGGTTATACGATTGGCCTTTTCAAGACTTCCAAATTACTTGATTTCCCTTCCTTCCCCTCTAAAGCAATTCAAAACATTTTTATATCCAATTTGCAATCTCGTAAAAAAATGGGCTTTTCTTTCGCATGTTTGTAAACCTTCTCTATGTCTTGATAACTGAAAAGTAATCATTTATATTAAACTAGAAACTGCAGATCCTATAAGCGGTTAGTTTTAAAGCTAATGATATTTTCTAATGCGGATTAAAATATGTCCAGAATGTTAATTCAGTTGAAAAAGCTCATTGACAAATTGATAAGTTAAAATGGCTAAAAAGTGTTTTCCCCCAGTCTGGGAGGTCGATTGATAAAAACTTCTTTATGACTAACAATGTACACAATGTATGAAATATCTAGGTTTCTTAAAATAACGAACCCGTATCTAAATGATAATCATTGTAGCTCAGACAAGCCGCCAAAACTGTGCTGATGCATCAAAAATTATATACGTTTTCAAGAACAAAATAAACTTTCTTTCCAGGGCTGACAAATTGTCGAAGTGGCGGTACAAGCGTTCAAATATGTCTTTCACTCAACAAAACTTGCTAAAGATTCTAGACATTTGAAAGACGTTCCTAACTCCTCAAGGCATAGTTAACCTAGAACACTGTTTTGCTTACAAGATATGGCCACAAAATATTGCTGGCAATATTTTTTCAATATTTGCCTACCTGATTCGCAGGTGTAGTACTGAAGAGTTCTCCTGTTTCCCGCTTCAGTTTCACAATCGATGCTTTCCCCTTTGTAACTGTAAAACCAATTCCTTGTAGAGTGTTCAATGCGGTTTATGTTCAAAGTTCGAGTGTTTTAAGTGCTGACACTGCTCCAAGACTCATAAGACTTTGCCTGCGGGATTGAAAGTCACAGAAATCGTTACACTACAACGGAAATTTGAATTCTGGTGATATCATGTCAGAAGTGGGCCAATAAGATTTGACAGAGTTGTCTCGAGAAGGAAGGGAATCGAAAAAGAAATCAGAAAACATCTCCATAATTGGGAATTGTTTTTTTCTTCAAGGCAAAGTCAAGGAAGAAATGAACGATGTCATTCACGCAGTAAATGTCAACTATCAAAATCTGGATGTTTAAGGGTGAAATATTATGAAACCCTCTGTCCACCTGAGCTAACAACGATAAATGAAAGTGATACTAAATGCAAAAATTACGAAGCTTTAGCTTTTTGTTGAACTTTCTTTGGACGTACTATTTGAACAAAAGGTAATTCAAGCTCCATTGACAATGAAGAATTATTCAGTTCACACGAGTCAAATATAGGATGTTGATCTTACTTTCAAAACTCAACGCTGGGAATTATCTGAAAACATAAAAGAAATAAAAAAAATTGTGCTTGTTTTAGTATATTAGCGTGATAAAAAAACGTAGATTTACTACTATCAGTGATGAAATAGTTTTGATAAAATGTTCGCAGTGTTAAAAAACAAATATCTGTTCATTCTACGAGGTCTTTGTTTCTGAAATGGTAAAAGAAAATAGCGCAGAGAACGAAATATTAGTTGAATGGGACAAAATGGACAAAAAAACCTCTATCACCAAGAAAAAATATATAACAATAGAATAAATACGAAACTGGGCGTACATTTATTTGCAGAAACGGAAGTGGAATATAGTTGTCAGTTTTTGTTATCAGACAATCTCTGGATCCGCCCTAAAATTTGCATAAACCAAAATCTTTCATAAAGACTGGTTTCATAATGTCGGTAACCGTCGGCGAAGATCGCGTACCCATGGTTTCCCGACAATCCCTTCAATGAACGCATATCGGGATGGCAGACGAAGTCGGCGATTGACTGGGGGATGTGGTCGGGAAAATAGAAACGATTTCTATTCCTCGATCGCCGACCTCGCTGATCATTCGCCACGGCCACGATGCCGAGTTTTCATTTCGGGAATGATGGGGAAACGAAACATCTCCGATCATTATATCACTTATACCTCTTGTATAATTTGAGTTTTCAATTGAGAAATATGAAGTCAAATAAATGATTACACTTGTCACGAATAACACCAAACCATCACGCTTAAATTAATTACAATTTCTTTGTGACGGAAACGCCGTTTAACTCTTAGAATGTCGTTCACATCACTTCAATTTGAAAACAAACCACTCAGTACTCTTAAAATAAAAAGGAACTTGCTACTTTTTGACACGCAAGGTGATATCTTTCATAAAATGGGAAGTTCTTCCCACAACCGAAAATTGGATTGGTTTCCAACCATGGTCTTTGGTATTTGATTCTATGGACAATAGAATTGATGTAAAAACGCTAATAATATTTGAGTCACATAGCTTCCCGAGTCCTGTTGAATTTGTACTTCAATTTGTCATCCCTTTTCTCATCAAAAATTCTGGTCCCTGATTCAGACCTGAAACATATTGATCCCGTCTTCTACTCTCTTGATCCCTTAGCCCGCTCCTCAGAGCCCTGATCCCGGCCATTTTTGGGGCTTTGATCCCTGATTCCATATACCATGTTACCTGTCTGATTTTGTGGTCCACTTACCCGCAATAATTCTAGGTCTTGTTTTCTTTTCCTTCAGGAGTCAATGTTTCTGTCACCGAGAACCAACATTTTATCTGCAACAGAGAGATGCACTCTTTCTTCAATGCGGGTGTGGTAGTGAGGAATGTTTTGAGGAATGCCTTTTCATCGGTATTACTGCATAGGCGGCGCAGGACCAAAGAAAGTGTGGGTGCTCATTAGTAAGGATGTATGGGAAGAGTGAAAACACAAAATACAGTAAATGTATGAACATTTGACGAAAAGTGGGGGCCTTAATATATGGCTCCGCCGCCTATGTACTGGTGTTGCAGATTTTTGGTATTACGAGAAAACCGTCACTCTACCAATCAGAATCGAGAAGTTTTTGTGCACACACTCATCAGAGAAAGGAAAAATCGTGCGAATTATACTTGTGGGAAATCTTAAACATTTACCACGTAAATGAACAATATCATAGAATAATTTTACAGTATAAAATTATGATAGCTCAATGACCAAGAGGGAAAGTGTCATTCGACTACCGTTTGCGGTGGTAAATTGTACAAGCAAGAATATTTTCCTAGTGTGTAGTATACTAACTGAGGTTTTCATATTTCTGCGAACTTTGAAGCAACCGTCAAACCGTATTTAAAGAGGCACTGTCACGGCCGTTTCAACAAAAGACCAGTAAACAACTCGGAATCCTATTTATACTATGAAACTTCCATTACAAGGGATTACGTACGATTATAAATAGTTTTCGCTATCAAATTTCCAAGTTTGAAAACTGTTCAGCCTGGTAAGAAATCAAAAATACCCTTTCTCACAATCCAATTCCATCCGCTCGATAGCACACGAAAATACTCCAAATGTGTGCTCATCTTGTAGCTGAAAGGTTATTTAACAAACCTACGCGTCTATTTTGTTCATTTCTTGTGAATCTAACTGCATTAAATTAACCCTAAAATCGTGACAGTGCCCGTTTAAGCGTTTTCCTCCGATCGCACAACCTACACTTAGCAACCACAAACAGTTTTGCAAAAGCTACCAAGTTTCTTAAAGATGTTTGATAAGAGAACGCTTTGAAAACAATTAATTTAGAATAATGAAAACCGTAGTATTAAACAAAAAATAACCAAGCTTTAAGCCCTGAACTACAATTATTACATACCTTTTTATGTAGACGTAGAAAATCTACTGATCAAAATGTGCAAGGAACATCCATGGGCAAGATGCTGGCTTCAAAGTCAGTGTTAGCGTGAAAAAGGCTACTGCTCATGTTTTACTTCATCGCGTTACTGGAAACACTGCAGTACAGCTTGCGAACCTGTATTGTTACAATGCCTTGCTTTTTCCTGCAAGGTAATTTTCATCTCGGATCACAAAGCTTGACAAGTTACTGATCTAATGGGACAAATTGCAAACCTTTGTTGCCTGGTTTTACTTCATCGAGTTGCTCGGAAACACTGCAATGTACAGCTGGCGAACCTCTATTTTACAATGCCTTGGCTTTATTTGAAATCCCGGATCACAAAGCTTGACAACTCGCTGTTCTAAACAGGGCAAAATTGCAAACCTTGTTGCTTGGTAATTCCAAGTTGCGCGCGCGCTGTGCCACAACTACCTGCATTTATTTACATTTAATACAAGCACCATATCCGTGCGTGTTTAATATGGCAAGTACCTTTCAATATAAAACACTTTATTTTATTCTGAAAATTTTAACAGCGCATGACTACATTATTACTTTTGTCATTGATATAAGTGGTAGTGTATTTATCATTATATTTGGTATACGTCAATGAAATACATAATGTGCAATAGATAACATAACTTAACTCTCTAAAATATTGGGTTCTTCGAGTTTTGTAAGACACGGAACTCTATAGACTCTATAGCCCAATCGCAGGCGTTGGAGAGTAGCTTTAGGTCGAGAAACCCAAGTTCCCCCCTCCCCCCCCCCCCCCCCCCCACACACACAGAGAAGCCTTTTTCCGTTATTCCGGGGTTAGGCAAAATGGCCTTTTCCGAGGGGGTCAAACAGAAAAAAAGCTCTTCCGTAGGTTTCTCTGAGGGGGTGCAATAAAAAAAAGCCTCTTCCGTGGGTTTTTCCGAGGGGGTGCAATAAAAAAGCCTCTTCCGTGGGTTTCTCTGAGGGGGTGCAATCCCAAAAGACTCTTCCGTAGGTATTTCCGAGGGGGTAGAGCAAGAATGTCCTACGGGGGGGATGGGGGGGGGGGGGGGGGGGGTGCGGCTAAAAAAATGTAAAGGCCCTACTCTCCAACGCCAAGATGCTTAGAGTCTATAGCATGAACGGTGAACGTTATTTAGAGGAGCCGACTCACCCTACCCATAATGCATTGCTTTGTTTTTATTTACATGATTCAGTGCACCAGAAATTCTGACTTGATGAAAAGGAACTCTGCTACGAATTTGTCTTGCGTTTGTACGGCTAAATGCGCTGAACTTACAACAAATAAAGCTTTTTTGTTGAGCCTATGGTATCGAAAATGTATCCCGGGCAGGGTGGTGTGGGTCCTTAAAATGTCAATTCACCTTCCCGGCAATGTCCAGAATACTTTGCGCGCCGCGTGGGAAGACGAGGTAAGTCCACAAGCGATCCAAGCTCTAGTCATGTGGGGTAAGTGGGGTACTGGTACTGTGAAAGAAACATGCAACGTCGTCGATGTAAAAATTATACGTAAATGTAAATATTGAAAGAAAATCATGTGACATCTCCTCGAATGTTGTGGTTGTCAAATATAGTGCTGCTGGAGCGATTTTATTACATTTTTGGTGTTTTTTTTTGTGCGTTTTACTTAATACCCCTACCGTATGTTATAATAGATCAATCTATTATAACATAAGGTAGGGGTATTAAGAAAAACACCCAAAATGTAATAAAATCGCTCCAGGAGCATGTTATTTGACAACTACAACATTCGAGGAGATGCCACATGATTTTCTTTCAATATTTACATTTACGTTTAATTTTTACAGCGACAACGTTGCATGTTTCTTTCACAGTACCAGTACCCCACTTACCCAACATGACTAGAGCTTGGATCGTCTGTGGTTAGTCTTTCCATAGCACGAGAAAACGTGATATCTTTTTTAAAATTCGCATCTCTTTCTAGTGGCTCGTCAAAATGCTTTTTCGTAGACTTTTAGGAGCAAACACTAGAAAGAATGGGAATTTGAGATATTTTATGAAGATTCGTGCACCTCGTCGCCTGTTGTAAAAATATCTGTCTGTGCAAGGGTTCACTCAAGGGTTGTATATGGGAGATTACTTGCTCTCTATAATGGGCTCTTGGCCTTCTAGTCTTCCATTCTGTCGATTTTTACCCTATTCAGTGCCATAATTCCAATAAAAAGGCTCATATTTGCCTCACTGATCGCGAATATATTCTAAGCATGTTCATGAGCATTTAAAAATGGGAAAACCCGATTTTCTGATGCATGACGTTGAAATTGTGATTACGAAAAGCATATCTCTCCCTATTTGCCATGGAAAACCCACACTTCCCAGCACCATCCATTCTTGGGAATTCACAGGGAAATGATCAAATCCCGTGAGAAAATTGTCTTTTCCCAAAGTAAATTCCAACAAACCCAATCCTATGCATGGTATACTAGACATTTCCCAGAGTTAAATCCAAAAGGGTGTGTTTCGCCACAAATCTCCTGTGTTAGAGATTGACCTATTCACTGTTGAACTTAGTCGCAGTGGGTTCAGATTAACATCTCTTGCAACTCATACGGCAATTCTGAAACATGAAATTAACGTTGCTCGTACATTCGCCACGGTTTTTCCACAATGGACACTGGTTTGGGTGTTTATCAGCACAGCCTGTAGAAAAGAAAGGAAATCATGTTCGCTTTTTTGCAGCAATCCAGGGAAGGAGGGAAGGCAGGAAGGAGGGAAGGCAGGAAGGCAGGAAGGAAGGCGGGAAGGCGGGAAGGCGGGAAGGTGGGAAGGCGGGAAGGCGGGAAGGAGGGAAGGAGGGAAGGAGGGAAGGAGGGAAGGAGGGAAGGAGGGAAGGAGGGAAGGAGGGAAGGAGGGAAGGAGGGAAGGAGGCTTAATACTACATACATCCAGAGCAACTCCGCCAGCACTTTCTGCTCATAAATATAGGGTTCTTCTCGCATTCTCCCTTCTTGGCCCACGCAGCACACTCAGGACGCTGGTCAATACAAGGAGCTGAATGGAGGCAATGAAAAATAATCAGTTCAAATCCATTCCATCAAAGTCTACTTTTCTGCTGACAGTAAACATCCCCATGTTCTAGTAGTTTTTGGGCACGCCAATGGCACATTTCTAAACTTGGGTGAAGTTTTCAAAGGGGGGTGCAACTGACAAAGGGGGGTGCAACTGACAAAGGGGGTGCAACTGACAAAGGGGGGTGCAACTGACAAAGGGGGTGCAACTGACAAAGGGGGGTGCAACTGACAAAGGGGGTGCAACTGACAAAGGGGGGTGCAACTGACAAAGGGGGGTGCAACTGACAAAGGGGGTCGCAACTGACAAAGGGGGTGCAACTGCGTGGTTACATAGTTTAACGTCATCAGTGATATAAACAAATTGTAAAAATATTCAACTCAGAAAGGGATATGAGGCAAAGCAGTCAACCTTGGTAGGATGCTGTGTAAGTGGTGAAGAGGGTTCAATTTCATTGTCCCTCGGGGCTTCATTCGGAGCTCCGCTTTTAGGCAGTGCGTAAATCTATATATTAGGCCTAAATACGTACCGCACCCAGAGCAGCTACGCCAACAAATTTGTGGGACAGTCTGATGAGTGCTACAAAATCCACGTTTAGCAAACTGCATGCACACTCCTGGAAGCTTATCTTCACATTTTTCTACCAAGAAAAGGAAAACATATGGGTTAAGCCTCGCCGTTTCCTAAAAAAATTGCCGTTACGACTTACTGAACTTGTTGTCTGCGACGCGTTATGTAAATTTAAGTGGCTTGGTGATGTTTCGAAATGACTGATTGAAAGGTTTTTAAATGTTGCCCTGATCCACAGTGGAGTTTTGATTGGCGCTTATGCTAAACAAACAACTTTGTTGTAATCTTAACCAGACATTTGCCATTCATAATCTAACAAAAAGTATGACTTGTTCTCAGAGGACACTTACCGCAACCTGAGCAACTCTTCCAGCAATGTTGCTTCATAAAAGCTGGATTCTTGACGCATTCTCCTTCTTTTTTCCATCCAATGCATTTGATGGGATGCTTGTCTTCACATTTAGCTGAAACGAGGAGCATATGTCAGACCACAAAGGGGAGAGAGAGCGCGTTTATTACGTGCCTGAAAGTGAGCAGAGAAGTACACCATGGACCGAAGGTTTCTCAGTTGAATTACTATTACGATTTACTGTGTTATTGCAGTTTTCATAATTCGTGCACTCGGTCGTGTGAGAAAAATTTGACAAAGGAATCATCACATGATCTGAATTGGGTGGCAACAAGATGTAAACACAATTTGGTATATTTGATCTAATTTTGGACACTTACCACAGCCAGAGCAGCTTCTCCAGCATTTTTCTAACATGAACTTGACATTTCTGGAACACTCGCCTGCCTTTGCCCACTCAATACACTTGGGATGGACATTTGTACAGGGAGCTAGAAAGAACGTCAAGAGAATCATTAACAGGAGGAAGTAAATTATCAAAAGTAGCGGTCCAACAGGGTGTGAGAGGCGACTAGAATTTGATTAAATAGGGTAAAAAGCAGACAAAACAGGAGCCTGCGGTTTTATAGGCGACTAGAATTTCTAACTGACGACTGGATGCTAGATGATGGTGTCTAGCTAACGTCCAAAACGTTCCTTGAGTCTACTGTTCTTGCATACACTGTTCGCACGCTCAGAAAGATATTTTCAGCCGGTGGGTGGGTGCTTTCATGACGTAATTCGTGAAAGCTAAAAATAGAAAGTACATGTAAATGTTCCGGGCTTCTTACCACAATCCGTGCAGGACTTTTTGCAGTTCGCCATCATGTATCTAGCGTTCTTGATGCATTCGCCTTGTTTCGCCCAGTCTTTACAATATACATTTTATTAACACAGGGAGCTGTAGAAAAAAAAAGCGGCTTAGGCAACTTGCAACAAAATGAACATTTGGAATAAGAATATAATGGAATAGAATAAAATAGAGAATAGGCAGAAGAGATAAGAATAGTTTAAATTATCTTACAAGAAAGCAAAACTATTATAAACAGCTTTTAATTAGAAAAAGCGAAGCAGATCACGCTAATTGGCTAGACCATTTGGATGTTTTAAGGAAGAAATGGAGTATAAATCAATATCAAATAGAAATACAAACTTTGAAATCAATCAATAACAGAGAAACACAATATCTCCCCCCCCCCCCAAAAAAACCCCAAAGATATAAAAGAAAAAATACCAAGAAACAATATTAATTGCCAATATAAGAGCTATAGAAGCCTTGTTTAAAAAAAAAGTCATGATGCTGTCACAGTTTTCTATTTCGTTCCATTTTCAATTTTGAGAAAAATATTCAAAATGATGTCGTATCGCCTCACCTTTGGGGTTCATTCCCGGTATTTTTCCATTCACGAGCCCGTGAAGATACTGTAGGAGATGTCCAGCGCCTGCAGCCATTGGCCCATGCCTACTGCTGATGGTTATTTTGCCATCAGGCGAGACATGTAACAGCGGAAACGCAAGACCCTGGGTTCCTCCTCCTGATATCCTACCCATCAAACCGGCTAAACCGGAATGTCCAATTAAGCCTTGAAGACCTGGAATGTGCCCAACGCCAGAGATACCGCCTCCAATTAGACCTCCACCACCTAGCCCACCACCGATACCCAAACCTCCACCACCCCCTATTCCTCCACCTAGACCACCCCCGATGGTCCCCCCTCCGATTACCCCACCACCGACAGATCCACCTCCAATAACACCCCCGCCTCCACCAATGGAACCCCCACCTCCTCCAATAACCCCACCGCCAATAGTACCCCCTCCAATGGCCCCACCACCGATAGATCCCCCTCCAATAGTACCCCCTCCAATAACCCCACCACCCATAGATCCCCCTCCAATTATTCCTCCACCGATAGATCCCCCTCCACCGATAACTCCTCCACCCCCGCCAATAACACCACCGCCCCCCACAATCCCCCCACCGCCGAGAAGCTGGTTCAAAATGTTCAAGATCTCATTTGGAGAAGGCGTGACAACTGGGTGTACAGTCGGCTTAGTTGTCACGGGCGTAGTATGCGTGACAGCGGTGGTAGCAGTGGTTGGCGTAGTGGTAGCGCCAGGCGCTGTTGTTGCGTTACCGGGAGTTGGGGTAGTTGGTACTGTGGTACCAGTTCCCGTCCCCGTTCCCGTTCCAGTTCCTGTTCCGTAGGTGTTCCACTAGGAGTCCCTCCAGAGGCAGTTCCCGTGGGGGTCCCAGTTGGGGTTCCTGTGGGGTTCGCGGTTGACACTCCTGTGGTGGCCCCCCCTGTAGGGGCACTTGTCGTCGCCGGTTGCGTGGACCCCCTGAAGGGACATTTGTCGGTTGCGTTACCGGTGCAGTTGTCACGGGCGCCGCTGTAGTAGCACCGGGCGAAACGGTAGTAGCTGCAGGTGAAACGGTCGTTACAGCGGGTGCAACGGTCCCAGTAGTACCATTGCCCGGGTCGTCCGAAACGGCCGTAGCTAGCTCCGCTAAATCCTTTAAGACTTCGGCTACCTCAATGTTCTGCCTCTTAGTCGATTTCCATTGTCTTCTACCATGATTATGAGTTCCCCTTCTCAACAACCTAATTCCTTCATCGTCCTCTGAAAAAGTGTACACATCTTGTGATTCCTCAGGTTCCTCTATGGTATCCCTCAGCGAAGTTTGAAAATCGTAGTCTCTGTTTTCAAAATATTTATGCGAATGGCGCCTTGATCCTTTCTTGGCCGTCGTAAACAAAGGAGAAAATACCACAACAAAAATGCAAGCCATGACAAACAGTTCCTTCTTGGGTGACATAATGACCAGACGCTATGATTCCAAGTGTTATTCCATCGTATTTACATTTGAAGATCGACTTTGAAAATTACTAGTAAAGCTAAATACAATTCCTAGTTCTAACCATCGCGTCGTGTACAAGGTTCAGGTTCTATTCAAGTGGATTATTAGTAATTTATGATATAAACCAGCGGCGATCAAAAGGCTCAGTCAAATGAAACTGTAAATAATTGATCAGGTTTCGCAAGAGAATAGCTTCTCCTATGATTATAAAAAAACCAGTCTAGAACAAAGTTGAATCCTAAGGGTTTATTTCTCGAAATCTATAAATATTGTCAAAAAATATATAGTAACATTCGTCTTAAAACTTTGGTTGCAAATTGGATACTATTGACCTTAAAATGGAAGACACCTTCTCCAAGGGAGAGTAAGAGTACCTGTTATTTTGCAAAACAGGTAAGTTTAGCCGTGATTGGAGGAACAAGCGAATTGAATTTGTCGTCAAATTCCAATTCAGTCCAATGTTAAACAGAAGCCTCCATTTCATGGCATTTTTAAGAAGGATCGATTATATTCCAACCACTATTTCCCATTTGAAAAACGGTGCAAGAAATCAAATGTTTTGTTTTTAGTTTTAAGATCTACGTCACGGTTGTTTTAAAATTCTACACAACGAAGTCAATGGTATGCATAAACAACACAGAATCTTATATTGTACTTCAACTTAAACAACACAGAATCTTATATTGTACTTCAACTTAGTATGAGAAAGAAAATGGAACTAAAATTCGCATTATATAAGCATTCTTATGTACCATTTAATGGCTTCGCTATCAAATTTCCAATTTTAAGACAGTTCAGCCTGACAATACAATTCCGCTCGATAACAAACCGACTTCAATTTTGTGCTAGTATGGCAGTTGAAAGGTTGCAGAAATTACGTTGTTTTTATTTAACTTTTTCCGTGATTCTAAACTAAAAAGAAAGAAAACACACAATCAGAGAGTAACTTATTTAAGAAATTCCACTTTGCGCTCTAAGTACATGCCAATTTTCCGAGCTCGAATTTTTGCCGGTTTCAAAATGTAATCGACGCGACCCTAATTCGACGTATGCCCTAGGCAAGTTATTCTAGAGGGTGGTTACAGCTAAAACCATTGCATCGCGGTCAAGTCAAAAAACAAATCGATGTGTTGAAAACGCGGGTCGCGTTCTTAGCTGTAAGGACAAAATTACGAAGAAAAACATTCTGTTGCAATTTGTTACAGGTTTAGTAGAGTGGTAAGTGGAGAGTGGACTACTTGTTCATCTTTTCAAGTACTCCTGCGCTGCTGAATGTGTATATTTCCATCCGAAAAAAAATATATCGGGGCTTTCTGGTTGCTACACAGGTTTTCGTCTTCTACCAATATTAGCTTTTGTCGCATTCTTCTTTCAGAGTTTTCTTCTGGCCTTGGATCTGTCAAAATTTTGTAAGTGCAAATGACTTCTTGTCAAGTATTTTATTTATCTCAATTCATGAAACGGGGTGACCAGGTCACAGAATCCTATATGCGCATGCGCCTATTTCTATAAATAAGTTTGTTTTAAAAGACTAGACATTTATCGTCTCAAAAAAGCAAAGGTTTTAAGAGGTAAGTGCATATTTGAAGACAAAGTTTCTCAGTATTTCCGATTACAAATTATTGGAAACGCTAGATAATGTTTAAGTTTAATTTTTCTTTTCAGAAACTCGACCTGTAGTTTTCTGAAGTGTGTTATGCGGAAGTGAAATTAGAGATTACCTGTACTCAATTTTAGATGCAACAGAAACAGCAGACATTTAAAAGGCCCGAGCCTCCGATGCAGGGCTGGCCTTTTTGATAGAAATTCAAAGCGCTGAAAATTAAAAGCCAGCTCCAGAAACTTACGTTATTCAATGGAATCGCCATCTGTGACAGAAGATAGCTGCAAACATCATGAAATTGATGGTGAGACTTTGAAAGAACGAAACAAGTGCATGGTGAATAACCCATTTATGAGCAATGTTACATTCGTGGTAAAAGATAAAAATGAAAATTCACAACTCAATTACGCGCATAAATATGTGCTCGGAGTATCAAGCCCTGTTTTCTGCAAAATGCTATACGGAGTTGAGAAATGGGACAACGAAGAAGCTATAGAACTGACAGACTGCACCTCGGAGACTTTCCTGGAGTTTTTAAACTTTTTGTATTGTGACGAACTGGATTTCAGCAAAGACAACGTTATTCAACTCTTGTATCTTGCCAAAAAGTACATGGTTGATCCGCTCGCCGAAAAATGCATGAAATTTTTAAGGGAAACTCTCGATGTAGACAATGTTTTTAGCGTACTTTTGAATGCAATCCGTTTCGATGAGTATTCGCTGATTAAGGAATGCTGGGAGGTTATTGACTCGCGAGCTGACGAGACTCTGGGTTCGGATTTGTTTCTCGAAATTGATCGAGCGCTTTTGACCTCAGTTGTGAAACGAGAACTCCTGAGCGTTCCGGAGATAATAATAATAATAAAATAGCTTATATAGCGCCTATACATTGCTGTTCTAGGCGCTTTACATGATTTTAAAAAGAAATAACTAAAAATTTTAAAAATTAAAAAAAGAAAAATTAAAAACTGTGATCGACATAATAATAGATAAATAATAAAAAGAAATAAGCAAATCATTACATTTCTCAAGACTAAAAATGCTAAAAAATAAGCAATAAAAATGATAGCATGACATTAGCAATAGGCCTTCTTATAAAGAAACGTTTTTAGTTTTGACTTAAACGTTTCGACGTTGGAAGAAGCACGGATATCGAAGGGTAGCTTGTTCCAGAGCCTTGGAGCCGCGGTAGAGAAGGCGTGCTGACCATATGTTTTCATATTAAAGGCAGGCTCAACCAGGCGAAGGTGGTCTTTAGATGACCTCAAAAGTCTAGTCTGGCGGTAAAATGTTAAAAGGTTTTTAAGATAGCGTGGACCAAGACTATTTACTGATTTAAAAGTTATGAGATTTATTTTAAAAATGATTCTGTACTCAATTGGGAGCCAGTGAAGTTCTTTTAAAGTCTCCGTGATGTGGTCGTTTTTACGAAGACCTGCCACAACTCGGGCAGCAGCATTTTGAGCAGATTGCAATTTCGCTATATCATGTCCTTGGGCCCCATGAAGAAGAGAATTACAAAAATCTAGTTTTGAGCTTACAAAACTGTGGATCAAAACTTCTGTAGTTTTCTTGTCAATATACTTTCTTATTTTATTTTAGATAGTTATTTTCAAAGCAGTAGACTCGTGGGCGGCGAGCGAGTGCTTACGACTTGATAAGAAACCAAGAGGGGAGCAAAAACGAGAGGTAATAGGAGATGAAATTCTTAGAAATATCCGAATCCCTTTGATCGACGAAAAAGACTTCGCTGAATTCGTCGTGACATCTGATCTGTTGACCGTTGACGAAATGCGTGATATGATTATGTTTTACAACGCAATCCAAAGCGTACCGACACAATTCATCTCGTTTCCGAGGCTGGGCCGAACGACCGAGTACGTGTCGAGATGCCGTCGGTTCCGCGCCGTAAATAAGCCGAACATTTGGTGGGCATGCGCAGTTAACACAATCGCATTCACTACGGATTGCGCCATTTTCCTCTATGGAGTTCGGTTGTTCGGACGGCGCCGAACTCGATACAGAGTGAAGTTTCAAGTTTTTGACGAATCCAAGACTGAGCTTATTTGCGAACGGGAAGATATCTTTGACAGTGATAAATTGGCCGAAGACGACTATTACGGTTTTGGCGTAGTTATGGAATCCATGATAGAGATCGAGAAAGAGAAAATCTACGTCTTGCAGGCAGCTATTGAAGGGCCTTCGACTCATTTTGGCCTAAAAGGCTTAGCGGAGGTGGATTGCAACGGAGTGAACTTGGAATTTAGAGAGAGTTGTGGGGGCAAAGACAGGACCCACTCAAGCCTTTATGAGGGTCAATTTGCTGAGGTTCTTTTTCACACTATGTAAAACGTGATTGAAGGTTTGGTGACATCCTTCACCTCTAGCGACAGACTCGTAGAGTGGTCGTGTAGGTGCCATGTGGGGCGCCTCAGGGATCGGTGCTGGGCCCACTACTCTGTTCTTTACAGGCAGCCCTATTTTACATATGAGGCCAACCTAACAACATATCCGATTCGCTCGTGATTTATGTCAAATAGAGGAAAGAATCTCCAAGAAGTTATAGTAAAAAATGGGAAACAGTAAGTTATACTGAATAAACGGGTTAACTCCGGTGTAATAACCATTCCCAGAGGACACCTTTGTGTTCAGTTCTCATTTCATCCTGATTCGTTCTACCAAACAAAGGAAGCTTTGTGACGCAGTTCGTGCGCACTCACAGGTCATTACACCGGAGATAAGCCGAATAAACGCAAATCCAGGAAAAAAAACATAATTGCATGAACAAAGACTGGGAATGCGAAAGGGTTTAAAAGAAAACACCAAGAAGTCATGTTATCCTTGTTATTATATAGACACGAGTGTTTTACTGGGAAAACCGCCACTCGTAGATCTCATACGAGGCTACATCCGGGTCCTCAGTGACATACTTTCCATATCCACACTAGTGAGGATATCGGTCAAAACAAAAGTGCTTGGAAATCAATTTGGAATATTTTTTCTGGTTTATCTATATAATAAAATGAAAATTATACGGTGGCTTGAAGATGAGTTTTATTTTCTCGTGTCAAAAACAATATTTTACTCATTCGCTGCGCTCATTCGTAAAATATTGTTCTTGCCACTCGAAAATAAAACTCATTTCTTCGCGCCACCGTGTAATATCCTCTATATATCTCCCTGTTATACCCTAAAGAAATCGTAGAAAATATCACTTGTCCACCTTTACAGGTAGTTTATGAAAGTAATTCCATGAATATCGTCTTTTCCTTGGAAACCTTTTAAGGCTACTATCCGGTAGCTCATGGGGAAACTTTTGTTTCCATTATTGTTATGTTGGTTAAAAAAATAACAGTTCAGGAAATTTTCGTGTACGAACGTGAAATAGACGCATGTCGTCATCAGCGACGCTATCTGGTAACGCATCCAATAGACGCATCTCCCCACAGAATTAAATGCGTAACAATAGTAACGCGAAGTGATGATTGCTTTGTCACGCAATCCATCAACTGAAAAGAGTGACAAAAGCGTCATATAACTGACGAAGTTAGTTATTACACTGTCATTTTATTAAATACATTTCAAAATTCGCTATAAAATTTTGTATTTCCTACATTGACTGCCTAAAATAGCTATTGCAATATTATTTGTTATTTTCTTGGTTACCATGGTTACTGTTCTGAATAAATTAGACTCAAATGATTGACAACCTTAGTTAGCTGTGTATTCCCGCCAAGTTTGCTGATGAGTTCTAAAGCTCTGAGAAATGAAAAAGGAAAAGCCTGTGCATTAGATCTGTCAGAAAAACTTTCCTTGTCACGTCAACTTATACTACGAAAGTTGTCGTTTTTTTTACGAATCTCGGGATGCCTGTGGTTTAAAAATCTGTCTCAGGCCCTTTGACCGTGAGAAACAAAACAAAATGGCGACCAAGGGTACGAGGTTCCTCGAGTATCTGCAAGTTCTGGCGATTTTTTCTTAAAAGATAAGAGGAGGATTTCTTAACAAGGAAGTTTTACAACGCCTGACAATTATGTACGAAATTTCTTGATGTTTAAATTAGAATGGAGATTTATCTTTAGTTTACCTACAATTTATTTATTTAGACTATTCAATACCACGGATATCGAAGCAAGTTCAGATCACGTATACAAATCTACCACACGCTTATGATTTTATTTGTTTGAGATTGACGAAAGATTAATGAGTAATTAATTATTAATCAAGTAAGTAATCAATAACAAGCATTTTGTAAGCACCCCTACCTTGCCTCAAGTCCTTTCAGAACTTCTTTGGTGTATGCAAATGATCCAGCCTAGGATAATGACAGAAAGGCTTTAATGGAAACAATCAATTTGGAAGGTTAGGTTTGAAGTTTATACCCTGGAATCCTCAAGCTGGATCTAACTCTGTTAAAGCCGGCACAGATTAGGGGACAAGTCCCAGGGACTAGTCGCGGGAATCAGTCCCCTAGTGTGAACGTGTAAGGGGCAAATCCCTGAAACAAGTTCCACGTACCGTAAACACTACGGGAGAATTCGCGGCAGGGACCGAGCGGGATCTCGTCGAACCCGCTGACGTCACGACGAGTTTTTACCTTCTTAACCACTTCTTAACCACTTTCAAGAATGACGTTTTAAGCGTCCGCCATCTTGAATGAGATCGTGAATGGCGTGTTTTCATTGGCTAGCATTATCTTGGGACGCGGGAATTATCTTGGGACACTGGAAAAAAAAATTTGTCCCGGAGGGACAAAATCAAACCTGTTTGATTTGTGTGACTTGTCCCTGGGACAAGTATTAGTCTCTGCGACTGAAATTTCAACGCAAAAACGGGAGTACACACTAGGGGGCTTGTCCCCGAAGCAGGTTCCCTAGTCTGTGCCGGCCTTAACAGTTACAGGCATTATAATTTCATTACCTACCTGTTTAAGGCAATCTACACAGTACTTTTTGATGTCTTTATCCTCGGTGCGCTGCTTTAAAATGTCTATTGAATTTCATGTCAGGGAAAAAATTATCAAAAAAAAAAATTGTCGTTTCTGTGTGTTGTGTGATTTTGGACATCCTGTGGCAAAGTAAGCCAATGAAAGAGTCGGGCCTGGAAGCCCTCCTCTTTTCCCACAGGTCGCAGAGGGCACTTCAGCTATGCCAAACTCACACAAAGGCCATGCTAAATAATTTTTACTTTGAAACACTCATTTTTTGCTTGAAAATCAGAGTGAATAAGTTCCTCTTTTGCAAGACATTCCTCTCCCAAGAAATAATGTAATCCACCTCACAATTATTTGTCTTTACTATCTAATAAATCCAAACAACTCCAGCTGATTTGTTGCTCTCAACTTAGCCAAAAGGAACGATTTTCACCACCTGGAATTATGCAGGGACGTCAACTGTCCTGGTTTTCCGTCTCAAGTCTCAAGATTTTTTGCTCCATTTCCCGGGAAAAATTCAAGACGACTGCCATACAATTACTGTATTTCTCCCGGGAGAATTGCAGGAAATTTCGCCATTTTAAGGCAGTCTCCAGATTTTTGAAGTCCTGAGGTTGACGTCCCTGTTATGCCCAAGATATCCTCTGAAACTGAGAGATGAATTATTGCAGTAGTTTCAAGAAATTGAATGAATAACATGATACAAATTACAGTCGAAAGACATGAAGCGTGCCCCCCCCCCCCCCCTAGAGTTGAAGATTCATTTCATTATTCCATTATCGATTTCATTATTCAATCCAAAAATGCATTTTTCAATTCAATATTGAAAATTTTGTAATCTAATTAATTACTCTGGGTGAGCAATTGCTTATTCAGAATCAAAATTTGAACATCTAACATTTTTAATATTGAATTCAAAAATGCATTTTTGGATTGAATAATGAAATCAATAATGGAATAATGAATTGAATATTCAACTCTAAGGGGGCACGCCTCATGTCTTTTGACTGTAATATTTGCAAGTTTATGAAAGGATACTCATAATTTTCGTACTTGTTTGGTCGTTTCTAATGCCATGAATGATTGGAAATGAGAATTTTCCTTCCGTTAGATCTTCACAATAGCTTTTGTTTTCCTTGTACTGGAAGAAAATTTACAACAACCACTGCTCAGTGAAAATGTACACCACCCACCAGACACATGGTTTTTCCTTTGAATATTAAAGAGCCTGTGTCAGCCGCCATTTTGACAGCAAATCAACATACCAAGTCGGAGAAAACATCAATTTCCATCGGCTGATTTAGGCCCCGTCCACACTACGCCGGCTAAATTTCCCACCGAAAACAGAGCTTTTCGAAAACGCTACCGAAAGTGGCTAAATTTGAAAACGCCGGCTACGCGTTTTAGTGTGGACGGCGAAAACGGATCTTTTCGAAAACGATGACGTCGTACCACACGTCTGTGAGGAAATTATGACTGCGGGCTCTCGTTTTTCTTTTTCGCACGTGCGCTTGGCTGACCTTTTTCACATTTAGCCGGCGTAGTGTGGACAGAAAATATTTGTTCCGTTTTCGAGGAAAATTAGCCGTTTTCAAATTTAGCCGGTGTAGTGTGGACGGTGCCTTAGAGAATATACAGCAATTTTCTCGATTGAATTTGGTAAATCAAATGTCAAACTTTGTTTTTAGATGTTAATTTAGATACACTTACCTCTTCTGAAAGCAGGTTTGCATAATCATCACGAATTTGGAAAAACAGTCCTAGTGTGTCCAGCAATGGTATAAAATTGCTGTGCATTAGAAAAAGAACAATAATTATTAAGGTTAGAATTGGTTATTCATTAGTGGAAGAATAAAGAGGATGTACTGATACTGTATTGTACAATGATAATGAAATCTCACCTTTTATTTTCACTAAATAACTGCATTAATCTGACAGAAACTCTGAAGAGACCTCCAGTTTCTAAGGGATAAATTTAAACAAATTTGATAAGTGCATTTTTACATATTGACTGTTTGTTTTTGATTGCCAGAATCCTGGCATTGAAATGTGACAAATTAATTCAGACCCAGAAACTATTGTTCTGTAATTTACAATTGGGGTGGCCCACATTGTGAATGTATAATCGTCATTAATAATGTACTGAGACCAAGTTCTTGAATGCTGATAAAAGCAGAAGGCCATTTTGTTTTTCTTTCTTTAGCATATGGCTCATTCATGCATTCTAAAGCTTTTGCGACTTTGATAACATTATGGCAAGGATTGCACCATAGTATGATATAATCTGTTGTGACAGTAACAAAGCAACAACTGTCTGGCACCCAGCAGCAAGGTTCTGTATCATAACCATGTTGCGCTATACTGTTACTACATATGTTCCATATCTTTTTGCAGTCATATGAAAATTTGCTGTATTGTTCTATCAGAAACAAAACTGATCAAAAACATACTTTTGCGGACCATTTCTTTATAATCTTCCTCTGTTGGGCATGTATAAGAATCTCTCCAGAAAATATCCATCCCTTGACCACGATGTAGCTCCAATAGTTCCTCTAGAGAAAGACAATAGGCATTGGCATTAGAAAACATGTTTACAGTTGTTGAGGATGGCATGAATTATTATTATCAATTTTTACCAACAGGTAAAAAGATTACAGATCAACTGCTGTCAAGTACAACCATGTTAAAGATGACTGCTTAGGGCCTACCGGTACATGTATATATTTGTAATTTCCCCTTTTAGAAAGACGTTTGCTATTGTAACAATAATTACCTGTAAAAATACTTATACACTCAGGATGGTTAAGAGAGAGTACTTTGTCAAGAGCTTTAAAATACATGTAGTTTGCACTATTGATGGTTTGTGCCACTCCAAAGATAGTATGGGCAACTGCCAAGAGAGAAAAACACAATTACTGGTATGTTATGTTTTTGGAGTACAGGATGACATGGAAAAAAAGCAGAGGATTTCAGATGGAAATTATTTCATACACCCTCCCCTGACAAGATGCACGAAAAATGTTGGCCCTCCCAAATAATATGGTGACATACTGTATGTAATGGTGACCCTCCCCATCATTCACTGGATATAGATATTGCGAAAACATAGACATTTTTATTTATTCTATTGCGCATGAAGCGCGCCAAAAATTTAGATCCCAGCATGTGAAATTACCGCATGTTTGGGGGAACTTTGATATGCAGGGTGCAAAATCAGGAATTAAGGATTGATTGGGGAAAAACTATTGGGGCACAGGTCCCCCTGACCCTATAAGCGTTACGGCCCTGTATTACCCTAACAATGTTTGCGTAAAAAATAATGACCTTCCCTTTATCACTTGCACAAAATTTTTTGACCCTCCCTTTTTCACGTGCATGAAAATTAGAGGCCCTCCCCATTTTTGCACCAGCCCTCCACCCTCTTTAATTTATGACCAGTCCCTTACAGCTGTAAAATTGTTGCATCATGACCTGCATTTTCAAAATGTTGATTTGTTTTTGGTTTTGCTGTTCTGTAGTCAAATCTTATGAGCCAATCAGCTTCTTTCCCTGTTCCGCCTTAGTGCAGTCACCTGGCTTTCCATTGCGAAGCCAGTTGACTGCACTAGGCGAAACAGGGCAAGAGTTCCAATGGCTCAGATGGTTTGATTGGTAGAACAGCAAAGTTAAAAATCAAAATGTAAGGTCGTAATTTGGGGTCATGATTCAACAGTTTTAGCTGTAATAAATTCAATTGTTCTACAGTACATGTACTGTATAGTACCTGGGATGCCCCTTCTTAGCTTTGAGTTATCTTCAATATCATCAATTCTGAAATGTAAAAAATATTAAACATAAATCAATAAAAATATACATCATTACTTCAATGGGTGACCTGTCCTTGCGACATAGAGTGCTCAATGATCAATTAGATCAGAGCTATAGTATAATAATTGTCTGAGACAGATATTTGATTCTGGGTCTTCTTTATTTCCCCATACAGCTCTGGCAGGTTTTCAAACGATGAGGCACAGATTTACGTGAATGAATTTGCATTCTTGTCAAATTGGGGAAGACAGAGGGAGTAAAAACAGAATGCCTCTGGAATTGCACATTTTTCAGCCAATAAAGTATACTGTATAGCATGCTACTCTTCCCAGAAGATTGTTTCACCTTTTTCAGCACACCAGCATCTGTCTCAAATTGATTGTGTGATCACTTATATTTTTTGTACATGTGATGCATTATATAATGTACCAAATGATCAGTATTTGTAGGCATTAACTTTGCAAGTTTTGCATGCCACATTGTTTTTGCTGCTTTCCAATGATGTCTTACACTCACAACTGTTAATCACATGGTACAAAATAACTCACCATGTGTACATAAAAAGGTGATCAAATTGAGACAGCCATGCACTGGCAGGCTAAAAAAATTGAGAGGTGTAGCCAAGGGCATCAACTCTCACAGTTTTGGCAGGGGCCTCAAGATTTTCGCCCGTCCGTCTCCCGGGAAAAATTTAAGATGACTGCCATAGATTACTGTAATTCTCCTGGGAGAATTTAATAGTATTCTAGTCTCTTTAGCCAAGAGGACAGTTAATTGTGAAGTTATATGTCAACTAGAACTTCCAATTCTTTCCTGGGAGAATTTCAGGAAATTTGGCCATTTCAAGGCAGTCTCCAAATTTTTGAAGTCCTGGGGTCGACGTCCCTGAGTAACGGCCTACTGGGAAGAGTTGTACAGTGTACTGTAAGATGACGTACTTACAAAAGACTAGAATTGTGCAGCATTTTAACCACTTCTGAAATGATCATTAACTTGTCACTAGGAATGTTCAGCCAGACATTAAAAGCCTGTAAGAAAGTAGAAGAAAACATATCTTAAAATGATGATACTTTAATTAAGCAAATGACTAGAATTTCCCCATATCCCAGCCCCTATTTTCTTAGCACTAACAATGTTGATTTTAGGCTTGCACTTTGCATTGCTTTGAATACTTGTCATTTGGATTCTAGCACAATATTACTGATCTATACTCCTTAAACAAAACAAGAAAAGTAACCGTGCTTAAGCGCTTATCCTCGCGGCTCAAAGCACTTTACATTAACGGATAACTCATCCTATAGAACCAGCTTTATAAACATGAGTGTGTGTTGGCATTGTGAGTTCTGTGACACTGAGGTTGGGCAACTTCTGACGGTCCTCATGGTTCTTTAACGTCCCTCTGGTTCCGGTTAGTGTAGTGTATGTGAGAGACGGGGCCTACGGTTTAACATCCTTATCCGAGAAGACGCGAAGGTCTAACCATTTTCAGATGTTAGAGCAAAGGCAGCAACTTCTCATCAATTATTAGAAAAGACCCTGAGTGTTGGCCCGGCCGGGGTTTGAACTCCCAACCTCCCGAACATAAGCCCGGCGATCTACCACTGCGCTAACCGGTCGTCGGAGAGCAAGAGCAAGCTGGACACCATTGGCCGACGCAGATTGAAATGTGTGTAATTTTCTATAAAAATAACTTCCCATCCAATCAGCGGCCAGTTTAAGCAGCCGATAAAGTTCTAGTTAAACTGCTTGAACAAAACCTGGTTGCCTCAACAAGGGCTTCGTCTTTGCATCTTGCATTCCTCCTAGTTCCAAAACCGGTCTCGCACATACATACATTAACTACCAAACAGTTCACTTAGAACTGTTGTTTATCATGGCCAATGACTTAAAAGAACCACTGCGGCCATGTTTTACACTCTGCAATATACAGACTTTGCTGGGTTTAACAGAGGTGCCAAAATTGGTGCAGCAGTTTATTAGCAGCATTTACACTGACTGGATTCTGGCAGTGCCAATAATTAATTCATTAATCTTAATTCATCATGGTTGACAGGCAGCATTAAAAGCAGGTTATGTATCATTTCATATAATGAGAGAGATTCAAGGGGAAGTGACAGAGAAGTAATACCGCTTTACCTAGCACCCCCTCCTACTCCTCAACACCCTTTTATGTATCGTATCTGCATGTTGCCAAGCCTTATGGGGCCTTATATAAGCTTACAGTATCTACCGGTAGCAATCAACTAAAATCTGTGGTTATTAAAGCTCATACAGTTCACAGAAATAATACCAAACCTGTATCAGTTTCTCTCGGACTTGTTTACCAGGCACTTGTAAAATATACCGATACGGTTCCACCAATATCTAAGGAGAAATAGAAAAACACTGATTGAGCAACATTGATCAAGGCATGCACACCTCTACCCGGCGTAACAAATCGATAGAAATCGATCATCGAAAACTGATCGATAAATCAATATTTGTCGATCAGATTAACCGATCATTATCAATTAATATCGGCAATCGATAAAAATCGATAGTCACAGCCATCCCCGCCAGATCGATAAAAATCGATATCACTTGATATCGAAAGTATAGCATAACACTGTTCCAAAGATAAAAGTTATTTAAATTTATTGTGTCTCGACCAAGAGTGCAGCAGACGAGCAGCAAACTATACCATGCTAGACAAAGATCCGAGAAGATTCTGGACTACCCATACCCTTGGGAGAGGCCGAAACTCTGCCCGCTAACGTTTGCGTTGTTTCTCGGGAAACTCAGATCTTTAATTCTTTGGACCTCGAGCCTCTGGTTTCCAGGGTGAAATTTCTTCTATTAGAGGCATCTTTTCAAAGAATATCGATACATTAATCAATCCTGTGCTTGTCGATACAAATCGATGAAAATCGATATAATTATTGAAAAATCGATAATCACAACAGAGCTAGCGATCAATTTTTATCGATTACCGATAAAATCAATCGATTAAAATCGATTAGTATCGACAAATATCGATTTTATTGGGGTATCGATTTATCGATTTGTTACGCCGGGACCTCTACAATGATCCTTCCACGACTGTTTCTTGATCTTTTGAAGTCAGGAAGTTGACGAAAATCTATCTTCATCATTGAATCAGCAGCTTAATCTTTGTAAATTTGCCAAGTTTTACGAATTTTTAGGTTCTCTTTTTAGTGGTGTGGATGGGGAATTTTCGTCTGACAATTTGCTGTCAGATTTCAAAAGATAAGAAACCGTGGAAGGGTTTTTTAGCATCAGTATTGTAGTTATTTCATCTCTTCAACTAACCTGTTCTTGGGCATCGTTAAAACTTTGGGCCATATTTAGAACTAAAATCTCCTTCACACGATTTCTAACCCACTTTCCTTAAGAATATAAATATTGCGGCCTAACTTAGGACAAGCAGGGAGTTGTGGGACAAGCTTCTTCGAACAAGAACGAAAACTTCGCGCTTTTCAACACGTTTGAAATCTCTGAAATCGCGGGCTCATATTGTCAAAAACCGGAAATGACGTTTCTATACACAGGGGCCCAAGCTTCCGGAAGTAAAGCTAGAATCAGTTTGTCGTGAAAATGCCAAGCGGTGAAAGTCTTTCATCCTTTTATAATAAGTGATTTTTGAAAGAAAAATCGAATACTGAGTCTGTTATGAGGCTAATGAACAGGTTCGGGGTGTGCAGTATAAACCATGTCACAAACAGGTCGAACCGCTGTGCATGTAGGCTCAGAACGTCAAAAAACGGAAATGACGTAAAATATTTGATTATTCCCATCGGATTTTAAAATGAACAAACCAGGGTTCACACATTGGCATATCAAACAATATAAACCTGGGGGCGTTTTGGACTGAAAAAAGTACTGTGATTTAGAACACAGAAAGTCGTTTCTTCATTTACACCTCGACAGGTAAGTTCACTGAACTAGAGCAATGTGACAGTCTTGTGAAGAAAACGAAAAAATTAAATATATTAAACTGGGGTTTGTCGAGCGAAATTGTGCGGAACTGTACAAGATGTAGATGCTTTTAATATTAAGATCAGGTGATAACCGTGATGTGAGATACAAAATGACCTTGATATTAATTCCGTGAAGGATACACAAAGCGGTTTATTATATTTACTTTGCTAATTCTTTGGTTAGCGAGCAAGATGTTTAGTCTTCCTTCACGACATTACCATGAAAATTAATACCCACTTGCATTGGTTGTAGAAGCGTTTGCAACTCATAAGGTTTCCGGAGAGCCATTTCGATTCGGTCGGCCTTTCGTTGATTTCGTTTTACCACGCGACAAAATGATGAGATGCCTAACCTGTTCAAATCTGCACTATACACAAATTCTTGCTTGGAATGTAAATATCCAAGAGTACTTGAGCTTCAGATTTGGGTAACTTCCGCTTTATTCATCTGTTCACTTTCACGAGTGAGGCTGCTGTGCTGGCGCTGTCTCTATATTCTGATTTTCCTATAAATCTTTGCATTATACTTTTACGAGTGAATAAAGATATTACTGTTGTTGTTCGTCATTTCGGTTTTCTCGGGGTCATGGTCAGTTGTTTGTACTTTGTTTATCTTATTCAGTTTGCCGTGTTTGCACACATGCAACAGCTTTTAGACATCTGACACGAGCTTATTTGCCCAAAAACATGCACCGAGATACCATATTTATACTAAACTGTCCATGTTCTTTACTTTAATATTTGTAATTTGAGTAGCAACCGGTCTGAGCTGGAGACAGCCTGTCGCCTCTTATATTTTTTCTGTTAAATAATAAGGAAACCCTTATCACTTCTTCCTGTCTCTATTTTGATTGTCAAATAAGAAAAAGAAATGGATTTTATATCATTAATTATTAACCAGTTATGGAACTCCTCGCTTGTGTCTAGCTTGGAAGCTGGTGGAAGAAAATCAATTGCAGTATAGCAGTATAGAGGCACCCCTGTGTCTCCAGCTCTCAACACGTTTAATTCATCGTTATTAAAGCAAACAATATTTTTTCTCTTTTTTTCCAAGAGCCTGAAAGACTCTTTTTAGTTTGCGAAGAATCAAGGCAGTAAAGGGACAACACCTTTTCACACACCGCGACATTTCGGTAGCATTCAACGAGCACCCTCCCTCCTGTAAAGCGCGTCTAAACGGCATATTTTGTAATAATCTCTATATATGCATCTAATTGAGTGCTCGTAATGGAAATAGTAATTTATTTTTCGATCTACTTTCTTTAGGAAGACTTCGTAATCGACTAAAAACAAGAGTATCTGGTGTCGCCTCGACTCCATGAAAAAGTCCCAGTGAGTTTAGCGACGCTTTGAAGTTTTCGGGGATAAAATTACGTAGCACTATACAACATGACTGTGCGGCTCTTCTTCAAGGAAGTCCAAAAAACACAGACCCGATGCGGAAGCTGGTTATTTCTCATCTCTCTGCTCTTCTGGACAATCATGCTAGTTTATCTTTCCGGTTACGTATTCAGCATCGACGACGACAAATTCGACTGCGAGTCGGCAAAAAGCGAGTTCACGAGCAGCACCCGAAAGAACGCCGAATGCTACGAGGAATACTCGGAAGAGTACAACTCGCCAATAAATCTCAGCACGTTTGCGGTAATCAATGGCGTGGTTCTGATCATGGCTTGGGGACTATATTTGATATGTGCGTTTGGTAAGCTACCTCATGACAGCCACGAAGATGAGAACCCACGTCGCCCAGACCCCAAGCTATATAGACCCTGCGTGTACCAGCTTACATTTAGGACCTTGTACCTGATTGTCATGATGGGAGCTTTGCTGGGCCTTTTTCCGTTCGAGTTTCCAGGAACGTTTAACTGCTCGCTGAATGGCACAGTATACAAATGCTTGGATGATTTAGGTGACGAGAAGAGTAACTCAAGAATGGTGATTCTTGTGTACGATGGACTGTTTGGGCTATTTGCGTTTTGGGAACTGTTTTATGTGTTATGTCGTTGACCCAAGAGATTGAGAGAACTATGTTTGAGCATGATTATGAAGGACGGAATCAACAACCATTTTTCGCCGCAGTACAGAAAGTATCATTTCCATTATTTCATTCAAATTAGGCTTCTGATTGGTTGAGCGACTTATGCTATGCCATCAATGACGTCAAAGATTGGATAAGTTGAAAAGTTTCTGCACATGTGACTTCACGCGCTTGTAGGCAGACTGGCGGCAAACTGCCATCCTCGCGCGCCAGGGTCCTTCCCTCACCTCCCCCCAGGGGACAGAGGATCATGCGCACTAACGAAAAAACCCAAGTTACTATCAGCTGGGCTCACATATGTCCCCTGGGGGGTGAGGGAAGGACCCTGGCGCGCGAGGATGACAAACTGCCTGCTCTCTCAGAGAACTGAAGCGGGAAAATTTCGCCAAAAGAGTGCCGTTTTGCCGACGTTGCAAAACTTCCTTATTAGGAAATTCCCCCTTACCTTATTTGGAAGGTCTGTAAGTACTTTTCCTCGTATCTTAGCGAAAAAAGCAGGAAAATTGACCAAAACTTGCAGATACTCGAGAAACATCCTTCTCTTGGTCGCCATTTTGTTTTTACCCCCCGCCGAGGGGCCTGAGTCACGTTTTGGACACCACAGGCTACCCGCGCGGAATTGCCATAAAAACGACAGCACTTTCTTGATATTGAAGCGGAAAAAGTGGCGAGAATTCAAACCCCGTGAATATGATAAATAATAAAACAATTTTACTGTAAAATAAAACAATGAATGAATTCAGCTTCCGTAAATTTTCCATATCCTCACAGCTGAATGCATTTTAATTAAAATTGCTAATAATTAGATTTGGCAGTGTGGACGGCAATTAGTGGAACTTTTTTATATTACAATTTTTATTTGCTCGTGCAGATGCGAAATATATTTCTTGGCTGGCGTACTTTGCTAGTCTTCGTTGGCAAATCAAATTTCCCCATATAAGAAAATTTGCTTTGTGCAGTGGACGACTGTCAAATAAATTTTGTGATATATTTATGACGCAACTAGTTGTTTCCAAGCCCATTCTCGTACCCAGAGCTCCCCAGCTCGCAGGGGAGGCTCTGGTGACATCCATTTGAGGTCCTTCGCTGATTGGCTGATTTTGAACGTTGGAGCATGCGCAGAAAGGTGTTTCTCCCTCTGTATCAAATCTCGCGCATGCGTCAATGGCTGTCACCAGAGCCTCCCCCGCGAGGTGACGAGCCGGGGAGCTCTGGGTTCGAGAATGTTTCCAAGCCCCTTTAAAGCACTTGCGCGGTCACGTCTACATCGATCCGCATCGATGTTGCAAGTTCTTTTTTTTATTTTTTTATTAATGAAGAACCTATTACAAATTTTAGGCTAAGCAGGTTCTTATATAAAGGGTGTATAACAAGGAAAATTTAGCCTTAAATTCTAAATTCTTAATTCACAATTCCACTTATAATATCTTGATACTGCTACTACCAGAATCCTATTCGAATTCGTTTTGTTATTCAAACGTTTGAGCTCCTTTGGGAGCTGCAAGATAATGGTGTTAATGAGGCAAACAAAAGCGAACTACGAAACGGATTCTGGTAGTAATCAAGCTGTTATAAGGGGAATTGTGAATTGTGGGTTTTAACTGTATGCTCGGTGTTTAGATACATAAATTATAGCTCTTATAAAACTTTTCAAAACAGTTCACAAAATACCATATACGGTACCGTTTCGCTTGACGGGGCCCAATTGTTTTATAATTAAAAACAATATAATGTTTATTTTATACACTTCAAAAGCTTTTAAATTATGTATGACACATGCCTAACTTAAAAGGAAACGAAATGACATTTATTAAGACAAAAGACCCCTTGAAACTTTCCCCATACCTTAAGCGCTATTTCAAATAGGGACGGATTTAGGGGGGCCTAGGAGGCGAATTTAGGTTAAAATGTAAGTGAACATTTTGTTTTAGTTACATTCTTTGCTTGCAACACGGCCGTCAGTGACGTCACGTGCAAGAAGAATACGAAACGCTTTTGGGCAGTAAAATAGCCTAGATGACTATAATCCAAATACAAATTTACAATAATATCGACTAGATATTTTGATTAACGTTTATTTAAGATTATTCAATGTATAAAATTAATTTGGCCTTCTGGAATTTGTGTTATTAACTGTTTTAATTCATTATACAATGAAATGAAGATATTTTGATCAACGTTTTTTGAAATCGATTATTCAATAAATATCACGTTGTGCTTTAGCTTGAAAAAAGCTCATGAGGCAGCGGTATTTCACTGGCGCTTGTGGAGCCATTTTTGCCCTTCTATCAAAACGTGTTCTTCTAGGATCGAGACCGGCTTCTATATTCCGTCTTCCATTGTGGTACATCCCTAACCCAACTCCTTCGCTTTTCAACAAGTGACCGTCTCTCCTCAGGAGTTAGTTTCTGAATCGATAAATAAATAATGGCAATTTAGAATCGTTAGGGGTGGACCATTAGAAACTGGGGGAGGGGGGAGGTGGCAATTCCCGAAAAAAATTCGAGCAAGGCCAATCCTTCAAAACAAATCTCTTGCAGAAAAAAAAAACATGCGCAAAAAAAATTGAAACCCCTCCCCCAATAAGTAAAAGGGAGCGTATAATCATAGACAAAATCAGCTAGTTAAAAGGTGTGTACATCTTGTTGTCACCTAATAATATTTAGATCAGTTGATTATTCCTTTGGGTGGATACTTTTGTAGTCTGCACACATCGTGCACTTGGTCGAGTGGAAAAAAATTGACAATTACTGAAAATAAGTCACATTTCACTACAACATTTTCTGTGATTCAAGTGACTCTACACGCTTTTTCATAAGTGACTTGCATTTAAAAATTCTTCAAAATAATTTCTCACATGGTACAAGCTAGAGAGACTCTTGAGTAGTGGACCCCTTGTTTATGAGGAAATGCCTTACCATTTTAGCAAATGCCAGACCACGGTATTCGATATATTAAAAATAAAGAGGTTCAGGGGAACAAATTATTTATTTTTCGATGCCTATGGAATTTCTTTTGTTTTATTTTAATTGGTCTGCCCGATAATACACGAAAATACACCAAATATGTACTTATCTGTCACTGTTAAAGGGTTATTTAACAAACCTAGACGATTATTTTGCTCATTTCCTGTGCTGTTTTGAATACCTTTTTAAAAGCTATCTAAATTATAATCCTAAAATTGTGGCACCTTTTAAAGATTATAAGAGATACGGTGCGGAAGTGTATGAAACTTACCAGTCTTTTAAAAGGGCCGCCTGGATTGCAATGCTCATTGTATTTACAAGGTGATTCGAACCCTTCTGTTTCTTGCCAAAGATTTAGACTTAAAATAAACATGAGACAAGCGATGCGAACGCGTCTCATTTCCATCGTAAAAAATCCTATTTTATGTGCAGCGACTAGTTAGATGCCTCAAACGTGAAGAAATCGCGGAATTTAGAATTCCTCCAGCCTCTGCAGTTTTTTATAGTAACATTTCCAGGTGTTTTACAACAAAATCCATTGTTTCGTTATGCGCGTCTTTACGTTCCAGTTTTTGTTTTGTTTCTTTCTGTCAGTCAAACCCTCTAAGCCAATCACGTCCTTGCCCTGTTGCAGTCGAGAGGCTTTCTGCCGCGATGAAACCCACTCGACTGCACTTGGCGAAACCTGGACAAGGAGCTGATTGGTTTAGATAGTTTGACTGGCGGGAAAGATGATGCTACATAATTATCGCAACGTCACTTAATAGATAAATTTGACTATGTTATACTATAATTATCGAAGTTAAATTTGACTCCGCGGTCTTTTTATAACGTGCTAATTCAAATTGATAAATTTGACTCCCGGGGGTGACTCCCATATTTTTGGGTCGGGGATGATCGTCGTATCTTTTAGGGGTTAAAATCTCGGGGTTTGGTCTCTTTTAGGGGTGATCTTGCTCTTCAATAAAATTTTAGGGAGATTAGCATCTTTTAGGGCCGAAATAAGTGTCCAAATTGTTTTGTCTCCTGATGGTGCTTCTAAAAACCGTGTAAGAAAGAGAGATTTCTCCGATGAGAAGACGATTTAGACATCAATTTAAAGGCAGCATTTATCTATCATCTATCTATTTGAGCCACTCCCCGACGATCATCCGCGACCAAAAAATATGGGAGTCTCCTCTTTTATATGACGCTCCTTATAGATATAAACTTTAGAACAAAGCCTTTTCGCAGCTGGTGTGGTTAATGAATTTTTAGTGGCGCCATGTACAAAGAGATCTCCTCGGCTTGGGAGTAATGTTTTCCCATTTCAGATACGTGGAATTCCCATGAGTATTCTTTCTTTCTTTTCCTGCTACGCACCGATATGGAAGAATCCAAAACTAAGACAAATTATTCAAATGAATGGCACGTGAACTGAAATGGGAAAACATTACGCCCAAGCCACGAGAGGTCTATTTTAAAGAAGGAAATTCAATAATACATTTTAAGGACGCTAAAATAATTTTAATGTAAAATTTTACGAACTTTGACGAACTTTTCAGTCTTTGGTGTCAGCTAAAACACAGTATAGAACTTTGACTAAATAAGACACTATTCAAATCGGCCGAAAACATTCCACGGGCACTGAGAAGCACGGAAACCACTAAAATGTGAGCTATGCTCACCTAGAACACAATAAAAGAGCGAGCAATCCTATTGCTCACTCTCTTCTCGCATTTTGCGAGTGCTGGCCGGATTTGCTGGTGTTTTGTTCCTGTGACATGGCTCAAGTTCCCGTCCGCCCCGCCACCCCGTTGTGCCCCAACACCTGTTCTTGGTTCTTGCTGTACCAACCGCGTCAGTTCAGCCCCAGCCGTTCCTCCAGCTCCTGTTGTTCCAGCGCTGGCTCAAGCCAACCAGCCACTTAGAGCAGACCACACGTAGACTTTACCTTGAGTCCTTGGTGGTTAAGTGGCCGATTTACTCTGTCTATCTTTGCACATTTTGCTGTAGCCACTCGGGCTTCGCAAGTGTTTAATTGGTTGTATACTGGACTTCGGTTCGGTACGAAAAATTAGCTTGTGTTTATTATGGCCATTCGGGCCGGGCACGATTCACTGGAAGCATATTTCAGGTGCCCTGTAGGAGTTCAATTGGTTGTATACTGAACTTCGGTTCGGTACGAAAAATTAGCTAGTGTTTATTATGGCCATTCGGGCCGGGCACGATTCACTGGAAGCATATTTCAGGTGCCCTGTAGGAGTTCAATTGGTTGTATACTGGACTTCGGTTCGGTACGAAAAATTAGCTGGTGTTTATTATGGCCATTCGGGCCGGGCACGATTCACTGGAAGCATATTTCAGGTGCCCTGTAGGAGTTCAATTGGTTGTATACTGAACTTCGGTTCGGTACGAAAAATTAGCTAGTGTTTATTATGGCCATTCGGGCCGGGCACGATTCACTGGAAGCATATTTCAGGTGCCCTGTAGGAGTTCAATTGGTTGTATACTGGACTTCGGTTCGGTACGAAAAATTAGCTGGTGTTTATTATGGCCATTCGGGCCGGGCACGATTCACTGGAAGCATATTTCAGGTGCCCTGTAGGAATTTAATTGGTTGTATACTGGACTTCGGTTCGGTACGAAAAATTAGCTAGTGTTTATTATGGCCATTCGGGCCGGGCACGATTACTGGAAGCAGATTTCAGGTGCCCTGTAGGAATTTAATTGGTTGTATACTGGACTTCGGTTCGGTACGAAAAATTAGCTAGTGTTTATTATGGCCATTCGGGCCGGGCACGATTACTGGAAGCATATTTCAGGTGCCCTGTAGGAATTTAATTGGTTGTATACTGGACTTCGGTTCGGTACGAAAAATTAGCTAGTGTTTATTATGGCCATTCGGGCCGGGCACGATTACTGGAAGCATATTTCAGGTGCCCTGTAGGAATTTAGTTGGTTGTATACTAGACTTCGGTTCGGTACGAACTTTCTCTTGTTTATTATGGCCATTCGAGCCGCGGGTACGATTCATGGGAAGCATAGTTTCAGGTGCCCTGTGTTTATTTGGCCTTATATGGACCTCGGTTCGGTAGGGACACTGTTGTCTGTTTAGTGCCATTCGAGCCGGGCACATGACAATATAGTAATGGGAAAAAGAAAAGACAAGAGTGGAATCTGTGATTTTACTTGTGGAATTGTCATCGCATAATTGCGTAATAAGGAAAAAAAAAGGCATGAAAGAGAAAAACGTAAGCTTTGGGTGATTTAGGGTTCACAGTCCCAGGGTCATCTAAGGCCCTTCGTGCTCGACTCTTGCAGTTGCGCCGGGACTGCGTTCTCCTACTGATCCCAGGGAGTGTCGCTCAACTCTACAGGCTTCGTTGTTTTCTCTTCTATACTGGACGATTAGCCGCCAATCAAGCGATGACGTACACAATATTTCGTCCTTCCAGAATGGGAAGGGGTTGAAAGATTTAATCGAAACGGCGGCCTATCAGGTATCTCGAAACGGTGAATTGGGTGACGCTCCCGGGACCAGCTCGGGGGAACCAGTCCTGGCTGATTCTGCTCTTGGTTCCGTGCGGGAGAAGTCTATCCGAGATTGTAGATGAGTAACACCCGGTAGCGGAAACTGTCTCGAGAGAGGTTCATGATCTCAATTTAGTCATTTGTGTTAGCTTTCCCCCTTGTGAGAACAATAAGAAGCTCCAGTCAGACGCACAAATGACATGTACAGTGACGGGCGCCGTGCTGTGCTCTTACACAAATTATGCTGTATACCTCCTATTGATACTGTATACGGGGTATGGTGACAGTATTGGGGAATGAGTAGAGGGTGATAAGATATGGATGAGATATGGGGGAGCCATATGGCTCAAATATTCCCTTGGGGCAAGGGCTGGGCGCGGGGTGCCGCCGGATGTGGGTGCATTGGACAGTGGAGTGATCCACACCATTGCTCAGGTTACTGGACAATGGAGTCTGTTGTTCCCATCTCTAAATCAGTGATCCGTGGAACAAAGGCCGGTTTGGATATAATACTATTCAAATCGGCCGAAAACATTCCACGGGCACTGAGAAGCACGGAAACCACTAAAATGTGAGCTATGCTCACCTAGAACACAATAAAAGAGCGAGCAATCCTATTGCTCACTCTCTTCTCGCATTTTGCGAGTGCTGGCCGGATTTGCTGGTGTTTTGAGACGACATGAATGAATGGAAAGTGAGAGGTGGGGTGGGCTATAGCTTTGGGGTATGACGCTCCATTTAGAGACCCGCCCACCCAGCCCCCATTTTGGTATTGTATCCACACTGGCCTTTGCTACGGATCCACACCATTGCTCAGGTTACTGGACAATGGAGTCTGTTGTTCCCATCTCTAAATCAGTGATCCGTGGAACAAAGGCCGGTTTGGATATAATACTAATGGCGTCTTTATTTTTTTCCTGGCGTTCCTCGATTTTCAACTCGAAGTCAATCTAAAATCGATGAAGTCACATTAGCAGCGAGTGCATAATGTTTTCATTACGAAGATCCTAAACTTATTCCTAAGTGGGAAATTTTACATTTTGAAGTTCTGAATACGCGTTTGATAGCAGGGTGATAAGGGATTTTAAAACTCTTTGCGAAAGTTACACATTTTATTATACACAGTTAAAACAATCAGTGAAGTCACAAACATAGTTCTTGGAATTGCCACCGTTTTTATATGTTGCCGTGTGTGGATTGCCTGACTTTGAAAAGTGGGTTTTCTCCTCTACTCTTTTAAACGTCAAGAGTCATGGAGCGTTTCGAACGCAGATGGGGTGGGGGATTATTCCACACCATCGCTCCGCTATAACTGAATGTTTTTTCAATAAAAAAATATGCGCGGCTTTGTTAAGGCCAGTTTATCATCAGCGTCTCTGAAATCGTAGTAATTTTCCCAACAGTATAGAAAGTATGATAAATTTTAATAGTTATGATGAATAAGGAAGTTTGTAAATTCTAATCTAATATCAGTCATTGTGTATGTATAGCCATTTTCTTGAAAACACAAGTATTAAAGGGCTAACGCAGGTGTGTTATTAAATTTATCTTTTATAATACTATTTTATATAGTGGTGCAAAAAACAAAGTACAGGTGGCTTCGATCTGTTCGAGGAGTACATGTACTCCTTTGTCTACACGAATACAGAAGTGGAAGGAAGTTTGAAGAGCAATTCAATCAACCACTTCACAAACACCCAGCAGGGGTATACCTAGGCATTTCTCACCTTTAAGCCCGCTGTCAAAATTTGTTGGCATATGCTAACCAAAAAAAGAACAATGTAAAAAGTAGCTTTGTGTGGACTCAATTCAATGCAACCGTCTTAGAAACTGCCTCTCAATCGCTACAAAACTTGAACTAGTTATTTTACCTCAGTCCTTAAAAAAATCATCAAACATTTGTTAAGCCCGAGCTTAACGGGCTTTAAAGGCAGCTACGCGCCTGTCCAGTACCTTAAATATATCGCAAAACACGGCAACAACAAAACGAATGATGTTTGCCAATTCCACCCGGGAATAAAATATAGAGAATAAAAATTGCCAGCTTACAGCTGTTTTGAGTATTCTGCGAATTCTTGAGATCGATTTCCAACCGTCAAACCGCTTTCTGGCTTCCGTCAATCAAACTTTGAAGCTCTTTGGAATACACAGAATTCAGTTATTCGCCATCCTAGTGAAAAACCCCAACACACAGAATCTTTTACTATCTTTTCCTAAATAAATGGCCCAACTAACGGTCGGCTAAGACTCAAATTAGACCCGAGAGTTTGATATTGGAAGTCGAACGCGAGAGTTTGCAGAATACTCAAAACAGCTGTAAGCGAGCAACGCAAGAGAAGGGAGATGTCGACTCAACTCCAAGCGGAGCCTCGCCTCTCAAGAGGATCTTATTAAACTGAACTACTCTTAACTTTATGCTAACGAGCCATTGCATTAACAGCCACCATATGCCGTTAATTTGTGCTATGGACTTTGTAATAAAGGCAGCAAAATAAAATATCAGCAACGTAAATTTCGAAACTAGTTTTTGTTGTTGTTGTTGTTGTTGTCGCTTTCAATTTCAAACGCGGAGTTCTGTAAATGAAACAGAAACGAACCTCAAGAGGTGGAGTTAATATCGACTTTTTACTTCCCTTTAATACGTAAGACCGTCCTAAAATAATGAGCTGATAGTTCTGAGTTCGTTTAGCTATTTAGCTTCCTGAAACCAAGGCAAATTGCCTTTCATTTCTACTCTTCTCATAAACCGCGCGAGAAGAACAACAGGAGACACGGTTGGAATGTGACATTGCCGATTGCTTGGTGGACAGCGTGCAATTAATATTTTATTACTAATAATCAAATACGTTACAATTATTACAGTGAACCTACTCTAAATGCTAAGAAATACTCCCGGGAAATACTCCCGGGAATTGCCCGGCGTAAAAACAACTGGGATAAAACCCTTCGGGAGAAAACACCCAGTGGAAACGTACCCGCCCGGAGCGAATACAATCTACAACTCTGAGGGCTAGAGATATGTAATTGCTAAAGCCCGGTGCACACTAGCGACATAACGACATAAGGACGTTATGTTGCAACGACAAAAGCACGGGAAAATAACTGAAATAATCAATATTTTCCACGGATTATCATTCGATTACTTCACCAAAGCAATTTTATGTTATTTTTTGTGGACTTCAACGTTTTGAAACCACTAAATTTTGTTCGCGTGATATTTTCCTTATGTCGTTATGTCGCAAGTGTGCACCAGGCTTAAGCAGAAAGCAATTGAAAATATTCGGTTAACGAATAAACAATACTAGCTGATGCCCGTGAAAAATTCACGGAGTGGAAGGGGGAAATTTATCTTACTTATATTATTCTCTTAAAACAAATGGAAAAGGGTTTCCTGTAATCTACGGATCACCGACTGGCGCTTCTAGCTTTGGCCCCAGCACCACTGGAGTGTTGAGAAAGATCCCTACCAAAGTCAGCACGGCCGTGATCACATAGATAATCAGGAACAACCTGTATAGAAACAAGTTAAATAGGATACCATCAGTGAAACAATTTAGCCGAGGAAAGGGCCCTTCCTGAGGGCCTCTATGAGACCATCAAACTTTCAGTGAATGAAGTATTGAATGAATAATTAACAAATGGGAGTTTCCATGGTAACAGGTCACTTTCTAACGCAAGAAACGAACATGTTGTCGAACCACTCGTCTGTGAAATAAATTCGCAATTTACCCACTATTATTTATATTGTCATTAAAATTTCGGCGTCGCGTAATTTCGAAATATGCACTATAATGGTAAAGAGAACTGACTCGCGGTGTTTTCATGGGCTGGCTGTTGCTCAAGAGACAGGTCGTTGGCCGAAACAAACATGGCGACGCTCAAGAATATATGTCCCGTCAAATAACTTTTCGTTATTACAAACGTCTCGACATTTCGGGTGAAAAAAGGCAAGAAGTAGTATCAGAATGATAAATATAACAAAAACAAACTTTTCGCTCCCGGGAATTCTCATAGAACACAGGGAATTTCTGCAGAATTTCTGCTAAATTTCCCAAGGAACAAGCATGGAAAGTGTTCGGGATTCACATGGATAGCCATGGGAAATTCGAACACTTCCCATTCCTGTACCACCGGAAATTCGGTTTTCCCATGGATGGCTTTCTGCAGAAATTCCCTGTGGAAACACGCCCCTGGTACCTGTTTATGACAAGTGCGGTGATTTGCCATTCTTCGGCAACCCTCTCTTCCTCTTGCTTTTGTAACACGCGGTTTGCCATCACACTTAACCCGCTAGGCCCGCTGGAAAGCCGTCGGTGGAGCTCAGTGTCATGGGAACCTTCCATAGTGGTGGTTTGTCCCGAGGTGGCTGAAAATGCAACGAACGAGAAATTTCTTGCTGATGATGAGTAAAGAAATCTCAGAATGAATCATTATAAGGTTGCAACAAAGCTACAAGAATCAGCCAAATATGCTTGTCTTCATTTTTCTTTTCAAAGGGTCCGTCGAGCCAATCATTCGCGATTCTTCCTTTTCAAACTCGTTAAAAGAATTCATCAAGCCTAAAGCAAAAAAAAAAATCACAAGCGAGAAGGAGGTTTGAATACGCGATATTACTTTGCATAGACTTTTGAGATTCTATTTTTCCTTTAATTTTCACTGCATTAAATGATACGTTTGAGAAGCTATGTCTAAAACCGACTCGGCTTTGCCTTGTTTTTCCAACCCACTTCTCGGTGTTTGGAAATCGTGATAAAACACGCTGTCTCGTGTTTGATATACTACTTGATCACTTACCTGTCTCGGCATCAGACGGCCGTTCGTTGGGCTCCCCATGCTTGATTTTATCCGGCACTGGGTAGCGAATAACGCTTGCAATATAACCCAGGATATATGTCTGTTAAAGATTACAATTGCGCTTAAAGAACCTGTGTCAAATGGGCTTGACAGATAGCTTCGTAGCCCTTAAGTCTATGCTAATGAAGTAGCGGTAATAGTGAACTCAATCCGTTTAAATCTCATGGAATTTCGATCCATCCTTTGGTCTAAAACTGGTTTAAACAATATGTAGTCATAGAACAACAAACTAATGGTGTTATATTTTGAAAGTTTCTTACTGTATTAAATGAACGCAACAGCCAGATCATAACATTGTCATATCCATCGGATGTTATGACAGAAAGAGTGCCAGAATATACTAGGGAGATTTATAGCGGAGCTCCCGCGCGGCGCGAAGCGTGGCATGACGTCATCAGTGTGGTCATCAAAACTATAAAAGTCGATACCTCGATGATAGAGCAATGTACTAATTCGAGCTCCGCTTTTAGGCAGTGCCTAAATCTATATACTAAACAGGACGTTGTCTTGAGGACGTGGACGCGTGCGCTCACGAATGGCTGCGCGCGGAATCTATCAACCAATAAAACACAACCCCACGACCACGTCCTCTACATCACGTCCTGTTTGTAAAACTCCCTACTGACAAGTTAGCGCCGTCCGCAGATTTCCTGAGTACTCTCTCAGCCGACATAATACCACAGTAATCACAACTCCATTGACGAGATCGATGAAAAATATTTTATTGAGTCTTACCCTTATCCACCGCGGAACTTGTCCAAACGAACTGTCATAGTGGTGGAAACGGAGAACCCAGCACGTCAGGGCGAGGCTGCAGGCCACTTCGATTATCACTACGGAGTAGTATCTGTACGTATATCAATGATAGTCTAAGCATCGATATACACTACTTTCTGAAATACACATGCGCGCCGCTACAATGGTGCAGCTTGTGCACCAGTTAGTCACTGTTACCGACAGTGGGCGTCTACCACCCAGCTTAACGATAGACGATTATTTACCCAACTACAACAACTTTGTGAAGCCTCCTTTAATGAGCTGATACAAAAGTAAAAAGCTTTTTGTAACTCGGAATTTTCTAGGCCTACAAAATGGCGGCAGAACAGTGACTTCACAAAATGTGCAGGATTGAAACTCGAAATTTGTTGTAGAGCGCGTTTCATATGAATTTTGAAAATTTTGTATTTGCGTTTACTTTGCATTCTCACTGGTCGCTCATTTCCAATCATATTTCAACTAAACGCAGCTGTGTATTTAGCGAGCACGTGCTCACCGCGTGATAGGGTTCTAACTTGACTTTGCTAATAAAGAAACCAGTCAATTGCTCACCGCGCTTGGCAGGGAAACCATTAAGCAGCAACCCCCCTAAGTTTTACGTCCGCCATTTTTGATTGGGCTTCCGCCCAGGCCTTTAAGATACCTGAGTTGGTCTTAAGCTACGGCTAAACCAGGACACATGTAGTGCGCAACATTTGTATCCAGGAAACATCGTACGCGTGTGTCGGACACATGAAATGTTTCTTGTCTTGCAAATAAACATTTCTTTGTGTCCCGGCTTCAAAATTTGTTGCGCGCAACAATGTTTCTCGCGTGGCTAAATTGGGAAACGTGAAGGAAACATGTGTCCGGCTACAATGTTGCGCGCTATGTGTGTCCTAGTTTAACCAGGGCTTTAATGTAGTGAATTAAAATTCGCTCATGAAGTGAGAAGAACTTACTTGCCTACCAACGGGACCACTTCCGATGTCTGTGGAATGTGCGTCGTGGCCAAAAGAAGAAACACCGTCAAAGCCAATAGGAGAGTAACACCAACAACCATGCGCTCGCCACTCTCAGGGGGTAGGGTAAATAGTACTAGCGCCAGCAGTGACGTCAGCATGCATGGCGTCAGCAGGTACACGAAGTAATAGAACACGTGACGCCGTATGTGGATGACGTAACGAATGGCGGCTTTTGACACTAGGGAGGAGTGGGTGGGTTTCGAGGAGGATCTGAGGGTGTAGACATGCTCTAAGTGCCATTCGGTGCTCTCTAGGAATAAGGCATGCACGAGTTACCGATTTTGGGAGCATATTTTTGGAGCACCTCGTTAAAGAGCCTGTGTCAGCCGCCATTTTGACAGCATAGCATACCAAGTCGGAGAAAGCATCCATTTCCATCTGCTGATTTAGAGAATATAGAGCTGTGTTCTAGATTGAATTTGGTCAAATCTGAATTTGGTCAAATCTGTTCTTAGATGTGTATTAAGAGATTTCTACACGTAATTCGTCTTCTAATATTAAATGAAAACAATGACAACAACAATAACAATGGAGTGGCTGGCAAGGACTCTTTAAGAGCTTATCACATATTCAAGTGTACTACTGCAAGCTAAAGCCATGTGGGACACTTGCGCAAGTTAAATAAGCAATTCAGATGATTGATGATAATCGTTAATTCGAAGACAAGTAAGATTAGGAATAGTCATCGTTCGAGATCATGTTGGGCATAAATACCGGTATAATTCTGTAAGACATCAGCATCCAGTGGCACTAACAACACGTGAAGTCGACTGCTCGTCCAAGACGAGAACTTCAGCTCACAAAACTGCTCGTCAAACGGGAAGGAGAGGACGTCCATCTTACATGAGCTCTTCAGTATCACCGGGGCAAGCCAGCGGACTGTCCCATTTGAGGAGACGAGAACAGGGTTGCCGTGGTTGACGGGCTTTCCCATGGTACCTCTGTCAGCGCTGGGAAGAAGGCAGTAGCTTCAAAACTCAGAGCGGAAATTAGATCTCTGTCTCCTCACGACGTAGTTTGATAAACTCAAGAAATTTGCATGCAAGAGAGAAAAAAAAAACGCGATAAAAACTTGTAATAGTAGAGACACAGGAGACCGGCAAGCCGACCTCTATCCTTGTTCGCCTAAGATTCTCTGGATGTAATTATCGTTGCGTTCAGCATTTCTGATGCAATAAATCATGTAAACCAAAACAACGCAATGCATTATGGGCAGGGTGAATCGGCGTCTTTTATTTTCGATCTGTTTGTGCGAGAAACATTTCTGATTTCTTGAATATTTCCCGCCTAAATTGAAAAGAGACACTTTGATCAGCTGAAAAACATGAGGAAGTTGTGTCCTTACTTGTTAAGAAGCACAATATCGGGCACCCATATCTTATTATCTTTGAGGACCACTTCATCTATGTTCCCATACTGGGACTCATTCCACTGTAAGCTATGGTCCCTCCATATCTACAATCACAGCCATGCCAACAACGCATTAAGGAGGCTCGAAGTAATTTTTGTGTGATGGTACACTGGTAAGTTGACTGCAGTTTTAGCCGACCTCTATCCTTGTTCGCCTAAGATTCTCTGGATGTAATTATCGTTGCGTTCAGCATTTCTGATGCAATAAATCATGTAAACCAAAACAACGCAATGCATTATGGGCAGGGTGAATCGGCGTCTTTTATTTTCGATCTGTTTGTGCGAGAAACATTTCTGATTTCTTGAATATTTCCCGCCTAAATTGAAAAGAGACACTTTGATCAGCTGAAAAACATGAGGAAGTTGTGTCCTTACTTGTTAAGAAGCACAATATCGGGCACCCATATCTTATTATCTTTGAGGACCACTTCATCTATGTTCCCATACTGGGACTCATTCCACTGTAAGCTATGGTCCCTCCATATCTACAATCACAGCTATGCCAACAACGCATTAAGGAGGCTCGAAGTAATTTTTGTGTGATGGTACACTGGTAAGTTGACTGCAGTTTTAGCCTCTTCCGCAGGCATGTCCCTTGGCATATTTTAAATGTAAATGAAGTGGATTTCCTGTGGTGGGAGAATCAAGGACGCGGTAGGCTGGGTAGGACACTGGAATGAGATGGTCTATCTCGTTTCGTATTTCCTTCCGCTCGTCCCTAGGCTCCCATTCCATTTGACATAATAACACAGGAAGCCCAATCTCGAGAATCGGTCTCGAGAATCGAACCGAAAATAGCCGTGCACAAGACGCCTGCGGAGGGGGCTATTGCAGTTTACTTTCCTGTGGTTCTATCTTTCAACCTGAAGTTCCCATATAGTGATACTGATGAGTTTGTGTTGCAAATACACCACAGCTTCTGACGAAAAACGAATCCGTAGCAACGCAAGACACCCGTAAATATACCAACGAACGCTCAAGTCTCGCCAAATGATCATAGAGCAGATTTCAGATGAATGTCGAAAACTAAACGCGCAGTAAATACACTTAGCGAACCAGAAACGAAGCAAACTTAACAGCAAACCAATCAGGGGACGAAGTAAGTACGACTTATGTTTAGTCGTCCGCAAAGAAAAAATACGCACGCACGCTGACGATAGCAATAACCTACGGACACCTGAAAATTCCAGAGGGGGGGGGGGGGGTCTGTCTAAGCTGTGGAAAAGGGGTGTGTGTTTAGGCAACCTGGAAATTTCAAGTGCGGGGGTTGTTCAAATTCCAGGGGAGAGGGGTGTTCAGGAGCCGTGGACCCCCGGCGTGGAAAAAAATGCGATCAGCCAACAAGAGTCGCTGTGTCTTGGTTTTTCTTGCATTTGGATTGGTTGGCCTTTAACAAAGCCCTAAGGCCTCGACCAATAGAAACGTGTAGAAAACGCGTCTTACTTATCTTCGACAGTCATCTGAAATCCGCTCTATCAAAGAAACAAGGAATGACTCAATAACTGTTCGTTATTCATAATTTGACAAATTATCTGTTAAGTATTGTAAATATCAGTATTGTCTCTGACCTCCACTGCAATTCAGCCAATGCTGCTATGTGGCTCAATAAACATATATTATTATTATTATTATTATTATTATTACTATGGATAACAACACACCTGCTCGATGTAAACGCTGGAAACAACAATCTGTTTCTTAGCATTCTGAAAGGAAACCAGAGGAGAAATCCACATTAGCGACACCACCATGAAGAATTAACCCAAGGAGGTTTTTCCTTTACCTCCTTGGCCAAATGAAACGCAACTTTCCGCAAGCACGGAAGTGCAAAGTGATTATGCATTACTCAGTCATCTAAATCTACTCTAATTCTTGATCCTGTGGTCATTAAAACTTGTGATCCCTGATTCCAGACCTGAAACAACTTCTATCTTTTTATCCCTTAGCCCGCTCCTTGGAGCCCTGAGCCCGGTCATATTTTGGGCTTTATCCCTGAGCTAATGTACCATGTTACAAGGCTGTAAGTCTAGCAAGCTTACCAGCTCGAATATGTGGTCCAATCTGATGGCGAAGTCGATCACAGTAGGAAAAGTGAAGTTCCGCGTGGGCCTGACACTTTTGTGATGTTTAGACAGCAACGAGTTGACCAATGGTCGCTCCATGTTTAGCTGACATGCGCACAACGTCACCCCTGTCGTAGTTGAGAGCATTTTCTCAGGAATACACATGCGCAACAAATTCGGCTTTAGGACTGGTCAACAAGCATTCTGTATCCATAGCTCCCCGTCTCCTCACCTCTCGGGGGAGCTGGTGACATCTATTTGAGAGCCTTCGCTGATTGGCTAAAACGGCGCGCATGCGGACAACAAGCTCTAACTCACTTCAAGCCGCTGGCTAAAAGATGACGGGCTCTGGGTATCTGGCTAAATAACATCACATTCGTTTGTTAGTCGTCATTTTAAACTACAATGGGGGCCAAAAATAAGTAAACACTTGCTATCCAGGCTGTTCCCCGCTCCCCTGTTCAATGTTGGAAGGGGGAACGGGGTGTTTACGATACTTTTATCCGCCGCTGTAGGTTCTTTACCATTACCTAGTTGTAACCGAGTTTCGCATGCGCTTCGTTTAAAGAGAGAACTATTCGTTACGTATAAATTCAAAATGTTGTAACGCATAAGTGTGAATTCAGATGCGTCTCTGCTGTCGATCTCTAATCAAAACCTAATTCAGTCAATGGCTTTACTAAACACTAAGAGTAAATGAACATCAACTAAAGTCTTATTTCTGGTCATTTTAAAATTCTAATTACCTTAATAGTATATAGCTAAGCAAAGAATAGAGTACTCAAATGTTGACGTCACAAAAAACAATTTTTCGATTTAGATTTACCCTGGGGACCACAGGCTGAAACTCTGCCCGTTCGCGTTTGTGTTGTTTCTCGGCCTAAAATTTTCTCGCTACGCTCGAAAATTTCAATTCTTCGGACCTCGAGCCTCTGATTTCCAGGGTACCTTGGAATTGGAAAGGGCATAATAAATGAATGCTACACACCAAGAATGAGGCGAATCGGTTGCAACGAGACCGAGATAAGTTTTGAAAACAGTCTAAAATCAGTGATTTTTTAACGAAAATTATGTGTTCATGTGGCCATATCTCGGTCGCGTTTCAACCGATTTGCCTCATTTTTTGCATCCGATTCTCTTTCCACGTTGTCTTTCATTATTCGTGGAATAAAATTGGAAAGTCAAGATTTTTCACATTTATGACGTCACACTTGAGTACTCTATTCGTAGCCCCGTCCGTAGCACCTACCGCGTAATGGTATCAGTACAATCAGAAACACGTTAGTAAGTCCCATCGCCTTTTCGCTGCCCTGCTTCCTATATCTCGACAAGTATCGCAAGTGTTTTGTGTGCATTTCAATTCTGAAAGTACAATCAATTTTTTGCGTAGTTTCTTAGCAATTGGTCGTCCAATTCATAACGTCGCAGTTTGCTATTCACTTTCGTTTTCGTTACTGGTGGCGGGATTTAAAACATAACTGATGAGATATTACTATGGAAAATCGTGGGTGTATTTTATCAACTTTAATAAAATATTAATGGTTAATAATATAATTGCCTTTAAAAATTATTCATGTATTGATAATTATTTAGTAAGTTATTAGAGCGGATTTCAGATGACTGTCGTGAGTAATTCGCAATTACTCTGTAATTAGTCCTATAGGTTTTAATCAGAATTGGTGTAATTACTTTGCGATTGGTTTCACGACAGTCATGTGAAAAGCGCTCTAATGGATTGATAATTATTTAGTAAATTATTATTGGTTTGATAGTTATTTACCAAAACATATGTTTTTCTTTCCTTTTTAAGTTCTAGTCCTTTAGAATTCAATATAAGCACCCAGTTTCGTATCATGTTGTATGACCCTAAGGTAGTGTGTCAGCGTTCTAATTTTTTTTCTTTAAAAGGCACGGGTGGCGTAGCGTGTAAAGCGCTTGCCTCTCACCTCTGTGCACGTACCGGGTTCGAATCCCAGTCGGGGGCAGTTGGGATTTTTCTCTGCTGTTTCGAACCTTGTGCTTATCGTGGGTTGAAGTGATTCGTTATTTCTCCTGTGTTTCACGTCTTTCGGAAGAGACAATAAACCGAGGTCCCGTCTCTCAGCCCACTACACTTAACCACTATGCGAGGGACGTTAAACAACCACAGTGCTCACTACAGAATGATATATCTAACAACCACTCATGATTGTAAACTGCATTGTATAAATCGCAGTCCGCATCTAGGGATCGGACATGTTCACATCTATATCTGTAAACCGTATTTTAACATATCCATATGATAATTTGCGGAATACAAGTGCATACATTTCGTTTTCATTTCATTTCAAAAGGCAATGATAAAAACCTAAATATCGGGTATACAAAAAACACGCTGGCACACTTGAGGGAAGTCGACCTACCTAAGTTTTATTCACTATGATACCAAAATATTTTTTCAATAATTTTTTCTGCTTTACTATAATCATGCGACGTAAATATCGGCAAATAGTCACCGAGACGAAGTCAAGACGACTAATTGTTTTAGTATAATTACTCAAGTAACTTTTTAAAAAGATTTTCAAGAAAACATTCGCTTTTAGGGGTATTTTTAGTTCTCGTTATAAAGTGCGCGCGTGATCCCCAATGCTTTCAACGTTATATTCCCTATAGGTAATTCGACTTTTGTCGATTTTTTTTATCATCGGTAACTTGTTACATATTGAAGCAATAAAAAAGCGGATTTCCGTGGTTTATAATGTGAGAAACGCACGAGGAATGCTGGAAAACACGCGAAACGACGGCGAGTGAGTTTCAAACTTTTCAAGTGTTTTTCCAGCATCCCAAGTGCGTTTCTCCCATTATAAATCACAGAAATCCGCTTTTTATTGCTTTTATAAAATAGCTTTGCATCTGCCGTGCGTTTATAATGTGAGAATGGACAGCTCTCAACCAATCAGAGCGCGCGTACTATCTTAGCTATTTTATAAATATTTATATGCTCATTTAGAGAATTACTTCTTCGGCTCTTAAACCCCCAGAGCACTTTATGCTGAGCATGGGTCAGGGGGACACGGTCCAGATACAGGAGCAGTAAATTGTAAAATGTTATATCCTATTGTGTTGTATTGTATTGTATTGTATGATCTAATTGTATATGACCTTCAGCAGTGATGACTGCTCGTAGGGCGCTGGCTACATCCAAAATAAACAGGAGTTCTCCTGAATTGTTTATTGTGTTGTGTTATGAAGTGGAGGCAAAAGTAAATATTTCTATTTGTCATGTCAAAAATTTTAAAAGTGATATATTAGCTTAAAACAAAAACTGAAATATCTAGTCTAACAGTCAACTGGCTTCCCTCTGAACTAAAGCCAGACAACGTCGAGAAAGAAGGCCAGGTTCATATTTATAGTGGAAGCGCACTTAGCTAGCCAGCTATTTCACAGACACTCCACTTTAATTGAAACCAAATATCTAATTATTAAGAATCCCAACTGGCAGAGAGGCAAACCAGTTGGCTATCTACAAGCATGGCCGAGAAGTCGATCTTGGCATTGCAATGTTTACAGCACCGAGAAAGAAATCCTGTTAGTGGTCAGCGAGTGGGACTTGAACACGGATCACCGGATTACGAGTCCAACGCGCTGACCAATCGGCCACGCTGCCTCCATTAATTTTTCTAGTTTTGATGACGTCATCGATGACGTAATGTCATGTGACTGTGTTGCTGGACCCCCCTTGTCACTCAGATAACTTTGTCCAAGTTTGGTCACCTAGCGATGCTCCGTTCTCGAGATATTAATTTGTTTAGTTTAGATGACGTCATGAGCTAACACTTGAGTTATGAGCGAGCGAGATCTGGCCCACCACAATAACTCGTGAATACGCTAACGCGTATCCACGATTTAAAAATCAATACTAAAAGTCGCCGAGACGTCTATTGCGTTGTTTTCCAAACTGTCCCAAGTTCACCTCTTGAACCCGAATTTCCATCCCTTATGCTTATTGGCAGATCGCATTCAATTATCATGCAAACAGTGCATGTCGACCTTATTGATAGACACTTTGCTGAGATTCATGTATATCGCAACGATTTGCAATGTTCGTCAAGGTTGCTTGCTCACTTTGTGAATGTTTGAGCTCAAGACGTTATGAACAATACATGAAGCAAGAAAATGCTCACAGACGCAGCAAAGTTTGCTTTTTTCTTGGGAATCTTCGCGAGTTCAATGCTGCAAACTTCTCAGTATTTGGATTTCGTATCCAAGCGAAGTTCTGAGGTTAAAAGTTACTGTGAGGATGCTTGCATTCGGAGTATGGCGTCCAAAACGTCAACATCTTCGGATCTGATGAACAATCTACGGAGCGTCCGAAGGAAAAACGTGAGTAAACTTAAGCATTTTAAGTTCTTTTTTCTCTTTTTTTCAGGAGTATTAGAAATTTTTGCGAAAACACTACCTTTTTCTGCTAATTTGTTCAGAAGTTTTGATAATATGATGTTAATTAGAATGCTCATTTCGATCAAATTTCTAGGAATTTGTCAGTGACCTGCTCTTAAGATATGTTGAGACCTGGGTGGATTTTGAGGATTGATTCGGTAGTGATTTTAATTTATCTTTATAAATCGTTCCGCCTTCTTGTTACATATTTCGCCTTAATATTGTACGACTTTGTTACTATATAAGTGTGCTATTGTGTTATATTGGATTTCCCGCGAATATAAATACGAGCAGGCAAGTTAACCAACACCATTTTAGAGAGTACGACTCCAGCATTTCAGAACGAGTGTGCATCGAGACCTATACTTTTTTCAGCATTTGTCGTACAAAAACTTATATATATAGCAATTACAACTCTATGCCGATTTCTCGTTGTCTTGAACCTTCTTTTAGAGGGTCTCTTTTCAAAACACTTCACGAATAAACGAGATATTATTGTGCACTAAAGAATAGCGTTTTGTTTTAACACTATATGTGATTTAACAGAATACAGTTGTCATACCGAACGATATATTATGCCACAGCTAGCTCATTATGGAGTTATTATGGCTTATATATTTCTCTTGAGACTTCAATATGTTAAACAACTGAATTTCATGTACAAACTTCACGATACAAAAACGTCTTATTCAATGCAATGGACTGGTTACGATACCAAATGTTTGACCCTCAGGCACGCACTTGTTTTTCATCCAGTCACGTAATGAATTCCCATTACATCTCTGATGCACATCTGAAATCAACTTTTATGCCCATTGGTACCCATTATAGCAACTTTTCAACTTTTTCAATAGACTGGTTACGATACCAAATGTTATAAATTTCATTGACCCTCAGGGCTACCAGCACTTGTTTTTTACCTTGCATTGTCATTTTAATAAGTCACGTAATGAATTTCCATTAGATCTCATTTCTGATGCACATACGAAGTCTACTTTTACGCCGAAACTAAACTGGTACCCATTAAAGCAACTCATTGTGAATGGTCTATATATCCGTGATTAATACAAATATTAAAATCTCAAAACAATGAAAATTGTGGAATCAGGGCTTATCCTGATAGCGAATTTTTCAGATGTCATTTCACCCATCTTATTAAAAATAACTCTATGCTTTATCTGATCTTTCCCGACCAGAAAACCTTTGTAACTCATGAGTCGCGTACATAGTTCATATATCATATCCTTTCAGCGTTTATATACCACGCTACCGAAAATACAGCCAATCAGAATGCAGGAATGGCGTTGTATATTCGGCGGTATTCCACTCAACCTTCCCATCATGTACTGTATTTACGTAAAACGCTGCCTTTAAATTTTCTGTAGCGTGGTATGAAAGTTATACTTTTAAGTGGCATACTTAAAATATAATAATAATAATAATAATATACCACTTGTCTCTTGTATTTTCCAAGCATAACATAAAATACAAGTGGGATATTTTGCAGTACACCACTCGAAAGCATTGTATAACTAGTATGTATTCTCTATAGAACGAAGTAGTGTGCAAAAAGAAACAAAGAACTTGGAGAAAAAGATCCTAGAACACTCAATATTTGTCATAAGATATCTCTCGGTGGTAACTACATCATTTGCGCAAAAGATTTAGAATCATGATTTTCGATTTCGTGTTACAAACAAGAAATAACGACAAGCGCACTGCCAAGCAGGTCCGTAGAGTTAATATTTTGAGCCACTTTCTAAGTCGTTCACAAAACGGGAAAAGGTTCGATTGAACACGTTTTTGGTTTTATCTTTAAAAAGTGCAGAATCTGGAATCTGGGTAATTCCACAGAAATGACATATTTCTGTCACGTGAGCCACGCAATTATTACAAAATTGAGAACACCAAAAGCATTTCTGAAGAAACAGCAATACCAAATTGAACAGTCTGCTGTAGGATTATCAAAATAAAACTCGCAAACAAGCCCTCGGGAAGCTAGAATTTCGCTACTCAGTCACGTGAGTCACACATGGAATGGCGGATCTGACGAAACAAAACCCCGCATTTTCGTTGGAAGGAAACTTCCGAAGCCAATCATAGAAAATCAATCTCGTTACCCAATGGCATTTTTAGCCTTCAGTCTTCATGTTGATCTAATCGATTTCTTTGTTGACTAGTTGTACGGGAGTGTACAATGGCGCTGCTTCTACAAGTGCTTTAAACGAGAGACACGTGTTCTTCGAAAGCGTAAAGGCTTGTACAGATCAAGACGAAATGCGGAGACAATATTTACGGCGAGAGCTGAAGGTAAAAACGGGATCCATATATGACAAAATGCCATGCCTTATAATGTCACCCATCCAGCCACTTAATGAGGACCTTTGCTGTTTGGCTGATTTTGAAGATCTTTCTCCAAACTGCTCTGTATCAAATCTCTCACATGCGTCAGTGGCTGACACCAGAGCCTCCCCCGCGAGGTGAGGAGCCGGGGAGCTCCGGATACGAAGAATGAGTGTAACCTATTTAAAGGGGCACTCGCACGCTTGCCGGACAAGCAAATAATTCAAATCGCAATCCAATTCCATCCTCTTGATAATGGATAAAAACACTGTAGATTTGTATTGGTCTAACAGTTAAAAGGTCATTTAACAAACCTGGACTGTTATTTTGGTTAATTCCCGTAAACTTAAATGTATTTTTGGTGATGTTGTACAAAACTTAAGCGTGCGAGTGCCCCTTTAATAACCAGACCGTATAAATCCCAGACAGTCGATAAAAGGAAATAGCTCAACCTTTTTTCTTTACCGGAACTAATGGCATCAGCTAAATCGACAATAGACCATTAGTAACGCGACCAATAGAAATGCAGGATTTGTTATGGACCTCCAGTTGATTTTTACTAAACCAGCATAGCTAGCCTGTGCACGCTGAACTATTTTCTCCGACGATTTTGATATTATTATTGATATCACCATTGTCCTTCCGACTTGAATCGTCACATAGGCATGGAAGCAAAGGAAAAGCCCTTCTAAAAATATGTAGTTCTGTGAAAGGAATATGTCATGACCTGGATGTTCCTTCCTATAGGAGGATCCTTTGTTTTGCAGTCTTAGCAGAGTCTAGATTCAGAATGTTTGAAGGAGATCAAAAATAATTAACACTGAATATCAATAGCGGAAAACTAATGAAGCCTACTCAGAAAATTTGAAGGTTGTTCATTCAATTGTAACGGCGCAGTTAAATGTTCATTTTAGAGAGACATGAGAGAAAATGTGGGCTAGTGAGCCTTTTGCCACACAGCAATCCACTCATTTTTAAAAACCTTCGCAGAGCCTCCAAAACTTTATGAAAACGTTAATACGTTCTTGGAAAAAGTAATTATTTGATCGAGCATTTTTATTACATTTTTCAAGAGCAAAGAGGATTTCTTTTAAGAGCAAAAGGCCTTGAATTTGCTTTTGTAGCTCTGTTACGCTTGCTGATTTTCATTATTGCTTTAAATATGTAAACATTGACGTCACAAGATATCCGCCTATAAGTGATGAGTTCCTATCAATTTTTTTCAATTGCAGGTTTTTGTCGCTTGTCTGAATTCCAAAACTACAGCGGGCCTTGTGTAGGGGAAATATATAACCTGTCAGTAGCATTCAAGCAACGTGAAGTTAACAACGCTTCCAGCTGGTTCGCCGATATTTCTTGGAATATCAATGTTACAGGTAAATACAATACAGACTAGTTCGGGAATATTTCTTGGAATATCAACGTTACAGGTAAATACAATACAGACTAGTTCGCGGATATTTCTTGGAATATCAATGTTACAGGTAAATGAAATACAGGTTAGTTCGGGAATATCTCTTGGAATATCAACGTTAGAGGCGAATCGTTCGCGGATATTTCTTGGAATATCAATGTTACAGGTAAATACAATACAGACTAGTTCGCGGATATTTCTTGGAATATCAACGTTACAGGCAAATACAATACAGACTAGTTCGGGAATATTTCTTGGAATATCAACGCTAGAGGCGAATCGTTCGCGGATATTTCTTGGAATATCAACGTTACAGGTAAATACAATGCAGACTAGTTCGCGAATATTTCTTGGAATATCAATGTTCCGGCGAATCGTTTGCGGATATTTCTTGGAATATCAATGTTACAGGTAAATGAAATACAGGTTAGTTCGCGAATATTTCTTTGAATATCAACGTTACAGGTAAATACAATACAGACTAGTTCAGGAATATTTCTTGGAATATCAACGTTACAGGTAAATATAATACAGACTAGTTCGGGAATATTTTTTGGAATATCAACGTAACAGGTAAATGCAATACAGACTAGTTCGGGAATATTTTTTGGAATATCAATGTTACAGGCGAATCGTTTGCGGTTATTTCTTGGAATATCAATGTTACAGGTAAACGAAATACAGGTTAGTTCGCGAATATTTCTTGGAATATCAACGTTTACAGGCGAATCGTTCGCGAATATTTTTTGGAATATCAACGTTACAGGCGAATCGTTCGCGGATATTTCTTGGAATATCAATGTTACAGGTAAATAAAATACAGGCTAGTTCGCGAATATTTCTTGGAATATCAACGTTACAGGCGAATCGTTCGCGGATATTTCTTGGAATATCAATGTTACAGGTAAATGAAATACAGAGTAGTTCGCGAATATTTCTTGGAATATGAATGTTACAGGTAAATGAAATACAGAGTAGTTCGCGAATATTTCTTGGAATATCAACGTTACAGGGGAATCGTTCGCGGATATTTCTTGGAACATCAATGTTACAGGTAAATGAAATACAGACTAGTGCGCGGATATTTCTTGGAATATCAAAGTTACAGGTAAATGAAATACAGACTAGATCGCGAATATTTCTTGGAATATCAACGTTACAGACGAATCGTTCGCGGATATTTCTTGGAACATCAATGTTACAGGTAAATGAGATACAGACTAGTTCGCGGATATTTCTTGGAATATCAATGTTACAGGTAAATGAAATATAGACTAGATCGCGAATATTTCTTGGAATATCAACGTTACAGGTGAATCGTTCGCGGATATTTTTGGAATATCAATAATACAGGCAAATTCAATAGAGGCTTTCTGGATATTACTGGAATATCGATTTTACATTTCTTGGAATAATCGATTTTACAGGCGAATAGTTCGCATATATTCGATTAACGGAAACTTGGAAGATCAATGTAACGACAAGTGCTTCGCGGATATTTCTTGGAGTATCAATGTTACAGGCTAATAGTTTCCAGATATTTTTTGGAATAACAATGTTAAAAGTGAGTACCACACAGATTGTTTGGCTGACATTTCTTTGAATATCACATGCTATTTTTTCAGCTCTTTTAAGTATTCTGCGAACTCTCGCGCTCGACTTCAAATGGCGTTCTGGTTTCCGTCAATCAAACTCTCGGGTCCAATTTGAGTCTTAGCCGACCGTTAGTTGGGCCATTTGTTTAGAAAAAGATAGTAAAAGATGCTGTGTGTTGTGGCATTTCATTACGATGGCGAACATGACTTCTAATATTCCAAAGAGTTTCAATGTTTGATTGATGGAAACCAGAAAGCGGTTTGACGGTTCGAAATCGATCTAAGAGAGTTCGCAGAATACTCAAAACCGCTGAAACATTAAGTTTAATTGTTTTAGTATAATTAATCAAGTGACTTTTAAGATTTTCGACAAAAAAACATCGCGTTTAAGGTCATTTTTCAGTTTCTCCTAACAAATTGGGCGCGCGATCCCCAATTCTTTCAATGTTATACACCTAATTCAAAAAAGGTTACTTTGGTGTTTGGTCTTTCGATTATAGCGCGAAATAAAGGAATTCTTTGCTTCAGTGACCACGAAACAAAGGCGTTCAATGACCAAAGACCGATGACCAAAGCAACCTTTTCTGAATAATGTGTATTTACTTATAGGTGAATATAGCAAAATATGACGAACGTCTCGACCAATCAGCGCGTGGAATGGCTTGAGTAATTGTACTAAATGCTTTTAGTAGAAACCCACTCGCATACTATCACGAATCCTGCAATCTGATTGGCTCCGCTACTCACTATCTATCACGTAATAGATAGTGAACGCTAGCGCAAGTTTCTAAACCCATGAAAAGTAAAAGGTTTGGCAACAACTCGAAGGTAGTATGCTAGTGAGTTTCTACTAAAACAATTAGACTACTCGTTCTCGTTTTCTATGAGTCAAATAGTCAACTCGGCGCTAGGCGCCTCGTTAACTATCTATTGACTCATACTATAGACAACTCGAACTCGTAGTCCAATTGTTAAGGTATAGATATAGGTTGGAGAGGTGTCCACGTAGTTCTCAATGTGTGTTTCCAAAAAATATTCATACCCCCCCCCCCCCCCCCCCCCCCCCACGGAAAGGTACTGAGAAATGACCCCCCTCCCCTCTGGAATTTCCAAAGAAAAATACAGTGTTTGTATGGAAAAGATCAGGTAAATTGAACCCCACCCCCACCCCTCTGGAATTTTCAATCCCTTCCGGGGGGGGGGGGTATGGATATTTTTTGGGAAACAAACAATGTTAAAAGTGAGTGCAACACAGACTTATTCCTATTCCTATTCCCATTTTCCATTCCAAAGATCCGTCTTCCTACGAAGATGATCGCTGGGCTGGATTTGTGATTTTCATGGTTACCGTTGCCAATGACGCATTTTGCAGCCTCGTTGACAAAGTAAGTACACCTTTGCTAGGCCTTAATGGAACAGATTTTGTCAACCACTCGGAATCATGCGTTGTGTTTGTATTGCTATTGGTCGAAGGCTTTGGCCTTTGTTTAGCAATTAATTGTATGACCTATTCCTGTAATTCAGTCTTAACTGCAAGAGGAATAATAAACGATTATTATTATTATAATTATTGGATGGGTCAGTCTGCCCCAATACATCGCCCTTTCTTAGGGGTAGACCATTCGAAATAGTGGGAGGGGATGGCAATTTCTTTTGCGCATGAATTTGTTTCGGGGATCGGGTTGTGCACGAATTTTTTCCCGATTTTTTATGATGTTTTGTACTTGCTTGGATCTCTGCAAGGAATTTTTTTGATGGAATTGCCACCCTCTCTCCCACAATTTCAAATGGTCCACCCATTAGATTGATAAATAGAGCGGATGTCAGATGGCTGTTGAATGTAAATCTACTCATTCCTATTGGTTGAGGCCTTAGGTTTTTGTTTAGTCAGCCAATCAGAATGCGAAGAAAAAACAAACACAGCGACTCTTGCTGTCCTGGGCCGCGACTAAACGCACGTCGTATTTACTTCGTCCCCTGATTGGTCAGCTGTTGAATGGGTTTCGCTTCTGATTGTCTAAGTGTATTTACTTCGCCCTCTGATTGGCTTGTTGTTGAATGGGTTTCGTTTCTGATTGGCTAAGTGTATTTACTTCGCCCCCTGATTGGTCAGCTGTCGAATGGGTTTCGCTTCTGATTGGCTAAGTGTACTTCCCTCGTCCCCTGATTGGTTTGTTGTTTAAGGGGGTTTCGTTTCTGATTGGCTGAGTACATTTATTTTGTGCTTAGTTTTCGACATATCCGAAATTCGCTCTATGTTGATTTATACACAGAACCAAACACGACTTAGCATCCAATCCAAAGAGGGGCGTTGGACATACCCTAACAAGACATCACTCCTGGTAAGTTAATCGCGCGCTCTGATTGGCTCATGAACGGTCCGGAATCATATGATACAGACAACCCTTGGACCGGATGAGCGCGCGTTGCATTCTATGGTGCGCACACTAATTTCTCTGAATATTAATGCTGAAAACAGAAATATATTCTTTACCGGCTTGGGGTCGCTCCAGATAGCGAAATACCGTGACCTCGACTTGAAAATATTGACCTCGAGGTCTCTCGGTCTGCGGTATCGGTCATGGCATTTCAGTAGATCCTTCATATATGGTACACTGTAGCGTCCTCCGTATAAATATCTCCCATGTCTTATTGAACGAGGATGTACAGAAGGACACTGAAGAGTACCATATATGAAGGATCTAGGGGTATAATTCGCGCTATGGACATCCCAGCCCGAACATGCGGAGATCCAGTACTGAGTATGCGCTTCGTCGCTGGTCACCGATCAAGTCGCTGGCTCGTGAAAGGGTCTAGTTTCTTTACTGGAAAGACCTTGTTTACCACACAGGGCGCACTCCGATTTAGGTGCACAGTTTCCGCACTGGATATAAAATACGAGGAGAACAATCACGAAAAGGGACAGCGTTCGCCCCAATTTTGTCGCCCGCAAACACTGCAAAACATTTCAGCGGTTTCTCGTTTTACGAGCCAGCGATTTGTTCGGTGACCAGCGACCAAGCGCATACTCAGTACCGAATCTCCGCATGTTCCCAGCCAATAAATAACATTTTGTTTGCGTTTTTGTTCTCTAATCTCTCATTTGATCTGTTGCAGGTTCAATTATTTCCATACCCTTATGACCAGAACAAGGATCCAGACACAGTAACTACGTTCACTTTCCAAGAATTTTCTCCTAGAACGGGTAGGAATGTCAACACGAAGCGCAATACTTAGGCAGTTTGGCCCTACCAGAGGGGGGGGGGGGGGGGGGGGGGGGGGTCAACGTGTCGCTTGTGTGCGTTTCAAAAGTGAGCGTTCAAATTTCCCAAGGCTCGCGCGTTGTTCGTCGGAATTTCGTTCTAATGACCGCACAAGACTGGAAGCAGCGAGGTGGTACTCACTACCGTCACATGCGAGTTTTCCGACGTAATTTTCTTTACTTATAACGTTTTGCATTTGGCTACTTTGCGCTATGGTTTATAGAGAAACACGTCGAATTATCTATTTTTCAACTGATTTTGATCAATATTTCTGATAATATGAGCAATTTTACCTCCTTACCGGGTGGGGTCTGGTAACTAGTCAAACGCAAGATTCCTTTCTTTTGCAAAAAAACCCACTTGCACTCTCCCAATATCAAAAATTCGAACGGTACATAACAGTTGGAAAAATCACCAGTCACAACGTTTATAATAAAAACCTTTCTTTTAGAAATGCCATTTGCAAGTGTTTCAGATAACACCTGACCCTGTAGGTTCAAATCTAGTGAGCCTTTGGCAGTTAAGTTGGCTGCGTAGTCAATCACAATCGTGTGAGCCAATCGGATCCTTGTTCAGTGCACTCCTTTGGCTTGTTTTTCGAGACATGTCGCATCAGACATGTCGCACTAGGCGAAACTAGGAAAGGATCTGATTGGCTCACGAGTTTGATTGACTACGCTTGATTTTCTTGACAAAAAATGGTCTTCGAAACGCTCTTGGCCTATTTCTTCAAACTTATAGTCTGACTTCATTGGCGTTGGTATTGCGAAAAGTTATCTTGCATGTCTGGGTGGATTCTTCAACTCAAAAAATGGAGGGCCGCCATTTCGTTGCCATGGAAGCGTCAATTTAAACAAAACATGTAAACACATATAACGATCAATTGCATGTTTCTTGTAAAGTGGCTTGCCTTTCTGTGTATGTATAGCACGTGAGATACAGGCCATACCAGACCGAAGAGTCAACTAAAAACTGCTATAAGCCACCTTAAAGTGCAAATTTTCTTAGTTTTTTTTTTATTAATAACACGCAATGGCAGTGGTTCAAAATACCAATTTTTTTGCAAAATACAGACAACGCTTCAAATCTACTAAGATACCTATTGTCTTGAATAAATTCCCGTTGATTTGCGATAAATGTGAAACTAATCGCGCGCTAAAATTATCTGAAAAACAGAAAAAATGAAGAACTTTTTCTAAACTGTAATGAATTTCTTCCGAATTGCATAAATTACAAAAATAACATAGTGAGTTTTAAATCTCGTGTGTTATAGCCGAAATCTACCTTGTCGGTGCGAATGGAATCTCAGATGTATAGGTTTAAATAGTTTGAGCAAAAAACCTTGATTTTTTTTTAATGTAAACGAAGAAATTAGAAACAAACTTCGGTAGCAATCACATTTGCTGTCGTTTGTTTAGATATGTAAATTTTATGAAGTGGGGGACAAAACTTTCAGTAAACTTCACGCCATTGCTAAACTCTCTCAAAATAGGCTATAAGTCCGGGCAATAGACCAATGACTGCAATTTTACTAGACCACACATCTGTAGTTTCTTAGTGCAATAAGGCTTATGGTTATCTATATATTAGAAGAAATGCAAACCCCGGTCGTATTATTATGCTTTAAATTTTGGTGGGGGACAATGCTTTCAGTAAACTTCGAAATTTTATATTTCCAAGAACTTATTTCCGATCTCAGTCAGAATGCCACATTTCGACATGAAAATCTATAGACCACAGTTGGCTCAGTTTGTTTCATTGCGGCGTTGCTTATTTTGACAATAAATCTAAAAAACCTGAAATACGCTAAAATTATCAAACTTTGGGACACGAAAATGGCAAAGACGTTTTCACTAACAATATCGAAGAAGATGCATATATTGAAGAAAATACCATATAAGTTATTTCATTTAGGATTGGAACTTCGATTTATGGCGAATTTTGCGCTGTATGTTTTATCCATGAAGAAATAAGTAAAAATATTTTTACACCAGGCGCTGAACGTGTGACGCTGGGACATGCAAATTTGCATAAAAACAGAGATATTTATAATGATTTTTCGATCCTAAAAAACTCTTTTTCACAAAAATTATTTTTCCAGGGAAAGATGAGTATTAGGTGCATAGACTTGTGCTTAGAGAATGAGCTTACTGCAAATCGATGCTTTAAAAATTGATTTTAACGGCAAAAATGGGCGAGTGAGTACCACCTCGCTGCTTCCAGTCACAAGCTCTTTCCTCATTACTGCCGAGGGGATCCGCAGCCGAGGTACCGCAGCCGAGGAGGAGGATCCGCAGCCGAGTCTACAACGTGTATAGCTCAGTCGGATCACTCAGTCACGTATAGTAAGGATCGAAACGGCTAGAACCTAACCAAAGAGTCGAAGAAGGCGCATGTCGCTGTCTACGTTTGAGAAAATTAAGAATGTTGCTGTCGATGAGGTTTTTGTTAGAGTCGCTGTCAGTATTTTGATAGAGTAGCGCGTTGTTCGTCACTGTGTCGGAAAGGCCGTGTCGCGTTTTCAACGTAGTTCAAGGTCGTGTCGCTTGTCGGAAATGTATCCCCTGGCCAGGCCCGAACACTACCTATTATACAACAGAGAAGCACAGGGTGTTTACTAGTGTGTGAATGCGCGACAAAGATTTTGATCCTAGGCATCTACAGGGGCAACTGTAATGGAAAGAGACCTATTCGGCTTGAGCGTAATGTTTTCCCATTTTAAACAATGGCATTCATTTGAATGATCTTTCTGTTTGAAATGCTTCCATGATCATATATACATGTTGTATGTCACGCCACTCTACGCAGGACTGCTATGTAACGTCTTATCCTACATGTGCCATGTCATGTAAGCCGCTCCACGCATCACAAGTATGTCACGTCTTATACTACGTGTACCATGTCACGTCATGTCACAGGTCACATGTAGTATGTCACGCCACTCCACGCATCACAAGTATGTCACGTCAAGAGAAAATGATCATTTCTCTTGGTCACGTCTTATACTACATGTACCATGTCACGTCATGTCAACTTAGCATGTCATGTCTCCACGGATCATGCAAGTATGTCACGTCTTATACTACATGTACCATGTCACGTCATGTCACAGGTCACATGTAGTATGTCACGCCACACCACGCAATGTCACGTCTTATACTACATGTGCCATGTCACGTCATATGACATGTCACATGTTGTATGTCACGCAACTCCACGCAACGACACGTCTTATACTACATGTGCCATGTCACGTCATGTGAAATGTCACATTTAGTATGTCACGCCACTCCACGCATCACAAGTATGTCACGTCTTATACTACATGTACCATGTCACGTCATGTCACAGGTTGTATGTCACGCCACTCCACGCAATGTCACGTCTTATACTACATGTACCATGTCACGTCATGTCACATGTCACATGTATGTCACGCCACTCCACGCAATGTCACGTCCTATACTACATGTACCATGTCACATCATGTCACAGGTCACATGTTGTATGTCACGCCACTCCACGCAATGTTACGTCTTATACTACATTTACCATGTCACAGGTCACATGTTGTATGTCACGCCACTCCACGCAGTGACACGTCTTATACTACATGTGCCATGTCACGTCATGTGAAAGGTCACACGTAATATGTCACGTCACCTCACGCATTTCACATGGAAAAACACAATTTCAATTCTTTCTCTTTATAGACAATTCCACCAAATCGTCCACCCAAATAGTGCATCAGCGATGTGACCTCTCCCATCGAACAACTACAAGTGCTACAACTCCACGCGCTACCTCAGAGCCACAGACGAGCATCAAACCATCCACCAGGAATTCTTCTAACAGGAACGCATCGAAGCCAGAGTCGACCTTGCCATCCAATAACTTGGACAACCCCGGACCCGATGCAAACACCATGCTAGTAAAAGTAATAGCAATAGTGATTGGTGTAGCGGCAGGCGGGATCCTTGTTGTGGTTGTGGTCAAGTATATTCTCAGGCAACGCAAGATAAAGACGGCTGATCTTATGTCGAGTAAGTACCATTGGAATACCGTAAACACACGCACATATGAACACATCATTTTGAAGGTCAGGTTCATCAAGTTCTTATTTTTCAGGCACTTTGTGAAAAATCGGACTCAAGATTTCTTAAAATAGTCTTAAATTTTGTAGAAATATTTAACATGACATGTTGCTAGACATTCTCGTACCCAGAGCTCCCCGGCTCGTCACCTCGCGGGGGAGGCTGTGGTGAAAGCCACTGACGCATGCGCGTGATTTAATACAGAGCCGCTGAGAGAAAGCCCTTTCAGCGCATGCTCCAACGCTCAAAATCAACCAATCAGCGACGGCCCTGAAATGGATGTCCCCAGAGCCTCCCCTGCGAGCAGACGAGCTGGGGAGCTCTGGGTACGAGAATGGTTGCTAGAGGTTTAAAGGGAGCATACCACGCAACTGCGCAACTGTTCTGCGCATCTCTCAAATCAGAGAAGTATCGTCACGTGACGATGGCTAGCGAAGGCTAAAAACCTCAAAAACGAATCCTATATATTCTCGCTATTTCTCGATCCATCGGATGAGCAGCATACCATGATCCTTTGGAGAATATCCTTACGGCACCCAGACTACTGTTAAAGTTGTAATGATGTCAGCAGACATACAGTCTTTCTATACCACGCCATAGAAAATACAGCCCATCAGAATGCAGGAATGGAGTTGCATATTCGGTGGTATTCAATTCAACCTTCCCATCATGCACTGCATTTACGTATAAAGTTGATTTACTGTTAGTATAAAATAGTAGGCGAGTGTGTATGCTTGGAAAATACAAGAGACCAGTTAGATATTCTACAGTATGCCACTAGAAAGCATTGTATAACTAGTATATCTCCTTTCTTGTAGGTGGATCTAAATACGAATACGACGCCTCTATTATATACAGCAATTACGATAGCGACTTTGTCAACAAAACCCTTCTCCCATTTTTAGAGAACCGACTTAATCTGCGATGCTTCATTCACTACAAGGACTGGACAATTGGCGCGGCAATTCACGAGAATATAGCAAAAACCGTTTATAACTCGCGATATGTCATAGCGGTCATATCTAGACATTTCTTAGAAAGTAACTTCTGCAAAACAGAACTTGACATGGCCTTAGAGAGACTCCTTCGCCTAAGAGACGGCTCTCTTCTGGTGATCAAAATGGATGGGGTTAATAAAGAAGAATTACCAAAGGCTCTCCGAAACAGGACATTTCTTGACTTCTCCCAACGACAAGAGAGAAATAACTGGGAGAACAGACTCGAAAGACAGATCTCCCGTGAAGAGGGGACAGATGCGGCATCTCAGAAAGGCGACAGATACAGAGGGGCTACTAGTAGCGTTAGTAGCAATGAAAGTGCGAATTCTCGAGAAACGTTCATCTAAAATCGGGCACAATCCATTGTTCTGAGCGACACGAAGTAAAATCAAAACATTTCTCTTATGCTTCAGCGAGCTTACCGATGATTATTTAAGCTCGCTTGTGATTGTCCGTCTGCACAGGGAATTTCTGCGGAAACTCATCCATGGGAAAACCTGAATTTCCCAAGGCACACGCATGTGAAGTGTTCGGAATTCACATGGATAACCATGGGAAAGCAGAACACTTCCGATTCGTGTACCATGGGACATTCAGCTTTTCCCATGGATGAGTTTCCGCAGAAATTCCCTGCTAATATTTGCTTAAAAATTTACTTGATCACTCTTCTCACCTTGAACAAAAGCGCTTTTAATTAGGCGCTTAGATTCGAAGGCTGATAAACACATCTTTTTAGCCAGTAATTACCACTTCAAACTATAAAAATGACACAGCTGAACTTTGAAATAACTATCTAGCAATTCCTGTTGGAAGCACTCAAACTTGTAAGATCGGGAAGCAATTCAAATGCGCGCGCAAAACCGGTTACGTATAACAATGTCTCGTATCGACCGCTTTGAAAGGCTGCAGACTCGACTCCGAATGTTTTGTGTCAAAAGAAATGGAAACGATTGTCAGCAGGGAAAATTGCTGTTCAGATTATGAGAGGCCGAAAAGGTTACAGAAAAAAATAATTAATAACAGAATCAGATGTAAATATTATAAAGTAAATACGAAGAATTTAATTGCAATAACTTAATACAATTATATACAGCTCGCCTAATTGCAATTAAATAACAACGCGGTCTATGTTCCTAAAGGATATAATACAAAACCATGCATATTCTATACATATATTATGTTGTCTTTGACCTATTTTCGCATTACCAGTCACGACCCAGGGCTGGACATTCCGACGGTATGGTCGCCAATGGCGACTAAATTTAGAGTATGGCGAGCAAAATGATCAACCTGTCGTAACAGACGAAGTTTGTTCGCGACTGCTGCGACAGCTGCGACAATATGGAAACCGGGCTTCAGGGATAAGTTGGCGGAAAGCCTGATTCTCAGGCTACACCTGCTTTGACATGGTCAGCTATGTCTCTTGTTCCGCCTAATTCTAAAGCCATGCAGAGTTCGAGGGCAAGAAAATGCGAGTCGTTCATTCGCCAAAGGGAGCACATTTTCCCAACTGGCGCCCGTTTCTCGAAACACCCGAGAATTCTCGGGCCCGAGAAATATGTTCTGCAATTTTGATAGATTGATCCCCAAGTTTTTCGTTTTCTTTTCTACCCTGCTGATTTAAATAGTCTAGAACTTCCTATTCGTTGATATTTATATTCTAAAGTATTCATAGAATTACGTTACTTTAACCCATATTATTCGGGCACCCGAAAAACTCGGGTGAAAAACAATGGAAAGTTTTCGGGAGAAGCTACCCTCCCGAGACTTTTCGGGTGATTTTTCGTCGGTTTGAGGATTTGAATGAAATCGAAAATTTCATTTTGAGACTTAAACACTATAGATATCCACGAATAGGAAGTGCTAGACTATCCAAATCAGCAGGGTATAAAAGAAAACGAAAAACGTAGGGATCAATCTATTAAATTTACAGAACAAACTTTTCGGGCCCGAGAATTCTCGGGTGTTTCGAGAAGGGGACCTCTGGTGACTAAATATTCTTCTCTGTCACCATAAAGACGACTTGTTTAGTGTCACTATTTCTTCCGCCAACACTAGTGTTATTCTCTAAATTTCAAGGGCATCGAAAGCAGTTCTTTACCCAATGTACTACCTTTTGCGTCCATTCATGAAGTGTGGCGATTTTTTCGCGCTAGTTTATGTTTCAAACGTGCACGTTTTGTCGAGAAGTTGTCGCGTTTTTCGCTCGCTGATCGGCTACAGTTTTGACCGTTATTTTTCAGCCAATCAGAGAGCGAGAAACGTGACTACTTTTCGACAAAACGTGCACGCTTGAAAAGTAAACGCAAATGGTAGTCTCACACATGATGTATTGATTCGTTTTTGCTCACATATTTAGATCAGAAACTCTGATTTCATATAAAAAGGATACTTTTACGAGCTTTTCTCGCATTTGTCATGGTGAAATACGCTAAACGAACAAAACCATTGAGGTATATTTTAAGACCCTGTGACCGATTGGCGTGACGAATAGTTTGTAGCCCATGAAACTCTATGCTAATGAAGTAACGATAAAAATAGTGAACTCAATCCGTTAAAATCTCGTGGAATTTCGATCCATCCTTTGATCTAAAACTGATTTATGTGATACGAAGTCATAGAACAACAAACTAAAGGTGTTATTTTGAAAGTTTCGTACCGTATTAGATCAACACAACAAATAAACGAAAGCATTGTCACACCCAACGGACACAGAGTCTTTAAGCTTTTTGTAGTCTTTGAGTTTTGATGGCAACAAAAATGGCGACGTGGCAGTGTATTGTCAGCAGAGTGCGTCGTCTCCTTTTAAGGATCGGTGTCACGATTTTGACCCACATTTGGCGGTCTAAAAACACTGAAATAACTGTTGGATAGCTAAAATACTAGTCTAGGTTTGTTAAATAGGCCTTTGACCAAACATTGATCGTGATTGTAGGCTTCATGGACCTATTACAGAGTGGATGGAAACGGATTCAACAATGAGTTTTTTAAATAATGTTGGGATGAACAGTTTTCAAAGTTTGAAGTTAAATCAAAATGTGTATGAGAATCGGGTGGCCGATAAAGCTTACCAACACTGCTTATTAGGCTAATATCAAATGTTAGTATAAACCAACTAATGGTCTATTACAAATCCTGCATTCTGATTGGCTGAGCTACTAATGGTCTATTAGTGATAGACCGTGCCTGGCAAAACCACCACCTTTCTTTGCAAGAAAACTTGATTTTTTCAACATAAAATAATGGAATTCATTACCAAAACCGACCAACTAGTTGGTTTATACTAAAACAATTAGACCTCTCGTCCTCATGTGCTATGATATCAATAGACCATTCGGCCTTCGGCCTCATGGTCTATTCATCATAGCACATTCGGCCTTGAGGTCTAATTGTTAAATATAAGTGATTTGGGGATGGTTGCATACAAACTTAGAGCTGTATTTACGAATTTATTCGAATAACCGTGACAAGCTCCTTTAGGGCATGCTTTGCTGCCTCTATATAACGACCACTTATCTGGGGAACATTTTCTTTGGCCTCCATCGTCCTCGCACGTATTCGACATTGTAGAGATTGTTGCATTAGATGTTACCTGTGTCTGTTGCTTCCTCTACCGTTTCTAAAAGTAAAAATACAACCAAGATTGGTTACAGATACGGTTACAGGTTGTCAAGCGAAAGCAGAAAATAGGAAACGAAAATTTCAGAGTTTCAAAATAAGGAGGATTTTGTATTTATTAAAAAAAATAGGAAGAACATAAATAAGCGAACATTATGTTTGCAGATTTGGAATCCGTTAACTGGAATATTAGAGCAGAGTTCGTATGACAGCAGTGAGGCAAGGAACACAATACGCTCACAGCACCTCGTTTTCTCGTGAACATCAGCCAATCACATCGCCCGAAATTACTGATCAACCAATCAAAATGCTTAGACACGGCACGGCACGGAACTTTGCCTTCTTGTGAACATTCAGCTAATCACATCACGCGAAATTACTGATCAACCAATCAAATGCTTTCACACGGCACGGGACTGAACTTTGCCTTCTTGTGAACGTTCAGCCAATCACATCACGCGAAATTACTGATCAACCAATCAAAATGCTTTCACACGGCACGTCACAACAGTGCGGACACGGCTTGGAACGCACCGTACCTTTTTTTTTACATTTATACGAAATTTGCTCTAATCGCAGATTCTAGGACTAGGACTATGGGGTTAATATGTTTGTAGTGTTTGTGTGTTTGTTTTTCGTATCTTTGTTTGGTTGTTTGATTGTCGGAGCACTGCTGTTCCCCTCTTTAGGTTTATGTTTCTCGTAAGTAGGGGGGGGGGGGGGGGGGGGGGGAATGAGCTTCTTTGGGATAGGTTCATATTCCCACATGATTGTCATCCAGAATTTTCACCCCGTGACTTTGTTCAGACGTGGAGATAGGAAAAGACAACGAACTCTACCGTAGCGGATGAGAATCAGGCTACTCTCCACAGGGTACCCGACTAACCTTGCTTAGGCAATGATAAGCGTAACGTTGATCAGACCCGGAGGTAAGAAGTGACAACGAACTCTACCGTAGCGGAAGAGAATCAGGCTACTCTCTACAGGGTACCCGACTAACCTTGCTTAGGCCATGATAAGCGTGACGTTGATCAGACCCGGAGGTAGGAAGTACTAACGGACTCTACCGTAGCGGATGAGAATTGGGCTAATAAAATGGCGGCTGATTGAACTTTCAGTTCTACTGACCTGTCGTTCGACGAATCCCCATTTGCGAAGGGGTAGGTGGGGTAGGATCCACCATGGGGTAAATACGTCATAGATTGAGACCCACCACCTGCCCTACGTTCGGGTTGCTATAGGAACGGATGAAGGAATCAGAAGCCGAAACTCCTGCAGCGAGTGATTTGACGGGCCGCGGGGAATCATGGGACGGCGACGAGACTTGTTTGCCGTGACGTCGTTTTGGGTTGTGCTGTTGTTAATGAAGTCTTGTTTTGTGCCGTTCCAGTTTCTTTCTGCGTTACTTAATTGCATGGTGGTAACCTGAAAATAAAGGAGGAATACAGGACTCATTACCTAGTAGGAGCGTCCATCTAGGGGTAGGAAGTTGAAACAGCGAATTTAAAAATGAAGCAGGTCGTATGACGTTATTTTAAGAAAAATAGATAATTTGCTGCTTGAATAAACTTCTCGTTGCAAAAACACACGCAACCTGCATTTTAATTGGCCGAGCGATTGTATGACGTAAGCTTTGCGTGAAAATGTGAAACTAATAACAGCGACAACGGCGGCAATGGCGACAAAACAGCAGCAACAGCAACGAAGATGACCAAACAACACTAACACATCAGCAATTAGGGCGACGACGACACCCACCAACAACAGCGACAATTATAATGATGACAACAAAACAGCAATAATGGCCACGTAACAACAATGGCGAGAAGTGTGAGGATGACAACAACAACAACAAAACACGTGCCCTATCCATAATGGCGCATGACCACAAGGTGAATGGATAAAAAAGCACGCGCCCTACCCTTAATGGCGCATGACCACCACGTGAAGATACTAAAAAAAACACGTGCTCTACCCATTATGGCGCATGACCACAAGGTGAATGGATAAAAAAGCACGTGCCCTACCCTTAATTGCGCATGACTAACACGTGAAGATACTAAAAAACACGTGCCCGTCCCATTATGGCGCATGACCACAAGGTGAATGGATAAAAAAGCACGCGCCCTACCCTTAATGGCGCATGACCACAAGGTGAATGGATAAAAAAGCACGCGCCCTACCCTTAATGGCGCATGACCACAAGGTGAATGGATAAAAAAGCACGTGTCCTACCCTTAATGGCGCATGACCACCACGTGAAGAGACGATTCCCGGGAGAGCAGATTCAGTGTTGTTGGGTTGCATTCCACCCTACATTTAAATATATAGTACAAAATCAATCCTTGGCCACCTTAAGGTTAATCCATACGTCGATCTAATCATGAGCCATTCCTAATCAGCAAACTCTGTTATCTAAGTTCATTTGGATTAGGAAAAGCTCATGATAATGGCTGGTTTGCACTAGCGACATAACGACATAACTCAAGATAAACGCCTTAGGTGCGAGACGTCGTGTTTATGTTACTGCTTTACCATTATAAGTACGCTTTGCTCAATGCGTGCAATAGAGAATATTTCAGATGACCGCGGTAAGTAAGCCATACTTGCGTTTAGCCAGCGTTTCTATTAGTCGAGAGCGAAGTGTCCTTGCTGCGAGGAGGTTTAAGTAATGGTCCGTATAAGAACTACGCAAGCCAACGGCAAAGCATGCTGGAATGCAATTAATTTCTATTGACAATATAGGCAATTTCATTGGCTTAGACATGAAAATCAGCAAATTCATTATGCTAGAAAAACTTTGAGGATTTTTAGGGATATATAAGCACATGTGGTACTCACAAACAGGATATGCAATTTTAAAAGATTTTGTACGTGGGGAACCTAGCGTAAAATGCTGATTCTCACTCCTTTGTTCTTCTTTAATGTGATTGGTCTAGAGACTTTTTGTTGCCATATGTTCTCAAGAAAGTCGAAATCTATCAATTTTTTACTTTTATTACGTTACTAGTCATGATAACTTTCTGTGGTAAAAAAATTGGACATACCCCACGTGGGGAACCTTCAACGCCGTAGAACAATGGAGGTTTGCCTAGTTCTTGCATGGATGATTACTTAAAAAGAACAATGTTTGCAAGGTTTAATCAGGGAGTTGTGAGAGACTCCCTGGTCTAATTAAACGTATTCAAGCATGAGTTGTTACTCGATTTAATGCCGTGAAGCTATACACATGCAAATATGGTTTTCAAATAACTAACAATCCCATTCACGTCATAAATGTCCACGACTGATATCTTCTCCTGGGTATAAAAACGTAGAAAAGTTCCTTTTAGCACGAGGCTAGGAAATGGATAATTTAACCCCTCCCCCTTTCTAAATGAATGCGCGAGAGCCCATTAATAATAATTCCTTTATATTTATACGCCTAAACCCAGAAAGGTTCTTTGGGAAGTGGATGATATTGTCTGGCAATCACGAGATTTCCCTAAAGCAACCTTTCTTGTCGCCAGGTAGTCGTTAGGTTTGGTCGCCCTAACAAAAATCTGGTCGCCATCCTTTTCTCCCTAATTAATGCTGTTGATAGCTAATTTTGAGAAGGCCATTTAAAAAAAACCTACAGACTGGAAAAGTCGCCATTTGACGACTCCGTTGAAATGTGTGCTCGCCAAACCCTAAATTTAGTCGCCATTGATGACCATATGATCACAATACATCGGGACCTGGATTTCCAAGAAATTCCACAAATCGAAGCAGTGATAATACCTGTTGTTCCAAGAAATATATCTCAGCCTTTGTTCTCTCCTCGCTCGACACAGGGATACCGTCAATGCAGAGCAAAACTGGGCATTCTGAAAACTAACATTGGTCGATGTAACAGTCGACGAGTCACCTAAAAATCAAAAGAACATTTATTGAGATTCGTTTATTATCGAGCTATTTCGAAAGAAATATAGCAAGGAGAAAGCTAACGTAAGCCAAAATAAGGTGCACAAGGACGGAAACAGCCACTGCAGTATAATGGCGATTCACAACTTTCATAAAAAGAAAGGTCCGAGAATAGAACCTTGGGTACACCATTCCACAATGGACGCCAGGTGATCACAGAAATAGCCAATGCAGTGTAATGCATGGCCATATTCACAAGTATTATAAAAAGAAAGGTCCGAGAATAGAACGTTGGGTACACCATTCCACAAGGGACGACAGAAGATCACGGAAAGAGCCAATGTAGTATAATGGTCATTCACAAGTATTATAAAAAGAAAGGTCAAATAATAGAACCTTGAGCACACCGTTCCACAATGGACGCTTCTTTCAAAACACATGCGACCCCTACTAAAGGTGTCAAACTTTAAAACCTTAGCAATCTTTGACTGAAAAGCTAGATGAAGTAATTTTAATTACTATTCAGCGTTTCAGACGATGTAACGACAGCGATCTGAAAGAAAAATAGATCGCGTTGTGATTTAAGAACCCATCACCAACCGGGATCTTTTGCGCCCCGCTTTCTTTTGTTTGCAAATTGATCCACTGTTTTTCCATTGCACTGATTGGCTAAGAGTCCGCAAAGGCTCTCAGTTGGTGATGGAACTTTCAGAGCCCTAGTCAGTCACGTTTTTGTCACTTGTTTACATTCGAGATTTGAAGACGAAATATATGTAGAGATCTCAAAAAGCCATCTACACACAAAATGTGGAACTTGATTTATTGAATTCAAACTAAAATTTTGCACTACATTTCCTAAATCGGCCGATGGAAATGGATACTCTGACTCGGTGTTTCACTAAGCTGACACAATGACGACTGACAGTTACCAGTTGTAGGTACTCACCGCGTTGTTGATAACAGATAATTCGATGAGGTTTGACAATGTTTCTAACTTTTCAAATTCCACTAAATCCTGTTAAGATAAAAAAAATGGGAATGATTCTTAATCCACGAGGTCACAAGGCGGGGAGGTCTGGGAACGAGAATGGCCATTTGAGTTCATTCTTTTAGTCCTTTACCGCGTGGCGACAATTTATTTCACAAAAATACAAATATTTTTCGTCTCTTCGAGCCCGCATCTCCCTCAAAAGTCATTTGTCCGGTCGGAACTGAGGTACTCGTTTTTCACTGAGCGATGACGTTTAGCAGAAACGAAAACGCATATTATTTTACACTTTTAACCCCTTTTCGTTAATTAGGCTCTTACCTGTATTCTATTCATCCCCAAATAAAGACGCTGTAAGTTCTGTAGCGGATCCAAGTTACTCAAATCCTTCAACCTGTTTGGAGGCCATTGAAATCAATTAATACAACCATCAATCTATACAAGCTATCATGTTAACAAACTGATACTTTAAGTTCGATTCCCGATTCAAAATGTCGAATTGAGCTCTTACACGTTTCAAGAAGTTTGGTAGCCATAATAGAAATCTGGTCTATCTTTTTTCTCCTGACATTTATGCTGTTGACAGCTAATTTTGAGAAGGGCATTTTAAAAACACATAGACTGAAAAGTAAGTCGCCATTTGGGATAGAGCGGATTTCACATGACTGTTGTGAAAACAATTGCAATTGAGCAATCACTAACCAATCAGAATCGAGATAAATCACAACTTGTTCCTAAATGGCTTTCTTCTCAGCCAATTACAAGCCGGACCAATTACTAAGTAATTACACAACTGTATTTACTACAGAATTTGATTGGCTGAGAAAAACGAGTACCCAATGAGAACGCAAAGCAATCGCAATTACATAACAAGCCTTGACAGTCATGTGAAATCCGCTCTATTGCGCGAAAACAAGAATGCGCACCCCCATTTTTATTTTACCATTTTGATAAGACTATCATTTCCCTGTTATAAAAAAGTTTAAAGAAATTCTCACGACAAGTTTTTGAGCTATCGTCATAAAAAGCCCCAAAATTAAGTACCACAGAGCCTCAAATTATTACGAGCCTGCGCACATTTTCAACATTTCAAGAGTAGCGTGAACACACATAGAAAATTAAAGATTCCAATGTTCGTCATAGGTAATGAAGCATCCAACAGTTATGTTCAAACTTGCAAGCGAACTAGATTGCTTCAATAGTGAGCGTTTATCACGATTTCTTGTTTCACGTATTCCTTCACAAAATAGCCCTAGGCACTAAAAATGGGGTATGTTTGCGCCATCACAGTTTCTAAACGAGCATGGGCACCCCTCTTTTTATTTCATATTTTCATTCCTTATATACTAAATAGTAAATAGACAAATTAAGAAAACAATTCTACGACAAGTTATTTCAGGGGAATTACCTTAATTAGAAGGTTTTTTTTAGCACTTCTCCCTACCTATTTTCTTCAATGTGCAATTCTACCAGATTCCACTGATTTATGAACGAATGTTCTGATATGAACTGGAAATAAACAAACAAGTACAATTAAAAATGACCAAAGGGCTAGCTAAACTTGAAGACGATGTTCTACCAAACTAACCAGACTCATCAATGTCAACATGTTTGCAGACAAAACATGTTTCTTGGAGGAGGAGGGGGGAGGATGGGGGAGGATGGGGGAGGAGGGGGAAGAGGGGGGAGGAGGGGGAGGATGGGGGAGGAGGGGGAGGAGGGGGGAGGATGGGGGAGGATGGGGGAGGATGGGGGAGGAGGGGGAAGAGGGGGAAGAGGGGGGAGGAGGGGGGAGGAGGGGGGAGAGGGGGAGGAGGGGGGGGGGAGGGAGGAGGAGAGCGTCGTCTTCTTAACCGGAAGACCCGAGTTCGAGTCCCCGCTCTGGCTACTCGACCATTCTGTGGCACAGCCCCTTTTAATAGGGCTTATCACGGTTTCCGCCGCCATTTTGTTGAGTAGGCAAGCCGTTCAAAACTCCACATAAACTCTGCAAACGCAAAGGGAAATCGTTGCGAAAATATCAAACATGAATCGTAGCGTTGGTTGAAACAGTTTACCTGTAAAGTTTGGAGGTTATAGCTACTGTATGAATCGAGCAATTGCGTTTTTAATTCTTAATACTGATGCCTGTAAAATCTGTGTGCATCGATGCGTAAAAAGCCTGTCAAAATACAGGGTAGATTTGGGAAACTAAAAACTACAATCGTTCCATTTATAGAGAGCGTAGGAAGCTGAAATTTAGTAGAGTGATTGTTTGGCCAAGTAGAATTACTTTACGCTAAGTACTTTGTTGATATGTGCACTATTTTCGCAACGATTCCACTTCGTGTTTGCATATAGTTTATGTGGTGTTTTGCACGGCTTGCCTACTGAACAAAATGGCGGCGGAAATCATGATAAGACCTATACATGCAATACAACAGACAATGCGTTCTACGTTCTGTCTTCACCTTGATCTTATTCCTGTCCAACACCAGTTCTCGCAAGTCTTGCAGACCATCCAGTCCCTCGACCTTACTTATTTCATTACCTGAAATATATTTAAAAGAAATCAATAACGGAGCATCACGTCCAGGGTTACAGACATTTTAGAAAAGGTTTCACCACAATGCGAGGAAAAAGAGAAACGGCTGTTAGCGAGGGCATGCGTTAGCCTAGACCCTAGGCGTCTTGTGTCAACTCTCCGTGTCACGCAAGTTTACTGTGTTTTGCGCTGCCCCATGGCACCTGGCAAATCACTAGGACGCAGTTTTAACCAAACGTGAAAATCCCTTGGTAAAAACAAATATCCAAAACTATTTTTGGAACGCTTGTTAGAAGATAAATGTAGCTGCGGCTACTTATAGATTCCAGCATTGGTAAAAATTACGTTTATGGACTTTGGCTACCAGAGTGATTTGAATAAATTAGTCAAGCTAAATTTACTCTAGCGCTGTGAAATTCTACCCAAACCACATTCATTTGAAGTTTAAAAACTCATTAGAAGTGACATATGTATGAATTCGCACTATAATGAGCCCATTTCTTGGGGAAATGCTCAGAAAATAGTTTCTCATACCAGCCATATAACCTCAGCTTCGCATCATAGAAGCCCCGGTGTCGAGTGTTTTACAAACGTCGGTACAAATCTTGTCTGTTTTGTCCTTTCTCTCTAATTGTCGTCGATTTTATTGGGACATTGCATCCATTTTGGATCCAGATCCATCGCTCTTAGTGTTTTCAAAATTATTTCAAGCCACCAGGCTTCGTGGGTAACGGCAAATAATCTGTGACGTCCCTAACCGAAAAGCCGCGCTTAGGCCGAGGCTAGGCATGCGCAAAATTCGGACACTGTGGTCTTCGTTCTGGATCCTCCATGAATTAGGCTGTATGACATTAATAATGAGGCACTGCCTAAAAGTCGAGCACACGACAGATGCAGTGGCAACACAAAGAAGAAAGTCGACAATAGTTAACAAACCTTGAAGAAACAAGGCCTTCAGGCTTGGTAACCTTGATAACTGTAGCGCGGCCATGTTGCTGATGCTGTTATATCTAGAAATGAAGGAATATTATTAACAGTGATTCAAAAAGCAAAAAAGTAAACAGTGCCAAGCATCGAAACTATTCGTGGTACGAAAATGACATCTGGACGTAAGTCCAAATAAAGTCAATTTTGTACCGCAAGTAGTTCAAATATAGTCATTTCTGTAACGCAAATTATCCAAATTTAGTATAAACCAACTAATGGTCTATTACAAATCCTGCATTTTGATTGGCTGAGCTACTAATGGTCTATTAGTGATAGACCGTGCCTGGCAAAACCACCACCTTTCTTTGCAAGAAAACTTGATTTTTGCAACATAATGGAATAATAATGGAATTCATTGCCAAAACCGACCAACTAGTTGGTTTATACTAAAACAATCGTCCTCATGTGCTATGATATCAATAGACCATTCGGCCTTCGGCCTCATGGTCTATTCATCATAGCAAATTCGGCCTTGAGGTCTAATTGTTAAATGGTCATTGCTGTGCCGCAGCGAATTTTGTTGTATTTGTCGCGGCGATTTTTCTCGCGCGAGTTCCAATTCCAACTCTCTTGTGTAAACGTGATGCAAATCAGGTGCGATTTCTGTGCTCTCTTTTCTTCAAATCGCATCAAGTTGCAAAGAGTTTCGAACATGTTTGAAATCTCCACGACATCAGGAGACATTAGTGAGTTTACGCGTTCCTGCGAGAAAAATCGCCGCCAAAAATTGAAAACAATTGCAAGTGTAAACGGGCCTTTAGAGCGGATTTTGTATGGCTGTGAAAAGGCACGGAAGACGGTATGGTCACGGCACTAAAACCTTGACTCGTGGACATTCAGCCAATCACATCACACGAAATAACTAATCAACCAATCAAAATTCTTGGACGCGGCACGGAACGGAACTTGGCCTTCTTGTGAACATTTAGCCAATCACATCACGCGAAATAACCGATCAACCAATCAAAATGCTTAGGCACGGAACGAAACCTCGCCTTCTCGTGAATATTCAGCCAATCACATCGAGCGAAATTTCTAGTGATCAACCAATCGAAATGCTTAGGCACGGAACGAAACCTCGCCTTCTCGTGAATATTCAGCCAATCACACCGAGCGAAATTTCTAGTGATCAACCAATCGAAATGCTTAGACACGGCACGGAACGAAACCTCGCCTTCTCGTGAACACTCAGCCAATCATATCACGCGAAATAGCAGATCAACCAATCAAAATGGTTAGACAAATCACTGTAGTTACGGCGCGAAATCTGCTCTATGACATACCCTAGATGAAGCACCTCCAGGTTGACCAGTACTGGGTTGAACATCTCTGGGTTCATGATGTCATAGAATGGCTCTCCTGCACGCCTGGGTGCGGTGGCAGGTGAAGTGGCTTTCGGCTTGGCAACAATACTTTCGACATGATTATGATTGAGACATAAGACCTGGCGAAATATTAGAGAAATTATTCACGTCAATAACAATAAGCAATCATTGGATGAGGTTGACCATGACGTCGTGAATTAGCAAAACCGAGGCCTGTGTTATCAATGAAAATGGCCATTGGCTAGCTTTTTGTAATTGCTAGCGTTATCATCAAAAGCAATATTGAGCTCCATTCCGATCACGTTGGGAATTTTCTCCCTTACATATAGCGCCATAACATTTGCATGGAGTACCTTCATATTTGATTTCTTTTACAACGCCCTGCACCCGTCGCACCCACCTTTAATTAACTAGATTGATAAGCCCTCCAAACGATGTGAGTGAGTTGTGCTCCAGGTTAACGCTGAGAAAAGAAAAAATACTTCTCTTGAAAATAAGAAAAGAAACCATACCTCCCTAAAAAAAATACGTCCCACAAAAAAGAAGAAATGAAACAATACCTCCATCAAGTTGAAATTTTTCTACTATCAATCACCAAAGATGCAAGTGCCTACCTTCTTAGATTTGTGAACATTTCTCCTGAGCCAAGATCCACTGTCCTTATCGAGCAGTGTGGAAAGTCCAGCTCCCGGAGCTCGATGAAGTTCGAGTGGCCCAGCCGCTCGGCGATAAAATCTGTTGTCATTCTGTGCAACATAGAGCGAAATTCACATGACTGCAGTGAGACCAAACACATCTACAGTCGAAGCTCTCTGTGCGACCGCTCTCGTAAGCGACCAGCTCCCATAACGACCATTTTCCCGAAACCCCGTTTGAAATGTCACATAAACTCTGTTATTTCAAGCTCTCGTAAGCGACCGCCTTATCGATGCGACCAGCTCCGTTAGCGACCACAATTTTAAATCACCACAGAGATTTTCTATTGTTTTTAAGCTCTCGTAAGCGACCGCAGTACTTTTTGTCATCACCTCATAAATATCTAAACTGATACAAGCTGCACCGGTAAAAGCTATTTTCTATGTACATATTTGCGGTTATCTATTCTTAATTAAAGTCGGGAAATAAATCAAACTATTTTAAGCATTAGTATCACATGATATTTTCTAGATTTATTGTACAAAGCTCTCGTAAGCGACCGACACCTATTGTTCAAGTACGAAGCCGCTTGGTGGTCGCTTACGAGAGCCGTTCTCGTAAGCGACCAGCTCCGTTAACGAACGCAATTTTCAGTTCCCGAGGTGGTCGCTTACGAGAGCTTCGACTGTACCCAATCATGAATGATAGAAAATACAAGTTGCAGTTGAATGGTTTCCCCGTCAGCCAATCACATGTCATGTAAATCCACTATCACGCGGTGAGCACGTGACTGGTTTCTTTGTATGCCAAGCCAAGTAAAAACAATCACCCGGTGAGCAGGTGATGACTAAAAACTCTAAATGTTCTTGATTGACAGAAATGCGGGACCAATGAGAATGCAAAGAAAACGCTGATACAAAAACTTTTCGACATTTATGAAAGCTGCTCTATAACAAAAACTTTTTTCGGTTTCGACTAGCACGTTTTCTGCATTTTAGTCATCAATGTTCCTGAAATCTTGTTAGAGAAATCTTCTAATTTCAATCGATGTAACTATATATGTACCTTCCTCCAAAAGTGTCCTTAGCAACATTTCCTTCACTCGGTTCCTGAAAGGACAGAAAATAATTATTTTAGCAGAAACAACAACAACAGCAGCAACAACAACAACAACAACAACAACAACAACAACAACAACAACAGCCACAACAACAACAACAACAACAACAACAACAACAGCAGCAGCAGCAGCAGCAGCAGCAGCAGCAGCAGCAGCAACAACAACAACTGTTTACCACAGCTAGCCCGTCCAAAGCCTTGAGAGTTGTGAGGTGGTAGATTACGAACAGTCTGTACTGGGCGCTGTTCTCGACCAAAGGGTTCCCATACAAATCCAAGATCACAAGCATTGGAATGGACTGGAAGGCAATCAAAAAATGTACTTCAAATTTGAAGTAACTTAGAAAAGCATGATAGTCCAGAGAACGTAGTCAAAATGTCCAGGGTTTTTGACTCGCTATAGCTTAGTTTCATATTATATCCGTTACCACGTTACCCCCCCCCCCCCCCCCCCCCCCCCCTTCCCTATCGAGGAACCTGGAAATTCCACAGGGGTCACTGTGTTTGATCCTGGAATTTCCACAGGGTTTGCCGATTTTGTAGAGAACGTCGTCAAAATGTCCAGGGGTTTTGAATCGCTATAGCTATAGTTTCATATTAAATCCGATTCCCCCCCTCCCCTCCCAATCGAGGAACCTGGAAATTCCACAGGGGTCACTGTGTTTGACCCTAGAATTTCCACAGGGTTTGCCGATTTTGAACCTGGAATTTCCACAGGGCCATTCATTTTACCCTGGAATTTCCACAGGGTATTCATTTGCAACTGTGGAATTTCCACAGGCCCGCAAGATAAGGAGGAATTTCCACAGGGGTTGCTTCAAATTTCCACAGGGGTTGTACAGGAGTCTGGAATTTCCACAGGGGTAGAGCAATTTTGGAAAATTTGGAGTACCTCGATAGGGGTACGGTTTTTTTTTGGAACAGCCAATTTCCATTTTAATGCTAATGCGCCAACTGTACATTGAACAGCATCCTTTATTGTGAACCAATCGATCTCTGGTCTGGTTGGCACATTATTAGCAATGGTTGACGACAGCGTAAACAGCTCTATATGTCATCCAGTTACTTGTATAAATAGCTGTGTTCTCTCAGGATCAGTTTCCAGGGGTGTCGTTCTTGAGTAACACTTTCAAACACGAGGAAAGAATCTGTGTGCAATGTTTGGAATCGCAAAGGAAGAGGGTACACTCATCTTACCTTCAGTGTGAAAATCTCCCTGATGTTTGCAATACGGTTGTTTCCTACGTAAAGCTCTTGCAAATCAACTGATTGCTGAAATATGAAACGTGGAATTTTACTGTTGTGTGGAACGTTTCTGACAAAAAGAAGTTAAAGGAGCGCGTGTCCCAATTTTAGCACACTTTTGGTGATGTAAAAAACATCCAAATAACTGATGGATAGCCAAAATACTAGTCTAGGTTTGTTAAATAGCTTTTTAATGCTCCCAACCCATGACAGAAACACGACACCTTTGTGCGGGATAATGGGGTAGGGGATGGAGTACCCCAAAAAATTGGTCACGCGAATGTCTAAACATTTACTATCCAAGGGATTACAATCCACATGGAAACATCCTCTGGAAGGGGTTACAATCCCCTGTGAGGTCTTATGTGATTTTGTGGGAGCTAGAGGCAAGGGGTTATAATCCCCTCGACCCCGGTCCTCTACCGGGGGTTACAATCCCCCGATTGAGAGGTCAAGCCTATCTAGGGTCCCCCTCCATGCAACCATGGTAACAAAGCTATATCCTGGAGGGGTGGCCCTAGTTTGGTGCGTCTATGGGGCAAAGGGTGACCAATATGGGAGTACTTTTTCCCACAAATACACAGAGTGTATTCCCCATAGACGCCCCCATCCCCACATCCCTCGAGTCTATCTGTTGCTTGCATATACGTCCCGAACTAATTTGTTTGAAACCTCTGAAAGGAGGGTATATGGACACTGAATGTATCGCTCGAAACAGTCTGAGGACCACCGCCCTAAAGTTTTGATTGATGAGCCAGTGAGGGAGACCCACTGAGGCCGCTGTTGTAGCTGCTCCGATTCGGTAGCTATGGCCTGCGAATTTGGAGGAGTCCAGACATGGAGGAGTCCAGACATGGACAGCAGCTGTCTTGTTTCTGAAGTCAAAGCCGATTCTGTGAGAGACACACCTGACACAGTTGAGAACGTGATCACTAATATACAGCTGCCTTTTTTTCAAAATTTGATTGGTTCACAGAACTAAGGCCTAGTACATACGCCGCTCTTATCATGAGCCGATCTTAATGCAAATTCTCAATAAAACAATATTTTTTGTCCATCTCTCGTCTGCTTGTAGCAAAAACTATTCTAAATCAAATCGGGAATGTAGAATCGATTTTAACGCCACGAGTTTCGAGTATTTCATGGTAACAGTTTGGTACGGCTCATGATAAGAGCGGCGTATGTACTAGGCCTAAGGGACCAATGAGAGTGCAGAGTAAACGCAATTACAAATACCTTTCGACGCTAATCTGAAAGTCGCTCTAAATACCCTTAGCCGACTTTGTTAAAGGGGCAGTGTCACGAATTTGAGGCAAATTTAGGTTGCTTAAATATAGTCAAATGCAAACGAAATGAGCAAAATAATCATCTAGGTTTGTTAAATAACTTTTCAACTGCTAGATGAGCACAACTTTGGAGTATTTTCGTTTGTTATCAAGCGGATGGAATTGGATTACGAAATGAGATTTTTTATTTCTGTTCAGGCTGAACAGTTTTCAAACTTGGAAATTTGATAGCGAAAGCTATAAAATCTTATGTAAGAATGCCTATATAATGCAAGTTTCAGTTCCTTTTTCTTTATAACACTAAATAATAGTATAATGTAGGATTCTGAGATGTTTATGTAGATCACTGGTCTTATTTTATAAGATTTTGTTAAAACAACCATGACACAGCCCCTTTAACGTTTGCTGTTACAAGACTGCTGCGTTGACTGTCTAACCTGTAAACCCTTGAGAGAGGTAATGCAGTTGTTCTCGAGTGAGAGATATCGCAGTTCAGGTAGTCTCTCTAGCATTCCAGTATCAAGAATAGAGAGATGGTTACTCGACAGATTCAGCCATCGAAGTTGCGGGTTCCGTACCAGACCTGGACAACAAAATAGTAGTACTTAAAAAAAAGATCTACTTCTTCCAGACACCGCTGCAAAACGCAGTTCACGTGCGCTAAGATTCACTGGCCTGTGAATTGAAGACAATTGAAAAATCTACCTAACAACAGCGAACGACAAATTTTGACTTTAAACCATAATTCGCACTCGCACGCTTGCCTGACAAGCAAATAATTCAAATCGCAATCCAGTTCAATCCTCTTGATAATAGATAAAAATACTATAGATTTGCATTGATTTAACAGTTAAAAGGTAATTTAACAAACGTGGACTGTTATTTTGGTTATTCCCGGTAAACTTAAATGTATTTTTCGTGATTACAATTAGACTTATTTTTGACAGGTTATGCAAAAATTAAGCGTTCGAGTGCCCCTTTAAAGTGCGGGGTGCAAACGTTCAGAGAAAAATATGATCATATTCTAGCTGCTCTGCAATTTCTTGGCCTTACGTTTTGTGTCTGGAGCTTACGTTTTCCAAATTTCCAAGAAAGCACGAGATGTTTTTGTTATGTAGATTATTTCGTTTGTTTTCAGTTCACAGGAAGTGAATCTTTAGCGCATGCAGTTTGTCGCGATGTTCTTCTTCCAGGCGTCTGGAAGAACACAACAGGCCATTGACAAAAAAGTACGCAACGAGACGAAGTCGAGTCCAATCAGAGCGCGCGTTTTTACCAGTGCTGTTGTATAAAACTATGTTATGGTTTGAAATGCGGTGTATACGGCTATTATAACATACCGTCGATGGAACGCATGCTCTGATTGGCCGAGAGGTGTGGTCTACTATGCTATAATCAGCCAGTAATCCTATAGTTTGCTAAGGGATAGGCTCTATCGATAAAAGTAAAGTAAAGTAAACACCAAGAAAAAAAACTATTTTATTACCAAATGTTTATCCCAATATAACTTAGACCCCGTCCACACTACACCGTTTTCAAACGAAAACAGATACTTTTTGCTCCGGATACGGCTATCGTCCACACTACAATGCCGAAAACGAGCACCGAAAACGAATACGAAAACGATAAGTGTGGACGGAAATCTTTTTGAAAGCGGGGCAAAAGGTATCCGTTTTCGTTTGAAAAAAGTGTAGTGTGGACGGGGTCTTAGAGTTAATGAGACGAGGCTAATAGGTTTTATTTTTGTTAAGTGAAATTCGACCTAGAAACGAATCGTGTCCTCGTTGGGAATGTAACGTTTTTTAAAAATGTAACGATCCACACTCGAATACACTTGAATACACAGTTGTAAAATGGCAGTATACTGTACCTTCGAATTTGGATATGCAATTTCCTTCTAGAGACAGTTCTTCTAGCGTTGGACAGGACTCGAAACCCTACAAAGGAGAACACAAATCAAATCAACTTTATTTACTCTTGTAGCTATTATAGCTGGAGTTATTACACAGAATCCATGTATTGCGGCTGATGCCCAGCACACGTTCTTGCACCACGAATGCAAACTTACCATTGATTGCTCTGCTATACAAGCAACATAAATACATGCACTATCAAACATCGAAAAATAAACGCAAATAAAAGAACACACTAGCCAATCAGGAGTCAGTAGTATAGTAGTATGTAATAAGCACATGTTTTGCTCAAGAATACTAATTTTGCGCAGGAATATAGAACAAAAGACTAATCCCCTGTTGTCTTCACTTGCGTTCGCTAATCCACAAGCTCATTATATATTTCTGCGCAAAATTAGTATTCCTGCACAAAAAAGGTGACAATTCCGTACCTACTATACTACTTGAGTGGAAGCCATTCAACAGCACAACCAATCAGGAGGCGAAGAAAGTCAGACTTCCGTTTAGTCATGACATGAATCATGGCGCTTTCTGATTTAGTTTAGGCGAAGAGTTTTCAGCCAATTTTCACTAAGCATTATTGGTATCAATTTTCGCGGGCACTTAATTTCGCGAAAAAAATGTCGGCATATTTCGAGGGTCTTTATTTTCGCGATTTGGGTGCAAAATTATTTTCTAAGGAAATTACTGCGATTTTCATAATTCTGTGAACTCTCGCTATCGATTTCCAACCGTGAAACCGCCTTCTGGCTTCCGTCAATCAAACTCCCGTGTCTTTTCGTCGTTACTCGTTGTGCTTTTTGATTGGCAAGCGCCTAAGCAGTGCTAAAATGGCTTCCTGTCACCCGAGTAACGGTTACGTGCTGGCCAATCAAAAAGCACAAAGAGTAACGATGAAAAGACTCGGGATTTTGATTGGCGGAAGCCAGAAGGCGGTTTGACGACTGGGAATCGTTAGCGAGAGTTCGCAGAATTATGAAAATGGCAGTAATTTTCGCGAAAATGAAAAAAATAAACATTTTATTTCGAGAACTTTATTAATATTTTAAACTTCGTGTTCCTGAAAATCATCAACTCATAACAATACTAAACTGTAGAAACCGCATCGTGTACCATAGGCATAGTCAAACATTATTCTTATGCTAACGTTCTTTGAAATTGTATAATACATATTTCATTGTAGCCGTGAATTCTTCATTAAATTGAGAACACAAGAAAAATAGGAGGGTATTAAATTTCGCGACATTAAAGTTCGCGGGAATTTTTTTTCGCGTCTCTTTAAGCTCGCGATTTTTTTTAAATCGCGAAATTCAAGCGACGTGAAAATTAGTACCAAAAAAGTATTTTCGACGGTCATCTGAAATCAGCTAAATATTTTATGAAAAATAATTAGCGTTCTTCAAAGTTCAACAACCCACCACGAATGCAAACTTGCCATTGTTTGCTCTGCTTTACAAGCAATAAAATATTCACGCGTTGAATGCAATGAGCCGTGCTCATTTGAATGCCTCGTTAATATTTAACAATTAGTCGCCGAAGGTGACGTAAATATCGGCGTATTTTTGTGGAATTCGTTCGAATTTTACTGGAATTCCTTCGATTTGCTCCACGCGAGAATGTGAAGCCATTTCCCCCTCAGGATTCCTTCGTTACTATCTGTTACGTCATTTGTCACACTCTCTGGCTTATTAAAACTCTGGATTTCACAAGCTCGAGGGAGTTTCAACCAACCTCAGTACGGTGCCTGACACGAAATTTTGCCCCACCCTCCTCCCCTTCGGCGACGTACGGTTTCCACACGTCAATTTTCGAAGAGAGCCTCGACTTGAGAATGTTGTTTGTAGGCATCGGAGCGTAATTTGAAGATGGCCAATTAGAATACGCTCTCCATCGTCGAACGCAACAAACACAGCGAGTACAATTAGGGTGCTAATTATCGGGATAATTCCTTTGAACCGCTGGAGCACATTGCCGAGGTGAGGTCATTGACGTCAAGGTGCCATGACAACGAACAAACAATATCTCTTACATAACCAACACGTTCCTTTCCGCGTGTCTTTGGTTATGTAAGAGATGCTGTTTGCTCGTTGTCATTGACGTCAAGGTGCCATGACAACGAACAAACAATATCTCTTACATAACCAACACGTTCCTTTCCGCGTGTCTTTGGTTATGTAAGAGATGCTGTTTGCTCGTCGTCATGACACCTTGACGTCAATAACCTTACCTTGCCGTTGGTTACTTAAGAGATATTGTTATGTAAGAAATATTGTAGGGTAATAATGGTATAGTTACTGCAGAGAATTAGTTTCACAATTCCTTCGCCAGTTAAACATCAAAGAGTGAAATCTAGAAATCTCTCGACATTGAAAAAATGGAACGCCTTAGGAACTCGAAGCTCGCGAGAATGCTCCGCAAGAAGAACAAGAAAGTTGAACACCAATGCGAGACTGTGGAACCACAGCCTTCCAGCGAGCCACCTACAATAATAGAAGATACGCACAGCGGGACGGGGCCTGTAGAAGAGAACAGGGAGAACGAGAAGGGTAGATGGAAGGAAAGTTTTTATGGGCAACTGAAGACTGCCCTTACACTGCTAGAGGTACCAGATAACAGGAGATTGCACCCGAGGATGGCAAGACTCTCCTTTGATAGCAGTGCAGCAAGTTACTTGGCAAGCCCTTCGCAAAGCTCTGTTAGTAGCCAATACTTCTCATTCTCGGATACGGATAGCGAGCACCAAGAAAGCGGGGGAGCAAGAATGAATGAGTTTGAAGCAGCGAGCAGCTCCGGTGGGTCAGGAGAAATGGAGCCGTGGGAGCAAGATATCTTTGAACCACTGGATGCGATCTTTCAAGAAGTGAAGCGAAAAGCTCTTGCCAAACCAGAGCTAAAATAATAATGAACATTGAATAATGAACATTGAACATTTAGTCAGAGTTATTTGCCTAGCAGGCCAAATACTAACATCTCTACAATAGTTTAGCACTATTACGAAAGCGCTGTTCAAACGTTGTGGCATTTTCAAGGTTGCCCATGGTTAACTCACTGCAAAACAGGAGGTAAGGAATTTCGCTTTCACTCTCTCCCTACTGTGTACAGTTTAACAATTAATATGTATAACTATTCATTGATTTCTATGACAGCTATTGTTAAAAGAATTATCCTCCGTGATTGCGCAGAATATCGTCTGATATGTCTCACTATTTAAATCTAAGCTTTCTCAGTTATTGTTAGCCAGACAATAATCGTTACTTTGTTCTTATCTGTCCTCTCTGTACTTTCTCGTTATATATGTAGCGAGGGGATATCCTTGTACAAGCCGTTCGGTGTCGACGACCACAGGGAGCGCTATATATGCTCGTATTATTGTTATTAGTCAAATCACACTAGTGGTCTTTTGTCAATGCCGCGTTCTGATTGGTTGAGCTACTAGTAGGCTATAAGTTATAGCCTACTAGTAGCGAAAATGTGGGATTTGAAAGCCAGAAAATGGCAAATGACCAGACCAGAAAACATTTTTGGCTATACAAATTGACCTACTAGTATGATTTGACTAAAACAATTATTCGGCCTCATGGGCTATTGACTCAGAGCCCATTCGGGCTCGAGGAATAATTGTTAATTATTATTATTATATAGCAGAATTGACAACTGTTTGCTAAACCTAGCCTAGCTAGCTACACAGGGCGCATAGTGTAGCCTGAGACCCTTAGGAGTAAATAATAATACAAGCTTTTAATAAAACTAAGAATATACATTATTATTATTGTTATTATTATTATTATATAGCAGAATTGACAACTGTTTGCTAAACCTAGCCTAGCTAGCTACACAGGGCGCATGGTGCAGCCTGTGAGCCTTAGGAGTAAATAGTAATACAAGCTTATAATAAAACTAAGAATATACATTATTATTATTGTTGTTGTTGTTGTTGTTGTTGTTATTATTATTGGGCAGTGCATCGATGCACGCTGAATAATATATATAATGGTCATTGACCAAGTGGAGTGCAATTTGTATATTTGTATTTATACCACAATGCGCGCGTTTCTCGAATTCTGATTGGCTCTCAGCCATGGGTACATAAGAGGACATACCACGGAACGCGCCATCATAAGCGCGCGCGCTAAAAAGAACCAACGAAAACACCGTTTGGCTGCGCGCGTTTGGCTGCGCGCGCGCTGTACTGCGGACCCACTCGGCTGCGCCTCGTGAGTCCACAACATTTTGACCACTTTATTACGTCATTCCGTGGTATATAAGAGGACATACCACGGAAAATCAGAGGACATTTGTTAAATAGACTCCATGCTGTCCAATGGACGATTCCAGCTATAACGCACGCGCGCGCTGCATGTCTGTAGATGTGGGACATTTGTCGAAGAAACTGTTAAAAAAGCGTGCGCTGCATTCTGGTAGTTGTAGGACACGGCTTGGGCATTTCTGAATAAAGAAAAGCGCGCGCGCTTATAGCGGGAATCGTCCATTAAGAAAAAATTTGATGAGAAAATTCAGAGGAACTCCAAAATTGGACGAGGCCATGGAGTCCTGTTATTGATTAATTATATAGCATCCATGTTCAAATCCAAACTGTCCAATTTTAACGTGCGAAGTGTCCAATTAGAGCGCGCGCGATCCAATTAAAAAATAATTGGACAATTCAAGAAAAATCAATCTACCGGCACAATGGGATTTCGAGCTGGCTATATAATTAGTTTTGAAATCATATACGCGTGGATTTCAAAAACAAACGAGCGCGATAGCGCGGCTAGTTAGGGTAATCCTTTCCCTGCGAGCACAGGCTAGTTTTTTTTATCTCCCTGCATTTTCTTTTACTTTTGATGTTTTGTTGTGTTTTTCAACTACGCAAAAGTAGCCTCTGCACACAAATGTCATTTCTCTGTCGCGCATGTGTGAGAAAATGGCGTGAGCTTGGAGAAACTGGTCGATCATGTTTGTGCGCAGGCAAGAAAATATCAATTTTAAATGCTCTACAACTTACACAAAATCACTTTTTGTGGCCTTAAATGGCTCGTTTACTCTTACTTTAGTGATTGCTCAATTGCAATTGTTTTCACGACAGTCATGTGAAAACCGCTCTATCTAAGCCAATCAGGTCCTTGCCTTGTTTCGACTCCTGCACTAGTTGCCCGGCTTTCTGTCGGGACGAAAAGCCAGTCGACTGCACTAGGTAAAATAGGACAATGTCCTGATTGATTTTAGATGCTTTGACTGAATAGAAATCTTCAGAAATCTTCATCTTCAAACCTCGAAAATTCACAGCACGGAACAACGGATTTGGCTTTATGAACCGAGAGAGAGCGAAAAAAAAAGGGGGCACGAAAGTTACTCTCCTCAACAGTGCTGACAATACTAACCCATGTACTCAAGATTGTAAACTGCAGCAGCAGCCCGCCCTTAAAGGGGCACTCGCTCGCTTGCTTGACAAGCAAATAATTCAAATCGCAATCCAATTCCATCCTCTTGATAATAGATAAAAACACTTTAAATTTGTATTGATTTAACAGTTAAAAGGTCATTTAACAAATCTGGACTGTTATTTTGGTTATTCCCGGTAAACTTAAATGTATTTTTGGCGATTAGAATTAGACCTATTTTTTGACAGGTTGTACAAAAATTAAGCGTGCGAGTTCCCCTTTAATCAGAATGAGAAATATCGTAATAAAAGGCGTTTAGAGCCTAGTTGAAGCCGCATATAAATACAGTACTTTACTTTACTTTTTGGACCTACTAACGATAAGAAATGCCAAACTTACCTCAATTTTAGTTAGGTCATTGTTGTTGAATGACGCCCAGCGGAGATTGACGAGTTTCTCGAGGTTAGACAGTTTACCAAGGTGTTGGTTGTCAAGATTCAACGCTGTTACCTTTAAACAAACAAACAAGGCTGTTAACAAACAAACAAACAAACAAGGCTGTTAACAAACAAACAAACAAACAAGGCTGTTACGAAACAAACAAGCAAACAAGGCTGTTACCAAACAAACAAACAAGGCTGTTACCAAACAAACAAACAAGGCTGTTACCAAACAAACAAACAAGGTGGTTACCAAACAAACAAACAAACAAGGCTGTTGCCAAAAAGCAAACAAGGCTGTTATCAAACAAACAAACAAGGCTGTTGCCAAACAAACAAACAAGGTGGTTACCAAACAAACAAACAAGGCTGTTACCAAAAAGCAAACAAGGCTGTTATCAAACAAACAAACAAACAAGGCTGTTGCCAAACAAACAAACAAGGTGGTTACCAAACAAACAAACAAGGCTGTTACCAAAAAGCAAACAAGGCTGTTATCAAACAAACAAGGCTGTAACCAAACAAACAAATGAACATACAAACAAACAATAGATGCGTTCACGCTCTCAGAAACATCATGGATAATCAGCAAGACAGTGGAAACAATTCAGAATTGTAGGGAAAATCTTAGACTCTCTCCAATCCGCACATGTTAACTGCCAGGTTACAGTACAAATTTGCAGTATTTTCACCATTCTCGTACCCAGAGCTCCCCAGCTCGTCTGCTCGCAGGGGAGGCTCTGGGGACATCCATTTGTGTGGCTTCGCTGATTGGCTGATTTTTAACGTTAGGGCATGCGCAGAAAGATCTTCCTCTCAGGGGCTCTGTATTAAAATTTCGCGCATGCGTCAGTGGCTGTCACCAGAGCTTTCCCCGCAAGGTGACCAGCCGGGGAGCTCTGGGTTCGAGAATGTATTTTCATGTGTTATCAAGTGGATGGAATTGGATTGATAAATCTAGACGGTTATTTTTGCTTATTTTTTGTAAATTGGACTGGATTTAAGGTAACTAAATTAACCCCGAAATCGTACCATTGCCCCTTTAACTATAGCACCCACAAAATAGAGGCACAAGCCACTTTAACGTATCGTTTTACAAACCTTAACAAACCATTGACTATCATCATCCAGGGGCCTGGTCGGTTTATTATTACTGGTCGCTAATATAATCTGCGCCGTCGGTAGAAGACTCAAGGCCCGCGGTTTCACTTGGTCTGTTCGCGCATGCGCAAGGATGGCGAAGGTAGAGATCCGAGAGGCAGCGGCCATGCGGAGTGAAACAGCCATCTCTTCATCCGACACAGGTATCCCGTCGAGTATCTCAAGGTTCTTTAGTCGGCCAAGTGCCCTTGTGCGTAGAGTCTCGGGCTACGATAAGGAAAAAGGGACTAAAAGTGTTTATCTGATGATCATAATTTGGTATTTTTGCATAATATAGAGAAGAAAAAAGGTTCTGCGGGGACAAGGTAAAAATTCCAGGGGGAACTTGAGAAGCTGACTTCAGTGAAGGGTGGTCTAGATGAAATTCTAAGAAATCCCAGGGCTCTTTGTTGAGCAAGCTAATACGATCTTAGTGATCCTCGCTCACCTTTTGCCAGGGATTATGTCTTGTATCTAGCGATGTTAATGTGATAATGTGTTTTCTCATCATTCCAAGTTCTTCTCGCGTGTACTGTAGTTGATTCCAGCTCACATCCAAGTGCTTCAGGCGATTGCAGCCCTAAAATCAAGCACACAGGCATCAGGAATCGCTTTTTTCTAACTGTCGTCAGAAACAGAGATCTAACTCAAGCATCTTTAGTTGTAAAAGGTTGTTGAAAACGTACATTTTCAGCCTAACTTTACTGGACTATTTTTCATCAGACAAGAATCTCCTGTATAAAGTACTCAATTATTACACGAGTGCAATCATTCCTGGACAGATAATGCATACCTTAACACCTTCGATTGTTGTTACTTTGTTAAAACTTGCGTCAAGGTATTCTAGAAATAGCTGCAAAAAGGCAAGAAAGGTTGTGCGACCATGACAATTATGGTATTTCGTATACAAATGATGCCCTTCCTGATGATAAAGCCCTGGCTAAACTAGAACACATGTAGCGCGCAACATTGTAGCCGGACATATGTTTCCTTCATGTTTCCCAGTTTAGCCACGCGAGAAACATTGTTTCGCGCGATAAAGTTTGTAGCCGGGACACAAAGAAGCATGTTATGTGTCCGAGACACACGTGCGATGTTTCCTCGGGGAAACATGCTGGACATAAATTTTACACGCTACATGTGTCCTGGTTTAGCTTAACAATAATGATAGCAAAGACTATGATAATGACTTTGATAGCATGATTTACGAACTAACCATATGATTGATATCATCAAGTCTTGTTAGCTCATTGAAGCTAACAATGAGTTTCTTGAGGCTCGTCATCGAGTTAATATACTTCAGTCGATTGAGGCCATTACCATGAAGATTCAATACCTGTAGGAATAAGACCAGGTCATCTGTACTAGTGATTTCTTACGCGTCAGTGCGAGAAACGTCTCTGATTGGCTGGACATTCCCTCAAATTTTGACGCGCGCGTGGCGCTTAGACACAGCACGGCCGCAGCCATGGCAACCATAGTATAATCACCAACAATGACAATCACTGTATCATCATCAATAATGACAACTACGACATCATCAATGACAACCACGGCATTATCATCAATGACAATCACAGCCATGACATCATCATCAACAATGCCAACCATGACGTCATCATCAACCATGCAACCACATCATCGTCAACAATGCCAACCATGACATCATCAACAACGATGCCAACAATGACATGATCATCAACAATGCCAACCATGACATGATCATCAACAATGACAACCATGACATGATCATCAACAATGACAACCACAACATCATCAACAACAATGCCAACCATGATATCATCATCAACAATGCCAACCATGACATCATCATTAACAATGACATCATGATCAACAATACCAAACCATGACATCATCAACAACGATGCCAACCATGACATCATCAACAACGATGCCAACAATGACATGATCATCAACAATGCCAACCATGACATGATCATCAACAATGACAATCACATCTTTTCAACAATGCCAACCACGGCATCATCGACTGTTGAACCAATGACAATTGGTTAGGAAGGACAGGATCTTCTACTAGGAACTCTCTGGTATACAAAGGACGCAATGGAAAGTCTAACACTATACTTAAAGGGGCTGTGTCACGATTTTAGCGCACTTTTGGTGATGTAAAAAACATACAAATAACTGATGGATAGCCAAAATACTAGTCTAGGTTTGTTAAATAGCCCTTTAACTACAAATCGATCATGACTGCAGGCTTCACGGACCTATTACAGAGCGGATGGAAACGGATTGCAACAAAGAGTTTTTGAAATCTTGTCAGGATGTTTGAATTTACATCAAAATTTGCTTATAAATCGGCAGTCTTGTCGCTAAAACTTGCCTACATAGCCTATTAGGCTAATACCAAGTGAAATAAGTGATTTGGGGATGATTACATACAAATTTAGACCTGTATTTACAAATTTATTCAAACGACCGTGACACAGAGCTTTTAGAAACATAAAATACCACAAAACGCTCTGACAAACTTATGCATTGCGTTGTTCTCTTTTATTGCTTTGCGTCGTTCTCTAGCAGTTTAAAAGTATCAGTGTATTGGGCAACCCTCACAAAAGTTAAAACTTACGGTAATTTGCTGAAGAGAATCCACATTACAGTGGCTCTGCAAAAGGTCCTCCGTTAATGCGATAAGCCTGATAAAACAAACAAAAATCATTTTAGACTCATCGATGTGGATGTCAGTAAAGCCTTGGCCAAACGAAACGCAAGTCGACGCAAGTTGTGCTACTTGCGTCGACTTGCGCGCGTTTAGCCACCAACTTGCGATGACTTGCGATGACTTGCGTCCGCTTTGAACATGTTCAAATTTTCACGCAACTTGAGACAACTTGCTTCTTTACATCGCAAGTGTACGCAAGTTGATGCAAGTTTCCAATTTTCTTCGTTTTCCAAACTAACGAAATATTATGACCAAAACAAGTCATGAAAATGTTGCACTTATATTTCTAGCTGTTTTTTTACAAGAAAGTGGATGAGATTTCTTTATTTTTCTTGTCCTTTTTACCAAGAAAAGTACTAGCCTGAGTGCGCGCTAGTGTTCGAAAGTGGCGTGATCATGCCGTCATTAGCAGGCGCAGAGCACCAAAACACTCAACTTGCATCAAAACTTGCATCTCGTTTGGCCACCTCAACGCAATTCTTTTCAAAAGAGGCATACCTCGGGCGTGGTTTGATGACTGGTTCAAGGTTAATGACGTCATCGTCCACAGGGTTACCAAGTCCCGTATCATTCGCGGTAGTCACGCCCACTGTCCGCACGCTTTCTCCGTAGTAATAGATGTACGGTGACTGGGGTTTTACCTGAAATGTGAAGGCAAATTCGGAAAAATGGTATAGGACATAATGCATTTTGTACTGTTGAAGATCCCCTTCAAATCAACACCAACACCCTCTGGAGAGCAGATGGAATCCAAATAGGAAATGAAATGGACATGATTTTACAATTTAAGCAGGGATCAAACGGTGATAAGAGCTAATCATTAATCAACTGGCAAACACGGCTCAAAACATCCGGCGCTTGAATATGCAATCGCTTGTCACAGCAGAACAAGAAATTATCACAATGAAAACTTAGAGGGTCGTTCAACTTCCGAGAACAAAACTCGCTGGAACACGCATACGTTGTCATCAGATAAGTGTTGTTATTGTTTTTCGTTTTCACTTTGTATGTATCTGTACAAGTACACAAACCTGTCTCATTCTGAACTATAGAGCGGATTTCAATGACCGTGGAAAGTAAGCCAGACGTTTAGTCAGCGTTTCTATTGGTCGAGAGCAAAGTCTTTCGTCTTTCAGCCAATCACATTGCGAACGGTTTTAAAACACGCCACTGCTCATGACATGACAAACGCAAGTTTGACTTTCTTCGCCTTCTGATTGGTTTGTTGTTGAATGGCTTCCACTTGTGATTGGATAGTGGTTTTGTATTTAGTTTTCGACACTCGTCTGAAATCTGCTCTATACGGGTTACACTTCCCTTGAATTCTGTTGTGATCGGTGGTATTACAGCAACGTTATAGCCACGCCCTTATTTGTGATTTGCAGCCCTCAGATACGTTGCCTAAAGCCACTTGCTACTACGCATATAGCAGTTCAATTTTCACTGTTTTTGTTCTCTAATGGTATCACGATAATTCTTACCTTCGTAATATACTCAAAATCGACCACGTATTCCGGTAGCACCATATCCTGGTCAAACACAAACCAGGCACTCTGCCTGGAACTACAGTCGCACTGGTTGCCGGGCTTTGTGATGCCCAAGATGGTTTTGGACTGACAGCGCTCATGGGACTGCGGTCGATAAACGCTATCCGCGTCAGGATAGGCACTACGGGATACCCTTGAGTGAAAATGAAGAGGCACATTCAATGGCTGATTTCATTTTCTTTCCGCACCTGGGTGGTCGAGGACTCTGGAAATTCCAGGGGGGAGGGGTCTATCTAAGCCCTGGAAATTCCAAGGGGAAGGGGTCTAGCTGAATCCTGGAAATTCCGAGAGGGAGGGTCGAGGACCCCTGGAAATCCTGGAAATTCCAGGGGGAGGGGTCTGTTTAAGCTGTGGAAAAGGGGGTGTTTGGGCAACCTGGATATTCCAAGGGAGGGGTGTTCAAATTCCAGGGGAGGGGATGTTCAGGACTCACGGAAATTCCAGGGGAGGGAGTGTTGACGACCTCTGTTCCAGGGGAGGGGGTCTTCAAATGGTAGGGTCCTCGACCGCCGGGTGTGGAAAATAAAGCGGCACATTCAATGGTATCTGTGAGTGGTTAGTTCCTTTTTGAATGAAAACAATGCTTTCGATTATCCGACTTGTGGGGAAGACACATAGCTTATGCCTGCTATATCAAAAACTGTCTTTTCTATTCTGATTTAGGGAATTTTTTTAACTAGAAACTGATCACGAATACAACGCGGGTCATTCAATATACTGTACATAGTACTAGATTTGCCTTTTTAAAGACTTTAAAGTCTTTGGGTATCCCATCCAAGCCTCTGAGTCATTGCTCCAATAAAAGATTATTCGTGCAGCTCGATTTAAAATATATATATATATTTTAATTTCTAATATTTTTTTACGTTATGGCATTTCTTTTCTCTATTATCCTTGTTCTTTATGTTGAGGCGTTGGGTACTGTTTTATTATCCAACCATAAAATTCTAGAATTTCTTTGCAACTGATCAACGAGCCATAGCTGTTGTCTTACCTCGCTGGGTTGCCCTAGCTGGAACTGCTCTTCCTACAAACACTTTAGTGACAATCAATTGACCTGGGTAAAAGAAGATCGTACTAGTCAAGTACTCTGACAAATTTATGCATGGCATTGTAGGATTTCCATTGCTTTGCCTAGTTCTATATTATACGCCATTGTTATATCAGCAAAATACAATACAATGCCTGCAAAAATGTATTGGAAAACTCTCCTAAAGATACCGGCCATAGCATGCATTTTAAAGGGAGCCTGTCACGCAACTGCGCAGCTGTTCTGCGCATCTCAAATCAGAGAACTATCGTCCTGTAACGATGGCCAGCGAAGGCTAAAAACCTCTAGTTTTACATATTGTTAAATAGTTATCTGATAGGATGGTCTAATGAGTTTTACCGAGGAATAAATGATCGCTCCTGGAGCATGCGCGTATCTTGACAGCTCCCTTCAACTAATGACAGTCGGGAGTTTTGGCATTTTTATAACGTTGGACATTTTCAAGCTCACCGTGTCTGTAGGGGCAAGGATCAGTACTCCCGGTCTCTCGAGCAAGCTTTATGACATGTGTAACCCTGGCTTTGTCACACACTCCCACACTGTTAGCCAATGGTACGCCACCATCAAGGCCTGCGCTCTGTATGGAAGAAGCATTCACATTCAAATACATCCGACCACAATAAGGAATTTAAAAGAAGTAATCCATTTGAAAATCGAGTAACGATGGGATAAATTATTGGAACAAAATAATTTACATCATAGTGTAGACTTCGGTGATATCTGATCTAAAAAAAATCATTTCATACAACACCAAACATCGAAAATGCATCCTGAAAATTGTCCAAATCCATACAACTTATATAGGTTGACAACACCATGAAATGAACAACAGCCAGCACCATTCCTTCACGACTATTTCTCGGGTTTCCTTGGGAATTTCTTCTCGGTCTTAAGACCGAGGAAATTGGTTTTGTAATACTTTAGAAATTGTTTCCACTTTGTGTCAAAATTACTCGATTTCTTGGCGGATTTCCTTTTAACAAGTGAAACAACGACAACAAAAACAAATGAAACACTAGCAACCTCAAAATACGCAAAAGCGTTTATCTTTAGTGTTATGACACACATTTGATGCAAGCTTCGTGACAAGAACCGTGTCGCGGCACTTTTCACAGTCATGCGAAATCTGCTCTATATAGATAAACACATACCTCGTAGTTAAATGGATCCCTAAACCCATCTTCTAATACTCTTAGCGGCTCGTTTGTTCCGTCTAAGACGTCGGGGTCCCACATGAAAAACAAGTATTCTAGTAGCTTCTTGTGTGATCGACCCCTACACACAAAAAGAAAGAGTTAACGTGGCCTGCTCAACAGGGGCTTGCATTGGTACCGAGAAAAATGGAACAAGCCGAGCTGGCGAGGCACTCGCGCGCCGGAAATCCGCTAGGATAGCGATAGCGAGCGGATTTTGAGCGCCCCAATCTCCCTATTTTTGACCGAGCGCTAGGACGGCTTCAGAGATACGGCTTTCCGAGGGCTTTCCAGGAACAACAATCAACCTCCAGGATTTTCCAGGACAACAATCAAAATCCAGGACTTTCCAGGAACAACAATCAAGCTTCAGGACTTTCCAGGACAACATTCAAAATCCAGGACTTTCCAGGAACACCAATCAAAAACCAGGACGTTCCAGAACAACAATCAAAACCCACGACTTTCCAGGACAACAATCACAATCCACGACTTTCTGGGAAAACAATCACAATCCAACACTGTCCATGTTTTCCAGGAGACGTACGAACCCTGCACCACATGCCAAAGGATATTTGACATGTCTTACCTTGTGACGTCTGTGATGTTGTCCCGTTCCAGCACCTGGTCGAGTTTCTCATCAAATCTCGTTCGCAGGATTCGATTGTGTATTCGTGTGATTCGGTGAACTTTGATGCCAGTTACACCCCCATCCTGGTGGAGAAAGCAGCAGTTCAACACGAAGACCTGCCTCAAACGTTTTGACCATATACCATAGAGCAGATTTCAGATGACTAAACGCAAATACAAAACCACTAGCCAATCAGGAGTGGAAGCCATTCAACAACAAACGAATCAGGAGTGGAAGCCATTCAACAACAAACCAATCAGGAGGCGACGTAAGTCGCGAATTGTCTCGTTTTGATTTAGTATACGCAATTTGATTGGCTGAAAGACTTTGCTCTCGACCAATAGAAACGCTGACTAAACGCACGTCTGGCTTACATTCGGCGGTCATCTGAAATCCGCTCTATACTATTAGTTCGACACGAAATTCTCAGTGATGCTTCAATAGTGGATTTTCAAGGAGTTGTTATGCGGAACAAATTTAGGCACGCCTATACATTCTCGCACAAAAAGGTGAAATATTTTAGTTAAGAAGGCATATTATACCGTATGCCCAAACAGACAAGGGTAGAATAAGATCAAGATAATATTGTTCTGAAATTTTCTGATCAATGAAATAACATTTATAAATCAACAACTCATTCGTTAGCAAAATTTCTTCCGCCCAGCTCTGTTTAGTTATGTCTGGACAATGTTACTCTTACATAGTAACCACACTGAACGTGGCTGATGTTTGACAGACTAGGTACTTACCATGTAATCGCCTGCGCAGAATCGCGATGTTACAAGATCATGACAAGACTTGTACCTAAAAATTTAAAAAGCACACGAATTCACTTCAATCTTTATTCTAAGACTGAAAAAGAATATAACGCATTGGCAGTCTCCTTAACAACTTGTAAAGTTTTGATGACCTCCTTGCGGTCCACACAACCTCCCAGATTTCGTATGACATTTGATTGGTCGATCTGTCATTTCGCGTTGGCTGAATGTTCACAAGAATCAGGGCTGGAAATTTACTTTTTTTTTTAGTCACCAGCTGGTGACCAAGTACAAAAACTTGTCGCCAAAACATAACATTTGGTCGCCAGGTGGCATCAAGCTTGAAAAGGGTAACAAAATATTCGGTCGGCAGCTGGCGCCTAAGTTCGAATTTTTAGGCGCCTAGCCTGATTTGTGGTACCCCAGGCGATAGAGGTACCACAAAATGCTAGATTCTGTGGTCGTAAATGAGTGTAGCCTCATTTTCCAACGGTCAGCTCACCATGTATCACTTGGCTTCCCATCCTCAAACCGAACATTTCCTCCAGTCTCAAGCTCCAGTAGCAAACGCTGCACAGTCATATCAGAAACCATCCGGACCTGGTCACAGCTCTCCTGGTAACACTTTTCAATCCTAGGGAAGAAGCATCATCATTAAAATCAGTGTCTTTGTCATCGTTAAGGCCCGTTCTCACGGCGCGATATCAATTTCGATTTGAGATGCGATTTCTGTTGCGATCCCACGGCGATGTCATATTGCGTGGTGTGAACGGCCGGCGATCTTATGGCGATTTCACTTGCGATGTCGCAGGCGTTTTGAACATGTTCAAATTTCACTGCGATGCGGGTGCGATTTCTTCAGATCGCCAACAAACTGACAAATATCGCGGAGTCAAATCGCCGGCCGTTCACACCGCGCGATATGACGTGGCGACGATCGCCGCAAAAATTGCAGCTTAGATCGCGCCGTGTGAACGGGTCTTTAGTCCTTTTCACAGTTCCTCGCGCTGTTGTGATTCAAATTGAAATTCTAGCCTGTAATCGAGTCTACCGTTGACCAATACAGAGCTGGAAAAAATTTTTTTCACTTGACCTGACATTGTCCGATCAAACTCCTAGTGTGGTCGGACATGTTTGCAAATTGGTCGGACATATCACAATTGGTCGGACATAAATAACACAACATGGCGGAAAGTAACGCCTGTTTATTGCGCTTTTATGAAAATTCTTGCTGATATTGATATTGATATTCGTATTAATTTTATTCTACACCATGTCGTTGCCAGCTGTTTGAGGATAAGTGGAGAGTTCACATTATTTCTCTGATATTATATTCTCAGTTGTCACTGCAACTGCAAACTTCAACAAAAAAAGCCTCGATTGACCGGACATTACGACCAACCAAATCACAATTTTGGTCGGACATTTGCCTATTTTGATCGGACAATGTCCGGCGATGATCGGCAGTATCATATGACAGCTCTGCAATATTTTCTTACGCTATTTCTAAAAGAATATGAAATTCTTGAAGCACAAAACAGCTAGAGCAGATTTCGTCTGACTGTGGAAGTGCCCCGACAAAGTTGAGCCGCGCCGCGACCGTGACGCAACTGCGTGATTTCATTCTGTATCTACAGCAGGCCAGGGGGTCGTTTCTCGAAATCGCCCAATATTTTCGGGCCCGATAAACTTTTCGGGTGGTTTTTCGGGCCAGGGGGCCGTTTCTCGAAACGCCTGAGAATTCTCGGGCCCGAAAAGTTTGTTTTGAAATTTTAATAGATTGATCCCAAGTTTTTCGTTTTCTTTTCTACCCAGATGGTTTAAGTAGTCTAGAACTTCCTATCCGTGAATATGTATAAGTGTTTACGTCTCAAAAAAGAAATTTCCTATTTCATTGAAACCCTCAAATCGAAGAAAAATCACCCGAAAAGTCTCGGGAGGTCAGTTGCTCCCGAAAACTTTCCATTGTTTTTCACCCGAGTATTTCGGGCGCCCGAAAAGTTCGGTTTAAACTCACGTAATTCTTTAAGTACTATAGAATAGAAATAACTACGAAAAGGGAGTTATAGACTACTAAAATCAGCAGGGTAGAAAAGAACACGAAAATCTTTTTGATAAATCCATAAAAATTGCAAAACAAAGTTCTCGGGCCCGAGAATTCTCGGGCGTTTCGAGAAACGGGCGCCAGATTTAGGAGTCCCGAAAAGTGTTTCTCGAAACTCCCAAAACTCCCCGATAATTATCGGGAACCCGAAATCAAAATTATAATTTCCAAACTTTGCGAATACTTTGCATAAATAAACAATGAAAACATAGGAAACTTATCGATTCGTCGCTGTCAGGGGAGAAAGTGTATCGCTATGTTGGTATTTCCATCGATAATGGAAAGAAATTAGATAAAATGTGCGAAAAAGCAAGTATTTTGCACCGAATTCTTGTAGATGCATTGGTACTTTGTTTACAACATGTCAAAAAAAAAATTGACATCCCCTCGTCAACTTTGAAAGGATAGCTGTCAAGAAAATGAATTTGATTGGTCAAGAAGCGAGATGCTTGCATCTGATTGGTGTATTTTTATCGGGATGGCGGTACAAGCAACTCGGGAGAGTTACCGGGAAACCATTTCGCGACAAAGAAAGACAATTTTGGAAACAAAGCAAGACACCTTCATAAATGTCTGTTTTAGGAGAAGAAACATGCACTTTCGGGGAAATTCACCTTCGCAGGTACTACAGGGATAAAAAAAAGTCGCAAAGGAGTGAAAAATATTATTTAATTTTATTTTTCTTCCCTATTCTGATGATTTTCAGAAACCCGAAAAAGTTTAGGGGAGAAGGGTTTCTCCCCTTATCAAGGGGAGAAAACTGGCGCAATTTTATCGGGCGCGAAAAACTCGAGTTTCGAGAAACGCAAAATTCGTCATCCGCACATTTTATCGGGCGCGTAAAGTTTTGGGGCGTTTCGAGAAACGACCCCCGCGACAGCGACAGTGCCGCGCCGTGTCGCGGCACTTTTCAGGCATACGAAATCTGCTCTATATCCTGTGTGACTTTGAATTATCATTGTATTACCTTTTGTTGAAACAAACGTGACAGTGCCCCGTTAATAAAGACCCTTCACTTACTCAGCACTTTGTTTTTCCCATTTTGCTACCCTGTTCCACAGCATTTCCTTCTTGTGTTCATATTTCTTGTTAAGCTCCTCGTGTGGTGGTATCTCAGATAGAGCGGGTGATTTGTCTTCTTCCTCTCCACTGCCGTCACCTTCCTTCCCCTCGGCTTTCTCTTCTTCGGGGTTACCAGACTGTTCAACAGACCGGTTATGCGTCTCTTCCTGTTCCAGCTCAATCTGAAAAATAGGCATGCACAAGCATGCATGTGATTACTGTGAAACTCGTATAAAGTAGCCATTGAAGTCTATGCATTGACTCATCTCTTTCATGAACTCGATGTAATCAAAGAGATATCAGTAATTCGAAGTGCCTGTAAGCAGACATCACCGGCTTACACCGGGTCATCTCCAGTGTAAGAACCATTCCCTCAGGACACCTTAAATTGTGTTTAGTTACGATTTTATTATGATTGGTTCAACCTTCGTTCTACAAAACAAAGAAAGCTTTGTGACGCAGCTGGTGAGTTCTTACACTGGAGATGAGCCTACAAATCCAACCAAAACTAAAGTTTGTTCGAACCATGACAAAAGGGTAGGAATGGCAGGACTCTACTGTGAATGGGCTGTGGGGATGAGCTGTGGCTCCATGTAAGACAAATTGAAAGCGTTTCCATTAGAAACTGAGGACAGGTACTGAGGCGAACATCCGTGAAAAGGAGCGTGTGAAAAAACGAGCATTGATGGCTTCACGCCTTCAAGTAACCCTTTGGGTTTTCGTGTGCTCGTTCTCACTGACGCTCGCCAAAGAAAGGACTGGTTATTTGAATAAATCCGCAAATACATCTCTAATATTGTATACATGCAATCATCCCCAAATCACTTACATCAATCGATATGAGCCTAATAAGCAATGTAAGTAAGTTTTAATGGCAAGACTGCCGACTTTCAGCGAAATTTTGATGTAACTTCAATCTTTGAAAACGGTTCATCCCAACAAGATTTCAAAAACTCGTTAACTTTTATTGTAATAAGTGCACACCAACCTCTTTCACACAAGATACAAGAGCTGAAATTCTGCTGTGTGAAAAGGACTGTAGGTTCTCTTTCTCTTGGAGTAGCTTGGAAAGCAAGTCTGCCTTGTTCCGATGTAATGTTTTCACTCTCATATTGTAGTACATCTTTTTCTTGGACACAGTCACCTACAGGGATGTACCGTTAGAAACTTAGAACAGGCACTCTTGTAACAAGAGTGCTTACAGTCCCTTCTTTGGTGATGGTGAACGTCTGTGAATCGAGAGAAAGTCCTAGTCCTCCATTGTAGTTTGTTTGTGCCCTTGTATTTGCCAGCTCAAAGAGAGAGTGTACACAAGAGACTCCGCTGGCAAGAAGTCCCCTGTGGCGCGGTGCTGTCTCTCTCATGAATTAGGACTTTCTCTTGATTTACAAACGTTCCTCAAAGAATGGACTGCAAGCAGTGCATCTTGTAACAGCCTTATTAAAGATGCCATCCACCTGGTCTTACTCTGGCACCAATGAGAAAAATATTGTTTTCGAGGAGAAAATTTGAGGAAGTGAAAAGTGTAAAGTTTTTCTGTCACAAGTGATGGGTTATTTTTCTGATTCTTCCCACCACTAACAGAACACTCTGTGGTCCTCGTCCATTAAGTACTGAAACTTATTGACTCATGAGATGGAGTTTGGTTCTCGAAAAAGAAAGTTTCTTGGCACTAGAGACATTTAGTGTAGGATGACAGGGCTTATAATAACGGCTGGAAAGGTTGCTGGACATGATTCGTGACCACCCCAGAAATGGGGTCAGTGGCGTAGCCAGGAATTTCTGAAGGGGGGGCCGGATAGTGAAAACATGGGACGAAAATGTTCAAATTTCCTTCAGCAAATACAGTAAATGTATGGGAAAATCTCCCGAGAAAGGGGGGCCCCGGCCCCCCCTGGCTACGCCCCTGGGGGTCCCCCTGAGACTGAAGACAGGGCCAGTGAGTAGCTCATTGTCCTTACCTCTGCTAGGTCTTTTAGTGGTTTATTGGCAACATCATGAGAGTCCAGTCTGGTTAGTTGTGGTAGATGGAACAACAAATGGGTGGCATAATTACACAATAAAGACACAGGGTTTGGTCCATAGGTTGGATCCTTGAAGCTGAGAGACCGTAGGTTTAGTAGGCGGGTCAGGTTTGTAAGATCCTGTGGAACATATGCCACACACATATTTTAGTGGTGTATAATGCTATTGAAAAAAAAAACATCTCTGAGAAAAGAATATTCTGGTCATTATTTCAGCATCAAATCCGCATTGACCTGACACTTTCACAAAGGAGAATAAGCTGGTCAGGTTACATAAAATTCTGTTTGAATTAATTTGAAGGCTGAGCTGTTCCTTGGAGGTAAGCCTCGAACCCTGCAACATGCAGCCAGGATGAGACACTTCAATGACATGTCCTCGAGTTCCAGGGCTCTATTAAGATCAAAATTTCTTCTGTAGCCCTACATTCTGTGCCTCTTTTAATATATTGATGTGTGATACTTGAACTAACCTTCAAATTAGTTAGCACATTGGCAGAGAGATCTAGGACTTCAAGATTAACATTTGAATCAAGGGAATTTCCTAAGAGAACAAAAAACATTTAGAACATATGCGATTACATTATATTGTTCACTATTATCAGAGTCAGAGCTTGTTTGTGAAAGGATGCCTATCCATCATGCAACGTACCCATCTTCCATTTTATGTTTTGGGTAATATTATGAAGTGTTGTACAGCAAATATTCTTGCTACTGGTATGATACTACAATGATGGCAGAACTATGAGGAAAAAACAATGTTCTTCCTCAACATTGGGTTTTGTGTGTTCAACAAAACATACCAATTGTTGCAATTTTGTTGCATGCTAAGTTCAAGTTTGTCAGTCCACTAAGCTCCTCTAGACCCTAACAAAAAAAGAAAAGGACAACATGAGATTTCCTTTTTACTCTAAACAACAATGAGGCATTGAGCTGTGTCATGCAAAATGGAGAAGGGGCACAAACTAAAGGGAAAGATTGTCAGGGTGAAAAATGACGTACAGCCCTAAGGGATAGCAAACACAGTGTGGCCACAGCAAATTTACCCCTAAGAGATAGAAAATAGGGTGTGGCATCGAAATGATATTTCGTCTACCCAGATAGACAACTAGAGGCATGTGAATTTGTTTTCAGGTGCTTATTTTTATTATTCTAATCTTTGGATATCCAACCAGGGACAGCAGAACCCGAGGGGCTAGGGGCTAGCTCCCCCCCACATTTCGCCAAGTTTTCATACATTTTCACTAAACTCAGCCCCCCACCTTGTCATACAATCTTACTATGAGCCCCCCCCCCCCTCCCCCTCCCCACATTGAAAACTGTTCCGCCCTCCCTGCCAACACTCCTCAAAGATTGCACTTGAGTGAATTTTTACTATACCCAAAGGGATATGACAATCACCCCATTTCGGTTTAGGGGGAGGCTTCCCCAGAGGGACAGGAGTCTGCCACAGGGGACACAGAATCTGCAAAATTGACATATGACTTGGAAACCACTATAAAATATCAGAAAATAATAATTGTCGCCAGTCAAGATGGCTATGCCAGCAAAAACTCTGAGCTTTTTCCTGCTCAGCCTTAGACTCATGGAGATTACATCAAGTATAGAGCGGATTTCACAAGACTGTCATGAGTAATTCGCAATTACTTTGTAATTACTCCCATACGTTTTGTTCAGAATTGGTGTAATTACTTTGCAATTGGTTTCACAACAGTCATGTGAAAACCACTCTAATGTTATGTTAATTACATGTAATTCATACCTCTATTCTACAAATGTTATTGCTATTTAGCCACAGAATCTGTAACCTTGTTAGATAGGACAGGTTCTCAATCCTTGCAATCTTATTCTCATAAAGATAAAGTTTTCTGAGGCTGGTGCACTTCTCTAGACCACAAATTTGCTGAAATTAAAACAAGATATCTTATAATTAATAAATGACCAATCATTAATAGCTTTAGTATTAGTTTTTTGTATTTGATGGGTCCTACACTTGGATGCCAGGGGTGCGACTCAGCTGCGGCCGCTGTGATGATGATGATTATTAATTAATTACCACATTTATTAATTTTAATTAAAATTGAAAAAATGTTTTTCCTTTGCTTTTTTATCCAATGAATTTATGCTGCCATTTGATACAGTACTTTGAATTTTTTGTTTTAGTTACATGTACCTTGACACTGCATTCTGAAACACATAGCTCAGTCAGGTTAACCAATGGTTCTAGATTCTCCAACACTTCAATTTCCTGGCCAATCAGAGTGAGAACCTGCAATGTTGGGAATAAGTCCATTCCCATAATACGTGGAAAGCCAGAAAAGAACATTTCCAGTGTGTGGACTTTCTTGGTGCTGGTTCCTTTCTTGAGTTTTTCATAGTTGATCCCATTAGATATGCACTGTAAAAATCAACAAGAGACAACAGGTGAATAAAGGTTGGAATCTCAGAGACCTGGCAATGGGTTGGGCCCAGATGACTTCCCCCCCCCCCCCCTTTCGAAACCAAAAATACAGTGAATTGTGTGGTTCCAAAAAATATCCATACCCCCTCCACGGAAGGGTGTTGAAAAGTGACCCCTCCACCCCTCTGAAATTTCCAAAGAAAAATACAGTATTTGTATGGAAAAATCAGGTAAATTGATCCCCCACCCCTCCGGAATTTCCAATCCCTTCCGTAGGGGGCGTATGGATAATTTCTGGAACCACACATTGCTTCATTGTTTTGGCTGCACTGACCCTACAATTTGAAGACCCTCCTCTGGAATTTCCAGAGATCCCCAACAGCCTCCACCCCTGGAATTGTCACTAACAGATCATACCCCTCCCACTTTGGGGGAAAATACCCCTGGAATTGTATTTTCCTTGTTTTATGCGTCTTGAACCTCTGCATAAGTGGTGACTCCTCCTCTTGGAATTTCCAGGCCTCCTACCCTATAATTTCAAGCCATCAAATATCCCCTCTCCCCTAGACTTTTTCCAGGCCTTGGAACAACCCCTACCTTTGCAATTGTCTGGGGTCCTCAACCCCACTGGTGCAGACAGAAAATGCAATATAGCATTGTATACTATACCTGTAGGTCACTCTACTAAAACACAGTACTAAAACATAACACAAAATTTCTTATGGTCTTAAGATGTTCTAAAAAATTAATGTTAATGTACAGACTGAAATGATTATAATTATCAGAAAGAAAATGCAAAACACCAAAAGATATAGCCAATTAATGAGTCTGAATGAAATTTAGATGAAGTTAAACCAGAGTCACCACATAGGCCTAAGGTCGGCCCTAACTGACCCCTGAATGAGATCACGGCCGCCCCACTTACCACCTGCATCTTTGGCACTTACAGACATGGCGAAGCTGCCATGTTTTCCTTGTGCTCTCATTGAATTTGGCTCCTGCCCTCCCTCCCAGAATATAACTCTGCGACTGGTAAGTATATTCCACTGAGCAATCAGTGTGATCAGTACTCTTAATGTGGGAGGGGAGCTGTGGCCTGCTTGCCATGGTTCATGGTTCACGCTTGATCAAATGTCATGCATGTGCATACACTGCGGCAAAACGCAGTTCACATGCGCTAAAGATTCACTGGTCTGTGAAATGAAGACAATTGAAAAATCTACATGACAACAGCAAACAATCAATTTTGACTTTACACCATAACTTTCGCCTTGGGTGCAAGCCTTAAAGTGTGAGGTGTAAAAGTTCAGAGAAAGATATGATCATATTCCAGCTGCTCTGCAATTTTTGGCCTTAAGTTTTGTGCCTGGAGTTTAAGTTTTCCAAATTTCCAAGACTGCAAAAGATATTTTTGTTATGTAGATTGTTTATTTTGATTTCATTTCACAGGAAGTGAATCCCGGGGGGGGGACTCCCCATATTTTCAGACGGGGGTGCTCGTCCTATCCCTTAGGGTATAAAATTGACAGATGTGCTATCTCTTAGGGGTGTTTAAAATCAGCCCTATCCCTTAGGGGAGTCTCAGACCAATCAGTGCCCAGAAATATATTGGTACTGACACCAGAACCGATATTTACAAAGGAAACTTGGTTGAAAACCCTAAAAGGCCTAAAATTCGCTTTTATTTGTTTTGACCTGCCAAATTTGCTATCTTTTAGGGGTATATTCGGCGGTTGCCACGCCAAATTTGCTATCTTTTAGGGGTAAATTTGCTGTTTGCCACACCCATTTTGCTATCCCTTAGGGTCAAAATCAATTTTCCCGACGAGCACCCCCGTCTAAAATATTGGGAGTCCCCCCCCCCCCCGGGAAGTGAATCTTTTGCGCATGGCAAATGCATTTTGCCGTGGTGTTGCATGTGCACCGGTACCTAACCCCAACTAATCAGACAATGAGTTTAACTGGGAATTATGTGGTTAACCAAAAGTTTTATCCGATTGATTTTCTATTTTTGACTGGCAATAAAAGCTGAAACTATAATATTATTGCAGCACAATCATCAGGACAATGGTTCAAGATATTTATCTGTGACTGTAAACACTGAAAGCCATGCGGCATCCACAAAAGCTTGATGAGTACAAATTATGCCAATTAATGTTAATATGTAAATAAGGCTTTACTTTTCATTATATTATGATTAGGGCTCAAGCCAGAGAGCAGTTAGCACAGGGAAATTTCAGAAAAACCCAAGGATGGGTCTCCCCTAAAAGGATAACCTGGAAATGAAAATATTTTTCTAATTTGAACAATTCTCACATCTGAGTTACATGGTGTTTTCTGCAACTTATTTTGCAATGGTCACTTGCAGCATATCAAACATTTTACTATTTGTGCACCAATGTTGTCTGCCCTTTTGATACCAAATGCATATGTGCAAAGAAGAGGGCTTATGGGAACGAAATTGCGAGACAAGTTGCAAGATCGCTGTTACATGCTGCGATATGAGACAAGTTGTTGTAATCAGTTGTGAGAAGTAGAATCATATCCTATTGTATCCTTGCAACTGTTGCTGCTAGGTCCTGACTCACAATGTTCAAGAGGGTCTACCATACTAGAATGTTACACAAAATATATTTTCCCATGAATGAGACCCATCCTTGTTTTTTCTGACATTATCCTCCTATGATGCACACAATAGTTACCAGATCTCGGACAGAGTCAGCACTCTGTTTAGGGCGGGGAGATTTTTCAACTGGTGGAGCTGGTTTAACCTGTGTTATTTGAATTAATGAGTCAGCAGTAAATCTTGATGCATGAGAGACAATATTTTACTGATACATAAAACTGTGGACAGTGCATTTTATATGGTGCTTATTGTATTTCCTTTCTTGATTTAAACCTTTTAGTCTATTAAGTGATAGCTCTATGATGAAAAACCTATAAGCAGGATACTTTAAGATTTTACAGGATCTAATTACTAGGGTCTATCATTTGTATGCAGACAAAACTGTTGTTGCCTTTATAGAATATACCCAGGGGTTATAGGTACTATCCCCACCCCCATCCTCTTCTCCCAACCCCCTGCACAGTGCTGTTTGCCACAGGTTCTCATCCTTGGTTTAAGCACTCCTTCTTCAAACATTGTAATGGGGGATGGAGTGATATTCTCAGTGATGGGTAAATAGAAATCTCTTCTTTATAAGCTATTTTTTAATTGATGTGACTACTTATTTTTTTGTCATTGAAGATCCTATTTGCTCCCATTTGCTCCCATTTTTTAGGTTTTCCTTTATGATTAATCTACAGCTGTTTTTTTTTGCCTTTAACTGACAATATTTTAAGGTGTACTCACTCTGTGACTATTTTACTGCTTTAGGTTTACATACATCTAACCTTTGCAACCCACTAATTTCCTACTTTCTTGCTGGACCCTTTTTTTCGTAGACTAATTCTGAAGGGGTCAGAACAGAAAGACACTCTTCCGTGGGTATTTCTGAGGGGCTGAGGGGGTCAGGACTGTTTTATCCAAATGGGAAACCTTCGTACATTGGAATACAGGGACGTCAACTGTCCCAGTTTTGCCGGGAGTCTCAAGATTTTCCGCATCATCTCCCAGGAAAAATTTAAGACGACTGCCATACATTTACTGTATTCCTCCCAGGAGAAAATTGCAGGAATTTTCACCATTTCAAGGCGGTCTCCAGATTTTTTAAGTCCTGGGTTGACGTCCCTTGAATAACTCTCTATAAACTTTGTAAGTAACTTAAATCTTCTTATAAACTCAACCTTTTACATGTAATTCATTTGTAATTATGTGTATATTATTTTATATACTAAATGATAAATCATTGTTTTTGACAAAAAAATGGAGCAATATCATTGCAGTAGCAAAAACCTTTCACAGACCATACACGCTTGCCAGCTAGTAGACGAGAAGTTTCGAGAAGCGGAAGCCAACCTTGCTATCTGAAGCTGCGCCTAAACTTTCTTTGCTACCAAACTTAATCTAAACTATTTGTGCAAATACACAAAACAAAGACACATGCATGCAACAACAACTTCTATTTACTACAAAGGACAAATAAACCAAACACAACAAAACACAGAAAACAGCAGAACGCGAGACAAGACATATTTACCAGCTCTTGTGTTGGATCTTCGTCTTCATCGGATTCTGAACTGGCAGATTTTGAAGTTTTCATAGTTTCTTTAATCTGACGCTTTTTTCCCTCTCATTTTCCAGCCTTTACAGTGCAATTTCGATTCAAATGTAGTGCACTGCATTCTTCCCGCCATGGAACGGCGGCCATCTTGGATTTTTGGACTGTACTCAGAACGAGGCCATATGATTGGCCCTTTCGTTGCTGGAGAAACGTTCCCAGGGGCTCGTTAGCTGCACTTGTTTACGCCCCGCATTTTTCATTATTATTATTTTTTTATTATTTCTCATTACATCTCCCAATATCTAGTCCATTTGAATTAGACTCTTGCTCTTTTTTTACATTTTAAAAATGTTTTCTTTATCTACTTGAATGCAATGAATCGCAAACAAGCGAGTAGTCCCTAAAGTGCCCTTATAGTTGCCATACTGTAAGAGCCCTTGCGTGAGGGCCCTTCGTGTGCTACCCAGATGACGTCCCTCTTCAGCTGTCTGCATGCGTGCAGAGCAAAACGTTCCAAAGATGGCGGGGTTAGTAGCTCGATGCACGAGATTTGCTTCTCGCCTTCCTCGTTGTTTGGCCGTCTCTAGTCGGTCTTACACCAGTAATGTAGAGACCGAACAAAAAGGCAACGTACTCGTCGTTTCTGTCAACCGACCAGAGAAGCGAAACGCCATAGACAGCCAGACTGCTGAAGACCTCGGAAATGCTTTCCGCCAGTTTGAAATCGACCGTTCATCGTATGTAGCAGTTCTTGCAGGCAAAGGAGGAAACTTTTGCGCGGGATCTGATCTTGCTGAGTTGTCCAAGAAAGATGCGGAAAAGTATCTGAAGTCTCTCTTTCCACCAGGGGAAGGAGACGGTCCATTGGTAAGGCTTTCTTGCAAAACAAAGTGAATAAACTTAAACAACATTGCAGTAGCTGTAGTTCCACTTTAGAGTTGATCGTAGTCACACTCTATTGCAGTTCGAAAAATAAAAAAAAAGGTACCGATTCACGTAACAATAATCTATATTGTTTATAGACCATACTATTTTATTTTTCAAGTTCCATGTATTAGAGAGCGTTCTTTGTAGCAGGATCATGTTTCATGTCTATGTTTATTACAATTCAAACGCGTGCACTTGTTTACTCAAATTGAGTACATTATGGAGCTTTCATTCAAATCCCTAATCACATGCATCCACACAAAAGGGGGTGTGACAAAAATCATCACATTTGATTGGTGATAATTTTAAACACAAACTAATGGGTCACGTTTGGGTATATGAAATTGTAATTGAAAAGTCTTAGGACAGTGGGTATGCCCCCTATTGCACAATGATTTAACAGTAATTAAGTAATGTGACACTTTCTCAAAAAGGGAAGGATTTCTTCCTTACAGCTCTCAGTGGGTGTAACCCATGTTAGGGAGAGAAATGATGTTACGGCAGAGCTGGGAAAAATTTGTCAATAATCTGACAACAACAACAACAACAGACCATGTTGACGTTTTTGTATTTCCAGATTAGGACAAGCTGAAAAAACAACTACATATTAGTAAAACTGCCAAGTTTCAGAGCAAAAAGTTTACAAATTGTGTCATGTTTGTAAATTTTATGCCAGTTCAATTGAGGCTTGGTGACCAAGCTTCCAATTTTGCCTACTCAGTAGGTGAAGAAAATAGTACTAAAAAATTTCAGCTCCTCTGCTGTCCAGCATTATGACCTACAATATCATTTTTGGGGCAGATGTTTGTTGATTTTCAACAGATAATAAGTCTGGTTATTTTCAAGCTCTGTGATGTCTACCTTTGATAAAATCATTTGCCCCAAGGAACCATTGAAGATTTGTCTTACTAGAATGCTAACAGTTGTGGATTGGGCAGTCAAAAAAATTTTCTATACCCAATACTTGGGACCCCAGGTTCAGCTACCCACCCTGAAAAGTTTAGGTTGTCCTTACCCACGCTGGAATTCCAGTGAATTCTCTTATGTTATGACCACCATGGAAATCCATATTTATTTATTCAGCTTTGCCAATACAATATTTGATGTGGAGGATCCCTGTACATGGGGTCACACGAACATGGGCGGGGACACCACAACAGTTTGGGGCCATTCCATTCCATTCCATGCCATCCCCCCCCCCCCCCCATACAGAAGAATGTGTGTGTGTGTGTGGGGGGGCAGCAAATTTTTCATTTTCCGAGGGGGTCTAACCCTTATAGGAACCAAGGTAGATTTTCTGAGGGGATGGTAGACTAATGTAGACTAATTCCGAAGGGGTCAGAACAGAAAGACACTCTTCCATGGGTATTTCTTAGGGGGATCAGGACTGAAATGTTCTCTTCTGCAGGTGTTTCTGAGGGGGTGCCAGATGAAATTTTCTTAGGGGGTTAGAAGTCTGATGGCCTCTTCTTCCGTATAGGGGAGGGGGGAGCGGTGATAGAATGGCCCATGTCTGGGATAACCACACCTTAGAATTCCAGTGCTTTTTTTATGGCCACCCACACTGGGATTCCAAGGTCCTCAACAGGGGGATTGCAGATATTAAATTCCTCTTTCGGCCTGATTAAGTGTTTTATTCATCCAGGGTCCTACCAGGCTCAAGCTCACCAAGCCTGTGATTGGAGCAATACAGGGCCATTGTGTTGGTGGTGGTGTGGAGCTTGCCCTCATGTGTGACCTCAGAGTCTGCGAGGAGGATACTGTGTTTGGGTTTTACAACAGACGATATGGTATGACATAACCTGTATAGTTTAAGCAACTATCTATCCCCCAAAAGCGAGTTGAATCGTCATGGATATATAATTATGTAGATATGGATATCCACCGCTAGGCACCAACCTTGACAACAACAACATCTTTATTCAGCAGGTGGAGCGGCGAGTAAAATTGGAGCTGAGAGTAAAATTCCTCTAGTTGAACTTAAGCTATATGCACCTTGTGATTTCAGAAGAACAAAGAGGGGCTATGCCATGTATAGCCTTAAATGTTAACAGCAAGACTTTGAAATGGACATGCTGTCTTATCAGCAGCCAGTGCGAATTGCGTACGGTGTGATGTGGCAATGACATGGTGCATGGCATACCAGTTTGGGTGGCTAGCATTATGCATAGTTGCTGTGTCAAGATTGTTTGTTAAGCCTGCAGGTTATCCCTTCCATTCAATATTTTTAATTAAAATCCCTTTCATCCTTTTATTTAGGAGTGCCACTGTTAGATGGTGGAGCAGTACGACTCCCCTACTTGATTGGCCTGTCCCGTGCCTTGGACATAATCATGACTGGACGTGCTGTCCATGCCAAAGAAGCTTTTCATATTGGTCTTGCCAACAGACTAGTGTCTAAGGGAAAAGCTGTCGAAGAAGCCATTAGAATCGCTGAACAGATCTCTAAGTTTCCACAAGAAACCATCAGAGCTGACAGGAAAACTGCTTTCTACTCAGCTTTCAATGCAGATTCCTTTTATGATGCGCTAACCTATGAATATCGTAGCGCTGTCAAGCTGCCAATCATAAGGGCTGCAATTGAAGGTGCCCATAAATTCCAGGAAGGAATTGGAAAGGGAGGATCATTTGATGAATGGTAAAATCTCTGTTTTACTTAAAAACTTAAGCCTACAAGGTGGTATAGAACTTTGAAAAAAATAAAGATGTATAAGTGCTATATTTTCTATTTTACTGGGGTTTTCATAATTTTTTGAACTCTGCATTAACTAATAAATGTTTTCAAAGTGTTCCCTGAATCAAACTTCTAAGCAACCTTGGTAGCTTTTACAAACCTCTCAGTGATGTTTGTGAAGTGTTAGCTGTGTGATCAAAGGAAGCTACTAACTTGATTGTTGCTTCAGAGTTCTCATAATTATGAAAGCTGCAGTAATGTAAAAGGATGAAGTCAGAAAAGTCTGATCCTTTTTCTTCTCCTCCTCAACACCATCATCATTATACCTGGAGCAAAATAATCTTACAGTCGGTCTGGTAATTCTGGTAGAAATACAAAAATGGTTTAAAACAGCAAAATTTATTCAAAAAAGACTAGGTCCCAGTAGTTAGTCCTACTGACCTGCACCTGCCTTTCAAAAAACCTGGATCCACCCATAAAAGTCTAAGATAATGAGGTAACAAAAGTACATGTACTAGTGAACTTAATTCAATCCATCCTTTGGTCTTAACACGATTGTAGTCATTGAACGCAGCACACTGTGAAAGTTTCTTACTGTATTAGATGAACAAAATAAAATAGATCATAAGATTGGACTGCCTTGTATCCAGACGCATTCTAGCAATTTTCAAGGCAAGGGCGACTGGCAGCAAGCTAGAGTGAAAGGCCTCATGGGAAGTCTCATTTCTTAAGTTTAGCCTTCACTGCCTGAGCCTTCCCATGATGCATTGCGTGCTTCGAGGTTTTACCTGAGATGCCTGGGTACATGGTAGCCTATTGGACACAGCATCTTATCAGTAACAAAAATGTGATAAAATCCTAATTTATGATAAGAATTGTTTTCTGTAAACTTTATACAAACCCAGAGTTCTATTGATTTATAGAAATTTAAAATTTCATCCAATTTTGCTTTTTAAAAGTTCAATAAAACCACTGCCCTTCCCTTTAGCATCTGGGAGTAAAACATGACACACAGAAGTAGTGAGAGATGTCTCTGAAAGGTTATAAAGTTTAGTGCATACCGTACCTATTATAGTTTTGTAAAAATAGAAACAAGTTTATAGATTATTTAGGTATGTGTTCTTATAGTTATTTGTTATTTCCCAAGTGTCTAGCAAAGTAAAATGTAATGAGTTATAAATTAATCGGTTACAAAAACGTAAAGTAAAGTGGTTGGTTTAAAAACATGTATTTGATGTCTTTGAAATCCTGCTAAAATATAAAGTTTAGTGCATACCGTACCTATTATAGTTTTGTAAAAATAGAAACAAGTTTATAGATTATTTAGGTATGTGTTCTTATAGTTATTTGTTATTTCCCAAGTGTCTAGCAAAGTAAAATGTAATGAGTTATAAATTAATCGGTTACAAAAACGTAAAGTAAAGTGGTTGGTTTAAAAACATGTATTTGATGTCTTTGAAATCCTGCTAAAATACAGGTTGTCAAGTTCCTATTTTGGGGCGCATTTCTATTTTCTCTTAGTATTTTTTTTGGCCAAAACCTCCTATTTGTAAAGCTTTTGACAGCAAAACGTAAGTCTATTTCTTCATATTTCTTCATATTCAGTAATCCTACGACCCTGAAATTTCAAAATTATCTTGCCCCCAGATCCCCCTAGGAAAATAACCAATTATAATTTGACCATCCACAAACCTCTCTCATTTCCTATTTTCCTACAGTTTGGGTCTTAGCCTGAGTATCAGGACCCTCCCCCTCCTCGAAAAAAAAACTATTTTTTCGCCCTCATTTTCCCACGGAAAAATACAATTCCGCCTGATACTCATGCTATTTTGGTCTAAATCTTTCAAATTTTTTTTCAACCCTAAAATTCCTATTTTTCGGAACCACCCTATCGCTTGACACCCTGAAAATATGAAATTCAGTCCCTTGCATGTTCTAATATGACCCAAGACATTTCGGCATTCTGATTGGCTAAGACGTGTGTGATTTCAGAGTGATCAGTCTGATGTCAAAGTCAGTAAATATCTTTTATATTATTTAGCAAATAATCGCACTGTTTGTAGTGATATTTGGCATACATAATACTCATGAAATATCTAAAATGTTTAAAATTTCACGAATTGAGCATTTTAGACACATAACTTGTGCAGGTACGTCGGCCTAAGAGAGGAGGAAACCGCTGCTCGCAGGGTACTACAAACCATGCGATTATCTTAAATAATCCCGACCCTACCGCATGTCACCAATGAATGGCTTAAAATTAAATGTGGGATACCACAAGGATCAATTCTGTGCCCCTCCTTTTCATAAAAAACGTACATCAATGATTTGTCAGTCCGAAGTCGCAGGGGGGGGGGGGGGGGGGGGACTCCCATATTTTTTTGTCGGGGATGATCGTCGGAAATTTTCAGTTTCACCCCTAAAAGATACCAAACATGTCGTGGCTCAAATAATTTGTTACCCTAAAAGATGCGGCCTTGTATGTCAAGTAGGCGCAAAGGAGACAGGTAACAGGTAAAGATACCAATTAACAAATTTCCAGAGGTTTTGAGTGGTGTGGACTCTTATTTACCACGCTTTACGTCATCATCGTGGTCAAAATGTTGTGGACTCACGAGCCGCAGGCGAGTGTCCACAACAAATTTTGACAACGATGATGGCGTAAAAAGTGGTAAATAAGAGTCCACAACACTCAAAACCTCTGGAAATTTATTTTTTACTATGACAAAATGCCAAATGTTATAAATGTGATCATTTTCCGTTGCAAATAGTGTGCGCATGATCGAACAATTTGAGCCACGCGCGCAAGCTGATGCGAGCAGAGTGGTATGGACTCTTATTTCCCACGGCAAATCAGCCAATCATTTTGCGAGAAAGCTAACTGTTATGGTAAAACATGAAATTTCCGTGTTTGATTAAAATGCTGCCTTCTTATTCATCGTCTTCTCATCGAGTAATCACAGTTTTTGGAAACAAACAATTTGGACACATATTTCGGTCCTAAAAGATACCAATCTCCCTAAAATTTATTGAAGATCACGATCACCCCTAAATGATACCAAACCCCCATGATTTTAACCCCCAAAAAGATACGACGATCATCCCCGACAAAAAAATATGGGAGTCCCCCCGCCCACCTAGTATAAGAAGACATAAAATTAAATGTGGGATACCACGTACAAGAATTCATTGTGCTCCATTCTTTTCATAAAATTTTAATGTTTTGTCAACTTGCGAAGTCATATTTAGTGCAAGGATGTATGCGGAGCTTATCTATTGCAAATAAGCCTGCATAGCAAGCGTTTCTAATGAGTCAGAAAAAAACCTGAGGAGACATTTTCGAAGATTTGGCCGCGTGAAATATGGGGCGAGCACTTCTTAACCTGTTACAGGGAATTTCATGAAATTCCTACGGCCAAGACGTTCTGGGTTGATCCACCCAAACAATCAAATTCATAACCACCTCAACTTAAAGAAGGGCGTAGCCAGGAATTTTCGTTGGGGACGAAAAAGTTCAAATTTCCTCCAGCAAATATAGTAAATGTATGGGAAAATCTCCCGAGAAAGGGGGGACGCGGCCCATTGTGACCCCCCTGGCTACGCCCCTGATGAATTCCACGCTAGTTTGAGGGTTACGCTAGGGGCTTACATAGGCCTTTAAACGTTATCAGGAAATGGAACCCAGTATTCAATTCTGCACATCCAGTAGAGTCCTAAAGTGATGACGTCACAAAAATTTAGCAATATTTGCCCTTTCATTTAGAAAGGGCATATCGAATGAAACGGTTACACACCATGAGGCAAATCGATTGCAACGCGACCGAGATATGGCCCGCTGAATGCATAATTTTCTTTAACAAATCACTTCCAAAATACAGTGATTAAATTATGTATTCTGCGGGCCATATCTCGGTCGTGTTTTAACCGATTCGCCTCATGCATTTTTTGCATGCAACGTTCTTTGGAGGTGGTCTTTCATTATTCGTGGACAAAAAATCTGACGTTTGAAATTTTTCAAATTTGTGACGTCACACTTTAGGATTCTATTAGTAAAATTCCAAAGTTTGGTGAAGGGCTAAGATATGAATTTTCAGATTCATAATCTGGCAAAGAAAAGTATGGGCAAATACGTCAAGTTAAGGCTGGACGGGCATCAATGTCGATCACGTGGCTATGATTTGCAATGGCCCGAGCAAGGAAAAAATATTCAATCTTTGCATACAGATAGCATACAGATATAAAGTGTTTATTTAATGAAAAGTGCGGTTATGTTACATTCAAATGTTTATATAGTTCTTCTACCTAAAAGCATTTCATGCATCTGTCATCTATATACACAATCTGTTACAGTTTCCCTGTTACTTTCTAAATACAAATTATGGTTGGGCCAATGATTAAAAAGACATGATAGAATACATGTTACACTGCTAAAAAAAACAAGAAGTCTGACATGGGTATCTGATGCTCCAAGAAGAATGTACAGCTCGCTCTTGAAGCTTCGTAAAGGACGTAAAACGCAATTAGCACCTCAAAATTCACTGTTGCGATTGGCGATTTTCAGAAAGGAAATTTAATGTAAAACTTGAACTAGAAAGTTAACCACTCTAGGCCAGAAAGCCTAGGGATAGCTTAAAACCATTTTGATTGATTTGGCAATCAATGCCGACCCAGTTTAGGTTTGATTGACAGCTAAAAATCGCCAACGCAACATCGAGTTTAGTATACGCGTAGCAATGCATACACTCGTAATGAGTTTAGATAATAACTGGTTAGTTAGTGAAAACACAAGAGGTTTGCCAATTCAGGAAAGCTTTCCGGTAACACAGTGACCGGAGAAAAGCTTTCATTTCCCGAAATCTAAAGCCTGGTCACACGGGCCACATAAGGATCATTAGAATCATGAGCATTAGGCGCTATGTTTCTTGTGACTTAGTGTCGATGATGAATTTCTTATGATCACGCTTAAGCTACGGCTAAACTAGGACCCATGTAACGCGCAACATTTGTGTCCTGCATGTTTCCCCGAGTGGCTAAACTAGAAAACATCGCACGCGTGTCTCGGACACATCAAATGTTTCTTGTCTTCCGAAGAAACATTTCCTTGTGTCTCGGCTACAAAATTTGTTGCGCGCAACAATGTTTCTCGCGTGGCTAAACTGGGAAACATGAAGGAAACATGTGTCCGGCTGCAATGTTGCGCGCTACATGTGTCCTAGTTTAGCCAGGGCTTTGGTATGTCGTGCGAATTATCCTTACGTCGCTAGTGTGGACCACGCTTTAGGGGAATATTTTTCACGCACGCTTTTGATCGGTCTTCTTCACCATATTCATAGGCTTCAGGCGGGAAAACTAACTGAAAAGGTAAACAAATGTCAAATGACAGAAAAAAGACAATCGCATTTATGTTAGTAGGTCATTAGCAGAGAGTAATGAAGATTTTAGTCTACGTCATTGGATATGTTTACATTTAGCTATTTGGCCCATAGGTCGTGAAACGCCAGGAAAAACACTAGCAAGCCCGTAAGGACTACTGGCGGGTAAAGTCAGAGATGGCGGATAATCTTACCAACTCTTTAAAGAGCCCGTGTCAGCCAGTCCTTTGTTATTGTTTCGTTCGATATTAGAAGACGAAAATATTAGAAAATATCTTAATAAACGTGTAAAAACAAACTTTCAGATTTGATTTACCAAATTCAATCGAGAAAATTGCTCTATATTCTCTAAATCAGTCGATGGAAATGGATGCTTTCTCCGACTTGGTATGTTGCTATATGCAGTCAGAATGGCGGCTGACACAGGCTCTTTAAGGCGACCCGCAGAATTACTTGATCCCTTGTATGTCATGATTGTTTTAAAGGGGCCGATGTCGCAGTCAAGCAGTACATTACGGGCGACTCAAGTGTCTCTCGTGAACAAGGTGTCAGGCGTCCACAGGCCTAATTTAAGTTTACCAATATAATACATAGTATACTTTATATAAAACTAACATAAACATTCGTGTTCTATATTCAAGTTGTGTTGTCGTAGTGAGTAAAACGTTTGTAAAGAATTTCCTAGAGCGCTCCCGCATAACTTAACCTTTTCTTCGTAAGTCGAGCGATGAGTTTTGGGCTTCAGTGTCCCGGGTGATATCTCCATTGTAGCTTTCCTAGCACTCTTCCGCGCGGTCTGCCGTTTCCTCTTAACCGGTAGAAATTCTTCCTCGCTGTCAATCTCAGTGAGTTTCCCGAACAAAGAACGCTTCGTGTGATCTTTAGAACCCATCTTCTCTTCGTGGACCTCCCGAAGAGGCGAAGTCTTGTTGCCCGTTATCCCATCAATAATAAACTCCTCCCCTAGAAGCCGTTTCAGGTAACCACTATTTGATGATGAGTTGGGAGACTCTTTCTTGATATTTCTAGAGACACATCTTTGAGATCCGTTATCGCTGGCATTGTCTCGTTGAGGAGATCCTTGAATTTTCTTTGGGGAGCCTGAAGAGGAATCCTTCGGCTCGACTTCATTGGTGCTATGTAACCAGCTCATTTCTCCTATTGCACTAGAAACCGTTTTTCGTTCTTTCTTCTTAGAAATCTCTGACTTGCTATTGCTTGTCACGATTGTTTTACTCTTATTTTCTTTTCTTTCGCGGTATTGAACCAGCTCTCTTCCCCAATAACATCACTAGGAAGAGCCTTCGTCGGTTTCTTCACGGTCGTAGCTTCTTTTTCGTCTACTTTATTTGAAATACTTGGAGTAATCTTAAAACTACTGGATACTTTTGAGGTGTTAAACATCCTTCGTCACCACCGAGGACACTACTAACCTCTCGTACCTTTTTAACATTCGCAGTTTGTTCCCCCTTATCTGCATCTTTTGTGTGTTCAGAAACAGCTTTCCGACGTCAGTTCCTTTCGAAGTGTTGAACCAGCCTTCTTCGCTAAAAACAGAAGGAGCGTCGTCCACTTTACGTGAAAGCTCTTCTTCATTCCTTTGGATGATTTCATCACCGAACCCACTGTCAGCGCTACAGGTACTTCCGTCTTTCTTTGGTCCAACCCCTCCACCCGGGACCCCACTTCCAAGATTACCTACCCGTCTTGGCATCCATGCCTTCACGTCAGGAAAAGGGAGCGATTTTGAATGGCCCGGGCTTGTGTCACTACTGGAGCCAGCTTCGGCGTTGGCAGACCAAGCTTCCCCTTCGCTCTCATCATCAAGAACAATAACCTGTTTCACTTGACCGGAGTTACCGGTTTGACTTGACAGCGGAGCTTTGCTGTCAAGCTCAGGAGGTTTATAGCACTTGCACCACTTCTGATGTGGTGGGCTCTCGAATTTCATTCTAAAGATCACTTTCTTACTAGTATATCCTGCATTGCCTTTTTTGAATTTGGTAACCTTGATTTCATCGCTTTCAGAATCTGTGTCGGTTGAAGCAGATGCCTTCACGGGGTTCTCACTTGTTCCAGGCAAAGAGCCACGTTTCTGACTTAGTCTCTTGTAAGCGAGCGCTAGCATCCCTTTGGCTTTCTCTACACTCTTTGAAGATGAAGTCGAAGTGCTAGGAGTCTCGCAATCTAGTTTCCGTTTCTTGCCAGCTCGCTCTATCTTTTCTGAAGATGGGGACTTTTTATGTTTACCCGAGGTGCCCGCCAAGGGTGTGCTCTCTCTAGATGATAAATTCGATTTCCTAGAGTGCTGAGGGCTTGGGAGAAATGAACTATCGCTATCACTCGCTAGAAAGCGACTGGCTTTCTTCTTCGCAAATCCTGTCACGCCAGGTGACCAGTTGGCATCTGAGCTCGAATCCTCTTCAGATTCCGCACCTCCCCTTTGTCGGGACTTCGCCCTGTTTTTAGGAGCTTGCACTATTCTTCTAACCGTATTACCTGCGCTTGTATCTCTACCAGAGCACGAAGGCTGGGCAATCGACTGAGTAGTTGTTCGTATCACGCTCAATGGGATTTCGTCCTCGGAATCGAACGACCGATTGTGGGGACTGGTGATTCGCAGCTCGTTGATTGTTCTGTTAGGACTAAGAACACAGCGTCGTCTTGCCCTTCGCAAGGGGCTTTCACATACGGGACACTGCCACTCGTCCGGCGCGGCCGCCCAGCCCTGACAGTGAACGTGGGTGCCTGTTTGGCCACAAACGTTGCAAAGACAGATCTTCCATTTCCTGCAACAATAACATTTACAATCATATTCCTCTATGAAAAATCTTTTCCTCTATGAAAAATCTTTTGGCTCTAAAACGTTTCCCAGACCCTACTTTCCAGTGCAACAATAACATTTACTATCATATTCCTCTATGAAAAATCTTTTCCTCTATGAAAAATCTTTTGGCTCTAAAACGTTTCCCAGACCCTACTTTCCTGCAACAATAACATTTACAATCATATTCCTCTATGAAAAACCTTTTCCTCTATGAAAAATCTTTTGGCTCTAAAACGTTTCCCAGACCCTACTTTCCTGCAACAATAACATTTACAATCATATTCCTCTATGAAAAACCTTTTCCTCTATGAAAAATCTTTTCCTCTACGAAAAATCTTTTCCTCTACGAAAAAACTTTTCCTCTACGAAAAATATTTTCCTCTACGAAAAATCTTTTCCTCTATGAAAATCTTTTCCTCTATGAAAAATCTTTTCCTCTATGAAAAATCTTTTGCTCTATGAAAAATCTTTTCCTCTATGAAAAATCTTTTCCTCTATGAAAAATCTTTTCCTCTATGAAAAATCTTTTCCTCTATGAAAAATCTTTTCCTCTATGAAAAATATTTTCCTCTATGAAAAATCTTTTCCTCTACGAATAATCTTTTCCTCTATGAAAAATATTTTCCTCTATGAAAAATCTTTTCCTCTACGAAAAATATTTTCCTCTGTGAAAAATCTTTTGGCTCTAAAACGTTTCCCAGACCCTACTTACCCGTGCCTGCCACTGAATTCTCTCCCCTTGGGGCAAAGACAAGCGGTAACATCACACTGGTTGTGTTGGTGCAGAAGGTCTTCGTATGCTCCATCTGTCTCCCATGTCGCATCCCTGAAAAAACGGGTGCATTACAAAAGTCATGCTAGTCCAGAACCATGCATGCAGGGTCATGCATGCAGGGTCCCAAAGGTCCCTCATAGAGTACTCAAGTGTGACGTCATAAATTATTTTGAAAAAACTTGAATTTCCAATTTTAATCCATGAATAATGAAAGACAAAGTAGAAAGATGCAAAAAATGAGGCAAATCGGTTGAAACGAATCCAAGATATAGCCAGCTGAATACATAATTTTCTTCAACAAATCACTGTATTTTAGACTGCATTCAAAACTTTATGAACGCAACCAAAAATACAGTGATTTCTTAAAGAAAATTATGTATTCATGTTGCCATATCTCGGTCTCGTTGCAAGCGATTCGTCTCATTTTTGGTGTGTACCATTCATTTATTATGCCCTTTCCAGTTCCAAGGACAAATATTACTAAATCGAAAAAACAAATTGTGACGTCATCACTTGAGTACTCTATTCCGAGGGTCCGGTACTTCTTGACTGCGCATGTCAATGTACCCAAGTTTCTGGGGTTCTCATCCTCATTCTCGTACTAAGAGCTCCTGGGACGTCACCTCGCAGGGGAGGCTCTGGTGACAGCCATTTGAGGGCCGTCACTGATTGGCTGAATTTGAATGTTGGAGCATGCGCTGAAAGGTCTTTCTCTCAAAGGCTCTGTATCAAATCTTGTGCATGAGTCAGTGGCCAGATCCTCCCTGCGAGGTGATAAGCCAGAGAACTCTGGGTACGGGAATTTTCCTGCATGAAAACTTTCACCTTAAAGAACCACTTTTTTTTCTAATTCTGTTTTATCTGCGAAATCGACAAGACAAGACAAGACAAGTACCTTTGTGAATGTTTGTGCATTGTGTCATTATTGAGAGTGTGTGCAAAATAGAGCAGATTTCGTATGACTGTGAAAAGTGTCGCGACACTGCACGGCACGTTGACGGTCGCGACATGGAACCTGGCCTGCTATTGCACGGAATTAAATCACGAGTGTGGTAGTTTTGCGAGCTTTGGAGTTGCGAGCTGTGAAGTTGCGAGCTGCGAGTTGCGAGCTGCGAGTTACCGTTTCGAGTTTTCAAAAAACAACAACTGTTTTTTCAGTGTGGAATCCGAAAAGTCCATCCATAAACGAGTATCAACGAGTTTTGTGATTGGATAAATTCAACACGGAAATTCTGGTTTCGAATACACCCTAGGTAGAGTCTCCAAGCTTCACTCGTCAAACAATCAAAACCACTGAACCTACAGTAGGGCCCGGGATGTCCAGGGAGTCCGTTAGTCCAGTATCACGCGCCGCAGAGAGTAACCTGAGTATCAAGCCCTCTCCTGTTCTCCCAAGTTCACCGGAAAACTTTACGAGCAGGGATAAGGGGCGTAATTTTATTTTCCATCTCATTTTCTTTGAAAAAAAAAAGCCCTGATACTCAGGTCGGATAATTAAAGCCGCAGCCCCGATCAACAAGAGGTACGGTTTTTATTGGCAATTGTCTGCGATAAAACGAATCATATTCGAAATGTACTTAGTGTTGCGTCACTCCTAACGAAGTGAATAGCAAATGAACAAGAATAAATGCTGTTGTTCTCCCACAGAGTTCTAGCAAGGAGATACAGCTTCCTCGGCGTTTAAGCGAATAGAATGGTAGAACATGTTTGAACAAGAATGTTGCCGATCGAGCCACCTTTTCGTTTATACAAACAAATTTTGATTTTTTTTCATAACGGAATTATGCTTAGCTCGGTTTAATTGTATAGGTTCAGTGACTCTTGATGCGAGACACACATGTACACGCACTGCAAAATAGTCTATGGGCGCCATCCTATAGACCCCATGCACGAGCTAGTCCTAAAAAGTGTAAATCCTCGTATTTTCGAATATTTCGCGTTTTAATCGACCTAACTCGAAGTGTAAATACTGAATATACTGGTCACACTGGCAGGAATGTGACATGTTCCGGGGCACCAGAGTTTATGCCCGTGAATGAGTGAAGCTTTGAGACTCTGGTACCTAGGGCAGGCCCGTAGCCAGCACCCCCCCCCCCCCCCCATTGTTGTGGGGGTGCTCTAACCTAGAAAAAGCGGACCGTAGCTGTGTTTTTTATTGAGAAACCGCTAGTCAAAATTAGCTAGAAAAAGCAAAGTATAATTGAAGTGCTTTATTTACTGTGTACAAATGTGGACCATTTTGTCACCCCCGGAACCCCCCTGGCTACGGGCCTGTAGGGTATTCGACACCAGAATTGCCGTCTTGAATTTACCCTATCTTTCCTGCTAGCAGAGGCCTCTTTTCTCTGTATTTCGCTCGGCGGGGAGTCGCGACTCTCATAGCCCAGCAAAATACAGAGAGAAGAGGCCTCTGCTTAGCAGAGAATAGCCTATCAGAAAACTCAAAAAACCTTGTTTACTCATTTATAGCGGACGTGACTTCGGATTGAGACCTACCAAACAGCAATTTTTTTAACTCGCAACTCGCAGCTCGCAACTTCACAAAAATACTTGCAAAATACTTGGTCTCTTAAATCACATAGTCGTGGCATGGTCACTGTCGCAGCACGGCACGGCATGCCACAACTTTGTCGTGGCCCTTTTCACAGTCATAGGAAATCTGCTCTAGTCCTCCTGATAGGCTGAATTTGAACAGTGCATGCTAATTCAGAAGGTACTGTACCCAACAAGTCATGAAAGATACTTACTGATCTGGTAGGTAGATCCCCATTGTTTTCATCTCATCTTGGAATGCATCCATGTTGTTACAGACTGAGCAGCGAAAAAAGTGAATACCTGACGCCAAGGCTTGTTTCTGTAAAATAGAACCATTTGCAGATCTTAGACCAACTAAACCTGGAGAGCTAAGTTACAGCTAACCTGGAGGCCAGTTACAGCTAAATCCATGCTGATGTTGAGGCAAGCCTGTGGCCGCGTAGCACTAAGTTCAACAGAGTGGAGATAAGGAATTAACCTTGTGTGAAAGCTAACGTGCTAATGAAATGGTCCCATCTGTGCTTATGAGCGTTAGCCCTAGTAAGCGGAGAAAGAGAAAAAATCCCTCTCGGGGTCAGAGATTTTTTCTCTTTCTCCGCTTACTAGGGCTAACGCTCATAAGCACACATGGGACCATTTCATTAGAACGTTAGCTTTCACACAAGCTTAATTCCTTATCTCCACTCTGTAAATCCATGCTGGTTTGAGATTTGGAGTTTTTTGTTCTGGTTACTACACGTCAAACCAACTAAGCCAATCAGGTTATCTTACATTGTTTTAGCAAGGGAAGTTGCCTGGCTTTCTGACATGACCAAAACCCAATTGAGTGCAGCAGGCAAAGAGGACAATACCGTATTAGCCCATGGAAGATTTTGACTGGCGTTACAGCAAAACCCACAACAAAAAATCCTAGCAGGAAATGATTTTGTAATGCGCAGTAGATTGTCTCAGGTGTTATAATGATCTATATGAATGGTTCAAGACAGCTCAATTCAGTTTATGTTTATGTGACAATTTGTGAAGTCATGAAAATACAGTAAGTTTAGTAGCTAGGAAGGGGCCAAGGTGCACAGGTACCTGAATGCAGATCCTATGGAACCAGGCATTTTTACAGCATGGAGATTTCAGAGTCTCTAAATCGTCATGTGGGTCAACAGGCATCAGACAAATGGGGCAGTTTTGATCGGGCAGACCATAGTAGCTCATAGACAACTCTTGGGTGGGTCGGTGGGTGCGACAGAAAGAGCTGGAGGAAATTAAAGAACAGTAAAATTATCATTTGTAATATGTAATATGGCTGAAAATAATGGACATACATGATATTATTATATGGTTTGACAATTTCCTGTGATCTGAATGGCTGGCACACGGGCTGTATTTTGTGTATTGCCCACGGGCTATATTTTTCCGTATTAGCCCCGTTTCCCGGATGTAGACAAATATAATTCAATTTTAAATGAGCCATATAATAAACAAATTATTAACCTCGGTCTGTACGGGAAATATCAGACCTCGGTCTTTTGTACAGACCTCACTATCGCTTGGTCCGTACTGCAAGACATCAGTCTGATATTTCCCATACAGACCTCGCTCTTGGTTAATAATCTCTGATTATGCTGTAATGGGTGTGGTAGATGTTACACTGATGTCAAGCTACGCTGATGCTCTGACCAATGCTAATCTAGCCACGCTGTCCGAGAGAAGAGGTAGCGAGATACGTACCACCATTAAGGTCAATAATGCCTGTCCCTATTACGCCTTCTCTAGGTACAATCTCTGATTGCAGCCAGTATGCCCCATTTCAGGCAATACAAATAGATTTTAATAATTTTGTAACTGTTAAAGGGCTCTCGCATGCTCAATATTTGTCCACCGTGGACAAAAAATAAGTAAAATTGTAACCGTGAAAACGCATGTACATTTGCCCAATAGTAATCAAAATAATCCTCCAGATTAATAGAAAAACCTTTCAAGTGTTAGACAAATGCAATTCTAGGTTGTTTTGACCTGTTATCAAGAGGATGGAATGGATTGCGATTTGAGCTATTTTCGAGAAGTGGCCAACAAGCGTGCGAGAGCCCCTTTAACTTTAAGTACCAACATGCGTATTGGTGTTTTTGGCTGGCTGAGCCTGTAATTCAGTGTACTTATACTGCAATAGGATTAATAAACGGATATTATTATTATTATTATTATTTAATAATAATATTATTATTATTGGGTAATATGATCCCCTCCCTGTGCATGCAGGTCCGTAATTGTGAAGTCAAACTGCCATGCCAATATTCTGTAGGCCTATGCAGGCTAACATGGGGGGGTGGGGAGGGGTCCCTGAGAGGTGTTATGTATTAGTAAGGGCACATTTATGATGTACTGTAGAGAAACCAATCTCAAAGTGTTTAGAAACCAACTCTGATTAAAGCCTACAGACGTGCTCAAGCAGAGTGATTACTGGTACCAATTATTACTCATGACAGTCACCTGAAATCTACTCTAACTTGGTGTGTAACTTACTTAAAACTTCCAAAGAATTGAAATAATGCATGTTTCTGGATGGCACACTTGTAGTGAAATTTCATTGGGCATCTGGATTCCACACAGCCAATAGAGGCTCCACACTTGTGACAGTATGAGCATCTCTGTTGAAGGGAAGATATGTCATGTTACCAATAATTATATGTAAGATTTTTATGTTCTTCTATTACTACTGTATGCATTGCTACACAACCTTAAAATTCACTGTTGTGATGGGCGATTTTTAGCCATCAATCAAAACCAAACGTTGAATCGGCTACTTCAGTGGGTCGACATTGATTGCAAAATCAACTAAAATTATTGTAAGCTAAACTATCCTTGTGCATTTCTGGCCTAGAATGATTAACTTTATGGCTCAAGAAAACTGACATTACAATTCCTTTGCTGAGAATCGCCAATCGCAATTACAGTGAATTTTGAGGTCATGTAGCAATGCATACAGTGGTAAGCTCAACATTAAGTTCAACATAAAATATATTTGATACTGCCCTCGGCAGAAGCATCTCAGATGGTATGGTCATGTCCAGCAGAGCCTATCATGGACGGAAAAGATTTGCTCCTTTTAAGTGCCTGGGAGAAGGCCAAGAGGATGACCCCACAAGAGTTGGTCGGAGGTACTAAAAGAGGACCTCAGATATCAGGACTAGAGGCCAGTGATGCCTTGGACTGAGTTTTATGAAGACGGGGTATCAAAGACATGCAACACCAGACCCGTGATTCTAGTAAACATGACGGATAACAGAATGACAGTATGTGAGTGAGTATTTCAGTTCTATTTTCAGTGACATAAAGGCAGTCATTGTAGTGGCTTGGCAGGAAGGCTTGTCTGTGACATCAAACACAAAACACAAACATTTCCTGTGCATATTAGTTATTCATTTTTTTAGTGTTGTCCAAAAATTTGCCACCATGTATTTTCACCAGAGCTGAAAATTACTGTCATCTGACATTGTCCAATCAAAATTGACCAAGTTCCAGATATGACCAGCCAACTTTCTAGTAGAGATACACAGAAAAAAGTTTTAAATAGACATATCTCCAAACAAGTAAGAAAAATTATTTCCAGCTGTGGTCACCATATAATAAGTTGAACAACAAAGCCATTATAATTTCACAAACCCACACAGCAGCTGATGGCAAAAATCCAGGGCAGAACAAGACATTTTGATGGTGATGTCACAGAACCTTCACGCAAAGCTACTATAAAAAGACTGTCTATTGAAAAAGATACTGTACTGATTGTGAGCAAAGGAATGCCTGAAATTCAATCTATTTATAATAATCACCAGTTTTTTTGCTCTCCTGAGCTCAGTGAGGATATCCTTACACAAGAATCCATCAAAACCTTCATTGTCTTGTCCATTTTGAGCCAGACCAGATGCAAAAAGCTGTTACAAGAAAATAATAACAAACATCAAAGGCTGCATAATGTGTGAGCCAAGAAAAAAAATCCATACACTACAGGGGTGGGGTTGGGTGGGGATTGATTGCCTTTTATTTTCCCATTGCACATTCACTGTAGTTTTTCACTAGAAATTCCAGAGGGGTGGGGGGTCACATCTCAAACCCTTAATGTAGAAGGGGTATAGATAATTTCTGGAATCACACAATAACCATATGACTTAACATTAACAGTTACTCTGAAGCAGGGCTGCAAATTGCACCTGAATGAGTCACTTGTGATTGAATCATACCATTTTGTGACTAAAAAAATTCAGCTACTCAAAACTTTGCAACCAGCTTAGTTTTGTCTTTTGTATGACTAAATGCTGTCAGAGGTCCCAATTAAGGCCCCGTCCACACGTATCCGGATATTTTTGAATCAGCAACTTTTTCTTTCTGGATACGGCTATCGTCCACACGCATCTGGCGAATTCACAGACAAATCCAGATATTTTTGAATCCGCTCTCCAGAGTGGAAATTTTTGAATCCGATAACATTTCGGATACGTGTGGACGGTCGAATCTGGATATTTTCTGATACGATGACCGGATTTGTCTGCGAATTCGCTGGATGCATGTGGACGATAGCCATATCCAGAAAGAAAAAGTTGCGGATTCAAAAATATCCGGATACGTGTGGACGGGCGAATTGGTGAGTTGAGTAATCCGCTGAGTGATTTTGAGGAACTGAATGGATTAATCCCTTTCACATTGCTAGAGCACAACTGTTGCAACACAACAAAATTTACCTGAACATCTAGAGTGATTCTGTAGCCGACTGCCTAACATGCCAGGCGCGGGTTGTTCAAAGGTGAATTAAATTTAAACCAGGTTTAGTTCTGAACAAAACCGTCAAGTCACCATGGTAATTAAAATCCTGGATTAGTGCTAAACCACTTTCGAGCAACCGCACCCAGGTGTCATGGCAGCATGATATTACTATGGATTCCTGTGGTTTCTAGCTGGTTTCTATAGGATGAGTTATCCGTTAATGTAAAGCGCTTTGAGCTGTGAGGATAAGTGCTATATATTAAGCACGGTTACTTAATTTTTTTTCGTGCAAAGCCTGTATACCTACCATACAATACTGGTGCACAGCAATGTTACTTTGTTTATCAGTCAGAAACTTGCCAAACTTCTCTTCATCTTGCTCTGATGATTTGCAAAATACACACGTACTGGTTCCAATACCTAAAACTTGACATAGAAAAAAAAGGGATTTTTTTGGGGGTTGATTCAAGCAATGTGTGGCCAAATATCTGGCTACTAGAAAGTATGAAACCTATTGGCTAATATTTTTTCTTTTGAAATCTTGATTACAACCTAGGAAAATGAATTTAAACGTTTATTACAACCACTATAGGGGTTTGTATAGAATTTCATTATAACCAGGAACTCTGGATAAAATGCCTGTGGCAAAGTCAAGTTTTCCATTATTCAGGTGGAGACAAGTGGAAAATCTTCAGACCTTGTGTCAATTGGAACAAATCCATCACCAAATAAGATAACCATTCCAAGTCTAGATGCAACAACCTCTGAAGCTTGTCCAGTCATCCCAACTGGGATAACCCCAAAAAGTTACTGTACCATTGGCATTCCATTCAGACCCCATTCAAATGAGGCCAGTACAAAACCGGACCAGTGCAACCGGACCTGGTACGCTACAGCCTATTCATACGGTAGCAGTACAATTCTGGCAATGTTTTGCAACAGTGTTCACACGTGCCAAAATCGTCCGGTACCGCAAGTCCCATGTGACAGGCGACTGTACCATACCAGAATTGTACCAATCTGGTTTTGTACTGGTCTTGTGTGAATAGGGTCTCAGGATTCCTGGTTTTTCGTGACCAATAGTAATCATCTCTGTACCATTTGACATCAATTAAACCAACCGGTTTTCCTTCACATTTTATCGTATTACTTAATTAGATTAAGATTAAGACTTTTTGAACTTTGTATTTTTACATGCATGGCTCCTTTCATGAACACTTTAAATGTGAAAGGAATCCATGCATAAATAAAGTTATTACACCACTCAAAGCTCCTACAGCTATTCAACACAGGATTTTTTCCAGGAACCCAGAGGAAAAGGTCACTCATTTGCTAGGAATTCAAATTTTCCCAGTTAAATTCTTCCACTATATTCAAGCTGGCTGACGTAGATATCGCAATACCGCGTGGTCCCATTTATTACAACACCTTAAAATAACAAAATCAAGCACAATTCGACACGGCGTAATGGAGGCCAATTTATATACTAAATGGTGCCATAAATAAGTAACAGAAACTGATAAATATTATTGCTCTGTTAGTATTTTGAAATGATAACACAGGAAATCATCCCAATGGCAATAAACTTTATTAAGTTAACTTAATTAAATGCACATTCGATGTTAAAGTCTGTAGTTTTGGATTTGTGAATCGAACAGTCTGAATGTAATTTATCATCCATACTCAATATTTCAACATGAAGCGAATATTACTTAGAATATCCTTCTAACGAAAGCAAACAATCTTTTAATGTGCTCTGAGGTATGTGCAAATACATGTCCTTTTCTTTCCATCGAAATCGAGATTATGCCGTCGAACGCTGGACTAAAATTCGAATTACACTTAAAGCTACTTTAAAACAAAAAGCAAAATAGGCCCAGGTATTACCTTCAAAGTTCGCAGTGTCTTTTTCGTCGATTTCCGTGGCCTTGGTTTTCATATTTATAGATATTTCTTCATTGAAAGAAACTATTCTACAAGAAGGCAGCCATCTTGGATTTGCATAATAATGAGAAGTTTCAAATTTTAAACATGTGACTAACGGCTGCCCAGTCTCCCGGAACGAGATTTCCCGCGCTTCGCCGCATATTCGCCGCATCGCGCATCCCAGCAAGTATCCCTAGCTCTACCCTGGGTTTACAAAACGCATATTTTAGTGATCGTGCCAAGCTGCCGCTATCACGGCATCTTGGCTTAGCGTGTAAGTAACGAATTTAATATTATAAACATGAAATACCGAGTGAGTTTCCCGCGCGAAAAGCTGATATCTCCACACGTGAAAATAACACACTTGCCTGTGCTCCATCCATGCTCGATTTTAGGTTTTACTCAAATGAAATTAGAATTTGGTACTCATTTTAAAACAGAAGAATGCAGCATTGATATTAAAATGCAGCATTGATAATAAACCTATTGTGAGATTTGACTGCTTAGTTTTCGCGATACTTGCAGTTTTCAGCCCTGGGACCAGAGTCTTGGGCATGCTGCTTCAGCCAGCTGGACACGGGGGGCTTGTGGCGGAAACGGGAAGAGGATACGGGACGCCTGTGGCGAGCAAACGAGTCCGCTACTCTTTCTTTCCCTTTCACAACAGGTAGCCCATCCTATAAATTTTTCTCCGTTTTTCTCAGTACTGTTTTCTCAGAGATGCCTGCGGAGAAGGTAGCGTTGCGGAAAACCCGGGAGTTGGGGATCCCCCCCCCCCCCCCTGGGGGACTCCCCTAATTTTGGGGCGGGGGTGCTTGTCGGGAACTTTCGATTTTACCTAAAATGGCGTCGCTTAGTTGATTTTGGCCCCCAAAAGGTACCAACAAGACGAATTTTCCCTCGTAATTTTCTGTTGTATTTTTCCGAGCGAAAATACGTCTGAAATTCAGGCTTCAAACAAGCGATTTCCAATGTTGCCCCTAAAAGGTACCAGAGGCCTAATTTTAAACCCTAAAAGGTACGACGAGCACCCCCGCCCCAAAAACATGGGAGTCCCCCACCCCCGGGGGGGATTCCCCGTAGTTGCGAAACTTGTGACTGCTGCAACTGTCAGTTTTGCGCAAAGCTTAAGGGGGCGAGCCGTGCGGGTTCCCTGTGGATGCTCAAAAACGATCTGGCCGGGCTACTAAAGCTTTGTAGGTGGAAGTTCTCGCTCAAGAAGTTCAGTGTTTTTCTGGCAAATGTCGCCGAAATAAATTTGCACTAGAGATCACGTGACTCGGTCACCCTTATTAGCAGCTTCACACAAACACAGCTCAGAAATGAAAGAGCACATTAATTTCAGTAAAAAGTCCAAATTTCAGCAAGGTACAATGCAAACTCAAAGAATGGGATCAAAATAAAACTAACTTCAGTGCTCTGATTCTAAGGTAAGTACTTCCAAATTTGGTTTTAGCCGTGACCGCGCAAAAACGACAGCGGAGTTTTTTTGAGGGTATTTTTGATATCCGGTTTCCATAATCGAAGCAGTCGCAACAAAATTGGTGCTCCCGGTTTCTATTAAAAATTCGTGTCGTAGCAGTCGCGAAACTCCATCCAGTTGCAGCTGTTACATAGATAGAACACAGGCGATTCCTGCAAACACGAGTTGCAGCAGTCGAAGGAGTCGGCTTTAAGCCCGGTTTCCATATGTTTCAGCCTTTGTGAACAAAGTTGTTCTGCAACAGCTGCGACTATGTGCACAGGGAATTCCTGCAGAAACCCATCAATGGGGAAAGCTGAATTTCCCAAGGCACACACATGGAAGTGTTCGGAATTCACATGGATAGCCATAGGAAATCCGAACACTTCCCATTCTTTTACCATGGGAAATTGAGCTTTTTTCCCATGGATGGGTTTCTGCAGAAATCAATTCCCTGTGATGGGACCTGCGACGTTCGCGACTTCTTCGACAAACTATGACTCTTGCGACTGCTGTAACTCATGTCGCAGGAATCGCCCTCCGTGTGTTCTATCACTGCGACAGAGTTACTGCTACTATACGACACTCGGTTCCCACATAGCTGCAGCTGTCGCAGAACAACTTTGTTCACGACGGCTGCAACTATATGGAAACCGGGCTTTAGAAAAATCGAGGGGAGGAGTAAGAGGCGAAGGGGTTTTGCACTCGCCACAAGACCGCGCGTTACAAATCCAAGATGGCGGCCGCGATAACGAACCAAGAAGTTTTCCGCGATAAAACACCATCAATTAAGTCTGACGCTCGAGCTTGGCGCCAGACGGAAGCCATTTAGTGGTAATGAGGCCTAGTTGGGCAGAGCATAACTAACGAATCAGGAAAGACCAGAACGCAGGGCAAAGAAAATAGATTTCCTTTCGCTTTATTCAGCGAAAAATGGAAAGACTAATTATTTTTCTTGATTTCAACTGTTAAGGCTGTAAAGGTGCGCGCTCCCTGTGCTAACGCCTGACCAAGCAGGCTACTTCAGCCTATAAGCGAAAGCTCGTTACTTCACTCCTCGTGGCAAAGTCCTCACTGTGCTCGTCCTCGCCTTGAAGCGACTTTCAAGTCTTTGGTTTCCACGGTAACAGTTTTCTGCAGCACAGTAAACAAGTATTATAGTACAAAAACAATAGAGTCCTAAAGTGATGACGTCACAAAAACAAAATTTTCAATTTAGCAATATTTGTACCTTGATTTCGAAAGGGCATATCGATTGAAAGCTACACGCCAAAAATGAGGTGAATCGGTTGAAACGCGACCGAGATATGGCCCGCTGAATACATAATTTTCTTTAACAAATCACTGTATTTTTGGTTCAGTTTTGTTAAAGAAAATTATGTATTCAGCGGGCCATAGCTCGGTCGCGTTTCAACCCATTCACCTCATTTTTTGCATGCAACGTTCTTCGAAGTTGGTCTTTCATTATCCGTGGACTAAAATGTGAAATTCGAAATTTTTCAAATTTGTGACGTCACACTTTAGGACTCTATTCGAGCCTCTGATTTTGTTAAAAGACAGTTTATTTTTCTAAGGGCATCAGGGCATTAGAGTATCAGACTTCTTAAGTCTCATCCAATAAGAAATGGCTAATTGCATTTTTAAACCGCACCGGGGGTGGGGGGGGGGGGGGGGGGGGTGGGGTTGAGGACCTACGGAAAAGGGGGAGGGGTAAAAATCCCCAAATGAAAAGTATGGGAAAAGAAATACCAAGAATAAAGCAAAAAGAAGAAAGAAAAAGAAAGTTTACTGTTTCTTTTCGCGTTGCTGGTGGACTGGTGATCCATCCTCGAATTTACAAGATTGTTTAGAGCGGTTTTCGTATAACTACATGAGTTATTGATAATCACACAGGAAATTTCAGCATAAACTCATCCATGGGAAAAGCTGAATTTCCCAAGGCACACGCATGGAAGTGTTGGGAATTCACATGAATGGCCATGGGAAATCCGAACACTTCCTATAGTCTTTTAACATGGGAAATTCAGCTTTTCCCCCATGGATGGGGTTCTGCAGAAATTCCCTGTGTCACTTGTATAATCACTATTGCTGCATTGGTGTAATCCCTTTCCCATTGGTTTCACTGGGACGGTCACCTGAAAATTGCTCTAAACAGTAAATTCTTTTACATTTTCACGATTGTCTTTGCTCTTCTCGGCCGTTTCACTCTGAGACTCTTCCTCATCTTCATCAACGGAGCTCTCTCTGTTCTTATTTTTGTCGCTCACTCCATACATCTCCTCGAAGTGTGAAAGCAAGACGGGCGTCGGGAAGCAGAACAAAATGACAATGCCCGAAACCGCGCAAACCGCACCCACTAGTCTCCCCAGGGGACCTTTTGGCACCTGATCCCCATAGCCAACGGTTGTCATGGTGATGACGGACCACCAAAAGGCATCCGGGATACTTTGAAAGTCGCTATTTTTGACATCTTTTTCGACGTAATAGATCACGCTTGAAAATAGTATAATGTTGATAATAAGAACAGCTACAATGGATGGGAGGTCACCTCCACTTAGGACTAAGTCTTTGCCAATAATTTCAGGCCGTGACTGTACCGGAAAGTTTTAAAATACGTATAACGCGAAGAAGACGAATAATTCTGAGCACAGGGAAGCCAGCCACAACGCTTTTCTGCGCAAGAAGTGTTATATAATATGGGAGGATTGCAAGAAGGTCGACTAAACCCATGGCGGATTTGATGAACTTGCATCGTATCGGCGCGGAAACGAGCCGCATGGTATATTCGAAGGTGAACCACGATAAATACGCTACTTCAATTGTGTCCCAGTATTTCCCGCGTTCCTCTATAAAGCAGTTCTCATTGGTAGGATTTTCAAGTTGGTGTGTGGTTTATTGTCAGTGAAGTGATGTTTCGTGCTGGTTTGCAAACTGTCACAACTCTGTGCCTCAACGAATCGACGGTCTCCATGCAGAACGTCACGGTGGAAATCACAATTATCAGAACCGAGAAATTCGCCAGCAGACTAGCGAGAGTCGAGGAGTGCGGGTACTCGAATAAGAGCCAGAGGCTTCTTTGATGGGATTTACGGGTAACGGAGCATACTCGTTCTTATTTTTATCTTGCAGCGGCTCCATTTCTTTTTTAAGTCGGTCAACGGCTTCGTGAAGTTGGAAGAACTTCACTTCTTTGAGGAATGACTCCCGTGGCACGTCTTCAGGAAATGCAAGAATTCCGTGTGATTGGTAGAAAAATAGTATGGAGTTGAATAAGAATTTATCTCTATCGAAACAGTATTCTCCGCTCAGAGGGTTCAAATATCGGTATCTTTTCTGAGGGCAACCTAGTAAAGTTTGCGGGTACTGAGCTAATGTTTCTTCGTACGTTTCGAATACCATCCCACGGACGTTGATCTTGATCCGAGCACTTCCGAGTCGACTCGTAGGTGGAATATATTTGTCAGTGTCATCGCCCGAGCGGCTGAAACGGGCCTCGGAGCGCTCGCGGGCGGCAGTCGAAGCTGTGGCGAAACCTGCTGCCTGCATTTCATATGGATAATGCGAAGGGGGTCAGTTCTACCTGAAAGAGAAATACATCTCACGTCATGCTGAGTGCATAGTCAAAAGGTTATTCATGGAAAGTGCCAACCGCAGTTATTTGAATAAATTTGTTCGCATCGTCTCTGGTGCGGCGCTTATTCGAGGGCGGCACTTAGAGCAGATTTCAGATGACCGTCGTGAAAGTAATCGCAATTGTGCAATCACTAGCCAATCAGAAACAAGAGTAATTACAACTTACTGCTGAATGGTTTCCAGCCCAGCCAATCAGGAGCCGAACCAATTGGCTAGTAATTCCTTGATTGTAATTAGTTTGTAATTTGATTGGTTGATGGAAATAAGCAGCCAATGAGAAAGCAAACCAATCGCAAACACGACAGTCATCTGAAATCCGCTCTATTTAAATGCCCATCACCAACCGGAGCCTTTGCGCCCGGTTTCTTTTGTTTTCAAATAAAATTGATCCATTGTTTTTCGGATGCTCTGATTGCCTAAGAGTCCGCAAAGGCTGTCGGTTGGTGATGGGCCTTTAAAAGTTGGGCTTGCGTTCCCGCTAAGTTTACAGCCTTCACACAAGAACTTAAGAACGCGAAGATTTTGAAGAGAAAACTGAATGAAAGAGCATCAAAATATGCACAATTTGAACTGGAAAAAAATCACGATTGATGAAAGTAAATTCTCAGTGCTGTCCTGAAACCGCATTACACTCTTTACAGCATCACTTTTCTCAACAGAAACAAATTCGAACATATGGGAAATTTGAATATTTTGCATGGCTATCCATGGAAAATTTGAACATTTCCCTTACTTCTGCCATGGGAAATCAAGTTTCCCATGACTGGATTTCTGTAGAGATTCCATATGGTAGTAGGGCACCCCATGATGGCATTCACGGGCTTCTTGTTCAGGCAATACAAGCATTAGGACTTACTAGAACCAATCAGTAATGCTTGCTGACAAGATCTTTCCCGCATGAAAAAAAAATAGCCGTATCCCCCTATCGAGGAACTCCAAATTTTCAAAAATTGCTCTACTCCTATGGAAGTTCCAGGCTCCTGTACAGCCCCTGTGGAAATTTGAAGCAACCCCTGTGGAAATTCCTCTTTCTCTTGTGCGCCTGTGGAAATTCCAAAGTTGCGAATGCATACACTGTGGAAATTCCGGGATAAAATGAATGACCCTGTGGACATTCCAGGGTCAAAAACAGCAGCCCCTGTGGAAATTCCAGGGTCAAAAACAGCAACCCCTGTGGAAATTCCAGGTTCCTTGATAGGGGGGTAACGGATATAAAATGGAATAGCCCAATGGATACAATAAATATACACCCGCAGTGACTAAAAATGTATAGCTTTTACTCTTCTTTGTTTGAAACCAAGACAGCAAGGCTTATGTCAAGACACTTCGTAATACATCAGACAATAGAATGTCATGGGCGTTTTAGGTGATCCAAAGGGCTGATGCACGAAAGTGAAAAAATCCGCGAGTGGATGAAACTGAAATATGAAACGGATTGAATATGCATTTTCTGTAAACAGACGAAATAGGCTGACACACACGCGAACTAGAAATGTTTTGCAGCATTATAGAGTTCGCCCATGATTCGAATAAGAATTTAAAATGCCTTCATTTTGTTTTCACATCACATAATTTTGACAGAGTAAAGACCCCGATCTATACGCTATAAAAATTGCAAACTGGGCCTTTTCTACATTCAAACTCTAAAGTACTGTGATAAGGTGAACATATAAAGGCAATAAAACAGGTTTTTACATAGCAAGGAAGGGCGTTTACAAGAAGAAAGCTTATTTGCTGACTCCACCACTTAACATAGGTATCGTGCATAAACATTTCTCAAAATATCACCAAACATACTTTAGTCACATTGAAAAGATGGGTTTGTTAGTGGTCGGCTTTGGATATTGGCACCATTTTAAGCTACTTTGTCGTGTTGATAAAATTTGTATAAATGGAAAAAAAAAGATAAATTAAAGCTAGATGGTAAAGATGTGTTTGTTACTAGTTAGCTTTCGATATTGGCACCATTTTTAGCTGTTTTGTCGTGTTGATAAAATTTGCATATACGGACAAAAAAATTGGTAACAAATATCGCTATTTCTCAAGCTAACGTAGGTGGCGTTGGAAAAGAAACAGGAAAAGTATAAATCAGTATATGCGCTATTAAAATTATTTTTGGCGCGCTACATTAGTAAGATCTTCTGTGTACTCCACAAAAATGTAACAGAAAAAAACTTTTAACTCACCCCCATAAAAAAAGATACTCAAGATAAAATACGATTTAAATTTGCTTTCGTGTACTTTATCTCGTGGCGGGCATCGTCACAGAAGATAATAAACTATAGCAGCTATTGCGAGTAAGTAAGTGAATTATAGTTTTTTACTTGCCTTGACATGCAGACTTGCCCGGGAATCGATGGTGTATTCAGCGTGCTGGCACAACGCCTACGAGAGAGACAAATTTCTTCTAAATAATACAGTTTAAATGATTAAGTGAACTTTTCAGCTTAAAATTGATAGCTACGTCCAACACGAGTATATACACTTTGTGTTCAAACAAGTAACCTGACGCAGCCAAATAGGATATAAGAAAATGGAAAATCTCATAAATAGATAATACTTTGTGAAACACCTTTCCAAAGAGGTTTAACACGCAAACGTCAGATTACTATTTACTGTGGCGTCTCTGGAATTCATAATTGAGTTTCATAAAAAGAAAAACTAGAAAGAATTTTCAAGGAGCTTGATACCTTAACAGGTTTGTATATTATGTATTCAATTTTAAATGAAAGCGATTTTTATTTGGTAAAACAGAAGAGGGCTATAAATAATAATAATAAATAGAGCTGTTGCTATGGAGACACGGCGGAATAACCACGAAAGAATACTGCTAAGGCAGACCTTTAATTAATCAACGAGAGTTTACATTTTAAAAGCAGACTAGAAATTACACCGGCAAATCAATATTTCTTTGTGCAGTAAGAAAAAGGTGGATTTTAAAATTATTAAAAAGACATTTTAAATTAATAATTTAATTTGAATCTATCTACTACTAAAAGGAAAAAAACAAAAGCTGCATTACAGATCGACGTTGGTATAAGGCGGAAATATTAATAACTTTTGTCTTAGAAATGTTTGTAAGGTTTCACACTTAGACTTTTGACAAAGTGTTGGGAAATCATAGCGCCTAGTCATGAAAGAAAACGTGTTGTTACAAATTGCTCGAGTAGTAAATTATTAACATCTTACTAGCCACAATGCTCGGAAAGCTCAATGGTATTTAATCTCATATTTAAAATTGCCTAAACCACCTCCTTAATTTGCTCAGGTAAGATAAATACCCCATCAATTGCTTGACAATCCTATCTGGTTGAATAGCTGACACTCTTTTGCCAACAGGATTTTTCTATTCATTGGAAGATAAGCCATTAATACGACTGTATTAAGCTAGTAAACTACTTAACTCTAGGACATCCACGACTAGGGTTCGTTAGTCGATAGACACTACTTCTAAGTTATATGTATTTCCAATTCGCGTTTTCGTGATACTTAATCATGTATCATTCACAAGTGTCAGTAGTGAACAGGAAAACCAAGTATTATTCAGACATAACAACAAAAATCGACGCTTTTTGTAATTTGGTGATTTTTCCTTTTTACACTTTTTATATAAGAAGGCTAATTTAATTTTATTTGAGGCTTGGAAAAAAATGAATGTTCGGAATTTTCAGGAATTTAAAGCCTCAAATGTCTTAAATAAAAAGGGAATCGTACAGACACACTTACCAATGTATGGCTTTCCAAGGCGAAGAGAAATTCACTTCGAATATAAGTAGAAGTTTGCAGACTCCATGGCCTAATATTTAACACTTATTGGATGAGGTTGAGCATGATAGTGAGATTTGGCAACGCCGAGGTTTGTGTTATCTGCCGAAGCGAAGCTGAGGCGGATAACACTAACTCGAGGCATTGACAAATCTCACTATCATGCGAAAACCGAATTCAATAATTGTTTTATTATTCAGCAACCAAGAATTCTTACCTAGCTAAACGAAGTCAACGATGAGGCCATGCACGGCGACACGGTTTTTTAACTTCATCTTACGTCCATTGGTATTTTCCTTTTGTATTCAATTCAAATAGCCATAGTTGATGTTTAGGTATACTGAGCAATGATCTCTTGGCAAAATTCATAACAGATTGAACGAGAATATTTCGCAAAACCGGCTTTCAATTCGGAAATGAAAACCAAGATGGCGGCTAACCTATTGGCTTGCGTTATGACGTAATTAGAGTGCATCAATCTTAATGTCTGTAGTATGACGTCAGGCACTGCGCGCCAACAAGGTTTCGCTGCGTTCTCTTAGCCAATCAGAACCGAGATAGTGGCATGGCTGAATAATAATTCAAGTTGTTATTTGAAATTGAAAGATGCTAAAGTCAGGGTTTTAAGTACAAAACTGACCCTCAGTACATGGACCGGGCCGTCCATTCACTATCTATAATTCTACTTTTTATATTTCTACGACTTTTTTTCGAAATAAGTTGTTTGATATGCAGTCACTCACAGCTAGCAGAAACAATGACATCCCATGGAGTTAAAGAGGTTGTGGTTATTTGAATGAATTCGTAAATACAACTAAATGAAAAAAAAGTGAAATAAAGATTGATTGAATTGTATGTAGTCCTTCACAGAATCACTTTATCACTTGGTGTTAGCCTTATAAGCAATGTAGGGAAGTTTTATCGCCGAGCCTGCCGATTTTCAAACAAATTTTGGTGTAACTACACTTAGTTGAAAACTAATGTTCATCCCAACATTTCAAATTCTCATTATTGCAATCCGTTCCATCCGCTCTGTAATAGGTCCATGAAGCCTACAATTTTATAGCTTTGTAGTAAAAGGGCTATTTGACAAACCTAGACTGGTATTTTGGCTATCCATCAGTTATTTGGATTGTTTTACATCGCCAAAAGTGTGCTAAAGTCGCAACACTGCCAAGGCTACAATCACCAGTTATCTATCAGTCAAGAGATGAAAAGGTGATCAAAGAGATCAAGCTCCTACGCATGCAATATTCCGATCGTTGCTCAGACTTCATTTCTCGCACAGGGAAACCGGAACGATATACGAGGGCTGTTTACTTAGGCTAACTGGGCGGTCAGTGGACGGGTACATTTTCCGTGCCGTCCAAAAACGACTTCAATTGAACCCAAACGTTAGCATTATAGAAATTCAGGACGCTATTTTAAGCATCTTTAAACAACACGCAGCCTCTTACAGTGGTGAAAGGCTGCGCCACACGTACGGCGTACTCCCTCAAAATTACCAGATGAGCTCCAGACCATTTCTTTTGGTATTGGTATTTGGCCTTGGTATTTTATTTTATTTTTACCCCCCATTTCTCATCCGCCGCTTTTTCTTAGAATTAATGACCGGTCCCTTTAATCATCTTAACACTAAACTTGGGAAAGAAATTAAAATGAAAACTGCGACGACTTTTATATCATATGAGTTTTAAATATACTACTGCGGTCGCGGAGTTCTTTGTATGGGCTTTGTTATAAATAGCAGGGATCAATCAAAGATGTATATTTGATGAGCGGTGACCAATTGCTTTTTGTTTTGTTTTGGCATAAACACAGATATATCTCGCACCTATGCAATAACCTTTGTCATAAAACTATCCAAGGCGGCTAGCTACACGACATCCAATCAAAAACAATGATAGTGCGGATTTCACATGACCATCGTGGAAGTAAACACAATTGTGCAATCACTAGCCAATCAGAAACAAGAGTAATTACAACTTACTGTTGAATGGTTTCCAGCCCAGCCATCAGGAGCCGAACCAATTGGCTAGTAATTCCCTGCTTGCAATTAGTTCGCAATTTGATTGGTTGATAGAAATAAGCAGCCAATCAGAAAGCAAACCAATTGCAAACACGACGGTCATCTGAAATCCGCTCTATGTCTTAGTTGCGGTCGTAACCCAAACGAGACCACGTGACGAACGGATTGCTCACTATAATACATGTGAAACTGAGAGTAGACAGAGAGGCGTCCGTTGACTTTAAAGGGGATGTGTCACGATTTTAGCACACTTTTGGTGATGTAAAAAAACATACAAATAACTGATGGATAGCCAAAATACTACTCTAGGTTTGTTAAATCATGAGGTGTAGCGGTCATGATTGTAGGCTTCAAGGATCTATTACAGAGCCTATTACATTGAAGGTGCCAGCCCACCTTCGGAGGCTATAAACGCCCCTTGACCGCCCTTCTAGTATTAGCGGAAGCTATCATAGAAGTATACAGAGGCGTAGCCAGGAATTTGGGGGGGGGGGGAGGGCGGGGGAGGGCTTATTTACTTTAAAATGTTTTCTCTTGTATTAGTGCTACTAATTAAGCGTTAGGAGCACAACGTTTTAGGACTTTATTGGCAAAATAGAGCACGCGAGATGTTAGGAGACACTAGGAAGTTGTAAAACCACGAGCCGCAGGCATGTTTTTACAACGTTTCGAGTGTCTCTCTCAACATCACAAGTGCTCTACTTCGCCAATAAAGTCGTAGTGCGTTGTGCTCTAATGTTCTCATGATAAAGTTGGGTGAACAATTTATTGCTTTATCGGGAAAATAGAGCATAGTTGTGGACCAATGAGAGCACGCGTATATAATAAGTAAAACTAGTTAGTTTACCGTACCTTAAAGTTATCATGAGTGTTTCGTTTTCTATTTTCAGTGTGATACACCAGGGGTCGTTTCTCGAAACGCCCGAAAACTTTTCGGGCCCGATAAATTACCCGAAAAGCGTGCGGATGACGAATTTTGCGTTTCTCGAAACTCCGAGTTTTTCGCGCCCGATAAAATTGCGTCATTTTTCGCCCCTTGATAAGGGGAGAAACCCTTCTCCCCTAAACTTTTTCGGGTTTCCGAAAATCCTCAGAATGGGGAAGAAGAAAAAACAACATTAACTAAGATTTTTCACTCCTTTGCGACTTTATCCCTCTAGTACCTGCGAAGTTGAATTTCCCCGAAAGTGCATGTTTCTTCTCGTAAAACAGCCATTTATGAAGGTGTCTTGCTTTGTTTCCAAAATTTTCTTTCTTTGTCGCGAAATGGTTTCCCGGTAACTCTATCGAGTTGCTTTTACCGCCATTCCGATAAAATACACCAATCAGGTGCAAGCATCTCGCTTCTTGACCAATCAAATTCATTCTCTTGACAGCTCGCCTGTCAAATTTGACGAGGGGCTGTCAAACTTTTTTGACATGTTGTAAACAAAGTACCAATGCATCTACAAGAATTCGGTGCAAAATGCTTGCTTTTTCGCACATTTTATCTAATTTCTTGGCATTTATCGATGGAAATACCAACATGGCGATACACTTTGTCCCCTGACAGCGACGATTCGATCCTGCATAGTCTACGACTCAAAGGATTAATAAAAATGAGATGAGATAAGTTTCCTATGTTTTCATTGTTTATTTATGCAAAGTATTCGCAAAGTTTGGAAATTATAATTTTGATATCGGGTTGCCGATAATTATCGGGGGGTTTTGGGAGTTTCGAGAAACACTTTTTGGGACTCCTAAATCTCGCCCGAAAAACCACCCGAAAAGTTTATCGGGCCCGAAAATATCGGGCGATTTCGAGAAACGACCCCCAGGGCCCAAAATTAACAATTCTCGTCGCCAAATAGTGAAGTTTGGTCGCCATAATAGAAATATGGTCGCCATCTTTTTTCTCCCGAATTAATGCTGTTGACAGCTAATTTTGAGAAGAGCATTTTTGTTCGCCAAACCCCAAATCTAGTCGCTTTGGCGACTATAAGATCGCAATGTCGGATCCTGTACACTTCTAAGACCCCGTCCACACTACGCCGGCTAAATTTCCACCGAAACCGGATCTTTTCGAAAACGCTGCCGAAAGTGGATAAATTTGAAAACGCCGGCTACGCGTTTTAGGCACCGTCCACACTACGCCGGCTAAATTTGAAAACGGCTAAATATTTATACGGTTGTGCCTTCCGTCCACACTACGCCGGCTAAATTTCCATCGAAACGGAAACCGGATCTTTTCGAAAACGCTGCCGAAAGTTTGAAAACGGTGTAGTGTGGACGGGGTCTTAGAGTTTTATCGTGACAGCTTATATACAACTGAGAGCCAAATGAGAGCGACGGAATCCAACAGACTTTCGCAGTGGGCGGTTTAAAGCAGTTGATCGCTAACAACCCTATAAGATGGCTAGCAACGACCAGACCAACGTCGTGTCTATGAATGACCTTATCACAACAACTAGATAAGATAAAACTCTCTAGCTGGGGCCAGACAACTTCAACATGCGTATTCAACGGTTCTAGTGTTCTTCTAAGCGCTACAATTTCAGCGATTCTCAGTGGTACTCACTAATTTTCAAATCCGTTGAAAGCGATGGCTAAAAGATAGCAATAGTGAAGATTTGAATCATTTTACACGACGGAAACTTTATTTTTATATTAACAAATGTTGAACCGTTCAACATCACTGACCATGATTCAATTTTTCCCGAAGTTTTGTTTTCAGTGATTTAGAAAACGAGAAACACACACTTAACGACGTTAAACATCGCTAGACATGCTTTTAAAAATATTAACCAAGCTTCGTCGGGTTCTGAAAACTTGTTTATGAAAAGAATGAACTGCTGAAGAAATGTTCACAAACGTTGAATAACATAATAAATTCGTTTTGGCCTAGCCTACGTTATAAGAATCGGCAAACAAGACTGCCAAAGTCCGGTGCAACAAGCCGGCACAAGACATCTTAGTATAGTTAAAATAAAAGCAATTGGTACTTTTGTGTGTTAAAAGGTTGATTCGGCGGTGAAGATGTTTTGACTATTAAAGTGAATTTGTAAATTTCGCTCTGCCCGCAAGATTACGACTTTTAAGGAACTTTTCATCCAATTTATCACGTAGGTACGAGTTTAAGAATATTACTAATAGTGTTATCGTGGTTATGAACATGAATTAGATTGATAGCTTTAAACCACTGAAAAAGTAACGAACTGGATGATTCCTAGCTTATGTTCACAGAAAATAATTAAATACAAAGATCTAGAAAAACATTCAAATATCGTGTACATTTGACAAGTTTTGTGAGAAGAAAGACGAAGAAAGCGGGCTTTTCTTTCAATTTTTAGTATTGCAACGAAAGGAGTTTTGAGGGTGTGTCAGACAACCAATAAACTGTGGTCAAATTGAGTAGATAAACCAGATAATTCTTTGTGGTTGTTAGAAGAGTTTTTCGAAGGTGCAAGATAGCACCCTACAAACTTCTCATTCTATGGTCATTGCTATTGAATTTACTGCATGAAATGTCTGAGCCTGAGTTGTTTATTATGTCAAGGATGAGAAATGTTCTACGTGACCTAAGGCAACATTTTTGTGTTTAAAAACTTCAAAGCCCATGCGGCAAAAATGCTGCAGAGTATTTATGAATGACTTTCCTTAATTAGAATAAAAAATATTCAAATCACACTTATAGATAGAGTACACAAAACCGAACCCATTTATCGACAAGTTTTAAAACAACCTTCAAACAAAGCTCAAACATATCCCACCTTACTTGACGAATTTCACATGAGTGTAATTTGACCCAAACTTGACTTCGATTGACTCGCGTTTTCAAAATTTCTCTAAAAGTTCGTCATTTTGGGATACATCGTCTTCGGTTTAATTCTTTGCAACTGTTTTCACTCGGAGGAAAAGTGAAATGTTTAATTCATGATTTACCCGCAACGACAGGATTTCATATGTAAATATGAGAAATCCTTTGGAGCGTTGTGATTGGTTCGTTGCTCGCGCCCTACAGAACACCAAATGCTGGGAGGAATGAGCTTCACTAAATTACTGTGTCTACGGCAAGAAAACGCAAAGTGATATTAATTATTCCTCTTTGTAATCGAATTAACTGGTTTTCAGTTTACTTCATTTGTTATTGGGTAGTATTGACATTGAATTTATTGACGAGACTACACATTTCGCCTGACAAGCATGTGTTTAACTTTGAAAGGTTTCCCAGCTGCTTTGACAATGTCTGCAAATTTATTTTTTTCTCGTCTCAAGAAAACTAGTGTTTAATTTGCCACCCTATCTGATGCAATACACATAAACAGAAATACTTGCATTTTTAATATTAAATCATTGACAATTTTATTATTTTTCCAGTCTGCTTTGTGTAAAATTATTTGTATGTAGAAAGATGTAGAAAGATATAAGAAAGACAGAAAAAGATATAGAAAGAAGATATAGAGAAAACTAAAACATTTCTCAGTAATGTAAAATTGCAAATAAAATTTATTTCATTTTTCATTAATACTAAAGTCGTGCAAATTAGCTAGTGGGAGATTTTTCCTATAAACCGTTGAGTACTTTAAATTTCTATTGTATCGCCCAATAAAGAATGCGAAATGTACCTATTGTGAATTTGGAGTTTTTTTTATTAAAAACAGCGTGAATTGTAGCTTTATTGAATTAGAAACTTAACTGGCGGCATTCACATTGATGAAGAAGACTACCACAAACTGTTGGGAAACGTAAATATGGTAAAATTTACAAAAGAGTAAAGAATGGATAATTTCTCTAATAAGATTGGTGTTGCGCTCTTATTCTGTGTTGTAGCTGGCGGCAAAACGTCACGGGAGTGTCACGCAACTAAAATATATTTTCATAAAGACCACGTGTCCTACTTGTGACAATGTTATCAGACGTGTGTTTACTATATCAAATACTGCAATAAACTTTAAAAATATAATCGCCATGTTTCCTGGTACCTTTAGCAACAGAGAGGGAGTATTTTTATCACAGGATGGATTAAAATTCTCGTAGATAGAGACCCCGTCCACACGATTGCGTTTTCGTTTTGAAAACGCAGCTTTTTCTTTGCGTTTACAAAAAAATCGCGTCCACACGTAGCGTTTTCGAATCGTTTCTGCCGCCCGTCCACATGAATACGCTGTATCGTTTTGGAACATTCTCTTACCCAGCGCTCCCCGGCTCGTCATCTCGCGGAGAAGGCTCTAGTGACAGCCACTGACGCATGCGCGAGATTTGATACAGAGCCGTTCAGAAAAAGATCTGCGCAGGCACCAACGTTCAAAACCAGCCAATCGGCAAAGGTCCTCAAATGGATGTCACCAGAGCCTCCCCGGCGAGGAGACGAGCCGGGAAGCTCCGGGTACGAGAATAGTTTTGAAAACGCTAATAAGCCGTATTGCGCATGTGCACCGGATGCGCAGTGAGATTCCGCGAAAGCATTCTCGTACCCAGAGCTCCCCAGCTCGTCTGCTCGCAGGGGAGGCTCTGGGGACATCCATTTTGAGTGCCTTCGCTGATTGGCTGATTTTGAACGTTGGGGCATGCACAGAAAGGTGTTTCTCTCATCGGTTCTGTATCAATCTCGCGCATGCGTTCACCAGAGCCTCACCCGCGAGGAGACGAGCCGGGGAGCTCTGGGTTCGAGAATGCCGTGAAAGAATCTAAAAAAAATAGGCGTCACGCAAATCGGATACATGGTCTTTAAAGAGTCTCTGTCAGCCTCCATTTTGTCAGCCTAGCAACATACCGAGACAGAGAAAGCATCCATTTCAATCGGCTGATTTAGAGAATGTAGTGCATTATTTGCGATTGAAGTCGATAAACAAATAATAAAACTTCGTTTGTAGAAGACTATTTCGAGATTTCTACACGTAATTCGTGGTCTCCTATCGACTGAAAACAATAACAAGGAGTGGCTGACAAGGGCTCTTTAAGACGAGCTAGTCAAAATCTGATCGCAGTTATAGAAAGCTAAATTGAATAAAATTACCAAATATCTGCCGAAGATACAGTCACACGAAAAGTAACAAAGTTTTTACAGACGTTGCAAGCTTTTGCCAACCAGAATATAAACAGAGCTATATCTTCGTTAGCATTTAACGACGCACGGTTTATTTTTGTGAAATGTGAATGGCGCATGAATGACTCCAAATGGAATACCATACACCTTGTAGAACTCTTCTGCTTTCTACACCATCCATTCGCCTATACCGCTTTTTGGAGTATATATCTATACTATTATAATCGGTTTTTTTGCGCAAACGTTTCTGATTGGCTAAATCAGTCTGTCCGAGAGCAACACTGAAATGGCTTCCCTGACCAAAGCTTTGTGCCCTCAGTCACGTACATCACGAGGACGTGCTTTTCAAAAAGCAAAACATGGATTCTCTATCTTTCGAAAGCTCTAGAACTTTTAAATTTAATTTTTTTAATTAATTTTTTTTTGTACAATCCTTGTATATATTGTTTGCAGGTATAAAGCTTTCACAGACTATACAATTTACATCTTTTGCAAAAATTAGAAAAGTGTTTTATACCAGTGTTTATATGGCTCTGTTAAAAAATAAATTCGCATGGAGAAATCATGGCGCGCGATCTTTAAAAAAAGAGCTTTCTTTCACGGCTTCAATGTGAGTTTACGGTCGGATGTGCTTCCGGGAGCCGATTAGATCGCTACAACATAAAAAGAATACTTTCAAGAGCGTCCGTATTTATTTGCACAAGTTTTATGTAATGGTTTAGAATTGAAAAACCTCTTTACGATAGAATGCCAACGTGATGGAGGAAACATGCACCCCAACGTCTTTAAGCTTTTTGTTAAATTTCGAAAACTGGCTTAAATACTAATTTTGTGACAATTAATTAATCCACACTTCACGAGACGGCTGCGATCCCCCTTTTCCCAATGAATACATTTCTAATTAGCGTTCGCTATCCTCTCGACAGGAAATGGATTCATTTAATCATAGAACTTATATGTTATTATAATATGCAGATAACAGGTGTCACTAAAACAGATAAGGAGAAAGCCAAAGCATGCATAGAACACGGAAATCTGTTTCACTAATGGCATCGTTTGTTTTTTCTGTTCTGAAGCATCAGTCCACTAATAAAAGCGTGACTGTATAACCAATTCTAAGGCTAGTACCAAAGGTGTTAAACCAGAAACATATTACTGCCAATGGCGCGTTCAAAAAATATTGAATCAAATGTTGAATTGGTTTGACTAGAAACATATAAGTCAGTTGAAACGTGTAACAGACGAATGAATCTGATGTGACAACCTGCGAACACCTTGTTTATTGATCGCGAGTTGTTCACAGTTTGTCGCGCGTTTCAACTCACTTAAATGTTTCTGATGTTGGACAAATGTCTTATTTTTGATATCCTCATTCAACGACTTAAGCCGAATTCACACTAGAGACGAGTCCGTCTGAGACGAGATTCTCGTCAGAAAAAAATCCTGTCTTATGTGAATTCTAGTCGAAAACTAGTCGGCTCCTTTAAAAAAGTTTGTTTCGCGTGATCACAGAAGAACAGGGAACCACATTCAAGACGAGAAACTCGTCTCAGACGGGAAACTCGTCTCTAGTGTGAATTCGGCTATTGACTTAATACATAGCTGTATTCACACTAGAGACGGAAAACTCGTCTGAGACGAGTTTCTCGTCAGAAAACGTTCCTGTCTTATGCAAATTCTACTCAGAAACACTTGCTTGTTACTGTATGTCTAAACTTTCTTCTTCAAAAAAATTGTTTTCGCGTGATCACAGAAGAACAAGGAACCAATATTCAAGGCAAGAAACTCGTCTCAGACGAGTTTTCCGTCTCTAGTGTGAATACAGCTATTGTTGAGTTGGTCTGGTATTCCCATTCAACATGTGCGTTCAACAAAATGTTAAATGCTGTTGAATCAAATATGGAACAGCTGGTTTGGGCCAAGCGTAATGGCCTGTGGCCAAAGGTACGGCCTGGATTTCTAAGTTTGACAATTTCCCCTTAGGTAAAGAAAGAAAGAACAGAAAAATGGAAGAAAAGAAAGGGTCTCCACCTCAATACATGACTGCTAGACAAGGAGAAGTTGAAGGACTTAACGGGTTGCATTAGATGGTACAAATTGCTGCCATGCAGCTTACAATTATGGGGCTGTTTCACAGTATATGCAACCGAGAGCCGCGCCATTGCGCCGGGCGGCACTCCCCTACTCTTACGAAGTGTGCAATGTATTGTTTGTACGGTCGCACTAATGATAGACGAGCGCTGTAATGATTGTCTGTTAACGCTATTGTCTGTCAATCTATGTAATATTAATGTAAATGAATGTGATATTAATGCTATTGATTGACGATCCACGTTTTTGCGATCTTGTTTAATGTTAATGATTTTAATATTCATGCAGTTGAATGCTGTTTTTCTCAGTTGAACGTCCTTATTCGCAAATTGAATGCACACAATTATACAAAATTCCAAAACGAATTTGAATTTAGCGCAATTGAATGTCATGTCTCAGTTGAATGTCCTTATTCGCAAATTGAATGCACACAATTATGCAAAATTCCAAAACAATTGAATGCCGTTTTGTAGGCGCAAATGAAGGCATATTTTCTTGTAACGAACAGCACAATTCTTCTTGTACTTCCTTTTATTTTGTAATGGAAAAATTCTTAAAGAGACTTGAAAAATTGAAAAGTACATTTTTGTTAATTGAATTTCACAAAGACTATAATTGTTTTAAATTCGAATTTAGCGCGAATGAATGACGTTTCATTCAATTGAATGTATTTTCGCTCTTTTGATTGACAATTGGCGCAAATGAAGTCGTATTTTCTCTATGAACAGCAACAGGCAGGGGCAAAGCCAGGGAGGGGGGGGGGGGGGGGCAGGGGGGCCGGGCCCCCCCTTTCTCAGGAGATTTTGCCATACATTTACTTTATTTGCTGGAGGAAATTTGAACATTTTCGTCCCATCTTTTCATTATCCGGCCCCCCTTCAGAAATTCCTGGCTAGGCCGCTGAGAGGTGTAAATTAACTTACATATTGTTTGCATTCCAGTTGAAACTATTTTTTCATGAAAAATTTAAAGTTCTGTTACACTGACCTTATGTATCCCTTCTCCAAACTTTAATACCATCAACACTTTATTTCCTGTTTCCAATGTTCACGTAATTCTATGTTCTCTTCAGAGGTACTAGTGTTGTATAAGCTGTTGTGAGTAGTGTTTTCTAAGTTATTGTGGGGAGACTCTATAAGCCATTGTGCTGTAACTTATTGAAGCTAAAGCTTTCATGAGTAGTGCTCTACAAAAAAGCTGAGCTTTCTTTGGGAGGTAAACCATCATACTCTTACCTCAGTCTTCAGTAATCTGCTTCTGTAGCCATGGCATTTAAACCACTTTGATGCTCTCGCCGAAGTAGAGTCTTCAACCCATATTGTATATTGTCAGTGAAAAGCTCTCATGTTACTAATTTTATTTCCTCTCAAGATAGCTCATCACATTTTGTGTCAATCTCTCCAGATCCTCTAAACACAGGTGCTAGATATAGCGGTGCACATTTGTGGGTATGCCTGATAGACAAACAAATGAATTGTTAATGGAAGGTATAATGATAGGAATAAAAGTTGGAAAACATTTATTACTCTTTATCTTGTAATAATTTTTCTTTCATTGTTACATTTTATATTTCATTTTAATATAACTCATGTCAAAGCATGCCAAGACTTAGTGGGGTGCCACTAAAACCATTTTATTATTATTATCAATCCCTACAAAATACCCTTTATTATTCAGGTACCTATATGTATTGCTTAATACTAGGTTCATGAATAATATAACAATTTTATTAAAATCAATTAGGATATAAGAAATCTATAAGGTTCTTAAAACATTTGTAATCTTTATCAATCCTTACAAAATACTTTTATTATTCAGGGGTGTGATGCTCAATAGAACTCATGAATAACATGAAAATTTTATTTAAATTAATTAGAGTATAAGAAATATATAGGGTTCTTAAATACCCCTGAGGGCTTACTGATTTTCGGGCCAATCAGGTTATACTTCAAGAGTCGGGGATGCTGAGGAAGTTTATGAAATTTGACAACTAAAAGGAAAAAAAAAGAAATTATTCTTTAAGTCATTGATATGCAAATAGGGGCTTTCAGAAAAGAACTAGCTAGATTGTGATAGAGATATCTGATTAAAGAGGGAGAGGAATTAGCCCAAAAATGTGTGCAGATAATGGCATATCAGTAACAGATCCAGAAATTATAGGGTTAATAGTACAAAGATTATACCACATGTGAGGAAATGGAGGGACTAATACATAGAATCCACTTTAAGAAAATGTAAAATAGACAAGTCATCCATTTTCCCCTCACTAGATTCAGCCCTTTATTATAGATGGTGCATGGCTAACTCACAAAAAGCACAACCTTAAAGCAAATCACCCTATTAGTGTAGAAATCAGCCAGATGCCAGTTATTCTTTCAGACTTGATAAAGGGCTCTTTCCACAAGATACCTATTATGATACACATTAAGAAAGCGTTTTTTTTGTACAGGTGTCACAAATAGAACAGAGCCCTCTCATTCGAAAAAAGAAACAAGACATAAAAACTTTTTTGTTATAAATGCAATGGTTTTAAAATTAAAATTGCTCTAGTTTACCCTGTCACTAGCTCACCAAAATACAGGGTTCAAAATTAAGAAATAATCATCTTCATAATTTTACTCCTTGTATTTTTGACATTATAGGAGTCGTTCATCAATAAGTGAGGTGTAATTCCATTACAAGTACACAAAAACTGAAAACGTCCTCCTGCCTTTAGTAAAAAAGGTAATTTAATAATAATTACCGGTAATAATAAATTTTTAGGCTCATCTGCGGCTGTATTGGGCACAATTTCAAGCCCAGAAATACTCAGAACTAGTTTTACATGATTGGGAGGGGTGAGGGTCAACAAGATTTTGTTTTCTATACAATCACTGTATTTTTCCAGGAACGTCAACTCTCCTGGTTTTGCCGGGAGACTCCCAGTTTTTTACTTCATCTCCTGGTCTCCTGGTTTTTAAGCAAAATCTCCCGGTTTTCGGTGAAAATCGCCAAAGGTTTTTTTTTACTTCTGGACCTTAGAAAACTGTAAATACAGCAACATTTTAGACATATTTAGATATTTTCCAGTGTCTCAAAACCCAATATTTTGGTGTCCCAAGCCAAGGTTTTTCGAGCTGTAGGGTTGACGTCCCTGTTTTTCAGTGTAATTTCTAGTAACTATAGGGGGGGGGGGGCACCTTCCTGCACCACCCCTACAGCCTCATATATGCAACCCTCAATAAAAAGAGCTTCATCATCATCATCAGCCTTTCCAATGGTAGTCATTCTCAGCAAAGTTAGTAGAGGGAGACTAACTATGTTCTAAGCTTCAAAGTTGTTGTAGAACGAGCAGTCACAAAAATTAAGCACTTTCAAGGAGGACTAATTTATTCTCAGAATCAAGTATTAACTTAACTTACTTTTATAAAGACATTGCATTTTTATTTTCAATTTCAAATTCATTTTCCAACACTTTCAAGGCTTACTAACTCCCATACAATCACTCTCATCCAGAATAATCCCCTCCCCCCTAAAATCCTGGGGATTCCAATAGTTATCCTAGGGAGTTCCAAATTTGGCTTTGCCTTTGGTAGCTTTTCACACGTCACTGGACACACCGGGCACTGACAAAACACGAGATGAAAGCCTTCAAAACATTGATTTTGCGGTTCATACGAGAGTTCATAACTACTTTCAGTACACTAATGCCTGTTTACCTTTATATTAGACTTACCGATTCGTTTTAGCTGACGGCAGGGTTGTCTTTCAAGGTATAAAATCCCAAAATCTGACGGAGTGTTCGCCATTGTGTCCCGCCAAAAACGACGAGCCTGAAAAAAGCACAGGAACCCCAACGCTGCTTAAAAGAATGTAAAAAAATGATTAAAAAACTAGCACTTTTAGATTAAGATAGCTCGTACTTGGCATAAAACTGGTATTTGGCATAAAATTATTGCTTATTATTATTTTTCTTTTTTACTCATCGCAATAAATGGAAATTTGTAGAGATGAACTGCCTTGGAGTGACAGAACTACGTAAAACTCGAGACTGGATGGGATACCTGTGTCCGTGTTCTTCTGAAAATGGCGGCCGCACGGAGCTTTCCCATGGTGTTTGTCGATGCTTTCACAAAAGAGCCTTTCGGCGGCAATCCAGCCGCAGTTTGTCTTGTTGGAACACAGGTAAGAGATTTAGCTATTGGGTGTAGAGCTTGTAAGAGCTTATCTGAATGAACCTTAATAAATTGAACGGTTGTGATTGTCGCTGTTTTTGGCGCGTGGGTCTGACATTCGCTTGTTGGGGACAAAGTTCGACCAGTTTTTGAATAGCTGCGGCTCCTACAGCAGAGACTACACAGTGGCTAAGTCATAGGAGTTCTGTGCTCCTGAACCCTTTTCGTCCGTGAATTTGTGAAATATAATTTATTTTCGTTTGCGCGAAGCAAAACTTGGCCCCCTGCCAAGGCCGTAGTTTGTCTGGGGGGGGGGGGGGGGGGGGGGGGGGGGGGCAGAGGGCAAGCAGAGGGCAAGCAGAGGGCAAGCAGAGGGCAAGCAGAGGGCAAGCATAGGGCAAGCATAGGGCAAGCATAGGGCCACCTGTTGACACTATAGATTTTACTTTGCCTCTGTTCCCCCCGCTAGCTTATGGCACTTCCTGCATGGGAAATCTGATCTCGGGGTCATTTTCCTTGATTTACGGATGTTCGCCAAAGAAGGGGCTGCAAGCAGTAGCCCAATAATGGAGTCCAGAATAAAACACAACTTTTCATATTACTTTTCAAAGTAGTTTTAAAATCCTTTTTTATAGCACCTGAGTGGCCAAGTTTCCCAGAAAATTGCCATGGAAATGAATTTATCAGCGACTGCATTTATCAGTCAGCTCTCTGACTGTGAGACAATGGCTCAGGTAATATAGGTACATATTTACAGTTTTCTAATGCACTTTCAATTTTTATAGCCCCTGAGTGATGATGTTTACCAGAAAATTGCAATGGAAATTAATTTGTCTGAAACAGCATTTATAAGACAGCTCTCTGATGATGAAAGTTATGAGTCAGGTATACCAAAGTTGTGATCTAAATAGACAGTTGAGGGTTCTCACTCGTAAGTAAACATCCCTCTGAGCCATGATATATCTAATGTATAACTCATGTTGTAGGTTTGATCTCCAAGTGTTTCTTTCAGGAGTACAGTATTGTGTGGTTCCAAAAAATATCCATCCCCTCCCCCACAGAAGGGTGTTGAAGTGACCCCCACCCCTCTGTATATTCCAAAGCAAAATACAGTATTTGTATGGAAAAAAATCAGGTAAATCTGGAATTTCCAATCTCTTCCATGGGAGGGGACGGGGGGGGGGGGATGGATATTTTCTGGAACCATAAATATTTATGAATTAATGCCATGACTGGTTTCCTAATTTGTGAATTGAAAGTGACTAGACAGTATACAGAGATGCCAACTCTCCTGCTTTTAGCGGGAGACTCACGCTTTTGCCTGATCTCCTGCTTAATTTTTCATAAATGTAAGCTGTATTTCTCCTGCTTTTTCAACATGCGCTGTTCTCGTACAGTTGTTGTATTTCCGCTAAAATCTTGTGCGCACTTTTCTATTTGGGTTGGAATATACTGAAAACCATTTATAGTACAATCTTCTTTGCTACAGCTGAAATTAAATGTTTCTTTTATTACATGTAGATGCATGGTGCTGGGTGTGTATTTGAATGAAAGGATTTCTGATGTCTTTTCTGTATCAACTTTTTTCTTTAGGGTCCCAGTTCCACCTTCGCTGGTTCACACCCACAAATGAGGTTCCACTTTGTGGACATGCAACATTAGCTTCTGCGGCAACTATATTTAATGTCTCAGGTATATGATGTACATTTCAGTGCCAAATGATGTGTTATTCCAGAGATCTGTTTCAAATTATATTTCACTGAAATGCCTAAAGAAGAAAAGCCTACAATTTTTTTTATTGTCAGTTGCTCTTTCAACAGACTTAGTGAATAATGTTTTGCTCAGGATCTCATTGCAAAAAGCTTGATTGTTTTCCTCCCTGCAATTTACATAGGGGAGCAATAAACTTAAATACCTACTGATTTATTCAGTCAACATAATTATAGGCTCTTCTAATGCAACCACATCTTGCTGAAGAGAGCTGATGTACATCCCCAGAAAGGACAAAATACCAAGGGTGTAACTTCTCCCCCCCCCCTTTTTTTCTTGGTATTTCTATGACCTACTGCTTTTTATATAAATTCTAGGACCTGAGTTGTATGGGAAAATCACAAGAAAACCAACTGATTCATCAAACTTCCCTCTCACATAGTTTTTTTTTCGCAAATCTTCTATACGCTACCCCTAGATACTTCAAAAATACTATTGTAAATTCTATATAATTTTTGTATGAGTCAAATCAAGGTGGTTGTTGTTGTTGCATGACAATTGTTTGCATTTATTCATGTGAAAGTATAGTGGCAATAAAAAGTGCTTTTCATTTCGCCAGGTAACCAAAGCAAGGAGATCACCTTTGATACTCTTAGTGGTCCACTGAAAGCTAGGAGAGATGGTGAGCTTTCTAAAAATACTGAAAGTACCAGTCTGATGAAATACTGAGATTGCTTCTCGTACATTCATGTAATGTGCCAAAGATATTGTGAGGCAGCTCTTTAAGGAATCATAGTTTCGAAGAATCCCTTAGAATATTTTTGTGAGATTCTGGATTTTCCAAACAACCATCCCCCCCCCACTACTTGGAGTCTTCTGGTCATCAGCTTGTTTTGAATGCACTGCTAGCAGGGGTGTAGCAAACATTTGGGTAAGGGGGGCTGGGGGTGCACAACTACAATTAATGTATGATAACCCTTACCAATTAATTTTGTCAATTTTTTCTTTAATGTTTACTATTCTTTCAGCTGCTTTTTTTCAGCTGCATTTTACAGACTGCAGGTGACAAAGTAACTAAAATTAATTAAGTTGCAAATTAGAGAAGTTTAGTCACTTTCACTCATCATACAGGAGTTACCAGCCCTGCCCAGTCAGAGCCCGACATTGGGACCAATAGGTCGCCAATGGCGACTGGATTTGAGGGTTTGGTGACCAGAAAATTCAACCTAGTCGCCAAATGGAGATCCCCCTTTTAGGGCTTCCACTTGACTTTCCAAAGAATATTTAGTGGGTAGAAAATTGCATTTCAAAACTAGGGTGCCATTTTCAGCAGTTTCTCGTTAAAACCACAGGTATGCTACTCTGGGGACCAGAGGCTGAAACTCTGGCGCGTTTGTGTTGTTTCTCGGGAAACTCAGAGCTCGACCTTGCCTAAAATTATTGAGCGTCTGGTTTCCAGGGTACAGGTATACAAAATCGTGCATTCAGAGAAAAAAAAAATGGGTGACAAGATTCTGCCCTATGGTGCCTAAAAAGGTTCAGTTACATAGGTGCCATTAACACATTGCAAAAAAATAATGTTGGGCCTGCCAGTAACAATCCTGTATCTTTCCTGTATCTTTTGTTAGATCAAAACCTCAAAGCTGCATGAGATGACATCATCAATAATAATTTATTGTGCAAGCCCATCTATTGTTGAGGTGTTTTTTTTTTTGCCTTTTTAGGAAACCACATTATTTTAGATTTACCTCTTGGCTCAACTGAAAAGGTGCCCCAGGTAAATAAGGTCTTTGTTTGTTGATATATTTTTCTTGACATATTGTTTACTATTAATAATCAATATCTTTGTCCAAATTGTTATTTTTATAGGATGATTTAGAAATTGAAAAAATTGTGAAGGTAAGATTTCTAGGAGCAGATTTTCATATGACAGTGAAAAGACACTGTCACAGCATGGCATGGAACATTCAGCCAATCACAGCACACAAAATGACTTTTTCAACTAATCAAAATGCTTGGAGTCTTGACACATTACATGTTTACCTGAATTTACTTTCCAGTAGAGAATATTGTACTGTACCTAAGATGCAGAAGAGCTCTGAAGTATGCATACACCACATTTTAGAAAAGGATTATACAACTGTTGGTTCTAGCCTGTGATGTGTCATGGGAGCAAATAAGTACACCAAAACAGAATAATCACCCTGCATCAATGCCAAATTACAATACACTGTTGCTCACAAGAAATTTTATACTGGGTTAACAGAACAATTATTTTTCTCCAATGGCACACTGCAGAAATAAGTACTCTATACCCAGAAATTGGGAACTATAATGCCCAGCTTTATTTTGAGTAGCAAAGTGCACAGCAGTGTATAATTCTCTGTCTTCTTGTTTAAAGCTGGTTGTTGGGGACGCTAAAAAATGTGCTGATGTGCAATACTCCAAAGCACTTAAAAAGCTCCTAGTGCGACTAGAAGATAACGCCACAAGGTCAGTCAAGAGGAATCACAAAGAAATTTATTTATAAATGTCCTTGTTTTTCAACAACAGGAAGCATGGGCGATGCAGCTTTAAAGGGAGGCTGTCACGCTTGGTAAAGCAAAATATTGAAAAATATGACCCGTCGTCTTCTCACACAACTCCTAAATCTATATATAGTTCATGTGACTTTTAGAAAGCAATAGAAGCGAAATAATTGAAGTTTGTATTGGTTTAGTAGCATTTTTGTGGCATATTTTCAATTTTGACAACTGCTTCGTAATGTACGGGCCGTAACGATTGAAAAACATCAAGTCTTAATCCGATTCCATCCGCTCAACAACAGAAGCAGATACGCCAAATGTGTATTCGTTTGACAGATAAAAGGTTCATCTACAAACCTAGATAGTTATTTTGGCTATTCTCAATGAACGAAACTGTTTTTTACCCTCTTCAAAGTAAGACTAAATTTCGCTATGCCGTGACAGCCTCCCTTTAAGGCATTTGCCTCTCAGCAATATCACCCAGGTATGAGAACTAGGTAGCATGGGCCCCAGGGATGTTTCTCTTCTTGCTTCTCTTCTACACCCTTTTCTGATAAGATGGCATGGGCCTAGCTAGGGGGTCATATGGTGCATGGAACTCCCTTCAGGGATAGAACATTATGAAAGGAAAACATGGTCAAAACTAGCCAGAATGATAGTATTTTTGTCCTGATGAGATGCAAAAAGAAAAATCAATGCAACTGGTACAGTAAAAACCCGCGTATAAGAACCTGGATTTTTGAATTTAGCCTAAACAGGTTCTTATAAAAATGGTGCTTAAAGCAAATTTAGGCTACCAAGGTTCTTAAATAGGTTCTTAAATTTTTATATGAATTTCATTTAAATATATCATCTCATAGTACAATATAAATCATTTATACCATAATGCCTAAAGGCTGTATGTCTTTAACAAAACATATGTTCAAATGAACTCAGAGTCAGTTCTCTGAAATGCCACTTCAAACTTGATACCAAGGAGACCAGATAACTTTTTTTCAAGTTATCTGTGATGCTCTAATGAGCAATGAAAAAAAAAATCAAAAAATGTATGGCTCCAGCCCTTGAGGTCTGATCATATCATCATCAGAGCCATCAACTGTCATTAGACAACCAGTCTTCATGAACAGTTTCTTGGCAAATATCTTGTCTGAGGAGAGCTTTCTCCAGGCCTCCCAGCCCATGTGTCATGAGGATTCTCCTGTTCTTCGCACTCAACCTATCATGCCACATGTCCAAATTCTCATCCTCCTCTAGCCATTTCTCCATTGCTTCACCAATCTGTGCCTTCATCTGTTTTCCAAACCCAGCATCTATAGGCTGAACTTTGTCAGTATGATTTTCTGGCAGCAGATAAATGATGGCATTGATCTGCTTCCGGCACATATCATGAAAGCCCTTCTCTTGTTGAAATCCAACATTGTCAGCAAATATTACTTTCTCTTGGGGGAACGTCCCAATCCCTGGTATCAATGTCCTTCTTACCCATTCCTGGTTTAATTGGGTATCCATCCAGGCACAGCTTTGAAAGTACACATCAACATCTTGATCATATTGGGCTTTCTCAGCACTTGAAACGTTCCCTTTACCCCGGAACACAATTGCAGGTTTTACATGTTGATCTCCCTCTGCCCGAATGCACAGCTGCAGCGTAGCCTGCCTTTTGTCAAGACCAGAAGAGGGTTGAGAAACCCAAACTTGCTTGTTACCTGTAACATCATAGGTTTTATCCTGATCTACCACAAAGGGCAAAGGAACTTGATCTATATTGTATCGGTTCTGTGGTGTCCATCGCCCATACTTGACATCCTGAGTTGAATTAACTCGTCTTCTTCTTGACTTAACAGCCTCCCTCAGGTCACGGTGAAATTTCTGGATTGTTTGTCTCCCGTCATCAGCTGCAAGTTTTTTCTTGTTTGTTCTTCTCCTGAATGAAATACCATGCCGTTTCTTAAATTTCTGAAACCAGTTATTACTTCCTTTAAACTTACGAGCTTCTTCTTTTCCGGTTTCTCTTTTCCATAGCATTCTTCGATTTTGTTTTTCATTTTTTTCTTTAGCCATAGTTTTGATACTTTGCATCCTTTCGCTCTCCTTAATTTAAATTCAACTATGACTCGGTCTGATGCCAAGGGATATTTCTCGCTGTTCTTTGCTTTTTCACATACAAGCTTTCTCCTCTGTCTTGCCGGCTTCACACCTCCACGATTTTCCTTCGCTTGTTGCGTTCAAATTCAGCTTTTATCTTAACCCTAATATTGTTCCACTTTACAACAAGTGACTTGCTAACTCCTCGTTCTTCTGCAACCTTTTCCCACTTCTTTTTTACCTTTTTTTCACTGAAAAATTCTAGACGTTCAAGAGTCTTTGCCTTGAATTCAACTGTGTATGACTTTCTCTGGCTGCTTCCTCTCCTGTTGTCAGATTTTGCCACCTCGTACTGTCTCGTATCCACCACGCTTGTGTCATCTAGCACCAGTATGCACTCATTATCAGATATCTTTCTGTTTTCAGTGTAGCTTGGAGTACAAACTGGTTTAGATTTGTTGTTTACATCGCTGCTAATGCTATGTTTCCATCGTACATGTGAATCAAGGTATTTCTTCGCTGCAAAGGATTCTTTGCAAAACTCACATTCGATTGGCCTGCTCTGTAATTTTACAGACTTTGGTAACACACTCGTGATGTCAAACTTCTCTCCTTTTCTTGTTTCTACAGATTTCTTGATTCCACAGTCAAAAAGCGTACGATTCATGTCTCATACTTACACGTAGTTTAAAAACCGGCGAAGATTGTTTGTTTTAGAAATTCAGCCTTAGTGTTGAGCCAGCGATCCAAATCCTTTGTATTGACTTATTGGTCAGCGGTCATTTCCCACCTTCCACGTTGTCCGCCATATTTGTTGTGAAATCAGAAGGGATATTTATCTTCCAAACTTACTTTAATTGACGAGAAAAAACCTGGATATGTTTGAAATGTATATCGAAGCAACTGTGCGAGGCTACCACGCATATCTTGATAATGCATCTGTTCGGATTGGTGAAATATTGACATGTGAAATGGAGCTCGACAATCCTCATGACAAATATGCTGTGGCGGTCAAAAACCAAGATGGAATCCTGGTTGGTCATGTACCAAAGGAATTATCAAGGCCCTGTTATAAGCTACTAAAGGATTCTGGAGAACTTGAAGCAGAATGCATTGGAAATAGGCTCAATGCTGGGAAAGGAAAAGGGGTTGAAATTCCTGTGGACTACAGACTTATGGCCAATGATTCCTATCTGGGAAGGCTAAAGAGAAAATTGTCTAAGAAGGACTTTGCTGATGATATTAACATCAGTAAAATTCAGCGGATCACAGAAAGGTCAGCCAGATAAAAAATGTTCAATATTTTTATTTATACGCTGATCAGCCACTACCAAGAACTATTGATATGCTGCACTGTGTCTCAAGGATCTCTCATTTTTTAAATGATCTCACATTGACTTCAGAATCTGAAGCATTGACTGTATTGGGAGCTTACTCTCTTTGTTTTGACATTTGACATTATTTATTTTATTGGGACTATATTTTTTGTTATTCTAACAGAACTGGAGAAGCCAGAAACCTTTTTTTGAATTACAGTAGTTGAGTGGGAGTAGAGCTGTAGTATTACTTGCAAATACTTGAGGAATTATTTGAATGGTAAACATATAAGCTTAAACATACAACACTGTACTTAAGCTTGAAAGAAAAAATGTCATGTCAAGTTACTTTTAATATAATCAGATGATGATCTCAATTCACCAGTTTCTACCTTTGCACTTTTACAGCAACTCCACTGATAAGAACCTAACTTAAAATTTTAGCCTTAATAGGTTCTCATGTGGAGGGGGCTTAAAATGAACATTTTAGCCTAACAGGTTCTTAAAACCCAGGTTCTTATACGCGGGTTTTTACTGTAGTGTATTACGGATAGGCTTTTACACAAGTTGCTCGGATTTTTGTCAAAAGTTGCTCCAAAAATCTTCAAAAGTTGCTCAAAAGTTGCTCATTTTTTTCAAAAAGTTGCTCAAAAGTTGCTCTTTTGAGAAAAAGTTGCTCAAAAGTTGCTCATTTCGTAAGTCTTAAGAATTAGTTTTACGTCTTATTATAAGTATAAACTGTTGTATAAACTGTACATACAGTACAAATAATCTGTAACATCTGATTTTAAATACATTGATATAACAAACGTTGGCCGCCATTTTGAAAACGCATGGCTACCGCTGACCGATAAAAAATATCACACAGGTATCCCAAAAATCATTTACAGGTGTCTATATAAAGTGTTGTCAAAAGCAAATCTAGGCACTCGGCAGTTAGAACCATATGATTTTCGGCAAAGGAAAATACAAAACTGCCGTTTTGTCACTTTAAAAACGACATAAATTGCTAAAATAGATATAAGTTGCTCGAATTAGAGGAAGTTGCCCCAAAGTGCTCAAATCCAAAAGTTGCCAAAAAGTTGCTCGAAAAGGCAAAAGTTGCCAAAAAGTTGCCGAGCAACTTGTGTAAAAGCCTAATTACGGACCCAGGAGGGGTACTCGGATATAAAAATGACGGGGAGGTCCGACGTATTTTTTGGGTATGAAATTTGAAGTCAAAGTATTTTTTTGGGTGAAAATTCTACCAGGTATTTTTTTTGCGGTTGAAAAATCCGCGGGTATTTTTGGGGGGTTGAAATTTCTTTTCCGGGCAACCAGCCCTGGGGCAACATAAAAAGCTATTTCCAGGCTAAAAAATGTTTTTTTTTGGGGGGGGGGGGGGGGGTATAAAATTTTGGGAGCAGGTATTTTTTTGGGTATAAAATTCTTGGCTCAGGTGTTTTTTTGGGTATCAAATTTGGAGCTCCGTCGGACCTCCCCGTCATTTTATATCCAAGAACCCCCTCTGGGGTTACGGATCTATTATTCTTTGTCGTTTGTTTTCTTACCACAGGCAAGATCTAGAAAGCTTTTCCCCAGACCCCCAAGCTTTGCTAGCAGCCCATGATGGTTCTAAAGTTAGGGGCATCTGTGTGACACTCAAAGGAAGTAAAGATAATGGGTCTGTTGACTCGAGTGGCGAAACATATGACTTCATATCACGTTACTTTGCACCATGGAATGGTATCCCAGAAGATCCTGTCACTGGTAAGATCACCATTGATGGCTAGCCTGACATTCATCCGCTACGGTAGAGTTCATTGGTACTTCCTATCTCCGCGTCTAATCAACGTCATGTTTTCATGATCTAAGCAAGGTGGTTGGGTACCCTGTGGAGAGTAGCCTGATTCTCATCCGCTACGGTAGAGTTCATTGGCACTTCCTATCTCCGCGTCTAATCAACGTCATGTTTATCATGATCTAAGCAAGGTGGTTGGGTACCCTGTGGAGAGTAGCCTGATTCTCATCCGCTACGGTAGAGTTTGTTGCCACTTCCTATCGTCCCTGGAGCAATCTGAATTGGCGAAGCTCGATGGAAGTTCATTCCTAAAATTGGAGCAAAAATTCCTGCAATTTCTTTTTTCTAGGAGGGCGGATGATGTACTCAAAGTAATACATGCATTTCCAACCCTGATTGTTTCAGGTTCAGCGCACACTATCCTTGGTAGTTACTGGTCAGGGGAACTAAACAGCAAAGAGCTATATGGTGCGTTACACATAAGACACTTGTTGTTATTGTTGGTAATGGTGATGTAGCCTGCGCGCATCCGGTACACGCGAGCTTAACCTTAGGGTTAGTACCGTCTGCGAATTAACGGTCAATCGCTTGTGTTAGACCCCCTGCGTGCTAGTGGGGCAAAATAAACTCGCGCCAGTCTTTTCCGGTTAAACTCGGCCTGGGATCAAAAAACAAGATGGCGTCCTCGAGTAGTAAATACAGTGAGCTTCTCTGGGAAAAAGCCTTCAAGTCTGTACAAACCCAATTCGAGATCGAGAATCTCCTTCCAGAACAAGAGGAGAGTATAAAAACCTTCTTTGAGAAGGGTAATTTATTTGTAAACTTGCCAACAGGATACGGCAAATCACTGATTTATCAGTGCTTGCCGATAGTTTCCGATGTGCTGAAATCGAAACCGCGTGGTTCGAGTTTGGTTGTGGTTATTTCACCATTAACATCTTTGATGAAAGACCAAGTAGGGCGACTGCAAGAGTTAGGAGTACCTGCCATCGCGTTGACTGACAGAGATGACGAAGAACTCGTTCAGCAGATCATAAATGGGAATTTTATCGTGATCTACTGCTCTCCCGAATCTGTCCTGTCTACGGTTGGAAGGGCCATTTTCAGTGATCCTGTTTTCAATCGGATGGTTATAGCCATAGCTATCGATGAAGCCCATTGCATTACACAATGGTAGGTGTCAATAATGAAGAAAATATGTAATAAGTTTTTTATTCTATTGAACTATCATGACCTAAAACAACCGAAGAATATAGAACGAAGTGTTTTGTCCGAATGTTAACCCCTTCGTCGACAGTCGACATAACCACGCTAGCTTGGTAAATGTCCTTTAACATTTAGAGTCTCCCATTGAGAAACGTTTCTATAAACTCAGCCAATGAAATGTGTGAAAGTCCTGTCAAAGCAGTATACAGTCATGTAGTCTATAAATTATGATTGAACATTTCATATTTTTAGCAATCCTTTTTTATATTTCAGGGGGTTTTCTGGTTCCAAGAATGCTCCAGCATTTCGGAAGTGGTATAGCTGCCTGGGAGAACTGCAATCACTGACTCCTGCTGATTGCCAAATTATTATCCTTACTGCCACTGCAACAAAAGAGACAAAGCAGCAGATCTTAGATTCCCTCCATCTGAAGCTGAGGGATGTGACAGTTATTGAACAAAGCCCAAATAAGGAAAATTTAATGTATTGTAAGCTCTACATGGACAAAAATGAAAAACTTGAATCACTTTTCGGGTCACTGATCAATGAAATCAGAGATAAAAAAGCAGGGACAGAAAGAACCCTCATTTACTGCCAAACCAGAAAACAATGTTCAATCTTGTTTCGGCTATTCGAAATTCATCTTGGTAAAGCAATGTACTTCTCAAGTGCTGAACCAAGAAACAGGATGGTAGAAATGTACCATGCTGGGACACCCAGCCAAGTCAAAGAACACATTTCAAACAATATGGCAAAGGCAAATGGACAAATAAGAATTTTAATATCAACAGTTGCTTTTGGGATGGGTGTAGACTGCAAGGAAATACACAGAATTGTTCACTTTGGGCCTCCAAAAACACTGGAGTCATATGTTCAAGAATGTGGTAGAGCTGGACGGGATGGTCTTCCAAGCATTTGTGTTCTATTGCATAATGGATTAACTTCAGTTCACTGTGACTATGTTATGAAAACATTTTTGCAGAACGAGAAATGTCTTCGTAAGCAACTTATGAGCCATTTTGGGTTTGAACTAACAGCTGACAGCATATCACATCAGTGCTGTACCAACTGTCATAAAAACTGTGAATGTGGAGATTGTAGGGATATATGGAGCCCCCATGTGGAAGAGTCTGAAAATGTTTCTGTCAAAGAGAGAACATGGACCACAAGGCAGGTGTCTGATGCAGATCGGAGAACCTTTAAAAAGGAACTTGTGCGGTTACATCAACAAAAGCTTCGGCAGGTTCAAATAGAACACATGATAACTTGCCCCAACATCTTATTGGAGTTCAACATTTTTCACATCAATCAGTTGGTTGAAAATATGGAGTATCTTTTTACTATTAAAGATGTTATGGAATCAGCTGAGATCTGGAGGACCCAGTATGCCATTGATGTCATTGAAACACTTGAAAGACTATATGGTGACACTGGTTTCAGTGGTGAAGATGGTATGGAGGTTGATGAGGAATACAGTATAATGTCTGGCTGGAGCCAAATAAGAGATGACCCCACACTTTTGGAAATGTATGACAGTAGGGATTTAGAGGATATCAGTTCATTGATGTGCAGCCAAAATGAATCAACAAGCTCAGCTGGGGACTGATAATGCTGAAGGTCAGATATGTTTATTTCCTAAAGCAGTCTTAATAAGGAGTTTGCAGGCATTGTATGACATTTAAAAATTTGGTCCAGTGAAATAAAAGTACCGTAAAGTGTTTGAAAAGAGCTCAACTAAATATGTGAAATCCTAAAGTTTGAGAAGGTTGCGGTAGATGACACAAAAGTTATGAGCCTTGGGTGTGCATTGTTTTCCTATTTGTTTGATGTTATTGTGGGCAAAAGTTGCTATTTGCCCATATCAACTCAAATGTTCAGCTTTTTCTAAATTCAGTGAGCTGTTTTCAAATATGGTGTTTTTATTTTATTGGGATCAAAATGTCATGCAACACCTACAAACTCCCCAGTTTAGTAAAAATGTTGCAAGGTAGAAATTCTTGTAACTTTTCAATTGATACGGTCTGTTTAAAAAGCTGGGCTGCATCACTGAATAAAGACATGATGATGCTTCAGTTTTGCTGAGTACATTACAAAAATAATCCTTACAAATGCAAGGATATGTGTATGTTAAAAGGTACATACTGTAGCAAAGCATAACAAACAGCATGTAAGATAAGAAATTTTGGTCAAATTTTGCCATGTTTTCCATTTTGAGTGACACAGCCCAACTAAGGGTCAAAAGCCCATGAGACAAAGCTAATTGTGTCCCTTGAGTGCAAGTGGTTTTGTTTAATATCACCCACTATTCAGACAAAAACAAATGACATTAAAATGACCATATTATATATTTTTAAAACAAGGGCTTTTGCTACTATTTGACAATAACAAATATACATAGCCTTCTAGTAGTAAAGTAACATTAACAACACTCAACCATTTGTTGGATGGTAATAAAATAAAGATAATGTATTTTACAAATGGTATTGCTGTTCTCCCAAGTCAAAGCTGCAAAGCAAAGCAACTGTAGTGTTGCTCTTTTTAATTTTGTAAAAGGCGTGTAATTGAATTTCACATCAAAGAACAACAATTTGAGGGATGAAAGAAATCATACCTAGTCTGAGTATCAGGTGGGCCTGATCCTCAGGTTAAATCATACCATGGTGTGCAACACACTGCCATCACTTTTTGCTTTTCACTAATTATTGTGCACTATCAGTATGGAATATGTAAATCAAGATGATTTCTTATTTTTCAGCGGTCCGGTATCCATCAAAGTGTATGCTCTGATTGGCACGCGAGCAGACCGGAATCCTACACACGCTTATTTCTGTGAAGTTTTATTCTGTTTCAGAACAAAATATGTATATTATTTACCAGCTTGGGGTGGGTCCAGATCGTGAAATACTTGACCGAGGTCTTGAAAATACTGACCTTGACCTCCAGTCTTCACAATTTAAAGATCTGGACTTCCCACCCCGTAAATAACATATATATCTATAATAGAATGATTATTACACAACTTTTAAAGGTATTGTCTCAATGGAGATGCGATTCTATCAGGACTATTGCCCTCATGACGCAGTTTCTGCTTTTCTCCCTAGCGAGCACGCCTGTTCAGTACCATATACTTCTTGTGGTCGTTAATCCACAGAAACATTTTGCGCATGTCAAATCCTGTCAAGATGCTTGCCTTCATTTGAGAATAGAACCGGTATGTTCTCCCAGGTGTGAACTGAAAGGCATCATTAGTAACAAGTTCTTTCACAATCTTACGTAAGTCTCCTGAGGATGATTTCTTGATGTGCTTTCCGGACCTCTTATATATGCATAAAGCCCCATCATAGTTCTGCATTAGTTCAGTTGTGAACCTCAGTGAGTGACAGATTCTATCTATTGACTTATGGGAAGCCGCTGGACCAAGATTCTTTATGGCCTGTTTAACAGTTTTGTTGTAAAACTCTAGCTGCAGATCTAAGGGGATGTTTCCAGCTGGTCCGGGTTTGTTCTTGATAAAGCGATTCCACATAAGCCTATGGGCAGACTGAGGACTGAGTAGAGCATTGTACTGAAACATTAGATAGAGAGCTTCGAGAGAGTATTTAGTGGCTGAGCCTCCTTGATGCTTCAAATACATCAAAAAGAACTTCCAGCAACGGAGAACTCTTTCTCCGTCACCCTCTGAAATTGCATCCCAAAATTGATCATAAGCATACCATAATCTAGTAGTGCCATTTGATAGGCCATCATGTCATCATTTTCCTCACTTGATGTTGTGGCTTTCAGCACATGGGCGGTGGTCTCATCATGAATAATGGGAGGGTTGTGGCTTGCCTCGTGATCCTTCCTTACTTTGCCTGAGTATGCAAATGTTCGCTTGCAGCCTGGAAACCGGCAAGGATACCGCCCACTGTCATCTTTGTTGTACTCATCCTGCATCAACTTCATTGACCTCTCCATGCTCTTGTTGCGTGTCTTGTCAGTGACAAAGCGGTCAACTACAAGTGTAGCAAGTTTGTTGATATACCTCTTCTTGCCATCTTTTGAGGTGTCGACTTCAGGGAATGCATTCTTGGTTGGCTTTTCTGCATCAATGCTGTCCATTCCAAGAATCTTTAGTGCAGCAGCCACAGCACGTGATTCAACCTCTAACTGGAAAAATCTTCTGCATGCATTTGCAGCAGCTGTCACATCAGATTTAACATTCCTCCTGTTGATCAGGTTTCTGTCACTAAACATTGTGCACTTATCTCCTGCAGATGATGGACTGTATAGGTTTGCAAACCCAACCTGTAACACAGCAACAGAGTTAAAAGTTTGATTGCAATCAATTTAGGAAAAAACTCACTTTATATTTAACAGGTTCTACTGGGGGTGGGAGAGGGGGTATTGGTATAAAATATCAAACAGAGCTTGGTATTTTAGCCAAAAATATATATATCTATATGCCTCTAAACTCACCAGGTATTTTAAGCTTATGAAGGCAAAGGTTTTTTTGCTAGGTGACCTTTTGAATCACCAAATTTATATGATACCTGAAATGTCTGCAGGAGAAATACATGCAACAAGAGCATTGATGTACTTAAAATAAGCACTTTTCAAGAAACTTTATGTGGTTAGTTTAACCCAGAAAAATCCAAAAGCATGTATGACAGCCCTCCTTATATTCCATTCATACTGGTATGTACCCCTTTAATACCTCCTTTGAAAGTTCTTTTCTGCCGAAAAATTATAAAAGGTGACACAGAAACAAACCTCTAGACATCGGTTTCCTCCATGCCAGTCGGCCATTTCAAAGTGCAAACCCTCTGCACGTTGCTCTGATGTAAAGCCATTTGATAGGGACATATGGCCATTGATTCCTCTTTCAACACTTAGTTGGTCCCCAACAACACCAAGGTCCCCGTACTTCCTTTCCTCTTCATCTCCATGGTAAGGGACATACTCATGTAGGTGGCGTATGATTTCCAGAATGCCATCAGCATCATTCTCACTATGGTGAACAATTCCTAGAAATGTCTGGAAAAAGGCAGACAAAGGGAAATTTCTTATTTAATGGAAACATGGGATGTTAATGGCTACAGTTCTCATAGGCTCTGGTCAGGGGCATTGCCAGGGGTAGGTACCAGGTCCCTCCTTCTAGCAACCAAAAATGCCACATCTCCCCCCCCCCCCCCGGGATTGGAAATGGGGTTGGGGGACTTCTCAGCACCCTTCCGTGCATGTGTGTGTGTGTGGGAAGGGGGATGGATTTTTCTAGCACCACACATTACAGTATTTGTACGAAAAAATTCAGGTACATTAACCCCTTGTCCCCCTCCCCATACCCGGATTTCAAATTACCTCTGTGGTGGGGGCAATTTCTCTGCAATTGCAAAATGCAGTCTACAATAATATGTGCTGTTTTGATACATTTTTGTACCTGGCGATAACTAGTGCTTTACCTAGTTTCTGCTAAAGGGGACTTCACTCTTGGCATTAAAATTCTATAATTGCATTAAATAATAAAACTTACTGTGTCAGTCTTGTTGCTTGTTTCTTTCCAGTATCTGTGAGGAATGTGCTTTGTGGCAGCATCAGCAAATGCTTGTAAATAGGGAATATGGGATGTGATGATGCGCTCCACCAGGGATACATAGTTATCATGTTGACGCGTGTTGTCCATTTCGTCTGGTATGCATTTCCCATTTTCCATTTCCAGAATACCATCCATAGTTGGGTCACTACTCAGGTGGTTTCCTGACACTCTGTTCTCTGTGGACATTATTGTCACAACATGTTTGTCAGCATTCTGGTTCTCTTCTGTCATGTAGTGGACCTCATGCTTGTAATCTAGGTTGTCAAATGTAAGCTTTCTACCATCATCCTGAGCAGAAGTAGATGGGAAATTCTTTGAGGCTGTGGACGGCATCTCTTTCTCCTGTGCTTGGTGAGCCATGTATTCTCCTTGTTTGGCAATGGCATCTTTAATAGCCTTGGAATGGTCTTTACCAAACTCGTCAAGCTTCTTGTACAGGTATGTATGGCTAGTTGTGAGCCTCAAAGCACTCAATCTTGCAAGTGTTGACTGGAAAAGAACAAGACACATTTCTACTGTTTTTGCATTTCTAGTCACATTTCATGGGGTAAGTCAGTTAAATGTTCAGTATAAGTACAGTACAGTTCAAGTATAAAATTCTAGGTCATTGTTACTAGAAGGCCTGAATATTATAAATATTTGTGGGAAATAACAGATAACATTTTGTAACAGATTTTCAAAGACAAATACAATGAAAATCAGGCAGGAGTCAGTCAGGAATCTAGGTTAGGTCTAGAATTGAATCAAATTTTTAAAAGAAAAGGATGTGAAAAAAATGACCAGTGAAAAGCCAGCAAATTTTATGAAATGAAAATTGAGTCAACAAAAAATATTGTATAACAAACAAGCACCATCAAAAATGTTTGCCTGTGACAGATGCTATGGAAATTAATGTTACTGTATAAGAAATAGTATACAATGGACAGTTGGGCAAAAATGTAATACATTTGGAAATTCTGAAGGGGGAATTTAGTATCCTGGAAATCTGCTTGTCTGTATGCCTGTGGTACATGCCAGCTTAACTCAGGTTAGTAACCTAACTTGGATCAGCAGCAAGTACTGGAAGCATACAGGCTAGGATATCTCCTTGCATTTGATTACTGAAATTCTCCTTACATGGGTGGCAGGAAGAGGACTTTTGACTTGCAGACATAATAAATATGGGATTGTGTGGTTCGAGAAATTATCCATACCCCCCTACGGAAGGGCATTGGAAATTCCGGAGGGGTGGGGGTGTCAATTTACCTGATCATTTCCATACAAATACTGTATTTTCCCTTGGAAATTCCAGAGGGGTGGGGGGGGGGGGGGGGTTGCTTTTCAACACCCTTCCGTGGAGGGGGTATGGACATTTTCTGGAACCACACATTCTATTTGGGCAGACAGAATTAAATGATGCTAGCCAGGGTTTTATGTTGAATTTCTAATTTCCAAATTCCTGGTTCCCTGTCTCACTTTCTCAGCTGAATCCCAGCTATTATTGGTCAATTCCTGAAAATAAATGTACCCCAGGACGGGTGGCATTTTGGAAATTCTGGATGCATGGGGGGTCAAAAACTAGTGCCGCCAATCCCCGGGGTACGTAATATATTTTCTGGAATTGCCCGTTATTGGAAACTTTAACCTGGTTCATACTATGCTGTATTATAATGTTGGTAGGATCTTGCCCCATGTTCAATATCCTGACTACCATTTCTACTTGGGATTCTTAAAGTAAAAAATAGTAAGAAATAACTACATAGTTCTGAAACAGTGCTATGTGTTATTTTAAAGGTCAAAATATGTATATATTCTTACCATCCAGCTTGAGTGGTATAAAAACGTTGTTATCAGCAACTGGGTAGCAATCATACTCTTTGATCTGCTTCGAAGGCATACAGATGCTGCCATGGCCACAGCTGGATAGTTTTCCTCTGCAGGCCTGGATGTGCTTCTCCTATTGGTACAGGATGTAGATAGCATGGCATGGAAAAGTGGGGCTCTGTTCTTGAGTTCCTCAGACACCTTTTCGAGGCTGAAATTTAACATGCTTTGCTTATCCGTTTTACGTAGTACACTAGGATTGTTTCTAGCGCATAGTGCAGTGGTCTCGCGCTCTAGGTCTTTCAGCATTAAGCATTTTAGCTCCTTATTGACCTCGGGAATCTTCCACGCCGCATTAGCAATTTGTTTGAATGTTCCGCGTACCAACATTTTCCCCAAAGATTCTAGCGCTTCTGGGAGCGTCCTTTCTTTGGGCTTCGCTCTCGATGGCCACACTACTTTGACCGTGACATCGACATGTTTGGGACCAGGAGGCGTTGCAGTCGCAGAAGTTGCAGCCCCTCCATCTGCAATCGCTGGATTTGCAGGCGCTGGGTTCGCAGTTGTTTGGTTCACAACCGCAGGATCCGAGGTGGATGGCAGGGCACGGTGAAGATTGTTAGTCGTTGGATAAGGACTCCCGTCAGCTGGATTTCCACGGCGAGTTATCAGAGGCTCAGTAACTGGACTTACAGGCCAAGAAATCGGTGGTTGGCCTTGGCGAATGGGAGTCGAAGCCTGAATGCATGATGGCGTTTCTTCGCGCGCTTTCTTCGTTGGAGTTGAAAGCAGCTCAATCGGTCCGTCGCTCGCTCTCTTTAATCCAGACGTAGAAGAAAACCTTTGAAAGTACTCTTCGATGTCTTTTACTTGCTGAAACAGCGTTTTTCTCCTCTTTAACTTGTCAAGGCATCTGCGACAAATGTATTTCGAAGAGTTTCGTGGAACGAAGGGTAAAGTTCGCACCTCCGAAGAAATATCAAAACCAGTTTTAGTTTTGCCGTCAACCAGATACCGCTCGTTTTTTCGTACAATTTCACATACACACAAAGTGCATGTCGGGGTATCCATTCATAGCACTTGTTATACAAAATTTGGGCGAAATATTTGATATTTTCAAAGAAAGTTAAAGGTCGTCAATCCCGCCGTCAAACTCACGTGCGCTAAAAATCGCAATCAAAACATTGCACCGAGCGAGCACCGGAAGAGACTGGCCCGAGTGTATTTCACCAATCAGCGGCTCCGATAGAACGAAATTACCGAGAGCCAATGACAGCGCGTTATAAATATCCCCACTAGCACGCAGGGGGTCTAACACAAGCGATTGACCGTTAATTCGCAGACGGTACTAACCCTAAGGTTAAGCTCGCGTGTACCGGATGTTCGCAGGCTATGGTGATGTTGAGTTCGCTGTCTTTGCATAAGCCAGTAGTGCCCGTGCCACCGTTTTAGTTTTTTAGTTTTGAAAACGAAAAAAAAAAATGTTCGAAAATTTAAATTAATCTATCAAACAACTGGCCTCTCAAACTCCTTTTAGCTGAGATGTCAAGGATTTCATGGACATAAACAACACGGCACGCAATAGATTGGGATGGCTATGAAACCTAACACCATAGTTAGCTAACACGATGTTATTGTACCATCTTTTATCTCTTTTTCAGAGGAATCCTTTTGTCTGTGCATCGTTACGGTACATAAGTGCCAACATTCAGCCAGTAGAGCCGATTTCAAATGACTGTGAAAAGTACCGTGACACGGCGCGGTACTGTCGCGGTGGCGGTACGGAACCTGGCCTTCTGTAGATACCGAACGAAACCGCGTAGTCGCGGCGCGGACACGGTCGCGGAGTGGTACAACTTTGTCGCCGAACTTTTCACAGTCATACGAAATCTGCTCTAAGGCCATGCGCAAACGTCGAACTTTGTCTGTCGAACCTTTTCTTTTTCAAAAGATGCCGCTTCATTTCAATTTATAATAGAAAACTTTCTGGGTTTTTTTTTACTGGTACGGCGCGACTCTGGAAGCAACGTTTGCTGTAGTCGAATTCAGTCGCTCTTCTTCTGTCGAACCTTTCCGTTTTCAAAGGACGCCGCTTCATTAGACTTTATTATAGAAAACTTTCTGTTGTTTTGTATTGGAACGGCACGACGTTTGGCATGGCTTGGATTGAGTGTGCACTCAGACATGTATATTAGGTAGATGAACAAAAAATGTGCATAAAATGTCCTCGGGCGGATCCAGAAATTCCAGACGGGGGGGGGGGGAGGGGGGGGGGCGGATAGTGATAATATATGGACCAAAAATTGCCCCCGCCCCTTAAAACCGACCCTGGTCCATGCCCCTCTCAACATCCAGCCCACGTTATTCTGGGCATCCTTTTAAGGTGACTCATGCGAAAGTCAGAGCGCATTTCGCGAAAATATATTCTCGTCTACAACTTAAAAAATATACTCGCTATGAACTTCAATCTTGGAGAATATAAACACTTATTATATAAACACCAATGAAATACCAGGTGATCTCCCGCGCGAAAACTGATATCTTCACACGTGAAAATATCATGTTATTTTCACATGTGAAAATATCACACTTGCTGAATGCTCGATTTTTAAGCTTAACTCAAATAAAATTTGAATTTGGTATTTCATTGATGTTGATATAATAAACAGAACATTACATGACCGCTTGGAGATACGAATTTTATCTTCGCGCAACTCCGTTAATCATATTGAAGTCAGTTGGACTAAGTGTTAACGAAGTTTCAGGAAATTCGTTGGACGCAAAATCCAAACCAAAAACACGACTAAAACTCTAAACTAGGCACGTTGCTTCCAACGTATTTCCTGAAACTTCGTTATAATGCGTACATATTGCCAAAAGATACCTGCTTATATTCTCCACTGAAGTTCATAGCGAGCATATTTTTAAAGTTGTAGACGAAAATATATTTTCGCAAATGCGCTCTGACTTTCGCATGAGTCACCTTAATTTGAAGTTCCTCGAGCTTCCTTACCATTCAACTGTATTACTATAACCATACGTAATGCTATGAGTTATCTTCTCAACAGCTCGACAATGTTCCCGCCGAGGAGGGGAGCTGCGATTGGTGATCCGAGACGATGGGAGGATTGACGTGAAAGGGCAATCTGTGGTGGTCCTTAAGGGAAGTTTAACATTATAGTCTACTACTGGTACTTGTACTTCGAACTGTTAGTATTTTTTATTGCAAATCCCTGGTTGAAGGCCCATGGTTCCCTGGTCTAGTAGAAAAAAATGACTTTATTTTAACTCGAATTTTAGAGTGCATGTTGACCAACACCTTTCCTGGAAAAATCATACATTAGGTAAACAACTCTGCTGTTGGTATTCTGTACGTCTCGCTTTTGATGTCTTTACACTATAGCCTAGTCTATCTTCAACTTATGTCAGCAACTAAAGTCGAATTGTCTTATGAATGAATAACAAATTAGCGAGCGAGAGTACTTCCGGTTTACCGGCTGGCAGGTGGTGCAACAACCGTCTAGTTTTCATGGTAACTATGTGGAATTGTCAATAATATTACCCGCCATGCACCCGTTAAAGGCTACACTAGCTGATGGAAAAGTGAGGAAGAAGTAAAATTTCTGATAAACGTTTTGTTATGAAGGTTCTGAAACGTTTGACTAAGTTTGCCTGATAGTTCCTTTCTTATCTTTGATGTTGTTTCCTTATTTGTGATTTCGATATCATTGTAATTGCTAACATGAATAATTAAATAACAACGACAGGACGACTGAACTACCGCTAGTGTACTAAGATCATTTGACTAGAGAACAGAGATCAGGAAAGATATCTGATTCTTCACGTAAACTAACCATCAACAGGGTCGACATGTTAGGGTCCCCGCGATTCCTTATACTGTCGACCTTGTACATCTGGTCCGGGTTTGCAATTTCTGAGGCGAATTCCTATGTATTTGATTCGCTTGCCCATCTGAAAGATTTAGTCAACCTAGAAGCTTCGCTTGGAGAACTCCTGAAAATCTACGTTGACAAACAGCAAGAGAAATTCGAGGCTTTGAAAGCTTTTGCGAAGTTAGTTCGTAACAACACTGATCAAGTAAAAGAGAAGGGTTTGAGTTATCTGGACAGTCCCGTTAATCAATATGCCATTATCAAGAGGTTTTCTCGTGGCTGGAGTCAGGTGGAATCACTACTTGAAGAAGACGAAAACTATTCAGGTACTGTATTTTAGTAAAATATATTCTATATGTAGGCTAATCTTTTTTAGGCACTGCTTGTCGGGTCTTAGTTACACCAGAGAGTTGTAACTCCATGTTTTAACACAGCTGTGATTTGTGTACGGCTTTACTTTGAAGATACGCTTCAAACGTAACATAATAAAATTGGATATTCACTCTGGGAGACACTCAAAATATTGATAGTCTTCATTGACACCTGCAAACTGTTTAGCTTTAGATGCTGAGAGCTGTGTGTTTTCTCTTTTGTAGATACTTATTTATCGGAACGTTTTGGTAATTATAATGATTCGTATTGATAAATAATTAGGTCGTAAAACTTAAGTGAATTTCATTTAAATTCGTGTTTAACAAAATTAGAAGATAAAGAGATTTGCAGTAAAAACCCCGTTTCTACTCCTGCCTGAAGTCAATCCTTTACGTTTTTTTATTGTGTATTATATAATTTGGGGATAATTCATTCTTGGAAAACTGTGGGTGAAAATGCGAAAACTATGTAATGTATACAGTATTTAACTTTTCGAATACCTCCTAATTTTAATACTTTGTCACGTTAAAAATGAGTAGCCCGGAGGCCCTAGATCGGATTGGTCAGATTTCTTACGGTAAAGTGTGGTTGTGCAAATGTTCACGTTTTTATCGGATAGATTCAGTCACATTTTTCTAAGGCTATTTCACTAAAAGGATTTTTTTCTAGAAAACATGTGAGGTCTTTATTTAGTTATAGAAACTCTAGAAATCCTGCGTGTAAATGGGCATATCCGGCCTTCTAGGGTTAATTACAAACTTGTGGAAGCAAAACAAATTGAAATGAGAAATGTTTGTTTTATACGAGGAACCATCATCACAATGGATTGCTATTTTGTTGTTAATACGGTACTGAGAGCAGCAAAATTACTACCAATTTCATTGTTTGCAAGAATCACTGAAAACGGGGTCCAATCGCAACTGAAGCGCACTTAGAAATCGTCTCCCCATGAGTAATACGATTTTGTTCCGGAACTAATCATGCTGCCAATGAGAAGGCGCTAAATTCGCCATCCAATGACAGGAGGCCCCGAAGCCCCGCCTTTGGGACTGACGTTTTTGATTGATAGAACGGTGAATCCTAGTGAGGTCCCCAGGGTGAAGTTTCAGCAAGAAACAGAGTAAGACTACAATTGTAGAATCACTGAGGCAAAACTACCACTAAAATAACCAAAATACGCACTGAATTTGGCTCGAAAACACTTGAACTTCACCCTGGGACCAGGGTATTTCATTGTCAACTTCAAGTCTGTAACTTTGTTCTAGACTAGAGTTATCGATCCGTTACCAATTAGTATTATTATTATACACTGTACTCACTATCTCGATTCTGATTGGCTAAAAGCGCGCGCTTTATTTTGGGAATCTTTGGGAATCACGCACTTTGAGGGTCTCCAAGAATCAGCATGCTGATTCCTGAATAATCAGCTAGCTGATTCTTGATCATACGCGCGCAATGCATAATGGGACTAGAGCACTTGAATGTTTTCCCTATGTAACAAGGCGCTTGTGTAAAAGAAATTGCTTGACAGAAAAAAAGTATTTTTACTGAATCAATATATAATAAAACAATTATTGAATTCGTTTTTTGTGATTTCCAGAATAAACAATGTCTCGCCAAGTAGAATCAGGCTCGGCCTTGCGGCTTCGCCTGATTCCACCTGTCTCGACATTGTTTATTCTGGAGATCACAAAACCCTCATCCAATAATTGCTTAGAAATGTAAATTACCATGTTACTGCGATTTTCATAATTCTGCGAACTCGACACCGACTAACAAACCACGGTTTGGCTTCCGTCAATCAAACGAGCGAACAACTCTGGGTGATTTCACGGAGGCTTTTATAGATCTTGTGATCTCATAGTGGCTAGCTAGGCTTCAAACACAATTTTTCACTGTAAAATGCAAACCAAACTCAGAAAACATGCGTGGATTGACTTACAAGGTTTGATTGACGGAAGCCAAAACGCAGTTTGGCGTTCGGAGATGTGAAGTGCAAGTTCGCTTAATGAAAGTCGCAGTAAAATAAGTGACTTATGCGTGAATTTCATTGATCCAAAAGACGAAACTAGGGTCGGTTTTACTCAGCCATATTACCACCTTTTCTGTGCAGATTTATTAAGGGCGCTGGAAGGCAGCAGGACACAGTTTCCATCTGATGACGAGAAAGACTTGCTGGGCGCTATAGCGGCTGTTTTTCGACTTCAGAATACCTATAACCTGACAGCAAGGTCTTTTGTGGAAGGCAAAATTCCAGGTAAAGTAAGCTTGGTCCATACAAGTGACAAAATGGCGTTAAGCCTGGTTTCCATATAGTCTTATATGTCGTATCAGTTGACCGTGAAGCAATGGAATACTTCTAATTTCCATTGTTTCACGGTCGACTGATACGACGACTATATGGAAACCAGGCTTAAGATCGCGCCTTATTTGTTGCGATATCAGCATGCAAGGCTCATTCTAGAAAACCTTGTGAATGTGTCCAGAATCAATGGGTCAGATTGAAGCTGCGTTCGACAAGTTACAATTCAGATGTCGATTCCCAGAGCTTTGGTATAAAGGGGTTTCCCTGACATTGCGTCAATGTTTCATTTGATGCGTCTTGGCGTATGACGCGTTCCAAAATGATACCTGCCAGTGGTGCGGTTACCATAAGTAATCAAGCATCAATCAGGCCTGTAGTATTTGTCATATTTGTATGGCGGGCTTAACGTGAAAAAATGTCTGCCTACGAACCTGCGGCTGCATAAGAATAATATAACTATTTATTATATACTGTGACCAGATACCATGTGATAACACCAGTGAATAAAAATCGTATCAGTGAATGATACGATATCATTCACGACACGAATAAAATGCAATTTTTCTTTATTTTGTTGCTATTTTATCAGACTCAGAGTATATAATAAACAAATTATGACATGACAAGAGCTTGATATCGTATTATTCACTCGTTGCTCGTTCGCGCTACGACACGAAAACTCGTGAATAAAAACGATATGAAGTTCTTACCATGTAATAATCTCTATTTATAATATAGCTACGATATAACGCGCGCTCTGATTGGTCCAAATCTATGCACTATTACACCGATAAAGTAATGGTTCTCTCCCGCTTTATCATAAAAGCATTAGAGCACAACTTTCTAGGACTTTATCGGCGAATAGAGCACTTGAGATGTTTGGAAAGACACTCGAAACAATGTTCTCGTGTCTCCCAACATCATGCGTGCTCTATGTCATAGTAAATATTGCTCTAATGCTTAATAATATATCGGATATATTGGTCGCAACATCAGGGAGCGCGCCATTCTCGTATCCAGAGCTCCCCAGCTCGTCTGCTCGCAGGGGAGGCTTTGGGGACATCCATTTGAGGGCCGTCCCTGATTAGTTGATTTTGAGCGTTGAAGCATGCGCTGAAAGGTCTTTCTCTCAGCGGCTCTCTATTAAATCTCGCGCATGCGTCAGTGGCTGTCACCAGAGCCCGCGAGGAGAGGAGCCGGGGAGCTCTGGGTAAGAGAATGGCGCGCGCTTATAAGTCTTTATGTGGCAGTACGCAGTTACACACATTGCTTACCATTTTTCACAAGGTAACTTATCCTTAATAATGATTTTATAATCTGCGTTAGTTCATTAAGCTTCATTTCCTCACGTGACTGCCTATTTTACTGACAGGTTGTAAACCAACGTCCCAAATGTCTGCGGACGACTGCTACGAGCTTGGCGTGAACGCCTACCGCGGCGGCCAGTATGGCAAAGCACGCGATTGGACGGTCCAGGCGCTGAGGCTTGCGAAATACGGGCAATATGAAGCGGTGGTTTCCATACAAGATATTTTAATGAATTTGGCATGGATGGAACATGTGGTAAATATAGACTATAGAACATATGTCACCCCTCTGCCCCCCGCTAGCTGCGGCCATGATAAACCAAATTGCAGTAGCCACGTGCATGCTTTGCGTGCCTATTTTTAAATATTTTGTTAAATTTCTTACTGTGTCTCTGTTTTTCGCAGGCTGGGAACACAGAGAAAGCGCTGCAGCTGAACCGCGAACTCTTACAACTAGGTAATTATACAGACATTGAAATTTCTGCATTTCAGATTAGGATTATCCCTCAGTGCATTTCCGGCAAGACCCTTTTTCTTTTTCATATCTGCTTTTATTTATTCTCGTCCCTGGAGAGGAGGGGGTACTCCTATATCCTTGGGGGTGGGTAAACTTGTCGAAAAAACGAAACTTGGCCCCTAAAGATACCAGACTAAACGTGACGAATGGCTCATTCGGCGACTAATTAACAATATACCTCCTCTCGGCTTGGGCGTAATGTTAGATCACGTGGCATTCCCATGAGTAATCTCTCTTTTTCTGCTACGCACCAAAGGATATATGAATATGGAAGCATTCCGAACAAAGAGAGAATACTCATGGGAATGCCACGTGATCTGAAATGGGCAAAACATTACGCTCAAGCCGAGGAGGTCTATTATTCCTCGAGCCAGAATGGGCTCTTGATTCAATAGCCCATGAGGCCGAAGGCCGAATGAGGGCTAAGAAAGAAATAATTGTTTTAGGCAAATCACACTAGTAGGTCAATTTGTATAGCCAAAATCTATTTTTTTTCTGGCTTTCAAATCCGACACTTTTCGCTACTACTAATAGCCTACTAGTAGCTCAACCAATCAGAACGCAGCATTGACAATAGACCACTAGTGTGATTTGACTAATTGTTAATTAGTAGTGTGACCAATAGAAGTGCAAGATTTCTTATAGTTTATTGATTTACTCATTTATACTAATTTTCGTTACAGAACCCAATGACGAGGTAGCACAAAAGAACGCTCAGTATTTCAAGAACGCTTTAAAGAATCCTGGTTATACTGACTATTTCCAGATAAAGGCTTCGGAGGAGAGAACCAGCACAGAGCATTTTATCAACAGCGACTACGCTAAGCTGTGTCGGGGAGAACCTATTGTGGTATGAAGTTCGATCACCAATTACTTGTCCCGTAGATCTGACCCAGGGTGAACTGACGTTCAATATTCTGGTGTCTTTGCCAGAGATAAATGAGTTAGTCAAAGTAACAATATCTGTTATATGATTATCCGGGTGGATGTCATAAAAAGCCAAAAGCCGGGCGCGCGCTTATTAGACCGATGCCGCTAATTACGCAACGTGGCAGCTAACGCTGCTTATTATGCAATGCGGCAGTATAAATACCACCTCTAACTATTCTAGCTTCACTTGACTCTGAACATGACTTCCGCTCAGGTTGTCGAAACGTCAGTCACATCAAACAGTTCTTCTAAGGACTACATCCACCGGATAATCATATAACAAATATTGTTACTTCGACAAATATTCATTCACCTGGGTTCAGACCATTCATAGTAATAAATGAGTTAGACCTCGACCACACTCCACCATTTTCAAACGAACACGGATGTTTTTTGCTCCGGATACGGCTATCGTCCACACTACAACGCCGAAAACGATCACCGAAAACGGATCAATCCGAAAACGCTCTCCAGAGTGGAGGGATTTGATAACGGAGCTGTTTGAAAACGCTGTTCTCTAGTGTGGACGGGTGGAAACGATATGAAAACGATGATGTCACCACAGCAAACCCGACCCATTTCGCGGGCCGACAGTTCGAAATGCGCATGCGTAGTGCTTGCTTGAGCTTGCGCACTGAATGCATAAGAGCGTTGTCGTGCGGATACGCGTTGTAGTGTGGACGGGCGAAAACGAAAAGTGTGGACGCAAATCTTTTTGAAAACGGAGCAAACGTTTGAAAACGGTGTAGCGTGGACGGGGTCTTAGTCGAGGGTCATTTGCCAAGTTAGCTGTCATTTCGACTGCTTTTAAGCTAGGTACATATGTATTGTATATTATTTAAAATATCGTAGTAAAAGAAATGAAATGGCAACTAATTTGGCTAAAAACCTCTTGAACCTTTCCCCATGCCTTAAGGTGACCATGACTAAAACTTGAAGGAACTCAATCCAGAGTAAAAGCTTGAATTTTTGTGACCAAGACTAGCCTAGTGCTAAAACATGCAAATGTACTTTTGCCCACTTCCATAAGTAGGGCAGAGAATCAAACTCTGCAGCGGGCTATAGAATCACAGGTTCTGAATATCAATGACGGGTAACAAGTCAACTCGATATGCGCATGGCGCAAAGTTCAATTAACAGAAAATGTATGGATAATGAGCCATTTGACCTCCGCGTTTAGCCTTGAAACTATTGTGAAAGCAAGTCATAGCTTAGCCTGCTTGCAGACGGTACTGGATGTTTTATAGCGGATGAACCCGGTCTGATCGGGCGCCAAAATTCCAAGATGGCGCCCGATGAGCGAACGGACCGGGTTTGCCGCACTGAAAACACCCAGTACCGCCTGCAAGCAGGCTAGTCACAGCTGAAAGACTTCCCTTCGAACAGTTAACCAGATATCACCGATTTTCATGTAATATATCAAACACGAGACAGCGTGTTTCTTCAGGATTTCAAAACACCGAGAAGCGGGTTGTTTGCCTCCTCCTCCTCGCACTTTCGAGGGTTCGATATAGCTTCTCAAACAAATCATTTAAAGTTCAGAAAAGGAAGGAACAAAATCTCAAAATCTGTGCAAATCTCAAACCTCCTTCACGCTTTTGATTTCATTTAACCTCATTAGCGCATACATTTCTGTAAGTCAAAACTTCGCTAAAATATGGTTACATGAGCAAGTGCGGCCTTAAACACCACTGAAAAAAAAACTGAGAAAAAATCAGGCAACGGGAATCGAACCCACGACATTTGCCATGCCGGTGCTGAGTGCAATGCTCTACCACCTGAGCTATCTAAGCCACAGGGAGAGATCGTATACGGGTTAGCCCTTCATATGAAATGACGTGTCGCTTGGCCCATGCGAAAGCGTAAATAACTGTAGCCGTGGCGTGATTACAATGTTCTATGCTTCATTCATCGCCTATCATTGATATTCAGAACTGATCTTTTTGCAAATGAGTCAAAACGTAAACAACAGAACTCGCCTATTTAGACAGAACACTGTCGTCTGGCGAACTCCTCCCGTAACACTCTTCTGTCCCTATAGTTTGGCGAAAGCAAACGTTTGGTTTACAGGGAGGATGGAGGTACAGTAAGTTTTAGGCTAGAATGTAATAATCCTCTGTCAGCTATGCCTATAAACAGTGCCTAAATCTATACTTCTTTTCATTAATCCCTACTTAATTTCCTTCACTATTTCCTAGCTACTCGAAGTTTCAAAAATACTAATAAATGTGCATTCAAGGTGAAATATATACACACGTTTCGGAACTCTTTCATCAGTGCAATTCCGATTACAGCTATTCTCAGTTACACGCGGTCGCCGGGAAAAAAGCTTGCAAGCGAAAACTTGTTTTTCTGTCTTGCCTGAGCGCGACAAGCCGGCGAAAGCACGTACGTTGCCATGGAAACTTTGACAAAAAAAACGACTTTTTCGCTTGCAAGCTTTTTTCCCGGCGACCGCGTGTAACTGAGAATGGCTGTAAGTATATATCTATTTAGTATTTACACTGATGAAGGAAGTAACGGAAGCATATTTTCAATTTTGTCTATTTACTACGATTTTCATAATTCTGCGTTTTGGCCTCCGCCAATCAAACCTTTTGACAGACAAATAGATTTTTTTAAAGTTTCGTTTGCATTTTATCGTGGAAAATTTGTAGCCCAGCTAGTCCTTATTGGTTCAAAAAAACCTCTCAAAGAATCCGTGAAATCACCAGAGCTGTTCACTTGTTTGATTGACGGAAGCCAAACCGCGGTTTGTTAGTTGGCGTAGAGTTCGCAGAATTATGAAAACTGCAGTAACCAAAATAAAGGTGAACTAATTAACAATTAGACCTCAAGGCCGAATGTGCTATGATGAATAGACCATGAGGCCGAAGGCCGAATGGTCTACTGATATCATAGCACATGAGGACGAGAGGTCTAATGTTTTCTTCTAAAAGTTTTCTTGCAAAGAAAGGTGGTGTTTTTGCCAGGCACGGTCTATCACTAATAGACCATTAGTAGATCAGCCAATCAGAATGCAGGATTTGTAATAGACCATTAGTTGGTTTATACTAACTGTTTTTATATCTCTTCCGCAGGCGTCAAATGTTCAAAGAAACCTGAAATGCTGGTATCATGGACGACGTAGTCCCCGACTGATGCTAAAGCCTGCTAAGCTTGAGATGATCAATGACAAGCCACGAGTTTATATTTACAGGGACTTCATAAGTGATAGCGAGGCGGAACAGATCAAAGAGCTTGCAACACCAATGGTATGCGCGAATTGTGGTTCTATTGTCTTTATGCCTCTGGTGCCTTGCAACACCAAGAAAGAGCCCAACTCTATTGTGTAAACGAGATGCAAAACCGGTGCGATTTCTGTGTGCTCTTCAAATCGCATCAAGTTGCAAAGTGTTTCGAGCATGTTTGAAATCTCCAGCGACATCACGCGACAAAAATTGCACCTAGTTTACATTAGTGATTTTGAGTGTACGCCTACGTGCGTAGAAAAATCGCCGCGACTCGCGCTACAAAAATTGCAGCAAAAGTCGCAAGTGTAAACTGACCTTAAAAGTTCAGGGAGTACTTGCAGGATTTATATAGTACTGGTTCAGAATGCGAAACCCTATTGATTCTTGTTTCTTGGGTCACGACTAAATGCAAGTCGTACTAACTTACCTCGTCGCCTGATTGGTTTGTTGTTTAATGGGTTTCGTTTCTGATTGGCTAAGTGTAATTACCTCGTCCCCTGATTGGTTTGTTGTTGAATGGGTTTCGCTTCTGATTGGCTTGGTGTATTTACCTCGTCCCCTGATTGGTTGGTTGTTTAATGGGTTTCGTTTCTGATTGGCTAAGTGTAATTACTTCGTCCCCTGATTGGTTTGTTGTTGAATGGGTTTCTCTTCTGATTGGCTTAGTGTATTTACCTCGTCCCCTGATTGGTTGGTTGTTGAATGAGTTTCGTCTTTGATTGGCTAAGTGTATTTACCTCGTCCCCTGATTGGTTTGTTGTTTAATGGGTTTCGCTTCTGATTGGCTAAGCCGTATTTACTTCGTCCCCTGATTGGTTGGTTGTTGAAAAGGTTTCGCTTCTGATTGGCTACCTGTATTTACTTCGTCCCCTGATTGGTTTGTGTTGAATGGGTTTCGTTTCTGATTGGCTAAGTGTATTTACCTCGTCCCCTGATTGGTTTGTGTTGAATGGGTCTCGTTTCTGATTGGCTAAGTGTATTTTCCTCGTCCCCTGATTGGTTGGTTGTCGAATGAGTTTCGTCTCTGATTGGCTAAGTGTATTTACCTCGTCCCCTGATTGGTTTGTTGTTTAATGGGTTTCGCTTAGTTTTCGACACTGATCTGAAATCCGCTCTGTTGTTTGTCATAATATTGTTTTTATTTGTTTTTATCTTAGCTGAGGAGAGCTACTGTTTACAATCCAACAACTGGTGTGCTGGAGAACGCAGATTACCGAGTTAGCAAAAGGTAAACAACAAAGGAAGAAGGCGTGGGCCACCTTTATAACCCATTCGTCCTTTGGCCTCGTGTGCTTTTGATTCAGAGCCCGTTAGTACCAGAAGAATAATTGTGTTAACAATACCTTTGTTCCTTTTCTACAGTGCATGGCTGGAGGAGAGTAAAGGTGAACTAGTTAGACGCATCAATAACCGAGCTCATCTGGTGACAGGATTGGATAAAAGCACTGTAGAAAACCTTCAGGTAATGGCCATACTTCGACGATAGTGGGTCTTCCATGGTAATCTTAGAAGCATGGACGGCGGATCCCCAAACTTTTCAGCAGATTTTTCCTTTAAATTCAAGTTTGATCCGACGTCCGACCAAGTAAAAAAAAAAGGTTCTACCAGGAGTGGGGTTCGAACCCACGCGTACATTCGTACATTGGAACTTAAGTCCAACGCCTTAACCACTCGGCCATCCTGGTGAATATGCACGTTTTGAGCGCATTCTGTTATTTTCAGCCCTGTGAGACACAAACACATAAGGAAAACGAAATCCACCCCGGCTTGGGCGTAATGTTTTCCCATTTCAGATCACGTTGCATTCGAGTGTCCTTTTTTTTCTTTTTCTGCTACGCACCGAAGGATATATGAATAAGTCAGCATTCCAAACAAAGAATAGACTGCTTGCAGCCCCTTCTTCGGCGAACGTCCGTAAATCCAGGGAAATGTTTCTTTACCCGCAGCGCGCTTCGATTTGTTTACAAGTGTCGAGTTTCTTCTTCGGCGAACGTCCGTAAATCCAGGGAAATGTTTCTTTACCCGCAGCGCGCTTCGATTTGTTTACAAACAAAGAAAGATTATTCAAATGAACTGCACGTGATCTGAAATGGGAAAACATTACGGGAAGTGTTCATCAGAAAGACGTGAAACATAAAGTCAACTCATAATATGAACCAGTTTCGACCACGCCCCGATCTCCTCTGTCCCCGCTTTCCCCCCTGCCCCTCCCCCCCCTGTCTGGAGGGCCAGACAATCCCCCCCCCCTGTCTGGGGGGGGCAGACAATCCTGGACCACAGCGTTGAGAGACCATGTGCCACAACGCTGAACCAATCGTGTCCCTTTTACGCCGCAGGTCAAGAGACTTTACATCGATTTCAGAATAGCCTTAAAGAGCCTGTGTCAGCCGCCATTTTGACAGCATAGCAACATACTAAGTCGGAGAAAGCATCCATTTCCATCGGCTGATTTAGAGAATATAGAACAATTTTGTCGATTGAATTTGGTAAAACAAATCTTAAATTTTACTTTTGGATGTTAAGAGATTTCTACACGTATTTCGTCTTCTAATATCGAACGAAAACAATAACAAAGGAGTGGCTGACACGGGCTCTTTAAAATTTCTTCTCTAACTTGTCATTTATCTTTTCAGGTTGCAAACTATGGAATGGGAGGACAATATGATGCCCATCTGGACCACGGGGTAAGTAGGTATTTAGAAGAGAACCTGGTTTATCTCCCACCATCACTGGTCGAATGGAGACCCGGATCCAGACCTATTTACACTGGTCGAATGCAGACCCGGATCCAGACCTATTCTCACTTAGTCCCAACAGTGCTTATATAAGCTATCAACTCATTCGCATACTTTGTCAGTTTGTTCGAGATCTCGGGGCCAAGATGGCGTCCCTGGTAGAGAGCTTCCATAATGGTCTCATTGTGCTCATCCCTAGGCCTGGTGAGGCTAAAAACCAGTTCTCTTACCCACCCACCCACCCTCATTTTGCAGTTGTCTCATTGTGCTCATCCCTTTAGGCCTGGTGGGGCCAGAAGCCACCCTCCCGCGTTTTGCAGTTGCCATCTTGAGCTCCGCCAGGTCTCCTATAACTTACATAAAGCACAATGGGACCAAGTGAGAACATAATACTATTTACACATGTTTACGGAAACAGGTCAATTTTTTTTGTATGTTTTTAAATTACTAATATTTTCAACTTTACTTAAAAAATACTCTCGTATTTGCGAAATTCCACGCGAAAAAGCCGTTGTAAATAGGTCAGATTTTGTTCTGGATCCGCGCCTGGCATGAATATTCGAATGAATAGTTTGTGGACCACTGGGACCTTATTTGAAAACTTCCTTCTATGTCTAGCTCCCAGGTTCCCCGCTAGATCGGGATCCACGCGGTAACCGCATAGCCACGCTTCTGATTTACGTAAGTACCTCATCTTCATGACATAAATTTATGTCTTAAAACCATTGACATTGGAACAAGCCCTGATATCAAAAGTCTTGGTGCAGCTACCTAGAAAGCCTGCTGTCCGTACATCTTCAAGTTAGAAAAGGTTCTTTAAATTTTAAATGATCGCTCGATGACCGCAAGGCACGAACCGGTCGGTGGAATCCATCTGGATTCTGCTCTATCTTTCAAGGCAGTACAAGGCAACATTTGATTTATTTTGTCAACCAAATGTTGTTTTCGTCCACAGTTGAATGAAGTCGCATCAGGAGGAAGCACAGTTTTCCTCGAGGCTGGGATTCAAGTTCCTCCTTCAAAGGTAAACACATAGATTTATGCACCTCCTAATAACAGAGCTCCGATGTACCTCCTAATAACAGAGCTCCCAATGCACCTCCTAATAACAGAGCTCCCAATGCAACTCCTAATAACAGAGCTCCCAATGCACCTCCTAATAACAGAGCTCCCAATGCACCTCCTAATAAAAGAGCTCCCAATGCACCTTCTAATAACAGAGCTCCCAATGCACCTCTTAATAACAGAGCTCCTAATGCACCTCCTAATAACAGAGCTCCCAATGCACCTCCTAATAACAGAGCTCCCAATGCACCTCCTAATAACTGAGCTCCCAATGCAAATTAGTTACAACCACTAATGGTTATCAGGTTTACAACACGCTGCGGTCCTGTGATTCTTATTGTGTTTCTATTGTGTTGTTCTTATTAATTATTCATGAAATTTTTAAGCAGTATTTGATGTAAAGAAACAATTTTAAGAACATTTTGAGGCTGATTTTGCAGAAAACACCCAATGTACAAGAGTTTCATCATTTGCATCAGGGCGTATTTTCTGGAGGAAATTTGAAAATTTTCGTCCCATGTTTTCACTATCCGCCCCCCCCCCTCCCTCCCCAAAACAAAATTGCTGGCTACGCCCCTGTGCATTATACCGGCGTATGTCATAGGCCTGAGAATTACCGAAGATTTTGATATCTTGTTTTTAGATATATCGCCAACTTGGCTGCAAAAATGTCCATGCATTAACAGACCTCTTTACCTTGGGCGTAATGTTTTCCCATTTCAGATCACGTGCATTCCCATGAGTATCCTTTCTTTGTTTTTCTGCCACGCACCGAAGGATAAATGAATATGGAAGCATCCCAAACAAAGAAAGATTATTCAAATGAATGCCACGTGATCTGAGATGGGGCAACATTACGCCCAAGGTAAAAGAGGTCTGTTAGTTCATGGTTTAGCTCTTTGTTCGTGCTAGATTGACTGGACAAATAAGCCAGATAAGCAACTCAGTTTGTTTTTCATTCTGTATCTTAGGGTGACGCTGCATTTTGGTTCAATCTAAAAAGATCTGGACAGGGAGACCCGATGACAAAACACGCCGCATGTCCAGTTCTGTGCGGCAATAAATGGGGTAGGAATATTCACGCTTTTTCCTCGATTTTTTTTTTACTGTGCGACTACATCAACCGGGCAATCCTGTCATGCACATGTCATTCAGAGATTCAAACCATTTTAAGGAAATTTAATACCTGTAATACGTGTTTTGAAGTAATTCCTGCTCATAATTTTCACAATTTTTTAGAGAAAAGAGAATTTTCGATGTCTGAGATCTCAAGAAAGTCAAGATCCTTTGTTCTGTACTCGCTTTCTGATTGGCTAACTTCTTACAAAATGGACCGGTTGACGTAGTCGCACAGTCAAATGGTTTTTTTTTCTTCCTTTGTGTTTGTCAGTTATAAATGAGTAAAATGTCAGACCAATTTCCAAATATTAAGTCCGATCATTTGTATTTATAATCAGGACTCCACGAAACCATTGGATGAGAAAATCCACACGAACTCTAAAGTTGGACTAGGCGAAAGGTTCCAAGCTGTTCAATTGAAATGGAAAATAATAAATAATGACAACAAACGAGAATAAATTTCGAAAAGGAAAATATCAGACCAATTTCCAAACGTCAATTTTCCGACGTCCGATCGAGTAAAAAAACATCCCGTTAGTACCAGGAGTGGGGTTCGAACCCACGCGTACATTTGTACATTGGAACTTAAGTCCAACGCCTTAACCACTCGGCCATCCTGGTAAGCATACACGTTAGGAAGATTTTACGGATCCTGTTATTCATGTTATTTAGGCCAATCAAGCGAGCAAAGAAAAACGATAATATCACGCCGGTCCTCCGATCCCTACATTGGCTGCCAATACGCGCCAGGATTGACTTTAAAGTTCTTGTTTTATTTTTTAAAGCTCTCCACAATCAGGCTCCCGACTATATTACTGAATTGATTTCCAAATACAATCCAGCTCACAATCCAGGTCCTCAGATCAACTGCTTTGAACGTTCCTCGAGCCAGAACTAAAACATACGGAGACAGATCTTTATTCCAGCAGACTCTGGAACACACTACCTCTCCAAATTAAACAATCTGAGACTTTGGGAATTTTCAAATCCAAACTTAAAACTTACCTTTTTCGGAATATATATACATAATACTAATGAGTTGGAGTCCTGGCTACACAAATAACTTGTAGTTTTATTATCTTTTTATGTTTTATTTTTTTAGAGTTTTTATCTTTTATAAATTTTAGAATATTTTTATTTAATTAAATACATATATATATATATATATATATATTTTTTTTTTACATATGATGTACATTTAAAGCATGTAAAGCACTGAAATGTAAAGCATTGAAACTATGGTGTACTGCTATATCTATTATTATTATTATTATTATGTATCCCTCGGTGCGTAGCAGATAAAGAGAAAGAGAAAATCATGGAACACGCTACGTGATCTGAAATGAGAAAACATGACGCCCAAGCCGAATAGGTCTATTCAGGAGAAATTGGACAGTTGACAAAAAATCACTGATTTCAAAAAAGTGTTCCCTATGTGTTTGTGTCCCACAGGCTGAAAATAGCAGAATGCGCTCAAAATGTGCATGTTCACCAGGATGGCCGAGTGGTTAAGGCGTTGGACTTAAGTTCCAATGTACGAATGTACGCGTGGGTTCGAACCCCACTCCTGGTACAAACAAGATATTTTTTTACTCGATCGGACGTCCGATCAAATCCCTATTTTGGTCCGACAAAATATTTGGAAATTGATTTAATATTTTGCAAATTGTCCAGTTGGGTCGCGCGCGCTCATTTGTACAGTATGGAACTGGCGACCTGCGGCCTCGTCGAGTTTTGGATTCCTCTGAGTTTTCTCATCCAAGTATTTCTTAACTGGTTGACATGGATTCCTATGAAATATACAAATGTTGCTTTGTAGGTATTCAGATTTAAGGTTCCAATTCAGGAGAAATTGGACAGTATTATATCCAAACCGGCCTTTGTTCCACGGATCACTGATTTAGAGATGGGAACAACAGACTCCATTGTCCAGTAACCTGAGCAATGGTGTGGATCCGTAGCAAAGGCCAGTGTGGATACAATACCAAAATGGGGGCTGGGTGGGCGGGTCTCTAAATGGAGCGTCATACCCCAAAGCTATAGCCCACCCCACCTCTCACTTTCCATTCATTCATGTCGTCTCAAAACACCAGCAAATCCGGCCAGCACTCGCAAAATGCGAGAAGAGAGTGAGCAATAGGATTGCTCGCTCTTTTATTGTGTTCTAGGTGAGCATAGCTCACATTTTAGTGGTTTCCGTGCTTCTCAGTGCCCGTGGAATGTTTTCGGCCGATTTGAATAGTATTATATCCAAACCGGCCTTTGTTCCACGGATCACTGATTTAGAGATGGGAACAACAGACTCCATTGTCCAGTAACCTGAGCAATGGTGTGGATCACTCCGCTGTCCAATGCACCCACATCCGACGGCACCCCGCGCCCAGCCCTTGCCCCAAGGGAATATTTGAGCCATATGGCTCCCCCATATCTCATCCATATCTTATCACCCTCTACTCATTCCCCAATACTGTCACCATACCCCGTATACACTATCAATAGGAAGTATACAGCATAATTTGTGTAAGAGCACAGCACGGCGCCCGTCACTGTACGATTTCATTTGTGCGTCTGACTGGAGCTTCTTATTGTTCTCACAAGGGGGAAAGCTAACACAAATGACTAAATTGAGATCATGAACCTCTCTCGAGACAGTTTCCGCTACCGGGTGTTACCCATCTACAATCTCGGATAGACTTCTCCCGCACGGAACCAAGAGCAGAATCAGCCAGGACTGGTTCCCCCGAGCTGGTCCCCGGGAGCGTCACCCAATTCACCGTTTTGAGATACCTGATAGGCCGCCGTTTCGATTAAATCTTTCAACCCCTTCCCATTCTGGAAGGACGAAATATTGTGTACGTCATCGCTTGATTGGCGGCTAATCGTCCATTATAGAAGAGAAAACAACGAAGCCTGTAGAGTTGAGCGACACTCCCTGGGATCAGTAGGAGAACGCAGTCCCGGCGCAACTGCAAGAGTCGAGCACGAAGGGCCTTAGATGACCCTGGGACTGTGAACCCTAAATCACCCAAAGCTTACGTTTTTCTCTTTCATGCCTTTTTTTTTTTCCTTATTACGCAATTATGCGATGACAATTCCACAAGTAAAATCACACTCTTGTGTGATTTTACTTTTACTTTTTGGATCTTGTGATTCCACTCTTGTCTTTTCTTTTTCCCATTACTATATTGTCATGTGCCCGGCTCGAATGGCACTAAACAGACAACAGTGTCCCTACCGAAGCGAGGTCCATATAAGGCCAAATAAACACAGGGCACCTGAAACTATGCTTCCCGTGAATCGTGCCCGCGGCTCGAATGGCCATAATAAACAAGAGAAAGTTCGTACCGAACCGAAGTCCAGTATACAACCAACTAAATTCCTACAGGGCACCTGAAATATGCTTCCAGTAATCGTGCCCGGCCTGAATGGCCATAATAAACACTAGCTAATTTTTCGTACCGAACCGAAGTCCAGTATACAACCAATTAAATTCCTACAGGGCACCTGAAATATGCTTCCAGTAATCGTGCCCGGCCCGAATGGCCATAATAAACACTAGCTAATTTTTCGTACCGAACCGAAGTCCAGTATACAACCAATTAAATTCCTACAGGGCACCTGAAATATGCTTCCAGTAATCGTGCCCGGCCCGAATGGCCATAATAAACACTAGCTAATTTTTCGTACCGAACCGAAGTCCAGTATACAACCAATTAAATTCCTACAGGGCACCTGAAATATGCTTCCAGCAATCGTGCCCGGCCCGAATGGCCATAATAAACACTAGCTAATTTTTCGTACCGAACCGAAGTCCAGTATACAACCAATTAAATTCCTACAGGGCACCTGAAATATGCTCCCAGTGAATCGTGCCCGGCCCGAATGGCCATAATAAACACTAGCTAATTTTTCGTACCGAACCGAAGTCCAGTATACAACCAATTGAACTCCTACAGGGCACCTGAAATATGCTTCCAGTGAATCGTGCCCGGCCCGAATGGCCATAATAGACACTAGCTAATTTTTCGTACCGAACCGAAGTTCAGTATACAACCAATTGAACTCCTACAGGGCACCTGAAATATGCTTCCAGTGAATCGTGCCCGGCCCGAATGGCCATAATAAACACAAGCTAATTTTTCGTACCGAACCGAAGTTCAGTATACAACCAATTGAACTCCTACAGGGCACCTGAAATATGCTTCCAGTGAATCGTGCCCGGCCCGAATGGCCATAATAAACACAAGCTAATTTTTCGTACCGAACCGAAGTCCAGTACACAACCAATTAAACACTTGCGAAGCCCGAGTGGCTACAGCAAAATGTGCAAAGATAGACAGAGTAAATCGGCCACTTAACCACCAAGGACTCAAGGTAAAGTCTACGTGTGGTCTGCTCTAAGTGGCTGGTTGGCTTGAGCCAGCGCTGGAACAACAGGAGCTTGAGGAACGGCTGGGGCTGAACTGACGCGGTTGGTACAGCAAGAACCAAGAACAGGTGTTGGGGCACAACGGGGTGGCGGGGCGGACGGGAACTTGAGCCATGTCACAGGAACAAAACACCAGCAAATCCGGCCAGCACTCGCAAAATGCGAGAAGAGAGTGAGCAATAGGATTGCTCGCTCTTTTATTGTGTTCTAGGTGAGCATAGCTCACATTTTAGTGGTTTCCGTGCTTCTCAGTGCCCGTGGAATGTTTTCGGCCGATTTGAATAGTTGACCAAATTCATTTCAAATACCTGAATGCATTTGTGTCCGACACAGAGCTGGAAATTAGACTATGCGTAAAATCTTAATATTGTTTATATATATACCAGGATGGCCGAGTGGTTAAGGCGTTGGACTTAAGTTCCAATGTACGAATGTACGCGTGGGTTCGAACCCCACTCCTGGTACTAACGTTTTTTTTACATCGGACGTCGGATAAAACCCCTATTTTGGTCGGACACAATATTTGGAATTTGGTCTGATATTTTCCAAATTGTCCGATTGGATTGCGCGCGCTCAAATTGGACAGCATTGAACTGTCGGTCTGCTGCCACGTCCATTTTCTCATCCAAGTTTTTCTTAACTGGATTCCTATGAAATATACAAATGTAACTATAGGAATCCAAATTTAGAGTTCCAATTAAGGAGAGTTAACGTAATTAATTAAGGAGAGTTAACGTAATCCATTTCAAATACAAATGTTCCCTGTATGTGTTAGTGTCCCTCAGAGCTGGAAATAACAGGATCCGTAAAATCTTCCAAACGTGTATACTTACCAGGATGGCCGAGTGGTTAAGGCGTTGGACTTAAGTTCCAATGTACAAATGTACGCGTGGGTTCGAACCCCACTCCTGGTACTAACGAGATACCTTTTACTTGGACGGACGTCGGATCAGACCTTTTTTCGTCGGACACAATATTTGGAAATTGGTCTGATATTTTCCAAATTGGTATATATAATAGGACTCCATGCTGTCCAATTAAGAAAAAAATTGGATGATTCAGAGGAACTCCAAAATTGGACGAGGCCGCAGGCCGAGTCCAATTTGGAGCTCCGAGGAATCATCCATATTTTTCTTAATTGGATAAGCACGGAGTCCTGTTATTTATTAATTATATAACATCCATGTTCAAACCCAAACTGTCCAATTTTAGGTGCGAACTGTCTAATTAGAGCGCGCGCGATCCAATTTAAAAGTAATTGGACGATTCCAGAAAAATCGATCTGCCGGCACAAAATGGGATTTCGAGCTGGCTATATAATTATTCAGACTATTGGATCGCGTGCGCTCAAGTTGGACAGTATGGAACTGTTGTCCAGTGGCCTCGTCCAGTTTTGGATTCCTCTGAATTTTCTCATCTAATTTACTTAATCGAGCAGCATGGAGTCCTATAAAATATACAAATGTTGCCTTTTGACTTTTTTATTTTGACGTGTCAAACGGCGTAATTTAAAAAACCTTAGACAAGTAACTCATCAAACAGACAAGTAACTTGATGTAACGATGTAACCAAACAAATTAAAGAGCCCGTGTCAGCCACTCCTTTGTTATTGTTTCCGTTCAATATTAGAAGACGAATTACGTCTAGAAATTTCTTAATAGGCATCTAAAAACAAATTTTCACATTTGATTTGCCAAATTCAATCGAGAACATTGCTCTATATTCTCTAAATCAGCCGATGGAAATGGATGCTTTCTCTGATGGTATGTTGCTATGCTGTCAAAATGGCGGCTGACACAGGCTGTTTGATGTTGGTTTTAAGCTTGCGATTTACACTTGCCTTGCGCTTGTACCCTGCGCTTGTGTTAGAGAGCAACTCTTAGTTTCCAACCACACACTCTCACAGGGACCGGGTTTTGTAATTTCACCTTATGTTACAATTATTTCCAGATCTAATAAACTATGTGAACCCCAAGCCCGTCTGCCTACTATGGCTCTTGTATGGTAATAATTTGGCTGTTTTCGTTTCAGTTGCCAACAAATGGTTCCACGAAAAGGGAAATATGTTCCGTCGCAGATGCAAGAAAAATTCAAACTTATGACACTCCCTCGACTTGCTAGATAAGTAGACCAAATAGACTATATAAGAGGGCCGGGCCAACGAGATCCGAGATCTAACATTATAGAAAAGGTTTAGCGATTTTATATTTCGGTGACAAAAGCATACAGCAGATTGCGTTTGACTGTTTTACCCTAACAGTTCGCAGGTTACGTTTGAACGTTTGAAATTTGCGTTGTGAGACAAAAAGTGAGACGTTTTCAAGGGCAACCGCCATGTTTATTTTTCACTGACCAATCAGAGAGGGCCGAACTCTTTGGTTCGCCATAGAAACGTCTCGTTTCATCCTAGAAACGCAACTTTCAAACGTTCAAACATAACGTGCGAACTGTTCGGGTAAAACGGTCAAACGCAATCGGCTGTAACAGTTTATGTTAGCAAAATGCTTTACATTTTTACTAATGAAAAGCGCGTTTTTCGAAAATTATGACAGGATTCTATTGTTTCGATACTCACAAAAGATTGCTTCTCAAAGTAGATTGGTGAAACCAGTGAAACTTAAACTTTTCAAATGCCCATGATAGTACATGATATATGATAGTATTTCAAAACATTTCTGCATGTCACTAACATCAGATGTACCTGCCAACTCTCCAGGTTTTCCCATAAGTCTCAAGATTTTTTAACAAATCTCCCAGTCTCCAGGTTAAATCATCAAATCTTCCGGATTTTTCAACATATTCTATGATTCATAATAGTCAGACACGAAAAAAATTCAACCGAAGTCCGCGCCATCGGCAAAGTCTCGGAAAGACTTCGGGCGTTTTCGGAAGGGATTCGTAAATGTTTCGGGAAAGACTTATGGAAACGAGCTGGTTCCGACGAATTTTCCAGATTTCAGAACTTCTGGGGTTGATAGGTAGATCAAATATATCTGAAATTTAATTCTAGATCTTTTTCCTGAAAAAAAATCCGCGACAGCCACCCCTTTTCTGCACCCCCCTCTCCAACCCCTCTCCCCTTTCTATCCTGAAGGACCAGAAAGAAAAGAACCCGTCAACTTGTGACAAACAACGTTTAGCAACAGAAAGAATTTCTACACATCCCTCTTCAACCCCTCTCCCCTTTCTATCCTGAAGGACCAGAAAGAAAAGAACCCGTCAACTTGTGACAAACACCGTTTAGCTACAGAAAGAATTTGAAATCTGCTGTCTAGTTTTACAATCAATCTTTCAATACTTTCCAATACCAGGGAAGACACAGCACGTACCTGATATTATTTCAATGCTCGCCGTCGGCCTAAAGAGAGGAGGAAAACTCTGCTCGTAGGGTAGATAAATAGTTGTTGAAAATGAAAAAAATATTGATTTTGCGGGCTTCCTGTGTGCCCACGCACGCGCGTCAAAAATGGCGGGAATATCAGCTAACTCTTAGCCAATCACAAACGTTCCTCGCACAGGCAACATCGCAAAACAATAGGCAATAAAGTAAACATTAGCAAAGGTTGTTTTTAAATCTCTTAATCAATTTAACCTTGTGTTAGACGACATTACAATGCTAAACGTGCTGGTAATATAAGCATTAAATGTTGAGTTATATAAATATATAATATGTATAAATATTTCTAAAATAAAGTTATTACAATCGTTATATACTGTATATAAAGTCGGACGCTTTTGTTTTCTTCTTCGAAATGAGTTGGCACATTTTCAAGACTTATGTTTTCACGTTGAAACTGAGGGTTGGGCAAAGAACACTTTAATTCAGGCTGAAGGGAATTGAACTCACAATAACTAGAGGACAAAAGATAAACCGAATGGGATCAGCTTCTTCATGGCGATATTCACAAGAAGTAATAAAGACAATGTAAAAAGACTTGCCCTGGTTTCTCGGAACTTTAAGTAGCATTTTATTCCACGCGTTCTCTCTCGCATTCTCAGTTTCAATTAACAAACAAAGAAGGAGGGAATCGCAAACCTGTCCATATCCCGAGCTGAATTTCGTCCAGATTACAAAACTGATTCTGTGGCTCATTTGCTCTTAAAAGGTTTACTTACAGTTTACTGCGAATTTCATAGTACTGCGAACTCCGCCCAGTTTACATGGCACATTGACAGGCGTTGACATTGACATTTTATGGTGGAAAATCTCTTAGAAAAGGGAATCCTCGAAGAAAGAAGTGTCAAGTTTTGAAATAAGCTGCGCAACTTGCGGTAAGGCCGTCTTGATTTGGTCGTCTGGTCTTTATGCTAGATGGCTAAGCCGTCCGGGAAGATAAGGTCGTCTATAAGGGGTTCTGTTGAATGCCCTTAATTTCAGACGGCTAAGTCGTCCGACTGCTAAGACGTCTTCCATATTTCTCGAATTTATACTAGACGGCTAAGCCGTCTGAGGTGGCTAAGGTCGTCCAGATGGTTTATCCGTCTTCTAATATAAATACGGCCAGCAACCGTAAAGGTTAACTTTTGATTGAGTTGGCTTTACAAAACTAATGCCTTGTCATGGAGATAGACGCTAATGCATACTTTAATCGAAAAATAAGAAAGTTAATGATAGTGTCAAAACAATGACAAATTATAAACAACCTGCTTTCCATTATAGCGATAATAATTAAACTTTGCATCTATTGTTTTGATAATTGAATATCACTGCAAGTACGTGAAGAAAAAGATGCTTCTAGAACAAAAAAGAAAGTTGCTAAGCGTCCCTTAACGAGGTTTAAATAAGTTTGTTTAGGATACGCTAAATAGGGTAATGTTTGAAACACGTTTTACAGTTTTGAAATGAATACTTTAGTACAATTAACAACACCAAATTGTACAATGATGGTTAACTGTGTTTAAGCACTTTGTTCTTTTCCTATTCAGCGTAGTAATGAATAAAAACTAAAGGAATAATCTTATCTTTATCCTATTAACGTTCGATGACCTGCAGGCTAAAACTGTTAGTAAGATTGTTTACTGTGCGACTACGTCAACCGGGCCATCCCATAAAAGGTTTGTCATTTAATTCAAACCATTTGCAATACGTCTGACGATGATTAATTAAGTGTTTCCAAGTTATTTCTGCTCAGAATTTTCACAATTTGCTAGAGAAAAGCGAATATTTCGATGTCTGATATCTGAAGAAAGTAAAGATCGATCCTTTCTTTCTTTCAATTGACTTAATAAGAATTGTTGCAGACCTGGTTACAGGGAAATGAAACAAAATGACATGTTAGCACTCGTGTACCGCAAATTAACAGATTTATACCACGCCACAGAAAATACAGCCAATCAGAATGCAGGAATGGCATTGTATATATATAGTATCTACTTATAAATGAGATACATATGACACCCCAAAAGTGAAACATATGAATTGCATCTTTGTCATATGATTCAATTCCTGTCATATGTTACCACAGGCTAGCGCTTTTTCTGTCATATATAAAAGGCTTGTTGTCATATACATGTCATATGTTCTCTTGTATTGTCATATATTCCCAAGTCTAGAAGCCTGTTCCTCGAAAATCCTTCCGAACTCTCGATTTTGAAAACGTACGCCTGTCATGTTTTTCTCATATGTCATATGTTTTTAATATACTTTTCACATGTTTGTCATAGGTTTGTCATATGTTTCTGTTCCAGTAGTGATAAGATATATTTTCATGTAATACTGGCGGACATTTTACTCGTTGCGGACTTATTTTTCAAAGCCCCGCAGGGGAGGGGTGAGGAAAAATGCGAGCAACGAGTAAAATGTCCGCCAGGATTCTAGCACGTTGCAACAGTGTTAGCGCGGGACCGTGCCGGACCTAGCCGTGTCAAAATCGGTCTGGTCCGTGCCAAAATCGGTCCCGTGTGAACGCGCGACGGTACCGTACCAGAATTGTACCGGTCTGGATTTGTACCGGTCCCGATTTGTACCGGTCTAGTTTTGTACCGGTCCCGTGTGAACGGGGTCTCAAACTCTACGACTGGACGTATTATAGTGTACACGTTGGTCCCTAGAGCCGGATGAATTTCTTCAAACGGCAATCTTGCCGAAAAAAAGCAACTCTAGAATTCTATGGCATTCTCGTACCCATAGAATTCTAGAGTTTCTTTTTCCTTTTTTTTTTTCGTGTTTTTATTTCAAGGAATGCAGAATTCAAAGCTTCAAATGGATTTCTTTAAAATTTTCCTATGATTCATGCACAAAAAAGCACAATGCGAAATGGCATCAAAAGTGTGCTGTCTTTTGATCGAAAATCCCTGTTTTATTATGTAATGTACGTACGCAAATTTGGTGATGTAAAACTACACAGTGTTTGTAACGTGATTTGCCTCCGCGCATCCTTTTTGTTGGCATGACCACACTTTACTTCGTAACCGAAGTGTGCTCTGTTGCTATAGTCAATCGTGCTGGCAATAAAAACGCGTAAAATGAAACGGCTTTATAAACAATTTGCTTTGGAAACAGGAATTTCAAATCGAGAAAAGCACTCGGCAATATTTGAAACTATCCTGCAACGTGCTTTGCAAACAATGTATTATCAGAGTAGTGTAACTGATTTCAATACATCCTCAGCATTCACGCAGGAAGCGATAGAGCAGAATCAGAGGACGATTCCAGCTGTAAGCGCGTGCACTCTTCTTTATTCAGAAATTCACGAAGCTACCAGAATGCAGCGCGCTCTTTTTTAACAGTTTGTTCGACAATGTCCCACATCTACCGACATGCAGCGCGCGCGTGCGTTATAGCTGGAATCGTCCATTATGCCACAACGCGCGCGTTTCTCGAATTCTGATTGGCTCTCAGCCATAGGCGCATAAAAGTATGTACCATGCAACGCGCCATCATCAGTGCGCGCGCTAAAAGAACCAATGAAAACTGTTTAGATGCGCACGCGTAAAAACGTTCGCTGTTTCTGATTTTATTTTTGCCTATTTGTTGTGGTATAAAACAAATGCCCTCTGATTTCCCGTGGTATTTCCTCTTATATACCACGGAATGACGAAACAAAATGTACTGCGGACCGACTCGGCTACGCCTCGTGAGTATATATATCAAATATATCAATATCAAACATATTGTCCTTTTGATAATAAATGACACATCAAGTTTACGTCATATTACACCTCGACAATTACAGCTATTCTCAGTTACACGCGGTCGCCAGGAACGAAACGCTTGCAAGCGAAAACTCGTTTTTTGTCAAAGTTTCCATTGCAACGCACGTGCTTTCGCCGGCTTGTCGCGCTTTCGCTTGCTAGCTTTTTTCCCGGCGACCGCGTGTAACTGAGAATAGCTGTAAGAAAAATGTCCTCCCTAAAATGGTCAAAAATTTGTGAATTTACGAGGCCAAGCCGAATGGGTCCACAGTGCATTTTAATAGATATTCCGTAGTATGTAAGAGGATCAGTGGACATTTTTTTTATTCTTGCTTTTCACGTGACGTCATCAAAATGTTAACAACTCTCTACGAATATGTACTTTCAATGTTGATTATTACTCTACCGAGGGAGTCTAAATCTAAAATGTTATCAATTCAGTCTGAGAAATGATCTCGGAGATATCGCGGAAGCGATTTGTGTCACGCAACACTGACCAGTCACGTATTTAGATCGTGCCGTATTTTACTCAACTTGTTCAGTGCTATCAATTTTTGCAAGCCAGCATGTCATAATGGTTGATATCCTACCATTCCTATAACATTTATATCGATACAGTCCGTAGAAATAGCCTTTAAGACAACTGGTAATTTGGCCGCCATGTTGGTGTCCTTCTGCATGGACACCAACATGGCGGCTCCATAATTACTGAACAAAATGGCGCTTATTCAGTCGCTCTCACATTTTCCCAAGAAACACATTTTTATGTTCTCTTCACAGTTCTGTAGTGTATGTAGTGTTTAGATGGAAATTTAGGGAGATAATTGTCGTCACGTGACAAGTAAAAAGCACCAATACCACAACAAAAAGGCAAAAATAAAAATAGAACAGCGCGCGCACGACCAAATGATTGTGAAAACCAGCCTTTGCGCGTGTTTTACGCGGTGTCTTTTGGCTCTTTTAGCGCGCGCGCTGATGATGGCGCGTTCCGTGGTTCATTAACTAATGTCCTCTGTTTTTCCGTGGTATGTCCTCTTATATACCACGGAATGACGTAATAAAGTGGTCAAAATGTTGTGGACTCACGAGGCGCAGCCGAGTTGGTCCGCAGTACATTTTGACGTCATTCCGTGGTATATAAGAGGACATACCACGGAAAAACAGAGGACATTTGTTTTATACCACAACAAAAAGGCAAAAATAAATACAAAATCAGTAGCGCGCGCTCGGCCAGTTGTTTTCGTTTGGTCTTTTTAGCGCGCGCGCTGGTGATGGCGCGTTCCGTGGTAAATACTTTTATGTACCAACGGCTGAGAGCCAATCAGAATTCGAGAAACGCGCGCGTTGTGGTATAAGCTTTTATGTACCCATGCAGAGTTCCCACGGGTCATTAAAAACCTGGATAGTCATGGATTTTAGAAGCGTCCTTTCCAGGCAGAGGAAAGTCATTGAATTCGTACAAAAACCTACCAAAGTCATTGAAAATCATAGAAATATTTTCCTGAAGAAAGTATTTGAAACTTAAAGGATATCCTTGATTTTAGTCTTATAATGCATGAAAACCTGCTAAAATTTTCCCATGTTTGCGTTTGTTTCATTGTGAAAGTCATAATTTTTTTTTAACGTCTTTTGAAAGCCTGAAAACGAGGGAACCCTGCCATGGCTGAAAGCCAATCAGAATCCAAGAAACGCGCGCGTTGTGGTATAAAGAAGAGCAGAGTGCCATATTCAACAGTTGCACTCGAACAAAAAATCATGAAACTATCAAGCCATAACCTCGTCGTCCTGTGATGCTGATAATGCTAATTAAATTGAAATAGCATTTCTATATAGCGATCTTTAAAGAGCCTGTGTCAGCCGCCATTTTGACAGCATAGCAACATACCAAGTCGGAGAAAGCATCCATTTCCATCGGCTAATTTAAACCCCGTCCACACTACACCGTTTTCAACCGTTTTCCGAATACGGCTATCGTCCACACTACAACGCCGAAAATGACCACCAAAAACGGCGAAAACAATACGAAAACGATAAGTGGGGACGCAAATCTTTTTGAAAACGGAGCAAAAAGTATCCGTTTTCGTTTGAAACGGTGTAGTGTGGACGGATTCTTAGAAGAGCAATGTTCTCGATTAAATTTGGTAAATCAAATCTGAAACTTTGTTTTTAGATGTTTATTAAGAGATTTTCACACGTTATTCGTCTTCTAATATCGAACGAAAACAATAACAAAGGAGTGGCTGACACGGAAACTTGATTTTGTGTCATATGCATGCGAGGCAAAGGGAGCTAAAAAAGTTGTAAAGGGAATGTTTTCTCAAACATTTCCTTTCATCACCAAAGCATGAATCATCGTGTATACCTTCAATTTAAAATGTCAAAACAATACCCAAGATTCGTAGTATTATTTATATTATTATTGATCAAGTTTTGTGAAAATGTTAACGAAAAGGATTGAACGATTGTTATTCTTTTAGATGCCTATTTTAAATTGTTATTTCACAATTATTATTCAATAATACTGGGTTTTTGAAGTTTCTTAGTATCGCCTGTTAAAAGGCAGACGAATGAAAATGATGAGTTTGTCTCATTGCCTAAGGGTAAATATGACAGGTTTTGGTTTTTACGCGAAAACTTAGGTATACAAAACAGTTGGTTAAAAAAATGGAACTCATTTAAAGAACCTCTATAAATTCGGTGGCCACAAAAGAAAACACTGAGTTTTGTCGCCATCAATTTTGACGATCAAAGTAGAGAAAGCTGGGACTGCAATAACATTTTATGGAAGCAGATCTCTTTTTGGGATTTTCACCAGAATTAAAGATGTCTTGTTGTGAGCAAAATGGAACAATAACGTCCAAGAAAGACTAACTTCTATAATGTCTTTTAATGAGTTTCCTTGAGGCTAGTGGACCAACGCCGTTTTCCCAGTGACCTCAGGGCTTATATGATAAGCTGCAGTTCTGGGGGTACAGATTTTTAAAGATAATCGATATATTTATTAGGATTAAGGTGTAAGAATCATTAACAGTGGCCTTATCTCGAGCCCGATTTAGGAGAGAAAGCGATAAAAAGCTTACACGCCTTGTGTGAAAACGTTTTCGTCATTTTATCAAAGAACTCTTTATGTAATTATGAGCGGTTATTAATAACTCTTTCAAATACTTTTTTGTAAATAAAGCTCTCATTTGCCCGTTTTTCTGCTAAGTTTAAATTCAAGTATTGTCATATCCTCGGCAGATTTTTGCAATTAAGAATTCGCTTTTATCTAAGGACGATGGAAATAGAGTGGCCCTCTGTTAAAATTAATAAAACGCAGCGAAAATATATACTCCTAAATATAAATTAAAACTTGCCTAGCTCTACTCTAAAGCATTTGTCATTTTCTGCGTGAATCGCAAAGTCTGGCTTTTAAATTTCAGCTGTATGTACCTCTTTAGCCTTTTTTCTTTGCTATAATTTCCCATAATATGTTGTTTATTTGGGTTCACGGGCCGATATTTCTGATCTCTGAATACAATTTTCCCACGATATTATGTTTATTTCGGTTTCAAGAGCAACTTAAAACTAATTATAGAACAGCAACTCCAAAATGATACAAATATTATTCTGTTATCCGACTACTGTTTGTTTATTATGGCTAGTCGAATCCAGTCTGAAGTGCAAAAAATAGGTTTCTTTTACAGAATGTTTGAAAGGATATTAACAGATCAACTGTTTGCGATGCAGTTTGAAAGGCGAGTATTGTGTTTTGACTGGAAATCTGTGTTTTTATACTCTCTAGATATAAGAGCAAGTAGAGAAAAGCCGGTACTTAAAGATAGTGTAAAGCTATTGTGTTTTAAAAGTTTCTCAAACATTATTGCTGCATTTCACAAACACCGTGAATTTTGAGTGTATACGGAGATAAAACCTCTCCCAGGGATAACACTGTGCTACTTTAGTTGCCTGAAAAGATGCTTTGTAGGTCTGATGGCGTTATTTCAGGCACAGAGGAAATACCGTTGCCTAAGAAATGAGGAAGCATACTCAGTAAAAACTAGAAAACGAGTGTTTTAGACGCAAACCGTCAATAGAATGGCTTGATATAAAAGCGGAGCTTTATTACTATTGGCGTAATTGTTATTAACTAAAAAGCTTCACTTCACTGAACTAAAAGACAAGCCGCTGTTTTTTTTAATGTTCTCGCAACACAGGGAAATCTTGTTCCTGTTGAGTGTGTTTTGGACGTTTTATAGAAATTGAGCTTTATTACTCTTGGTGCAATTGTTATTAACTAAAACGTTCACTGAAAAAACACTGAACTCAAAGACAAGCCGCTGGGTTTTTTTTAATGTTCTCGCATCACAGGGAAATCTTTTCCCTGGTGAGTGTGTTTTAAACGAGAATCTCAATGGCTTTATAGAAACTGAGCTTTATTACTTTTGGCGCAATATTGTTATTAACTAAAAAGCTGCACTGAAAAAACAATAACTAAAAGACAAGTCGCCGTTTTTTAAATGTTCTCACAACACAGGAAAATCTTGTTCGTGCTGAGTGTTACTCAATTTAAAGCAAATAGCAGAGTTATTTGAGTTTCTGGTGCTACATTGTGTGCGAGTGAAGTAAACTTCAACAGCGTGTCTTGGTTTTGAATCGTACATAAGAGGATTCTTTGAGCGCGCTGAAGTTTGACAGCCATTTTGTTAAGTCGATTCATTTTGTTGTTTTAGTTCATGCTGTTAGCCTTATATCCCGCTGCTATACGAAACAAAAAGCTAACTTGACTTGAAAACTTAACCCAGGTGCTATTTTAGCGAGAACTAATCTAGTAAAAAGCTCCCGAAACTATAAAGTTTCGGGCGACAAAGATGGCCTCCGTAAATCCCTCTTCGAGACTTAGAAGTTAATTCGCCGAAATGTTCAATTTCAAAAGAACCTTTCCGTACTTTACATTCTTGCATTCATTTATAACTTAAGGCCTTAATGAATCCTCTGTTAATGAAGGATTTGTGAATAGGGATTAAGGTTTCAGAATTACACTGTTTTTATGTTCTCTTTCAACAAGTTGTTAGCGATCTTACGCGTCCTTGGTAATCCGGAACAGTAAATATCAGCTGGGAACTACTAAATCGAGTTATAGCGTCCTAGAGACCTTAATTGGTTAATAAACCTCATAAGATTTGTGTTTATTTCTTTTTCAAAAGCAAAACAAAAAGGTTTTCTTTGGGAAAACTTCAGAGAAAACTTTACTAAAGAATAGGAAGAGTTTTAAAAGGGCTCCGAACAAGTACAGAGCTGCTTCGCTGCTGCATAAAGTGAGTTATGTCTTACCAAATGACTGCTTTTGGCATTCTTTGTTACGTGTCTTTATTTCATTCACAGAACACCTCTAAACAAAAGGTTAAAATGTGAGTAATTTAAAAGGTCAATCTACGATGTTTTCTTTTCTTTTTCTAGCGCTAAAGCGCGGCATTTCGCTTGTAAATAATTCAAAATAGCTGACGCTTATAAAAACTCGCGAATTGACTTGAGTTGAAAATTTACAAGTTTATTTCATATTGTATTCATGTTCAGACAATTGAAAAGGATTTCCATGCATAAGAGAGCACTTAAATCTAATTTTTGTACAGATTTCGCACGTGGAGTTCGTATTGAAGAGTCAATAACTTCATTAAAAAGGCTAAAAAAGCCGACGAGATTTAGAAGAAACTAGAGCTGGCTATTAAAAAACATTTAACTGCTTTTTCACGCAATTAAAGACAATACACAGACAATATTTCACACACTAAGTGTGAAGCCTTTCGAAATCATAATAGTCTAATAAATTAACACGCTAGACCTATAAAATGTAGACAAACTTTATATGTACAAATGCCACTTTCGAGGTTACTGATATGCAATATTTAAATCCGCTTTGAGCATATATAATTATCTTACATATTTACATCTCATTTTCGGAAAGTCAACATAATCAAATTGATATTTTATAAAAAGTTTCTAAATTTTATGAGTACCGCTTCCAGAAAGAATTTCTAGTCTTTGAGCAACTGAAAATCCATTGACAACGGCATCGGTTCGATTTCTTTTCCTGAAAACAGAACCAGCTCCGCTTGAGTCCCCTCGAAGCGTGTCCGACAATGACTTGATGTAATTACAAGCAATACGGAGAATTTCTAGTTTTGTAACACGTCGCTTGCTTTGTGGAACCGGGATGCATTTTTTCAAGCTGTCGAGTGCTCTGTTCAATGATCGCATTCGACGGCGCTCCCGGTCGTTGGCGCGCAAGCGGCGAATTCGTTTCATAGGCTCGCCCTTGACACGTGGAGACGGAATCCCATTGTTGGAATCCTCCTCAGCGCTCCACGTGCCTGTAGGGGACTCTATCTCAGGGTCATCATTTTCGCAGGGACTCGACTCGAACGCAAATCCTTCCTCGAATTCTGTAGATCTATCGTCTTGCGTATGTCTACTCAAACCCAAGCAGTTCTCCTCCATGCTGTTTTGCATGCAGGACAAGTTAGGGATGTTCTCGTCAAACCGGCCAGTAGAAATAGCTGAGCTATAAAATCCTGCAGCGTTTTGTGCCATAACTCCGGCCAACTCAGAAACTCTTTCATGAACTCTTGAATTCCCTCTATCATCTTCGTAGCCCAAACTTGAAGTGATCTCTCTACAGAAAGTCTCCTCGAATGAAAAATTCGGGTCCACATAAAGTCCCCTCCCGTCAGGCCCGTAGAAGCCTTCCATTTTCAACCTGCAAAATAAGTTAATTTACTCAGTTAAACAATACGGCCACTCGGCAGTGGATCCACGAAATAATGGAAATTGGTTTTAAAATTGTGACAGGTTTTACACGGTTTTGCCAATTTAAACACCATTTTGAGCGACCTTTGCTGAGGGTGGCAACGGCTGTTGAATCAGTTTGTAAATATAACTAGCGAGGCGCGTTTGTCACAAGTTAACTAATTTTCCCGGGAAAATTAACTCAATCAGCATCATAAACAACGTGAAATTGCGTTAATGTATATTAAAGTTAAACCTGTTAAATTATAGTTTATCGTTTGCGGCTAATTGTTGTTACTTAAAGAAATATTGCGAGTAATCAGATTCAGCAGACTTACCAGACGGGCTCTGAGCTCGAAGCAAGCGTAGTTTAAAGTTTGCAGTTTGGGTCAGAAATGAGCAAGATATGGAAACCTCACTTTATATAATGATCACGTGCAAAACAACAAAACTGTAGGAAACAATGGGTAGCGCTTACCCTTGATAACACATAATGAAAGACTTCGTAGCTCCAAATGCGAAGCCCATCGCATGAATAATTAACCAAATCTTCATTAATGAGGATTTGTTTTGTAAATTTGTGCGAAAGGGTAATAGCTCGAAATAGCTACAGGGCTGGGTGAACAATTTAGAAGCAATAAACTTCAATAAAGTTCGCAACAGGGAAATTTTTTTGCCAATTAAAATCACCCGGAGGGGAGAAAACATCGGGGAAATAAAATGATGATTTCGTGCGATGTTTCAAAAGCATAACGCTAAAGTTACATTTTAATTCCCTAAAGCAAACACTTTTAGAACACACTTTCTCTTTATCTCACAATCTGATAACAACAATGTACAAAAGTCGTTTTATCAGAACAGTTGCACATAAAATGCCTCAATTTATGTTTCCCAAATGCCCAGAGTCATGTTCAACAATTTGACTCCGTTATTGGCGTCGAAACTGAAGACTATGATATCAAACCGCCTCGATGCCTTTAGATATCGCGAGCTCGTCTTGAAGACCACGATGTTTGACTATTGTCAGTGACTTTTCGTTTTGATACGCGCATGCGCATTAATAAAGGCCGAAAAAGAAGCAATGTGTGAGAGAAAAACGACTTTCGAAAGATACGATAGCAAATCTATGCTAGAAATAAAACGCTTTCTGTATCACAGCGTTATTGTCAATTTGTAGATAACCCGTGTTACGCTTTCAGGTACAATACAACAAGCTAATTAGCATTTCGGCAAGTCACACAGTGGTCGCGCCAAAACTAAAGCGAGCGCGCGTTTTTCTTGCGCCGTGCTGAATCACGCAGCACGCGTATTTGAAGCCTTATCCGCAGGGAGTGTTAAATGCTTTACGATGATTTTGAAACCATTTCCGAGCAAGTCTTCGCCGGAATCAATCTACTAGTCTAACAGGGCAACAAAACCTAGAGCTCATTATAATAACAAAACTCGACGAAATCAGAAAGTCTGTTTACCCACTAAAGTTTCAACATGGCACTCGGGAATTCAGCCACTACCCGAGATTAAGCCCTAGAATTTCATTCAAACTCATAAAAACACCAAGAAATTCTATTCCCCAGCCTGCGTGGCATCTCAAAGATGGGGAACTTTCTAGAGGTGACGATTTGGATCGACGCGAGGCGGTTGCCTTCGGTTGAGGGAATTTTCCTCGCCACTCGTCTCAAGCTTTGGGATTTCGTTCACAACATGTTTGATAAAAGGAGTCCATTGTTCATGTTTAACAAAAGATGCATGTCTAGAGCTAGTAGTTGTAATAATTGATATTTTGATATGTGTAGACCGTTGGAGGGTGTTTTATAAGGGAATACAATGTGTAAACGACAGGGCGGGAGATGGCGATTGTTGGTCCACGTTTTCCCCATCTGATGGTGTAACCTACTAAAAGATTCATGCCCACAATGTGGTGCGGGGATTGCCTCGGGAGCCATAACAATAAAGATCAATTAATAAAGGGCTCTGGCTCATCTGGCATTTCTTAGGTAACAATTCTCATAATGGGGAGAATTTACAATCGCGCGCCACGTGCGGGATCTAAACTACGGCGTATGGCTTTCTCTCCTCCATTCACATGCTGGTAGGGTAGATGTTTAGCTAGGGCTTTAGCCAGATTTTCATTCTCAGCGCTATGAAGGTAAATAATCGAGTACGGATATCAGAAAAGGCGTAAAAAACGTCGCAAATAAGACCTCAAAACAATAGGGAACACGCCAGCAACTCTTCACTTGAAACTATGTCAATACACCCCTATGTAGAAGCAAGAATCCTCAACCATTCCAGTAATCCAATATGATAATTCACAGCTTAGAAAATGATTTAAGGATCTATTTGAGGAAATAAGCTTACAAATATTCAGTGTTTAACTTTAAAAAGGCATTAGGCTGGAATGCGGTGACCTACAAGGTACATGCGATTCAGGGATTTTGGATGTGGGTGTGGGGGGCTTTGGGTTAAGTTTTGGGGACGAAGGAAATATTCCTTGAGCAGGGGGAAAACAAGTCGTGTTGCACTAAACCCTTGAAGGCGTGCGTTAAATCCTGACAAGAGGCTCGCATTATTATGTAAATTACCCCAGCTCTAACTCTATAATCACTTTCGAAATTCCGTAAACGGAGATTAAGAGATATGTGTGATTTTTGGTGGCTTTTTGGGGCTAAATCTGTAGAAGAAATCCTTGTTAACTTGTTTGAATGACTTTCAGAAAGGACGTGCGCTGTAGTTTAGCCAAAACAGTGAAGCACCGGGAACTGTTCAATTACTCTTTACAAACTGCTAGTGTTCCTATTTATGAGTTTGTTTAAAAGCTCCATGCTAGTGAATGGCAAACACGCGCGACATACAAAAAAAATATTGCAGATTAAGAAAAAAAAATTCTTAAGAAAATTCGTTGTGCTGAGACTTGAAATATCGCACGGAATTCCCCATTGACTTTTGACTTTCCCACAACAGAGAAATACCTGAATGCTAAGTTAGAAAAAAAGGGTGGGAAAACTTGAATAGGAAATGTTTTTTGTCTTAACATGCCTCTGTGGGAATTAATTAAGAGCTCTTGAAAATAGCTATTAATGAATGGAGTTTTAGGGATTTAGTCTTTGGGAAAGGAAAGGTACAATAGGGTTGGTTTGTTTTAGATACTTTCTAGCGACGTCACAAGGAAGGAGGCTGCTCAACACGTTTGTTTTTTCTCGACGCTCAAGTCATCCAGACAGACAACCAATTGAAAAGAAATAAGCGAAACAAAACGAGACTTCTGCGTGAGAACCCAACGACTGCAGGTTTGCCCAGCACGTGTGAATCTTAAAAATAGCCCGCCTTCTATGTTACCTCTACTATAAACAAAATGCTGGCCAATACAAGAAAAGAGCGCGAAGCTTTCCAAAACGGCTCAAAATCTAGGTCTGTGTACGTTGTTTTTTTGTTTTTGTTGAATTCCTCGTAATATATATTAGGATGCTACAATAGGAGAGCTCTACTCATAGAAGAATAGAGACATTTCTATCAAGGGCGTTTAAAATATGCAAAGCGCTACATCTGGTACAGGCCAGGAGCTGTTTCAACTTAAATTGCCAATTGCTCCAAAATGGCTTCCGTGGGATATATTAGATGTGAGCTCATTATGAGTCAAAGATGTGTGTTTACTTAAGGGAGGACTAATTCTGCAACCTGGGCATTTTCTAAGAAAATGTGACTGGGACTTCAATAAGGCCTTATCTGTAGCCCCTCCCCTCGGATTTCGAGTTTATCTCAGTATCTGAGAGACTTTGTTAAAGTACGGCTTTTTTGTTGTGTTTCTCAAGTTGAGCTACAAAACTCGCGGAACAAAAAGAAACTGCCTTGCCGTCGCTAAGCAACGAGCAATGTCAATTTGGCCCAAAACCGGGGGTTGTTATTAACAATTTTTGTTACAGTTAAAATGAATTTGGAATGAAAGCATTTTAAAGGCAGGCTTATGGGAATATTATGTAAAACTCTTGAGGACACAGAGCAGTTTAAGCACCAGAGATATTTGATATCCAAAAAGACAAAACAATCTGCATTTCAGTCCTCTACTTTGTCTGAGATTTACTTGTCAGAAATCAGATAAGTCAGAAAGAGTTGAGTCTGAGTGAGTAAAGACAATTGGGTATTTCGGACAAACAATAATAGGCGAAAAACCATATGGGTTCCATATGTTTTCTCAAATTAAATTTAGGTTTTCTCCTTTTGAAAATCACGGAATTAAGTCACAGTTTAATTAAAGTCCAGTTATATAAACAGCGTTTGAAAATAACAAGCCATTTTTCCGATTTGTAAGTTTTCACAAAGCTGCATTACATGTAAGCCATTTCCTTCTGCAAATTTTCAACATAGCAAAGCACGGGCGTCAGTGTCTTGCGCTGAATAAAATGAAATCATCCATTGTAGCATTCTTCATTTGTTTACGCTGCTTATTAAGAAATCATTAGCAATTGACTAAAATTAATGAAGGATGTTCAAGACTTCCGTGATAATTGAATCCGCTTTTCTCGATTTTATAGCAATTGATGTCTGTATACACAGTTTATCTTTTGAATATAATTAAAAAATCGTACCTTGTTTGTTACCACGAAGGTGATTTTGTGGTGTGTAAAACACTTTTCATGATGTAATTAGACTTCGAGAAGACAAGGGAGTTACTAAAGGGTTATTTCCAAGATGGAATGTTTTTCCCAATGCGCCACAAACGGCTTGTTTTCGTTGGTATTTTGCAATGGGATGATAAAATAAAATGAGTCGTCATTGTCTGATGACAGATATTTGAAACAGGGGGGGATAATTTTTCTCGGATTTCTTTTTTCTTGCACTGAGGTGTTCATGGAAATGACATCGACCCAGTCAATTGAGTGAATTTTTTTACACGTCAACCATACAGGCAAACCTTTTAGGAGTTACTCTTCAAGTAACTATTATTCAATTATTTATAGACCAAGAAAAACGGTCGTGGAAACAAACTAAAAATCTCAAAAGCTGGCACAACGTAAGATTCTAGCCTTAAGTTTTGGAAATAGCCCTGACTGAAAAAAAAACAGCTCGTCATCTGGAAGCGCGAGCAAGACTTCAATAATTTGGAACAAAAGAGAAATGCCTTCCCACTCCCTATCTGTAGCAGGAATTATCCCTTATTTCACTCATCGGAACTGAAGGTAAAACATGGGCAATGAGGAATAAATATTAAAAACAGCTATGTATACCAAGTTAATTTTTCGCGTGTTTGCCCGCCTTATCTTTAGAACACAAAAAGTCATACAAAGTGAAAACAAAGGAGAATATTAGACGAGTGCATCAATATTACAATTGTGCTTTGAATACGTTTTCTGCTGTTTACGTTTATTCAATTCCGATAATTTCAAAAGTATTCTGCCAAAGTGGAAACTTTTTTCTTAACAAACGATTTTTTTCTAAACGTGTGGTGTGGTCAACGGGCATAGGCGTCGGGCTCTGCGGATGTTTGGACAGCTCAATTTGTCAGTAACAATGGCCCTATCAAATAGATAGACACCGCAAATTCCTTGTGCAGCTTGATTTTAGTTTGTGGCAAAATAACGGAACTAAACGTCTGTGATATGACCCGGAGAAACTCAAACTAAAAGAACAACATCTGGGCACATGGATTTTTGATGCAGCGGATCATTGCATTGGCAACCACTTGTGTGGCAAATCGATGACAAACTTTGTGCGTCGGGTCACGTTAGTTGAAGTTGTCGTTTCCAGCCGTACCACCTGAACTTTGAAAGTGTTAATTACAGAATAACGAAAGGACTTGTTATTTCTTAGATGTGAAGTTACCGAGAATAGAAAAATTAATACCAAGCTAATTTGTTTTCTATCTAGTTATGATGACAATACGTCGATCTGGAAGGTTTCTCCAAATATCGTTTGCAATGAGGGGCGGCACTGCGAAAAGTTAAAGTCACAGGAATACACGTACAATGTAGGCCCTAGAAACATATATTTCAGTTGAATAGTGTTTATTGTGGTAGCATTAAGCCTATCTCATACACGACTAAATCCACTGAAAAACTCGCGGCACTTCGTAACAATTGAATGGATGCCTCGGGGTGAAACAGAGAACTAAATTTGAATGTTAGAGTTCAGGTTTCCTCTAATGTATTGTTGCGTTTCATAAACTTCCTCGAAAACACTTGGTATAAGAGGATAGTATACAATTTAAAGAGCAAAACAAGCAAATGCATTCAAAAACAAGCACGCAATTACTTGTTCATACATTTTTCTGGGGTACCACTCACTCGACAAATTTGTTTAATATACCTGAATATTCTTCTTTCCTGATGGCTTGTTTTCTCGAAAAGCCTTCTCAGAAACATTTCTGCTCTTTGGTTCTTCATTTATGGCGCGCGCCAAGTGGACTTAGAACTCGTGTTCTTTCTTTTCGGAGTCAGCGAAATTTTGCATAAAAGCACAGGCGGTCATTGCAACAAAACTGCGCTTTTACTTAATCAAACGCCTTAACAAACTCCCAGTGAAATTTTACTGCTCTTTTGTTTAGAGAACAGCGATAGAAGAAAGAAATATTGTCAGTGAGCCGGTGGGACTGCTAAATGACTAACCGTGAGTGTAGTTCTCTGCGGGACCGCCGTTTCTCTCGCAGCATGCAAACTGCAAAGACAATATGAGACGCGGTTTTACTGAATGCCTGCACAAGTGTCGTTCGTAAAATGAGCGTCATTTTCTGTTTATACGCCTTATTAAGCTATTGAGTATGATTTGAAGGGATTTGGAAACTTTTTAATAAATTTAATTCTATTTAGAAAACATTGTTTATACGAATTAATCTCAATTGAAAGGCGCTGCGAGAGCTTTATCGCCATGTGCAAGTCGTAAATGGAAATAAAACTTTCAAAACGAGCATTGTAATGTACCATGCATTCCGACGCTTAATTACTAAATAAAAACAAGAAAAAAAAAACAAGGAGAAAGAAAAAAAGTCTTCGAAACTTTAAACATTGGCGTTTCTAAAGTTCAACTCCCAGCTCCTTGCCAATGAGGCTCCAAAATATTTTGTTCACTTTGCGGAATATGATTATGGATCCTGTGATTAGAATAATGTACCATGCATTCCGACGCTTAATTACTAAATAAAAACAAGAAGAAGAAAAACAAGGAGAAAGAAAAAAAGTCTTCGAAACTTTTTCGAAAATTGGCGTTTCTAAAGTTCAACTCCCAGCTCCTTGCCAACGAGGCTCCAAAATATTTTGTTCACTTTGCGGAATATGATTATGGATCTTGTGATTAGAATATGTTTGAGATCGATAGCTTAAAGATTTCACTTTAGTGAAATTTTACTATAAATCATTGTTTCTTTCATAAAAATACCTTTGCAATCATGAGCAGCGATGTTGTCTTTTTATGGGCTGACGTGACATTTTGTGATTTTTGTGTCAAATTTCATTTTTGGTTTGCCAAATTCAATCGAGAAAATTGCTCTATATTCTCTAAATCAGCTGAGATAGAAATGAATGCTCTCCGCTTGGTATGTTGCTAAGCTGTCAAAATGGCGGATGACACAGGCTTTTAAATGGAGGCATTATGCGGCCCTGAAAAAAAAGTCTGATATAGGTAATCAAACTTGGGAACTCCACCGTAAATTGTTCTTACCAAATCTATTCTAAACCAATAAACTAATTGCTTCCTCCGTTTTATCTGCATATAAACTAAAAACATAAACAAACTTAAAAAACAATAATAAGATCATTTGACATTTTCCAGTATGGTAGACAGTTTATAAAACTTAGAGTGCGAACGATACGTTTGACGTGTGGGGACCATTTTATTGCACGCCGACAGTTCTAGAAGCACACTGCAATTAAAGAGACACCTGAGTCGACGAAGCCACTTCTGGATCGCCAATCAAAATGATCCTTTTAGATTGGGTTATAAAATCTATCCTTTTGTACACGCCGACACTGTTCAAACTCAGAGTGGTTCTCTCTGACCACAACTCTGACACTTCTATCAAAATAGTCAATGTCACTTTAAGGTGAAGTGCTGGGAACGGGTTATTTTTGTTCTTATAAACAGACACTTAAGCTTATCGGAAGGGGATAACAGGTTTTCTCATCTTTTTATAAGTTAAGATAAAACGGCTCACGTTTTCTCACGGATTTACGTCGGCAAAATGAGAGCTTTCACTTAATCACCTTTTTGTTCGCAAGGGAAAAATTACAAAACTACGCCCTATAAAATTGGAAACGTATTTTTCTTCATTCAGTTTCACGCTTGCCTGCACAATTATAACACAACTTGTTTACGAGGGGTTTGGGATCTATTAATTTTCCAAAGCCTTCGTTGTCGAAATATACGCGTCTATCCCGGTTGTTTTCCAGCTTTTCTTCTGTTTAGAGGGTAGAACTTTCGGTTCTTGTACATTGATTGAGGAGTATGGACTATTGAGGGTTGGGCTTGGACTATAAATCCTTCAACCATCAACATGCTCATTCTACTTTTCTTTTGTTCTTCTAAAGCTGTGTTCACACTTGGTGAGTGAGAATGAACACTAACTATACACACATCGGCATAAGTCTGACCTAGACGGAACGCTAGCACAGCCTATTATTTACCCGTGCAGTTCGGCAAACATGGACAGCACGGGTAATAGACTGTGCTAGCGTTCCGTCTAGGCCAGACTTCGACTTCGAAAGCACTTCGATTTTCGAAGTCGCCTCTGCAGTTGTTTGCCAATGAAGTTTACTGAGGCAAACACCGGCTATGCCATGCTGATGAGTCCTAACAAGGACGAAACAGCTGTACATGGTTGCCGAACTGCACGGGTAATAGACTAGCGTTCCGTCTAGGCCAGACTTATACCGATGTGTGTATAGTTAGTGTTCATTCTCACTCTTGGTGCCCTGGCACTAGAGCCTTGGCACGGGCGCAGAATTGTACTGTGTGTAAACCTACACACTTGGTGCCTAAGTACGGGGACTAATGTGAACGCGCGCCAGTTTTTCGAGTGCCAAAGCCACTGAATTGAGCAGCACTGGTGACCGAGTACAAGGTCTGGTCCTTGTACACCTATTTCAATTAACGTTGCTCTGCAAAACGTAAAACCATGAACCATGCTTCATAAGTCGTAATGGTAATTCCTGCCTAAAACGAAGCGGTTCACGCCAGATTGTGTCTCAAAGTAGTAAACAAAGTGCCATTGGGTGGTTTTAGCTTAGTTTGGTTTGCCAAACTCGAGGAAAATACGAGAAATAGCGTCTTCATAAGAGCGGATTTCACATGACCGTCGTGTTTGCAATTAGTTTGCTTTCTCATTGGCTGCTTATTTCTATCAACCAATCAAATTGCGAACTAATTACAAGCAAGGAATTGGTTCGGCTCCTGATTGGCTGGGCTGGAAACCATTCAGCAGTAAGTTGTAATTACTCTTGTTTCTGATTGGCTAGTGATTGCTCAATTGCAATTGCTTTCACGACAGTCATGTGAAATCCGCTCTATGATGCATGGTTCATGGTTTTACGTTTTGCAGAGCAACGTTAATTGAAATAGGTGTATACTCGGGTATCGAAAAACTGGTGTGTTCACATCAGTGCCCATACTCGGGCACCGTGCCCGGGTGCCAAGTGTGAACGCAACCTAAGCGCAAGCATGTTTAGCGACGTTCAATTCTCAAATCAGTTGAAAGCGAGAATAACCATTGAACATGATTCAAACCGGTGAAGTATTTGCAGAACCGCGTACAAGTAAAGCCCGGTTCACACTAGCGACATAACGACATAAGGACGTTATGTTGCAACGATAAATGCACGGGAAAATAATTGAAACAATCAATATTTTCCATGGAACAGCATTAGATTACTTTACCAAAGCAGTCATGTTATTTTTTGTGGACTTCAACGTTTTGAAACCACTAAACTTTGTTCGCATGATATTCTTCTTTGTCGTTATGTCACAAGTGTGCACCAGGCTTAAAACTGAAGCTGGATCCAATAAAGGACCTATCAACCAGTGGATATGTAAAAAAGAATACAATTGAATGGTTGATTAACAGCTTATAATTTTCATTTACGATATTTCGGTCAGTCAGTACCGATCTTCTTCAGGTAATGGTGTTCAACTTGGTGTTCACTTGGAGGCGTAGGGACTGGGAATGAGCACTAGGACACGGCGCGCAATGAGTTGTGCGCCCTGATAAAGGATCCGTCTCACCTTTACCCAAAATGCACTGCTTTGCTGCCTTTTTCGATATCAGAAACTCGACAAAGTGTTCAGGTTAGAGCATATAACTGTACAAGCTCAAGAAAACCCGTAATAATAGAATTCCTTAAGTCAGAGTTCCTGATACAATAGTCTATGAATCCAAATGTGAGCAAAAACAAAGCAATGCATTATGGGTACCCTAAAAAAACGGAAAAGCGTTTGGGTACTACTGTTGATTCAACACGATTCAACTTTAATTCCCGAAGATAGGTTTGTCACTGAGTGATTTAGAAAACAATAAACATTAACATCACATGGCTGAACATACATTTGAACATTGCATTTTTCGAGTTTCGTCGGCCGGTTCATGAAGAAATTGTTGAATAAATTCAAAAATGTTGAATTAGATTTTGAACAAATGTTGAACAAAATTATTCAAATCTCAACGCACCTAACACCAGTAAAAAAATTATGTCGACTTTGTTCCTCAAAGACACAAGTTTCATATCGAGACAGGCTTGTTCAGGGAATGACGTAATACTCGTAATATTCTGCAAAGGCGTGACTCTTTTTTTTATTTTCGAAAACACGGAACTTGTTTTTACGCTACATGCACATGCAAGAACTTTGTCTCCCTTCAGTTGTTTTAGAGAAAGGCAAATTTGAGTACCATTGTGAATCGACGTAAGTTATTGAATGGTTGAATCAACCAAAAACGGATGCATGATGAACTTCTCAGCTAAGGTCACGAAAATATTCTGTATGATAATCAAACATTGCAAATAGAATGCGGCAGGCAGAGTTGAAAGTTGATGAAACAAGATTAGTGGTTCAAAATGGGTGACATCCGTCCTGGGTATTTTAGGCGCTCTACTCGAAACTCGCAGCGACGAGCGCGGAAATCTTTCGGCGACGATTTAGACTTGGATGATATTCATTATGAACAGGCTTCGTCTTCCGATAATCAAAGAAAACTTGTGGAGATTATTGAGGATGGGAGTGCAGCTCAGGTTCGAGAGTTCTTCGCTGCGAATCCAAGTTTCGAATTTCGAAGTCATGATCGCAACGCTACTCGATTACTCCTTAGAACAGCCATCGAATTCGACAAGGAATACGTTCTCGAAGAGCTCATCAAACATGGCGCCCGAGTTGGAGGAGCTTTATTTACAGCAGTTGGACGCGGAGCGAAGGGTTGTGTTGTGAAAATTCTAGAAAACTGTTGTAAAGGAGATTTAGGGCCAGAGGATATCAAAAAAGGGGGCTTCGTGAGCCCGCTTATTATGGCTGTTTTGTATGAAGAATATGAAGTGATTGAGTTGCTTATTTCTAAGGGGTATCAGGTGAAATTACCAGAGCGAGATGCCGGCGATGACGAGGATGTTGTGTACACAGATCTAGGGGATATAGGTATGCACAGCTTGCAATTCTTGTCACTATTTATACCACTATATATTTTCAGGAAACAAATTTCAGGTACGGGTACGATAAGGTCTGTCGGTACTATCGTCAGGGCGTCATGTTAGCTTGTTATTGCAAAATATTTTTATACAATCTTTACAGAAGAGTGACAAATGTTATTGCTGTAAATAGTTGTCACACTCGAATCTTGCAGTGAATCATTTTAAAACGCGTTCGCGCTTCACAATAAAATAATGAATTATTGATGCGATACTCCTGATCGAGCCTACATGATTGGACAGGATTGTCATAACAAAATTTATCCCTTCTTTATATTTTAATTGCATAATTTCCATTTCCGTTCTGACGAGGACTGTGTTATACTGTCCCAGAATGAATTTAGAACCCAGTTGTTTTGTTTCTCGTTTTTTTGTGTGTACTATAAGTGGTAGGTTTAATCTTGATTTTTTATGCATAAACCTGAACTTAAAGTGCTACTAATGCTTTTTGAGAGACTTTTTGAGCAAAATCCTCTAATCAAGTAGTGAACTTCTGTGAAAAAAAATTTCGATTCGGTTAAATCCTGAATTTTTTACGAATCATTTCATATTGGAATTTTCCCGCCATCTTTGAAACACTTACCAGTCTCCCTCACGGATCGTCTTCGCGCGGCCAAGATCAAAGCAATGCCCAAATAAGGACGCTCAAGGTTCAAGTCGTCTTCTCAGTTTACAGCATATTCTTGGCAAGAATTCCCTAGTTTTATCGTTCTTTTGCGATGTTGGTATTAGTGGAATGTAGGCCATTTATTGATATGTATTTCTTTGTTGCTTAAATTATTGATCTTTAAAGTTTTTAACGTCAGAACATTGAATGCGAGTCGAGATTTTAGATTTCAGTGACAACGGTTGCCGCCATTACCGTTTGTCACGTATTATTTCCGTCGAATAAAATAGCCTCTATCTGTCTTCTATGAGGGTCCTTTATGGTGTGAAATAGCTAATATTAAATTTCAATGTCATACCCCGTTATTTATAATAGTGGGATGATAAAGGACCCACGTCTAGAACAGCAAAGCCATTTTGAAAATGGTCTTCTTGAGCGGTGCTACCGGAAAGAAACACAGAAAATGTCGGGTATTTTAGCGACTACTGCGAAGAAATTTTGTGCAAACCCGAGGTTGTACTCACAATAAACTGTTCTCCCTTTAAAAACTCATTAAAAAGAATAAAAGATTCCTCCGCTTGTTGTGACAGATAGCGCGCGCACTCACGCGCACCGGTTATCTTGTAATGAGCCTGCGATCTCGAAAGAAACAAATGCAGTCAGCGGAGTTAAGTGTTTCAAAGATGGCGGGAAATTTGCAACATGAAATGATTCCTAAAAAATCAGGATTTAACCGAATCGAAATTTTTTTTCATAGAAGCTCATTACTTGATTAGAGGATTTTGCTCAAAAAGTCTCTCGAAAAGCATTAGTAGCACTTTAACGAATAATGTATACGGTAATGTAGGTAGGCACGTTTCGCATCTGAAAAAATGTCTGTATAAATGTTTGAACGCTACGAGTTGATATTGCGAGTTGATTCAGTTTTAATTCGTTCACTACCCCTTTAACAATAGGAACTGTAAAATAGGTTAGGTTTGCACAGGATCAGTTTCACCAGACACCTGTTTTCGCCTTCTCATATACTTGCAAAACTTTCCAGGAACAAAATTTCTCCAGGGTGGTGTGAAAAGGGTCCACACTCGTAGAGAACAAACAAAAATAAACAAACAAGGATAACAGAAAACAAGCGAACAAACAGGCGGACGGAAAAGGCTCGCCGTCGCTAAAACATTTTTGGCTCTTTTTTTACAGCTGAAATCGTTGTATCGTGACCCGCGTTTTCAAAACATCGATTTGTTTTTTACTGTTCCGCCAGTCAAATCTTATGAGCCAATTAGATTCTTGCCCTTTCGCCTAGTGCAGTCCGCCTGGCTTTCCGTCGCGACGTTGTCTGTTTTTTTTTTCAGAGGGAAGCCAGTTGATTGCACTAGGCGAAACAGGGCAAGAGTTTCATTGGCTCAGATAGTTTGGGAACAGCAAAGTCAAAAATGAAAACAAGTTTTTGAAAACGTGGGTCGCGATGCAATATCTGGAATCGTTTCTCTGCTTGTTTCCAGATCCGGAAGACACCATTCGTTATCAGTACAGAGGTTCAAAAGAGAAAGACATTCTTCTGCGTGTGTATAGTTTCAAGGCCCTGGCTAGTCCGCTCTATATATCGTACTCCTACATACACAACAAACTGAACGTCCATCCATTGTTCCATGTGTTTCGCATGAACGAAACACTATTACAACAAGCAAGGTAAGAGAGTTGAGACGTGTCTGAGAGCTGAGACATGTCTGAGAGTTGAGACGTGTGTGAGATTTGAGACGTCTCTGAGAGCTGAGACATGTGTCTGAGAGCTGAGACGTGTCTGAGAGTTGAGACGTGTCTGCGAGTTGAGACATGTGTGTCTGAGAGTTGAGACTTGTGTCTGAAAATCGAGACGTGTCTGATAGTTTAGACGTGTGTTGAGAGTTGAGACATGTGTTTGAGAGTTAAGACGTGCCTTAGAGTTGAGAAATGTGTCTGAGAGTTGAGAAATGTGTCTTTCGATCTGACTGCCTCTCTGTCTGCTATTTAACTTTTTTGGCCGTTCTGTCTGAATATGACTATTGCTGTCTATTCCTGTTGTATGTGTCATCAAAAAGAACAGTCGAAAGGGTGCGAAAACTAAACGCAAGGTCCTTCACTTAGCCAATCAGAAACGAAACAATTCAACAACTACCCTTTAGTCGTAACCCATGAAAGCTATAGCTACATATAGCTACCCATGAGTATATTGTTTTTCGCATTATGCGTTTGTCTTCGCATTCTCATGGCGAACGTCTGGAAAAAGCGAGTTTGATTTACTTCCGGCAGCCACCGGAAATTCACTCTAATCCTGATTCTTGTGTGTGTGCGCTATATTTTATGCCTGTCTTTCTGTCACAGCCCTTCTATCTGTCTGTCTGTAACTCCGTTTGTCTGTTTTACAGCCCTTCTGTCTGTCCTTCTGTCCGTCTGTCTGTTCGTCCGTCTTTTTGTCTGTCCATTTGTACAGCTTATCACTAAATACAACAATATACCCATTTCCTTTAATAGACGCGACCCCGAATTCAAGACGGAGTACCACGAACTCTCCCAGGCCTGCGAGCAATTCACAGTGGACCTTCTAGACCAATGCCGCACATTGAGAGAACTAAAGATCTTGACTGATGTCCAGCAAGAGATAGACGATTCTTACAAAAGATCGGAGAGAAAACATATACATGTTTTTAGGTCAGACGCGGAAGAGCTGTCGGTCCTAAACCTTGCCATTAAAAACAATAATGACCAGGTAGATATCTTTTAACATCGGGAACTTCTTTACAAACCAGACATGATTGCATGATTCCTTGAACATCCCTAAAGTGATCACAGTGCATAATTAAAGACTGGTTCTCATTGGAACGTAAGCACATGCGCAGAACGCAAGCACATGCGCAGGACGCAAGCGCAGGACGCAAGCGCAGAACGCAAGCGCAGAACGCAAGCGCAGAACGCAAGCGCAGAACGCAAGCGCAGAACGCAAGCGCAGAACTCGTCTGCTCGCAGGGGAGGATCTGGGGATATCCATTTGAGGGCCGTCGCTGATTGGTTGATTTTGAGCATGCACTGAAAGGTCTTTCTCTCAGCGGCTCTGTATTAAATCTCGCGCATTCGTCAGTGGCTGTCACCAGAGCCTCCCCCGCGAGGTTAGTTACGAGCCGGGGAGCTCTGGATTCGAGAATGGCTTTGGACATAATTGTTCATCCTAATAAAAGTTCGTTTTCCCCAGGTTGTCGCTCACCCGTACAGCCAACTCCGTCTGAACATGGTTCTCTACCGTAACATATACAAGCTCTTTCCTACCGAACCTGCATGGCGGGATCGCGGAGACATGAGTCGACTCGTTTTCTCCATTCGCCACATCCTCCTCCTTCCGTTCTTCACTTTCGTCCACATCATCGCACCGGGTAGTCGTATGTCCAGGCTTCTGAGTAGCCCAGTTGTCAAGTTCATGAGCCACACGGCTTCATTCTACGTGTTTGTGATGTTGCTGATATTGTCCAGTTTTCAGGATCTCTATGATAATAATGTTACAAGCCCGGCTGTTGTAGGTAAGAAAGATGGGCCCGTTCCCTTTTTAGTCTCCGGCGCAGCTCGTTCTTAAGACCGGGCTCTTAAACTAGGACACATGTAATGTAGCGCGCAGCATTGTAGCCGAACACATGTTCCCTTCATGTTTCCAAATTTAGCCACGCGAGAAACATTGTTGCACGCGACAAATTTTGCAGCCGGGACACACGCGAGACACCCGAGACACGTGTAATGTTTCCTGTTTATCCACTCGGGGAAACATGTAGGACACAAATGTTGCGCGCTACATGTGTCTTAGTTTAACCGTAGCTTTAGTTTCGATCACGCAACGCTTCGAGGACCGAGTACACTACGAGCTGGCTTCTTAGTGTCGACAGCACCAACGGTGTACTGCATGCCTGAGAATTACACATACCGCGCCCGCATGAAACCTACGACCGAAAGATCGGGTTTGACACAATGGACCTACATTTAAAGTGCCACTATTATCAAGTTTGAAAATTATTTACTTTATGCATTGTTTGAAAGAGCTGAGGCTCAGAAGAAATATGCTTCTTTCCGTTTTCAAAAATCTTTTTTGGTTCCGAAGATATTAGAGTTTGAAATTTGGCCGCCATTGCTCCAAAGTGTGACTTGATGACGTCACACTCTCAACAAACAAAGTGGTGAATTATTTGATGGTCTATATTTTTGTTGGATTTGCATCAAATCCTATCAAATTTGCCACGGTTATTGAACTCACTCTTTCTGATAATTTTGTTTACCTTAATTGATTGCCATGGCAACAGCCTTTGTTCCAGACCACCCCTATCCAAAATTCTAGATGAGGCTATATCTTTGGAAGAAATCAATTGTAACCTACATTGCCATGCCCACTTATCTTATTTAGTAGTAGCTCGCTTTTAGTAACAAGCAAATTGGTTAATTCTGAAATCTGGGCGGGAAAAACCAGGAAATCCTAAAATCGTCTGGGGAGCCTGGGAACCAGGGGGTTGCCATGGCAACCCTGATTGATGAGTCACACCACTCTGTTCAAGTCAAGTATTCATTCTGCCAAGTTTGAGCACTCTGACTTCAAGAGGTATAGAGATATACCTCTTTTTGGTATTTAGGCATTGATCAAGTTGAGAGTGTGACGTCATCACCCATGCTAATTTGCATATCGTTCTTACCTTAATAACTTCTGAACGAAAAGAGCTATCAAAAAACGGAAAACAGCATTGTTCTAGTTTTGTAAAGCTGCCTAACATATGGAGAATTGGCAAAGATTGGGGACTCTAATTTTTGATAATAGTGGCACTTTAAAAAGTGCCAAATGGGTTGCTCTTAACACCCGAAATGTTCATTCCTGTCTAGCCGTTTGTCGTCTTCTTGGAATTTTTATGGGTCTCCTGTGGTGTATAAGCTATTTCGAAATAGATGTGATGTCACCCGAGAGGGAGCTCTCTGGTGACGTCACATCTCGTACCCAATCACCTGAAGCACGTCGAGAATGCCAGATACTAGGCTGGAAACCATTTTTGTTTTCATTGTTTCTTTTCACAGAGTGGATTATTGTCGTGTGGGTAATAGGCATACTTTTCCAGGAAATACGGGAGATATTTCTAGAAGGCATGGACCGATATGTCAAGCAATGGTGGAACGTAACTGCTATGATCATGGCCATATTATTTGTATTGTCCTTCATTCTTCGTCTGCTGGCTTACGGTAAGATTTATACAGGAATTCCGTCACCTGTCATTTTATCCCCAGAAGAATACTTAGTCAACTGGAGCATTTATACCCATCGTTAAATTTGCAAGGTTATACGTGGTTCTAACAATAGTTTTGTTGAGTAGTTGGGTAAATAATTACATGGAATTGACAAAAAAAGAATAAAGGATGTCTCATTTCTCTCAAAGTTTTCAACGAGTGGGTATATATCAAAGCAATAATGAACCGACAGTTTACCAAAACTGGCCGCGACCATTCTTTAACGAATCCTGAATGTCTGAGTTGAGGGGGCTCGTACTGCCATCATGATGATCGTAGGAACATTGAATAGGAGTGTTTAAATTTAAATCCTCAGCTTAAAAATAAAATCGTCTACTCCTGTGCATATGGCTAGACCTAGTGGTAAATGTAACTAAAAATGTTGGAGACCGACTCCCCAGACTTGCAGCTCGTAAGTTGAATTGCGCTGGGTCTCAACCGCGCCACTGGCGGCCAAGCGGTCTTAAGCAAAGACGCTGGTGGTCACTGCCAGAGGGTTTAGATTGCAGTAAAGCCTACTCCGGGTAGGCCTACTCCTGGTAGAACTTTTTTCTATATTGCATGTTGCGATCTTGGCGATCTTAGGCAATCTAGTGCGATCTTAGGGCCCGGGGTAGGCCTTGGTTAAAACAACGCGCAATCTTGGGCGGTCTTAGGCGATCTTAGAACCCTTAGTAGGCCTGTAGTAAGGACGAGACAGAACCTTCGGTTGATTGTCTCATCCGACAGGCTGCTGTAGATGGAGGCTCCTGTCCATGTGCTCCTGGGGTAATCAGAGTTGCTCGCTACCTGGACAATGGAAAAAGTACTGAATTAACTCATCAGTTGTTTGTGGATTGCAGGGATCACTGGTCGATGGGCAGTCTTAGATCCCCTTGGCGAGATGAGTACCACTTCGTGGTACAAGATCACATTGATCGCCAACAGTTTCTTCTCCATTGCCATGGTGCTCAGTTTTATACGCCTTTCTGGTGTCTTCCAGGTAGGGGGCAGATAGGCGCCTTACTTTGTAGAAACAATTAAAGGGTCTTGTCAACGCGAGGTACCTCCAAGTGGTCGAAACCTGACTGCTAGACAAGGAGAAGTTGGAGGACCTAACGTGCTGCATTAGAGACCTTACTCAGCGACAACGGCAACGAGGACGAAGACGTTTCACTGAACTTCGTCTTCTCGTTTGTTCGTATTTTTCAATATATTACAACAGTTTGCAATTCACCGTTGCATTTCAACTTTGATAGCAGGAAATTGACACCCAACTGCAATCATGTCAAACAAAATTTTGACAAAATCGGTAGCAGCACTCACGTTCTCGTCAGACCGTAAAACAAAGCAGTTTCACGTCCTAGTTCTGAAGAAAACGGTTGAAATGCATTTGATTTTATACATTTGCACGTGCGCGTTTTGTACTTTGTAATCAAGTACATTGTTCTCTGCCGTTGTCGTCCTCGTTGCCGTTGTCGCAGCGCAAGGTCTCTATTGTTGCCATGCAGCTTACAATCGCGAGGGCAGTTGTGCAGTATATATGCCTCCAAGTGACACATAAAAATGGATGTTAGTTCAAACTTTGAAAACTGTTCATCCAACAAGATTTCAAAGCTCATTATTGCAATCCGTTTCCATCCGCTCTGTTATAGGTCCATGGAGCCTACAATCATGATCGCTTTGTAGTTAAATGGCTATTTAGCAAACCTAGACTAGTATTTCGACTATCCATCAGTTATTTGAATGTTTTTTACATCACCAAAAATGTGTTAAAATCGTGAACTTAAAAGTTCGTTTTCCATTTGATCTACTCTTGGTAGGTGAATGCCCTCCTTGGCCCCCTTCAGCTGTCCCTCTACCGCCTCATTATTGACGTCCTCAAGTTCCTCGTCTTCTTCTTCCTCATCTTTATGGCGTTTGGGTTCAGTCTCAGACGCCTGTATTCACATTACATCACTACACAGAAATACCTGGCAAGGAATAAAACCACAGCGTCATCTAAGAATGGGACATCTGCGGACACGAACCATAAATTTACCGAGTAAGCTGATAAAGTCTTCTTTTGGGTAATCCCGGGAGTATCCCGGCTAAGAAGGGGGATTGTTTTGGAAGTTTGGAAATCAGGTACCATATCGACCTCAATCTATGCCGCTAACGTATCTTTTAGGGTTTAAAATCTTTTAGGGGAAACCTTGAGCTGCAATAAAATTTGAGGGAGATTGGTATCGTTTAAGGCGCTAACACAGAGAGAGAGAGTGTGTAGTACTTGCTGACAAATGAAGCGAGCCTTTAGTTTCCAATTGATTCTGGCCAACCGGAAACAAAAGGCTCGCCTCGGACTAAATTGATAAATGCTGAATTAGGCACTCAACTCCATGTTGTCTTCTCAGCAATTCTAATAACCTAACTAATAACATTTCATTCCAGCGTCGGTTCCGGCCTGTACAGTCTCTTTTGGTCCGTGTTTGGCCTGACAGATCTTTCGAGCTTCAACACGAAGGATACGAATTTCGCCATCACGAAACAGACAGGAGAAGTTTTGTTCGGGTTATTCCAAGTGTTGGCGGTAATTGTGGCTGTGAATATGTTGATTGCCATGATGACGCGCTCCTTCGACAACATTGCTGTAAGTCATTATATACATGTTGGACAAATGGCCCCAAGAAATACTGAAATATTGATTTTTTTTGGACATCTTTTTTTTCTCTCTTTCTTGTTTTGGTGATATCATTTGCAATTTTAGTTAGCTATGTCCAACAAATCTGATAAAATAGAAAGAGTATCAAACTTTGGAATTCAGGCTTCACATAATGAGATAATGATAGTGATTACTGATGTCTGACTGCCGAAGTTCAGTTGGTAGTTGGAGCAAAGAACAAAAACAAGCTTGACCAAATGCACTCCAAATCTTTGCAAGTAGGCAAAGGTGTACTTTCAACAACGTCAAGCTCTTTGGAAGCATAGAAGCATAGACGTTTTGGATTGTATAAAGAATTACAATCAGTAATGCACGAATACAAGAATAAAAATAAAAAGTACATTCCAGTACTCTACTGTTTTACATGTTTGCCGTGCGTGAGTGTGACTTCCCAAAGTGGATTTTTGCTCCTCTTTTAAAGGCGGGAAGCGATGGCGATGTGCGCAGGTGGTGTGGGAGGTCATTCACCATATCATTGTCCCGCTACAACGATCGTTTCATGAAATTGGTGCGCGGCTTTGGTATGGCCAAAGGCAGCTTGTTTTCTGAGCACAAAAGTTCACTGAAAAATAATTGGTGTTCAACTTGTTTCATACGAGCATATTAATTCTTTCCTGTCATGAAATACAGGAAGATGCAGACATCCAATGGAAGGTATCCCGTACTCGATTATGGATGAATTGGGTGCAGAAAGGGAGCGGGTGTTTGCCACCACCATTTAACCTCATCCCAAACCCGTGGCTTATCTCCAGAGGTGTGAAGCAGTTTTGTAAGTGGCTAGGTTCCTGTGGTTGTAGAAAGGTAGGGCGAAACATGTTCAAAGCTTGTTAGTGCAGAAGTTCATAGGTTTCTTTTACATTAAATTGCAGGGCGGGGGAAGGTGACACTGGCTCCCCAAAAATGTTGATTTTGGGGGATGGGGTTCTAGTCTAAATTAGAATTAGTCTAAAATTTAGATTCCTTTCCGGCCCTCTCGATGCCTAATATTTCTCTCTAATATTTCCTCAGGGAGCACGCTCTTAAACCCCCCTACAATAATAAAAAGTACAAAAGAAACGTCTCTCTCCAATTGTCACCCAACATGATTTTGCTTCCACCGTTCATTCAGTTGATCAAAAAGGGTATTAAGCACACGGAATGAAGTAATACGATTACTGTCATTTCAAGCAAAGAACTGCACACTCAATTCTTCTTATATTGTTTGTTGCAGAAATCGCGTGATAGTGCGTATAAGGAAAGCCACGTGAATAGTCACGTGAACGAGGTGAGTTATTACTTCGTAGTATTAGACGTCGAGTTGATTACGTTTCCAAAAAGCCCTTTGTGGCTTTTGGAACCGACGAGAAAAAGAATTGCGGTTGCGTTCTAGGGAGCCAAATTCGAAAAGCAAACTGAAATCGTTACCGTAAGCGCCCTAATTTTGCTGTTTTTTTATCGGATCTTGTTCAATTTTGGAGCGAGTAATACCGATCCATCTGTGGACTACAATTGCGTCATGTCAAATGATCTTTACAGTCCGGCTATCACCAACCAAGGCCACCAAAACAAATCTTTAATAATTTTTTTACAGGCTTGCTTATCTTCATTACTTTACATTATTTTGGGTGCATTTTACTGTAGAAAATGTTTCAAAACGTATTCTTAATCATATTTACGGATTTCAAGCAAAAAATCGTGCGTTTTTCAATGAAAATGGGAAAATTTGTAAAACATCTGTTGTTCGAATGCTCGATCGTGATTGGCTAATTTGTAAGAGAATTTGTTTTGGTGGCCTTAGTTGGAGTGGTGGCACTCTAACTGCTGTTTGCTTGACAATGAAGTAATATTGTTATCAATAACTTTCGTGGTGATTGTATCATAGTCAGAAAAGGTAACAACAGGGCTCGATCTTAACTTTTGAAGATAGTAAATGGCCAAGATTCACTAGCCATAATGTATTTTCTACTAGCCACACATGCATTGAATAAAAATAAACTTTCAAATGTTACCATTATTATTTAGTGACAGTAGGGAACAGTCTCAGAATTCTTACAGATGATATTATGCGCCGATTGCTGTAGAATGACCTCCTGTTTTCTTCCATTTTATTTAGATGAAAACGTCGTGGAAAACATTTTGAAAGTTCCTTGCCAAAAATCCAGTAGCCAAGATGGCTATTAAAGAGCCAAAATCCACTAGCCGAAACGAAAATTCTACTAGTATTTGGCTAGTTGACCACTGTTAAGATCGAGCCCTGACGAGTAACACTCGCGCCCATAGGAATGACACACTTCTTAGCTCACAACGCCATTGCTGTTTTAGGGCATAGCGCTAGAGAGCATGTCCAAGAAAAAGCTGGGTCGCACTCAACGGGAGGTGGAATCACGTGAACTTATCAAGAGAATTTTGAGGCGATATCTTCACATGAAGAAGTACGAAGAGTGGAAAGAAGAAGGAGAGCTATTGAGAGACGTCAAGGGAACACAGGATGAAATACTTAGTGAGATAAGAAGGGATTCATTGGATACTTATTTCTGAGTCAATGGGAAAGAGAAGGAATTTGATTGACAGGTGAATTCGTTGTTTCGTAATGCAGTTATACTTATATTGAAGATATATAAAGAATTCTCGCGCGGTTGCAAAAAGCATGATTTGTTTTCGTTTGAATCACTTCTTTCGAATCTATTATTCACGCTCCTACTGATTCATTCATATTTCTGTAAGGGGCCATAACTGCAAGAAGATGCAAGATACATCTCAAACAAAAAAGATAATTGATTTATCATTAACAATTGTCATCGAATAAACACTGTTGTTGGCTATTCTTGTATACTACCAACGTTGGTGCCCTGTAAGAATGCAAGTGGACGAGACACTTTTCGATTGACTGTGAAAATCTTTTCATTTCGAAAACCGTACTGAAAAGGAACTGGGGTCCGAAGACACCAATAATGGAGGCTACGTGACCCGTTGTTTATGACGGAGACAGACGAAAACTGACAGACACGTTGAAGTTTGAATGCGTTGATTTTCCCTTAAACACGTACAATGGTTTTGTGATCAGCATGACTCCCAGTAGGCAAAATTTATATTTATTTATTATGCAAAAGCTATTTCCAAATAAAAACTATAACTGCACATGGTGAACGACAACTATTTTTATTTACTAATATACCTCAACAAAACAGCACAAGATATTCATCTTGTGAATAATTAATATGCCCCTGAAAACAATAGAGCGGGTTTCAGCCAATCAGTGGACGAAGTAAGTACACTCAGCCAATCAGAAGCGAAACCCATTCAACAACTAACCAACGTTTAACGTTTAGTCGTGACCCAAGAAAACAAGAGTCTGTGTTTGGACTTTTTCTGCGCAATCTGATTGGCTGACTAAACAAAGACATTTAACAAATGTCCTCTGATTTACCGTGGTATGTCCTCTTATATACCACGGAATGACGTAATAAAGTGGTCAAAATGTTGTGGACAGTAGTGCATTTTGACCACTTTATTACGTCATTCCGTGGTATATAAGAGGACATACCACGGAAAATCAGAGGACATTTGTTTTATACCACAACAAAGGCAAAAATAAATACAAAAACAGCGCGCGCGCGCGCTCGGCCAAACAGTGTTTTCGTTGGTTCTTTTTAGCGCGCGCGCTGGTGATGGCGCGTTCCGTGGTATGGCTGAGAGCAAATCAGAATTCGAGAAACGCGCGCGTTGTGGTATAAAAGACCTTGACCAATAGGAACACGGTTCCAAGACTGATTTATTTTCGACAGTCATGTGACACCAACTCTAAGCACCATAGCCAAGCGCATTATTAGTTTACATATTTTTAAAGAGCCTGTGTTAGCGGACATTTTGACAGCATAGCAACATACCAAGCAGGAGAAAACATCCATTTCCATCGGCTGATTTAGAGAATATAGAGCAATGTTCTCGATTGAATTTGGTAAATCAAATCTGAAACTTTGTTTTTAGTTGTTTATTAAGAGATTTCCACACTTATTCGTCTTCTAATATTGAACAAAAACAATAACAAAGGAGTGGCTGGCACGGGCTCTTTAAATGTCTCCTGCCATTTCTCTGTTCAAGGAAATATTTCGGGAAAGTGGGAGGACTTTCCGTTAGAAATTTGAGGTCAGAACTAATTTCCCCCTAATCCCTCGAAAATCTCATGAACATGCTAAAAAAATTGAAGTGTAGCGAGTTTTACGAAAGGATTTTTTTTCATGAAATGGTTCCTGCCCATTTTTCTATAACTTTATTCTGGTGATCCAACATTCATGTCAGGAGTTGCTATATCAACGCACTCTACTTTCATTATTTAATGGTAACCTCCAGACTGACGATTCTCCTACTGTGATCGCAGCTGCTTCTACGGCATTTCCATTTTCCTGGACACCATTTTTTCTGGACACCCGAAGGGTCAGCAGATTGCCCCCCTTTCTATACCTCTTATACTTTGTACTTGTTCTTCACTGAAGAGAACGTCTTTGCATTGATCGACGTTTGCAGGTTCTGTGACTCGCCAAGCTTTGCAAATACGTCTTCAAGATCTGTTTTAGGGGAAAGGGAATACAAATTCAGTGCATTTCATAGAGCTGAGTTCTTGTTAGAAAGGATAACATCCATGATTTGTTCACTGAACTCACGTTTTTACGTTCTTTTTGACCGAGTTCAGACGCAAAAACGTGTACTGAAAACTGTTCGGAAAAAAATCCGAGCCCCAGCAGGAATCGAACCTGCGACCCTTCTTATGTCGGTATTCAAGTTTCCCAAAGAGCGGTGAAATAAGAAGGGAGTATTACGTCCTTCAGGCACTCCTTTTCTTTCTTTGTATAATACTGTTTGCCGTTTCTTTCCTTGACAAGTCTGACCTCTATTCTAGCACTCTACCTTGTATATCTTGTCGTCCAAGAAACATGATGGACATGTCAAACCGCTGTGCTTGGCATACATAACGCAAGATCTCGAACGCTAAATGATCCTCACCTAAAAATACAGGAATGTTGCGTCAATTTCCCTGTCAGGGGATGGTACACTAGGGCCTGATCACTCGCAACAAATAGAGTACTCAAGGGTGACGTCATAAATTTGAGAAATCTTGAATTTCCGATTTTAGTCTACGAATAATGAAAGACAAAGTGGAAAGAGAATCGGATGCAAAAAATGAGGCAAATCGGTTGAAACGCGACCAAGATATGGCCACCTGAATACATAATTTTCTTTAACAAATCACTGTATTTTGTACTGCGTTCAAAACTTTATGAACGCAACCAAAAATACAGTGATTTCTTAAAGAAAATTATGTATTCAGGGGGAAATTTCTCGGTCGCGTTTCAACCGATTTGCCTCAATTTTCAGTGTGTAGCATTCATTTATTATGCTCTTTCCAAATCCAAGGACAAATATTGCTAAATCGAAAATTTGTTTTTTTTGGGGACGTCATCACTTGACTACTCTATTGTGCACTGGATAACACGAGAATTTCGTTCTTCCTAGATTTTCCCATCATGCACCGCGGGCTACAACAGACAGTTGTGATGGTGCAACCTTGTCTGAAATAGAGCAGATTTCGTATGACTGTGAAAAGTACCGCCACAAAGCTGTTCCGCGCCGCGACCGTGACCGTACCGCGACTAAGCGATTTCATTGGCGATTTCATACCATCTACAGCAGGCCAGGTTCGGTACCGCCACCGCGACAGTACCGCGTCGTAACGCGGCACTTTTCACAGTCATACGAAATCTGCTCTAGGTGTGTCCCCCTTCGTGACCGAGTGTGAATCAGAGCGATGTGAAACGTGCGTATTACCATTTGGAATGAGGTGATGCAAGATGGCGCCCACTACATTCCTGAACATGTCAGCGTCAAGCTTGTTAGAAAGGACTGCAATACAACAAATACAATGTTAGAATACAAATCAAATCAAATCAACTTCATTTACTCATGAAGCTATTATCAGTTGGAAGTTATACACAGAGTCGCGCCGTGCGGGACCAAAACACACAGAGCGAGCCTCAGAGTCCAGAGATTGTAAGAAAATCAAAGCGCCGCAATGGTGAACTCGTGGATAGTGAGCCATCAACTATATTCTATATTGTACTCTTTTTGCAGTCAATGCACAAAGTTAGAACTGATTGATAATCAGTGATGTACACATTATCTTGAATTAAATACTTTGAAGATTTGGTAGCCATTTGGCTAGGAATCCTGCGCGCAAAACAAACTCAGTGGAGAGCCGGCTCACGGGCTACCGCTTACCTTTAGGAAGCAACTTGGGGTCAACTTGTCTTAGTATTTCGGCATAGCTTGACGGGTCATTGCGCTTGACCGTATTCCACGCTTGGAAGAAGTCGTACGGCGTCGCCTAAGAATCAAAGGTACAACTACGATAGTAAAGAAGTAAATCATCCGACATCCCATGTCGCGCGTCGTTTACTGTACTGTAAAACAGCCCTCATGATTGTAAGCTGCGCGGCAGCAATTTGCGCCATCTAATGCAGCCCGTAAGTCCTCCAACCTCTCCTTGTCTAGCGGTCGTGTATTTCGACCGCTTGGAGTTCGCTCACGATGAGGAGAGTGGCACTTATGTAGAAGACTAACTTAAAAGACTTATTGATTGGTAGATGGACTCAACTAAAGAAAAATGTCCTGCATGACAGACCCAAGGACTCGAAAGACAGAGGCAGAATGTTGTAGCGCTAATGCCTACCTTATTTAGTACAATCTTCTTCTGTTTCGAGCCCTTTGCGGTAGGCCCATTAGGTTTCTGAGTCTGGTCTTTCGAGTTCTTTGCCTTTCCCTGTGGAGAAGCTGTTTGGGTGGTTGGTTTCTTTGCACTGGAGCTAGATTGCTTCTTTGTTGGTGTTGCTTCTTCCTCGGAGTCATCCTAGCGACAACAGTGAAACCAAAATAAAACACATAGAATTAATACCACTATTTCTAGTAGCAACAAAATTGACCGTTTTCACGATGTTGCGAGAACAATACCCTTGAGCTGTTCTGACTCGTTCTGACGCAGACGTCTTTTGTTATTCAAAACAGACAAGCATTGTTCTCATCCCATTTATGCTGCGTGCGCAACATCGTGAAAACTGTCTATTGACAAAGTCCCAAAAAGTGTTAGGAGATTACTAGACTTAATTCAAAGTCCCGTGCAGATTTTTAAAGGTAGAATTTTCCCACCGGTTGTTGAGTAAAATAATAATCGTCAGCATCAGCAATGGCAAAATAATAACAACAACAACAGCTGCAACAACAACAACAAGGACAGCAACAACAGTAACAACAACAGTCACAGCAACAACAAGTCACAACAGCTTCAAAGCAACAACAACAGCAGCAACAACAGTCACAACAGCAACGGCAACAACAACAGTCACAACAACTGCAACAGCAGCAGCAACAACAGCAACAGTCACAACAGCAACTGCAACAGCAGCAGCAACAATAACAGCAACAGTCACAACAGCTGCAGCAGGAGCAACAACAACAACAGTCACAACAGCAACAACAACAGTCACAACAGCAGTAACAACAGTAAGTTATAACATCAGTAACAACTATAACTTCATATCAAGGAGACAACATAGACGTTTTTCAAAACTGGCAATATTTGCTTGGAAAAGAGGGTGGTAGGAAAAACGAACATATCCATAGCTCAGGGAATCCTCATCTCGTGAAGAAGACTGGATCACTTTTGAATTTCTAGCGTTTTCTATTAGTTAAAGGGGCACTCGCACGCTAAATGTTTGTACAACCTGTAAATACATTTACGTTTACTGGAAATAACCAAAATAACAGTCCAGGTTTGTTAAATGACCTTTTAACTGTTAAATCAATGCAAATCTATAGTGTTTTTATCTATTATCGAGAGGATGGAATTGGATTGCGATTTCAGTTATTTGCTTGTCAGACAAGCGTGCGCGTTCCCCATTAAGGTGGGAGATGCCATGTACCTCCTCATCGTTGACCTCGTTAATGACCACCCTTCGCCGCCGTAACCCGCTCGGCTCCTCGCGTTTAACAGGTGGCTGCTTCTCATCTTTATTCGCCGATTTACCGGCCGCCTTGGAATGAGCTGTCTTTTTAGGCTCCGCTGCGCTTGGTGGTTGAGCTTTCTGTGCCTCTCGACGTTCCTAACGAAATGCAAGGGTTATTTACCTCAAACCGTATCGTAGAACAACGTTAAGTCTTATCGGGTGCTTTGCGTATTGATAGCTACACCCCTGGCACGCAGCTGCGTACTAAACTTTTTACAAAAAATATTTCTTTGTTAAAATGTTTATTGAGATGTTGTTTCATTTTGCCCAGTGTCACGATACCACGAACTCTGTTTAGCTGTTTACAATGGACTTTTAAGGACCTTTCAAGGACGGAAAATTTCGAATAATTTAATGACCTTTCATAATGAAAAATACGGGTTTTCGTGCACAATAAGAGCAACATGGGTATCCTATAATTCAACATTTTACAAGAAACAAACCCAACATCTCGTAAATATTTATTCAGGAAAATATTTCCATGACTTTCAAGACTTTCAAGGCCTGGAAAAGGACATTTCTAAAATCCACGACTTTCCAGGTTTTCAAGGACTCGTGGGAACCCAGTGTTACAGCCCGAATCGTTCTTTGGCGCTGGGAATTTGATTTGACTTTTTTTGTTCGGTTTCGCCAGTCAAACCCTCTAAGCCAATCAGGTCCTTGCCCTATTTCGCCTAGTGCAGTCGACTGGCTTTTCATCGCGACAGGCTGCCCAAGACTTTGAAGGTTTTCTAGGAGCCAATAACAAAGGAGTGGCTGACTGAGTACTTCAACTAGGCTTACCTTCCTGCAAAGTTCTAATACGGTGTCCAGTTCTTTTTTCCCCGCTGCATTTTTAGGGTCGATTTTTATCAGGTTCAGTAGGTCTTTTGCTGCCTCACTGTACCTAGCCAGCGCCTAGAAGGCAGGAAGAGATTCAGTTCAGCAATCTTGAATGAGCGTTGTCACCATTTTAGCACACTTTTGGTGATGTAAAAACATCCAAATAACTGATGGATAGCCAAAATACTAGTCTAGGTTTGTTAAATAGCACTTTAACTACAAAGCGATCATGATTGAAGGCTTCACGAACCTATTACAGAGTGGATGGAAACGGATGAAATCTTGTTGGGATGAACAGTTTTCTAAGTTTGAAGTTACATCAATATTTGTATGAAAATCTGTTGTCTTGCTGATAAAACTTGTCTACATTGCTTATTAGGCTAATATCAAGTGATGTGAGTGATTTGGGGATGAGTAGATACAAATTTAGAGCTAAAAAAAAAAAAGAATTAATCTCATACTGTAGGTGAACCCTTATTGCCTTGCAATTAGCAAGTTCTAAAGTAGGCTAACTACCCGTATTTGTAAACCTGAGTTACAATTCTGAGATGGTACTTGATCCCACGACCCTCCAGTTACCATTCGGATGCTCTACTGAGCTACTGAGAACTTTGTGGTGAGCAGGTCGTGGGTAAGTTAAATCATTCAGCATCCTTAAGATACCATAGTTACCTTTCTCGCTAGAGCTCTTCTGTACAACGCTTTCACGTTGTCTGACTGAAGATCGAGGGCTGACGTAGCGTCCTTTTCTGCCAAGTCATTCTATGGAATAATAGCAAGAAACATTGACATTGGTGAAGTTGTAAGCAAGGTGTTGCCTTTACGCCGTTCAATGAACAAGAAACATTGACAATGGTGAAGTTGTGAGCAAGTTGTTGCCTTTGCGCCGTTCAATGAGCAAGAAACATTGACATTGGTGAAGTTGTAAGCAAGGTGGTGCCTTTACGCCGTTCAATGAGCAAGAAACATTGACAATGGTGAAGTTGTGAGCAAGGTGATGCCTTTTCACCGTTCAATGAGCAAGAAACATCGACAATGGTGAAGTTGTGAGCAAGGTGATGCCTTTTCACCGTTCAATGAGCAAGAAACATTGACAATGGTGAAGTTGTGAGCAAGGTGATGCCTTTTCACCGTTCAATGAACAAGAAACATTGACAATGGTGAAGTTGTGAGCAAGGTGTTGCCTTTGCGCCGTTCAATGAGCAAGAAACATTGACATTGGTGAAGTTGTGAGCAAGGTGGTGCATTTACGCCGTTTAATGAGCAAGAAACATTGACATTGGTGAAGTTGTGAGCAAGGTGTTGCCTTTACGCCGTTCAATGAACAAGAAACATTGACAATGGTGAAGTTGTGAGCAAGGTGTTGCCTTTGCGCCGTTCAATGAGCAAGAAACATTGACATTGGTGAAGTTGTAAGCAAGGTGGTGCATTTACGCCGTTCAATGAGCAACAAACATTGACATCGGTGAAGTTGTAAGCAAGGTGGTGCCTTTACGCCGTTCAATGAGCAACAAACATTGACATTGGTGAAGTTGTAAGCAAGGTGTTGCCTTTGCGCCGTTCAATGAGCAAGGAACATTGACAATGGTGAAGTTGTGAGCAAGGTGGAGCCTTAATGCCGTTCAACGAGCAAGAAACATTGACATTGGTGAAGTTGTAAGCAAGGTGTTGCCTTTACGCCATTCATTCAGCAAGAAACATTGACATTGGAGAAGTTGTGAGCAAGGTGTCGCCTTTGCGCCGTTACATGTGCAGTCATGTTGAGGATGTCCACAGTAGAAAGAGAAAAGTATTTGCTGTGCGCGCTTTTATTCACCGCGCCTTGTTTGGGTGTCGAGTTTTCACTCACTTTACTCCTAAAAATCTCTAAAACTTTTAATTATACATCCTAAGTTCACTGCGTGCAATAGTGTAGAAATGGTTCCCCAGTCACTTAGAATTGTTTTCCGGCCGTTAGAAATATAAACACTCCAGTTAGTGTGCCTTTTCGTAGCCGAGGGAATACCAAATATTAAACTAATTTCGTGGTCTTCAACTTCTGAAAATCTTGACGTCCTCTTGGATGTGCTCAAAGCTATATTGTCCAATGTACAGTTTTTGCGTAATTGCCATTAACGAACTCAGTTTCGTATCGCTAGGTAGCGGAACTCTCGTGATCAATTTTATACAATGGGGTGCGCGGATTACATACCTTCTCAAGTCGTAAGTAACAAAGCGCACGATTAGTGTAGCTGACGACCTCGGTCGCATCAATAGATATGCACTCGGCGTAGCATCGGGTCGCTTCTTCGTATTTTCCCTATTAGAAAAATTCAAACCCATATCATGAGGTATTTGTTAGAATGCTAAAATGGTTGAAATCTTCTAGCCAATGAGATTACGAAGTAACGGGTTCACGACCCTGGCGTGACTTGTGTCCATACGTAAAACTAAAGGGCTGGTTCACACACGAATGCAAGCTCAAGCACAAGGATATCAAACTCATACATTTCCCTTATGTGGTTTACACATGAACACAAGCGCAGACGAAAGCGCAAGGATATCAAACACTAGAACGCAAGCGCAGAGGAAAGCGCAAGAAAATCGAGACGTTATTAACTAATGTTGATTTAAAGCTTGCGCTTGCGTCACCATGATTTACACTTGTCTTAAGCGTGCGTCCTGCGCTTGCGTTCGCGTGAACAGCACTGAGGGACGGGGCATAGTCCTTGGGAAAGCCAAACAAAGTTGCACAAACCTTTTTAACAAAATTATTCCCTTTTCTTTGCATTGCTGGAACCTCTCCGCTGCACTGAGCACCGGTACCGGCGAAGCCTTTGGTTTGACATCACTACTAACTGGCTGTGCAGTACTGAGAGCAGGTGTTTCTGAAGGGGGAGGGAGTGGGGCTTCATTGTCCAGCAAAGCCTGTGACGTCACCGTGGACGGCTCAGTGTCCTTGATCTTGGTTCGCCACTCTCGACCGTAGATGCTGAACAGATGGCTGTTAACCCTGCGAAGAAAATAAATTTTCATTCGCAACGAGTGCATTTATGTCGGCCCTTTCTTGGTGTAGAAAAAATGTATGTTCTCGCAAGCTGCAAATTTCCATAACGAAATGGTTGTGATATTTCTGATATCTAAGATCGGGACTGCAGTTTCAAAAAGTAGTTTGCATTCTCGAGTGGGGTCTACATATTGCTATTCATCTTTTAAATCAACATGCTAATGTGCCAACCGAAGACTGAATAGCGTCAATCGATCCGGATCTAATAAATACATCCCTTCCAGAAGTCGGGACTTTTCGCATGTATTAGCTCTAGAATTACCACGGTTATCCAAGTAGTAAAGGTACAATCAAATAAACGATAAGTGATTTAATGAGCCATCAATCGATCCGGATTTCCAAACACTTCGAAGTCGGTAAAAAAGCTTTGCCTCGTCTTTTCAACAAACTTCTCGGTGTTTAGAAATCCTGATGAAACACTCTGTCTCGTGTTTGATATATTACTTCTAGCACTCGTATTGTACCTCGAGTTTGCGTGTAGAGCCTGTTGGTTGTTCGGATCTATTCGAAGCACGGCTTGGTAGTCGAAATGCGCTTCTTTATACCTGAGAAAGAATCAAGAAAAATACGTTTCCAGCTCCAGGAAGTAACAGATAACTCCTTCTACTAAGAATAATGTGACACACATTTATAATTGCTTGTATAGCGTAGAAGTCGAAGGCATACCAGTTGGTTGAAAAGACAACTAGTACACGAATATTATTTAGCCAGATATGTTTTCTCAAATGGGGACATTTGATACAGTGCCGTAGCGAGAAAGAACTTTCTGCGCATACACAAACATTCAAAATCAGCCAATCAGGGAAGGCCCTCAAATAGCTGTCACTAGAGCCTCCTTCGAGAGGCGACGAGCCAGGGAGCTCTGGTTTTATGTACGCATGCGCGCCGTTTCAGCCAATCAGTGAAGACCCTCAAATGGCTGTCACTAGAGCCTCCTCCGAGAGGCGACGAGCCAGGGAGCTCTGGTTTTATGTACGCATGCGCGCCGTTTCAGCCAATCAGCGAAGACCCTCGAATGGTTGTCACCAGAGCCTCCCCCGAGAGGCGACGAGCCAGGGAGCTCTGGTTTTATGTACGCATGCGCGCCGTTTTAGCCAATCAGTGAAGACCCTCAATTGATTGTCACCAGAGCCTCCCCCGAGAGGCGACGGGTCAAGGAGCTCTGGGTACGAGAATGAAAGCTAGATAAAGCTGGTTTTATGTACGCATGCGCGCCGTTGCAGCCAATCAGTGAAGACCCTCAAATGGTTGTCACCAGAGTCTCCCCTGCGAGGTGACAAGACGGGGAGATCTGCGCACGAGAGAGTAGCACGTTCAACTAGACTAACATCTTACTTTTCTACATGCTCCTGCTGTTCTGCTCTCTTCAGTAGAGGTTTGAGTGCCCCAGGTATGATATCAAGAGATGCTGTACAGTCCTTGATACACCCGGATGAGTCCCCTATCCTACCAAAGCTAGCAGCACGGTTATACAGTAAAGAGGCTAGTGCAGAGCTGAAGTGGACTTTATCTGAAACAGAAAAGTATGTTAACAGGTCAGCAGCCAGCATTTTGGAAGGGGGGGGGGGGGTCACAACTACTGGTCCCTTACCATTTTTGAATCTTTTTCTCTAATGTTTACTATATTTTTGTCCAAAAAGCATGCACCCTAGGACGCCCCTGGTTACTAATATTTTTCGCGAATTGTTCTCACTTTGTTAGCGAGCTGTTCGCACAGTGTTCGTACCTTTATCACGAACTGTTCGCACCTTGCTTGCAAGCTGTTCTCAGTTTGTTCGCAAACTGTTCGCACCGTGTTTGCAAACAACTGTTCGCATCGTGTTTGCAAACAACTGTTCGCATCGTGTTCGCAAACAACTGTTCGCATCGTGTTCGCAAACAACTGTTCGCATTGTGTTCGCAAACAACTGTTCGCATCGTGTTCGCAAACAACTGTTCGCATCGTGTTCGCAAACAACTGTTCGCAAACAACTGTTCACGCCGTGTTGTGAACTGTTCGCACCATGTTTGCAAACTGTTCGCACCGTGTTCGCCCTTTGCAAATTCTTGTAACCTTACCTTTCTGTAGGACATCTATAGCTTCAGTAACTTTTCACATGCTTCAGCATAGCGTCCCAACTTGTACAGTTTTGTACCCTGATCCTTCGCCTTTACTACGACACCTGGTAAGTCTCGCTGGGGTGGTGGTGGTGGAGGGGACTGAACTGCAACATCCATTGGTGGTCGTTCTGCAACATCTAGAGGGGGTCTCTCGACAACTTGAGTCTCTGAAGATGATGTTGCTGCTGCAGTTGTTGCTGCTGCAGTTGTTGCTGGCGCAGTTGCTGCTGGTGCTTCTGTCACAGGATTAGAACCTTCCATTGACACCCCATTAGCGCCTTCGCTATTATTTATTTCTTTTTCCTCATTTCTAGTTTGAGACTCCTTTTCACCCTCCAATCGTGTGTCCACTCCATTCTCGATTCCTGACTTTCCAGCATCATCGATTCCAGTCCTGATTCCTGATTTTCCAATAGTATTTCCATCTACATTACAAGCTTTTTCATCTTTTGTATCATTAATGACAGATTTTTCATCACTTGGAACAGATTCCTGAGTAGTTCCACTTGAACTGATATTTTCATCTCCAAATCCATTCACAGTTTTCTGCTCTTGACTACTGCCCTCTTTGGATGCAGCTTCCTCGTTGTTGTCCTCCTCGTCATCGCTGTCCACTTCTACAATTTTGAGCCGATGTCCCCCCTTGCGAGGTGGGCCTGCCTCCTCAGGTGGTGAACACCTATCAAGTAGAATTTGACAATGCTCATCACCATTACGCCAGTATCACGCTTTCATCATTTGCATAAACTTTCATGTTGTTGTTTATGATGTACTTGATGAAGATATTGGTGATGGTGTTGTTGTTGTTGATTATTGGTGTTTTTGTTGATGGTGTTGTTGCTGTTGATTTATGGTGTTTTGTAGAGGAAGTTGATGGTGATGCTGTTGTTGTTGTGGATGTGGATGATAATAATAATGCACTGCAAAAAGTCATGCTTACTTGGATAACTCTTTATTGACTTCCTCCAGGAGCTCCTAGAACAAAAAAACACTGTTAAGTAATATCAAATTTCCTACAGAGCGAATTTCAGATGAGAGTAGAAAACTAAACTCAAATACAAAACCCCTTGGCAATCCAGGGGTTTCAATAAGTAGCTAAGTTTGTGAAGTAGGTGGTTGGGGGTATCCAACGGTTGGTCCTTAGCCTCGGGATTCCCATGTGAAGGGTGTAAGGGGGTATCCAACGGTTGGGGGGGGGGGGGGGGGGTTGGGGGTATTCAACGGTTGGTCCTTAGCCTTGGGATTCCCATGTGAAGGGTGTAAGGTTTGAGCCTTCTAGGGGGTATGGAGGCATGCCCCCTGGAAATGTTGCTAGCAGAAAAGGCGTTTTCCTGCGTTTTGGTGCAAGATAATTGGCATTGATATTGATGTATTCTATTGCTTTAATGTTGAGGTAATAATGAAATTGCCAGTTGTGAGCAGTGAAGTAGATGGTGGTTCAGTAGTCGCCTTCTTTTGTAACCACTGCCAATCAGGAGTGACATCTTGACACCTTTAGGTAAACTATGCAACTTTCCCAATGTTAATGTTAGACAATAATGGTCGGTAGAGTGTCCATGAGTGTCACACGATTGACACAAAAGTGGAACATTGCATTACTTGTGTGACACAGTTTAGTTCGGTCAATACGCCATACATGTGTTGTACCTTTGCTCTTTTATTGTTTGGTTCAATCTCTAGAACTCGGTCCAAGTCTTTTCTTGCTTCTGTCAATTGTCCAGTGTGCTTGTGGGCTATTGCTCTTCTCAGGAAAGCTGTTGGAATTTATAATGCAAAACACTTAAGGACAAGTATAAAACTATATGGTACTTAGTACTGATGCAGTAATAGTGACAATATCCATACTCGAATTTTAGAGTAAAGCTGTAGCTTGACGAAGCTTATGTCTTTGAGTGTACGTTAGTCAGATATTAATGCATGTCAAGTGTGGGCCCTGCAGTGACAATGGTTTTTTAGGTCGCTCTAATGCCGATTAGTTTAGTGCATGTGAGAGACAGGATCTAAGATTCAACCTCCTTATCTGAGAAGATGCGAAGTTCTAACCATTTAAAAATGCTGCAAAGGCAGTACCTTGTCGTCAATTATTAAGGAAAAGACCCTGAGTTTGATCTGGCCGGGAGTTAAATCTCTAACCTCCCGAAGAATAAATCAGCAACTACACCAACTGAGCTAAACCCGTTCTATGCAGAAGCCAAGTTTCAACATGCTTTAGAAAAGCATGATTCTTTCACATGGACTTGGGATTTCTTATAAGTGTGGCTGCACTGGCTATACTGTACATTACAGGGTTTTGGGCAGTTTATTGTAATGCTGTTTGGATCATATAATGCACCGGCAACTTTCCAAAGGTTGATGGATAATATGTTAGTTGGCCTTCCAATAGTCCAGTTTCGAATTCTCTACTCTACCGCTGAATAGGCATCAATGGCGCATAAATACAGTTTGTCTATTGTCTCAGTTCAAGCTTCATCAGTTTCTCGTCGGTATTCACAACTTTTTCGACTTCAAATTGAGGCTCCTGCTGTATTTATGTGCCGTTGATGCCTATTCAGTGGTAGAGTGGAGAAAGACAGACATTGAGAGTCGGTATAATGTAAACATTTCCTGATCTGTGGATCTCCAGATCAAGAATCATACCTTTTAAATTATCCGGTTCCAAGAATACAACTTGGCTGCTGTCTTCTATTGCATTGGTATATTTTTGGAGCTTTATTTCTTTAACAAACAAAACAAAAGAAACACAAAGTGAAAAAGTGCAACTTTGAACACAATCTACTGCTACCTATTGTGATGCAATCTTAGCTTACAGTGTACTGCAAATGAATGTACATGTAGCTGTATAGCGCTGGTTTCAGAGGAGTGTCGAAAATAAATGTTATTTGCCTTTACTTTTCATTTTCGTTGGTTGCTAATTTGTATCAACTAATCATATTTTGAACTAAACACATCAGCTGTGCATTTAGTGATCACACGTGTTCATGGCATGAAAATGATTGTATTGGGCTTGGTTTACATGTTTACAAAGACACCAGTCACATTGCTCAATGAGTGATAGTGGTTTACTTGTGATTGGCTGACTGGGAAACCATTCAGCTGTAACTTGTAGTATATCTCATGTATGATGGGCTAGGTGTATGCCCCTTTTAGTCATTAAATTTGCTCTAATGCACAAGTCCAGTTCCAAATTCTCTACTCTACCGCTGAAAAGGCATCAATGGCGCATAAATACAGTGGGAGCCTCAATTTGAAGCTGACAAAGTTGTGAATACCAACAAGCCAAAAAGTTTTCTCAAGTTTTTCAGTTTCTCGTCACTATTCACAACTTTTTTGACTTAAATTGAGGCTCCCCCTTTATTTCATGCACCGTTGATGCCTATTCAGCGGTAGAGTAGAGAATTTGAAACTGGTACGGTACCTGCTAACGCCCTGTTGTTGTACGCCGCTGCTGTTGGCTTCAGCTCAATACTTCGAGTGTAAAACAACACTGATTCCTTGTAGTCGCCTGCACGAAATGCATCATTACCCTTGTCCTTCTCGCGATTTGCCAGGAAAATTAATTCCTCGTCTGTTTTTCCTTTACAGCAGAACATAAAAAATAATGATATCATTTAGGACAATTACGGATACTACAGAAAACTATATAACAAACAATCAATTGCATACAGTAACCATCCCCACACAGTGGCAAAACCATTTTTGAAAGATGAGCTTCATTGTTTTGTCAGGAAAACTTTAGGCAAAAAGCTAACAATATGAAGTTTAAAAAAGTGTTTCAGTCAGGAAGAATTGTAGTAGTGAAATTTCTTACTTTCTACTGAATTTCCACTCCTAAACTGTAAAAAAAAACCGGCAAACTTCAAACAGACATTGAAGTTCAACTGTGGAAAGTTTCATGTGCTGATTGAAGATGTGTTTTTTTGGGGGGACAGTTAGATGCAATTGACAGTAAATGCTAGGATGATGTTTTTTTCACTAATTTCCTTATCTCTCACAAAAGTTCTAGAACTTTCACATTTCTTGCTGTTCTTTCATTTGGGGTTGATATCTTTGCACATCTTCTTACCAGATGTCTGGATGTCAGTGGATATATTTTCTTCCCTGGTATTCAGTCTTGCTTTCTCTCTCTGTTGTTGTAGTTCTGCTTCCTCTCTCTCTTCAAGAACTTTAACCTCTTCATCTGGGTTAAATCTGCACCAGACAATAGTTATAACATTTTGGTGATTAACATATTATGCCATACATAGGGACTGCCAGCTAGAAGGGTTCTGCAAGCAAACATTTCAACCTATAGAGTAGTTGCCGATGGCGCAACTTACTAGCAGTCTGTAGGTTTTAACAATTCTGTAGTTTTTAACAATTCCCTTCTCAAAACAAGTTCTGTTTGGAATTCTTGGAAAGGTGTGTACATGATGAATGTTTAGTAGGTTATCTGATATACAACACTCTTTCTTTCCATAAGGAATTGCATGAGTGAGTTCTTTAAAAATAGTATCAAAACTGCATGAGCCACAGGCTAGTAGATGAGATATCAACCAGAACCAAGAAACTTTGCATGACTGTATGTTATTACACAATCATATTTAATGTAGATTTCTTACTTGTCCCAATCATGATAAGATCTTGGAGCTACTGGGCCTTTCTTCTTCTCATCTGCTTTCTTGTCCCTGCCTGAAGACACCTACAGTGTAAAATAGAATGTTTTGAATGCCCACCTCAGGGATATCAACCCCAGAGCTTCAAAAATCTGGAGATGCCTCGAAACAGTGAAATTTCCTGAAATTCTCCTGGGAGAATTACAGTAAATGTGTGGCAGTCATATTGAATTGTTCCCGGAAGACAGAGTGAAAAACCTTCAGGCGCCTGCCAAAACTGGGAGTGTTGACATCCCTGCTGCCTGGACCTCTGCTTCTATGGCCCTTGTACTAAGTAGACTTTACCTGTGATCCTCCACTTGTAGCGGCACCAACTGTCTTTGCAGACCTGATGGGTGGGACGTTATTGGCAATTTGGTCCTCTGGACAACTCTTCAATTGGGCATCCAACTGACTGATATCATTCATCCATTCCTGTAGAATAGAGGGATTCATCTTTACAATGATTGGCAGCTGTCTCTCAAGATGAGAAAAAATGAGTGGAGTGAAGAGAGATGTCTGCCACCACCTGATAAGTTTCCTAATGAGCATGCACTGGTGTTTCCAGTTAACGAATAGCATTTCGGCTGTATCAGCAAGCTTTGTTTTTGGTACACAGGGCAGGATATTACACCTATGAGTCGCTTTTGCAACTAAACCTTTCTAATTTGCAACTAAAACTAATTAAGCAATTTTGTCACCCAAAGTCTGTAAAATGTGACTAACAATTGCAATTGTTGTGTCCAAAATGTGACCTTGTTTTTTTTTTATTCCAGCCATGTACCGTACAGTGGTCTATTTTTGTCACAGACTTATTTGCTCAAGTTATTTCTGGTGCTATTGTTCCAGGTCTGTGGTTATGAAATCGGATCATTTTACAAAGGACTGATGACAAGTACATGTATAAAACAGACCACCTCAGAACTTGGTTCTTTGTCAAGAACAAAGAACTTGTCAGGTGATGGCAGATGTCTCTCTTCTCTCCCTCAGGGAGGGAATCAAAAGGGATACCAAACAATAAATGTTTAGCAAACAAAGAATGAGGCTTATTACTGGTAGGACTACAAATTGTACCTCAAAATCAGTACTGATTTCATCTCTTTCTGTTTTCTCCAGGTCATTGTAAGATTTGACAGGCTGCTCTTTACGAAGAGATCGGCTGAAGAAGAAAAATATGAAAGCAGATTCACTGTTTAGTCTGAAACCCTGATAAGGCCTTGAGTAAAAAAAAATGTTTCTCCTCTGGATTTGTGGAGCAGGCAGGCACATTTTATTATTTATTATTTCAAAAACTGTTAGAAAATCTAGGTATTTATTATCCAACTTGTCTCAGGCAAGTACAAATATCGCAGGAGTAAGACTGGAAGGAGTCCAAATATACAGCAGTACACGAAAAATAAGTTGACGGATAATAAATAAAATATTATTAGAGATTTTAGTGTAGAATATTGCTGGAATAATTGTTCTCCTTCTTATTTTGTCTCGCCCTTATGGGCTGGACAAAATACTTCAGACTTGAAAAAATATCCAGGGATATTCTACCCTAAAATGTTTAATAAGATATATAGGACTACTTTGGTCTAATGTGTGATCCTCCCTTGCAGTTCTGTTATCAAATAATATATAGATTTAGGCACTGCCTAAAAGCGTAGCTCCAATCAATACATTACTGTCAATGACGTGTCAACTTTTCGAGATATTAAGTCTTCTATTTGATGACATCATCAATGATGTCATGCCTTGCTGGTGCACCCCCTTGCCTCCAAGATATATTTACCCAATTTTGGTCACCTAGCGATGTTGCCTTCTTGAGATATTGAATTTTCTAGTTTTGATGACGTCATCAATGACGTCATGCCACATGATCTTGGCGGTGCACCCCCCTGCCTCCCAAGATAATTTTACCCAAGTTTGGTCACCTAGCGATGCTCTGTTCTCAAGATATTCAACTTTTTTCTTTCTTGATGGGAACCCTGTGGTGGTACAGGGACGTTGGGACAGACACCACATGCCCGTTCATAAATCAGATCCATACCTATACATATACCTATACAGTATGGAGCATCTGCTGGCATGCTACTAATCAATGCAAGCCAGATATTGCAACCATAAAATGGCTTACCAATGGTGACTAAATTTGGGGGCTTGCTGAGCTAGTCGCCAAATGGCAACCATCTTAGTTTCTAAATTCAGCAGAGATCCACATTGATGTAGTGACTAAATATTGCTTTTTGATGGCTAATGTTTTTTAATTGTTCGGCAATGGCACCTACATGTAGTGAAAAAAGTTAATGTAGAGTTCAAATGGGAATCTTCCTAAAGGATTGTGATTTTACTACCTCTTAGGGTGGACAGCTTCCAGTCTCTTTTCAGTGAATTCAACAAGTTCAGGATAGTGACCCTCTTCTCCAGACCTGAAGTAAAAAATGTCAAATTATCTTGATAAAAAAAGGATACCGCAAACATCCATATCCATGTTCAAATGCGGTTTACAGATGTGGATGTCTGATCCCAAAGATGCGGACTGCAATTCATGCATGCAGTTTACAATCATGAGTCGTGGTTTTTAGTTATATCAGTCTGTGGTGAGTACTGTGGTTGTTTAACGTCCCTCCCATTTGGTCAAGTGTAGTGGGCTGAGAGACTGGACCTCGGTTTATTGTCTCATCCGAACTACGTGAAACACAGGAGAAATGCCGAATCACTTAAACCCATGATGAGCACAAGGTTTGACACAGCAGAGAAAAATCCCAACTACCCCGACTGGGATTTGAACCAGGTGCACAGAGGTGAGAGGCAAGCACTTAACACTCTATGCCATCCGTGCTTCATCTACATCTGATTATGACTGCACCATCAATTTGACACTATGCAAGTATCACATGATCAATTGATCATGATCAATTATGATGTAGAATAGAATGAAATCACATGATATTTATTTACAGTTTGCACCTCATGAAACTAATCTGGACTTCAACTGATAGGGATGATAGGAATTTTCTTTAGTCACAAAATGAATTTATCTTGTAGAGATGAGATCTAACAAGCTAAATGGGCAAGCCACAAGATTTTAAGTTAAAGCAGAAAAATGCACAATGAATACAAGTAACTGTTTTATTGTCACAACAGACTTACCACTGTATGCATTGCTACGCGACCTCGAAATTCAATGTCGGGCGATTGGTGATTTTACGCAAGAAAATTGTAATGTCAATTTTCTTGAACCAGAAAGTTAAACCTTCGAGTCAAGGAAACCAATGGATAGCTAAAACCATTTTGGTTGAATTTGCAATCAATGTCGGCCCTCCAACGTTTTGGAATTGATTGACGGCTAAAAATCGCCAATCGCCCATCGCAACATTGAATTTTGAGGTCGCGTAGCAATGCATACAGTGGTAACATTTTAAATAAATTTTTTTTAAACAAATAAGGAGACAGTTTGCTAGAAAATGCAAGTGATTTTTTGATAATTGCACATTCTGCTACACGCATTTAGTGATTTAGCTTGTGGCAATTTTGAACCCTGACAACATCACATTACAAACCTCAGTGTTTTCAGGATTTTCTCTAATTCCTTGGAATCAGTGCACTTCTCAACATACTTATAATCCAAGTGTTGAATAGGAACGCCAGAAGCAGCAGTACCATAAAACCCTGCCCCATTCTCGGCTGCCATGTCTTGTAGGCTTTGGTCAACTGAAAATTTAGAGCCCATGCATGTGAAATTACCACATGTTTGAGAGAACTTTGATATGCAGGGTGCAAAATCGTGAGTTTCAAGGATTGTTTTGGGAAAAACTGGGGGAGGGGGGGGGAGGCGTAAGCGCTATGACCCTGATGTGTTGTATGGGTTGACACATTGATCTGTGAGCAGGTTGACCAGTTGACATGTTTTTGGAAAGGTATAGCTATGCACAAGGTTTTATTCTTTGTATTCACGTGACGTCATATCCGCCTTATTATATATGCAGGCACGAAGTGGTGGTCAAACAAACCTTCAAATTACATTTACAACAAAGGCTGACTCGAATTCTCTCTCCGTTAAAATGCCCTACGCTTACGTTGTTTTGTGCTCTTCTAATCGTTCAAATCACGAGATAGACAAAAATTTATTCCGAGTTCCTCATGGTGTTATAGAAAAGGGTGATCGAGTCAAATATTTCACAAAAAGACGACGGGAAAAGTAGTTGCCGAATCTCTCACTACGGTCGAACGGAGCAGGGTCGACACACACGCGCGTTTGCAGTGATCATTTCGTAAAATGTTTGTTAATATCCTATTTCTTTTCCTTGTACATGAAATACGCGTCCCTGAATATTGTTACATAATTGTGGGGTTTTGTGGATTTATCGGGAGCAGATTCCTACACATTCGAAATTTATTCGAGAGATGGTTTTGGTCGTTCGGTTTGTTTACTCGTTGCGACTATTTGGTCTCTACGCAGTGTTTTTATTCAATTTATATGACAACCTAGCAATCTTTACGACGATTTTAGGAGGTCAGCTTCAGTTGATCTTTGAGAATGGTTGACCTAAAAGGGAAGAACGAAGTTCACTTAGAAACGGGCGAATGTGGTTTGTTTACACGGTTTACACAAAAGAGAAAGACGCGTAGTTTGCAAAACGAGTGCATAAAAGCACACTTAATCGGGCAAAAGCGGTGCTACATTTGTTCTTAAAAGTCTTTATGACGAGATCCTTCATCCAACCACAAACAGAGAATTTGTATGCCTCCATTCTTTTCCAGAATTTCGTCTGCTTTGCTGTATAGAAGGACGTCTGTAGCACCAGGTAGTTCGAGATGTCAGGGAACTCTACTTGAGGAAACTTAGCGAAATATTTTCGCAATCTTTCTTTTTCAGTGTCTAGGGGTCGATCCTTTGACATAATTGTACTTTCTGAGGATATCTGTGCTTATCATTTCCTCTAAACCGTCAGCATATTCCGATACAATCTCAGCCGATCCTTGCACCACGGTGGCCATTTTGTTTTGTCTGACCACCACTTCCCAGGCCGGAAGTGAAAGTGTTCGAAAAAGTCACGTGACTGAATACAAAGAATTCTGAAGTCACTTCATTTTCTCATACACTTTCTCTATTTGGACTGAAATCTCCAGATTTCTCAAGAATTTCAAAGTCCAGTGGTTGTCCCTGATTAGTTCCAGGGATGTCAACACTTTGCCAGTTTTGCCAGGAGTCTCAAGATTCAACACAACTGCCATACATTTACTGTATTTTTCCCGGAGAATTTAAGGAAATTTCGCCATTTCAGGGTGGTCTCCAGATTTGTGAAGTCCTAGGGTTGACGTCGGCGAAGTGAAATTCCATTTAATCAGGATCTGTCTGCATAGAGTACTGTGCATTGAATTTAACAAATACCTGGCACACATACTAAGGCATACATACAACAAGGCCTTCGTTTACTGGGCCTCAATTTTCGCCAATTTCAAATTGCTCGGTGCTTTTTTTTAGCTCAAAACTCGTTGTGGCAAACTGTCAGTGTAATCTTAGCAACAACGTGCTAGCCACTCGCAAACTTTCAACAATTCTAGTGAGATTTATTGTCAGGCGTTTCTTTAAACAAATAACAAACACTAAGGCATCTCTGTATCTAAAAATTGCTGCAAAGTAAATAATCTCACTTACCTTTCAAGAGAAATTCATAACATTTTTCAGGAAATCATTCAACTTCGAGCTAAACTTTCACTTTTCACTTTCAGCACGAGAGCTGAGCGACCACTCACAATATAAAACAGGATCTCTGATTGGTCAAGACATCTCATCCAATCAGGTGTAGTCTAATATAGAAAATAAACGAGATATAAAAGAGATTATGATTGGTTGTTATTCTTTTAGCCAATGAGGAGCCTTTTACTATCGAGATCTTATAAAATTCAACACACGTGAACAGAAACTTTCTCTTTGAATTTCTCGCCGGTGGCAAGAAGTCGTACTTCTTTTGCAACACTTTCTAACGCCTGTTCTCTTTCGCTGGGTACCAGAATGGCAGCTTGTCTGATGCACGAGACTATCTGGTTCGATAGATACAAATTTGACGAGGCGGAAGAGAAATATCAGGCGCATTTGGCTGGCGTTTCTGTTCAGTCTGTTTCTTCCCCGAGCGCGCCAGTGAAAACTCAGGTAGAGCGCCATCTTGTTTGTACCGAACCAGTCTTGAAATTTTTAGTGAATAATGGTAAAAGAAAGAAAATGAATTAGAAATGCTTGATATTGATTTGAATATTTCCACGGAGGGACAAATAAGTGTTTCGGGCTCTTTCCATTTGACATTTCGATCAAAAATCAATGGAACAACTATGAAAGCTTACTTTATGGAAGGGGGAATTTCGTTATACCGGGAATTTGCTTGTTCCAGCGAATTTCCTCACAGATATTTATATCGCCTTCGGTGACTAATTGTTAAATAGCACTGATCACCCTGACATCATCCATTGTTACTAATGTGCCAATTAGAGGTTGATTGGTTCACAGAACAAAGGGCATCCTTCAATCTATGGTTGGCACATTAGCATTACAATTGCAATGTTGATAAACAGGGAATAGTGCTATTTTGTTGTACTGTCAATCTTGTTGGGGGGGGGACCTTTACAAGGATGAACAAAATTCCGCTTTGATAGCAACCAACTGGACCACCCTAGTGACTTAAAACTTTAGGTCTGCATTAGGGTATAAAATTTTACCTGTAGGTCTATGGTAGAGTATAAAATATGAGGAGTTTTGGTTTCTGATAGGGTCAGCCCTCCCCCCCCATATAATTATGTTTTCTATATTGGTGCCCCCTGCCCAGATTTCTGAATCTGCCACTACCTTCTGGATCCAAACATTATTTGATACCGGTAGGGGGTAAACATTATAAAACCAGCACATTGTATGTCCTTTAGACTACTACTGTTTCTGTATGACTTTGTCTTTCCTTTTTTCTTGACATGCTTTTCCTGTATCTGTTTCTCCCTAATCCTCCTGACTTTAGTTAAGAAAAGTAAAAGGATAATATGTAAAGAAAAATACTCTGAATTAACAACATAATATACCTGTAATTACTAGTAAACTTGAGTGCTCAATTTTGTCTGCAGTGACAGTAGTTTCATATTTTTATGTTCAAAATTTGTTATGTGCAGCTGTAATAGAAATTTGAAAAAATACGGTTACAACTCTGTATGTATTGTAACTTTAGATTTTTAATAAGTTTTTTTGATTATTAAAATCATGTATTAATGTTTAAACAAAATAATATTACATACAATACAAAGTCATATTGATCTTGTTTTTCATAGGGAGCATCCACCTCCTCTCAATCTGTTAAGGAGATTGCTGAGGCTCGTAGAAAAATCCAGCAAACTCTAAATGCGGTAAGCATGTCTTACCTTTTAAAAAACACCATTTTTCCTTGTTATTGTGTCAGTAATAATATTCTTCTCTATGTTATTCTATGTTTAACTTTTAGTTCATTTATATTTTTCTAGACAAAACATTCAATCAGGCATAATGTATTCCAAAGTTGGACTTAATGACATCTTATCCATTCTTTTTCATACCTGCTGTCTACTTCAACTTTTCTGACTTTTGATTGCAGTACAGTACAGTTCTTCTCTTTTTTACCTTGAAAGCACTAGTAACAGCTTGTAATATTCAGTTTTCTTTCAATCACATTATAAGGCTATTCTGCCATGGGACCAGATTCATCTTTGTTTGCAGGAATAATATTAGAAGTTCATTTAAACATTCACATGGATAATATGGGCAAGCCACACAAAAAGCTGTCAAGGGCTGTGAAAACACAGTGACCATAACATTGAAACATTTTTGGTGTGGTTTGCATAACAAATTCATCCAGTAGAGTGGAAAAAATTGTACATGGTTCTGTATGAACGCCAGGTATGTGTCAACTATTCATTTGGTGAAAATCCATCCTGTTCCGTGGACACATGTAGCCTAAGCAGTCAAATTTTGGGCTCACTGTTCATTAACTGAATGGCACTGTGATCATCACTCTTCTGACTTTTTCCTATTACTGCAGGCACCATGTAGCCCACCTTCCTCCACACAGAGCAGTGGTAGTGACAAACGCATTGCTGAACTTGAAGCTGAAAACAAACGTCTTGTCAAAGGTACACTTCTAGACACTATAAAGCAGAAAAATGTTATGTGAAACTTGTTTACATGGTGTAAATTAAGGTGCAATCCATACTAGCAGATTTGTATGACTGTGAAAAGTGCAGCAACAAAGTTGTGCCATGCTTTGAACATGCCACGACTACGAATCTACAGCAGGCCAGGTTCTGTGATGCCACCTTGACAGTGCAGCACCGTGTCACTGCACTTTTCACAGTCATACAAAATCTGCTCTATGGAGAAGAACACTGCATTCCTATTTAATCTGTCTGCTGTCTTGAATTATACTGCTGAGCATACCATAAACGTTTGAGCTCTTTGAAAGATGGCAGAATCTAACCAGTGTAATAAACAAAATAATTATCAGCTGAGTGAAAAATGGTTGAAACATGGTAATTAATAGTCTTAATTTGGCCTGTTTGAGGTGGAATGTGGGGGCAATCACATTTTTCTCTCTACACCAAATTCCTAAAACATTGTTGTCCCCTGACGACCGCTTTCAAAAGTTCATTTTCGGACCCTGGAGATGTATTTGAATATGGACATTTAAACCTTTTGTTGTATGTTTTCACCAAAACAGCCACTGATGACCTTACTGCAGCCTTGAAGAAGTTGGAAGTCAGAGTTGCTCAACTGGAATCTGGTAAGCATGCAAAATAGTAATACAATGATATAGACCAGGCCTAGACATTCTTTCCAGAACTCTGTTTACTTCGTCTACAAGTAAATTGCATTGATGACATTCCTGTGCCCATTATGTCAGTGCTGTCAGAATATTTTTACACTCTGGCAGTCGCCGGCTTGTTCTGACATCACTGATAGGTATAAATGAAATAGTAAATTATAATTGTATTTAGGCCATTAATATGCACATCTGTTTAATATTATTTTTTAGGTAAGCAAGCAGCACAGCCAGCTCAAGCTAAAACAGCGGAACCAGTAAGGAGTGCATGTACATCATACATTATAAAACTTTGCAGATCTCAGATGGGTCACTAGAAATGACCTAACTCTGAGCAAATACATTAAGCCAGTCAAAAGGTCTTGCAAATTTGAAAGCCAAATGCATAATCATGATAAAGAGTAATTGTAGCTTGTCTGTAGAGTGTGTAATTTTCCTGTAGGTATGTCATATGGCTGAAGGGTTATCACAACCCTACAGACAATGTGTGATCCAGAAATTACACCCCTCCCACAATTCAATTAAGAACAGTTTCAGTTTGTGCTTAAATGACAGTATACATTTGTAACTTAGGATATTGTACTTTTCCAATAAATTAAGAAATAACCTGGAAATAAAGACTAAATTATTATAATTTGTTAGGCTAAAGATCAGAAGCCTGCCCCACCTGCAAATGATGATGACGACGATAGTGATTCTGATGTTGACTTGTTTGGGTCTTCTGATGAAGAAGATGTAAGTAGTACCAAGATTTGTTTACTTTATTGAGTTTATGTGTGTTGTTTGGGACCAAACAAAGGTAGTCAGTGTCAATATTATTTTAACGTTTTGGTACTGACATGGAAACTTTACTCTCAGAAAGCTGAGAAAGAACGAATCAAGCAAGCAAGGTTGGCTGCTTATGAGGCCAAAAAAGCAAAAGTAAGTCTTTAGTTTGGTGATCCTAATTGAAAAAGAGTTGAAAAAGAGTGCACTACTGTATATTCATATGGCAAGTACATACCAATTCATAGATCCTATCAAACAATGAAGTCATTTCACACTATCTGGGGATACCAATCAGAGTTCAAGAATTTTGTCCTACGAATCAGTCTGATTTGCAGCACTTTCTTGCCTTTTATGACAGCGTAACTGAGAAGATCTGAAGATTAAGATATTGGGTAGACCTTAGCAGTATAGGAATATTTTTGGACTTTTTCAGAAGAAACTTGGTTTCTTTGTGGGACATAATAAAATTACATTTAATATGGTTTTGAATGACAGGTCAGATCTTTGAATTGCAAGCAGTCTTCATTCACTGTAGGTATGTTTATGATTCTCTTTCCCCAGAGAAGCCTGTAATTGCTAAATCATCTATTGTTATGGAGGTCAAGCCGGTGAGTTTCAAAAGTTTTGAAGTTCTGTTTGCCTTTTAATTGATTTTTTTTTCAAACACTAGTTTTCGTATGTGCCAGGTCATAATAGGGAAGCTTTTGGAGAAGTTTAACTGGAATTTCAGAAAGCAAAATTGTACATTCATGTTGTCTGGGCCTTAACTGTATGCTGCTGCTCATGGCATTTGTGACACTATGTAAGGAGTATTGTTTTCTTCTCTTTTCCATATGTAACTTCCATACAACAACAGTGGTCAGATGAGACAGGTAAGGAATGTTGTCTCAAACTATAGTGAGTTTGCGTTCTCAAGGGTAACCAGGGTACGATGGCAGAAATTTATTCAGAATCTTAAAGGGGCCCTCGCACACTTGCTGGCCACTTCTCTGACACAAAAATAGTTCAAATCGCAATCCAATTCCATCCTCTTGACAACAGGTCAAAACAACCTAGAATATTGCAAGGTTTTTCTTTTAATCTGGAGGATTATTTTGATTACTATGGGCAAATGTACATGTGTTTTCACGGTTACAATTAATTTACTTATTTTATGTCCACGGTGGATGAATATTCAACATGCGAGATCCCCTTTAATGGGAGCCGGTCACGCAACTGTGCAGCTGTTCTGCGCATCTAAAACAATCAAGAAGTATTGTCCTGTAATGATGGCCAGTGAATGCTAAAAACCTCTAAAACAAATTGTATATAATCTCGCTACTTCTCAATCCATCCGACCATGCTTTTTAGCTTTACATAATTCTTAAATAATTATCTGATAGGATGGTCTTATTGGTTTTGCTGATAATTCAGTGATCGCTCCTGGAGTATGTGCATATCATGACAGGCTCCCTTTAAGGTTATTCCCCTGTTTTGCACGGCGCACGCTGTTCTGCGCATGGACGCGCGATCAATTCGTTTGAAAATGACGCAATAGAGCACACGCATGCAAGTTAAATATCCCCATTTGAGCGAGAAACACCAATAAAAATCGCTTTTTGGGATATTGCGCGAAAACAAGATTGGGCACCCCCAAGATTGGGCAAGACTATCATTCCCCTGTTATAAATAAAGTTTAAAGAAATTTCCATGACAAGTTTTTTAGCTATCGTCATAAAAAGCCCCAAAATGAGACACCAAAGACTCTCAAAATCACGAGCGGTGCGCACATTTTCAAGAGTAGCATCAACACACATAGAAAATTAAAATTCCAATGTTCATCCTAGGTAGTGAAGCATCCAACAGTTCTGTTCAAACTTGCAAGCGTTTTATCGCAATTTTCTTGTTTCACGTATTCCTTCACAAAATAGCCCTCAGGCACTAAAAATGAGGTATGTTTGCGCCATCACAGTTTCTAAACAAGCATGGGCACCCCCTCTTTTTATTTCATATTTATTATTTCTTATATCCTAAAATAGTAAATAGACAAATTAAGAAAAATATTATATGACAAGTTTTATTTCAGGGGGATTACCTTAAGGGAAAGGCAAGCATGGAATCCTCGCTAGAATTCATCCTGGTCTTTATCTTTTCAAAGTTATAAATTATAAGTAAAGTTATAAATTTAAGTGCCACTAGTACCTAATTTGTCACTTTTCTGAAATTCCACCAAATTCGGCACGCAAGTACTAGATCTCATGATCTTCAGCATTGCCCATTTATTTTGCCAGAGGTTGAAAGCAAAAAATATATATTTCCACTGGAAAATTTGATACGTTTAATGAACCAGATGCGGTTCAAAATTTAATCGAAGATATGATCTCCATGATACAAGTTCACAACATTTGCAAAGGCCAACCAAGGGACTTCTCAATACAAGACACCAAATTTTTTTTCAAAGTTTCTCTGTTGTCATGCTTCTCTTGTTCACGGTCTGTTGGTTTGACTTGGCAATATTTTTCATGCAAGTTTGGATCCTTCAACAAAGGATCCAAATTGTAAACCAAATACAAAGTGAATACACCAGTTCTGAACAAAACGTATATTATTAGAGCGGTTTTCACATGACATGACAGACACCAATCACAAAGAAATTGCACCAATTCTGAATTTCTGAATAAAACCTATAGGAGTAATTACCTATAGTAAGTAATTGCGAATTGGGCAATTCCAGAAAATAAAGGTACCCCCACGGGCGGCATTTGGAAATTCCGATGGGATGGTTTAAGAGCTCGGAATTCTGATTGCAAGGGGGGGTTTTTGAAGCTGGATTTCTTTAACCTGCCCGGAATTCTATATGCATGGGGGGTAAACCATTTTGAAATTTTGGATGCATGGGGGGTCAAAAACTAGTGCTGCCCGTGGGGAGGGTAGCTTTATTTTCTGGAATTGCCCTTTACTCTAGACAGTCATGTGAAATCCGCTCTATTAGGAGTAAACGCAAAGTAAGTATGAATTACTCACGACACTCATCTGAAATCCACTATATTTTTCAAGGCCCATCACCAACCGAGAGCCTTTGCAGACTCCTAGCCAATCAGAGCACCCCAAAAACAATGGATCCTTTGAAAACAAAAGAAAACGAGGCGCAAAGGCTCCCAGTTCTCTTTAAGCCAGGTTCTCATGTGAAGTTGTTTTTTCTTTAGATCTAGCTGAGATGGAGAAGCTTGTGAGGAGCATTGAGATGGATGGACTACTTTGGGGTGCATGTAAGCTACATACATAGAATTATAGGTGTAAGACCTTTGAAGCGGCAAGTTTTCTCGCCATAGTTGTACAATAATTACGCATTCACACGGGGTTCCTGTGTCGCACCGTGTGCACCAAAAATGGCGGGAATTTAGGTGGAACATTTTAGCCAATCAGTTCCTTGCACAGTCCTCCCACAGTCACATCGGAAATAGGAGCGGTATCACGATTTTAGAGGCACACTTTTGGTGACATAAAAAACACCCAAATAACTTAATGGATACCCAAATACTAGTCTACGTTTGTTAAATTCCGGTACCAGAAGTACCAGTTTCCCATACATTTACTGTAAAAAAAATTCGATTTTTTGAAATTCGAGCTCAGGGATTGCAAATGGGTACATCATGTAGGGCACGTCGAGTACATCCTTTAACTACAAAGCGATCATGATTGTTGGCTTCATGAACCTATTACAGAGCGGATGGAAACAGATTGCAACAATGAATTTTTGAAATATTGGGATGAACAGTTTTCAAGTTACATCAACAGTTTGAAGTTACATCAAAATTTGTTTGAAAATCGGCAGTCTGTATTGCTTACCTGTATTGCTTATCTGGCTAATATCAAGTGATATAATTTAGAGCTGCATTTATGAATTTATTTAAATAACCGTGACACAGCCCTATTTACTTGCTTCCCTCGATTGTTTTTTTTTATGACAAGGTTGTTTTTGTTGTATGCTTGATTGTAGTGAGACTGGGGAGGTATCATTCATTCTGTTGACAATTTATCAATTATTTATAACTTTATTTATAGCCAAGCTGATTCCTGTTGCGTATGGCATCAAGAAGCTTCAGATTAGCTGCGTTGTTGAAGATGACAAAGTCTCGACAAATGACCTGGAAGAAAAGATCGAAGCTTTTGATGATCATGTAAGTTTTGTTATTGGTCCCTCAAGGCTTCTTCACTTTTTGGTTAATAGGCTTACTGCAATTTTCATAATTCTGCGAACTCTACACCAACTAACAAACCGCGGTTTGGCTTCCGTCAATCAACAAGTGAACAGCTCTGGGTTATTTCACGAGAGTTTTTACACTCTTACTTTGAAAATAATAAGAACTACCTTGGCTTTAGAACTTAATTTTTTACCATAAAAATGCAAATCGAAACTTAGAAAAAGTCCATGAGGCTGTCTTAGATAAGGCGGAAGCTTGAAAATGTAGAATATAATTTTGAGGGGAGAGATGTAATATCGGTCTATATAATAGCTTTTCTGAACATAGACAAAGTATGTTTATGCAATTGAAGCTAAGTCGCGATTTCGTCCTGTATTTTAGTACATGAGTTAATGGTTGGAAACTGTCATAAGCCTCTACATATGCAGACATAGTCAGATTGGTTTGGCCGTCACGCATCTGCTATACAAAAACACAAATGAGGTTTTCTTCATTTTATACCGGTAGCCTGAACCCGAATCTGTTTCCATGGCAACGTCATTGTGTAGTCTGATATGTATCAAGCTTAGTTCTATCATTCTGGAAAGTTTCGAAATCTTATGTCAAAAGCGTGCTGAGAACTATAGCTATTTTTCAAAGCTCAACCTGTGTCCATCTTGTGGTGTCGATAGTCTGCTAATTTGCACATTTTCAATTAACAATTAGTCGCCTAAGGCGACGTAAATATCGGCGAGTAGTTACCGAGACGAATGTTTTAGTATAAGTACTAAAGTGACTTTTAAGATTTTCGACAAAAAATGGGCAAATTTTTGGTTTCTCGCAATAACGTGCGCGCGCAGTCCCGAATGCTATCAAAATATGATGAACGTCTCGACCAATCAGCGCGCGGAATAACTTGAGTAATAATACTAATCTTCAAGTCAGTTTATTGTGCACTATTTTTTTGTTAAAATCATTTACAATAGAAAAAAAAAATTACATCCAGAAAAAGAAGAGCAATACAATTGGGCAAGAGGAAAGTAATGATGCGCAGTGACCATAGTAGCATAAGCTTTCGAGATGGCCACTGCCACTAAAACGATATCAGAAAAGTAAAAGCGTGAATCCCATTCGTTCATCGAGCCTGTTTCAACGTGACCGAATGGAAGAGGTGAACAATTCGTTTCAGTAGCACGTCTAAATAAATAAGCGAACATTGCGCATGAAGAGTGCGAAGTGCGTGCGGACAACATGTTTCTCGTATTTCTGTTTTATTTCATTCTCGTACCCAGAGCACCTTGGCTCGTCTGCTCGCAGGGGAGGCTCTGGGGACATCCATTTGAGGGCCGTTGCTGATTGGCTGATTTTGAGCGTTGGAGCATGCGCTGAAAGGTCTTTCTCTCAGCGGCTCTGTACAATCTCGTACCCAGAGCCCGTCATCTTTTGGCCAGCGCCAAGATTCAGGGCTCTGGGGGAATCCGATTTGTGAGCATGCGTGGTAGGTCAAAAACGTAACGAACTTTCATACAACGTTTAAGGAGGCTGCCTACAATTTTTTTCTGCCCTCAACGCCCAATCGTTGTATGCCTGCTGTTCACGCTCAAAAAACCTGTACCAGTCTGAACTTTCACATGGTTACCCTGGAGGGTTTGAACTTTATTGTAGTGTGCATTTTGTTGTGATCGGAGTTGCTATAGCAACGTTATAACCACACCCTTGTTTATAATTAGCAGCCATCGGACGCGTTGCGCGACCTAAACATTTCAAATGACACCCCTCGCACTAATCCCTGAGTAGCTAACATTAATCACAGCAAGTTTGGAGAGCATTCATTGGGCCGATTTTATGTTATTCGAACGGACTTTTTCAGGCTCCAAAATGTCAAAGTTATTTATGCCGCAAAGATTTCCTTGAAAAAGAATGGCTAATATCTGCGGAATTAAAAGATCCTTGCCGCCCGAATAATCTACAAACGCAAGGCAATGTACCAGCCAAATTTCACTTCTTGGAATGCTTCCTATTTTGTTTGGCATGTGTTCAAGCAAACTGCAAAATTTGAGAAATTATATTATAAATCTTACGTTTGTTATAAAATTTACACTTTTCGCCTCTGACAAAAATCTCATATGACTTTTTTTTTGATACTTCCGTAAATTAATCTTGAATATATACCCAAAATAACCCTCTAAGCCTCGAGTTCATTGAAGTATTTTAAGGCACCGAGAAAAAATGCTAAACTTCACCACTCTTTCGGTTTGCTCGAGCCGGTTTTTGTCATTGTACTTTGTTTTCACCTGTTGTAGCTTTCACGTGGTTTTCCCTGTAATCAGTGAAGCGAACTACATTCCAGCGTGTTGTAGTTTTTCATGGGCCATTGACTCAACATTCATTTGACTCGCAAAGCGTAGAAAACAATGTCACGCAATAACAAGCCAACAACATTTATTATGAACCAGATGAACGTTAACTTGATAATGTTGAGCTTTCTAACTCTTTGCATTCTGTTGATTAGAAAAATACTGAATTGTTGTTCGCGTCTTTCTTGGTTTTTATCATTTGAGATGTCTGAGAAAAGTCAGTTATCTGTCAAGTTACCACTGTATGCATTGCTACGTGACCTCAAAATTCAATGTTGCGATGGGCGATTGGCGATTTTTAGCCGTCAATCAAACCAAAACGCTGGATTCGGCTGCTTTACTGGATCGATATTGATTGCAAAATCAACCAAATTGGTTTTAAGCTATCCTTTGGCTTCCCTTGCCTAGAATGTTTAACTCTCTGTTCAAGAAAATTGATATTATAATTTTCTTGCGTAAAATCGCCAATCGCAACAGTGAATTTTGAAGGTCGCGTAGAAATGCATACAGTGGTAAACATTTATATGGCGAGCCTGAACGCTTGCAAATCCAAATCCAAGCTGTAAATGTTTTTGCTCGAGCGAGCGCAGCGAGCGAGAGCAACTCTAATTTTGTACCACAGTTTGCAATTTTGTACCACAGTTTGCAAATGTACCGTACTCACGAGCTCACCAATGGCCTCTTTGATTCTCGCGTAAATCTCGCGCTTGCGCAGTACGATTATAAATTGTGAGACGGGATTTTTTTGGGGCTGGCGGCAACATGCCACAGGGTACCCGTTTGTAGACCCAAGTTTGGTATACCATAATTTGGTTTCTCGACGAAACGTGTTCTTCTGGGTCTTTTTCACAACACTACAGAAGTGAAGCGGCGTGTTTGTGGAAATTTCAGGGAATTCGGTAAGTATAAACGTTATGAATCACTTTAGTTATATTCTCGAAAGCTATCACAGCTTTCAAAGCATGTTATTCACTGGTATGAGATCATTTTCACAGCAGATTTATCGACGACTATACGATTTGCGAGTCCGATGGTGGCCATCGAAAACAACACGTTTGGCTTTGCCAAATCTCCCCATTTTTTGGGGGTTGCCTGTAATAATCAGGTCTCCTCCGACTTGGAGGGATTATCATCCCCGGTGTGGGATTACCAAACTAACCCAATGCCTATCAAGGCGGGTAATCAAATCAACCCAATGCCTATTACGGCGGGTATACAAACTAACCCTTCGCCTCTGGACTGGTGGCGTATGGGATCAAATGAACAGTCCAAAACCCATTGTCTGATGGCTGTATGGCTTTGGGTAAAGAACCAGCCAAGCAAAATAACTCAATGCCTAGCATGGCATAATGATAAACCCAACATGGGTGCAAACCAGTCATTATACTGCAGTACCAATGAGCTTTACACAACATTGTCAACTGACACTACCAGTTAAAACACAACTTTGAAAGCTGTGATGACCCAATACTCAGGTAGTTCTGTACTTTTATGTGATGAAACTGTTAATCATGTGGAAGGGAATACCAATGATAGTATGCAGAATTATTTCAGGAGCTCTGTTAGAACACGTACTAAAGATTTCAAGAGACAAAAGAGAGCATTTCAAATGCTCAGCCAAATTATGAAACTATTGACACTGCTACATTTAGTGAAATGCAATACATAGCATATAGTATCATAAAGTCCCATTCTGAGGATTTTTCAAACAACAAGGAATCTCTATGCCTTATTTTAAGTGGGGTAGCTGGAACTGGAAAAAAGCTATCTCATTAATGCTGTTCGTGCACTTTTCAAACACAAGTGTGCAGTAACTGCTACAACTGGCAAAGCCTCATTTAACATACAAGGAGTTACTATCCATTCCCTGTTAAAACGTCATGTTGGACCAAGAGGCAATAAAGACCTTGCAGGACAAAGCTTGAGTAGATTGCAAGAAACTCTTAAGGGTAAAGAGTACATAATCATTGATGAGTACTCAATGTTAGGCCAAGTTATGTTTGGTTGGATAGACAAACGTTGTAAACAAGTGACAGGTCATTATGATCAGCCATTTGGAGGATTTTCAATAATTTTGACAGGAGATCCTGGTCAGTTACCACCTGTAGGTGACAAGCCTCTTTATCATGCTAGCCAAGTAATAACATTGAAGAACAGGGTTATCTTGCATACAGAATGTTTGATAAAGTTGTTAAACTCACCGTCAATCAGCGTGTTCAGGGCTCTGACCCAAGTGAAATTCCGTGATTTACTTTCACGGTTGCGCAAAGGTGAATCAACTGTTGATGACTGGAACTTGCTATTAACCCGCCAACCAGTAAAACTCCCAAACTTAGAGGAGTTTGAAAATGCTACAAGGTTGTTCTACAGTAATGAAGAAGTTGGTAAATACAATTATGACCAACTCAAGAAACTTGGAGAAACTATTGCCAATATTATGCTCGTCATTCCTCATCACTGGCAAAAAAAGTTAAACCTGATGAAATGTCCGGTTTAGAACCTTTTATTGTTTTAGCAAAAGGTGCTAAAGTAATGCTAACCATGAATTTATGGCCTAGTGTTGGTCTGTGTAATGGAGCTACAGGAATTGTGAGAGATATAATCTATGTATCAGACAGATCACCAGCCCCCTGATTTACCCATTGCAGTAATTATTCAGTTTGACAACTATAGAGGTCCATCTATTAGTGACACAACTCCTTCTTGTGTGCCTATATGCCCTATAACTGTATCAGCTCATTTACCTAGGAGATGGCATTCATGAAAGGCAGCAATTGCCTCTTAAACTTGCATGGGCTATAACTATCCATAAAAGCCAAGGCCTGACATTACCCAAAGCCTGGGTTGATATTGGAAAGAAGGAAACAACTTTTGGTCTTTCATATGTTGGTTTAAGCAGGGTAAAGGCTTTATCTTCTTGTGTTATAGAACCAATGACCTACAAACGATTATCTGGCTTAAAATCAGCACCAAGCTTACAATATCGTCTAGATGAGGAAAATAGACTTGAAATGATAGCACTAGCAACTTGCAGTGCATTTAATAGTATATAGAATCAATTAGCGAAGGGCGATAAATATAACCGAGCAACTAATAGTATAGCTGCTGTAGTACATACTGTAGCAGTAATAATGCTGAATACAATGCCAGTAGAAAATTCCCCAGCACTTGCACTATTCACACTTCAATTGCCTGTGGACCAGATTACCAAATGACCTATTAAAAGCTAATAACCCAATAAATTTTGGTACAGTTGCCACAGCTTACAATAAGCTGAATACACTAATTGGGGCAAAAGATGTTCCAAAAATAGCACTGTCACCTTATGAAATTATCATCATTTAAATCCATTGTGTTTTTGCCCAGGTAAGTAAACCATACTAATTATAAATTCTTTTTTCTTTTCTTATTTTAACTTTATTTTTTATTTTTCCTTTCTTTTGTACGTAGATCCAGCCTAGTGGCATAATGAATCACCCGTAACAACATACTCTTCAGTGGTCACAAGTTGGCATCCGGTGATTTCATATGGAAAATGATAACAAGACTGAACATGTATAGTACACTGGTGCCCTGTGAGCAAGCAACAAAATGAAGGGAGTGACACTGTTTATTATTCTGGCACAGAAAAAAAACAGGAACCAAACTTAACTGTTACCATTGCTATCCAATCAACATTAAAAAAGTTGTTGTGCAATTATGGAGCAAGGGGCCACGTTGCTATATAATTATTTGAACAATGATGACAAAATTATTTGAATGAAGACAATCAACAGAGGATCTGGAAGCTTTTACAGAGTGTATAAGACACCAAGCATATACATCAATTTGTAAGACACCAGTGTCTATTATTATGGGAATAATTATCTCAGGAACAGAAATGACTGACTTAGTCAAACAATATCTAAAAACTGGGTCGGTGCTGTAGCTTATGCATCAAGAGTTTAAAGAATATTTACCTGGAACAAACTGATCAAGAAAATGGATCCACAGCTAGAATATTCTACCAAAACAAGAAACGGAGCTACTGCAATGGAAAATCCTGCTTTAGAAATTATTTCACACGAACCTGATTCCTAAAACATACATATACATTGATATTTAACATGCAAGTGTCTACACCCCTCCTATAGTTGGATAACTGCAGCAGAAGTCACAGGAGATGTTCGCATGTTAATACAAATCACTCTGCAGAAACGTTGCAGCAACTGTTCATGTCCAATTGTTAGAGTAAAATTCCATGATAAAAGAACTTTGTTTAACAGCCCAAAAATTCGGTTGTAACAAGAGTGCTTTTCTCTGGGCTGTTTGTGAGAACTCTAGAAACATTCCTGAAGCAGCTACAAAACAGTGCATCTTTCACTGGTTTCAGATACTAACATTGATCAACAACATTGAAAATGATTATGTATACAGTTGAATAATTTATTAAATTTCATGGAATGTTCACAACATTCAGACGCCTCAGTTTTTATACACTAGGATGGAAACAAAACACTTTCAAGAGAGAGTAGCTTTCCGCTCGAGCACTCACTATCTCTAGTCTATTATCTATTTGTTGGATCTTATCTCGCGATATTCATTGTCACTAAATGGCTTTTCAGGTAAGTCACAAGCCAACACGTGAAAAGAGAAGGCATTTAGCAACACTAGCAATCAAGGCAACTCAAATTACTTTGTCTTCATTCGGCCAAAACAAAACAAAAGAAAATGGAAGGAGTGCCTGGTATTTTTTGAGAGCCCTAGCTGCTATTTTCGTCTGCTTAACCGGCTTGCAGGAATCTATTTTTCCAGCTCAGAAGCTTACGGGTTATTTTGGAGGCATTTCGACTGCAACAATCCATGTAATGGTCTGTACCTAAAAGGTAATAAAATATGCATTATCTTTTGTTGTTGTAATTAGTTAGTTTGATTCCCATGATGGAATGTAGTCCGCTTCACTGATTACAGGGAAAACCACGTGAAAGCTACAACAAGTGAAAACAAAGTACAATGGCAAAAACCGGCTCGAGCAAACCGAAAGAGTAGTGAAGTTTAGCATTTTTTCTCGGTGCCTTAAAATACTTCAATGAACTCGAGACTTAGAGGGTTATTTTTGGTATATATTCAGATTAATTTACGGAAGTATCAAAAAAAAAATCATATGAGATTTTTGTCAGAGGCGAAAAGTGTAAATTTTATAACAAACGTAAGATTTATAATATAATTTCTCAAATTTGCTGTTTGCTTGAACACATGCCAAACAAAATCGGAAGCATTCCAAGAAGTGAAATTTGGCTGGTACATTGCCTTGGGTTTGTAGATTATTCGGGCGGCAATTCTTTTCAAGGAAATCTTTGCGGCATAAATAACTTTGACATTTTTGGAGCCTGAAAAAGTCCGTTCGAATAACATAAAATCGGCCCAATGAATGCTCTCCAAACTTGCTGTGATTAATGTTAGCTACTCAGGGATTAGTGCGAGGGGTGTCATTTGAAAAGTTTAGGTCGCGCAACGCGTCTGATGGCTGCGTATTATAAACAAGGGTGTGGTTATAACGTTGCTATAGCAACTCCGATCACAACACAATGCACACTACAACAAAGTTCAAACCCTCCAGGGTAACCATGTGAAAGTTCAAACCGGTACAGGTTTTTGAGCCTGAACAGCAGGCAAACAAAGTTTGGTGGTGGAGAGCAGAAAAAATTGTAGGCAGCCTCCTTAAAACGGAAACCCAGAATCTGGGTTTTAAAAATATCGATTCCCCAAAAGCCCTGAATCTTGCCGCTGGCCAAAAAATGACGGGCTCTGGGTAGGAGATTGCGGCTCTGTATTAAATCTCGCGCATGCGTCAGCGGCTGTCACCAGAGCCTCCCCCGCGAGGTTACGAGCCGGGGAGCTCCGGGTTCGAGAATGGTATTTCTGTTGTATTTTTATTTTTTATGTATTTATGTATTTTTATTATGTATTTCAGAAGTTCATAATGTTATCCATATTTCTTTTAGGTCCAGAGTGTCGATATCGCTGCTTTCAACAAGATCTAGAATGTCTGTAGTGACACAAATCTGCATGAAGAAATACTAGAGACCTAGGGAAAAATAAAATGGAGCATGCCGAACCCAGGCGAGTGTGTTGTGTTGATTTGACTATAAACAAGCTATAGCGCTGTTCACGCTGACGTCACCTATTGTTATTAATGTGCTAATCAAAGAACGAGTGGTTTACAGAACAAAGGCCGGTACAGTAAAAACCCGAATAAAAGAACAAGTGGATTAAAACACTCAGGCTGAAATTTGGTCTTAGACATAAGAACACATGCAGCCTGAAAAATGAAAATTGTATTGTCTTGTATTAAAATAAAATGGAGCATGCCGAACCCAGGCGAGTGTGTTGTGTTGAAAATTGTATTGTCTTGTCTTGTATTGTCTTGAAAATTGTATTGTCTTGTATTAAAAGAATAGCCGCCAGTTAGATTTGAGTATAGTGACCCACTGTGGTACGGTACTGAGTAGATCGATATCATGTGCTTGTAGGACATTGCACACAGAGTTCTATAGCAGGTACTGTATAGGGAATTCCAGTTTACATTTAGCACTTGTTTTTGGACTTGACTAAATTGTTGTTACTAAATGAATTCTTTATTTGACTGTTGACATCTTAAGAAAATGTTCAGGCTGATTTTGCAGAAAACACTCAATGTATAATACAAGAACAAAATCAGCCTGAATCCACAAAACACCTTTTTTATGCGGGTTTTTACTGTGTTCGATCTACGATTGGGACATTAGCATTAGAATGGCAATGTTGATAAACAGTGAATAGCGCTATACAGAGGAGGCTTTCGTTTACCCTGCTAGTAGAGGTTTCTTTCTGTCAGTCTTTTATTAGCTAGCAAAACCCTTTGCGTATCTGGTATTTCGCGTGTTTGTTTTGATTCGGGCGCAAATCAAACAACCACACATGCGAACAACTTTGCTAGCTAATAAAAGACTGACACAAAAAAACCTCTGTTTAGCCGGGTAGTTTTCGTTAATTTTGCTAAGGGATGTTTGCCGTTGTATTTATGAAATTGGATATTTTGTTTTTTTTTGAAATGGGATTTTCATCCCGGAAAGTATAGAGCAAAATATAGGCACGATTTCGAAACCCCCATGAAAATACCAAGAAAATTCCCGCCGAAAAGTGGGCTCATCTCCAGTGTAAGAACTCACCAGCTGCGTCACAAAGCTTTCTTTGTTTGGTAGAACGAAGGTTGAACCAATCATGATTAATTATTAACTAAACACAAAGGTGTCCTCACAGGAATGGTAGTCTTACACTGGAGATGACCCGAAAAGTGTTATTCTCTAAAATGTTTATATGTATGTTTGTTTCTATTTTTACCATATTTGGAATTCCAGAAGCCTTATTTTTCCCCTCTAAATTACCGGAAAATTTGTCAAAACTTGCAGATTTTGGAGAGAAACGTAGCTCGTGTAGGTCATCTTTGTTTGGCCCTCGAAAGCCTGGAACTACTCCACAGGTAACCCGCGTTACGCATTGACGAAAACGAAACCTTTCTTGATTCTTTGATCTGCCACATTGAATTCTTGGGTTTCAATCACGTGACTTTTGCGCGTAATTTTGCTTCCGGTCTGAATCAACTGGAGGTCAAGATGAAGAAGTTTTCTGAAGTTCACGAGCAAAACTTCAAATTTACTAGCTACATTTTCTAGAAAATCACAACTATAAATAAACCTGATTCGTATTTAAACTAAATCCTAGTGTAAATACAAATTTGTAGCGATTGGATTGGTCGGGTTTTGCTTTTTTAGCCAGTTTTAAATGTGGTAAATGAGTAAAACTTAACAAACTGGCCGATATTTTAGGCAGCGTTTTTTCAAATGCTTGATGTTTTCACTCATTTGGCTCGAAAAATAATAATTGTAATGAAAAATAGATATGTAATAGGGTTGAGAAACATTTAAAAGCTCCTTCTGTTCTTTGTTTCTGGATGAAAGACCTGAGAAACAGAAGTTTTTGAAGACGGTAAGCTAAGTACTTGATTGCTGTTTTTTTGTCAAATTGAAATGAACTCAGAAAATCGACCCGGCTCTTTTGCATACAGTTTTCTCCATACTGCAAAACAACTTTCCACATAAACAAGATTCAATTCTCAATAAGCTATTACATGTAGGTGTCAAATTTCTGTAGTTTCTAAAGTATGTTTTTACAAAACGCCTAAATTTTGACTCCTTCAAAGTTGTGTTTCAGCAACGCAGCGACAAAACTCACTTCGACATGAAACAAAAACTTGACCAAATTTTAGCCAATGAAAAACAAATTGTATACACACGACTGGGAAAAAGAATCGAAAGTCCATGTCAACCTAGAATAAATAGGTAAATCCCGGAGTAAATCCCGGACGTTTTGCTGGGTTTTCGGACTCCTTGTAACTTTAAATGTTTGACAAACTTTCATTTTTGCCTACCTGCTCGGATTGTTTGAAGCGAACTTCATGTCTCATGTGATTTATCCGTGTATCAAATGAGAAACCAATTCATCCATAGTCCTGGTGGTTTTGTGTAAATCCTTTATGATTCCCTAATTCATCCGTATAGCTACCAAACTCATTTAAACTTAATTTCAAATACATATCTTCATGAATCACTTTCACTTGGCGACAACAAGTTCTCGAGGCCACGGCGCTTTTCGGCTGCTTTTCTGGAGTCTTGGACCATTTCGATTGTTTTCAGAGTTTGTATTCCTTGCTGTCTGTTTTGGGCAATCTAAAGACATCTGTTTATCTGTTTACCCAACTTGTAGAATCAGAAACAACGCGAGGAGATAACTTTTTCACAGTTTTCCATCTCGAAAAGCACTGCAGGCACGGACGTTTGACCTCCAGCTGAATTTTTAATTAGGCTCTAAAAAGCGGATGTGACGTCATATGAAACCCAAGAATTGAATAAGTCGCACAGTAGGGAGGCCCCTGTGTTTTGAGTCTTTCCTATGAGGCAATAAACTGGGGTCTCGTCTCTGTAGCCAGCGTGCATCCGCTATTAAATTCTTGTTTTATTAGAATTTTGATACGGGCTTGGCACGCTGGCTACGTCTCTGGGGACGCTAAAGATCACGTGGACGTGGGGGTCACAATCCTCATAGTTAACACGCACTTGTGATTCAATAAAATCAGAAACATATAAGTTATATGTTTCTGGTAAAATGTAGAGTTACTGCTGAAACATTCCACAGGTGTAAGCCTTCAAAATGTAGAGGGCCTCTGCATATATGACTGGCCACGCTACTAGGGGACTATTATCAATAGACCTCTGCGAAAGTGCCGATAATTATTTTCGGTTTAATGATGGTTAAAATGCCCCTAAACAGCTTGTCGTAAAGTTCATAACAAATAATTTATTGAATGTACTTTTTTCTTAAAATATTAATATGTACATGGCATTTATATATTAGAGCACACCTCGTAAATATATTTTCTAACAGTACCTACTTATTTGTGGTCTAAATTTACCTAAAATAACGAGCATAAGCTTCGTCTTTATACTTAAATGGTAGCCTGTATAGCAAGCATTCCTGTGGAGTTTTCAGGCCGGAAAACTCGGGCGAGATTTGGGCCGCGCGAAAAATGAAGGACGGACGGCCAGATTCTCGGGAATTTTCTCCTGCAGGCTACTCTGCCCTAAAACTCCACGGCGAAACTTGCTACACAGGCTACTCAAATGTTTGAGTTTATATTTGCTTATCTTATATATTTTTTAATCCTTAGCGTCTGTCAGGGGAACGTTTGTGATTGGCTGAATTTTTTCCCGCCACTTTTGGCGCGCGTGGCAACACAGAAAGCCCACAACAAATATTTTGCTGAGCTACAAATTTGAAGGAGTCTTCTCTCCTTATCTTTTCGGTGCGAAATTTCCATGCTTTTCGGTGCGAAATTTCCATGAAGTAAATACTCTAAAACATTTTTGTCACAAATTGACGGTTTATTATTTTATTGAAACTGAAATAAAAATTGAATACTAGGAGAGAAGACTAAAAATGTTGAGCTCGAGAGATGTTCTTGGAATGTTCAAATATTTTTTGCGAAATCTGAGCTCCAACGCTTTTATATTAACGAGCTCTTGTATAAAATATTATTTTCTTCCGTAAAGGAACGTACATGCTCCTAAGATAGACATTCAAATTTTGGTTTTCCTTTTATAAGAGGGATTATACATGTCCTCGTGTGTAAATCCGCCTGCCATAAAATGCAGTTTTTTGTGTTTGTTTTCAAATATTTCTTCTGTGATAGGGTGGTTTTTGTAAACCCGTGGATGAATTGCACTATTCAAAACGTATTAGTGAAGGGGAAAAAGGAATTAGAGGGGAGCTAAGTGTATACGCTAAAGTGTCTTATAATCCTTGTATAAAAATAGCTTCTATTAGTATATACCAAATCAGTGAATAGTCATTTTCGCGCGCGCTCTGATTGGTTCCTGAAATAGTAGATATCAAAACACCATTTACTGTTTTGAGAAAACTCTCAAAATGGCGGCTCGTTTCGTGCGCGATATTGTGTTTTGAACCTTAATTTACCTAGTTGTTAACTATAGTTAACCGACATAAACATTTTTTTTGAGAGGCGCCTGCATAAAAATAATTTTGCGCCAATAGTGAACTTTGGTCGCCATGAAATTCTGGCCCCCATTTTTTTTTACCGAAATAATGTCGTTGACAGCTAATTTTGAGAAGAGCATTTTTAAAAACCTACAGTTTGGAAAGGTTAGTCGCCACGTGGCGACTAGGTTGAAATATTTCCTCCCCAACCCTAAAGCTACAAATGCAAAATCGGGCCATGACTGAGTACCGCTAGTCATATTCGTGACTGCGTGAGATCCAACCGTTTATCTTTAATATTATATCTCAAACAAATAGCATCCTCTTCAGACCATTTCATCAATATCAATATCATCTAAACATAAACTCATTCGCTTCCAGTAACTCTGAATCTCGTGTAATTCACTTGGCGAAGCTTGCATTATATCTACGCTTGAGCGTTGCAACCGTGCGCGTAATGAAGCATTTCTCTCTCCGTGTTTAATTCTGGCGCGCGGTTTCCGCGCCCCGTTCTTTTGTCTCGGTGAGGTTAGAGACCGCTTGGAAGCCGGAACTCCTGTTGAGCTATCTTCCCACACACTTGACCGATTACTCAAAGTGCTCGTGGGAGAGCTCGGAATGGCTGTAGACGACGAATCTTCTCTATGGTGCCTCGGAATGTTACCGCCGTTAGCTTTTCCCGGTGCCTGCTTTGAACCCCCACTTCCGAAAAAGTTTGCAGAGTTTTCCACTGTAACTTCCATTTCTATTTCCGACCGCGGACTGTCAAATTCATCGCAATTTTTGAGTTCCCAATCGCTCCTGCTTGAGATTGATTTATCTCTGTTTGAGGAACCATTTAAATTACTACTGTTGCGGTCATTTATTTCCTAAGTGCTTTTCGTCTTGATTCGGCGCGCGTTGAAGTTTCCGTAAGCAATAATTTCCCACTATTAGGCTTTTGTGGATCGCTGTAGGTTGCAACCGAGGGATTGGTTTTCCCTGCAGGCCTACCATTTTGACTTACGACAAAATTATTCTCTACTTCGCTTTCCCGAAGTTCTCGTTGCGTATTGGGTAACTTGGGAGCTTTTTGCGTCGCGTTTTCCGGCGTTCACCCTCTGACCTTGAATTCTCATCTTGAGTATCATCAAGTTTTTTGTCATCCCCCATTAAAGTCTCAACTTTAAACTCAACTGTTCTTGCGTGGCCGTTTCTAACCCTGCTGGAAGTTGGAGTCTCGATGCTTTTTAATTCAGAATTATAATCAGTGTATCTTAAAGTAGGGGACGGTTTTTCTACACTCAGATTCGAACCATTATCACACTGGTCTTGCAAAGCACTCAGTCGGTTTCTGACAACATCAGTGGCAATTTCTCTGTCTGTTTCACTTAAATCCTACTGATTCTCATTTTAGAATTCGCTTTGTTGTCGCCAGCGAAATTCACCGCTCTTCCGCAGGAAAGTAAATTATAATAACCGCTTTAAGTTTTCTATTTAGAACCACGTAAATAAGTACATTGTATATCACGCAGGACTTAGCAACCAACACTGTTATGTGAGAAGCAATCGGAGTGATCACCGAATTCCCAGTAAATGCTTTTATAAGCGATACAACCACATAGGGAACCCACACAATCATCGAGAAAATATCACCAAGATAATCATCTTGGCTGTCTGAACATGTGTCCTTTTAAGAATTGGATATTTCTTGCGTACAGAGGCCGGAGTTGACGACGTATTTCTTGTCATAGTTCGGTGCGTGCTGTTTCGAACTGCAGTGAAGATTTTTGAGTACAAAAAACCATGATTATCAAGGGAACGAGATAGAGGAAGACGGATGCTATTACGGAGTATGCAATTGAAGCTGGGTTTTGATCGCTGTAGTTAATGTAGCAGCCACTACAGAAGTATTTTTCCACAATAAACGAGTTCCAACCGGCCAAAGGCGGGAATGTAAAAAGTAAAACGTAGATGTATATAACTATGATCATTATACCAGCGCGTGGTTTTGTAATCCTCCAAGCTTTTATCTGTCCCGGCTTTGTAATGTAGAAATAGCGATCCACGCTTATAGCAGCCAAAGTGCTGACTGTGGTACTTATAAAGAAATAGTACAGAAACCCATAGCCTAGACATCCGGCATTCCCAAAGAGCCAATGCCCTTGTACGTAGAAACTATGGATAATGTATTATCTAGTATTGACATACTAAGGTCGCAGAATGCAAGATTCAAGATGAACATATTGGTTGCCGTTCGTAGTTTGGGATACCTCCATAGGACAAAAACAACCAACGAATTCGCTACTGTACCAAGACTTCCAATCAAAATAAGATAGACTACGGAAACCTGACGTGCTGTGCTGTATCTTCCAGATGTCTGAGTTAAGTTCGTTACTAGGCCCATGTGAATTCATATTGCGGACCGGCAAAAGCCTCGAACTGTTAGATTTTGATTCCTCCTCACTGCGTCGTCTTGCCGCCGATTTAACCTCGTTTTCTCCCAGTCATTTCTTGCGCTTTTGTAAACAATTTGATCCTTTAAATGCTCTAAAGTACACTTCTTAAACGCAAAATCAATATCTAAAGCGCTATGTTTGCAACTGCTCTGTTTTTCGAGCTTCAGTTTTCCTGTCAAGCGTTCACCTTGTCGATTTTTATTGTCTCCGGCAAGCCAATCAGGCAAAGTCAAACTTTGATACTAATTACCATAAGAGATAATTACTTGTTTGCTCACAATGTAAAATTCAACAGCAATTGTCTGCTTTGCTAAAGGTTTTCCGCTTCGCAAAGATTCAACTTTAATACACGTTCAATTATAGAAAACCAACCATTTTATCTAGTAGTTTATCGTTTTATTCCACACAGCCATTTTCCTCTCAGAAACACTTAGTGAACTATAAAACCACAAGATAGCGGTCCCTTAAGTGTTCTGACAAAGAAGGTGTGAACAAGATTATCTAATACCGCTAGCAAATATCTAAAGTAAACAAATTTACCATCCTTTTCTGACGTCTAGAAGTTTGTTTCGCAAGCTCACGCGAGTTCATCAAAATGGCTGAGTTGAAGTTGACTGTGGTGTTTTCAAGTGATAAGCTATTCTCGGCGAGCAAAACACACTTGAAAAATGCTTACTGAACTTAAACCTAAAAGCCAAATGGCCCTTCAAATGATATATGAAAAACTTTACGCAATTTACGATAAGATTTGTAACTGAATTTACAGGATGTTACTGAAATTTATCAATAGATTAATTTTATGGGAAAGTGGCGTGATAATAAAGAAACTGATATCCAGTTGAGGTCGTATCAGATTGAATTTCGCTTATCGTTAACAGGTCTAGGGTTTTATTGACACGTATTGTTCATGTGGAGTTTGTGTGTAAAAAGCTAGCCCACTTTGTACATGTAGCTTTTGAAAGAAGACTGTCTCTATCTGTAACTTTATAATACCATATTATTAGTTGCAATACCCATTCATGTATATGGAATGCAAATAAATTGATTGATTGATTGATTGGAATATTTTCCAGCCGTGGTCATTCGCCTTTTGTCACGCGCCGCCATTTGTTTCCAGAACGACCCGGCAAAGCAAAAAAGCAAACGGCCAATCAACTTTTTGTTCTAGACAAGTGAGGAGTAATTTTAGATATCTTTCTCAACTTTTGTAGTATAAATTGTAATAATAATAATAACGGATTCGCACATTGGGCACATCCACGTGGCTCTTCGTCCCGTGCGCCTGTGAAGTGTTTTAGTTAGACCTGAAGACCTGTATCAGCATCCCAGGATTCTTTTACGTCCCCCTCGAATTGGATATGTAAGCGGAGGTTTATTGTCTCATCCGAAACACTAAGGAAGCACAAGCTTTTTTACAGTCCCCAAGGAAGCCTTAGCTCTTTTCACGGAGGGAAAGAAGAGAAAGAATTTCACGTCCCTGCCGGGAATCGAGCCCGGGCTACAGCGGTGAGAGGCGAGCGCCGCAACGCTGCGCCACCCGTGCTTCCCACAATTTATTCCAGCATCAGGCGTCGCTTTCCACCATGAGCCCTGTTTGGCCTCGTTCCCATGCTGAATAAATCGCTGAAAATTTCAAGATGGCGTTCGTGTGACAAAGGCGAATGGCGGAATTTAAGACAGTGAAAACACAGGGGACCCAAGCTCATATTTTGACTCGAAAATTTGTTAATAAAACTCCACGAAACTCACCTGGCAGTACGAGGTATTTATCTTCATTGTCCGCCCTATGGAGTTTGAAAAAAATCGGTTCACCCTCCCCTTCCTGTTTAACCGATTGTTTTCAAACTCGATAGGGGCATGAAGACAAATACCTCGTACTGCCAGGTGAGTTTCGTGGAGTTTTATTAACAATTTCTTACAAGTTTTCGAGTCACAAAATATGAGCTTGGGTCCCCTGTGGTGAAAACCGTTGTTTCGCGCTGGAATTTTCAAAATGTGGTTTGATTTTGCTTTTTCTGTTTTCGTGCCAGTCAAACCATCTAATCCAATCAGGTCCTTGCCTTGTTTCGCCCAGTGCAGTCGAATGGGTTTTCGTCGTCGACTGCACCAGGCGAAACTACCAGGGATGCGTTTCTTTGGGAAAATCCGGATTCGGAAAACGGATTTTTCGTTTCTTTTCAGAAATCCAAAATTACAAGGATACACCGATTCGACGTAATTTGAGGTAGTTGATTTACTTGTCTGGTCGAACGTTTTTTGAACTGATGGAAGAAACCTTTGAAGCTAGTCAACATGAAACATTTGAAGTTCGTATCTTGCTCAGAAGAAAAGTTACAGGGAAGAAAAGAAACATTTGAAGTTCGTATCTTGCTCAGAAGAAAAGTTACAGGGCAATGAAATCTCGAAATTTTACAGAGTTTTGTATGACTAAGTTTTGTATGACATTGTGGCCCTTATTGTAAAAAATCACGTATTCACACGGCTCATAACTTCGCTCCTAAACAGGCTACAACCCCCAACTTGGCAATTTGACTACTTTCAGAGAGATCTTTCATCGGTTCGAAAAGTTTTCCAATCAGACAAATACAAATTACGTCGAATCGGTCTATCCTGAATCGGATTCTTGGATTCGGATTACGGGTTTTTCGTTTCTTTTGACAAATCCAAAATTACTGAATCCTTGCGTTTCTTTGGGAAGGATTCGGAAAGATACTTTAGGTCAGTGGTTAGCTATCATCACGCGTACACCCTTCGCGTGTGTGAGAGAGGTTCGTCCACGACTGTTACTGTGGTAAAAAATCTTTTTCGGATTGAGCGTTTCTTTCTTTCGTTCTACAAAAATCCATGAATTTCACGTCGAATCGGGATTTTCTCAAAGTCCTGATTGGCTTAGATTATTTGACTTGTTGAACAGAAAAGCAAAAATCCTAACCGCGTGACTTCTAAGCAATTATTCGATGAGGTTTTTGTGATATCCAGAATAAACAATGGCGAGACATTGTTTATTCTGGATATCACAAAAACGAATTCAGTAATTGTTTTATTATGCATCGTTTCAGTAAAAATAGTTATTTTTCTGTCAAGCAATTTTGTTTACATAATTAGCCTGCTTGCAGGCGGTACTGGGTGTTTTTATCGCGGAAAACCCGGTCGCTATTTTTGCGCTCCCCCCGGGGCCCCGCGCCTCAAAATTCCCAGATGGCGCCCGAACAGCGAACGGACCGGTTTTCCACGATAAAATCACCCAGTACCGCCTGCTAGCAGGCTATTACACAAGCGCCTTGTTAATAGGGAAAACATTCAATGCTCTAGTCCCATGATGCATTGTGCGCGTAGAATCAAGAATCAGCGTGCTGATTTTTGAAGACCCTCAAAGTACGTGATTTCAAAGTAAAGCGCGCGCTCTTAGCCAATCAGAATCGAGATAGTAAGTACAATGTATAATAATAGCTGTAAGCACGGCTTCCGCTGTTGTCGGATAATCTTGTTTTGCGGCCTTTAGTGAATTCTATTTTCTTAATACCCACTCGATTTTTAAGCTCCTCTCAAAACACATTTAGATTTCGCCTACGCACACTGTTCTCCAGGAAAAGATTATTTCTGTAAACTGTGGTTTTCATAATATACCGATCCCCTCTTCGCATGATTAATCACCAAACAATGGGCGGTTTTCCCTATTGAATTCAAAATGTCCGAGCAACAAACTCGAAATTTGAAGATTTTTGCTGAATTCGTCAGCATTCCCTGACGAAATAAATAACCCATATTATAATGGCAACCACTAACACCTTCTGCAATCGGTGTATTTTCCATGCTCTATGTCAAAGTAACATTTTGGTAGAACAATGAAGGCGGGATCGGTGAATTCTGCGAACTCTCGATTGATTTCCATTCCGATAATCCTCCCATAGAAAGGCGAGAAACTCCAAAATTGCGCTGCCAGAGTGGTGTCCAGTATTCGCCTTTGACACACAAGCGCCATCTTGAAATTTTCAGCCGATTTATTCAGCATGAAACGAGGCCAAGCAGCGTGCGGGTTTTGCTCATAGTGTTGAAAGCGAAGCCTGATGCTGGATTTATGGTACACAAGTTGGCCAAGCTACCAAAACGGAGGGGCTTTTCTGTGGAATAACCATATTTTTTGACCGGGGATGATCGTCGTATCTTTTAGGGTTAAATCACGTTGGTTTGGTCTCTTTTAGGGGTGATCTTGATCTTCAATAAATTTTAGGCAGATTGGTATCTTTTAGGGCCGAAACTGTGTCCAAATTGCTTTTTCTCATGATGGTGCTTCTAAAAACCGTGTAAGAAAGAGAGATTATTCGATGAGAAGACGATGAATTAGAAACAAACACGGAATGTCTTCATGGGTATTTTTCCCCTGTTACCTGTGTCCTTCGCGCCTACTTGGCACATAAGACCTCATCTTTTAGGGTATCTTTTAGGTTAATAATTTTTTTGAGCCACGCTATGGCCCGCCATGTTTGGTATTTTTTAGGGGTGAAACTGAAAATTTCCGAAGATCATCCCCGGTCAAAAAATATGGGAAACCCCCCCCCCCCCCCCCCCCCCCCCCCCCCCGGGGGAATAACCTTGCTAGTGGAGTACGCGAAGCAGAAGGGCTTTCAGCTTTAAAAAAGGAACACAATTATATTTTTCCTTAATTATCTATGTAATTAGCTAAATGTTTTACCGTGTTTTAAAGAAATCATCCGTCTGTCTGTCTGTCTGAATAGTCCCAACATGATGGTATTATGACTTATCTTATGGTTCATACAATAGACTAAATCGGCTAACGGTGTTTACATCTTGTTGCCACTAAATTCAGATAATGTGATGATTCCGTTGAGTGGTCCCCCCACTCACAAACACACACAAAATAAGAATTGAAATGCAGTAGAAATCAAAAAGCAGAAGCAAAAAAAGCGAAAATGTGGCTAGTGCCACACGAGCAGGGTATGACAACAGCAATAAATGAGAAAACAGAAAAGGAAAGGGAATGTGTGGTTCCAGAAATTATCCAAAAGGAAGGATTGGAATTCCGGGCGTCAATTTACTGATCTTTTCCATACAAATACTGTATTTTCTTTGGAAATTCCAGAGGGGTGGGGGGGTCACTTTTCAACACCCTTCCGTGGAGGGGTATGGATATTTTTTTGGAACCACACAATTGAGGAGCTGGTATAATGAGACTGGCCAGGGGATTGGAGTTGAAATTACAAAATTAAGTGGGTATCTATCAAGAGGTATCCATGTACATGATTTATTTACTTTAGATATACATTTTCTATTACTTCTTGATTTTACGGTCATTGCCATTCAAGAGGCCCATCATCAGTCAGTGATCTGTCGTCTACTTCAATACGGTTGCATAGATTACACAACCAATAACACAGGCTAAAAAGCCTAACCGAATCCCAACTTCTTTCAGCATCTTTACCTCATTTCTGTTCTTCCCTGTAATCTGAATTTCCTTGGACGTTTTCCCAAATGCACCTAATTTGTTCTCATGAGGAAACGGTTCGGTTGGAACAGCACAACCCAAGAAGTCACACAACGGCTCCCATCCCTGTGTCACGCTGTAGACCAGTAGTTGTTCTTTAGGAACTGTGGCTTTTACTCGCTCGGAGTGCATTCGATAGTTCTTGCGGAATATTTCCGTCGCTTCTGGGTTTACGCTTCCAACTGTCGCACAGTGCATTTCTTTAGCAAGGCTTAGTAGTTTATTAAACGTAGGCGATAAATAGCGAAAGAGAAATACCTTCTGAGAATTGAATCTGCCTGATGTAGCTGCCCGGATAAGCTCTTGAGCCAGCTTTCTTCCTCGCGAACAAGAAGAACAACTTTAGCGTCTGGAAAGACTTCTAGGATTTCCTCAAAGAAGAAGGAAGACGGGATGTCGGTGCAGGAGTCGAACTCTTTGAAGAGGGCTTTAAAATCAGGCATCTTTCCTTGGAAAACGAGGTCGTAAAATTCGTCCAGATATACGAAGCACTGCACTGCCGTATCGCAGTTTCTGTAGCCGAGTATTTCTAAGGCCTTCGCCATCGTTTTTGTGCCCGTTTTTGGAAGTCCTGCACAAATTAACTTCATTTTGAGCAGACAAATGCTTGTTCTTCTATTATTAGGAGCGTGAAATTAGTGGTTTGAGATATTGAGAGAGAACGTGCCGTGTTATAGTACTTCCTCTCCTTTGGTATGAGAGCTGGGACGAGCGAAAAATGGGAACGAGTTTTGTTTCTCCAACAGGACGCTTGTTATGTGATGTTATATTCTAATTCGCTCACCCGCTCAACCGAATATAAAACATTTATCATGAAATACGTAACTACTTATAATAATTATAATTGTAGTATTTGACATTGATATTCTTACTGGAATAAAGATAATATTCATTGTATATGTTAAACTCTTCCAATCATTGGGTATTTAATTTAGTGCTAAAGCGACGAGTTGGACGCGAATGAATTACGCATGCAAACTGTAATGCTTATATATTAGCGTCTAGCTAATCAACCGAAACCATGTGTAAACAAACATGCATACCCTACACGCTAAGGCGGTATACTTAAAGAGCCTGTGTCAGCCGCCATTTTGACAGCATAGCAACATACCAAGTCGGAGAAAGCATCCATTTCCATCGGCTGATTTAGAGAATATAGAGCAATTCTATGGATTGAATTTGGTAAATCAAATCTGAAACTTTGTTTTTAGATGTTGATTTGAGATTTCTAAACGCTTTTCATCCTATAATATCAAACGAAAACAATACCAAAGGAGTGGCTGACACGGGCTCTTTAACCCATGACTGCCATGATAAATACTAATAAATACATTTATGCAGGCGCAGAAAGTAGTAGACTTGCCACAAGGCGACCTCTTAAGCTAAGGGACACTATCCAAGATAACCCAACCAAGCACGAAAAATTTTTAAAAGGACTTTGAGAAAGTCTAAGAAAGTAGCTGCAAATCTAACGTTAAATCCTAAAAAGTGCGAATTTGCGAAAAGACAGCTGAAATACTTAGGAGCCTGTCACGCAACGCGCAGCTGTTCTGCGCATCTCAATCAAACTAGAAGCATCGTCCCGAACGATTGCCAGCGAAGGCCAAAAAACTCGAAAACAAATCTTATATAATCTCGCTACTTCTCAATCCATCCGACCATGCTTTTTAGCTTTACATTTTCTTAAATAGTTATCTGATAGTACATGTATGGCAACCTCGTCGCCAGGGTCTTCTCGGTAACCGCCATTTTGAAAACGATCGAGAAGAGACCCTGGGGACGAGGTTGCATGTATGGTCTAAATTACTTTTGCTGATAATTCAGTGATCGCTCCTTGAAGCATGCGCGTATCATGACAGGATCCCTTTAGTGATAGTTAAAATATGAGCGGTAGACCTTTATAGGCATTTAAAACTGCGAGCCGCAGGCGAGCAGTTTTATGCCCATAAAGGATCGAAAAATCATACTCTTCCACGGTCGCCACGTTTTTTTTTTCACAGCGAAAGGGCCTGGAAACGACATTTCAAAACCACAGGTAACCCGCGCAGATTTTCGTGACATGCACTTCAACATAGAAAAATGGGCATAAGATTACAGGAGTGACAGGAGGAGCTCTTTATAATTCTTCTCGGTAACCGCCATTTTGAAAAACGATCGAGAAGAGACCCTGGGGACTAATTCAGTGATCGCTCCTGAAGCATGCGCGTATCATGACAGGCTCCCTTTAAGTGATAGTTAAAATATGAGCGGTAGACCTTTATAGGCGGCTCGCAGTTTTATGCCGATAAAGGTCGGACGCGAATATTTTAACTGACTTATCAAATTCTAACTTCTGTACTTATACTAAATTGCACTGCAAATGAAATGATTTTTTTCAAGTATTCCTTACCGCCTAAAGTCTGAAGAGGACCACTCTAGTGAAGTTCAAGTGGTCTTCTATCTAGAGTCCTTGAGTCCATCTTGTTCTCTCTAGCAGTCCTTGATAAAGGCTTCACCTGAGAGCTATTTGTTGTATTAGTCCGGCTAGTTTCATGTGAGACAGGGCTCATACCTTCTGCGCATGCTTGCTACAAAATGATTAGCGGTTTTTGTGAATCCGGAAATTCTTTCATTTAATTCTAAATTCTGTACTTATATTAAATTAATTATATTAAATTGCATTGCAAATGCATGGATGGTTTTTTTTGGCTTGATATGTTGATAGGCCGACAAAATGACGGCTGAATCAGAGGCTCTTTAACTTATCGGTGCTTGAGGTCACATGGGGGTCAACGAAAAAAAAACGAAGGCGAGACTCACACCAGTAGCCACTTGTTCTGCTTGTTTAATGAAGTTATGACTTCGATATGATTACATTAAATGTCAAATTTAAAGTGCAACTACGATCAAGTTTGAAAAAGCTGACGCTCAGAAGAAATATGCTTCTTTCCGTTTTCAAAAATCTTTTTTGGTTCCGAAGATATTAGAGTTTTGAAACTCTATTGGCCGCCATTGCTCCGAAGTGTGACTTGATGACGTCACACTCTCAACAAACAAAGTGGTGAATTTTTTGATGGTCTATATTTTTGGGTTGGATTTGCATCAATTCCTATCAAATTTGCCACGGTTATTGAACTCACACTTCCTGATAATTTTGTTTACCTTAATTGATTGCCATTGCAACAGCCTTTGTTCCAGACCACCCCTATCCAAAATTCTAGATGAGGCTATATAATAATAATAATAATAATTTCTTATATAGCGCACATACATTTCTGTTCTGCGCGCTTTACAATGGTAGTAGTAATGAAAATAATCGTTTAAGTCATAAAACTGGGTATAAAATCTTACAATGCTAATGGAGAATAAAAATAATATATTACTAAAAATAATAAAAAAGGTAGTAAAAGCTAAAATTATAAAAAGAAACATTACACATCATACGCAATCTTAAAAAGATGGGTCTTTAAAAATTGTTTAAAACTGTTCACATTGGAGCAAGCCCTGATCTCAAAAGGAAGCGCGTTCCAAATTCTCGGCGCTGCAACTGAAAAAGCCCGTCGCCCATAAGTAATTAGATATATCTTTTGAAGAAATCATTGTAACCTACATTGCCTTGCCCACTTATCTTATTTAGTAGTAGCTCGCTTTAGTAACAAGCAAATTGGTTAATTTTGAAATCTGGGCGGAAAAATCGGGAAATCCTAAAATCATCTGTGGAGCCTGAGAACCAGGGGGTTGCCATGGCAACCCTGATTGATAAGTCACATTGCTCTGTTCAAGTCAAGTATTCATCCTGCCTAGTTTGAGCAGTCTAACTTCAAGAGGTATAGAGATATACCTCTATTTAGTATTTAGGCATTGATCAAGTTTAGACGTTATCACCCATGCTAATTTGCATATCGTTCTTACCTTAATAACTTTTGAATGAAAAGAGCTATCAAAAAACGGAAAACGGCATTGTTCTAGTTTTGCAAAGCTGGCTAACATATGGAGAATTGGCAAAGATTGGAGACTCTAATTTTTGATAATAGTGGCGTCTGCGAGGTTGTATTCCTAGGCTGAAAAAAATAAGTATATATTTAACAACTATCCCCGAAGGGGAGGTGAGTAGTGGTGGTAAATCAGAAAATACGGCGGTTTAAAGGATTCAAAACGCAGTATCGCGCGCGAAACGAGCATCATTTTGAGATTTTTCTCAAAACAGTAAATAGTGTTGGATATCTACTATTTCAGATACCAATCAGAGTACGCGAAAATGACTATTCACTGATTTGGTATACACTATATAACATTACAATAATAGAAAAAAAACATCCTATGCAAATAAAGATAAAAACGATTACGGTGTGATGGACGTAACAGGGCTTCGCCCCAGTTTTTGGGCAGATCATTTGACGTTTTTTTTTTGGGGGGGGGAGGCTTTAAAAAACAATTCGTATCCTTTGTTTCAACTAGAAGAAAAAATAGTCAAATACAGCAAAACAATTCTTGCACGCCCAATGCTTCTGAAAAAAATATCCTACTCACCCAAAAAGCCCCCCCCCCCCCCCCCCCCTTCATCAAAAGTCAAATGGTCGCCTTTGGAGAACTTTAAAGAAAAATAAAATACGTAGAGGATATTACACGGTGGCGCGAAGTTATGGATTTTGTTTTCGAGTGGAGGAACAAACGAGCGCAGCGAGTGAGTAAAATATTGTTTTTGACAAGAGAAAATAAAATCCATATCTTCAAGCTACCGTCTAGTGTTCTTTTTATTATATGGATAAAAATTGACATAGCGGCAAAACTCACTTGCTAAAGTCGAAAGTGTTTATTTGTGAAATGCTCCCTCAATCTTTCTGATTCCCAGTGTCGTTAAGAACTAATTTCCCTTTTAGCGTTGCTGTAGCTTTCTCTGCCATAGCTGAAATAAGGTTTTTCTCTTTAGAACTAGTATAAACTAGTGCGACCGAGCGGATTTCACTGCAGACGAAAGTGAGGAAAACAACACTGCAAACGTGCACATCCGGGACATTCGGTACATAAATTTTTCATATTTTCACTGAAGATATGGAAAATACGAGTGTTTTAGTTTCCGGTAAAACACTGGCATCCATATAATAAGAAGTGATATTTTAAATTAAAGATAAAACATTTTCATAACATTTATATAAAGTTGTTGAATATTTGAGTAAATATTTGACTATATGATATATTTATTGTTTTCCATTAAAATTCTAGGTTCTCGTGATTAGTATTATTTTCAGTGTTATACACAGCTTTTAGTCTAACTACATATTTATAACATTGATATATTATTACTTCCAGATGCTACATTATTATGATTATATATGATTATAGTTATATATGATTATAGTTATATTATATTGTAGTTATATTATTGTTATCATATTATAGTTTAGCTATACAACGCTTTTAGATTTGTGATCTTGGAATTTCAATTCGACCAGCGGCAGTGTCGAGTGTCAGGGTTGTTATCCGGACAGGTCAAGGCGGTTGTCCGATGTTGCTGTCCATCTTTGCAAACGCTGATGAATTGAGAAAATATTTGATAATGTCATTCTTATGCGGGGATTAAAATAGTAGGGTGGAACAAAACGTCCTTATTGACATTATAACATTGTCACACACATCGGACACGGGCTCTTTAAGTAGTAGATAAAATATGAGCGGGAGGACAGAGCGGAAATGACCAAAAATGAAATGTCTAACTTCGCCATATTTTAATATATAAGCTCAAGATTCCGTATACAAAGAGTTACTATGACCAACAGCTTAATTCCACATTTTTAAGAAATTTGAAGAATATGAATTTTAGATATTATTGAACAAAGTTTGCAGAATTCCTGATCAAAGTACTAATTCTCCCATAAAATGGCACAGAAACTAAAATTTAAAGCCTAATATATCAAAGACGGATCCATTAGAAAAAAGTCATTTTTGATATTTTGTTTTTAATCAGGCAAGGAGTCTGTATGCAAAAAATCTAGGTTATCTGAGTTTACCTGTCATTATTATTTTGAAATTTAGTGATCGAAGCAGGTCATTTCCGCTCTGTCGAGATCGGACGCGAATATTTTATCTTACTTGTAAAATGAAACAATAAGTGGAATGCAATATTCTATTACTTTTTTAGCCCGCAAGCAATTCAGTACTATGAACAATTCAGCACTGTGTACAATTCAGAACTATGAACAATTGATTTTAATAACTGAGCTTAGTTTGCCCAATCAGATCGGACGTGATGTTTATTATCAAACGCGCTGGTCCCAACGGGAGTAAATTACCTTCAGACTGAGTTTGTCGTTTTGCATTTTAATCAGTAGGTATCTGTATCAAAAGTTAATCCCTACTTGAGTTGTATTGGGGTTTACAGTGCATCCATTGTGATTGGGTCGCACCCCCATGAATTAGTAATGAATTTTACAAGGGGTTGTTTAATATCTCGGGATGGTGGCGTTGAGCTGTGTTGGACATAAAAATCGCCAAGATTTACAAAATTTCGAGTGAGCACATATCGGTTAGAATATCTTAGTCCAATTCACCGATCCGTCATTCATTGTTCCACCCCCCTAGTCAGGAGCGCATCCAGGAATTCCCCCCTCCCCCCCAACACACACACACCTAAAATCCGCCACTGCTAGTGCGCATCCAGGAATCCCCCCCCCCCCCAACACATACACACCTAAATCCGCCCCTACTAGTGAGAATCCAGGAATTCCCCCCACACCCCCAACACACACACACCTAAATCCGCCACTGATAGTGCGCATCTGCTAGTGCGCATCCAGGAATTCCCCCCCCCCCCCCCAACACATACACACCTAAATCCGCCCCTACTAGTGCGCATCCAGGAATTCCCCCCACACCCCCAACACACACACACCTTAATCCGCCACTGCTAGTGCGCATCTGCTAGTGCGCATCCAGGAATTCCCCCCCCCCCCCCCCCCCCCCCCCCCCCCTACCCACACACCTAAATCCGCCCCTCATGGTTCTGGAAAGGAGAGTTTACTGCGTAGGATCGATACCTCTCCTGTTCGATGTAAAACGTCCAGTCCAACAACTCACTCTTGAAACCAGTGTCCGACCAGAAAGAAGCAGATATCCTGTTGATTGAACGGGATATAAGAATGGTCATGGAGGAAGTGACGTGGGAAGTTGCCTATCAGATAGATGGGGTATGGTAGCAGCTCTCAGCATAACTCATAGTAAAACGAGAATTTTGTAGTAGAATCCTATCATATCTCTTTTTTGTGTAAATTGAGGACGAGATATCATAGGATTCAAGTCTATTCAAAGCGTTCAGTCGGTAGATTCCGCCGAAAATAGCACTCGTCGCTGCGCTACTCGTGCGATATCGCTTTTTTCGTGCTATTTTCTTAGCGGAATCTAGCCTCCTGAAGCTTTGAATAATCCTATAGAATCCCATAGCTCATTTCTTACGCGCGCTTTGATTGGCTAAAAACAAGTGAGGAATTCAACAGGTAATACCTGCGCGCAAAGAAAGTTCAAAGCTCGAATTATTTCACTAAAATAATGTCAAATCTTTTTGCTATGGGATTCAAGAAAAACTTAACTCGACTCGTGAATTCCACGGTAAATTTCATGTGAAAAACGATATCGTACGAGTCGCGAAAATCGTATGATATCTCTCATGTCGAAATTGAGGACGAGATCTAATACGATTCAAGTATTTCAAATCTTCAGTCAGAAAATTCCGCCGAGAATCGTATGATATCTCTCTTTTTTGTGGAAATTGAGGAGGAGATGATACAATTCAGAATATATCTTCTCTCAGAAGATTCCGCCGAAAATCTAGCACTCATACAGGCGATATCGTCCTCGTCGCTGCGCGTCTTGTGCGATATCGCTTTTTTCGTGCTATTTTCATAGCGGAATCTAGCCTCCTGAAGCTTTGAATACTCATATAGAGTACAGACTAATTTGGTCATATACCGGCATATGTTTACAAGAACGAACTCTGTTTTTCCTGTACCTTGAACTCGATGAGATAATTACAATAATTAAGGCAATTTCCCTCAAAACATTCTTGGTATTTCTTACGGAATGACCGTGAAAATATATTCCTTGATCGAAACACAGATCGAAAAATCATACTCTTCCACGGTCGCCATATTGTAGACCATATTGTATGAGCGGTAGACCTTTATAGGCATTTAAAACTGCGAGCCGCAGGCGAGCAGTTTTATGCCCATAAAGGATCGAAAAATCATACTCTTCCACGGTCGCCACGTTTTTTTTTCACAGCCAAAGGGCCTGGAAACGACATTTCAAAACCACAGGTAACCCACGCAGATTTTCGTGACATGCACTTCAACATAGTAAAAATGGGCATAAGATTACAGGAGTGACAGGAGGAGCTCTTTATAATTGCTACCCTCAATAGTTTCTTACCGACAAAAACAAGCAATCCCAACACATTAGCGACCTGCACCATAGCCATTAGTCCTGCAGAATCGAGCTCCTTGTCAATATCAGTAGCAAGGCTGTCTTCCGGTATCCTAATCAGTGTTACAACCTTTAACAGAGAAAGACATGCACAAATGAGTAAAGGGACATGGTCACCTAGAAAACACTAAAATAATTATTGTCACAAAATACAAAAATATTCTCTGAAATTGAAAGGATTTCCTCATGTAAGCTGTAATTACAATCCGCGAATATCTTTGCAATCCTACATCGAAATGACCTCAAATTTTCACCACGTCGAGTTGAAAGCATTCTTTACAAATTTGACTTGTTATTTTATTATTGGTGATATTGTAATTTTGATGTTTTCGGTGACCATGTCCCTTTAAGTCCGAGAGGGAGCAGGGGCGGATCGGATCCAGGAATTTAAGAAGGGGAGGGGATAGTGAAAATGGGACTGAAAATTGGCAAATTTCCTTCAGCAAATACAGTAAATGTATGGGACGATCTCCCGAGAAAGGGGCGCCGCTGCACCCTCGACCACCCCCCCCCCCCCCTCCTCCCATAAATCCGCCTCTGGGGGGGTCACCCGTATACACCTCTTTAAATAGACCTCGGCTTGGGCGTAACGTTTTCCCATTTTAGATCACGTGGCATTCATTTCAATAATCTTTCTTTGTTTCGGATGCCAATCGTCAGTCCATGCTATGTCTCAAAGACATTGTGATTGAGTGTTCTTAGTGTACAGTGAAAACTCGCTTATAAGAACCTTTTATCAAATTAATCCATTATTCATAGGCTGCCTATCCCATCTCTGCACTGGATTCAGATCAGGTGACACTACTTGTATCCCCCGATAAACAACATGGCAACTAGTAATCTGTATCTGTGATACAGAATTCTGATATAGATTCTGTATCAAACACCTTTCAGTGCAGCCCCTCAGTCTTTGAACAGTTGGAGATATATTTTTTTAATATCCCCTACTGCCCAAAGTCTGAAGGGGACCACTCTAGTGAAGTCCAAGTATGGTCTTCTCTCTAGAGTAGTCCCTGAAAAACGCTTCACCTGAGATACTATATGTTGTTTTAGTCCGGCTAGTTCCATGTGGGACAGGGCTCATTCCTTCTGCGCATGCTCGCTACAAAATGATTGGCGTTTTTTGTGCATCCGGAATTGAAATTATTTCATTTGCAATGCAATTAAATATAAGTACAGAAGTTAGAATTTGATAAGTCATAAAACTTTACCTGGAAATTCACTAAGGTGACCAGCAGAGTTGCCAGCTGTAACCAGTGATCTTGCTTATCGCGCATTGGCTGAAAATGCGCAAAAACTACGGTGTAAAGCCCTGTTACTAAGGTAACTGTTCCAAGGACAAAACGGGTGTCAGCTGGAGAGAAGGCCACGATGCCAATGGTTAACGCTTTTCTGAAAAGATCGGCGATCTCCCAGAGAGAAAAGCCTTTTCTGTAGCTCTCCCAGACAAATCTGCTCCCGGCCACTACATCTCGGTGCAATAGTGCCACTTTGGTATTCGAGGAAGTCGGTGTCCAAATAGCCAACCCTAATGCTAAAGGAAGTCCAACCACGTACAGGAGTGAAATGTATGCTAATTTTGACTGAACATCAAATTCTTCTCCTTTACACTCGTTTGTGAAATCCTGCTTTAGATATGAAGTACACTGGGACTCTTCCGAGCAAATTGACTGGCACGTCTCGGGCAGAACGGCGAAGACGCTGTGACAAGTCGAAGGGTACATGACGAACAACAAAAGGAGCGCAATAGCGAGGGTGCGGCGGCGGTTTTGCACGGAGGGTTCAGTATGACGTAATTTCCGGTAAACATAACAAACAGCGATTTGAAGGAAGTAACACAGTGTTGCTATAGCAATGATGACCAGATTGGTTGACATGGAGATGACGAACTTGAGTCTTGCCCCAATTGATGTACCATCGTAACGACATTGACGCAAAAAAATCCCCAAGATGTCAACCTCTAAAAATGAAGTGGCTGTCAGAAATACGACGAGTGTCGCCGGTATTTTGGTCAAGGGCACAAACTGGACAGTCTTAGCAATAACCTGGTAAAACCCCACAATAACCTTGGTTTTGGAAATCAGTGTGTCTGTCAGTGATCGTTTGTGTCCACTGCTGATGCGCTTTTTGTTGAAGCATACAATTGTAAGCAGAATAATGAGTATGAAAGACGAAGGAAGAGTTTTGAAAACTCGCAGCGTAGTACTCGGGCATTTAATGCAACTGGTCACCATCTTGTGGAAGCCTTTCTCGCAAACTGCGCAGAGGGGACCTTTGTACCCGGGCCGGCATAAGGAGTTAACCCCACCCAGGCAAGAGTCTTTGTTTGGACAACGATAGGCAACTGGCACGGATTCAGATTTCATGATGTTCAAACTTTGATCGTAAGAAATGTCATCCTTTTCGAGTTCAGCGACGAAGCGCTGGAAGAGTTTGTATGTACTGTTGCTATGCCATTTCCAGTAAAATCCAGGAGCTAGAGAGAAAGACTCGTTGGCGCATTTGTAAAATTCGGGGCACTGGTAGCACTCGCCGAATCGATTTAGGCGATAAAAATTGGATTGGCAGAAGCAAGCTCTAAAGGTGGCAGGAATGTCGTGTCTTGTACCTGGAGAAGTGACAATAAAATGTCAAACAGTGAAACCCAAAGGGAGTGCCCGACTGAAACCCTTGCAACCCGATGGCTATATTTTGACTCTATATACAGGGTTTGAGGACCTGATCCTCGACACCCGGCACACTTTACAAACATAGGTTGATTGTTACCAGATTATTCCTCCGGGAAAATACGAGGCACAAAACGTGCCACAACCTGTCACGCAGCATTTGCCTACTATTCAAGTTGATAAGTCAGTAGAAATGAGGTGCTTAGGGGCAACATTGGGCTAGCATTTGTGCTGAGCATCAAAACAAAATGTTGCGCGACAAGTTGAGGGATGCTGTGACATCCTTCAATTTTTAAGTCGGTCATTTTCACCTTTTTTTCCACTACGCTCACTACTACGCGTAGTGGCGAGTTTTATTACCCACCAACAAATTGAAGGATGTCTTCAATTTGCTTCCTTAATGTATAGGGATTGGTTAATATTTCTTTGAGATCGACCCCACAAACATTGCAGCAGTGGCCTTGTCACGTACCAGACGGGCATCCTTGGCACGATTTTACTGAAGGGGCTCCAGGAGTTGGCGAATAGCGTCCCGAGGGACATTGTTTACAGGCGATTTTCTTGGTTTTCGTGGATGTTGAGCCGAAGTCATCTTGATAGAATCCACCTAAAACAAAAGAATTCTAAAGTTCACGAGAATAAAGCGGTCGCAAATCGCTATTGTAACAGTTCTACGAATTAAGCTTTATTCCCTGGGGGGGGGGGGGGGGGGACTCCCTTGTTTTTGGGGCGGGTGCTCGTCGGGAACTCTCGCTTTTACCCCTAAAAGGTACGAAAAACGGCGTGGCTTTTTTTGACCCGCCAAGTGTGATATTTTAGTGTAATAGTTTATCACTATTATTAGCAAATAAATAGAAATAGAAAAAGTGTGATAATACCATTGTCGCTTGGTTCGCTAGAACGGTACATATCAAAAATACCTTGATCAAAACCGTCGTTTTTGAAACACTCACGGCCAAAACCAAATTTGGAAGTATTTACCTTATTTGGAAGTGATGGGAGATCCCCTTCTGATAAGAATTTCGGCGACATTTGCCAGAAAAACACTGAATTTGAGCGAGAACTTCCAGGCATTTTAGCGACTCGATATTTCAAAGCATCCTCCATGTTGGATCTAGCTTAGCTGCCACTGCTGATCTATTTTGAGCATCCACAGGGAGCCCACGCGGCTCGCCCCAGTCTCATTATAGGCATTTTGCAAAAACGACGGCTTAATTTTGATATGCCTATCTGGAAAAAATTCAAGTTTCGAATTTTACCCCCTAAAAGGTACAAGAGGCATGATTTCGACCCCTAAAAGGTACGACGAGCACCCCCTGCCCCAAAAATAGCTCCCCGGGCTTTATACCCGAACCCGCTACCTGCGACCCGCAACACGCGACCCGCGAGCTTCTTTAGGGAAATTCCCTTATAAGGATATTCTGTGTCATCGTGTTTGTCCCAGGCTGTTCATAGATGCTTCTATAATTCACGAGACGGAGATATCTGCTTTAGAATATGTGAGCAATATATCATGCACGTCTTACTGGCGATTTTGGTTCCCCCTTGGCATTTGGCGGGAGGGCCACAAGCTTATTAGCTTAGCTTTTAGCTAATAGGCGGACATTCTGTGATGTCATTGTTTACAGTTTGGCTCATTTTCAATAGCAACATAGAGAATCGGGCTACTCAGCGGAGCTATAGAATGATACGTTCTGAATATAGCAATCCAAACACCCTCTACAGTGGTAAGGTCTTAAAAGACTTAGCCACCTTTTTGATTGCCTTGGTGGTTTCTCATCTTTCCCTTAGCTTCCCTATCTTGCACCCTCCCCTATCTTGCACCCTCGGTAAATAAAGTCATTATCATTATTATTATCTTTTTGTTTTAGTTTTTCTGACTAGGCTAAATAAATAAATCAATAAGAAAAGAATGGAGAAAGAAGGATTCGAATGCAAATCAACAATCCTCCTCGGCGTAGGCGTAATGTTTTCCCATTTCAGATCACGTGGCATTCCCATGAGCATTCTTTCTGAATATGGAAGCATTCCAAACAAAGAAAGATTATTCAAATGAATGCCACGTGATCTGAAATGGGAAAACATTACGCCTATGCCGAGGAGGTCTAAGGGGTGGATTAGAAATTGGTGGATGGGGGAGGCTGGCAATTCCCCCCAAAACAAATTCGTGCAAGGTCACTCCTTTAAAAAGAGATCTCAAATAAGAGATGCAGAGATCCAAGCTAGTAAAAAAAATCATACAAATTGCGGAAAAAAATCTTACACAACCTGATTTCCGAAAAAAAGTCATGCTTAAAAAATTTGCCAGGCCCCTTTACCCCAATTTCTAATGGTCCACCCCTAATAGCGGAGCTCCCGCGGGCGCTCCGGGAGCTCCGCTTTTAGCCAGTGGCTAAATCTATATATTACCTTTTGGGCACTTGACACAGTGTGTTCCTGACATGTACTCTCCTGCTAGACACGCCCTACACATGCTATAGCTCATACCAACACGGCAAATATACCCGTCCGAGACCAGCTGGCGCGAAAGGGCATGATCATGGACTTGGATATCTAGCTTGTTAGATATCTCCTTTGAGTGATACCTTAAAAGAATTAACCGGACTTTAATAACACGGTTGGCCATCGCGAGAAAAACGCGACATCCCGTGTGTCACGCAACCGGCTGAGGTGAATTGAAGCTCAAAATTGATTACAGAGAAATGTATGGAGAAAAACACATTTTCTCTCATATCTCCCTTTTATGAGAGTCGGGAAAAAATGTTCATAGTTTAAAGTTTTATTTAATTACCGAGTAAGACAGCCAGCAAAAAATATTGGTGAATTCAGTCCATTTACGAGTTACATTTTGAAATCTAAAACTAGTACCCGATAACTCAAACGTCTACAGAGGATTGTATGAGAACTCACGATCGGAGATGATCATGTATAGTTTATAATCGGTCCGCAGAAACAATATTTTGGTTGTGGAAAAAATGTTCGTATCACAATTGCATTTTCATATATCCAGGAAGCTAATAAAACACAAATGCTCGCCCAAACTTGAAATTTCGCCTTACCTTTTTAGAGCTGAAAAAAGCCGACAGAGAAATAACCCTTTGGTTCCTCGCTAAAGTACGAAAAATCCGTGAACTTCGCCGGTCAAAATCTTCTTTGAAACTGTTCGTTCAGATTAAATTTAGCCACCATTTTGAAGGTACACTATTCCACGTTCTTCTGAAGACCTGAAATATTAAGGTTCCTCTAAAAATCCTTCAGTAAAGGCCTTCCGGATACGTGCTATCTGTACCACTCGAAAATAGTCCCGAAATCCACGACGACAGTCACAACCACAGCGGGTCAGCGGGTTCAGAAACTCGCGGCAAATTTGAAAGCGAGATTTACAGACGAAAAACGAGTTTAATAGAAAACAAAATCTCTGCAAAATATCCTGAAAGGGCAACAAAACCCCAAAACCGTCGAAAATCGAGTGGCTGTCATCTTGAATCCGACTCCAGCCATGTCACGCGGTCACGAAAACTCCATGTCACGGTGACGAGCGATGTCGCGTTTTTCTGGCGATGCTCAGTGTTACGGCGCTTGGTCTCTCACCGCTGTGATCCGGGTTCGACTCATGGCCGGGAGAGACGAAATTTTCTTTCTGTTCTGGTCTCCGTCGAAATTGGTACATATTGTGGGTTGAACGTGTCTCACTTCTTTCGTCTCGCCTTTCTACTCTGCTCAGTATCAGGGGGGTCGTTAAAGAACCACTGGGGACGTAATAAAATCTCTGGCAGTGACCACTCTCAGTGTCTGTGCTTATGACCGCTTGGCTGCCAGTGGCGCCGTGCAAGAAGTCTGCTGAGTCGGTCTCACACATTTACATTTACATTTAACGAGAGTTGGTACCCTGCGAGTAGAGCTTTCTCCTGTGAGTCTTTTATCATGTCGTACTCATACGCGTCTCTGTGTATCAAAAACAACGCGCTCACCGAATCGCGAATAAATTAGGTCAACGTAAAAGAGAGATACAGTGGAAAAGCCTCTGCTAGCAGGGTAGAGCGTTGGTAACGTTGCTGATGACATTTTGGCCCGCGAGAGTGGCTGGCGCAATCCATGGTAATTTTTGCCAAAACCCCCGCCAACCAGTGCTCAGCCGGAAAGGAGCTTTCTGTGTTGAATGGGACCGAGTACACTCTCTTGGTTTCATTCTTCCGTGCTTCAATCTTAAGGAGGCTCACAGCAGTTCTTCATGTCCACACCCCTTTAACCTCATTTGGTAATTCACAGAATGACAAGCCAAGTAGTGGCTCTGAAATTTTCTGTGCTTCAAGAATGTTCTTGATGCGGACCTAAAAACAATAATCTATATGAGCTTTTTAGCAAAGCTAATAGAAAAATGACCGCGTTATATCTTCAAAACGATTACACATTTTCTTCAAACTTTGTCCAAATAATGGCTAGAGTCATTCAATTTGCCTGGGTAATTTTGCAACTTAAAAGGTTTGGAAGGTCGCCATTTCGTTGTCATGGAAGCATCAATGTTAGCAACACATACGTCGACACAAAGAACAATCCATAGCATGTTTATTTGTAAAGTGGCTTGCCTTTCTGTGCATTACTTCATGAGATACAGACCACTGAAGTTGAAAGGATGTGGACATGAAAAACTGCTATGAGACTCCTCAAATCACGTCTACGAATAAAATAGTTTTTCCTACTTACATAATTACTTCTAACTTTGACGATGCGTTCAAGAATATGGCCATTGGCAATTCGCTCACTTTATTATTGTCTATCACCCTTTGATAATTAAAAACAAATCCGTTAAGGAATGCCAATACGCTCGACCAATACGTGAAACCAGAGAGTAGCTTTAAGAAACTACGTTCCGACCCGACTCTCTCTTTCTATTGTGATTGCAGTCGCGTAAACTGCGCGAGCTTGAAGCTTAACCCTAAGTACAGAACAGAATGAGTTTTTCAAGTTGCAAGCCAATGTTTCTTTAGGGGGCATTCATTATTTATACCAGGGGGTGGGCTGGCAAGATTTTTCATACAGCCCCAAAACCTCTTGACCCCCTTCCAAGTATCAATAAAAACCTCAAAGCCCCTTTAGGCAATTTTTATAATAATACCCACCCCCTCCCCCTTTAGATCAGAATGTTATGTTGGGACATCTAGACACCAAGACCATTTGCTGTATTTTTAGGATACTGCAATTTCCTGCGTGCATGAACAGTTTGTTGTAATTTTACAGAAGTGCATCCTCTTGTATCCATATGTTAAATTAAAGTCACTGCTTCCAAAAAAGTAGATGACCCCTCACAGTTGTTTTCATATTTTCTGGTGACCACTTACTTGACCTTGCCGAATTTAACATGCCCCCGCCCCCCTCCCCCCATATTTCTTGCCAGCCCACCCCCTGGCATAAGTCATAAATAATGAATGCTCCCTTAAACGTTTCTATCCACTTACAGTGTTTGAAGATTTCCTGCAGAATGAAAAGACTTCTCCGACAGTATCTTGATTTTGTTGCTAGACAGAAGCCTATTAAAAGCACCAAATAAATTCTCTGAGTGTTGTAATTTACGGTCCACCCTGCTGGATTCCTGGCGCTGCTAGTTTTGCAAAGCCTCCTCAGCATGGCATCTCTCTCGAAGGAAGAGAGAGAAGAGAAGAGAAAGGGATTCGGTTGGGCTTCTGTGTTACGAGTAAACAAATCTCGTCCCCACTCCTTCCCGTCCATTGAACATAAAGCACAGGAAGCCCAACCCCTTAATTTCCTTGTAAGCCAACCCCTTGCATTGCTTTAGCCACAGAGTTGCCAGTGGATGAGGCTTAGTTTTGCACAGGTTGTTAAACTCTGCCAAAAAGGTAACCATTTCATTTGAGATGGTGCCGTCGTCCGGTGAGAAGTGAAAACGGTTGCCATGGTGATCTAAGCCGGAATGAGATTAAGTAACATCATGCCACTTTTTCATTTAGGTTTTTTTATCTTGATAGAATGCTAGGCCAGTAGTCGATTCCAAGAAAGAAAAATACTAAAATTCGCATTATACAAGCATTCTTATGCAAGATTTAATAACTTTAACTATCAAATTTCCAAATTTGAAAACAGTTCAGCCTGGCAAAAAACCAAACAGAGGAATTCGAAATCCATATATATATATATATTTATCATTTTTATCTCAGTCATTATTGTATAGTTTTATTATTATTATTCTCATAGATGTAATGTTTGTTATGTTTTTTAACGAACAAAAAAAGACATATTATTATTAATCCAGTTCCATCCACTCGACAACATGCGAAAATATTCCAAATTCGTGCTCATCTGACATCTGACAGTTAAAACTGGACGGTTATTAGCCTATTATCTGCTCCCGGGGGGGGGGGGGGGGGGGTACCTCCCTCATATATGGTATACAGGGTATACGGGTATGCGTTAGGCTTTTACACAAGTTGCTCGGATTTTTGTCAAAAGTTGCTCCAAAAATCTTCAAAAGTTGCTCAAAAGTTGCTCATTTTTTTCAAAAAGTTGCTCTTTTGAGAAAAAGTTGCTCAAAAGTTGCTCATTTCGTAAGTCTTAAGAATTAGTTTTACGTCTTATTATAAGTATAAACTGTTGTATAAACTGTACATACAGTACAAATAATCTGTAACATCTGATTTTAAATACATTGATATAACAAACGTTGGCCGCCATTTTGAAAACGCATGGCTACCGCTGACCGATAAAAAAAATCACACAGGTATCCCAAAAATCATTTACAGGTGTCTATATAAAGTGTTGTCAAAAGCAAATCTAGGCACTCGGCAGTTAGAACCATATGATTTTCGGCAAAGGAAAATACAAAACTGCCGTTTTGTCACTTTAAAAACGACATAAATTGCTAAAATAGATATAAGTTGCTCGAATTAGAGGAAGTTGCCCCAAAGTTGCTCAAATCCAAAAGTTGCCAAAAAGTTGCTCGAAAAGGCAAAAGTTGCCAAAAAGTTGCCGAGCAACTTGTGTAAAAGCCTAGTATGCGTCGCCCTATAGGGTACTGAGGGTCTACGCTTGTTTGGTCGCTGATAGGGTATGTATTTCGATCAAAGTTGTGCCGCAATTATTGGAAAGGGTGTTTATTTTGAAACCTTATCATGATTATCAAAATACCGCTTTGATTGCGACCATTTGGACCAGCCTGGTAGCCTGCGTAGCCGGTTCAGTTTGTTTTCGAGAGGAGTCGTTTTCCGAGACAGATTCCAGGTCGCTTCGGTAGGGTATACAATTTTGACCGTAGGTCTATACGGTAGGGTATAAAAAACGAGCATTTTTGGTATCTGATAGGGTCAAGTTTTGGATTTTTTGGCGGTACACCCCTACCCAAAAATCAGTGGAGCACCCCCCCCCCCCCCCCCCCCTCGATCTGCTCCTACGCTTGACTATCTGCTAACATTACGTATAATGTAACCTTTTTTCTAGGCTTAGTACTTACAAAATCTTTAGATTTCGAGGACAAACGAGTGTCGTTTCGTCAAGACTTTCAAATACGTTGTTGGCCAAGTTTCTGAGAATGCGCAAAAAAGGATGTTAAAATAAGCCCGCTAGTTACACTTTTTCTAATTCCATAGATTGGTTAAGGGGCTGTGTCACGATTACAGCCGATTGCGTTTGACTGTTTAACCCAAACGGTTATGCCTGGTGCACACTAGCGACATAACGACATAAGAAAAATATCACGCGAACAAAATGTAGTAGTTTCAAAACGCTGAAGTCCACAAAAAATGAGATAAGATTGCTTTGGTGAAGTAATCTAATGATGATCCATGGTAAATATTGATTATTTTAATTATTTTCCCATGGCTTTTTCGTTGCAACATAACGCCGTTATGTCGCTAGTGTGTACCGGGCTTTAGCACGTTACGTTTGAAAGTTGCGTTGTGGACAAGAATTGAGACGTTTCCAAGGGCAACCTCCATGTTTATTTTTCACTGACCAATCAGAGAAGACAGAACTCTTTGGTTCTCCATAGAAACGTCTCGTTCCATCCTAGAAACGCAACGTTGAAACGTTCAAACATAACGTGCGAGCTGTTGGGGTTAAACAGTCAAATCACTTATATCAGTTGATATTAGCCTAATAACCAATGCAGGTAACTTTTATCTGCAAGGCTCGATTTTCGTATAAATTTTGATTTAACTTCAAACTTTGAGAACTGTTCAACCCAATGACAAGATTTCAAAAACTTGTCAGTTTCCATCCGCTCTGTTAATAGGTCCATGCAGCCTACAATCATGATCACTTTGTAGTTTAAGAGCTGTTTAACAAAGTTAGACTTGTATCGTGGCTTCCGTCAGTTATTTGGATGTTTTTTTTTACATCACCAAAAGGTTGTTACAATCGTGACACCCCTCCTATCAATGATCTGTCAAATTTGGATTTCCTCATAAAGCGGTTTTCACTTGACTGCACCGCCGTAGCCAGCATACCTTAAAAATTTCAAAATTTTATTTTTCTTACTGAAAGAACCAGAATGATTTTTTTAAAACCAGCCTTTAACCTTACTCTGCCTCGGCAACGTTTTTTTTTTCTGGCTACGGCGGTGGACTGTAGTGAAGCCAACAAAAAGGCAAAAATAAATACAAAAACAGCGCGCGCGCGCAGCCAAACGGTATTTTCGTTGGTTCTTTTTTGCGCGCGCGCTGATGATGGCGCGTTCCGTGGTATATACTTTTATGTACCCACGGCTAAGAGCCAATCAGAATTCGAGAAACGCCCGCGTTGTGGTATAATACTTTGTCTCTTACATGCCATGCCTATTTCTTAGTGCACCTGTCCTAATGACCAACAATTATAAATCGGAAAGAAAAATAGTTTTGCATACATACAAAAGCGTTAGCTTGTCACACTGTGGTAGCCAGTCCCATACGGCTTTGATATGATTGCTAGACATCCATCTATAAAACACTTCGTGTTATGCTCTGAAAGATATCATTTGCAACAAACGTACCCCCCTTTGCACTGAGAGTTATCCATTATGTTCACGAGCTTTCAATTTTTGTTTTCAAACGTAGCGTAAAGAGTTTCGATTCCTTGCACTGAGATACAAGTTTTGCTCCCGGTCAAAAACCACTTATGATTGATAATGGGATAACATTAAGTAATGGTCCGTATAAGAACTAGGCAAGCAAGCGGCAACGCATGCTGGGATGCAATTATTTTCTATTGAAAATTTAGGCGATTTCATTGGCTTAGACATAAAAATCAGTAAAATCACTATATAGAAAAGCTTTTCTGAGGAATTTTAGGGAGACATAAGCATATGTGGTACTCAGGATATGAATTTTCTTAAGACTTCGTATGTGGGGAGCCTAGCGTAAAATGCTGATTCTCCCTCCTTTGTTCTTCTTAAATCTGATTGGTCTAGAGACTTTGTTGCCATATTTTCTCAAAGCAAGTAGAAATCTATCAATCTTTCACTTTTATAATGTCACTAATCATGATAACTTTCTGTGGTAAAAAGAATAGGACATATATTACGTGGGGAACCTTCAGCCGTAGAACAATGGAGGTTTGCACAGTTCTTGCATGGATGATTACTTAACCAGCTTTCTTTTTTTTCTGCTGGATAGGCATGTTTTCAAACTATATTTCCACAAAAACAATAGCCCTTTTCACAGTTTCTCACTTTATTGTGATTCAAATTGGAATTCTAGTCTGAAGTCGAGTCTACCGTTGACCAAACAATACATTGGTTATTGGTCAACGGTAGACTCGACTTCAGGCTAGAATTCCAATTTGAATCACAATAGAGCGAGGAACTGTTAAAAGGACTATTGATCGTGGTTAGTGCGGAATGCAAACACTAAGATAATACACGAACAAAGATGATGGGTTAGCGCAGTCAGTAGAGCGCCGGGCTGTTGTGCAGAAGGTTGGAAGTTCAAACCCTGACCGGACCAACACTCTGAGGAAAAGGTGCTGCCTTTGTTCCAACTGCAAATGGTTAGACCTTCACTTAAATTCGGATAAGGACGTAAAACCGTGGGCTCTCAAATGCACTACATTAACCTAAACAAGAGGGACGTTAAAGTACCACGGGACGTCGGAAGTTGCCCATCCTCAGTGCAGGGCTTACAACTTACTAACCCACTACACTGACTAGGAAACCTCGTAACTTGAGCCTCGCTCTGTGAGAATTTACCGGCTCTCGAGCAAATCAAATAAATAAAAAAAACTAACAGTATAACAAAAGATAGTTACAAGTATTGCAAGTTGCACGGTCCCTTGATGGTTCCTTTTAGTGTGCTTATTCTGTTAAAAGACATTTTCCTAAAATGAAACAATAGTATTGCATAAATAACAATCACACCTTCGCAGACCATTTTCATGAATGGTGAACGTTCAACATCATTGAACAGGATAGGCCTTAGGATCGAGCAGGTCAAAACATGCCCCAGATAGGGACCCAATTTGAGCCAGGGAGGTAACGGTCACCGCCTGGTACCACCCCATCCCCTCTGATTTTGAACGCCTAAGTCCCTAGGGGGGCTGTGGAAAATCTCAATGCATTAAACGAAATGATAGGACATTGTTTGTTTAATGTGGTTCTCATCGAAATTGGTTTTATGACTATGAAGCTTTTTAAAAAAGAAAATGTTTGAATATTGCGTTTTTGGAACATTTAAGGTGGTAGGCAGCTGTCCCTACGATCACGGTTTCCCTCGCCATTTTGTTGAGTAGGCAAACCACGCATTATTCCACATAAAATCTGCAAACGCGAAGTGAAATCGTTGCGAAAATATTGCACATATCAACAACATACTTAGCGAAAAGTAATTCTACTTTGCCAAACAATCAATGTACTAAATTGCAGCTTCCTACGCTCTCTGTGAAGCGAGCGATTGTAGTTTTAGTTTCCCATATCTACCTGTATTTTGACAGGCTTTTTACGCATCGATGCACACAGATTTGACAGGCATCAGTATGAAAAATTAAAAACGCAATTGCTCAATTCATACAGGAGCTATAACCTCCAGACTTTGTAGGTAAACTTTTTCCATCACTATCTCAATGCTTCAATTTTGCCGATATTATCGCAACGATTGCACTTTGCGTTTGCAGTGTTTATGTGGGATTTTGCTTGGTTTGCCTACTCAACAAAACGGCGGCGGAAACTGTGATAAGGTCAATCCAACATAGTGCTCAACGTGAATTTACGTAATTTAGAAAACACTAAACATTGGGCTGTTCCATTTTATATCCTTTAAAGAGCCCGTGTCAGCCGCCATTTTGACAGCATAGCAACATTCCAAAGTCGGAGAAAGCATACATTCATTTTACACCGGAATTTCCATTTCCATGGAATTTTCATTTGTAGCTTTGAAATTTCCACAGGGCTCACAAGAGGATATGGATTCTCCACAGGGGTTGCTTCAACTTTCCAAAGGGGTTGTGCAGGAGTCTAGAATTTCCACATGGTATAGCAATTTTTGAAACTTTGGAGTTACTCGATAGGGACAGCCAATTGCATTCGTCAACGTTAAACACTTCGAACTTCTCAGCAGTTACAATATACCGGGGGGTCGTTTCTCGAAACGCCCGAAAACTTTTCGGGCCCGATAAATTACCCGAAAAGCGTGCGGATGACAAATTTTGCGTTTCTCGAAACTCCCGAGTTTTTCGCGCCCGATAAAATTGCGTCATTTTTCATCCCTTAATAAGGGGAGAAACCCTTCTCCCCTAAACTTTTTCGGGTTTCCGAAAATCCTCAGAGTAGGGAAGGAAAATAGCAAAATTAAGTAAGATTTTTCACTCCTCTGCAACTTTATTTATCCCTCTAGTACCTGCGAAGTTGAATTTCCCCGAAAATGCATGTTTCTTCTTGTAAAACAGACATTTATGAAGGTGTCTTGCTTTGTTTCCAAAATTTTCTTTCTTTGTCGCGAAATGGTTTCCGGTAACTCTCCCGACTTGCTTTTCGCCATCCCGATCAAATACACCAATCAGGTGCAAGCATCTCGCTTCTTGGCCAATCAAATTCATTCTCTTGACAGCTCGCTTGTCAAATTTGACGAGCGGCTGTCAAACTTTTTTTGACATGTTGTAAACAAAGTACCAATGCATCTACAAGAATTTTGTGCAAAATGCTTGCTTTTTCGCACATTTTATCTAATTTCTTGGCATTTATCGATGGAAATACCAACATGGCGATACACTTTGCCCCCTGACGGCGACGAATCAATAAGTTTCCTATGTTTTCATTGTTTATTTATGCAAAGTATTCGCAAAGTTTGGAAATTATAATTTTGATTTCGGGTTCCCGATAATTATCGGGGGGTTTTGGGAGTTTCAAGAAACACTTTTCGGGACTCCTAATCTTGCCCGAAAAACCACCCGAAAAGTTTATCGGTCCCGAAAATATCGGGCGATTTCGAGAAACGACCCTCGGGACTCTTACATGCTTCTTAAGTATTGGAAGGTGTCAGTAATAACGTCAACATCCATTTCTTTCAGTTCGTTATGGGAAATCTGAAGTCTAAGATCAAAGCAACAGGATCACGGTTCATTCAACATATGGATTGCTGAAAGGATACTATAAAAGTCATAAAATGTACAAGGTAATGATATTTATTAATATAACTGGGACAAAATGCAACCAAAGAAATGAAAATGGCTTTGAAAACGTTGGGAAGATGAAACGTATAACAAGTCTCATTCGCAGGCATCTCGTTTTTATAACAAACCAAACCAGCCAAACTACATCAGTTTTTTTTAGCAAACCTTCCCTCCTATGCGCTATTTGATTGACTAGGCCAACTGGCACAATGAGTAGTATAGGAGGGACCTAGTCACCCCCTTTTTATTGTGGTAGTCTAATTTGTGTGGAATATTCGGTGACCCCTTTCCCTTGTTTTTACCGAAACAATAGAATGATTAACAAGCAAAAACGCAACACTGCGGATGGCTTTATTTATCGCGGAAACAATACAAGCATTAGTATGGCGTTATAGCTGCGTGTGCTGCGGGCGTTGTTGCTTACTTTCATGCATCGTCGAGTTCGCGTAATGAGCGCAATCCACTCATCGCAGGCTTGCACCCCTTTGAGCGAGCACTTGTAACCATGCATCCGGTGCTACATTGAGCATAACCAATCCCTTTCAGCGTTTTCCAGGTTTTCGAGCGTTTTAGTGTGGACGGCTGAAAATGCTATTGAAAACGGTAGTGTGGACGCGGATCAATCGATGCGCTTTCGGTGAAACGAATCCCGATACTTTTGAAAACGCGTTAGTGTGGACAGGGCCTTAGTTGAACGAGGGTTAATGATAATGACACCCGTGTTCATTTCCCGTACTTACGTTTCCAAGTTGCTATTTACTGTTCCTCGGCTTATGTTTCCAATCCTGTTACTTGTCAACAACCTTTTAGGATGAGCAAGAAGAGAGAAAGGAAGGAGTATTTTATAACGCCCAAGTTTGTTGTAAGAACAGTACGGCCACCCTTGCCGATTGCCTTCAACATATCCTTAACAGAACTTCAAAGTTCTGCGATTTTGGGGTTAATTTAGTGAGATAAAATCCAGTCAAATTCACAAGAAATGAGCAAAATAATCATCTACAAGAGGTTGTTAAATAGCCTTTTAGTTGCTAGAGAAGTACAAATTTGGAGCATTTTCTTGTCTTTTCAAACATGGTAATTCGATAGCGAAAGGATGCCTATATAATCCATATGTAAGGCCTATGGCAAAACGCCGCGCCAGAGTCGCGCCGTTCCAATACAAAACAATAGAAAGTTCTTGATTATAAAGTATAATGAAGCGGCATCCTTTGAAAAAGGAAAGGTTCGACAGAAGAAGAGCGACTGAAGTTCGGCGTTTGCCGTAGGCCTAAGTTCCTTCTTTCTTAAGACTAAGTTAAAATTCTATTGAAATAGTTGTCACAAAGCAACGCTGAAAAAAATATTGAAATGTTGTGCTTTGGTTTGAAACCAGCCAGACCGATACAGTAAACGAAAGGAATGCTTACAGTGTTTGCAAAGATTTATGAAAGGTCCAAGGCTCTATGAACGTTATCTCGTTGTTCTGTGCATCCAGATATCTAAAGAAATATATTTACGAGTTAAAGTTTCGGGAAAGGTAAAATTAAATAATCCATAATATGACGTTTTTCCTGAAATTCATTTGATACAGTCCTAAAGTATATTTCTAAAACCTCAAATGATGAGTCATCTGTTTTCCTAGGCTTCAATTGCCCATTCTTTTGTATTGCCTGCAATTCATTTTTGTAATTTAATTAACTTTACACGCTAAATTTTAGGTCAAATTTTCACTTTCGCAAAGCTCCTGACCTCGCACTATTTATGATATCGGCGTCAAATTTTATGTGTCGTTAGAAAATGGTAACGACGATAATTTTTTTCCGTAAACTCGTGGAATGCCTTAACAGAGACCGTAACGAGCATGACAAGGTTTGACGAATCGTTGTAATACTAATAGGGTGGCGTAGAGCAGTTTTCGTCCGACTGCCAAGCAGCACACCAACTACCTTGTTCCCAAGGAAATCTGTTTAATTCACTCACTCTCTCTTTCGCTGCTAAGTGACAGAGAGCGAGAAAACCTCTTCCTGGGAAAACAATTGAGATGTCCTGGGAAATTTATTCTAATTTGGTAAACTTATGTTTGGGAATTTCTTAGTAGGCTCGATTCCCAGCCCTTGTTGTGAGCCCCGGTCCGTCCCCCCAACAACGGCTGGATCATTGGTCTGGCCTTTGTTACGATCAACCAATCAGCTTAAGAGCCTGCCCCATTGTGCGGGTTGAGTACGCTGACCGAATACGAAGGCTCAACGGCTAAACAATGGCGAACGATTTCAACAATTTCGAAGAGCTTGCAAACACTGCCTTGGATTCATTCAATATCGAAGGTTTTCGCGACTCTCAAACTGCAACACTCAAGAATTTAATTGCTTCAAGGCAGAGATCTTTTAGTGTTTCAGACTACAGGTTTCGAAAATCACTGACTTTTCACGGATTTTCTTCGCTTCATGATGCAGTGTGACGTCAATGATAAGCGAGCGAGACCATTGATCCAGCCGTTTGTGGGGGAGGACCGTAGACCGATACAAACAACGGCTGGAAATCGAGCCTAATTTCTTAGTCGTTACGTATTACTTTTACTTGATTGAGATTGAGATTATTTAATACCAATTTATGCCATATAAATTGTACTTAATGAGAGAAACCATGAGCAACCACGTGCAGGCTGTTTCATGTATATTTATAAAAGGGCCATTGTTTGTTTCGACCAAAGGTCCTATGATGTCAAGTTTCGTAGCCAATCAGAAATAACCAATCCACACGATATTGCTAATAAGTGAGATTAAAGGGGCTCTCGCACGCGTAATATTCGTCCACCGTGGACATAAAATAAGTAACATTGTAACCGTGAAAACACATGTACATTTGCCCGTAGGAATCAAAATATAACCCACCAGATTAATAGAAAAACCTTTCAAGTGTTAGACAAATGCAATTCTAGGTTGTTTTGACCTGTTATCAAGAGGATGGAATTGGATTGCGATTTGAGCTTTTTTCTTGTCAGAGAAGTGGCCAGCTAGCATGCGAGAGCCCCTTTAAGTCATAGCGTTTTTACCTGAGTCCTGTGGCATTAGCGAAAGCAGCTTTCGAAACGTGTTGTATCATGTTGTAATTTAGATGTCTGAAAATAAAGCACCGATTCAACTCCCAACTAAAGAGCAATAAGTAACTTTACAGCCGATTGCGTTTGAGCGTTTTACCCTAACAGTTCGCACGTTTTGTTTGAACGTTTGAAAGTTGCGTTTCTAGGATGAAACGAGACGTTTCTATGGCGAACCAAAGAGTTCTGTCCTCTCTGATTGGTCAGTGAAAAATACACTTGGCGGTTGCCCTTGGAAACGTCCGACTTTTTGTCTCACAACGCACCTTTCAAACGTTCAAACGTAACGTGCAAACTGTTAGGGTAAAACGCTCAAACGCAATCGGCTGTATTACAAAGCTAAGAATTCTACTTTTTAACGTAAAGTAAATTCCAAATTTATTTCCTTAAACTACTTAAAAGAGACGGTTCATCGGCAAATTTGACTATCTTGCTACAACCCTCTGCCTACCTGCTGCCTGTCTGTCAGCTTCTGTCTGTTCTGTCTGTCCTGCTATCTGTCTTCCTGTCTGTCTGTATGCGTGTGCAGTCAGTCTCGCACTGGCCGCTTCTCTATCTTTTATCGTACTGTATTGGGCAATTCCAGAAAATACATGTACTCCGGGGGCGGGTGGCACTAGTTGGGGGAGGGGGGATCGAGGCTGGAATTCTATATGCATTCGGGGTAAGCCATTTTGGATATTCTGGATGCATTGGGGGTGGGGGGGTCAAACACTAGACATAGACAAAGATTGTCTATGTCTATGTCTAGTGTTTGATCCACCCACCCCCCAATGCATCCAGAATATCCAAAATGGCTTACCCCCATGCATATAGAATTCCTAAGAGTTATACTAGCTTCCAGCCTCGACCCCCCTCCCCCAATGCAGGCAGAATTCCGAGCTTGAAAGCCCCCCTCCCATTCAGAATTTCCAAATGCCGCCCGCCCCGGGGTATATTTTCTGGAATTTCCCATTTCGGGCCGGTTCACTCACAGTGCAAGCAGGGAAGGTGGAAAAGATCCTCCCCGGAAGGCTGTTATTCTGTTTTCACGCAGATTCCTGCATAAACGAAAATAAAGTGCATATAATAGTGTACATTTAAGGACTGACTGTTTTCGGTAGAAACTAACTAGGGAGTTTCGTACACAAAGCACCCACCATTAGTGCAGAGTATTTTAACAAATGAATAGTAATGCAGTTTTTCCCAGATTAGTTACTGCAATCGTGGAAGTATCACGATTAGCCAAAAAAATAATAAGCAATTATTGGATGAGGGTTTTGTGATTTCCAGAATAAACAATGTCGATGATTCCACTTGGCGAGACATTGTTTATTCTGGGAATCACAAAAAAACGAATTCAATAATTGTTTTATTATACATTGATTCAGTAAAAATATTTTTTTCTGTCAAGCAATTTCTTCTACACAAGCCGCCTTGTTGGATGGGGAAAACATTCAAGTGCTCTAGTCCCATGATGCATTGCGCGCGTAGCATCAAGAATCAGCATGGAGACCCTCAAAGTGCGTGATTCCCAAAGTAAAGCGCGCGCTTTTAGCCAATCAGAATCGAGATAGTGAGAACAAAGTATAATAATAATTATTAGATCTCAAAAATGTTACATTTCTTCTGTAGAGTTCCCTCCATTTTCAGAGTTCTACAGATTACAATTCAGTCAATTTAGGAATAGCGAGGATAGTACCAACGCGGTTTTGGTATTTTTAGGGCTCGTTTTGAACAACGAGGTATTTTTAGGGTCACGTTATATCGCGGCTTTGTTTTATTGGGTGATTTCTTCGTCTGATTTTCAGACGAGCTTTTCTATCACTTTTACTTAGAGAGCCTCCCGGACTGCTGTTCAACAAAATTGAAAGGAAGCATACATTTTTTACTGCGGTTTCATAATTCTGCGAACTCTCGCTATTGATTTCCAACCGTAAAACCGCCTTCTGGCTTCCGTCAATCAAACTCCCGAGTCTTTTCGTCGTTACACTTTGTGCTTTCTGATTGGCCAGCGCCTAAGCAGTGCTTAAATGGCTTCCTGTCGCGACAGCAACGGTACGTGCTGGCCAATCAAAAAGCACAAAGAGTAACGACGAGAAGCCTCGGGAGTTTGATTGACGGAAGCCAGAAGGCGGTTTGACGGTTGGAAATCGTTAGCGAGAGTTCGCAGAATTATGAAAACCGCAGTAATCACAATTTATACTCACAAAATTCTGCATTGTTTTGGAATGCTTTCGAGTGCTACCACTGACAACATATTTTCGTCAAGGCTCCTTTTGAAGGGAAATAAAAAAACTTTATTAAAAATATTTAGAAAATAACACCTATGTTGTATTGTGAATGTGCGCATTCTGATTGGTTAAAAAGCGTGTTTGTAAGAAACCTGAGAAACACGATTGTCACGCAACGCTGTCGCGCGTGTGTATGTTATTTTCTAAAAGCAATAAAAATACTTTCTGCGTGCTCTCTGGTTTCTTACAAACACTCGGGGAATGTTGGTCGAACTGATAAAACTTGAAAGACACTCGCCTTCGGCTCGTGCCTTTCAAGTTTTGATCAGTTCTCCCAACATCCCCCTTGTGTTTGTAAGAAAGCACAGAGCACGCGGAAAGTACTTTTATTGCTTAAATATTGAACATTAGACTATTGGGGGTAGCTATTGGGGGTAATTATATCTAACGATAATTATATCTAAAGAGAGCCGGCCTACAATGACGGACAAAACTTGTTGGGACACTGCCCGTTATTCAGGGCCGAATGACGTGAAACGGAGAGCTCTAGAAAAACCAACATAAAAAACCCCTCTCCCCGGTCACAATGTTGAGAAATTAGCTCCGTACACATGCTCTTAAACAACATTGTACCGGGGGAGGGGGGTTGACAAACATATTTTACAATAAAGTATCATGAAATGAGGGTTAAAAGACACTAGTGTCCCAACAGTTTTGTCCGCCATTGTAGATACCAAAGACCTGGTATAGGTGTAGCATTGTTAGATCCACTGTTGAGTACGCCTCGCCAGTTTGGGCTTCTATTCCATTATACCTCCAAGAGTTAATAGAATCTGTACAGCGCAAAGCGCTTAGAATAATATTTGGCCGAATAGATTATGAGGATGCCTTGTCCCTTGCGGGCCTTGAGCCGCTCAGTTGTAGGAGGACAGCTGCATGCGAGCGCTTTATGAGAAGTGCACGCAGGGCGTCTCCTCTCAAGAACATTGACCCCTCTCCTTTCCTTGCGGGCCTTGAGCCGCTCAGTTGTAGGAGGACAGCTGCATGCGAGCGCTTTATGAGAAGTGCACGCAGGGCGTCTCCTCTCAAGAACATTGACCCCTCTCCTTTCCTCCAAGAGAACAATTACAGTCAACGCCCTAGGGCTCAGCAGGGGAACACTAAGAGACTAAATGACTTTGTTGCTTATCAATTTCAATAATAGCTGTACTGTATGAAATTAATTATTGTAGCTGACTTTCCCAGCAATTCAGTCTATCATGTAGCCTGCAAGTGGGTGAAAATAAACCGATAATGATGAATGTTAGACTATTTGGGTCATCTCCCACTGGAAAAATCGGTCCTTCTTGTAACTATGTAAATAGTTTGTAAATAAACCGTAAATCCGATTTACAGACTAAATGTACATTTCCATAGTATGTAGATTCTCAGGTTAGTCTGTAAATAGTTGGTAAATAATCTGTAAACTTTGAGCAAGATGTTGTGCATTATGAACAGATTCTGTAAAGAATCCGTAAATAATTTGTAAATAGTCTGTAGAATCAACCGAGAGGACTGTGGAAATAGCCTGTAGATAATCTGTAAATTGTTCTAGAAAATATTCTCAGTACTTTGTAAAGAGCGTGTAAATAGTCTGTAGAATTCAACCGAGAGGACTGTGGAAATAGCCTGTAGATAATCTGTAAATTGTTCCAGAAAATCATCTCAGTACTCTGTAAAGAGCGTGTAAATAGTCTGTAGAATGAACGGAGGGGAGTGTTGAAATAGCCTGTAGATAATCTGTAAATTGTTTCAGAAAATAACCTTAGTACTCTGTAAAGAGCGTGTAAATAGTCTGTAGAATCAACGGAGAGGACTGTGAAAATAGCTTGTAGATAATCTGTAAATTGTTCAGAAAATAATATCAGTACTCTGTAAAGAGCGTGTAAATAGTCTGTAGAATCAACGGAGAGGACTGTGGAAATAGCCTGTAAATACTCTGAAAATAATTTGTAAATAGATTGTAAATCTACTGAAAACTCTAACAGCTCACAGATAGTGTGTAAATAGCTGTAAAAGTAAATACCCTGGAAATAGTCCGTGAAAAATCTGTAAATCACCAGAGAATTCAAGCAGATAAAAAGTGAGTTCAAACCAATAACCAACAATTCCCCCTGAAACAGCCAGCATGTTAAAAATCTATAAAAAAATATATTTCTTCTAAATCTCATGGTACCTAGATAAAATCATTAGCAAACATTCTAAGTTACAAAATATAATTAAAATAAGTTACAACACATTATTTTAGCTTTTTGGGTATATTTTTGAACTGACAAAGGAGCAAAATTACAAGTATTGTGAGCCCTTCATTCTAGTTTAAAACTGTACTTCTACCCACAAATCAAGACAACACTTCCAATTCAGACATCACACTTCTTCCAATATATCTATCCAACAGTTATACAATACAGTGACACAATACAGTATTTCCAAATGTCTAGAGGTACTCTGATCTGATAAATTATTTGATACATCACTTCTTTTGCAACATAAAACACTTTTATTATATTAAACATCTGCGAAATACCAAAAGTATTTCTAGGATAATGTGACAAATTTTGTTTTATTTTGAAGGTCTATTCACACGATGAAGGTGTGGGACCATCGGTAGTGGGATTACCTTGTGTGTTTAATGGCAATAAAGGGCGGCCCCAGCTTGGGGAGCTTAAAAAAATATAATAATTCACATGACCCAAAGGTGCTGTGATCAGCTAGCGAAATGGTGGCTAGAGACATAAATTAACAGTTGTTGCCAAAATCATCTCGCTGTGAACTCAAAACTTATTACTCGAATAAATTATCATTCAAAGCAATTATTATTTGAAGCAATTGAGAAACAGACGTTAGCGCAACCTCAGCCCAGGGTTGATAGTTCACACGAAAAAACTAACCCCATCTCCCATGTGAACAAGACAATAAGGGAGATTATATGGAAACTAACCCCACAGAACCATCTACCCAGTGTCCCCCACCATCATGTGAACATGCCCTAAGTTACATAGACTTTCATGCCCACCATCATGTGTGAACATGCCCTAAGTTACATAGACTTTCATGCCCACCTAACAAAATGTTGCAACCAGCACTCTCATTGAAGAGCAGAATTACCATAGGATGGCCGATTGCATTTTTAAACTGCACAGGGGGTTGAGGACCTCCCTTAAAAAGAACCCCTCCCCTGGAATTTCCACTCTTGAAACAGACACCCCACCCCTGGAATTTCCAACCTCATAAAGGACCCCCTTACCTGGAATTTCCATTTTTTCTGCAAAAAAAATCTATTTTTGGATAAAATATCCCTGGAAAGTCACCTTTTTTACCCCTCCCCCTTGAATTTCCAGTCTCCAGACACCCCCTCCCATGGAATTTCCAGAGTCCAATACAACCCCTCTGGAAAATGTTCCACAGGTCCTCAATCCCCCCTGGTGCAGATTCAAAATGCAATCTGTCAATACATATATCACACTATATCTACATCTAATTTCGCCGAGGGATATCTCTGGTGCAATATGATACTTTTAGGTATTTGAGTCCTTTTTCTGTGGGTGTCATTATCTTTCCACAACCTAAAAAACATGATATGAATTTTATTAGTAGTCTTCCTTAATTATTGTAACATCATTTGCATAAATGCTGCTTGTTAATACTTGAACAGACTTTGTATCAAAATAAAATCAATATCTGATAACCCCTAGCAGCTTGCATAAGGTTTTGAGTATTTCTGTTAGCCAGATGGCAAAAGCTGGTGGCACAATATGATACAGGAAAGCTCGATCTGAGCCAAATGAAAAAATAATTTATCCAGCATGATCTTGAGAGTAAAATATTTCAACAGTAAATAACAGCCTATTTCAGGGTCAGGGTCGGGAGGCTTCCATACTATATTTAAGTGTAAAGTTCTTATAAACTGTATATACAGTAGTACCTAAAAAGTACAATTCAGTCTTGAGGTTTTTAATCCATTTGTTCTTTATACAGTACGGTATGTGAGATGTTTACTGTGTTGTAAAATCTTAAATGCCTTAAAATTGCTTTGTTGTAGTAATTTTGGTGACATGACTATCAATAAGTTTCAAAGTAGGAGGCTTTGTTCTGGATATATAGGTCGCTGCGTTTGGGTGTTCAGGGGCATATTAAACAAATTTCCAGAGGTTTTGAGTTTGTGGACCATCATGGTCAAAATGTTGTGGATTCACAAGCCACATGCAAGTGAGTTGACAACAAATTGTGACCATGATGATGGTGTAAAAAGTGGTAAATAGGAGTCCAAAACACTCAAAACCTCTGGAAATTTACTTTTTACTATGACAACAGAAAATCAGCCAATCATTTTGCAAGAAAGCTAACTGTTATGCTATAATAGTTAACAACTATCCCCCAAAGGGGAAGTGAATAGTGGTGGATATATATCGAGACGTGAAGCATCAAGGTTTATATCCACTGCTAGGCACCGACCCTGAGGGGGATAGTTGTACTTAGTATATATCAAATCAGTAGAATAAAATATGATGGATTAAGGTTCAGAACACAGTATGAGAGATTTCTCAAAACAGTAAATAGTGCAGACAAAAACATTCATGACTGTACTGAGGTCAGCAATATGTGCAACTCAAATATGTTATTTTGCAAATTCAGAAACATTCAGAAAAGCCGTCTGCTTGTGTTTTCCAATAATTCTATGAGGTAAAGAAATACAAATCAGTGTATTATTTACCAAAACATTACAGTAAGTTTTTGTTTGCCAGCAACACAACGCATGAATGATTTTGCGTGAAGGAGTGGCATCAGACTCGTTAACGTTTTGTAATGAGAAGATTGCTTTTTGTTGAGCCCAATAAACAGTTATCGGTTTGAGTAGTACTCGACAGAGCGGAAATGACCAAAAATGAAATGTCTAACTTTGCCATATTTCAATATACAAGCTCAAGATTCTGTATACAAAGAGTTTCTATGGCTAAAAGCTTAATTCCAAATTTTTAAGAAAATTGTAGAATATGAATTTTAGATATGATCGAGCAAAGTTTGCATAATTCCTGATCAAAGTATTAATTCTCCCATAAAATGGCACAGAAACCAATGTTTAAAGCCTAATATCTCAAAGACGGATCCATTAGAAAAAAGTCATTTTTGACATTTTGTTTCTAATAAGACAAGGAGTCTGTATACAAAAAATCAAGCTTCTCTGAGCTAACCTGACCTTATTATTTGAAATTTAGTGGTCTAAGCAGGTCATTTCTGCTCTGTAGTAGTACTCTGAATAAGGTACAAGAACAAGTTTACAGTGTGGATACACTCAAATAGTAAAAGTAAAGAACTATTGTATATTTAACTAGATGCATAACTGCGTGGCACAGTAATGGTTAATGGTGATTTATCTATGCCACCTTTGTTTGTGTGCAATCCTTGGAGGGTTCAATACCAGGTGTGAATCCAGCATGTATCTGTGTCCTACATGCAAAGTACTAAAGCCAGCTTTTCACTAGCGAAATTAGTGAAGACAGAGAAAGAGACAGACATAAGAGCTTGTGTTTGTGTGAAAATCATAGTGTCAGTGGAGATACAAGCATAAGCAGGGACGCAAGAAAGTGGAAACCTTCCATTCTGCTTTCCTTTACGCGTATGTCACCTAATCTGTTCTTTGATTTTCACACCAATGGTGGCATCCTTATGTCTTACAGTAGTCTCTGTCTTTCGTTACTTCCCTAGTGAAAAGCCTGCTTAACAGTGGAGAAGCACAAAATGTATTAATACTCGAAAAACTTTGTTAAATTCATTTCTTGAATAAGCAAATCTCAACTAAATTTAGTTTCACATAAACAAAATGTCAACAGCTTGTAATCTGTATGGCTTTTACTGTGACATTTTTCCTTCACTTTTGAGTTCTTTTCAAAATTTTCTGACTGTTTTGAACATTCCCTGACAAGTCCCTGAACTTGAAAAATATCAGATTTCTCTGACTTTTCAAGGAGCGTAAGAACATTTGTATTTGCATAAAGAAGGCTGTGATAACGAACATAAACTGTTTCAAAGAGATATTGTTGAGATATTTGAAAGTACAGAATATTTAGATTAGCCCAGATAAGTGTTGTGTTTTACTTTGTAACGGGTCTAAAAATCCTCTTTGGGCAAATAATGTTTGAAAAATTCACGAAATGAAGTAACTTCATTCGAATGTGATAACATAACTACGCTGGAAGTCAAATTATTCTGTGTAGTGAGTGTCCCTGTCCAAACTCGAATGTATTCCTTGTTGTATCTAAACAACAAGGATTAACTACCTGTAAATTTGCAAATTATGATATTAATTACCTTTTAGCAATGATACTTGCTCTTGCTGTCGGAGCCGACCGGCATTTCAAGATACTTTCCTTTCCATAGCCATCGTTGATTTCAGCGCAGAACACCAACCGCCAACCGCCATTTTCAAAATGGCCGAGGACCCTGAAGAGCCGCCGGAAAAGCCGGTCAGCGTTGCATTAACCACAGGAGTCCCAAACAATGGGATCAGTGACAACGACGTGCTTACGGAGAAAAAATATCGTCGCGTCGCAATTTACGCTATGATAATCCGCTATACATTGTTTAAAAGCTAAAGGATAGTTCTATCTCATGAAGTTGTTCATTTTAGCGAAGTTTAAATTTTTCTTGTATTTTAACGGCCCAGAACTTAAAAACTAACTAATATGACTTGAAACGGATCGAGACGGCACATTTCACACATTTTCGGACTTTACTCACGGAGAAATGATCTGCAAAACCGTGTGAGTTTTTTTTATATTTCGCATATTTACGGAAATTTAAGGTCGCTTATTATACAATTAAAAAATTCCCTAACAGGGCTTTTTTTTTTAGATGTCATCATTTTCTAACGACACAGAAAATTTGACATAAAATTAAGTCTAGATTAAAGCGTGTATAAAGTGAGGTAAATTACAGAAAATGAGTGGCGGGCAATACAAAAGAATGGGCCTCGGAAAACAGTTGACACGTCATCTGATGTTCTAGATATACTTTAAAGGAATTTATCAAAATGAATTTCGGGAAAATTTTATGTTTAGATTTTAACCATTACCGAGAACTTGACAAGACACCATTCGGCCTTCACTTTCACAGTCTATTCAGAGTAATTTACAGGCTGTTTACAAACTATTGACATAATATTTACAAAGACTTATGTGGGCCCCTTTCTGCACTTTTACAGACTATTTACGGAGTACGATTTTTACAGACTAATTACAGACTATTGACACACTATTTGCATAGTGTTCAGGGCCCCCTTTCTGTACTTTTACATACTATTTACAAAGTTTATAACAGAGTTACAACATAATTTACAGGCTGTTTACAGACTATTGACAGATGTGGGCCCCTTTCTGCACTTTTACAGACTATTTACGGAGTATGATTTTACAGACTAATTACAGACTATTGACACACTATTTGCATAGTGTTCAGGGCCCCCTTTCTGTACTTTTACACACTATTTACAAAGTTTCTAACAGAGCTAAAACATCATTTACAGGCTGTTTACATACTATTTACAGACTATTTACAAAGACTATTGTGAGCCCCTTTCTGCCCTTTTACAGACTATTTACGGAGTATGATTTTTACAGACTAATTACAGACTATTTACACAGTATTCAGGGCCCCCTTTCTGTACTTTTACATACTATTTACAAAGTTTATAACAGCGGCTAAAACATCATTTACAGGCTGTTTACAGAATATTTACAGAATATTTACAAAGATCATTGTGGGCCCCTTTCTGCACTTTTACAGACTATTTACGGAGTATGATTTTTACAGACTAATTACAGACTATTGACACAGTATTCAGGGCCCCCTTTTTGTACTTTTACATACTATTTACAAAGTTTATAACAGCGGCTAAAACATCATTTACAGGCTGTTTACAGAATATTTACAAAGACTATTGTGGGCCCCTTTCTGCACTTTTACAGACTATTTACAGAATATTATTTTACCGTCAATGTTATTTAAATGGCCGATACTATAAGGGTGTCCATCAAGTAACTGCCAACCTGGGGTCAATGGCAACATAACTTCATTCCTGAAAGAACACAGTAACGAACTATGCGCATTTTTAATGTAACCAAAATTATTTCAACTCCACTCGCAAAACCCGCGAGACCGTGAAACGTAGCCAGTTATTGGAGGTTCGCAAAAGGCAATTAAGCTCGCGACACGTACGAAAAGGGAAATGGCGGTCGCGGCCACTGGCCGCTTAATGGAGGTGTCTACTGAATAAAGATAAGTACAGTTAATTGCCTTGGAAAGTGACCGCTGAATAGGAGATGTCGGCTTAACAGAGGTACCAATAAACTCTGTAAATATGGCTATGTGAGATGAAGTTTTCTACATAGAGTGTATATCTATATTTACAGACTCTTTCAGTGCATAGAAATAGCGTAGTTGGTGAACATTTTACAGCAGTGTGTAAATTAAAATTTACAAACTATTCACACACAATGTGAAAGGAAAAAAAGCTGTCACGAAACGCAAAAGAGGCGCAGTGTGTTTGTGCACCTTGTTTGTGGAGTGTTTTGTGAAAAAAAAAAAAGATTATTCTTACTTACAGGTGTGTGACACTATCAGGCAGCCTAATCAGATCAATCTTAGCAATTTGGTTCCTTCGGAGGTTACTGCCAATCAAAACACATTTAGTTACAAAATATGCTATGATCGAAGGAATAAAGGATAGAACAAATCGGCTAACGGTGTTTAGATAGACTTATCCTCGGCTTGGGCGTATTGTTTACCCATTTCAGATCACATGGCATTCCCATGAGCATTCTTTCTTTATTCTTCTGCTACGCACCGAAGGATATACCGTTTCCGGGATACGTTGTCACTGGAAAAAGCAACAAAGCTTGGTGCGCTAGGGAGTATGGGTAATGATTTATTTGAATTTCTGTACAATATTAGAAACAAACATGCTTAGAAATGTGCTGAAATTTGATAATTTTACCTGTGGTTGCGATAACTGTCTGAATTCAGATCAAACAGTAGCAGTTTAGATGCCCCCATTATCCTTTGCGCTTCAAGCTTATAGGCTTTTTGGGTGACAACGTTTCCCGGAAACGGTATATATGAATATGGAATCATTCCAACAAAGAGAGAATACTCATGGGAATGCAATGTGATCTGAAATGGGCAAAACATTACGCCCAAGCCGAGGAGGTCTATTCAGATCATGTAATGATTACTTTAGGAGGTACTTTTGTTAGTTCTGCACATACACCCGTGCACTCGGTCGAGTGTGAAAAATTTGACAATTGTAACCACCCAAAGGAATCATCACATGATCTGAATTGGCTGGCAACAAGATGTAAACACCGTTAGCCGATTTGGACTATTGTAGGGCCTCTAGAAAGGAAGATTGAATGTTGACTGGCCGAATGGTCTATTTCGAACCATCGGGCGCATGACACCGAGGTCTTTATAACTCAGTATAAATCAGATGGTCGATCACAGAAATTAAAGAACCCGCGCGTGTAAGTCATTCTTTTGTTATTGTTTCTGTTCGATATTAGAAGAATAAAAAAAAAATAACAAAATATCTAAAACAACATCTAAAAACAAAGTTTCAGATTTAATTTACCAAATTCAATCGAGAACATTGCTGTATATTCTCTAAATCAGTCGATGGAAATGGTTGCTTTCTTCGTCTTGGTATGCCACTCTTTAAAATACCGCTTCACCGGAAAAGCAGCAGCAAAATCCCAAACAAGACCTAACACTAATAGACCATTAGTAACGTGGCCAATAGGAATGCAGGATTTGTTATAGACCTCTAGCTGATGTATACTATTCTTAGTGTCACTCACATTAGGCTCGATCACCATCCGTTTGTGGGGCTGCCCTGAGCCCGCGGTTGCCCCGAGACGGGTAGATCCTTCATATATGGTTCCCTATAGTGTCCTCTGTATAAAAAGCTCCCGTGACTTATAGAAAGAGGATATACAGGATATACGTAGGAACGCGGGCTCACACAAGGCAGTGATCAAGCCTTCTGAGAATCGTGGTCTCTTTCTAAAATGACTTCACTTACAGAATCTTGAGCCGATTACTCCGGATTGCACCAGGCTCGATATATGATATATTGTTGTCTTGTAAATATCTAGGTTTAGAAACAATGAGTCATACATAGGATAATTTCCGAGAAGATCTCAGGCTGCCATAGAAAAATCCTGTTTCGACAAGATAGATGTTGTACTACATGGACAAATTTCTTGCTCAAAGTTTCGAGAAGATCTCAGGCTGCCATTGAAAAGTCCTTTTTCAGACAAGATAGATGTTGTTGCACGAGTAGGTCAAACAGATAACAAAAAAAAAATAGCTCAGCAAAAAATATAACCAAGGCAGGCGTTGCAAAGGAAACTTATGGGAAAGTGTTAAACGGCTGTTTACATACATACAGTTTATTTAGCCACGCTGGCCCAAACAATGATAGCTACATAAAGTAAGCCAGCACTGATTTCCATTTGGGGCGTGGAACGTATGTGGCAATAAAAATACAAAAATATATCAAACTGTTGCGTCTCAGCGCAGCTCCAGAGCATTAGAGGCGTCCATTGCTTTTCCAAAAACAGGAAAAGATCGTGCTGCTTTTGCCTCTTTAGAAAGACTATTCCAAAGCATGGCACCGCTATTTTTGAAACTAGCTTTAAGGTAGTTCGTATTCGGCTTTGGAAGTGCTGTTTATGCTCGAACTCGTCACGATACTTATTAAACGTCCTTGAAACGCTATGGCGTGCAAACGGCTGGGGTCAACATAAATTGATATGGATTTTAGTCACGACCACTTACAGGCTTCTCAAGGCCACTGCGCTGTTGAAATCCCCATTGCGGATCGACCAGATCTGGTTGGATTGTAAATACCTACGAGAATACGACTCTTGTAATATTTGGTTGAGCCATCTTTATGTAACATATCAAACAGTAGCTGATGCCCGTGAAAAATTCTTGGAAATTTTAACTTATAGTATTCTTTTAGAAAAATAAAAAATCACAACGGACATAGTTTTTTTGAGGGGAGCATTATTTCCCTGAACTCCCCTTCCCAACACCCCCAGCTATTAAAACGTTATAAACATGGTTTATTCAATAATAAACATTTACAAATAACCTTCACTCAACATAGATCCCTCCTCGCTCCATGCCGAAATGTCTGAAGTAAGCCCCCAATAATTAGTTTTTTCCCACTGTTCCGTCCTGATTGCCCTGATTTGTGGGGCGAAAATCATAAAAACCTTAGGCTTTGGAATTTTCTGTTTAGTTTTGTGTAGCATAGAAGAAGGGAAGAGAAGAAACAGGTCAAGTAAAATTGTTCTAAGAATTTTCTTCTTTATAAAGGGAGAATGTAATTTTAGAGAATATTATTAATGTCTTAGCGTGCGCTCTGCGATGCAAGGCAGTGCCAGTGTTGTACGTTTGTTCTAGCTTGAATGAATTTTTTTCTCAGCTTAAAGCCTTCGAATTAAAATTATCCCTACACAACTGTAAGTCATCTGTAACAGAACCATTAAGGCCTGGAAGTCTATGGTGCTTCCGTCTGTGCGAACTGAGTTCTTTTTTAGTTTCTGTGGTAGATTTCAAAATGGCGGCGATGGCGGCTTTGTCCCTCACTTAAGAAATCGCTTGAATTAGAACTTTGCCCAGGGTGAATCTTTTCCAACACGCCCACGGTCGAGATTTCCACCTTCTCTTCAGGTTTGTGAACATTTTTTGGCGGCACAGCTTCAGGGCTAAGCGGAGTGAGTGCGGACACGATTTCTCTTACGGTATTAATATATAGATGAGACAAGAGTGTTTCAAGACTTTCGGAACACCCGAGAAGTGGATTGAAAAAACGAGACAAAGAAGAGTTTTGAGGCCTTGTTATGCACCTATCAATGTTTTGCCCCAGGGTGGGGGGGGGGGGGCAACCCCACGGGAATTTGACATTTTTAGCTTTTGAAATGTCAATTTCCCCACCCTTGGAGCTCCGTTAAGGATCAAACTCCCGTCCCTGGGGATCCCAGACCAGTGTAAAGACGTTCATAGATACGAACATCAAGAAGGTCTTACTTTTCATTCTGCCTCCATGAGAAAAGGCCGAGGAAAACGCAGAAATCTTGTCTAGAAACCCTTCTCCCCTAAACTTTTTCGGGTTTCCGAAAATCCTCAGAATAGGGAAGAAACATAGCAAAATTAACTAAGATTTTTCACTCCTCTGCGACTTTATTTATCCCAATAGTACCTGCGAAGTTGAATTTCCCCGAAAATGCATGTTTCTTCTCGTAAAACAGACATTTATGAAGGTGTCTTGCTTTGTTTCCAAAATTTATTTCTTTGTCGCGAAATGGTTTCCCGGTAACTCTCCGAGTTGCTTTTACCGCCATCCCAATAAAATAAACCAAGCAGGTGCAAGCATCTCGCTTCTTGGCCAATCAAATTCATTCTCTTGACAGCTTGCGTGTCAAATTTGACGAGCGGCTGTCAAACTTTTTTTGACATGTTGTAAACAAAGTACCAATGCATCTACAAGAATTCGGTGCAAAATGCTCGCTTTTTCGCACATTTTATCTAATTTCTTGGCATTTATCGATGGAAATACCAACATGGCGTTTCCTATGTTTTCATTGTTTATTTATGCAAAGTATTCGCAAAGTTTGGAAATTATAATTTTGATTTCGGGTTCCCGATAATTATGGGGGAGTTTTGGGAGTTTCGAGAAACTCTTTTCGGGACTCCTAAATCTCGCCCGAAAAACCACCCGAAAAGTTTATCGGGCCCGAAAATATCGGGCGATTTCGAGAAACGACCCCCAGGACTTTCCAAGATGGCAATCAAGTCAAATTTCCCACCCTGAGGACTGCTGTAGATGTCAAAATCACAACCCTCGGAGGGCCTTAAAAAGTCAAATCCCCCTGGGTTGCCCCCCCCCCCCCCACCCTGGGGCAAAACATTGATAGGTGCATTAGAATTCCCTGCTAGCAGAGGCCACTTCTGTCCTGTTCTCTGTTACACAAGAAAACAGTAAAAGTAAAAGAAAATGCAGGGAGATAAAAAGTAGCCTCTGCTCGCAGGGAAGTGTTACAACATCCTAATGAAAAACGATGTTCATTCAAAATCTCGACTTTTCTGGCTACTTTTGCCGAAATTCTTATCAAATGAGGATCTTCTGCCACTTCCTTATAAGATAAATGATTCCAAATATGGTTTTGGCCGTGAGGTGTTGAAAAACGACAGTTTTTGGTTGGGGATTGTTTGATATGTTGATACAGCTTGTCAAACAAATCATCAAAGTCGAGAAAAGAAGAATTATCATATAAAAATATAAATGAAAATAATTAAGACTGCGCACAATCCAATTGCCGTGACAATGTTGTGATTTGTTTCTTGTGAGGAACTTACAGGGTAACTAAAGCAGGGGGGAAGACGTCGTTTCCTAGGGATACAAGTAGATTGTATTGCAAAAACCTGAAAATAGATCAAGTAACAAATTATGGTAAAATAACAAATATGTCTTTCTTTGAAAACATTTTTTGTCGTCTGTTTTTTGTTTCATATTTTGTGATGCTTTTTAGTGGTAAGAGAAAAGAAGGAAAGGTAAAGCAACTGAATTTGCTATAAATTTGCTATGGCAATATGAAATCACCCAGAGTTGTTCACCCATCTGATTGACGGAAGCCAATCGCAGTAACATATAGACAAGACTAAATTCTCTACAAATATGATGATTTCATATGTATTGAAACATACACCTGTTTCAATTAAATGCCTATGCCGATGGGTTCATTTGATTTAAGGTTGTGAATTAGCCCTGGGCTACTTTAATTTCATGGTCAGGAGACTTACAGTGTGTAAAGGCGTACAGGAAGCATCCCCTTCTTCAGGATAGAGATTCTATTCCAGCTAAGATCCCTGAAATGTTTACATACACGACCTCATTTGGATCTGATTACTAGATAGCCCTGATATAGTAACACATCACGATAAATAATCCAGTTTAGAAGGACAGAGCGGAATGACCAAAAATGAAATGTCTAACTTTGCCATATTTCAATATATAAGCTCAAGATTTCGTACACAAAGAGTTTTTATTGCCAAAAGCTTAATTCCAAATGTTTAAGAAAATTAAAGAATATGAATTTTAGATATGATTGAACAAAGTTTGCATAATTCCTGATCAAAGTACTAATTCTCCCATAAAATGGTACAGAAGCCAACGTTTAAAGCCTAATATCTCGAAGACGGATCCATTAGAAAAAAGTCATTTTTGATATTTTGTTTTTAATCAGGCAAGGAGTCTGATACAAAAAATCAAGCTTACCTGAGTTAACCTGACCTTACTATTTGAAATGTAGTGATCTAAGCAGGTCATTTCCGCTCTGTCGTTTAGAAGAGACAAAGGCGTGAACTAATGTTTCACAGAAAGAAAGAAGTAACTAATTACTACTAAGAAAGAACTAATTACTTTTGCAATATTGTGTAGGCGGAAAAAAGCTGACTTGCAGATCGAGTTAATATTAATGTCGGGGGGGGGGGGGGGGGGGGGGGGTGGCAATTTCAGGACACTCTAAGGGTAGGGTCATCATATACCAACAAACTAGGCCGCTACATTTCACCGGGGGGGGGGGGGGGACATGTTTAACTTTTTCACTTACAGCTTTACAAGCGAGATAGGAAAGAACCAGGCTTGATGCGGACGATTTTGTGTTTGCGCTACATAGCTAGGACATTGAACAAACGAAACACATTCAGCGTTGTCTGCACTCTGAAGAATGGTTCTCACTGGAACTCAAACGAAAACGCAAGGATATCAAACTCATACATTTCCCTTGTATGGTTCACACTAGAACGCAAGCGCGAAAGAAAATCGAGACGTTGCGTTCCCTTGCGCTAGTGCTTGCGTCTTGTGATTAAAGAGCCTGTGTCAGCCGCCATCTTGACAGCATAGCAAGATACCAAGTCGGAGAAAGCATCCATTTCCATCGGCTGATTTATAGAGTTTAGCGTAATGTCTCGATTGAATTGGTAAATCAAATCTGAAACTATGTTTTAGATGTTTTATTAAGAAATTTCTACGCGTAATTCGGCTTCTAATATATCGAACAAAAACAATAACAAAGGAGTGGCTGACACGGGCTGCTTTTAAGGGAACACAAGCGCAAGAAAACTAATTAATGTTGATAAATAGGCTTGCGCTTCCCAGACAACATATTACCAGAACACCAAACTGTTATGCTAAGTTATTATACATGAACTCACTATCGCAAATCTGATTGGCCGGGAGCAAACAATCAATTCTGTATGTGGCGTGAACTTGACATGCTAAATGCAATATCTGCAGCATGTCAAGTTCAAAGTCGGCTCGTTCCACAGCCCCCTGTCCATGTCTGCATTTTCAATTTGAACAAAGTCAGTTGGCATCGTATCAATTTGTCTTTTTTAATGTCACCTCGACCTCATCCAATAATAGGCCATTTGCAATAGCTGGGTCACGTGACCCAAATCCCATACAATCTGAATAAAATCTTGAAAATTCAACTCGCTACCATTTGATCCAGGTTAGAGGTTTTAAGCTGAAACTTGGGTTTCTGACTAATATCAATTGGTTCTTTGTATTTCTGGAATTAATTTCGACAAAACACATCGTTAAGAGGTAGTTGGGGTCACGTGACCCGTAGGGCTAATGGCCTCTGGAACCCGTTCCATTTTTACTTACAAATATTTCAAGTTCTCTGGAAGCGACTCGCGTGTGATGTTTTCTATCTGGTTTGTTTGACGTGCTTTAAAAAAAATTAGTGTTAAAATGAAGGCGTTAAAATTCTGAATGTTTGGCCAGTGCCTTTCTTTTCAGCCATTCCAAGGTAAATATAGAAACAATATGATAGGTAAAAACTTTATTTTGCGTAGCCGGCTTAAAAGATAGGTCGAGCACGCGAGGAATCTTGCCATTCAAATTTACAATGTCTAATTACTTACAGAGTTTCTAGAAGCTCAGGAATGCAGTCCTGTGATAACGGTAATGTGGTTTCTTCAGCATACCTGTACAAGATGAGCATAAGAAAAACATTCAGATCATGTGATGATTCCTTGGGTGGATTTTTTGTAGTCTTTTTCTCACTCGGTCAATGCAATTACAAAAGGCACAATTTTAGAGTGGTTTTCACAGACTGTCGTGAAACCAATCGCAAAGTAATTACACCCATTCTGAACAAAACGTATGGGGAGTAATTACAAAGTAATTGCGAATTACTCACGACAGTCATGTGAAATCCGCTCTCTATTCAGGTCCTCCTCCAATCGTCTGCCTGTCAGACCTGGGGGGGGGGGGGGGGGGAGGGGAGGCGGGGGCATTTTCAGTTTCACTGGCTCAAATAATTTTTTATCCCAAGAGATACCCATCAAGAAATTTCCGTCGTTGAGTAAAATGGACATGTAATGGTTGTCTAATTTATGCCTCTTCTCTCTCCCTCTTTCTTGAAGGTTGTCGCTGTGTTATAGAGCCCTTCTTAAAATATACAATCAACCTTAGATTTTATTGCAGATCAAGGTTACCCCTAAAAAGAGAACAAAACCCGTGATTTTAACCCCTAAAAGATAACGAGGATCATCCCCGACCAAAAAACATTATACCACAACGCGCGCGTTTCTCGAATTCTGATTGGCTCTCAGCCGTGGGTACATAAAAGTATATACCACGAAACGCGCCATCATCAGCGCGCGCGCTAAAAAGAACCAATGAAAACACTGTAGCTGCCCGTGTACTGCGGACCCACTCGGCTGCGCCTCGTGAGTCCACAACATTTTGACCACTTTATTACGTCATTCCGTGGTATATAAGAGGGCATACCACGGAAAATCAGGGAGGACATACGTCTGTCTTCTTGCGTTTCTTTCCTTGGCCTTTGCATTTGCTCTCTCTGTTTTTATGCGTCTTTTTCTTTGCCCGTTTAGTGTTATCAAGGTTAGCACTACTTACAGTGTTTTCAAACTAGACGGTAGAGATGTACCGTTCAGAGCACTTAGCTGTTCCTAGAGATATCTCTGTGAAAAGAAAAATGAAATAATTGAAAAGTTAAAGGGAGCCTCGCGCAAACTGCGCAGCTGTTCTGAGCATCTCTCAGATCAAAGAAGATCCCCAGGATTGTCCCGTAAGCCTGGTGCACACTAAAAAAGCACTGGAAAATAATTGAAATAATCAATATTTTCCATCGATCTTCATTAGATTACTTCACCAAAGCAATCTTATGTTATTTTTTTGTCGAACTTCAACTTCTTGAAACCACTAAATTTTGTTTGCGTGACATTTTTCTTATGTCGTTATGTCGCAAGTGTGCACCAGACTTAACGATGGCCAGCAAAGGCTAAAAACCCGAAAACAAATCGTATATAATCTCCCTACTCTTCTCAATCTATCCGACCATGTTTTGGCTTACATATATCTGATGGATTATCTTATTAGTTTTGCTGATAATACAATGATCGCTCCCGGAGCATGCGCGTATCATGACAGGCTCCCTTTAAAGGGCCGTTCACACGGCGCGATCTCAGTTGCGATTTGAGGTGCGATTTTTGCGGCGATCGTCGGCGTCATATCGCGCGGTGTGAACGGTCGGCGATTTGGCTCTGCGATATTTGTCAGTTTGTTGGCGATCTGAAGAAATCGCACCCGCATCGCAGTGGAATTGAACATGTTCAAAACGCCTGCGACGTCGCGGCGACATCGCAAGTGGTCAAAATTTGTTGTGGACTCACTCGCCTGCGGCGTGAGTCCACATTTTGACCACAATGATGACGTAAATCGTGGGAAATAAGAGTACATACCACTGTAAAACCCTGGAAATTTGTTAAATTCCCATAGTAAAAAAAAATCAACATAATTTGATGTTTTTGAAAACGTGGGTCGCGAGGCACGGCAACGGTTTAGCTGTAACGCTTTTAACAAGGTTTGCACTACTTACAGTGTTTTCAATTTAGGCGGCAGAGATGTATCATACAGGGCACTCAACTTGTTATTACCAATATGTCTGTAAAAAGAAAAGAAATACAGTAAAAACCCGCGTATATATAAGAGCTTGAATTTTTAATTCAGCCTAAACAGGTTCTTATATAAATGGCACTTATTGTAAGGTGACTCCACGAAAAGTCCAAGCGGATTTTCGTAAATATAAATTCGGTCATAACTTTGATAATATTCGTGTGACGAATATCAAACTTGGAGGACAGTAGGAGCAATAGTTAACCATATTTTTAACCATTATCCTGCGAGATTGCGCAGAATATCGTCTGATACTTAGCCGACGAGGGACGAAGTCCCGAGTGGCTAAAATCAGACGACGATTCTGCAAAATCGAGCAGGATAATGGTTTTATTATTCAGCACATCGATAGCACAAAAACCCCGAAAAAATGACTTTTGTGTATTATTTACGAGCTCAAAACATCACATTTTCCTCAGAGACGGATATCGCAGGATAGCTGTCATGTACAGAAGACAGCTATGGCGTTCCAATGACCATATTTGGGCAGTGCATCGATGTGCTGAATAATAACGATATTTATTTGTGTCCCAGGTAAACCGCATGATGTTCCTCTTTAGACATCTCTACGAGAAGTGAAGCAATTAAATTTACCATATCAAGATAAATGTGTCGCTTTGTCAATGTCAACCCGTGCGTGACGCGGGACACGTGTAGGTATTCCGAGCTCCTGGGACCACAATAAAGATGGCGGCCTGCACGAACAACGTTTCTCTCAAAATCTGCAAGTTTTGACGAATCTTTTGACAATTTAGGGTAAGAAATAAGCCAGGAAAACTTCTGGAACTCCAAACATGGTAAGTAGAAAATATAAGGAAATTTTAGAAAACGACACATTTCAACGAGAACGTTCTTGATATGACATCAATATGAATTCGTGCCTAAAATGATAGCAAAATTTTGTTTTAGAGATGCCTAAAGAGAATTAACGCAAATAAAGATCGACCAAGTTTAATATCCGGCACACTCCACTTTTCGTGGGAGTCACCTTAAAGCAAAGGCTACCAAAGAAACGCTAAAATGTTATTAGATGTTTCGTTTTCAGTGTCGTTAGAACATGATAACATCTAACACAAAAGGTGCTTACTGTACTCACAAAAATGTGCACTGCTTTGGGATGCTATCCGGTAAAATCCTGACAGTACATTTCCATTGAGGTACCTTCAAAATTGGT